>OZ020551.1:52053439-54789389 GCA_963971465.1 Lepidochitona cinerea
TGACTTTGGTTAGGATATTGGGCCACCGGTTGTAATCTCGCCTGACCAGCAGGTCCAGGTCTGTAGGTAGGGGCAGATGAAGGTCTGGCCACAAAAGCACTAGGTGATGGTTGAGGTGGGGGTGTTGGAGCATCAAAACTTACAGGTGAGAGCATTTCTGGTGTGCCTATTGATACAGAGACAAATGGAATCTTTCAGCTTTGACAACAAAAAGCCCTCTAAAATTTTAAGTCATTTAAATACAAGTGCACTGCGAAATCAAGAATGCACACAAAAATGTCCGTTTTTATTTGTTAAATGGATTACATAAAATTTAAGAATTGAGAAATTTAAAAATTAACTATATTATAAAAAAAGTATAAAACTTTCATTTTAACATCTGCTAGTGGTAGTGTGATGTCATAGAGGCATCCCATATCAACTTATGGGGGAATATCCTATGAAAGATTTCTGTCAACATGTCCAACCACATAGGTTTGTTTTTGGACTACTGGGACATACCAAATGATGTTTTATTGCATTATTTCATATTATTGAATTTGCATTTTAGGATTCACTGGCAGTAACTCTGTGAATGAACAAAAGGGACATAGATGTTGTATGAACAGTCTTGGTTAAAAAAAGCCATCTTTTTATCCATTATACTAAGTAAAATGATTGATTGATTGATTGTTTGGTGTTTTACGCTGCGCTCCAGATTACATGTATATCATTTATATGGCGCCATTGCAAGTTTTATTGTGGGAGAAAACCGGGCTCTATGCCGGTGGTAACTGGCAACCATCGCACATAGGTCGTTCGAGTAAAAACCCGGTCAGAAAATTTTCAATCTTCTGGGACTGAATGTGATTCGAAATGATATACCTCTTTTTAACACAATTAGAAACTTGTCTCCGTGGTTATTTTAGACAAGAAAATTTTCCCTGTGCCCGTGTGTTTTAGTGTTCATAAATATATATATATACTAAGTAAAATAGGATCCTTACCTGCCATAGGTGTTGCAATAACAGATGGTGCAGGTGTAACAAGAGGGGTAGAGGGTTCCCTTAACACCTCTACATAGGAGACAGGAAATATACCTTGTCTACCACCTATCTGACCTTCATACCAGTTATCATCAACTTGTCTTAGAAGGATGACTATTTCTCCCTGAAACAGCACAGATAAGAAGTCAAGACTGGTGGATAAAAATCAAAGCAAATTTTTTTTCAGTGACACATAAAGAAGAAAAATTTTATAACAGCTTCAGAAAGAAAGGTACATGTAGCTTTTTCTATAGACCTACTTGTAGGCCACATTTATTTACTGAAGTTTCACACCACATTCAAGATTATTTCTATTTATGACAAGACCCAACTTCCTGTTATTATGGGTTAGAACCCAATGAACTTATATATACGGAATGGTTAGATTGAATCTGGCGTGCTAAAATTGCTATCTTAACTATGGGATGTTGTCTCTCGTAACGCAAATAAAGTTTTTCTACAAATTTATGACATCACAAATGAACAGTAAAAATTGACGTCAAAAGAGTGATTTGTCATCGTGGTAGGACCTTAATAAAGTAGTCGTAGTGTCAGGGCTAGTAACCTTCTCTTTCGCTTTGTTTTTTCACCAGATCAGTAGTGTCATCTCATAATAATGGCGGCACTTGTTGTACTTCAAATGTCACGTGACAGCCATTCCATGTATATAGTTCATTGTTAGAGCTAATTTACTTGGATTCATTCAGGTTTTATGTCGTACTCAAGATTATTTCACTTAAAAGGCGGCTTGCCAGATTTAGTGGGGAGGAAAGAGGGCTCTTTGTCGGAGGAACCAATTTTCTTAAATTAACTATCAGCTGGCGTTCCAAGGAGTTTCTGCCAAAATAGACATGGAAAGGCTGCCAATCAAGTGAAATGTTATGGAAGACTAATCTGACATGGACTGGCTGCCATATATGTTATGGACGTTTTAAATAGGAAAACTAATCTGACCTTCCTTAGGGACATCTCTACAGGTGTCTGGGCAGTGAAGTTATATTTGGATTTGGCTTGTCCCTCTGATTGTAACGCTGCTGCCTTTGCTGCCTCAATTGATGTAACAATCTTAAGAGAGAAAAAATGTTAAGACAATCCTTCAGTAAATGGTAAACTGTGGTTGACGCTTACCAAAAACACAACACCACCACCCTTAATAATCCAATTAAAACATGGAAGGATTATTTTTAAAAATGTAGATCTAAGTCATTAAGGGCACACTCGCCACTTAAATCCAGAAAACTGCTTACTTTAAAAAAAAAGACATTCTGTCTGGGAAAATAAGTCAGGAACTTTCCATTTTTGCCAAAATTTTATAGTTTTAGCATCATTGTGTATTTTTAATTTGTCAGATACCAACAAAACTCGAGTCTGAGTACAAGCAGCCTGAGGATTTGAATCGCCTAAACAAGGTAACGCTAAGCTCAGTTTATTAAAGAGACATAATCTGAGAAATGGTCATACAGATGATGGGTGTGTTTTGGGGGACACAAAAAAGCCAGTAGATAAATTTAATTAATACTGTAAACCAGACAAAAAGACCTGGGGCTCGTTTCACAAAGCAGTCGCATCGCAAACGAAGCCTAGTTGCCATTAGATACCATATTGAAGAGATACGACGTCATGGCAACTGCGATTGATCACACTTTGCGACGGCTTCGTGAAACGGCCCCCTGATGCGAGTGTAATCCAACGCTTAAGTTTCGTGTTTTCAGATTGATTGGCTCATGTTTGGGCTTTATTTTTAAGTAGGTTTTACACCATCGTTTAGACATTCTAAACATACATAATTGGACATGCATTATGTGTCACATGTTTAATTTTAGTGGTTCTAGATAGATCAAGCTCATGTAAGTTCACTATCTTCACAAATGTCAGAAAGGCTGAAGTGGCCAGTGTGCCTTTAACATATTTTATTACAATTTTGTAAAGGATTTAACACTTATCAAAAACTTGAATTAATTTTCATTTAGAATGACATAATGGTAGAAAATGCACATCTAAGTTACTGACATATTTTTTTACTATTTTATAAATGTTTAAGAAAAGATGTTGAAACTGATCGAAAATATGTACTCAAGACAAAAATGAAATCAACAATCCATATTAAGTTGTGTCTTTAAATTACATTACCTCCACATAGTTTGATGGGAAAATGCCCATCCTTCCATGGCGTTCACCTTCATACCAGTTCTTGTCAAGTTGACGATGTAAGTAGAGTACATCATTTTTCTTAAAGCTTAACTCCCTGTAAATGGAAAAAAAGAGATCACATGTAAGCTTAAGGTGCAACCAAGGTCCCCTAGTAAAATCTCTAATCTTCAAACATACCTGCTATATGTATCAATTGATTATCACATAACTGCATAATGTTACTGTCATTTCTACTTTTAAAATAAAATAACCGACTGAAAAATCACCCACGCAATCAGATCTAAATTTTAACATTTGGCTCCACAGACCATAGAACGTCAGCAAGGCTAATGTATTTGGCATATCTAATGTTCCTCTTCAGTCAGCAGACATGGCTAAAGCATGCAGCGCCACAATGGGTTTGAGGGCAGTATATATTGGAGTTAGGTTAAGAACTCTTTAGAGAAATGCTAATTCTGTAAGCCAGTCAGTACATGATGTATTTTTATATTTTATATGAAAGTTTTTTTTTTCATTTTTGATAAGATTTTTAGTGTAAAATGAAAACATGGTACATCCATTACAAATTCAAGGGAATTAACTCTAAAGACGGGTGCACAAATGAGATTTTGCACTGCGTTCGTATAAACTCAATGAGAAATAATTCTTACAAGTATTGATGAAAGACTTCTGAGCACAACAGGTAGATTGATTGATTGATTGTTTGGTGTTTTACGCCGCGCTCAAGATTATTTCACTTATATGGCGGCGTTGCCAGTTTTATTGTGGGAGGAAACCGGGCTCTATGCCCGGAGGAAACCCACGACCTTCCGTTGGTAACTGGCAACCATTCCACATAGGTCGTTCGAGTGAAAACCCAGTCAGAAAATTTTCAAATTTTTGGACTGAGTGGGATTCGAACCCGCGACCCATTGGTGGAAGGCTGTTTGGATTGAGCGTTCAGCGCTCTACCTACTGAGCCACGGAGGCCCCAGAACGTCAGGAAGGCTAATGTATTTGGCATACCTAATGTTCCTCCTCAGTCAGCATACATGGCTAAAGCATGCAGCGCCACAATGGGCTCGAGGGCAGTATATATTGGTGATTGATTGTTTGGTGTTTTACGCCGCGCTCAAGATTATTTCACTTATATGGCGGCGTTGCCAGTTTTATTGTGGGAGGAAACCGGGCTCTATGCCCGGAGGAAACCCACAACCTTCCGTTGGTAACTGGCAACCATCCCACATAGGTCGTTCGAGTGAAAACCCAGTCAGAAAATTTTCCAATTTTTGGACTGAGTGGGAATCGAACCCGCGACCCATTGGTGGAAGGCTGTTCGGATTGAGCGTCCAACGCTCTACCTACTGAGCCACAGAGGCCCCAGTATATATTGGAGTTAGGTTAAGAACTCTTTAGAGAAATGCTAATTCTGTAAGCCAGTCAGAACATGTATTTCTATATTTTATATGAAAGTGTATTTTTCATTTTGGATAAGATTTTGAGTGTGAAACTGAAAACATGGTACATGTACATCCATTACATATTCAAGGGAATTAACTCTACAGAGGGATGCTCAAATGAGGTTTTGCACTGCGTTCGATTAAACTTAATGAGAAATAATTCTTACAAGTATTGATGAAAGACTTCTAACCGAGCACAATACCGGTAGGTAGATTGATTGATTGTTTGGTGTTTTATGCCGCGCTCAAGATTATTTCACTTATATGGCAACGTTACCAGTTTTAATGTGGGAGGAAACCGGGCTCTATGCCTGGATGAAACCCACGACCTTCTGGTGGTAACTGGCAACCATCCCACATAGGTTGTTCAAGTGAAAACCCAGTTAGAAAATTTTTCAATTTATTTTGGACTGAGAGTTCCACACTGTTAAACCTATACTTACACATACTTTTTACATACAGAATTACATTGTAAATAAAGCTGCATACCATGAATTGATTGATTGGTTTTTACGCTGCACTCAAGATTAGTTCTTTAATATGGCGGCCTACCCAGGTTTAGTGGGGGAGGAAACCGCGCTCGTTGCCCGGAGGAAAACCCCGACCTTTGGTGAGTACATGTACCTGGCAACTTTTCCACATACGGCGACCGAGTGAAAAATCCACTCAGAAATTTTTCAATTTTTATTTGGTCTGGGCAACCATAAATTGAAACAGTGTTATAGCTGTAATAAATAATTAACTTTGTGGGTACCTGGGATTCTGTGCATTAAAGCTGTATAAGGCTCGAGCTTTTCCTCGTATTTGAAATCCCCGTCTTCGTTCTGGTGGAACACTGAGTGTAGAAACTGGATCCTCAAACCGATTATTAGGGATTGGGGATTTTTTCCTGCATAAAAAATAATAACTTCAGTAAGTACCAACTTTAATACTACATGTATGTTTATTTTACATATTAAAGTGGCATGAGCTGCCAAAGTGTTGATATGTTGACGTTGAAACAGAATGTTGAAATTATTGGCTATTTTTCTCAAGACTTATAATTCACAAGCTTTTTAGTGCTTCTAGATTCGAAAATGTACGATAAAGTATTGTTTTAAACTAACTCTGACTTAGAATTAATGAATGGCCGTCCCAATTATTCAAATTTTGTTTACTTTTCCAACATGTTTTCGGTTCGTACAGGCCACATGCTGTATGGATTTTCCTCATTCCAACGCCAATCATTTAGTTTTTCGATAGCCTTCAAAGCCTCTTACTGTCATGACAATCAGACATCATGAAAAAAGTTTGGCAGCTCCTGCCACTTTAATGCATTGAGAAACCGACATTAAAACTTTTGATTAATATCCATGTGATTCTTTTCTTCAAACCTATGTTTGTGTAACAGTTTACACACCATGGTGTAATTTAATGTTTTTCAATCCCTGTGCGATGGGGTACTGGTGTACTGTGTACATTTGTAAGGTATACTACAAGTTAGTAATTCTATACAATTTCATTGTATAACTTTTGAATGACATTTAGAAGTAGGACAAGGATAAGACATACCTCCAGCTTCATCAGACTATGCACAATTAATGATGGTGGTCATTGTCTTATTTCATTTTATTCCTTACAATGTCAACTACAAATGTCGCTGTTCTATCTACGTCAACTATGGTTAATAGTGCTGCAATATACTGAAAATGGTATCAGTCCATATACGAATATACTTTGATGTCAGGGTCTATCCAAAAAGGATGTGCTTGTAATAAGTTTTACTACCGTTCATGAGTATTGTCTTGTTTTCCCAAGTAACGAAGTTATTAGATGATATGCAACCACTTTCATGTGCCCTCAATACTTTAGTAATTACATGTGTTAAACAAGCTCATGTGAAACCCTTTAAGCTGTGGTTGTGTCACAGGATTTTTCAAAGAAAATGTGGCCTAATCTAGGCTGATTTTGAACCAAATATATGGGGTTTGAGCGCACAGTTTTAGCGCCCAAACCAGGTTATGAGAGAAAACATTGTCGTGATTGTTGCTTTAAATATTGAATACAAGTAAACACTGCTCTGCAAAGTATTTAAGACACACATATTAGGGACATGGTAGATACCAATGGTGGTTTAAAGTAGGAGTTCTCTCCGTACAGCCTCCATGGGCCTTGTATTGTAAAGCCGTACTATGGGTGCCCAAACTTTTACCATAGATTATGCCCTGGGCGTATATATTTAATCTTTTGTTTCTTGTACAGAGAGTATTTTTGGAGAGGGGGGACAATTGGATACAAAAACGAAAATAAACTTACGTATATATGTCATGATGTCGTCTGGATTCATTTTTAATAAGCTCTTCTTGAATCCTTCTTTGTCTTTCTTCTTCATAAAGTTGTTCCTATAACATTGAAAGACACAGATTGACTTTTTGTCTGGTATTTTACTTCATACTTAAGGTTATTTCCTTCATTTGTAAAATTAAAAGAGAGCCAAGTGAATGCATCACTGTCGGCCATCTTGGTTCAAGTGGTCTATACTCATAACATTGTGAAATAGACAAAGTTTGCAGCCAAAGTGATTGAGTCACTGTCGACCATATTGGTTCAAGTGGTCTATACTAATAACATTGTGAAATAGACAAAGTTTGCAGCCAAAGTGCTGGAGTCACTGTCAGCCATCTTGGTTCGAGTGGTCTATACTCATAACATTGTGAAATAGACAAAGTTTGCAGCCAAAGTGATTGAGTCACTGTCGGCCATCTTGGTTCAAGTGGTCTATACTAATAACATTGTGAAATAGACAAAGTTTGCAGCCAAAGTGATTGAGTCACTGTCGACCATATTGGTTCAAGTGGTCTATACTAATAACATTGTGAAATAGACAAAGTTTGCAGCCAAAGTGATTGAGTCACTGTCTGCCATCTTGGTTCAAGTGGTCTATACTAATAACATTGTGAAATAGATAAAGCTTGCAGGCAAAGTGATTGAGTCACTGTTGGCCATCTTGGTTCAAGTGGTCTATACTAATAACATTGTGAAATAGACAAAGTTTGCAGCCAAAGTGATTGAGTCACTGTCTGCCATCTTGGTTCAAGTGGTCTATACTAATAACACAGTGAAATAGATAAAGCTTGCAGGCAAAGTGATTGAGTCACTGTTGGCCAACTTGGTTCAAGTGGTCTATACTAATAACACTGTGAAATAGATAAAGCTTGCAGCCAAAGTGATTGAGTCACTGTTGGCCAACTTGGTTCAAGTGGTCTATACTAATAACACTGTGAAATAGACAAAGTTTGCAGCCAAAGTGATTGAGTCACTGTCGGCCATCTTGGTTCAAGTGGTCTATACTAATAACATCGTGAAATAGACAAAGTTTGCAGCCAAAGTGATTGAGTCACTGTCGGCCATCTTGGTTCAAGTGGTCTATACTAATAACATCGTGAAATAGACAAAGTTTGCAGCCAAAGTGATTGAGTCACTGTTGGCCATCTTGGTTCAAGTAGTCTATAGACTCTATACTAATAACACTGTGAAATAGACAACCTTCTCAAGAAATACGACAACATGGATTACTTACAAGTCTTTGCTTTCTATATTTTTCTTCTTCCTCTCGTCTACGAATTTCCTTTTCTGTGGGAGGTGGTCTTGGAACATCCGACGTCTTGTGTCGAAAAACTGAATAAAAAATTTAAAACTTTTTGATCAGTTGACCGTTCTCATTATGTTATTGCATTCAGTGCAGCAAGCAACTAGTTCTAAGCATGCTGCATTAAAAACCTTTTGTATTAGGGATTTTAACATTGAAGCTTTAAGCATGCTAAAATTACTAAACATAAATGGAAGAAACTGGAAATAAAAAAACAAACGGGAAAACATGATTTTAAATTTTTTTAAATTATCCATTGAATTATTGTTGAAAAACAAAAATATAAGCGGGGTTAAAAAATGATGAAAAAATCAATATTATTATTAGGTGCTATATTAGCCGCTATAATATTAATTTTAAGAACATATATTTCTATCAAAATGCAAGCAAATATTGTTTGCAACTATATATCTATGATGCGGGGTAAATGTATTAATCTATGCATGCTTATACTCATAACAAGTCAATCTTGCAATATGCTATTTAAGTGAGTCTTCTGATTATTTCGTGATAGGTTATTATTTTTTTAAATCAGGCATGTCACAAACGTTAAACTATTCAGAGGAGTAGTTTAATAAATCTTTGAGTTTTGTATTGAGTTATTTATGTTAAGGTTAGTAAATTTTATATTAGAATTAGTAAAACAAACTTCCCATAATACTGTTTAAAATGTTTGAAATTAGTGTTCTATTTTGAATGCCAACACCAATTAAAAAATTAGCGTAATTTCAAAACCATAACGTGAAATAATATCAGGCAAACAGCAGCAGGTAGACAGATTTAAGCAGGTTAAATTAAGGCTTGCAATATTTTGTTTTACATTTTCCACATCAAGCAAAGGGACTATGTATTTACTATAATTTACATAAGAAAATTGGGATACATTGTGCATAACTATAAGTAAGATGTTGCAAAAAGGCATACACAGCTACTCATGAAGACATGTAACATAGATAAAACACCTTTCACTCATAATGTCTACAGTCCTCTTCCAATGCCCTTTGTTTATTTCCCATGCACTATAGAAAGCCGTTAGAGAGAGATTAGTTTGTAAAAAGAGCGCTGTCACACAGTTGAAGATTTAGTGTTGAATACCTCTATCATTTGGTTTAGATGTCACAGAACCTTGCACACCCAGCTGTTGGGCAGCTGAAAGGTTGCTGCGAGGCAGCTTCGGCCTCGGTGGGGGCTCGAGGGGAACGTTTTTAATATTTCGAACCGGAGGGCTAGGGATACCTCCATTTGTTCTAGGTTGTGTTTCGTGCTTTTGGGAAGGGTTCGTGGGCCTTACAAGACGAACCGGACGCTCAACTGGTCCGGCTTGTGTCTTTGCTACAACATGCAAAAAATGAAGACACCAAATAAATCTCTAATGCTAAAAAAACACAAAGATAATTTTCTTGCCCACACAATTCACCATGGCAATGCTGCAGTAAAAAATCTTATTTCCACAGCGACATAATTGCAGGAGAAATTCAGGATTTGTGACCGTTTGGTATATAAAAATGCTGAATGCTTTTGGGGCAGAAAAAAGCACCAGTCGATCTAAAACCAATGTTTTTGCCATGTTGGAATTCTGAATTGTGAGGACTGATTTTCATGCTAACAAGAGTTTTAGTAAACTCAACATACGCCCGCCGTGGCAAAGTCGAACCGCTACGATTAACAACTTTACATTTAATATAACATTTGTTTTAATTTCATCAATTTAAATTTCTTGTTCACATTAGAAGTTTTTCTTTTCTGAATTTGATAAAACTGCAACTAAATACCAATACGTTTATAGTACACATATGGTAATTCAATTACATTTTAATTGCAAAAACTGAAATATTGTGGCTGTTTTGGCATTGCTATTATGTTCCATAATTGGGAAGGAGCAATCTATGCAATAGCTTAAAGTTCTTTTAACAGTTTTGACTTGGACACTGTTCTATTGGACTTGGCTGTAATAGTTTTAGTACATAGCAAACAAACTTCAGGCTGACCACTGATACAATGGTGTGTAAATATACAAACCTTGTGAGTCAACTTCAGGGATGTCCCCTTATCTCTATTTAAACAGCCACTCTGATAAATACCAGATGGGCAATAAAGCTGTCAAAAATTTTCTTTTTTTGTTATTGTAGTGCACATTAAACTATCCAAGAAAACAGTCTCAGAATGTATAAATTAACTGGCTTCCAGTATTACTCTGGACCAAGTGTACTAAAAAAAGCATTGATATATATCAATGTATATATATTAAACATCAGGTACACATTTCTGATAAAAAAAAAACTCTTGAAAACACAAAAAAAATATGTGGACCCAAATCGTATTTGGTATGCGACACATCATCTACCTACATGTATAAGGTATATATACTCTAAAAGAATTGTAAAGATTATATCAAAACGAAAGAAGTTCTGGAGCCGAAAGGGAATATTACATAATCCAATATGGCTGCCATATTATGCAACAGGTGATGTCAGAATTGGTATGTGAAACACCGTCTGCCCATAAGGTATATACTCTGAAAAAAATGGTGAAGATCGGATCAAAACTTTAGAAGTTATGGAGCGGAAAGGAATATTACATAATCCTATATGGTTGCCATATTATGCAACGGGTGAAGTCAGAAATGGTACATGACACACCGTCTGCCCACAAGGTATATACTCTGGAAAAATTGTCAAGGTTGGATCAAAACTCTTCAAGTTATGGAGCGAAAGGGAACGAAGATATAGACTAAGACAGAATATCATATAATCCAATGTAGAAGTCATATTATGCAATCGACAATGTCCTTAATGGTTCATGACACACCTTCTACCCCTAAACTATATGTTGTAAAAAAAATTATAAAGATCGGATCAAATCTCTTCAAGTTATAAAGCGGAAGGGAACGAAGATATAGACTAAGACAGAGTATTACATAATCCAATGTAGAAGCCATATTATGCAATGGACAATGTTCTTAATGTTTCATGACACACCTTGTACCCCTAAAGTATATGTTGTAAAAAAAGTTGTACAGATCGGATCAAAACTCTTCAAGTTATGGAGCGGAAGGGAACGAAGATATAGATTAAGACAGAATACTACATAATCCAATGTAGAAGCCACATTATGCAATCGCCGATGTCATAAATGGTTCATGACACACCTTCTACCCACAAGGTACATGTTGTGAAAGAATTGTAAAGATTAGATCAAAACTCTTCAAGTTATGGAGCGGAAGGGAATCCGGGACGGACGGCCGGACGGATGGACGGACGGACGGACGGACGGACGGACGGACGGCGCTGGTGATACCATAATACGACCGACTTTTTTTAAGTCGGGCGTATAAAAATAAAATAAAACAAAACAATTGAACATGACAAAAACTGTAGTGGAAAAATAAATATCTGTAAACAAAACAAGAAAAATGAAAATTTCGGGATACACGAATGCTGATAAAGACATGAGCAACTAAAGCAAGGAAGAACACACAAAACACACAGGTACTACACCAAACATAGAGGACAGTGATTGCAAAAGCACAGGTGCAAAGAGAAGAGAAAAAGAAGAAAAAAACATGGCAGTTGTGTAGGTCTTATTGTTCCTAGGTTAGGTTATGGCGTATCTTGCGACTTTTATTGTTTTCATTTACTATACCTAACTTTTCTTTGTTTTTGGTTAAAAAATGTTTTATTCTATATTCAGCCTAATCCAATAAAATATATTTTCATGTTTTGCTGTATATCAGGAGATGTATTTATATGCTGTTTTAGGTGTTTTATATGTTCCAATTTTTGTTTTTTAAACTTGCCGATCTATATAACATCCCTAAATATTTTTTCAATCTCTATAAGCAAAAATGTTTTAACAGAATAAATCATCAATAAATAACATTCAGTGTTTCATACTAGAAATATTGAAGTTCAAAATAACCTTTTTCATCTTGATGTATCTTGGTGGAGTTCACATTACTTAAGCCTGCTTCATCAGTTCTCTTCCCTGGGTCTCCGAATCTTTTAGGGGCTGGGGCAGAAATGTGATGTGAATTTGTGAGGTGTGTGGCGTATGAGGGTGGACTATGTCGAGGTGTATATGGTGGTGGAGGTGGTGGTGGCACAAGAAGAGATCTGGTCTGTGTAGCCAAAGGTGCAGACAATGCTTCCTGGTGACTTGGATCCCTTGATGGCATGGCTGCAGTTCTGCTTTTAGATTTAGATTCCTCCCATTCACCAGCCAAATGATCCAAGTATTTAATGGCCATTTCCTTATATTCCTCCTCCTTCAGGGGCTTGTCAGATGGCTGCCCGGTGACACGCTTTACTTCATTCAGTATCTCAGATGGTGCACTGTATGAATCAGGTTCAAGTTTTGTAGGTCGTGTAATCCGGAATTTATACTTTTTAGACTTGGGAATTTCATGAAAAGGACCCAGCACTTTGCCACTGTCATTTTTCTGGAAACGTTCTCTTATAGCAGAGATTGGCTGACCATCAAAACTTTTAAGATCCAGTGGCACACTTCTGGAACCATTAACAGAAGCCTCTTCATTTGCTTTTTCATATTTAGCTTTTAATTCGGACACAATAATATTTTTCTGGGGTTCTTGAACCAATGAACTATGAGACTTGGCAGATTTCAAGTTAGAGGAGACATGTCTAACGCTTTGGGTATCAGTTAAGTTGGATAACTCTGGGACTGATGTGGCTCTTGTAGAAAGGCCTGTATGTGTGTCTTTGTATCTTTTTGGAATGTCTTCCTGTTTTATTATCAAGGTTTCAGTGCTACTTGAAGAGGAATTCATCTTTGCATGTTCTAGTTTGAAGCCGGTTTCGTCTAAATTTTCATTAATATGGTCCATCTTGGTCCATTTCTTTAAATCTCTTTCCCCAGTATTTGTATTTGTTTCTAAAGCTGTGAGAGACAAGGCACGGCTTGGAGGAACCTTTGGTTCAAATGATGTTTCAATTGCCTTAGCCTGGAAACTCGGAATAAGTGTCCTTTCAACACTATGAGTTCTTTTAGGTGCCACAGTATGTTTAGTTAATGGACCAAATCTACTTTCTGCAAATTCATTGTTAATTGCAAGAGGTCTTAAATTTCTAATTTGGAATGGTAGTGGAGAGAGTCTTTGGTTTGACTCTTGGGGAACTGATAGTGCATCATGGGACTGAAGTCTTGTAGAAACTGGCCCCTGTTTAGGATCTACATAAGATGGAACAAATTCTTTCGAATCATGACTTTCTCTATTGTCAGCATGATGAAAAACATTTGCAGTTACTGGTGGATGCGGTGAAATGGAATTGAACATGTGGTCATGGACAGTATCATTAACAAACTTATTTCTGTTTTTCTGAACATCTTGACCAAAGTTAAATGACGGACCCTTGTTTTCCGTTGGACGACCAGACCTTGCAGTAGTGACAGAGACAAAGGCTAGGTTAGCTGATTGACTGGGTGGTAACATTGGTGGATCACCAGAGGAGGGTTCATAAGGAACAATGTCCGGCATGGCTTGGCCAGAATCTATTTTATCCAATGATCTCCATTTCTCATTTTTCATATTTGTTTTTTCAGAAATGATGCGACTTCTTCTCTCAATGACTTCCCCATTGCCATGAACATCATTTTTAGGTAACTTTGTCCTAACAGTCACATCATTATTAAACGCAGACCCCTTATATGAATCTGACCTATTATGTTTATCCCTTTGGAAAGCAGGCTGACTGCCATCTTCTATGTAAGGAGCAGATATGGAGCGTACATGTAATTTCTCCATATTTGGCATGGACTTTGACATATTCTTCAGATTTGTAACATGGATTTCATAGCCATTATGTGATTCATCTATATGGGTTCCATACAACGCAGGCCTTTTAGATAACTTTGCTGCCTTCTCCATAATATCAAGGTAAGATTCTGGCAGAGCTTTTTCTCTTTTCGTTGAATCCTCATGCCTTTTATCATTTTTAGCATCGCTATCTTTCTCAAGCTGAGAGTATTTTGCTTTAATCTCTACATATGAAGAGCTTCTCTTTAAATTGCGTGTCCTTGGCAAAGTATGATGTCCTTGATTTTTATCTTCTTTCGCTTTATCAAAGACGGCTTTGATATCTCCGAGTGATTTTTCACGTCTTACGAGCCCATGGTCCTTCCAAGGTGCCCAATGCCCTTGACTATCATAGTTCAGATCACATAAAAATTCTTTGTTCTTTTTGGCCTCGTCTAACTCATCATAAAGATCATTCAACTCATCCATAGTATCAAATTTATACTTGGACATGAATGATGCATCAGGAACATCACTGCCTTTCATTTTTACATTATCCTGAACAAGTTTTTCTTCAATTTCTGCTACTCTCCCTAAGATGGCGAAATTTTTCTGCAGTTTCAAAAACTTTTCTGACTTCCAGGATGAATGTAAGATGCCTGCAGCATATGACTGGTATGTTTGGGAACTAAGCCTTGAGCGTTCACTAGTTCCAGAGACTGAAGCAGCATGTCTCTCTGACCGTGATGGGGAGCCTGGTCGTCTCTTTTGACTAGTCCAGTCCCGAACATGTTTGAAATCATTGTTTTGTGTTGACTGTTTCTTATTGGCACTGGTTACAGATCTGCCTTCGGGTCTTTTACGGTGATGAAATTTCTCATGGTTTTGGATGTGGAACTGACTTGGATTATTTTCTGGAGTGGGTTTTTGGAAACTGGGACCTATTTGGTTGTATTTTGGTTCCCTTTTTGGTTGTTCTTGAATGCTATTTGCTGGTAGTCTTTGGCTAAAAGAATTATTCATGTTGGAGTTTAAATCATACTTAGAGCTTGGATGTCTTTTGTCAGGATAGGTATGCATTGGATACCTTGAATCTGGGGTATCATAATATAGTGCGTAGTCATTTTGGTAATACGGGTCCAGATGATATGAAGTAGTATTTAGCGCTGATAGACTAGGCTGCGGAGGGACAGCAGGTGGTCTTTCTTCCAGATTAGTATGGTTAACCCATGATCCAGTTCCATTCAAGTCCCTCTGATGATGATCTGGATAAGCCATCATGTCTCCATCGTATCCTATCTCAGCTCTTGAAAAGGAAAACGGCTCAGCAGTATATTTTCTCCTTGCGGGATACGCTACTAGCCCAGGGTGCTCAACGGGCACAGTTGTTTCCGCTCTATACATATAAGCCATTGTCTAATTAAGTATGCTGCAATGTTACATGTTTTCTGAGATAATTAAGAAGGAATTGCCCTGCAGAGAAATGTAAAGTGGAATTTGCAGTCCAAACTAAAAACTCACTCCACACTTTTTCTGCAAAGAAAAGCAGAGGTTAGCATGCTGTTAGTTTCTGATGTCAACAACTTTACACACACAAAAAAATGTTTGTTGACATCAGATGTTTATGTTGATGAATAGCAACTGATATAGAAAAAGTCTCAGAATATAAGGTTGTTAATAAAATAACATATTAGCTACTCTACACAGATCAAAAAGCACAAAAAGGTGGTTCTTTTTGTGGTATTTGAGGACCACTCACCAAGGACGAAGGACATCTAACAGAATGAACAAACATATGAGAAAATAGCAAACTGAGGGTGCATTAACAAGCTGTGTAAAGGGAGATAACTCTTAACATTTATCAGACAGATGCTCAAAATGCTTCACAGAACAAATTCATGTACAGAGAGTAATACACAGTTTGAAAACAAACTAATTTGATACATAGAAGCGTGATCACAACAAAAAACAATTAATCTCTCCGTCATCGCCACATGTTTGGGCCAAAAGTTCCAAAAGATTCGACAAACCCATAGACTTGGTTTTTGAGACGTTATAAATATCATTATTATCCCTCAGTTTCTCTGCAATCTGATTGGTCAATTGCCATCCGATAAATAGGGCACCCGATACGGTTAAACCTCGTTTTCACGAACATCTGATACGGCGTTGCACGGACGCTATCTTTAACGTTGTTTTGTGACGTCATAGGGCGTGCCTGTATACGGTCACCTTTTGCAGCTTTATTGTGGGTAACGGGTGAACGTTATGCTGATGTTGTTTGGTGACGTCGTTTGATGACGTCCTAGTGCGTGCTTGTATCGGGTCACCTTTTGCAACTAGTTGGTGTGCGTGCGATTGAATTAATAAGCGATTTTTTGGCTGAATCCACGCAAAAGTAAAGCTCTTCGATCATCATCAATTACCATGCTGAACATGTTAATACTTCGTATCCCCACCCTTGACGAACCATGATAACTATTACAACTAACCTTTTCAAGCGTTTGGAGCGGATAAGTAGCGCCGACGGAGAGACCAATTTTTGTTACAGAAGAGTTTACAACTTTACATAAGTGACCATAATGTACAGGTGAGAACAAAGTACAAGTAAAATTCAAACAAAATAAATGACACAGTAAAGTTATCAGTCTTTTAAGCTACGTAAAATTCATTATGCATCATAATCAATGTACAGGTAATGCTAGCACCCTTAATTTTTACAGGAAACTATTTTTAAAAGCATTTCTTTAACTTTATATTGACAGTAAATATATGCAGTAAATTGAATAAAAAGTGAATAATACACCCTGCTTTTTTTACTAGTTGTAAGAAAAATCTATTTAGTGAGAGAAATTTTATCAAACGGAGTCAACAAAAATAAAACAGAAGTGCAGGCCAATGATAGAGGGAGGCAAGGAAATGAAGACAAAAGGCATGAGCTAATCAAATTAAAGTAAAAAGGAAATAAATAAAATAAAAATATTTAAAATGAAAACAAAATAAAAGATAACCCTAGTCGCTGGTGAATGTTCCATTGTAATCTTTTTTAAAGATTTTTATTTTGACCCGGTCAAAAATAACCATATTATCACTAGAATACATCCATTTTGACTGTGTGCATGTTAAATTAGTCATTTAAATTGAAACTATTTTAGCAATAAATAAACTTGAAAAAAAACGTAAAAAAAAATAATTCTTACCGACTGGCTTATCAGGTGCTGGTTTTTGTAAACCCTTGTAGGGAATTTCCCCACCTTTCTGTATTTGTTTGTAAGCTACACGAACATCACCATCTTCGTCTAAGTTTCCACCCCTAACTTCAGGTCGAACTTGACTCACATTACTAAAAACAAACAAAAATGTATCTATTAACGATAAACCAACATGTGTATCCTCCATTAGATAATGGTGGTGATAATATTTCACTAATATGACATTAGTTAACTTAGAAAAAATTAAGGCATCACCACGTAGTTAGTTGTTTGTCAACAACACGAGCTTTCGATACCTATACAAAGAGAGTTTCAAACATTTCTTACATCGAATATGACATTGTTCGTCAGAGGACAAATATGCCTCAGGACATTTCCAAATAACATTCCTTAAAATAAAGCCAGTCCATGCTCTGCTTATATCTCTGTGAATCAATAATTTAATTTCTTTTTGAATTAAACTTTTTTTTGGACTTGAGATTAAATCATTCTCTAAGGCCCACATACAACAAACGAAAATAACCAAAATTTTAGATGGAACTATAGAGAAGATTAATTTTGAAACGAGGTCTGTGTTTTGTGGTGTGCTGAAACTAAAAATATTTAGTAGTACAAACAGAGAGCTTTTCTTCCGACCCTGTTTTATAAAAATATGGTGTATAAATGGTTTCAAACAAAAACTAGACCAACCATTGAAAAATAGTGAATGTGTGACAGTATTTGATTGATTGATTGATATTTTACGCTGTACTCAAGATTATTTCCCTTTTATGGTGGTGTTACCAGGTTTAGTGGGGGAGGAAACCAGGCTCATTGCCCAGAGGAAATCCCTGACCTTCGGCGAGTACCTGACAACTCTTCCAGACACTATTTGAATGCAGAGTGTTTGATGTTTATTACATGATGGTATATGATCTCTATCCACCCCCTGAACTTGAGTGAATTGAGGACACATTATCATCACCTGTCACTTGATACATATTGATTACATTTGGTTTAACACAACAACTATCATATCTCTATTTATGAAAGAATGGAACTAGGTCAGCTTAACATAGCTCTCTCTTTATGGTGTAAACTGTGTAAATGGAAATGTTGTTCAACCATATCATTCACACAATAAATTAATTTCATAGACTATCAACTGTCTTTTAAAGAACGAACGGAACAAGGGCAGCTTAACGCGGCTTATTATTGCTCTTGAAAACAGGTATTGGACTTACAAGTTAACTGCGAGATTTCGTGATATCCGGTGACAGATGTCACTTTAAAGAAATTTTTTGGTGACGTTGCTATTTCATTTGACATACTTTGTTCTAAAACATCAGGCGTAAGGGTCATGCATTTGCGGCGACAGCAACGGTAACAGAAAGTTTGAGAAAATTGTAAGAGACTTGCACTCCATATAGCATGTTGTTCAAATATATATATTAATCATTCCGAGAATAAACCATTTAATAGAATATAAGCCTAATGAGAAAAAATTTAGGCATCACCACGCTGTTAGCTGTGAATAACACGAGCTTTCGAAACCTATACTGGTGTCTTCGTCAAGTAGCTAAATTTATTATTTCAAAACATTGACATAAATACTAAATACTAAAGGTAGTATCTTTAGTATTTATGTCAATGTTTTGAAATATTAAATTTAGTTGCACTTGAAGAATACACCGGTATAGGTGTCGAATGCTCGTGTTATTCACAGCTAACTATACGGTGATCCCTTATTTTTTTTCATAAGTATGGAACCCACGTTTAAAGAGAGTTTCAAACATTTCTTGGAATATAAGCCATTTAAATGTTAAGATGCTCCAGGTCAGGAGATTTACACTGTCCACTGTAGGCCTATATGTAGATCAAAAATTGTCAAATAACATTCTTCAGTTGCTTAGGAGAAGCAACAAATAATTTAACCTTTTTTATACATGTAAATGTAAGGCAAAAAAGCCAGGTAAAAAGTTAAAGTTTGGCCAACGAGAAACAAACACAATGCAGTCTGATAAAAACCTTTCCATCTCTTGTACTTATGTTCTTTGTAGGTTTTGAAAACCAAAAAGCATAAACATTCCTTAAACCAAACTTTAAGGATTCATTCACTTCAAATTCCAAAATGATAAGCTTCAATGCTCTTCAAATAATCTAGGGCATTTCCCAAACATTTAAGTCTATTTGATCGGTGGAATCAGCACTCATGCAAGAAAATTGAGTGGGTCGATTCAGGATCAATTCTGTAGTACTAGTTGATTTAGACGATATTCAGTTCTGAACCGTTCCAGAATGTATATGGCATCTACAACCACAGCAAGAAAGCAATGGATGGATCAATATCTAAAGATAGAGGAAAAGTATGATAATCCCAATGGTTTACACTACATCCCTCAAAGCTCAATGTATCATTAAATAGATTCATTATTGACCAATATAGGGACTTTAAATAAATGTTAAACTAATCGTTCAGTTTAGGCCTACATGTGCGTAGAAGGTGAGAGAATCAAAATCAGTGTTAAACAGGACAAATCTGAATCTCTTTTATATACATTTATGAACACTAAAACACACAGGCACAGGGAAAATCTTCTTGTCTCAGCTCGTTTATATACAATGTACATTTACATAAACAGGATGGCAAATCACATGTGTAGGCTTACTTCATCATATAAAATGGAATGCCAGATTATAAAGTTTAATGGTCGTCACAAGAATAATAATAATCACAATATAAAGCAGTAAACATCAACAAATTAATAATTCAACATACAAACGGTATCATATGATGGCCAATCATTTGGAAAACAAAGCTATTTGGAAATCGTCAAATTCTTTTCTGAGCTAAATAATACCACCCGGTACAGTTCTCGCCATATTACAGAACCATCCTGTTGTGTTCATTCTATTGTATTCTAACAAATGTAACACCATGTGGTGTTTAAAAACAAACTGAAGGCCTAAGTGAGTTTTGTGCAGTGTGGCCTTGTTCAATGGCATGATTCGTACCAGGCCGACCTAGATATGAAACTACGAAGATTAGATGTGTATCAATACATGTGTTGTGGTAAATAGGTAACAGTGTAAATTGACCACCCACCTGAATGACAGACTCTCTACAAGCTTCTGCATAGCTCATATCCCCTTCAGGCCCCTGTACCCAGCCTCCAGTGACAAACGTGGCTGAGATAGGTCTTACAACCAAGGCCAGTCAACACTAACTATGTACAACATGTGATCCACAACTGACCTGATATTACTACAGACAGGTACCATGTGGTGTTAGAGTGGGGAGAGAAGCGGGAAGCCTGACAAACATACATAGCCACACCATAAGGAACACCCTCCAGATCAAACAAAGACTGGGACATTACATGCCCAGGTGGCTTGACTATCACCAATCAGAGCATGAAACATACAGCCAGGTACTGCCTCCCAAACTGATGCCTTAACAAAGGCAGATGCCCTATTCAGTAGATGGAGATGGGACAGTGGGTACAAATATCGACCCAAACATTAAAATGCACTATATATTTTAAACGTTATTACTTATTACAAATCAGAGCATGAAACCTTCTGCCAGGTACTGCCTCCCAAACTGATGCCTAAACAAAGGCAGATGCCCTATTCAGTAGATGGAGATGGGACAGTGGGTACAAATATCAACCCAAACATTAAAATGCACTATATATTTTAAAAGTTATTACTTATTACAAATCAGAGCATGAAACATACAGCCAGGTACTGCCTCCTAAACTGATGCCTAAACAAAGGCAAAGGCACAAATATTGATGCAAACATTAAAAGAACCATACTATTTAAAAGTGACTACTTTTCAAAAGACTAACTAACCTTTAATAATACCAGCATAAAGAAATAAACAAAATAAAATTTTAACACATTTGTCATAACTTGATTCTTTATGATTATGAAAGTCTCTTTTTCATAAATTGAAAATTAATTTTTTTTTTAGATTGAAACGATTTATTTAACGAGCCCACATGTACATATATTACAACGCAGATGATCATTCTTGCATAAACAGGAACTAAATTAAGCATACGAATGACAAATGGTTTTTGTATAATTTGTTTTGTGTGTTTCATCTACCCAATACCTCCTCAGGGAGAACATGATGAATTATACCCATCATAATTACAGTAGGAGAAAACAGAGCTAACACATGGAACAAGGATGGGATCCATATCCTATACTACATGTGTACATACAGCTATATATATTTATGAACACTAAAACACATGGAAAATCTTCTTGCCTAAGATAACCATAAAGACAAGTTTCTAATTGTGTTAAAAAGAGGTAAATCATTTAGACCTTTATGCCCCATCATACATGAAAGTTGTTGTAATAAACTAAACCCATATTTCATTAGGTTGACAACTGACAGGAGCTTAGCCATAGCTATATATATTTTTGAACACTAAAACACACGGGCACAGGGAAAATCTTCTTGTCTAAAATAACCATGGAGACAAGTTTCTAATTGTGTTAAAAAGAGGTATATCATTTAGACCTTAATACCCCATCATAAATTGTTGTAATAAAGTAAACCTATGATATTTCATTAGGTTGACGACTGACAGGAGCTTGGCCTTACATGTAGCTATATACATGTACAATGTATATGAGGGAAGTTTAACATGTGTTACTTAAACTAAAAACCGCCTATTCTAACTCTGACTCCAAAGAGGTTATTATGAGATGGCTGACCCCTACTTCCATAACATTACATTCTGTGAGGTGTTGTGATGACAGACATGCTGAAATATGATGCTCATCCTACCTTCCACTATCACTACACCTTACAGTTTAACCTGTAACACTCCTGTTATATCTACATATGGTATATTGAATTACCCCAGAGCCTGATGACATAACATAAGCTTAAAGTAACATAGGCCTAGATTTACACAAAGCTTTCTGGGTAAACTATGTACCTCAGTTTGCCATTTTGTTTATCGGAACTTAGCAAGATGTCCCTTTTTTGGAAAACATTGGTGACATAACATGTTTTTAGAGACACATTTTTCTTGTAACTTTATGCCTTTTTCTCCATACAGTACTATTACTTCTGCAATATTTTAAAATTATGTGAACAGCCCTCAATCCCCCGAAACGCTTTGCGAGTAAATTCCAAGTAAAGCCATCAAGCAATTGTTCATTTTTTTTATCTACATACTGTACATGTATTTTGAATCAAGTAAAAAGTTTAATTTTAGTTATAAAACTAACTTGGTCGCCGTATATGGAAGAGTTGCCAGGTACTCGCCGAAGGTTGGGGGTTTCCTTTGGGCAATGAGCCCGGTTTCCTCCCCCACTGAACCTGGCAACGCCGATACATAAGAGCTGCAAGGAGCGGAGAGAGCTGCAAGCATTTTATTCTGACTTCCTGCTGTATATAGAATGGTTGTCAGCTAACAAATATGTGGTTTTCTTGCAAAATACAACCCCCATCACCAAATACAACTGACTATACTACCCTTCGAGCAAAATAATCTTGAGTAGAGTCTTTCATACAAAACAAACAAACAATCTAACAGCATCATGTTTTGCAAAAAGATCAAGTAGTTGTTGTGTTCTACCTTTGTAGAAAGCTTTAAGGTTGAATGATTGACAAAGTCATCTGATCTAAGTTTCGGAGATACACTGAAAGCACATGTTGCATAAATGGCGGGTACAGACCAAGGAGTGGTATAGATGGACTACTTCCGTAAAGCATACATTGTCGTAATGCTTAGACATTACAGTAGTGAGGAACACAATATAACAAATATGAATTTTCTAATTCGAAAAAAAAGTGATAAATAAAAACCTTACAGAGAAATCCAACCATAGGCCTACAGTATAGACTCACCTTCCTTCTGCTGAACCTACAGGCTGTAATATTACCTGGTAAATAAGCCAGTGATTAAAACCTTTACCACCTGTATGTTTAACACCTTGGGGGTTCATCAGGTAACACACAGCCTATCATTAACACCTGAAATCTTGTTAACCAATTCCAAACAAACCCAATGCTAGAAACTTTTGTTCAACATTGCCTTCTGAAAATCCTCCTGTTTACCAAAAGTGCCTAATCTAAGACTTGAGGCTTAGAGGGTCTTTCCATATACTGGAGTAAGACATTTATCATATATCCCTAACACTACCCTGATACAATATCTAACTGTGACCGTCTGTGGTGACACAAAGGTGCCTTACTTCCTGTCTCTACACACAGATTTCTACCAGAGAATTGTAAATCAAATATAAAAGTGTAAACTTTGATAAACTGTATGCTTGGACTACTATATTTATGAACACTAAAACACACGGGCACAGGGAAAATCTTCTTGTCTAAAATAACCACGGAGACAAGTTTCTAATTGTGTTAAAAAGAGGTATATCATTTAGACCTTTATACCCCATCATAAATTGTTGTAATAAAGTAAACCTATGATATTTCATTAAGTTGACGACTGACAGGAGCTTGGCCTTAGTCAGTAGAATTTTCTGGAACACTTTGGACTACTATACATGTATATTGTATACTTTAGTCCCAGCTGCATGGACCTACTGAATAGAACAGAAGGAAAGAGATAGTCTTCCATATTGGCCAATGGAATGATTGATTGATCGATTGATGTTTTACATGGCACTATTATTATTTCACTTATACAGTGGCGTTGCCAGGTTTAGTGGGGGAGGAAACCGGGCTCATTGCCCGGAGGGAACCCCCGACCTTCGACGAGTACCTAGCAACTCTTCACCATATGCTGACCGAGTGAAAAATCCACTCATAAATTTTTTAATTTTTATTTGGTGTGATTCGAACCTGAGCCGCATCAATGGAAGGTCTGTGTGGGACTGAGGGACGATCAGTCTAACCCACTGGACCACCGAGGCGCCTCTCAATGGAATGAAGAAAGAATTCCAACAAAAACTTGCTTTCGAAAAACACGTATGAAAATTTAAATATACATATTCTAATGGGCTTGATTTAAGCTCTGTGTGTATAAGAGAATCTAACAAGCAAACCGTTCCCAGCAGGGCCGGGTAGCTCAGTTGGTAGAGCGGTGTGACGGCAACCGTAAGTAGTGAGTTCGATTCTCATCCTGGCCCAGAATTTTTTTCCGGGTCAATCAGTGTCGGTTAATTTATTAATTCAGTAAACCAACATGAAATAAATAAAATGACTTACTATTTGTTGAACTGGCCTGGCTTTTCAATTGGTGGGTTGTGAGTAACACCCTAAAAGCAACAGAACAAAAAAATATTTTAATATAACCTAAACGATTGATTGGAGAGATTTGACAGATTGGTAATACCTTGTATTAAGTCAATTACCTGGAATATCATATAAATATTAAAGGGTAAAGAAGAATAGTGGAAAAAATTAAAATTAAAGGGGGCTGTTTCTTAAAATATTTACGCTCGACGTAAGTCCAATGCAAGGCGTCACTGTCATGGCAACACATACCTTTAACATTACGTTATGACCAGGGGCAAAGTTACGACGGACGTAAGTGTCTTGAGAAACAGCCGCCTGGAGCTTAGTTTCACATCAAAGAATATTCAAGAAATAGTTTCAAGATTTAGGAAAATTCTCATTAAAACAATATTTACATTGCTTAAAATGGCAAGAAATAAATATATGTATACACTGTATGTGTGATATCTACATAGCATGTGTATTATCACCTTTGTCAGGCAAAGACCATCAAACTTTTATGTAAAACTGAGAGGCACATTATAAATTGAATTATTGCAAATTTATTTGTATGAGTTTATTTAGTTAGTGTCCTTTAGAAAGTGAGTGTAACAGTATTCTCGTAATTTTTAGGGATTACACTTTCTTGAAAAATGGCCTGAATGGTTAAGGCAGCCGGCATTTAGTGCTGGCAATAGGTTCCACACTCTGGGACCAGGGTTCGATTCCCGTTTCGGGTATCACCCAAAATCGGTAGAAGAACTTCTGCCATTTTTCAAAAAAGTGTAATCCCTAAAAATAACGAGAATAATCTATTTGTATACAAAAATAAGAAGGCACCAGAAGACAGACAGAACACCACCATCTTTCTAGAGTATCATCAGTTAAAAGCAAATTACAAACAATTGTTATAAAAGACAGAATATGAAGAGGTACTATACCTTAAAATATGTTAAAATACACTGAATTTATAACCCAAAAGCTTGATTTATAGTTAATGTGTTACTGCTGTAATTGTCAGAGGCTATATATGGTATATTTGTCAAGTAGTATTAAATGTAGATCAGGGGGCTTTAGGTTATATACTGCCCACTTTTATATGGCATACTAAACCTAAATTCTATTTTTTCTTAATCTTAAATTTGAAGTATTTTGAGGCCAGATAAAATGTTGAGGTCAGGACAAAAAGGGACTGGAAAACTTACTCCTTACAAACATTTGACCTGTTTACTTGGCTGTCTCTAATTAGACTAAGAGTGCAATATTTCATGTTTTGAAATGAAAGAACACTGGAACAGACAGAGCTTTTCAACTAGAAATGCTTTTCTGTCAAGTTTTTAAAATTTTTTTATACAGGCCTTTTAAATTTTATGAATTGTTGCTGACTAAAATCCCCAGCATGGGCAAGTCAACTTTCTGTATACAGAGTTGTATCCAAGTTGCATGGGCGGATATTAATATGGGCAAATCTTTTTTTCCGGTATACAGAGTTGTATCAAAGTTGCATGGGCTGATATCAAATATGATATCATTATAACAATAAAAAGAAGTTTTTCCGCTGATATCCCGATAATTGGAGTATCTATCCTTTAGTTTTTCAGTATTTTTCAAAAGCTCTCTATCTACTGCAAATTGATTAATTGATTGATGGCTAGCAACACTCATTTCAACAAGATCATTTCACTTCCTGACAGCGTTGCCAAGCAGGTTAAGTTATGAGGAAACAGGGATTTTCGTCTGGAGGAAATCCCCTTGGCGGGTAGCTGGTAACTTTTCTCAATTGTCCAATTGACCGATTGGTTGATGACGTCACTTGGAATTTACGCGCAAAGCATTTCGGGAGATTGAGGGATAATTTTAAAATAAAGCGAAAGAAATAATACTGTATTGAGAAGAAGACGTAAAAGGCGTTACCAGAAAATGTGTGGATAAAAACAGGTTATGTCATCAATGCTTTCCATAAAAGTGACATCTTACCAATTAACAAAATGGCGAACTGAGGTACATTTTACCCAGAAAGCTTTGCGTACATCTATGTGACGTCATCAGGCTCGGCGGTAATTGGGTGAAAAAAATGAATCTCTTTCCTTTTGGATTACATGGCCCATCAATGTGCTTATATCAGTGAGAGAGAAAAATTGCTCTACCACCTAAAGGCCCGTTCTTCAAGTGAGATTTGTCGTACTGACTTGTAGCATGCGATAGCATCCATTTTAATGGCATGCTACAAGTTGATATGACAAATCGCACCGTGAAAACGAACCTTAAACCTCCAGTATTCTCGTTATTTTGGATTACACTTTCTTGAAAATATGACCAGCCCCGATAGCTCAGTCGGTAGAGCGTCCGCTTCAGGCCTGGGAGATCCGGGTTCAAGCCCGGGTCGAGTCAGACCAAAGACTTTAACAGTGGTAGCTGTTACTGCTTCGCTTGGCGCTCAGCAATAGGAGTTAGAGCAGCGACTGGTTGGCCCGGTGTCAGTATACTGTGACTGGGTGAGGGGGCTTGCTGGTTGTCTTCGGCAAGTCGTCTCGGTGAGACAGCACCTAAAAGAGCGGTGGAAATCCGCCCTGTCACAAGGAGACAACGTCTTCATATAACCGAAATACTGTTGAGCAGGACGTAAAACCCCAATCACTCACTCACTCACTCTTGAAAATATGGCAGAAATTCCTCTACAGATTTTTGGGTGACGCCCGAAACGGGAATCGAACTCGGGTGCCAGAGTATGGCACCTACCGCCAGCACTAAAAACCTCCAGGTAAATGGAAATTCATGAGAAGAGTTCTTACTATTGAAGCTCATGCAACTTAGAACATAAAATAACTGGACCAGTGTGATTATAACTACAAGTCTTAATTCTCCTCAACCAGAGTGATTATAACTACAAATATGAATCGATAAGCATAAAGTTTTAACTATACTGAACTGTTTGAAAATGTAACTATTTTTATATATTTTTAAATTTTTTTGGATACAGACACAAGGAATTTTTTTGCGGGCCATATTTTAACTAAAGCCAATTTTTTTTGGCAGAACCAAAACAAAAAACTATATATATTTTCAAACAATTCAATAGAAAGCATCATATTGCAGACTACACATAAGGATTAGGAAAGCTAGAGTTTTGTATTCACAAATATCCATAAAAGAAAATTGTTAATGAAAATTTAAATACAAAGCATAATACATGTACAAATTAAAAGTCATTCTTAAATAGGTATTTGAAAAACAAATAAATATTTATCCCACGACCAGACAGAAAAGAAGGATAGAGTTTGACCCATTGAGTACACACAAGATCTATTAAAAGCTACAAAACAAAACTATCCTAAGTACAAAATGCAATGATAAGGATACCTTCTCGTTCTCTTTGAGCTGCTGACTTAAACGTTTCGCCTAACAGCAACAGATAAGTAACATCATGCATAAAGAAACAAAATTGACGAGCACAGAAAAATAATCATTCAACAAAAGTAAAATGAGAATAAAGAGAGTTTCAAACATTTCTTAAAAGTAAAATGCTTGGGAATACATATTAAACACACATAGAATTGAGTGACAGTTTAACATCACTGATAATAAATCTGAAATTAACATCTACAGGTAATACAGGGGATTATCAATTCCAAACACACCTTGAATCATCAAACCACTTCCTGGTATAATCAAATGGTCATTAGAGCCTCAGCCAGGTAATAAAATGGCAGAATCTTTTTCCGATCAAGGTGAAATAGTAACAGACCACACCTTTCTTCAGCTCAGGTAAGCACACAAGATACACTGGCAGATGTGCTACTGTATCAGTAAGCCAGGTACACTTTCAATCCACAAAAAGCTCCCTTCATAGTCATATTGATCTGTTGTTATATTTCAAAACATGGCATTCAATATGAACCGCAGCTGTGCATTTCTCTCGACCAATCAGAATCCAGAAGAGAACTAATGAATACTAAATGACATCTATATCCTGTCTGCTTCTATTAAACTCCATTATTTGAGATTATTCTCATTATTTTAGATTATTCTCAGTAGGCCTATTGAGATCATTCTCATTATTGAGATTATTCTCATTATTTGAGATTATTCTTAATATTTGAGATTATTCTCATTATTGAGATTATTCTCATTCTTGAGATTATTCTCATTATTTTTTATTATTCTCATTATTTGAGATTATTCTCAATGTTAAGTTCAATCCTCAACAATAATTATTGCTGCAAGTTTTTTTTTGTCCATTTTTCCCATAATAATGATGGACTAAGTATTTCCTCTTTTAAATGTGTTCAATTTGTGAATTTAAACATATTAAATTTTATTTCACAACCCACATCAACAACAGTAAACCTTTCCAATCGCCCTTGTATTCATGTTGATAATTCATGTCAGAATTTAACACACCAGCGTCGCGGTTGCGATGGACACGATTCAGGTATTGATTACTTTGTGCATTCATTGATTAATGTCTCACCTGGCATGGTAATCTACATGTACGAGCTAATTTACCTGTGTAGTTTAAGTCAGCGTCATCAGGTAGCAAGTAACAGGTATAAATAAAGAAAACTGAGCCACACCCATGTTTGAAAAGACCGTCGATCATCAAACTTACAGTTGTTCTTAAGGGTCCTAATTTATGGGCTCAATAAAAAAGTTAGGTTGAAGTGACATAATAGCTAGCTATACCACTGCCATATGTTGTTATGTAAATAAAACTCATGTGTCGTTTTCGTTGAGATCAATATTGTCTTTCAATCTGATTTCATTAATCTTGTATCACAGGAAACATTCCATGCCTTTAATATCCAAAAGCACTGTGAACTCAACACAACAAAGCAGAACATGCTGGTGAAATCTATATGAGTTCAGGACAGTCTTATTTCTAACCATGCTGAATTAATATCAATCATTCAAATACAAAATAGCAACATGAAAATGGTCGAAGAATTTCAAGACAACTTTTCAAGTAAAATCTAAATGAGTTCAGGACAGTCTTATTTCTAACCATGCTGAATTAATATCAATCATTAAAATCCAAAATAACAATATGAAAATGGCCGAAGAATTTCAAGACAACTTCTCAAATAAGACGGCATTCTCTCAAATGAAATAAGAAATCGGTTAAACTCGAACATACCTTTTTGGTTTCGTGGAAGGCAATAGATGAAAAACCTGGTTCATAATCCATTATACTTCTTGGTTGAATCTTAAATGTTTCTGATTTGGGTTTGGTATCAGCAGGTGCCCATTCACTGAAGAAAGACAATGATGAAGAAAATTATGTAACCAACGGATGGCAATGATGGGGAAAATCATGTTATTAATTGTAACCAATGGATGACAATGATGGGGAAGATCGTGTTATTAAATGTAACCAAAGACATTGATGGGGAAGATCATGTAACATATGGATGACAATGATGGGGAAGATCATGTAACCAAAAACAATCGCGGGGAAGATCTTGTTATTAATTGTAACCAAAGACGATGATGGGGAAGATCATGTTATTAATTGTAACCAAAGACAATGATGGGAAAGAACAGGTTACCAATGGGTGACAATGATGGGAAGATCATGTGACCAATGGGTGACAATGATGGGGGAAATCATGTTAATAGGTGTAACCAAAGGCAATGATGGGGAGGATCATGTTATTAATTGTAACCAAAGACAATGGTGGGAAGACCATGTTATTAATTGTAACCAATGGATGACAATGATGGAGAAGATAATGTGACCAATGGGTGACAATGATGGGGAAGATCATGTTATTAGTTGTAACCAAAGGCAATGATGGGGAAGATCATGTTATCAATTGTAACCAATGGGTGACAATGGTGATGAAGATCATGTTATTAATTGTAACCAATGGGTGACAATGATGAGGAAGATCATGTAACCAATGGGTGACAATGATGGGGAAGATAATGTTATTAATTGTAACCACAGGGTGGCAATGATGGGGAAGATCATGTTATTAATTGTAACCAATGGGTGACAATGATGGGGAAGATCATGTAATTAATTGTAACCAAAGGCAATGATGGGGAAGATCATGTAATTAATTGTAACCAAAGACAATGACGGGAAGATCATGTTATTAATTGTTACCAATGGGTGACAATGAAGGGGAAGATCATGTTATTAATTGTAACCAAAGACAATGATAGGGAAGATCATTAATTGTAACCAAGGAAAGACATCGATGAAGAAAATCATAGAACAACTTGCATGCAGGATATCTTTATAAGAAACAAGATTCATTGTTTGGTGACTTTGCCAAGAGGTAATCTCAAACATTCAAGTTAGTACTATGTAACAAGAAATGTCTTGATTTATATGTGTCAAGCAACAATAAACAACGATATCAAAGAAATGTCTTGATTTATATGTGTCAAGCAACAATAAACAATGATATCAAAGAAATGTCTTGATTTATACAGTATGTGTCAAGCAACAATAAACAACGATATCAAAGAAATGTCTTGATTTATAGGTGTCAAGCAACAATAAACAACGATATCAAAGAAATGTCTTGATTTATACAGTAAGTGTCAAGCAACAATAAACAACGATATCAAAGAAATGTGTTGATTTATAGGTGTCAAGCATCAATAAACAACGCTATCAAAACAACACATTAGTAACCATTATTTAATGGATTAGTTCAAACAATCTAAAATGAATTTGTCGAACACTTATATTATATTTCACAAAAATCTTTGTGCATAACTCAACAGAATCTGGGTAATGCTTAATAATGTGAAAAAAACAATCGAAAAATATTGCAATGAATATTTGATTAAAATCCTGTTATTATTTGAGGGATTGGATCTGAATAAAAATCTGTTTTACAGTAACATTACATTTTGTTCTATTTCAGAACAAGCCAAATTTGACATAATGTTCTGATTGATTTAGCTCCGAATACTTATCATAACATAACAATACAGACTAAAAATGTATTTATTTAATGGAAAGTTGGGTGTGGATTTTATAGTCAACTTGATCAGATCAACCCAAAATGCTGGCCAAATACATTACAAAGCTTTTAATAGAAATATGCAGTTAATTAGGCTAATTGGGTGATTTTAAAGAGATTTTTAAATTCAGTATCAAGTATAAACCATGTTGATTTCGACAGGCCATCTGCTGACTGAACTGGCCAATAAAAGTGTAACTTTCAGTCACATGTCTCTCTTCAGCCCAATCTGGCTTTGAATCTGCCAAATGAAAGGTCGGCACTTATTTCTACTGTATATTTGCAATATATTAGCGTCAATACAATTTGTCAATATTCCATCATTGAAGTATTTTTCAAATTTATTTTACTATTCATGACCTATAGGGCCTGGGAGTTTCCTGAAAGATTTTGCGATATTCGGTGACGACACTCCCGCACCCTATTTTACACTAGTGTATTGCCAAATTTAGTTTTATATGCTAAGCAGTGAAATACTATGCAAGCAGCAAATTTTAAATGCAAATTTTTGTTAGGGCTGGGGGTTGGGGGGAGGGGAGGAATGGGTGACAGCTGTGAACATTCTTTCTTTGAAAAGCAATTCTAAAAATTTTGAGAAAAAAAAATAAAATAAAAAAGAAAAAGTTCTCGTGCAATGTGCATGTATTTGCGGTTAAGAACAATAAATTTGTATCAAAGTTACTGCAGTTTTTCCCTCCCTTTTAATCCAAAAGCACAACACAGTGACAAAAATAAACTGGGAACAGAAAATCAGGGTTAACAAAAAGTATATCAACACATTAATTAGTAATGTAAAACCATATACCTGTCAAACATTGAGGTAGAGCTGTGTGGAAAATCAAGTGCAGCTTTTAGAGTAGCAGTAAAAATATTTCTACAATGTTAATATCATGCTTAGCCCTGGACCCTGTTTCACAAAGCGGCGTAGCGTAAGTTTTTACGTACATGTACATGTAACTGCCATAGCAACCCATACTGTAGAGATACGTTAGTAAGAAAGTTACGCAAAACATACATCTACGTAGCTTTGTGAAACAGGACCCAAGTGTATCTGTTGGCTAAGAAAACCATATTGCAACTTTATCGCTAAGATTGGAAAATTAGAAAATTAAAAAGTGCTTTATTTCAGCAAACCAATATTTTAATTAATCAATATTGTCAAAGGTTGAATTTGTTATTTCACAGAATTATATGTGGCTGAAAAATTGATAGCACTTTCAGAAGTGGGTTAAGCTTATAAAGGAGATTTGATGTGTACTATATCCCATAGCATCATAAATACGATAACTATTGATTCCCATACAAGAAAACGATAAAAATCAACTGACTATAAAATCTTAACCCAGAAATACAAGAAATAATTTTTAGTGAAAAATAACAAGAAGCTAGGTCCCTAGATTTATCATTTAATGATTTTTTTTAATGGGTGTTACACCACACTCAGTATCATTTCACTTGCAATATGCTTTAAAAATTGTGATACATGTACCATTGAAACATGTCATGCCATGCTGTTAGGATTATCGTTGGTGTCAGATATTTCTCTCATTCCTTTCAACTGTTATTGTTAGTATTAAGATAGCATGCATATTTGTACATGTTAAAGATTTCTTGCTTATCTCCACAAATGTTATTACTGGCATAAAATATTTTGATGTTTTATTGTTTTAAAATTTCAATAGATTTAATTAACCACAAACGTTCATTGATTGATGTTTTAAGCCACATTCATGATAATTTCACTTGTATGGCCGCATTGAGAGGTCAATCAGGGAGGAAAACTGGTTGTGTATGGAAGAAACCCCTGGCCCTCTGCAGGTAGGCCTAACTGGCAACCCTTCCCCATAGGGTAATCAAGTGTTAAACCCAATGCACCCAGGGAACCAAATAGGTATCACACAAGCTAAAATTAAAACCTTGTTAATCTGTGACCTTCCGACATCTGTAAATAACAATATCTCACGAACATATCTTACAGACATTTTAACACACTCCTGGATTTCAAACATCTACATAGACATTTTCATTTAGGATCTGCAAACATTTTCATTGACAGATGCTTATTCGATGTTTTAGGCCAGACTTATAACCATCAGGATCGTGAAAGTTTAATAAGATACCAAGTTCTATGTTTGGTTAAAAAAAAATGTAAAAATTTCTGAGTGGATTTTTTACTTGGTCGCCATATGTGGAAGAGTTGCTAGGTACTCACCGAAGGTCGGGGGTTTCCTTCGGGCAATGAGCCCGGTTTCCTCCACCACTAAACCTGGCAACGCCGCCATATAAGGGAAATAATCGGGAATGAGGCATACAACATCAATCAATCAATCAATGTTTGGAGATAATCCTTGACCTCCAGCTTGCACCAGACAACCAATTTCTAATAGCTCATCCATAATCTAACAAACAGAAATTAACAGAATTAAGAAAATCAGATCCAACTTACTTCCTTCTGTAGTCTTTTCCAAATGTTGCCTTTTCTCGGGGACCTGTTTTATCCCGTTCTAGAGATGAAGCTCTCTCTGTAAATCAGACAATGGAAAGTAAAACTTTACAAATGGAATGTTACATGTTTATGAATCAGACATCATTTCCAGCATTAAACACGAGAATGCCATTCAGCAAAGCTCAGCTCATATCAATCTAATTAAAGTTCTTCCCAGCATATAGCACAGTTTAAGCACTATCAGTGACCTGGAAACATGATATCTTAACTGGAACCCTTACATGACCTCAAAACCAGGAATGTCTGGACAGCTTTAAAAGGGTTTGTTTTCCAGTTCTTCTTTTGTCTTTTACAAGTCTAAATGATATACCTCTTTTTAATACAATTAGAAACTTGTCTCCATGGTTATTTTAGACAAGAAGATTTTCCCTGTGCCCGTGTGTTTTAGTGATCATAAATACAATTAAAAGAATATATGTATAATGTCATTAAACTGAAATAACACTGGGTTACATTGGGATTATATACAAATATTTTTATGTGTGGTACAAATGTGGATATTTCCCTCACTTTCAATCGCCTAGTGGAGATGGACATTTGAAGACTTTTAATATTCATGATGTGATAAAAAGTGTCACAATGAAATAGTTTTCATTTAAAATGGCTTGAGCTGCCAAAATTCGGACTATTTTCATAGATTCTGATCGTCACGACAGTAAGAGGACATTGAAGGCTATCGAAAAACTAAATGATTGGCGTTGGAATGGGGGAAAATCCATACAGTATGTGGCCTGTATGAACCGAAATAGTGTTCGAAAAGTAAACAAAATTTAAATAACCGGGACGACCATTCATTCATTCTAAGCCTAAGTTAGTTGAAAACAATGCTTTATCGTACATTCTCGAGACTAGAAGTACTCAAAAGCTTCTGAATTATACGCCTTGAGAAAAATAATTGTAACATTCTGTTATAATGGCCAAATATCTCAATTTTGGCAGCTCATGCCACTTTAACAGGTTAACGATATTTATGTTTTCTGGCTTAAAAACAAATGTTTACCTTTGGGACTTAAGACTTCGTACTTAGGTTTATATGGGGTTTCTTCTGTAAAATAAAAAGTTACAGAAACATTTCATTACTGTCAAAGGATGATAAAGTCAAGAATTACTTATGGATAACAACTTCTTGGTTTATTGGGTGACGACGTTTCGATGTAGTTCTTACATCGTTATCAAAGTCAATGACTTGACTTTGATAACGATGTAAGAACTACATCGAAACGTCGTCACCCAATAAACCAAGAAGTTGTTATCCATAAGTAATTCTTGACCTTATTGTAACCTTCCAACTTCTAAATGCCATTGAAAGATTTGATGATAAAGTCACCAATAAATCTAAGAGGTGTAGAAAATCATTGATCAATTGATTGATGTTTCACATCGCACTCAAGATTGTTTCACTTTATGGTCAGCTGCACTGTGGCACCGTGTCTTGTCTAGGAGGAACTGGGTTCTTTGCACTTCAGAGAAATTTGTTCCAAATACATGTAGGTTAATTGAGTTAAAAACAAGAATAAGCAAGACTGTTATAGTTTTACAACCCACACTAAGGCTAAAATTATTTCTCTGATAAATGACAGCATGTGCTTTATAATGAATATTTTGGTGATACAAATATAAAAGAAAAAGATTTTTAAAAAAGTAAACGAAAACAGAAAATGTCAAACCATAACCCGTTCTACATAAATTATCATTTATTTTTCACAAGAATGGTTTCTTATAAAAAATTCTTCAAGTCATGAGGCAAAATTTCTTTGAAATAACAAGAAAATAAGAAATTCATATTTACTATTAATATTTTAAATTTTGCAATTGTTTTTTTTTTTTTTCATTTTAATATTTCTTTCATAACTATGTTCAAAAGTAATGAGTTGATTGATTGATTTATTGATTGATGTTTTACGCCGCTTTCAAGATTATTTCACTTATATGGTGGCGTTGCCAGGTTTAGTGGGGGAGGAAACCGGGCACATTGCCCGGATGAAACCCTCGACCTTCGGCGAGTACACAAAAGCAATGGGGACAAATAGTGATATTAATATTGATTACTCTGCAGGATTATTAAAAGAAGCATGTTAATTGCATGCACCATAACAAGCTGTGTAATCTACGTGCAGTGGGGATAGTTTATTGTCTAGTGAGAATATAAAACTGTCTTTAAAGTGGGGGTTTTAACTATAAACTTTCATGGGCCACTTTGCAATACAATGATGTAGGAGATTTTTTTACACATATTTTATAAATGAAACCTGTTCAAAACTCTGTTAAAATTTAGTTTTCCCTTGATCTCAGACAAAACTTTGATATCGTAAAATTGAAAAGCCCGATTTTATGATCTGTAACCTGTTTCACAAAGTGTCGTAGCGTAAGTTTCTACGTAACTTTCATGGCAACCCATAGTGTAGATATACATTGTTATGAAAGTTACGCAAAAAATATAACTACGTCGTTTTGTGAAACAGGCCCCTGGACCTCTGAAGAAAGTAAAAAAGCAAAATTCAACCGGTTTACCAACCACTTTCACAAGAAACTACAACCGTATTAAAAACTTACTGGGCAGCGTTCGACTTTTGGAAACATTCAGGGCATTCATCCGAGCTAGAAATGGAAACAAGCACATAACATGCAGAACAAACACAGGTGATAAGTGTGTGGAGGGTGGCAAGGCAGGGGAGAGAACTCTGGGGACTGATATATATTGGGTGTGCTTTGAAGTGCTAAGATAAGTTTGGGGGTGAGAGTTACAATGTATAAAGGGAGGTAAAACATCAAGTCAATACAGCTCTTTTAAAGAAATGCCTTAGGCCTACTGATGATAAGTAGGTGGAATATAATGAGTTTTTCATTTTTTTTAGATTAGTTTTTTGTCACACTCAAAACTATTTATCTAACATTACTGTATTGACAAGTATAGAGAGGGAAACAGGGAGCTATTTCTCAATGAAGGTATAATTCATGGCCTTCCTGTCATGGCAACATATACCTATGGCATGATGCTATGACCAGGTGTGAAATGAGGCCCAGCGTAAATGTTTGAAAAACAGCCAACTGACCTCTGCACAAGCGAGTAATCAAAAGTTTTCTGGTGAACACTATCATATTTGTTCTCAATGAAAAGTCTTTGTATTTGAATAAATATATGATTATTTACGAACAAAAAAACTAAGACACAAAGGTGAGTAGTCATAAACGCTAACCATTATTTCAAATTTAAATTGCGTTTCTATGTGTAATATGTGAAAAGCAAGACAAGTATATGTCAGTGCATTTTAGCTGTGTATTCTAAGCATAGACTAAGCGCTGAAGAAATTATGGAAAACTATGTGGCTCTAAGTATAGCTATATAATAACTAATATTTCAGTTAATTATTCACAAATTAGTGATTTACATATAATTGTCTAATGAGAAAAACAATTAAAATCTCACCACAAAGTTAGTTTTGTGGTGAGCCACTTACTTTGAGGTGATGTCTAAATTATTTTTATCATTAGAATAGAATGAGAACATTAAAAGAGAGTTTCAATCAGTTCTCCTATAATTGTTAATTTATCTTTTTCTAGTAAAAAACAACCATTCTATACCAGTGTGATTTTATTTTCAAAAATATACTTGTAATTAACATATTTAATTAAATTTCGCTCGTTACCTAATTTAGCTTTTTCTAGTAAAAAAGATCACTCTATACCAGTGTGATTTTATTTTCAAAAATATACTTGTAATTAACATATTTAATTAAATTTTACTCGTTACCTTCCAGAGATTTTTGATCTTCTGACGCTGGGAACCTGTAAGTTACTTTGTATGGGTTACCGTCTGAAATATGATGATAAACATGCATCCACACAAACAGTCATAATCAACAACAATAGGGAGCGCAAGTCACGTGTGAATTCCACAAATTTCCTGTCACCGGCACTGCATTGCGCATGTGACTGAGCGTTTTTTGTTCCAAAATGACGTTTACATCTGACGTTATGGAACAAAATACGTCAAATGGAATTGCAACGTCATCAAAAACGTTCTTAATGGTGTCATCTGTCACTGGATATCACAAAATCTCATAATAATTCTTATGAGACTTGCGCTCCCTATTGATAAAATTAAAAATGCAAATTTCATTGACATGCAAACAACATTAAAAATCATCACGAAATTTGATCAAAAGAGGAAAAGAGTTTCAGCTGATATCTTTATAGTTCTTGCAAGACGATTCATTTTTTTTTTTCAACTGCGTCATTTTTTCTATGCAACAAACGAAAAAAAAAAAGTCAATAAAGGGGACTGGATTGACGCAAGTAAAGTAGCGGGGTTAACTTATGTGTTTTTTTAATGGCATGAAAAATAACCAATCATTGCCTCGTGGTAAATAAAATGTTTTAGTAAAACAAAAAGTTGTTACCCATGACAAATGGGCTGAACTTTGTATTATTAGAAAAATCCAATTATCAGATGAATTACCGTCGAGCCTGATGGCGTCCCAAAGATTTATGCAAAGCTTTCTGGGTAAACTATGTACCTCAGTTCACCATTTTGTTTACCAGTACTTGGCAAGATGTCACTTTTTTGGAAAACATTGGTGACATAACGTGTTTTATCCACACATTTTTCCGATGATGATATGCCTTTTAAGTCTTTTTCTCAATGCAGTAAAATTCCTACCGCCATGTTGTAAAGTTATGTAAACATCCCTCAATCCCCCCAAATGCTTTGCGCGTAAATTCAAAGTGACGTCATCAAGCAATCGGTCACTTGTAAAACTACTTTCTCTTTAAACTTTTTAAAGCAATTTTTGAAGAAAAGTCTAAATCAAACAACAAAAAATATCAACTTGAAACAACAAAAAAATTGGTAGGTTAGAAAAATATTAAAAAATCAAAAATGAGGAAATAAGAAATAGCAAACACAAGCAGTTAAAAACATGAGATAATAACCTTGAACATGGAGCTTAATATCCACTTTATCATCTGTTAGGGTTAAACAAATGACATTTCACACATCAAAATATGTATAGAAAACAACTTATTATTAATAATTACTCAGTCAACAAGCAACTTGAGACTTATCAGTAAATAATTATTATAAATAATTTCCCTGATGATAGTTATATTGAAACTTTTCATTTTAAATTTTTTTTTAAAACACCATTTTTCCTTAACATAGCCTTTTAAAAAAACTGCAAAGCCATTTTTTGGAGAACTTTGAAAACAATGCAAGGGTTTTTAATTTCGTTTTTGGACAGAAGAGTTAAGGGAATATGTTTTCACTCACCTTCTTTTTTATCTGTTACATGTAATGACTTAAACATCTGTTTGTACCAATCTGACTGCTTGGATTCATCAACATTCTGATCAAATAAACAAACAGATAGTGCAATTAATAGTAACATGTATAATCTAGACATGGTACAAAATGAACCCCATAGACAGGGTTTAATACATACAAAACGGTCATAATCTGAGTGTTATGGAATGAGAAGATGTTACAGTCCACATACATGTTATCAGGGCCTCTGTGGCTCAGTAGGTAGAGCGTTGGATGCTCAATCTGAACAGCCTTCTACCAATAAATCATGGGTTCGATTCCCACTCAGTCCCAAAAAATTGGAAAATTTTCTGACTGGGTTTTTTACTCGATCGACCCACACGGGATGGTTGCCAGTTACCACCAGAAGGTCGTGGGTTTCTTCCGGGCAAAGAGCCCAGTTTCCTCCCATAAAAAAGCTGGCAACGCCGCCATATAAGTGAAATAATCTTGAGCGCGGCACCAAACAATTAATCAATCCACATACATGTAAGACAAAAGCTCTATCCAGTGGTCAGCTGTGTATTGATGACAGACTAGTGTTTTACATTTGAATATACATGTTGAGCATGATATTACTACATGTTCCAGGTAATTGAGATATACTAAAAAAAATTAATGGGGGAAATACACTGTATAAATAATCATCTGTGTAGCAAACATAAACATATTTTCCATATGAATTTTAATAAGTTGAAAATTTGAGAACACACACATATTCTTTCAACACCAGGGTAGAGACAATTAGCTCTTTTTGATTTTAACCTAAGTCCCACAAGATCATATGAGATCAGTGTTTGGATCTATAACTTTCAACGTTCACGGCTACAAATCCACACGTTTTACAGAAATTAAACATGAGATAACTTATTGCTCATATCATAAGATATACTGGTAAACTACCACTCTCGGATCAGTAGAATCATAGATTACTATGTACCCTAGGTGACATACTGCACTGATTAAACCATAACAATTGGCTCACCTTTCTAAAAGCTAGGGGAACCCCCTCTTCGTCTGTTGGCCCAATGCCGGGGTAAATTTTAGGTTTCTGTTCCACAACTTTAGTGGTTTTTGTTTCTTCCCCTTCCTGAGGAACTGCATAGTATTCATCAGTATGTTTAACATCTCCCTCTATTACTTCTTGTTGTCCTAAATATACAGCACCTTTGGGGATCTGTCCCTCTGTATAAATAAAAACAGATGATTTTAGTGACATAGTCAGAATTGGAAATAACCCCAGCCAATAGAAGTAATTTTTCTGAGTCAGATTTGAAAATATTCCTTGCCAATAAAACAAAGTAATTTTCCTGTTTTACCTGCATGAAAATGCTTAACTCGTATACCAAAGGCTAGTAATACTTTATAGTTTCAATACTGAATGGATGTAAAAATATGACTGATATACACATATTATCTCCCTTGGTTAACATTCTCTAGGCTGTATATGCAGATCCACTGGTCTATTTTACATTGACACAAACATAATATTCTAAAAACACCTTTTTCTTTCTACATCCTTAAAAAACCCTGTGCTTGTCAGGTTTAATGGGGAGGTAAGCCAGGCTCTGTGCCCAGAGGGTGCCCTTGATCCCCCGGGGGTACCTGGAAACTATTCCATATAGGTATCTCAAGTTAAAAACCCAGAAGAAATTAATATAGTCCAGTGAAGTAAAGACTTCTAAGTATAAAAACGCTATCATGGATATCATATAGTTTATACAAGCAATATTTTGTTCATGGTTAGAGGCATTACTGAGCTGTTAGTAATAATCCATATGCAGGTATAGATATTTAAATCTATTATAATGTGCAATAATCATTCAATACTACATCAAAGACAAATTATTTTTGATAATTAAACCAGTTTGCTAGATATACAATAAATAAAACATTATGTTAAATAGTGTAAAGATTTATAAAGATACAAAGAAAGGTATCCCAAATATTTAGGCAGTTTGTTTAATTGATTGATTGATTGGGGCTTATCGTCGCACTTAACAGCTAAGGTTATATGGCGACAAAAAGACCAACCGACCAAAAGATTACCCTCCCTCCCCCCACCACACCCCTCTCCACATTACGCTCCACAAACCATAGGTCAGGAAGAATAATGTATATGGCATACTTAATCTTACTCCTTGCTGGGTCAGCATACATGGCTAAAGCAGAGCCACAATGCTCCAGCTCGAGGGCGCAGTTTGTTTAAACAATTTTATTCTGGTAATTAAGGAGATACAAGAATACATAAAGATTCCCTCCAGTCGCAAATACAGTCAGATGCGTGTATTTGACTTAGGCTAACTACACTTATTCAACTGATTGAAGGGTTCACAACAAACAATAACATTTTGACATATTTGTTTGTAATCAAATCACATGGTATAAAAAGGAGATTAGGCGTAACTTGGAAATAGCCTACAAAAACTGCTACGTTAGCAAACGTCTAGATGCAAAACTCATAAAAAGTGCCTTAGATAGGCAAACCGAAAAGACTTTCCCCAATGGGTCGCAGTTTCATTCCCATCAGTTCAATTCACATCCGACAAACCAAATTGAAAGAAACTTTTGATTAGGTTTTCGTCTGACTGACAGTATCTCCAAGGAAAGAGTCTAGTTACCATCGTCTATAAATCTGGCAACAGCACAATATTACTGAAATAATCTTCAGAGTGACAGTTATAGAAAAATCATTCAGTCAATCCAGATAACCCAATTCCAGTATACGGATGGGAATATCCATATTATATTTCTTCTAAAGATTCGGCCAATTTTCCATTGAGTAAGACAAAAACAGAGATGTGGAGTTGTGTTTAAGGATAACCATTTTCACACACTGCACATATTGCCTTAAATTCCCTCTAATGGGCAAATTTATGTGGCCACATTAAGCAAATTTCTTTCTAATGGTCGAATCCTTATGAGGAAAAAAGCAGCCGAATCTTTAGAAGAAATACGGTAACCTGGTTTCTTGTCATATCAGTGAAATAATGTAAGCGTAGTGCAGAACACTGTTCAACCAACACAACAGAATCAGATAAATAGGCCTAATACATGTAAATATTTACAAACATTAAGCATATCCTATTATCCACTCCTTTGCCAAGGGGAGATAACTGCAAATCGATGTATAAGGGATATTAGTAACTTTGTCTGTCTGTTAATCAATTTGAAGCTAATGGATTTTAAAGGTGTTAAGTAATAAAAAACTTCACTGTAAAATCTGTAAAAAATATGGAAATTGTCTAACTACATTTGTCTGTCTGGTCTATGAATGCAGACAATGCAGACAACACACCATTATCAATCTAAAATATCATCCCTCCTATATTACGGATACAACATATGTGTGGTGAAAGTAGTATTAATATAGACAAGTTTTCTATGGTTAGCTTTGATAGTTAGTTACTGGTATCAAGTTTCTGTTAAATCTGCATGTTACAATCGACTACATGTTGTTTTAATACCTTCCTCTGTAACTGTTGTCACTGGAACAGATTCGGAGGGCCAGTCTGTACAATCAAATACGAATAAATGTTTTCTCTCTCAAGACAATATAAAGTTTTTAAAAAATTGCATCGAAAATAGTTATTAGGCCAATTGGATAACGACCAACCATTTATACCCCATATCCAATCTTAAGCAGGCCATAAAACCCAAATCCCAAAGATACATGCAAAATAAGCGTAACTAAATTACACTTAATAATTATATAAAGTGTACAATAATAATTCCTTGAATCCTGTCTGCCGTGTGGGTATCTGATCGCAGTTGAGGTTTTCAATAGGAATTTGTAAATTCAACCTCAAACAAGATACAGTAATTTCAAATCGTGATTTTGTGGATTTCTGCACTTCAATGTTAAGTGGGGGTTTCTTGTGTCATTTTTTTGTTGTAACGATGTATGTCTTTTTGATGAACGTTGACGACAGAATTCAAGTAAAGCCAAGTTAAGCAACAACAACAACAGGTGGACACCAGATCCTAGCTTACCCTCTGTTACTGTTATGGGAGACCCTATAATATTGAGCACTTGGGAAGGGTCATTTCCATCTGAAAAAAACACACACAACGTGCAAACAAAATGGCTTCTAACACTACACCATTAAAAAACACAAAACAAAAATAAGGAGAAAAGAAGATAATAGTCAGAGATCAGTGATTTTGAAATAGCAACTAAAAGGGTAAAATAACTTAATTTAGGCAAAATAAATAAAAAAGTGGTTTGCCCAGTGTTAAGAAAAATAATAATGATAAATGAACGGTTTAAATAAAATTGTTAAGGAGAAAATATTCTTTAAAGCCAAAGCAGGTGGTTGAGAAGAAAGGACAAATTTAAAACTCAAAATTAAATTTAAAATCCGTTAAATTTGTTAAAATTTTAAAGAAAAAACATTACCCAGGCACAAGAATGTAAAGCTTTGTTTTAAAGTTGGCTTATACTTTTTAACTATATTTTCAAGTTAGGTAAAAATGTTAAAATTAATCCAAATAAACAAAAAATAGATTACATTTTTCAAAGAAAATGAAAAAAAGAAACAATTAATAATAAAAGTAGAATTTCTTAATATTTGTTATTTCAGCTTGCAAACTTTTATACATGTTAAATTCAAAGTCTCAAATCTCTGTCAGTAACAACTACAACAATCACCGACATCTACATGTGGCACGGATATATACATTTGCAAAGCAGGTAATAATTTTGTTTATAACCACCTAAATAGCTGTTCATTTCAAGCGGCACATCTGGCACTATATATTCATCTCTATCCACTTTAAATTCTGATGAAGGAATAAAGTCAGAGAATTTTAAATGTAAACAACCTTTTTGGTTAAGAGGGAAAATCGTACCACAATACTGCTTTTAGCTTTTTTTTCATTCAACAGAAAATGTACAGTACGTACATGTACCATCGGGGCAAGGAAACAGTACTTATAGATCAGAGAATTTAAAATAATGTGTTAAACAACAAACAACTCAAAAATCTACGACGACAAGATGCTTTGTCAATAATCATGCACATTCAAGAAAAAAAAAATAATTTAAAAGTGCAATTAAAAAAATGCATGGCACATTTGGGCAATCATACAAAATAAAAATTGAGTGCATACGTTGATTCAAAGTTGAGGAAATTATATTCAACCTTGTGACATGCAAAGGAGATGGATTTTAAGGGAAAAAAACTTACCTCGACTTTTTTGTAATAATGTAATATATGGGCTTTGAGTGGGCGGAAGTCGACTTGGTTCGCTCTTTAAGCTATCCATTGTTTCTGTATTGCCGTTATGCGAAGTGAAATCTATAGACTGTTGTTCACCAGCAGATGGTGCTTCACCGTTGTTAAGTGGGGTGTAAACAAAAGTACTAGTCGGAGTCTTAGTGCTTTCTTCTGATCTCTTTGGTTGCCAAGCAAAAGTCTCTGTGGGTTCAGGGTCATTCTGAAAAAAAAACACCAGGAGTGCAAATATAAATCCACGAGTGTAAATAATAATAATACTTTATTTCACACCAAAAACAGGTCCTTAAAAAAACAAGGTTAACAACATCTGATAAATGGTGCAAGTATGGATAATTAAATTACTAGTAAATGTATTTAAGATCACTAAAACACACGGGCACATGCAGGGAAAATCTTCTTGTCTAAAATAACCATGGAGACAAGTTTCTAATTGTATTAAAAAAATTTGTGTTCCCAACGAGCAACTAGTACAGAATGAGTTTTAACATCAGAATAAACTAGAATTCAACTGAAGTAGAAGTGTCGCCTGGCAGGATAAATATACAAGGAGAAGGTACATCACCTTTCACAAAAAAATTCACTGTTGTACTTTATTTGTGAATATATGTATATCATGCTGTGTAAGATGTTACCTGAATATGAGATATTAAATAATAATCTGCGTCAGATAAAAATCGAACTTGAGCGGGGTATTAAGGTATTAAACTTCCCATTTAAATTTGAAAAAAATTAAGCCAGTGGTTTTCAAGATATTGCACGGAAACCAAGTTATTTGTATCAGCCAATCAAAAGCCTGTACAATAATTAAATATGCGCGGATTTAAGCGAAAGTCGAACTTGAGCGGGGTATTAAGGTAATAAACTTCCCATTTAAATTTGAAAAAAATTAAGCCAGTGGTTTTCAAGATATTGCACGGAAACCAAGTTATTTGTATGAGCCAATCAAAAGCCTGTACAATAATTAAATATGCGCGGATTTTAGCGAAAGTCGAACTTGAGCGGGGTATTAAGAGATTAAACTTCCCATTTAAATTTGAAAAAAATTAAGCCAGTGGTTTTCAAGATATTGCACGGAAACCAAGTTATTTGTATGAGCCAATCAAAAGCCTGTACAATAACAAAATATGCGCGGATTTTAGCGAAAGTCGAACTTGAGCGGGGTATTAAGGTATTAAACTTCCCATTTAAATTTGAAAAAAATTAAGCCAGTGGTTTTCAAGATATTGCACGGAAACCAAGTTATTTGTATCAGCCAATCAAAAGCCTGTACAATAATTAAATATGCGCGGATTTTAGCGAAAGTCGAACTTGAGCGGGGTATTAAGGTATTAAACTTCCCATTTAAATTTGAAAAAAATTAAGCCAGTGGTTTTCAATATATTGCACGGAAACCAAGTTATTTGTATCAGCCAATCAAAAGCCTGTACAATAATTAAATATGCGCGGATTTTAGCGAAAGTCGAACTTGAGCGGGGTATTAAGAGATTAAACTTCCCATTTAAATTTGAAAAAAATTAAGCCAGTGGTTTTCAAGATATTGCACGGAAACCAAGTTATTTGTATCAGCCAATCAAAAGCCTGTACAATAATTAAATATGCGCGGATTTTAGCGAAAGTCGAACTTGAGCGGGGTATTAAGGTATTAAACTTCCCATTTAAATTTGAAAAAAATTAAGCCAGTGGTTTTCAATATATTGCACGGAAACCAAGTTATTTGTATCAGCCAATCAAAAGCCTGTACAATAATTAAATATGCGCGGATTTTAGCGAAAGTCGAACTTGAGCGGGGTATTAAGGTATTAAACTTCCCATATAAATTTGAAAAAAATTAAGCCAGTGGTTTTCAAGATATTGCACGGAAACCAATCCGGACGCCGACGCCGCCGCCGCCGACGCCAGACTACGCCATCAAAGTGATCCCTAAGTGCCCCCTTTCAGGCGACACAAAAACCAGGAGTGTAAATATAAATCTCAAACAAACAGGATTTACAAACCTTCAATGCAATTGTGTTTGCTTTAGGTTGCATTCCATGTCTTTTAATCAATTGGCAGATTATGACAAGCCAAATGAAATAAAAAATTATTATTACGTTTAAAACAGTTTCTATGGGACAATAAATTAAATTTTTCTGTTCTATTTGATCAAAACTAGAATAGTGCTAAAACAGCTTGAAATCTTAAAACAATTATTTTAAAATCCAGATGGATAATAAATCCATAAAGATTGCCTTACCTTTTGAACTGGAGGCTTTGGTTTTTCTGATTTTGTTAAAGTATCTAATTTGACTGGTTTGAATTCTTTTTTAATTGTGTTGGTGGCTCCCCCTGGTGTCCACACAGGAACGACATTGGTGAGGTTAGGTTCTTCGCTTTGATGATCGCCCTTTTCTGATATTACAGACTGTGGCTGTGAGCCTGGATTCCAGACTGCTGTTGATGAAAATAAAATACACTCAATAGGGAGCGCAAGTCTCATAAGAATTATTACGCGATTTTGTGATATCCAGTGACAGATGACGCCATAAAGAACGTTTTTGATGACGTTGCAATTCCATTTGACGTATTTTGTTCCAAAACGTCAGATTTAAACGTCATTTTGGAACGAAAAACGTTCAGTCACATGCGCAATGCAGTGCCTGTGACAGGAAATTTGAGGAATTCACACGTGACTTGCGCTCCCTATAGATCCTTGTTCAGCTAATTTGATTATCAAATAGTTGACCATTGATTAAGAATTATCAAGACAATGGTACCTTTACTGGGCACTTCAAACCTGCTTCACTGACCATGATTTTATCCACTTTGACATAAAAAATGCAATGATGGGTCTCATGGTAAACAAACAGGTTGATTGATTGATGTTTCACGCTGCACTCAAGATTATTTCACTTATATGGCGTAGCTGCCAGGTTTAGTGGGGGAGGAAACCGGGCCCATTGCCCAGAGGAAATCCCCCGACCATCGGCGAGTAGCTGCCAACTCTTCCACATGCGGATGTGCAAACAAGTAGTAAAAATAAGACTGCAATGTATATAAATACGTTAATTGGGGCCCGCCTACATTGTATGGGGGGTCGGGGGTGGGGGGTGGGGGGGGGGGGTGTCCCATTTAGCAAAAGTGAGGGAAATCCAGATGTACTGTACCTGGTTTTGTACTTGATGAGACTGGGAAGGTATGGGGTACAGGATCAATGGAGTTTTCATCTGTAAAAATATAAGTGAACACAGTTTTAGAGATTTGGCTATTTTAGGACATCTTTCAAAGTAAGTGGCATTGTATGAGAAACCATCATAAAAAAACATGCTCTTGTTTTTGATGATAAATCACCATTACAGTTATTTAAATAAGGATTTATTGGTGAATAAAATATACATAGCTAATGAATATGACCGTTCAAGTTTTTCAATCATTCGACCAATCAGACGGATTCAGTGCATCTGATATAGTAAAACTTAAAGGAAAAGAAAACACACACATAGAAGTGGACCATACATATTGAGTAAAGCACTTAAGTTCCATACCAATTAAAAAGTGAGCTTTGTACCAGTAAAGAATTAAACAGCATTTATAGGTATAAATCAGATAGATGACGCCATTGGCGCGTCTACAAAATACACGCCTGAAATATAAGGGCTGACGACCCTGTGCTTCAATATAGCGATCTGTATATCTGATTTTTTATATGCTCATAATATTCAATATTTCATTACTTAGCGTATAAAACTAAAATCGGTCTAATACTATGTAGTGTAAAATGGGTCATGAACAGTAGAATTAATTTTTAAAACACTACGACGATGGAATATGGCCAATTTGGATTTAGCGCTAATGTATTTCAAATGGAGAAAAGAAATCAGTGCAGCCCTTTCCATGAAGTGGATTCAAAGCCAGCTTGGGCTGAAGTGAGACAAGCGACTGAAACTTATACTTTTATTGGCCCGCTCTGTCAGCAGGTGGCCTGCCGAAATCAACCTGGCTGATCTACTGTCATTGTCGTTTGTATTGGTAAAGTTGAATTAAAAAATCAGCAAAAAATCGTAGAAATAAACTACACACTTCTATCAAAAGCTATGAGGCTGCTCTATTTAATAAATGTACACGTTAGGCTGGATTTTCTTTTCTTTTAAATATGTTGTTAAAAGAGCTGAAATCATTAGATAATGTTAACAAATGGTTCTTACTTGCTACTGAAAGAGGTGCACTATATGGAACAGGGTTCTCTGCATTATCTGGTAAAGCACTGGGCTTTATTCTTAGATTGCTATCATAATTATCTGAAATAAATATGAGAATCAAAGAATATATTTATGAACACTAAACACAGGGGACATCTTCTCGACCAAAATAACCATGGAGACAATTTTCGAATTGTGTTAAAAAAGATTGATTGATTGATTGATTGATTGGGGCTTAATGTCACACTCAACAGCTAAGGTTATATGGCGACAAAAGTACCAACCAACCAAAAGATCTTACCCCCCCCCCCCCCCCCATCTCACCTAAATTTTAATATTAAAAACTTCACAGACCATATGAACGTCAGGAAGGCTAATGTATTTGGCATACTTAATTTTCCTCAATACTAGGTAGGCGAAAATGGCTATGGCAAAAACCACAATGCCCCCAGCCCGAGTGTTGTTCAAAAGAAGTATGTCATATGGACCTTTATAACCAATTTTAAGTTGTTATAATAAACCAAAACCCATGATATTTCATTTAGGTTGAAGAGAGACAGGAATTTGGTTTAAGCACTATGTAATATATTGACATGGTTCATGTATGCAAAAAAAATCTGGTTCCTACGTAGATTGATTGTTTGGTGCCGCGCTCAAGATTATTTCACTTATATGGCGGCATTGCCAGTTTTATTGTGAGAGGAAACTCACGACCTTTCGCTGGTAACTGGCAACCATCCCACATAGGTCGTTCGAGTGAAAACCCAGTCAGAAAATTTTCCAATTTTTTTTGGACGGAGTGTTCGGATTGAGCGTCCAACGCTCTACCTCTTGAGCCACAGAGGCCCCTCCTAGGTAGAAGACAAACAAAGAGGCTTAGCCCTGACAGCAAGATCTTTCAAACGCTTGTTCTTTTTATTTTTATGAACACTAAAACACAGGGGCACAGAGCCAAGGAGACAAGATTCTTATTGTGTAAAAGTCGGGTATGTCATTTTAGACGCAATGAGCTGCCTTTCAGTTTGAATCAGAGGTGGGCAATTTTACTCTGAAGTAGTTTGTATTGTTTTACTATAACGTGGACGTATAACATGGATTCAAGCTGGCCTTATTATACTCTTTCACAATACCTTCCAGGGTCCAAGTTTTAACAGAAAGCTAAACAGTTTTGTAACACTTTCCCTTTCCAAAATTTTGCGTTTGGTTTATTTGAATATTATAAGGATTTCTTGGTGAATAAAATACATGTAGTTAATGAATATGACCGATCAAGTTTTTGAGCAATCAGACGGATGCAGCCTTTAGGTATATCTGATATAATAAAACTTAAATGGATGTAAAAAAAGTTGAAATCATAGGGAGCGGGAGTCACGTGACAATTCCACAAATTTCCTGTCACCGGCGTTGTCATTACGCATGTGGGAAGCCTTTTGTCGTTCGAATATGACGCTCATTTCTGACGTTTTGGAACAAAAAACGTCCATCAAACTGAAAACGTCATAAAAAAACGTCACCTGTCACCGAATATCACGAAATCTCTTGGTAGACTCCAAGGGCCTATTACATGATGTTAACAAATGGTTCTTACTTGCTACTGAAAGGGGTGTACTGTATGGATCAGAGTTTTCCACATGCTCCGGTAAACCACTGGGCTTTATTCTTAGATTGCTATCCCAATTATCTAAAACGAAAATAGAAATAAAATATCCATAAATGTACATGTATGCGGAAATCTGAGATCAAAGGAAAATTATAGTAAAATGAGAGAAGTCTACGGTAAGAATTACGCTACTTCAAGGACGAGCAATGTGAAGATAACAAATTATTAGACTGCTTTCTGCCATGTTTGGTCTAAAACAACAACAATAGCGATTACTCGATAGGATTATCGGTCGCTCCATGCAGGAGGTAAGACACCCAACGAAAAGTCTCAAACTTCTTACCGTAGTTAACAGTTAAAGTGGCATTCAAATTTTTTTCACAATTTCTGGCTTTGAAGGCCATCGAAAACTAAATGATTCGCGTTGGAATTAGGAAAATCCAAACAGTATGTGGCCTATACGAACCGAAAACGTGTTCGAGAAGTAAACAAAATTTAAATAACCGGGACGACCATTCATTCATTCTAAGCCAAAGTTAGTTTAAAACAATACTTTATCGTACATTTTCTTGACTAGAAGCACTAAAAAGCTTCTGAATTATACGTCTTGAGAAAAATAGCCAATAATTTCAACGTTCTGTTTTAACATCAAAATATCAACATTTTGGCAGCTCATGCCACTTTAATGTCCAAGTCTGTCACAGTATGTTTTAAGTACATTTTGTTTTCATGATGGAACATTTAGTATCTTCAGATTTTTTCTCACTGAAATGTGACAGTTCTTACTTGCTACTGAAACAGGTGCACTATATGGATCAGGGTTGTGGGCATTATCCGGTGAAACACTGGGCTTTATTCTTAGATTGCTATCATAATTATCTGAAACAAAAATGGAAATAAACCGTAAGTACAAAAGAACTGACTGCCAAAGATAATGTGACTTTGATCATTTATATTTTGAACACTAAAACACACAGGCACAGGGAAAATCTTCTTGACTTAAGTAACCATGGAGACAAGTTTCTTATTGTGTTAATAACGGTCATATCCTTTAGACGTTTATACCCAACCATAAGTTGTTATAATAAACCACAACCCATGATATTTCATTAGGTTGACGACAGGCAGGAGTTTGGCCTTTAATAGTCAGTAGAATTTTCTAGAAAAGATAATTTGGCAACAAATCATCAGTATTTTTGGTAAAGCTTACACGCCGATTTACTATAGGTTTTACATAGTAATCAATTAGCTTTGATATTCTTTAGCGTTTACAACCTAAATCCGAGATAATAGGACGCCCTATACAATGTCTTCAATTTTGATAAATGGATACCTTGCACATCCACAATACATGCGATGATCTCTTGGTTGCAGAAAGCAAAAATACAACACACATGCTAAATAAAAGAACGTGTGCATTAACTTGCATATATTACAATCAACAGTAAGGTTAAAACCGGTAAGTCAAAATTCAAACAGCAAAGAGCCTTGAAACTTTCCAATTTTATACAAAGAATTGTATACACTGGACATATTTACATGAGCACCCAGAGTCTGCTGCTTAATGTCACTAGACATTCAAATACAACATACTTCATCAGCACAATATGGGTGTTAGCCCAAAAATCTTGTCTCTTCGTGCATGCGTCAGGGAGTGTACGGCAGATTCTCAGCACCATAGAGGCTGATTGTTCGGGCTTAAGGCCAGTATACACTGTTTGCTGCGACTCTACCCCGACTGGAAAATGGTGTCGTAGAGAAAAAGTGTAGTGTATACCAGTTGTAGTAAATCTGAATCTGTAGGCCAATCAGAAATTTTCTGGCAGTCAGGGGACGTCAAACAAACATTTTTTTGTTATCCTGTTCCGCTAGAGAGTTCCGAACGTCATGTCGCTCAATGACTTCAGTTGCATGTAGTGTATACCGATCTACGACACGACGCAACTCAAGCTGACTGACCCCAACTCTAGGGTTGGCAAAGCTTAGTGTATACTGTATACCGACCTTAAGGTGGGTGTAATTTATTGGACCATGCCTTTAACAACAAACAGTAGCATTGCAAATGTATATGGATATTATTAATCATCAGTCAACACCGCAGATGCAAGTCTTGTTAACACTAAATTTGTATAATCTAAATAAATGTTTTTATGAACACTAAAACACACATCGAAAATATTTGTAATAACCATGAAGACAAGTTTGTAATTGTGTTAAGAATGGGGGGTATTTCATTTAAACCTTTATAGATACATGTATTTAGAAACTTTTCCACACAAACCCATTGAACATGCTTTTTTAGTTTTTTAAAACAAAATATTTATGTCATTTCATTTGATAATTTTTTAAATTACTATACAATTGGTGAATGTTTTGTACTCTTTAACACACCCAATGCATTCTAAGTTTGAAACGGGACAAAGAACACCATGCAAAAAGAACTCGGTGGCATGATGCGGCTAGTATCTGAAATCAAATTTAGTTGTAAACAGGCCAAACCATGCGCCAACCATGCTGGCTTGAGGTTGGCCTACCTTGAGAGTTTGGTTTTGTTTCTGAAGGAGCAGATTTTTTCTTCTGAATATAAATAGGGACGTTATCCTTTTGTATAATGATAGGTACATCAAAGACCTGCGGTTCGTCCAGCGAACCAACAGGTTGCTTTCCAAAGGGCGTCTTCTCAGGTTCTGGTGATTTTGGCATCCATGCAGGTTGCGGGCGTGCCTGCTGCTGTGGCCAGGCTTGGGGAGAACGGCTTTGTTGTTCTGCAGGGCTTTTAGGAGTCCATTGAGGGGCAGATGGTTTCACAGCTTGATCTGGTCTTGGTGGGATCCAAGCTGGTGTCACAGCTGGTTTGACAGGTTCAGTGGGGCGAGGTGGAATCCAAGCTGGTGTAGAGATATTACTGGTGTTAGGCTCTGGCCATATGGGGCCTGAAACATTGGAGGGCCCACCAGTAGTTCGTGGAATCCAAGCTGGGGCAGTGGACGGCTGCTGTGCACTGGAGTTATTTTGTTTTTGCCCAGAAAAAGAACCTGTCCATAATGGGGCTGGGGAAGATTTCTTTTCACCTAACCTAAGTCTATAGTCTACACTACTTCTGAAAGCATCTTCTGTATCGGACTGCCACATGTTTCTCCCTTTTCTCATGGGCCGAGGACTAGCCCCTTCATCCTCACTCAAACTCCACACTGGCATCGGTCTTGATGGCTTTGTAGATGCTCGAGACTGTCTAGATACTGGGCTGAAGCTCTCCGATGTGAAAGATGGAGTATTGGCCTTGGAGGATTCAAAGTCTGCATTTAGGTTGGATGTTAAAGCTATAATTGGAAGGTAGATTACATCTTAGAAACAAAACCCTTCAGTCTTTAAAAATATAGCAGAGGAGAGGCAAATAGGCAATAGAAATAGAAAAATTAACAAAGAGAGAAAAATTAATTGAGAGACTAGTTTTTAAGAGGCAAATAAAATCATTAAAAACACTCAACATAAAATTTAAGGAAAAGGGAAAAACAAAGTTGCTAAAGACAAATAAAGTAATTCATAACATTTGTTAAGAAAGAAAATTAGCCAAGAGGAAGATTAAGAACAAATAATAAATAAGAAGCAAGAAAAATAGAGGAAATATAGAAAGGTATTATTTCTAAAATATCTAAATTTAAACCATTGATCTTGGACGAACATAAAAGACAGACATGCCAACGGAAAATGGCCAGTCTACCTTCAATATCTTCACCGAGTTGTGAGAGTTTTTCCTGCTGCTTTAGAAACAGGTTCATACCCTTGGATTTACTGGGCACAGTGTTATAACCATGGTCAATTGATTGAGTAACCGGGCCGGTAGCACGGGGTCGACCCAAGGTAGACGAGTTAAACATTGAGGTAGAGGTTGAGGGCTCTTCCACTAGAGAATGGCTTTTTCCAGAATCAAAATCTGACAAAAGTGGAGCACGGATGTCAAAGTTTGGCTTGACAAGAACATACTTATGAACAAATCTATCACAAAAAGCTCTAATTTACATGTAACTGTAGTGTATGAACTTAGTTTTACATCTATTTCTGGTAATACTACATGTATCAATGGTTAATTTCAGAAGAAAAAAATTGTCATAAAATTGAAACATAACAGCTTAAGCGTTAATTTCACAGATTTTAAAAATGTTTTTTTTTTGCTTGATAATACGGAATCAAAATGGTAAACAAAATGAAAGGAAGGAAGCAAACGGAATCAACTTAACACATGAACACAAGAGAATGGAAAATGAAATGAACAAAAGGTATCAATAATAGAATTAACGATTTTAAACATATGTGTAAGTTATTTCCTGCAGTATTTTATCGAGCCAAAGTGTTATATAGCTTATATCTCCATAAAGTCCCATACAGTCGAATGCCTAAAAAAATATTTTATTAATGGCTATGTACATGTATGTATATGAATTCATTGAATTGCAGATTGGCCAAAGAAAAGGGGCTGATTTCTTTGTTATATAATCTGTAAACTATATTATGAAAGGAAAAACAAGACCTTCTGCTTGGCTCGATTTTCATTGGTCATCGACAGCTGTCAAAATACTGAATGAAATGTGAACACATGTCAAAAGCACATCATTTAAAATGTACACCCCTTTGGTAAAGTCCAAATGATGCAGTAAAGAATGAAATGTACATATCACCCAGGTGTTCAAGTTGAATGAATGGAGTACATCAGAATGTATCATAAATTTGAATTAGGCCTACTCAAATAGACGAAGTTTAAACACTGCCTAAAATAAAGTGAAACTGCCGAAATTCGAACAGTTTCAAAAATTCTCTGTCAACACAAGGTTTCCAACATTAAGAAATCCAGGGCAAATTTTCAATAAGTCATTTTCAAGAACAGTCATTCTAGGAGTAACTTGGCTGGAAGTCAAACTCTGCAGGAGTTATTCCAGTAGAAATATTTCAGTTAGTAATGAAAACATGGTGAAGGCTGAGTGACAGGTGATGGGAGTGAGGATGGACCATGTCTTTATAACCCTTTTGAAGGTAGTCAGTTCTACGTATAACGGGATAGGTCCGTACCATGGGATGGGTCCGTTCTGGGTGGAAAGTCATACTTAATGTACAGTCATTTCCAAACTATTGACTCAAATTGACACTATAGGAAACGGTGAACTAAATTCAATTGATAAACATGTTTCATCCCAGTGACTCAAAATTGGGGGAGTCCTCGTTTTCAAATTTTAAATAGGCTTTAAAACACTGCCATATTGTAATGTAAATCTCTTGAACTAAAATAAACATGGTATCAGCATATAAAGTATCAGCTTTTAGTAACTTCTTGTACATGATTGATAATGTTATGTTTCTGTGAGTCGCAAATGGAAAAGTTCTTGTTTCAAAACCAAAGTCTTGAATTATTTGCAAATAAATCCGAAAAGTTTTGATATCCACATGTATACCTGAGAAACCAATATCACAAGCTCACAAAGACGTCATTTATTTCTAAATAATATATACAGTATATATATTTTGAAAACTTAAAATAATTATTGTCATTTGGAAGTAATGCTTCTTTTATATCCAAAACGTCGTACCTCTAGATGACATACACAGACAACATATTTTCATGAATATGAACACAACAGGAGCAACAAGAAGACAGATTGACGAAAAGCAGACATTTATAAATAACTGACCTCTTTGTCAGCACCATATATTTAGGCCAAATGTTACATCGAATTTAGTCAAACCAAGAAAGTAAGGTTTGTGACGTCATAAATATTATGACACCACAGCGCTATTTTGATAAGAGTGTCTAGCTTTTTGAATATTTGGACTGGAAATGTGGACATGACGGAGAGGTCGCAATTTGGGGTCAAGAATATAACACAATATAGGACATTTGACGAGACACATGATTAAGAAATACTGAAACATAGTATTGAATCACTATTATCAGTAATGAAAATAATAGGACAAAATGGTTTGGAAATGGGAAAGTGCACAGATGTGGATTTGGGGTCAAGAATATAACACAATATAGGACATTTGACGAGACATGTGATTAAGAAATACTGAAACATAGTACTGAATCACTATTATCAGTAATGAAAATAGGACATAATGGTTTGGAATGGGAAAGTGCACAGATGATGGGGATGGGGAAGTGTGAGGAGGTACGAGTGTGGATTGAATGGGGGAGAATGGTGAACATGCCATGCCAAGGGAAACTGGAGGTAAAGTTACCTCTGTCAGAGAAGGCTCGACTGCTGGCTGGAGATGAAGGCAGAAAACTAATACTTGACTGGTACTTTGGAGAGGCTGGCGGTGATCCTGTAACTATAGGCCAATAAAATATCCTTACACACTGTAAAATTGTCAGAATGACTAACTCATACAGCTACTCACACTCTGAATAAGCCAGATCAGATAGAATCGAATGGATAGTCAATGGGGATATTTGAGGATACATTGGACAAGCTGATGGAATAAGTCTGTCTAATCAGTCTATTTAGTGAGTTTATACCTTAGTTAAAATGGTTCATAAGCTCGACTGGTTGATATTTTATGCCAGGCTCACGACTGGTTGATATTTTATGCCAGATTCAAGATTATTTCAGGTTGAGTGAGAGTAGAATCCAGGCTTTTTTCCGGAGGTAAAACTGTTCCCGACAATTCCTTCTACATGTGTGATCTAGTGAATGATGTTACAACATGTAAAAAGAATATTCTTAAACAAAAGAAATTACAGGTAAAAGCCAGAGTGTCACATTATTGGCTCCTATAAATTTATAAATTTAAAATTTAAATTGATGAAATGCATAGTTCTTCAATGGACTAACCACAAATGTTTAGAGTTTTATGTACATGCTGAGATTGATTGATTGATTGATGTTTTACCTCGCACAAAAGATATATGGGGGCGTTGCCAGGTTTAGTAGGAGAGGAAGCCTTCGGCGAGTACCCTGGCAACTCTTCCACATACGACGACCAAGCAAAAATCAACTCAGAAATGTTTAAATTTTTATTTGGTCTGAGGATGGAAGGCCTGTGTGGGACGGAGGGATGATAACTCTAGCCCACTGGACCACCAAAGCCCCTACAGGCTGAGAAAAGCAGAATACGTATGAACTTAACAAGATTTATGTCAATTATGGCAAATAATGTTTTACTGATAAAAGGAGTGCTCTTCATAGTCGAAGAAACTTTCTACATATGAACGTGACTGTAATTACACTAAAAGCACAGAGTACTTACAAAACAGAATATCTGTTTTACCTAGATATTTATAAGACAGACATAAACAAGTATCTCTATGAATAGGCCAAAAGTTAAAATATCACGGAATGAATACCTGAGAAACACAGCCATCGCCCAAAAGTTGCTGTTGCTTAACAGGGAAATTTACTTAGTCCACAAACTTATCTTCAAGTGGTAACTTCAGATTCTCATTCTGAGAGTACAAGTATGTGATTATATAACACAAACATAAAGAAACTTTTCACATTCCTCTTGGCTTAGCAACCAAGGTATCCAACCAGTGGATTCAGGATCAAACACTAGACGTAGGTCGTTTTTATTTACGTCCTTGCCACAATTCACATTAATTTTTTGTTACATAAGTTATATAACAATCTAATAATAACCAAAATTGTGACCACAGTACAGTATTTCTTCTAAAGATTCAGCCACTTTTTTCTCATAAGGATTTGACCATTAGAAAAAAAATATGCTAAAAGAAAAATTGGCCCATTAGAGGGAATTCAAGGCAATATGACCTGCCAAGGAATGTGTGAAAATCGTTATGGTTAAACACAACCCCATATCTCGGTTTTTGTTGGACTTAATGGAAAATTTCGGCCCAATCTTTAGAAGAAATATGGTAAATTTTTTTGGTTCCCAGATGTATTAGTCTATGACTAGTCTTAGAACTGCTTCAAGATACTGGGCCTAGTTTCACAAAGCGATCTTAGCTTATCTTAATTACCAATGGCAACATATACCTTTAGCATTGGTTGCCATGGTAGTTTAGATCACACTTAGCAAAGATCGCCTAGATGATGAACTGCTACAAAAGGATATATTTATTTAAACAATGTGAATGTCAAATGCAATCTTACCTTTTCTAGAGTTGACAGTTATTGTCATACTACACTGAGAATCCTGTGACGGGGAAGTAAAGTCCCTGGACCGTGAACCATAAGGTGGTGCGTTAAATGATCTGTAAGATGTGTCACTTTCACCTCCTAAACCAAATATAACATAGAATTTAGTAGTTAATATAGAACATAACACCCTGCCCAATCACTGCTGGGAGATTAGTTGTACTACAGTATAATAAAGGTAAAAATACACACCAAAAGGCTGGCAATGTGTAGATTTATGTTTCTTATATAATTATCAAATACAAAAACAAGAACATTTTTAGAGTTGCTCTTCATCCATAATACAAATGGGAAATGTACATGTATGGCAGAGACTAAAAACAACACCCGGAGCAGAAAACATATCAGAAGATAGTCCATCTTAGATCTTGACATTCAAGGCTAATTTTATACAACCAATGATAAAATGATAGCCACAGGTGGTTGTTCATCCAAATTTCCAAATGTCATAATTTCTCCAGATTATCATTGCACTTCCTCAAAACTATACTTTTGTATTGGAGCCCATATCACATGGCGTACCTACTCATTCCAGCCAAGGTTTAACCGTGCAATTTAAGGTAGAATATCCGTGTGTTTAAAGATGGGTGCTAGTGAAACCTAACATTAAGATCAGGGCAATAGGGGGTTGATGTATAGGTTGAGGGCAGCATGTGTCTGGGCATCTGGTTATTGGAGGTGCTTAATGACTAAAGGATGAGAGGGGAGTGTCGGTGATGCTGCATTTAGCTACTTCACCCAACAATTTATTGTAGACAGTTGGGCTTGCTCATTTCATATGATTCAGCTCCTAGGAGTTGAAAAGGCTATTTTAATAACCTGAACACAAGTTTGCATCAAATCTCGGCCGACATACTCATTCTGCGAACATAACTACATCTAGCCCCAGAGGAAACTAAAGTTTTTGGAAAGATCAAATGCTCTGTGTTTTTGTGGGAGGCACTTTGGTTGAGGGGAAAGACAGCCAGTATTCTGACATTGCCGTAGTCAACTCGTCCATACATACAAACAGTTAAAAGCGTTCTAGACAATTTATATACTGTTATATTCACTTTGTTAAGAGATACAAAGCAAATCAATCCCGAATAAATTGACGCAAGTCAAAGACCATTTATACATGTAAAAAGAACACTTCCACAAATATGAAGGGCACTTGTTTACAGCTAAATTAAACATTGGTATAATAAAACTAAGATTTATTAACCGAAGGAAAAAGTGAGTTCCGTGAAATCAGTGATATTACAGACATGGTTTTACAACGTTTCGCTAGAATTACCTCTAGCTTCATCAGGTGTATTGAAAACCATGTCCAGAAAATCATGTCTTTATGTAACTTATTCCCTGCTTCTAAATGTCTTTCAAAAGTTATAAGTGAAGTTACACTCTAAAGTGGCATGAGCTGCCCAAAATTCACACTTTTTTAATCATTTCTGATCGTCACGACAGTAAGAGGCTTTGAAGGCCAACGAAAAACTAAATGATTGGCGATGGAATGAGGAGAATCCATACAATATGTGGCCTGTACGAACCGAAACGTATTCGAAAAGTAAACAAAATTTAAATAACCGAGACGACCATTCATTCATTTGTAGCCAAAGTTAGTTCAAAACAATACTTTGTCGTACATTTGCGAGGCTAGAAGCACTAAAAAGCTTCTGAATTATACGTCTTGAGAAAAATAGCCAATAATTTCAACATTCTGTTTTAACGTCAAAATGTCAACATTTTGGCAGCTCATGGCACTTTAAAGACAAAGATTTATAAAAACATGAGTGGAGGATACCACAGGAAGACTAGTAAGTAGACTAGACCTCGGTCACGGTGTTGTAGTAAAGTTGATCTTACACAATGTGAACAGTGGTGATGAGATTGATTCTGGAGCCAACAGGTACAGACTCAAAGTGAGTGAAACGGCTTTAGGGGGGAGCAGCGAACTTCATTAGAGTTTGGAGACATGCCAATGTGTATGCTGTATTGATCAGCTAATGGAGAACATGGTCTACTATATCCCCTTGTGATTCCTCCACAAACAATACAGTGTGATATAGGAATGGTAACTCAGTCTGACAAAATGCCAGAACACCACCTCTCATCTAACTGAATAAACACACAGGCAATGTTACGCCATATTGATAAGACTCTAAAACACAATAGATACCCGTCCGCTTCCACACTTCCATCAGATGGATGGTGTTTTTGTATGGAATATCAGCAACAAAATACATGTACATACACAAAAGGATTGGCGAATTCAACAATGTTCATACTTAAACATATTTTTTTTTCAATTTCACGGTTTTTAAAAGTATAATAGTGTAAAACATTGATTCCATAATATACCATCATATTAGATGAGCAATAAACAGAAGTTTGGAGCCTTTATAAAGGCTTTTAATGTGGCAAAGAGAGTTTTTCACATTTTTCTTATTTCAACCTGAGCTGGAACTAGTATCTTGTGCTTGGATCAAATTAGTGTTCCTCAAGCTCATAAATATTTTAAGTCTGTTTCCACAATACAAGTTCAATATTGTCAATGCCAATTATCAAACAAGCAGTGAAGAGGGAATGCAATTGTCTTTCAATGATGCTTGAACAAAATCTCCATATAATTTGTCTTCCTTTGGTATCAATTTGGGTATCACAATGTCCAATTATGCTGTATATAGTTCTATTTTTACAGGTATCATCAATTTGCTAATCTTCAAAGTGGGCTTTGTCAAACTAAGGGCTAACATTTCCCCATTTGAACCCAGGAATGAGCGCCTTTATATGGCTATTAACTTGTAAAATTTTGTAAAATTCACTAGTTGTTATTGAATGGATGATAATGGTCGTTATTTGGGATTGATTAGTTATATAATTATATAAATAATATATCAGTTGGTTTGATCAGTTGATGAGTTTCTTGATTCATTAATTGCTTCATCAAGTTTAAAGTGGCATGAGCTGCCAAATGGTTGATATTTTGACGTAAAAACAGAATGTTCAAATTGTGGCTTTTTTTCTCAAGACGTATAATTCAGAAGCGTTTTAGTGCTTCTAGTCTCGAGAATATAGGATAAAGTATAGTTTTGAACTAACTTTGGCTTAGAATGAATGAATGGTTGTCCAGGTTATTCAAATTTTGTTTACTTTTCGAACACGTTTTCAGTTCGTACAGGTCACATACTGTATGGATTTCCCTCATTCCAACACTAATCATTTAGTTTTTCGATGGCCTTCAAAGCCTCTTACTGTCGTGACGATCAGAAATTATGAAAAAAATTTGAATTTCGGCAACTCATGCCACTTTAATTAATTAATTGTTTCATCAATTTTAAAAGTGTAAATTATACCTGTATAAAATTGGTCATCTGATACGGAGGAGATATTCTGAGCATCGCCATTCACAGGCCCATTTAATGACTTAGGTCTGAAAAATAAAAACAATCGCAATCATCAGCGGAGTTATGTATCTAACAAGACAAGATGGGATAGTAAATGCCTCAATTTTTAAACTTAATCTGGAATCTGGCATCGATATCTTTGTCTGTTATCGTTCGTCGAGTGCCTGGTAACTCACACCCCTGATTATGGCGCTTTGTTTGTTTGTAATGCGTGTATCTAAAAAATCACATAAATACAAAACGATGCCCAAACTTTTGCTTTTTTGGAAAAAAAAGAAGAAAATTCCTTGCTGTGTGTGGGAAAAATACATGTCTCCTGTTTTTAAACAGTGTTCTAGATTTTAGTGATGATTGCGCCTTTAAACAGCCAATAACAGCAATGTATTTGAAAGCAGTGAACAATATATCAACTGATGTGAGCAGAGTAAAACAGCGTCATTATGGACACAAAACACCCTTTAAAATCATGCTCATCTGCAGTGTAGACAAAATGCAGTCCTGCAAATTGTGAAAATATCAGCCTCACAGTTTAATAGGTCGACCATCTTCTGTAATACGTTTTGATGATACAAATGAAGGGGGCTACATGTACAAAGCATTTATAATCTTTAATCTGTCCGTACATGACATAAAGATCATTGCATTCTGAATGCAAATAAGAAATTAAATACATCATATATATTGTTGTATTATAATTATGGCTACAATAAATTGCACGTAAAATGCATGTAAAAACTACTTAAGGACATATGCATGTATATATGTTACAACAATATATGGTGTATAAAGGTCTAAATGATATACCTCTTTTTAACACAATTAGAAACTTGTCTCCATGATTATTTTAGAAAAGAAGATTTTCCCTGTGCCCGTGTGTTTTAGTGATCATAAATATATATACTTACATGTAAAGGCTTACAATGTTGTTTGTTTTAATACGTTTTCACAACAAACCAAATAAAGTTACTGTTTTCTGTAATAATATGTTAAAAGGTTTTCAGCAGAACTTTGTCACGCATTACTTTATGAAAGGGAATTTTAATGGCCATTCTTCATGTTAAATGTCTTGTGAGTCATAAACATATATAAATGAAGCACCTGTGTTAAGTATGTATTTGGACCTTTCAGAAGTAGGCCTGTGCTGCTGTAAGGAGTTGCAGTGAGTAAATGTAGGTCTGTCTTGAGTTTGGCCTGGGGAAATTGGTAATTTGATCAAGGTGTTACCAGATAACAATGGATTAGCCAACACACAGCACCCGTGCCAGATTTATACCATTATAAACTGTGACGAGAACAAGTGCCAACACAGTAGTGGTCTCCCTAATATACAAGAAGGTGTGCATACTATCAGTGGGTAAATGCAAATTCTACTCATGCGTATGCAACACTTAGCTAACATGCCAAGTTAAATAACTACAGGGAGTACTCTTTCAGCATTTCACCCATAATGAAAGCAATTGCAATTAGAGAACTGTCAATGGGTTTGTGTCAACTGTCCGTTAATGGAATAATTTAATTTGCATGCTATTTTAGCAGTTTGGTTAAAAAGTGTCAAGTTAATTTTTCAGTTTTGAATCAGCTGGCCTTCGGTGACTCCCTTGCATTATATCCCACATAATAGACGTTTAAATAAGAGTCGATATAAAGATTTCAGTTCTAAAAACCGGAGTCTGTATCCGTCTCCAACTGGACCCCCACCATTCAGGCCAAGAAACATTCATGAAATAATTTTTATTTTTATTTAAACACAGACTAAGTTTGAAGCTATTGATAACATGTATGATTGATTGATTGTTTGGTGTTTTATGCCACGCTCAAGATTATTTCACTTATATGGCGGCGTTGCCAGTTTTATTGTGGGAGGAAACCGGGCTCTACATGTATGCCCGGAGGAAACCCACGACCTTCCGGTGGTAACTGGCAAGCATCCTACATAGGTCGTTCGAGTGAAAACCCAGTTAAAAAAATTTTCAATTTTTTTGAGGGGGACTGAGTGGGATTCGAACCAGCGACTCATTGGTGGAAGGCTGTTCTGATTGAGCGTCCAGCGCTCTACCTACTGAGCCACTGAGGCCCTGATAACATGAATGAAGTCTTTCTTTAGAGCTTAAATAAATTTCTGAGTCATTGGACTTAAGAGTCGACATAAACAGTTTTGAAAGAGAGTTGTCATCTTACCTATAGAGTTCTATTGTTAATTCCTCTCCTGCTTGTCTAATTAATTGTTGAGCATCATTGTTTGGTAATCCCTGTGTTCTGTAACCGTTTAGTCCTTCTACGTAATCCCCTACTAGCACTCCCTCATTGTACGCCTTACTATTTGGGTTAATCTGAAAATAAAACGACCCAAAACTTATAACGGAGATGGATTGATGTTTTACGTTGCACTCAAGATAATTTACCATATACATGAATTGCTGCTTTGAACAGATTTATTGGTATAGGAGGTATCTGGGCTCTTTGCCCGCAGGAAACCCAGATCTTTGTAGAGTATCTGGCAACTGCTCCACATACGGCAATCGAGAGAAAAATCCCCCCCCCCCCCCCCCCAGAATATAACAGAAGTTTAAGACATAAATGGAGTTCTAATAAAATAAATCGAGAACATGACATTAATTATCGAGGCAACATTACAGATATGTGTTGTCAGAATTTCACACGCCAAAATTATCATTTTTTATATTGAAAGGCATATTTTGCAATCAGAGATCTGATCTAATCCAAAAGCCAGAAAACATGACCAGCTTGAGGGCTGACTTTATGTGGTAAGATTTAACAACAAAATAATATGAACTATTTCCATTATGTCAAAATGGCTTTAATTGGGTTCATAAATTTGTTAAATACTAGCTTGTGGCTGATACATGTACAGCTATACAGGGACAAATATTTCAGCCTGAACCAAGTTTTGCCATTGATAACATTAAATTACTTCTTGTATACCCATCATACTTTGTTACATGTATGATAAGAAATAAATTGCTAAAGCGAAAAAACAGTAGAAACCCAAGATGTGTGCTAATAACAGACAAAATTAAAATAGCCGAGATGTAGGAGTCCATGTTTTGTTGCTTGTGAAGGCTAATTAGAAAATAAATGAAAAGCTATTAGCTAATTCTGTTTCATAGATATCTACCCTATATCTAGCACCCAATGACACTTTAAGTTGGCCCAACACAATTGATACAATAAAAACAGGTATTATATTTCCCTTGGACATAGCACCCAGTCAGTACATCTACTGAAAAGTACGAGGAGGGGGGGGGGGATATTAAATTGCTACATAATAATATGCCAAATGTTTTTACAAATTGAAAAATTAAGAAAATATTATTTTGTTCTCAAGAATATTTTTACATTTGTTTCAGGAAAAAAGTATTTTCCATACTTCCTTTTTTACCCAAGCTTGTATCAACTAATAATGCTAAAAACTTTCAAAAATGTGAAAGGTGAAACCAGTGCAGCATTATAGTCAATGGCTTCCAGATTGACAAAAATACCTATGAAAAGGATGGGAGCGGAGATAGCTGAGATAAAGGATGGTTATATTCTGTGAAGGTGTGTACACTGGGATGGGAAGAGAGAGAGAGAGGGGGAAATAGACTAGTGCTGATGATCAGAAGAGAGACAGGGTCTTCCTTCCTAGACACCCAGTGGAATCCAATTTCAACTCTTCATGCAGCCTGGCTAAATATATACAACTGCAAGCTATAAATAGGCCACAGACATTCTGACTGTTTAAAAAAACAGCTGTGCAGATGGCTGTCAGAGATGGGCATTTGACAATCTGAGAAGTGCACCATATAGTTCATTAACGATAGATGAAACAGGGCTGAAGAGATTTAGGTTAACAAAACATGCAGTAAATACAATGGCATTATATGTAGCAGAAAGAGTTTGATTGATTGATTGATTGATTGATGTTTCACGCCACACTCAAGATTATTTTCAAATTTCATTTGGTGGCGTTGCCAGGTTTACTGGGGGAGAAAAAAAGGGCTATTTGTCTGGAGAAAAACCTTGACCTTCGGATTCAAACCCACATTGCATGGATGTAAGGCCTGTGTCGTTACTTTCTTTTAAATTTGACATTTATTGACCTAATCACTGCCCTTGCAAACAGCTCAAGCAAACCATGACTAAATAGGAACAAATAAAGAGTCGAACATCTTTCTTAAACTGAAAAAAAAATTTCAAGAATAATTTCCCACCTAAGACATGTTGGGTATTCCACACACTACCTGTCAATTACATTATAACAAATGGCTGGTAAAAACTTGTAATGGATTGGTAAGATGCCAGGTTCTAGGATATCAATTAACAGGTTTGCCGCGTAGGCAGTTCTTATAGCAGGGGCAAATGGATAACCAGTTTTAACTCCACAACAAGCAAATCACCCTTAATGAAATGACAAGCACATAATCCTATAACGGATAAATCTTTAATAATCTGAAGGCTCCAGAAATGTATTTCATAATGAAGGATATTTAGAGCCTGTTCTGCGAAGGATGCTGGTAACTATCTTATTGTGAGGCAATAGCCACTTAGTTGGCCAATTATCAATTTTGTAAGGTTGCAAAACTACCTCATTTGTATGTAATTGGCAATTCACATATTGGGTGTTTCATAAACTCATCCTGCCATGAGTTTCTGAATTTGAATGATTTAGAAAGGCCATCGTCATTGATTGTCTAAGTGTCCTAGATCCAAAACCTTGCACAAAATCAGGTGGTTAACGATATATTTGACTTACTGTACATTGTCCAAATTGACCTTTTTGAAGCAATTTTCCTTTAAAAACGTGTCCAAATGTTAGGGTGTTCTACCTCCCCAATGTCAAGAAGCCTGAAAACAGCTTGTCAAAATTGGTCATTTCTAAATTGCATGTCTGTTGGTACGGGTAGCTGCCGTACCTTACATGTATGCACAGAATACATTATGGCCTTTTACAGGAGAAAAAGATTCCAAGATTTGGACATGGCAGCTGTCCATGACTGCTTCCAGTAAATTAGATTAGTAGTAGAGAACCCAGAATGAAGTAGAGGTTGAGCTAACAGATACCATATTCCTGTATGGTATAAGGAGTGAAAGAGTCAATAGAAAAGATCCAGGCAATGAGATACTGGGATTCACCGGGGCCCTGTCTTACGAAGCTGGCGTAAGTTACGTCGGACGTAAATCAGTGTTAAAACAACGGTACATGTCAGTTACACACTGGACACAACCGATCCATGTTGTAGGCCTATCCGCAAAATTACGCCAGCTTTGTAAGACAGGCCCCAGGGGGTTTGCTAGTGTTCAGTGCTAAATATTGAAAATGACCCATAGTGTAGAATCAGGAGTTCTTATTGAACAAGTTCCCAGGGTTTGAGCAAAAAAACATACAAACGAAGAAGCTACTTTGCTTATTAATGTTCATGTAAGAAACATCCATTATCCAAATAGAAAAATGTTTTTGTTACCAGTAAACTGTTCAAAAAAAAAATCTATCAGCTATGGAATATATAAACAATGAGAATAAAAAGATACCAGATGTATACAATTTTTACATACTTCCTTCAACATGGGGAATAGCTGCTTGATATCAACATTCCAAATTTATGAAGCACACAAGGAAAGATAAATAAATACCAATGCGAGCTCACAGTTAATAAACTTCTACATGTTATTTTGACTATAAATAAGCTCAGCTTTCAACAGATTCAACCCAGATCTATCCTAGTATAGTTTTTGAATGAAGGTGTGATCAGGTTATAAAATTGTTTACATGTAGTTGTGACTACTGATTCAAGCTGTTCTCAATTCATTATGTTTATGTGAAGAGGTATAATGCATCATAATCAGTATAAACAAGTTGAGATAGAAAACTCTCTGACTTTTATAACATCCTTTATCCGTTGTATTTTGAATGTAAATAATGGACACCAAGAATGAATTTTTAATATATTTATGATCACTAAAACACACAGGCACAGGGAAAATCTTCTTGTCTAAAATAACCATGGAGACAAGTTTCTAATTGTGTTAAAAAGAGTTATATCATTTAGACCATTATACCCCATAAATTGTTGTAACAAAGCAAATCTATGATATTTCATTAGGTTGACGACTGACAGGAGCTTAGCCTTAGTCAGTACATCGGTGGACTGAGATATACACTGGCAAGCAAAAATACGTTCTGAATGTAACAAATGGCAAACAATACGCCAAAAATCAGTCCTGGGGGGCTGTTTCTCAACACATTTATGCTCGCAAAAGTTCAATACAAGGCTTAACTGTCATTGCGACATATACATGTATACAGTACCTTCAACATTACGTTACGACCATGCCGGTGCAAAGTTACGACCTCATTGATAAACAGCCCCCAGGTAGGGGCCTACATATTATCATTCAGTGATGGCTGCATACTTTATATAGACTTTCAATAAAGTAATCTTGTACAGGTAACACAAAGTTTATATATCTTGTTAAGTTGTTACCATTTTACATGTACAAGAAACACATTCATTCATAATCCATTTGTACCAGTGATAAGTTTAACATAGTACACAAGTAGCGTAACTCCGAAAAACGTAAGACCCATATTTGACTCATTCATCCATCTAGATGCAAAGGTAAGAGCTTTGATTTTAAAATCTAGATCTGCTAAGGCCATGATGTAATAAAGATCTACCCGAGGTGACGGCAATGCCCTAACCAAGTAGTACAAATTAATGATACACCATGCTGGTGTTACAAATCATCCCACCTGAGAAAACCTGACAATATCACAAATTCAAACTAATACTATACAAAGTTTCAATCAAGGTTTTTAGAAAATCATACATACCGATAGACCAAGTAAGGAAGTCATCTTAAAGCACAGGTAGTAAACTCCCTGCTTAATAGTAAGAATGATATATACAACTGGAAAGGGTGGCCTGAAAGCCTTAAATGAACCCAGGAAATTCCCAACAGGTTAAACCCTTAACAAAGCACCTTTCACAAGCTTTTCAATAGCAGTGTGTCAGTAGCTGAGGGAGGGGTATAGGTCAACCCCTGGGGCAGAATGTGACCTGAAGGGTATTTAAACAATTATCTTCTCTGGTATTCACACAGTAACAACCAGTGCTACCTAGACACTATAAACATTATAATCCAGTTCTACCCTTATACCACATACAAACAGGTGCTCTATATGTAAAGGGATCCTCTAAGCATTCAAGTCTATCACGAATGAAAATTATCAAATTTTACATTCAAAAACATTTAAAATTCAATATAAAAACTAACTCAATCAGTTTGATGGGGATCATCTAGGCATTCAAGTCTATCACGAATGAAAATTATCAAATTTTACATTCAAAAACATTTAAAATTCAATATAAAAACTAACTCAATCAGTTTGATGGGGATCATCTAGGCATTCAAGTCTATCAAGAATGAAAATTATCAAATTTTACATTCAAATACATTTAAAATTCAATATAAAAACTTTAACTCAATCAGTTTGATGGGGACCATCTAGGCATTCAAGTCTATCACGAATGAAAATTATCAAATTTTACATTCAAATACATTTAAAATTCAATATAAAAACTTTAACTCAATCAGTTTGATGGGGACCATCTAGGCATTCAAGTCTATCACGAATGAAAATTATCAAATTTTACATTCAAATACATTTAAAATTCAATATAAAAACTTTAACTCAATCAGTTTGATGGGGATCCTCCAGGCATTCAAGTCTATCACGAACGAAAATTATCGAATTTTACATTCAAAAACATTTAAAATTCAATATAAAAACTCAATCAGTTTGATGGGGATCCTATAGGCATTCAAGTCTATCACGAATGAAAATTATACAATTTTACATTCAAATACATTTTAAATTCAATATGATAACTCAATCAGTTTGATGCAATAAGATTATCAATATACAAAAAATGAAATATAATTGCTACGAGTTCCACAAGCAAACGATGTCCATACAAATCTGATATCATACATTCATATGCTTTTCAGTATCAGTTGGTGAATATCCTAGTAATATAAATCAAATAAATATCAAATTGAAATCTAATCTAGAAAAATATGTTCATCAAAATTCCAAGGCTTTGATTTTTTTTACACTGACATACCTGTTAGAAATCTGACATTGACCAGTTCCGACTTCAAAATGTATCTGATGGCACTGATTAGATAGCTGATAGATCACATGCTGGTCAGTTTAAATACCTCGAGATAAGTGAGGCATGGCAGGGAGGTAACAGTAGACTATTTCAATATTGTAGCCAAGGGAAATTGTACCTTGAAGTGGAGCGAAGGTTGCCAGGCCGTATCTTGTTACACATTATACAGGAGCTATTATAAAATGTAGGTAGGAATGTCTGCAGTAGTAATAATTGTTCAAACAGATATGTCACACCCTTGTCGCAAAAACACAGTACTATAGCACAGGCAATGAGTTACAAATAATAACACACGATCCATTCGACATATAGCCTAGACTAGAAAGTTGCATCTGTCGAGTAGAATAAAATGTCCCGCTGTTTAACCTTTTAATCTGCGTCAACAGATGGGCTGTATGTGTGTGCAAATTGTTGTCCCTCAAAGTCAGCTTTTTACGTTCATTTACATGAAGGACAAGGAGGTGAACGCATTTGATCTAATCTAGGACAATGCGTGTGCGTGTGTAAATTGTTGTCCTTCAAAGTCAGCTTTTTACGTTCATTTACATGAAGGACAAGGGAGGTGAACACATTTTTATCTAATCTAGGACAATGTCTTTTGGAGAACAAAACCATTTCCTGGATTTCAACATGTGATAAGCTGAAGGCCATCTTAAATACTAAAAAGATCTTTCCATATTGAAGATAAAATCTATGGAATCTAATCCTTTGAAAGCTAAAGTAACTTTTACTATGGGGAATTAAAAAAATCAGCATTTTTATCTGAGCTTAATGCATGTAGACTGATTTAATTAGATACTCATTGATTAGCAGATATTATCTTGAAATCACTGAAGTGTAACATTTACAAGGATATTCATTATTCACTAACTCTGGACTGTTGATAAATGAATTGTTGTGTATACAATACACACAGCTCTACATATTGATTGATTGATTGTTTGGTGTTTTACGCCACGCTCAAGATTATTTCACTTACATGCTAAACATATTTTTCCCAAATAATGATTCTAAATTTGAAACTTTGTAATTAAACATGGACAGAAAACTATTTCCAACAATTTTTTACACATGTAAAACTTTATCAACTGACCGCTCTGCCATTACCATGTGTTTTGACCAAACCTTCCAAAAGGCGAGACTAACACAGATTATTGACTTTGTGATGTTACAAATATCATGATGTCACAGAGCTTGTCTAACCCCATCAAACATTTGGAATGGACACATGGGACTGACATAGAGGTTGGTTGGTTGATTGATGTTTTACACCGCACTCAAGATTATTATTTCACTTATATGGAAACCCCTGACCTTCCCCAAGTACCTGGCAACTCTTCCACATACGGCCACCAAGTGAAAAATCCTGGCATAGAGGTCAATTACTGCAATATTGACATATATGTGTTTGTTGAATTTATTCGGAGTTACTTTGCTATTGCATTATGCTAAGCTATTCAGTGGATCAACAAGTAAGAGGTCAATTACTGTTACCACAAAATGCTTACAGGTCACAGAAACTAAACAGGATAAAATGCTTACAGGTAGCAGAAACTAAACAGGATAAAATGCTTACAGGTAGCAGAAACTAAACAGGATAAAATGCTTACAGGTAACAGAAACTAAACAAGATAAAATGCTTTAAACAGGTAACAGAAACTAAACAGGATAAAATGCTTTAAACAGTAACAGAAACTGAACAGGATAAAATGCTTACAGGTAACAGAAACTAAACAGGATAAAATGCTTACAGGTAACAGAAACTAAACAGGATAAAATGCTTACAGGTAACAGAAACTAAACAGGATAAAATGCTTACAGGTAACAGAAACTAAACAGGATAAAATGCTTACAGGTAACAGAAACTAAACAGGATAAAATGCTTACAGGTAACAGAAACTAAACAGGAAACGATCCATCTGTCCTGTGTCCATCCATTGAGAATAGTGGTTAACGTGACATGATCTGCCTGATTAGCTTACCAGTGTATAAAGTTACCAATCTGAACAATTTGTTCTGTGTTCAAATGATTAGATCTGGAATGTGCAGAATGTGAGTACCCAAATTAGAGCGTGAGCTACCCAAACAGCTGGAAGCAATAGGGTCACTGGGCAAGGCCATTTATAAACAAAATATGGGAGGTACACTATACCAAAAACTGCTTAACTGAGGCCTTTACAATGCATGTAGTAATTCTTAGTTTTATATGATCAACTATTCAATTGCAGTATCTTTCAGCCATATTTTTTAAAAATTTTGCTTGATTTTTGTTCAAAATTAAGTTGACTAGACACAAAGCCTATCCACTCTATGTATTCATATAAGTCAGTTCCTGTTGATTTCAACCAAAAATAGTTAATGTGGCCCAAAAAGGCAGAATTTGTTCATAAAATATTGACTGTCAAGAGAAAATGAGCACTTGAAGTACCGGTGCCTTGAAAAACTGAAGGGTTGACTTAAAAATAAAAATATTGGCAAAACAACTAACTTGTATGATCCAAAGATACATGCACTAATCACAGACAAAATCGTTTTAAGGATTTTGCTGCATAAAAATATTTTAATGTACATCTCCAAGATTAGTATCAGCAGAATGCAGTTATTTTGTATTATCCCTATATTTAACACTACTAAATACATCCCTATTTGGAATTATATATTTATGAACACTAAAACACACCGGCACAGGGAAAATCTTCTTGTCTTAAATAACCATGGCGACAAGTTTCTAATTGTGTTAAAAAATGTATATCATTTAGACTTTGTGTTAGATAGACTTACAATTTGCAGTACAATATACAATGTTTAAGTAAAAGATCAGATAGGGTGAACTCACCAATGACAACAAGGATGTGTACAACCTCCACTACAAAGACAGTCACATAGTAGGGCACTAGGCAAGCCGAATCTGTTCAAGGCAGTGTCTAAATGAATAATGTCCAGTGGTTTCACTCTGTGTTAATCCAGGGTAGTACAGAGTTCACAACTGGCCTGATCTCTATGTTATCTCACAGAGTACTGTCAAATGATTCCCTAACCCACAAGAGCACTAAAGCCAACTGTCCAGCCGTCCCCCAACCAACAACCTGACCTTAAGATGCTGCAGCTGACCATGGTGATGTGCATCCCATTCTATCAATACCCGGTACAGCAGTCAGAAGAGATTTTGTAGCTTGTTGTGCTGCCCTTGGATTCTCATCAGAAAAGGCAAATCAAATTCTGACGGATAACATAGGAAAATTTGAATTTTTTCATAAAGCTTTAAGTTATTAATTCGGAAAGGAATTAACACAAATATTTCTGGACATTTATACATGTATGCAATTATATTGTAGCCACACAGGGCAATGGCCAATATTCTAGTCACGTAGTAGTTTACTTTTACAATAAATACGTATGGTAACCTAAACCAAATACATTGTACACAGTAGTCATCTACTCTTGTTTTGGCAAAACAATTCTGCAAAATGTTATACAAGCCGAAAGCATTCAAAGATAAGGTGATAGGTTTCCCTAAAACAATATATAGGCTGAAAACAATAGCCCTGACTTAAAATCAATAAGATATGGATTTCTTGAGGTCTGCTATTAGAGCATTAGTGAAAAACACTGGCCATTTTCTGCCTGACCTCCTTTATTTGACATTAAGCTGTTTACAAAGCTAATGCTAGCCACATACCAGAAAGTTGTAACATCATAACATTGGTCTATTGGAACAAGATGGAAAATCAGTAATCTCTTCAGGGATTAAATTCCCATTGAAAATTATCAGATGAATTTAATATATGTCAAATTACAATTAAAGTTAAAAAGAAAAAAAGAAAAAATTGTGACCCTAATTTCTTACATTTTTTCAAAGATCAAAGTTAAATATAAATGGTCAAATAGTAGCCTGCAGGGAGAGATTTGTATTACAAATTGTATTATTTGGTTCATTGATTGATGTTTTATGTCGATTTGCCAGGTTTAGTGGGGGATGAAACCGGGCTTATTGCCCGAAAGAAACCCCCGACCTTCGGCGAGTACCCGGCAACTCTTCCACATGCGGCGACTGAGTGAAAAATCCACTCAGAAATTTTTCAATTTCTATTTGGTCAGAGTGGGAATCGATGTCGCATCGATGGAAGGTCTGTGAGGGACTGAGGGACGATCACTCTTACCCACTGGACCACCGAGGCCCCCTATACTATTTGGAATTGGGGGGATCTACCACTTTTTTACTAAGGGAGAGAGAAATATAGAGAACACACCACAAATGTCTGAGTGAAAGAAGATTTTATACTGTTAGGTAATTCTTTTTGCAAGAAGTTAGAACACATCACAAAATGCAAAATAAGGTAACATACAAAATGCAGGAATATTGGGAAGATTAACATGAGTGAATTTGGATCATTACAATGTAATGTAACATTTGGGACAACATTCAAACATTATAGCAACAAGATTCTCCTGTGTCTAGTCTAAACGTAAATAACTTACATGTACATATAAAAAAACTTCACACCAATGTGTGTTAAGAAAAGTACCCTAGCTCTTATATATTGAGAGGAAACCAAAATGCCAACATCTAAATTTACTTAGAATGTATTATCTGTTGAAAGCTGAGGTGTGTTCTGTTCTGTGTGAAAGAACCTGTGTGAATAGTCGCCGTTATAAAGTCTATGAATATCCCTTAAATATCAAAACCACTCAGAGCTCAAGGAAACCTTAGACTCCAAAGGGCAATGAATAGCCTCTATCAGAAAAGAACATGCATGACTTTAAAGCTATCTTTCAGTTATATGTCAGAGAACATCAACATAAATTTGGAAAGAATGTAATATATTAAGTCAAGTTATATGGGACTTTGGGAAAAAGAAGAACATATTGATTGTGTGGTGTTTTACGCCACGCTTAAGATTATTTCACTTATATGGTAGTGTTGCCAGTTTTACTGTGGGAGGAAACCGGGCTCTATGCCCAGAGGAAACCCATGACCTTCCGGTGGTAACTGGCAACCATCCCACATAGGTCGTTCGAGCGAAGAACATTTTGAGAGCAATGAACCAAAACATGTAATATTCTGGCAACATAAAATCTGGGTTCCAGGGGTGCCTTGTCACGAAGTCGCCGCAAAGTGCGATCAATCGCAGTTGCCAGGATGTTGTATCTCTTTATTATGGTATCCATTGCCAACTACGCCTCGTTTGCAATGTGACTGCCTTGTGAAACCAGCCCCAGAAGCAGTTAATGTTGGCTAATTAAAAATCTATAACATCAATAATATATTATTACTGGAGTCAAGCTTATTAAAAGTCTATTTAGATCAAATAAACAGTTTATCATAATAGCCACCAATTCAGGATGTAATTGATAGTATGCCTACAGTGGAAAATGTCAACGTCCATGGGAAACAAGCCACTTCAGAAAGCCATCTTCTAGAAAATTGTCTCCACTTAGTGTTATCAACGGTGATCACTTGGATGTCAGGAGACACTTGAACTAAAGAGGGCTGTGGTGATATATCAATAATCATTGAACACTATATCATAGATCAGTTATCATGAATAGCTGCAATACATGGACTAAGTGACAGGGCTATATTTCAGATAACGCCCTGCTCAATTTGATATCTTTAAAACTTGTAAAATAAGTATAAATCAAAGATGATTTTTACAATAAAATACATACTGGCCTCTTTGTTTGATCAGAATTATACCCAAGAGCCAAGCTCTGTAACACATCTTAAAGAAAAACAGACAAGTGAAACATAAAACTTGGATTTCTCAAGATATTTTCAGTCACTGAGGCCTATGATAACCACCACTCTAATGAAACAAGGTACATATAGCACTGGGGTTAATTTGTTCAACAATTTATATCAATTTAAACAAGTGAGCCCAGGAAGGCAAGTTACATGTATATGGGACTTTGGGAAAAAAAAGGAGAACATTTTTGAGAAAAATGAACTAAAAGATCTAATTTACAGGCAACATAAAATCTGGGATACAGAGATTAAGGAAGTTAAAATTGGCTAATTAAAAATCTATAACATCAAAAAATATATTATTACTGGAGTCAAATTATACATTCAACACTATTCAAACAATTTTATCCATTCCTCTGTCAATAATATTATTAAAAGCACAGCTAGAGTCTTGATGGTAGATCTCCGCTTATTCTTGTCCAATTACATAATTAGCAGAGAGAAAAACATATCCAGAAACATGCATCTCTTTGAGGTCATTAATTAGAAACTTGTCTCCATGGTTATTTTAGACAAGAAGATTTTGTGTGTTTTAGCGTTCATAAATATAACGATAAACCATAACTGACAATAGCAAACATACCATTCATTATCTGAAATTTGTGAACAATTACCAATATTTTGCATCATTTCGGTAACAACAATCCCTACTAATGATCAGGTGTTTTGAAATTAACACAAAATTAACAACTATTAAAAATAAACATTTTTTTCTTGGCTAGAAGTTTAAAAGTACTTACTGAATCCCAGCTGATAAAGATGCTGAACCAAAGCCAAAACTACAGTTTCCTCAACACCTATTTCCCTTCTTCCCCTCACCTAAGAATTAATAGGTACTGCCATAGGTCACACATACACAAAGATAGTACAACCCAAACTAGGAGGCACACATTTCCAAAGGTCATGGGATGCCACAGCCTAAGGTCATCACCATGACAACCAGATGCCATATATGGAACAGCCACTTTGAGGGGAAAGCCTCAAAGACTAGGTACAGTGTAAAGGATTTCAAGTAGTTTGAAAGGGAAGGTATCTTTGCCATATGTTTGTCATGTGTTTTAATTAATACATACTACAATCCCTGATTCACTTCCTCTTACCATGGTCAATTACTTGCCTAAATTGGTCTAAAGAGTTCCCATTTAGTTATTTATTGGTTGGCATGGGGCTATTTGGCTACCCATTCGCCCATCCAAGTGGACAGGACAGTCACTCAGTTTGGACAAGCGGTTTTCAGGGATTTTTAAAACATGGGAAAGATATATATAAGTACATTTTAAATTTGGACAGCCCATATCATCATATGATCATCATCAAACAAATGTGTATAAAATAATAATAAGTTGGTCTAAAAGTCAATTTAGAATTCTGAGTTTAAAATTCAAGTTGTCAAAGCGATCAGAGATTGATTGATTGATTGATGTTTTATACTGCAGTCAAGATTATTTCACTATGTGGTGGCTTTGTCCGGTTTATCGGGGGAGGAAACCAGGCTCTTTGCCCAGAGGAAACGTGTGGCGAGTACCTGGAACTCTCCCATGTAACGCAATCAAGTGAAAAATCCACTCAGAATTTTTTTCAATTTTTTTTTTTGTTTGCACCGAGTGAGATTCGAACCCGCACCTCTCATCAATGGAAGGTCTGTGTCAGACGGAGAGACTATCCCTCTGCCGACTGATTCAAACTTATTAAATTTGCCTATTTGTGTCCTCTTATACAATAACATACTAATAATAATTGAGACAAAATCAAAGTTTAAGTATTTTAAAAACATTAACATTGGAAATATAGACTACAGGTAGATATTCTGAAAAGAAAACAATATACTTGCGGAAATTAGGATATTTTACCCTGTACTTTTACACCAGGGATAAAAATAGGTTAGGAGTTCTTTTTTATTTTGGACTGAAGCTGTTATTGGTTAGACGTTCGCATCATGCCAGAGGTATGCTGACGGTCTTTGAGTAAGAAACGTTTGCTAACCCTGTACATTGGTGTATCTAGACTCTAGCATTGACTTGAGAACGGGGCATAATGAAACACTTTCAAGCTAAATCATGGTAGACTTAGAAATATTCCATGGCTTTAGAAAGATGATGAGTACAGCATAGTTCTCAATAAGGAATATTTTCATCAGCATAATTAGACCATTTGTTTTTAATTTGTCAAAGTAAAACTTTTGCAAACCATTGAGGTCTTGAAACTTAAAATCATTAAATGATGCATCAAACTTGAAAGTAACGTGATCAAAATATGCAGCAATAAATTGTTTCACGTTCTTAAAAGAACATTGACGCTTAACACATAAACAAATTAAAAATGCCGTTTAAAATTCATTTTTTTAATCTTTTTTTTCTTTAAAAACGATTCCTCTCAAGAAGTATTTTTTTTCTTCAGTAGATGAGTCATAAAATAGTAAAGGCTTAAAACCCATATGGGAGTGGGCAAACATAACACCCTAGGTAGTAGCGAGGCAGGTAAAAATACCTAACATATAACACCTTACTCAACTAACGTCAATCACATACGGTTCTCATGTATAGAAATATAAACAGAGCATGGACATTAAGTATAATAGTATACAGACAGTACATGTGATAACTGTATTCTGTTCAAGTTACCATATTTCTTCTAAAGATTCAGCCACTTTTTTCCTCATAAGGATTCGACCATTAGAAAAGATATATGCTAAACGAGGCCAGACAAATTAATAATTTGCCCATTAGAGGGAATTTAAGGCAATATGACCCACTGTGCAGTGTGTGAAAATGGTTATCCTGAAACACAACTCCACGTCTCCATCTTTGTCTGACTCAATGGAAAATTTAGGCCATTAGAATGGCTGGATATTTAGAAGAAATACGGGTACTTCAATGTACCATGTACCTGTAAACAGGTGAGAATGTACTTAAAAACCAACATATGAAGATAATTCAGAATTCTCCAATGTCTCTACAACAAAACCACATACAGAAGGAGAGGAGACGTAAAATGAAAGGCCACATATATGTAGATCAAACACCTGTGAAACTTCAATACAGAACAATTCAATTTAGGTCCCGGCAGAGTTTGCTAAAACAGGGCAGAGTTTACACCCTCGGCGTGGCAGTAAAATTTAACATGGGGGCAAAAAGCACATTTCCAGCTAGCTGTAAGATAAATAATCACTGGGAACGTTATATTCGTTTTTATTTTTATGTTCAAAATCAATGTCTGGCTAAAGTAAAGGGAGGTAACCTTATGGGAAACAAGTAAGCGCTAATTTTCCTCTGTGTAAAGGGCTCACACGTTTTATTTTATATAGACTTAAAATCATTCCATTAAAACTTTTATGATAGTGAGAATGAGCATCATCCTCATAAGATACTGACATAGATGAAGGTCATGGCAAATTAACAAAATACATTGTAGCTGTAGGCTATTAAAAGATTTAGAGGTATAACAGAATGAGGCATTTTCTTACAGAAGATCAAGATTATTTCACTTATATGGCGGAGTTGCCAGATTTAATGTAGGAGGAAACCCACGACCATCCCACATAGGTCGCTCGAGTGAAAACCCAGCCAGAAAATTTTCCAATTTGTTGGACTGAGTGGGATTCGAACCCGCGACCCATTGGTGGAAGGCTTTTCGGATTGAGTGTCTAACGCTCTACCTACTGAGATTTCTAGAATTTGGTCTCATTATTGTTTAGATAAGTTTTACCGATTTTTTTTTTTAACGTGTATTACAACATGCAGTTAATTTATTCACATTGTCAGGATCTGGGATACAACAAAAAAACATACCTAAATTGTCTGTATTGGCCAGTCTTAGTAAAAAAGATTGATTGATTGTTTTACGCAGCACTCAAGATAATTTTACTTATATGACGGTGTTGCCAGGTTTAGTGGGGGAGGAAACCAGGCTCATTGACGAGAGGAAACCCCTGACCTTTGGTGAGTACCTGGCAACTCTTCAAAAAACGTTGTGTTGCATGTACAGTGTATGTACATGTACAGGGGCCCATCTGTATTTCCAGAAAACAATGCATTAGGTAGGGATGGTACGGAAAAGGAGTATAGGATAGATTGTTGACAAAATAATACTGGTATTCACAACCTACTGTCTTCGCTGTTTTTTTCAACTGTTCAATTTTTGTATTTAACAATGTCTAACTCTCAGAATGATCTAAGAACAGGGCATAAATCTGGTTTGTGTTTGTTTATGGAGTAAATGTATTTTTAAAAAACATAAGTTGAATAGAAACAACCGTCGCGTTAGTAGTCAAAGAAGGAGTGATCAAAAATATGCATATTTTACGTATTTGTCATAACAACTCGAAAAACCTCGTCGAGAGTGACGTCATACACAACCTTTAATAGCTCAAAATAATTCAGATTAGACTGCCCTTTTATTAGACAAATAGAATAGGGATAATTAACTCATGTGAGAAAAATTCACAAATGGCATTTATGTACCATGGGAGATAACTCTTGTCTAGAAGATGAGCATAAATAGTGGGAGGGGCTATACATGTATGTTTGTGACAAGTGAAAAATAAGGAATGGGGAAACTTTACTTTTTGTCAACATTGTTTCTTTTAATGTTTTGTGTAACTCTACATACCATATGAACAGTGTAGCAAGTTAACTAAATCAATATGGTGTGCAGTATAAAACTTTTACATTTACACAGGAGTCAGGCCAACTTCTCTTTCGTTACATTTATTATGGTTTGAAGGATGTAACAAAAATAGGCCTACTCAATTTCAGTTTGAAAAGACATCATCACAGAAGAATGTCTTTATTAGGAAAATAATAAAATCAATTTAAAAAAAAAAATTTAATGTGTTTAAAATTACAAAAAGGGCAGATTCAAATTTTGAAAAAAATACTACAGTACCTTAGAAAAGATCAAATTTTCTAGGAATAAGATTGTATTCTGTTACAAGCTGATTATTGTAAATAAAGAAATTTTAGAGGAAAATCATGTGACAGCCATTTTTATTTGAAGACCACTGGATAAATCCTTGAAGTCACACTCTCTCCTAAAATCTAGAATACTGTTTACATAAAAAAAAAACAATTTTCTGTATTTGGCAGAGACAGAAGTTTTGAACTTTCTATTGTTGAGAAAATGTGTTTTGTTTAATTCTAAATTTGATTGGTTGGGTACCCACAATGTGAAAAAATACAGAACCAGAGCGTGCACACAGGTAAGCTAACGTTTGGACTCCACTGAACAAGCTAATGGTGAACCATTTTAGAGACCTATACAGAGAAACACAGATCATGGATTCGAGGGCCACAAGAGAGCCTGTCAATAAATTGGTTGATTGATGTTTTACACCGCTTTCAAGATTATTTCACTAATATGGTGGCGTTGCAAGGTTTAGTGGGGGAGGAAACTGGGCTCATTGCCAGGAGGAAACCACAGGCCTCCGGTGAGTGCCTGGTGACTCTTCCACATACGGCGAACAAGTAAAAAATCCACTCAGAAATTTTTCAATTTTTATTTAGTCTGAGTGTGATTCGATTCCGCGCTGCATCGATGGAAGGTCTGTGTGGGAGTGGGATTGAGGGACGATCCCTCAAACCCACTGGACCACCGAAGCCCCTTGATAAATTGGAGATAAAAAAACACCTGAAGTGTGAGTACTCCCAACACCTATGTTACACTGTTTTGGATCAATGGTTTGGAGTTCGACCTTTATTTTTACATGATTTGGACCTTTATACTCATTGTATGTGCCAAATAATCTCAATAAATCAAAGTATTGATTTTTTATGAACATATGTTAGGTGATATATAGACACAAACTAGTATACCACTACCCTCCAATTGTAAACAGATCCTACAGTATTGTAGTGCCTGCTAATGTAAACCTGACCTCATTTTTGTGAAATGTAGAATGAGTAAGATCATATTGTCACATTCAACATAAAAAAAGAGCACACAGATTTTTCACTATTGTTAAAACTCAAAGGATGGGTTGTTTAGAATAAATATGTACGAATGTGACTAATGTTATCATAGGAAACAAATATTTTTAGTCATTTCATTCAGGATATGACTTTTGTGGCATACTATCCTTAATAAAATACAACACAGAATGTATAAATATAAAATACACAGATAATTTTTCCTCGATGTGGTCTTATTGGCAGCAAAAATAACTTGCTTTGGCTTCATTATACAAAGATCAGGATGTAATATAAAATACACCTATAATTTTTCATCGATGTGGTCTCATTGGCATCAAAAATAACTTGATTTGGCTTCATTATACAAGAATCTCACTGAATTTACTGTAAAATAACCTAAAAGTGTATTGATATAAGTTATAGTGTGGATATAATGATGTGTGTAGGTATTGATATAAGTTATAGTGTGGATATAATGATGTGTGTAGGTATTGATATAAGTTATAGTGTGGATATAATGATGTGTGTAGGTATTGATATAAGTTACAGTGTGGATATAATGATGTGTGTATTATGCAACACTAATGATGCTAATATGTTAGTAATGACTGCTGATGAATCTTAGAAAATATTCACACTGTTGGCATTTGAACAAGATCTGGCCTATTTGGCAAAGAGCCGGATATGGCATATTTTACGCCCGCCAGTAAATAAAAAAGTCATTTTGGAGTCAGAAACCCGGACTAGAACAAAGTGGGATTCGGGTTGTTTGGCATTGAGTGGGATTTGGCTTCCTTGGCACAGTGGGATAAGACTTGTTTAGCACTGAGTGCAGGATTCAAGATGTTTGGCACTGGTCTGGTTGGGATTCAGGTTGTTAAGCATGAGTGGGATCAAAATTACTTAGCACAAAGTTAGATTCGGGTTGTTTGGCACTGGTTAGGATTCAGGTTGTTAAGCCTGAGTGGGATCCAAATTACTTAGCACAAAGTTAGATTCGGGTTGTTTGGCACTGGTTGGGATTCAGGTCGTTAAGCCTGAGTGGGATCCAAATTACTTAGCACAAAGTCAGATTTGGGTTGTTTGGCACTGGTTGGGATTCAGGTTGTTAAGCCTGAGTGGGGTCCAAATTAGTTAGCACAAAGTTAGATTCGGGTTGTTTGGCACTGGTTGGGATTCAGGTTGTTAAGCCTGAGTGGGATCCAAATTACTTAGCACAAAGTCAGATTCGGGTTGTTTGGCACTGGTTGGGATTCAGGTTGTTAAGCCTGAGTGGGATCCAAATTACTTAGCACAAAGTTAGATTCGGGTTGTTTGGCACTGGTTGGGATTCAGGTTGTTAAGTCTGAGTGGGATCCAAATTACTTAGCACAAAGTTAGATTCGGGTTGTTTGGCACTGGTTGGGATTCAGGTTGTTAAGCCTGAGTGGGATCCAAATTACTTAGCACAAAGTTAGATTCGGGTTGTTTGGCACTGGTTGGGATTCAGGTTGTTAAGTCTGAGTGGGATCCAAATTACTTAGCACAAAGTTAGATTCGGGTTGTTTGGCACTGGTTGGGATTCAGGTTGTTAAGCCTGAGTGGGATCCAAATTACTTAGCACAAAGTTAGATTCGGGTTGTTTGGCACTGGTTGGGATTCAGGTTGTTAAGCCTGAGTGGGATCCAAATTACTTAGCACAAAGTCAGATTCGGGTTGTTTGGAACTGATTTGGATTCAGGTTGTTAAGCCTGAGTGGGATCCAAATTACTTAGCACAAAGTTAGATTCGGGTTGTTTGGCACTGGTTTGGATTCAGGTTGTTAAGCCTGAGTGGGATCCAAATTACTTAGCACAAAGTTAGATTCGGGTTGTTTGGCACTGGTTGGGATTCAGGTTGTTAAGTCTGAGTGGGATCCAAATTACTTAGCACAAAGTTAGATTCGGGTTGTTTGGCACTGGTTTGGATTCAGGTTGTTAAGCCTGAGTGGGATCCAAATTACTTAGCACAAAGTTAGATTCGGGTTGTTTGGCACTGGTTGGGATTCAGGTTGTTAAGCCTGAGTGGGATCCAAATTACTTAGCACAAAGTCAGATTCGGGTTGTTTGGCACTGGTGGGATTTCACAGTGTGTTTACATTCCATTTCCTTATGTTGAAGACTTGAAGTGTTGCCAGGCACTTGTTGAAGGCCTATGGCTTCCTCGTGGAGCAGAGCCTGATTTCTATAACACTTAATCTGACAAAGGCTTCATATAAATCATATAACTTGAAAAACGTCAATAAATCAATCAATCATACATTCACTTTTGAAGTTATCTGAAGGAAAACTAAAATTGATAAGAAATAATATATTTTCTCAACATTGGCTCTGACATGCTCCTTTAATGAATTCAACCATAATAGATTTCATACATGTAACTTACATGTATAGCCTCCCAAAAAACATTGATTAATACAAATGTACGATCTTTAAAGTGGCATGAGCTGGCAAATTTCACATTTTTTTTCATAATTTCTGATTGTCACGACAGTAAGAGGATTTGAAGGCCATCGAAAAACTGAATGATTGGCGTTGGAATGAGGAAAATCCATACATACGAACCGAAAACGTGTTCGAAAAGTAAACAAAATTGAAATAACCGAGACGACCATTCATTCATTCTAAGTCAAAGTTCAAAACAATACTTTTATAACGTACATTTTCGAGACTAGAGGCACTAAAAAGCCTCTGAATTATACATGTAAGTCTTTGGAAAAATAGCCAATAATTTCAACATTCTGTTTCAACGTCAAAATATCAACATTTTGGCAGCTCATGCCACTTTAAAGAATAGACAATCTGATAGTATATATTAAAATGAGAAAGACTCTTCCTTAAAAAAGCAGTGTGAAGTGAAACAAAAGATCCTTGCGATTGTTACATAATTACCCCTTCAACCATATGTGTAAAGACGATAACGAGAAATGGCTGTCGAGCAGATGATTGTTATTTTTTTATAAGCCGGTTAACAAATTCCTCTAATGCATCTAATGACTTAAACGTTTAGCCCCTTCTTTAAATTTACATAGAAGATTAACATGAATACACTATTGACCAAAGCTCTCCAAGGGGTAGATTACTTTAGATCTTTAAAATGTGAACAGGCCACATTTAGAATGCTTGACTTCATGAGCTCTTGTAGTACTAGTATTATAGTAGAAAGGGTTTCTTTTAACAGTTTACTGTAAATAAACAGGGGCCCCAGTCTGGCCTAAAATAGCATGTAACAGGTCTCAAGCCAGACTTATTTAGATTGCAGATTAATTTCATGCTTGGGTGAGTTTAGGACTAGCTAGGGTAAAAAGGTAGCAAATGCCCAGACAACAGTTGACAGTTATCATAAATACCAGGGAAAAAACTCTAGGTGAAAATACTACTGAATGAAAATCCTCCCCATCATTTAATCTGACCATGTTACAGAACTATATATATACACATTTATGTTTCCTGACTCCTGTCATTATTTTTCAAATTATTTATATAATTATGGGACATTACTACTCTGCATGCAACAGGTTTGATAAAAAAGGGCTCATTATTTTAAACATCCAGCAAAGGAGTCAACCTATAGGGTTATTTGTCACAAAACACTGTCCCGTTTGATGTCATTGGGTTACTCCAGTGAAAATTGTTTATATAATTATAATTGATATATTAATAATTATACCCCATCTGAGTGATGATTTTATCCACAATTGAGAGACGTAAATACCCAAAGGCTTCATGATAATGGCATAGAATTCCTAAATATTGGAACTGTCGAAATTATGTGAAGAACAAATCAGACATGCCAATGTTTTTAATTTTACATCATGAAATTTCACACTTAGCTAATAAATGTAGAATATATAAAGGCTTTTTACTAACACCCTTTGCTTTCATTTATAAATTTGATCAGAATGTATAAAAAAGTTGTACACATCAAACTGAAATTTGGAAAGTTCTTTAAGTAAGATGGGGTCTCAGTGTTCCAGTGGGTTAGAGTGATCGTTTCTCAGTCCCGCAAAGACCTTCCATCGATGCGGCGAGGGTTGGAATCCCACCTGGACCAAATACAATTGGAAAATTGGGTGGATTGAGTGGATTTTTCACTCGGTCGCAGTATGTGGAAGAGTTGCCAGGTAGGCTACTCGCCGAAGGTCCCCCCCCCCACACTAAACCTGGCAATGCCGCCATATAAGTGACACGATCTTGAGTATGGCGTAAAACATCAATCAATCAATCTTTTAGTAAGAAAGCATTCACTCACAGCCACTAAAGAAAACAATGTAGAATATTGAGTATTCAGAATAGTACAACAGACATACCAAAGAAAATATATTCCAAGAACCTATCATATCTTTTTTTTTTAAATTATCATTGAAAAGCCAAAGGTACATGTATCAACAAAGCTTAGACTGATCATTGTAAGTCTCAAGGTATTATCATGTACATGAATGAACTACATGTAAAATCTACAGATTTAAGACTCGTCATCCCATTATGGATACGACATAACAAGTAAACATATTTTTTGTGCACTGTAGACTGTAGTTGTTGAAGTTCGGAATAAGGTACAGCAACAACATGTACATCTCAGTTGTCAACTTTTCCTGAAAAAAATTTCAGTTGAAAAGTGGAACACTTTTTCTGTTAAATTTCAACAGAAGAGATGAATGACTTATGTCACGCCAAAAGACACTTGCAGTATATCATGATGATCTATCTCATTCGATATCAAAGAAGACTATAATGGGACAAATCAGGTTTCACTGTCGTCACATGATATTTACCAGGGGCTAGCTAAATCCAAGCCGCCTTTCGTAGGGGTTGTTTTTTTCTTCAGAACTAAACAATTAAAAAAATAATTCTTAAATTCCAATAAAAATTTTGCTTGTCTGATCATGACGAATGAAAAGCATCTCATTATAGCTCTTAAAATTAAATTTCAAATTTTAGAGACTCAGAAGGAGGTGAAGTTTCTGTTTTAATAACTCGTCTTCAAAGTTTGTGTGCTAAAAATAGCATTAATGTGTCTTATTTTTCTTTTTTTAGGGTGGTGGTGGGGGGGGGGGGGGGGGGGGGGGCATGTGTCACTAGATATGAGTGAGGGAAATATTATTAGCAGATGACCTACTGGTAGAGAGAATAGACCCTAGGGTTTTCAACGAGATATATAAATACACTGGAGCAGGCCTTCAGAGTAAATGCAGAACAGAAGGTGCCAGTCCATAGTAAATAACAATCACCCTGGAAAGTTGTAAATCAGAAATAATAGGTCATGGTGCTATATGGAGTTAGTATACAGCCAGCATGGAAAAGGTGATAGGATTTCAAATATGCAATTCTACTAGATCCTTAACAGTAGGATGGATACCTCAGTGAAGAGATAAGACGTCATGGCAACTGCAATTGATCCCAGGCTAATGCTAGAAACCAGGGCTGACATTCATAAATAACTTATTTAGGTCATTTTTCTTAAAAATTGAATTAGTTAGAAAAAAGAAAAAATAATTCGGGCGACTGTGACATCAATTAAAAAAAAAATATAAAAAAAATATTTCTTCAAGAAAATCTAGTCAATATTTCTTTTTTATGAATATCCAAATAGGTCCTTTGGCCGGAGGAAACCCTTCAGCCATTTTCCCTCAAGCGATTAAGTGAAAACAAAATCAGTTTAAAGAATTTATTTAGATTGATCACACTTTAAAAGAGTTACATGTATAGACACCAGCCAATGTACATTTTCTCTTCTTTTAAAAAAAATACAATCCTGTTATAAAATGTTTATTGATAATTATAGTCAATAAATTACTGCACGGTCTAGACGAATAAAAATGCTTGAAAAAGGTACTGTATGTGACTGATGCTACCTTTCACCAGCAAGGCGACATGAATAAAATATATATTTTTATGAATGGACAACAAACTATCAGTCTATATAGTCTGACCTCTGGCAACAATGTCCCTTTAAACAGTTATCTCCAACTGCTATTTATAAAACAAAACCAAACATTCCTGAGATCTGAGCTATAAGAAATCTCTGCATCTTGTATTCAAGTGGGCCAGTTTGTTGTAAAACCTCTCAGTCTGCACTGTTCATAAATGTCAAAAACACCTGAATATATACAGTACCAAAAATCTGCCAACTGATGACAAATTTATGAATGAATGAACACTTTGTTTTGTCTAAATAATTTGAGCGAAATGTCATATTTATTTAAATATCATCCAATAATTTGAGCGAAATGTCATAGATATATTTAAATATCATCCAATTAACAGTGTTTGGAAGAGATTAGAGAATCTAGATTTTGTGTGATGGAAAAGAGGAACATGATAACTAAGCGAGTGTTCAGAAGGACGTCAACCAAATCTTTTACCAAGCAATTAGGTTTATTGTAATGAATTCAAAGTGTACTATACAAGTCCATATGAGGAGATAATGAGATTTTATACATGTAATGAATAAAGATATAGCACCTAATTCTTAATATGCAGATAAATTAGTAAATCAAATTAACCATGTGTTTCAATCCTGATACAAATTCTGGTATTATGTTGTTAATACAGCTGATACGGTCAAGAATTACTGATTTTAATTTACTTATGGATAACAACTTCTTGGTTTTTTGTTATCCATAAGTAATTCTTCACCTTATTGTAACCCTTCAACTTCTAAATGCCATTTCAAAGATTTAATACAGCTATACTTCACTTTAGTAAAAGTATTTATAATTTCTGACATTTATTGGTCGACCTGGTAACGACCAATAAATATCCAAACATAAATAACGATGTACCTGTAGACATTTAATGTTATTGAATTAGTACAGCTGATGACTTCATTAATTTCAATTCCAGAGAAGCTTATAATTTCATAAAATGTCTTTCGTTTGAGGATCTGTCAAGCTTATTCGTTATTGTATTGACGGTCAAGACTACCTCTAACAGACAATTGTTTAGCTTTTACCCTTTGAAATTCAAAAGTGAGTATGGTCAGCATAATTCAGTTTTCACTGTTAGCGTCAATTTCAATGATTTGATAATTAAATTGAAATATGTTTAAGTTATCAGCCTCCTATACATTAGATATAACATACTATTTTTACTATTACATCAGTGGACTTGTACATGTATGTTAAGATAACAATTGTAAAAGATAAAGTTACTTTAATCACATGTTATATTATAATTATAGTTGCTACAATTTATATACAAAGTTTCTATTTTTTTTAACATAATAGTCAAAGTAAAACAAAATAATACTTTTACAAATACGCCTACAATGTACACAGTACTGAAGAGACAGCGAAATAATAAATGACAACAATGTTACACAATCCCAAAGCAAGGTACGATACAACTACAAGTGAAAGGTATTTATTAAATGTATCAAAAATAATACAAAGTAGAAAATACTTACTTTGGCTATTCTCAAAGGTTCATTGAAATCACTGCCCCCTTTGAGACGAAATCCCCAAGGGGCGCCGCCCCTTAACACCACTTTAAACACAGCCATTTTTACACTTTCGAAAACTCCATCAACTTAACACAAACACAAAAACTCCGAAAAGTGGGAAAAGTTAAGAAGCAACGTAATGGGTCGATATCATCGGTCGTCAGCGGAAGTAGGTCCCCCAACTGGGCTACTGAAACTTTTGGCTACCCTCAAGAAACTTCTTCGGTAAATCTCCCTGTGAACCCCATACGTTAAGTAGGGGTTTGTCTGCGTTCCGATGGTCGCGTTGAGTACTATTAGAGAGCTGTCACAGCGTGAACACCCAGGTGATTACAAACCGATACCGAAATACCAATACACTGTCAACTTCAACGTGTTTACCGGCCTGTGACTCGAATACCTCAATAAAAGTTAGAGGTCTCAAGCGCATGTCTTGCCAAAACATAGTCCCTCACGAAAAGACTGCTTACAACAAATAGTATCGACTGATCTATTACAAATAAAGCAACGTTTTGATAAATATTTAAACAGAAAAAATGCAAGCAAGTATTTTTTTAAAAGTCTGGACTAAAGAAGAAAACAGTAATGGGAGAGCGGCCGCGCAGTAATTTTAATTCTCGAAGGGCAACTGTTTCAAAGTGCTATGACATCTACTTCCGGTTGTGGTCATTCGCTGCCTGACAACAGAGCGAAAATGTTGAATTGACTTGGGAGACACATATTTTAAGAGAAAATGTGAATAATAGGGAACTTTTCAGTTATAAAGCTGCGCTTCAGAACACCTGGATAACACCATGGGTAAGACAAAATATCGCGGTTACTCGTGCATTTTAAGGTGTCTGTCATGATTTAGTTGTCAACTTGTTCCAATTCCATGTCGCATGTGCTGTTTTGATGAATGTCAAATTCAAAGTACTAAACCATAGCCTGAGGGGACCAGTTATCGAGGGTAAATGTGACATTCATCGATCGTCTAATAAAATGGCTTAGGTCATAGTAATATAACTTTGAGAGCGCCCAGATGTACCTGTTTGTTACTTATTTAAAATAATTTAACATCGCTGGGTGACTGTCTTTTCTTTATCGGAGGGAAAAAGTCAGCCTGGTGTCCGACTGGAAATTCAACAGCGAGGGAACCAGTTATCAAGGGTTGAGGGAAAAGTCAGTTTTTGATAATTTTTTCAAAAAATTCCACACATAAGCACGCTTATCGAATATAATGGACACACTACAGTAAACTAGACAAGTTCTTACTTTCTTTTGTTTGAAAAAAGGCCACTTTCAAATGCCAAAACCTCACACCGGTAAACGAAAACCATGAACAGAACGAAAACGTTTAGGGAGCGGTCATTTGTGTTTTTGCCTATGTTAACCCATACTATGAAGGCACTTGGATATCCAAATCAATGAATGGTCCTGCTCGATCGACTGACCTAGATTCTAAAGTCGCGCTTCAAACTCACTTTCCGCAAAATTTTACTAATTATTTTTCATGCAGTATAATGTTAAGTGATTTATCTGGTTTTAGGAGCTAATATTTGTTCAACTTTTTCATGCTTTATGGATTGTTAAGACTTGTGTTGCACGGTCTATTTTTTGCCGATCGATTGATGGCAACATCGTCTGCTCAAACAATTTAAATCGCGGACCAAATTACAAAATCTGCACTTTGAAAATGAAGGAAACTACGAATTGTACGTACGAATGAAATTTTATTTTATTTCTTAGAGGCCTTTTCTGTCTACAATCAATAATGTGCCTAACCCTCGATAACTGGTACCCCTCGATAACTGGTACCCCTAGGCTACTATAGTCACGTGAAGCTGTGATGCAGGTGGAGGCTGGGGTTGGGGGGGGGGGGAGGATTCAATTGGAATATAGGCGCACAGAAGTTAATCGGGAGAGTCTAGGTTAGTTTGCAGATCGAAAATGTGTTTATTTACTCTGTTTTGAGCGTTGGTGAAAAAAAAAACACTTCTGAACGTGAACCTACCAATAATACTGGTAATAGTCAATACCATCACATCACGGCATCAGAATCGGGAAAGTCGCGGATCCGCGGGTTCTGTAGGGGTTGCATCCAGTTCTTCAACAATTTCAGCCTCATTAGGACATGGGTTTATGCCTTGTGGCCATTTTTGTGCACACGCAGATAGTTCAAACATTAGTCGGCAATATGTTGAGTGGATTGAAGTTTAATTCTGATATGGCCGCACAGCCTTCTTCAATACCACGTCAACATAGGGTACATTTGACAAATCTAAGAGTTGCTCTTGGAATTTAAAAAAAATGATAACTTGCATTTTTTAGCACTACTCATCTAAAATTGTGTCAGGAAACTGTTACTTCTTTGATAATTTCTTCATAGAGCTAAGCCATAACATGTAGCCTTACACATCGCTAAGTTTAAATTTGCGTTAACACTGAGCTTCCCAGACAGCATTTACCGATTGTAGTGACGAGCATGATTCGAAAATTACAGGTAGATGGCAGTGTGACCACCTGAGAAAAATTGTTTTGAACACAGAGGGAATTAAAACAGCGAAGTTTGTTGCTAACAGATTTTAAGGGCACAGATGATGGTTTAGCTCTACGAAGGGATTATCAAAGAAACTTTCTGACAAAATTTTAGCTGAATAATGTTTACAAACTTATCATTTATCAGTTATAATTTTTTTAAAATTCCTAGAACAGCTCTTAGATTTTTCAAATGCACCCTAAGGATATGTTGACATGGTATTGAAGAAGCCCATGCGGGCGTATCAGAATTAAACTTCAATCCACTCAACATATTGCGGAGTAGTCAAACTTGTGAGTAGATATTTCGGTTTATTTGAAAACACATGCTTTAAATGACGCAATTTTTTTGAGACTTTTAAGAAATAAAGTTAAATCGATTCGGCGCACTCGACGAGTTGACTTAGAAGGTAGAACTAGCCATTCGCAACAACCTTGGAACATGCACTGTTGTCGTAGAATTTGATAGTTCGGCTTTGTAAGACAGGCCCCAGAGATGTCCTTGTCATTAATAAATGCACATTTACTCAAGTCTCAACCAAAAACAAATTAAACTAATAATCTATAGATTTCTAATGGCCAAAAGACCTGTCTGCAAATTCTGCACTAAATTTTTAGACACTGGAATCATTGGTTGAAAATAATGTCATACTAAATAATTTTTGTACTTTTTTTTGTTTGTAAAAATACAACTGTCTTAAATTTTCGACCGATTTCGGTTTAGTTTATAATTCAATTTAAAAGGACTTATGATCAGAAAATGAACAGGGACTGAAAGGTGACTTGTTTACAATGTGAATTCGTAAGATTTGCGGAGCTTAAGATGCGTATAAAAGCATTGTCAATGCATTACAAAGTGTTCCAGAAAATTCTACTGACTACAGCCAAGCTCCTGTCAGTCGTCAACCTAATGAGATATCATGGGTTTAGTTTATTACAACAATTTATGATCGAGTTGAAAGGTCTAAATGATATACATGTACCTCTTTTTAACACAATAAGAAACTTGTCTCCATGGTTATTTTAGACTAGAAGATTTTCCCTGTGCCCGTGTGTTTTAGTGTTCATAAATATAAAATTAACATATATTTGCTGCATGTATAGAAAATGTTTTTATTTCAATCCACTCTTAGGTTATTTTGTAACAGATTTTACAATCTCTTTCCTGCAAGTTTTGTGTCTACATGTAGAATGTTTTATTGATTTTTGTGGATTGTCTCATTGCTTATTCTGTATTTGCAGAGCATCTGACTGAAGCCCTTTCTAGACTGAGGCTAGCATCTGACACAAAAGATAAAGATGCGTGTGTGGAAACATTGATTGAAGCTCTCACTAACAAAGGTATGGCAGAGTGCTGAGGAGACTTTTTTCCCTTATTTAGTAATAAAATTCAGTTAGATGCTACTTGGTTAAAGTGGCATGAGCTGCCAAAAATACATGGAGGTAAAATTTTGTTGAAATAGAATTAGCTAAATGTTCAATCATTTTTGTGAAGAATTACAAAATAGCTTTCTCCTTATATCTATCTTGGGTATGTGTATTAAGGTACATGTAGTTCTTATAAACAGCAAAGAAAAAATATACTCATACAATACTTGTATCCATTTTTTGCACACATATCTGGCTTGTATGGGTGACTGGCTTTACCCATATTTTTTATTCATAGACTGATCCAGAGACATTTTGATACCTGTATACAGGTATGGGCGCCCAAACTCACAAGCAAAAAATCCGCCCAAATTCCTAAAACCAACAGATTTTAATGTCTAAATAGCATTTAATGTTGAATTTTGGGCCAGAGATGTTGTTTTTGTCTTATTGTTGGAACATTTTGAACCGAAATGGTATGCCCAAATTTTCCCTGGATCAGTCCCTGTTATTTCAATGTCAATCTTTTAATTTTTCAAGGTACTTCAAACGATGGGAAATACAAAGTATTTAAAAATTCAGAATTTCAGCAGCTCATGTCACTTTAATATTGCTAAAAACAAAAATGATAAATGTTGCTTGCATACTGTACCTGATATGTTTGTTTGGAGTTTTGCAAAAAGCTACTTTATGAAATTGTGATAGGCTATCAACTAGAGATGGATTGAAATCAATAACCTGTTACAGAGAACTATTGAGAAGTTGCTTTAAGTTATTTGTTTATCTTTCATATCGTTGAAAAGTATTTTAATTTTCACCAAAGTAAATATTTACCATGTTACTGATACAGTTTATACATATCATTTATTGTTGTGTATTACAAATCGGCCCTCGTAGACTAAACCTGGCAACGCCCCCATATAAATGAAATAATCTTGAGTGCGGCGTAAAACATCAATCAATCAATCAATAAATGAATTTATTGATTTTCCATGTTCTTGATATTAGTGTCTTCTCTGTACTGAATTTAGGGGTAGGGCTGGGGAAGACAACCAAACACTAGCGCGAATCGGCAGGTTGCCAAGGAGATGGTTTAAATTTATGCTAAAAAAAAGGATGCACACTGTAGCCATGAAAAAATTACTCTTCTATGACTGAAAAAAGGCAACCAATATTTTTCAAATCAAAAGCATGTCATTTAAATGTTTCATCTCGGTAGCAATAATAATTACATGTACCGGGTAGCTAGTGTGAATGTTGGTCTTTTAAAATATGACCTACACCAGCCCTCCTTGGCTTGTGAGGTAAAGCCAATATTAATTTTTTTTTTATTTGATTCACTTTCAGACTATGATGATGAGATAGCGGAGTCCTTAGCCAGTGATGAACTTTTTGATAAGTTACGAGAGCTCTTACAAGATGATAGTGTATATCTAACCAACGTGGTACAGCTTGTTGCTGAGTTGGCTAAAGCCGGTAAGTCTGACAAGAAATATTGGCTGTGTTTTGAAGCATGGAGAATCTCATTAAATATTTAACTCTCTCGAGGATCCCAAATCTGAAAGTGGAAGATAAATTGATCAGAAAATAAATCTGAATTTATTCTATAAATTTTTTGACGACGTCATGAGTTCATTGCATTGATTTCATCAAGCAGTGAAAGTTTACAATCGATTCAATTTTGAAAATAGTCTTAAATGTATTTTTTTTTAAAGTACCGAAATGCAAATCTACAAGCCGAAGTTGAGATAAATTTTAGACCTGGAAACCGCAGGGAATGGTCTGTTATTGATTTTTATCTGCAGTTTTGACATTCGAGACTCTGAGCGGCAGCACAATCAACTCAAATTCATTATCACAAGGCGAGTCAACCTGACATCTGATTTTACTTAAGTTTGATAAACGTAGTAAAAAAGGCAGAACATGGGTTTGGTCTTGAACAGACTCCTTGCGTTCCAATCTCTATGGTCAAGACACTTTCAAAAGCTCACTTTGTTGTTTTAAGCCCCGCTCAGGTCAAGTTAGGATACGATCTGATAGTCGTAAGCTCCAGTAGGCAACCATCACATGTATTTTCGACCTGAGTGTCCTTAAGACTCTTCAGATCGGTCGCAGACCAATCATTTTTACGATTGTAAGGATAGAGCATGTTCTATTTTCTCCCAACCCATACTTCATCATTTCGATGGCATTTCGAACCAGTCCCATTCGACATGAAAGGTCCTAAGATTCAATTGCAGACAATCAGATCGAATCTTAACTCGACCTGAGTGGGGCTTAAGTCTCAGGAAAAAATGCTCTTTCAAGTTAAATTAGTGATACATGTACTATGGAAATTACAGTGGTACTCAGCAAAGTGCCCAGTTTCTTCCCCAGCATTAAACGTGCCAATCTCGTTATATAAATGAAATAATCTTGATTATGGTGAAAAGATCAAACCCTTCCATGTCTCTTCCCATTTGAGAGCGCGGCGTAAAACACCAAACAATCAATCAATCAATCTTTCCATTTGATTTTAGCTGTCTGTACCTGCCTGTCTGGCAGTCTTGGTATCCTTGGTGCAGGTACATGTAGAGACAGCACTGTAGAAATTGACTTTGCTCCAACACTAAACCAAGGGTGGAAGTTAACAATGTCATACAGGTTAAGCCCCATGAAAAATGGGAAACTAAAATTAAAAAAAAGTAAATTTCTGCCCATACTAAAACATGCTTAAATTTGTAATTAGGGTTTCCATTTGTAAACTTTGGAGAGTGTCAAGTCTGTGTTTTGGTGTCTATTACTGCAGCTTACCCACCTGAATCAACATGTTTAGACAGAAACTGTGTGGAAAATGACATGGCTTGATATTATTATACTTAGAAGGACATTGTTATATGGCATGATCCACTTTCTCACAGTTAGCAAAAGAACATGGTCTTAAATGGCTTCTGACCAATGTGTTGAATAACTATTAGAAATTTAGAAGTTAAGAAAGTAGGTCACTAAGAAAGTAGCCTAGGCCACATGTACATGTGAAAAAATGTATCCTGTCCAGAAATTGAACATGTTGGCACTGCTTTGCTCGATGGCTCAGTCGGCAGAGAATTGTCTCTCAATCTGATACCTGTAAGCCTTTCATTGATGAGTTGCAAAAATTGAAAAAGTTTTGTTGGCTTTGACTCAATCACCCTATGTGGAAGAGTTGTCAGGTACTCACTGAAGGTCAGTGGTTTCCTCTGAGAAATTAGTTATTCCACACCCACCCACCCACTCCCCTCCCTCCACCACATAACCTGGCAACAGCGCCATGTAAGTGAAATAATCTTGATTGTGGCATAAACCATCAATCAGTGATCAATAATAACACTCGTTTTTGTAACAAATACGGCCATATGTAGGCTAACTATTCTAATTGACATACAAAATTCTTTGTTGAGATTTTGTCTCTTTAAGCCTGCCATCTTGTTTAACATTTGTTCTTATTTCAACACATGTTAAAGTGACCAAAGTTTCAGATATTTACATTCTGTTTTTCTTAAACAAGGACAAAAAATGTTTAAAAAAGGAGTGACTGATTCTGCAGAATGATTAGAGTGTGATGTTTAAGTTGGAAAGTTTGAATTCTGTAACTCTCCAAGCTCTCTACTCTCACCCTAGACAAACCTGTAGAAAAAAATGACATGGAATCCTTTATTCAACCTGGATCGGAAAATAAGGTGTCCAAAATCACCAAACATCAAAGAAGGGTGTATCCTGGCCTTATTGAATTGCTGAATTATTCAATATTGGAAGTCACATTTTGACTCTATGGTGTTCAAAAGACTCTTGGACACCCATCTCAATGAAATTGTAAAATTAAGTTGGTTGGTTGATTGATGTTTTACGCTGCACTCAAGATTATTTCACTTATTTCATGTTGCCGGAATTAGTGGAGGAGAAAACCAGGCTCATTGCCCGGAGCAAACTCCTGACCTCCGTTGAATACCTGGCAAGTCTTGCACATTCGGGTTCCCAATTAAGGGTGAGGTACCCTGTTGTCCAATACTGCCTGATATTCAACCACATTTCACTATAGTTAGGAGATTTGACCAGATTAAGGATCTTGACCCCATTCTCCCCCAACTCATGCCCCAACAATCCCATAATAATTGGGAGATGTACATGTAATCTTAAGTAAGGCATATAATCACCACACAGACTTCCCCACTCATTTGAACTTCATGTACAAAGACACCAATCAATAAGTGAGTTCTACTGACATTTACCTAATCCAATTATCCCAATTTGGAAAGTGTTATATGGTATAAATTAGATTGATTGCAATGTGGAAGGTGACACAAGTCAATCCTGATTTGTGTCCAATCTCACGAGGCAAGAACGTTTATGGTGTCTTTACACTTGAACTGGTTTTGGGTGTTGATTTAATGAATCTGACATGTAGTCACTAATCAGTATTTACCTGCCCGTTCAAATATAAATTATCATCATACCTGACTCATTAATCACCTTACTTGATTAATTAGGTATGAAAGTGATAAATATTCTTCTTTCAGTGTGTTAAAACCTGTTTGAGGAAGTCACAATTACTTATATGCGTATACATGTATCAGTTATTTGTAAATTAGCTTTATATTTGATAGCATAGGACATCTTTAAAAAAAACTAAATAGTTTGTGGGAATATTTCAAATATTTGACTGATTTGAAGGTATGAGTTTAATTAATTAGTGTCTTTTAGAAAGTGGATATAACAGTATTCTCGTTATTTTGGGATTACACTTTCTTGAAAATATGGTAGAAATTCTTCTACCGATTTTTGGGTGACGCCCGAAACGGGAATCGAACCCAGGTCCCAGAGTATGGCAGGTGCGATAGGTGCCATACTCTGGGACATGGGTTCGATTCCCGTTTCGGGCGTCACCCAAAAATCGGTAGAAGAATTTCTACCATATTTTCAAGAAAGTGTAATCCCAAAATAACGAGAATACTGATTTGAAGGTACACTATTGCCTCAATTGATAAATATAGCGTTTGCTAGTTTTTTGTTTGAGGAAGTCACAATTACTTATATATTACTTATATATACATGTATTGATCAGTTATTTGTAAATTAGCTTTATATTTGACAGCATAGGACATCTGTAAAAAAAAACTAAATAGTTTGTGGCAATATTTCAAGCATTCGACTAATTTGAAGGTATACTAATGTCTCAATTGATAAATATAGTGTTTACTAGTTCTTTTTTCTACCTACATGTAGTATGTTATTCGATTCAACTAAAATAGGTAAAATTGTATCTGTAAATTCTATTGATTCCCTGGGAACAGCATTATTTAAGTGAAATTGTCTTCAGCATGACATCAGGGCTCGAATTAAACCAAGGCACCGAGGCCATTTGCCTCCATGCCCTTGTTTTTGGCAGTGGTGCCCTATTTTTCTCTCCAGGTTATTTGATAGAGGCAAGGCCAAAACAACCAAAGTGGCCTGAAAATGGGTGCCCTAAATTTTCCGAAATTCGAGGCCTGTGACATTAAACAACAAGCAAACAATGAATGTATCCTGACATGTTCAAGTGGATTACACATTTTTATACGCCCGACTTAAAAAAAGTCGGTCGTATTATGGTATCACCAGCGCCGTCCGTCCGGCCGTCCCGGATTCCCTTCCGCTCCATAACTTGAAGAGTTTTGATCTAATCTTTAGAATTCTTTCACAACATATACCTTGTAGGTAGAAGGTGTGTCATGAACCATTTAGGACATCGTCGATTGCATAATGTGGCTTCTACATTGGATTATGTAGTATTCTGTCTTAATCTATATCTTCGTTCCCTTCCGCTCCATAACTTGAAGAGTTTTGATCCGATCTGTACAATTTTTTTTACAACATATACTTTAGGGGTAGAAGGTGTGTCATGAACCATTAAGAACATTGTCCATTGCATAATATGGCTTCTACATTGGATTATGTAATACTCTGTCTTAGTCTATATCTTCGTTCCCTTCCGCTCTATACCTTGAAGAGTTTTGATCCGATCTTTGTAATTTTTTTTACAACATATAGTTTAGGGGTAGAAGGTGTGTCATGAACCATTAAGAACATTGTCCATTGCATAATATGACTTCTACATTGGATTCTATAATATTCTGTCTTAGTCTATATCTTTGTTCCCTTTCGCTCCATAACTTAAAGAGTTTTGATCCGATCTTGACAATTTTTTCAGAGTATATACCTTATGGGCAGACAGTGTGTCATGTACCATTTCTGACTTCACCCGTTGCATAATATGGCAACCATATAGGATTATGTAATATTCCTTTCCGTTCCATAACTTCTAAAGTTTTGATCCGATCTTCACCATTTTTTTCAGAGTATATATACCTTATGGGCAGACGGTGTTTCACATACCAATTCTGACATCACCTGTTGCATAATATGGCAGCCATATTGGATTATGTAATATTCCCTTTCGGCTCCAGAACTTCTTTCATTTTGATATAATCTTTACAATTCTTTTAGAGTATATATACCTTATACATGTAGGTAGATGATGTGTCGCATACCAAATATGATTTGGGTCCACATATTTTTTTCGTGTTTTTAAGAGTTTTATTTTATCAGAAATGTGTACCTGATGTTTAATATATATATACATTGATATATATCAATGCTTTTTTTAGTACACTTGGTCCAGAGTAATACTAGAAGCCAGTTAATTTATACATTCTGAGACTGTTTTCTTGGATAGTTTAATGAGCACTACAATAACAAAAAAAGACAATTTTTCACAGCTTTATTGCCCATCTGGTATTTATCAGAGTGGCTGTTTAAATAGAGATAAGGGGACATCCCACACAAGGTTTGTATATTTACACACCATTGTATCAGTGGTCAGCCTGAAGTTTGTTTGCTTTGTACTAAAACTATTACAGCCAAGTCCAATAGAACAGTGTCCAAGTCAAAACTGTTAAAAGTCTATTGCATAGATTGCTCCTTCCCAATTATGGATTATGTACTACAAATGTTATATTAAATGTAAAGTTGTTTATCGTAGCGGTACGACTTTGCCACGGCGGGCGTATGTTGAGTTTACTAAAACTCTTGTTTAATGACAGACACAATAAAAATCGTACGAATTTTGCTAATTTTTAAAAAACAAAATGGGTTAGATAATAAAACAAACTGTAGCCATATAAAAAATTAATGCCATAATTTATTATGGGCAGTATACTTGTCAATGTCTCTTATCAATATTACACAGATATGGCCATATAACTGACAGGAACACTGTTTTTACTGAGTTGCTATGAATTTATATTGTCAGGCCAGTTTAAGTAGGCACTTTCTAAAACTAGTGAAGTATTTGCTTTAGATGGGTCACCTTGTTCCATACTACTCACTATGAAGGTACAGAGTTTTGTTAAGATTTTGGCAGACAGAAGCCATAGGTATATATGCCAAGGTTTATGTGACATCTCCACAGACATAAGATCAGTTTTGTACAAGCCAGGAATGTGATCTATGTGATAACATTAACCCCAGTTTACAGCCGATTTCAGCTCCACACAGATAAGGTGTAAATACCTACATCCTGCCACTTGTTATGTGCTTCGTTTGATTTCTTTATCACAAGCAATTTTTTTATGTTGCTGCTCTAATTATATTAGCCTACAATTTTACAAGCATATTTTTGCATTATCAACAATTATTTTATGTACCAAAGATCATTGTATCCAAATAGCCTTGTCCTCAAATATAAACAGGGGGGCTCCATGGCTCAGTAGACCAAATAAAAAAAATAGCAAAATTTGTGGATTTTGGATTTTTCACTCATTGCCATGTGGAGGAGTTGCTGGGGCCTCCGGGGCTCAGTAGGTAGAGCGTTGGACGCTCAATCAAAACAGCCTTCCACCAATAGCTCGCGGGTTCAAATCCCAGTTGGTCTAAAAAAAAATTAGAAAATTTTCTAACTGGGCTATGTGGAATGGCTGCCAATTACCAGCGGAAGATTGTGGGTTTCCTCCAGGTATAGAGCCCGGTTTCCTCCCACAATAAAACTGCCGCCGCCAAATAAGTGAAATAATCTTTAGTGTGGTGTAAAACATCTATCAATCTGTTTGACACAAGCCTCCTATCAATGGGTCCCTGCAGGCTTGATGGGTACCTCCCCTACTAAACCTGCCAAAGCGGCCACATAAATCTTGAGTGGTGCAAAAAACGTCTATCAATCAAATATACATGTAAACAAAACACATTCAGTATTTTTATACGCCCGGCTTAAAAAGCGGGCTGTATTATGGTATCATCTCCGTCCGTCCGGCTGTCCGGCGTCCGCTTTCCCTTCCGCTCCATAACTTCTAAAGTTTTGATTTCATCTGCACAATTTTTTGTGAGTATATACCTTATGGGTAGAAGGTGTGTCGCAAACTATTTTTTTACATCACTGGTTACATAATATGGGAGTTATATTGGATTATGTAATATTCCCTTCCGCTCCATAACTTCTTAAGTTTTGATTCCATCTGCACAATTTTTTCTGAGTATATACCTTATGGTATAGAAGGTGTGTCACGAACTATTTTTAACATCACTGGTTACATAATATGGGAGTTATATTGGATTATGTAATATTCCCTTCCGCTCCATAACTTCTAAAGTTTTGATTCCATCTGCACAATTTTTTCTGAGTATATACCTTATGGTATAGAAGGTGTGTCACGAACTATTTTTAACATCACTGGTTACATAATATGGGAGTTATATTGGATTATGTAATATTCCCTTCCACTCCATAACTTTCAAAGTTTTGATTCCATCTGGACAATTTTTTCTGAGGATATAGCTTATGGGTAGGTGTGTCAGCTTCCTTGGATAATTTAGTGATAGCTGTGGTGGCCAAAACCTAAAAAGTTTAGAATTATAATTATTTCTCTGTTTTAAAGGCTCTTCAATTCAGTTTTATTAGCCATGTGGTAAAGCAAATATAGCTGCTTATAGATATGTTTGACAATATTCATAAACCTGGTTGTAAGTGTAAACAGATAAGACTTGTATATTTACACACCATTGACCATCTCAGAGATTAGGCTCTGTTCAAATATACCTATATAAAATGTGGCAAACATCTTGGTCAGTGATGTCAGTGATTGAACCCACTGACCAGTCAGAATTAGCTGGACTCCAAGCTGAAGACCTGGACATTTAACACCAGATGAGATTTCATGTTTGAAGGACCCATTGCATATATTCAAAAATATATATATGGAAAAAATTGTTTTGGTATGGCTGCAGTGACTGTGCCTTTCCGGGCGTATTTTGGGTTTCCCGAAACTCTTGTTTTATTTGAGACCATATGGCTACATGTATGCACATGTAACATATGAAGTAGTTCTCAAAAGAAAACCGACCTATGTGGGATGGTTGCCAGTTACCAGCGGAAGGTCGTGGGTTTCCTCCGGGCTTAGAGCCCGGTTTCCTCCCACTATAAAACTGGCAACTCCGCCATATAAGTGAAATAATCTTGAGCGCGGTGTAAAACACCAATCAATCAATCAAAAGATACAAGTTGGGTGTTATTTGAAAGTGTCTTTTCCCATTCATATGCTTCTGATGTAACCTAGAAGTTAAACAAGAAGTGCACGCAGCCATTTTCATAAAGGCTATGAACTTTTTTTGTTGTTGATGTTTGACAGTATAAATCTTCACACCATAAATGAAGCAAATATGGGAATAAAATCTCAACAGGCCGGTCTGCTGAATGAATAAAGTGCTGGCGATAGGTGTCATACTCTGGGACCCAGGTTCGATTCCCATTTCGGGTTTCACCCAAAATCGGTACAAGAATTTCTGAACTTTCAGCTTACATGTACCTATATGCCATTGGATTCAATGCTTTTTCAGCATTGTCACCCTCTATACATCTACATCAATTGACATGCATTATAAAATTGACTGTCTATACATTTTAGTGTATATATTTCAGATTCTAAGCCCCCTCCCCTTCCCAATAAAAAAATGAGAAACCACTCGGCCATGCCTTAAGTTTCTACGTACCTATATTTGTAGAATCCTTGCGTGAACCGTTTGTAAAAAGAGGTTTTGTTCCACCACTGTTGAGGATACTAGAAACAGACGATGTTCCGTTAGCCACACAGGCCTGCCGGGCATTAGGAAATATTTGCTATGAAAATGGTAAGTATGTTTTAATGACCATGAGTGATGAAGATAAACTGATCATATTATATAATATTTTATAGTAGATGTTGTCATCAAATCTGTGGTTCTGTGGTAAAAATTGTGATAATCCATTCATTGTTCTTTGAAGTGTTTACTTGTGATTAATTGCTCATTAAAGGGAAAGAAAATCTAAGCTTTAGACTAGGTTAGATGGAAAGAGTAGAGTTCATTTAGTCCAAAACAACTGTCCAATGTATGTTTTATCCCCTCATAAGCGAATAATTTAAATTTGAAGGTGGCGTTACAATAGAGAATAAGCTCCATAGGCCATTCACAAGGCCACCACCATTTTTTCATTAGTTTTATCCAATTATTGTTGAATAAAAATTTAAGTGTGTTATAGGGTAGTCATGTGATGCAATTAAGCCAATGGCTGGCTAAGCAATGACGAGCGGTTGCATACTGGCCTATATATTCAAAGACAATCTTCCCACTCCAAATTTGTCGCCATGTTTTTTGGGACCTAAATCTACCATTATACATTAGAGAGCGGTAAAAATACGTCATTATTGATCTAAAAATAGCTACATGTACACCAACATCACGTCATCCTGAAACGGAAAAAATGGCTACACAGATAAGCCACTGAAAGGACATACTGTCTGTTTTTATTAGCTTGAAGGTCACTGGAGGTAATTGACGTGAAATGTTTTAAGCACTTTGTAGGTTGTTATCGACGATAATCCCTATGTATTTCTAGAGATTTCCCCTCCTTTAATAAAACTACAGTGAGGTTTTCTGTTTGAAGTCACCAAATGGATCATCTGATCTAGGTCATCAAAGGACAAAATCTTACATTTGTTGGGTTTTCCTTAATTAATGTGAGTAGGTCCATAGAGATTGGCACACCCCATAATTTTGAGCGAAAAAATGGACAGGGATGCATGAGTTTATTGTGTTTTCAGTTATCTAAACAATTACTTCAGTAACAATTCAGAGGGAGGGGAGTGTCAACAGAAACATTCTGGGCAAAATAGCCATACATTTCAAAATTCTTTTTTTATTACATACACGTACATCCTTTGCCTGATAACCAAACTAAAATTACTAGTTTAAACTGTTACTTGTTGAGAATTTCCTTGTTAAGTCACAATGCTTTAAGCAGTTTTACAGTGTATATTTAACAAGGCTGTAGGTCGCTTCTTTAACTATAAACTGTTAGATGTATAAAGGTTGTTTAAGTGTTGAGATGTCAGCTGATTGAACAGCTGGGATTCCCCTCTCAACAGTATGTAAGGACATCTGGTTAGGTGTAGAAACACAAACATTGGTAGGAACGGGATCCCTTGGGGAATGTTGACCAGATGAAGGGTGTAGGAGTTTGGTTCAATGCATCACCTTTGCTCTTTTTCTAACCTTCCAAAAACTAATGGAGACAGACTGGGAATGAATAACTCCAGCTTAAATTATTGAGATTTCTTTAAAAACTTTGTCAATGAAGTTTGCTTTGGGGACGAAAATTAGAATGAGCTTTATGATAGACTCAAGATTAATCCAATTATATATATATATAACTGTCAAACTCCTGTCTGTCTTCAACCTTATTAAATATCATGGGTTTTGTTTTATTACAACAACTGATGACTTGGTATAAAGGTCTAAATGATACACCTCTTTTCAACACAATTTTAAACTTGTCGCCATGGTTATTTTTGTCAAGAAGATTTTACCTGTGCCTGTGTGTGTCTATAAATATATATATCTGTTGTCAACCCAATACAGCTCTTTTTAACACAATTAGAAACTTGTTTTTGCAATTTTATTGGTAGACTAGACATTTTTTAGGGGGAGGATACAATTATGAGTAAGATCCAAACCGTAACACATTGAAGGAAAGTTGTTCAGATTGAGGATCAACTTTCCTTTCAGTCTACCAGGATGCCTATTTTTATCGTCACAATAAAACTGAAATAATTTTGATTGATTGATTGGGGCTTAACGTTGCACTCAACAGCTAAGGTTATGTGGCGACAAAAGTACATGTACCAACCGACCAAAAGATCACCCCCACCCCTCTCACCCACCCAGATCTAAATTTTGACATTAGGCTCCACAGACCATAGAACGTCAGGAGTAATTAGCATATGAGGCATACTTAATGTTCCTCCTTGCTGGGTCAGCATACATGGCTAAAGCAGAGCCACGATGCTCTAGCCCAAGGGCGAAATAATTTTGAAAGCGCTATGAAATCATCTCTTGCTCTTACTGAACTTGTCGTTTCTTCTTAATGAAAAATAACTTTCTTTAAGTGGCATGAGCTGCCAAAATGTTGATATTTTGACATTAAAACAGAATGTTGAAATTATTGGCTATTTTTCTCAGGTGAATTTTGGCAGCTCATGCCACTTTAATATGATACTTTCCTTAATCAAGTGTGTTTTGGATTTGCCTGTGTGGCCAAATTTGACAAGTTTAAATCAATTCTCCAGGAAATGGGCTTAGTAATTTGCCTCCTGTCCTTCTCCTGCAGTCTAATATTAGCTTTGGCTCTATAATTACTCATGAAGCTGTAGGACAAGTGCCAGACATTTGACATTGTAAATGCCTTTGGGAGTTTCTTGCTGTACCTAAGGTTACTTCTCTGTACATGACCCACTAATATCCATCGTTATTTTAGACAAGAAGATTTTCCCTGTGCCCCTGTGTTTTAGTGATCGTAAAAATACCCACTACATATCTCTAAACTTGTCTCCATAGTTATTTTAGACAAGAAGATTTTCCCTGTTTCCTGCATAAATACGTATCACTGACCTACAGATATAACTGTTCAGCCAATGCCCACACCATCCAAATAGAAATGTAGACAGTTATCTTGTCGGTATCAGCTTTGTATGTTTATTATTAGTCTCATTTAAAAAATTTAAAATCCAAAAATTAAAACATTTGTCATTGGATTTTTCTTTACTATTGACATCCTTCTTATAAATATTTATAGACACTAAAACACACGAACACAGGGAAAATCTTCTTGACTAAAATAACCATGGAGATAAGTTTCTAGTTGTGTTAAAAAAGGGGGGTACATGTATGTCACTTAGACCTTTATACCCAGACATATGTTGCTGCCATGAACCAAAACCCATGATATTTCATTAGGTTGAACACAGACAGGAATTTTGCTTTAGTCAGTCAATTTTTTTTCCTGAGATACTTTGCTATATACTGTATTAACAAAGCTCTATGGATCTTCAGCTATGGCAAGAAGTTTGGTAAACTGAAATTGAACAAAATATGATAACGCGAAAGTGGTTGGTTCGTTGTTTGGTATTTTACCCTGTACTCAAGGAAACATCTGACCTTCGGCGAGTACCTGACAACTCTTCCACATACGGCAACCGAGTGAAAACTTCACTCAGAAATTGTTCAATTATTATTTGGTCTGTGATTCAAACCCTCAATCTGAAGCAGTTTGCCTGGAGCCTTCCTGTGGTAACTGGCAACCATCCCACATAGGTCGTTAAAGTGAAAACCCAGTCCAATTTTCCAATTTTTTTTTTTTGGGACTGAGTGGGTATATGGCAGCGTTGCCAGATTAAGTGAGGAAGGAAACAGGGCTCATCGCCTTGGGGAAACCCCCAACCTTCGGCGAGTACCTGGCAACTCTTCCACATACGAAGTCCACTATTTGGTCTGAGTGGGATTCAAACCCGCACCGCATAGATTGAAGGTCTGTGTGGGACTGAGGGACAATCACTCTGACCCACTGGACCACGAGGCCCCCTAGTAAGAGAGGGGACCAGGCTCTTTGTTCAGGGTAAAATTTAAGATCTCAGGCTGGTGCATTTACCTTTAGCACATATATATATTCATAGGCTTGCTTTGTTACAACAATTTATGGGGTATAAAGGTCTAAATGATATACCTCTTTTTAACACAATTAGAAACTTATTTTAGACAAGAAGATTTTCCCTGTGCCCATGGGTTTTAGTGTTCATACATGTAAATATATTTATTAGATGGCATCAAATAGTATTTCAAAAATTACCTGCCAATATGTATCGTTTTTGTACTGTTTCAGATCTAGGTAGAAATGCTGTTGATAGTATGGATGGGGTAGTTTCTCTTCTTGATCTGCTGAAATCCCATCTCAATGGACAGGGGGCTGATGTGGACCGTCTGAGAGTGATTGCCTGTGGATTTCTACTTAACCTTTCTAATACACATGGTAACAAAACTTTATTTGGTCTGAGTGGGATTCGAAACTGTGCCCCATGAATGAGAGACTTGTGTCGGACCGAGAGACTCACTATGCTGACTGAGCCACCTAGGCCCCCATGTCAAAAGACAAGTTGAAGATAGCTATCTTTCCTCACTGTAAAGTGGTTTAATGTATCAGTGTAGAGTGTTTGTGTGAAGATATAAACACTAATCCTACCTACTACCTCCAGTTCATCTAACTAGCGGTATCAGACCACACTGGTCAGGTACGGCTAATAGCTTCTGTTTAGGAGAAACAAACAGACCTTCAGTGAATTCCTACTGTTAACATATATACCACATTCCTATTTCCTCTTACAACTTAAACACATAAAAAACACAGAGCAGGTGGCATAAACAAGATTTTTGTTTCATGGTGATAATGGGGGACTTTCATCAGAGTAATGTTTGGGTTGAATGTTTCTATACCCCTAAATTTGTAACTTGCAGCTGTTTGTTGTATTTACTGCTGTTCCATTAATGTTGAGATTTCATAGTTTTGTGATACTGGAAAAAACATTACTTGGAACATGAACGTTGTAATTATTAAAGTGGCATGAGCTGCCAAAATGTTGATATTTTGACGTTAAAACAGAATGTTGAAATTATTGGCTATTTTTCTTGAGACGTATGATTCAGAAGCTTTTTAGTGCTTCAAGTGTCGAAAATGTACAATAAAGTATTGTTTTCAACTAACTTTAGCATAGAATAAATGAATGGTCGTCCCGGTTGTTTACTTTCCAAACACATTTCCGGTTCGTACAGGCCATATACTGTATGGATTTTCCATATTCCAATGCCAATCATTCAGTTTTTCGATGGCCTTCAAAGCCTCTTAGTGTCGTGACGATCAGAAATTATGAAAAAAGTTTGAATTTGGGCATCTCATGCCACTTTAAATGATACAGCTTAATTTAAAAAAGGTGAAGAGTTTTGGGTTGCAACATTTCGATGTAGTTATTATATCAAATTTTAACATGTTGAGACAAGCAAATCACGTGAACCCCAATCTGAGGCACTTACTCCAGTGCTCCTTCACGACTATACTATTACCATCCGACTTACCATTCGGGTACTGACCGCCGCCTTGTTGGCGGATTACATACCACCTGGGAATTAAATTACACCTCTCGCTGGGCCTGACACCTCATTTAATCAGGGCATTGTTAACTAATAAGCTCCATTATTCTCGTTATTTTTGGATTACACTTTCTTCAAAATCCCAAAATAATGAGAATACTGTTATGTTCACTTTCTAAAAGACACTAATTAAACTAATAAGCTCCAAATAACATCAGAGCTGTTATCATGTGACCTTAATTGGAAAGAATTTACTGCGAAAAATGCTGTGATTGACCGGAATCATTGAATGTGGAGAGACTGGAATTCACTGGGGTCTCTATAAATGACATTTTACATGGAGGGGGGGGGGGGGGGGGGGGGGGTGGACGGGGAGCCATGTAGAAGTCATATAGTAACTTACCCTTTAGAAGGACTTAGGTGGTTTAATTCGTTAGTATCTTTTAGAAAATGAGTATAGCAGTATTCTCATTATTTTTTTGTTTTGATTACACTTTCTTGAAAAATGCCAGAAATTCTTCTGCCGATTTTGGGTGACGCCCGAAAGTGTAATCCCCAAAAAAATAACGAGAATACCCTTACTGGTTACGTAACCACAGACAATTTTTGGGCGATGTTATGTTCATAGCTGTTTTGGTTCAGAAGACATTACAATTGCCCGTTACATAATTGATATAATCTCAGGTTATGTTAACGGGTGATGGTAAACTCTTACACCTGTTTATAACACCTAATGCTGTCGTTACAATACTTTGATGTTTTTTGTTCACACAGAAATAATTCAGGAGAAAGCTGTGGAGTTGGGAGCCATGGAGTTATTAGATCAGTATTTACATGTTCATTATCGAGAAGACAAACTCTGCAACATGCTACTACATTGTTTAGAAAGTCTAGCAGATTCAGGTATGGGAGCAACTATCTAATATCCTCAGGGGAGGGCTACATGTACCTGACTCCCTTAAACCCACATTTTATTGATTGATTGATTGTATGTTGTTTTACGCCGCGCTCAAGATTATTTCACTTATATGGCGGCGTTGCCAGTTTTATTGTGGGAGGAAACTGGGCTCTATGACAGGAGGAAACCCACAGCCTTCCTGTGGTAACTGGCAACCATCCCACATAGGTCGTTCGAGTGAAAACCCATTCAGAACATTTTCCAATTTTTGGGGGGACTGGGTTGGATTCGAAAAAGGTTTTAAGCGGGCAACGGCTCACTCTAGAGTCTCATTAGAAACTCTAGTCCGGCATACATGCACCACCTGCCAATTAATTTAAAAATCATATTAAACTCGTCATTCAACGATCTGCGTTAGGAAAGAAGTTTACTGGCGATCATTCCAGCACCTTCCCAGTATGTGTACGACAATAAAATCACAGAATTTTTGGGGTCGTTAATTTGCATAAGTCAGCTTTTTTTGTTGACCATTCAGCCTTAATTTTATTTTAATGACCATCCATACTGTTTGTATGTTAAAGATACATTTGTTTTTTGTTTTAGAATTTGGCAAAGAGAGGGTTGGAAAGTCGAGCATAGCTAAGACATTAGTAACAGTATTACAGAGTGAGAAGGGCTCAGTACATCAGGAGATTATTGTAGAACTCCTCACAAGTCTAGCTGAAAGTGGTAAGTTATGCAATTCATTTGAAAGATTTAGCTTTTTTTGATCTCACATTTTTGATCCCACATTTTTTATATGTATTCCTGGGTCCCAAGTGCATGATACTTGTAGGTAATGGCATCTTCTCTAACCAAGTTAAAATCTGCATGTCCCCATTCCGTGTTTTACCTTGGCGGACTACTCCACTCAAACCCGTAAATCGAACAGCTAGTTTTGATTGGATGCGAGTAAAACTTCTCGCAGCTTATCAAATCATCGGGCACTTACACTGAAAATAACGTTATGGCGGCTGTGTACATCTTGAACTTTTGTTTAACGAGTGCTGATTGGCCAAGACTCTGCAAGTCTAGGAAAGACAACTCTTACATTCCCACCAGTGGGCGCTGTTCGATTTACGGGTTTGAGTGGAGTAGTCCGCCAAGGTAAAACACAGAATGGGGACATGAAGATTGCAAAATATAATTTTTTAATAGCCAATAGGTGTTGTCTTCTGTAATTTATCAAGTTTACGTATGCCTGTTTGTTTGGCCAATTAATGTTTTGATAATGACATTGTGTATTTGGGTAAGTTTTGTATGTTTTGGTACCAAAACCATTAAGTATTAAAGTTGATTTTTGTTGATTCAATTTACAGCAACCAGGAAGGTCCCTCATTTCCATCACGACAAGAAGAGATTTAGTAACACAAACATCAGGAGCCTGTTTCACAAATCGGCGTAGCATAAGTTTTTTACGTAACTACCATAGCAACATACATGTATCTCGTCAATATGGGCTGCTATGTCAGTTACGTAACGCTAGGCCGCTTTGTGAAACAGGCTCCAGCAGGTCAATACTAATATTGAGTAGTTTGAAACTATATTATATTATTCTCGAGCTGATTATGTTACTTGTTGTTTTAGACGGAGTTAAAGACCAGATAGCGGAGACAAGCCTCCCTGATCACATGATCAGGATTATTCAAACATCAAGTGGTTTGTCTGACCCACACAGCCAAAGGATGGAAAAACTTGCCTCAGATTTGCTCGTTCTACTTCTCACAGGAGGTATTTATCATCATGTATTTGGAAATCTTTTTTTTTTCAACGTCATTCTCTTTGGTTTCTGGTAATAGCTTTAGAATAGGGCCTGGGCGTGTCCCTAGAGATTTTGCAATATTCAGTGACAGATGATACTCCCGCATCTTGGCCTCTTAAGATAAAAAAAGGTTGTTTTTTTGCTGTAAAATGGCCATTCTCTACATGGTGGAATTACACTATGCCCAGTCCCATGGATTGGTCCCTTAGATCTTTTTTGGGTTAATCCCCCCCCCCCCCCCCCAAAAAAAAACCCCCAAAAAATTCAAACAATGTTACAAAATATCAATAAATGAGCATTCTTCAGTGTAAGACAAAAAAAATCATTCAGCTAGAGGGAGCGGGAAGAACGGGACAATTCCACAAATTTCCTGTCACTCAACAGTGCTGTCATTGCGCATGTGAGGAGCCTTTATCGTTCGAATGTGACACTCATTTCAGACGTCAATCGAACTGATAACGTCCCCAAAAAAAGTCATCTGTCACCGGATATCGCAAAATTTGAGGGGAAACTCCCAGGCCCTACAAATTTTTTTTTTTTTTTTTTTTAAATTAGGAGAGTATTTTACAGCAGGGTTGATATCAAAGCTATGAAGATTATTTCATGAAAATCTTTGTAGTGTGGTGATGTTGACATCACAGTTCAATAGTACCCCTTTTTCAGACTTAAATTATCCAGTGTAATATAGTGTTGTCTTGTGAGAATGCACTCCCCATTCAGCCTCACCTCTCACTATTTCTCCTACTGCCTTCCCTTGGTTTTAGCTTGTGTTAAACATTATAAGAGATGTTTTCTGAAGAAAGGTTACCAGATCAGGTTTAGTCTCAAAGCTAACCTTTACTGGTGTTATTATAACCCCTCTCTGAGATAATAATCAACACAGACTGACCATTGTGTATCATGGTACAGGATATCCCACCAAAAGTCTGCTTCTATCTGCAGCTTTATGGGTAGCCTTACTTTCAAAAACCAAGGGGCTTCTGTGGTCCAGTGGGTAAGAGTGATCATCCCTCAGTCCCACACAGACCTTCCATCGATGTGGCGTGGGTTCGACTCCCACTCAGAACTCAATTTCTGAGTGGATTTTTCACTCGGTGGCCGTATGTGCAAGAGTTGCCAGGTACTCGCCAAAGGTCTGGGGTTTCCTCTGGGCAATGAGCCCGATTTCCTCCCCCGCTAAACATGGCAATGTCGGCATATACTAATAAGTGAAATAATCTTGAGTGCGGCGTAAAACACCAATCAATCAATCAATTCAAAAACCAGATCTAGATATTCTAAATTGTTCTAGATAATTCAGAACCAATGTTAATAATATTAACAAATGTAATTTGGTTATTTAGGAATTCATATTTTACTGACATGTGACTCCATGACTTTTTTTTATCATGGCTGAATGTACATACATTTACATTACTTTTTCAATCATTTTTTTTACACATTTTGAGGCTGATAGGCCATTTGCAGGATTTACAAAACCCTCTCTACAAAAGCTACTGTTCCTATTATGATGATAGTACCAATAACAAACTCAATACTAACTTAGCTGATATGCATTAGTTGAACAGAATTGACTAAAATAAGAATGGGATACCGGCAGGATTCAGGGGCCGCCAGGTGGCGCTCACGTAAACTAGGACATGCACTATGTAGGCCAGTCCCATTTGTTTTTATATTTCTATTCTCCAGAAGTCTTCTAGCCAAAAAACATTGAAACAGTTTTGACAATAATAATGTGTTCGCTTCCTATGTATACATTGTTATCCATGGAGAGAAAGCTGTTTAGAGATTGATTGCTTGGTGTTTTACGTCACACTCAAGATTATTTCACTTATATGGCGACGTTGCCATGTTTAATGGGGAGAGAAAACCGAGCTCATTGCGCGGAGGAAACCCCCGACCTTCGGCAAGCACCTGGCAACTCCATATATGGCGACAGAGTGAAAAATCCACTCAGAAAGTTTTAAAATTTTACTTGGTCTAAGTGTGATTTGAACCCGCGCCACATCGATGGAAGGTCTGTGTGGGATTGAGGGACTATCATTCTAACCCACTGGACCATCGAGGCCTCTATCCATGAAGAGAAAGGCTGTTCAGAGAAAACTCTTATATAATAACCATATTTATAGGCAGATCAAGTGTATTACATTTCTCAAACAACACTATTAGTTTATAATAAAGCAGATGTTGTGAGATCAATTTACATCAGTTGTTTCCTGGGGCTATGTTAATTAAGGGTATTTACATCTGCTATGGCTGCCTGAGCCGCTAATTATTACATTTTATTGATCCAACTGTTTGGTTCTTCCACTGATAATACATGTACAATATATACAGGCTGGATCAGTCTGGTTTACTCAACCCACCATCTATGTAAAATAATCTTTTACAAAGTTTGTTATGAAACACCAAACAATCAATCAATCAATCAAATCTTTCAATGGCATTTAGAAGTGGAAAGGTTACAATAAGGGGTAGATTACTATGGATAAAAACTTCTTGGTTTATTGGGTGACGACGTTTCGATGTAGTTCTTATATCGTTATCAAAGTCAAAGACAAACAACAAAATTATTCATTTATATACATGTAGCAGATGAGAGAATTACAAATTGGGGCAGGTACGTAATAGTTTAAATTAATTAAGAAAAGTAACATTTTAGACAAGAAGATTTTCCCTGTGCCCATGTGTTTTAGTGTTCATAAATAGAATTAAGTATGGTGAGTTAAGATCGCTGAGGGTTGTCTTTGAGGATCAAAAGGGCAAAGTAGTTGGGGATACTTTGTTAACGATGTAAGAACTACATTGAAACGTCGTCGCCTAATAACCCAAGAAGTTGTTATCCATACGTAATTCAGCCATATCAGCTAAATCAGCTAAATTTAGGAAAATAAACCCCAAAAATCTCAACAATCTCTAGGGGAAAGCATCTTGAACAAACTAGCACTGGATGCTTGACATGTACATGTAGGCTCTTCAGATATGTATCCCAATATCTGTGGGGGCCTTGGTGGCTCAGTCAGCCTTTCATCGATGGGTAATGGGTTTGAATTCCACTCCAACCTAATAAACTTTATGACTTTCAGAGTGGCTTTTTTACTCGGTCACCTTATGTGAGAGATTCTTGGTTATATTGAAGGTCAGGGTTTCCTCTAGAAAAAATAGCCCAGTTTCCTCCCCAATAAGCACTTCAATATACCAAGATAATCTTGTGTGCAGCATAAATATCAATAAATGATTCAAACATTTCTTTTTTGATGAAAAAGTTTTATGGTATGTTTGATAACCTCTAATCTCTGGGACCTCCGTGGCTCAGTAGGTAGAGCGTTGGATGCTCAATCCAAACAGCCTTCCACCAAAGGGTCAAAATCCCACTCAGTCCAAAACAAAAATAGGAAAATTTTGTGACTGGGCTTTCAGTTGAATGAACTACATGTATGTGGGATGGTTGCCAGTTACTACCGGAAGTTCGTGGGTTTCCTCTGGGCATAGAGCCCGGTTTCCTCCCACAATTAAACTGACAATGCCGCCATATAAGTGATATAATCTTGAGCGCGGCATAAAACACCATACAATCAATCTAATCTGATCATGTTTGATAATGAACTGTTTAATGTCTTCCGTCTTATAAAATGGGGCCACTGTGTCGCTACAACAAAAAGTTTTAAGACTTTTCCAAAAATGAAGTGGTTTATTCCTTGATATCCCTACCATAATACACCTGAGTAATGCAATCTGGACACTCAATCATCCAAATGCAATTAACTAAAATATCATGAGTGGCTGAAGTTTGGCTGAGATTTTTTAACCTCCATAGGTGGTGAGATCACAGCGTATTATCCATCCTGCTGGCTATTGTAAAACTTACAATGTAACTGTGGTATACATGTATGCTATTTAGGGGCCTCCGTGGTTCAGTAGGTAGAGCGTTGGAGGCTCAATCCGAACCGCCTTCCAGCAATGGGTCGCGGGTGCGAATCCCACTTGGTCAAAAAAAAAATTGGCAAATTTTCTGGCTGGGTTTTCACTCGAACGACCCATGTGGGATGGTTGCCAGTTACAAGCAAAAGGTCGTGGGTTTGCTGCGGGCATTAAGCCTGGTTTCGTCCCACAATAAATCTAGCAATAAATCTGGGTAAAACACCAAACAATCAGTCAATAAGTATATATTATTCAAGGTACAGTGCATCTTTGTTCCATCTCCTGAGGTAAAGGATTAAGTTGATTTATCAATGGATTGAACACAATACAAATTATATGTACATGAAAGTCAAACATACCGATTATACTGTGAAACAAGGGAAGAATTCACAAGGCGTAGATGAAACCTCAGAACACTGGACATGACCTACATGTACCTGGTGGTGTGTTTTATTGCTTATCATTCTAATTTACGTGACATGCTACTCTCCTACATATGGACTGTAGATAAGCTCTGGCATTAATTTAACCAGTATGCTGTAATTATGTTATCACTATTACCAGGTGCTCTCTTCTGTGGGTATAGGCTGCTGCTTTATAGAAATAGTCAAAAGACAACAACCCTTGGTGGTTTATTTTAATACCCCGGTTTCCTCCCCCACTAAACCTGGCAATGCCGCCATTTAAGTGAAATAATCTTGAGCGCGGCGTAAAACATCAATCAATCAATTATTTTAATACTGCCAGATTTGGGATTTTGGGGGATGCTTTAATTTGTGTGAACACTTTCAGATTTGACTATATATAAAGTGGAATAAAATTCTTCGTTCCTTTGAAGAAAAAAGGCTATATTAATTCTAAAAACAGGATACTCTAAATTTCGAAAATACACAAACCCATTGAAAAAATGACCAAGCCTCCAATGCCCCCAGGGCGTCCTATTATCTCAGATTTTGGTAGTGAACGTTAAAGAATATCACAGCTAATTGATTACTATCTAAAACCTATAGCAAATCGGCGTGTTAGCTTTACCCAAAATACTTATGATTTGTTGCCAAATTATCGTTTCCAGAAAATTCTACTGACTATGGCCAAACTCCTGCCTGTCGTCAACCTAAAGAAATATCATGGGTTGTGGTTTATTATAACTACTTATGATTGGGATAAACGTCTAAATGATATGCCCCATTTTAACACAATAGGAAACTTGTCTCCGTGGTTATTTTACACAAGAAGATTTTCCCTGTGCCCAAGTGTTATAGTGTTCAAAAATATAAAGGGGATATTATTCAGTGCCATGGCAGCCTTTTGGTTGTATTTATGTTTTATTCATAAAGGATTTTTTTTAAATAATACAATAATTGTATACCTTTGAAATATCCATTAACCCTCCCATCATGAATGACAGAACTGTGAAAACAATTGAGGAATGCTCTTTTTGTAATGGATAGTCGTACAAGTATGATGTATTGATAGTGAGGAGTGATAGTGTGGCTGCAGTCACAGGCTGGAGAAAGCTGCTATTTATTCTCTCCTCAAAGCAGTCACTTCCCTTCCACCTTATTTTATCATCTAATCTCCCCTCTTCACACATTCAACTGGGTTATATTGTTACCTCTGCATTGTCAAGTTGACATCACGCCTGGAAAACATTGTTTATAGTTCTCTGAGTAAGCAACTGTCTGAGAAATAAGACCATATTTTAAAAAATCTCAAGTGACTCAATATATCCCTGCCTGTTTGTTTTTAAAAGCCTGTTTTTTTTTCTTCGATAAAAGTGTTATTTCCTGTTAATGTAAAACTATAAAACATATATAAAGATGTATTTAATGGTAGATCTTAAGAGTGACCTTGGTGACTTGAAAGATTATTTGTTAACCATTATTATTTGTTGAGGGGAGTCTTGAGGGGGGAGGGGGGGGTATGATTCACTCTTCATATTTATGATCACTAAAACACACGGGCACAGGGAAAATCTTCTTGTCTAAAATAACCATGGAGACAAGTTTCTAATTTTGTTAAAAAGAGGTATATCATTTAGACCTTTACACCCCATAAATCGTTGTAACAAACCTAACCTATGATATTTCATTAGGTTGACGACCCGACAAGAGCTTAGCCTTGTATAAACGGCTCTTTTTATGTGTTGGCATCTTGGCTTTTTTTTATCCAGTTCCGGATTAGCTTCCATGTAGGTATTATAATTGTTACCCTTGGTTTACATATGGGGTGTTATTTTTGTTGCTTGTGGAATGTCAGGTTTAGCTGACTCTCACTTACTCTCTTGTAACAGACCAAAGTATGGAAGTACTGTATGGGAAGGGAGAGGGCCAAGTTTTCATGGAGTCTGTAAAGTGGTTGCTTAGTGACAGTGATCATCTACAGATAGCTGGGGCTCTTGCCATTGGAAACTTTGCCAGAAGTGGTAAGTCAATTAGTAATATGTGTATGGATATAGAGATACTCTCTCAGTGACTTACCTTGACTCCCTCACCTACTCACAGACACTTTTTAAACCACTCTTCTTGAACTCATTACACTGAGCAATTCAACCAAAAGTATCTTGAACTCATTACACTGAACAGTTCAACCAAAAGTATCTATGTGATAGAGTTGCCAGGTACTTGCCCAAGGCTAGGGGGTTTCTTCCTGTTAAATAGGATTTTTCACTCGGTCGCCGTATGTGTTGCCAGGTACTCGCCGAAGATCGGAGCCCAGTTTCTTCCCCCACTAAACCTGGCAACGCTGCCATATAAGTGAAATAATCTTGAGTGCGCCATAAAACATGAATCAATCAATCCTGTTAAAGACCCCGGTTTCCTCCCTAACTAAACCTGGCAACAACACCATTTTAATAAGTCCAGTGTAACACATCAATCAACCAAGAGTACTTTTTGGATACATTCATTCAATCACAGAGTACATATTTACCTCGTTCTGTGTTATTTGAGATATACTTGTATAATACATCTAATATTCATAAAAGAAAACATTCTAGTTACATCTTTAAGTTCCATACTATTTAAACCATTACACATAAATACAAATATAGATTCACAGGGGCGGGGTGGGGTGGGGGGGGGGGGGGGGGAGGTGGCAATGATTCATCAAAGTAAATGTTTACCTAGATCCTTGTTTTATTACCTGATATTTATTATAATATTAGACAGTGAAATTTTAAATTTACTATCCACCATCATTCATTTGTGTTATTACTCGTGGAAAATGAATACCTGACAAAACAGAAACTAATGATATGTAAGTGGATCTGAGTGGATTTTTTGCTCGGTAGCCATAAGTGGAAAAGTTGCAAGGTACTCGCTTGGCAACGCCGTCATATTAGTGAAATAATCTTGAGTGCGGCATAAAACATCAAGCAATCAAATCAATTATAAAACCAAGGAGGAGGTAAGATATTTGCTCAGGTGTATTAGAGTGTCATTATGAAGAATGTCCTACTTTATCCAGTGAATACTGCTCTATTAATCCGTCATTAATTGTCTTGTTTTAGATGACCACTGTGTCCAGCTGGTCAGTGAAGGTATTGTGGAGAAGTTACTCACCTTACTACAACTCCCTGATCAGAAGGAGTCCAATATCACATTACAACATGCTGCACTCAGTGCTCTTAGGAATCTCGCTATCCCAGGTGATATTCAAATATACTTTTCCTGTGATCATGTATAACTGCTTGCTATCCCAGGTGATATTCAAATATACTTTTCCTGTGATCATGTATAACTGCTCGCTATCCCAGGTGAAATACTTTTCCTGTGATCATGTATAACTGCTCGCTATCCCAGGTGATATTCAAATATACTTTTCCTGTGATCATGTATAACTGCTCGCTATCCCAGGTGAAATACTTTTCCTGTGATCATGTATAACTGCTCGCTATCCCAGGTGATATTCAAATATACTTTTCCTGTGATCATGTATAACTGCTTGCTATCCCAGGTGATATTCAAATATACTTTTCCTGTGATCATGTATAACTGCTTGCTATCCCAGGTGATATTCAAATATACTTTTCCTGTGATTATGTATAACAGCTTGCTATCCCAGGTGATATTCAAATATACTTTTTCTATGATCATGTATAACTGCTTGCTATCCCAGGTGAAATACTTTTCCTGTGATCTTGTATAACTGCAGCCAACTGATTAGTCTAAATATAAAAAAGTCCGGTTTAATATGTACTACAATATGTGTCGGAATTCTTTCTAAAAATCTGATTAAAACATGCACATATTTTGTCAACGGTATGACTGTCTAGATGATTCAGTTACTTGACCAAAAGCAAAATTAATTTAAAGGATCTTAATTTTTTTGACTAGTAAACATAGTGTGCAGTAGTTAAAATATTGTTCAATTTGAAACGGAAGTGCTGACAAAAAATGTCTTCGAAGTCCTGAATTTTTATTTTTGATACTATTTTTGATATATTTTTCAGCTATAAACAAGCCGAGTTTGGTTAAGATGGGTGTGATAGATGCAGTACTTACTCTGACAACCACAGAGGTATCCCCAGTGGTCTTTAAACTGTTAGGTGTTCTCAGAATGCTTATTGATGGTCAAGGTATGGTATGATATTCACAACTTTGGGCTGGAGGTACTGGGACTTTGTTTTTGCCATGTTTGTTAACCTAAATGTAGCAGGGAGGAACCTTAAGTATGCCAAATACATTAGCCTTTATGCCATTTTATGGTCTGCGTTGCTTAATGTCGAGTTTAGATGGGGTAGGGATGGGTGATTTTTTGATTGGTTTGTACTTTTGTCGTCATATGACCGTGGCTATTGAGTGTGGCGTTAAGCCGCAATCAATCAATCAATCAATGTACTTTTGTCGCCATATGACTGTAGCTATTGAGTGTGGTGTTAATCCCCTATCAATCTATAGTACTATGCACATTGATCAGTGACATCAATTATCACACAGTATTACACAGTGAATACCTCCTGGATTAATGCAACTATTTAGTTCATAAATTTGTTGAAATAGGGACTGGATTTTACCCCCAAGATCCACAATTTTGACATATAGATATTTTTAAGCATATCTATTATTATTAAAAATAGGAAAAAAATTATACAAATTTATAGACAATCAGTTCTGAAATGTTCCCAGTCAATTTTACAATAAGTTGCCAGATACTCGCCGAAGGTCAGGGGTTTCATCCAGGCTCAATAATACTGTATTGAGAATAAGATGTGAAAGAGGCAAAGTTTACAGAAAAATGTGTGGATAAAACATTTCATGTTACCAATGTTTTCCAAAGAAGTGACGTCTTGCTAAGAACAAGTGAACAAAATGGCAAACTGAGGTATATATTAGAATTTCCACTGACTAGCTTGACATAATAAAGTAGAGTGAGCAATCCGAAGAAAGACATGTAAGACATATTAACTCAATATTTCGGTTTATTCTCAAACCATCATCAGGAGTAGTGATACAGTGAAAATTACGGTAAATATAGGCAGTAGAAAAGAATTTAAAACAACACATGTAGGGTAATGCGACGATTAAAGGTTATGTACAGCAAGAAGATTAAGGAAGAACAGCATGGGGCATACAGGTGGCAGGTAATAAACATGGCATAGTAGGAATATAGTACATTAAGATAACTAAGATGGTTGATACAATAGAGATTGACAAGTGTTTGACAGGTATTTACTGTAATGAGGCGAGACAGAAATTTTACAGAAATAAACTAAATTGTTTGGTGGCCTTTAGGCGAGTGTTAAGATCAGGTTTGTGCTTTTTGATGGCATAGGCCTCTTTAAAGAGAAACTCATTCCTTAGCTCATACCTACCTAAAGACGTATATAGTTTACCTAGAAGGCTTTGCACAAATCTGTGTGACGTCATCAGGCTCGGTAATAATTGTTGCTTGGAGAGTTGTCTTGGTAACAACCAATGTTGTCTCTCAAGGTCACATGTTAACATGGGGTCTCTGTGGTCCAGTGGGTTAGAGTGATCGTCCCTCAGTCCCACACAGACTTTCCATCGATGCGGCATGGGTTGAATCATACTCAGACCCCCAAAAAATGGAAAAAATTTAATTTTTCGCTCTGTCACCATATGTGGAAGAGTTGCCAGGTACTCAACTAAGGTCGGGGGTTTCCTCCCCCACTAAACCTGGTAACGCTGCCATATAAGTGAAATAATCAATCAATCACATGCTAACATAGTGGTTTTCAACATGTTTGTTGTAAGTTTAACTGTTCATTAAAGTAATAACTGATCATTCAGTTATATTGTGTTTTTCAGAAGAGGCATCGAAATCGTTAGGAACAGATAAAGATTTTATGAATAAGTTAGTAGACTGGTGCTCTGTAGAAGAACATGCTGGTGTTAAAGGTAATGTAAATGATGCTTTATATGTCTATTTTCTGGGATAAATAAAGTGCATAAGCTGACAAATTTCAGAAAAAAACACAATAAGGAGGTGTCTGTTTTCTGAATAAGTTCAAATAACAAAGACATTTTTTTTTGTTAATAGCAAGAGAAAAAATTTATTTCAGAAAAAAATCACAATAAGAAGGTGTCTGTTTTCTCAATAAGTTTTCTCAAATAACAAAGACTTTTTTTGTTTATAGCAAGAGAAAAAATTTAACTACGTACTTTTTCACATAGATTTAATATTGATTACATGTGTTTTTATCCATTTAAGATATCTGGGGCCTGTTTCACAAAGCGGCTTAGCGTAAGTTTTTACTGTAGAGATACGCTGCTATGACAGTTACGTAAAAACTTACGCTTACGTCGATTTGTGAAACAGGCTCCCATTTTCAAGGCACTTTGTTAAATAAGACCTTGCTTAGATGCAATAATACAGACAAAACAATAAGGTGTGGAAGCCAGGGGCTCGTTTCACAAAGCAGTCGCATCGCAAACGACTCATAGTTGCCTGTGGATAACACAGGGAAGAGATATGACGTCATTGCAACTGTGATTGATCGCACCTTGCGAAGGCTTCGTGAAACGGCCCCCGGTAGATCCGTCATTAAGGCTAATTAAACACTGGCTCTACTGAAATCCTATTACAATGATGTATTAATGGTATGAACTCTGTATTGATAGGTGAAGCAACTCGGTTACTGGCATGGGTTGTAAAGAACAGTAAATCCACAGATGTCATGAAGGTGTTGATGAGGGCAGGAGGACTCCCCCATCTGGCTGCTATGGTCCAATCAGAACATCTCGTCATGCAGAATGAAGCTCTCCTCGCTTTAACTCTTATTACCTCAACTATACTAGGTAATTTGTTCAGGTGTTTGGCCTGGTTGATTATTGTTTTATGCCACACCTAAAATGATGTCACTAATACAAAGACACAAAACTAGTCAGCTTATGCTGACTGTATGATACGGAACCGTAGAGGGGACATGCAAAAAAAAAGCTCTAAAAAGATTTCGTTCCACGAATTACTATTGCGTTCCACGAATTACTATTTCGTTCCACGAATTACTATTTCGTTCCACGAATTACTATTTCGTTCCACGAATTACTATTTCGTTCCACGAATTAGGATAACCAATGGCTGATGGCTTTATAACTTGCCAGCTAACCAATGAGGATGAACATTGCATATTTCTTGGCTGGATCTCGTCGATGTAAAAATTGGTGCAAAAGGTGAAAAGACAGTCTAATTCCATGATTCACAGCTAAGATACTCACGATGTTCTTGTACAACAACCTTAATTCAAAATACATAGCAATAAGTCCATCCCTTTCCATGCTGACCTGTACGCATAGCCACATTTGAGAACCTTTTTCTAGGACAACAACAACGAACCATAATTCGTGGAACGAGTTAGTAATTCGTGGAACGAAATAGTAATTCGTGGAAAGAAATAGTAATTCGTGGAACGAAATAGTAATTCGTGGAACGAAATCTTTTTAGAGCTTTTTTTTTTTTTTTGCATGTCCCCTCTACGGTTCCGTAGTATGAGGCCTGTTTAGTGTAAATTAAATTCATATCACAAACCAGGTTAAGAAATCGGATCAATTGACGTTCAAGCCAACATAAGCCTGTCATCAAAGTGCCCTGTGTTTTAATCCCACTCAGACTGGGTACTATTTGGGGTGTTTTTTAGGCACAAGCAGACGCTTTGGGGTTTTCCTGGTTTTCATGCACATTAATGCTAACTGGCAATGCAAATATTCTACAACACAGATAAATTAACAGAAGCAATGCAGGCCTCTGGTTTGGGGGAAGTCAAAGGGAGTGAACTCTTGCAAGGGAGATAACCACGTTAAAGTTTGTCTTTTTTTCCTCAGCACTTATTTTTACATGTATTTTTGGTTTGACAGATCTGTGTGTGGTGGCCTTGAGAGAGTCTGACCTTGTGCATTCACTGAATTATTTAATCAAAGAGAAGAAATCACAACCAGAAATTTTATGTAACTGTCTAACTCTGACCAAGTTTATCAGTTCAAATGGTAAGTAATTTGAAATATCAACCTTAGAGTGTGGTATGGATCGGACTTGGTTGCTATGAATCTCCTGTTTACTACAAACATATCTTCTTTCAATGTAGTATTTTACTAATAATCCATATAACTTATCTTTATTTTCTCTTATCTCTGGCCAAACTTATTTCTTACCATTTAATGGTAAAAGAACAGTCACTCATTTAGCCTAGACACCATTAAACAATATCATGCAAAACACCAATCAGTTAGAATGAATACTGTTTTTCTTCCATAATATTTTGTAGCAGTATTCAAAAATGTTACGACACCATTCATATTACATGCAAATATTAGTCTCATTAGGTCCATCATATTCTTGAATTTTTTCTTGTGAGTTTTAAATCAGTTGCCATATTGGGAAGAGTTGCCAGGTACTCGCCGAAGGTCGTTGGTTTCCTCTGAACAATGAGCCCGGTTTCCTCCCCCACTGAACCTGGCAACGCCTCCATATAAGTGAAATAATCTTGCGTGCTTCGTAAAACACCCATCAATCAATCAATCAATCAAGCTTTTAATGAACTGTAAAGTCTTTTAAACATATAGGCTGATAACAAAATAGCTAAACCCCATATAAGATGTGTAATTATGGGAGTGATAGTATGATAGTCTGTGAATGTTTGGCACTAGGCTCTCCACCCCTGTTGTTCTAGTCTGCTGTTCCTTGTGTGAATCTGTGCTGACTGTATCTTTCAGCTCTCCCCTCCAGCTCACCGATGATACAATGTAGCCTTCTTGCCTGTACTGGTCTAGGCCAGCCTTATAAGAGTAGGTCACTTAGATGTGTTCTACCTGGGATGAATATGAAAGGGATATGAAACGCCTTTGTATTATAGTCAGTCTACGAGCAGCAGTTTGGCTCGCTATTGTCTGTCCCAGACACCCCGTGAAGGCATTCCGATTCATTCGCAGTCCATATATCCACGACATCGGTAAGGTTCGGAATGAATCGGAATACACAACAAGGGTTTCGGCACTCTAAAACTTCGGGGATTTACGTATGTGCGTGTCAAAACTGACCGGTAGCAAGCAAAGATACATGTAGCCGAAGTGTGTTCCGAATGGGGTTTCGTCTGTTCTCAAGGCTGATCGGATTGCCGTCACGGGGTGTCTGAAACGAACAATAGCGAGCTAAACGTTCTGCCAGTAGACTGACAACAATACAAAGGCGTTTCATATCACTCTCATATTCATCCCAGGTTCTGCCTAGTTTTAGTCTACTGTCATGATGTCATATAAACCCCTCTGTCGTCCCTATCGGTTTTGCTTGCTATTTGTAACATTTAGAGTATATGACCTGCTCTATTTCATTCAAAAAGCATCAATTTCATGTAGATGTGTTCTCCCTTGTTTTAGTCTACTGTCATGATGTCATATAAACCCCTCTGTCGTCCATATCCGTTTTGCTTGCTGTTTGTAACATTTAGAGTATATGGTCTGCTCTATTTTATTTATGTTGATTTTGTAAAGCTTTGGGAATGATTGTTTGAATAGGAAAATTCGATATTTGTTTGCTGTCTTTGTTTTTGTGCTTTTAGTTCTCTAGTGTATATCTGTGCCCACTGAACACCTCCTCTAGGCAAAGAGCCCAGGGGCCTGTTTCACAAAGCAATCGCATCGCCTAGTTGCCAATGGATACCATATTGAAGAGATACGACGTCATGGCAACTGCGATTGATCGCATTTTGCGACTGCTTTGTGAAACGAGCCCCAGTATGGTTTCCTCTCCAAGTCTGGCAACATTGCCATAAAAGTAAAATGATCTTGAGTGTGATGTAAAACAACAATCAATTAATCCTTCCAGTGTCTTTGTCGATGTTCTCATGTTTCTTTACTATTTTGTAAATGTTCATAGTGTCCTGTGTTTGCAGGACTGTCTGTCGTTATGCTTCTGGACACAGACAACTATTGACCACAGGCTTTTAGCCAAATGAAAGTCATAATTTTTGGGATAGGCATTGGTACAACAAACTACAATGATAGTTCTAAATGTGATGTGACATGTCACAAATTATATTGTAAATTTAACCAATGAATTGTTAAAATGGGATAGATTAAAGTGGCATGAGCTGCCAAAATTCACACTTTTTTCATAATTTCTGATCGTCACGACAGTAAGAGGCTTTGAAGGCCATTGAAAAACCAAATGAGTGGCGTTGGAATGAGGAAAATCCATACCGCATGTGGCCTGTACGAACCGAAAACGTGTTCGAAAAGTAAACAAAATTTACATAACCGGGACGACCATTCATTCATTCTAAGCCAAAGTTGGTTGAAAACAATACTTTATCGTACATTTTCGAGACTTAACACACTAAAAAGCCTCTGAATAATACGTCTTGAGATATAATATCAACATTTTGGCAGCTCATGCCACTTTAAGTTCTGTGAACTTTATTTCTAGTACATAAAGGAGTGGATAAATACCGACCATAAAGTGGGAAATAAGCAATCAATCCATAAATTCAGGATACAGTATGAGTTGCCTTAGCGACAGTACATTTACACTTAAATCCTCATCCATATTTGACACTTCTACAAACACCTGTATGAAAGTTGGGACAATTATGCGTCTGTTTGTGCTTTATGTTCCTGTTTTGTCTTGCTTAGGGTGCTCTATATTGAAATTTCAAACCCAGTTTAATACTAAGAAATGTGGGTTCCATACTAATGATAAAAAAAACTGACAACGTCGTGATGTCTTAATTTTTTATCATCAGTTTAATACTGTTTGAATCCTGTTTCATTTTCCCAGATTGTCTGAGAGAGGAAGTATTGTCATCTGATATACCAGAAATGGCCCGAGAGCTCTCCCAGAAGGGAGATACAAAAGTGAAAGAAGCAGCCGTTGCCTTGGTAACTGTGTTAGAACAGAACTCTGTGGACAGGTGAAGAAATATTAACATAGTTTACTCAGAGAATTATCAAGTATTACAGAGACAATGGAACTTGTACATCGAATCAGAAACGCCGTCAAATTAGTTTGCTGTGCTTTTCATGAACATGGGTGCTGTTATTTAAAGAAGAAGAAAACTGAATGCGACAACACAGGCCGCTGACGCAGAGCTTTGTGTGCACATGTATCAGCGCTAAATGTCAGGCATGTAGTTAGGTTTAATTTACCCTGAATTAATTAAACAGGTTTGGTGGACCAAATGATTACTTTTCCATTTGAGGCATTCCAAGAAAAGTTGGTAAAAGGGAACTTTCAAGACGTGTACCTGACAAACTGTCTGTGACATGTTTGCGTTGGCGCTCCCATTAGGTCGGGTTTTTAAGGAGATAGCCCAATTGAATTATTTGAGGACTTTTATTATTCGGTGATATCAGTAATACATGTGCAATTGGTTCCAGTGCGGAAACAAGTAAAGCTCTAAAACATTACCAAAGCTATTTTAGTCGGATGAGCTGTCAAAATTCTGCCTTTTCTCATGAAATTTGAATTTTATTGAACTATTAGATTGATTTTGAATTGAAAATATGATGAATGTATCCTAAACATTACCTTCATTCTTGAGTGGTATCTTGATTGTAATTTTAAACTTCTAAAGAACAAAATGAAATAATTTCATAATTCTGTTTTTAAAAAATTTGATAGCTCTTGGCACTTCGATAAAACGTTATAAAATTGTTACTTGATGTTCTATATTTCAATTTGAGCTATATACAGTGTAGTCAGGGTTATTTGTCTAGAGCAATACAGACACAAGTAGCTGCTGAATCAAACTAACTTATAAATTTGTGGCCTTTTTGTCTTGTGAATATTGCTTGAAATAAATGATTTCCAATGTTAAGGTTAGTAGTTTTTGTTTCAAATTAAATTTTTACATTTGCAGTGGTCTTATTTGCCTTATTCTGATAACTTTATGAATTATTTGGAATCGCTCTTTTTGACCAGAGAAATCACATAAGAAAGCTGGTGCAGATAGGACGGGGCCTCGGTGGTCCAGTGGGTAAGAGTGATCGGCCCTAAGTCCCACACAGACCTTCCATCGATGCGGCGTAGGTTCGAATCCCACTCAGACCAAATAAAAATTAAAAAATTTCTGGGTGGATTTTTTCACTCTGTAGCCGAATGGGGAAGAGTTGCCAGGTACTTGCCAAAGGTCGGGGGTTTCCTCTAGACAATGAGCCTGGTTTCCTCCCCCACTAAACCTGGCAACGCCGCCATGTAAGTGAAATAATCTTGAGTGCGACTTAAAACATATATCAAGCAAGCAGATAGGACACCATGATGAAAATATACTATAAGGATATTAAAAATAACTAAGATCATTCATGAAAATATGCTTATTTCCTGTTTCAAGATCAAGTGACCTTTATTGATCCAAAAAATATTTCAAAAATTATTTTATTTTATTATCAACGGCCTAGAGCCAGACATAAGTAAACCAAATACCGTACATATTGACTTGATCCAGTAAAAGAGATCTTTCTTTTTATTGTTGGTTCTAAGGTAAATTTATGTTGGTTATGAATCCAGATTTTATTCTAATGTATATGATAAAGAAGCCTTTTTATTTCAGGAGATTAAAGTTATTTTTATACAAAGTGTATATTAAGCTTTTTATGAGATTTTTTGAAACTTTTAATTTATAATTATTTTAAAGTAACTTTTTTATATGTGGTAGAATGTATGTTCTTTCTTGCTACAATACTACAATCCCTTTTGTTTCTATTGTACATGTTTAATATTTATTTTAGTGGACCAAATGTCCATCTGTAGAAACCGATTCTACGTCACCTTTTTCATTCCAATGGATGTTATCTTACTTCTACATGTAGGTGTGTCTTAAAATAAACTACTCAACTTGCTTTAATCGAAACTTTTTTGGTTTGTTTCTCCACTGTTGTAGCCGTCAAACTATTATTTTTCTACAGTGGGCTTATATGTACATGTACTTATAAAGATTAGTATTATTGTATTTAAAGATGTTTTAAACGTACAAGGTGTCATCAAGCAAGGATAACAGCTCAACTTTCAAAATATTGATTGGTGTCTTACCCCAAACTCATTACCTTTTACAGCGGCGTTGTCTGGTTAATAACCGTCGAGCCTGATGAAGTCACATAGATTTACGCAAAGCTTTCTGGGTAAACTATGTAGGCCTACCTCAGTTCGCTATTTTGTTTACCAGTACTTTTGGCAAATTAGGCAAGACGTCACTTTTTTGGAAAAATTTGCGACAACACATTTTTATCCACTCATTTTTGTTGGTGACTGTGACTTTTACGTCTTCTCGATACAGTATTATTGCTTCTGCATTTTATAAAATTTTCTAAGCCACCCTCAATCCCCCGAAATGCTTTGCACAAAAATTCCAAGTGACGTCCTAAAGCAATCAGTCAATTGAGGGAGGAAACTGGGCTATTTAAATGGCCTCAAAAACAACTTATTGCAGTAAAAAATCTTTTTTCTGCTAAAGACCCATCTATTTTTAAAAAATGATAACAGTGACCTTCGTGGAAAGCTCCTTCATGGAGAAATCACCAAGGCGAACTGCACACTTAGGCAAATCGACATCCAACATGTTCTCTATCACTAGGAATGCACCACGGATGGGGATCCCCAGTCAGTACATGCTGGTTGGATAAAAAAGAATGGCCGATTCGACATCTGGATAAAATTCCTTTCTTCTTTTTCCAGGAAAGGAACTTAGGTTAAGTGGTAGGACTGACCTCTGTCTGGATTTGGGCTACTTTATTTTTTTCTCGTTTTCTCTGGGGCCTCGGTGGTCCAGTGGGTTAGAGTGTTCGTCCCTCAGTCCCACACAGACCTTCCACCGATGTGGCGCGGGATCGAATCACACAATAAAAACCAAATAAAATTAACAAATTTATGAGTGGATTTTTCACTCGGTCACCATATGTGGAAGAGTTGCTAGGTACTCGCCGAAGGCCGGGGGTTTCCTCCGGGCAATGCGCCCGGTTTACTCCCCCACTAAACTTGGCAACGCCGCCATATAAGTGAAATCTTGAGTGCAGAGTAAAATACCAGTCAATCTCGTTTTCTCAAGTGTTTTAAGAAAACATTTAACCAGTCCATCAAAATGATAAAGAGGATTCAATACACAAAACTCAACAAAACTGACTTCGATCTAATAGTTATTTATTGTAGATCTTATATAACATAATCACTGTACATATTATTGATATGCCATGTTCCAAGTTACACTGGAATTCACAAGCATATCACAACTGTTTAGCCTTCAGGTCATTCACATAAGAACAGACCAAGTATATTATCATTACATATATATTATATATACACAATCAGAAACTTGTCTCCATGGTTATTTTAGACAAGAAGATTTTCCCTGTGCCCGTGTGTTTTAGTATATACAGAAATACATAAAATCAAATACATGCTCCATAAAGTATTAAATAAACATAAGGACTTAATGATAATTATCAGTTTTGTTCTATTTTCAATAGTTGATTGTGAAGTGTTGTAAGCTGCACTCGGATGTAAAAGGCCCGTTCCCACTGTGTGATTTGTCGCACCGACTTGTAGCATGCCATTCAAATGGGTTCATTTGATTGGTTGACAAATCCTATCAACCAATTAAAAGCATTCATTTTAATCGCATCCTACAAGTCGCACAGTGAGAACGAGCCTTAACCCATTATGTATGGCCTCACAGCCATATCGATTGTTGATTGTTTGGTGTTTGACGCCGCGCTCAACTGTTATTTCACTTATATGGCCCGGTGCCAGTTTTATTGTGGCAGGAAACTGGGCTTCATGCCCTGAGGAAACCGACGGCCTTCCGTTGGGACCCAGTCAGAAAATTTACAATTTTTTGGGGACCGAGTGGAATTTGAACCCGAGACCCATTGGTGGAAGGCTGTTCGGATTGAGTGTCCAACGCTCTACCTACTGAGCCACGGACAGCCATATTGAAGGAGGGGAACAGATTCTCCGTATAGAAAAAACTCCCAAGCTTGGGTACTGTTAATCTCGGTATTCATACAAAAGGCGTTAAAGAATAATCACAATTTTTTAAAAGTTCTGAGGGGGTTTTGACCAGGGCTTCATTTTCAATAATTTGAATTACTATAGTAAATACTCTTGCAAAAATATCTCAACAGATTACAGTAAAAAAAAAAACAACATTTGTACAATAAAAGAAAGGATTATGTCAAGACAGAAAATATATGCAAACTCCTCTGCAGAAAAAATTCTGGGATTAATCCACAATTATTATTGACCACTTAGTGGAAGCATTTTAGGTTAACATTAAAGGTTTAACAAAGTTTAATTATTTACATATGCTTACATTATGTTTGTATATCAAACTTCTAGGTAAAAGAAATATCCAGACATCTGAAAGTAGGATTTTAAAATTCCCTGAAATCTCAACCAAAACCTAAAAAAAAAGTTACTATTTAACTTACGTTAAGAATTCCGCTATTCAAGTACTCAAAACATTACGAAAAGCACTCTAAAAGTTTGAGACTTTTCGTTGGGTGTCTTACCTCCTGCATGGAGCGACCGATAATCCTATCGAGCAATCGCTATTGTTGTTGTTTTAGACTAAATATAGCAGAAAGCAGTCTAATAATTTGTTATCTTCACATTGCTCGTCCTTGAATTAGCGAAATTCTTACCGTAATTTATACCGTTAAAAGTATAAGAGAAAATATCAGTTGCAGTTAGGACGGGGTGGGGTGTAAATGCTATGTAGTTATACATTTGATTATCAAAAATGACTCTTTATTTCATGAAGTCTGAATATTATTAATTTAGAGAAAAGTTTGAGATTTTATAATATATATCATTTCACTAGAAATATGTAGACCTGGGCCCTGTTCTACTAAGCTGACGTAGAGTTGCACCTTAAAACTGCGACCATGCGTAAGTTACTATCATTTGACATGCATTTGCAACTTAGCAGAACGAGCCGCTGGTCTTGAAAAGATCAGATAATAAACCCTACCATCAGGTGGACTATCAGTGTTTTACCTACAATTTCCAAATTTTTTTTAACTTGCAAGAGGAAATAAGAGGAAGAAAAAAGAATAGCAGGCATCATGTGGCAGCTCAGTGATGGCGTATGTCTTCAACATTGGACTGTTGTTTGCAAACTGACTGGTTTCAATTACCCGCTATTCTTTGCTGTTCCCGTGTAAACAAACCAATGGTTTTATGAACAAGTGAGCCACAACCTAGTGCACCAATTTGATTAAGACTATATTTTTTTCACACAAAGAAACGACCCATCCCTGCCAGCACCAAATGGCCTTGCAAAACGTTCAAAAAGGCATACCTGGCATGGCGGTTTCTGGCGTTACAAATCTCAGGATTGATTGATGTTTTACGCCACATTCAAGATTATTTCACTTATATGGCAGCTTTGCCAGGTTTAGTGGGGGAGGAAACCCCTGATATTCAACGAGTACCTGGCAAATCTTCCACATACGGCAAATGTCAGGATGTCTTAAAACTTTATATTGAATGTGTGCTGTTGCCATTATGGTGCTCGCATAGAGGTCAGTTATGATATACAATAATGGAAATATACAAAAAAAAAATCATAAAAATAATCACCATTAAACTTACTATTTCAACATGTGCAAAAATATGAATACATTCATTCCATTATCTACAGTTAGCACTTTTATGTATATTATGAAAGAAGAATTGGCTAGAGTCAACATCAACAATTTATGAGGAAATTCAAAATGGTGGATCAACCCTTTACACATACATATACAATCTTTTTAGTATCTTAAATTAATTTTTTGTTTATTGTCTCTAAAAATACCACTTTAAAAGCTTAAGAGAATAAACTTTCTTTAAAATTTTTTTTAAATTGCAGTCAAACATGTAGAACTTTAAAAACTCTTTCAAATTTTAGTACCTGGGGGTTTCAATTCCCACACACCAAACAAAAAGTATTTTCTTAAATCAAAAAAAAGAAAGAAACAAATTCAGTGGTAAAATGTGTGGCCAGTTTTATAATTGTTTATCACAAAAAGCGGCCGGTTTTATAATTGTTTATCAGAAAAAGCGGCCAGTTTTATAGTTGATAATCAAGTAAAGCGGCCAGTTTCATAATTGTTTCTCAAAAAAGTGGTCAGTTTCATAATTGTTTATAAAGTGGCCAGTTTTTTTACATTGTCCAAAAAAGCAAACCAGTTTTAGAATTGTTAAAAAAAAGCGACCAGTTTTGTAATTGTTTGTCAAATAAATCGGCCAGTTTTAGAATTGTTTATCAAATAAAGCGTCCAGTTTTATAATTGTTTATCCAAAAAAGTGGCAAATTTTCTAAATGTTGATCAAATAAAGCGACCAGTTTTATAATTTTTTATCAAATAACCATACTGAAAGACCAGGTGATATTGGTAAAGGTTTAGAATAGGCTGGAGTTTGCGTAACACTGGATAAAAGCCACTTGGTCATTTCCATCTTTTCAGAACTGTCTTTTTTCTCGGACTCTGTGTCATTGGTATCATCCTTAGACTCCTTGCCAGAAGAGCTTAGCCAAGCAGAATCAGATATGTCCTCATCAGGGCTAACTGCATTCAGTGCATTCTGCTGTAACCATTTCTTCATATCATCAAAGGCTGCAGGACAAGCAGTATCCATTGGCTCAATACCAGAGTTACCTCCCTTCAGCCAGTCTAAGGTTTCATCAGTTATATATGCCAGCCAGGCACTGAATGGGTTAGGAATCCCTTCTTGATGTTTTACAGGGGAGGATTTCATTAACCAGTCCCTATCATCATTGGATACATTATGGCGGTGGGAAAACATGCCTGCGCCTTTGTTTTCACAACCATTAAGCAGCCATACATTTTCCTTCTGCGTGGACATGGCGTATTCGACTTGACAAGGGGGAGAACTCAGACAATCTTCGGCACACTCACAAGGTTCGTTAGCTTTACACACCTGATCAACAGGAGGTAAAGAGGACTTACATAACCACATCTTCTGATCGTCAGCTTTGTGGCTAAATACAGTTTTCTCTGACAAACACAACATTGTGCCAAGGTTTTCAATCTCAATGGGGTCTGGAGAAAGCACACAAGCTTTTTCACAAGACTTCTGACAAAAAACAAAACAAAAACAACATAATGACTGAAGCTTTGTTAATCAGATCTAATATGTATTTTTAGAAGAAAAAAAAAGTTGCATTCTTACAGGGACATTGACAACAATAATCTGTTTTTAATAGAAAAGCTACAGATTGATTGATTGATTGATTGATGTTTTACGCCGCACACAAGATAATTTCAATTATATGGCGGCATTGCCAGGTTTAGTGGGGGGACGAAGCCGGGCTCATTGTCCTCAGAAAAACCCCGAACTTCGGAGAGTACCGAGCAACTCTTAAAAGCTATAGAGACAATGTCTATAACTGTCTGGAGTTGGTAAGTTATCATTACGTTAGCTGTACAAGAACAGGCTTTCCAGCTGAGCGTGTGGTGCATTCTAGGCTGTTAATAATGACTGAACAATGGCAGCAGGAAATTCCCTAAGTAGGTCTTTTAATGTGTTTTTTGGAGGAAAATCGATCTTTCATCCAATAATGATTATGTATTTTTTTTTTTTTCTGCTAATCTGAAGGTCGACGAAAGACAACAAACATAAGTGTTGAGTCGTGTTCAGAGTCAGTCAAACTAGCGGTGATTGTAACAGCTGGTCTCTGGGGCTCATTTCACAAAGCAGTCACACGCAAACGACGCATAATTGACAATGGATACCATAGTGAAGAATTACAACGTCATGATAACTGTGATTAGTTGCATTTTGGGACAGCTTCGTGAAACGGGGCCCTGGTCAAAATCAGTTTTTGACATGTGACTTAATGAGCTTACAGTTAAGATCTTCGCACTGAGAAAGCTTACCTCTGAATTACACAACCATGTAGCTGATTCATTGTAGTGAGGATGGAAGCCAGGGGGTAAGACATTTGTATTCTCCATATCACTGGGAGATAAGACCATCCCATCTTTGAGCCAGGTTGCCATGGTGGCAGGCGTTACCTGGGTGAAGTGGGTGGGGCTAATGGTGCGAGTGACAGTTGACTGTGGAGATGGTTGACTGGACATTTGCGTATCAACTGTACTCTCACTGGCATCTAAAACAAAAAGAAATTAAGTTTGGGTCTTAGGCAACATGTAAACTTGCTATTTTTCTATGCAGGTGCACAAGTCAGGTGTAAGTCACTCTCTGTTTAACACCATATTTCCATAAATCAACAAAGTGTTAGTTATATGACAAATATTAAAGTTTTTCACCTGTAGTGTTGAGTGGTGCCAAATAAATGTCAAAATAATAATGGTGAAAATAATAATGGTGAAAATAATAAAAGGCATTTTTTCTTGAAAATAAAAGATTTAATTGTTGTAGACCTTAGAGTGACATGAGCTGCCAAAATGTTGATATTTTGACGTTAAAACAGAATGTTGAAATTATTGGCTATATTTCTCGAAACGTATAATTCAAAGGCTTTTTGGTGCTTCTAGTCTCGAAAATATACGATGAAGTATTGTTTTGAACTAACTTTGGTGTAGAATGAATGAATGGTCGTCCCGGTTATTTATATTTTGTTTACTTTTCGTACATATTTTCGGTTCGTACAGGCCACATACTGTATGGATTTTCCTCATTCCAACGCCAATCATTTAGTTTTTTGATGGCCTTCAAAGACTCTTACTGTCGTGACGATCAGAAATTATGAAAAAAGTGTGAATTTTGGCAGTGCATGCCCCTTTAAGTTTAATTTACCTGAAATTATAACATGTTCGACAATCTCGAAGTCATCCTCTTCATCATGTGTATGAGGGAAATGTTTAATCTGCATCAACCAGTTCTGAATACTTTTATCTTTGGTCAGGTGAGCTTTAGATTTGGTCTCATTAATTAACCAATCAGAGATGTTGTTACTGAGGGTTGGCAGGTTCAGCTTGACAGGTATCTTCTCAGGCTTGACACTGGGTTTGACCAACCAGTCTTCAGGTTTCAAAGCAAGTTTAGGGATATTCACTACAATCTATACAATAGAATGAGCAAATAATGAAATATTACAGATACTGATTTGCAAAGAATTTGGGAAAGAAGAAACCATAGGCCTACTATCTCGTAAGCACATGTTCTGAATAATTTGCAGCATGGAATTTTTTAATCGCACAATGATGCAAATGAGAAACATGATTGATTGTTTGGTGTTTTACGCCGCACTCAAGATTATTTTGTGAATATGGCGGTGTTGCCAGGTTTAGTGGGGGCAAAAATCGGGCTCACATGTACCAATCGGATTGAATCAAATTTTTAAAAGTTTTCGAAATCACTCAATTAGACATTTAGAGGCCTCGCTGTACAAAAATAACAGCAGATCTATATAATCTGTTTGGATAAGGTCACTTACATTAGAAGAGGCTGTTTTCCCTCTGTTGACCTCCTCCAATGTCTTATAAAGTACATGATGTTCAGCGTCATCATATTCCTCAAAAGGCTTAGGCAAACTGGCAGATGGTGTGTTGGTAAAAACTTTCTGTAAATTTCTGTTTCCAGCCTCTACTTTACCAAACTCCATAATAGAGTCCCGTAAGCCACTGGCATCAGCTTGGAAACTGATGTGAGGGGTTTCTTCAGCCCCCAAGTCTGTTAATTCCAGTCTACAAAATAAATGGTTAACATCATAACGATAACCAAACATCTTGATGCCTGTCTGTTGTTAGAGCAAGCTAATGTTGTTGTTGTTGTTGGAGTTATATATGGCAGATATCAGCTGAATGGAAGCTGGGAGCTTAGTAATGGCAGGTTGAGTTGTCAATGACAAACTAATAGTGTTGTTGTTGTTGGCAGTTGATAAGGCAGACTCAGTTGCAAGTCTGCAAAGCCAAGTTCAAATGGGAGAACAGCCAGGTGTGGCAATGCTTGTGAAAGTACAAGACTCCCCCCCCCCTCTACCTGCTCCCCATGCACACAGAGTTTAGTGTTCACATGTTACAGGCAGACCTGCTGACCACAAGTGGTGACCACACTGACCTGCCCAAGACATATCAAAGAACATGTCACTGACAGACAGTATGATTGAGAAAGTAAAGAAGTATTGTTGGTCATACCAACATAACACCTTTATTACTGGCAAACACTTAAGGTAAGTTGATCTCAATCTCTACACTGATATAAAATATAAGATCAAAGGGTGGAAGAAAGAAGTTTGCTGAAAAATTGACAGACATTTGCAAAGTCAGAGTTGGCAATATTGAATTGATCAATAAAAGATGCCTAAACCTAGCCTTATTTTGTCAATAAACTCTATCCCTATCCCTAATTCCATCTTTGGCATTGTGTCAATAGGCAGGTCAGGCCAATTTTAATCATCCATAGTTTGTTTCTAAAACCTATACCAAACTATTCTTCACATAGTTAGAAGATGTAATTAGGATTCCGTTTGACGTGTATGATCATATTTACTTAGAAAAATGATATTTAATAAATCAGGGGAGACAACTTTTGTCTCTCTAAATATGGGCCTTTTCCAAGCATTTTTATGAATGGTAGTTATTTTTCTGTTCAAGCGAAAATGAGCAAACAGGGTCTAGTGAAAGGGCCCTGAAAAAATATACAGACTCCCTTTTTTGTTTAATTTTTAATTTTCGATAATCACATTTGCTTTTTAACTTTTATGATCGAATACCTTGTACCAACATTTGATGACGTCACCGACCTGCCTACTAACACTTAATCTGTCTTTTGTTAATTAAACATGTCTAAACCTCACCAAAGTTGTTGACAATTGACCGATTGCTTGATGACGTCACTTGGATTTACGCGCAAAGCATTCCGGGGGATTGAGGTATGATTTTTTTAAATATCACGGAAGAAATAATACTATTTCAAGAAGAAGACGTGAAAGACGTAAAGTCAATAGAAAAATGTGTGGAGAAAAACAGGCTATGTCATCAATGTTTTCCCGAAATATTGACATCTTGCTAAGTACCAATAAACAAAATGGCGAACTGAGGTACATTTTACCCAGAAAGCTTTGCGTAAATCTATGTGACGTCATCAGGCTCGGCGGTAATTCTGGTAACGTGTGTGCTTTCTGAATTAAGCCAACATCCTTCCCAGGTGTCAATTTATCATGGTTATTTTCATGCATTTTAATATAAATGAAAACTGGAGATATCCTTGTTTTAGGCAGTGGACATATCATTGTTTCGGGCAGTGGACATATCATTGTTTCAGGCAGTGGACATATCATTGTTTCAGGCAGTGGACATATCATTGTTTCAGGCAGTGGACATATCATTGTTACAGGCAGTGGACATATCATTGTTTCAGGCAGTGGACATATCATTGTTACAGGCAGTGGACATATCATTGTTACAGGCAGTGGACATATCATTGTTTTAGGCAGTGTTTTTCCAAGGTGTCCGTTTACACAGATTTCAATGTGACTATGTCCCTGTATATTTCTGTACCTGTTGAAGTGAGCTGTAACTGCATCTGTAGTTTGTCTGTCCCTCTGTAGGAGTCCTTTCTCAGCTCGTCCTATCTCTCTGTTAATCTCCGCCTGCTGGCCCCTCAGTATATCCTCCTTCACATTTTGTAAGATGTCTACCTGATTGAGTAACCAGACTTCCCTGTTCCTAAGAGCTTCCAACTCCCGACTGACAGTGGAGTGGATCTGGCATTTCACCTGGTAAACAACAAAACATCAATACATTCCATCAGGTCAATTTATTACAATAAGAAACTGGGTATAACAGTCTAAATGATATGCCTCTTTTTAACACCATAAGAAACATGTCTCCATGGTTATTTCAGACAAGAAGATTTTATCCTACATTCTTGAGACTAGAAGCACTAAAAAGCTTCTGAATTATACATCTTGGGAAAATACAGCCAATAATTTCAACATTCTATTTTAACATCAAAATATCAACATTTTGGCCACACATGCCACTTTAAAACAAAATGTCCCAATAGTAATTCTCCCCGGTCCACCAAGCTGTCAGTATACCTGTATTCGATCAGGTGGGACACATAAATAATACAATACAATGTGTTTGTGAGTGGATAAAAACAATAATAAAGTCAAACGTTTTGAAGGGTAATGTACTTGTTATTGGCTGTCTTAGAACGCACTCGCAATTTTACAAATATCGAAATGGGGGGTTACCCAAGTTTATAATGGAGGCAATAAGGGGCTCTGTATAATTTTCAAAGAAGAAACTTGGGGCTCGTTTCTCAAAGCAGCTACGACGCAAACGAAACGTAGTTGCCAATGGATACCATAGTGAAGAGATACAACGTCATGGCAACTGTGATTGATCGTACTTTGCGACGGCTTCGTGAAACGGCCTCCTGTATTACCCTGGCTTCAGTTTCTTAATGTATTCATGTATTTATGACTGCATATACTTGATATTTCATTCACTGATAATACCAGAATAAAGTCTTATAAAAGTATGTTAATACAATATTTTCACACAGATGCATGTACATCTATGGTCCCATAAAAACACTTATCCATAATCTAAGTAACAATAATACACTTTATTAAATTGCACTATTTACATTAAAGTTACTTACAATATAATAAATGTATTTCAAGCTCAAGGTCAATCTAATACACTTTGATACTTTTCAGTTTAATATATTACTAAGCTTACTATTAAGTGAAAAAAGTATATGTTGTGAGAAATACTGGACAAAATGATCCATCGGAAATAAAATTCAAAACGATAGTTATACAGTAAAGTAAACTTTCTCCAATGGTAATTACATGTAATTGGCATTTTGCTCTCTAAAAATTAACATAATTTGAAAAATACATTGTAGTACTTTTAAACAAAGTTCATGAGTATCTATAGCTCACTTACCATGTACTGCTAACCATAGCATGGAAATAACATGATAGAACGTATGAAAATGTGGACCAAGCAACAGCCATGAATAATGTAGAACCCTACCTTACCTACCAATAGATGTGTTTGGGTAAATGGGATGGTAGTTATAATTAACAGTCGGTAGCCTGTGAGTAGATAGAACAGCTATATGTACATGTAGTGTGATCATATCAGTTCTGTTGGCACCTCTCCTGATACCCCCATCAGCCTACCCCTTATACCAAACTTCCCACAACTACATGTAATATGTAAACCTACTCGACATACAGCCTGAATTGTGTAGTCAACTGATGGAAGAAACTCGCCAATTTCCATAAGCGCTAATTACTGCCTTTCCCCCATCTGTTGGTGTTGGTTACATACGTATATTATTAAGTATTCACCAGGGCGATATTGACATTTTCCCTTCATGCAGCACAGATTGTGTACACTTAGTATTTGTATTAACTAACAGTGGTGGCAAATCCATTATTTAAATAGCCATATAAAAATATCACTGCAAAATACGGCTGATCTTTATCGATATTGATTATTTCACACTGTGTAGTGAGTATACAGTACTAGATTCTGCACTCGACTGGTGGCCTAAAAAAATACTATTAAAATTGAAACTTTTATATATTATAGTAGCATTTCTATTTCAAACGATATCAAACCTAAAATATGAAATATCACCAAAACCTATGTAAAGGGGGTTGAATTAAAGTTTACTGTTTTACATAAGGATGGTTTTGCATGTTGAGCATTATTGTTCTATAACTGAACAGTACAATTTCTACCTGACCGGCAAAGTAAGTAAACCAGGATAGAGACACACGAGTGCGGCTAAACAGTACATACATGTACACTGTAGAGTTTACCTGATGTGCATTTTCCTGCAGATGGTGACGGACGGTATTTAACTCCTGTATAGCCCTCTCTAGTTGAGAGACGTATTCCTGTTGTCCTGGGCCTGTCTCTGCTCCTACACTCATTGTTATCTCCTCTTTAGTTCTAGTGATGGAGGAATGTCAAAAGGAGATCTCAATGACAAGTCTGAAAAAAAAATGCACCATCATCAAAATGATCAAATGTTCATTACTTCCTGTAAGAATTTTCCTCATATATCCATCATTTCCCTGTAAAATGCCTTAGGAAAATTTTTAATTAATTTAATTTCCTGATCAATTTCCCGAAGGATTATACACCTTTTGCAATTAGGACATTAAAAAACTTAGAACATTTTAATGTAAAGATTATACATGTATTCATAGGCTTAAAGAGATTCAGAATGGAAGACTTCCTACATGTACATACATTTTGTACAAAGAAAGTTCTTTAAAATTAAATTTTCTCAAAGAAAGTTCCTTAAAATTTAATTTTCTCAAATTGCTGTCATCTATATTTAAAGTGGCATGAGCAGCCAAAATTCACACTTTTTTTCATAATTTATGATCGGCACGACAGTAAGAGGCTTTGAAGGCCATCGAAAAACTAAATGATTGGTGTTGAAATGAGGAAGATTTTTAGTATGTGGCCCATCTGAAGCGAGAATTAGTGTTTGAAAAGTAAACAAAATTGAAATAACCGGGACGACCATTCATTCATTCTATAAAGCCAACGTTAGTTCAAAACAATACTTTATTGTGCATTCTCAAGACTAGAAGCACTAAAAAGCTTCTGAATTATACATCTTGAGAAATTGAAAAACAGCCAATAATTGCAACATTCTGTTTTTACGTCAAAATATCAACATTTTGGCAGCTTATGCCACTTTAATGATCAAATTATTTAGTTTTTTCCTCTAGCAATAAATAACTGTACATTTAATTTGTTTTACTTACCTCAAAATAACATGTGTTAACAATTTATGTTAATTTACATTTTCATTTAATCTTTTTAGTTATTTACGTACAAGGAAATCCTGGTACCGTAACTTTAAAGCCTAATACAGCTTACAAAGAGTGCTGAATTGACTAAAATATATCCTGGTCTTTGTTAACTTCTGATTCAACAAAAGTTAATTCAATTACCCAATATACTGAATATCAGATACAGTATATATATTTATGAGCACTAAACACACAGGCACAGGGAAAATCTTCTTGTCTAAAATAACCCAATATACTGAATATTAGCATATATATTTATGAACACTAAACACATGGGTACAGGAAAAATCTTCTTGTCTAAAATAACCATGGAGACAAGTTTCTAATTGGGTTAAAAAGAGGTTTATCATTTAGACCTTTATACCCCATAAATTGTTGTAACAAACCAAACCTATGATATTTCATTAGGTTGACGACTGACAGGAGCTTGGCCTTAGTCAATAGAATTTTCTGGAACACTTTGTATTACATTGACAATGCTTACGCACCTTAAGCTATGGCAGTATATATGTAGCTCTAAGAATTTGAGCAGGTATAACATTTCAAAAAGTTACCAAAAGTGGTCAAAAATGCTCCCTTGAAATGGTTTTGTTCAAAATGTCAAAAAACCAGTAAGGTGTACTGTATACCATAAAGCATTAGAGCCAGCTGTGAGCACCTCTCTACTTACCACTTTGGAGAAACTAGTATGTCAAATCTGGATGAGCTCAGTGATAAACAAACCCCAGGTGAGGGGTTTCTAAGGAGCCCCTCTGTGAGAGAGGAATCTCTCCCTGAACACCTGCTTTGTCTGGGTCATTCATCCAAATCAGAGCACCTGTCTCATTTGGATTAGACCTTTATTGAATACCTGAAGTCTTGGAGTATAATGCCACACAAACTACTGCCATATAGTGGTTTCCATCAATAGCCATGGAAAAAGTGGAAGCACCGTTTTTAACAGCCGTAACATAAAGCGCACATTCGCCCCTTAAATCCACAATATTGTTCCATTAAAACAAACAGATGGTTTTCTACATTTTTCCAAAAAAGTTAAGAAATTGTCAATTTTTGCCCAATTACTGCCGAGCTCGATGACCTCACATAGATTTACGCAAAGCTTTCTAGGTAAACTATGTACCTCAGTTTGCCATTTTTTTATCAGTACTTAGCAAGACGTCGCTCTTTGGGGAAAACATTGGTGACGTTGTGCCTTTTATGCCATCTTCTCAAAATTCCTTCCGCCATTTTGTAAAATTATGTTAACATCTTTCGATCCCATGAAATGCTTTGAGCGTAAATTCCAAGTGGCGTCATCAAGCAATCGGTCAATTTTAAAAGTTTTGGCACATTTTAGTATATTCTCAATTTGATTTCTTAGCTATCCGTGATGTCAACAAACGTAGAACTTGAGTATGTACACAATGGCCTATGTCTTATACAGACATGGATTTAGTTTTACTGACCAATAGCCTGATAACACATTTGACATTGTAATGTACGTACATGTATGTATACAGTAACACTAAAAAAGATGTAAAATAAGTTTTATCTGACACAAGTTACTGGGCTTTGGATCAGCTGCACAGCTTCATGTTTATGTATGATTTAATTTTGACTTCCCTTTGGTACCAAATACATATAAATCTGCTTGGTTTTTTTGTGTAATTTTCTGGACTTTTATGAAGTTATAGAACACAGTCCATGTTGATGTTATTCTCCAGAGCTGTTCAGATGAGCATTTAGCTCTGCCACTACTAATTATATCATAATATAGAAAAAAATTTACTAATCACTGTTGATGACATTTTCAGATAATTAAAGAACCATACCTCTACCCACCAAAACTATTTTTATATATACCTTATACAACAAATTCAATTGCATGTATGCAGTAGCACTGAAAGAGGCATGACTTTATACTTGTAAGATTACCTGTCATGGGGTTTGAATCAAAATCGATTGAGAAGACCACAGACTTGAAGAGTGCAAAAATACCTGCTGGCTGCAGCACCGTCCACCTTATACAAATGGGTCAATGTTAACTACTCCTAAATATATACATTCATATCTAGGCCAATGTTAAGTGATGGACAAAAACAAACATTCACCTACTTCTGGTCAAGTAAGCTCTGGACAAACAAATAGGTCAGTTAAGGACAACACTAGTACCGTAAAGTTAAGGGTGTCCAAACATTAGCCCCTCAAAGCATTCAGTATTAATGGTCATCGACAATTATACAACACTGTAAAACCAGAAACGGTAAAGTTATTTAGAAAAAAAGTTATCAATAATTTGCATTTTAAAAGTTGATATATTTTCTTGGGGGAGGGGGTGGGGGGGGGACTCCGACTAGGGTATGGTGAAGGGGGTTTTGTCATATGCAAAAAATTTACTGGTAATTTTTGAAAAATTATGTTTTATAGTGAAAAGTGTTGATAGACAAACTGCCTGTTCGCCAATCCTTTTCATTCTTTTGAAATAAATAATCAAATTCTGATATATATTAAATGTCAGTACATGTATATACATATATGATTTTTGAGCAGGTTCCCTTTTTCTAGGGAGTTTACCACAGGCCAACTGCTGGTCATTCCTGATAGTCTATTAACCTGGATAGTGATAAGAGGCCTACTGACCTCAGCTGACCCTTCTCAACACAAAGAACAGCCACAACCATATATAATCAATACAAATTGCACTCTAGATCATTCATGTGCATGCGGTCTTCACACTAACACATGTATTTCTTTACATTGAATTTATATCTTGCATTCATAGATAATTTACATACATACACACTTTAATAATACAATTAGAAACTTGTCTGAGTCTCCATGGTATTTTAGTCAAGACGATTTTCCCTGCGCCCCTGTGTTTTAGTGTCTATAAATAGATTTGGGTCATACATGTGAGAAGGAGGCATGTAGCTGCTTTTAGATGTAAACGGCTTGTCTGGCACTAAAATCTTGGTAGAATCAGCCAAACCAAAAATCTGGAGAAGTCCATAACATCCACTAATTTACTAATAGATAAGGTCCTATCAGATAATGATTTTGGGCAAGGCACAAATGAAAGTCTATAGAGTAGGGATATATCATCAGCAGTGAGTTCCGGGTTCCTCATTTAATACTAAGATTAACAATATATTACTTCGTAAACTCAAAAGTAGGGTGGCACAGAATGCCCTGTTCTAAATTTAGTTTAAATCCAGTGTCTGAAGCCATGCAAGAAATTTACTATAGCTTCGGTCCAGCGAATTTTGCCCATTGATAGTTTGAATTTTGATTGCAATAATTTTGGCATGACCATACATGATACATGTAACTCTCTTGGAAGCATAAGAGCTACATGTATATGGGTTCAGGTTCGAAATTTCACTGGCCAGTAATTTAGTAGATGACTGGATCTCTACAAAGTAGGGGAGCGAGTTGGAAAAAGTCTTCCTAACTGCTGTCATGATATTGTGCATCTGATTTAACAAAATGCCTGGCTCAGTAGTTGTCTTGTTATTGATACCAATATTCATACTTTTTAATTAGAGTCCGAAATAATTTAAAGTTCTTAGTTGGCACCAGGAAAACATTCTACCTGCATATCAGTGTGGGGTCAAGGTTATTTCTAGATAGATTAGTAATATTACTTTCTTATTTACATTAGGAATTTACCATTTAGAGGAGGTGTGCCGAAATTTCCAAAATTTAGAATTAGCTTATGTAACAAGTAAGTTATTCCAATGGTTGTGCTGACCCCTCGGAGGGGATATCACTGCATCTGAATATCTCATAGGGGTATAAGCTGAAAAACTGGAGAGAGGGGAGGAGAGTTACAGTATAGTGCTTTCTTAGTTACATTAGGAAGGTGCCATTTAGAAGATAAGTTTTCGGAGTTCTGAGATTAATATTGGCTTTTTAACATTTGACTTTTAAAAGGCCTCGGCCACATGTACGGTACCAGAGAAGCCAGTGCCCAATTTGCCCCAATGCCTTGGCCTGTGTGTCTTTCTGCTTTCCACATGTTATCTTAGAAAGCAAGACCCAATTTAACTAAAGTGGCCTTAAAATGCCTGCCATTACTAGAAATTTTACAAAGATCACATCATAAAGACACTAGTCGAGATTTGCCAGTGTGCAAAAACATTGTTATGAACTTACATGTATCTATAATAAATCTCTGCTGATAAATTCAATCCAAACATAGTGATTGACCTTGAACATGCCTGTCATATAAGGGAAATAATTTTAAATAGAAAAGCCTTTTAACAATAGAACATCTTTCCATGTTAATGTATTCAGTTAGTGTAATGGTTGACTGCACCAAGCCTACAGCTACAGGTAAAGGTTACATGTACATTCATCTCATTGATTTGTCCACCCACAAGGCCACTCTTTAGTTTAAAAGTTTTAACAAAATGCCAAAATAATAATTTCTTAAAAAAGGCTTAAATAAAATTGAAACATACACCGTAAATCACGTAGAATTTCAACGATTTTATTTCCAACTAAGGTCATGCGATAAGGGCGGCTGATGTTATTTCCCAGTGATTGGTGAACAAAGAATCGATTAGTGGCACTAACGAGCGCACTGCAGGGTATTCATGTCTGTCGCTGGGTTGTGTTGATAGTCGCTCACCGACCGTCTGAATGCACTCTTTTGTGTATTGTGAGTTATTAATTACAGATAAACATAAATTAAATCAAATCAAAATCCGAACCTTACTACATTTCGTTGATTTTCTAAAATTGAATCCCGTTATTAAAAAAGAAAGAAAGTGGCTAAAAACTGACTGTACAAACGCGTCAAACTCAACTGTGACTGTGTGTATTATTGGTATCGGTCAAACCGTCATTTTCTCAGTGTTTTTATTCAGTTGGCCTCAGAAATGGTTACACTGTTGTTGATATAATTTGTATCTATACGTTCTTGTAAAACAGCGGTAAATCCATGTTATTATAAGTTTGTTTTATAAGTTTGCCCTGGAAATGTACACGCAACTAGTTTCTGTTGAAGAAAGCCAGTTGGAATATTCTAATGTCCTTCAAAAGGGGGGGAGAAAGTCCAAAGTTCAGGAGATCGGTATTTTTTTTCTTCACCAGGCTTTGTTTGAATGTCACTTGGTAGGAATTTCGCTATCGCGCTACAGTAAAGAATGGAACAGGGAATGGCGATGACGAAACTGCTGTACTGTACAAAATATAGACCGGCGGAGATAAACACATTTTTTATATGTGCACCTTGCTTTAATGATATAAATCGAAATAATTTAAGTTAACATTTGGTGAGAAGTGAACAGTTAGTTTTGGGATGACATAAAACAATTACGACATGAACCAGCGAAATGTAAACGGGTTACGAATAAGACCGCATAGAAGAAAACCATAGCATAGCCATTAGTTTACCGTTGACAAGAACAACAACAACACATTCACTTCCGTAATGATTTATTTCCTGATTCCAAAAGCGAATTTCGGGAATCTTCAAATAGTTATTCGAGAAAATCTGGTCTTCAGTCCGCAGACAGCCCTTTGTTAGTACATCTATGGCGCACGCTGAGCCAAACAACATGCCTACTTCCGCAAGTGATTAAGCTCTCAGCTGGCGCCCTCCTTTGAAGTAAGCCAGCCTTCTCGAAGTGTCGGATTTTAAGTTAAGAATTAGGTGTCGATGTTCTAGGTGATTTACGGTACATGGTGAATGACCTGTAAATTTTACCCTGGAAATCTTGTGTTTATCTCCCCTTATTGTACAATGGACATGCAGTCTGAATACATGTGGCTTCACAGCTGACTGAGTCTGATGGAGTTGACATTGACCTACTTTGAGTTCACACATGGTAAATGCTGGTCATTGCCCATAACCTGATACTGGCTTTATCTAGGCTCATTGGAAGACAGTGAAATGACATTCATCCTCTACACGCATTAACAATACTTACACTAAAAAGTAATAGAAAAACATGTCCTCCAAATGATCCGTCTATAGATACAGTGTATTTCTGGAAAGTGTACAATTAATTTTGTATCTATTCACATTGGAACAACAACAAAAAGAAAACTCTAAATGAAACCTAACTGAATCAAAGAAGTTCATAAGATATAAAATCCTTGAATTCATATAATGCCCAGATCTGGTACAGCCAGGTTCATTCAAGAATGTGTCAATATGTCATATGATATAGTCTATATATGAATAGAACCCTTATTCAACTCAATAATTCATTCAATGAAATTAATGGTAGAATCTTTAATTTGCTGTATCAATGTAATACCGTACTATTAATAATCAGTTAAAATTGTCAGAATTATTCCGAAATGTTTTCACTTTCTTAAACAGCTATTTCATAATTTGTAGGTAAAAACTAAGTAAAGACTACTATTACTATAAGTACGGTACTAAACTCTAAAGTCGCAAAGGTACTAAAAAAAAAACACGTTGAAAAATTAAAGAAACTCTTAAGTACCGGTAGTTAAGATTTGTCTCTGTGTTCATGATGGTATAAGTAATGATCCTGTATGAATTTTGTATTACTATTAATTCATGTGACGTCAAATTTATGTGTAGACTGCCTTCAGTACACATAGCTTCCTTTTCTGGTAATTCAATTTCAACAAGATAAAATGTCTACGTATTACATTCACAATACATTTCAATATAAATTTATTCAATTATTGGTTGGTTACTTGGTCACAATGAATGTGAAAGCTTATTAAAATTTAAATAACGGAGTAAGTTTTTTACTTCTGTGAAGCATCTTCTTGGATACTTTTACTTTAAGAGTACAGTATATTAATTTATACCCTAGGCTATATCAAATACATTTGATTTTGACTTTTTGTTAACCATGGAAAAGGCGTTAAGCCACTGACATTGTCACTGTCAAATTGTGTGTATTGTAACCGTATGGAAACCTATTCTCATTCTTTGTAATATTCTCAAGAAAACGAAAGATATATCTGTAAATAAGTGACATACCATCTTTTAAAACTGTTCTTAAATGATAGAAATAAGCGAAATGGTAAAAAAAAATATTCTTACCGAAAAAGATGAGGTCGATCCTTCTTCGAGAGTCCTCGACGGTAGATAAATTCTAACCAATCAGTGACGTCCAACAATAAGAAAACCCTTAAATCTTAAATATAAAGTGGGATCTCATTGGCTGTCATCTGAATTGACGTCAGGTTAATAAGTGACTTTTCGATAAAGTTATGTACATGTACAAACATTTCTGAACGAATGCAATCTCTTTCATTTCTTTAATTCACTCAATTTTTTATTCAACGTAAGTATTTATCAAGTCTTAAGTTGCCTGCACTTTGCATTTTAATTCCCGAAATTACTGTCCGCTCCTAAGTACCCCCGGAAAACTAGTTAGCATAGTTGAAACAACAACAACACTGACTAAACTTATGAAATAAGAATCAAGATTTATTGTAGTTCAATTTACTGAACTTATGGTGATATTACATATACCATATGGTTACATATTGGTATATGTAATATCACCATAAGTTCAGTACTAAATTGAACTAGATTTATTGTAGTTGTACGAACACCCGGCAAGGGCAGAGTACACAAAACAGAATAAACAAACTGTAAAGATTAACAAACAAACAGAAAAGTCATTGGTATAGACATTTGCACAAGCGAGACACAATATTATATAGCCGCACTTGTGTGTCTCTATCCTGGTTTACTTTCTTTGCCGGTCAGGTAGAGCCACACATTAAACCGCCATTATAAGGGTGAGATAACTCATGTAACCTCATTAGGCTAATTTTTATGCTATGCTTTACAAAGAGCGATTTAACAGTTTAACAACGGATTTTGAAGAAATCAACTGGTTCAGTGAAAAGAGGAATGTTTCAAAGATATTATAGGTGGAAATAGCTGAAAAGTAGTTGAGATTAAATTTAAGGATAGTTAAGACTTAGCTTAAATCTGAAATCCAAAGTCCTTCCAAATAATTCATTTGAAAGCCCTAACTAAATATTATATACACTTTCACGATATCTACATGTACGTAAATAATACTTAGTTGTGTGGGAATATATAAAATAATAGAATTTAGAAAATAATTAAGGCTGTAAGGCATTGTACCGTTGAGTAAAGCTCTCGTAACAAGGTTTATAGTATCTTCACAGGACATTATAGCTATAAATTTGTCAATATTAGAGAGTGACACAAAGTTCGGGATGGTCTTTTGTAGTTGTCTGAATAAAATCTGTCTGGCATCGTCTTGCCTGCTGCAGGACATGACAAAATGTTGTTCCGTCTTCAGCTAGATTGCATGTCAAACAAATGCGTGCGTTTGCTAGTAACGGGGTCTCTAATGGCGTCCAGCCTCTATTTTTAGCTTATGGTTGCTCAATCGTAATTTTGTAAAAAACGTCCTGGCAGGTTGGTTTGTACAGAGGTTTAAGTAAGGTTCAAATTTAATTTCAGATTTGAAAAGCCGATAAGTTCTCATCGGATTGATTGTTAAATACAGGCTATCTAACGAGAGCCAGTCTGCTACGATCAAAATTTGGAAATTAAAGCAAAGCTTAGATGCGAACGCGATGATTCCTTGTGGCAAGAAGAGCCCCCTGTATCAGAATGGAGATAACAAGTCGATTTAACTTGTTGAATCCCCCACCCCCCCATAGACTGATCCTGAGACATTTTGATACCTGTACATACAGGTATGGGCGCCCAAACTCACAAGCAAAAAATCCGCCCAAATTCTTAAAACCAACAGATTCTAATGTCAAAATAGCATTTAATGTTGAATTTTGGGCCAGAGATGTTGTTTTTGTCTTGTTGTTGGAACACTTTGAACCGAAATGGTATGCCTAAATTTTCCCTGGATCAGTCCCTGCCCCCATATAGTGTTATTTTATTTTATACTAGTGAAATAATCTTGAGTGTGGCGTAAAATTTCAATGAATCAATCAACTGAAAATTAAAAAAAATGGCTTCTGTCATAAAATTTCAACTTCTATCTATCTCAAGGCCCTATGACCTATGTTTATTATTCAGATTTAATGTTTCTATTTGTTTATCTAAGTTTTAATTCCTTAGTATTCCATGTTACAACACTTCCACTCCATAACTTCAAGAGTTTTGATCCGATCTTTAACATTTTTCACACCATATACTTTATGGGTAGACGGTGTGTCATGAATCATTTATGACATATTCAGTTTCATATTATGGCATCTACATGCATATTGGATTATGTAAATATCTCTTTTTGTCTATATCTCCATTCCCTTCCGCTCCATAACTTCAAGAGTTTTGATCAGATCTTGTATGGGTAGCTGTTTAGTTCATCTGAGAGTATTTTTTGGCAGCCTGTATAGTGAAACACATTTACTGTGAGATATGTTTTATGCATATGATAATTAACAAATCTATCATGATGTAGGATAGTTTTGAGCATAACCTTTGAATGACATTTAGAAGTCTTTAGATGTCTATAAGACATAGACAATTTTTGTGGATTAACGTATTTCTTCTAAATATTCAGCCATTCTAATGGCCTAAATTTTCCATTGAGTACAGTACTACTCCTGTATTTATTAAACACGACGTTTCGCTGGATATACCTCCAGCTTCATAGTCTGATAAAGCTGGAGGTATGTCCACCGAAACGTCGTGTTTAATAGGGCCTGGGAGTCTACCGAGAGATTTCGCGATATCCGGTGACAGGTGACGTTTTTTTATGACGTTTTCAGTTCGATTGGCGTTTTTTGTTCCAAAACGTCAGAAATGAGCGTCATATTCGAACGACAAAAGGCTTCCCACATGCGTAATAACAACGCCGATGACAGGAAATGTGTGGAATTGTCACGTGACTCACGCTCCCTATAAATACAGGAGTTGTAATCCAGAAAAATTGTCCATGTCTTACAGTTTTGAGCACCCTCAAAAGTTAAAACATTAGTGTACATGTACAGTGTAGGACCATTACTAAGTAAAACTCACTAGTTGTGGAGAGTGTAGTTCATTTGTGATCAATTTGATCAATTACAGCGTTTCAAATTTGGATAGTCAATACCAAGTATTAAATTATAAAAAAATATATATATTCGTTGTTTATGCAGAGTGAGACTAGCAGGCTTGACAAGACAGATGCGTTTTAAATATTTGTATTTCTGGAAGAATGGGTGCATATGCTAGTAATTTCCAAGCTGACAACGGCGGAAGTGTAGCCTCCTTTACTAGTCCTGATGAACCCAACTGGATAACAGCCCATGCTATTGCCTCTGGCTGTAAGTATACTTGTAATACGTTCAGTTTGCATTTTGTAATAACTATCCTTTGTGACTGTATACACCATTAGTTGTGTTTCAGATTTTAGCCAAGTTTTAATTTAATTTTAAAACATTCCTCTTTTCATTTGTATGAATTTCATTGTAAATCTCCTACATGTATATCCCTCTTCTTAAAACAATGTAAAAATTGGCCTTGCACATTTCAAACTTTGCTCGTACAACGACAACCGCCGTGTCACATCGTGACATGATCCTCAGTTAGCCGTGGAATTGCTCCATAGACTGAACAATTGGACGTCACTGACGGAATCGTCGCATCGCGTGACTGCAAGGTTTTGACAAATCTGTTGAATGAGAATAGTTACCTCACCCTTATAATGGCGGTTAATTGTGTGGTTCTTCTTGACCGACAAGAAAGTAAAAGAGCATAGAGACACAGTAGTGTGACTATACACCCATATACATGTAGTTTATATTATTTTGACAAAGGCAATGGTTGTGTAAAATTACAATTAAGTACATATATGTTCACTGTCACGTTGTATTCTTTGACATACTGTAGTTATTGGCCTTCATGTATTAATACCAAGGTATTACATTCATGGTTTCTTCTACCACCTCCCCATTTACCGGACAAAACCACAATTTCATGTGTATAATGAATTATGAATAATCATGAGTCTGATATTACCAAAAACAATCAACCAATTGACCTTTCCTAGTTCAAGTAACCACTTGATTAATCCTCACACTAGAAATGTAAAAATTAAGTATGTTGTCTGACCAAATTGGCTGATACACCTGTTAAGCCCTGTATAAGCTGAGAGTTTTGCTGTGAACCGACACACCTGGAAAATCACGTCTTGTCATTGTCATAAAGAAAATTGTGTAGTGTATACCAGTCTATGATGCAAATCGGTCTCAGGCGGCTTCAGTTGTGTCGGGTCGTGAGTGATCTGGAAGTGCGAGATATTTTGTTCAAGAATCGGGTTGAGTCGGGTCCTGTCAGACAGTTTATCCACTCTTGCGACGATCGTCGTAGTGAGTCTGAATCTATGGGCCAATCAGAAACTTCACTGCAGCCAGATGACGTAAAAAATACATTTTATTTACCTTTTTCTGCTAGTGTCATATCTCCCGATGACTTGAGTTGCTTGCAGTGTACATGTATACCAGTCTACGACTCGACGCAACTCAAGCCGACTGAACCCAATAGAGTCTGGTACAGTCGGGTCGCAGCAAAACTCTCATTGTATACCGACCTTTATATAGACAGAATAAGATCATTGACCATCCCTCACTTTTAATACTACTGTACTATTCTTATTTGATTGACAGTGGCTATCCCTGAGGTGGAACGCCTATGGAACAGATTTCAACAGATAGGCTGTGACCAGGATGGACTGCTGTCTCTTACAGAACCACTCTCACCAGAAATTTCACAAGATGCATTTGTCAAAAATGTAAATATCTGATTTATTTTTCAAGAAAGCAACTTTCATGAAAACCCAAGGGCATCTGTGGCTCAGTCGGTAGTGCAAGAGTCAGTCTAACACTGGCCTTTTATCAATTCAAATCCGACTAAAACCAAAGGAAAATAGAAGACAAAAAATTCTCAGTTTGGTTTCCTTTACTAAATCTTGCAAAGCTGGCATACAAGTGAAATAATCTGGAGGGTGTCGTAAAAGATCAATCAATCAATCATAACCAGCTAATCCAGAATTATTCTCCTTTCCATTTTTTTTTTTTTGGTAAGAATTAAGCATGAAATAAAAAAAAATGTTCATATTTTTTTATGAAAACAAAAATTATCAGTAAAATTCTCGAGACACACATATTCTTCATTCACTTCCTCAAATCAATCAAAATATACACAGCAACAAGTTCTTTAGTTGGAAAAACATGTTTTGGGGGAATATTCCCCAAATATCTTAACCGAATTGTTTTTTGTTGTTTTTAGATATTGAAGTCTATGAAAGGGACTGATGATAAGATTTCCTTCCATTCCTTTTTGGTCAGTCTAAAATGGATTGAATGTGAGAGCATTGATAAGAAAGTTAGAGGTAAGAAATGATAGTAATGATAAAAAGTTGAAAGCTCGGGTTGTTCAAAAACAACTGAGAACGGGGTGATGTCTTAATTTTACTTAAAGAGAGTTTCAAACATATCTTACAAGAAAAATGCTGTTTATCAATAACATTGTGTCATATGCTGTATAGCGCAAATTGATCAATTGTGAGTCCCAAATAAATATAGGTCATACAGTATACGTCGGATGTTTCAAATTGATCAATTATGTGTCCCAAATAAATATAGGTCATACAGTATATGTCTGATGTTACAAATTGATTAATTGTGAGGCCCAAATAAATATAGGTCATACAGTATACGTCTGATGTTACAAATTGATTAATTGTGAGGCCCAAATAAATATAGGTCATACAGTATATGTCTGATGTTACAAATTGATGAATTGTGAGTTCCAAATTAATATTGGTCATACAGTATATGTCTGATGTTACAAATTGATTAATTGTGAGGCCCAAATAAATATAGGTCATACAGTATATTAGATGTTGCAGATTGATAAATTGTGAGGCCCAAATAAATATAGGTCATACAGTATATTAGATGTTGCAGATTGATAAATTGTGAGGCCCAAATAAATATAGGTCATACAGTATATGTCAGATGCTACACATGGATCTTTTGCAAGTCCCAAATAAATATAGGTCATACAGTATATTAGATGTTGCAGATTGATAAATTGTGAGGCCCAAATAAATATAGGTCATACAGTATATGTCTGATGTTACAAATTGATGAATTGTGAGGCCCAAATAAATATAGGTCATACAGTATATGTCGGATGTTTCAAATTGATCAATTGTGAGTCCCAAAGAAATATAGGTCATACAGTATATTAGATGTTGCAGATTGATAAATTGTGAGCCTCAAATAAATATAGGTCATACAGTATATGTCAGATGCTACACATGGATCTTTTGCAAGTCCCAAATAAATGTAGGTCATACAGTTAACTTTATGTATTGCAAATGGATCTATTCTGAGTTTTTCAAGAGTGCTAGTAATTTTAGTCATTTTCTTTTGTATTCTGTCAAATGTCAAGAAATTTTTTTTTAAAATTCTGAGTAGACTACTAACTTAATCACCATATGTAGAATTAGTACTCGGCTGAAGGCCGGGATTTGCTCTTGACAAATAAGCTGCTTTCCTCCCTACAGCATGGCAATGCCAATGCCTCCAAATAGTTTAAATGGAAATAATCTTAAGTGTGGCGTAAAACATCAATCAATCAATTAAATTTTACCAGCAGGTAACATTGACACAAATTGCTGGAAACTAGAAATTTAATCCTAAAACGAATGTTTTTCTTTGGTACAAAATTAATCCCAAAATGAACTAAATCTTCCAATGACATTTAGAAGTTGAAAGGTTATAATAAGGCGAAGAATTACTTATGGATAACAACTTCTTGGTTTATGGAGTGACCAAAAAGTTGTTATCCATAAGTAATTCTTCACTTTATTATTCATCTTACTAAAATGAATGTTTTGCTATGGTACAGATCTTACGACATCAAACATTTAACTGTTCCTTTAGTTGTTCTTTCTCAATTTTATAGCCACCTTTCATTTATTGAATAATGGAAAACCTATAGATGAGACTTTGTTAAGGAAGATTCTCCAGAGAGTTTATCCTGAAGATTCTGAGGTGTGTATAACATTTGATTGATTGATTGATTGATTGGGGCTGAACGTCGCACTCAACAGCTTATAACATTTGATCAGTTGTCATTTATAATGTCATGTTAAAGCATCACAAAGTGTCATGGCTTTGATATCTGGTCATGAATGATATACATTTGGTGATCTATCACAATAGTATCATCTGATTAACCGAAAATGGACATAATCCGACACAAAATTCAAGTTTTTATGATCAGTCCATTTGGTGCCAGACACTTTGTCCTATAGTGCCAAAATTACAGTTTAATTTTATTCACTAGCTTTTCATTCTACATGCACTGTGTCATGAAATGACTTTGTGGTATACTGAAACTGAGAATCTGCATAAATTTACAACTTTCTGGTGTGGTAACAAATGTTTATGATTGCATTTTGACAGTGAAAGCAAAAGACGCACATGTGGCAGAATCGTACATTTACTTTTAAATGGGAAATCCCTTTTGTGTAATTTACGTTGTGATGTTATGCTGCGCAAGTGCATACACAGTGGATTCGTCAACTTTCAGAAAATTTATATTTCTAGAAGAAAATCGCATCGTTCGATGTCTGTCGAGTATATGTTTACTTTAACCGATTAAACATTTAAAAAAGTGTATTCTCAATGAAAGTGAACAAACTAATTACGGTAATACCTGAGTTAATTAGAGGACTATGCATGTTGCTAAATCCTCAATAACAAAAAGGTTCTGAATGAGATTTAAACTTTCAACACATCTCAGTCCAGGGAGATGATTGACCAGCAGTTAATCCTTGAATGTTTTAGAAGCTTTCTCTTGAATTAAGATGAGAATTTGCACTCTTCTACTTTTTTGCAGCACTTGAATTAACTCAGACATTACCGTAAGCATTTATATGAAGATGGTTAACAAACAGCTTTTCAAGATTAATGAGGTAGTGATTAGTTTAACCAGAAGTCCCATAGACCTCTGATTTAACTGGAAGTTGTACAACAGCAACAATGAATAACACTAACAGTAGTCATTTCACATAACAAAAGTTACGGTTCCGACTTTGCCGACAACACTACATTTTCAATTTTTAAAAATACATATACAGTCAAACCTGGACAAGCGGCCACCTGTAAACAGCGACCAACTGTCTTAAGCGGCCACCCCACGACGCCCCCGAATGAAATCCCGTACTCAAGACAATGTATAGAGCGACCACCTGTCTATCGCGACCGCGACCAGCTGTGAAGCTGATAAAGTATACACAAAACCTGTATTAAACGACCAAAACTTGGTTCTACAATCGGTAAAACGCTCCACGTGGTCTTAAAAAAACAAAAACCGCAGCTGTACCGCGCATGCTTAATCCCGCTGTAGCAGGTAATCCACGATTGTCGTAATAACTAAAGCCTATACAACTGAAGCCGGGCACTAGCCATTTGTATTATACCTGTGAATTGCATTATACTAAACAGAATTGACAAAAAATTATCAATAAAATTACCAATAGATATATCGCGGTTGGGTTCCTTTTTAATCTTAAACAAATCGTAGAGATGTACAAAACTCAGTGAAATAAGTCAAAATGCAATCGCCTAAGACTGGCAAAGCCCTCATTTTTCATGAGAAAAGATGACAGGTTATCGAGATGTCGGTTGCATATAACCTGGATTAAGAGACCACCTGTCTTAAGGGACCACTTTTCATGTTTCCCTTAGTTGGTCGCTTAAACCAGGTTTGACTGTATTCATATTTTTTTGTAAGTTGAAGTTTGTAAATTTGCCTCTCATCAAGCCTAAACTCTTTTGTTCCCTAGAAGTTATAATACATTTAAAAAAAAAACTTTAAAAGTCCAACACTCAAACTCATATGTCCAGATTTGTTTGGATAAACCTTTTCTGCATTCAGACTCAAAATTTACTAAGTCACTGTAAGTCAGTTACTATGATTATCTGTTGATTTTGTTTGTATATGATTAGCATTTCAAACTCTCAATTCAAACAAATGGTTGACCGTATATATGGAATAATTATGCAGGATATTTTCAAATGATTCCATAATTTTGTTTTATTTCTTTTAAGGCTACAGTTAGAAGACTGGCTGGTGTTTTTTTCTCTGAAATGGATAAAGATCAGAATGGTAAATTGAAATGCTTGCTGGATAAATACAGTAATGGAATTCTATTACCGTATACACTGTATTTTTTCGGACGTAAAAATCGCGATAACCCCCCGGAGTGGCTATGGGGGATCGAGGGTTAATCCTATTCCCTTCAAACAATAGAGAAGTGAAGATCGATCAGAAACGCTTACTGACCCACAACGGGTGGCCCAAGTGTCTTTGTAGCTAAGAAAATCAACTGTATGCATATTGTACATACGGCCGTACAGTTTCAGAATGTGTCCGATGTGAAAAATACATTCGGCTTTCTACCGACTCGTCAAGCTACTCATCAAGTAAATGAAGACAAAATACAACAAAACGATTGACGTTCAATAAAATAACACATAGGGGCCTAACTTGCCGTTGAGAGGTTGGTAGACGAGGCTGTCCAGAGTATTTAACTTATACGATCCCGTAAAACAAGATGTCAACGGTTCGCGATGTTGTCGACAGATTTTAACTAAAGGTCATGCGCATGTGCGCTTATGTTGTATATTTTCTTACTTTTTTTAAAAATGTCCTGGACAAAAGTTGACTACACTGTAACTATAATTTATTTAAAATTTACACACGGTCAACCCAAATAGAATATTTAAGACGAACGATTTTTTTCCCTTCATGTAAGCAATCCGCGCTTGAGTGTGAAAATGGTTTTCCTTGAACACAACTCCATATCTCCGTCGATCGGGCCCGACACTGCCTGGTATAAAGTGTATAAATGTTCAATAATTAATAATTCTGACACTCTGACACAAGAGATTTTGTATAATTTGAAAACTTATTAAATTTGTTTTAGTTGATATTTCCTACAGAAAAGAACGGTATAGGGTAAGAGTGGAGAAAAATGGAAGGTCGTTGCCATTAAATTATTTAAATCCTAGTATGTGTTACTTAAATAATGTAAACTTGAGAATATTGCTTGCCAAATTTTATGAACTGTGTTGAGCGTTCAATTGGACGAAGGTTCAACTGCCAAATTATAAAAAGAACTCTTTCAAAAAATGGATTGGCCCTGAAAAGGGCCGTTGGAAGCAGAATTGCAGGTTTTTCTTCAGATGGTCTTCAGTACTATATCAGCTGATTTCTTTTTGTGGCAATTTCTTTTTTCAGAAGATCATCCAACACTTTGATGTATTTTTTCCTCCCGTAAAACATGTAGACACAGGGAATCTCCAGGCCTCCCTTCGAGATGTTAGATCTCCTATACTTAACAGAAGTAATGCGACATGCTATCCAGCCGCCATTTTTAAGAAAGTACCAGGCAACACGAGCGATTTCGGCAGGAAGATGACCAACAATTATGTGGTCACGCCAAACACTGACTGCATACTTGTCGTGTGTATTGCGGGTGTCTCTCTTTGTCGACAAAATCTCATGTTCTTCTGGTTTCCATTGGCGACGATATACATGAAATCCACGTACAGCAGATTGCAGTTCGTATTCCTCCATTCCACTGATAACGTTTTTTTCTCCTCAAAAAGTGAGCTGAACTTGAATGTTTGTCTTCTTATTATATATGTATCCAACTCCCATCCCAAATGTTATGTTTGAATGAAACCAAACAAATAAAGAAAACGGGAGTTCCAATTAGTAAACAAGGGTGAGGGTCTAAATTAGGAAGGGTGAATGTTCAATTGTCTCGACTCATCCCCGCTGTTAAGTTGCGCTAATTGCGTCGACTATAGGCCCTACTGTTGACTAATTAATATATTCTTATGCTTATCGATTATAAGCCTTAGTGGCATGGTCTCTTGTTTATTTTTTTAAAGCTTCTTTAGGAAGAAAAGGGATTTAATGTTTAATGTTAGTTAGTCTCTTCGAAATAAAAAAGAGGCAAACCCTATAGTCACTGTGCATGTAAAACGGATTGAACATTAAAGGTATAGGGCCTACATCTGATTTAGTCAGTTGTGTTATGCATGGCGGTAATTCTTAATGGGTCAGTATACGGTTACCTGACCACAGGACAAACACATCATAGTCTTTGTCAGTTTTTGATACATTTCTTGGAATAATATGTCATCGTATTACACAATGTATGACAAAGTATTCTTACTACTAAAGGATAACTACTTGAACATATTCAATTGTATTCTATGCAAAAACATTTGTTTCAGTTGAAAATTGAAATCATATTTTACGGGTCTGGTTTCGGCTACACAACAACGGTAAGTGTCCTGCGTGCAAATCTCGTTTCTAGACCGTATGATCTACCGTTGTTGTGTGGCTGTAGGTTTCTGTAGTGTTCTTCACACACAAATCTGTGATTCTTTATTAAAAATATGGGAAGACAAACCAAATCCCACTTTTTCATGTGCCACTCTGTATACATACTTTTGAATGGCCAAGCGGGACGCTGACATTTGCTCATCTTTCACTTTCGTTTTAATGATCATTAGAAGATAGAGGGTAGGGAAAAACAAATGACTTGAGTCTTTCTGGTCTCACTCACTCTGACATGTAAATTTCTTCCGAGCCACATGCAGGCTACATCACGCTGATTTTGGCCAACGGATCGCACAGTGATACATTATGTGTTGGACAAACAGCCCCACGCTTACAATTTCATGTCCCCCATACATTCCTGCAGTGGCGGACGGTGATAATGAATTCTGAAGGGGAAAACAGCATCACAACGTTAAAACTTGATAATGTTTGTGTGAAACATCGTCATTCCAGTCAGAAGGAAAGAATATAATACATCTGCATATGTAAGGATGCATTAATAGCGCAGATCGTGGCAAATGAAGTCTATATTGAGGACTAATTGTCTACGTGTAGTCTCATTTTCACACGAAGCTGCGGCTGTCGGTTTACACGCTTATTTACGGTTTTTGTCATGCTGAAGAATTACTTTGTGAAATGAAAGCAACTTACACGGAATAGTAAAGCAGATTAAGAACGATGATTTATATTATCACTTAAGATTGACTAACCCGTTAAAGACCAGCGGGTTGATTTATTCAGGCCTTGTATCGACCTGTTCCGCTCTTGTCAAAAGTACAACAACAACATCGATTTTAGCAAGAAAAGTACAATTGTTTTCTGGTAAACCCTTGTAATTTTATTATTTCAACACGGGCAAATCTTCTAGCCTTTAAAAGCAACTATGAGATTCGCTGCCTTGTTCTACTCTGGCCTATCAGGCGCTATACAAACATTCCAGCTAAGCACAGCAGGGCGTGTCAGTCAACTCAGTGGAGGTCAGAATTGACCTCCCCCACTTCACGACGGCACCTTTCATGTCGGTAACCGTCCGAAAATAATGGTGTCCGAAAAAATACAGTGTATACGGTATACACCAAATTCATCACTCAAAAAAAAAACTCGGAAATTATTTCTGCCATTATGGATACAGGGGGTCATGGTGACTCAGTCTGTTAGAGTGATATTCTCTCAGTCCGGCAGGCCTCCCATTAATGCGGAGCGGGTTTCAAATCACACTTCGACCAAATACATGTAACAATTGAAAAATTTCTGAGCAGATTTTTTTCTCGGTGCCTGATTTCCTCCCCACTAAACCTGGCAATCAGCCATATAAGTGAAATAACCTTGAGCGTGTTGAAAACATTAAACAATCAATATAAGAAACTTGTTGCTATGGTTATTTTAGACAAGAAGATTTTCCCTGTACCCGTGTGTTTTAGTGTTCAAAAATAAATATAAGAATACAACAGCTACATGTATCTTAGATGCCATCTTGAATTACATCACTCAGCCTCATTTTCCCCCTCTCAAGAGATTCAAACTAAGTTGTTATGTGACAGCACACAGGATCCCCTCTTTCAAAAGACTATTTTCAGCCACATTTGTAGGTTCATTAATTACATATCCAGAGAATCCGAAATTGGTACAAAATTAAGGTATGTTGTATATCATTCATAAAAATGTTTGGATTAACCGTGACGCAATCTTTTTGTTTTTGGAAGGTTACATAAGAGAAGACCAGTTTATCAACTGGGTTAGACGGATGCCCGAAGAGACTGTTGCCCAGTTAATGGATTTCCGTATCTTGCCCTCAGATATCAGTCAAGAGGCCCATGAACAGCTCTCTGAGGTAACCCCCTACTTACTAGATATGCATTCCAATCTCTCATATTTCCAGTAATCTTCATTCCCTTTATGAAGTACTGCTGCCTTTATATTTCTAGTTTTCTTCCCACAAAGCAAGATACTGAGGGATTAACTTTCTTGATTTTTGGCGAACGGCAAAAAATTTTGAAAAAGAATTCCAGCGAATAAATTTGTAACCCAAATAATGAAATATTACACCAAAAATTCCAATTTGATAATGCCATGTGTCTTTGCAAGTGGAATAACCAGGGGGTGTGGATTGTTTTTTTTTTTGTCATCGTTGACTTGTTTTTGGTGGATGGAATGTTCACTAATATTAACATACAAGCCCTAGTAATTAGCGACGGCATTCTGCAAAAGCTGTCCTCATTGCAGACCTAAACCTGTTTTAGGGCAGCAGATTCATTGCCGTCCTCAACAGGATAAAAGTACACGTAAATCTGTAAAAGTGCCGTGCCAATCTTGGTCAGCGTTTTTATTGCCATGGCAAATCTAATTACTAGGGCTGTGTGTAGACATAATGCTTTTTGTTCTTCTTAGTAAATCTTCTTCACAGTAAGGTGGCGAGGTTGTTGCTTGTACGTACAACAAGCGGAGACAAAAGCTTCACCTGGCTCTTTTTGTTTACTGCCTCAGTGACTATTTGTCAGGGGAGACAATGGCTTATTCCCTATCGCTGTGTGCTGGACAAGTCAGACAAGTCATGTTTAGTGTATTTTTTTACAATTAGACATGAAAATAAATAACGAATTATACCTTGATTTTAAAGTATTGCTTTCTTTTAAAAAATAATTCCATTGAATTTGATTCAGAGAAAAAGCTTCTGTTTCCAATGATAGGTTTGGTATATTATTTCTGTTTAGTTTCGTGGCTCCGACTTGATGACCAGCAGACCAGGTATATCTGGGACCACCAGTGCAGATCTCCCCTCTGATGATATACTGGAGGAAGTTGCTGAAAAGATCTGCCGTAGAGACTGGGTGCTTGTTGGGGGTAAACTTGGCTTGCTTCAACAGGATTTGGATTACATATTACACAAGTTTGATGGGGACTCCAAACAGCAGGTATTTAATTCTTGGATTTTGGTACACCAGGATTATCTGATCAAAATGTGCATCGCCTGTTTATAGCTAATTTATTTTAAAACCTCGACCTCGAGTGAGTCTGGCCAAAAAGAAAACCTACAAAATCCAAGGTAGTCTTTTTTATTTACAACGTTGAGTTTCCTGTGAATTAAAATCAGTTGAATGTACACTCAATGTCAATCTCACATTACCTACTTGGATTGATTGATTGATGTTTTACGCCGCACTCAAGATTATTTCACTTATATGGCGGATTTGCCAGAGTTAATGGGGGAGGAAACCGGGCTCATTGCCCGGAGGAAACCCCCCGACCTTCAGCGAGTACCTGGCAACTCTTCCACATAAATCCGCTCAGAAATTTTTCAATTTTTATTTGGTCTGCGTGTCTTTTAAACAAAGAAAGCTTGAAATTCAAGAGATCTGATGAAAAGTTTGTTTTCTTTCAAAATTAACATTGTTTCTTATTACCTTATTTATTCTAACCAATTAAGAAACAAACAATTTTGTTTTTAGGCTTATCAGATGCTCATAGACTGGAAGAGAAAATCTGGGACGTCAGCACGTTTGGAGATGTTAGACAAAGCTTTGAGATCTTCTTCTATGACAGATGCGGCATTGATTCTACCCACTCAATGAAATCATTTTCTTTTAAAGTGGCATGAACTGTCAAAATCTTGATATTTTGACGTAAAAACAGTGTTGAAATTATCAGCTATTTTTCTCAGGCATATAATTTAGAAGCTTTTTAAAGCTTACCTGTATATTTTCATCGCAAGTTCACTCAGGTTACCAACAAAAAATTGTTGGGGACTGGCAAATTTATTTGTTAGCTGTGTTGCTGGTTTTTTGTTTGTGTTCTTTTTTTTGGGGAAACATGTTGTTTTACTGTGATCCAATATGTGTTTCGAAATGTATTTTAAAAAGATTTTTATTATCCAAATTCTTAATATTGTCTGTTTTATCTTTTTGATTTGTTCACTATTTTACTGGTTGGCCTCACTGTTTCATTAACTTGCATATAAGCCTTTGAACAGCTGAGTAATGAAAACCATTTTTGTCTGTACATGTGTATGTCGAACCAGTGCACAATTTGCATGTCATACGCAATTTAAGACCTAGGTTCTATTTTGAAACATAGCTGTAATCTTCTAAAATGTCAACATGTTTCATGCCTCAAATAATTTCAAATTATACAATTATTTGTGCATTGTATTTTTCTTGTTCGTTTTTCAATTCTTTCCGTGTAAACATGTAATATTATCTATCATATTTTAGTTATAATATTAGTATTTTGCATTGTGACCTTTGTCTATTCATGTTAAACATCAGATTAATTAACACTGTTTATAATATTTATCTTAGAAATTGATTCTCCCCAGTATGAATTTAAGGATTTAGTTTAAGTGAGATGCATTATGGGTTTTCTGAAACTCTTGTGGAAGAAATGTCTTTCCTTTACCTGCATATAAACCAATGTTGCTGCTAAAGTATCTCACTCCTGATGGGCCGCGGGTTCGAATCCCACTCAGTCAAAAAAAATTGGAAAATTTTCTGACTGGGTTTTCACTTGAACGACCTATGTGGGATGGTTGCCAGTTACCAACCGAAGGTCGTGGGTTTCCTCCAGGCATAGAGCCCGGTTTCCTGCCACAATAAAACTAGCAACGCCACCATATAAGTGAAATAATCTTGAGTGCGCGTAAAACACCAAACAATCAATCAATCTCACTCCTGCTGATGGCTGTATCAAAATGGAAATATCTGTATGAAGTTTTCGTTTTCCATAATAACACTTTGTGTTTACTACGTCAAACTTATCAGTGGAACTACTGAATTTTAAAAGTCACAAGTTTATCCTTGTTTGTCATTTTATTGGAACTGATGGAGATTTTATTTTCAATGTAAGGTACAAGTTTTAATAATCAAATTGTTATTGACAATCTTTGAATAAAATTATATGATATCCATTTTAGAAAATCTCATGCAATTCTTGTTAAACCGTTAATTTTTGTATATTTTTGAACGATAAAACACACAGGCACAGGGAAAATCCTCTTGTCTGAAATAACCATCGAGACAAGTTTCTTATTGTGTTAAAAAGGGGCATATCATTTTGACCTTTATACCCAATCATAAGTTGTTGAAATAAACCACAACCCATTGCATACTTAATGATCACTATTTATGCTGAACACAGCAAGGCATTTTCCATTGAACTTTGACAATCTCAAATCTCGTTTCTATAAGACTTTGTTTTACTATTCCATTCTTGAATCTGTGATATTACAATTTTTTAATGTCATTTTGTTGATATTTATGTTATTTAGATATTTATGTCTATGTATTATTGATACATAATTATGGTGTTAACTTTTCCTCAGAATGAAATATATTATTTGTATTTTTAAGACATAGTGTTAGTTGATTGACCAAGGAAACAGTATTTTCTGTCATATTAAAATTTTAGTGGATATGTATATAGTTGACAATCCTAGTTTTACATGACATACATAGCTGCTGTGACAGATCTCATATTTTATTTTTCTCTTTTTGACTTAATATTTTCTTTCCAATATCCTGGTGTGACAGTAGAGTGATAGTCTTTCTGTCCAACACAAGTTTTCCTTCAATGGGTCGCAGGTTCAAATTCCACTCACTGAAAAGAAAAACAAATTCTGTATAGGTTTTTCTTGTGCACTGGTTATGGGGTACCTACATGGTCTCCTCCAAGTACAGAGTTTGTTTCCTCTCCCAGTAAAGCTGACAACGCCACTTTATAAGTGAACTAATCTTGAGTGCATAAAATCAAATGCATTATAGGCAAATTAATACTGATTATTACACTGCTTATTCTACTTAGTAATGTTAGAATCTTCTTTGTTTGTAGTCAGTCATTATTTATCTAACTTGTATATGGTGATATTTCATGTTACTCCTTCCAAACAGTGTCGCTGAATATTGCACAACATAGAGTACTTGTTAATTTGATAACCTTGACATTTTTAAATTATCTCTGACATGTAGACTATAATAACACTGTTAATATTTGTTGATTTTATGTGAATAAAAGTTTAGATTTTATTTGAATTTCTATTTTTTTTATTTTGAATCTTTGTGTGTATGAGGGATTAACTATCCAGGAACAATGGGCCTCCGTGGCTCAGTACATGTAGGTAGAGCATTGGACGCTCCATCAGAACAGCCTTCCACCAATGGGTCGCGGGTTCAAATCCTACCAAGTCCAAAAAATTGGAAATATTCTAACTGGGTTTTCACTAGAACAACCTATGTGGGATGGTTGCCAGTTACCACCGGAAGGTTGTGGGTTTCCTTCGGGCACAGAGTCCGGTTTCCTCCCACAATAAAACTGGCAACGCCGCCATATAAGTGAAATTATCTTGAGCATGGCGTAAAACACCAAACAATCAATCAATCTAACTTGTATATTGTGATATTTCAAATGACTCCTTCGAAAAAGTGTCGCTGAATAATGCACAACATAGAGTACTTGTTAATTTGATAACCTTGACATTTTTAAATTATCTCTCACATGTAGACTATAATAACACTGTTAATATTTGTTGATTTTATGTGAATAAAAGTTTAGATTTTATTTGAATTTCTATTTTTTATTTTGAATCTTTGTGGTATGAGGGATTAAGTTATAGTTTTAGCCATGTTTACCATCCAAGAACGATGGGCCTCTGTGGCTCAATAGGTTGGACGCTCTATCCGAACAGGGTTCGAATCCCACTCAGTCAAAAAAATTGGAAAATATTCTAACTGGGTTTTCACTCGAACAACTTATGTGGGATGGTTGCCAGTTACCACCGGCAGGTTGTGGGCTTCCTCCGGACACAGAGTCCGGTTTCCTCCCACAATAAAACTGACAATGCCGCCATATAAGTGAAATAATCTGGAGCGCGGCTTAAAACACCAAACAATCAACCATCCAGGAAGACAGACTGATTTACTCCCATCATCTCACCTGGCATTGATGCCATATACATGATACAATCTATAGAGTGTGAAGATACCAATCAACCATGTAGCCATGTGATTCGACAGAACTGTGTTTGATGGAGTGTTTCTTTGTACTAATTTGGATGGGAACTCCACTAAAACGGACAACGCATCATTTTGCGTGTAGCATTAAACATCCATCAATTAATCAAATGTAATAACCTTTTAAGATATACTAGTAAAAATGAAAACAGTATAGGTAATGAAGGGTTTGACTGGTAAAAGTCAAAGGGATTTTGTTCCTATTTTGTGGAATGCCTGGCATTACAGTTTTCAACATGGATTTTCTTTTTTCACACTGTTCATCTATTACAGATAAGATAGTCCGTTCACACTGAGAAGATGAAGATATCTAACTAAACATCACTGGTCATTTGACCAAAACTGTTTGCTGATGAATTGTGTTAAAGTGTGATATTAAGTTTTTGATATGGCATACATGTAAGTGACCTGAGCTGTCTAAATTCACACTTTTTTTCCCACAGAAAGGGTTAGAAGTTCATTGAAAAACTAAGTGATCTACATGTATGTTGGAATGAGGAAAATCCTAGCAGTCTGGGGCCTGTACGAACCAAAAGAGTATTCGGAAAGTAAACTGTATTCTTCTTGTGAAAAGGGGGCCTCCGTGGCTCAGTATAGTTAGAGCGTTGGACGCTCAATCCGAACAGCCTTCCACCAATGGGTCGCGGGTTCGATTCCCATTCAGTCCAAAAAAAAAATTGGAATTTCTGACTGGGTTTTCACTTGAACGACCTGTGTGGGATGTTTGCAATTACCAACGGAAGGTCGTGGGTTTCCTCCGGGCATATAGAGCCCGGTTTCCTCCCACAATAAAACTGGCAACGCCGCCATGTTAGTGAAATAATCTTGAGCGCGGCGTAAAACACCATTAATCAACCATCCAGTACAGACTGATTCACGCCCGCCATCTCACCTGACAGTGATGCCATATACATGAAACAATCTATAGAGTGTGAAGATACCAATCAACCATATCGCCATGCGATTCGACAGAATTGTGTTTGATGGAGTGTTTCTTTGAATTAATTTGGATGGGAACTTCACTAAACAATGACAACGCATCAGTTTGCGTGTAGCATAAAACACCCATCAAATAATCAAATGTAATAGTCTTTGGAAATATACCCGTAAAAATGAAAACAGTATAGGTAATGGAGGGTTTAAATGAAAAAGTCGAAGGGATTTTGTTCCCATTTTGTGGAATGCCTGGTATTAGTTTTCAACATGGATTTTCTTTTTTCACACTGTTCATATGTTAAAGATGAGATAGTCAATTCACACTGAGAAGATGAAGATATCTCACTAAACACCACTGGTCATTGTCTCCTCCAAGCACAGAGTTTGTTTCCTCTCCCATTAAACCGGACAACGCCAATTTATAAGTGAACTGATCTTGAGTGCATAGAATCAGATGCCTTGTAGGCAAATTAATACCTATATTACACTGCTTATTCTACTTAGAAATGTAAGAATCTTGTTTGTTTATAGTCATTATTTATCTAACTTGTATATTTCATGTTCCTCCTTCCAAACAGTGTCGCTGAATATTGCACAACATAGAGTACTTATTAATTTGTTAACCTTGACATTGTTAAATTATCTCTCACATGTAGACTATTATAACACTGTTAATGTTTGTTGATTTTATGTGAATAAAAGTTTAGACTTTATTTCAATTTCTATTTTTTTTATTTTGAATCTTTGTGGTATGAGGGATTAAGTTATAGTTTTAGTAGGTAGAGCGTTGGACGCTCAATCTGAACAGCCCTCCACCAATGGGTCGCAGGTTCGAATCCCTCTCAGTCCAAAAAATTGAAAAATTTTCTGACTGGGTTTTCACTCGAACGACCTATGTGGGATGGTTGCAAGTTACCACTGGAAGGTCACAGGTTTCCTCCGGGCACAGAGTCCGGTTTCCTCCCACAATAAAACTGACAACGCCGCCATATAAGTGAAGTAATCTTGAGCGCGGCGTAAAATACCAAACAATCAATCATCCAGGAACACAGACTGATTCACTCCCGTCATCTCACCTGGCAGTGATGCCATATACATGAAACAATCTATAGAGTGTGAAGATACCAATCAACCATATAGCCATGTGATTCGACAGAACTGTGTTTGATGGAGTGTTTCTTTGTACTAATTTGGATGGGAACTCCACTAAACAATGACAACGCATCATTTTGCGTGTAGCATAAAACATCCATCAATTAATCAAATGTAATAAATAGCCTTTTATATAAGGTATACTAGTAAAAATGAAAACAGTATAGGTAATGAAGGGTTTGAAATGAAAAAGTCGAAGGGATTTTGTTCCCATTTTGTGGAATGCCTGGTATTGCAGTTTTCAACATGGATTTTTCTTTTTTCACACTGTTCATATATTATAGATAAGATAGTCAGTTCACACTGACATATCTTACTAAACATCACTGGTCATTTGACCAAAACTGTTTGCTGATGAATTGTGTTAAAGTGTGATATTAAGTTTTTGATATGGCATACATGTAAGTGACCTGAGCTGTCTAAATTCACACTTTTTTCCCCACAGAAAGGGTTAGAAGTTCATTGAAAAACTAAGTGATCTACATGTATGTTGGAATGAGGAAAATCCTAGCAGTCTGGGGCCTGTACGAACCAAAAGAGTATTCGGAAAGTAAACTGTATTCTTCTTGTGAAAAGGGGGCCTCCGTGGCTCAGTAGTTAGAGCGTTGGACGCTCAATCCGAACAGCCTTCCACCAATGGGTCGCGGGTTCGATTCCCATTCAGTCCAAAAAAAAAAATTGGAATTTCTGACTGGGTTTTCACTTGAACGACCTGTGTGGGATGTTTGCAATTACCAACGGAAGGTCGTGGGTTTCCTCCGGGCATATAGAGCCCGGTTTCCTCCCACAATAAAACTGGCAACGCCGCCATGTAAGTGAAATAATCTTGAGCGCGGCGTAAAACACCATTAATCAACCATCCAGTACAGACTGATCCACGCCCGCCATCTCACCTGACAGTGATGCCATATACATGAAACAATCTATAGAGTGTGAAGATACCAATCAACCATATCGCCATGCGATTCGACAGAACTGTGTTTGGTGGAGTGTTTCTTTGAATTAATTTGGATGGGAATTCTACTAAACAATGACAACGCATCATTTTGCGTGTAACATAATAAATACATGTATATACCACAAGAATAAGCAGTTTTCTACGAAAATAAAGGGCCTATAATTAGATACATGATGATGACGCCAGATTATTTGTACCGATCTTTACCATACTAATGACCTAATGAACCTGAACCATCAGTGCACGGGTTCTGTAAATAATTGGCGTGGATCGTATATTGTAAAGGCTTACGTATATAGCGCCCTTAACAACAACTGACTCGATGACGTGTAGGCCTAATTGAAGTTAAGACAGGCTTGTTGAATGGGTGACTTGCGTGAACATGTCCCAGGTGTTTACCTTTATAGTTTTAATGCACCCCCATATAGTTCTGGCGAGTTAATAACATTTGTATTGTATTGGGTATTCCTATGTACAAGTCCTATTTAATAAACTCGAAGTCTATCGCCCTGAATGCCTTGGATTACCGGCCAGGCGTGTATTACATACAATGATAAATAGCCTTTGAATACTTTGCTGTTCTTATTTTACACGTGTTAAACCGTATACTCTGTTTATTAAGATCAATGACAGACCAATTTGGCCTCATGTATAACCTGACAGAAGATTTTTGCTGTGCCCTTGTGTTTTAGTGTTCATAAATATAACCTGACAGAGTAGCTCTTGGCGTATGAGTTAACGAAGTAATCTATCTGTACATTGATAAGAATGGGTGCTTACGGTAGTCAGTTCAAGGAGAAGAAAGACGTACCGAAGACCCCTAAAGATCCATCATGGATTGTTGCTCATGCTAAAGTGACAGGACGTAAGTTAACCTTATGTTACGTATGGTCTTCAGTCTAAGTTTTCTACTTGCGCAAAACTTAACAATACAATTCGTTTCAGAACCAATATTCATGTAAAATGTTGTTGTATAGACCATACCTGTCGAAATATTAGGGGGAACTTATAGGCAGAACGATTACCAACGATAGTCAGCGAGATGGTAGAATAATTAAAGTGGCATGAGCTGCCAAAATTTAGATATTTGGTCATTATAACAGAATGTTAAAATTATCGGCTATTTTTCTCAAGACGTACAATTAGAAGCTTTTTAGTACCTATAGTCTCGAGAATGTACATGTACGATAAAGCAATGTTTTCAGCTAACTGAGTCTTAGAATGAATGAATGGTCGTCCCGGTTATTTAAATTTTGTTTACTTTTCGGACACTATTTCGGTTCGTATAGGCCACATAGGGCCTACTGTATGGACTTCCCTCATTCCAACGCCAATCATTACTTTTTCCGATGACCTTCAAAGCCTCTTACTGTCGTGACAATCAGAATCTATGAAAATAGTTCGAATTTTGGCAGCTCATGCCACTCTAAATAATTGCCAGTATTGTATCGACACGGACTCTGGTATCTCCCTCAGTAAACTCAGCAACGTCGTCATCTATATATATATACACTCAGTAACGTTGTAATTAGTGAAATGTTCACTTACTTTCAACTATATTGAATTATACAGTGGAAATCCCCGAGATAGAAAGATTGTGGAAACGATTTCAACTTCTGGGCTGTAATAATTTCGGAGAATTGGTCATCAGTAACGACTTGAAAGAGATATCCAAGATATTAGGAGAAGATGCTTTTGTGAAAAATGTAAGTTATCAGCGTATGTTCGGTTTTAGTGGATTAATAATAGTTTTAGTGGATATTTTCCCCACTGAGAATCAATGAGACATTGTAGTGGATATTTTACATTTGAGAATCAATGCGATATTTTAGTGAATATTTGCCTTTTAGAATCAATGTGATATTTTCCCACTGAGAATCATTGCGATATTTTCCCACTGAGAATCAATGTGATATTTTAGTGGATATTTTCCCACTGAGAATCAATGTGATATTTTAGTGGATATTTTCCCACTGAGAATCAATGTGATATTTTAGTGAATATTTTCCCACTGAGAATCAATGTGATATTTTCCCACTGAGAATCAATGTAATGTTTTAGTGGATATTTTCCCACTGAGAATCAATGTGATATTTTAGTGGATATTTGCCTTTGAGAATCAATGTGATATTTTAGTGGATATTTTCCCACTGAGAATCAATGTGATATTTTCCCACTGAGAATCATTGTGATATTTTCTCACTGAGAACCATTGTGATATTTTCCCACTGAGAATCAATGTGATATTTTCCCACTGAGAATCAATGTGATATTTTCCCACTGAGAATCAATGTGATATTTTCCCACTGAGAACCATTGTGATATTTTCCCCAGTGAGATTCAATGTGATATTTTCCCACTGAGAACCATTGTGATATTTTCCCCAGTGAGAATCATTGGGATATTTTCGCACTGAGAATCATTGTGATATTTTCCCACTGATAATCAATGTGATATTTTAGCATATGAGTTTAGCCTTGAAACGGATAAGAATACAATTGGTCGACATATATCTTACTCCATTTTGAATGAATGGTGTTTCCTGAATTTTGTTTTCGATCATAAATCTAAATCGTAAATCTTTCAATCTCAGTCTACCGATAAAGATTCGTGTTCTCGAAAATTCTACTAACTAAGGCCAAGCTTCTGTCTGTCGTCAACCTAATGAAATTTCATTGGGTTTTATTGTATTGCAACAACTTATGATTGGGTTCTTCTAAATGATATAGGCCTACCTTTTTTAAAACAATTAGAAACTACATCAAAGTAAATTTGCATATGTTACTGAATTTATGCTCATTTTTTTTTGTCGTATTCCTCCTTGTAGATTTTAAGAAATTTAAAGTCGGCGACTGGAAACTCGGTTACTTTTCTGGCTTTTGTAAACTTCATGAAATTTTCCCAGATTGCACGACTGGATGACAAAATTCGAGGTTGGTTAAAATTTATACATTTTTACCTTGAAACAGCAAATAGCTCCTGTAGTGGTTCTGGGAGAAAATTCTACCGCATTTGTTTCCATTCTGGGTGGGAGTAATACTATGTATTACAGCATTTCGGCAATCCTTAAAGGCCCGTTCTTACTTTGTAATACCGACTTGTTGCGTGCGAATCAAACGGATGCATTTGATTGGTTGACAAATCAACCTCAACCACAAAGTATAGCGCCATGGTGGATATTAGAATTACTTTATGGAAACGGATTTAAAGGAACACCAAAAAACACTTTTCTGAAAACAATTCAGTTATTAATTTGTATTGTTTTTCAATTCTATTTAATTCAATTATTGGAAACTCCAAATTTATTTTATATTATTGATATTTGTGACTTTTCAATAATATGTCTGTCTATATTTTACTTCAGCCGTTTTCCAGCTTCTGAATAAAGGATCACCAATAAATGAAGATATCCTTTTTAAAGTGCTGAAGCATGTGTATCCAACCACAGATGAACAAGCGGTACGAAATTCTCATTTACTGCATGCTTGGTATTGAATGAATCTTGTCTTCGTGTCTTAATAATGACCAGGACAAAATGTATTAAACACGTCACCGTCGACGTTGCAATAGCGTTACAAAGTTGCTGAGAATTTCTTCCGAAACACACTTTTAAAGCATGCAATGGCGTCCTATTATCTCGGAGTTTGGTAGTGAACGATAGAGAATATCAGGACACAATAAGAAACTTGTCTCAATGGTTATTTTAGACAAGAATATTTTCCCTGTATCCGTGTGTTTTAGTGTTCAAAAATATAAAGCATGCAAGATAATGCTATCTTATACAGGACTGTGATTTATTAAATCCAACCAAGATGTAATATGTGAAAATAGTTCTTCTTGGATGTGCTAAAAACACTATACCCAAAGAAACAGCCATGTAATTGCCAGCAGTTTCTGCTGCAAATATGTGTTTATCCCAAAATAATTTCTACAAAAGGGGGGCAAAAAAGAACCTATTTCTCGGGCAACAACAACGGAAGCCATAATTCGTGGAACGAAATAGTAATTCGTGGAACGAAGCAGTAATTCGTGGAACGAAGTAGTAATTCGTGGAACGAAGTAGTAATTCGTGGAACGGAGTAGTAATTCGTGGAACGGAGTAGTAATTCGTGGACCGAAATCTTAATTCGTGGAACGAAATCTTTTTAGAGTTTTTTTGCATGTTCCCTCTACGGTTCCGTATCTGGGGCTCGTTTCACAAAACAGTCGTATCGCAAACGCTGCAGTTGCCAATAGATACCATATAGTGAAGAAATAGGATGCATGGCAACTGCGATTGATCGCACTTTGCGTGAAACTGCCCCCAGGTTTACATCCTCGACCGGTGTTATTTTTAATAGTACCGTATTGCACAAACCAATCACATAATGCAATGGGCAGAACTAAGAAAATAAAAGTTCATTTGCGACCTTGCTGTCATAATGTTTAGTTTTCGTCAAAGTCACAACGTTTTGGCATTCATGATTTAGTCCTGGATGATTTAATGTCGGTTACAGCTTAGCGTATTCACACCCGACTTGCTCCATAATCGCTCGCGCCCAACCAAATTCCCGGATTATGACAGTGACAAAAAAGTTCGCTCATTCTTTTTTGTGGGCCTGGTCTGGAGGGTAAAATGAAATACCCTTGTAGTGTGATGCCAACTCTCGTTGAATAATAATCGATCGCCGTTTATGGAAGAGTTGCCAGGTACTTCGCCGGAGGTCGGGAGTTTCGTCCGTGCAATGAGCCCGGCTTCCTCCCCCACTGAACTTGGCAACGCCGCCATATCAGTTAAATAATCTGGATTGCGCCGTAAAACATCAATCAATCAATCAATCTAAGTGCAAATGGCTTCTCTTAACCCATCTTACTCATTTGGGTTAACTCTATTACTCACTTTATGAATCCCCGGATTGTCTGTCTGTAGGTATAAGTATTGACTCACTTATGTCTGAGGATGCTTCCCCTAAATATCACATTATCTAATTTAGTCGAGACAAGTTTGAGAAACATCCTTAATCCAATGAGTTTTCGATTTAGAATATTAAAAGACTTAATTGTCATTCTAACATTACATTCACCATATTTCTAATATCAACAGTTGACCAAAGTGCCAGTGGACTAAAAGATACCCTATGCCATGCAATGAACTACATGCGTGGAATGGAGATCACGTGGCATTTTTATTTCCATCAAACGCCGCCATTACTAGGAGATGGTGCAATTTCGATCCAGATCGGTTATGCAACTTATGCTCCCTCGCTTCAACTATCAATGGCGGCACTTTTTACAAGGTCAGATCCAGACCAGCCAATGATGCGTGTCCATTCCACGTATACAGTTCATTGATACCATTGCATGTTACGGTACTCCATGTTGAATTTTGCATGCAGTTTTAAGTAGATCTTCTATCAGTAAGCCAATTTCGCCGAAATCTTCCGTAAAAATATGTGGGATGGTTGCCAGTTTCCCCCGGGCATAGAGCCCGGTTTCCTCCCACAATAGAACTGGCAACGCCGCCATATAATTGAAATAATCTTGAGCGCGGCGTAAAACACCAATCAATCGATCAATCAATCCATTAAAATATCTTTAATTATCTGTAAGAAGCTCCCAATTTCAATTATCTGTTTACATTGTTCATAATTGATATAATATTTGTTATAGCTGGAAAATCTCAAGATACTATCGAAAAAATGCATACAAGATATGTCAATAGGAACCAATGAGAGAGGTAAGACTTATCTTTAGGTTTAGTTTTTATATCTATTATTTTCAATAGTATTGTTACTATTGTCCGAATTTTGTTACTTTTATTTTCTGTGGTACCTGTTTTTTTATGTCCTGTACACTGTATTGGGTCTTAATCTGACGGCCTATCTCTTAATAAATAAATTCATATTTTGAAAATCAAGTAAAATGGGCACGGGGACATTGACAAGATAAAGTAGGAAAGCATTTGTGTATTGGTAATATCGTACTCAGAATGTGATATATCATCCAAGAAGCGGAGTACTTTTCTCATTTTTTTTGCATATAGGAGTCAGTGGCAGATTTCTGAAGTAGATCAACAATAAATTATATAGGGTTTTGTCGGGAAATGTTGTCGAATTTTGACAAACCAATAGTTCCTTTGTGATTCATTGGCGCCTAACGTCACATGCAATCACTACAATCACATCACTGATATCTCAAAAGAGCCCTTTGTTCCTCTGAATGCTTATGGTTGTTTGAAATTTATTAAGCGCCTGATTTTCGTTTAGATGCTGTGAACGAGGAGGCCTTTGTTAACTACATGAAACGTTTCCCCAAGGGGACCTTATCTGAGATACTGGCCTGCGACATTATTCCCATCCCGGTGCGGAGAGATATAGCTCTGGAAGAGGAGGCCGAAAAAAATAAGGTAAATTCAGTGCTTTTCCAAATATGTTAAAGTCCAAACCGATTTTTGGGAGATTTGTGAAAAATCCACTGTGTATATTCAGGGACTGATCCAGGGAAAATTTGGGCATACCATTTCGGTTCAAACTGTTCCAACAATAAGACAAAAACAACATCTCTGGCCCAAAATTCAACATTAAATGCTATTTTGACATTAAAATCTGTTGGTTTTAAGAATTTGGGCGGATTTTTTGCTTGTGAGTTTGGGCGCCCATATCTGTATACAGGTATCAAAATGTCTCTGGATCAGTCTATGATATTGTTCAATCTCAGTCAGCCGATATTCTGGCCATAGCTGAAGATGCGTAAGCATTGTCAATGTAATACAAAGTGTTCCAGAAAATTCTACTGACTAAGGCAAAGCTCTATAGCTGTCACTCGTCAACCTAATGAAATACCATGGGTAATAGTTGATTACAGCAACTTGTGGGGTGATATACCCATTTTTAACACAGTTAGAAACTTGTCTTCATGGTTATTTTACTTAAGAATATTTTGCCTGTGCCCGTGTGTTTTAGTATCCATAAATATAATATATGTTAATCAAAAGGAATTCAATATGACACGAGAGTGAGATTTGGTTGAAAAGTCAACAAGTGTTAAATCAGTCGCCCAACGAGATGCCCCTAAGATGGTAAAATTCACTTAAAGTGGCATGATCTGGCAAAATGCACACTTTTTTCATAATTTCTGATCGTCACGACAGTGAGAGGCTTTAAAGGCCATCAACAAATTAAATGATTAGCGTTGGAATGAGAAAAATCCATACACTAGGTGGCCTATACAAACCGGAATAGTGTTCGAAATGTAAACAAATTTTAAATAACCGGGAGGACCATTCATTCATTCTAAGCCAAAGTTAGTTCAAAACAATACTTTATCGTACTTTCTCGAGACCAGAAGCACTAAAAAGCTTCTGAATTATACGTCTTGAGAAAATTAGCCGATAATTTCAAATTCTGTTTTTACGTCAAAATATCAACATTTTGGCAGCTCATGCCACTTCAATGATAACGTAACCCTCAAGATTATCTAGAATTAACAAGGAGGTTAACTAGACATTAACTTGAGGAGTTGTCGCAACGCCAATTTGACTCGGTGACCAATTTAAGCCCGACAGTACCATATCAAACAAGTTGGACAAATGACAAAGTTGGATAGTTATGCCATTGAGCCAACGTCCAAGGATTTGTTTGGATGGCCTTGCTTTTATCAATGGCGCTGAACTTTTTCTGATAATCTTGGAATTAATAATGGCTATGGATTTTGGAAAAACGGATATGTTTTGGCTAATCCAGCCAATCTGAGTGTAGGTAGACTATCAACAATAAAACACACGGGCACATAGAAAATCTTATTGACTAATAGTGCAAGGTTGAATCTGTTGGGTATCTTAAATACCCACTTGCCGCCGTAGCCTGTTGAACATAAGACCAATATCTAGGGCAAAGTAATTTTACTCTTCAAGGAACTCCATGCAAAGAAGGTTGCTGAACGTGAGAAGTTACTAGCGGAATTGGAAGCTGGGAAGGAAGGGCAGGGAAACGATTCGACTCCCGCTGATATCCCTCCCATGTCCCCCATCCCCAAACCATTACCCAGCGGTAAACCCTTGACTGATGAACTCTTGCTCAAGGTCACTCAAGCAATACCATCCACAGCCGATTGGAACCTGTTGGCAAACAGACTGGGTTTCTTACAGAGAGAGACTGAAGCTCTTGAAGTGAACTTTTCGGAATCCCGAGAGAAAATGGTATGTCAACAAACTTAAAGCGTTACTGTAGTATGGTCTAATTGTTGTTGTTGTTTTTTTTTTTTTTTGGTAAGTAGGGATCTGCATATCAAAACAAAATTTGGTACAAATAATTGATTGATTGATTGATTGTTTGGCGTTTTACGCCGCGCTCAAGATTATTTCACTTATATGGTGGCGTTGCCAGTTTTATTGTGAGAGGAAACCGGGCTCTATGCCCGGAGGAAACCCCCGACCTTCCGCTGGTAACTGAAAACCATCCCACGGTACAAATAAGAAATCCTGCCGAAGATTCACTGTATTAGTTTTAACTATTGTTCAAATTAACAGTCAAATTGTGTCATATTTAGGCAAGCTTGCCTGTCAAACCTTTTCCACTGAAAGCTTATTGTATTTGGTTTTCAGATTCACGCCATGTTGAAAGCGTGGAGGAATCGAGGGGAGACGGCGTCCAGTGCTCCAACATTACAGAGGGCTCTACAGTACTGTAGGATGGAGAAAGCAGCTCAAGTCTTGGCTGCAGGCTGAAAGTGAAATGAAACTTAATGCACACTATTGGCTGAAGAAACTACCAGTATATTACTAAAATGGGTAGGCTATTCAGCCAGTGCAAAAGGCAATAAATCACAATGGAGCAATAAGAGAGCTGTTTTGTTAAAACAACTTTCCACAAAGCAATTTTAAGCAAAAGTAAATCGACAATAATGTTTTGTGAAATTCGACCAGATACTGCATTCCAACCAACATGTTTTACGCCCCACAGAAACTTGCTGATGGCACCATATTATAACTTTGTATTTAATGCAATACAAACAAACATCAATAATTGATTGACTTTTTTATATTTTATGCGGTTGCTACGTTTAGTAGGGGGAGGAAAGTGGGCTCTTTGCCCAGAAGAAAACCCAATCTATAGCGAGTATCTGGCAACTTTTCTGCATAGGGCAATCAAATGAAAAACACATTCAGAAATTTTTCGATTTTGTTAGTTACGGTCTCCGTGGCTCAGTAGGTAGAGCGTTGGACGCTCAATCCGAACAGCCTTCCACCAATGTGCCGCCGGTTCGAATCCCACTCAGTCCAAAAAAAATTGGAAAATTTTCTGACTGGGTTTTCACTCGAACAACCTATGTGAGATGGTTGCCAGTTACCAACGCAAGGTCGTGGGTTTCCTCCGGGCATAGAGCCCTCCCACAATAAAACTGAAGTCACAGAGGCCCCCATTCAGAATGCTGTTGATAATATAATATATTCACAAACAAAAATATGTATACAGCAATACATTTATTTAACGAATAAATAATCTCATACACAGTTCATGAACTAAATAAATGGATTTTGATTGTATTAAACAACAGTAGAAAGGTAAAAAAAAAATTTAAAACAATGAAATTAAAAAAAAAATTAATTTTGCAAAAATACAAAACTAGTTTACTGTCATCATATAGAAATGATCTAAATATATTAATGTTGATTTCTGTGTCAAATTATTTTTTTTTTAATCTGACATTTTAATGTTATATTACCTTATCGAAGCAACATAGATCTGGAGTATAAATCTGCTTCTAGCCAGGACTTTTTTTCTTTATTTTTTCTTTATTTGAATAAATCGTAATTACGTTTATCTCAGAATAAAGGGGTGGGGTGGGGTGAATAAAAAACAAATACTGCATTGTTTGACTCGTAATACAGTAGTGCATGGTATAATGCTAAAACTATGTGTGATATCAGAAGTCTATGGTGATATATTATATACAAAATGTGAAAACTATGGCTATGAAAATAAACACATTCGAAAAACCCTTTACATTAATTATAAATGAGAGCCAATGCTAAGTGTGTCATGGTTTTGTAAAAAAACGAAAATGTTAATGATGTGGACAGCTAATTCTTTTATTTCTTCTGAATGAGAATTGTAACCCGCGCCGCAACTGTTATTTGAGGGAAAGTTCTACTATTTAGTTCTGATTTTAGAGGTAACCAATATTAGTTATATCTTTCTAAAATCAACTGTACTGGTTAGGGTCTGCTACAGCAGCCTTTAAATTCATAGATATTTAACGCCACTTTCAAAGTGACTTATATGGCAGGAAAAATTGACTCATGTGACCTCAGGGTCGTTTCATGAAGCCGTTCCAAAGTGCAATCAATCACAGTTTGCCATGACGTCGTATCTTTTCACTATGGAATCCATTGGTAACTATGCGTTGTTTGCGATGTGAGTGCTTTGTGAAACGAGCAACAGAAGAGAAATCCTGACATGGCTGGTCACAAGACAATAATCCCACTCTGTCATCATGTGAAAAACCCAGTCAGACTCTGGGGTATTTTAAACAAGGAGAAATACAACTGAGGCGACAATTGAATGACCAGGCAATAAATAAGATAAATCTGACCAGCAGATAACATTCATGGAGACATAAACAGTCAAAAGAGCTTTTACAAAATATACAAAGTAATGATGTACATTGTAAACTTGGGGATAAAGATTTATGTAGACAATGCTTGGATGGTAGTATGAGGCTGGACTAGGAATCTGCATGGTTTCGGTTTTTCTGAAACAAAAAATAAATAATGTTTCATCAAAGTCTGGTTTACACTACATGTATGGTACATAAAATGGAGAGCTATCCGAATTGATTGATACATGTTTTACACCGCTCTTAAGCCGCATTTCTCTTATATGGCAGTGTTGCTCGGTTTAGTGTTTGAGGAAACCCCCAATCTTTATTGGGTACCTGTCAACTCTTCCACATACGGCAATCGAGTGAAAAATCCACTCAGAATTTTTTTCAATTTCATTCGCTCTGAGTGGCATTCGATGCTAGGCTGCATCGATGAAAGGCCTGTGTCGGACTGAGGGACCATCGCTCTAGCTGACTGAGCCACCCCATTCAGAAGATGGCTCCAGAGAAAAACTTTAGGAGGAGGAGCAATGATATGGAAAAAAAGGCAATAACTGTAAATAAAATATTTAGTAATATTAAAATAGGAGGTACACATCCCAGCCCGAACAATCAGTCTCTGTCGTGCTGAGAATCTAACACACTCCCTGACGTGTGGCACCCTAATATAGAAATAAAGAAAAACCATGTTGGAGAAAGATTTCTCCTAGCATGATGTCCAACAAATTTCCGAACGATCTAATAAAACCGTGGGAAGAGATGTGATGATTGTTGACAGACATGCTGATTGCTGTATCCACAAAACTATGTTAAGCCCTCTCAATCAATTGAAACTAATATATAATTCTACTGCAGAAAATTTAGATAATTCAAAGAAATTAACATATTACTCTTAGTTGATTTATTGATGTTTTATGCTGCTCTAAAAATTATTTCCTTTTTATGGTGGCCCTCCAAGTTTATTAGGCGAGTGAGTGACTGATTTGGGTTTTACGTCCTGCTTAACAGTATTTCAGTCACATGAAGACGTTGTCTCCTTGTGGCAGGGCAGATTTCCACTGCTCTTTTATTTGGTGCTGCCTCACCGAGACGACTTGCCAAAGACACCCAGCAAGCCCCCTCACCCAGTCACATTATACTGACACCGGGCCAACCAGTCGCTGCTCTAACTCCTATTGCTGAGCGCCAAGCGAAGCAGCAGCAGCAGCTCCCACTATTAAAGTCTTTGGTCTGACTCGACCCAGGTTTGAACCTGGATCTCCCAGCCCTGAAGCGGGCGCTCTACCAACTGAGCTATCGGGGCTGGTTTATTAGGCGAAGAAACCATGGTCATTGCCCGGAGAGAACTCCCAACTGGCCATCCTACATTAAGGATTTTGTCTAATAGACCGAGCGGGATTCAAATCCACCACCTATTGCAGTCCCTCCAGAATCTTCAAGAGATCATTGTTCTGATAAAAATACATGTAATACTAACCAGTCTCCAGTTAACAAGTTTGATCCATTCTGTCATTTCTTGCTCAGTAGCAGAATACAGGAAAAATGTTCTCCAAGTAAATACCATCCTACAAAATCAACAAAAAGACAATGGAAATAGTGAGAAATCTCTGTATGTAGAGCAAATGAGAACCCAGGGATTGATTGATTGTTTGGTGTTTTACGCCGCGCTCAAGATTATTTCACTTATATGGCGGCGTTGCCAGTTTTATTGTGGGAGAAAACCATTTCTTTATACCTTTCATTAATCACATAAGAAACTATTCAAACTCTAAGAGCCCAGATCAATGATTTGATCTTTGAACGCTATCCACCCAAGCCGCTTAAGCCTAGCGCACACGAGAGGCGCCGGCTGAGCTGCCGGCTACGCGTGGCTGAGAGCTAAGCTGTTTCCCCCGTGTGCACGTAAATTTGGATGAGATTTTCGCCTCTCGAGGCGGTGAGGAAAGAATTTAGCATGTTTGATATTTTCTGCCTCTCGTGGCAAGAATCTCACCGTGTGCGCACACCGTAAGCTGCCGGCTGAGCTGAGAGGAGGGATAGTCCAATGAGCTCATCGTCTGCGCTGAAATTTGTAGCTGCTCCCTTGGCCACGCGTGCCTTGTAGCTCAGCCGGCGCCTCTCGTCTGCGCTAGGCTATATGAAGACCTGTGATTGACAAGGTATAACTTAAGAAATGAACACGGTTTTTATGGGTTGCAACTCCTGGATTTTATACTCCTGGAGTTTCTACATCAAAACGTTGTGTACAATAAAATCCAGGAGTTGCAACCCATAAAAACCATGTTCATTTCTTAATATCATGATCAACTCCTAAATGCCACTGAAAGGGAAGGTATAATTTACCTGAAAACATTGAGTTTAGACGGGTGGCTGGTATCATCTCGTTTACATTCAATACATTCGTTAAGATCCACCACTCGTAATGGAGTCTTGTCATGCTTCTCTTTGTAATATCGTAACTCATTATTTTGTAACACAAACCATCTTGTTTTCCACGTCTGAATAATATATAAAAAGAATGTATGTTTTTAAGAAATAGTATACCGCCAAAAATTAAAATTAAAAAAACCCACCAAAACAATTTGATATTTTGTTTCAATAAATGTCAGAAAAATGTCCGAAGGTGAACAAATGAGAGAACTTTAAATGCACATGTATGTTAAAGAATAAATGCCATGTTTCAGACAATACCTGATGTTTTGTAATCAATTTGTTTAAGAATCAATTTGTTTAAGAATATGTACGAAAATGGCAGAATATTAAATCAGAATAGATTAAGTTCACTCTCAATGAGGTCTTTATAATTTATAGTATTGAAAAATAAAGTCCCACTGGTGCAGGGACATTAATTAACAGTCTTAAGTTTATATGTGAGTAATAAACTAATGAGCTGTGGAAAATCTGTTCAAATATTTACAGGTTGTAATGTTAGTTGTATTCATTACCAATCACCAGATCCAGACAAGAAATTTAATTTGACCAGACGGAGAATTAATTACAGATCCATTATGTCTGTCTATACAAGAATTAGCTTAATAGCTTAAAACAAGAATCACAGTCTACACATTTGCACTAGCTGATTATATGTCACGCTTTTGATTTATCATGAATAATTAAGTATGTGCAAATATGCGGTCTTTGTAGTAGTCACCAGTCGTTCAAATTATTGACATGACCTACATACAACCAATAAACTAGGCCAAGATACTTTAGAAATGAGTTTAAGATCTCTTGACTGCAGTGCAATAAAATTTTATCAAGCATAACCCAAAAACAGAACTTTGTTTCTGTAAATATATGGACCAAGCTTTGTAAATATAAGGAGTTTGGCAGCCATAGGCAACTAAAGCTTTAGGTAGGGAAACTTATGGAGAGCGCAAGTCTCGTAAGGATTCCTAAAAGGCTTCTGGTGACATCTGGTGACAGATGACGCTATTAGGAGATTTTTGGTGACTTTGCAATTCCATTTGACATGTTTTGCTTCATAACGTGATATGTAAACGTCAAGTTGGATCGAAAAACACTCAGCCTGTCAGCCACATGCACAATGCAACACGGTGACAGGAAGTTTTTAAAATTTCTACGAGACATGAGCTCCCTATTGTCATAAATTGCTACATCCATCAAATTAACCAAGATAGATTGTTTGGTGTTTTACGCCGCGCTCAAGATTATTTCACTTATATGGTAGCATTGACAGTATTATTGTGGGAGGAAACCGGGCTCTATGCCCCGAGGAAACCCACGACCTGTCGGTGGTAACTGGCAACCATCCCACATGAGGTGTTCGAATGAAGTCAGAAAATTTTCCAATTTGTTTTTTTGGACTGAGTGGGATTCGAACCTGTGACCCATTGGTGGAAGGCTGTTCGGATTAAGCGTCCAACGCTCTACCTACTAAGCCACTGAGGCCCAAAACCAAGAGGGTACCCTGGTTAAAGGGTAATTGTCAAGCCCTCGGAGAACAAATTATTACAAGCATTTGTATGTACATTTCTTTCCAACATGTTTGAAAACATAAAATATTGGAGATCAAACGGAAACAAAAAAAACCAGTTGAGCGGACTTTTGTCCAAAGGGTCATAATTATTCTAAGTACAACATGAAACAAAATTGTGATCCTTAGTTAGATTGGAGTAGTAAATCTACAAATAACCATTCTACATGCAAAGGTCAGAGTGTGCTCAAATTTGTGTGTGCAAGAAATACCACAGGCCCTAACCATGCATCATCAAATCTGAGTTATACCATTGAATGCATTGATAGGCAAAGTAGTGAAGCCAAATTATACCATTGAATGCATTGATAGGCAAAGTAGTGAAGCCAGTGCTGTGTACCTCAAATTTGTGTGTGCAAGAAATACCACAGGCCCTAACCATGCATCATCAAATCTGAGTTATACCATTGAATGCATTGATAGGCAAAGTAGCGAAGTCAGTGCTCGGAGTGGTCAACAGTGCAGCCATGCTACAGTAATTAAAAAAGTTACTTGACATACTTTAAATACCTTGAAATATAGACCCTGTTTGGTGAGGTAGCCCTCTTTGGAGTTGACCTGCAGATAAACATAAAATGTCAGAGAAAATCATTTCTTCTCATAAATGAACATTTATATTACAAAGTATTCCAGAAAAATGTAGTGACTAAAGAAAAACTCCGGTCTGTCTTCAACCTGATGAAATATGATGGGCTCTGGTTTATATGGTGCTAAAGGAAAGGGTATTGATCCTGCAGTAAAAGATTTACCTTCTGGTGGCATTTACATGTATATGGGCAGAAACAGTTTGATTGATTAATTGATTGAATGATTGAAGCTTTGTGGCACACTCAAGAAACTGTGTCAATATGGCAGGTTAAGTGGAGATGATCCAAGGCTTTGTGCCCTGACCAAACCTCTGGACGGAGGCAACATGTATGCCAGGCTGGTCAACCGGCTTGAATACGGTAAGAATTCCACTAATTCAAGTAATCAAAACATTACGAAAAGCACTCTAAAAGTTTGAGACTTTTTGTTGGGTGTCTTACCTCCTGCATGGAGCGACTGATAATCCTATCGAGCAATGGCTATTGTTGTTTTAGACCAAACATGGCAGAAAGCAGTCTAATAATTTGTTATCTTCACATTGCTCGTCCTTGAATTAGCAGAATTCTTAATATTTTTTAAAAGAATAAGTTTGTTTAAAGCCTAAAAACACATGTACATGTAGCAGCATAGATAAATGTAGAATTGTAATACTTACAGAGAAGTCTTTTTTAGTGGTTGTTTCATCACCGATGTTGAATTCTGCATGGACAGTGACGGTATCATACTGATCGGGTTCATCCACTGACCTTGGATAGGCAGCCCTTAGTAACATCAATTGACCTACATGTATCGTAATCAAATATCATTGTTCACAATTGAGGATAGCTGTTTCATTATTCTACATGTATATTAATGAAATATAATAGTTCACTTATTCTAAACGTACATGAATTGTAATCAAATATTATTGTTTCCAATTTAGGATAGCTGTTTCATTATTCTATATGTATCGTAATCAAATATAATTGCTGACGACTTAGGATACATGTAGTTCTTTCATTATTCTACATGTATTGTAATCAAATATATATTATTGACAAAACAGGATAGTTGTTTCATTATTCTACATGTATCCTTTTCAAATATAATTGTTCAGAATTTAGAATAGCTGTTTCATTATTCTACATGTATCTTAATCAAATATAATTGTTCAGAATTTAGGATAGCTGTTTCATTATAACACATGCATCGTAATCAAATATAATTGTTCACAATTAAGGATAGCTGTTTCATTATTCTACATCTATTGTAATCAAATATAATTGTTCACAATTTAAGATAACTGTTTCATTATTCTACATGTATATTACTGAAATATAATTGTTCACAATTAAGGATAGCTGTTTCATTATTCTACACCTATGTGGGATGGTTGCCAGTTACCACCGGAAGGTCGTGGGCTTCCTCCAGGCATAGAGCACGGTTTCCTCCCACATTAAAACTGGCTACGCCGACATATAAGTGAAATAATCTTGAGCGCGGCCTAAAACACCAAACAATCAATCAATCATTTTTCTACATGTAAATATCATTTCTGGTTGGCATTTCAAATGGACAAGTGCACAAGACATTTAAATACCTTTCATTTCTCTTTAAATTAATATATGTTTTTCAAAAACTGTCAAGATCATGTAATAGTTATTATTATATATTTATGATCACTAAAACACACGGGCATAGGGAAAATCTTCTTGTCTAAAATAACCATGGAGACAAGTTATTATTATAGATAAAAGACAAAAATCCTGATAATTCTCCAATCATGAAAAATTCAATTTATATATATTGAACAATTCATTTGATCTATATCTACATGTATGATTTAAATCTAGAGTTGTGGTAGGGTTGAGGGTACCCCTTGGAATTTAGGAGTTTTCTATGGAGGTGACGGGGAGGGGGGGGGGGGGCATCAATCAACCAATCAAACAAAGAGATGAGAATGTCAATGGAGACACTCAACTGATTCCCTTGGAAGTCAGGAGTTTTCTATGGAGGGGAGGGAGGGGGCGGGGCATCAATCAACCAATCAAACAAAGAGATGAGAATGTCAATGGAGTCACTCAACTGATTCCCTTGGAAGTCAGGAGTTTTCTATGGAGGGGAAGGAGGGGGCGGGGCATCAATCAACCAATCAAACAAAGAGATGAGAATGAAGATGGAGACACTCACCTGATTCCCTTGGAAGTCAGGAGTTTTCTATGGGGGGGGGGGAGGGGGCGGGGCATCAATCAACCAATCACACAAAGAGATGAGAATGTAGATGGAGACACTCACCTGATTCCCTTGGAAGTCAGGAGTTCTCTATGGGGGGAGGGAGGGGGCGGGGCATCAATCAACCAATCAAACAAAAAGATGAGAATGTAGATGGAGACACTCACCTGATTCCCTTGGAAGTCAGGAGTTTTCTATGGGGGAGAGGGAGGGGGCGGGGCATCAATCAACCAATCAAACAAAGAGATGAGAATGTAGATGGAGCCACTCACCTGATTCTCCACTTATCAATGGCTTATTTGAAATGTGATGAAGAAAATCGGCCATTGAGCTGAAAATGCCGTGCCCAAATCTAAGTTCATTATTGTTAACAGTCAATGTAAAGTGTTTCACAGATTTATTACACCTACAAAACCACAACAGAAACACAAACCAAATAGAAACAAAATAAAAGCTATGTACAATAAAAAACATTCAGAAAATATAACTGACGAAGAAAAGTACTGAACAAATGGAAGAGAAAGGTAAAGCTGATAGCAAAACGGAGAAATCAAATACAAACAAAATTCATTATAAAAGCAATCATCGACTGAAAACCAGTATAAATTATTTTATGAAATAAGATAGGGATATTCAAAACCCTGTGTGGGGGGCTCGGCGGTCTAGTGGGTTACAGTGATTGTCCCTTGGTCCCACACAGACCTTGCATCGATGCGGCGCGAGTTCGAATCACACTCAGACCAATACAATTTTTGGATTTTTCACTCGGTCGCCGTATGTTCTCCGCGCAATGAGCTCGGTTTTCTCTCCCACTAAACCTGGCAATGTCGCCATATAAGTGAAATAATCTTGAGTGCGGCGTAAAACATCAAAACACTGTAAAATAATGCCAATGTGAAAACATTTTTTTCAAGCATAATCATTAATTTTAATAACGGTTTTACTTAATAGGTTTTATTAGTTGTTTTTCTTACACTTGGACATGCAAAATAAACCTAGATTTTGCACAGTTATCAAACAAAGTAGGTTGTTATCGAGATAAAACAGAGAGGGAAAGGCGTCTTCAATTTATGTAATTGCAAAAAAAAGCTTCCCATGAAATACATCAAAGAGAGAAACATACACAAACTAAATTACACCTGTATACATATATGAATCTACCTGACAGATATGGCATATTCTCCATCTTTAGAACTGGGTCTTAACAGGTAGGTCCCATCCTCTCCATTCTGTAATAATAGGGACTCAGCAACATGTCTGTCAGCATTAGGGTGATACCACCTGAAAAAAAAAAAAATTGAGAATCCATGTAGTAAGTTATTCAATGCCAAAAGGCTTGTGACTGTTCTGGTCGCCACAAATATCGAGACCCCAATTTAAGTTTGGTACATGACAGATTGTCCAAGCATAAGCTTCATATATCAGAAGAAAAAAAATTCTAATCCATGAAATAATTACAGAGTAACTCCATGCCAAAAGGCTGGTGACTGTTTTGGTCGCCGCGAATATCAAGACCCCAATTTAATTTTGGTACAGGACACACTATCGACTCATAAGCTAGTGCTGCTAGTTATAACTGAAACAAAATTGATAATCGATGCAAAAAGTACCGAGTTATTCAATGCCAAAAGGCTGGTGACTGTTCTGGTCGCCACAAATATGGAGACCCCAATTTAATTTTGGTACATGACAGATCGTCCAAGCATAAGCTTCATATATCTGGAAAAAAATATTTATAATCCATGAAATAATTACAGAGTAACTCAATGCCAAAAGGCTGGTGACTGTTTTGGTCGCCGCAAATACCACACTATCTAGTAGCTTATGAGTAGTCTACTCATAAGCTAGTTATAACTGAAAACAAATTTAAATCCATCAAATAGTTCCAGAGTTATTAAATGTCAAAAGCTGGTTGGCTGTTTTGGTCGCCAAAAATATTGAGACTCCAATTTAAAAAAATAAACTCAGGCAATAGGTTTTAAGTTATGGAGCGGACAGGAATCTGGGACGGACAACGGTACACCAATATACACCCACTTTAAGAACGGGCGTATAAAAAAAAAAAAACATATATGTAGACATATGTAGTAAATGCAGCTTTAATCATAAATTTTATTTTGTAAAATATTATCTAGTATGACATGCAGGATTATTGGGGCAGATTCAATTATTACATGCACATGTACATTATCTTTATTTGATTATTTAATGCACAGGCGGTGATGCAATTTCTGATGCAATTTCTAGGAGGTTCATTTTGAAAAGTTTTTAAAGTTTTTAAGCTTATGAAAATGTGATATTTAAATAACAAAAATAAATGCAATACATTTAAGTCGGTTTCAAAATAACTATTTGATTGGCAGCCATGCAGAAGCAAACCACATTTAAGGAAATGAATGTACACATGTAGGCCGATTGCTAAATGATGTCATAGGAGCGATAAAACCGTGCATTAAAATTAATTTGCAAAGAAAGTATAGGTGTCCAGTCATGCATGTCACAACAAAGAGCTTAACAACGTGATCACTACAAAGTCAGAACCTTTCAAATATCCCATAATTTTGTAAGTGATGTCATCAGGCTTTCAGCCCATTCAATAAGCCACATAAAAAACTGCGTGTTTGTGTCTAGTAATATTTTCACATCACCAACAGTATCATGTCATGTTTTCAGGTAAAAATAGCTCAGAAATAACAAATGGAAATTTTTTTTAAATCAGAACTGAGAGGCTTATCCCTATGTTTTGATATAAGATAATATTTATGAACACTAAAACACAGGGAAAATCTCCTTGTCTAAAATAACCCTAGAGACAAGTTTCTAATTGTGTTAAAAGGAGGTATATCCTTTAGACCTTTATACCCAATCATAAGTTGTTGTAATAAACTAAACCCATGATATTTATATATTTATACCAGAATAAAAAATCTCAATTTCAGTGCATGTAGAGTTGGCTCCACAACAAAGCAATTTATTTAGCAGGGCTTACTAAAGGAAAAGAAAAAACCCTTTTAATTTCAGCATAAGCTGTTAAAATTTACCTTTTCATATGGCACCCAAAAAATATTTCTGCGATTTGTTCATGACCCATGGTGAAGATTATAAAAGATTATACAACGATGAAACCCTAATTTGCTACTAGGCACAAAATCTCCAATTTTTAAACCAAGGTTAATTTCACTCTTCAAAGTTGAAACTTACATGTACATTGAATTACAAAACTTTGAGATAAATGTGGCTACAAACTGGTCTGTGTGCAATATTGGCGTGAGAGTTACAAATAGGCCCTAAAGTGGGTTAAATTAACTTAGTCTTAAATAGGGAAACTTTGAAACCTGACCAATTTGATTTAAAAATTCAGAAGCTTTTTAGTGCTTTTAGTCTCGAAAATGTACCATAAAGTATTGTATAGATTTTCCTCATTCCAACGCCAATCATTTAGTTTTTGACGGCCTTCAAAGTCTCTTACTGTCGTGACGATCAGAAATTATGAAAAAAGTGTAAATTTTGGCAGCTCATGCCACTTTAAGTGTTTTAGATGTTTTTTTTTCAAAAAGAGGCCTGCAGTCTTTGCAATTGTTCAACTTTATCCCAGTGAGGCTTTTTCTCACTATATTTGTTGGCAATAATGCTGTAATCTGTCACTGACTTGTGACTGTCCATCATTTTCATTACCTTGTTCAATATTTAAATAGAACACACAAAGGTTTCGAAACTTACCCAAGTTCTTCAAAGTTCTCTTGAGAAAATGAATTTCGAGACATGTTCCAGTAATTTCCTTCAATGGTCAAGGTGATATATTATTTGTTAACTTGAACTGACAGCCTGCAGTCCAAAAACAACATTTTTGCCACAACTCAACATCAATGTGAACTTAGTTTCAGCGTATTCAACGTTAGTATCAGTAAACATCTGCAAAAAAAAAAAATGGTGATATAATGATAATAAATGATTGATTGGGGCTTAAAGATTAAGTCACAGTGTCAAATGAGAAATGATTAAGTGTCAAATGAGAAATGATTAAGTGTCAAATGAGAAATGATTAAGTGCCAAATGAGAAACGATTAAGTGCCGAATGAGAAATGATTAAGTGCCAAATGAGAAATGATTAAATGCCAAATGAGAAATGATTAAGTGCCAAATGAGAAATGATTCAGTGCCAAATGAGAAATGATTGAGTGCCAAATGAGAAATGATTGAGTGCCAAATGAGAAATGATTGAGTGCCAAATGAGAAATGATTAAATGCCAAATGAGAAATGATTAAGTGCCAAATGAGAAATGATTAAGTGCGGAATGAGAAATGATTAAATGCCAAATGCCAAATGATAAAATGCCAAATGAGAAATGATTAAGGCATCAACACTAAGTACGGTAAGTTGTTTGGTGATGCCTTAATCATTTCTCATTAGAATGTAATCCACATTTAAAGAGAGTTTCAAACATTTCTAATAGAGGTTAGATCAAATCAATGCATTGAAAGGCTAAATCGAACACACTGAATTGATTAATTGATTGATTGTGGACGTCACATTCAACAGTTAAAGTGGCACGAACCGAAATACATGTAGTGTTCGAAAAGTATACAAAATTTAAATAACCGGGACGACCATTCATTCATTCTAAACCAAAGTTAGTTCAAAACCATACTTTAACGTATATTATCTAGACTAAAAGTACTAAAATGCTTCTGAATTATAAGTCTTGAGAAAAATAGTCAATAATTACAACATTCTGTTTTAACGTCAAAATATCAACATTTTGGCAGCTCATGCCACTTTAAGGTTATATGGTAACGAAAGTACAAACCTACCAAAACATCACCCTCCCAATCAACCCACCACCCACATCTAAATTTGGACAATAGGCTCCACAGACCATAGAAAATCAGGAAGGCTAATGTATTGGGCATACTTAATGTTCCTCTTTGCTGGGTCAGCATACATGGCTAAAGCAGAGCACAATGCTCCAGCTTGCAGGCTACGCTGAATTGAAGATTTATTTATCCAAAATGAGTATCTTATAGACTGCAGTACCTTCACTAATCAATCGGGAGATTAAGGAATGAAATGATAGAGAGCACAATTTTGTATTATTCTGAAAATGCTGAAGTGGCAGGAGCTACCAAAAGATTGAAAATTTTGACATTAAAATAAATATATCAGTAAACCCAGTAACTCCTACTAACCCAAGATGTGAGCTAATAACAGAAAAAGTAAAATATCCAGAATATTTGAACGAAGTTTTTGGTGTTTTGCTGCTTATGTTACTATTTAAATGTTCATCTCCAACATGGCTATCGTTGGAAAACTCTTATTTTGTACTTTATTACAAACAATAAACTTATTTTGTTTGAAAGATTTTTTTATATTTGGCAGCTCCTGCTATTTTGATAAAGCCTTTGTTTGTTTCATGTTTGTTATACAAAGTGGTCATAAATGCATCAAAGAGATTACTCATTCTGTCATGAAAGGGCTAAAATATCAGTGGTTCACCTCAATAGGACTTTTAAGTTGTTGTAATAAAACAAAACCAATGATATTTCATAAGGTTGAAAAGAGACAGTAATTCGACTATAGTCAGTAAAATTTGCTGGAAAACTTTGCATGGGCTCAGCCATTTTACTTTGGTTTACGCTGGTTTGCTATAGGTTTAGATAGTAATCAATAAGCTCTGATATTCTTTAATGTTCACTACCAAAATCCGAGATGATAGGACGCCCTGGGGGCATTAAAAGTTAGGGTCATGTTTCAATGGGTTTGTGTATTTTCGAAATATAGAGTACTCTGTTTATAGAACTAAGGTCAGATTCCAAAGAGCAATACTGCTTTTTTATTAATATAGCCTTTTTCTTCAAGGGAACGAAGAATTCTATTGCAATTTCCAACATTTTCAGGTTTAATTTCCTTATCAAGTTTTTGTTGAAATAGGGTTGTTTAGTTGCTGTTCTACCTCCTCAATCATAATTCTGTCTAGACATACATGTAATAACTATTTCCGAGCATTTATCAGCATGTGTTATAATGATATATGCTTTGATGTCCCATTAGCTTACTCAAGGCAAGACGTTCTGACTAAGTAAGGCTATGTTGGTTTCTAGGATTAGGTAAACAATACAGTTTCCTAGATACAAAATTCCGACTTACGTTCATATTTGGATCACACATGTGAGAAAGGGGCCGCACGTATAGCCGCTTTAAAACATAAAAAATATCGGTATATATTACCCAGACCTATAATTCTGGAGAAGTCCATAACATGGACTAATTTACTAATAGAGAGGTCCCTATCAGATAAAGATTCCGGGCAAAGCAGAAATGAAAGACTTTAAGTCCTCTATTGAGTAGAGATATATCATCAGCAGTGTGTTCCTCATTACTTACATTAGAAATATTACTCCATAAGCTGAAAGTAGGGCGGCACATGCCCTGTCCCAAATTTAGTTTAAATCAAGTGTCTGAAGCCCAGTGGGTATACAAGCAATTTGCTGTATATAGATAAGGATTATCATATATTTATGAACACTAAAACACATGGAAAATCTTCTTGTATAAAATAACCACGGAGACAAGTTTCTAATTGTGTTAAAAAGAGGTATATCATTTAGACCTTTATACCCCATTATAAATTGTTGTAATAAAGTAAACCTATGATATTTCATTAGGTTGACGACTGACAGGAGATTGGCCTTAGTCAGTAGAATTTTCTGGAACACTTTGTAACACATTGACAATGGTTACGCATGTTAACTATGGCAAGAACATCGGTGGACTGTTATACATGTATTTCATTTATCAAATACCATAATATGAGTTAACAAGAATGCAGGGCAACCCGTTAAGACCTTACCTGAAAACCTGGCTGATAAAAAAGACCAATAAATCCCAGACAGGTCACACTCTAAAGGTTCACTGGATCTGACCTAACTTAGATAAGCAGAGTGTTTTAAATACCAAGGAAAAGCCATGTAAATAAAGCTCAAAAACCCCAACATATAGGAGATCCTTCTTTCTCGGATAAAGGCATGGGTTTACCTGTCTGGCTATAAGAAAATACTGCCAGTCTGAGGTTAACCTTACCTGTAAATTACACCTGTATATAATGTGGCTATGCCCAAATGCAAACAGCGTCTGGAATCATCTACAGGTAGAGCTGGGCCAGTGTTTCAAGCTAACGGGCAACACGCAAATTAAATTCTTTAACATACGAAAACTGGTACAATCCTAAGCATTTTTATCTCTTTATACCTACACAATATAGTCCCTATTGAATAGCTGTTGAAAACTCGGATACAACTTGATGTTTATCACCAGGAGAACTTCTGTAACAATGAACAAGTTTACTACGGACAATTAAAATTACCATATTTAGTGATAAAAAGCTCTGCAACTCGTAAAAAGGGCGCCTCACCAAGGCCACTCGAGTATGTATACATCTGCTATAAACTGATAAAAGGTACATTACAATGAAGTAGGCCTACTTCAGACAATGCTTCTGGTAAAGTTATATATTAATATAATAGATATTCTACTAACTAAGGCCAACCTCCTGTCAGTCGTCAACCTAATGAAATATCATAAGGTTTACTTTATTACAACAATTTATGATGAGGTATAAATGTCTAAATGATATACCTCTCTTAGTGTTCATAAATATATATATTTATGAACTAAATACATGGCTACATATATGTAGCCAACATCTGGTTATTAGAAAAGGATATATAATGTCCAGGTCAGTGACCAGTGTCAACTACTAATCTCATACAGGCATATATATAGTGGTTAGAGGATATCTTCACCCTGTATGACCTCAGAAGGACAATACATTCATGAGGACCATATTGAAATGTACGCATCTGATTAACTGTGTTACATACATGTACATGTACATAAACGCTACTTGCTGTGAATGATATATTCATATATGTTTTGACTGTCAAAAACTGACCTACTAACGTTGAAATCTTTTAAACTTTCAAATGACAAGAAAACAGAGCTCAGTTGTCCAACAACGAAAGATTAAAAATATGTATTAACTTACATGTACCCCTGAATATGTGTATTCGTCGAAAACTAAACAAACATCCGCTTTACAATATGATAGTAACTGGGCTAACAACATCAACATGAACACTAAATTATACTTTCAGACACACGCTGTCATTTAATATTCCTCCCACTTAAGATAAAGTCATTGAAGCAGAGAGCATGCTATCGTGTCATTTCCTACAGTTATTAATAGACCCAGGGAATAGAGCTATCTCATCAGATCGGAATACAATAAAACCCCATTGTTTCCGATATATTAATATGAACTAAAGACAGAAAAAAAGTTTTTGTAAACAGTTACAATGACAATGACAATTTAATCAAGGAATCCAAAACAAAAAATTGCAACCCAAATATCTTATAATTTGTTATCAGTACATATATATATATTTATATAGATAATAAAAGATAAGTATCTGCCCAGGATCAAATATGAAAAACGAAAAGTAATGACAGTGACAACGTTGTCACTGTCATTTCTTTTCGTTTTTTATATTTATATATATATGTAAATTTATGTACTTGACTTTCGCTTTTTAACAGTACAAAATCATTTATATCATGAATAACAAGGTCTTCATTTTAGGACCTGAATGATATTCAATGAACCCAATCTGCAATACACTAGATTTCGTAAGATACAACTCTAGATAAATACATGTACACATGTATGTACAATATATTATTTTTCTAATCAAATGTAGATAGGATTTTGGGTCAGTCATGAGGTGGAGCATACCTGTAGGCCTACACATGCACATGTACATGATTCATGAAATCTACACATGCAATTGACATTCTTGAAGCTACAAATATCATTATAGCATGAAATTACACACAATATTTGTCCAACAATTGAGACTAAATTGGAATAAGGGAGCCTTGTTTAAGTTTTTAAAACCATGATAATAAATCTTATTGAATTCAAGAACTACATGGAATTTAAGTCTCATCTACTTGATTTATTAAGTCATTGGTATGAGCGACCAAAATGAATGCCAATATTAAGCATTAGCAACGGTTATCCGTCCCCCCCCCCCACCCACCCACCCACCTGTCACTGCAAGCCCCCACTCCCTTCGACACACACACCCACTCCCACTAATAATTTCCCTGATGATGATTGCAGAATACTGTAACTTAGTGTAACTGTAACTGTAATAGGCTTCCGTAACAGCCCCCATCCCCCAGATTGTGTAAGTGTAACTGTAATAGGCTTCCGCAACAGCCCCCCACCCCCACCCCATTAATATTGTAAGTGTAATTACAAAAAGGCTTCCATAACAGCCCCTCACCCCAACCCCATTTATATTGTAAGTGTAACTGCAATAGGCTTCCGTAAAATCAGCCCCCACACTGACACTAATATTGTAAGTGTAACTGCAATAGGATTCCGTAACAGCCCCCCACACTCCCACTAATATTCATATTGTAAGTGTAACTGTAATAGGCTTCTGTAACAGCCCCCCCCCCCCCACACACACTCCCACTAATATTCATAATGTAACAGCCCCCCCCCCCCCCACTAATATTCATATTGTAAGTGTAACTACAATAGGCTTCCGTAACAGCCCCCCCCCCCCCCACCCCGCCCCCATTAATATTGTATTTGTAGGCCTAAGTGTAACCGTAACAGCCCCCACCCTAGTCCGAAATATCTGCGATGATGATGTAAGACATTTTCTGACAGATAGGCCATCATGATGATGCCTTGATGGCCTATCTGTCAGAAAATGTCTTACATCATCATCGCAGATATTTCGGACTACCCCCACCCTGACACTAATATTGTAACTTAAGTGTAATAGCATAGCAATAGACTTCCGTAACAGCGGCCCCCCACAGTGCCACACTGACACTAATAAGTAATATTGTAACATTGTAACTGTTTTGTAACACTGACAGCTTCCGTAACAGCCCCCCCCCCCCCCCCCCCCTCCCGCGCAATACCCCCAGCTAATACTTTATCTGTACCGGTAAGTGTAATTGGCTTCCGTAAACTTACGTGGTTGGACAAATCAAGCAACTGGCTTCTGTGAGAGTTAACTTAGTAGACATGTTCTTGGCGGAATCTATACATTGTAGATTCAAATATTTTCAAGTTTTTACTTGATTTCCTGACTCCCTCTTCTGGTTGGAAGCCATGTCAGAGTATCTTACTCTAAGGGAGATAAACCTTGTTTAAAATATATTCATATTATCATTAAATATCAGGGATTATTTCAAAACTATAAATATCAATACTTTCTTGTCACTGAATATTGTGCTTTTATGTTCATTTTAAAGTATTTCCATGGATTGAGAGGAAATTCCTGCTTTAGGTGCCTTTACCCTAATTTTAGGGGAAACGATATTAAATGGCGACAGAGTAAATACAAGGCAGGCTAAATGCTAAACGATAATAATGTTTCAACAGAATCATATGCATCCATTGAGTTTTACGATGATTATTTAGGTAATTCAAATCAAAATAAGAAGAAGAAGAAAAAAATGAATCCATATGCTAATTGCTATACATTTATTTAAGTCGTCCGTTTCGCTATTTCTTTTTTTCCCTTTTTCGGCTCTTCTCTCTCGTTAAATATGGCGGCAATAGACACCAAAGGAAGACTTCCTTCTTCAACAACTCCTTCCTCATTTAACCAGTCTTTAGATATGGATACTGAGGAAGGAATAGATAAGAATGCCGAATCTAACAATTGTATCCCTGGAATCGGAGATCACTATAGTGTTAGAAGATCTGATGGCTCTTGGCGTATGTCTTGGTTTTCATTTTCAAGCTGCAACAGCAACAACAACAACAACAATTTTGTCCTAATTTCTGCCTTAGCCGCACTCGTGTGTCTCTATCAGGTTGGGGAAATACGTGAATCGACGGATATCCGTGAATCCACGGACTATCCGTGAATCGACGGACAGTTTTGTCACAGAACGACGGATAGGCACCTGTCAAAAACGATACAAGTTATCCGACTTCCAATTCTTACGAAGACGCAAAGTTTTGCAGTTCAACAACAACAGAACAGCTTTCAAGCTTTCCATTCACACTCTTATTTCGTCCTCAGCTTCAATATTTTTCTGCGCTGAAGCCGTCAAAGTCGCTGACACAAACTGTCAAAAAGCAGTTCGCCATTTTGGATAAATAATTTCGATAAGAAAATAAACATTTACATACATTTGAAACCCCGCAAATTAAAGCGTGCTTCTTCGTCTTTCCATACCGGTCACGTGGTTTAAATATGTCCACCGGCAAGATCACACAAGGGCATCTAAAGTAGGGCCCTCCAAGAATGCAGCGCCACTAGCCATTGTATGGTGAACCAAAGGGGACTAATTTGCCTTGGATACTGTATGCCTCTTGTACATGACAGGCCTGCTAGATTAGTCCCCTTTGGTTCACCATACAATGGCTAGTGGCGCTGCATTCTTGGAGGGCCCTACTTTAGATGCTCTTGTGTGATCTTGCCGGTGGACGTATTTAAACCACGTGACCGGTATGGAAAGACAAAGAAGCACGCTTTAATTTGCGGGGTTTCAAATGTATGTAAATGTTTATTTTCTTTTCGAAATTATTTATCCAAAATGGCGAACTGCTTTTTGACAGTTTGTGTCAGCGACTTTGACGGCTTCAGCGCAGAAAAATATTGAAGCTGAGGACGAAATAAGAGTGTGAATGGAAAGCTTGAAAGCTGTTCTGTTGTTGTTGAACTGCAAAACTTTGCGTCTTCGTAAGAATTGGAAGTCGGATAACTTTTATCGTTTTTGACAGGTGCCTATCCGTCGTTCTGTGACAAATTCATTCACTTGTGACAAAGTCGATTCACGGATAGTCCGTGGATTCACGGATATCCGTCGATTCACGTATTTCCCCAACCTGTCTATCCTGGTTTACTTCCTTTGCCGGTCAGGTAGATATTTCTGCCTTTGAGTATGAGTTTAGGGACAGACTATAGAATTGGTCCGTCAGTCTCAAACCGCTAGAATCGACAGGGGGGCAAGCCACCCTGAAACCCCCCGTTTTATTCAATTCTTCTAGAACTTAGTCTTTTGACTAAACTATCCCTACTAAAAAGTTAAAAGAAATAACATCTAAAAGACGAATTCGAAGAGAAGTTAAAAACGACGGACCAATTCTATATTTGCACCGAGTTTAGATGAGTGTCATACATAATTATCAAATTTAAATGGCAAACAATCCTCTGATGAGCTGCCTTGGCACTGGCAATAAAGATTCTATAACTTAGGCGGCCTGAAACGTGAGAGCTTGCTGTCAAGAATACAATCAGGTTGGGGAAAGTTGCTGATCGGCGGGTTGTCCATCGCTCGACGGATAAACCCTCGAACGACAGAGAATAGACCCTGTCGATCGGTGGGTAAAGTTTGGACAAAAATGACAATTTTCTTTCTATCTGCTCTCATACGACAACAGTGCATGTTCCAAGCTTGTTGTGAATGGCTAGCTCTACCTTCAAAGTCAACTCGCTGTGTGCACCGAAGCCTGTGAAATTTATTTCTTAAAAGTCTAAAACAAATTGCGCCATTTTAAGCATGTGTTTTAAAATAAACTGATACATCTACTTACATGCTTCACCTATCTACGTGGCTGTGGTCGATGACTGTTAGCCTTTGACACTATGCCAGCTCTTCGGAAAGGAAGGGTCACTTAGTACGGTGTACCCCAATTGTCAGCAACTTTGGTGATGTTTATGCATGTTTTATTGACAAAACGTCAAAGACGAACTTAGGGGTTTATTAACAGAAAAGGGTTAGGTTTAGCCATGTTTATTCACAAAACCGAAGGATCCTCTTGGATTCATCAAACTATGTTATCGCAGGTCAAAGGGTTAATAAATATGAAGTGAGCATGCGTGTATCTCAGTTCAGGTAACACATAGAAATTTAACGTTTGTTAGGCCGTTCGGAAAAAAATATGTGTTTCCGGTAACATGTTTGAAAAAAATTGGGTAGGTAGGTAGGGAAATTTTTTTTTTTTTTTTTTTTATCTTTTTTTTTTTTTATGTTCTGACTTGCTATTCGATCGATTGGTGTTTAGCATACATTATACATGATCTGATATAATCGCTTGACAAAAATATATGGATTAAGCTTTTCTACAGACTGTATTCATGGTAAAGTGTTTGACGACTATATTTTCTTCTGTAATTAAACACTTTATATAGGGTAACAAACTTTATTTATGTGTAAGGATATATGTTTAACATTTGACAAAAAATGAAACTAAAAAACCTCTATCTGTTCAATGTATTCATTTTCTATACAAAAAATTGTTCATTGTTTTGTAGCAATTCTTAAAGATTGTTTTTAATAAAGATTATTTATATGTTTGCTAAATCATTAAACTTAAAACTCAAAGCTTTGGATCAGCTCGTCAGTAAGCATGCAATGTCAGAATTTTATTATTTACAGCTTCAAAATCACTTGTGAAATGAAATAGAGAATAGCTACAATTTCCCCTAAATTTTGCACCTGCTGTCAAATATTTTTTTCTTTTTTACCCATATATGTAAATATCCAAATAACAAGTTTCGTTTTCCTGTGTTGACATTTTGATTTTGACACGTTGTTGTTGTAATAATGTAATGCCACGCTTTACCGGTACTTAACAATTGTGTCTGTGTACGAAGGAAAGTCCATGCCAATTGCCAATACAGACCTGTTTTATTTGAGAAAATTCAATGTATCAATGACTGCGTTTTGGCAGTTTTTCCGGAATAAATCACATTGATAGAAAGACTTTCAGTTTCAGAGAAAGTTAAACAGATCAAGCCTACATGTTGACTGACTCTCACATGCAGAGGTGCTTCAGGGAGTACATGTAACTTGCTGTATGTTTTAAGGAGAGTGCCACTGCTAGGAGAGCCAGAACAACTGATGCATCATGGTCAATTTCATTTAACCCTGTTCTCATAACCCTGGTCTACCGACTCCTCTTACATTGAATAAGATATGCTCACTTATAGACAAATTTGAAACGGATCATTGGAATAGGGTGACATTTCTAAATAACAGCAGGAATGGAGACTCATGTTGCGTTGCAAACGAAGTAAAAATGAACAGATTAAACTTAAAGAAATGTTTGTTTCTTGTCAAGACATTGTATATTTTCCGTCTTAGATAACAAGAATTCAGTATTTTTAGGTTTGAATTGAGTTTGACTATTGATATTCGACCTCAAATACCGGTATCGGCGTGCAGGAAGCCATTGATTTTCCACCACGCACTGATCGAAAAATAATTTTCTTAGATCAGCGGGTGCAGTAAATCTTCAGCAATTAACAGGGTGTTTTAATGTTTTCTTTCCTTTAAAGTCGACTTCAATTACATCTGAACAGCAAACAGGATTTTGGATTCCGTTTTTTTTCTTTCTTGCAGATATTTGGTAAAAAAAAAAAAAAAAAAAAAAAAATCGCCGACTGGCCATTTGCCCATATTTTTACGGTCGGTCGGGTTACCGGAAACACACAATTTTTTCCGAACGGCCTTACGTGGGTATTGTTTGGACAAAAATGACAATTTCGTCCCTCACTCGCGTTTTCGCCAAACTATTAAGTTCTGCGACAACAGTGCATGTTATCAGGGATTCATAGAAGTCCAAAATTTACAAACCAAAATCAAAAAATTCAGTTTCTTAGAAGGCGAAATTCATTTTTTTTTAAATTTACCGACCATTTTAGGGTTAAAATTGAGTTAAAATCTATGTTACAAACCAGTTCCAATTTAATATTTCTTTTTTTTCTAAAAGTATGAATTCCAAGAAAAAAATCAGGTTTGACAGAAAACTAATGGTAATAATATATATATATATATAATGTCAAACCTAGATCAAAGTTATCCCTAATCTCTTCTTCATGTGCAACAATAAAAAAATACACAATTATTTGATTTAGTTAAAAATGAATTAAACTATTTGAGAACTATGGTTCAGGGGAGGTAACTAAGGGTAATTTCATGTTGTAAGACACAAGTTGTCTCCCCTTTTATTTTCTATACGACCAAAAACAGCGGAATAAATATAACAAGTCGTCAATTATTACGATTATTGTGGTTAATACTCCCCAAAATTTCTCAGTTCATCAAAATCGGCTTATTTTAAAATGTTTAGGTAATTAAAAAGACTACCAAAGTGCAAAATAAGCCATGTTGTGGAGACACTGAAACAACAACAACAAAAGAATGACGGCCATGGTCGTTTGACGGCGGTTTCTAAATAAACTTTTCCCTTGAACTTAGATTTTTTTCATTATAAACAGTGGATATCAATCAAACAGTATTCAGTTTTTCACGCCCAAATTGAGTTTGGAAATTTTAAACTGAAAATATTGAGTTTTTCAACACCAAATTCAGTTTTAAACTCAATTTTACGAACCGAATATCGGTAAGTAAATTGGACGTGTCTGAACCCCTGGTTCTAAGCTTGTTGTATATGGCTAGTTCTACTTTCAAAGTCAACTCGCCGCGTGCGTTGAAGCCGGTAAAATTTATTTATTTAAAGTGTAAAACAAATTGGGCCATTTTAAGCACGTGTTTTCAAATAAACTGAAATATCTACTCGCATGCTTCACCTATCAATGTGTAGTGCACGCTCTGTAGTCTTCAAAAATGACCACAAGGCGTAAATCCATGCCCAAGTAAGGCAGAAATTGTCGAAAGAACTGGAACTGACATCTATCAAAAATGGAACAGCAAAGGTCAACTGAGATCAATCAGAAAAGTGACAAGAAGTTCCATGTTAGAGCTGCACGCTTCCAGTACTTCATCGATGTACTGCCATTTTTTCTCTAGATACGGCGTGATTGAACAGTAAAATGCAAGTGTTCGGGTAAACTCGTATGTTTTTTCTGCACAGCTGAATAATTTTCGATCATTGGCTTTGACTTTGACAAGCGAGTCAAGTTTAAAAGCCGCGTTCTTTTCCTCTCGTATAGTCAGACATTATTTCATATACACAGGGACTGATCCAGGGAAAATTTGGGCATACCATTTCGGTTCAAAATGTTCCAACAATAAGACAAAAACAACATCTCTGGCCCAAAATTCAACATTAAATGCTATTTTGACATTAAAATCCGTTGGTTTTAAGAATTTGGGCGGATTTTTTGCTTGTGAGTTTGGGCGCCCATACCTGTATACAGGTATCAAAATGTCTCTGAATCAGTCTATGATACATGTAAGTAAAATAATCTTGAGTGCGGCGTAAAACATCAATCAATATAGTATATAAAGCTCAATAACATTCATATTACAGTTTAGTACTACATGTACCACTTCTATGCTAAATTTTTGATAATATATTCCAATAGAAATTATACAATGGTTCTTTTGATTTTAATATTTTGTTATTTTATATAGATGCTGCTGAAATTATCCAGATACGAACATCTGACCAAACTGCTGGTAAACCAGAGTTCTATGTGCATTATGAAGGCTGTAAGTATTAAAATAAACACTACATGTATATTGTTCTGTGTTTTTATAAATGATTTATTGAAAAGTTCTAATGTTCCTATAAAGCTTGTTTAAGGATATCATTCTTTCAGTTGAAAATGGGTGATCTGGCATCATAAGGAAAGAAGTGAATAAATTTCCTATAGGATCAGGCCAAAATTGGCTTTTAAGTGTGGAGAAGGTTGTAGGGGTCTAAAAGCAAAGGGACACTACATAGTGTCTGTGGGAGTGGGAACCAGGGAAAGGAGTAAAAGACATGGCTGTTACATATAAACCTCCTTGATATAACACTCCTTTGCAAAGATCACCTGAAAACTAAATCAGGCAAATGATGTAAACAGTTTGAGAACCCCTGGCTAATGTATATGAATACAAGAATTTTGATTTCACACATCTGATTTCATGAAGCTATTTTTTATTCTCACCGAAAACTTTTGGGGGAGAATATAGTCGCCGCTTTGTCCGTCCGTCCGGATTTCTTGTCCGGGGTATATCTCTGCTAATATTGTCAGCAAATGTCAGGATTGGGTTGAAACTTGGTTGGTATATATCCTCATTCCCAAGAAGTTCCGAGTGTTAGGTTTTTTCTCAATGATCTTCATATTTTAATGTTCAGAGTTATTACCCTTTTTCTGCAAATTGTCAAATTCTACCTGTATCTATTGCCCCTGCCATATCTGGGTTATTATGTCGAGGATTGGTTTCAAACTTGGTTTGTATCTGACTTTCAAATATCCCCCCCCCCCCCCCCCCCTCCCCTGTCCCTACATGTATCTTTTTAGATTTCTGTTTTCATTTGAATGTGCAATAAATTACATTAACATATTCCAGTTGTGTTGTGCTCTAATAATAATTTCGCACAACCAGGGCTCAAAATGGGAATTTTCTGATGGCCTATTTTTTCCAGCCCAAAATAATATTGCAGGTCAAATGTAACATCACCTGCTGATAATAAAATTGAACAGCAATTTGCAGATGACTGATAATTAGGAATAGGCGGAGGTCGCTGTTTGTCCATTGAAATAGACATTCAGGACAGATATGACTTACATGTAGTCATGTACCAAGTTTTGTTTCTAAGATTCCGGAGGCAAAAAAAAAATTGCAAAAGTACTTTATCTCCTCCCTGAAGACTTACAAATTACACTATATAATATCTCAATAGAATCATGGACTGTTTTTAAGTTGTGGAGAACTCTGGACAAAAAGACCTATTTTTATGGCCTGCTATTTTTCGTAGAATTTGTAGAATTTAGCAGGTCATTTTCAACGTGGCCTGCTTCCTACAATTTTTCGCCAGTTTTTTGCCATTAGCCGGCTTCCATTTTGAGCCCTGACAACGCAGACATGACCTTCCACTTCAGTGGGCAAAACCTGATCTAGTTGACTTCGCCATATTTTTCAGACCATAAATGCATTTGGATTGGCTTGGAATGAACAGTATCTTGTATATTTCTGTTTAATTTCTTTAAATGTCAATAAACTCGGATGGCACACGCATCGCCTACCAAATCAATCGATAGCCATTAATGTTAGTATGAGTTGCAAGTAAAGGATCATTAAGGCACCAATAGTCTTCTTGGATGAACTGACTGAATCACATCATACATGTATACAATGTATTTACTTTGCTCATATGGTAGTGGGATTTCTCATTTTCTGTATTTCAGTTAATCGTAGACTGGATGAGTGGGTGGAATTGGATAGGTTTGATCTAACTGAGAAACTGGAAGACCCACAGAAGGCCATGAAAGACTACTCTATTATCATGACTGATCTCATTGATGGGACAGACAGAAAAATTACTCGCAATCAGAAGAGAAAACATGATGAAATAAATCATGTTCAAAAGGTTTGTTTTTGTCTAATTTCAAAGCCTGGATAATCCTGTTGACTGGACCCAATGCCATATCACTGGACATGTGAAGCTCTTTTCAGAGTTTCAGATTTATAAGCAAACTGTCCCTTGGCAAAGATCGGACCCTCAAGTCTTATGTACAATCATAGACTGATCCAGAGACATTTTGATACCTGTATACAGGTATGGGCGCCCAAACTCACCAGCAAAAAATCCGCCCAAATTCTTAAAACCAACAGATTTTAATGTCAAAATAGCCTTTAATGTTGAATTTTGGGCCAGAGATGTGGTTTTTGTCTTATTGTTGGAACATTTTGAACCAAAATGGTATGCCCAAATTTTCCCTGGATCAGTCCCTGACAATTTAGGCAAGTAAGAAACAGCTAGTGAATGCGAGACTAGTGAGCTTGCCAAAAAAAGGTTTTCAGGCCTGCTTAATTCTAAAATATATTTTGGTGATAACCTTCCATTGTGTCTGAAGCTTACTTTTGTCTCCTAGACATCGCTGGTGATTGTGTTGTTCTAACAGAAAGTTGAATAGTTCAGACCTGTAACGTGTTTCACAAAACCACGCGGATGTAACTTTCAAGGCAACGTATCTCTACAGTATCTATGGGTGACCATGACAGTTATGTTAAAACTACGCTACGCCACTTTGTGAAATGGGCCACAAATTTATTCCCAATGACTAGTTTTTTCAATAAATGAATCATTTGAATCCTGTTCATCGCATGATATTGTTTGACAGGTTTTTATCGTTATCAGGTATGAAGGGGATGGTGGGAGGTGTGTGACGTCACATAAGTGTAATGCCTGTGTAAAGGGTTTTTGACCCACCTTTTTTTCCTCTGAACACTAACTAATGGTGGTCACCTAGCCTTTAATCAGTTCACTGATATTTTGTTTTACTTTTCAGACATATGCAGAAATGGACCCTACCACAGCTGCTTTAGAAAAGGAACATGAAGCTGTAAGTCTGCTTGGACTAACCATTTCATTGTCTTCTTGTCAATTAGGGGGCCTAGGTGGTCCAGTGGGTTAGAGTGATCGTCCCTTAGTCCCGCACAGTCCTTCCATCCATGCAGCTCTGGTTCAATTCACACTCAGACCAAATAAATTGATTAATTTCTGATTTGGGTGGGTGGCCGAATGTGGAAGAGTTGCCGGGTACTCGCCGAAGGTCAGGGCTTTCCTCCTGGCAGTAAGCCTGGTTTCCCAATAAACCTGGCAAAGTCGCCATATAAGTGATTGGTTGATTGATTGTAGTTTTACGCTTCACCCAAGATTGCCATATAAGTGAAATAGTCTTTTAGATTGGGCGTAAAACATCAGTCAATCAATCTTGTCAATTAAAATGTGAAATGGAATGGGTATCAGTACTTTTTAACAAACCTACATGTGACACAGTCATAAAAGATACTGAGTCGTATTTACTTTATTTAAATCTTGAATTAATATTTCATTTGAATCATCAGTCAAGATAGTGAGATGTGCTAATACATGAAGTTACTTTGAGAAACTTTTCACTATGACAGTCATAGTCTGGAAGATAAAATCATTACACATCCTAAAAACATAGTAATCACCACTGCTATTGCCAAATTAAAAATAAATTTTTATTTGATTTAATTGAATTAGATTTCAATTTTACTTTTAAATGATTAAGTTAGTCTCTTAGTTGCCAATTCAATGTATTCATGACTCCTGACAAAGTAAAGGTCGAAATAGTGAGTCACTATGAAGTTCTTCATTTTCGTATTAACACTACTTGTGTACTAACTTTGTGTTCCAGAAAATTCAACTCTTTAGTTTATCATTTTGACTGATACTGAATTTATTTTTATTGTTAGATTACTAAAGTGAAATACATAAAAAAGGTTCAGATTGGACGTTATGAGATTGATGCCTGGTACTTCTCCCCATACCCAGAGGAATACGGTAAACAGTCCAAACTCTGGATCTGTGAATACTGTCTGAAATATATGAGACTGGAGAAATCTTACAGATATCATCAGGTTAGTGTCTGGTAATGGTGTGTTTCCACGGACCTGCGTTAACGCGTGCGTTGACGGATGCGATTTTCCCCAAAGAATGGGAACTACAGAAATACGCTATAGTGTTTCCATGGTCAATCGGATAGTTTTTAACGCACGCGTCAACGGACGGAGAATGGAGCTTGTCCCATTTTTAACGCATCGGACGAGGGATTTCGCTACTCATGACGTCATTGAAGGGGCTTTCCGACCCTGATGACCTTTTGCTGCCAGACCAAAATCCACAGAAAACACTGACTGAGTTTGTTTACCGTATTTTCACGCAAATAACCCGCCCCCTCGTATATCCCGCACTATGCAGAAATCATGTTTTCGGGAAAAAAAATGTTCAGATAAGCCGCACACGGGTATAACCCGCGGCGAGTGGCTATGTTGGTAAACCGACTTACCGGCATGTCGTTTGTAGCATTAGCCATTACGTAGCCTACATACACTACCGAGTTATCGGTAGACAACCTGGCGGTTTGCAGTGTCAACGCAATCCGTTTTGACTATAGTATGACGTGAAATTGCATAATCATAAGAATATTACAGTGATAAAGTCTGCTGCTAGTTAAAATCCAAACAAATGTGTTGTTGCAGACCTGCCAGCGAAGAAAATCACAGATGTTTCAGGCGTATGTTTTTTACAAAGCCTGATCACGCTGTTGCCCTACGCTATCCGTAAATAGGAAGAGAGAGAAAAACAAACTGTTCTAATTAGCTATTACTTGTATATTTTTAATGGTTTTATTAATAAATATTTTCCATAATTTATGTTATTGTAAAGAAGGATCCAAGTTTGTTCCAATATAAGGGAATTATTTTGAATAATCGGTCACTGATGCAAAGTCGAGTGAGCCGATCACAAGTTCAAGCCAGTGACTGACAAACCGTAGGCCCCTATGTGTCACCAAACAACTGGGCGTTTCCGGGATTATTTAAAAAAGCCATACAAAACTGGCTTAATCTTTACCTGTGTGGTTTTAGTTGTTAGCACATTAAAGAAAAAACAACATATGAACACTATAAATATCCAAAGCAAAAAATTAAAGCTTTATTCGAACAAAATATTTATTACGAACATATCTAAACCTGTGTAAAAATGTCTGAGCCAAGCAATCCGAGAAAAAGAAAACGCAAAAGTTATACTGCAGATTTTAAACTTAAAGTTGCCACATTCGCCGAAGAGCATGGTAATAGAGAAGCTGGACGTGTCTTCGAAGTGGATGAGAAATCTGTAAGAGAGTGGCGTAAGGCAACAAAGCATCTCATCGAAATGCCTAAGACAAAGCGAGCCAGGCGCGGTGGTGTGGCAAAGTGGCCTGGGCTGGAAGCTGATTTAACCGCCTGGGTATCAAAGCAGCGAGAATCAGGCCGTTCTGTTTCAACCACCCTTATACGGCTTCGAGCTCAACAGATTGCAAAGCAAACGGGAATAAAAGATTTCAATGGTGGACCATCCTGGTGTTTCAAATTCATGAAACGGAACAGACTCTCAGTGAGAGCAAGAACGACGGTGGGCCAAAAATTGCCAGAGAACTGGGAAGAAAAAGTAGAAAGTTTCTTGGAATTCACAGAAAAACGGAAAACTGATTTGGGCATCGACACGCCATATTTTCTTGGAAATATGGATGAGGTTCCTGTGAGCTTCGACGCACCACCTTCAAGGACAGTTGACCACACGAACAGCAGTACCATAAACATTATTACAACTGGCCATGAAAAAACGAACTTTACAGTAGTTTTGAGCTGCCTGGCAGATGGGACTAAGGTTAAACCTATGGTCATCTTCAAAAGAAAGACTTTACCGAAGGAAAACTTTCCATCTGGAGTGTTCGTGAGAGTGAATGAAAAGGGATGGATGAATGAAAGCGAAATGGAAGAGTGGATAGAGCATTGCTGGCGTCGGCGTCCAGGATCTTTTTTTACCAAACGGAAATCTCTGTTGGTTTTTGATTCAATGGCTGCACATAAATGTGACAATGTTAAAAAAAAATTGAAGAAGATGGAAACAGAAATTGCTGTTATCCCAGGCGGGCTAACAAAAAAACTGCAACCATTAGACTTAACCATAAATAGGGTCTTCAAACTCAAAGTACGTGAATGTTGGGAAAGTTGGATGACTGAGGGGTTGCACGAATATACAGCCTCCGGAAAAATGAAGAAGGCAAGCTTTGCCGAAGTTTGTCGGTGGGTAGTTTCTGCCTGGAATGCCGTTAATGTTTCCACGATAAAAAATGCATTTGTGAAGAGTGGATTGACAACTGGGGAGGAGATACATGTATCAAGCGACACCGAGAATGACTGTGAAATCACCCCATACCTCAAAGACTCGAATCTCACACAGTTGTTCCATAGTGATACCGAGGAGGAAGACTTTGAAGGCTTTACCACAGATGATCTGTTATGAACTGAAGTATGAAAGTCCCATAAAACATTGTTCTGTCATGGACAAGTTAAATGCATTCTTTTTGAGTTCACATTTGTATTTTTGGTGTTTGATCTTAATATTAAATAAAGCCTGTTACAAAAATTCTAACAAAACTGTGCTGTCCTTGATATCACTACCTTTTTGTTTCTTTTTAAATTTTGATAAAAAAGGTATACTTGGGTTTTATTCAAATTCCATTGATCTAATGGGGTGTTATTTAAACGCCGTCCTCTGTGAATTTAATTCTTATGGATAATCTAATTTGAACTCTTCCTGACCGGCAAAGTAAGTATAACAGGATGAGACACATGAGTGCGGCTAATTTGGACTGAGCCACTACCCCTATTATTAATAAGTGGACCGTTCCGTTCACACGGCACTCAATGTATAACAAACAAGATTTCCGCCGTTACAAGTGTATTTCCTCATGATCATTTTCAATAACCATCTTTTTACATCGGGAATATTGTACACGTGAGAAAAACTTTCGTTTTCCCCACAATCTTTGACCGCATGGCATACATGTTGCAGCTGATGTTGACACCGCTTCTACACTACGGCCGAACTGTAGGACGTCTGAAGCGCGAAAAGTTGAAAACAATGATGAAGATATTCATACAATACGATCGCTCTAAAAAGATAAGAAAAAAAATGAAACTAAGTTATTGTTCAGAAATTTACTTTTGTAATCAATTTGGTAATATAATCACGCCAATTCCCCCCCAAAATAAGCAGCAATGCACGTATAACCCGCACACGACTATAACCCGCAGCACGTATTTCACAACACTTATTTTACGTATAACCCGCGGGTTATTTGCGTGAAAATACGGTACTCATTTTTACTGACATGTGTTTGTGCTGTAAATGTATTTTGTATGAAAAGGCTATGTAGATGGTCACTTATTCACATTCTTTCTCCAAACCGAAAAAAATAAATGTTTGTCAATGATATGACCTTGACTTTTGACCGTAACCATATGACAGATCGCACTATCGATCGCATGCGTTAACGCAAGTCCGTGGAAACACTTCACCCTATCCGTTAAATAATCGCATCCGCCAACGCACGCGTTAACGCAGGTCCGTGGAAACACACCATAACGGGGGAGGAACGAAGAGCCAGGGGGCCGTTTCACCAAGCCATTGTAAAGTGCGATCAATCGCAGTTGCCATGGCATCGTATCTCTTCACTATGGTATCCTAATCCATTGGCAACTAGGCTTCGTTTGCAATGCGACTGCTTTGTGAAATGATCCCCTGGTGTTTAGCTCACAAGAAAACTTGATTCAGACCAACAAGTCTACTAAAAGTCTAAAATCGATTGCCCTGACACTAATACCACTTGGAAGGATGGGGATTTCAGGCCTTATTTTTTCGAAAGTTACGGTACCCGACAGTTTATTTACATAAGCTAAATTTTTCCCAACCTGTAAATGGATATATCATAGCTTTTTTTTTCTGAGGTTATAAATTTCCTTGTACTGAATTAATGCTATTTTTATTAATGTATTGGTGAACACAAAGTGACATTTCCAAAAAAAAACTTACCTTCATAAAGAATTGATTGATTGATTGTTTGGTGTTTTACGCCGCGCTCAAGATTATTTCACTTATATGGCGGCGTTGCCAGTTTTATTGTGGGAGGAAACCGGGCTCTATGCCCGGGGAAACCCACGACCTTCCGCTGGTAACTGGCAACCATCCCACATAAGTCGTTCGAGTGAAAACCCAGTCAGAAAATTTTCCAAATTTTGGACTGAGTGGGAATTGAACCCGCGACCCATTGGTGGAAGGCTGTTCGGATTGAGCGTCCAACGCTCTACCACCTTCATAAAGAAAGAAATATGTAAATAACTTCTAAAATTCAGTTGACTTTGAGAATGAAAGCTTTTGCGCTGAAATGAGTCACGTGATATGGAACCATTAGCTAGCCGGTAGACATTGTTTTGTAAATTGCTTTTCTTAGGTCCTTCACGTAACCAAACTATAGTTTGCATACAAATATAAGGGCTGGTATTTTCTTCAGACCTTGAGATAAATTTTCCTCCCCTCCCCCTTTAAGGTATTATATAAGTGGCATCATTTTTTCAATAGATCATTGAAATTTACAGCAGTTTAATAAGTCATTTCTGTATATTTGTTGCAAATGGATGTCCAGTAATGAGTATGTGTCACTGAAGTCCAATATATGTCAGTGAAATCCAATATATGTCAGTGAAGTCCAATATATGTCACTCAGTGAAGTCCAATATGGGTCACCGAGGTCCAATATGTGTCACCAAAGTCCAATATATGCCCTTGAAGCTTTAATAAGAGTCAATAAACCCCAATATGTATCTGTATGCAAGTTAATGCAATGTTACTCTTCATTTAGAGTCAGTGTGTTTGGCGACATCCTCCTGGCAAAGAAATTTACAGAAAGGGAACAATATCAGTGTTTGAGGTGGATGGCAAGGATGCTAAGGTATGTCTTCTATGTAAACATCATCACATCAATAAGACAGCAATAATATTATTTCTTATACAGTGTTTCTTTAATTCAATCATGAAAAATCAGCTGTTGGTTACTGGTCAAGCTGCATTATTTCAAATGCTGAGCAAGCACTTATTTGCACTTATGTTGTTCTATATTATATAATTATTGTCCGGGCCTAGGTGTTTCACTGGGTTAGAGCAATCAATCAATCGATCAACGTTTATTGTCTTATGTTTTACAAATCACCTCCACAGAGATAATAATTGGTAAAAGGTGTACTTTCAATCCATAATACAATGTTAAACTTGTTCCAAGCTCTATTAATTCTATTTTTTTATTGAAATAAGGATTTTTTTTGGCACATCAAATTTAACATAGAAGTTAATTCTGTAAGCCCTTTTAAAAAACTTAAAATTTTTTTTACCCAGGACAAAAGCAATATTTCTGATAAATGATACTGGGTTTCAGTTAAAGTGTGTGCAGGTTATTTTTGTATGAATGATTTCCAACAAACACTAATATTTTCCTTGTTTCACACTTTCAGATTTATTGTCAGAATTTATGTTTATTAGCGAAGTTGTTTCTGGACCATAAAACATTATATTTTGATGTGGAGCCGTTCATGTTTTACATTCTAACAGAGGTAGACAGACAAGGCTGTCATCTAGTTGGTTACTTCTCAAAGGTTTGTTCATCTGAAATCTTTATTGGGTCTGGGTGATTTGGCTTCTCAGAGCTTGTATGATAATATTAAGAACCATTTGTTTTTTAAACATCGACATGAGCAGCCTTAAGACTGTTCAGATCGGTCTCAGACTGATCAGTCTTATGATCGTAAGGATAGAGCATGTTATATTTTATCTTGATCAATCTTAAGATCACAGCCATTCAGCGACCTATACTTCATCACAGGATCATTTTTTCTAGGTGCTTGGGTGGCGTTGTTTTGTTACATGTACGTCACTCCTAGTCGCTTGCCAGTCAGCCTAATATGATGAGGAATTTCCCTTCCGATCAACTGATCGCATTGACCTGAGCTGGGCTTAAGACTTATTAGTCGGAAATCATTTGGCTGAAGGATGAACCAGTCTCAGTCGACATGAACGGTCTTAAGATTCTGTCGCCGACAATAAGATCGGATCTTAACTCGTCCTGAGCGGGGCTTGACCTTGTAGAATGTTTGTACTGGGGCTGATGGGGAGGTCAATTGCCACACATGCGGGATATCCTTACATGGTATATCAGGGCGTTGTTCCCTCTTTACCTGGCAATGCCTCTCTATAAATGAAATAGCCATAGGCATGGCTAAATACACGAATCCATGTTTTAAATGAAATGTCTTCTCTGGTTGTAGGAAAAAGAATCTCCTGATGGGAACAATGTTGCGTGTATTTTAACTTTACCTCCCTTTCAAAGGAAAGGATATGGAAAATTCCTCATAGCATTTAGTAAGTGCAGTAAGAAAAATTCCCTTCAAGTGTGTGCAAAAGAATGTTGCAGTGTTTTGAAAATAAGCATAATTTGTCCTAACATTCTCAGATGTGGCTTTATTTCTAAATTTACAATTATTTCTAAATTTCCAATTGTTCTAAATTTCTTATTATTCTAAATTTCTATCTACTTGACACCAATGGGTCGCGGGTTCGAATCCCACTCAGTCCAAAAAAAAAATTGGAAAATTTTCTGACTGGGTTTTCACTCGAACGACCTATGTGGGATGGTTGCCAGTTACCAACGGAAGGTCGTGGGTTTCCTCCGTGCATAGAGCCCGGTTTCCTCCCACACTAAAACTGGCAACGCCGCCATATAAGTGAAATAATCTTGAGCGCGGCGTAAAACACCAAACAATCAATCAATCAATCTATCTACTTGAGTAGAAAATTCTTCTGGTGTTTGGAAAATTCCAGTTATTACATTGAATGATTTAACATCAAACCCTCAAAAATTATTTCATTTATATATTGCCGGACTATAACTTTAATGGTTGTGCAAACTGAACTCTTTGCCAAGAGGAACCACTGAACTCCTGGTGGTACCAGTCACATATTACTCATAGTGTGAAAACCCAGTCAGAAATAATCCAGTTTCCAAACACTGACTGGGATTTGAGCTTGCAACGCCATGATTGTGGGTTAATCTAGCCACAGAACCTTCCCCACTTGTCAGAGCAAGTTGTCAGTTTTCTGAAAAAATTGCCCATTGAGTGGTTTTCTGTAAAAAACAGAATCAGCCTGATATTACGGTAGCATTTTCATCATCATTGACTAACAAATAGGGTACATTTTTCATAACATATTTCTTCTAAAGATTCTGCCGTTCTAATGGCTGAAATTTTCCACTGAGTCAGACAAAGATAGAGCCATTTTCACACACTGCGCAGCAGGTCATATTGCCTTTAATTCACTATAATCGGCAAATTTGTCGGATTACTTTTAGCATATTTCTTTTCTAATGGTCGAATCCTCATGAGGAAAAAAATGGCAGAATCTTAAGAAGAAATATGATAAGTTCCAATGGTGAAAATTACAAAAATGTTAAAATCTGTGATCTGACGCTCTTAAAAAAATGAATGTTTGTTACCAGGTTATGAACTATCTAAACTGGAGTCTACAGTTGGGTCCCCTGAAAAACCATTATCTGATTTGGGAAAACTGAGTTACCGAAGTTACTGGTCGTGGGTACTGTTGGAGATTTTGAGAGATTTTAAAGGCACACTAACTATCAAAGATCTCAGGTGATTATTCAATTATTATTTTTTTTCAAAAGAAATTTGGTGGCTCAGTCAGTACATCAATACTCAGTCTGTTAACAGCCTTCCATCGATTGGGCAGCCAGCTCATATCCCAGAGTCCAAAGAACAAATTCTGTGGTGAGTTTTATGCTGAAGGGATGTTAGGTACTCAACGAAGGTTTGGGTTTCCTCCTGATAATAGCCCGGTTTCCTCCCCACATAAATTGGCAGCACCACCATATAAGTGAAATCTGAGATTAAATTTGGAGGGATATGAAACGCCTTTGTATTACAGCCAGTATGTTCACAGCAGTTTGGCTCGCTATTGTTTGTCTCGCTATTCTTTGTCTCAGACACCTGGTCAGGGCATTCCTAGCCGAAACAAATAATTTTAAAGAAGATTTTAGCTTTTGATTAATTAACAATTCATTTTATTTTCTATTTTTGTCTGTAGTAAAATATTTTGATTTGCACATCCTGTCGTCATTTGTATTTAGTAAAAAAAACCCAGTGATTTACATATAAAAGCCGCAGACTATCCTAGGCCATTCAAACGAAATTCAACAATCTTTGTTGGCTACCGGTCGCCTTTGACATGCCTATGACAATCTGACAATATCAGGAATCCTCAAATGCTTGAATTATAACTGATCGCGGTTGAAAGTTAACCAAGTGTCTTGGTTCATTACATTATCATGGAGACACTTTTGTTGGACCTCCAAGAGTATATGGAAGGTGAACCACATTCAAACTGACCTGTGTTTGTGGCATGTCAAATCCGACTGGTAGGAAGCAAAGTTACGAATGTGGTTCGGCTATTCTTGGGGCGAATCAGAATGCCTTCACCAGGTGTCTGAGACTAACAATAGCGAGCTAAACTGCTGTAAAGGCATGTTGTCACTGTGCGATTTGTCGTAGCGATTTGTAGCATGCAATTCAAATGGATGCATTTGATTGGTTGACAAATCTTATCCACGAATGAAAAGCATCCATTTTAATCCCATCCTACATGTCGGTAAGACAAATCGCATAGTGGGAACAGGCCTTAAGCACACTGGCTGTAATACAAAGACGTTTCTTATACATGTACCTCCAATTTTAATACCAGGTGAAATCATCTTGAGTGTGCCGTAAAAGATCCATTCATTAATCAATAGAAATGTCAACATCATTTCTAAGATGAATTTATGATTGATTAATTGATGTAACAAGATTATTCCACTCAAAAATTTTTCAATTTGAATTTGGTCTGAGCGCGATTTGAACCCGCCTGGAAGGTCTGTGTGGGACTGAGGGATGATCACTCTAATCCACTGGACCACCGAGGCGCCCCAGATGAACTTATGATAAATGTTCAACTATATGTCAGCTCCCTAATGTTATTTCCCTTGTTCATATTGCAGCCAGATGACGAGTATTACTCAGAGTGATATTATCAGTACTCTACAGTCTCTGAATATGGTGAAATATTGGAAAGGTCAGCATGTTGTGTGTGTTACACCTAAACTCGTCGACGAGCACATCAAAAGTGCTCAGTACAAGCGACCTGTATTGACAGTGGACACATCATGTCTGAGGTGGGAACCACCACGGAAAATAGTGGTGACAAAGACAGCCAAAAAATGACACCCGTCAAAGTTCTTCATTTTAGATTGTGAATATTCCTCAAGAACAATTTTCCATTTGCAATTTGAGTCACATTCTCGTCACAGAAATCTTTATTGTAATAAATTCTTTGTTTTTTTTAACGCTTGTTGATTCCTTTATTGTGAACATCATTTACTTTAGGATTTTCTTCATAGTTTCCTCTGAAAATTAATTAGTAAAGCATCATTGGATATTGTACCACAAAAACTCGGTCCATGGTACTACTAAGTCTAATTAAACCTTTATCTAGCATTTCATACATATTTTAATATCTTTTGACACTGCAGCTCACTTAAAAGTAGGTCCCTAAATATATCAGACTTTCTCATTAGTCGATTCTAAGGTGGGAGGAGAGGGTACAGCCAATGATACCGATTGATGATAAAATATAGCTCTAAATGCACTTCAGAATTAAAGATTGATTGATGTTTTAAGCCACACTTAAGATTATTTCACTTATATAGTACGTTCCCAGGTTTAGTGGGGAAGAGAACCGAACACTCTGATGAGAGGAAACCCCCAACCTTAGGGGAGCACCTGGCAACTTTTCCACATAGGGCAAACAAGTGAAAAATCTACTCAGAAATTTTTCACTTATTATTTGGTCACTAGTGATTCAAACCCAGAATTATAGAAAATAAGTCCTTCCTGGTGTAGTCTACCATTGGTTTATTGTGTTGCACCCAACGTATCAGACTCCGACAAAAAATCATTGCAATTGCCCTTTTTGTGTTGCCCTCTCCTGTCCATAGGTGATTGATCATTTTTGCGTCTTTTTATCGTATTCTGAGAATTTTGATGGCCTCCTACCATCCTCCCCTCCCTCATACTGATCTTCGGTTAACTATGGTATGTAGCATTCAATTTTGCTGTGAGGCCCAAGAGAGCTCGTCTGGGAATTTTTTAATATAATCAAACTCTGGTATAAAAGTTTTTACTTTGCACTTCAGATATTTTTTATCAGACCATGAACTGATTCATGTACAGAAGCTTTGGCTTAATCAAGAGTGTAAAATTCTCTAAGCCTTTCTCCTTTCTATATGGGGGCCTCAGTGGCTCAGTAGGTAGATCGTTGGGCGCTCAATCCGAACAGCCTTCCACCAATGGGTCGCGGGTTCGCCTCCTACTCAGTCCACAATAAAACTGGCAACGATGCCATATAAGTGAAATGATCTTGAGCGCGGCGTAAAACACCAAACAACCAATCAATCCTTTCTATGTGATGGAGATGAGCAAGTCGCTTTTATTATTAGTGTTTAACACAGCACTACATATTAGTTTAATAACATGGTGTCGTCAGGTTTTCATACCCTTATTTGAGACATCCGTTTCAACCCCACAAAATCACCCATTGTACTGGTAAATAACAAATTTGTATTCAGTCATTTTCCTGATGATGATTGCAGTTTACTTGGTTTTAAACTGGTAAACACACAATCAAAACAACCTAGGGGCCTCAGTGGTCCAGTGGGTTAGAATGATTGTCCCACACAGACCTTCCATCGATGCCGTGCGGGTTCAAGGAATGGTCCCACCAAACATTGGTCTAAATTTTAGGTTGGAGGTTCATTCTCCACTAAACGCGCATTAGATGAATATAGATGTCGCATGGTAACATTTGCATTTCCATTAAAGGCCCACTTGCCGCCGTAGCCTGTTTAAATTTGCTAAGAAAACCAATTTACATAAGCTTGGTTTATGACTAATACCACTAAACTTAAACATAGGACACATAAAACATGTATAGTTAGCTTTAAAATGTAGAAATGGGGTGAGAAACAAACGAAGAATCGAAGCCTGATTACAACAACGATCAGTGTCGGTCAACTTTCGTGTTGGATTACCCTCATTTCAGGCTTTTTTATCTGTGGTTTACACTCAAACAATTATCAGCAGGCTTTTCCAGTCGCTGTTAACCTATCGTCTGTCTGTATTTCTCGGATAAATATGCCTACGTAAAATTACACTGTGCCGTTAGTTCACTCACTCGACTGAAACATAAATTCGCCCCTGCGAGCAGTTTGGTTTGTTTACGTTCCGGGCACCTAACAATTTAAATTTTCAAATTCAAACTAAAAATACAAAGTGACGTCCAAACTTTTAAATTTTGGTAAAAATAGAAAGTTCCTAACTTATATTGTCTGTGAAAAATACAGAGAACGATCTTTCTTTTTTAATGTAAACAATATTCCTGATTTTCGCGGCAAGTGTGCCTTTAACTTTTCTATTTCCAAATACAGAACGCCATCGCATAATGTTAGAAAACAACATGTCTTTGGCCTGATTAAGAGATCGACAGTCCTCAATATATATTTATGAACACTAAAACACACAGGTACAGGTAGCCGAGAAATCGGGGCTCGGCCGAATTTTTTTTCTTCCGTATTCGTCATAGCCCAGATTACTTCCATAATGGAAAAACGATATTTTTTAACTTGTCCCGCCGAGAAAAAAGGCGGCACAAATTTCACAACAAACCAACAAAGAATAAAATATTTACCACTGCATTCCGATAGTATAGACCACAAAGAAGGGGTTTGTCAAACTTACTCCGCTGTGAAGTGACTAAAGATATATGAGTGACGTATTTCTACTCGTTTCAGTGTCAATGAAATGTAAAAGAGATACGCTACCCATGACCAACCTTTAATTAGCAATTATTATTATTGGCTATTTAACACATATTCGACGCATTTGTGATGCCATACACACAAATTAACTGCAGCATATTTCCAACAGATTTTATTTTTGGTTTGAAGACTCGAAGTTGGGGTATATGTACGCGAGATTACCAACAGATACGTTACCTATGTTACCTATATTTGTGTACGGCAGATTAACCGATTGTGCTGTTGTGATTGCCTATAGTAAAGATAAAGTCATATTTTGGGATGCTTGGCTACCTTTCATTCCGCTTATCAGTCTGAAACTGTTACGTACGCGTTATTTACGTACGCGTCAAATCCGACCGGTAGTGAGCGAAGACAGCCGAAGTGTGTTCCGACTGCCCGCTTATTTTGGTTAGAGTATCCACTCGAGTGTTTTGGTCAACAGCGTCTTTTCAATGACCACCAATGGGTCGCGGGCTCAAATCCCACTCCGTCCAAAAATTTGAAAATTTTCTGACTGGGTTTTCACTCGAACGACCTATGTGTGAATGGTTGCCAGTTACCAGCGGAAGGTCGTGGGTTTCCTCCGGGCACAGAGCCCGGTTTCCTCCCACAATAAAACTGGCAACGCCGCCATATAAGTGAATTAATCTTGAGCAATCTTTTCAATGAGCATCTCGACTTTAGTCAGATTGGGTCAACAGATACGTTACCGAAAGATACGTTACCATCGTTTAACATTTATTTTATTGCTAGTTGAAACGCCTGTATTAAATCAGGCTTCATCACCCTGGTCATCTACCATGCAACTGAGGGTCAAATGTCGATGATTTTTTTCTTTGTGGAAAAAAGTTAAATCTCCTCAGCCTCCTCCCATAACGTAGGCCCTATGTAGGCCTAATTACTGGTACATGTATTAAAATATCCTCTGTTTTATTCATTTAATAAAATAGCTACGTTACTTTAAGTCAATTCACTAATTCGAAATAATGAATTATTTAATGCTTCAATATCAATTTCATTTCTATAATTAGCGTATCTGTCAACGAGAGTAAGGTATATCTGTTGAATGATCTACACTGCATTAACAATAATACGTATTATTGGGTCACACAATTTGATGTTTTTCAAGCACATGTATTTGTTAACCCAGAGTGTTATAGAGTTATTAATGTACTAAATATAGCAGTTTTGTCCTTGTTGGGATGATACTTTCCTCTTGCAAAGATACGATATTCCGATTTTCTTGAAATCGACAAATAACATTCATGGCTAAATACCCGTTGGAAAAGACCAATCTAAAATAGAGATTGATCCTTCTGCCATTCGTTGAGATATCAATTCTAAAACGATTGAGTGACATGTTTCTTGAACAAAGGGAGGCCACTGCTGTCGACGTCCTTAAAATTGTAAACAACGACACGTGACACTGATAGTTGACTCGGTTGTGTAGAGAGATATCCGATATAATTCTGGTAGGTAACGTTTAAGCCGCCGATAACCTGTTTTGTTATATTGATTGCTACTCTCCTAATACATATAAAATACCTTGAAGTCCATATCATATTTTGCCTTGATATCCATGGGCGCTGCCATCTTGTTTTAGAATGTATATATGAGCTGATGTAGTGCCGATTATATTTTTGATTTTTAACAAGTATTTCTGCCCAAAGGCCTTGCGATACAGGTTATTATTGTAGGGTTACATGTTTGGGACCAGTATAGAACAGAGAATTAAATATCATACACATTATAAATTCTCAGTAAGATTCTTACAGTTCACTATGCGCGAAAATGGAGTGCGACGGCTCTCGAGCCATGTCTCGTGTTGAAGATCTCGTAGAATGGCACGAGATCTCGATTGGGAAAAGACAAGAAATAGGCCTATACGGAAGCAGTAGGCCTATTAATGAGCTTACTGATAACCTGGTTACATGGATTTTAATAGGGACTGATATCCTTATTGATAACTTTGAATATAATTATGTCTCACCCAAAATTGGGGGGACATACTGTGGTTGTGCTGTCAATTAGGGCTTGTCTACAAGATATCTCCAGAACCACTTGACGGAATTTGTTGAAATTTTAATTACAGCTTATTGGTGAGAACGTTCAAGTTTTGACGCCCATACGCCCTTCCGATCTTCAGTTAGCCTCCGAATCAGATATTATCATTGGTTGGTGCTTGTCTACAATATATCTACAGAACCACTAGACGGAATTTGTTGATTATTTTAATTACAGCTTATTTGTGAGGACGTTCAGAGTTGATCAAGTTTTGGCGCCTGTACACCCTTTCGATCTTCAGTTAGCCTCCGAATCGGATGTTTTCATTGGTTGCTGCTTGTCTACAAGATATCTACGGAACCAATAGGTAATAGGCCTATTTCGAGCAATTATATTTGCAGTTTATTGTTTGGGACCTTGAAAGTTGATCAAGTTTTTGCAAGCATTACCATATACCGCAGGCGTAAAGCGACTTCGTATATATACTTAGTTGACTTATTACTTTTTAATTTAAATAGCCTCTGAATTGGACATTTTCATTGGTTGCTGCTTGTCTTCAAGACATCTCCAGAACCATTTGGTGGAATTTCGCGAAATTTTATTTACAGGTTTTTAGTGGGGCCCTTCGCAGATAACAAATAACCTACTGATATTGATTCAGGATAATGAGATCCTTGTACAAAACTAGAGAATGTTTTGAAATAGAACTAGGATATCCCTATGATCAGTATGAACCCACAGAAGTACCTAAGCAAATCATAACGGTTCATAATTTTTGATCGTCACGACAGCCATTGGGAAACTAAATGATTGGCGTTGGAGTGAGTAAATTCCATACAGTATGTGGCTTGTACGAACCGAAAACGTGTTCGAAAAGTAAACAAAATTTAAATAACCGGGACGACCATTCATTCATTCTAAGTCAAAGTTAGTTCAAAACAATACTTTATCGTACATTTTCGAGACTAGAAGCACTAAAAAGCTTCTGAATTATACGTCTTGAGAAAAATAGCCAATAATTTCAGCAATCTTTTTTAATGTCAAAATATCAACATATTTGGCAGCTCATGCCTCTTTAATATCTTGTTTTGACCTTTTTAATAATATAAATGACGGTTGACCAAAATAATTTGCAATGTCATGTAACGTATCTTGATTTACAAAATCGGGTACATGTGGCTTGACAGTGATATAGATAAATGCAAATAGGCCTACCGTACAAACTATCGACTTCAGCAATATATTCACTGGTTCTCGGGGCACATTGATTATGATTATTTCCATAATTCTTTATTTTTCTTCATTTACTCTTGACTATTTGCACGTTTAGTGGAGAATGAGTCTTGATAATTTTGGCAGAATTTTAGACCAAATTAGGCTAAAACGGGTAAAAAAAAGTATGAAATTGCTTGACTGTTTGGTGATTTGCAAAACTTTTGTGTTTTACACCTAGGGGCTGAGAATGAAACATCTAAAATATCAATCAAGAAATCAAGAAAAAAAAAATTCAAGGCATCTGTAGTTGTCATGCCACGTGACTATGACGTCAATCCTACTGTGAGAATTGCTAAAAAATCTTCCGTTTAAGATTTAAAAAAAAAAGCAACCAGTGAGTTTTACAGCTGGAGGTATCATAACTCTTGTCACACGTATATCATCAATATAGTTTGGTCACAGAGTTCGGATATCTCCAGCTACGAGTTTTAACGCTTTCAGCACGATATGACTCCAGTATCCAATGATATGGCAAGAATTATCACCGTTGTGTTTTTAGGCCGGCCATTTTATAGGCCGTCTTATATAAATGAAACTGGCTTGAATGTGGATCATAATAGATCATGGGAAACCTGACCTCATTTACACGACCCAGATGTTTTTGTTGACGGCTGCTTATCCATATAATAAGTAGGCTGCAAGATAACAGGTGTAAAAAACAGTACAGGTACTCCGTATAGGTAGGCTATTCTAGCTGGGATCCGAAAAATTAAAATCCCTTTAAAGTTCTGCATTCTTATAACATTCACGAGCTTGCTGAAATGAATTCTGACGGCGAATGTGAAGGCGTCCATCTTTTCAAGATGTTAATGGCTAAATGGCAAAATGACCCTTCTCCCGATCTTGACAGTTCTGATGCGGTAAGTTTAACCCATGGCTATAAATATATGTCAAGCTGTAATAAAATACGCCCACTCATGTTTAAAATGTCTGTATATAAGGGTCTCAGTCGGTCAGTCGAAACACACTTCGGCTATCTTCGCTAGCTACCGGTCGGCTTTGACACGCCTCGGACACACTCGGAACACACTTCGGCTATCTTCACTCGCTACCGGTCGGCTTTGACACGCCTCGGGCAGTCTGCGCTTTTATACGGTAAATCACCGTATTTTTGGGCTGAATAAAAATGGCGTCGAAAGTAAATATCAAAATGTTTCACTGCAGAAGAAAAAAGAAAATAAAAATAATTATAAATTTATTAAATTCTAATATCATTTAGAAAGATATTTGATTATATATTTTATTTAGCCCGGAAAACCACATGTTGTAAACAGACGCAGTTTCGGTACATATCAGGACTCCCCCAATGCTTCAATTATATAACTGATCGAAGCTGAAAGTTAACAAACCGATCGTTTCGGTCCCTCGCGTTATCACGGGGACACTTTTGTGGGGTCGATAAACAGATTTGGAAATTGTACGCTTCACGGCTACCTATTTGGTCGCCATATTTAAAATGACCTGCAGTCTATCAGAGGGTATTTCACGCACGTAAATCCCCGAAGTTTCAGAGTGGCCTCGGACAGTCTGCGCTTTTAATAGGCCTACTGCAAAATCAAAATATTTTGGGGCTGATTACAAATGGCGTCGAAAGTATATATACTTAGCGCCATTAAAAACGCACGACCCAAAGAATGTAAATATTTTGAGAAATGTAAAGTGTAAAATATTGTAAGTACTCTTAAATTGAAGAACAAGGCATTGGTCACAACGAGACAAAGAATTGACAATATGTGAAACCCTGGTGACTTTTATTCCTTGCAAACAAATCGTTGATACAGAAATTGAAGGTGTCATTCAATAATGGGTATGTCCACCTCGGGCATCAACGCAAGCAGTACATCTGCGACGCAAGGACCTGATTGTGGCTATTCTGTGCTGTGGGATCCGGTCCCACTCTTCCTGCACTACCTGGATTAATTCACGTCGGTTGCGTGGCCTGGGTTGACGTTGTGCAACGGCATTCTTAAGCTGATCCCACAAGTGCTCTATGGGCGATAGATCGGGGGAGTAAGCTGGCCATTCCATGATGTTGAAGTTCACATTATTCTTTTGCAAGAAGTCTTGTGTCAACCTTGCAGAGTGTGGGCTCTGATGATTTCGGGCCCATAGTAAACGGTTTTGGCGTGCGGCGGGTGTCAATATGGGCCCTCGGTAGGGGATGCGTGCATGCATCTGTATCTGTTGGAGACGGCGTCGGATGGTGCTGAGGCTTACCCTGGGCCTTCCAATTCCCACTGTCTCACGGGCAGTCTGTGTCGCGGTGCGAAATCGGTCACGTGTGTGCAACAAACCGATGTACCGATCCTGGCGGGCTGTAGTGACTCTTGGCTGACCAGGGCGTGGTCGGTCGGCAACATTGCCAGTTTCATGTTCCCTGATTCTGAGGCGACTAATTGTGGAGGGATGACACTGCATGTGACGTCCTACGACGGCACAACTGAGACCCGCCTGTAACATGCCAATGGCACGTTCCCTTTGTTGTGTCGTAAGTCGGGGCATGGTAACGTTTTCTGATTTTTTTTTCGTCTTTATGCTGAGCTTCGTGTAAAGTGTTGAACCCACGACAAATGAGTCCTGAAAGCTGTTCTCACTGACGGTGAACACTCAATGGACGTTATTAGGAAATGTTGCGTAATCTTCACGACAGGCGCGTCGGGAACACCACAGGGTATCCAGTTATTGCAACTCAACTCGAACTAACAATAAACAACAAAACGTAAATGACCAATAGCCTTACTGGGGTAGAAACATAAAATTCAACCGTGCGTTTTTAATGGCGCTAAGTATATCAAAATACTTTGCTACAGACCGAAAAATAAAATTGAAGTTGTAGTAAATTGATCAAACGCTGAAATCATCTAGAAAGATATATTTTATATATGTTATTTAGCCCGGTAAAGCTCATGTTGTGTAACGCAAAGAAGAGACGCAGTTTCGCTGCATTTCAGGAATCCTCCAATGCTTCAATTATAAAACTGATCGAGCCTATCAGTTAAAAAACAGAGTATTTTTGTCCCTTACATTATCACGAGGAGGAGGCCCTCAAAAGGATATGGAATTTGTACGTTACACGGCTACATTTTTGCTCACCACATTAAAGGAGGAGAAAGCAAACAATCACTTTAGGCTTCATAAGAAGCGTGCTAATGTTTCTTTTCCAACGGTACCAAACACATATTTTTGCGATTTTTTTACAAACTGGTCAACTTTCAAAATCTCCCATTTAAGCCTAGGTTAAATTCATCCTCTTCATGGCCTTCGTAACTTTCCGATATACCACGCATACCATTTTTGTGCTAGCCATATATTCCCCAAAGCTTTCTTTATAATATGATGTAAGTTTTGAGAAACTGAAAACAATTTTCTGGAGATAGGAATGCTTTGAAGACAGTGAAATTAACCTGGGTTTAAATGGGAGATTTTGAAAGTTGACCAATTTCTTTTGTGTATGTAACATAATACGGTATTTTATAAACTGCATCATGTCCTATGAAAAAATGGCAAAAATATGTGTTTAGTACCATTGGAAAGGAAAAATAAGCGCGCTTCTTTTGAACCATAAAGTATTTTTTTGTTTTCTTCTCTTTTAAAGATGACCTGCAGTCTATCAGGGGGTATTTCACGCACGTAAATCCCCTTATCAGACTGTCAGTGGGTTAGAGTGATAGTCCCAGGCAAAGAGCCCGGTTTCCTCCCCCATTAAACTTGGCAACACGGCCTATAAGTGAAGTAACCTTGAGCGGCGTAAAACATCAATCAATTAAAATGTCCATACCTTATGCTTCAACCGATCGACCACAAACCACGTAACCTATAGGGTTGGATTGCAACCATTTTTAATTTACCATGTCAAACTTATCGGAAGGCCTTTTTGTGTCCCTTTTATCCAAACTGTTGTCTTTATTTCTCTTTTTAGACCTTAAACTGGACCAAGGGTTAGCTGGATTAAAAGTCGTTTTTCTAATTCTTGCCATTTGCCTCGATTATGCCGGGCCTTACCGGGCCCGTACATAACAAATGAAATTTTCCTTTTCAAAATAAAAACACAAAAAGATGTTAATTTATAAAAAAAAATTCTGCCTGGAAACATTAAAGAAAAATGTCCTCCTATACCATGGATGTTGTTAAAACCTGGATATTAAAGTGGGGTTGCTACGTGTTTTGTAAACACGTGAACACACATGAAGTCTTCCAAAAGTTATGGCACGTCACTGTTATCGAACAGTTTGACCTCTTCGTAAAACGAACTAAAATTATCCCATCATAACTTTATAAAACGAGTTTTGAAGACATATTTCGGATATATTCCGAAAGAATATTTTCAAGACTGGCTTCAAACTAGATCCGCAGGACGTAAAACCCCAATCACTCACTCACTCACTCAAACTAGATCCGGGGCTTCGGTGGTCCAGTGGGTTAGAGTGATCATCCCTCAGTCCCATACAGACCTTCCATCGATGCGGTGCGGGTTCGAATCACACTCAGACCAAAGAAAAATTGAAAAATTGAGTGGATTTTTCACTCGGTTGCCTTACGTCGAAGAGTACTTGCCGAAGGTCGGGGATTTCCTCCGGGCAATGAGCCCCCACTAAACCTGGCAACGCCGCCATATAAGTGAAATAATCTTGAGTGCGGCGTAAAGCATCAATCAATCGAACTAGGTCCATCAAGGACTTTGAAACAGAACAGTTTTTTTTTATTAATGATCGTAAATAATGAGTTCCGTTCTGGTGTATTATTCAAGTCATATATATATAGTTTATGTTCTTTGTTAACCCCTTTTCCAGCTATCAGCGTTTTCGTCTGCCGGGCTGGATTTAAAATGTGAAGAAGTTGGAGATGGAAACTTAAATTCTGTTTTTGTCACCTATACTTCAAACGACAGAAACCCATCCATTATTCTGAAACATTCACCTCCCTACCTTAAGGTAAATGAACCATGGGTTAAAAAATTAACTTATTCTGTTTGAATGAAAATTTACCTTATATTTCAGTACTTGCAAATAAATGTTTATTTCAAATTCGTATCGTTTAGATAGTGAAATTAAAATCAGTTCAGAGAAAATCTGAACAACCTTGAATTCAGATGTGGTGAATTTACCGACGGGATTATCTTTCGGCTAACGATTTAATTTTGAAATTCCATCAAAAATAATAAAAAAAACCTGTTGATTTCTGTCCCCAGGAAAACCCTCAAAACGCATCTATAGGGCGTGGAAGCTTCCGGGGCCGAGGCGGCCCGTGGGCCCTCGAATCTTGACCTGGGATAGTCGCCCTTTTCCCCCAATCTCGAAAACGCTCCATGGGCCCTGAATATTAAATCGGTTTGGGGCAAAAGCTTAGGCTTTAATTTCCATAACCACATTCAGCCGTTTGACTATGGATAATACATTTTGACTGGTTCAATTTATCTGCTTTAGAGACTCTTTAAGATGTAAGTTTGTGTTTTTGTTGACAGATATTAGGTTCTGGCTTCCCATTGAGTCCTGATCGATTGAGGATAGAGTATAACGCACTGAAAAAGTTCCACAAACTAGCTGAAGGCCAGGTGCCAAAGGTGTTTTATTTCGACCAGGAAAACTATTCACGTACGTGTAAATTATAATCTAAATGTTGTGCATCACATAGCCTTGGAAGATAGGTAAACGCAAGATGATAAAGCGATCTGATTCAGCGCATTTTTTTAAAATTATTTATGTCCCTATAAAGTATAACCTCTTCCATAAACACATAGCTTTGGAAGATAGGTAAACGCAAGATGACAAAGCGATCTGATTCAGCGCCTTTTTTATTTATATCGCTTTAGTATAACATCTTCCGCTATATTTCAGCTTACGTTGAAGAACTATTCCTAGCGCATTTTCGCGAAATCAGATTCCGCGACATTTTATTGTTAATCATATCACTATAAAGCATTTTGTTGAACCGCTTCCAATGGAGCCAAGGGTACGTTGAGGAGGTGCTTTGGTGGTTTTTGTTTTTGACGGCAAAGATTGCTACATGTACAGGTCTACTTTCTTTAGGCGAGAAACCGCTAGCCATGGAAGCTTTCAGACTATAGAGAAGGTCATAGATATGTTCCACCAGCCCTGCAGAAAAGTGTTTTGCGACTATTGTGATGTAAGATATACACAAAGAAAAAGGTTAAGCACCCCCTGGAAAGTCTGCACCGACCGATAAAATCATTGGTGTAGGGAGAGGTCACTGTTACATTCTGGCGATAAGAATAACAATTTATTCAGGATATCGTTAGCCAAATCAAAAGTGTATTTTAACAAAATAAAAAGATGCTTTGTAAGTATGAAACTTCAGAGTCCATCTGGCTTCACCTGGCGAACATATTGAAGTAACAAAATGTCACTTTGAGTGTGAAGAACACATCCCCAGAGCAGAAGGTCAATGGCGCGTTTAGCCTCCATTAGCTTCCAACCTGCGTCTCAACCCTCCAGTGAGACATCGGAGAGGGGTAACTGAATTCGTCGGGAGATGTGACTTTCGGAACTTTCTATCGGAACAAGAAAAGACGTTTCTGATTGGCCTACAGATTCAGACAATCAACGACGATCGTCGCAAGGGTGGATACACTGTCTGACCAGACCCGACTCAACCCGATTCTTGATCAAAATATCTAGCACGTCCAGGTCACTCCCAACCCGTCGCAACTGAATCTACCTTAAAATATTAAACAATTGATTTTGAAAATATTGGCAAAGCCAGTAACCTGTACGAACAGAAGTATGCTAATAAATTCAAATTCGCCGAGATGTATAAGTTTGGCTTAACGTACATCTCCAAGATTGACATCAACGGAAAACTCTTATTTTGTAATTCTTGATAAAATGACGAAAAATTAGCTCATTTTGTTTCATCAAAATTTTCTCTATTTTGGCAACTCATCTCACGTTAACGAAGTCGAATAACTTTTTCAAGGTCAAATGTAAATATTTCATTGAAATCTGGAACGAATTGCTCATACATGACCTTCATGGACGTGGCTGTTAGTCAGACACAAGCTTTTGTCTCGTATTTGGCCATTTTTGCGTTTTTTTAAATTAAATAAATCAAGCCTGTCAATTCTTGAAATCCGAGAATGGAAATTAATTCATGAGTTATCTTCCTTTGATCTTTGACGTCGCCAGAGATTTGTTGGTCAGCAAACAAAATTGAAATAACTAAGACGAAAATTAATTACAAACAGTATACTTTGACATACATTATCATCGACAAGCTTATAAATATCATTTAAATATCAAATATCATTGAATCTGAAAATTTCTTTTCAACGAAAAAATATGACCATTTCGCAGCTCCGGGTGCCGTTTCACAAAGCCGTCGCAGTTGCCATGGCGTCGTATCTGTTCACTATGGTATCCATTGGCAACGATGCTTTGTATGCGATGCGACTGCTTTGTGAAACGAGCCCCAGATGTATATGTGACAGTGTCTGAGCCTACGTTCATTTCACGTTTACTTACAACCCTTTTTTATTCGACAGTTTGTATGGAATATCTGTTGGGGTTTAAGGATCTCAGAGGGGAGTTGATGACTGGTTATTTTCATTTAGACGTTGCCCGTCAACTGGGTGAGTTTATGGCACGCATTCATGGTGGGACCCACTCATCTAAGCTATCTACAAATCAACTTCGTCAACTTGATCAAGATTTTCAGTGAGTATAAAGAACATATGTATATACATGTATACATACTGTTTTTGTGTCTAAACTAACTCGTCCATGGTTCTAAAATCTAATGCGAGGCCTCCGTGGCTCAGTAGATAGAGCGTTGGACACTCAATCCGAACAGCCTTCCACCAATGGGTCGCGGCTTCGAATCCCACTCAGTCCAAAAAAAAATTTTCTGACTGGGTTTTCACTCGAACGACCTATGTGGGATGGTTGCCAGTAAAGGTCGTGGGTTTCCTCCGGTCATAGAGCCCGGTTTCCTCCCACAATAAAAATGGCAACGCCGCCATATAAGTGAAATAATCTTGAGCGCGGCGTAAAACACCAAACAATCAATCAATCAATCAATCTAAAATCTAATGCTGGTCCTGTCATATAGGCCTAATACATCGTGAAAGGTTCCATTACTGCCCAACTCAGCACAAAGGAACTATCTGAAATCCTTTTTTAAAACCATTTCTGTGATGTGCTGTAGTGCAATTGGACCTTAACATAACAGTAATTGTATTATCATTGTGACGTAATCACAATGTTCTAGACAATGGAGGTCACGTGGTATTTGATTTGCATTGAATGCCGCCATTACTAGGAGATGGTGCAAATTTCGGCTCAGATCTGTTATGCACGCTCGCTTCAACTATCAATGGCGGCACATTTTACAAAGTCAGATCCAAACCAGCCAATGAGACGTGTCCATTCCACGCATTCTAGAACGTTCCTTGTGGGCATATGATCAGACAGAGTCGGCTTGGCGCCCCAACTATGTAGACGTGTTTCGTTGTAGTTCATTAAAGAGCCCAAGTTTACCAGTGTTTTGGGCTTAGTACATTACATGTACCTTTCTATTTGTTTTCTGCCAGAAACCCAGATCTAATGAATCTGACGAAGGAGTTTGTGTTTACTCGCCCCTTCCTTCCTGATGATAACACAAACGCTAACCCGGAAGCTATCAAACATTTACTCCCTATGGTCCATAGCAATCCTCAGTTATTGAAAGCCGTCGAAGAAATGAAATGCTTGTTTCTGGAGAAAAAAGAGTGTCTAGTACATGGTGATTTACATACTGGATCTGTTATGATAAATGGAACAGTTGCTAAGGTACCTTTAAAGGGGTGGACACACTGGGCGAATTTTACTCGCCGGTGATTCGGCCGAAACTCGCACAGCCGAATTCGCCTGAGAAGCGAGGTGGACACACTAGGCGAATTCCATGCGAATCCCCGGCGATTCGACAGCTGTCAAATATTTGGACGTATGCGTCACTGTAATGAAGGTCACGTTTATTTATGCCACGTGAGGAAACAAGTGTCTGCTATTGGCTGAGAATATTTTGCGTTCTACATTCACTAAACAAAAATTCGCTGAAATGGACACACTAGACGAATTCACTGTCAACAATGAACATTCGCATGTAAAATATCAAACATGCTTGATGTCTGCAAGTGCATTCGAGCGAGATTCGGCCGAACTTCGCCGACCCGGACACCTAGGCGAATTTACCGGCGATTGAATCGGTGAATAAATTCGTAGTGAATTCGCATGAAAAATTCGCCTAGTGTGTCCACCCCTCAATAGCCAATTCATTTTGGATTGTGAATGGAACTGCTGAACTTTGGTCGTCTCAAAGAGAGTAGATTGGCAAGAGTGGTCACTTCGTCCGCGCCATGTTGAATTTGAACTGACACGATTCGATTATTAGGAACCTCCTTTCTGTAGGGGGCGCCCTACAGTCCAATCGTGTACAGTCGGAACACCCTTCCACTAGGGGGCCAGAAGAACATGCCAGCAATGCTGATTGGACGAAGTGACCACTCTTGTCAATCTACTCTCTTCGGTCGACTGACCACCAATAATATCTTTACACGTCATTAAAGTACTAGGGATGAACAATTTGAGTTGAGGGGTGGGATGTGAAGCTTTCTGCTCTTGTTTTATAACATATATATATGGGAAAGCTGTAAAAGTATTTGAATGTTTTTGCTATTTCCATCGAAGCAAAATTTTTATACTGTCGATTAATTTTTCTTAATAAGTACAAATTAGAAGCTTTCTTTTGACAATGTGGCAGCCCTAAATGTCGCCCCATTTGAATTTATTAGTATAATACATATATATTTCATTTGCTTAGAGCTGTCATCATTTGGGTAATTAGACATTTCATTTGAGCTCATTTGCATGATTTCAATTCCATTTGGGTAATTGGGCATTTTATTTGAATAATTCGACATTCATTTGGTTAAAACTGCCATCATATATGTTATTTGAGTAATTCGAATTTCATCTGTGTTAAGACAATAAAATCATCTGAATTGGAGGGACGACATTTAGGACCCGTTAAAAAACGATTAGCTGCAGTACCAGTCTGGTGTTCAGGGCAGGGGTTACATTTAGGGCTGATGTCTGATGCTTACAACTACCCATCTTCTCCAGCTAAGATGAAACCTAAAATTCTCCTTTCCGTGTTTTACCTTGGCGGACTTCTCCCTCCAAATCGAACTGCTCGTTTTGATTGGATGCGAGTAAAACTTCTCGCAGCTAATCAAAACCTCGGGCACTTACACTGAAAATAACGTAATGGCGGCTGTGTTCACCTTGAGCTTTTGTGTAAGGAGTGCTGATTGGCCAAGACTCTGTAAGTATAGGAAAGACAACTCTTATATTCCCACCAGTGGGCGCTGTTCGATTTACGGGTTTGAGTGGAGTAATCCGCCAAGGTAAAACACGGAATGGGGACATGCAGATTTTAACTTGGCTTGCGAAGATGACAATTACCTTAACTTACATCCCCAAGATTGATATCAACAGAAATCTCTTATTTTGTACTTTTTGATAAAAATAACGAACATTTATATAATTCTGTTTCATCGAAATTTTTCCTGGATTTGGCAGCGCATTTGACTTTAGTGTAGGTCGCCTTTATTGGTGAACATATCTTGATTTTTAGTCTGCTAAAGTTAAACGACCTTTCCAAATTTTAAGGTTGGAGAATTTCGTTAGTTCCATAACACTGGAATCTAAACGATAACGAATTTCATTGTCATATTTATTTTGAGGATTACCATGAGAATCAATAACCCTTCGGTTGTCTCTTGTGCAGAACAAATACGAACTGTAGGGTATGTGATCAGATCGACGAACATTCAGCTTTTCGATCTCTATGATCCTAAAAATGTCCGCAATATTTGATCAAACTATAGACCTAAGATGGGTCGTTATAGTGTACCTGAGCTGGTTCAATTCTCCACTTTATATTCGACACGGAGAAATATAATGTATACGTGTAGCTGTATCTTACCATGAGAATATGGCCAAGAAGAACAAGAGATCATTCTGATGGAGGGCTATTCAAATCGCCTTTCCGGGGTCCGTCGTCCGTGGTCCGTCTGTTAACTTTTTGCTTGTTACCTTTATTCCAAGAAAACTACCAGTCCAATCTTAATCAAACTTATAGGTTACATGATACAGTTTCATTTCCCATTTGCGGTAATGTTAACGTTTTGATTTGTGGCTAATTACCTAAATCTCGTTAAGACTTTTCCTAACTATTTCCAAATAGATCAACACATGAGAAATCCTTTACAACCAAATAAAGTTGACATAGTGCATGCCGGTTTCAAGCTACACACAATTTAACATGGGTACCGCCATTTTGACAGTTTTAGGCTTACTTATTCTAGCCAAACTTTGGTATTTTCAAAATTGGGTGAACATTAAAAAAACACACACAAAAATCTGTTATCAGGCATTGATTGAAAGCTTAAAGTATGTACAGTAGACCTATGTTAGTTTCAATCCAATATTCAAATAACCCAGATACCAAACTATCACTATGTAGCCACCTTCTAGCTCCTGTATAACCGAAGTCAATTTTCATTGGCTGAGAAAACACAAACTGGGTGTTGTGACCTATAACAAGGATATAATTCCTCGAAATTTGTCAAATTTAATAACTTTGCTTTTATTAACCAATATCAAATTGAATTTCAAAAGATCAAAGCTTTTCGGCCAGTCGTTTTGAATTTGCGAAGTAATTTACACACCCACCCCCTTCATGTTTCCAGGCTTATATTTTAAAGTTTTTCTGAGGACCAATTCAAAATGTTATTCCTCGCTATAAAAAGGTGTATCATCAAATACCCTTCAAATTTGCTGGAAATGATGGGTTGTTGGTTGTAGTTTACTGTTAGCATCTGTCCGGGTTAGAGACTGCCATAAGGGCAGAGCCAGGGGAGATAACCCACCCCACCCGTCCAAAAAATGTCTGATTTCTTAACATTTGGACTGTTTGAAAGCTAATAAAACTTCTCCAGTGATTTAAAAACTGTCCAATTCAGGGCCACAGTCATGTCAGCTTACCTGTTAAGATATAAAAAGGGCAATTTGTACAGATTATATCATTTCAGACCCACAGGGAAGGGGGTGGGAGGGGGGGGGGGGTCTGGTTATTTTACATCAATAGCTAATGAGCCTGAAATAATCATTTGCTTTGAAAAACATTAATAATTCCAAGAAGTGAAATGTCATTCCTAGACCTCATTGATGGAAATGGATCACTACTGAGGCATATACAAGTATTTTACACCCTACAATAAGAGTCTTGTGGTTGCTCAAACCTAGCCCTGGTCCACAAAAGCCTGTTTTTCAGAAAAAGTGGTGAATATTTAAATTTTTTTACTGAATTCATTTATTTTATATTTCAAATATGTAGTCCAGATACAACGGCACCAAAAATGGTGGTGGTTTGAAAATTTAGAACAAAATACTTACTTTTCACACTTCACTATAGGTTACATGATACAGTTTCATTTCCCATTTGCGGTAATGTTAACGTTTTGATTTGTGGCTAATTACCTAAATCTCGTTAAGACTTTTCCTAACCATTTCCAAATAGATCAACACATGAGAAATCCTTTACAACCAAATAAAGTTGACATAGTGCATGCCGGTTTCAAGCTACACACAATTTAACATGGGTACCGCCATTTTGACAGTTTTAGGCTTACTTATTCTAGCCAAACTTTGGTATTTTCAAAATTGGGTGAACATTAAAAAAACACACACAAAAATCTGTTATCAGGCATTGATTGAAAGCTTAAAGTATGTACAGTAGACCTATGTTAGTTTCAATCCAATATTCAAATAACCCAGATACCAAACTATCACTATGTAGCCACCTTCTAGCTCCTGTATAACCGAAGTCAATTTTCATTGGCTGAGAAAACACAAACTGGGTGTTGTGACCTATAACAAGGATATAATTCCTCGAAATTTGTCAAATTTAATAACTTTGCTTTTATTAACCAATATCAAATTGAATTTCAAAAGATCAAAGCTTTTCGGCCAGTCGTTTTGAATTTGCGAAGTAATTTACACACCCACCCCCTTCATGTTTCCAGGCTTATATTTTAAAGTTTTTCTGAGGACCAATTCAAAATGTTATTCCTCGCTATAAAAAGGTGTATCATCAAATACCCTTCAAATTTGCTGGAAATGATGGGTTGTTGGTTGTAGTTTACTGTTAGCATCTGTCCGGGTTAGAGACTGCCATAAGGGCAGAGCCAGGGGAGCCGAAGTCAATTTTCATTGGCTGAGAAAACACAAACTGGGTGTTGTGACCTATAGGCCCACTTGTCGCGAAAATCCGGAATATTGTTTACATTAAAAAAACGACCGTTTTCTGTATTTTTCCCAGACAATATAAGTTAGGAACTTTCTATTTTTAACAAAATTTAAGTTTAAGACGTCATTTTGTATTTTTAATTTGAATTTGAAAATTTGAATTGTTAGGTGCCCGTAATGTCAACAAACTTCGAACCGGGTCGTGTGCAAAAGTGCCGAAGTGGTTTGAGTCGTGTGGGCGATCTAACGACAAAGTATAATTTTACGAACTTTATCTAAGAAATACATACTAACGATCGAGTAAGAGGGACTATAAAAGCCTGCCGAGTGCAAACCACAGACAAAAACGCTTGGATGAGGGTAATCCAACACTTAAGTTAACACACACTGATCGGTGTTGTTGTTGTAATCGAGCTTCGATTCTTCGTTCGTTTTTCACCCTCATTTATACATTCTAAACCTACATGTAATTGGACATGCTTAATGTGTGCTATGTTTAACTTTAGTGGTTTTAGCTGTGGTAAGCTGGTTCAAATTGGTTTTCTTAACAAATGTCAAACAGGTTACGGCGGCAAGTTGGTCTTTAACATACATCATCACCCTATGGTCTAGTTGTGCACCATACATTTTCATCTCATTTGCTTATTCAATATGGCCACCAGGGGGCGATGTGTTTTTCTTTGTTATCTTTATTCCAAGAAAACTACCTGTCCAATCTTAATCAAACTTAGCATACATCATCACCTTATGGTGTAGTTGGGCACCGTACCTTTTCATCTCATTTGCATATTCAATATGGCTGCCAGGGGGCGATATATATTTGTTTGTTACTTTTTTTCCAAGAAAACTACCGGTCTGATTTTCACCAAACTTGGCTCACATTATCTCCCTATAGCCCTGTTGTGTACTGTACATTTTCATCTCATTTGCATATCCAATGTGGCCGCCAGGGGACGATGTTTTTTTTTGTTACTTTTATTCCAAGAAAACTACAGTCTGATTTTGACCAAACTTGGCCCACATTATCTCCCTATAATCTAGTTGTGCACCCTACATTTTCATCTCATTTGCGTTTTACATATGCAAGCAATGTTGTTTTTTAACCAAATTTGAAAATGAAACTCATTATCATTATTCCAAGAAATCTCTGACCTGATCTTAACCAAACATGACACACACCATCCCCCTAAGTTCTAGCTGTGCACCTTACATTGTCATCTCATTAGCATATTGAAGATGGCTACCAGGTGGCAATGATGTTTTCAACCAAAATTTCAAGGGGAGCTTACTTTGTAATTCACAATTTAATTCTCCTCAACAATAGTTATCTCCCTGGAATAAGATTTTTTTATGTAGGCCCCAATTCCTATATCCAATTATTGCTGTAACAATCTTTAATATGAATAGATAACCGCGGGCGTTCCGATTCCTTTAAGGAATCTCTTGTTATTTTGAGCATTGAAAACATATTTTACTCACCTTAGGCCAACTATTTTCTAGACTCGCCTTAGTCCGGGTTTTTGACTCCAAAATGACTTTTTTTTTATACTGACGGTCGTATTTTGGATATACGGCTGTCAGTATAAAAAATAGTCATTTTGGAGTAAAAAAAACCCGGACTAGACTCGCCTATAACGTCAACATGTTCCTGCGACTGGTCTTTCCCTTTTGTTGACTGAATATGGCTTAATTTGTTTTTCTGTTCCAGATATTGGATGCTGAGTTTGCTTACGTCGGGCCGGCTTCGTTAGATGTCGGAATGCTGTTAGCCAACTACCTCATGTCCTATTATTGTCATATGTCTATAGCGGAAAATAACGAAGTTCACCGACAGTTTGCTTACATGTTATGTGAGGCATGCCGTGTCACAGGTATTTATTTACCTTGCAGATTTTCATCATAAAAGGACGTTCAAAAAACGCCGTTAGCTGTATAGCTTTATGGTTTAATAATGTTTGTAAATGGACCAAATATATAAGGAAACAATATTCGCATTAGCCTCCTGGTTCCTGAAGAAAACACTCGCATTTAGTGACGTCCTACTCGACCTATAGTCAAGAATTCTTTTATTATCCCCCGCCAAACATAGTTTCGGCGGAGGGGGATACTGAAATGGGCTCCGTCCGTCCATCTCGATTTCGTTTCCGGAGCAGAACTCGAAAAATTATTAGACATGACTCAATCAAACTTGGTGTATACAACAATCATCCTGTGCAGGTGTGCCTTTTGAGGTTTTCAACTTATTGAAAATTTTATTTTTTTTATTTTTGGCCGTTCCCACGGAAATATAATTTAGAAATTTCGTCTCCGGAAAAGAACTCGAAAACTATTTGTATGTTCTCAAGTAAGAAATTCATCTTATTAAATCGTTTATGGTACTTGACGGGTGAAATGCTATAATCTGAAGGAGAATTATATTAAATGTATGTCCAATAAAGATTGCTAAAAGCTGGGTACTGAGTAGGTTGATTTTTCATAAAGGTTATCATAGTCACCGTTCTTCAAGTATTCTTCAATAGTTTTTTCCTAAGGCGGGGGATATATTCGACTGTGTCTGCTTGTATTCAATTTCCAATAGACCCAAACAAAATAATACCTTCTTCCATACTCTTTAAAACAATAAATGAAACAGTTTGCAAAGGCCATGCAGTAGAAACGAAAACGGGATCGATATTACCAGTTCCTGAATTTCTTGTGGTTTGGAATATTAAGAATTCGAAAAAAACCAATGTTTGATAGCGATGAAAGTATCTCACGAACATTTCAAAGCCTTTCCAAGATTTCATAACGATGAAAGTATCTCACGAAATTTCAAAGCATTTCCAAGATTTCATAAGGATGAAAGTATCTCACGAACATTTCAAAGCCTTTCCAAGATTTCATATCGATGAAAGTATCTCACAAACATTTCAAAGCCTTTCCAAGATTTCATAACGATGAAAGTATCTCACGAAATTTCAAAGCATTTCCAAGATTTCATAAGGATGAAAGTATCTCACGAACATTTCAAAGCCTTTCCAAGATTTCATATCGATGAAAGTATCTCACGAACATTTCAAAGCCTTTCCAAGATTTCATAACGATGAAAGTATCTCACGAAATTTCAAAGCATTTCCAAGATTTCATAAGGATGAAAGTATCTCACGAACATTTCAAAGCCTTTCCAAGATTTCATATCGATGAAAGTATCTCACAAACATTTCAAAGCCTTTCCAAGATTTCATAAGGATGAAAGTGTGTCAAGAACACATCTGAGGCCTTTTTCCAAGATTTCATAGCGATGAAAGTGTCTTACGAATATTTCCAAGCCTTTTTGAGATTTCATAACGATGAAACTCAAGATTATGTCAAAGTATTTTCTTGATTTCTTCAATTTTCCTCAATGGTCTTGCACTTCCTTCACATTCGATATAAAAAAATAAGAACATCTTTTTCAGTACCAGCCCCGATAGCTCAGTTGGGAGAGCGTCCGCTTCAGGGCTGGGAGATCCAGGTTCAAGCCTGGGTCGAGTCAGACCAAAGACTTTAACAGTGTGAGCTGCTACTGCTTCGCTTGGCGCTCAGCAATGGGAGTTAGAGCAGCGACAGAAAACTCTTATTTTGTACTTCTTGATTAGTAATTTTCCTGGATTTGGCAGCTCATTTGACTTTAGTGTAGGTCGCCTTTATCGGTGAACATATCTTGACTTTTAGTCTGCTAAATATGTCATATTCTTCATGAATCCTGTCATATTCTTCAGGAATCCTGATTCTTCAAAAGGATTTGTTGATTCCAGTGATTACCAAACATATTACCAATACTTTCCTTTATTTAATCAGAAAATGAGTCTTTTTTTAGCTTTTTATTTTGAACATTGGAAACATATGTCTTGCACTTGCTTCACATTCGATATAAAAAAATAAGAACATCTTTTTTTCAGTACCAGCCCCGATAGCTCAGTTGGTAGAGCGTCTGCTTCAGGGCTGGGAGATCCAGGTTCAAGCCTGGGTCGAGTCAGACCAAAGACTTTAACAGTGTGAGCTGCTACTGCTTCGCTTGGCGCTCAGCAATGGGATTTAGAGCAGCGACAGAAAACTGGTTGGCCCGGTGTCAGTATAATGTGACTGGGTGAGGGGGCTTGCTGGGTGTCTTCGGCAAGTCGTCTCGGTGAGGCAGCAGCAAATAAAAGAGCAGTGGAAATCTGCCCTGCCACAAGGAGACCAAGTCTTCATATGGCTGTTAAGCGGGACGTAAAACCTAAATCACTCACTCACTCTTTTTTCAGTGAACGCTTATTTAGCAAATCTGGACATTTGTAAAACTTGGGAACGACAAAGTTATGAGGAATCATTGTTGACCGAAGTGGCCGGTATGGCTGGATGTGAAATCTTACGCAGGTAATGTGCTTCACAAATTAAGTGTCATTATTATACGCTTGGTTCTCGGTCCTGGTGTCCGGTAGTCCTACGTCCGTTTTCGCTTGAACTCCATAACTTCCAAAGTTTTGATTCCATCTGGACAACTTTTTTCTGAGTATACAGTATATACCTTCTGGAAGATTGTGTGCCACAAACTGTTTTCGACATCACTGGTTACATAATATGACAACTACATTGGATTATATAATATTCCCTTTAACCTCATAACTTCTACGGTTTTGATGCGACCTGGACACTTCTTTTAAATTGTTGACCGTATGAATGGTAGGTGTGCCGCAAACTATTCATGACATTATTTGTTGAGCAATATGGCAGCCATATTGGTTTATATAATATTTACTCTTTTGCTCTATAACTTTCACAGATATGATCCAATGTTTTCAGTTCCACATTAAATACCATATAAATAGACAAGGTGTCACAAAGTGTTTGACATAACATATTGCATAATGCACCAACCAAATTGTGTTATGTAATATTCCCTTGACAACTCTTTTCATAGTGTGTACAATAGCAGACTGTGAGCTCTCCTGACTAGTATGGTTGGAGCTATGATGACCAAAAGCCAAAAAAAAATGTTAATTAATTTTAATTATTTTTCCGTTTTAAGGGCTCGTCACCTATAAAGCTTTATCACCCATTTAGTAAAGTAAATATAGTAGCTTATAGAGATAAGTGGACCAGGGGCTCGTTTCACAAAGTAGCCGCATCGCAAACGAGGCGTAGTTGCCACTGGATAGCATAGTGAAGAGATACAACGTCATAGCAACTGCGATTGATCGCACTGTGCGACGGCTTCGTGAAACGGCCCCCTGGTTTGTAAGTGTACACCGAGAGGACTTTTATATGTGATCACCATCTTCCATCTCAGAGATTAAGCTTGGCTTAACCGTAACACCATTTGTCTACAGTGGCCTGAATGTGGGACACTTTATCATTGATTGTCGTTTCAAATAGCCCAACTTGAATTTGATACTTATGGCTGGATTACCGAAACTCTTGTTGCAAGAGGCTTCCTTGAGGCACATTTAGCTCCGCCTGGATATTGCTGGTAACATCTTGATGTTCCTTTCGCGGTATCGGTGGGAAAACAACCTTATGAAGCAATGAGAAATTCGTCCGTTTTATTTACTTTCTCTCAGAAAGCACCCATTCTCCTGTTGTTATTTTTTCTTCTTAGATTTTCATATTCTGAAACTGTCAGTGTCAGTGTTTGACCATTTTCGCAACCCGCAAAAGAGCACTCGATATATTTAGATAGGATCGTAACCAAGCTCTACCGCTGGTTCTACTTCTCTTAATATCTGTATGTTCTGTTTTGTTTCAGAATAATAGGAGCTGGTCAGATTGGAGATTTCCAGGCACCAGGAGTCAACAGTCCTCATGCTCAGTCAGATGCCTTCCAATGTGGTGTTCGTCTTCTTAACAGTTATAAAACAATACAATCTATAGATCGACTTATTCTTATTGCCTTACAATTGGCGTAGTTATTTAAATCTTATCTATCCGTCACAGTTGGTATACTTATTAAAGTCGTATCTATCTGATTTAGTATTGCACCGAGTAGGAAGGGGTTTGGGTCATCAATCGCACAAAACGGAACAAATTTAAATGGAATGGTAGGCCTATTCACTCGATCGCCTTATGGAATGGCTACCAGGTACCTGTGGAAGGTCAAGTAAATCCCCAGTCTGAAACTTCGGGGATTTACGTACGTGAAATACCGCGTCAAAGCCGACCGGTAGCGAGCGAAGATAGCCGAAGGGAGTTTCGACTGGTAAATCCCCTGTTCACGGACTGCCCTCCCCTCCTATAAGCCTGAATACGCTGCCATGTAATTGAAATAATTTCGAGTGTGGCGTTAAACACCAATACATGTATCATAGCAAATACTTAGGAGTTTTAAAGAGAACATTTTGAAGACTTGTCATTATTGTGTATACAAGTATCACCTAATACCATGTTTCTATTAAAGTGGCATGAGCTGCCAAAATGTTGATATTTTGACATTAAAACAGAATGTTGAAATTATTGGCTATTTTTCTCAAGATCTATAATTCATGAGCTTTTTAGTGCTTCTCGTCTCGAAAATGTCCGATAAAGTGTTGTTTTGAACTAACTTTGGCTTAGAATGAATGAATGGTCGTCCCGGTTATTTAAATTTTGTTTACTTTTCTAACACGTTTTCTGTTCGTACAGGCCACATACTGTATGAATTTTCCTCATTCCAACGCCAATCATTTAGTTTTTTCGATGGCTTTCAAAGCCTTTGACAGTCGTGACGATCAAAAATTATGAAAAAAGTGTGAAATTTTGCAGCTCATGCCACTTTAAGTATATTTTTTTCTTTACCTCAAAATTTGCTTATAGTGACCTCCTCAAATTAAAAGATAAAAAATGAAAATATGATGAAAGAAATTGAGTTGTTCAGTATTGCTATTTAGAAATACCTATTCATTGGAAACGTGTGCTTGGTATTTATTCATCGTTAAAGACGTCGTTAAGGACGGTACTGTACACGAAACCGTCGCACAGTGCGATCAATCGCAGTTGCCATGACGTCGTATCTCTTCACTATGGTATTCATTGGCAACTACGTTTCGTTTGCGATGCGACGGCTTTGTGAAACGAGCCCCTGGTTGTTAAACCCGACTCCGTATATGGGTGCTATAGCAGAGGCCAATAGGGTTAACTAAGCGTAAAAGAAAACTTTTGTTGGTAAATATACACTTGAAAGACATATTTTAATCCATTTTTCATGGCTCTTCAAATGCCAAAATTCGCTAGTTCCACCGATTAGCTTAATGTAATACACACAAATAGTGTTAAGCCGAAAAAACGACAGTTTCATATTGACTCAATATTTTAGCATTTATTTTACCATCATCAGCAGTGTTGATAATTCCCAAACATGGCGTTAGAGGGATCGTCCCTCAGGTCGGGGGTATCCTCCGGGTAATGAGCCCGGTCCCCCCCCCCCACTAAGCCTGGCAATGCCGCCATATAAGTGAAATAATCTTGATTCAGTCTAAAATGGACATTTTCCGTAAGACTTGCATGACATAAGAATACAAATCTCAAGTTTGAATGTAGATGAATAAGGTGTAACTGAGTATATATATGCGTATAAATTGCCCTTAAAAAGCAAGTTAACCAAGACCTTGTATCACGAGAACGTGCTACATGTACATTACGTATAGTTTAAAGTTTCAAAACGGGAGTGAGAGAGAAGATTAAGCGTCGCTTCAACATTATTTCAGTCTTATCTCGACCATCACGACAGGATGGATGATGTCTGCTTTTCAGAGGTTGTCCAGAATACCATCTATGGTGATCTATTGGAAAATAGACAGGAACGCTATAATGGGACTTAGGTAATTATTAACAAATTAAAATGATAACATTTATACCATAGGTTGTCATCTTTAACGTCCCCGTCAATTATGTAAAAGCGTTCGAGGTCTACTTCTTCTTCTTCTACTTATTTATACATGCAATTTCTTTATGTAGTCGTTTTCTGTCAGACGTTCGATGCTGATTGAATAACTAAATCTGTTTTGCTAAAGCACGTGTATGTATGCATACCATGCATAAACAGATAAAGACCCGTTCTCACTGTGCGAATTTGTCGAACCGACTTGTAGCATGCGATTGAAATGGATGAATTTGATCGGTTGACAAATCGTATCGACCAATTAAGCGCATTCATTTTAATCGCATCTGACAAGCCGGTACGATAAATCGCACAGTGAAAACGTGCCTTAAAGGCGTTCAAATGGCTTAAAATATCATGATTAAGGATGGGCCTGCTTCCGTTAACATATTTCTTCTTACTTTGCTTTTCCTCACAGATGTCTTTCTTATTAAATATATAGAATATCGATAATACCAGCTGCTAACTATCTGTTTGTAAAAGAATCCTATATTGTGACAGTAACACACTGTTGTACACTGCAGGCACTGAAATAATGATAATATGCCGTAAGTTTTTCATTTCAGTACTTAGTTTAGGTTTGTTTAGTCACTGAATATTTTATTTTGAAGTATTACTTTTTGCATTGAGTTTTTAACGTTGCAAATTTTATTTTGTTATTTTGTTTTAGACCACGTAAAAAGAAGATCAAGGATTGGGAGATTTCTGGGCCTGCTAATGGGAACTATGGTTCTTGCTTGTTTTTTGTTCAGTACAAAAACTGTTTTGTTTTCTCTTGTTTCTTCTTCCAAATCAGAACACCGTCTAAATATCCAGCGTGTTCTTCTTGTTCCAACAAAACCTAGAAAACTTAAGAATGAAGTTCAAAGAAATATACAATCTCATCGCTATCTCGAATCGTATTTCATCCCGAGAGAAAATAAAGTGAATCCACATAATTACTCCTTTATTATTCCCGCTGAGGGATTGTGTAAAGGAGAACGTCCGTACATACTGGCCTGTGTACCTTCTGTGTACAACCATGAAAGTGAACGACAGGTTATCCGTAAGACTTGGGGCAGTGTTGTGAGGACCGGTGTTTGGGCGGACGGATCTCTTCTTCCTCCCATTAAACTCATGTTTATTATCGGAACTCAAAAGGACAAAGACGTTGAACCAATCTTACGCAACGAAAGTGTGACCTATGGGGATATTGTACTGGCCAATTTTATCGACAGTTACGCAAATCTCACGATAAAATCCATGTCAATTTTAAAGTGGATGATAACATTTTGTCCTGATGCTCAATATGTTCTGAAAAACGACGAGGATGCTTTGGTCAACCTGCCGGGAATGGTCAAGTTCTTACAGGATAGAAAACCTGAAGGTATCGTTGGAAAGCCAGGTTATCAGTTAAAGGTTGTCAGAGATGGGATTAAAAAATGGATCGTTCCTAAAGAAGAATATCCACCAGATTTCTATCCACCATATATTCTTGGTAATTTTTACTTGATTGCAAACTCAGCTGTTTCTTTATTGTATGAAACTTCTCAGTACATCCCATTCTTGTCAATGGAAGACATTTTTATAACGGGTGTTGTCCGTCTAGCAGCCGGTCTGACACTGGAACGACTTGGAAAGCAAGCTTGTCTTTATCATTGTACTTTAAATGACACTACATTGCTTGGTTATACTATTGGCAATAGAAAAATTGAACGAGCTTGGGGATTATTTCGTGAGCAGAAGTTGAATATTACTTAGTTTGTAAGAGATGTTCTGTTGTAGTTAAAAATGGTTTTAACACAATCTGCTAAATGTACTAAACTCAGCGAGAGTGCAATTTTTTTCGTTCAATAAAACCAGAAGTCTATGCACGTTCATAGACTTCTGATTAAACATAAAACTGAAAAGCCCATACCGATACTTGTTACCAACTCACCCATTATCAATTTTTAAAAAGACGCTAACTTTGTAACATATTTCACTATTTGTGAAACAAGCCACTATTTGTGAAACAAGCCACTATTTGTGAAACAAGCCACTATTTGTGAAACAAGCCACTTGCCACTATTTGTGAAACTGAAACATGCCACTGACACGATTTGTGAAACAGAAACAAGCCATTAGCCACGATTTGTGAAACAAGCCACCATTTTTTAAACAAGCCACTAGCCACTATTTGTGAAACTGAAACAAGCCACTATTTGTGAAACAAGCCACTATTTGTGAAACAAGCCACTAGCCACTATTTGTGAAACAAGCTACTAGCCACTATTTGTGAAACTGAAACAAGCCACTAGCCACGATTTATAAAAATGAAACAAGCCACTAGCCACGATTTGTGAAACAAGCCACTATTTGTGAAACAAGCCACTAGCCACTATTTGTGAAACACGTCCTTTTTATGGCAAGGATTTCTAAATTACTGATCAACAGGCTGACAAAAACGCATGTAAGGTTTGGTTCTAGCTTTTTAACACCGTTTTGTTGGTTTTCGTAAATAAATGATAGAATTCTTGTAATTATTTGCCACTCAGTCGGTCATATTTCAATTCAGGAGAGTGCGTTCCTATTGATTGCCAACATTCCTCCCATAGTACAACGCCATCTTCACTGTTGGATGTGGTTGATCCGTTATTTAAGAAATAAAGGACGAGCTGGTGAGCTGTGTGTTGCTGAATAAAGGGTCAGTTGCGGAAAATACCACTATTTGACGGGCGAGGGGCGAAGCCCCGAGTCTTCAAATAATAGTGGTATTTCCGCCACTGAACCTTTATTCAGCAACACACAGCTCACCAGGAAGTCCTTTATTTCTATTCTAATGCATATCATATGTAAATTAATTCAATTTCAGTATCCAAACGTAAGAATTTTAATAAGAAAACCAGCCTTTCCAACCTGCATAGGAACATTTAGACTCTCCCTTTGGTAACCAGAGCCAATCAGAAATGTTTTGGACCAACCCATATGTAGAACGTTTAGCGGGTGAAACCAGTCAATGAACTATATGCGTGGAATGGACACGTCTCATTGGCTGGTTTGGATCGGACTATGTAAAATGTGCCGCCATTGACAGTTGATAAGCGCGTGCAGAACAGATATGGATGGACGCTCCACTATCTCCTAGTAATGGCGGCATTCGAAACATATCAGGCACCACGTGACCTCCGTTCCACGCATATCGTTCAATAGCCGTATTCGACTGGTCGTTTTCGAGCAGCTCATTCTTCTCAGACTACACAATTTCTATTCGACTGGTCGCTTGATTTGCACAAACTCCTCTCGCGTGCACGCTCAAAGTGCTCGCTGATTTCGTAAGAGCAGAGAGAAGGGGAGCTGGTCACGTGATAAAATAATAGTACTTTCTTGACTCCAATTATATAATTCTTGGTCTGTTTTGAATATTTTTTAGGCATTTCTGAATTACAAAACTAAAATTACATAAAATTAAACCCTGAAACCATAAATCTGAACGAAATAATGTTATTTATGTTTTAATGCAAATGGAACAATCATGCTTCGGAAGCCGAATTTAACCAAATCAATGTGCTATCGGTCTGAACAAATATTTGCAGTTTTCCTAGATTATTGACAGAAATATTTAATTTTGAAATGCAAATATTTATATTCATAAGTCCGTGTTCGCCCTCCACGCCTCCACATCCTACCAGTTGATCGTCACTTGATGAATATACTATGTTGCTAGGTGGGCGATTGATGTTGTCAAGCAAATGACCCAAACGTTCCTCAATTTACTCAAATTCGTTCGACTGGTACTTCCCCTAGCAGTTAGTTTGAGCTGCTGCGCAGGTGGGCGGAGCTTAAATTTACTCCTCTGAAAATGACCAGTCGAATACGCCGAAACCAGTGCTGTCGGCTCAAACGCGATGACGTCATAATTCCGGAATGTTGTGACGTTATATAACATTGCTCTCTCTCCCTCAAGTGACGATAAAGCCCCGTTCTCACTGTGCGATTTGTCGTACCAACATGTGGAATGCGATTAAAATGGATGCTTTTAATTCGTCGGTATGATTTGTCAACCAACTTGTAGCATCCATTTGAATAGCATGCTACAAGTTGGCATTACAAATCGCACAGTGAGAATGGGCCTTAACGCCGTCATATAATTGAAACAATCTTGAGTGCGGGGTAAAACGTTAATCAATCAATTTATTTAATGTAGGTATGTCAAAGAGAGTAGATTGACAAGAGTGGTCACTTCGTCCGCGCCATGTTTAATTTGAAATGACACGATTCGATTATTAGGAACCTCCTTTCTATAGGGGGCGCCCTACAGTCGAATCGTGTACAGTCGGAACACTCTTCCGCTAGGGGGCCAGAAGAACATGCCGGCAATGCTGATTGGAATCGAATCGTGTCAGTTCAAATTAAACATGGCGCGAACGAAGTGACCACTCTTGTCAATCTACTCTCTTTGGGCATGTTCAAGGTGAAATGGACGTTGTCAACTGGAATCCCTCAGGATTTTCCTCTTTTTTCTTTAAATGTGAACAACAGCTAGTGTCCATATATGGTTCCAAATCAGCTCTATTCCATTGCCAATATGCGCAGCAGAAGGAGGTCAATTCAGAACAGAAAACGACCGGAGTTCTGTCAACAAGACTTAGTTTTATTTGCGTTTTCTACTGTATTGAGTTTTGTTTACTATCCAAAGTTGTTGATTAAAAAAGAATTCCTTATAAAATTCTAGCTACATGTCGTGACTGGGAATATAAACTGAAAAAAAAGAACTTAAGAAGTAAAAGATTGATTCTCTACGTATACGCTGTAATAACTGCAAGAAAAAAAAAGTAAAAAAATGCGGACGGTATCTTTTTTCTTGTAGTTCTTACAGCGTATACACAGAGAATTGATCAATTGGTTTGTTTCTAACATATTAATTTTAAAGCAAGGAAAACTGAATTTAAGTAGTTATGTTCTATTTAAATCTAACAGTCTACTGTATATCTGAATATTTTCTCCCTGATCTCCTCATAGACGAATCTATACACAAAGAAAAACGTTAAGCACCCCCTGGAAAGTCTGCACCGACCGATACAATCATTGGTGTAGGGAGATTGTTGGCTGCAGAAACGATTGTGATCATAAAGGGCAACATTCTGGAGATACGAAATCACCATTAATGGCAATAAGCTATATAATTTATTCAGGATATCGTTAGCCAAATCAAAAGTGTATTTTAACAAAACAAAAATAGCTTGTAAGTATGAAACTTCAGAGTCCATCTGGCTTCACAGGGCGAACATATTGAAGTAAAAATGTCCTTTAGAGCATATATGCGATAGGATGGACAGACACATCCAAGCCCTAGAGCCTCCTGCACTGTAAAATGTAACCCGTACATTTTACGGTAGAATACTGGCACTGGGCGGCCAACTTTCTACCGTAAAAATAAGGGTAGACCGTAAAATCAACTAGCCACATTCCTAATCAGTGAATGTGAAAAAACATTATGAAATCAGCAGGCTAAGAAATACAAGACTTTAAATCGTCAACCCCAGCATGGATCTGTTAATGTAGATTTTCAAATGTTATGTACCCCCAACGAAATAGTAAAACTGACTTCTTCTGCAAGTTGATAAACATATATTTATTTGAAAATAATGCTGATGAAAATTCTCCCTTAGGGCAGGTATCTCAATCTACGCTTTCAAATGCAGCTATGTTAAATTAACTACCTTAGCCTATAATGACAAATTTTTCTTTTATTAAATCGCCTACGGCGGGATTCGAACCTCTAAACTCCCATACAGGAGCTGCGCAGAGCTATTTGCGCACTAGCCATAACCGTAGCCTTTTTTTTTTTTTCATTAATGTTTATTGATCAACAAAATGTATCTTACATTCAAGATCTTCAATCACGGCCCGAAGTTAAAAAAATAATAATCACAAAAGAGACAGGACACGTGATCATGAGTAATTGACAGTTATCATAAAGTACATAGCAAATTCATCAAAATATGAAGCTAACTACCCCATTGACTATATGTATAAGGCAGTTTTTATCAAGGAAATCAGAGCGAAAAGTTGACATATTATTTATCTCCTTGAAATAAGCATATCTTTCTTTCGTGTTTTTTTTACAAACATACTTGAAAAAGTTTGACAAAATGATATGTTTACCGTGAAAAACCCTCATATTTCTGCGCTTGATAATGGAGTACCTAGCACAGCTGCACACCAAGTTTACAAAACCACAGTTAACCTTTGGAAGTATGCATATTAAATCACAACTAGGTATATAAATTGCAACGTCTTGTTTTGGGATGGGAAGTTCTATGCAGACACGGAAATCGTTGTTAAACCAGAAAAAAGCATTACATGTTGTTTCTCGCCAGTTGATTACGCCAGTTGTCTTTATTTGGCTACCCGAGATGTGAACCGAAGGTCAGGGGTTTCTTCCGTGCAAAGATCCCAGTTTCCTCCCTGGCAAAGGACCGTTCTCACTGGGCGATTTTTCGTACTAATTTGTGGAATGCGATTAAAATGGAAGCCTTTAATTCGTCGGTATGATTTGTCAACCAATCAAATGCATCCAGTTGAATCGCATGCTACAAGTTGGTACTACAAATCGCAAATCTACAAATCGCACAGTGAGAATGGGCCTTAACGCCGTCATATAATTGAAACAATATTGAGTGCGGCGTAAAACGTTAATCAATCAATTTATTTAATGTAGGTATGTCAAAGAGAGTAGATTGACAAGAGTGGTCACTTCGTCCGCGCCATGTTTAATTTGAAATGACACGATTCGATTATTAGGAACCTCCTTTCTATAGGGGGCGCCCTACAGTCGAATCGTGTACAGTGGGAACACCCTTCCGGTAGGGGGCCAGAAGAACATGTCGGCAATGCTGATTGGACGAAGTGACCACTCTTGTCCATCTACTCTCTTTGGGCATGTTCAGGGTGAAATGGACGTTGTCAACTGGAATCCCTCAGGATTTTCCTCTTTTTTCTTTTAATGTGAACATCAGCTAGTGTCCATATATGGTTCCAAATCAGCTCGATTCCATTGCCAATATGCGCAGCAGAAGGAAGTCATTTCAGAACAGAAAACGACCGGAGTTCTGTCAACAAGACTTAGTTTTATTTGCGTTTTTTACTGTATTGGATTTTGTTTACTATCCAAAGTTGTTGATTAAAAAAGAATTCATCATAAAATTCTAGCTACGTGCCGTAGCTGGGGATAAGAATTGAAAAAAAGAAATTAAGAAGTAATGGATTGATTCTCTACGTATACGCTGTGATAACTGCAAGAAAAAAGAAAGTTAAAAAAATGCGGACGGTATATTTTTTCTTGTAGTTATTACAGCGTAAAACACAGAGAATCGATCCATTATTTTGTTTCTAACATATTAATTTTAAAGCAAGGAAAACTGAATTTAAGTAGTTACGTTCTATTTAAATCTAACAGTCTACTGTATATCTGAATATTTTCTCCCTGATCTCCTCATAGACGAATTTATACACAAAGAAAAACGTTAAGCACCCCCTGGAAAGTCTGCACCGACCGATACAATCATTGGTGTAGGGAGATTGTTGGCTGCAGAAACGATTGTGATCATAAAGGGCAACATTCTGGAGATAAGAAATCACCATTAATGGCAATAAGCTATATAATTTATTCAGGATATCGTTAGCCAAATCAAAAGTGTATTTTAACAAAAAAAAATAGCTTGTAAGTATGAAACTTCAGAGTCCATCTGGCTTCACAGGGCGAACATATTGAAGTAAAAATGTCCTTTAGAGCATATATGCGATAGGATGGACAGACACATCCAAGCCCTAGAGCCTCCTGCACTGTAAAATGTAACCCGTAAATTTTACGGTAGAATACTGGCACTGGGCTGCCAACTTTCTACCGTAAAAATAAGGGTAGACCGTAAAATCAACTAGCCACATTCCTAATCAGTGAATGTGAAAAAACATTATGAAATCAGCAGGCTAAGAAATACAGGACTTTAAATCGTCAACCCCAGCATGGATCTGTTAATGTAGATTTTTAAATGTTATGTACCCCCAACGAAATAGTAAAACTGACTACTTCTGCAAGTTGATAAACATATTTTTATTTGAAAATAATGCTGATGAAAATTCTCCCTTAGGGCAGGTATCTCAATCTACGCTTTCTATGTTAAATTAACTATCTTAGCCTATAATGACAAATTTTTCTTATATTAAATCGCCTACGGCGGGATTGGAACCTCTAAACTCCCATACAGGAGCTGCGCAGAGCTATTTGCGCACTAGCCATAACCGTAGCCTTTAACCACTACACTAACTACATATTTGTGCTTATTGCTTCAACGATAATCACTGTTGTCTCAGACAAAGCTACATTACGCGTGTAGCTTTCAGTGAAGGGGAGGAAACTGTTAAAAAAGTAAAGCACACCTGTTGCGCGGGTGAGTTCCCCTTAGTTGAATCCCAGAAGAACCTTCTCCGGGAATCTCATTTCCTCTGCGGTCATTGAAGGGACAAGGCAAGGTGGTGTCAGGGAAAAGATAAATCTTCCTTTTATCAACGGAATCCCTCACTAATATTTTCGGTTTGCTATTACTTCTGTTTATATTACTTGTTTAAAAACATAATGCAAAATAAAATCTTTTAATTATAAAAAGTTTATCCGTTTCTGCCACTTTTAAACGAAAAAGCACATGGCACCAATTTATATACTTGTCTCCATGGTTAATTTAGAAAAATAAAAAATGTCCTGTGCAAGTGTGTGTTGACGTTAAAACATAAACGAACAAATTTATTGTCCCTTCAGAATCTACAGCCATAAATTTCCAATGTTAGCTTAATCGAAAGGCGACGTGTTGAGGAACTGTGAATGAATTTATATATATAATGTATAGCCTATAGATATACTGGTTCAGGCTACAATGAAGTATTGAAAAATAATCCTTAATTTATTCATTGTTTTAGTAAACTGATTTATCATGCCCCGAACCAGAGCGTCGACTCGCCCTTGTAGGCGACGTCAACCGACTCAAGCTTCCCACAGTGGACCTCAGCCGAAGAGGAGGCGCACAAGACCGCCCACTGCTGATCCTTTGCATGCTTCGCCTCTCCCACCTCCGTGTATCCAACCGGCTGCTCCTACTCAGCCCCAGGAACAGTTGAGCATACTAACAGTAAAGTTAGCAGACGGAGTTACAGACTGTTGAGGGTCTTGAACAGGTCGTTTAGAGGGAGCGATGTGGCCGAGATTCGTGTCGTAACGTATAGTCTTGTGGCTGACTTAGTTTTTTCTATTTTTTTTTATAGCATTAGACAGGTATTTGTACTAAAATTGCATTCAGGTTTGCATAGATTGTACACAGTGAGTTTATACTAGTGTGAGGTTAGTGTTAGGTTGTTTTATTGTACAAGCACAGTCACTCTGCACTACTAATGGTGTGTTTCCACGGACCTGCGTTAACGCGTGCGTTGACGGATACGATTGTTTAACGGATAGGATGAAGTGTTTCCACGGACTTGCGTTAACGCATGCGATCGAGAGTGCGATCTGTCATAAGGTCACGGTCAAAAGTCAAGGTCATATCCCTTACAACATTTTTTTTCGGCTTGGGGAAAGGATGTGAATAAGTGGACATCTACATAGCCTTTTCATACAAAGTCCATTTATAACACAAACATAAGTCAGTAAACATGAGTAAAAAAAACCTCACTCGGTGTTTCTGTGGATTTCGATCTGACAGCAAAAGGTCATTGGGGTCGGAAAACCCTTTCAATGACGTCATGATTAGCGAAATCCCTCGTCCGATGCGTTCAAAATGGGACAAGCTCCATTCTCCGTCCGTTAAAATTATCGTACTGACCGTGGAAACACTCTAGCGTATTTCTGTAGTTCCCATTCTTTGGTGAAAATCGCATCCGTCAACGCACGCGTTAACGCAAGTCCGTGGAAACACACCATAACAAAGGGCTTCTTTTGTCTACTACTGCGCTGAGAGTCGCCCCTCAGTGGGAGCTCCTTTAGCTTCAACTTGCAGTAGCTTATTGTCTTTGTTCTATTGCACGGGGCTTTTCTTTACAATAGAGTACAAGTCAGACCACTTCTCCTTATGGAGACCGAGGACTCAGATAGTACTGAGTGTGTATCAGAGACTGATATGGAGTACGAACAATCCAGGCTACGCAATGGTAAAAGGCGGGCGTTTACTACTGCTGAAAGGGAGGTTGGTAAAAAGTCGAGGTCTGCACCTATATCGCCCAATTCAGGAAATCGTAACAGGATCATTATGTATATGAAAGCTATTGGGGATAAATCTCTTTCTAAGATAAATACTCTGCGTCTTGGTCTTGAGCTGCAAAAAATAATAGGCCACAATAGTGGTACAATAAAATGTGTGAAACGGCTGCCTGCAGGTAACATAGCTGTTGAATGTTATAATGACCGTCAAGTTTTAGCTCTTCTTTCATGTACTAACATAGGTGATATACAAACAAAATCTTATCAACAAATACAATCAGTGTGTAAAGGGGTAGTTTATGGTTTAGAGCCAGATATTGATGTTTCAGAACTAAAAGATGCTTTGAATAATTACAATGTTGTAAATGTTGAGAGATTGACAAGAAGAGATAAGTCACCATCTTTATCTGTTCTTTTGTACTTCAATTCAAAATCATTACCAGAAGAAGTATGTATAGGATTTCAGATGTTTTCCTCCAGCTCTTCGTTACTTTAAATGTCAAAGGATGGGCCACATAGCAGCGGAGTGTAAATCTAAAAGACGTTGTTCTCGATGGGGTGATGACCACGAATATTCAGAATGCCCAAATTTAGAATCACCGCGCTGTTGCAATTGCCATGGCAACCATTCGGCGGCTTATGGCGGTTGTCCAATCAGAAAGAGTCAAAGGTAGAGTCTAAAAAGGTTTCTGTGGCCGTTCAAACTGAGGTGGATAATTCAACCCAAACCACCGATCCCGCTAGGTGTGATAATAATCAAATTATAAACATCGTAGCCTTTTTCACTGAAATTTTATTAGAGAAAAGGGGAGATTATCTGAAGCAAATCATCAGCTCTGCTAGCAGGTATTTGGGCGAAGGAACTATTTCATTCTCTTCACTATTGAAAGTCTTAAAGTCTGGTAACAAGGAAACGCTTAATGGATAAGGTATACGCATTACTAATTATGACTCTTTATTTACTACATCGTAATATCCAGAGTGCATATGCACATGGACAAGAGTTAAAAAACTATATTTATAATCTTGAAGATCCCCCAAATGTAATTTGTCTACAGGAAACATTTTTGAAGGAGCCATACCAGTTTAGACTAAACGGATATACTGCTATCCGGGCTGATCGCTCTGGGACCAGAGGTGGTTTGATTACTTTTATAAAAAATGGTATATCCTACACAGAATGCCAACTGCCTCCTTTAAATTCTATAGAATGTCAATGTGTAAACGTGTCTTTGAAATGTAACAAAACCGTTTCTATTGTCAATTTATACAATCCATGCAATCGTCTTGATGTATGCGATTTTGATAACTTGTTTTCTCATGTTTCTAACGATTTAATATTGTGTGGAGATTTTAACTCTCATAGTAGATCTTGGGGTAGTGAGAATACTGATACCAATGGTAGGGTGGTAGAAAGTATAATTAAGAACCATGATCTTGTTCTGCTTAATGATGGGGGTGGCACAAGATTGAATATACAATCAGGTAAACTTTCTTGTATAGATGTAACACTGAGTAGTCTAGGAATAACCACTGGATTTAATTGGTTCGTCGATCATGGAAATTCTTGTGGCAGTGACCACTTTCCTGTACATGTTCAATTTGGGATGGGGGTGTTCAACAATAATATAAGAGGACCTGCAAAATGGAAGCTTGGGTTAGCAAATTGGGGAACATTTAAAGAAGAATGTATACAAAATATAAATAGTGAAACTGTGAATGTAAATGTAGACATATTTAACAATAATATAACATTAGCTATCCAGGAAGCCGCTGCTAAAAGCATTCCAAAATCCTCTGCCAATACACACAATAAACCTTGTGTCCCATGGTGGAATGAAGAATGTAAGGATGCTATAAAAGCTAGAAAAAAAGGTAAAAATAGAGCATCTAGAACTGGATTGTACCCTGATATTTTAGACTACAAGAAAAAGAAGGCACGAGCCCAAAAAATAATTAAATGCACTCATCGGTCGTATTGGAGAAACTACTGCTCCACATTGAGTTGTCAAACTCCGTTAACAAAAGTATGGAAGTCAGTACGAGCCATGTGTGGTCTCAGTCAGAAAGGGACCACTCCTACTCTACTGCATAACGGAGAGAAGTATACCAGTAACAAAGAAAAGGCTGATCTATTAGCTCAAAGTTTTTCATTTATAAATAGCTCCGACAATTATGATAAGGCGTTTGTGTCACATAAAAATGAAGTTGAATGTTCAGTTTCTTTCTCACAAATTGCTGTGGATGATAATCCAATAAACGAAGAATTTACTTTGACAGAGTTAAAACAAGCTCTTACAGCGACGAAGGACATTTCACCTGGACAAGATGGAATTCATAATAAAATGCTGCGCATGTTACCTAGCCCATGCCTAAAGGTATTATTGTTACTGTTTAACATGATATGGTCCTCTATGACAATGCCCGTGACATGGCAGAAGGCTATAGTTATACCTGTCCTTAAGCAAGGCAAGGACCAGTCAAACCCAATGTCATACCGCCCTATCTCGCTCACAAACACTCTATGTAAATTAATGGAACGCATGGTAAATTCCAGGCTAGTGTGGTTTTTAGAAAGGAATAATTTACTTTCACCTGCTCAAAGTGGCTTCCGTAGAAAACGTTGTACTTTAGATCATGTGATCTGCCTAGAAAACGATATTAAGAATGCTTTATACCACAAAGAGTTTTTAGTCGGCGTCTTTATAGACGTCGAAAAAGCTTATGATATGGTATGGAAGACTGGTTTGCTGATAAAACTTAGGGATATGGGTCTTGGCGGAAATCTGCTAGCATGGGTAAGAAATTTTCTTAGTAATCGGGCTATCCAGGTGAGACTTGGTCGGGATGTATCTAAGGTTTTCAAGTCTGAGAATGGTACGCCCCAAGGGAGTGTTATTCCTCCCACCTTGTTCAATGTGATGGTGAACGACCTTTTGTCTACATTAAATCCTAAACTAAAATCATCTTTGTTTGCTGACGACTTGGCTGTGTGGATTTCATCTCGAAATGTTAAATATTTGCATAGATATATTCAGCAGGCTATGGATGATATCTACAAATGGGGTAACTTATGGGGATTCAAGTTTTCTTACAAGAAAAGTGAGTGTGTGATATTTACCAAAAAACACTCTGTTCCAAATTGGGAGTTTTTATTGGGGACGCAGAAATTAAAAATGTCTCCTTTTTTCAAATTTCTTGGCGTCATATTAGATCAAAAGCTAACATTTGCAACGCACATTGAATATATCACCAATAAATGCTTCAAAGTCATTAATCTCATGAGGTCAATCTCGGGTAGTTTCTGGGGGGCAGACAAAACCAGTCTGCTCCTTTTGTACAGATCTTTAATAAGGTCTAAAATTGATTATTGTTCAGAAGTTTACCAAGCATCAAGTAAGTCTGTAAAAGCAAAGCTTGATTCAGTTCAATACAAGGCCTTAAAGATAAGTACTGGGGGGTATTTCATAAACCACATATAGCCGACTACGGTCAGATAGTCGACTAGGCAGTAATGTTAAAGCAGTGTTATTCTAGTCGGCTAGGTCAGTTTAGCCGTCTAAACCTGTTTATGAAATACCCCCCTGGGGGCGTTAAGGGGACACCACTCTGTGTGCTACAGGTCGCTTGTGGAGAAATGCCGTTGGAAATTCGGCGAAAATTCAATACTCTGAAATTTTCTTTAAAATTACAAACTTCCTCCAACAATCCTGCCTCTAGACTTTTGAAAGCATCCTATTTTGATTATCTTTATACCAAGCGAGATAGCCCAAGCGCCAGTATCAGATTACGTAATGCTTTAAAGGAGGTAAATTGTGATGTTACATCTTTAACCAAAATGTTTATCCCCCCTTCACCACCCTGGCACTTGATTCAACCCAGTGTCTGCCTCCAGGTACATCATGAAATCTCAAAAAGTGACAACGCACCATTAACCAGACTCTCATTTAATGATTATGTTCGCACTAACTGGACCGGTTTTTTACAGATCTTCACAGATGGCTCGAAGTGCCAAGACACCAGTAAGTGTGGAACGGCTTTTGCTGTACCAGAATTAAAATATTCACAATGCTATAGACTACGTAACGGCTTGTCTGTATTCACATGCGAACTGGTGGGTATTTTGTCGGCTTTATTTTGGCTAGGTGATTTTCGACCAACTCGAGCCGTTGTGTTTTCTGATTCTCTGAGTGCCTTACAAGCAATTTCAAATTACACATGGTATGACTCGTCTCCCATTATCTTTGACATTTTAAAATACACCTCGAATTTGTATAGAAATGGCACTAGCGTATGTTTAGCATGGGTCCCTGCCCATGTTGGAATTGAGGGCAATGAAATGGCTGATAATATGGCCAAAAGAGCTCTAGATTTTACAGAAATATCTTTTGGCTTAGGTTTAAATGTTAAAGAAGCCATTTCTATGTATAAGCCTTTTTATAACTCACTTTGGCAATATCAATGGGAGACCACTATGGAAGGTAAATTTTATCGTACCCACCAACTCAGTGCACATAACGGGTTCTTACAGGTACAGGGACGTCGTAATGATGTGTTATTATTTCGTTTTATTTCAGGTGTGATGCCATTAAATAAAAGCTTGTTTAAAATAAATTATCATGTGTCAGGGCTGTGCGATGCCTGTCAAGTGGATGAATCTGAAGACCACTTTCTTTTACATTGTACTAAATACACTAATCAACGCACCCAGCTGTTTTCGAAACTCAACCAGTTGGGTATTCGCGACAAAGATCTTTTAAAAATTTTAAACCCAGCGAATAACAAAAAGAAAGTCTATGGGGCGGTAGCTCAGTTCATAATTTCTACTAAAAGGTTTTAACCTGCCAAGCTATGAGCTAAGCATGTATATATATATATATATATATATAAGTTTTTTTTTTTTTTTTTTTTTTTAATTTTAATCCGTGATTATCATTTTTAAGACATGGCCATGTTGTGGCGTAAATCAGACCTGCAATGGTTTGGAAAACGCCAAAAAATCAAACAAACAAACAAACAATACTCAGCCCCAGCCTGTTGAATCGGTCGAGCAGCCCACAATTTTCCTCCCCCCCTGAGCCATTACAGGTGTTTGCGGGTCCTCAGCCACAGGTTTGCGAGACAGTCCCCTCTTCAGCTCTGAATGTACCACCCATTCGAACTCCAGTGTCAGGTAATATGAGTTTATCACATGTTGTTCCCATAAATGGTATAAATGATGATATTGGAATGCATGTATTCCCCGCAATCAAACAATCTATTTTAAATGGGAAATATGTTGATCTTGGGAAACTTTTACCTAAGAATTTGAATATGAACAATGACGCTAATAATAAGCTATCGATGTTAGGTGGAGAGATAGTGGTGCAGCCCAAAACACCTATTCTGATATTTGTACCTGGACCGATGCCTTTTTGATATATATGGCCATATTTGTTTCTGTTCACCCTGAGCACACGCAGGGTTTGCTCAAATACATGCAATCTGTACGAATGGGTGCATCAAGATCTCTGGGTTTGGGGTGGAAAAATTACGATGAGCAGTGTAGAATTCGTAAAGCTCGAAATCCTAGTTCTTCGTGGGGGGCCCAGATTACGAGCTCTGGTTAATATATATGCATTCAGTAACCCCAGTAATAACCGGGAAACCTAGCTTCCGCAGCCCCGTTGAAGGTCGCAAATGTTTCGACTTCAATTATAAAGATAAATGTAGACGAGCTCGATGTTCTTACCTTCACAAGTGCTTGCTTTGTCAGGGTAACCATCCACAGATACGTTGTCCTAATCAAGCAAACTTCACACATTTTCGAAGCCAAACAAATCAAAACAATAGCAACCCTCAAACAGCCACAAGATTTATGGGAGATGGGAAAAAGTCCAATCAAAATTAGTGCCTTAAAGCGTATGATAGCTAATTACCCAAACCACGATGCCGCTAGAGAGCTCGTCAATGGATTTGAGTTTGGTTTTAGAATTCAATACACCGGTCCTCGAAAATTCAGGGAATCCAAAAATCTGAAGTCCGCTTCACAATTTATACTTCAGGTGGAGCAAAAAATCATTAGTGAAATAGAATTGGGTAGGATATGCGGCCCATTTAAAACCCCGCCGATATCAAGCTTACACATGTCCCCTATAGGTGTGATTCCCAAAAAAGATGGCAGTTATCGCATGATTACTCACCTTTCGTTTCCCGAAGGTAACAGCATCAATGAATTCATTGATGAGGAAACATGTTCAGTCAAATATCAATCATTTGATAGCGTCTTGCGCATTGTGAGCAAAATTGGAAAAGGGAAAAAAGACATCAAATTGGCATTTCGTCTTTTACCAATCAACCCGGCTGATTTTGACCTGCTTGGATTTAAGTTTCAAAATTCTTACTTTATTGATAAAGGTTTACCGATGGGTTGTTCTATCTCTTGTGCACTATTTGAAAAGTTCTCAACCTTTATTCATTGGCTAATAACCAAACGGACTTTATCTAATTCAGTAGGTCACTATCTAGATAATTTCATATTTGTGGGTTCTGCGAATTCCGCAGAATGCAAAGATTTCATGAGCGTATTTGACTCGGTGTGCAAGGAGTTGGATGTTCCATTGGCCCCGAATAAAACAGAGGGACCAATTACCAATCTTGTATATTTAGGTCTAGAAATTAATACTGTTGAAATGGCCGTAAAAATACCACAAAATAAGATCGTGAAATTGACCGAGAAATTGAGCGGCTTGTTGTCGGCCGAAAAAGTAACCTTGAAAGAACTACAATCGTGCGTCGGTCTTCTAGCCTTTTGTGCTCGGGCAATTCCACCAGCAAGAGCATTTAACCGTAGATTTTATGATGCAATGATTGGTGTTCGAGCCCGACACCACAAAGTTCGAGTTTCTGCTGCTATGAAGGGTGACATACAAATCTGGCTATCATTTCTAGAACAGTTTAATGGCACATACGCAATATGTGAACCACGGTCAAGTACGATTCATTTATACACACAGTACCGGTGACCCGTTACTAGGTTGTGGGGCCATTTTTGGAAACCGCTGGGCGTATTTTCAGTGGCCCCATTATTGGCGAGGGTCCAACATACTGAAACGAGTAACATTTTTAGAGATTATCCCCGTCATAATGGCTCTATTTCTCTGGGGAGACCAATTTATTCATCAAAAAGTAACAATTCATACTGATAATCAGGCCTTAGTACATATTTTAAATAAATCAACTTCCAGTTGAAGTAGAATAATGGTAATTTTGAGACAAGTGGTTCTATTTACAATGATCAATGAGTTTCAAATAGAAGCACAACACATTTCTGGTATTGCAAATCAGACAGCAGACTCAATCTCTCGGTTTCAGTGGAAGCGTTTTCGATGTCTAGCACCACAGGCAGATTACCATCCCACTCCGTTACACCAACGTTTTCTGAAACTGATATGGATATCAGTTTCAGAATAAATGATCTTATCCAGGCCTCTTTGAAAACTTACAACACTGGACTAACAGTGTTTGAACAGTTTCGAACGACGCACGGTTTGCATATTGTGTGGCCCGTTCCACTATCACATGTTGGGAAATTTGTATCATTTCTATCCCTGAGGGGCTCCTCATATACAACAGTGAAATGTTACTTAGCGGGAATTAGCTTCTATAGTAAATTAAAAAATCATGTTGACAACACTTCTTCCTTTATTGTTCAAAAATTGCTCGAAGGTTGTAAACGAACAATGATCAGTAAAGATACAAGACTTCCCATTACCAGGGATTTACTCGTTAAGATAATTTCATCTTTGTCTCACATCTGTTTATCAAAATATGAGACGGCCATGTTTGCAGCAGCTTTCTCCCTCGCATTCCATGACTTCTTACGGGTGGGTAAGATAACGGTTTCTGGGAACACGCCAATAAACCGGGTACTGTTGCGTCGGAATGTCCACGTCCTTCCTAATTCAGTAGACTTGTACCTTGAAAACTCAAAAACTGATCAAACTGGCAAAGGGTCTCAAAGTGTCCGAATACACGTCCTCTGTGTGTCCGTTGCAGTTGCTAAACACCTTTCTGTCCATAAGAACAAAAATCCAGGGCCCCTTATTTTGCCATTTTAGTGGAACCCCCTTGACAAGGCATCAGTTCTCCTCCATGTTAACCAGGTCAATCCGGTTACTAGGATGGGATTCAAATCGCTTTAAAAGTCATTCTTTTCGCATTGGGGCGGCATCGGATGCAGTAATGAGAGGTTTGTCAGACGAACAAATAAAATCAATGGGGAGATGGCGAAGTGATGTCTTCAAGACCTATATTCGTTTGCCAGCTTTGTTGAATATATAAGCCATTGTTTTCAATAATTGTCTAAATGCATGATCACATATATAAAAAATCAAAAAAATCCGTTATATCTATTATATTTAGTTTTTTTCAGGAGACAGTAAGCGTATATGGTGCGTGGGATCTTCAATCTTAAAACACGCCTTTGTCCACGCACGACAAGTCCGGGCTGGTGGCATTAACTTATGACTTGACAGGCTTAAGTTTTCAGTTTGGTGGCAAGGTAGGAGCGGATTATCGGCCTTCAAACTAAGAAAAACAATCAACCACCTGATGAAGTTTGAAGATAAACCGGCTTGCCTGTTGTTACATTGTGGTGCTAATGATCTGGGGAGGGTTTCCTTATTAGAGCTCCGAAATCATTTAAAATTGGAGGTGACATACTTGCGACTTAGGCACTGATTGTTTGGTCGCAACTTTTGCCGAGATCCCAGTGGAGATTTAGCTCCAATAATACTGCTATGGCGTCTTCCTTGAAAAGATTAAACAGTTGTTTGGCAGCGTACACAATACGCTTAGGGGGAGCCTATGTGCGTTACCCGGAGCTGTCAAAAGTCACACCCGAGCTATATTTGGAGGATGGGGTTCACCTTACCCAACTGGGAAATGATGTTCTCCTTAACACAATTCAAGGGGCCTTAGACTCTTTCATTTCCTGCCCTACGTCAGTAGTTTTCCCTTAATTGGTGTGACATTCCACTCAGCTGCTAATGTTGCAATCCGGATATAAATAAATGTGATATTTGTACCGTTTAAATTTTTTGTGATCTGGCCACAGCTTTCTTCTCCTGGGTGGCGCTTCCCCTGCTTTCCTTGGGGCGAACCTTGTTCGTTTGGCATATGCGCGTCACCAGGATTAATTTGTCCTTTTTACCATGAATTTGTTGGTTTACATTAAATTGTTGAAGCATGCTTGCTTTTTATTGTTGTTGGGACCCACCAGTCCATTGTTGCTTGGGGCCCATCTGGTCCAATTGTTGCTGGAATAGTGTGAACCACTGGACCCAGGGTTAACATATATTCACATTTATTATTTTCAGAATTTTGAGGTATGCCCAATACCCGTGCGGGTTGGTATGCCTCACCTTTCATTTAAATTAATAAAAGCTGTGGCCAGAATTTATTCCAAATATATTTGTTTGTTGTTTTGTTGGTTTGTTCTTAGACAAATGAAAGGATGGTGGCCACATTTCCAGGCCTTACTAGCGCTTCGGTGTGCGTATGCGCACTTCCGTTTTTTTCGCACCCTTTGATCCGCAATGACGTATTTTGGACGAATCCTTCACGGAAACAACCGAGGAGATCACATCTCGTTAGCTCGGAAACGACAACTCTGTCTCAAAGTTATTTTACGGTACACGACCGTAAAGCTTCCACTGAAGTATAAAACGGCAATTTACCGTTAATTTTAAAATATTCTACTGTAGAATTGACGGTAAACGGTTACAGTGTGTACAAGATCTGCAGAAATCGGTATTGGCGACAGTTACCCCTTCAACAGATCCGACGTCTCACTGCAGAGTTGAGACGCAGGTTAGAAGCTAATGGAGGATATACGCACTATTGACTTTCTGCTCTAGGGATGGGTTCTACACACTCAAAGTGGCATTTTTACTTCAATATGTTCGCCCGGTGAAGCCAGATGGACTTATCACCAGAATGTTGCCCTTTATGATCACAATCGTTTCTGCAACATCAGTTTGCCAACTATCTCCCTACACCAATGATTTTATCGGTCGGTGCAGACTTTCTAGGGGGTTGCTTAACCTTTTTCTTTGTGTATATATCTAAAAATGATAGGGATACTAGCTACACACGGCTGTTTTATGTGTTTCCATTATTTTGTCCACGAGCAGACCTAATAGATACATTCATTCTTTTTAGCTAATGCAATTTCCCTTTCATGTTTTGCATTATCGTTTTGGTATTATCCTACGAGTTTGTTTTAAAGGCTGAATCCCACGTAACTGTAGGACGTGTCGCACCACTATCGGCAACATCAGTGGCCCGCTGGCGGCAGCCGACAGTGGACCGCTAGAATATTGCTCATCGGCCCGCTGGTGGCCCGATACTAGCGGACTATCAATGGCTGCCACTGGTGAGCCTTATAAATATACTGGTATTTGCGCGGTTGGGATACCCTTTAAGAATAGTTTGAAAAAATAATGTGAGACTAGTAATTAATTTTAGAATAAAATCAGTTATTGTTACATGTTTTGTTTGTTTTTTTAACCCGTAGGTAATTTCCCACATGACCTAGGATTAGGGAGTTAAACCTATGTTGGTACCTTGCATACAACTTACAAGATAATTATGAACACTAAAACACACAGGCACAGGGAAAATCTTCTTGTCTAAAATAACCATGGAGGCAAGTTTCTAATTGTGTTAAAAAGAGGTATATCATTTAGACCTTTATACCCCATAAATTGTTGTAATAAACTAAGTCTATGATATTTCGTTAGGTTGACGACTGACAGGAGCTTAACCTTGGTCCGAAGAATTTTCTGGAATCCTTTTGTAACACATTGACAATGGTTACTTACTCGGTAGACTGAGATTGAACCCCATAAATGTTGCCCCCCCCCCGGGCACAGACAAGCCTATGTAACAAACAACAAACAAAACGGTTATAAACTCCATCTCGTAACCTACAATTAACAAACAATACGGTTATAATCTCCATCTCACAACCTACAATTAACAAACAACAAGGTTATAAACTCCATCTCACAACCTACAATTAACAAACACGGTTTTGACAAGCAGCACAGTTATAACAAATAACATGGTTATAAACTCCATCTCACAACCTACAATTAGTTATAATAACAAAAAACATGGTAATTACAGCCGAGCCTGATGACGTCACATAGATTTACGCAAAGCCTTCTGGGTAAAATGTACCTCAGTTCGCCATTTTGTTGATTGGTACTTCGCGAGATGTCACTTTTTTGGAAAACATTGATGACATAACCTGTTTTTATCCACAACTTTTTTCTGGTAACTTTACGCCTTTTACGTCTTCTCCTCGATACAGTATTATTTTTTCCGCTATATTTTAATATTATGTTCAGATCCCTCAATCCCCCGAAATGCTTTGCGCGTAAATACCAAGTGACGTCATCAAACAATCGGTCAATAAACTCCACCTCACAACCATTTTTTTCAACATAGTATTGTCGTAAACCATATCTTCTATATTAAGAGCAAATAGAGGGAAACTTAATGTTACATAAATGCATGATCTAGTTATAAGGATCAGCACAGACAACAATAAATAAAATAGATACTCATGCATTAAGGCCCGTTCTCACTGTGCGATTTGTCGTATCGACTTGTAGGATGGGATTAAAATGGAGACTTTTAATTGGTCAAAATGATTTATCAACCAATCAAATGCATCCATTTTAATCGCATCCCACAAGTCGGTACGACAAATCGCACAGTGAGAACGGGCCTTTAAACGAAGCAATCTTATCGCAGGCCTCGTCAAGCAAAAACGAAACACAGCTTATTTACCTCAAGTACAAAAGAGTTCCATTAGAGGTTTATTACAATGCATTCATAGGTCAGTTGTTAACTTTAAAGTGGCATGAGCTGCCAAAATACTGATATTTTTACGTTAAAACAGAATGTTACAATTATTGGCTATTTTTCTCAAGACGTATAATTCAGAAGCTTTTTAGTGCTTCTAGTCTCGAAAATGTACGATAAAGTATTGTTTTGAACTACCTTTGACTTAGAATGAATGAATGGTCGTCCCGGTTATTTAAATTTTGTTTACTTTTCGAACACGTTTTCGGTTCGTACAGGCCACATACTGTATGGATTTTTCTCATTCCAACGCCAATCATTTAGTTTTTCGATTGCCTTCAAAGCCTCTTACTGTCGTGTCGATCAGAAATTATGAAAAAAATTATGAATTTTGGCAGCTCATGCCTCTTTAAGGTAAAAGCTGGATTTGTTATACTTTGGCAGGCCGCACGGCCTACGGCCTGTCCGTTTTACCTGCTTGTTACGGGGTAATAGCGATAACAGAACTGAGCTAATAGCTGCTAAAAACGCGAGGATCGGGTGTCAGATCTGAGAATCAAATATGTTGAAAAGCTTCTCTAGGTCCTTGAATGATTGTAAGCCTATTGTTACATGTTAATGGTACCATGTAATTACGGTATGTAGATTGTTAATAGGAATTTCACGAATAGAACTCTGATTATCTAATTCTAAAAAAATAGTCTGAAGAGGAAAACTCATAAAGGCACAAATATCAATGAAACCCTGGTTATTAAGCGTTTTATATGTTTATTGGTTTATCTCAAGAACATAAATAAACAGAGATGAAAACTAAGTAAAAGGCTACATTGAAATCAATTGAATATAACAGAAATAAAAAAGCACAGATCGGGACATAAATATAGATGTAACTTATTGGATTATATAATACAGTATTCTGTAGTCTGTAAATAAAACATGGGTAGATTCTTACTTCGTCATACTTAGAAAACAACTTCTGGGATAAATTAAGTTATCCTGTAGAAGAAGTTGTCTCGGCTTTACATCTGCTGCACAGGTAAGCCTCATTCTCTACTTTTTCTTATTTTTTAAATCATATTTGCTCCAAAACCACATGGCGAATGGCTTGTAAAACAATATAACCATACATGATATGCCATAGACTACGTTTACGCCTTGCCACGGGGGTCAACTATCAGATGGTCAGATAAAACAAATACGATAAAATCGGGTCTGTAATAATCTAAATACTTTTGGAAGTGAGGATAAGCAGACTTGTGTAAATTAACCGAGTGCTAGTTTGGACGTATTCAAAAGATTGGTTGATTGTTTGGTGTTTTACACCGCGCTCAAGATTATCTCACTTATATGGCGGCGTTGCCAGTTTTATTGTGGGAGGAAACCGGGCTCTATGCCTGTAGGAAGCTCCCGACCTTCCGGTGGTAACTGGTAACAGATATAACACATAGGTTGTTAAAGTGAAAACCCAGTCAGAAATTTTTCCAATTTTCTTTTTGGACTGAGTGGGATTCGAACCCGCCGCCCATTGGTGGGAGGCTGTATTCAAAAGAAGCTCAATATTGCAACTTTATTAAAGGTCATTATTTTAATGTCCAGGACATCCTTTTTAAATAACAAGTCTAAGCGTCGATGCAATTTCTTTTCAAGATGCTTTATTCAACCCCATCCATTTGCATGTAATCGTATGTTGTTTAGTGCTATTCTAATTATCTCTTTTCATCTTTCCTACTCAGGTACCTTAATACCATGTGTTTATCTTCGAGAAGACCCGTACTTCGTGGTTTCGGTCTGGTAGTTTCAATTACCTTAGCCCTATATATGTTATCGCAAGGGCCATGGCCAAAATCCACTTCTTTGCCTCTGATGTTTTATGATTCAAAAGCACAATTAAACTCCAAACATGATACAAACCATCCAAGACCAGATCGCAGTGAACTTGTGAAGAAGCTTCGGAAAGATATACTATCTCATCGCTCTCTCGAATCGTATTTCATTCCGAGAGAAAATAAAGTGAATCCACATAATTACTCCTTTATTATTCCCGCTGAGGGATTATGTAAAGTAGAACGTCCATACATACTGGCCTGTGTACCGACTGTGTACAACCATGAAACTGAACGACAGGTTATCCGTAAGACTTGGGGCAGTGTTGTGAGGACAGGTGTTTGGGCGGACGGATCTCCTCTTCCTCCCATTAAAGTCATGTTTATTATCGGGACTCAAAAGGACAAAGACGTTGAACCAATCTTACGCAACGAAAGTTTGACCTATGGGGATATTGTACTGGCCAATTTTATCGACAGTTACGCAAATCTCACGATAAAATCCATATCAATTTTAAAGTGGATGATAACATTTTGTCCTGATGCTCAATATGTTCTGAAAAACGACGAGGATGCTTTGGTCAATTTGCCAAGAATGGTCAAGTTTTTACAGGATAGAAAACCTCAGGGTATCGTCGGAAGACAAGGACTTCAGTTGAAGGTTCTCCGACATGGGATTAAAAAGTGGATCGTTCCTAAAGAGGAATATCCACCAGATTTCTATCCACCATATATTCTTGGTAATTTTTACTTGATTGCCAACTCTGCTGTTCCGATATTGTATGAAACTTCTCAGTACATCCCATTCTTGTCTATGGAAGATGCTTTTATTACAGGGGTAGTTCGTTTAACAGCTGGTCTTCCCATTGAAAATCTCGGAAAACAAGCTTGTCTCTATTATTGTAAATTAAATGACACTACATTGCTTGGTTATACCTTTGGTAATAAAAAAATAGAAGAGACCTGGAATTTTTTTCATGAGAAGAAATAAAACATAGTTTATTTTCTATACAAGGAAGCATTTTTATTCAGTGATTCGTGTGAATTATATTGTGATGAAATATAACATTTCTTGCCATCTTTTATAAACATTATTGTTTAAGTTTTTGTTGTTGCTGTTGTATGATAAGTTCTGCTTTGAGGCGGCTATGTCAACCATCAACAAGGGAACTTAAAGCAAGATGTATTAATGATTAACTTGTTGCTATCCCAAATTTGCAATCCTGTTCAGTAGCGTTTGTCTAAGTTAAGAATTTGGATTTCTTGTGTATATTGCTATCACGGGTAGATCCAAGGTACTTTACAACTGACCAACAGGTACCACATCTATAATGTGTATGACCTCTGACCCAAAGGCCAGTCATTGCTTATAAAACGAACAAGAGTTTGAAAGACCTACTGGTCAGGGCTAAACTCCCCTGTCGGTCTTCTACTTAGGTTTTTCTGGGAAAGTGGTGGGGAGGGGGGGGGGGGGGGGCAAAATTTCCATGACCCTATAATATATAGTCTGACGATATTCTTACCATAGCTTAAGATGCGTAAGCATTGTCAATGTAATACAAAGTGTTCCAGAAAATTCTACTGACCAATACCAAGCTCCTGTCAGTCGTCAACCTAATGAAATATCATAGGTTTACTTTATTACAACAATTTATTATGGGGTATACAGGTCTAAATGATATACCTCTTTTTAACACAATTAGAAACTTGTCTCCATGGTTATTTTAGACAAGAAGATTTCCCCTGTGCCCGTGTGGTTTAGTCTTCATAAATATATAATGTTAGCTTTCGTCACATCACAGACAAAAATCAGAACGGAAGTACACAGCTTGAACGTGCGTTGAATGAACGTGTCGTTGAAAGGAGTATTTCCTTACCTAACGAACAAACATAGCAAAATGAGTACCATCACTTGTAACGCATTTAATTTTTTTCCAACAATTTTGTTGGCTAACTTTCCATAAGACTGATCCCTGTTAAATCAAACCAATTGCTTTATCATATTTTGTTTATTCATTGAGGCAAATTTATCCTGACAGTTTTTTAAAAGTGAAATGAGCTGCCAAAATAGATTTTTCACGTAATTTTTGATTGTCAAGAGAGTTTGAAATACCTTGGATTACTATAGGATTGACGTTAAGAAAAATAACGGGAAAGCTATTGATCCGTAAGAAAGGGACGTGGGTGTTAATAACGGACTAAATTCAAATAGCCCGGATGTGTGAGTATATCTTAGAAGTTTCTGCTGCTTATAAAACTGTCTGAACGTACATTTAAGATTGATATCAGCGTAAACCAGTTAATTTTGTAAAGGTGACTATCAACCAGCTGATTCTGTTTCAAGGAAAAATTCCTCAAAGTTGGTATCAATGCTCTAGTTCGGGTTTCTGACTCCAAAATGACTATTTTTATACTGACGGTCAGTATAAAAAAATAGTAATTTTGGAGGCACAAAGCCGGACGACCCAATGCTCGAGTCAATGGAGGTTTTATGACGGTTTCCTTTTTTTAATAAACGATTATACATTATAGAAACATGGGCTATTTAATTTTTTCCAGACCCCTGATTTCCGATTTGGTCTTCTGAATTACGAAACGGCTATACGTGACAGCATACACAATGAAACAAGCTTAAAATGCTTGGCTCGGATTTTTCATGCATTAAGAGCCATTTTAAAGCTGATTGATTGATGTTTTCGCCCTACTCAAGATTATTTCACTTATATGGCGGGTTCGCCGCGTTTCCGGGGGAGGGGGGGGGGGGCGGTGAAGGAAACCGGGATATTTGCTCGGAACAAACCCCCAATCTTCGATGAGTACATGGAAATTCTCCCATCCAAAATGATCCATTGAAAACCCCTTTCATAATTTTTGTCTTGGACTAAGTGAGATTCGAACCCGCTAGGTTTGTGTCGGACTGCCGACTAGGCCCCAGCTGCCTCTTATTTATTAAGAAACATGTAGATGTATTACAGAAACTTGACTAAAGAAATATTACCAGAACCATTTTGTTGCAAGGAAAGTTAATCCAGTCAAATGTGCAGAATCATTAAATAAAGAAGTTGAATAGCTTTCGACAGAAGTACGCAAATTTAAGAGCGATTTATAACTTCAATCCACAAAAATGTTTTTGAACGGATCATTTTGGCAGCTCGTATCAATTTGAAAGGAAAGATTATTCAACCAAAAATGTACACTCACTGGAACAAAAGAGTATATGCGAGAATGAAAATAGATCATCCACGTTGATTTCGACAGACCGCCTATGGTTGTACTTTTCAATAATGTGTCTCACTTCGGTCAAGCCTGCTTTGAATCCGCCACATGGAAAGGTCCGCACTCCACTTCCTAAACACATATTGGCCGTATCCCATGGTATCCCCCCCCCCATCCCAATGCAATTTTGATGAGCCAGTGCCCTTTTTTCGTACGGCAATTATATTGGTTTTTAATGTAACTATAGAAGATGTTCACATATTTTTTACCAGTAGAGCAAACAGCAAAATCTGTTTGTTGGTTGTTTCCACCGGTAAAAAATTCGGGAAAATGATACATTTTCTAATGTAAAAATAAAATAGACCCTTTTGGCTTAAGAGTTGATGTTTGCACAGTAGCCTTGGTGTATGACAAATTTACGATACATTTGGATCAACCTTACGTTGAAATCGTGCTCATTTTGTCTGTGACGTAATGTGATAGGTGCGTATCATGGCCCCTGCAATATAGATATGTCATCGATGTCAATATAATTTGAACAACGTCGTAAAAAACATCTTTTAAGCCGAAAAAGTTAAATCTACAGAATGATCAAGTTTATAAATGTCCTCCAAAATCTAGATAATTGCATGGTTTATGGTTGCAGCTTCAACATTCTGCTTCAGGATGAAGTAATCAGCAGCAACTAGCAATGATCCGAAATGATGCACATATTGCAATCAGTAACGGGTCGTTATTTATACGCCTATGCAAGAATAAGTACATGTAACACTTTGTTAATCAGACGCAGCAAAACTACTTTGGAGTTGGAGAGATGGGCACAATGAACTATATACGTGGAATGGGCACGTCCCATTGGCTGGGTTGGATCTGACTATAAAAAGCGCCGTCATTGCTGAGTGATGAGTGCGTGCATCACCGGTCTGGATCTCCTAGTAATGGCGGTGTTCGAGGCATATTTAATACCACGTGACCTCCATTCCACGTATATAGTTAATTGGGTGGGCATTTGTGAATTTGTACACTCCAATATGAGCTTATGCCCCCGCCTTAAGAATACAAAATTTGTGTCGCGTATTTTTTTAAAATGTATTTTGAACTTAATTCAGTAGGCTACCACATGTAGGCCACGAACTACAGCTGTGTCATTTTTTGTGTCCAGGTTACATTTCTGTTAATTGCTAATTACCTAAATCTCGTAACGGTTTTCAGATGCAGTTCCAAATAAACTGGCATGTGGAACATTAAACACACAGAATAAAAACATACTGGTGCCTCCCGATTTCCAATCTAAAATAGACTAGCTAGTCTAACTACATACACCATTCATTGTTGAGATTTTGACCGCCATGTTCTCTTCAAGAAGTCCACCATGTTGTTTGAAAATCCTGTCTCATTTTCAGCATACGTAAAAAGTGAAAATATTCTATGGCATTTCATAATTGTAACGTATACACAGCAGGTGTGCCTTTTTCTAAAATAGCGTATACAAAGCCAATATCTTGGTCACGGGAATGTCCTTAATTAAAGGTCTAATGTGTACCTATCTCTATAATGTACCAGAGTCTATATCAAAATGAATACTTTGCAAGAAGACAATGAGTTTTTCAGGTGCCCTGCGGTGGATTAGAAATTGCAACCCATCAAATAATTTATAACGATGCGTCTTGGTAACTTCTTTGCAAACCAAAGTGGTCGCAAAAAGACATAATTATGTTTACCGTATGCTGACTGTCTGGTGTCATTATTATGGTCGGGTTTCCTTCAGAACTATACAATGGTAACATCTATCTTCAATCAAAGCCGCGATATTGAATACTCTGAAGTTTCTTCCTCATTCACTGTCCTAAAACGGCAATCGGATTCACTTACAGTAGTTTTTTCTTCCAACTCTAATATGCTGTGAATAAGACCTTGTGCAACGCGCTCTAGTGTAGACATTTTGATATCAACATCTGTGGTCTGCTTCTGTCTAACTCTGACACGCCACGTGCTAATTGCGTCTTTCAGCCGCACTCCGTGAACTCGGCCAATATGACTTGAACTCGGCCAATATAGCCCTACGGTTTATACGAACTTGATTCGTCTGCTGCTATAACCCGGCCGCGAAGGTCGTATTCGGGTAATAACTTGCACAGTCAATAACCAATGGTATAGCTTACATTGCAAACTGGTAATGACGAATGCATTTAAATCTGAGCAATGGCATGCATGCATAATTATATATATATTTATATACATATTCAGAATAAAGATTTAATTACAGACTATCGTGAGTGAACACTGTCCACGTCTTCAGCCTGCAGTACAGAAGTTACAGGTAAAGGTAAAGTACCCTGTCGCAGAGGTTGTAACACTGGTATCCCAATCTTGGACCAGTGCATTTATTCCTGGTTCTAGCATTGGTGGCTAAAATTGGAATTTGCGGACGAAAAAATGGGAAGATTAAGCTTGTTAAATTCGGCACCTGATAAGCCTAAAATAATTAAATCCCTGACTAAAGAAAGAGTCATTTGTTATGTATTTAAAACAAACATTAAACGCCCAGATAATAATTTGATTAGTTTCTGAGGCAGAATTAATAGGAAATAGACAAATCGCAATTAATATGATTTTAGAACCATAATGGTCAAAAGTAGAGAAATGTTCTGCCAGTGACGAGCATTAGGAACTAAGAACAGTAAGATAAGAAATTTAACAAGGATTTGTGTTGGCTATAATGTCATAGCTACTATAGAAAAGTTACTCGGGGATTCTAACCTGTCTAGTATTACCTTTAATCCCCACCCTGGTATGCAGGTAGAATGTTTTCCTGGTGCCAACTTCAATTCCTTTCGGACTCTAATTAAAAAAAATATCAAGGTCCCATACCTGAGAAAGTTATCTTGAATATTGATATCAATAACAAGACAACTACTGAGCCAACCATTTCGTTACATCAGATGCGCAATATGATGACAGCGGTTAGGAAGACTTTTTCCAACTCGCTCATCTACTTTGTACAGATTCAGTCATTTACTAAATCACCGGCCAGTGAAGTTTCGCACCTGAATCTAATGGTCAAAAGTAGAGAAATGTACTGCCAGTGACGATGATTTAGAAAATAAGAACAGTAAGATAAGACGTTTAACAAGGATTTGTGTTGCCTATAATGTCATAGCTACTATACTGTTGGTTTGCCATATTTTTTAAAAGACGAACGAGACCACTGTGTACGGCTGAAGAAACCTTAGTTTGTGTCTTCTGGCAGGCACTACAATGAGACGACAGGGTGCGTTTCACGAAGCCGTCGCAAAGTGCGATCAATCGCAGTTGCCATGACGTCGTATCTCTTCACTATGGTATCCAGTAGCAATAGGCTTCGTTTGCGATTCAACTGCTTTGTGAAACGAGTCAAAGGTGTCAAGCCAGAAGAACATCTAAGCGGAAATGGAACCTACATCAAAACCGCAGTCAAAACCCTATCCTCTAATAATTAGGCTAGGGTAAAGGTTTATTTGAAAATTCCGGGAAAACAGTAGTTTTATTAACAATTTGATATATATTAATAAAACAAATGGGATGCTATCAATACAATTTTAATAAGAAAAACAAATATGATCTATACAAGGATAAACAAATGCAGATCAATAAGCACTGCTTTTATTTATTGAATTAACTGAGAGGTCTAAAAGAATAAAACGAAAGCAATAAAAACGAAAAAAACAAAAAACGATTGAAATGAAGATACAAGCAACTGAATATTGCATGATAACTAAGGCTTAACAATATTTTCTATAATATATCACATAAAAAGATTTCCGAAAACTAAGCAACATATATCAACATGACCAAGTGTAATTTGTACTTGAAGTGCTGCTTTAACGTCAATGATGTCGTTTTTAACTGCTGTATTCTCTTAGTAAACGGAATTCATTTTTCTTAAATTGCGATTGTTAAGAGAATTTAAACAATAAAAGCGCTTTGAAAAACTAAAGGTTTACCTTGAAATAAAACAAAAGTATGGGTAAAATCAGTATCCAGTTCGAACCGAAGATGAGTGTTAATAACGGACAAATTTCAAATAGCCGGGATTTTCAATTTTGGGGATTTCTTTCTTAAGGTCCGTTCTCATTGTGCGATTTGTCGCAGCGACTTGTAGGATGCGATTAAAATAGATGCTTTTAATTGGTCGATACGATTTGCCAACCAATCAAATGCATTCATTTGAATCGCAGGCTGCAAGTCGGTACCATTAATCTCACAGTGAGAACGGGTCTTTATAAAAAACTACTTTTAACGATAACAAAGAGAGCTTATGCTTTGTACTTTTTTAATATAAATGGCAAGCAATAAGCGAATTCTGTTTCAACAAAATGTTTTCTATATTTGACAGCTGGTGCCACTTGTGTTTCAACATGAAGGATTTACTTTGACAATGAAATTAAAACGAATAAAAAACGAGATAAGTTACAAACTGATTTATGTTTTGTCCGAAATGAAATGAATATATGCAGTTTGCCGTTAGAATTTCAAAATTTTACAAATACAATTCTATGCCATAGTCATATGAAGCTTTGATAAGATGTTTAGGTTACAATAAAGTGGCATGAGCCGCTAAGTTGCGGCTTTTTCATAAATTCTGACTTACTCGACTATATGATGGTTTTAGGTCATCGAAAAACTAAATTATTGACGTTGGAATGAGAAAAAAACATAGTTTAAACATTTCAATGAACTATATACGTGGAATAGAGATCACGTGGTATTTGATTTCCATCGAACGCCATCATTACTAAGAGATGGTGCAATTTAGATCCAGATCGGTTAGGCACGCGGGCTTCAACTATCAATGGCGGCACTTTTTACATAGTCAGATCCAGACCGGCCAAAAGGGACAGGTCCATTCCACGTATATAGTTCATTGGGTCATTTATTCTAAACCTAAGTAAGTTAAATACAATACTTTATGGATTGCCCATTTTGAGAAAAAAAACAATAACCGACAATTTCAACATTCTGTTTTGATGACAAAATGTGAACATTTTGGCAGCTTATGCCATTTTAAATAGCGTCAGTCAAAAAGCATGTAACACACATATCGCACTGTTAATGCCATGTTTGTTTAATTAGCTTTTTTCATTCTGAGCAATTTATAAGGTTAACATTTACTTAAAGTGGCATTAGTTGCCAAAATTCACAATTTTTTCATAATTTCTGATAGTCACGACAGTAAGAGCCTTTGAAGACCATCGAAAAACTAAAAGATTGGCGTTGGAATGGGCAAAATCCATACAGTATGTCGCCTGTACGAACAGAAAACGTGTTTGAAATGTAAACACAATTTAAATAACCGGGACGACCATTCATTCATTCTAAGCCAAAGTTAGTTCAAAACAATACTTTATCGTACATTTTCGAGACTAGAAGCAATAAAAAGCTTCTGAATTATACGTCTTGAGAAAAATAGCCAACATTTTCACCATTCTGTTTTAACGTCATAATATCAACATTTTGGCAGCTCATGCCACTTTAAACCCTATCACAAATCTCCTTCAACCAACGTGGTGCACCAGACATGTGATTATTTTCTCCTTGTTTCATTCCGTAGGTTCATCGACAGTGTGATGGGCATGTCTGGGGTTAAATCGCTGCTTCAAGGTTTCGGTATCATAGTTCCTGTTACCTTTCTAACCAATGAATCATGGCTACAATCCACGTCTTTACAGATAATACCGCACATGCATCGGCAAGCTAAGACCTAGCCGAGAAAACTTGGCTCTGCCGAAGTTTTTTTTTCCGTCAAACACGGAAAAAAAAAAATTCCGCAGAGCCAAGATTTCTCGGCTAGTAGGTCAGCAGCCCAGAGCAATTTGGGTAAGTGAACGAGGTACCAAGGTTTGAGTCTGAGATCATTTGTCACGTGATCTGACTTTATCAGATATGGACGTCTGCCGGGGAGCCGTTGCTGCATGTGGCCCCTGGGGCTCCAAATAAGGGGCTCCAAAATGGGCTAGATCAAACATTACAGGTACCAGCTAAAACTAAATTAGAATTATTATGTGTATCGTGTGGAGTGATGATTCGATAATGCCAGACGAATTATCCTCTGCAAAATGCCCGCCAGACCCCCTAGAAGGGACCCCCAAAATGAGGCTAGCCTATGTATTGGAGGTACCACTCAAAACTAAGTTAAAATGAAGGAAGACACTGTACTGATTATTCGGTACCATCGCCAGCGGAGTTGTCTGCTGTAAAATACCAAGCAGACCCCTCGTCGAGTTGGATACGTTAAGCTTAGAGCACGATTCGAAGGGGGCCTCGGTGGTCCAGGGGGGGGGGGGGGAGAGTGATCGTCCCTCAGTCCCACACAGACCTTCCATCGATGGGGCGCGGGTTCGAATCAAACTTAGATCAAATAAAAATTAAATGGACAACATACATGTATGTCTGCCCATCTTCTCTAGCCAAGATAAAATCTGCATGTCCCCATTCCATGGGAACATGGAGATTTTAACTTGGCTTGCGAAGATGATGTCTGCCCCGCGAAGCTGCTGCTGTGTGGTGCACCTGGGGCTATTTATAAAGGGTTCTAAAATGGGCTAAATCAATCATTCCAGGTACCATCTGAAACCAATAATGCGACTAATCTCGTAGAGCATAGATACGACACTGCCAGATAAATTATCCTTTGCTCTATAACCTCCAGATCTTCTAGAAAGACACCAAAATATAGACTAAACATTTGAGGTGCAACTATCCCGAGCCATCCTTTAAATGAGATGTTTCACTGCATACGTTCTAACCATTCGAATAAAGTTTAGTATTTAAAAAATCATTATGTGAATTATTTTTTTCACTTGAGCTTTAAACGTTTTGGCACAAGATTAAATCTAAGAGCATTTTAAAGCGTTCCAAGAATTGATGATGACAGTGTTGCAACTTTTAGGAAGCTTTAATATTTCTAGAAAAAGAGACGAGGCGTGAACTGAGGTAAGCAGACATATATTTCCCTATATATTTTTGTATTTTGAAAAAGCAATGAAATGAGACATTGATCCAACTTTTCAATATTGGGGCTTCTATGTGTTTATGGGTTCATCGGGAGCCGTTCGTACCAGTGATGTAGACGGCTATATCAGAATACTACCAACGGCATTTGGTGTTTTTTTCGGGTTTAATCGCGCTGCCTAAGCAGCTTGGGGTGTGCTGTTTTTACATCAAATCTCGTTTTCCCGAAAGATTCGAGAACTTTTTCGATTTTCGAAGAAAACAACATTTAATCCCGCATATATGCTGACAATTTCAATCATTGACTTTCCTTTGTCTCTCTGACATATCAATGATTTAAACTCAGAAGGGCAAACTGTTCAATAAACTGGAAGAACTACTGGAGGGCTTCACAGAGTCACCACTACCAGCTATTGATGTGACCCTTATCGATGGTGGACTGTTTATCCATTCTTTTTTGTTTGCGCTAGGAAAAATTGCTTCTTATGGGAATCTGGCAGGTACACTTTGCAGCAGCCGTGGCATGGAAATCCATGTTTTGGTTGATACTTACGATGCAGCATCTTTGAAAGAGGGCGAGCGGAAACTTCGAGGTGCTGATGATCGTCCCATTCTCATAACTGGACCCGGACGAGTATCAAAATTGTTTCAACGCAGAGTGTTCAAAAATCAGTTGGCTTTTGTGTCGTGTGAAGGAGTGACAAACGACAGCTATTGCTCCATTCTAGGTAAAAAAAAAATACCCTAATCTTGTCTCATGGTGGTAAATGCAAACAACTTACTTTCAATGGCCTTAATTTGGAAATGAATGTTGAACATCCAGAACCTCTCCAGGGTAGCCATGATGAGGCCGACACCCTTCTGGTCTTTCATTCATCAACAGGCAATGTGATAATTAGATCCTCCGACACCGATGTTTTAATTCTTCTTGTTGGGAATATAGCAAATAATAAACATATCACCTATGGTCAGGTTATTATGGATTGCGGATCAGGGAATAACCGTCGACATGTGGGTGTCACCCGAAGAGCCACTGTCTTAGAACCCAAACAGAAAGGGACATTAGGTTGACGACAGGCATGAGTTTGGCATGAGTTTGGCCTTACTCAGTAGAATTTTCTGGAAAGGCAACAAATCATCAGTATAAAGCTAACACGCCGATTTGATATAGGTCTTAGATAGTAATATTATATGACGGCGTTGTTGGGTTTATTGGTTTGGTTTCAGATGGCACTCTGATCTCTCGGGACTGTGAGTCTGTGACCCACGAGATAGTCTCATTATGCCAGTTCGGTTGCCAAAGGTATCTGTGATCTAATAAAATCCAAAATTTCTACAGGGAAATATGAGACATTTTAGATAAGATATATAATAAAAATATTAAACCTTGTTGTTCATAACGCTCAAGTTGTTTTTCTCTTTCTTTGGGTCCTACTTTGGTATTGGAATGTTATGGCTAAAATCTTAAATGGCTTTGATTATTGAGGTTATAACCACCAACACTAGATATTCGGTCTGTCATTCTAGCGTCGTTGCCACGTCTGAGTGATTTGTCTACTCTTGATTGATTAATCAACACCTTCTCGTTTATTTGCGCCAAATTATATTTTTGAAGGCTAAAACACATGGGCACAGTGAAAATCGTCTTGTCTAAAATAACCATGGAGATAAGTTTTTTATTGTATTAAAAAGGGGCATAGCATTTAGACGTTTATACCCAATCATAAGTTGTTATAATAAACCACAACCCATGATATTTCATTAGGTTGACGACAGGCATGAGTTTGGCATGAGTTTGGCATGAGTTTGGCCTTACTCAGTAGAATTTTCTGGAAAGGCAACAAATCATCAGTATAAAGCTAACACGCCGATTTGATATAGGTCTTAGATAGTAATATTATATGACGGCGCTGTTGGGTTTATTGGTTTGGTTTCAGATGGCACTCTGATCTCTCGGGACTGTGAGTCTGTGACCCACCAGATAGTCTCATTATGCCAGTTCGGTTTACAAAGGTATCTGTGATCTAGGCTATTTAGGACCATCTTATTAATAGTCACAGGGGCTACATGTACCAGTGGCTCATATGTCATAGGTCACATCACAAAAGCTTTTAGTCTTGACACTGGGAACTGGTTGATTACATCAACCCAGCCACCTCCCCCACCCACCTATGGCGACTGGCGAGGCGTCGGAGGAGCCCTTAGCAGCAGAAAATTCCTCTGGCATTTGGTTACTAATGAACAGCACAGTTTCCTCGTTTATGCAATAAACAGGCTCATTTTGGAAATCCTTGGGAGTCCTTCTAGGGGGTCTGGGGCAGACCATTTGCAGAGGATAAATCGTCTGGCATTATGAAATCATCCCTCCACCCGATGCATCTAATCATTTTACTTTATCAAGACGGCGATGCAACTAATCGTATTAATTTGGTTTTAGATCGTACCTGTAATGTTTGACCTAGCCCATTTTCGATCAATTCGACCTAAACGCACTCCATCCTTCGGAACGGTGTGGCGTCTGGCGGGCATTTTGCAGCAGACAATTCGTCTGTCATTTGGTACCTAATAATCAACACAGTGTCTTCCTTCATTTTAACTTAGTTTTAGTGGTACCTCCAATACATAGGCTAGCTTCATTTTGGGGGTCCCTTCTAGGGGGTCTGGCGGGCATTTTGCAGAGGATAATTCGTCTGGCATTATCGAATCATTACTCCACATGATGCATTTATTCGTTTTAATTTGGTTTTAGATGGTACCTGTAATGTTTGACCTAGCCCATTTTCGCTCAATTGAACCTAAACGCACCCCATCCCTCGGAACGGGGTAGCGTCTGGCGGGCATTTTGCAGCAGGCAATTCGTCTGTCATTTGGTACCTAATAATCAGCACAGTGTCTTCCTTCATTTTAACTTAGTTTTGAGTGGTACCTCCAATACATAGGCTAGCCTCATTTTGGGGGTCCCTTCTAGGGGGTCTGGCGGGCCTTTTGCAGAGGATAATTCGTCTGGCATTATCGAATCATCACTCCACACGATACACATAATAATTCTAATTTAGTTTTAGCTGGTACCTGTAATGTTTGATCTAGCCCATTTTGGAGCCCCTTATTTGGAGCACCAGAGGCCACATGCAGCAACGGCTTCCCGACAGACGTCCATATCTGATAAAGTCAGATCACGTGACAAATGATCTCAGACTCAAACCTTGGTACCTCGTTCACTTACCCAAATTGCTCTGGGCTGCCGGTCTATAGCTAAGACCCTACCAAGACCAGATCGCAGTGAACTTGTGAAGAAACTTCGGAAAGATATACTATCTCATCGATCTCTAGAATCGTATTTCATTCCGAGAGAAAATAAAGTGAATCCACATAATTACTCCTTTATTATTCCTGCTGAGGGATTGTGTAAAGGAGAACGTCCGTACATACTGGCCTGTGTACCCTCTGTGTACAAACATGAAACTGAACGACAGGTTATCCGTAACTCTTGGGGCAGTGTTGTGAGGACAGGTGTTTGGGCGGACGGACCTCCTCTTCCTCCCATTAAAATCATGTTTATTATCGGAACTCAAAAGGACAAAGACGTTGAACCAATCTTACGCAACGAAAGTTTGACCTATGGCGATATTGTACTGGCCAATTTTATCGACAGTTACGCAAATCTCACAATAAAATCTATGTCAATTTTAAAGTGGATGATAACATTTTGTCCTGATGCTCAATATGTTCTGAAAAACGACGAGGATGCTTTGGTCAACCTGCCGGGAATGGTCAAGTTTTTACAGGATAGAAAACCTGAAGGTATCGTTACATTTTTTTACCCTACATTTTTGGCTACAATTACTTGATTGCCAACTCGGTTGTTCCCATACTGTATGAAACCTCCCAGTACATCCCATATTTGCCAATTGAAGATGCTTTCATCAACGGGGTAGTTCGTATAACAACTGGGGTTCCGATGGATGATCTCGGGGAACAAGCGTGTACGTCTTTCTGCGATCTAAAGAATAGAGAACTAATAGCCGTTCATATTGGAATTGAGAATATCGAGAGGGTGTGGACTTCTATCAGTAATCACACAAATGACCGAAAGTAGTATATATTTTTTTCAAACGTATCGGCTGGTTTGCAAAAAAAATATGTTGCCAAAAGGCTTTTACAATGGCTAAATCTTAACATAATTCATTAATTTACAAAAGTACTACACATATACCAGGACTACATCAACTAAGGTTTTTCAGTTTCGTATTATCGTGATAATCTATCCAGGTATTTATTTAATGATTACATGTAGATTCATACTAAAATATTGTTAGTTATTAATATTGACCTTTCTGATGATTATACGCCCCGAGCTGGAGTTGAAAGGTGTATGAGGAACAGGGGTGTCATAAAAGATTCATACACCCAGGGTAAAATATCAATGACGAATTTATTACCCCGGAACCCCTAGACGGAGAATTCTCACAGATTTATTTTTCAATCGCTTTAGACCTAGCGGGGCCTCCGTGGCTCAGTAGGTAGAGCATTGGACGCTCAATCCGAACAGCCTTCCACCAATGGGTCGCGGGTTCAAATCCCACTCAATCCCCCTCAAAAATTGGAAAATTTGTTGACTGGGTTTTCACTCGAACGACCTATGTGGGATGGTTGTCAAGTTACCACCGGAAGGTCGTGTGTTTCCTCAGGACTTAAGGTACGTTCACACTATACCCCGAATTCGGTTCGGGGTCCGAAACGTTTTCCGCACTAAAATGGCTTCAATGTTTATCAGTACATTTGTTCACACAAGCTTGATCCGAATTCGCTACGGACACCGGATTCGGAAAGCAAGAATATAAATGGCTCACAGAGCCATTTTATTCGGTCCGGGATCAAAATCGTCCAGGATTTTCCTCTGTCAATCAGAATCGACCTACATGTGTATGAAAAACATGGCAATCAAAAATACAGTGACCTAAATAGTGGTTTGGAGATTAAACTATCGAGCGGTTTTGTGTAGAGATGAGTTAAATACATATTCGCATGATTTCTGAAGGATTATGACAACAGCTGTCTCTTTTCCTCAAAAATTCAATCAAACGAATCTCATACTCCAAACCGTTCTCAATTGTTGTTGAGTTGTGTTGTTGTTGTGTGGATATGAACTGACTAGATAGAATCGGCCGATTATTCGTTGCAGTGTGAACACAACACACCGAATACGCTGACCTGTCCGAAATCCGGTTCGTACCTCGATCCGAATTCGCTGTATAGTGTGAATGTACCCACAATAAAACTGACAACGCCGCCATAAAGTGAAATTATTTTGAGCGCGGCGTAAAACACCAAACAATCAACCAATCTTTAGGCCTAGCTGGTGATTTAATAGTGTTTTAATCAGAAATTTGACTTGTTTTTTTTTTACTTGTCCATGGCGTGTATTCCGTCGAAATATTTCAAACAGAGAGGCGAGTGGCCGGGATTTGACCCCGTAAGAGAAAATACGAATAAAAGCTTAATATAAACATTTGCCATTTTAATACCTAGTCCATGAGTTCAAAATGTTTTTGCTCTTGAGCAATCCTTCAAGTCATATATTTTTGTTTGTTTTTGTCAACAACTGGTCTAATCATAGAACTAACATCCTTGATGAGTAGACCTCGCACTAGACTTTCGTTGGTTTTAAGATGCACAGTTTTTAACTGAGTTCTACCTATTTTAGTAGGGGTATATTGGTTAAAGTGTTTTCCAGTTCACTCTTATAGGGATTTCTCGTCAATACACATGTTTTGAATGTGGGTCTGGTCGCTTTCATTTCTTTGTAGAAGGTCCTGCTTTAGGGAGTGGATAAAGGTCTTTAACATGCATTTTCATTAGAGGCCATACCGTATTCTCTGCAAGCTCTTCTGTCCCTCGTGGAATCTGATCCTCCGTATTATTTGGAGGTTTAGGAACAATCCCAGGGATGGAAATGATGCCTTTCGGCAACACAGTGGCGGCAGAATCCGTATTGTCAGTTTTTTTGTCGATGTGAGGAATTTGGTCTTGATTAGGTTAAAACTAGATTAAAATGGAAAATAGATGTCTGTAAGTGATCCTCATGTGAAATGTTTTGGGTTTTTGAAGCGGATAGATATTTGAAGAGGTGGCGGCCATGTTTTTTCACCAGACGGGTGATAACAAAATCAGGAGTGTATAGGTTTATACGACCCGGGTAATCCACCAAGCAAAATTCACCATTTGACGAAGAACTGGATGCATCTACATACCAGTTTTGCTGGAGCACATTACCTTAGCTTTGAAGTTTCCATTATAGTGCCTACTATTTGGGAATTGGGGGGGGGGGGGGGGGGCTCAGTTACCCAATCGGTATAGTCTCTCAGTCTGACACAAGCGTTACGTCAATGAGTCGGGGGTAGAAATCTCTGTATACAAAGACACTCAATCACTCAATTGATCTGTGTGCCAGTGTTTCTAGGTACCTGCGAGAGTTTCCTTGTTTTGTCAATTTATAATGTTACTAAAGCTCGTTGAAAAGTTCAAAGAGGAAGAAAATTTTAACGTTAGACTAGTTAAGTTGGAAAGAGTAGAGTTGATTTAGTCTAAACAATTGTCAAATGTATGTTTTATCGCCTCATAAGCGAATAAATGAAATTTGAATGTGACGCCTCCATTTTTTCAGTAGTTTTATTCAATCATTGGTGAATACAATTTAGTTGCGTTATAGAGTTATCATGTGATACAATTTAGCCAATGGCTTGGCTAAGAAAAGCCGTCCGGTTGCAGGACTGACCTACTTATTCCGAAGCAATCTTCCAACTTCAAGTTTGTCACCATGTTTTTGGTATCTAAATCTACCATCATACATTAGAGAGCGGTAAAAATACGTCATTATGGAATAGCTACTGCAATATCCCGTCATCTTAAAACGGGAAAATGGATGCACAGATAAGCCACTGAAAGGACATACATCTGTCTGTTTTTATTAGCTTGAGGATCACTGGCGGTAATTAACGTGAAATGTTTTTATTACTTTGATGGTCGTTATCAACGTTAATCCCTGTGTATTTCTAGAGATTTCCTATCATTCAATCATTGAATGTGCGTCAACATATCAAAATAATGTTAAAAAAAGTAAATCAACAATAACACGAAAAAATTCGGTTGTATAAAATGTATTTAAAAGAACAACAAATAGTGATACAAAATGTCATAACTATGAAGGAATGGATTTAAAACAACGGTTAGAAAATGTTTCATTTTGAGTAAAGATTATAGTGGAAGGTCATTTTTATTTTTGTTTACTAAGCCTAAACAAGAATGGTATATTGAGATAACCGATGTATTTTGAGAGGCCTGTCGTCCTCTGACTTTTTTTCTGCGCTGTCTGTATTTCTTATTCTTTTCTGGACGTTTACTTTATTTTTCTGTCCAAAAGTCCCTAAACCCTGCAAAAAATCCAGCTTAAGCAATAGCTACAACATGGATATGCGACTATTATGGATTTTATGCCATGCGGAGGGCAAACACCTATAACGAGTGTTGAATTTTATTGAAAACAGTTTTTTGTGTCGCCTCAAGCCCGGTATAAACTGAGAGTTTTGCTGCTACCAGACTCGACCCGATTGTACCCGACTCGAGTCGGGTTCAGTCGGCTCGAGTTGCGTCGCGTTGTTGACCGGTATACACTGCAAGCAACTCAAGTCATCGGGAGATATGACACTAGCAGAAAAAGGTAAATAAAATGTGTTTTTTACGTCATCTGGCTGTAGTGACGTTTCCGAATGCTCTTCAGACTCTTCAGACTACGACGACCGTCGCAAGAGTTGGTACGCTGTCTTACCAAACCCAATTTACACTTTCTTGAAAAATGGCAGAAATTCTTCTACCGATTTCCGGTTGAGTCGGGTCTGGTCAGACTTTCTTGAAAAATGGCAGAAATTCTTCTACCGATGTCGGGTTAATCCCAAAACTTAACGAGAATACTGTTATACTCACTTTTTAAAATACACTGACTAATTAAACTCAGTTTTAAAAAGAATGACGCATCAGTTTATCCGAGAAGTATGTGAAAAGACGTCAAAGAACAAAGACGTCACAGTACCGTCTAATCCGTGCATGGATTATCATCCTCACAACACGCCTACAAGATATGTCACACAACGTCCTCGTGAATTACAGTTTGGAGGGTCGGGTTTGAGCGTGGGTCTGGTAGAGATTCACTATCCACGCGCATGGCCGAACGTGAACAAATCGTCACTTTTCTTTCAAGTGGCAGCACAAGAAAACCGTGCAATTCGTTAAAGAAAAGGAAAATTACAAGTCGGCTGAGGAACATATTTCTATCCTGAACAAATCGCTGAAAAATCACGTCAGCGTTCGAAAGAAAATAAGACTTCATTACAATCCTCACTCAATGAAATATTGGGTAACCGACGATGAGGACATGCTCTTGACTAAGTCAAGATTTAAATTTTAAAAGATATCCTAGTTTTTCCCAACGCTGAAGTAGAACCTGCATAATAATAATCACAGGGGTTCAGACATACTGTATGTGTATACAGACATTATCGAACATCAGATAGTGGGAGACACGATGGCCCCACTGTTAAGAACCATACCCGTCGAAGGAAAGTTTGGCGAAAGATTTTTATACGGTCAGATATTTTCCTTTACAAAAGAAACATTTTAACAGTATTGAAATCCATATAAGAGAAGGTACAGGTGCCCCTGTTCTATTCGAGTACGGACAGTAACGGTGCATTTTAAGAAACTGTGCTCTTCACACTTCGAGTAAGTATGAGGTGTGTCCGAAACGACCAACGGTATATCGATTACTTTACCAATCAGACTGGAAACGGATGTTCGCGGGCGCGATATAACACCGGGTTCATGGCATTAACAGATAAATATGCGGAATGTTCAAGTCGGTAGCCCCCATCTTATCAGAAGATGTTAAATCGTTAGGGCGGCAAGCTCTTAAAACAGGTTTGTAAATAATGTGGGATGTCTTGGATGTGGAAAATCTAAAGCGGTCTGCGTCCAGAAGAGCCATGCAAGCCGGTTCAGAGGTATTGGGAAACGCACCTCAGGCCATCCTCGGTCCATCTATAAAACGACAAGCCTCTCGTAAACATGGCAGTCGTAAACGTGTCAAGGGAAGAGATAGACTAGAGATGTATCTCAATAATGTTTCAAAATCACAGTTGCGAGTGCACGAATTAAGAGTTAGACCTTTTGTTGAAGCCCGGAATACAAACGAGTGTCGAAGGTGGATCTTTTGTCGAACATTTACCGATGTCGACAATTATCGATCGAGGACCTGTTGAGTTCAATGTTTCCGGATCAGACGAAGATTAGCAAACCCCTACTTGTACGTGTCACCCAAAATTACAAACGCCGACGGGACAGCTGTTCACAAAGATGTTAAAGTGTCAACTGTAAACGGATTTGTCAACGAGTTATAGCAGCAGATCGATTTAACATAAAACGATAGACAGCAGCTCAAGCGTCTATCCCTAGCGAGCCCACTTTGAAACACTGATGAATTTCGGCGAAGACCCAATAGTTGGTTAACAGCTGGGATGTGGTATAAAGACACGGTGGGCTTTATGGCACAGGTAAATGGGAATACAGGTTATCAAGAAAGAAAGAAATTAACAGCTGAGAACAAGGCCTTTGATATGATATGAAACGATTCTGGGAAAGTGAAGGCCAAATTCGTTTTTACCCAAAACGAGCCCAGTTTCGTTAAGAACGTAAGAAATAATACAGTATAAACCAAGAGACAAAAGGCAGAATTCCAATTTGACCGATTCGTATATTGACCATGTCATACATTGAAAACAAATATGGCATAGAAACAATCAAAACAGAATATGCTGGACTGATATGAGAAAATGTTACTCACAAAGTCATTAAATAGAAAAGTTCGTGCACAAATCCGGTTACGTGGACGATCCATATGAAGGTTCCAACGATGGTTCCAGCGAAGAGTGAAGTGGTTGGTTCCAGCGATGGTTCCAGCGAAGAGTGAAGTGGTTGGTTCCAGCGATGAGTGAAGTGGTTGGTTCCAGCGATGATTGCAGAGGGGACTCTAGCGTTGCCTAGGTTGGTGGCTTGGTGACCTGTTTCATCTACCGAGTTTCGAGCAGGGTTCTCTGAGAATCTATCATGGTATCAGGCGCTATCACGCACTCAGTTTGGCATTATTTAGGTCTATCGACCCACCGATACTAACGTATTCTCACTTTTTTTAGGAGGAAATACAAATTTGCCCAACTAACGTTGGACAGTCAACTATCGTTGAACTCCTCACTCAATGAAGACCAAACTGTCTCTGAGAAAAAGGGATGAAATTCGACACGACCACGTCAGTGTCTTGGAAATCTCGTGCAAACCGTGCGTTCAGTTTTCCACATGAAAACACAAAGGAATGAAGACTGGTTCATCTGAATAACAACACTAAAAGGAATCCAGACATGAAACATTTGAATTACAATGAAAAATTCCACAAACGAGTTAACCGCAATCAATCACCACTGTTCAACAGTTTAGCAAGCGTTCAATTCATTCTGAAAGGCTAGTGGACGTAGTGTGATTCTATTGTGTTATTAGGTTTATTGTTGCGTTAATTAATGTAGACAAAAATGAGACAAAAAGTTGTGTGGGATATGTTGACTGGCATTTATCAAACGTTATGACAATAATATAAAGGTTCGAAGGCCAATAAAAAGAAGAGATAAAACGGAATATGTACATAACATAACAAATGACGACGAAGGATGGAAGATGAATAAAATCGCGGGGTTATCTCCCCTAGACCGTCACACTGACGGAGTTAATCGTAGTTTTAAAGTTCATTCAAACACTGTGTCGGTGTTCGTTAGAAAGGTCAGTGTTAACCCTTCGGTTGCTTTAGGACATGTTGCAGCGCGATCAAAGACTTAACGGAAACCTCACCATGAAACACGAGAATTTATTTTTAGGTCAGTTACATCGGAGACTCGTCTTTGGATGCGTTTTCAATGGTATTTACGATAAAAACCCGTTTCATTTCAAATATACTGAACCGCAAAAAAAAAACGTCACTCCTTTTTGGATATTGAAAATCAGTGTATTTCAAATAGATTTAAACAACACACTTATAAACGGAATCATTCCAAATTTGACATGATCAATCATCATCAATGGCAGACAAATGCTAGAGAATTTCAAGTGAAAGTGGGGACAGGTGCGACCTGGAAGTCAATAATGTGTATGGCCACCACGGGCGTTGATTACAGCGTTGCATCGTCTAAACATTGAGTGGATGAGACGGTTGATAAAGAGGATAGGAACTTGGGCCCAAACTCTGTGATACGCCTGAGTGAGTTCAGCTGCAGTTGTCGGCCTTGGTCGCACAAGATTGAGCCTCGTCTGAATCTCGTCCCACAAGTGTTCTATTGGATTCAAGTCTGGACTGAGAGCAGGCCATTGGAGAGTCTGTATGTTGTTTTGACGGAGGAAGTCTCTCGTTGCTCTGGCAGACATGATTTCCATGACGAGCAAAATGGGGCACGATGAAGGGTCTCGCGCCTGATCGATGTAGCGGGTAGCTGTTACACCATTTTCTCTACCAGGACCAACATTCTGGAACACCATAGGGCCTAGTGTTTGATTCAGTGCTATAGCACCCCATACCATAATGCTGGGATCTCCCCACTAGTCTCATTCCAGAACACACTCATCTGCAAAACGCTCCCCTCGTCTACGCCACACTCTCATTCGCCCATCAACTGTCGAGATGCAATACCGGCTTTCATCGGAGAAGACTACAGTTCTCCACTACCGGTGACGCCAATTCCGATGCTGTGTGGCCCATTGCAGACGAGCCTGGCGATGTCGAGTAGTGAGGATCGGACCCCTTTAAAGGTACGTTCACACTATACCCCGAATTCGGTTCGGGGTCCGAAAAGTTTTCCGTACTAAAATGGCTTCAATGTTCATCAGTAAATTTGTTCACACAAGCTTGATCCGAATTCGCTACGGACACCGGATTGGGAAAGCAAGAATATAAATGGCTCACAGAGCCATTTTATTCGGTCCGGGATCAAAATCGTCCACGATTTTCCTCTTTGGCCAATCAGAATCGACCTGTGAAAACATGGCAATCAAAAATACAGTGACCTAAATAGTGGTTTGGAGATTAAACTATCGAGCGGTTTCGTGTAGAGATGGAGTTAAATACATATTCGCATGATTTCTGAAGGATTATGACAACAGCTGTCTCTTTTCCTCAAAAATTCAATCAAACGAATCTCATACTCCAAACCGTTCTCAATTGTTGTTGAGTTGTGTTGTTGTTGTGTGGATATGAACTGACTTGATAGAATCGGCCGATTATTCGTTGCAGTGTGAACACAACACACCGAATACGCTGACCTGTCCGAAATCCGGTTCGTACCTCGATCCGAATTCGCTGTATAGTGTGAACGTACCTTAAAGGAGGGGAAATCTCTAGAAATACATAGGGATTATCGTCGATAACAACCTTCAAAGTACTTAAAACATTTCACGTCAATTACCTCCAGTGACCCTCAAGCTAATAAAAACAGACAGAAGTATGTCCTTTCAGTGGCTTATCTGTGTAGCCATTTTTCCGTTTTAGGATGACGTGATGTTGGTGTAGCTATTTTTAGATCAATAATGACGTATTTTTACCGCTCTCTAATGTATAAGGGTAGATTTAGGTAAAAAAAAACATGGCGACAAACTTGAAGTGGGAAGATTGTCTCCGAATATATAGGTCAGTATGCAACCTCGCGCCATTACTTAGCCAGCTATTGGCTAAATTGCATCACATGACTACTCTATAACGCACTTAAATTGTTATGGAGCTTATTCTCTATTGTAACGCCACCTTCAAATTTCAATTATTCACTTACGAGGGGATAAAACATACATTGGACAGTTGTTTTGGACTAAATGAACTCTACTCTTTCCATCTAAACTAGTCTAAAGCTTAGATTTTCTTTCCCTTTAAGGCCTGTGACATCTGGCATTTGCCTGCCTCAAACGCCTGCGCACCGTGTCGTTGCCGATTGGTCTCTGGTGATTGCCAATGGTTGTCCTTGCAATCTGTCGTTCTTGCCTCAATGTTGTTACGGGCGGTCATCCACTACGAGGACGGTCTGTTGTGCTTCCAGTGGCTTGAACCCGTTGCAGCAGGCGGTATATTGTCCAAGCATGAACATTTAAGTGGTTTGCCACAGCTCTTGCAGTCTGGCCAGCATGAAGTCTTCCCAAGGCTTGGTCTCTCTCGTGACAGTCGTGGCATGTCACTACTGTCAAACTGTGAATGATTCGGTGCATGCTTGGTGGGTTTTTTATAGGGATGACACCTCGCAACACACGTGCATTGTGACCTTCATGCAAAACGAACCGAAAAAGCACCCCATCATTCATTTAGTAACTGTGCTTTGATGACGTGTTTTGCATATTAGTAACATGATCAGAAACCAAACTTTCCTGACCACTGGCTTCAAACCAGGTCTATCAAGGATATCAAAAGAGAAAAATTATTGAAAATTATGATAATATATGTCTTTAGCAACATTTGAATAGGGTGACGTTTCTTTTGCGGTTCAGTATATTTAGACATAAATTTTGTGTCTTTTCACGTGGACGGTAAGCAGGTTCCTTCCAAACCGTTTCAACCCGATTTTGAAAACCAGAATACCATCCGTTCCTTTGTGAGTTTTTACACAGCAACGGGTCAATTTTATGTAATCAGATATCCTGAACAGACCAACCCAAAGGCTATATACTGTTCACCGTTGATTTCAGCGGAGATTTAAACGACGGTAAACACTATACTCCGGTTAAACGCGGTAATTTGAGATTGGAACTGAGACTGGCCAAAGCTTTACCCGAAACAGTTAACGTCATTTGCTACGCGGAGTTTCAGAACGTGGTTTATATAGTTCAACATCGAAACATAATTTTTGACATTTCCACCTAATGAACGCGTTACAGATAAAGAAAGCCATCTCAGTAAACAGTTGTATGCTAGAATGGTTTCGATGTGTATATTCCCGCGACACTTTTATACACGCCCCGGTGTACGCAAATCAGGCGAACATGGTAGTGTGTAATTCAGACAAGCACGACGCTTCACGAGAACATTGGGTTGCAATCCACATTAACGTGGAACGTGGGGCATTTTTCTATTGGTACCGTCTGCTACCTTTTTCACCTATCGAGACTTTTTAAATAAAAACTGTACATATTGGACATTTAACGATCGAACATTACAGAGTTTTGAAACGACACTGTGGGGTCATTGGGTCATAGCGTTTCTCACAATGAAAAGTCGTAACATGCCGCTTGAAACATTCATAAATATGTTCTCTTACTGTACAAAAAACAATGACGTCTTAATATTGGACTTTATCAATCAACGATTCAATTTTTCACGATCTACCAATATATGAGGTACCTTTCGTCATGAACGCAGTTAACAAATATTTGTACTTTTTTACGGTTGAATAAAAACAACCAAAAATGACAGTCGTCACAAATCACGCGTTGCCGATTCTTTTTTCTCGGCATGTTAGTTGGTTTGTAAAACATCAATCAATGTATACACAAAGAAAAACGTTAAGCAACCCCCCTCCAACCCCCCTGGAGTAAACATTCTAGTTTGCATGTATGTACATTTCGAACGAGAGCTCAGTTTATTGTAATTTTGCGGTCAATCACTGTTCCCAATTTTTTGAAAATCTGCCACTGTCAGAGAATTTTCCTTACCTTAAATTACGAATTATTACTGTTTTTATATGCTGTTACAAAGCGGGTTAATTCTATAACTCTCACAAATGAGGCTGTTTGTTGTGACTGTCTCGACACAAACCACGAAATCTCTTATGGTTAAAGTTTCTTCCGTCTAAAATATTTTTCTATCGTCTGAATTTTTGAACACTTTAATAAAAGCTGTGACTCCCAAGTAAACTATCGTTTTTTCCTTCTTCATTTATATTTATTTGTTATTTGTATACAGTTATGATGAAGAACCGTCCTTCATTGGTGTGTATGACATTCTACCCCCTGAAGCAGCAGAAGACACTGTACATCAATACGATCAATCGTCTACCCAAGATGAAGGGCGAGATATTGCGTCGGACGCTTTCGAAATTATTGAAAAAGATGGTGTTTCTAATCGTAAATTTTATGTAAGAGAGACAATATACGAAGTGAATCTGGACACTCAGTACACTGGCCGAAGATGGTACGATGTTTTAGACGTCTTGGTTGCCGCTTTTGAACAGAGGATTCCGAAAGCGACCGAAAAACTGAATGATTGATTGATTGATTGGTGTTTTACGCCGTGCTCAAGATTATTTCACTGACATGTATATGACATGGAAACCGGGCTCTATGCCCGGGGGAAACCCACGACCTTCTGGTGGTAACTGGCAACCTTCCCACATCGGTCGCTCGAGTGAAACCCAGTAAGAAAATTTTTCCAATTTTATTTGGACTGAGTAGGATTTGAATCCACGACCCATTGGTGGAAGGCTGTTCGGATTGAGCGTCCAACGCTCTACCTACTGAGCCACGGATGCCCCATTAGGCTGCAAGTGTTATACATGTATGTGATGTTTTTATATTATTTTCCATCTTAAGCAAAAGTCAGTGAGTGTATGTTCTATTCGCAGCATCAACGGGTATAAATATATCTTAGTTTATTGTATCTTTGGGGCGTTTATATGATACGTGAAATATATTTGCACAAAGGTATAATGTAACAGTTTGACTTCATATGCCCATTAGCTCTTTCGAAACTACCTAAAGCGTTCGGATTAAGCCCGCTTTGTAAAGCCTATTTTCTTCATTTGTTTAATACCGAGGCTAATCAATATTACGTGGCCCCATACAAGGCGCTCATTTCTATGGCGTCAACCAAATGTTTGGAGGAGGCCGAGCAAAATTTTGTAAGTGGCACGCGGGGCAAAAGGCTGCAAACGTAGTATTTGATTTTACCAAAGAACTACACGACTATTGCAACTCTGACGTTGACATCTTACGCCGAAGTTGTTTGAAATATCAAAAGTTAATACTAGACGTGATCATGCGCCCTGTCAAAGCCAAACAATCACAACCCGTTTACCAAAATAACCATAGCTAGCGTGTGCTTCTCCATTTTCAGACACGCTTTTCTAAAACCGGACATTTTACCAGGGGTTTCGCGTCAGGGCATAGTTACCGATCATTTTCCGAAAATGTTCATCCTGTGGTTGATGAACTATGCACGCGAGTCGGGATCGAGTCTTCACATTCAACAAGCTCTGAATGGAGGTGAACAGGTTATCGGGCATTAAACGTCTCCAGTGACGTCACCCTATTGTTCGAGCGGACCATTATTTTTCACAAATAGTCTGCAGACACTAACAAGCTACACCAATCTTCACATGCAAATGATTAACCACACATGCGCATTGGAAACGAACAATAACTGCTCCATAATGAAGAGTGATGTTTGTCTTATAAAAGGGCATCACAGCTTACACATTTACCTACGAGGAAGCTGAGGATAAAACACAATATGACATAATCATAAAGAAATTTTACTCCTATTGTAATCCTCGGAAAGTCTCTCTTATGAACGAAGTCGACTTCACGTTTGTGTTCAATTACCCGGGCAATCCATCGACCAGTATGTAGCAAAATTAAGAAAACTGAGTAAAACCTGTGAATTTGGGCAAAGAACTCAATCTTTCATAAGAGACAGACTTGTAATCGGCTTAATAGACTAGAGGAAAGCACGGTGTGAGGCAATGCCCAACCTATTATAAATTTTGTTATGTGTGTGTATATTATTTCCAAAATTACTTCCAAAGAAAACGACATGTACATGGTGTAGATAACAAAACAATGTGATAAACTTTGCATTGGTTCAATAACCAGTAAAAACACTGAAATTCACAAAGATGAGTGTTTTACAACATTGTGTTTAAATGGAACAAATATCCAATTTAAAATCGACACAGGTTCGCAAGCTAATATCCTTCAAGTGGACAAATTCAATGCTATTGATTGTACAAATGTTAAAGTGAAAAAAACAGAAACAAAGTTATTAAAGTGGCATGAGCTGCCAAAATGTTGATATTTTGACGTTCAAACAGAATGTTGACAATATTGGCTATTTTTCTCAAGACGTATAATTCAGAAGCTTTTTAGTGCTTCTAGTGTCGAAAAGAAAGATAAAGTATTGTTTTGAACTAACTTTGGTTTAGAATGAATGAATGCTTGTTCCGGTTATTTAAATTTTGTTTACTTTTGGAAGACGTTTTCGGTTCGCACAGGCCACATACTGTACGGATTGCCTTCATTTCAACGTCAATCATTTAGTTTTTCGATGGCCTTCAAAGCCTCTTACTACCGTGGCGATCAGAAATTATGAAAAAAGTGTGAACTTTGGCAGCTCATGCCACTTTAAGTTACACTGGTGAAAATTTAAAAGTCATTGGTAAATGTAACATTAAGTGTCAAGACACAAAGTTGGATCCATCAGTGGTGCCGATTGTAGATGCCCCTTGAAATGTGTCTATTTCTCTTCGAAATAAAATTCAAGTGATTCGAGTGAAATGAAACAGGAAGGTGTAATAAGAAAAGTGAATGAACCAACCGAATTGATCAGTTCGATGGTTGTTGTGGGACAGGCGCATAGTGTTAAACTTCGCATTTGCCTCGATGCTAGAAATTTAAATAAACGGTTCGCAAAGAACATTTTCAGCTTCCTACTGTAGATGACATTGCAGCCCGCATGTCAAACGCTAAAGTATTTTCAAAGTTAAATGCCAATCATGGTTATTGGCAAATAAAACTAGATCAATCATGATGACACTAAAATTTCAGCCATTTAGAAAATGACACTCTCTGTTGACAAAAGAGCGTGGAAAGACTTTTGGGAAGTGTTAATTACTTAGCAAAGTTTGTTCCAAATTTGTCCAGTATTACTGAACCAATGAGGTGTTTGTTACAGAAAAAAATGCTTTTCACTTGAATGAACAACAGCAGGGGGCATTTGAAATTAAGAAAGTTTTGACTCGTGAACCTGGACCGGTTTTAAAATTCTATGGCGTCACTAAAACAGTGACACTGAGTTGTGCTGCATCAAAAAGTGGCATTGGGGCAGTTATATATCAGGAAAACAGGCCAGTTCCTTAATATACATCTAGGTCTATCGCAGGTGCCGAAACGCGCAGCGCGCAGATAGAAAAAGAACTATTGGCAGTATTATTTAGTTTAGAAAGGTTCAATCAGAACCCTTATGGTCAAGAAGTGATCGTAGAACCTGATTTTCGTCCTTGAATACATTCTCAAAAAACCTCTATCAGCCGCTCCACCACGTCTACAGAGAATGCTATGAAGTCTACAAAAGTACAACTTTCCGCTGAAATATAAACCTGGAAAAGAGCTTGTTGTGGTGGACACTTTGTCTAGGGCTTATGAAGAAAGTGAAACCTACAAGAGGAAATAGACTGTTATGTACATTTAGTTGTGCCAAGACTTCCTGAAACTGATCAAAAACTCAGAGAAATTAAACCAGCCACAGAGAATGATTCGACAATGTCCAAGCTAAACGCCACTATTGCAGAAGGCTGGCCAGACAACATTTGAGAAGTGTTAGCAGATGTTCGCTCATATTGGCATGTTCGTGATGAGTTTCTGAAATTGACGGACTTGTTCTAAAGGGGGGAAACTATTGTTATTCCTCAGTGTTTGAGAAAAGAAATGTTGCCTCGTATTCATATGGGACATGTATAAATTCAAGTGTCGTCAAAGAACAAGAGAGGTTTTGTATTGGACCAGTATGAGTGCCGAAATAGCGGTCAACCCTGACATCGGTGAAACAGGTTTATTTTCCGGTTATATCAATGCATTCTTGATAATTTTCTCTTGTTAATTAAAAATCGTTTTAAGGGGAGTTGTAATATGCTTTCAAAGTCCAATAACTTGTGACTTTAACTTTCTACTTAGAGTGATGTGTTTTGTAAATCAGTCTGTGGAAGCCATTTTGAAAAATACCAGCTCGAAGTTCAAGTGAAAAGTTTCAAGTTTGTTGTTTTCTACCAGACTCAATAATGATACAGCGCAAGCAAACTGGCGCTGAACAGCGTATGTTGCCAGACTCCTATGACTTAATGTTCGACGGAACAAAAACTTTTAGGACGTACACTGCTTGAATGACAAACTTATTTTACTGGACTGCCATACAAAAGAATATTTTTCAAAGATGTGTCCAGCAGCAGTATTTATGTCGCTGCCTTTACGACTGCACAAGCTCGATTGAAATTGTATCCAGTTTTGGAAAAGATAGGGAGAGACGTGATTTATTTCGATACAGATTCTGTGATTTATGTAACCAGACCCGGTGGTGTAGACGTAGAATTCGGTGACAATCTCGGGAACTGACGGACGAATTGGGAGGGAATCACATCGATGGTGGGGCTAAAAATTGTGGTTACCAGTTGGCTCAACCCGACAATGGGAATCTGGCAGTGTGTAAAGTGAGATGATTTAGTCTCAATCATCAAAACTCCCATACAATTAATTTTGAAACGTTTACAAGAATGTTTCAGAACTTGGATGGTGTAACACATTCGCTTTTATATCTATAGGGCTGATAAACTGAAGACGAAGACCGACATTGGAGACTAAGACAAGACAACGTATTTTATTTCCTGACTCGTACGTTGCTAAACAATATATATAAACATAACTAAATACATGAACGGATATATGGCATGTCCTTTTCTTGAACAATTAAATCTAAAGAATGTCAAATACTAGATTTTGAAATAATAAAGAAAGTATTTAAGAAAAGAAAGTACTTCAAACAAAATGATCCATTATCTATATTGACAAGAGTTATACAATTGAAACTTCTTCTCAATTAAACTGAGGGAGTATATATTTTGTCAGAAGCTTCCGAATAGGTATAAAGGGAGACGTTTCACGCTGACTCAGGCTCGACTAATCAAATTGCAACTTGGGGGCCTGAGACAGACGCCTCTCATTTTCTGCCCTTTAGCAATCTTCCAAAACATCAGAGCAAACAATGCAGATAATATCCACAAATAGTTGCGAATTTGATGTGAAAACTTAGATCGTTAGAGAAACTTTAGCACTTGAAGCATTACCATATGGATACAGGTCACAGTTTCTCACTTCCGGATTGTCCTAGGGACGAAAGAAGTTCCAGATATTTTTGTGTGTTTTTTATTATTTTTTCCTGGCCCCCTGCATTTTTTTCCTGGACATTTTTGTAGTTTTTATGAAAGGACAGGGGTTGAGTTACTGTCTGGAAATGATCTTAGAAGTGGAATGGGACCAGTTTAGGTGGTGGAGATCTGGTAGTTGGGGGTGCTTTGGTATATTTACATGCGGCGGAATATGTGCAAAGAGACCCCTATCAGCTGATTCTACTCGTATCTCAAAATTTCTACCTTCAACGTATGAACAAATTGTGCTTAAAATACTGCCAAAGGACTGTTCAAGGCCCCCACCGAAGGATTTGGTTCAACGAAAGATAGGGAAGGTGCTGTGAGAGCAGACATTAACATTACCGCAAATGGGAAATGAAGGAAAATGAAACTGTGACCTGCTGCCTGTATGGGTTGAAGACATATTTTGTGAAATAGATCAGTTTACAACAACAACACTGTGTTTGTGACTTTAAACTTAATAGAAACACATTATAAGACCTAGAGTATTGTTTTGATGTGCAGAAAATGTATCTTTTATGTCTTTTCTAGCAAAATATTTGCAAAAAATTGATTTCTTGATATTTTTGGGGGGCAAAGTAAAGTACATGATTATGAGTTAAATTTCTCTTGTAAGTAAATGATACTTTTCAATATAGTAGTTTACCCTTTTCTGCAATGATAAGCCATACAATCTGATTGCTTTTCTCATTACCCTTGCCAAAAGACACAGAATACTACCTCTACCCCCAATGTTTGAAAAGAATTTGGGCATTGCATGATTTTTGTAGATATTTACTTTTTATTTGGGTTTCTGACAAAAAGCTACAATTCTTACATTGATTTGATTGACAACATATGAGAAACATAGTAACCCCTCTTTTTAGTCTTACCAAATGCCCTTTTTATGAAAAAAATCTTTTTCGGTGTTGTTTTATGTCAAACTGAATATTTTTTTGTACTCTTTCAGGTAATTTCAGGTTCTGTATAAGATGAATATAATTGCTTATCCACCTGTGAGTAGTTTTTCCTGATTCACACAGCAAATGATTGGGAATAAGACTCTTTCTACTTTTTCCAGAGGTCATTGTACTATTGGCATGGCTTCACAGCTTCATTAAATTAGAAATTCGCCCCAAATAACATGCCTAATGACACTCAAAGTTGGCATAAAACCGCTCAAAATATCATGATCTGGGGTTTCCTGATTTTATTCAGTACCTGCATGTGTCTTACACAATTTTCCCTAGCAATATGCAGGAATCCATTGTTTTTAAGAATAAGCCGACCTTAAAATTACCCCCCCCCCATTTTTGTATATTTTTTTATTAAATCTAAGCATATTTTCCCAGAAATATCCTTTTAGACACTTGTTAGACTTTTTTGGGTGCAGTTTTGCTCTCTTAGTATTTTATCGTAGAACATCCTTAGTAGACTTCACACTAGTTTACAGAATTCAAGTATGTTTTCCCAGAGCTGAGATATGACAATTTTAAGCTTTTTTAGCTCACCAGTCATTGTCCTTGCTATGTTCTAATGGGGGGTGGTGTAAATTGGAGGGCTACAGAGGGCTTAGTTTTCATTGCATTTAGTTTTCCTTTTGAGAGATCATTGCAAATAGCTTTAAGCTCAATGTGTTAGATTTTGAACTAGATTGAAGGAATGTTTGGCCTCTGTTAGGATACAGGTCACAGTTTCTCACTTCCGGATTTTGACGAAAGAAGTTCCAGATATTTTTGTGTGTGTTTTTTTTTTATTTTTTCCTGGCCCCCTGCATTTTTTTCCCGGGCATTTTGTAGTTTTTATGAAAGGACAGGGGTTGAGTTACTGTCTGGAAATGATTTTAGAAGTGGAATGGGACCAGTTCAGGTGGTGGAGATCTGGTAGTTGGGGGTGCTTTGGTCTATTTACATGCGGCGTAATATGTTCAAAGAGACCCCTATCAGCTGATTCTACTCGTATATCAAAATTTCTACCTTCAACGTATGACAAAATTGTGCTTAAAATACTGCCAAAGGACTGTTCAAGGCCCCCACCGAAGGATTTGGTTCAACGAAAGTTAGGGAAGGTGCTGTGAGAGCAGACATTAACATTACCTCAAATGGGAAATGAAGGAAAATGAAACTGTGACCTGCTGTCATATACCACAGCCGTAGAGCGATAATAGAACTAAGTCGCTCGACGCCTGCGCTATGTGGTAGTGCTTGCAATGCTAGGAAATTTGACACATCAATTGTGACTTTCGCACTCTGGACTTCCTATAAGCATATTTTCTCACTTCCTTTTAACGTATTTCTGTAAAACTTTTATAATTATATAACTTTTTTATTTATTTTTTTTAAACGACACAGATCTTTTTCTGTATTCAGTAATTTTATATATAATCTTTGAATTGTTTGAATAAACTTTAAAAGTGATAAATTTTTAACAATAATTTACAAAATATATTTTTAGGAATGATTTATATAATTTATCGAAAAATATATAAACACAGTAAGTAAATTTATTTCCAGCATGTATACAATATTGTCATAAACGGCAGCTCATAATAAATGAAATAAGAAATAAATGACGTGAGCTTTATGTTGCTGAAAAAAGGGTGCGTGGCCAAAGATAGAACTATTTGCGGTAAAGGGGTGAAGAAACTCCGAGTCTTCAAATAATAGTGGTATTTCCGCCAGTGATCCTTTATTCAGCAACACACTGTTCACCAGGACGTCATTTATTTCTATTCTAATGCATAAATACACATGTCAGCAACTTATGATGGACATAAAGGTCCTAATAGCAAACCCCTTTTTAACTCATTTAGAAAGTTTTCTCCATGGTTATTTTAGCCCTGTGTGGTATATTTTAGCTTTCGTATATATATTTAAATTTAATCAATTTAGAGTGCAAAATGTAAGGGGCTTTATTTAATAGAACACTAGCCTTCCTAACCTGTATATTAATGCTTTAGACCCGCTCCAGAGTAAACAAAGTCAATCAAATAGAAACTATATCGGGTGATATCAAGTATTTCAGCTCAAGCGCTGCTCTGTCTCAAGCATTGATTGATTGATTGGTGTTTTACGCCGCTCTCAAGATTATTTCACTTATATGGCGACGTTGCCAGTTTTATTGTGGGATGAAACCGGGCTCTATGTCCGGAGGAACCCCACGACCTTCGGATGGTAACTGGCAACTATCCCACATAGGTCGTTGGAGTGAAAACCCAGTCAGAAAATTTTCCAATTTTTTGGGGACTAAGTCGGATTCGAACCCGTGACCTATTGGTGGAAGGCTGTTCGGATTGAGCGTACAGCGCTCTACCTACTGAGCCACGGAGGCCCCCTCAAACATTGGACAGAACATTAAACTTGAAATTGCCTCATCAAATTGGTTAGTTTCAATAAACTACATACCTGGAATGGCTGTCAAGTCCAATGTAAGGCCTAACTTCCATGGCAACACATGCCTTCAACATTACGTTACGAATGATGACTAAACACTCTCGTGACGTCAATTTTGATCCGTTCTTTCGGGAGTTCATCAAATGGTAGAATACGTTATTTGCGTTACATAGGGAGAACATCCTACAGTTAAAACGGCGATTATAGCACGCCATATCCAATCTAATCACTTTGGCGTGGTCATTCCATGCATATAGTTCATTGGTTAGTTTGGAACTAGGGTGCTACAGTCGCTGTCATAACTGTACGTTGTTGTCTGTCTGCTACCAGAGCCTTCAACAGATCGTTTAAATCATGGTTCAAAGAATTGTTATTGTCAAACAAATCCCAAATGAATGGGTTTACCTTAGTACGATTTAAATAAGGTCAGCTAAGTCATATTGTTTAACACAATGGCCAAGGGAAATCACTTTCATTTTGTGTATTGATAATTTGCGTAGCTACGACAGCCTCGCTCTCCATACCAGCTTAAGTTTGCAATACACAACAAGTTTGTCATTTTACCGGAATGCCGTCAAAATTATTCCGAGAAAAAAATTGTTAATGGTACAAACAATAAAAATTACCCATTGTGGTGGGTTGTATTACTTAATACACTCCATGCTTGTTTGATCTCACTTATCCCAACTGTGTAACTGATTAGGTTTGTATCGTTTATAGCACACTGATATGAACATGCCCGCTCTCCAACATCCTCAAACGAAACACCTGTCGTAAGACGAGCGACACCTGTAACAAAAGCGTCTTCCATTGACAAGAATGGAATATACTGAGAAGTTTCATACAATATCGGAACAGCAGAGTTGGCAATCAAGTAAAAATTACCAAGAATATATGGTGGATAGAAATCTAGTGGATATTCTTCTTTGGGAACGATCCACTTTTTAATCCCATGTCGGAGAACCTTCAACTGAAGTCCTTGTCTTCCGACGATACCCTGAGGTTTTCTATCCTGTAAAAACTTGACCATTCTCGGCAGAATTACCAAAGTATCTTCGTCATTTTTTAACACATAGTCGGCTCTAGGACAATATGTAATCATCCACTTTAAGATTGACATCGTTTTTATTGTAAGATTTGCGTAACTGTCGGTAAAATTGGCCAGCACAATATCGCCATGGGTCAAACTTTCATTCCGTAAGTTTGGTTCAACGTCTTTGTCCTTTTGAGTTCCGATAATAAACATGAGTCTAATGGGAGGAAGAGGAGATCCGTCCGCCCAAACACCTGTCCTCACAACACTGCCCCAAGTTTTACGGATAACCTGTCGTTTATTTTTATGACTGTACACAGAAGGTACACAGGCCAGTATGTACGGACGTTCTCCTTTACACAATCCCTCAGCGGGAATAATAAAGGAGTAATTATGTGGATTCACTTTATTTTCTCTCGGAATAAAATACGATTCGAGAGAGCGATGAGATAGTATATCTTTCCGAAGTTTTTTCACAAGTTCATTACGATCTGGTCTGATGTCATTCGTAGACACGAGATCTGGTCTGGTGTCAACTGTAGGTCTAATTAACTCCATTTTGGTTCCACGGAGTAATCGTGGTGTAATTGTGACCTGGACGGATCCAATCAAAATATAAAATACAAATAGTGCTGAAATAAACAGCCCAGCAATGATCTTTAGTCGAGGAATACCCATTTTGCACGTCAAACGTCCTCTGTGGTTTGAAAGCTGCAAAAGAAGATAACTTGTCGTCCGAATTTATTTACTTTTAACAGGAGTCATTTAGTCGAAAAAAGCTTTCCTTTAACTACAAGAAAGTGACTTCGTTTAAGGTGGCATGAGCTGCCAAAATGTTGATATTTTGACGTGAAAACGGAATGTTGAAATTATTGGCTATTTTTTAGTGCTTCTAGTCTCGAAAATGCACGAACAAGGTATTGTTTTGAACTAACTTTGGCTTAGAATGAATGAATGGTCGTCCCAGTTATTTCAATTTTGTTTACTTTTCGAACATGTTTTCGGTTCGTACAGGCCACATACTGTATGGATTTTCCTCATTCCAACGCCAATCATTTAGTTTTTCGATGGCCTTCAAAGCCTCTTAGTGTCGTGACGATCAGAAATTATGAAAAAAGTATGAATTTTGACAGCTCATGCCACTTTAATACATATAAAGGCTTATGAGAACAAACGGTATTCAACAGTTAGCGTTTATATTGATAATGATTTATGCAATTTAACGTACAGTCGAACTTAAATGAAGTTGTCAAACTTGGTGAGTTACATTTCAATAATTAATGTGGTGTGAGCTGCCAAAATGTTAATATTTTCCCGTTGAAAACAAAACGCGGAAATTATCAGACTTGCAGTTGAGAATTTTTTTAGTGCTGCTATTCTCGAGAATGTACGTTAGTGTTTTGAACTCACTGAGTCGTATACTGAATGAATGTTCGTACGGTTATTTAAATTTTGTTTACTTTTTGGACACTATTTCGGCTCATACACCACGCATACTGTATATATATTTTTTTCATTTTAACGTCAATCATTTAGTTTTTCGATGTCTTTCAAAGCCTTTCGTTCGAATGATTGCCTCATTAATGCAAAGATGTTTTTCCATTTTTAATCAGTCTAACAGACAAAATTATAATTCTTTATCGACCTGGTCACTTAACCTCAATAACTAAGAGCAAAAAGTTAAGTAAAATATATAGGTTAATAATTTAAAATGACCATTTTCGGACCCAATTTAAGAAATAAAAGTTTTAAAATTGGCTTCACTTTTTACGAATACTAGTCCTGCTTCAAAAAAAGACTTGGAGTAATTTTGGAATGCCAATTATTTCATTTTACTGTCATACAAACAGACTTGGTTTCATTATATACACAAGGAAAAAAGTTAAGTTTATTAATATAAATCTGCATTAATGTTAACTGGAATGCCAGTTATGATGAGGATAAGAATGATGTTCTATTGAACGAGTGTGGCAATTCATGTGTGACAGTAACGCAAAAACTGCATGTAATGCGACTTGATCGGTTTTTTAGTGCAATTACGCAAATTCAGTATACTTCCCCTTAAATGTTTTGCACTTAAGACCGGTTTTATGCAACGTGGACTCCTCTTTTGTGAACATAGCACGAGGGAGGATATCAGAGGAGCAAAAATGGCAAATTGTTGGTATGCACTCCGTACAAAGCTATCGGGCGCCAATTAGGCTACCATTATACACGGAGAAAACATGGTGAACCTGGTGCTGTGAAGGACCGACCACGCTCGGGTCTACCACCTGCAACATCACCTGTATACTGCCACGTGACTTCAACAAAAAAACAACACGACCAATGAACTATATCGCCTGCTAGTGGGGTAGTCATGTGACGTATCAATGAGAGTATGTAAATGTAGTACAGTTTGAAATTTAACCGGGAAGATCTATGGCTTGTGTCGACGTACAGACTTCAGATTGGTGCGAGGAGAAAGGAAAACGATTAAAGTTATGAAGAGAATCTTGATATTTTTGATGAGAAACGAGAGGTGGTCTAGCCAGCCCGAAGTGTGTCAAGGAATTCCCAGAAAATTGACCAAATGCGTTCTGATGATGATGATGGCCTATCTGTCAGAAAATGTCTTACATCATCATCGCAGATATTTCGGACTAACTGGAGGGATGAGACGCAGGTTGGAAGCTGTAATTTGGACTAATGGAGGCTATACGCGCTATTGGCCTTCTGCTCTAGAGATGTGTTCGACACACTAAAAAGAGACATTTTTACTGTCCGCCCTGTGAAGCCAGACGGACTACACTTTCGATTTGACTAACGATATCCTGAATAAATTGTATAGCTTATTGCCAATAATGGTGATTTCTTATCGCCAGAATGTTGCCCTTTCTGATTACAATCGTTTTTGCCATATCAGTTTTCCAACAAGCTCCCTACACCAATGATTTTATCGGTCGGCGTAGATTTTCCAGGAGGGTGCTTAACTTTTTTCTTTGTGTATATTATTGATCACTTTAGCGGAGCAACTACATAAAACTGGGACGAACATTCAGTTTTGTTTCTCAGTTGTTTTTTTCTGTTTATTCTTTGATGATGTTTTTGTTGTTATTGTGATTTTCAAGAAAACATCGTTGAGGCATTTCATCACGGAAACTCTTTCAAAATTCCGTTTCAACGGGAAAAGATGAAATTGTTAGCAGCCTTCATTTTATCTTCTATATAATTATATGCACTCACCGATGTTTCAATATAAGCCGTTTGCTCTGTACTTCTGTCGAGTAGAATTATTTCCGTTTGCAATAACCGCTGCTCTAATGTTTGACAATTGGTGGAACAATTTTCTTGGCCTGATACCTTTACACGACTGAACGTTTTTTGTTCACCCTATGTATGTGTCTACACTCTTCTGAAGTTGTTATTTATCAATTACCCCAAGTCATCCATTCATAGATAGATTAATTGATTCTTGGGGAGACAGGATTAAGTCTTACTGTATTATGAAACGGACACAGATGGTGTTACTGAGAAAAACTTAATCTCTGTTTTAAACCCCAGCTTGTTATTACTGGTTGCATTTCTAAACATCTTTAAATTATTGGCAAACCAGCCACGCGTGTGTGTCTCATAACGATGTATCCGTTTATTGACCGAGACTGAAATAAAGAGTCTAACATTGTGGGTTACATGTACTTTTAAAATAAACTGGACTACACTGATACAGGGGCGGATACAGGATCTTGTGAAAGGGGGGGGGGGCAAGTTCTAACAGTCAGTATTTTCAAGTACGGCCGTAGGGCGTGTGTGTGTGTGTGGGCGGGGGGGGGGGGGTGTTGGCTGAGAGTGCAATCGAAAATATAGTCACGGGTAAATCAAATTAATTTGCACGAATTGCACTTTGTGAGACCCTGTCCGAATTCTGAATGGTGTAGTACGTTGCGCTTTGACGTCGGATTTGTGCACGGAAAATGGCATCTTTGTCTCTTATGTGGATCATTAGTTTTTGATAGTTTAACTGGCATGACTGGTCCTTGTTGTCATGATAATGATAGGATATCCCAAATGCAAAAGTAGCCAAAGAAACCCTCCCAGTTTCTGACAGCCGGACTACCATCTGTATTGAAACTGAAGGTAGACTATGACACAACTTGTAACAGTAGCCAACGGTTTTTCAACAATTGAACGAATGAAGACACATAGCCTACATGCAATGGCTTATCCGTGAGTCTTGTGAAGGGTGAGTGGGGGCGGGGGAGGGGGGGGGGTGCAACTATCTCATCTAGCTCTGGGATCCTAGATTGCAGGGGATGCGTTTTAAGCCCTTTCGGCGAGTAAAACTAGACCTTATTTTTTAGAGTACGTCCTCATAAATATAGCCCGTATGGCGGTGTAAAAATATATAAGGGAGGAGGCGGAAAATTTGTCTACAAGAAAGATGTTTTGGCTCAGAACCACTTCTGACGTCTGAATAGTTATACACGGGAAAGTCCAATGGGGGATTATAGTAGGCCTACATCATAAGTGTGATGCCTCTATTCCGTCTCGCGTGGTACTTATTTTAATTAAAAATTTTAGATTCAACCTAAATAAAACGTTTGAAAATTGTTTTTGTTCAAGCCCTTGATAATGAATTATCGGTTGCTAACTTTATTTGCGGAACAAATTAATCAAAATGGAACTCTGTATGTTTTGCCTGTTTTCGTAATACTCTCAGTAACAAGTTCAAAACAATGTCAAGATTAGGGCCTAAATGCCGTTTTAGAGTTCTGTATAGCTTTAAAACGAAAGCTTGGGATTTTTGCGCGAAAATTCATCCATAACTCTGGAATAATTCAGCGACAAATCTTTATTTACATACAGATAAGCAAGTACATTCATTCTCTCCTCTCCCATGGTCCATAGTTTTCAAATGTTATATTATGTGCATGTGCTTTCAATCGGGTGCAACAGTCCCAACACGAGTGCATGCACGTTTCATTTAATTCCTCATCGTGTGGCCGATTATCCTTGGGCCCGGGGGGGGGGGGGGTGTCTGTGCCCCTCTCTAAATCCGCCTCTGTGATATGCCAATGTTCAAGAAATAACGAGTTTAACATTTGTTAAATTGAAAATAAAACCCGTCTACAATAAACCTAAATCCCATGACAATGACGAACATTATTTGTTTTCAAGCACTCGTCGAATGTATATCTAAAATTATTTTTTTTATTATAGTCTGGATGTCATTGGCTCAAATCACCCCCTCAGAACGGTCGGTATAATTCAGACAGGATTTGAATTTTGCGTCTGCGGCTCATCGCCTCGCCAACTGCACGAGTATGGTTGGCGAATTTGGACATACACGACATTGTATAAAGCCACATTTTCATTGGCCATTATAGATAAGCGTTACAAACTTTGGACTACAGTATTCTAAAACTTGTGTCGTGTATTAAAACTTATGGGACGTGTAGTAATTGTAGACATTCATGTCCTTAATCGCCAAGCATACACGTGGACTCGTTGCCATTATACGTGGATCTGACTACTATTATGGATGAAAGGCATCGTGTAAACGGGGCTTTAAGGCCGGTATACACGCAGAGTTTTGCTGCGAGTTTTGCCGCGTCGCCTCACAGAGAAAAAGTGTAGTTTTCCCTCATTTTAACTTTCATCTTACTGTCGCGACGATCAGAAATTATGAAAAAAGTGTGAATTTTGGCAGCTCATGCCACTTTAATGCTTTACTCAGGGAGAGGTAAAACAATAACAAAAATAACACGAGCTCAAGTTTGCCTTTCCAACGGTCGAAAACCCATATTTTTTCACGACGAACTATGCTAAAATTAAATCTAAGGTTATTCCATCCGGTTCGAAGCCCTGATAACTTGAGTTGATCATTTTTACTTTTATGAGCGAATTCTGTGTTTTACACAGAAAAAAAAAAACAAATGGCTATATGGTGATTTTACCATGGCTCGAGAAGGTAAAGAAATATATACTGGTTTATAAATCAACCTTTTGGTAAAAAGTGACATATTGCCCGGCTTGTGGATCCAGTTGTAGAAATTGCAAAAATGGTAGTCTGGAGGCTATATGTCACTTTATAGCCATACAAAATATTTTAAGCTGGCAGGGGAAGTAATTCACTTATACATTTCCTGTCAATTTGTTCATGCAAATGCCGGCTTCACTGAATGCGAAACAATTGGCCGATGTGGTCGACCAATAGTGTCGCAATTGGCCTCTCATGTCGATATTTTCATCAAAAATATTTTACATTTATTTTTACTTCAGAACATAACCCTGGTATTATGTCATAACAGATATCTGTTGATGCATTCTGCTCATTTGAAAAATATTTGAATGGTAAGGAGCTGCAAATGACATCCTGTACGGATAGTCTATTAGATTGAGCTTCCACAAACATAAGTGTCTCCCCCATCCTCCCACTCCCCGTACGACACACTCACGCACACACAGCCCCTCAAATGTATGATGTTTGCCAGATATCATCGGAAGATCGACGATTCCTTCGTGTATAGAACCAGTTTTCCTCGCAGAATTCACTTGTTAAAGTCAGCTGAAGAAAGGAAAGGACCTTAAATGCCAAAAAGTCAACACCAAGCCATTTATAGTCAGTATATAAATCGAAACTGAAAAATCCAGCAGGAGGTGGAAAACTCTGTATAAACTAGGCCTATGTCATGAACTCCCCATTCCCTCTTAAGTGTCATGTGCTGATCATTGTCCAAAAATGCCTCATCTTGATCTTTACACCCGCTTATATGTAGTTCAGACATTAGTGAATGAAGGTATCAAGCAATAATCCTAACATGTCCTCAATTCACTGGTGTTGACAATCAAATATGAATCCACCCTAAAACAAAAGAGAGTAGATTGACAAGAGTGGTCACTTCGTCCAATCAACATTGCCGGCATGTTCTTCTGGCCCCCTAGCGGAAGGGTGTTCCGATTGTACACGACTCGACTGTGGGGCGCCCCCTACAGAAAGGAGGTTCCTAATAATCGAATCGTGTCAGTTCAAATTCAACATGGCGCGGAAGAAGTGACCACTCTTGTCAATCTACTCTCTTTGCTAAAACTATAGGATCTTTGCTGGACACCGGCCTTGACACAATACGTGACGGCAGAAGTCTATGGATGTGGAAGTGTGAAACGTCTCATTACATCCTATTCAGGGCATTGGCACTTTTTGACCCAAAGGTCACCTTAAACAGCGCTCTCTCCCGGCTAGTCAGAAACCGTGGCTTTCTCCACTTCCTCGTATGAACTATTATGGGATGCATATGAACAAAAAAAATGGCGAACGTTTTAAACTCTACCGCGCATAAACGTCACATAATGTAGTATAAGCAGGCTTAAAGCGCCAGTGCCCTAAATATGGAGCAATGCGACCTTTCACACTTCCCCATTCATAGACTTCTGGGGACAAGTGTTTGCTTATTCGTGATTTGGGTGGCATTTATAAACATTTTGATATGAATTCAAGGAAATAAAGGACAGATTTGCTAGGAATGGAAAATGCTACATCTGTTGGTTAAGATAATGCTGTGCGCTTATGTAATGTTTTTCTATAGATTCCTATGAATCCAAATTTTGTGCAAAACCTTTAGTGAAATCAAACCTGATTTCTAAACAATGAAGTATAATGGTACCCAATGCCTTGTTCCTTTTTTGGCAAACTATAAGGCTGCGTTATTTTTAACGCAGTTATGTGATAATTTTAGATGTACCAATTTCATCAATATAAATATACACATATATAGCATTAGGCTTGAAGTGTTATACATGTACGTGATGTTTTTTTATATTATTTTCCATCTTGAACAAAAGTCAGTGAATTTATGTTCTATTCACAGCATCAACGAGTATACATGTATCTTAGTTTACTGTATCTTTGGGGCTTTTTAACGATACGTGAAAGATTTTTGCACAAAGGTATTATGTAACAGTTTGACTTCGATTCAAAGGGAACTGAACTATTTATCTTGATTGATAGCTTCTCCAAATCATTTTTTCTGTTTGGTCTTTATGTTAGAATTATAACTGTATATCTATCTGGGTTAGCTGTGTTTATAATACATTGGGGGAATAGTTCTTGGGTTGTTTAACAACGCCGGGCTTTTGAAGACCAAATACCAACCCTGTGAATTCCAGACGAAAGTGAGTTCAAACTGTCCTTTTTAGCATCTTGTGTTCATAGTGAAATAAGCATATCAGTTTTCCAGAAATCAGTTGCAGGCCTACGCCATATGTATTAAAATCAGAAACATGCCAAGCAAATGGCTACGCAGTATTTGGTATATGTGAAATATTTCTTTGGGAGTTAATGGAAGCTGTTGGTATCATTAATTTCTGCTTCATTGCTTTTGCTCCATGCATCAGGCTTCTCAGCTACTCCCCTCTCCGAACAGCGGTTTTCTTCTCAATACAATTTGGCAATACCGCCATGTAAAGTGCTCTAATCCTGAGAGCGGTGAAAACATCAACCAATCAATTATTGATTGCTTTTAAATTATCTGTATATATTATGATAACTTAATCAGGCGAGTTCGAAACACGCACCGCCAACTTACATTATCAAATTGATACAGTCAAACAACACTGCATTTTCGGACCTCGAATACCCAAGGACAATTTGCGGGCCTTTTGTATGCGGTTTGTTAAAGTGACAAAAAAAACAAGGAACGAATACTCTCAATTTTCGACTAGGCGCACGCAAAAGTGACCCAATTTTAGGTTAAGCAAGCAAAAAACTAGTTGGTTCATTGAACCAAAACAATAATTCAGAAGCTTTTTAGTGTTTTTAGTCTCGGAAATGTACTGTTAAGTATTGTTTTGAACTAACTTTGGTTTGAAATGAATGAATGGTCGTCCCGGTTGTTTAAATTTTGTTAACTTTTCGAACCCGTTTTCGGTTCGTACAGGCCACATACTGTATGGATTTTCCTAATTCCAACGCCAATCATTTAGTTTTTCGATGGCCTTCAAAGCCTCTTACTGTCGTTACGATCAGAAATTATGAAGAAAGTGTGAATTTTGGCAGCTCATGCCACTTTAAATACCGCCACTCATGGCGAAAGTTGTTTTGAACTAACTTAGGCTTAGAACGAATGAACGTTTTTCTGTTTATTTAAATTTAGTTCCCTTTTCGCATACATAAATACAGGTTACTGGCTTTACCGATATTTTGTCAACGTCAATCCTTTAGGTTTTTAAGGTACATGCAGGCTACTTCAAACTCCTAATTTCATTTGGCATGGTGAATTTATAAAAAAAAAGTCCGAATGGTGGCAGCTCATGTCACTTTGAGGAACGTACATAGACATGGTATGAGTTTTGTTTTGGGACTTGAGATTAGAGGGTGTTTTTTTAGAATTTAGAATTTCCCCGAGCACAATTTTGCTTAATGTATTACGAAACCCTCCCGGGTAAAGCCCCCAATTTTGTTACGAGAAGAAGTAATAAAAACAAGAAGATTTTATGTACAGAACTACGAAAACGTATTAGGGCAAGGTGAACAAAATTGTTTATAATTTGGAGTTACTATCTCCTAATTCGGAGTTACTAACTCGCCAGTGACACTGTGACACAGCCAGTTTCGAACTATACTCTTGGATGCTATATACGTCCGTTCATAATTTGGCCTGCTAAATTATCAGTAATATCTGATTTGTGAGTTCTATCAAGATTTTATTTTGTGAATTTACCAGTGTTTTCAAGATTTCATTCTGTGGATTTGTATTTCGTGGTCATCAGATTTAAACCAGTGAACTTTGTGAAGGATTACAGATTTCTCGAAACTGTAAATACTTAGCTAGTATAAGTACATGTAAGTCATTTTGATATATGTTTTCTTTCAATGTATGTGTAATATTTGCCTGTAAATAAGTTACTTTGTTAGTTTTTGAACATAAATCAAAAGTTGTACATAAAATCTGCTGGCCCGTTGTTCCTTCCTTTTATTATCATAATAATATGCCTACTTTCACAACCATAAGCCATGGAAAAACACTTCAAATTTAATTACTGGATTGGTGTCGCCTTAAAGTGGCGCGACTGCCATATATAAGGAAATAGCTAATTGCCGGTTTATTAGAGAATTCTAAATAAGAGCTTTCCGTTGATATCAATCAGGTGGAAATTTCAAAGCTTAGCTCAGGCCAGAATTTAAATTAAAATTGTTGCCAGTTTGCGAATTTTAAATAAACCAGGTCATTTAATACTAAATCAAAAAGTGATATTAAATCGGATTAGCCTTATTCAACAATACACAGCTCACAGGCGTTTCATTCTAATATAAGCCGGCGATAGTCGCACTAGTGGCCAACTTTCGTTTAAAGGGCGAGAAAAAAAACAAAAAACAACAACATGCAATTGTATCGAACGGGCTCCCATGGGCCATCATATTCTTGTGGGTGAATCTTGCACGTGGTTTACGGTGTGAAAATACACTGAAAATGAATCTCTCGGGCAGATTCGTGTTAGGTCGTCAGTGGAGGGCGCCATTGGCTTTTTGGCATTTGCATTGGAAGAAGTAAATTACTTCCCTTGCAAGCTTATCGTATCTTGTATGACTATGACCTGCGGTAAGACTATACCTATTTTGAAAATTCTACAGCGACCGCCACAAGTCACGTAGATATCAAATGCAGCCGGTCGCGTCTTCCCAAAAGGTTGATTTACAAGCCAGTATATATTTCAGAGTTATTAGAATGTTTGTCTTTTGTTATTAGTGCATCAAAATGATGGAAATTAACCTAGGTTCAAACGGCAGACTTTCAGAATTGACCAATTTCTCTTACGCTAGTGCAGTGACTGGTGAGCTAGGCTAAGCTTTATTGTGAATATGGCTGCCGAGTCATTTAGACGTTCTCTCATAACGCTTCTTAACTTTCTTATTCTTAATATAATTATTATGTAATAAGCCTATACACTAGACACGTCTGGCATACCTGTTTTAGGAAAGCCACCGGGCTATTCGAGAGACGGTATTATAAAATATCCGGTTTTCTATATAGAACAGAATGGATTAACCTTTTATTTTGCAGAAATAATTATTTAAAGAAAAGTTGTGCATTTTTATTACAATCGTGGCTATAGCATTCCAGACGCTGTGTTGGTCTCATTCGCGTGCATATACCGCGTACATGTATCTTTGTTACATATTCAAGATGGCGTCAGCATGCAAGAGATCTAACATACATGTAATAATCATACGAACTGGAGTCCAAATTCATCTGAAAATATCTTACTCTTTGATTCATACGTATGTTTTGAGTTTTTTTGTCTCGGTTAGATCTGAATAGAATGAGGTAATAAGCGTTGGACCGTGCAATGGCTTTTTTTGTCATATTGGTGCACACGTAAGTTTATGTAATTGTATATTTCTCTGGGCTAGTAATGGATATGAGAGTTATTGGGCTGTGCAAGGATGTCTGGTCGTTGTAGATCAAATACATTGTGAAAAATCCGGCTGAAACAACTGTCTCGAGATAAAGTAAGATCAAACTTCGCTTTATTGTTTTCGATGACGCATTAGTTTATTATATTTATCTGTTTATTTTAACAGAAAGCTGGTAAGCAAATGATTGTGTCTTGGAAGATCATTTTATAAATGTTTAGTGGTTTTTTTGAAAATCTAATTTAAGGGGTCCGTATTTATAATAGTCAGTCTAGGATACTTCTGCATCTCTGATTTAATTTGTATCTTTATAGTTTTAATCACTAAATTATCAATTTTCGAGAAGAGCCAGTTACTAACGTACCCTTTAACAAATACAAAATATCAAACACTGCACTACAATCTGCTAAAAAATTGAATCAGTTCTGACATATGAGACAAACAATTTTCAAAATTTCACATGTCAGAACTTGTATGGAAGGACGAGCAGGTTAACTAGAAAACAGTTTACCGGTACAGATATAAGTTTCTAAGCTGGTATCGTTGATTGAGTTACAGGATGAGCCATATGCCTCGCAGTCGTAATTTGTCCTAGTAGTTGACTAAACCCATTGGAGTAATTCGAGTAATTTTGTGCATTTGGTTTCTATATATTGTTCTACATATTGTTTGTTGAAAGTTTATCGAACATATTGAAGGTAGAAGATATCATGTAAGCCACATGGTAAAATATGATATTTAGTTTTGGCAAAATACTGAATAATCCCAATGCTTCTGCAGGCTATCGATGAGCAGCCCGATGTCACAATTTAGCCTGACAGTAAACAATATATATTCCGAAGCTTGTGATAGAAAATTATTAAAATTGTTTTAAACCTGTTTGATAGGAAGGTAAATATTGTTTTTATATTAAAACAAAGTTGAATGTATTTAGCTAACGTTTCTACTTTATGGAGAATGATCACTCTCCGCGTTGCAAATTCTAAGGCCATTGGCAGGTTGCCTGTAATTTATTCTTGTCTAAGACTGGAATTCGTCCCTTGCCCTTACACCTTATTACATACTTCGTTGCTCCATATAAAGTCTCTTCCATCAGGTGGTTTTCTTTTTTTATGTGATCTTACTTATGCGGTCATACGAACGCCAAAAAACATCACATTTAGGCCTAATAAACATGCTTAAGCCAATTTTATGATATTCATAGTAGTATTGAGTTTCTAGCCTATTATGCATTGTCGTTTATTTCATTTCTCTTTTGTTTCGTCGACAGATGTCATCTAAAGAAGCCTTTGAAAAAGAAGATGATATTGGCTTTTCGTTTTTTTGATGAAAACAAAGACGGCATATTGGATGTAGCTAACCACGTTCGAAGGAGTGAACGAATTGTAGCTGCCAGTAAATTGAGTGGTACTCAAGCGAAAGAAACTTTAAAACTATGGAGGAAAATCGCTCAAGATATGTTGCCGGATAAGGATTATAACGAAGACGGATTCGCAAAGGCGGCTGAAACTAAGGTTCAAGACCCAGAATTTAGACATTTTTTGAAGCTGACATTTAAAGACGTATTCACTAGCATCGATGTCGACAAAGATGGGTTCATTTCTCTGGAGGAACTTTCTAACTACTGCAAAGCCTTTCGCTGTGAAGATATAGTTTTTGTCAAAAATGTACACGAAGCTCTTGATACAAATGGCGACGGTTTGATCAGTGAAAATGAATTTCTAGAAGCTTATCTGACTTATTGGAGCCTCGAACCAGGCTATGAACTCATTCGACGAGTCCATGAGAGGTTCCCGTTAACGAACTAGAAAGTGGCACTAGTTACCAAATTTTGGATTTATTTTTTTCTTTACGTGGAGTTAGGAAATTTATTCGTAAAGGAAAATCAAAACCCTTATGATTATAAGGCATGCACGGCATTGTGAAGCTTGTAACCCGTTGTAACCGGTACGGACCGAAGATTTGTGCTAATAAAGAATATATTTCAAATTGCCGGTATATATTTGATTACATTTTTGGGTTTTTATTACCTATAAACCGTCATTGCTTATAAAAAGAACAAGAGTTTGAAAGACATACTGGCCAGGGCTAAACTCCCATGTCTGCCTTCTACCTAGGTTTTCTGGGAAAGGGAAAGGGCATGGGGGGGGGGGGGGGGCATAATATATAATCTGACGATATTCTTACTATAGCTTAAGATGCGTAAGCATTGTCAATGTAATACAAAGTGTTCCAGAAAATTCTACTGACTAAGGCCAAGCTCCTGTCAGTCGTCAACCTAATGAAATATCATAGGTTTACTTTATTACAACAATTTATGATGGGGTATAAAGGACTAAATGATATACCTCTTTTTAACACAATTAGAAACTTGTCTCCGTGGTTATTTTAGACAAGAAGATTTTCCCTGTGCCCGTGTGTTTTAGTGTCCATAAATATATAAACCTTACCCAAACGTACATTCCCAAGATCAGTATCAACTAAAAACTCCTAGCCTACTGGCTAATTTCGATTCAATGAAATTGTTCATATATATTTGGCCACTCATTCCACTTTACTACAAATGTTACCCCTGAAATGACATTTATGCAATTTGATGACGTTGGTTGAATGTTTTCATACCGGTCTCAAGCGCAATGTAATCTTAACTTTCGACGTCAATTTTTAGTTGTCCAATGGAAATGTATATAAAAGTCTTTGTCTTTTTTGGACAGCCAAACACCACACGTGTGAGCTATACAGTAAAACACAAAAAACCTTTCTGTATTTTCCAAGTTGGTAGAAGTTAGGAACTTTCAATTTATCCCAAAATTCAAAATTTTTGGCAGGATTTACTATTTTAGATTTGAATGATTGATTGTTTGTTGTTTGACGCCCGCTCAAGATTATTTCACTTATATGGCGGCGTTGCCAGTTTTATTGTGAGAGAAAACCTGGCTCTATGCCCGTAGGAAACCCACGACCCTCCGGTGGTAACTGGCAACAATCCCACATAGGCCGTTCCGAGTGAAAACCCAGTCAGAAAATTTATCAATTTTTTTTTTGACTGAGTGGGATTCGAACCCGCGACCCATTTTTTAAATTTTAAAATGTGTATTTGATTAGTTAACAAAGGAATTTCAACCGGCCTGCAGTTTACCCACGTTTTGGAAGTAACCTGACAAAAACAGACGAGTGGGTTGATTTGAAGAACACAGAAAGGTCTTCCGATAACTTTGAGACCGTAAATTCAACACAAAAAGATCTGAAATCAGTGTATTACAGCATAGAACTGATCGCTGTTGACGTTCGGACTAAAATCCTGGGTATGCCTTCATACCACTATTTACACATTTTATCTGATTTTGACAGTTGAAGCAGATCCTGGCTATCAAAGGGTCTAGTGTGAAAATTTGCCAGCTGAGTAGCATTTTAAAAAGTTGTATGAAAACAAATTTTAACATCACACTACCCACGAGTATGTCCTTGGAATAAAGAAGAACGCCATAGAAGCAACTAAAATGGAACGTCAATTTCCCCAAAGCAGTTGCAAAATAAAACAAATAGGCAAGAAGGCGAGACTTGCTGTCGACTAGATTCACGTTAAGCTGGCCACTGGTATAAGGGACGCATCTTCATACTACATAGGGCACAGTTTACATGTCCAGTTTATAAAAAGTTTTACATGTCTAACTAATGACATAAAAACAAAACCTGACATCAACCGATCGATCCGGGAATGTTAATTTCAGGTCTTTAGTATATTCTTTTTGTCATTTCAAATTTTGACAGGCTTTTTGTGTTCCTGATATTAAGTCCTTCCTCTGTATTTCTTAAAGGCCCGTAAAAATCATTAGTGCGCTTGTGCGCATGCCCAGGCTTTGAGTTTGTTGACATTGCCTGTACCTAGTAAATTAAATGTACGGGGTATTGCCAGTTTATGAATCAGATCTAATGTTTACAGCTTCCAACCTGCGCCTCATCCCTCCAGTGAGACGTCGGATTTGTTGAAGGGGTAACTGCAGATTTTGTACAGGAGACTAGGCCTTGAATGTTTCTGCCCATCCTATTCCAAATGTGCTCTAAAGGATTCAAATCTGGTCTAAGACAGAGTTGTTACAGCTTCGTTTTGGAAGTAGGCTATTACTGTCCGGGAACGATGAGGCGTGGTGTTGTCATCCATGTACACGGGTCTTGAGCCTAATGGCTGGTTCTCAAAATGAGGCACGACAACTGGTCGCAGGACCTCCCGAATGTACCGGTCACATGTGAGGTTTCGTCCTACACTGACCAAGTCCAGTTTGAAGTCGCGAGAGATGCACCACCACACCATTACAGAGCCCCCTCCATAAGGAACATATTGATGGATGTTCTTGGGAGTATACGCTGAGGGTTTCCAAACCCTCGTTCGCCCATCTGTGACGTTGAACAAGAAACGACTTTCCTCCGACCAATGGATTCTTCGCCAGATCCTCAAATTCCAACCCCGTCGTGCTAAACACCAAAACAAACGTATCCGTTCATGGCGATCTGACAATAGGGGGCGTTGCTTTCAGGCCTGCATCTTTCAATCGGTTTCTCACGATTCTTCTGCACGGACGTCGGTTGGGTAGCCATTGCCGCTTCAAAGATGGACTGGATGCAAATGGATGACGTTGTACCAGTCGAATCAGTGCCCTATCTTCACGCTGTCATGTAAGTGGTGGTTGACCCGAGCGTTGCACAAAATCGACTTTAAGTGCAAAACTTTTAAGGGTAAGCATACTGAATTTGCGTAATTGTAAAAAAAAAACATGTCATGTCGCATTACATGCAGTTTTTGCGTTACTGTCACACATGAATTGCCACAATCGTTCAAAAGAACACCATTGTTATGATCATAACTTGCATTACAGGTAACAATAATGCAGATTTATAACAATGAATTTCAGCATGGGGTGCTTAAGTTTTTGCCTTGTATATATTTGTTTCATTTAAAAGAGGTTTAACTTTTGATTTTACTATTGAATTTCTTTGCTAAATCCCGTCATTTAGACTTTAGTACACTTTTGAAGACCCCATGCAGTCCTGTATTTTTACAAAATTGACGGCTGTAGTAAAAGATCTTTCCACTCATTGCAATTGTAATCCCAGGTCCTACCCAGTCTATTTTTATAATTATAACACTCAAACACACGCACACACGAAAAATCTTCTTGACTACATGTACAATATGACCGGTCGCTTAATCCTATTTCTTTTTTACGTCGGTCACTTTACCCTAGTCTGGTACCCTCCCGTTATTGTATGTTATAAAACAACTCTCCTAAATTACATAATATAAACTGGAAAATAAATATGGAAAGGGAATTGTTTTTAAAATGAAGATTATTAAACCACAAAAAATCTCTCAGATCACAAGTGAATTACTAATATCATAAAGTATTAAACCTTGGGCTGGGGTGTCTGCAATGAGTTTTTCTCTTCGAATTTTTCAGCATCTATATCAGAACCGTCTGAGCTCGAGCCAACAATAATACACAATACACTGCTCAGCATAAATGATGCACCTGTGAAAACAAATGATGGCTAGAGAAACATATGGATATGTGACGCTCCCGAAGTTTTAATGTGCATTTTAGTTATCTTAAGATGTAGTTTGCTTAGAATACTTCCATAGCAAACGGCTTAGAATGATGTTTTTTATGACGTAGTTCGCTTGATTGACTGATTGATCGATTTGAGTTTTACGCCACGCTCAAGATTATTCACTCAAAAAGAAGTTTTCCAGCGAAAAGAATTTAGATTTGTTATTTTTTTTTACCTGCTAAGTAAATGGAATAGGCATAATCTCCCGTGTGTTCAAGTAAAACGGCTGAAATACAAATGAAAAGAATACGATTGAAATAATTATAGGCCAGAAATCACCATCAGAGAAATTACCGCTAGAAATTCTATACCAGTTATTGGCATTCTAAATTCCATTCTATTACAATATGTTGATATGTTAGAAACATGGCGAGCCAGTCATTTGGAGTCAAATTCTCATTGAGTGATTGATGCATGATGGTTACTAACAAATCGTGTAGCCGACTGTGACCAGGGTTTTGGTTTTGTGGACAGCTTTCTTTTCTCTTGTTTACTCACTAATAAATAGATATACCTCTTTTTAACACAATTAGAAACTTGTCTCCATAGTTATTTTAGACAAGAAGATTTTCCCTGTGCCCGTGTGTTTTAGTGATCATAAATAAATAGATATAGATTTTCCCTGTATATGTGTGTTTTAGTGTTCATAAATAAATAGATATACATGTACATTCAACTTCCGACTTTTTAAGTAAATGTGTTTCATTTAAATCGATATCATGCATTTTTCGTTAAAACAAGAAGACATATTTGGCTTCTTTTCTGAAGAAGCAGATGGAATTGGCATTGAGATAATGCACCAGAAGTTGGTAAACCGTGCAGCGCCCAATAGTGGAAATATAAGAGTTGTCTTTCCTATCATTACAGAGTCTTGACCAATCAGCTCTGGTTAAGCAAAAGCTAAAGATGTACACTCGGATTGACAGTTGTTATGAAGTCTCACTTAGTCGAATGTCGGAGTTTTGATTTGCCACGGGATTGATTGATTGATGTTTTACGCCAAACTCAAGATTATTTCGATTTGCTGCGGGTAGTTATACTCGAATCCACTCAAAAGGTGCTGTTCGATTTGCGGGTTGAACCGTAATAATCTGCCATGGTAAAATACTGAACAGCTATACGGAGGTACGGAGACACCAAGAGTGGTCGCATCTCAGAGTAGATCAGAGTTTAAAACGACCTTCTGCTTGGTCGTTCTGGCCATGTGTGTGTTAGAAGTTAGGCCAACTATGGAAGACGGATGAGGCCATTTGCTATGTCGACTTGTCTACTTTAGAAACACGAAAGTCGACAAAGCGAAAGTCGCTAAATTGTACAAACCGCGCGCAGTTTTGTCATTTTAGCGACTTTCGCTTTGTCGACTTGTGGACTTTTTCAAAAGGCGCAACACGCCAATTCAAATGGATTCTCGTGTTTTTCTTTCTCAGTCAGATTTGAAAAGACGAAAGTCGACAAAGCGAAAGTCGCTAAAATGTGAAAACCGCGCGCGGTTCGGTCATTTTAGCGACTTTCGCTTTGTCTACTCTCGTCTTTCAAAAGTCGACAAGTCGCGGTACGCTATTTTGGACATTTTAGCGACTTTCGCTTTGTCGACTTTCGTCTTTCAAAAGTCGAAAGTCGCGGCACGCTTATCACACTCGCTTTGGCGACTTCTACTCTCCTTGGTGATGACCTACATTTCTCCGCTGTGGCTAGGCCAGTCCTCGCTCCTGCTTAAACAACGTCAGACCAACATGTACAATTGTTAGTTAAACGAGCCTTACCTGAAAGGTGAAGTTTAAATGTAATTCTACCGAGCTTTAGAGGTTCACAAGGGATCACATGAGATTGCGCGAGAGCTCACCAGTAGGCATATTTCAAAGCGTTTGGGTAGCATTGTTAACCCTAGGGCTGGGACAAAATACATAGAAGTCCATCTCAAATAATTCTGAGTATAGTAGAATACATGCAGGGTGGGCATGTGATCCCTTGTGAACCTCTAAAGCTCGGTAGAATTACATTTAAACTTCACCTTTCAGGTAAGGCTCGTTTAACTAACAATTCTACCTCGCTTTGGTTCACTAAGGGATCCCATGAGATATTTAAAGCAACAATGATGCACAAACCCAACAGCATCAATATTTTATTTCATTTTGATTACATCAGATCAGATTCATGAGAGTGCTGTTTCGATTAATTTTTTCCCAAATTCACCTGGACAGCGTATAGGCTTGTGATAGAATTTCGCGAAAGTAGATTCCCGGCTCCAACCGGCAGTCTTCATAATAGTATCCAGAGAAACTGAAGATTTTAATGCTTTACTGGTCGATGCAGATCGCACGCTGTGAGGGGGAAAAATACTCATATCTATGCCCGCTTGAATCAGAATAGTTTTCAACCACCTAGACACACTATCACGTGATACTGGCTTATGAGGTTTAACAAAGGACAAAAACAACCTAGTTTCAGAATTTCGGACAAGCTCAGTCCTCTGAATATAAACATTTATATAATTGACTGGGCACAACCGTTTATCCGCTGGATAAGCTCGGAATTCCACTTCTGCTAAGTGTTTTGACGGCCCGGTTTGTTTCAATAAATCCCCAATACGAAATTTACATACTGATTTACTTTGTGTCATATTTCTCAAATCAAGAAAAGTTAAAGTTTGAGCCCTTTGGCCGCTCAAATAAGCTAATAACATAACGGTTTTTAATGTCAACTGTTTTAGTGATAAATTCTTGCCAGGTGACAAGCTTTTTAGAAAGTTCAACACAACATCTGTGTCCCAAGTAACAAGGGTATTTGGAAATGAAGGTCTTAACTGAAACATACCCTTTAGCAATTTTATAATTAAATGATGAGTCCCTGCTGGACGACCATCCAAAAGAATAACTGTTGATAAAGCCGATCTGGCACAATTAACTGAACTATAACTAAGTCCGGAGTCAAATAAAGACGCTAAGAAGTCGGCTACGGCGTACACATTTGGATTGTAGGGATCGACACCTTTCCGACTACAAAACGTTGTCCATCTTCGTAAATATAGGGAGTATTGTTTCCTAGTTTGGGGCCGCCATGAAGCATGGATAATTTCAACAGCTCTTTCTGAAATACCTGTTGCTTGTAGCGATCTCCGGACAAACGGCAGGCCATAAGTTTCAGTTTCGCTATTGGGAAGATTCTCTGTGGATCGTTGGGGTGTATAAGGACACCTTTCTCCACAGGAAGAAGCACTGGTTTGTGTACAAGCATTCTTAATAACTTGCTGAACCACACCTGTGTGGGCCACACGGGAACTAGAACTAGAGCTTCGCTCCCCTCTCTCTCGATTTTCTGTAACACGACTGATATTACACTGAAAGGAGAGAAAATATAGCAAAATTCATTATCCCATTTAATAGAGAAGGCGTCGGTAGCTATGGCATCTGGGTCTGGTTTCCAAGAGACATATCTCCTTAACTGAAAATTTAAGTAAGAGGCAAATAAATCTAAAGTTGGGTAGCCAAGAATGGAACAAACATTGTGAAATATAATTGGGTTGAGCTTCCATTCCTTATTGTCATGATCTGTTCGGGAAAGTTTATCTGCAACGTAGTTTTCACGAGAAGGCAGATAACTTGAATTTAGCGTAATGTTCCTCTCCATACAATGGAGAAATATTTGTCTCGTTAAAGTATAATAGGTGAGCTTTTTACCTCCTTCGTTATTTAAATAAGCTACAGCAGTGGTGTTGTCTATTTTCATAACAACACTGGTGTCCCTAATTTCTGAGCAAAATGCCTGTAAAGCGAGAAATGCTGCAAGTAGTTCTAAGTAATTGATGTGATATGTCTTTTGGGACTCGGACCAGTTCCCACCTGTAGTCTGGCCTCCGAACACAGCTCCCCAAGCGCTCAATGAAGCATCTGAATGTATTATAATGTTTGGTGGAGGCTGCTCTATATATCGAGGCATGCGATCAACATTTTCTATCCACCAATGTAAATCAGAATTAGCTATATTGGATAGAGTCATGAAACTGTCGTAATCGCCTTTATTCAATTTCAGAGCAGCCGATTTTTCGATATCGATTTGCCTATAATAAAGATTAGCATAGGCAACGCCCGGAGCACAAGATACCAGTAAGCCAACAACTTTGGCAACAGTTCGAATGCTAACATGGGATGATTTTTTAATTAAATTTTTGCAAGCTATTTTTACTTTATTGGCCTTTTCAGGTAGCATTGACACCGTCAGTATCCGAGAATTAATTTCAAAACCTAAGTAGTGCACCGTTTGGGCTGGTTCTAGCATGGATTTCACTGGATGGATAGCAAACCCCAGTTTATTGAATAGTGTAGATGCCATATTTGTACTGTCATTACAGTCATCGACTGAATAGCCCATAATCAACACATCGTCAATATAAGTATTAATTAGAACCCCTTTTGATCGCAACACAGAACATGGTACTTTCATAAGTTTAGTGAAGATTCTAGGCGCTGACGCCAGACCATTTGGGAGGCAGGTGTATTTGTAATATGCGTTTTGCCATTGAAATTTTAAATACTTTCTATCGTTTTCCGACACTGGGCAATTGTAGTATGCGTCTTGCAAATCAAGACTTGTGAAAAAACAGTTTTTTGTCATTGTGTTTAACACTGAATGAAGGGTATCCATTTTAAAGTGGTGATATTCAACACATTTGTTAAATTTGGCCAAATTTAGTATCATCCGGTAACTTCTTTTTCTATTAACTTTGTGATTTCTTTTGTGATTATTTCCTTTTGAATGTCATCAAATCTCGTTTGACTTGGGATAAAGTGCTGCATTGGCACATATTTTAATTCAATTTTATACACTTGAACAACATTATCCAGTAACCATTTATCAGTGGTAATACTTTGCCACTCTTGTAAACATCTGCTTATTTTACCAGCTTTAAATGGCATTGTGACTGCCTTGATGGGGGTACTGACCTCACCTGGAATTGTTAGTTCCTCTTGGGCACATTTCTGTGGCGTTGTGAGTTTGCCTTGCCTTGATATCGGCCCCAGTTCTGTCGGCCTAAAAAAGGTTGCCTTTGTTTTGTTCGACCTCGGTACCCATCTCTTTGTTGCATTGATCTGCCAATCCTGTTTGATTCTTTAATGTCGCGGAGTCGCCTGGGAAGATCATCTCCAAACAGAAAATTTGTTACCGGAGTTTCCCTAGTGCACAATGACTGATACCAACTATTAAGGAATGGCTTCATTAGGTCTCTACGGCGATAATTGAGCTCTAAATTAGATTGAGCAAGTATGGCCATTGCATCGGTGGCTCGCCGTATATTGGATTTTCGTACCATATCCAACTCATCTTTTGACGTTGTTTTATTAGACACTAGATTGTCAAGCAGAGGCAAAATAGCTGTCATTGCCTTTAATATATTAATTTGGACAGTCTGCATGGCTAAGTCCCTCGACCGAACTGACCGATCCACTCTACCCCATATTTCTGGGTTGACCTTTGTTGTTATCAAGTTTTCACAATTTTGAGGCCTGTGATATTTATCCAATAAATCTTTGAATTTATCATTTGCAATTTTTGTCCCCAAGATTTTATTTGTCAGTTCAGCTACTTTAGCAGATACAGGTGCCGATGTTTTCTCATCGGACGAATACTCCTGAACAATATCCTGGAGTAAGTCACATTGTTTGGCTGTTTCAGTGTCTGAAAAATCAGCAATGGTATGAGTAGGGCTATTTAGCAAACAATCAAGGTCAATGCTTTGTGCTTCACTTACGTTTGTGCTAGCGACCTTAGGCTGCTTGGAAGACGGCTCCCCGTCGTCGGTCGACTGTAAGTCCTTTTCTGCAGCTCTTTTAGATGTGCTTTGTACCGACGAGAACGAATCTGCTAGTTTACCGATAGTATGATTCATACTCTGAATAGCGGCTAGAATCAGCTCACTGGTTATTCCACTTTCGCCTTCTGTTTCAGAAGTTTTAATTTGTTTTTTATTTTCTTCCGTTTCGGAAGATACAGAGAGTTGTTTCTCGGCCAGAGTCTGGCCTTTGGAGCAAGTGCGGCTCACACGTGGAGACCGCCCCGAGTCACGAGATTTACCAGTTTTCTGGTTTTGAGTTAGACCCTCTAAATTATAGAACTCCAGCTCGTCGTCCAGTGCAATCGAAGCCTCGTCAGCCATTGTCACTAGAGTTTAATGGAAAGTGGGAGCGTAAGGCTGTAGGACCTACTAGCCAAAGTTGAAACACGTGTTCCAATATTTGTCTCGGAGTAACTCAGAAACACGTCTATCACCTACGAAAGTAAGTTAGCGCATGCCTACTGGTGAGCTCTCGCGCAATCTCATGGGATCCCTTAGTGAACCAAAGCGAGGTAGAACTCGGATTTGCCAGTAGTCAAATGAACGAATTTCGAATTTTTATCTGATGGTTGACGAAAATGTTAAGATCGCGTATAAGACAATCTAATTCTTAGGTTATGATCACATGTAAAAGTTTTACCTAGAAATTGTCGAAAATTATGCAGCAAGAATAACACGCCTGTTGTGTATTGCAGCGGGAAACTAACCCAGACTCAGTTGTGGTTAAATGTAGGTCATCACCATGGGGAGTAGAAGTCGCCAAAGTGAGTGTGATTAGCGTGCCGCGACTTTCGGCTTTTGAAAGACGAAAGTCGACAAAGCGAAAGTCGCTAAAATGACCGAACCGCGCGCGGTTTTCACATTTTAGCGACTTTCGCTTTGTCGTCTTTCGTCTTTTCAAATCTGACTGAGAAAGAAAAACACGAGAATCCATTTGAATTGGCGTGTTGCGCCTTTTGAAAAAGTCGACAAGTCGACAAAGCGAAAGTCGCTAAAATGACAAAACTGCGCGCGGTTTGTACAATTTAGCGACTTTCGCTTTGTCGACTTTCGTGTTTCTAAAGTAGACAAGTCGACATAGCAAATGGCCTCATCCGTCTTCCATAGCCAACCGGCTGACTATGGTTTCTAGGTGATGACCTGATTGTCCATGTTGGTCTACGAGTGTCTACATTCAACGCTGTTTAGGCGTTGCAGAAATGGTTAAGACAAGAAACTGTTGGTCCAATATTGGTGGAATAGCAATGTAAAGTTGAACAGTTTCTTTTGCTTTAGCGCCCCCGATTGCCCAAAGGGAAAAGGTCAGTTACATGTAGCTGAAAATTCAAGTCGTCGGCACGGAAATAACCTTTTTACTGAATAAAAACTGTTAATTGAATGTTCTTTCAAAATGCTTAAGTTAATTTGGGTTCAAATACATGTGCATTTTTATCTAGCCACCTGATATGTGTTATCTTATTGATTTTTGTTACACCTTGGTTGACCTCTTGGCGTGTTAAACTGTAGTTAATCTAAACATCCAATTGCGTACACTTCAACTAACATCAACAGTAACTGACTAATTCAGCTATAACGAAACATTATACTAGTTCGTGTTATTTAAACATATAATAGTTGTGAAAAAATATCATTGTTTTTATTGCACATACCTGCAATAACTGGTCCAAGGATGTAGAGTACACCCATCAGGAAAAATGAAATTCCAATGGCTTTCCCAAGGTTTTTTAGTCCAACTATGTTCAAAAACACCGGGACATACATTGATGGTTCGACGTTGTAATAAAAAGTCGCTATGAACAGACACATTACCCTTCCAAGCTGACTGTGAGATACTGTGGGCAAAACCAGAAGAGCAATTCCAGCGATGGTGTATGCCCCAATAAGTAAGCATAATTTATCCAGTCCAGATCCCAAGCCGACGAGTAACTTGGCGAACACGCCAGCAAGTCCCATTGCCAGATAAATACTTTGCATATTCGCAATCGACCCATTTAGAACAATCACGTACTTGGGTAGATGTAAGTAAAGGATGCTCATCGCAAAATTGCTCAAGCTAAAGATTACTACAAGCAAAATGAATCGACTTTTTCGAAAAAGGCTGTTTTTTGACAAAGAAAAAGACAACGGAGTTTGATTCTTTTTGCATGGGGCCCAGCATCTATTGTCGCGGAATTTGAGTTTTTGTGTTTCTTGAATAGATGGTCGTTGAAGCGCACCACAGACACAAACGTGAAGCATCAAACCGGAAAGTACCAGGAGTGCCCCTCTCCATCCGTACGCCTGTTCCAATGTTGTTAATAAAACTGGTCCAAGCATCAAGCCAAAGTTAACGCCAAGAACGCTGATAGCACTGGCAAACCTTATATGGCGTTTAAAGTAAAAACCATTTATTGCAAACGAAGGAGTGAGATAAAGTCCGATTCCAACACCTACAAACATAAATGAAGATCAGAACGCTCTCTCGGAAACAAAATGGTGATATAATCATGTTTAGTCTGAATTTTGCACAGATTCGTCTTATGATATTATCGCCAATCAATGCGAAGATATATTCTGCACAAATTCATTGTGTTTATTTCATTGTTGTCCAGTGGGTAAGAATGGTCGTCACTCAGTCCTACACAGACCTCCCATCGATATTGCACAGATTCGTCTTATGATATTATCGCCAATCAATGCGAAGATATATTCTGCACAAATTCATTGTGTTTAATTAATGGTTGTCCAGTGGGTTAGAAGGATCGTCTCTCAGCCCCACACAAACCTTCCATCGATATGGCGTGGGTTCGAATCCCACTCAGACCAAAGAAAAACATTTAAAAAATATCGAGTGGATTTTTCACTCAGTCGTCGCATGTGGAAGAGTTGTTAGGAACCCGCCGAAAGTTGGAGGTCTCCTCTGGGCAAAGAGCCCTATTTCCCCCGACTAAACCTGCCAACGCCGCCAAATAGGTGAAATAATCTTGAGTGCGGCGTAAAACATCAACGATAAATCATTATCAAATTACAGGAGCATCTCAACAATTCGCATTTGCAAAACCCCAAACGGCACCCCGTTGAGCTGTCGGTATTAAGGTATACCTAAATTGTTTACAAAACTCCAAATGATGTAAGTTACTTATATCATTGGGACACGGGTTCGAATCTGACTGAGCCTTGAGAAAAAATGGATACCATCTGACTGGTATTTTTCACCAAATGGTATTTTTGACAAATTGCCAAGTCTTCTCTCTGCCGAAATCCCACAACGCCACGAATAAGTTAAATAATCTTTAGTATGGGGTAAAACAACAAGTCACTTTAATAGTCAGTTCTTCATTCCAGTACTTACCGTTGAGTATTCCGTATGTGAAAATGGACATCCATAGCGACGAAGAGAGGGAACTGATGGCTAATGATATAGAAGAGAGTAGTCCCCCAAGTATGACACACGTCCTACAGCCCCATCTATCTGTCATCCAGCTAGAGATCGGACCTACAATATAAGGCTCATAGTGGTCAATTTGTACGGACGTATATGGGGTCAGTAATAAGTACATGTATGTTGCCGTATCACCCCTCCGACAAACCCTGTCACAAATAGTGTTTGAGTTTCTGAGAGAGACATCTGCCGCAGGTGTGCCACTTGGACCAGATCACGTGGTTTTGTAGAAATAGTGTCTGACTCCGAGCAGCTGGTTGCATAAGAGGTTCAGGTCCAATTGGTGCTTATTTTGCTATTCTTAAAACGCCCCACACACCATACTGCTCACCCAGTAAACATTGTATTCCAATAAGCAAAGAACCAGCCCATGCGGTAGTCGCTTCGTCTTCTTGGAAAGCCTCTAGCAGATACAAATACACCAAACCCACAGTACCCAAAGAGAAACCTTCCATCATCTGAAAAAGGAAAATAAATATTATGAAAGTATCATATTTTCTGGAGTGTCTAAATACAAAGACTCATTTAGAACTATCTAGATCCTGTCGTAAACTATTTGAAGGTTTGAAATGAAGTATTCCTTTGGTCAGTGGATGCAGAAATGCACGTTTTGTTTGCAAAATTTTCGAATATGATCCGTCTGCATTTCCAATGAAGTATGAAAAGGCAACATATTCTAACTATGTTAAACATGAAGAGCGTCAATCGAATAGTTGATTGATTGACGGGTGCTTAACGCCTCGCTCCAAACTATTTTACGTTTGTGGAGGCAAAACGAGTATTGGATGTAATAATGAAATTCAAATAGTTATTTACCAATATTACCAGTTTCCAGAATACTAAAAATATAGAGAAAAATTCTATCGAAATGGAAACCAGAGAATAAGAGCATACAGGACGGCACTTTACTAGAGAACCTCACCATGTTGGTAAAAGAGGAGCATAGCACCACCCAAGACCAGGAAGAATCGAGATCTTTAGCTTCAAAGTCACAAACTGTTGTTGAGAATTCGTATTCCACGCCATCTTTTTCTGCTGGGTCGGCTGCTAAAGGCGCCTTGAAGCAATCTAGATTTTCTTCTGCAGCCATTTCTGGGGATATTAACAAACAAATAACAATGTAAAACATATCTAATTAGATATATCTTTTATAGAAATGGTAAATGGTGCATTTATACCGCTAAGCATTGGGATTCTAGTAACAGCTTCTAATCAGACGTATGGCAAAACAGGAATAAACTTTCAAAATTTGCCTTCTCATATTTATTATAAAAAATCAGAGGTATGGCAAAACTGGAATAAACCTTCAAAATTTGCCTTCTTATATTTAACATAAAACTAGAAATATGGCCGAACCGAAGAAAAACTTTTCCGATTCACCTGGTGAAAACTTTATTTCAAAACCAGACATAAGTTTAACCGTTTTGGTTGATTGATTGTTTGGTGTTTTACGCCACATAGGTCGTTCGAGTGAAAACCTAGTCAGAAAATTTTCCAATTATATTGGACTGAGTGGGATTCGAACCCGCGACCCATTGGTTAACCGTTTTGGAATTTTGGGGCTTAGTGTGCCCTTAGTGTAATATTAGAACTCGGCCACAATCTCTAATCTAAAACTCCGGGACAATCACCTGCTAAAGGTATACGTTGCCATTGGTAATTAAGATCAACTTAAGCTAAGGCTTTGTGAAACTGGGCCCTGGAACGTAAATAGTGTTTCCTAATTGATTTGAGTTTGTCCTTAACCTATATTTATGAAACCCTCTAAATGAATAACATTTGATTCATGTAGTCCACTGACAATCTCAACATTTCGACAAATGTATATTTGTTATCTTCAGGTAAATACTATCTAACCATTTTTATATGATAACGGCAATATGCCATAGTCAAAGTATTGAGATGGTCAGTACAACGTTTGTTGAATTCATTACATTGCAATGACACTGTGCTATGCTATTCAGTGGGTCAACAAGCTAATACTCCAATGAAATGTCCAAACACTTAAAACTAAGAATGTGGTGCCGTGGGCAGTTGATATGGACGTACCTGGCTACTGAGCGATTTCCATTATGTTGCCTTGAGAAGAAAGACCGCGGTTCGTGGCTGTACAAGTTACTGTTTTACCAGTGATATATTAACAATATTCTAAGTACTGTTATATCTCCTGAAACGTAGCACGTGTGACCAGTTTATTAACAGGAAAAGTGTTCCAGAAAATAACATAGCATTCCTCTAATAAACCTTAAGTAAGGCTAGTTTACTTTGATACAGCCATTGGTGACTTTGCTTAAAACAGCGGCTAGAATAGTTGTATAAAGTATTAAAACACATTTTCTTCTGACCCCATTTCTTTAGGGGAGAATAATTGTACTGCCGTGTTTCCTTGGTCTTGGTTTAGGGTCAATCTATAGGTCGAAAGGCCACACGTGGAGTATGTAGGTGTTGTAGAATATATTCCCGTAAACTCTCCAATAAATGTACGGCTCTCAAAATCATTCTAAAATAGAGGACAGAACAATAGGCCTATATATCATTCTGTGTTGAGATTTTTGGGGGGAAAACCTATTCCGATTGTGCGATGATCGCAAATGTTGGAGCTGCCAAAATGTTGATATTTTGACGTTGAAACAGAATGTTGAAATTATCGGCTATTTTTCTCAATACGTATAATTCATAAGCTTTTTAGTGCTTCTAGTCTCGAGAATGTACGATAAAGTATTGTTTTGAGCTAACTTTGGCTTAGAATGAATGAATAGTCGTCCCGGTTATTTAAATTTTGTTTACTTTTCGAATACGTTTTCGGTTTGTACAGGCCACATACTGTATGGATTTTGCTCATTCCAACGCCAATCATTTAGTTTTTCGATGGCCTTCAAATCCTCGTACTGTCGTGAAGATCAGAAATTATGGAAAAAGGTGTGAATTTTGGCAGCTCATGCCACTTAAAAAAAAAGGTTTCTTTATCAGAGGTTAACTTCTCGGTCGTAACTGTACACACAATACATATTTTTTTAATTTGAAGTAAGCGAAATTTTATTGAGCGTATTTTGTACTATCAGAAGTCGTGAACTATTTTACTAGCTTGTGTCCGTTTATTAGACAGTTTGTAATTTGTTGCAAACGCCACATTCGCCTTATATCAACTGGACATAAAAAGCAGAAATACGACAAAAGGGGAATTATCATTCCGATTCGCCTTATTACAATTACCTTAAATATCCTAAATGAGGTAAAACATGATATTCGTTAGACGACATGTTTTTTTTTCGATGGACTATATGAACACGTATGAGATCAGTAAACGTATTAAATGGAATATTGGAAGAAGCGTCAGTGAGAGTTTGGAATTTTTAGAACATTTTTAAAGTGACATGAGCTACAAACAATATTTTTCTCCTAAATTCTTATTGCCAAAGAAGTTAAGCATTTTAATTACTGGAAAAACTAAAGGAATGGCTGTAAAAAATATATTACTACAGCCAATAGCTCAAATAGCCGAGTTTGTTTTGGGGTTGATTGATTGATTGATTGTTTGGTGTTTTAAGCCGTGCAAGTTTTATTGTGGGAGGAAACCGGGCTCTATACCCGGAAGAAATCCACGACCTTCCCAGTGGTAACTGGCAAACCATCCCACACAGGTCGTTCGAGTGAAACCGTAATCCACAATTTTTACAATTGGGAGTGGGATTCGAACCCGCGACCCATTGGTGGAAGGCTGTTCGGATTGATTGTACAACGCTCTACCTACTGAGCCACGGATGTTCCTTTCGTTTTTGGGAGTTATGCTGTTTATAGAACTACCTTAACGTACATCCTACCAGGATTGGTAACAACGGAAAGTTCTTGGTTTGTACTTTCTGATAAAACTAACCAACGATTAGTTAATCCTGTTTCAATGAAAGTTTCCTTATTTCTGGGAGCTCATGTCACTTTATTTATGTCGTGCAATTTATTATTAGTGCATTACAATTTTAGTCAACTACTAAACCTACTTATGAAATAGGTCACGAACAAGTTTTTAGTACTTTATTTATTTTCCCCCCGAGGTGCCCCAATTTATTTCCTGTGTATTTTTATTTCTTTATTTTTAAAAGTGGTCAATCTTCAGGCTGGTAACGAATTTGGACCAGATTGCTCGGGTGGAAATTTGAAAGTTGCGTGTTCTGTGGTCTGTTGACATCAGGCCAATTTTCGAATATAACTTTATTGTTTTTTTTTTACAAATTTTGTTTTTAATTCAAGAGATTAACAGAGAGTTGCTAAAGACGCATATCAAGTTATTTGGTTCAAACTTAAAATTTAGGAAACTACGTGAGTCAAAACCTTGACAATATCACTAAAATATTTAAGAGATTAGATTATTCATACATGTAGCTGACGTCAGTCCCAAGTCCCATAACGTCTCGTTTCGTAAGTATATAAGAAGAAAAAAATTATATGTTCTATAGAGATACCATAAAGAAAACTAAAACTGAAAACAAACCTGGGACCTGTTTCACAAAGCGGCGTAGATGTATTTTGTGCGTAACTTTTATACTAACGTATCTGTACAGTATGGTTTGCTATGGCAGTTACGTGAAAACTTACGCTACGTCGCTTTATGAAACAGGCTCCTGGACCTTAACAATTGGACCACATTGTTTCACACATTCAGATAAAATTTGGTGGAACGTTGTAGGTTTTCCTGAATAATAGTTAAAAAATTGAGTCTGTATTTTCTTTTTTCGGAAAGACACTACTTGTGTACTATGTTGTATATTGAAGACAGGTTTTCCTTTTCCTCAAAACATTAAAGTAATTGCTGTTTTTATAAAACCAATATTCATTTCAGTGTTTTTGTATTTTAGCATCCATCGCAATAGAATTACTGAAGCATTCTGTTAAACTTCAGGACCTCTCTCTAAACCACACACTGTGAAGCCTCAATTAGGATCCTTCTCTGAGCTACATTGTGCAAGGCATAAACCTGAACCCCACTCTGCCCCATACTTTGCCAAGCCGAAATCCGGACCCCGCTCTGAGCCATGGGCCTTTACCTTTCATCTGAAAGTCGTCGTGAAGCACATCTCGCAACTCCATTCAACAAGATACCGCCTATCCAACCTGACTATGTACTTGACAACAAACCACATTCCAACAGCCAGAAACGTCTTGTTTGATTTGAATTGATTTTATTCACCAGAACATAGTACAATTTATAAAACTGCATGTCTGTATTACACAGAATATCTGGAGGGAACAGAGGCCTGGTTAAGGGGTTAAGAACATATTGAGCACAGCTTCATTCCACATGTATAAAAAGTGTTCAATCCAACCTGGGATGAATATTCATCCCAGATCCAACCAAGTCTCTTTGTTCAACTGTCTTCGAGGAACACATTTTGTAATCTCCATTTTGTAATATCTGCCGGTTTCTAATTGATTTAAATGACTTCTTCTGTTGCAGGTTCCAACCAAAGATATGAACATGTACCGGGAGTTTCTGCGTGGGCCTCTGTAAGTTCTCCTGAAATACTTGTCATCGACGGTCCAGTCCGTATTTCACGCGCATTATACATCAGAAATCCACCGGTATTATGGCGAACCAATAATGGAATGCCCGACTGCACAAAAACAAAGTATGAAAGCAGAGGTGACTGAAAGTCCTGTCATGGTGTCAGCTTATCTTTCCATCGAGTAGCATCCACTGAGGGACTTTTACGGGAGGCGAGTTACACGACCTGATCTACAAAAATTCAGTGCACTTTATCTGATACCAACCGGACGGTGTGCATGCTTGTCCACTTCATATACATGAATAAGTTTCTGGTTAGGAAGCCGATTAGAATATCATGTGACGTTACAAAATATTTCAATTCAACAGGCGAAAGGTCCATTCACACGGTGCGATTTGTCGTACCCACTTTGTAGCATGTGATTACAATGGATATTTTTAATTGGTCGATACGATTTGTCAACCAGTAAAATACATCAATTTTAATCGCATGCTACAAGTAGGTACCAGGGGCGGATACAGGATTTTGTGAAAGGGGGGGGGGGGGGGGGGGGGCGCAAGTTCTAACAGATCGAGTCAGTATTTTCAAATGTGTCTGGAGGTGGTTTGAGGATTGGGACGGGGGCGGGGGGGGGGGGGAGTGCTGAGAGTGCAATCGAAAACATAGTCACGGGTAATGTGTCTGGAGGTGGTTTGAGGATTGGGACGGGGGCGGGGGGGGGGGGGGGGGAGTGCTGAGAGTGCAATCGAAAACATAGTCACGGGTAAATCAAATTAATTTGCACGAAAATTTCACTTTGTTAGACCCTATCCGAATTCTTAATGGCCAATGGTAGCAGCAGGAGAATCGCCCACGGTTTGTTTTGGACTGACTTGGGCCATTATATAGAAAAACTACATACTTGTGCTATACACAAGGGCCTCTGGATATAGTTTTTTTTTATTGAAAGTGGGAAGGGGGCAGAGTACCCAAACCCAGTAAGCCTATATATACAGGCGTGGGTCCACGGGCCGCCAAGGCTCCCGAAAACGCTACTGCTACCAGTCCACATCGCTTAACTTCGTGTGGTTTTGCGCTCTCTTTTCTCTCTTTTCCTTTTTCTCTCTTCTCTTTTTTTTTGGTCGGCTGATAGGGGGGCGCGCGCCCCCTGCGCCCCCCCCCCTAAATCCGCCACTGGGTACGACAAATCGCAACGTGAGAACGGGCTTTAATTGTCATTCGGAGGGGCATGGATTACGTCTTTTTGTATCGCTATTTTTTTAACACGAATATATTCCACCATCATTGGCCATGAAAGGGTCACCTACCATTGCCGATTAGTAATTTTCCACGCCCGCTGAATTTTGACTTCACGGATTTGAATAAATTTTGACATCGCTAGATATATTGATTACGTTTATTGAAAACGGTCCTTATATACTATTAACAATGAGAAAACCCCTACAACAACTTAAAATTTAACCCTATATCAATCTTGGTTTGTTACACTGCATCGATTATTAATTGATTGATTGATTGTTCGGCGTTTTTTACGCCGCGCTCAAGATTATTTCCCTTATATGGCAGCGTTGCCAGTTTTATTGTGGAAGGAAACCAGGCTCTATGTCCGGAGGAAACCCACGATCTTTCTGTGGTAACTGGCAACCATCCCACATAGGTCCTCGATTATTAAAGCAAGTACACTTAAAACCAAACTTCCCAGCCTGCGACCAGTTAAACGAAACTAACAATAGTAAAGATATAGAAAGAGCGGTATTGAACGATCTCCACAACAGCTTCAAATTTCTGGGCAAATCAGTTGAGTGTGAGAAATTTCTGTTTAAAGTTTAATTTCATATGTTAAAAACAGCATACCATGAAGGTCGTTTGTCTGAGGACCATATTCGAATTGACGAGAAAAGAAAAACATTATTCTGTAACAGCACGTCAAACTTCAGATTATGTAATCTCAGAGGATTTATTCATCGCTGATTTTTCATCCGAATGGTCGCAAGATTCCTTGGAACTCAGGCCTACCATAATGCAGGATATACTGCTCAACACAAAAGACGCTCCTGTCAAAAAGAACAATAGAAAGAAAGCACTGAAGTATTCCGAGCAGTAAATATATGTGTTTTGTTGAATTTGTTTCCAAATTTGACTCAAACTGAACACACATGAGCGGGCGAGTTATTCTGGCTTTTCTTCTCAACATGCAAATATCCAAATAGTGTTTTACAAAGCTACAGAAAAAAAGAGGGGTAGTTGTATTGACAATCGGAAAGTCAGTGTTTTTCTGCGCGTCAAGTCGTGTTACTTAAAAGAATAAAACTATGTCGCCCGATAAATAAAATATTTGTAATACAGCGTTGAACACTAAACGTGATATGGGCTTATTTGATATGCTATTTGAGTTATAGTCTACAAGTACCTGCCAGGTAAATCGAATAGGTATAGTCACCCGTGTATTCCAGTAAAGAAGCTGAAAAAATAAATCATTTGGACAGAAATGAGTTTCAGAACATGCATGCTAAAGCACCAATAAAGGACACTGTATAGCAAAATACAAATGCTTTTTCTACTTTAATTTTCGACTTTTGTATCAAAACGAAAAAAAACAGCTTCCTAAATATGATTAATCTAATATGGTTTCTCAGAAGTGAGATTTCGAAAAAAATAGAATCTTAGTTAGGCTGCTTGAGTAAATAATAATAATGGTGATGATATGGTAAACATACCTGCAAGAACGGGACCAAGGGTGAAAAGCATACCCATTAAACAAAAAGCAATTCCAATAGCTTTCACAAGTTTCTTTAGTCCGACTATGTCCAAAAGCAATGGTACATACATTGTGGGTTCAACGCTGTAATAAAATGTTGCTATGAACAGACACACTGACCGTCCAAGTTGACTATGCGCTACAGAAGGCAAAACCATAAGGGCAATTCCAGCGATGGTGTAGGATCCAATAAGTAAGCATAATTTATCAAGTCCAGATCCCAAGCCGACAAGTAATTTTGCTAACACGCCAGCAAGTCCCATTGCCAGCAATATAGTTTGTATATCCGCAATTGACCCATTAAGAACAACCACGTACTTTGGTACATGGAGGTAAATGATACTCATTGCAAAATTACTGAAACTAAACCCTAAGACAAGGAAAATGAATCGTCTTTTTCGTAAAACACTGTTCTTTGACAGCGCAAACGACAGACGAGTTTTGTCCTTGGCCGACCAACAAGTGGGCCAGCATCTATAGTTCTGAGATTTCAGTTTTTGTCTTTCCAGAACTGATGGTCGCTGGAGAGCCCCACATACACAGACGTTCAAAATTAACCCTGATATGATAAGAACTGCTCCCCTCCATCCGTAAGTCTGTTCCAAGGTTGAAAATATGACTGGTGCCAGCATCAAGCCAAAGTTAGCCCCCAGAACACAAATAGCGCTGGCAAATCTGGCATGACGTTTAAAATAAAATCCATTTATTACTAGCGAAGGAGTAAGATATATGGCCATACCAAAACCTGAAACAAACATATATTTTCTAATTTATAGGGGTTTCCTTCTGAACTAAAATAGCTATGGATAAGAAAGAAATATATATTTAGGCGAAAGGAATTCCCCGACTGAGTTCATTGGCAAAATAGGGTTATAATTATGCTCGACTCGGTTACATAAATTCACCCAGTTGTATGATCACCCTGTCAGGTAAGGGAGTGTCCCCAATAATCGTCTTTTTTTCTGCGAGAAAAACGATTAAAAAAAACGAAGCCAAAGACGCATGGTGTAAAAGACGATACAAAAGACGATAATTTGAAACGCGGCTTGCACAGCATGCGACCGTCTCGGATTAAAAGTAGTGCGCTGTGTGGGTGCCTCGTGGTTAGCCGTATTCACCCTAGCCGAGAAATCTTGGCTATGCCGAATTTTTTTTTTTCCGTGTTCGTCATATGACGAACACGGAAAAAAAAATTCGGCATAGCCAAGATTTCTCGGCTATATTCACCCAAGTATAATACGCATCTATGTATAATGCGCATCCCAAACTATCGAACTCAATCCCCGAAAAAACGTCTACAGCCGTGTATAACACGCATTAGCAAGATAAGATTATGCAACGGCTCACTTGGGAACACAGCTGCCTGGCGCCGGGAAGCCTAGTAAAGCAGACAGCCAGCAACCTATGAACTGATCATTTCTGATCATTAATAGATATCTTATGACCGTTGTATATACAGTGGTTGTTTTTTAATATTAACCTTTGGAATGGCTTCTTTTGCTAATAAGCAAAATGTATGATTTAATACCTATGTTTTGGAGTCAATGAGTTTTCTTTCGTAATTTCTGCTAGCATCAGTCAGTGAAGTATTAAAAAATGAAGCCCTTTCACAGCCGGGGAATACATTTATAAAGGCTAAATTCCATAATACTTTCAATATTTTTTTAATTCTGTAATCACGATCTTACATACACCTCAATGTCACGACACCACAAGTTTACAGCTAAAGAAAAACTACCGTAAAAGTTGTCCGCGGCCGATGGCCGTCAATACACCACTTCAGAATTTACTTCGTGTTTTATGTATAAGGCGGAGTCTGAAACGTCACTCACTGTCATTGAACAGTCATTACACCAAACAGCGAATCAGATTAGCTGCCTTGCACAATAATCATTGCAATGTTTATTAAGTGTGAAAATGGTTATCCTTGAACACAACTCCATATCTCCGTCGATCGGGCCCGACATTGCCTGGTATAAAGTGTAAAAGAGGGGTTACAGTATGGATATATATTCAGACCTGTAGGTCTAAGGCAATGTTTCGGAATCGTTTTAGGTATATGTAGATACCAGCGCTTATTCTCTCATCAGGGGCCCAGCGCAAATGTTATGTATGATACATGGTTTGTAGCAGTTAAGGTCCGTTTTGTGTTACGGCATAAAGGTTTAGTTCTTTGGTATAATGTAAGGCCTGTTTGTATCCGTTATATTAAACGGAATGGTAAGCTGATGGACTGATTTTGTAAGTCCGCAGCCGATAATAACAGCTGCTTGAGTAAAATAATATTGGGTTAAATACCCTGCTTTGGTCAAATATAATCCCTGCCCACAGCATGATGCTTGATAGTATATAATAGGGCAGAGTGGCCGGTTACATGATGTTTTAACGGATTAACGTGAATCTCATGATTCCTTCACAGCCAAAGACGATTAAGTCTGTAAATGTATATAATATGAATACATGTGTCGTCTGTATGTTTAGATGCCCTTTTTTTCGAGCCAGAGGAAATCCGATGATTATGTACATGTGCTTTTGAAATATTTATAATCGGGCCTAATCTAGCCCAAGTTCTGAAGTGGAACCCATTCCGAAACATGCCGGTACCGGTGTATACACCATTTATATAGTACAAATATAGACATTATAGTCTGTGTTGTCAATCTTGACATGTATAAGTATATAAACAATTGCCAGTTATGTTGGCTGAGGGGAATGCTTGCTCTGTTTTCGCTTGGTGGATATATTTGAAAGATTTCTTTCTCAAGCAAGTTGTAAGTACATAGTTGAAGATCCAGAATTCTCAGTCGTGATAAAAGAATATGAAACACTGCTATAGTGGAGCATTGTATTGTTGAAATCCGGCGTTCTGCCTTCAAATTTGGATATAGTATAAATATATGTCGGCTGGTGCCTTATGCTATGTCCGTGAGTATTGGTGCCAGTCTCATTGTGAGATTTGTGTATACAACTGGCTTGATACATGCAGGGGGTCTTGCAGGAGCTGAAGTTGAGAGACCTCAGTGGCTGACATGAGTCTTCAGTATGTAGAGTTCCTTGATGGAATAGTGCTAAACGCACTTGCAGGGCCAAGTTGGAGGCCTTTAAATGAAAAGTGTCATTCCATATGTTTATAAACGTATTCAGGGGCATTGCACTGGAACTGAAGCAGCGTGGCATGTGATCTCTATATATAAATATAGTAATCCCGTAATGGGGCAGAGACAAATGCACTAAATTTGTGAGCTCACTCAAAGACATGTAGTTTAATATCTTTCTGAGACAGTTCAAGGCTTTCTTGGGTGTCAATCGTTTGTATAATCGATTTGACATAACCAGACATTTCTGTGTCCATTTTCATGACGAGATTGTGCTTCATATTAAAGAGCATTGTAACAAAGTGATTTCACTAAATTTGCTGTGTGCTCGGTGTATTCGAGTGTCAATCGTTCGTAAAATCGATTTGACTTGTACATGCGTTTCGCCAAGTTATAAGACATGTAGTTTAATAACTTTCTGAGGCAGTTCAAGACTTTCTTGGGTGTCAATCGTTTGTATAATCGATTTGACATAACCAGACATTTCTGTGTCCATTTTCATGACGAGACTGTGCTACATGTTCAAGAGCACTGTGCCAAAGTGATTTCACCAAATTTGCTCTGTTCTCGGTGTATTCGAGTGTCAATCGTTCGTAAAATCGATTTGACTTGTACATGCGTTTCGTCAAGTTATATTTCATGGAGACATGGTGCTTTACATCTGTATACAATGAGTACAGGTAGGCTTAAGCCCGGTTGTAGATGGGTGGTCTCCTTCTGGTTTCGACATAAGTCGAGTTGTGTATAGCTTGTGTGAGCAGGTAGGCTTGTACGGGCGTTTAACAAAGTTGAAAACTGCCCAGAAGATGAGTTCCATGTCTGGGAGTGCCGAGAACTTGTTAGCTCAGGTTTAAAAGTCTGTAGAAGAGTGGTGGTGATAACACATCATTTTGTGATTGAAGACGTTGGAATAATTCGTTTCTGCTAACGTGTTGAATCTGAATCTTGTATACATGGTGCATGTCTGGCCGATGCATGAAGTACAATGCTTGAAAACAGTCAGTTGACAGATGAAGTTTGAAGATTTGAAAAAGGCCTTGCTAAATCAGCTCTGGATTGCCATTGGTTGTCATAATGGCGGGAATAGCCCTGGTTGGTTATAATTGCAGTATAATGATTGGTTGGATTTACAGCTCACTGATTGGCTAGTCAGTATATGGCAGAAAGGGCACTAGAATCCCCGGTGCTCGTTTGATGGATGTTGAAGGTTTATGTGATAGTTACCTACAGTATAAATGGCAGTGTTGGTTTACACAAATCACATCACTGTATATCAAAGTAGCTCGTAAAATATCCATGAGTTGTATATGGGTTGAATCAATATCCACATAAATACCGGCTTTCTGTTTAGCCTTCAAGTACCTACTAAGTATCCGGATAGAGTACATGTTGTAATATAGTTACAGACGTGATATGAAATCTGATACATGCGATGCTTGTATGGGCTTGAAGTAAAAGAAATGTAATTCAGGTGATCCGATCTTACAAAATATAATGCCCATAAGTACATGTTGTACCGCATCATAATCCAAGTGAACAGCTAGTGTATAACCTTCACGTGAGCTTCGGCTATGTGTAAGGTTGAATGGTGTATACAGGTATGGTTATAGGCAGTGAAAGTAGAGCCAATCTAAGGATAATGAAGGATCGACATAAGTACAGAAGTACCCCACGATACAAGAGTGTCAGGACAACAGGTATACAAGATACCTATAAGCTTGAGTGTGAAAATGGTTATCCTTGAACACAACTCCATATCTCCGTCGATCGGGCCCGACATTGCCTGGTATAAAGTGTAAAAGAGGGGTTACAGTATGGATATATATTCAGACCTGTAGGTCTAAGGCAATGTTTCGGAATCGTTTTAGGTATATGTAGATACCAGCGCTTATTCTCTCATCAGGGGCCCAGCGCAAATGTTATGTATGATACATGGTTTGTAGCAGTTAAGGTCCGTTTTGTGTTACGGCATAAAGGTTTAGTTCTTTGGTATAATGTAAGGCCTGTTTGTATCCGTTATATTAAACGGAATGGTAAGCTGATGGACTGATTTTGTAAGTCCGCAGCCGATAATAACAGCTGCTTGAGTAAAATAATATTGGGTTAAATACCCTGCTTTGGTCAAATATAATCCCTGCCCACAGCATGATGCTTGATAGTATATAATAGGGCAGAGTGGCCGGTTACATGATGTTTTAACGGATTAACGTGAATCTCATGATTCCTTCACAGCCAAAGACGATTAAGTCTGTAAATGTATATAATATGAATACATGTGTCGTCTGTATGTTTAGATGCCCTTTTTTTCGAGCCAGAGGAAATCCGATGATTATGTACATGTGCTTTTGAAATATTTATAATCGGGCCTAATCTAGCCCAAGTTCTGAAGTGGAACCCATTCCGAAACATGCCGGTACCGGTGTATACACCATTTATATAGTACAAATATAGACATTATAGTCTGTGTTGTCAATCTTGACATGTATAAGTATATAAACAATTGCCAGTTATGTTGGCTGAGGGGAATGCTTGCTCTGTTTTCGCTTGGTGGATATATTTGAAAGATTTCTTTCTCAAGCAAGTTGTAAGTACATAGTTGAAGATCCAGAATTCTCAGTCGTGATAAAAGAATATGAAACACTGCTATAGTGGAGCATTGTATTGTTGAAATCCGGCGTTCTGCCTTCAAATTTGGATATAGTATAAATATATGTCGGCTGGTGCCTTATGCTATGTCCGTGAGTATTGGTGCCAGTCTCATTGTGAGATTTGTGTATACAACTGGCTTGATACATGCAGGGGGTCTTGCAGGAGCTGAAGTTGAGAGACCTCAGTGGCTGACATGAGTCTTCAGTATGTAGAGTTCCTTGATGGAATAGTGCTAAACGCACTTGCAGGGCCAAGTTGGAGGCCTTTAAATGAAAAGTGTCATTCCATATGTTTATAAACGTATTCAGGGGCATTGCACTGGAACTGAAGCAGCGTGGCATGTGATCTCTATATATAAATATAGTAATCCCGTAATGGGGCAGAGACAAATGCACTAAATTTGTGAGCTCACTCAAAGACATGTAGTTTAATATCTTTCTGAGACAGTTCAAGGCTTTCTTGGGTGTCAATCGTTTGTATAATCGATTTGACATAACCAGACATTTCTGTGTCCATTTTCATGACGAGATTGTGCTTCATATTAAAGAGCATTGTAACAAAGTGATTTCACTAAATTTGCTGTGTGCTCGGTGTATTCGAGTGTCAATCGTTCGTAAAATCGATTTGACTTGTACATGCGTTTCGCCAAGTTATAAGACATGTAGTTTAATAACTTTCTGAGGCAGTTCAAGACTTTCTTGGGTGTCAATCGTTTGTATAATCGATTTGACATAACCAGACATTTCTGTGTCCATTTTCATGACGAGACTGTGCTACATGTTCAAGAGCACTGTGCCAAAGTGATTTCACCAAATTTGCTCTGTTCTCGGTGTATTCGAGTGTCAATCGTTCGTAAAATCGATTTGACTTGTACATGCGTTTCGTCAAGTTATATTTCATGGAGACATGGTGCTTTACATCTGTATACAATGAGTACAGGTAGGCTTAAGCCCGGTTGTAGATGGGTGGTCTCCTTCTGGTTTCGACATAAGTCGAGTTGTGTATAGCTTGTGTGAGCAGGTAGGCTTGTACGGGCGTTTAACAAAGTTGAAAACTGCCCAGAAGATGAGTTCCATGTCTGGGAGTGCCGAGAACTTGTTAGCTCAGGTTTAAAAGTCTGTAGAAGAGTGGTGGTGATAACACATCATTTTGTGATTGAAGACGTTGGAATAATGTTGATAATTCGTTTCTGCTAACGTGTTGAATCTGAATCTTGTATACATGGTGCATGTCTGGCCGATGCATGAAGTACAATGCTTGAAAACAGTCAGTTGACAGATGAAGTTTGAAGATTTGAAAAAGGCCTTGCTAAATCAGCTCTGGATTGCCATTGGTTGTCATAATGGCGGGAATAGCCCTGGTTGGTTATAATTGCAGTATAATGATTGGTTGGATTTACAGCTCACTGATTGGCTAGTCAGTATATGGCAGAAAGGGCACTAGAATCCCCGGTGCTCGTTTGATGGATGTTGAAGGTTTATGTGATAGTTACCTACAGTATAAATGGCAGTGTTGGTTTACACAAATCACATCACTGTATATCAAAGTAGCTCGTAAAATATCCATGAGTTGTATATGGGTTGAATCAATATCCACATAAATACCGGCTTTCTGTTTAGCCTTCAAGTACCTACTAAGTATCCGGATAGAGTACATGTTGTAATATAGTTACAGACGTGATATGAAATCTGATACATGCGATGCTTGTATGGGCTTGAAGTAAAAGAAATGTAATTCAGGTGATCCGATCTTACAAAATATAATGCCCATAAGTACATGTTGTACCGCATCATAATCCAAGTGAACAGCTAGTGTATAACCTTCACGTGAGCTTCGGCTATGTGTAAGGTTGAATGGTGTATACAGGTATGGTTATAGGCAGTGAAAGTAGAGCCAATCTAAGGATAATGAAGGATCGACATAAGTACAGAAGTACCCCACGATACAAGAGTGTCAGGACAACAGGTATACAAGATACCTATAAGCTTGAGTGTGAAAATGGTTATCCTTGAACACAACTCCATATCTCCGTCGATCGGGCCCGACATTGCCTGGTATAAAGTGTAAAAGAGGGGTTACAGTATGGATATATATTCAGACCTGTAGGTCTAAGGCAATGTTTCGGAATCGTTTTAGGTATATGTAGATACCAGCGCTTATTCTCTCATCAGGGGCCCAGCGCAAATGTTATGTATGATACATGGTTTGTAGCAGTTAAGGTCCGTTTTGTGTTACGGCATAAAGGTTTAGTTCTTTGGTATAATGTAAGGCCTGTTTGTATCCGTTATATTAAACGGAATGGTAAGCTGATGGACTGATTTTGTAAGTCCGCAGCCGATAATAACAGCTGCTTGAGTAAAATAATATTGGGTTAAATACCCTGCTTTGGTCAAATATAATCCCTGCCCACAGCATGATGCTTGATAGTGTGAAAGTGGTTATCCTTGAACACAACTCCATGTCTCCGTCGATCGGGCCCGACACTGCCTGGTGGTATATAAAGTATATAGCTGTAGTAGGGTGGTGTAAAGTGAATTACAGGCAGTGTTTCGGAATATTTCAGGTAAATAAATCATAGAATTACCAGCGCTTATTCACTCATCAGGGGCCCAGCGCATACATTACATAAATAAAGAGTACATAGTAGTTGGTAGTATACAGCCTAAGTGAATCCGGCTTGTATAGGGGGGTCATCTCTTGATTTAGAGACTAATAGCGTGTATTTTGCTATTTTCTAAAATGTATACTGCATAGCATGGCAATAGGGTTTAGTTCCTATAAAGCCTAACATGCTAGCGGTTTCAGTGCGGGAAAGCCCGCGTGATATCATATAACAGGGTAGCAGTAGAGTCCCAAGTGGTTACTCAGAAAAAGGGATATGTTGCCTAAAGCAGCTGGTAGTTAATGGTATAGAGTATAAAGATCCCAGGGTGAGTACCGATATCACAATGTCAGGAAATTGTATGTACGCTGATAGTTAAAATGCGTTACATAGGTGGATACGGTGGAATAAGGTGAAACACGAGTAGTCTCCTTCTGCTGAATATTGGTATAGTGGAAGTAAAAAGTGTATATTTTACACTAATCAGATTTTCCGAAACACTGCCAATGAGTATGTGTCCGATGCGGTATTCAACTTGTGCATATTCTGAAAGGGATTGGCTTTATACATTGTGCTTTTTCAGGATTTCGCCGATGTTTTTTCCTCTTCTGAATGCAACGAGTGGATTCTCATTGAAACTTTCTTTCAGACTGAGCTTCCAGTATTTCCTCAAGATTGACTTGATCATAGGAGCTTTGTGGTGATATGTAGTAATAAACCTAGGGCACTTCTTAGTCCCACTGGAAGCTGGTTTAGTTTTCAGTTTGTTTAACATGAGGTTTCTACATTTAAAGTTTGTTTTTCCAATGCACTCCTTGATTTCGGAGTCTGGATATCCTCTAGTCCTGAGTTTAGAGATGAAAGATTTGGTTTTGTTCAAATAGTCTTGTTCAGAGTTACAGTTTCGTATATATCTGTTGACTTCCCCCGTGATAAAAGATTTAAAACAGCTGGGTGGGTGACACGATTGCCTGTGTAGATATTGGTATGTTTCCGTTTTCTTAGTGTGAATTCTGGTATCCAGAGTTTGCCGCAGCTCGAATCTGTTTCCTTTAAATATATATGTGTCTAGGAACGCGACTCCATAGTCCGATATTTCATGTGTAAATTTCAGAAGTTCATGGGCATTGTTTGCCAAGGTGAAAAATTGTGCAATTTCATCAATAGTTCCCGTGAAAAACACCTTTCCCGTTCCCGTGAAAAACTTCAGACAAATTGTCGGAGCACCTCAGGGTGCGGTACCCAGTCCTGAACTCTGCGACATCGCAATATATAGACATATAAATGCTATCATTAATCAATTTGCCCACAAGCAAAAGATCATCTTTCACAAAAGATTCAGAGACGATGGGTTTATGCTCTTCACGGGAACTATTGATGAAATTGCACAATTTTTCACCTTGGCAAACAATGCCCATGAACTTCTGAAATTTACACATGAAATATCGGACTATGGAGTCGCGTTCCTAGACACATATATATTTAAAGGAAACAGATTCGAGCTGCGGCAAACTCTGGATACCAGAATTCACACTAAGAAAACGGAAACATACCAATATCTACACAGGCAATCGTGTCACCCACCCAGCTGTTTTAAATCTTTTATCACGGGGGAAGTCAACAGATATATACGAAACTGTAACTCTGAACAAGACTATTTGAACAAAACCAAATCTTTCATCTCTAAACTCAGGACTAGAGGATATCCAGACTCCGAAATCAAGGAGTGCATTGGAAAAACAAACTTTAAATGTAGAAACCTCATGTTAAACAAACTGAAAACTAAACCAGCTTCCAGTGGGACTAAGAAGTGCCCTAGGTTTATTACTACATATCACCACAAAGCTCCTATGATCAAGTCAATCTTGAGGAAATACTGGAAGCTCAGTCTGAAAGAAAGTTTCAATGAGAATCCACTCGTTGCATTCAGAAGAGGAAAAAACATCGGCGAAATCCTGAAAAAGCACAATGTATAAAGCCAATCCCTTTCAGAATATGCACAAGTTGAATACCGCATCGGACACATACTCATTGGCAGTGTTTCGGAAAATCTGATTAGTGTAAAATATACACTTTTTACTTCCACTATACCAATATTCAGCAGAAGGAGACTACTCGTGTTTCACCTTATTCCACCGTATCCACCTATGTAACGCATTTTAACTATCAGCGTACATACAATTTCCTGACATTGTGATATCGGTACTCACCCTGGGATCTTTATACTCTATACCATTAACTACCAGCTGCTTTAGGCAACATATCCCTTTTTCTGAGTAACCACTTGGGACTCTACTGCTACCCTGTTATATGATATCACGCGGGCTTTCCCGCACTGAAACCGCTAGCATGTTAGGCTTTATAGGAACTAAACCCTATTGCCATGCTATGCAGTATACATTTTAGAAAATAGCAAAATACACGCTATTAGTCTCTAAATCAAGAGATGACCCCCCTATACAAGCCGGATTCACTTAGGCTGTATACTACCAACTACTATGTACTCTTTATTTATGTAATGTATGCGCTGGGCCCCTGATGAGTGAATAAGCGCTGGTAATTCTATGATTTATTTACCTGAAATATTCCGAAACACTGCCTGTAATTCACTTTACACCACCCTACTACAGCTATATACTTTATATACCACCAGGCAGTGTCGGGCCCGATCGACGGAGACATGGAGTTGTGTTCAAGGATAACCACTTTCACACTTTAGAAAATAGCAAAATACACGCTATTAGTCTCTAAATCAAGAGATGACCCCCCTATACAAGCCGGATTCACTTAGGCTGTATACTACCAACTACTATGTACTCTTTATTTATGTAATGTATGCGCTGGGCCCCTGATGAGTGAATAAGCGCTGGTAATTCTATGATTTATTTACCGGAATATTCCGAAACACTGCCTGTAATTCACTTTACACCACCCTACTACAGCTATATACTTTATATACCACCAGGCAGTGTCGGGCCCGATCGACGGAGACATGGAGTTGTGTTCAAGGATAACCACTTTCACACTTGGGCCCGATCGACGGAGATATGGAGTTGTGTTCAAGGATAACCATTTTCACACTCAAGCTTATAGGTATCTTGTATACCTGTTGTCCTGACACTCTTGTATCGTGGGGTACTTCTGTACTTATGTCGATCCTTCATTATCCTTAGATTGGCTCTACTTTCACTGCCTATAACCATACCTGTATACACCATTCAACCTTACACATAGCCGAAGCTCACGTGAAGGTTATACACTAGCTGTTCACTTGGATTATGATGCGGTACAACATGTACTTATGGGCATTATATTTTGTAAGATCGGATCACCTGAATTACATTTCTTTTACTTCAAGCCCATACAAGCATCGCATGTATCAGATTTCATATCACGTCTGTAACTATATTACAACATGTACTCTATCCGGATACTTAGTAGGTACTTGAAGGCTAAACAGAAAGCCGGTATTTATGTGGATATTGATTCAACCCATATACAACTCATGGATATTTTACGAGCTACTTTGATATACAGTGATGTGATTTGTGTAAACCAACACTGCCATTTATACTGTAGGTAACTATCACATAAACCTTCAACATCCATCAAACGAGCACCGGGGATTCTAGTGCCCTTTCTGCCATATACTGACTAGCCAATCAGTGAGCTGTAAATCCAACCAATCATTATACTGCAATTATAACCAACCAGGGCTATTCCCGCCATTATGACAACCAATGGCAATCCAGAGCTGATTTAGCAAGGCCTTTTTCAAATCTTCAAACTTCATCTGTCAACTGACTGTTTTCAAGCATTGTACTTCATGCATCGGCCAGACATGCACCATGTATACAAGATTCAGATTCAACACGTTAGCAGAAACGAATTATCAACATTATTCCAACGTCTTCAATCACAAAATGATGTGTTATCACCACCACTCTTCTACAGACTTTTAAACCTGAGCTAACAAGTTCTCGGCACTCCCAGACATGGAACTCATCTTCTGGGCAGTTTTCAACTTTGTTAAACGCCCGTACAAGCCTACCTGCTCACACAAGCTATACACAACTCGACTTATGTCGAAACCAGAAGGAGACCACCCATCTACAACCGGGCTTAAGCCTACCTGTACTCATTGTATACAGATGTAAAGCACCATGTCTCCATGAAATATAACTTGACGAAACGCATGTACAAGTCAAATCGATTTTACGAACGATTGACACTCGAATACACCGAGAACAGAGCAAATTTGGTGAAATCACTTTGGCACAGTGCTCTTGAACATGTAGCACAGTCTCGTCATGAAAATGGACACAGAAATGTCTGGTTATGTCAAATCGATTATACAAACGATTGACACCCAAGAAAGTCTTGAACTGCCTCAGAAAGTTATTAAACTACATGTCTTATAACTTGGCGAAACGCATGTACAAGTCAAATCGATTTTACGAACGATTGACACTCGAATACACCGAGCACACAGCAAATTTAGTGAAATCACTTTGTTACAATGCTCTTTAATATGAAGCACAATCTCGTCATGAAAATGGACACAGAAATGTCTGGTTATGTCAAATCGATTATACAAACGATTGACACCCAAGAAAGCCTTGAACTGTCTCAGAAAGATATTAAACTACATGTCTTTGAGTGAGCTCACAAATTTAGTGCATTTGTCTCTGCCCCATTACGGGATTACTATATTTATATATAGAGATCACATGCCACGCTGCTTCAGTTCCAGTGCAATGCCCCTGAATACGTTTATAAACATATGGAATGACACTTTTCATTTAAAGGCCTCCAACTTGGCCCTGCAAGTGCGTTTAGCACTATTCCATCAAGGAACTCTACATACTGAAGACTCATGTCAGCCACTGAGGTCTCTCAACTTCAGCTCCTGCAAGACCCCCTGCATGTATCAAGCCAGTTGTATACACAAATCTCACAATGAGACTGGCACCAATACTCACGGACATAGCATAAGGCACCAGCCGACATATATTTATACTATATCCAAATTTGAAGGCAGAACGCCGGATTTCAACAATACAATGCTCCACTATAGCAGTGTTTCATATTCTTTTATCACGACTGAGAATTCTGGATCTTCAACTATGTACTTACAACTTGCTTGAGAAAGAAATCTTTCAAATATATCCACCAAGCGAAAACAGAGCAAGCATTCCCCTCAGCCAACATAACTGGCAATTGTTTATATACTTATACATGTCAAGATTGACAACACAGACTATAATGTCTATATTTGTACTATATAAATGGTGTATACACCGGTACCGGCATGTTTCGGAATGGGTTCCACTTCAGAACTTGGGCTAGATTAGGCCCGATTATAAATATTTCAAAAGCACATGTACATAATCATCGGATTTCCTCTGGCTCGAAAAAAAGGGCATCTAAACATACAGACGACACATGTATTCATATTATATACATTTACAGACTTAATCGTCTTTGGCTGTGAAGGAATCATGAGATTCACGTTAATCCGTTAAAACATCATGTAACCGGCCACTCTGCCCTATTATATACTATCAAGCATCATGCTGTGGGCAGGGATTATATTTGACCAAAGCAGGGTATTTAACCCAATATTATTTTACTCAAGCAGCTGTTATTATCGGCTGCGGACTTACAAAATCAGTCCATCAGCTTACCATTCCGTTTAATATAACGGATACAAACAGGCCTTACATTATACCAAAGAACTAAACCTTTATGCCGTAACACAAAACGGACCTTAACTGCTACAAACCATGTATCATACATAACATTTGCGCTGGGCCCCTGATGAGAGAATAAGCGCTGGTATCTACATATACCTAAAACGATTCCGAAACATTGCCTTAGACCTACAGGTCTGAATATATATCCATACTGTAACCCCTCTTTTACACTTTATACCAGGCAATGTCGGGCCCGATCGACGGAGATATGGAGTTGTGTTCAAGGATAACCATTTTCACACACAATGAATAAAGAATCGCAATCAAGAGGACAGCTTGACAGTAAGTTAGTTAGCTGCAGATTATCCAGCGGGACATCTGGTTTACGATAAGCTACGAGAGTGTCTGTTGATCGGAAAGAATGTACTAATGATCGGGTATTATGGAACCGTGTCAACAATAGTTTGGTTTCTTTACACCCTTTCTTTACACAAAATAAACACTCTAGTTGACAGAGCTAGCATACGTCCTACGAAAAACGGGGCAGCACACGAATGAGACAACAACTACAAGCGTTAAACATTTGGACCGTTGCTAATCCTCATGAAACGAGTGTTTTCCGTTTGCGCTATATTTTGACCAAATTACTGCATTACTTTTACTTTGCTGATTGGGTGTGTATTACTGCGTACCAGAAAAAGACCCCCGTCGCGATTTATGCAGTCAAGTCTGAACACAAAAGACGATAGGTGTTAGTCGACTGCGTTTTTTTGCTATCGTTTTTTGCGAATTATAAAAGACGATTTTTGGGGACACTCCCTAACCATATGTCGTCTAGATCACCCAAGAGACCCTAAGAAATCCAAGACTTCTATTAAGCCACAAGTCTATGAATGGGGAAGTTAGAAACGTCCCATTACGCTATATATTCAGGCCACTGGCCACCGTTAGCCTGCTTATGGTAAATTATGTGACGTCTTTGTGAGGCAAACTTTGAAATTGTCAACGGTGGCGCAATTTCAAAACAGAAAATAAATTCACTCTCTACCTAGTGGACTGTCATATCCACTGACACGCCCAGTAACCGCAGATCGTAGAGTGCGTTTGCTTTAATAAAAGCTTTATCCGGCACGCGACTCCGATATCTTCATTTTGACTCAAATCGTCTCAAACAAGGTTCCTTGTCTCATATTCAACCATAATTTATTCGGAAACTTTTACTCTATCAACTACTGTTGTCGCATCTAAAACGTTCTCCATATTTCTTTTCTTATTTATTTCATTTCATTTATTAACCACTCAATTCATAAATATGTACATGACAAGGATATTTAAAGAATCAGTTCTAATTTGTGGCGGGAATAAAGCTCATATGGCTTGTTCTATCCCGTTAGTTAATTGTTAGATATATAGAATTATTAATTATTGTATATTTTTAATAGTTATATGTATTGTGTGGGCGGAAAATTTGAATTATTTTTGCAAAAACATGAGGCATATTAACAGGTTTTTAATAACACTCTGAGATTTTGGTAAGTAAATCAGTTTTTAGTTTAGATTGAAATAGGGATGACGATTCTATTGATCTTAATGATGTTGGCAATTTATTCCAAGCTCTGGGATCGGCTGATTTGAAAAGATAGTAGGATAGTCGCACATAATAGTTCATATGTGGGAAAAAAGAAAAGCAACTAACCGAGAGAGCGCTGTTTAAGGTGTCCTCTGGGTCTAAAAACGCCAGTTCCCTGAATATAGGATAATGGGACGTTTCACACTTCTCCATTCATAAACTTCTGAATAAATATATTACAATAAACTACATGTACTAAACATGTAGCTTATCCTTGGCTATGTTGGTCAGCAGATTTTCCTTGTATCCGTGTGTTCTAGTGTTTACAAATATTTATGAACACTAAAACACACGGGCACAGGGAAAATCTTCTTGTCTACAATAACCACGGAGACAAGTTTCTAATTGTGTTAAAAAGAGGTATATCATTCTATGAGTGTAGTGTACTTACTGTTCAGGATCCCGTACGTGACAATTGACATCCATAGGGAAGATGATAAGGAACTAATGGCCAGTGATCCAGCAGAAAGAAGTCCACCAAGAATAACACAAGTCCTACAGCCCCATCTATCGGTTACCCAACTTGCAACCGGCGCTAGAATAGAATACTCTCACATGTCAGTTTGGAGGTTTAGTGACTATATCTCTCTTAAAGTTGTGTTTTAGGCTATAATATATTTATCAAATCCAGATCTGATGTAGAGGGGACATAAATGACCAGCTGTCTCGCTTTTTGTACATCACAGCTTACTGGGCTATTATAACATTTATAATACATGTATGTAATTAATTGTGATATATTTGACACATACCGATGATGCGGGACAACACTTACAGGACATATGTTTGATTTTAGAAAATCTTAATCATTGATAATCAATGCTGCGAATCATGGGGCCTCGCTCGCGCAGTCGGCAGAGAGATAGTCTCGCTTAACAGTATTTCAGTCATGAATATGAAGACGTGGTCTCCTTGTGGCAGAGCAGATTTCCACTGCTATTTTATTTGGTGCTGCCTCACCGAGAGGACTTGACGAAGACACCCAGCAAGCCCCCTCACCCAGTCACATTATACTGACACCGGGCCAACCAGTCGCTGCTCTAACTCCTATTGCTGAGCGCCAAGCAAAGCAGCAGCAGCTCCCACTTTTAAAGTCTGGATCTCCCAGCCCTGAGGCGGACGCTCTACCAACTGAGCTATCTGGGCTGGTCAAATCAAATTGAAATAAGTTTTAGCGGATTTTTCACTCGATCAACGTATGTGGAAGAGTTGCCAGATTTTCGCGGAATGTCGGGGGCCCGGTGTTCTCCTCCGCTATATCTACCAAAGGCTCCATGTAAGTGAAATGTTCTTGAGTGCGGCGTTAAACACCAGTCAATCCTTAAATCCTTAATAGATCAATGAGACAATGTCTTTCTTAGCAAACATGTCACTATTTCTTCCTTCTTTGTCTTTGGATAACAAACTCACCGTTTGATGCGTTGGTAAATAAAATGACGATATGTTGGGTTTGATACAATTTACTAGTGCATGCATTGGAAAGTCCCTATTTCTGAGTGGGGTTTTTAAGCCCTTGTGGAAGGGTTTCCTCGAGTAAAGAACCAAATTTTCTCTACCACGAAGCCTGACAACCCCAGCTAACTTAACACGTGGAAATAAGAAAATTTCAAGGGTTCTTGATTACCTTTGCAGACAAAATGCTGGGATAAAAGACTCACCAAGAACGCATTGTATCCCAAGCAACAGGGATCCAGCCCATGAAGTTGCGGCTTCGTCTTGTTGGAAGGCTTCTAACAGGTGGAGATGCATCAACCCGACTATCCCCATGGAGATACCTTCCATAAACTGAAAAATGAAAGATGGCGTAAAAAGAACCTTTTGCTGAAATCCTATATGAAAAAAGTCCAGATTGATTTGAAAGTACAAATGTAAGCGAAGAAAAGTATGCACCTGAGAATCCCATCGGGTTTCTGTATTTTTCCAAGACGGAAGAAGTTAGATGATATCTTTATTTTTGCTCAAAATTCAAAATTTGGATATCATTGTGTATTTTGAATTTGATTTGTTATTTACCAGTGATAGAAACACACTTCTAGCCTAGACATGCATACAAGCGCTCCACTGATTCGACAATTTTAGCCAGCTAAATGATTTAGTTCAGGGGGGGGGGGGGGGGCATACAGCCTGTCGATAAATCTAACAATGTAAACTAAATCAAAAAGACCTGAAATGAGTGTATTTCAACGCCGATGTTACTAAGTTTCTGATTTCTGTGTGGGCTCCAATGGTACGTATGCTTTTACACAACTGATTAGACATTTTAAACCTCAACGGACATGTATTACGTGGGGGTCTCCGTGGCTCAGTAGGTAGAGCGTTGAACAAACAGCCTTCCACCAATGGGTCGCGGACTCGAATCCCACTCAGTCCCCCCCCCCCCCCCCCCCAAAAAAAAATATTTGTCGTAAGCTCGTGTTTCTCTTTTCACGTAAATGTCATGGGGGCCGTTTCACGAAGCCGTCGCAAAGTGCGATCAATCGCAGTTGCCTTGACGTATCTGTTCATTATAGTATCCATTGAAATGCGACTGATTTGTGAAACGAGCTATTATAAATGAAGGTTAAGACGGCGAGTGGACCTTTGAAGATTTGAACGATTCTAACGTAGGGTTCGAGTGAAATTTTCCGTTGGATTGGGCTGGATTCGAACCTACTTGTGTATGACCCATCGCTGGAAGGCCTGAGTCAAACAATCGCTCTGCGAACCGCAAAAAAAGTATCCGAAACTTCTGTCCACGACACCAAGAAGAGGAGTGTTAAGAACACGAAACCCATGAAAGGAAAACCGTGAATATTTATGAAGAAAAAAGAATAACAATACTTGGCAAAAGATCTTACCAAGCTGGTGAATGAAGAACAAAGTACTACCCATGACCAGGCAGAATCGACATCTTTAACCATGGACTTCCTATTCTGTGACTGAAGTTCATATTCTACGCCATCTTGGTGTGACAGTATGTTTTCTAATGGATATTTCGAATTGTCTTCCTCCTCTGCTGAAGCCATTTCTGCAGAATAAACTTACAAGAAAAAACCAGTAATCATTCCAGAAGTAACACCCTTGCACAGTAAAGAAAGATTAGACAGAGGGATTTTACCGCACAGTCCACGGCTTTGGGAAGTCATTAAGGAACAATTGCAAAACGTTAATGAAACGCAGCAGATAAATTAGGGTGTTTTGCTTCAGGTAAGCGGTAACTATTATCATAAGAGTGCAAATGTCACATGTGCAATGACGTAAGACATGCGGAAGACCTATTTAGGCGACCTAGGAAGATGTAAGATGTAACCCAGTTATTATTAGCAGAACACTTTTCGTCAGTCATGTGGAACAAAATGCAACTTTTTTGTTAGGTAATGTTATATTTCACACAAGAGTGAAGTCCGCATCTCGCTTGAATTTCTATATAATGTATTCAATTATGTAACAATTTACCTTGTTAAAGTAGCATGAGCTGCCAAATTTCACACTTTTTTCATAATTTCTGATCGTCACGACAGTAACAGGCTTTGAAGGCCATCGAAAAACTAAATGATTGGCGTTGGAATGAGGAAAATCCATACAGTATGTGGCCTGTACGAACCAAAAACGTGCTCGAAAAGTAAACAAAAATTGAATAACCGGGACGACCATTCACTCATTCTAATCCAAAGACAAAAACAATACTTTATCGTACATTTTCGAGACTAGAAGCACTAAAAAGCTTCTGATTTATACATCTTGAGAAAAATAGCCAATAGTTTCAACATTCTGTTTAACCATCAAAATATCAACATTTTGGCAGCTCATGCCACTTTAAGGAGTCTTGGCCATAATAATTGAGAAAGAAAAAACACTGCTAAAATGGCTATATGCTCTGGCCAATGTTCATTTGCACAACTGCAGCGTGTAAATTATGACTGTGCAAACATGTATAACTAAACATGGCCACGTCATAAGTTGCCAAAAGTAGTCTTATCCACGTTGCTTGTTGAAAGACAATCATTAAGATACCAGCATATGTATATGGCTAAAAATTCGGTGGACCTACTTGTTGAATCGTCCAGTTTGTAGAAGTGAATTTGTCCGTTAGGGATCGCTGTGAAGTCATCGAATCTGCACATACACATGTATCCCACGCACTCACCGAACCACTACGTTTTGATAGAACAACCAACATACATTATTACTTAACGTAATGTTCTCCTTGGTTATTGTTGAGTGCGGCGTACAACATCAATCAATCAACCAACCAACCTTTATTATTCTTACAGTTTGAAGTAAAAACAATAACTTGGCCCCGATGGGTTGCTTGGAATTTGCAGATATCCTTAACAGTCATTGTGTCTATGAACATATTGAGTATTTGATGGTGTATAAGAATTTGAGCCAGCTGTGCTTAGGCACAACCTGGACCAAGCTCAGAGTTAAAGGTTCTTTCTCCAACATCTTACTAACTCTCAATCTGGAAGTCGTCCCGAGCCACATCTCGCAACCTCTCGATTAGGACAAACTTCTGCTCAACATACAGTCTTGTCGATGGTGTTAACGTTTCATTAAATCCAATAAAAAATAATTAAGGCATCACCACTAAGTAATTTTAACACACACTCATGTACAGAGGTGTTATATATACCGACAAAGGAGCAAAGTTGTTGGGCGGAGACAGGTGGGGCATGTTCGCTTCGCATTTACCTTGTTAAGGCCTTTCTTTTTCATTTTCAAATGCTTGACATTTGAAAAGTTGAAAAAATGAATACCGATTTTACGCCACACACGATTCAACATAGGCATAGATTCAACATAAAAACCCTGATTTGCAGAAAGTCTAAGGGTCTGGAATTATTCAAAACTAAACATTTTCCAGACATATATCTAATCTATCTTTTATTAACCAACCTCACGCCATGTAAACGTGACTTGCAGATTTAAAATTAAAATGTCTGTAGTGCGGCGAAAATCTGAATATTTAATAAATCAATACGTCTCATACAGATCGATGTCAATTAACAAATTGAAAACTAACTTTTACTGCTCTTCCGTATCCAATTCAGCTTCCTTATTGCCGGCCGCATAGTAAACTAGCTATTCCGATTTTAATTTTAGATCTTTTTATTTGACTATGATTGTGAACATCATAGATTTACACCGTTTTGTATTTTTTTTTACAAATTTACATTTACGACAAAAAGTTATTCCATATTCCTATTTCATTGACAATCTTTTAAACACCTTCACAAATATCCCATCAAACTTAAGAGAAAACAAGTATCAATCACAAGTTAACCATTGGTTTGATAACAAGATAAATATAGGATTTGAACTAACAGCCCATTGTTGGAAGACCTGGGTAGGAGTTGGAGACTAATCATCGGCTGACTGAGCCCCCAACATAAATGAACTGATATGGAATGTGATGGGGTAAAACAGCAACCAATCATCCATTCAATAAGCCATGCGTGATAGATGTAATGAATTCCGCTTTAGTGAAGACTACAATAAATTGGGCGTTTATCTAAAATCGAATGGATGATAAACGTGTTCATTTCTGATATAATCATTTTATCTTTATATACTGAACCGCAAAAAACGTCACTCCTTTTCTGATATTGATAATCAGTGTATTTCAAATGGATGTAAACAACACACTTATCAACGGAATGATTCCAAATTTGACATGATCACTCATCATCATTGGCAGACAAATGTTTGAGAATTTCATGTGAAAGTGAAGACAGGTGACGCCACAATGCGATCTGGAAGTCAATAATGGGTATGGCCACCATGGGCGTTGATTATATGATTGTATGTTCTCTCTAAATACCTTGTCAATGTCGTCTAGTAACATATCCACTCTCGAGGGACAAGAAACTGTTAACAGTTTTGAGCATTTGCCTTTCCATGAGCTGATTGACTACTCTCTCCCGACCACACCACCTCCCCCACAAAATATTAATCTCCAGCTTTTAGAAAACATGTGTTTCGACCCACTAGAGCTAAATGAATCAGACCCTTGTAAAACTGTTATTGACGACAATGCTTACGAGCTCCAGCATTGGACGAACATAAATCCCAACCAATCCAAATATTTTTCTGAATCTAGTCTTAAGCATAATTTCCCTTCCACCTCTTCTGAACAGTTCTGAGTTTTTCACATGAATGCACGCAGTCTAAACAAACACTATGATGAAATTTCCGGTCTATTGCTTAATCTAAATCCCAAATTTACAGTTCTAGGTTTCTCTGAAAGCTGGCTTCACTCACATTCTGAGCATCTTCATCATTTCCCCGGTTATAAATCCTTTTCTCTTTCAAGGCCAAATAGGCAAGGGGGTGGTGTTATACTCTTTGTCGACAATTCCGTCCAGTCCTGCAGGGTAAGAGATGATCTATCTTTTAGTCAACCTAATGGTACCTATGAATCCCTTTTTGTTGAAATTAATTTTTTTTAATACTATTTATATTGTTGGGATCATATATCCTCCCCCTGGAATTGACATAACGGCTTTTAACGACCATTTCTTTAACACCATTCAGAAGATTTCATCTAGAAAATGTATCCTGCTCAGAGATTTTAATATTGATCTGTTTAAAACCGAGAGCCACACACCTACCCTTAATTTTCTAAACAACATGAAATGCCACACATTACAAAACCTACCCGAGTTACGTCTAAAACTGCAACCCTTATCGACAATATTTTCACCAACTTTCACGAAGACTCGTTCTCCACTCAAGGTGACGGCAATTCTGATGCTGTGTGACCCATTACAGACGAGCGCGGCGATGTCGAGCTGTGAGGATCGGACCCATGTAAGGCCTGTGTCATCTGACATTTGCCTACCTCAAACGCCTGCGCACTGTGTCGCTGCTGATTGGTCTCTGGGGATTGTCAATGGTTGTCCTTGCAGTTTCCGCATCTTCTGCAGTTTCGTGCGTCAGACACCTTCGGCATCGTAGCCTTTTAAAATTTGAGAAAAACGGGAATTTAAACAAGCAAAGTCAAATCAATTTAACATGTACATGCCCAGTTATGTTAAAAAAAATCTATATGTTGTTCAGTCAAGACAAACAGCCCGGTTACCTCTTCCACTTACCCTGGCCACGCCGCTATAGGAGTGAAATAATTAACAATTCTCTAGCGCAGATTAAGCCCCAGGTGACTATCTTGCCATTCTATTGTATCCTTACAGATCAGTGCCATTTGGCAGTGTTGGACGTTTCAAACTTTTGGTCGGCTGTGGCGCAAAATACCACTATTTGAAGGAAAGTCGAGCCCTTTACAGTCCCTTTATTCAGCAATACACAGCTCTTCAGAAAGTCGTTTGTTCCTATTCCACTTCATATCATGTACAAATCGTATTCATTTTAGCGTTAAAAAGGTAGACCGATTGATGTTTTCCGCAACACTCAAGCTTATTTTATTTACACGGCGACCTTTATTTGATCTGAATGGGGTTCGAACCCGCAACCCATCGATGTAAGGCTTGTGACATACTGTGAGACTTTCACCCTGCCGACTGAGCCACTGAGGTCCCGAGAAAAGTTTAAAGGTTTTAATTATAAAATATGCCATTCCAACATTAACGATAATTTTGTTAGACTGGGCTTCAGATGATGCGTTTCTATTTTCCGTATCTCAATAATGTTGAACGAGCTGCAGGTATTTTCGAATAAACATTATAAAACGTCTGGAGGCATTTTATCTAACGAATATGTCATTTCACATTTTTTATCCCATGTGTTGCAATCCCGAGACAAGTTGTTCCTCCGGCTCAGCCCAACCAAAAGACAAGCTATACTGGCCAACAAATACGTAATCCCTGAAAAATAGAGAAAAAACGCAGTTTGAACTGAAAAAAATATGTCTTACTTATGACCTTCAAAATGTAAAATCAACTTTTAAACCAGTCATATAGAACAGCCGTGGTAAACCCGTGACAAATGTAAAGATTTAATTCTTCGAGCTACAGAACATGTAAAGCTAAGTTATCTCAAAATGGAGAATAAACAATAGAATACAACCAATCATTATTATTATTACACTTTTTATCCCCCGAAAAAAATCATTGGTGTAGGGAGATTGTTGGCAAACTGATGTTGTAGAAACGATTGTGATTAAAAATTCTGGCGATAAGAAATTCCCATTAATGGCAATAAGCTATAAAATTTATTCGAGATATCGTTAGCCAAATCAAAAGTGCATTTTAACAAAATAAAAAGATGCTGTATGAAAACTTGTTACTTTGAATGTGTAGAACACATCCCTAGAGCCGAAGGTCAATAGCGCATATAGCCTTCATTAGCTTCCAGTGAGACGTCGGATCTGTTGAAGGGATAACTGCGCGGATTTGAATCCTTTAGAGCACATTTGGGATAGGATGGGCAGAAACATTCAATCCCTAGAGCCTCCTGTATATGCAGGAATTGGAAGCCGCATTATTACGTGCTATTGACCTTCTGCTATAGGGATGTGTTGTTCACACTTAAAGTGACATTTTTACTTCAATATGTTCGCTATGTGAAGCTAGATGGACTGTGAAGTTTCATACTTACAAGCATCTTTTTATTTTGTTAAAATACACTTTTGATTTGGCTTACGATATCCTGAATAAATTGTATAGCTTATTGCCAATAATGGTGATTTCTTATCGCCAGAATGTTGCCCTTTATAATCACATTCGTTTCTGCAACATCAGTTTGCCAATAATCTCCCTACACCAATGATTTTATTGGTCGGTGCAGACTTTCCAGGGGGGGGGGGTGCTTAAGTTAACTTTGTGTATATGACACGCTCATAGGTCTTTTTATTAGGAGAATATACAAACTTCTAGCAAAAGCTTCAGCTTATAGTGCTCCTATTTGAAACACATTTATATGCATTAGCGCCACAAAAAATTACAACAGAGTTCGAAGAGCATGCAGCGTGTGCATCATATAAAATCTGGAGTAAAGGTACACCAGTCCGGATTTCTGACTTCTAAATCACAATATTCCAAAATACGGCCATCAGTCTAAAAAATAACATTTTTGCATTCAGAAACCCGGACTACAACTTATGCTACCTTGCTAAATATGTCTCTTGACTTCTACTGTGTGAGAATTCGTTGGGTTGAATTTGACAAAGAGTGTTATCATGCTTGGAGAGTTTCTTACCTGCAAGATAAATTGAGTAGGCATAGTCGCCTGTATGTTCAAGTAGCATAGCTGAAAGAAAGAAATATAAAAAATTGAGAAACATAATGTGAATAAATGCTTAGATAAATAAAGCGCATCGTGTTTATGGTCAAAGACCTGGTTGTTTAACATACAAGTCGACATTGTCATGTTTCCTGTGGACGGAATTCTAGGCCCATGTAGGTAAGGTCATCGAATTACTAATGTAAGTTTAGCAGTTTTAAATAGAAATATTGCCCAGACGTTGCTTTGGCAAAGCCAAATGCAACGAGTTCAACCAATGACAGAAACATAAAAACGGGGGTTATAAAACTTCATTAACACAAAGAGATCAGACCACGACATTGACATTATGTTAAATGTTAAGTTAGGGGAAAAAACATAGCGGACTTCCTGCTGAGAATATGCCGAGCACAATGAACTATATGCGTGAAATGGAGATCTTCAACTATCGATGGCGGCACGTTTTACTTAGTCAGATCCAGACCAGACAATTGTGATTGAATTGTGATTCAAAACGATGATTTAATAATTACTCACTAGTATGGCGTACATCATTCATACGAATGGACGCGCCAATAAGCTAAAACAACCAACCAACCATCAACTTTTTTTTTAGAATGGATCATATTTAGTTTATATATAATCGCTATTTCAATATCAGTTTGAAACATGTTCGTTTGTTCTCACCTGCAAAAAGAGGGCCTACGATGAAGCACAGTCCGATTCCACATAACTCATATCCAATGGCTTTCGTTAAATTCTTTAGTCCGACAATTTCTAGAGATACTGGTACATACAAGGGTGGTTCGACGTTGTAATAAAAAGTCGCTATGAACAGACACGTTACTCTTCCAAGCTGACTGTGAGATACTGTAGGCAAAACCAGAAGGGCAATTCCAGCGATGGTGTATGCTCCAATAAGTAAGCATAATTTATCCAGTCCAGATCCCAAGCCGACGAGTAACTTGGCTAACACGCCAGCAATTCCCATTGCCAAAAATATAGCCTGAATGTTCGCCATGGAACCATTCAAAACAATTACGTATTTTGGCACGTGCAGATACAGAATACTCATTGCAAAATTACTCATTGAAAATGCTAAAACTAACAAGATAAATGCTCTACTGCGAAGAAGATTGCTTTTTGGCACTGGTGTCGAAGACGATTTATTTTTGGTTTGACATACTGTCCAGCATTTTGCTTTATGGTTTTTCAGTTTTTGTTTTTCCAATGTGGACGGACGTTGTAAAGCGCCGAATGCGCATACGTGTAAAACTAGCCCAGAGAGTATCAGGACTGCCCCTCTCCACCCGTAACTTTGTTCTAATTTTGATAAGATGACTGGTCCCAACATTATGCCAAAGTTTACACCAAGAACAGATATGGCACTTGCAAAACTTGTATGACGTTTGAAATAAAATCCACAGATTACATATGAAGGAGTAAGAAATAATCCAGTGCCACAACCTGAAAGTTAAAGAATAATATAGGCATTAAAAGATTTCTGATGACCCGCGTTGAAAATCAATAGGTTTTCACTCCATTTATTTGTAAAAGGCTTAGATAAAGCTTCAAGAAAACGTACTTACACTACAGAATACACTTATATAATAGACACTTCTTAATAGAAATGACGTATATTGGCTAATTCTATTTCAATGAAATGTTCCCTTTATTTTGCAGCCCATAAAACTTTAAGGTATGCTCGTTAAAACAATCTACATACGTGCTTTACAGGCACACTTCGATGAATATCTTCGTAAAAAATACCGATTTGGGATGTATATCATATGCGACAGCATCCACTATAACTACAGATATATTTCTTTCACATACTGTTGAGTATTCCGTATGTGAAAATGGACATCCAAAGTGATGAAGACAAGGAACTAATTGCTAATGATACAGAAGAAAGTAGTCCGCCAAGTATGACACACGTCCTACAACCCCATCTATCTGCCATCCAACTAGAGACCGGTCCTACAATAAAATATTGATACATTTGTGTTGGCATTAAAGAAAGTTATGGATAAACACCAATGCATTATTTTCAGTGAACTATCGCAATATATATCAGGCGTTTTGCTCAAAGCAGTTACATGTAACGACTGTGAACTCGGTGTCGAAGCCGAAGGGGACTATTATAAGTTTGCGCTCTGCCCGTCAGTCAGTCAGTCCGGTTAATCAGTGTGTCGGATATTTTTCCTTCTAAACGCTTAGAGATACTGTGCTGTAATATAATATGTGAGGTTACTATGACGAATTACAAATGCTTGCGTTTCGCTCAGGTATTTTTAAGAAATCATTGCCCAAGGGTTTTTGCTATGAAAAGAAAAAATAAGCACCCAACCATCCTTTGTTGATAGTTTGACCAATGAACTATAACTGTGGAATGGACACGCCTCATTGGTTGGTTTGAATCTGACTTTGTGAAAAACGCCGCCATTGCTGAGTGATGTGTGCGTGTATGACGGATCTGGATCGATTCTGCAACATCTCTTAGTAATGGCGGTGTTCGATGCAAATCAAATACCACGTGACCCCATTCCACGTTTATAGTTCATTGAGCGACTATCATAAGACTAGCTCACCATGTTCTGAGCATAGAATTTTCCGATTAAGATAAATTGACAAGAGAAACTAACAAAAATTCATTGAAGACAAAACGACTATTACTTTGGGCTTGTTAAACAAAAACATTAAAACATTTCCATGCTTATTGGGAAAAGAAATATTGCTGATTTAGCTGCAGCTTTCCGTTGGCACGATGCAACTATATCCCACATACTTCCAGGGAAGAAAAAAATATAATTCATGAAAGGGAATCAAAGAATTAAAGAAAAAAAATCAAATAAAAAATGTAAGTTGTTCTTCTAACAACCTGAGCAAACAGACCATACCTAACAGACATTGAATGCCAATGAACAATGATCCAGCCCACGCTGTCGTAGTTTCGTCCTCATTGAAGACTTCCAACAGATACACGTGGATTATGCCAACAATGCCTAACGAGATGCCTTCAAATATCTGAAAATATAAGAAAACCTTTATCACTATACATCTCTATCTGCCGTTCTAAATATATGCACGATTTGTTTACTAAACGGACATTCAAATTTAGCGCCACGCTTTTCCGCGTGAAATTTAAAAAAAAGAAAATCAGAGTAGGAATTTTGGATTTGGAGAATACATCAATTTGAAACTCTGCGACATTTCTGTCAATTCACTCGAAATGATACTCACTAATTAATAAATGCTTAGTTCTATTTTTTAACATGTGTTTAACATCAGAAGTAATTTGTGACAGCTCTTTTCCCGAAGGAAACCTCAGACCTTTGTCGAGTATCTGGCAACTCTTCCGGATGTGGCGATCAAGTGAAATATCCGCTCAGAAGTTTGCCAATTTTTATTTGGTCAGAGTGGGATTTGAACCCTCTCGGGACCGATGGAAGGCCTGTGTCGGGCTGAGGGACTCGCTGTAACCCATTGAGCCACCCGGGCCCCTCATTACATTGAACAGCGTGATACGAACAAAGGTGTACATACAACATTTAGTATAGAGACTTACCATATTGGCAAATGTCGAAAATAACACCACCCACGACCAAACCGAATCGACATCCTTTGGCGATTTGGCAGTGTTCCTCTGACTAAACTCATACTCCACATGCATCTCTGCTCGATGATCTGATTGGCTAGCTGAATCATCGTCATCTTCCCCTGAACTCATTTCTGTGAAAGGCGATAAAACTATATGCAACTATAAAACCAAACATTAATAATTGAGTATGCCATTTTAAGTTCTCCGTTAATTTTTTTAGGAAAAAAAACATCACTCTATCACGGAAATCATAACCGCATTATTTAAAAATGCGGTTGTCTATGTTAGCTGTCTATGTTATTTTAAAAAAATATAAAATGACTATCGCGGTCAATACCTTGTAGTCAATAGCGTAACTACTATATTGTGCAAATATGAAACACAGCATGTCAGCTTATTACGTAAGAAAATAAAAACTATGTTTGTTATCTCAAACAGCGACAAAATATATAGGCAATTGTCTGTCAGGAAACATTTTTATGATGTTCTTCCGACTATTTTTGTTTCGGATTATTGGCACACTCGCCGCCATAGCCTTTCTTTGTAGCACTTTGTTAAAGTGGCACGAGCTGCCAAAATTCAGATTTTTTTCATAAATTCTGATTGTCAAGAGAAGTTCAGCGTTCAACGTACATGTACATTGGAAAACTAAAGAATAGACGCTCAAATAGAGTCATAGGTAGAGTCAGTAGTCCCTACGAACCAAAGACATGTGCTAATCATGGACAACATTCAAATAGCTGGGATTATGAGTTCATTTTTGGAGGTTTTGCTTTTTATACAGCTACATTGACGTACATATTCAAAATTAGCATAAGCGGAAAACTCTTATTTTGTACTTTTTGATAACCGGCAATTAACTAATTCTGTTTCAACGAAATTTTTCTTATATTTGGCAGCTTATGCCACTTGAAGAAAGCCAATTTAAACTGGTTGACTATATGTAAACCACTAAAATGAAACATTGTGCACAATGTATTATGTCCAGTTATGTTTAAAATGTCTAAATGAGGGTGCAAAACCATACGCTTAACTGAAGGCCGAATGCCAAAGCAGCGATCATTAACCGGTTATTAACTTTGTTGGACTCTCTGTCTGTCCGTAATCATTTCTTGTCATCACATCTCCTCCCACAGTTTTCATCATTTTGTTTTCGAAACTTGGTGGACATGTTGGATATCATGCGAGGATGTGCACTTCCTATTCTGGTTGCTCTGCTTTCGTTATTTTCAGAGTTATTGCCCTTTTCCGACAGTATACGAAGACATAGACAAATCAGTGTTTGTCATCGCATCTTCTCCCACGTTTGTATCGAATTTTTTTTATCTTGGTGGACATGCTGGATATCATGCGATTTTCGCTGTTTTGCTATTTTCAGAATTACTGCCCTTTTCTAACTGTACAGGAAGACATAAACAATAGGTGCATCGTGTATGGAAATGAAATTTTGTCTGCTCTTATTATGTTTCCACTTCCACAAATCATTTAAAAAAAAAAAAAAAAAAAAAAAAAAAATCCACTTCCACAATCTTATGTGGGGCCGGGGGGATACGTCATTCTCTGATGGCTCTTGTTTAGTTTAATTTGAAAATGAAAATGGTATTTATTAGGTATCTGCAATGTCGGCAAACCCCGAGCCCGGGGATGCATAAAATCGTGGTAAATGACAAGAATTATAATACTGCCTATTAAACCAGCTGGTAGTTGACCTAGTTTACGACCTGTTAAATGCCCAACAGTTTTGGTGTAAAGCACAAAATAAGTCCTACCGACAAATTTGAGAGTAAATGAGACATTTTAAACACATTTGAAACACAGCTGGACTTTGTGGATTTGTCTTATGTTAAATATTAAGGATTTTGCAAATAGTAAGCTCGTATAAATTCGCTTTCTTTACAAATACCAGAAATGTTACAACTGTGAGTGGGCCAAAAACGAATATAATTTTCACAAATCTGGATATGCCCTGAAGGTATTGTCACACGTCGTCAGTCAGGCGTATCGGACTGTTGTAAATATATGCCAATTAAGAACAAATTAACCTAGTAAGATGTGGCCTACTTAACGTCGCGGTACATGGTCAATTTGTTTTCTCCTCAATATCTAGAATAACTATATCATGGCCTAAAATCTGACGTTCTGCAAATTGATTATTTTGTAATAGATTGAATGTCGATTAGTTTATATAGATATACATTTATAAAACCACAATTTTAATATTCAACTAACAATGGTACGAAGTTCGGTGACGATAACTTACATGTATATCGTTATAATGCATCATTTAAAGTCATCGCGTATTTTCACCCCGTGTTTAGTGCTCTGATGCAACCTGTTCAATTAGCTGCCCGTGCCACTGCTGTTTCCCTCTTCTTAAACAGATCAGTGTTGTTATGTATCCTATGAACCAAAGCTAAGCGATATAAATACATTATTCTACATCTATTTGTGTACATACCTTGATCTGTGTTCTTTTCATTCATAGCTTTACCCGTATGTTTGTTTGGTACATGTACTTCTGGTTGCGTAAGTAAGCTATATCTCGTAACTAATTACTTGCGTCTCTCGGTACAATGACTTCTGACATAAGTAATGGGATACACAATTCATTTGACCGAGTTTGATCCTATAATTATATTTCACCGTCAATAGTCAGACTGACAGCCGATGTATAGGGTTGTATTCTACTGAATTAATTAATATGGGGGTTCCGATAATCATATTTTTCATATGAATAAGCAGCCAAAAGTTCTCGATTGCAGTTACTTCTAGAGTGAATCTTCAAAAAATATTAAAAAAAAATGAACAACTCCGGGTGGATGTTTAAGCACGACGTAACTTTGAACTGATCTAAAAGTGATGTTGAAGAAATATGCACAGATGGTCTATATACCTCACAGTGGACGCGAGTTCGTAAATCTTTTAAGAAACAACTTACCTTCGGAGCTGAAAAGCACTGATAACTCTATACACTGCTTGGAATATAAACGGGGAAGTTCTAAGTACACGTGTACCAACCACAGAATGATGTAATGCGCATTGAAATTCTGAACGCTTGGGAAAGGTAGTACACTTACTAGTTGGATCCTGGCTGTGGTCCTTGACGCTGGCTGATGTGGCTCACAGCCTAAAGAGCACCGGGCGAAAACAGTTTTCAACAGGAGAGACACAAAACACGTTACACAAGTCGATCATCAAATACAGTTAAGTGGGATAGACTTCTCCTTTGTTGAGACTTAAATGCGTACTCATGATCTGAGCAAGCGATGCTACTGTGATGAACAAATCAGTATGCTATATCTGTATAAGATACATAGATAAATAGCCAGATACAGACTCATTGACAGCGCCAAGCAGTATCTCTCGTATCTTACACGAGGGGAGGGGATGGGGGCTTATCAGAGGGCAGAAAAGTTGACGTGAGCTTGAGGACAACAAAGACCAAGGACCTTGGCAACAGAGCAGATACAGGCTTGAGGGTATTTAAATTTAAAGCAGATTAGTCTACCACAGCTGAGTGAGGGGGTGGGCTCTTGAAACCCCGATTGACATTTTGGGCAACTGGCGTCGTGGAGAAGGCTTCTTGAGATTAAGGCTGGATAAACCGTTTAGGTGAAGTGGTTATATTTCCTAAATGTATTATTTCTCCAAATTTCGCTGAAGTGACGATTTCGTTCAGCTATCCAGAAGTATGTATTCCCAATGTCATATAAGTTTGATGAGATTAGTTTCAGTCAACAATCGATGTTAAATCGATGGAAAAGCCGATGGACCGTTTAAGATGCGGGCAATCGATACAGCAATACAGCACAGTTTGTTCAAAGAATTAACACGGGCAGGTTGTTTTGGTCAGCTGACCCTGTTCTACTAAGCTGGTTTCAAGTTACACACAGGCTTACAGCATGGGGAATCAGATTTTCGACCATGTGTTACAGTGTAAGTCCATACCCTTTAACATGTATGCCCGACAGGTGTAGCGTACGTCATCTTAATAGAACGCGCCCGAGGGGGAAAATAACACTTATAGCAACAACTATCCAGATGTTGAAACCTCCAGATGTACTGTTGCCGAAGAGGGGAATCCGTTTGGAGTGGTTTGCTCGAGGCCTCAGTTTGCAGAGTGACACGTACAGGGCTTCCATAGATGCGTCACGGAATCGAATCCCATCCCCAAAACATTTCCGTTTGGGTTTATCACTTGATCGCCGTGTGTGGAAGAGTTGTCAGGAGCTCGGCAATGTCGGGGGATTTACTACAAGATTTCCTACAAGCCCGACCCCCCCCCCCACCCTCCCACAATAAATCTGGTGACGCTGTCATACATGTGGAATAATCGTAAAACATAATTGAATCAATCGACCAAGCTCATAAAAACACTCTGTTGCCAAATCTGAGGGCCCTGCTTAATGACACTCTTAATCATACAGATAAGGAATATCTTCGCTGTAGACTAAACGTTTTGAAATGGCAATTTATGAGAAATAAATTCAGCTTTTTATTGATGTAAGCTGCTTTTAAACAGACTACCATTTTACTTTTTCATTCTGGAATTCTTGAATAAATAGAATTCATAATATCAGAAACTGAATTTATAATATTAAGAATTCTATTTATATCATGCAACCATTTTATAGTAAGAAATGTTTGAAACTCTTTTTAAACGTGGGTTCCATACTAAAATCAAATTTCTGTTACACTTGACGAAGACACAGGTATAGCTGTCGAAAGATCGTGTTGTTCACATTTTTTTTTATCATTTTATGGTAATTAAAAAACTGGGCATTTCTGAATAATATAATTCATGTATTGATATTCAGATATCTCGATATTCTTAATAGATTTTTGATATCGTATACAGAGTTTTTTATATCAAATATAGAGTTTTTGATATATTAAATCCATTTATTGATATCATTTAAGATTGCGGTTTTAAGATTTAAGACGTCAACCGTCTCTTAAAAATACTAGTAACTTATTCGGGATATTCAGGTTAATTCTTGATATCATTGAAGATGACAACATTCATTGTATTTTGTATTTTGAAAAAAATATGTATGTAAGTAACTGCTTTAGAGCGACCTGGCGATGATGGACCCAATGAACAGTGTACGTGGAATTGACTTGTCTCATTGGCTGGTCTGAATCTGACTATGTAAAAACTATGTAAGTTGAAGCTCGCGCGTATAACAGATCTGGATCGAAATTGCACCATCTCCTAGTAATCACCTAGCGTTCGATTGAAATCAAATACCACGTGAGTTTCATTCCACTCATATAGTTCATTGGATGGACCTCTTTATCCAGCCTTCTTTATTGAAAAGCCATAACCTAACATGGAGTTGAGAGGCTGAAAGCATAGATCCAAAGATTCAAAACCAGTTGTCAAGTTGAATCATATAAATAGATGTCTCCTGCCAGAATGTTACTATAGGAACTCGTGTGTCTCCGGTTGTTGTGTGCAATCTTTCCATTGGCCTATTATATAACAAAACCCTTATGTCGGTGTGTAATAGACCCTAACTGCACACTAGTAAATACCATGCTATTATGTTAAGTGAAATATTATACTTATGATATCCCCATACGGTAGATAAAGGATTTCTAGGCTAAACTCACAATTTTGATAAACATTCAACTACCTTCATTTGGCCCAAATATTTAATGAAGCCAAATCACATAGGACAATTTGTACTATATTGTATATGATGTGTATATTAAATGATATCAGAAATTGAATGTATAATATCATAAATAGAATTCTTGATATCGTAAATACAATTCATGATGTCATGAAAATAATTTAAAGTGGCATGAAACGGAATTCTAGCTAACTGTTGGTTATTTTTATCAGAAAGTTTTTCTTAAAACGTGTAATTCAGAAACGTTTTAGTGCTTCTAGCCTCGAGAATGTACGATGCAGTGATGTTTTGAACTAATTTTGGCTTAGAATGAATGAATGGTCGTCCCGGTTATTTAAATTTTGTTTACTTTTCGAACACTATTCCGGTTAGTATAGGCCACATACTGTATGGATTTTTCTCATTCCAACGCCAATCATTTAGTTCTTCGATGGCCTTCAAAGCCTCTTACTGTCGTGACGATCAGAAATTAGGAAAAAAAGTGTGAATTCTTGCAGCTCATGCCACTTTAAAGAATTCCCTATAAACAAACAACTGGGTATTGGTTAACAATAATCGTTCGTGAATTAATCGTGATTTTAGTCTTTGTGCATGGGGAGAGTAGGAGGGGGACATATACGCATCTGGAGCCTGTTTCACAAAGCGGTGTAGATGTATTTTTTGCGTAACTTTCTTACTAACGTATCTCTACAGTATGGATTTCTATGGCAGTTACGTGAAAACTTACGCTACGCCGCTTTGTGAAGCAGCATGCAAAATCCAAAACTAGCTAGTTTATGAAAACCATCGTAGGCGACTTGATTTAGGCCTAGTCGAAAGCTGTATGCGTTCTTCTTTGTTGAAATTTTGACTCTAAAAGAGTTGTCCGCCATGTATGACGGTAACCAATATAGTTTTAAAACATCCCACAACGTAACATATGTACAATTTAGGCGATGAACATGGCGACACGTTCGGTTCGTGTTGATTCAGTCTGTCTAAAAGTTTCCCACGGTTGAGAGAGCATTGACCTGCCTATGCGTCATGTATTCGGAAACCGTAATCTATCCTGCAGGAATATGAGCCTCGCCTGGTCTTCGATGAGATTCACACTTCCGAACCCTCATGCAAAAAGATGTTCCAATTTTCGAACTTTCCATGTGGTTCTCACTCGAGAATTTCATGTAAAAATACATTTAAATTAAAAACTACATTAAATTGTGTAGAAAGTAACATGTGTCTTACAATGCTACAGGACAAATTACAAACACTTAGATCACTCTTTAACAACCTTTTCAAGCTTTTTGATGAAAATATAGACCAAAGTATCGCTACGCCATCAAGTTCACTGGCGGAGGGATAAAGAAAATTTGTACATGATAACGTTGGCAGTAAGTTGGTGACATCGAAAATTCGCTACTATTCTCATATAACTTCGTGTCACACTTTTCCCCTCTACATAAGCTCCACAGCGGCTCCAAAAAAGAGGCAAGACAGATTAATTACATGACGCAACACAGAAATAACCCATAGACGCTTCCATTAGCCAACAGACAACACAAGCTGACAAGCGGTTCGGGAGATATATTGCAGCCAAGAAACAACCAATGAAAATATCAGGATTGAAGCCTAACAAAAGAACGAATGAATATACACACACCATAACTTAACAAAATACAGAGGTTTCCATCAATGAACTATTAATAAAATTTCAGAAAATTCCGAACAGTTGTTCAGGAAAATCTGATATGAAAATATCAGAATTTGAAGCTAGCGGAAGAACAAACGGACGTACACATTACAGAGGACTGCACCAATAACTATCTATACACAAAGAAAAAAGTTAGGCACCCCCCTGGAAAGTCTTCGCCGACAGATAAAATCATTGGTGTAGGGAGATTGTTGGCAAACTGATCTTGCAGAAACGATTGTGATCATAAAGCGCAACATTCTGGCGATAAGAAATCCCCATTAATGGCAATAAGCTATACAATTTATTCCGGATATCGTTAGCCAAATCAAAAGTGTATTTTAACAAAATAAAAAGATGCTTGTAAGTATATGAAACTTCAGAGTCCATCTGGCTTCACAGGGCGAACATATTGAAGTAAAAATATCACTTTGAGTGTGTAGAACACATTCCTAGAGCAGAAGGTCAATAGCGTATTTAGCCTTCATTAGTCTGAATGACAGCTTCCAACCTGCGTCTAATCCTTCCAGTGAGACGTCGGATCTGTTGTAGGGGTAACTACCGCCAATACCGATGTAATGCGGCTTCCAATTCCCCCAGATTTTTTACAGGCGGCTCTAGGGCTTGAATGTTTCTGCACATCCTATCCCAAATATGCTCTAAAGGATTCAAATCCTGACTCACAGCTGGCCAAGGCAGAGTTGTTACAGCTTCGTTTTGGAAGTAGGCTATTACTGCCCAGGAATGATGTCTGGCGTTGTCGTCCATGTACACAGGTCTTGAGCCTAATGTGTGGTTCTCAAAATGAGACACGACTACTGGTTGCAGGACCTCCCGAATGTACCGGTCCCCTGTGAGGTTTCCTCGTATAGTGACCAAGTCCAGTTTGCAGTCGTGAGAAATGCACCCCCAAACCATTACAGAGCCCCTTCCATAAGGAACTTATGGATGGATGTTCTTGGGTGTATACGCTGTGTTTTTGTTCCCCAAACCCTCATTCGCCCATCCGTGACGTTGAGCAAGAAACAACTCTCGTCCGACCAATGGATTCTTCGCCAGGTCCTCAAATTCCAACCTCGTCGTGCTAAACACCAAGCCAAACGTATCCGATGATGGCGATCTGACAATAGGGGGCGTTTGATAACTCTCCTTGTACACAGGTCTGCAGCTTTTAATAGGTTTCTCACGGTTCTTGTGCACAGACGTTGGTTGGGTAACCATTGCCGCTTCAAAGATGGACTTGATGCAAATGGATGACATCGTACCAACGGTTTATCACGGTTCTTGTGCACAGACGTCGGTTGGGTAAGCATTGCCGCTTCAAAGATGGACTTGATGCAAATGGATGACGTCGTACCAGTCAGATCAGTGCCCTATTTTCACGCTGTGATGTTACAGGTGGTCGGTCCTTCACAGCACCAGTTTCTTCGATCTGCTTATCACTGTTTAAACATCTCCTGTGACGCCACCCTATTGTTCGAGCGGCCGATTATTTTTCACGAATCGTCTGCAGACTCTTACAAGCAATACAGTCCTTCAAATGAAAATGATTTACCACACGTGCACATTGGAAACGAACAATTGCTGCTTCACAATAAAGGGTGATGTTTGCCTTATAAAAGGGGATCACAGCCGGTTTGTCTTAATGGAGCGCTTTAAGGATTCAGTTTGTTGGATATGTACGATTTTAAATAAACGAGTAAATAAATGCGGATTGTTTGCAATTGGAGACACAATTTGTAGATTTTTTTTAATACAATAAATATGTTTTAATACAATAAAAAATATTTAAATTACCGTATTTTATCAAATCGCTCAGTTCAGAGAAGCCAATATAACTAGACGTGAAGATTTAAGTCAAATTAAAAACAAAGCAGACTTGTTTTATATGGTGTGTAGACTGTTTTATCAGAAGAAAATCTGATTTATGCAGGGAAAGGGCATCTAACTTTTTGGTCAAATTAAAACCTCACTTAAATGCTTTCCTTCGTTAAAAAAAAATTCTTTGTACCGTAACGCCATTCAAACGAAATCATAGCGAAATGGGTAGAGTAGGTTGCAGTAAAATTGAATCCCCACTCTAAAATAATCAGAAAAAATATTTTATTTTTCCCACACATGATAAACTTTACAAGTATAAATGAACTGACAATCTGGCAATATTTTTGGACACCTAATAAAATAATATTTTTGGAAAATTATTTCCCAATATTTACAGCTCAAGTCATACCATATCAGAGCTTACTTGAAGTGAACTTCGTGTAACACGGCACCAGGCTCAGATTGCACCGGACGGTGCATAAAAGGGGCATAACAAAGAGACTGACGTTTAAGCCGGATAAACGCCTCGCCACTGCCGATTCTTAAAAAATAATCAGCTCGGCGCTCCGCGCCTCGTCGATTATTTTATAAAAATCGGCAGTAGCTCGGCATTTATCCTATACATTATGGTAGCCTAACTGACGCCCGATAGCTTTGTACAACATCCCTGCGTAGTGCATACCGAAAATTTGCCATTTTGGCAGTTTTTGCGTTACTGTCACACATGAATTGCCACAATCGTTCAGTAGAACATTATTCTTATCATCATCATAACTGGCATTACAGTTAACATTAATGCAGATTTATGATAATTAATTTCAGCATGGGGTGTCTAACGTTTTTCCTTGTGTATATGAAAAAGTCGTAAATTCTGAAGTGGTTCTTGAGTTTTCTTGCAGAAAAGCCTTTATTGACGGACGACGGACAGCACACGTACAGTATGTTCCAGCAACACATGTTGGGGGAGAGGGAGACATAATGAAAGTGGTTCACCCATGTTAATTCAGACAGCCCGCCTGCTGACAGAGTGGACCAATAAAAGTGTACAGCTTTCACTTTTTAATTGGCAAATATTTATGCTCACGTTCAAACACTCCGTTGGTTTTCTTTTCTTCCAATTGGAATTTCTTTTTCTTTAATTTATGTAGTTTAGCAAACCAAATATGACATATGGTTTAAATGTTGAGTTGATACCAATAACGGAGAACCCATCAACGTTAAAAACAGATTAATTCTCAGAAAACAATATTATTTAACAAAATTCCGGAAGTGACGGTAACACATTGACAAACCACATTTTCAATGCTCGTTAAATAGCGTATATAGAGAAAAGTTGTCAGGAAAAATGCGAAAGGGACTTCCAAATTAGCTTGATATACAAATCAGCCAGGGATTAGTTCAAGTAAATTGTACATGTATGCAACAGGGGACGAGAGGGGATTGCGGTATGCACTGTCTATATGTCTGGCTTTGACTGGTGTCATTGTCATATCTAATGTTAGAAAAAGAAAAACTATTTGGAAAAAGGTGTACTAAACTGGAATTCGCTGTCATAAAGAAGCACATTCAAATGTTCTGGACGTGACGTTCTATGCGTGAATACCGACATACAGCAGGCGCCGGCAATAATTTTCATCCCCGTAACTTGTACTATGATATGCCTAAATTTCGCCACCCTCTCAATGTTGGATACATTTTTCAGGGTTCCAGGAAATCTAACTATTGTGTACCTTAAGCACACCAAAATTTGACATTCTTGAAATAGTAAAATAGTTGTTGATATCGGGCCTTATTAGGGGACTTTTAAATGTTTTGGCTTCGAAAATCGACGTGGGTTAGCTGAGCAAGTACACACATTCTATCTGCGCATGTGGTGTACGCTATTTGTTACGAGCTATGACTGTCAGACAGTAACAATAGCAACTTCGATAGGAAATAGGAAATTTCAGACAACAAACTTAGGCATTTTATAGTACAGCGAATTTGAGACCTTTTAAAGAGAGTGTCAGTCATCCTAAATTCATTCGTTGGATTTACCTTTAAATGCTGTCTTGATCTCCAACAAAAAATGCGTCTTTGTGTTGTAATTGAAAAAATAAAACTTTTTTTGCAGGTATTTATTGTGTTCGGTCTCTAAGCTGTCAGTTTGTGAACATGCAGCAATTTCTGTCGTGGTCTAACTTCCAGAATTTAGTCATGTGAATGTCCGTGAAGCTGTCACCCATTACCCATTACCCAGTTCCCGATTCAAAACTAGGTCAATGTAGAGGATAAGTCCATTTGAAAATAGGGGTGAGAGCAAAAACACACGGCATCATACATAAACCGCAATACAGCCTCAGACAAAACAGACGCAGATCAATTGGGTAATGGGTAACAGTCGAATTGGGTAATGTGCTACACAACGCCTACAAAGCGATAATACGCGAGCACGGAAATGGGGGATGGACGAACTGGGTAATGGGTGACAGACAGGGGCGAATTGGGTAATGGGTAACAGTCGAATTGGGTAATGGGCTACACAAAGCCTCCAAAGCGATAATACGCAAACAGGGAATAGGAAATTGACGAACTGCGTAATGGGTGATAGGCAGGGGCGAATTGGGTAATGGGTAATGGGTGACAACCGAATTGGGTAATGAGCTACACAACGCCTCCAAAGCGATAATACGCGAAAAGGGAAATGGGGGATGGATGAACTGGGTAATGGGTGACAGACAGGGGCGAATTGGGTAATGGGTAACTGTCGAACTGGGTAATGGGCTACACAAAGCCTCCAAAGCGATAATATGCAATCAGGGAATAGGAAATTGACAAACTGGCTAATGGGTGACAGGCAGGGGCGAATTGGGTAATGTGTAACAGTCGAATTGGGTAATGGGCTACACAACGCCTACAAAGCGATAATACGCGAGCAGGGAAATGGGGGATGGACGAACTGGGTAATGGGTGACAGACAGGGGCGAATTGGGTAATGGGTAACAGTCGAATTGGGTAATGGGCTACACAAAGCCTCCAAAGCGTTAATACGCATACAGGGAATAGGAAATTGACGAACTGGGTAATGGGTAATGAGCTACACAACGCCTCCAAAGCGATAATACGCGAACAGGGAAATGGGAGATGGATGAACTGGGTAATGGGTGACAGACAGGGGCGAATTGGGTAATGGGTAACAGTCGAATTGGGTAATGGGCTACACAACGCCTACGGAGCGATAATACGCGAGCAGGGAAATGGGGGTTGACGAACTGGGTAATGGGTGACAGACAGGGGCGAATTGGGTAATGGGTAACAGTCGAATTGGGTAATGGGCTACGCAAAGCCTCCAAAGCGATAGTACGCAAACAGGGAATAGGAAATAGACGAACTGGGTAATGGGTGACAGGCAGGGTCGAATTGGGTAATGGGTAATGGGTGACAAGCAAATTGGGTAATGAGCTACACAACGCCTTCAAAGCGATAATACGAGAGCAGGGAAATGGGGGATGGACGAACTGGGTAATGGGTGACAGACAGGGGCGAATTGGGTAATGGGTAACAGTCGAATTGGGTAATGGGCTACACAAAGCCTCCAAAGCGATAATACGCAATCAGGGAATAGGAAATTGACAAACTGGCTAATGGGTGACAGGCAGGGGCGAATTGGGTAATGGGTAATGGGTGTCAAGCGAATTGGGTAATGAGCTACACAACGCCTCCAAAGCGATAATACGCAAACAGGGAATAGGAAATAGACGAACTGGGTAATGGGTGACAGTCAGGGGCGAATTGGGTAATGGGTAATGGGTAACAGTCGAATTGGGTAATGGGCTACACAAAGCCTCCAAAGCGATAATACGCGAACAGGGAAATGGGGGATGGACGAACTGGGTAATGGGTGACAGACAGGGGCGAATTGGGTAATGGGTAACAGTCGAATTGGGTAATGGGCTACAAAAAGCCTCCAAAGCGATAATACGCAAACAGGGAATAGGAAATAGACGAACTGGGTAATGGGTAACAGACAGGGGCAAATTGGGTAATGGGTAACAGTCGAATTGGGCAATGGGCTACACAAAGCCTCCAAAGCGATAATACACAAAAAGGGAATAGGAAATTGACGAACTGGGTAATGGGTGACAGACAGGGGCAAATTGGGTAATGGGTAACAGTCGAATTGGGTAATGGGCTACACAAAGCCTCCAAAGCGATAATACGCAAAAAGGGAATAGAAAAGTGACGAACTGGATAATGGGTGACAGGCAGGGGCGAATTGGGTAATGGGTAATGGGTAACAGTCGAATTGGGCAATGGGCTAAACAACGCCTACAAAGCGATAATACGCAAACAGGGAAATGGGGGATGGATGAACTGGGTAATGGGTGACAGACAGGGGCGAATTGGGTAATGGGTAACAGTCGAATTGGGTAATGGGCTACACAACGCCTCCAAAGCGATAATACGCGAACAGGGAAATGGGGGTTGGATGAACTGTGTAATGGGTGACAGACAAGGCCGAATTGGGTAATGGGGAATGGGTAACAGTCGAATTGGGTAATGGGCTACACAAAGCCTCCAAAGCGATAATACGCAAACAGGGAATATGAAATGGACGAACTAGGTAATGGGTGACAGGCAGGGGCGAATCGGGTAATGGGTAATGGCTGACAAGCGAATTGGGTAATGAGCTACACAACGCCTCCAAAGCGATAATACGCGAACAGGGAAATGGGGGATGGATGAACTGGGTAATGGGTGACAGACAGGGCCGAATTGGGTAATGGGTAATGGGTAACAGTCGAATTGGGTAATGAGCTACACACCGCCTACAAAGCGATAATACGCAAACAGGGAAATGGGGGATGGATGAACTGGGTAATGGGTGACAGACAGGGGCAAATAGGGTAATGGGTAACAGTCGAATTGGGTAATGGGCTACACAACGCCTCCAAAGCGATAATACGCAATCAGGGAATAGGAAATTGACAAACTGGCTAATGGGTGACAGGCAGGGGCGAATTGGGTAATGGGTAATGGGTGACAAGCGAATTGGGTAATGAGCTACACAACGCCTCCAAAGCGATAATACGGGAACAGGGAATTGGGAGATGGATGAACTGGGTAATGGATGACAGACAGGGGCGAATTGGGTAATGGGTAACAGTTAGGGGGGGGGGGGGTACACTGGAATCGGCGCGTCTGTCCGTCTGTCTGTCCGCACTAGTTTGTCCGGACTACTTCTTCTTAAGTTCTTACTCTATGCTAATAAAATTTTGTACACATAATAACCAGTTATGGTGTGCAGTTGTGCCATTTGCGCCTTTAGATATTTGCGCCTTTATTACCAGAGTTATAGCCCTTGAATTACTATATTTTTGTTAATATGTAGATATAGTTTGTCCGGGCTTCTTCTTGTACACTTTTTATTCCACGTCAACAAAGTTTTGTGTGCACAATATACATTGGAGTGTTATCGCTTTGCAGGCGTTGTGTAGCATGTTACCGTATTAGCCTGTGTGACCAATTAGCCCCTGTCTCTTGCCCATAACCTTAAACATGAGAAACATCCAACCTCACGCAAGACTATCAAAGGTATTGCACATACGGCAGATACACACACGGTTGTTACTACAGTCGAGTGGTTAGCTCACTAAGCTACAATGTATCCGGGAAGGTTACTTCAGTAGTAATGTCTACTACTGATCCTCATTCGAATACGTAGCAGGGCTCCCAGCCACTTTTGGACAATAACAAACTCGAAAAATAGGAATTTCATTTGAAAAAATAGGAATAAAATAGGAATTAAATAGGATTTAAAAGAAAGTAAACAAGGCTGTAAACAATTTCAATCTTTTTTTTACCAAATGTATTTTCATATAAAAATGCATGTGACTAAGATAATATTTTTGTTGGGCAGGTGATATTTCCAATATTTGACCTGCATAGAAGGGTGGACCAACTATCAAAGTTTTAGCTGTTGGGTGTCTTTTAAGAGCTCCAGTAGTACGTGTTCGGTAGCTCTCATTTCTCTTTCAAATATAGTTGTTCCCTAGTCAAGCGGCCATCAGGCCCGTAAATTTAGAGATTCAAGAACAGCCTTTATGTGTATCTATATAAAAGTGTATGAACATATACATTGTAGTTGAGACTTCCATCTGTTCTACAGCTCGACGTTGCGAGCTTAATGGCACGAATTGTTATCTGTAATCTAATCCATATCATGTATTGCTCGATTGAGCCATTCTGTGGACGAAATGTCGTCTGAAATAAAACTTTATTATTATGATGTGTCTCTGATATTGATGTGGGTTTGTTCTAAGACTTCCTTTTCAGTAATAATAACATAAATCTCAGAGCAAAACCATCAGAGAAGACATCTCAGCCCCCTCAGGTTCAGACTTCAGCATAGTCGATACTTTCAACCTTTCTTTCTTAACTTTCTTAAGATTTCAACCAGTTAATATGAGAGCACATGTGACGCAAATTGTGAAATCGGACTATGAAAGTGTGCGTTTGAGTATACGAAAGCAAAGAGTTCAAGGGTCAAAATAAAGTATCACCTGATGTTATATTTTGTTCCATTTTTACTAAATAATATTTCACTTTTTGAAGAATGTGTTTAAAAGTTGATTTTGATTGTTTATATACGTTTTACACAAGAATATTTCCATATATAATGACGACCAGAATTAACTGGTGGAGGAAAGCGTGTAAAGTGTGTAGTGCTCTCTCACATATAACACACCCTTGTATGAGGGCTAATATAACTCATATCAATACGATCGGGTGGGTGTGTGTGATTTGCCCTAACCTTGTTCGCTTATTATCGCTTTGGAGATGTTGTGTAGCCCATTGCCTTATTCGCCTGACACCCATTACCCAATTCGTCCCTGCCTGTCGTCGATTACCCAGTTCGTCCATTTTCTATTCCCTGTTTGCGTATTATCGCTTTGGAGGCTTTGTGTAGCCTATTACCCAATTCGACTGTTACCCATTACCCATTACCCAATTCGGCCCTGTCTGTCACCCATTACCCAGTTCATCCATCCCCCATTTCCATGTTCGCGTATTATCGCTTTGGAGGCGTTGTGTGGCTCATTACCCAATTCGCTTGTCACTCACTACCCATTGCCCAATTCGCCCCTGCCTGTCACCCATTAGCCAATTTGTCAATTTCCTATTCCCTGATTGCGTATTATCGCTTTAGAGGCTTTGTGTAGCCCATTACCCAATTCGACTGTTACCCATTACCCATTACCCAATTCGGCCCTGTCTGTCACCCATTACCCAGTTCATCCATCCCCCATTTCCCTGCTCGCGTATTATCGCTTTGTAGGCGTTGTGTAGCCCATTACCCAATTCGACTGTTACCCATTACCCATTACCCAATTCGCCCCTGTCTGTCACCCATTACCCAGTTCGTCCATCCCCCATTTTCCTGCTCGCGTATTATCGCTTTGTAGGCGTTGTGTAGCCCATTACACAATTCGACTGTTACCCATTACCCAATTCGGCCCTGTCTGTCACCCATTACCCAGTTCATCCATCCCCCATTTCCCTGTTCGCGTATTATCGCTTTGGAGGCGTTGTGTGGCTCATTACCCAATTCGCTTGTCACTCACTACCCATTGCCCAATTCGCCCCTGCCTGTCACCCATTAGCCAATTTGTCAATTTCCTATTCCCTGATTGCGTATTATCGCTTTAGAGGCTTTGTGTAGCCCATTACCCAATTCGACTGTTACCCATTACCCATTACCCAATTCGCCCCTGACTGTCACCCATTACCCAGTTCATCCATCCCCCATTTCCCTGCTCGCGTATTATCGCTTTGTAGGCGTTGTGTAGCCCATTACCCAATTCGACTGTTACCCATTACCCATTACCCAATTCGCCCCTGTCTGTCACCCATTACCCAGTTCGTCCATCCCCCATTTTCCTGCTCGCGTATTATCGCTTTGTAGGCGTTGTGTAGCCCATTACCCAATTCGACTGTTACCCATTACCCAATTCGGCCCTGTCTGTCACCCATTACCCAGTTCATCCATCCCCCATTTCCCTGTTCGCGTATTATCGCTTTGGAGGCGTTGTGTGGCTCATTACCCAATTCGCTTGTCACTCACTACCCATTGCCCAATTCGCCCCTGCCTGTCACCCATTAGCCAATTTGTCAATTTCCTATTCCCTGATTGCGTATTATCGCTTTAGAGGCTTTGTGTAGCCCATTACCCAATTCGACTGTTACCCATTACCCATTACCCAATTCGGCCCTGTCTGTCACCCATTACCCAGTTCATCCATCCCCCATTTCCCTGCTCGCGTATTATCGCTTTGTAGGCGTTGTGTAGCCCATTACCCAATTCGACTGTTACCCATTACCCATTACCCAATTCGCCCCTGTCTGTCACCCATTACCCAGTTCGTCCATCCCCCATTTTCCTGCTCGCGTATTATCGCTTTGTAGGCGTTGTGTAGCCCATTACCCAATTCGACTGTTACCCATTACCCAATTCGGCTCTGTCTGTCACCCATTACCCAGTTCGTCCATCCCCCCATTTCCCTGTTCGCGTATTATCGCTTTGGAGGCGTTGTGTAGCTCATTACCCAATTCGCTTGTCACCCATTACCCATTACCCAATTCGCCCCTGCCTGTTACCCATTACCCAGTTTGTCTATTTCCTATTCCCTGTTCGCGTATTATCGCTTTGGAGGCTTTGTGTAGCCCATTACCCAATTCGACTGTTACCCATTACCCAATTCGCCCCTGTCTGTCACCCATTACCCAGTTCATCCATCTCCCATTTCCCTGTTCGCGTATTATCGCTTTGGAGGCGTTGTGTAGCTCATTACCCAATTCGGTTGTCACCCATTACCCATTATCCAATTCGCCCCTGCCTGTCACCCATTAGCCAGTTTGTCAATTTCCTATTCCCCGATTGCGTATTATCGCTTTGGAGGCTTTGTGTAGCCTATTACCCAATTCGATTGTTACCCATTACCCAATTCGGCCCTGTCTGTCACCCATTACCCAGTTCGTCCATCCCCCCATTTCCCTGTTCGCGTATTATCGCTTTGGAGGCGTTGTGTAGCTCATTACCCAATTCGCTTGTCACCCATTACCCATTACCCAATTCGCCCCTGCCTGTTACCCATTACCCAGTTTGTCTATTTCCTATTCCCTGTTCGCGTATTATCGCCTTGGAGGCTTTGTGTAGCCCATTACCCAATTCGACTGTTACCCATTACCCAATTCGCCCCTGTCTGTCACCCATTACCCAGTTCATCCATCTCCCATTTCCCTGTTCGCGTATTATCGCTTTGGAGGCGTTGTGTAGCTCATTACCCAATTCGGTTGTCACCCATTACCCATTATCCAATTCCCTGTTCGCGTATTATCGCTTTGGAGGCGTTGTGTAGCTCATAACCCAATTCGACTGTTACCCATTACCCAATTCGGCCCTGTCTGTCACCCATTACCCAGTTCGTCCATCCCCCCATTTCCCTGTTCGCGTATTATCGCTTTGGAGGCGTTGTGTAGCTCGTTACCCAATTCGCTTGTCACCCATTACCCATTACCCAATTCGCCCCTGCCTGTTACCCATTACCCAGTTTGTCTATTTCCTATTCCCTGTTCGCGTATTATCGCTTTGGAGGCTTTGTGTAGCCCATTACCCAATTCGACTGTTACCCATTACCCAATTCGCCCCTGTCTGTCACCCATTACCCAGTTCATCCATCTCCCATTTCCCTGTTCGCGTATTATCGCTTTGGAGGCGTTGTGTAGCTCATTACCCAATTCGGTTGTCACCCATTACCCATTATCCAATTCGCCCCTGCCTGTCACCCATTAGCCAGTTTGTCAATTTCCTATTCCCCGATTGCGTATTATCGCTTTGGAGGCTTTGTGTAGCCTATTACCCAATTCGACTGTTACCCATTACCCAATTCGCCCCTGTCTGTCACCCATTACCCAGTACATCCATCCCCCATTTCCCTGTTTGCGTATTATCGCTTTGGAGGCATTGTGTAGCTCATTACCCAATTCGGTTGTCACCCATTACCCATTACCCAATTCGCCCCTGCCTATCACCCATTACCCAGTTCGTCAATTTCCTATTCCCTGTTTGCGTATTATCGCTTTGGAGGCTTTGTGTAGCCCATTACCCAATTCGACTGTTACCCATTACCCAATTCGCCCCTGTCTGTCACCCATTACCCAGTTCGTCCATCCCCCATTTCCGTGCTTGCGTATTATCGCTTTGTAGGCGTTGTGTAGCCCATTACCAAATTCGACTGTTACCCATTACCCAATTGATCTGCGTCTGTTTTGTCTGATGCTGTATTGCGGTTTATGTATGATGTCGTGTGTTTTTGCTCTCACCCCTATTTTCAAATGGACTAATCCTCTACATTGACCTAGTTTTGAATCGGGAACTGGGTAATGGGTAATGGGTGACAGCTTCACGGACATGTCATGTGATATTACATGGACATCAGCTGAAGCCCTGTCTTTGTCATAGTTTTACCCAAGACGAAACAAATAAAATAAACCATTTATGCTGACAAGTCATTTTAGTTGCTGTCAAACACATTGGAGATGAACGTTTAGTTACTTTTTATAAGCAGCAAAGATTTGAAATTGTGTCCGTTGTTGTCCGTTGTTAGGACACATTTTCTTTATCAATATTTTTATCTCAACGTCAATCTTATAGTTTCTTTGGGTATTTCAACCGTTCAGCTTCTCACGACGATTTAAATTAGGAAAAATCTAAGCCAAAGTTAGTTCAAAACAGTACGTGAGACTAGAAGAATAAAAAGCCTCTGAATTGCTCGTCTTGGTGGTTGATTGATTGGTTGCTTTAATAGCTTATTGGCGAGTCCATTCGTATGAATGATGTACGCCATGCACGTCTTGAGAAAAAATATTCCACATTCTGTTTTAACAAAAAAATTATTCACATTTCGGTAGCTCATGCCACTCCAATGTACCGAATGTTTAAGTGATCTTATATCTCGAGTCAATTGACTTTCTTCACAAATGTCAGAAGGCTACGGCGACGGGTGCACCTTAAAGATTTACATTGCAGACAGAAAAAGCTCGCTGAGAGAAAATGTGTTAGAGCGGTCGCAAATGCATCATGTTGTAGACCTATTTATCTATGCGTCTCTTGTCTACAATTCATCCCAGCATAGATCTACTTATCTAAGTTTGAGAGATTAGCGTTGGTATGTATCAACCATATCAGTTAATTTAAATTGGTTCGTTAAAATCAACTGATGTTTTCAACTTAATTACATTTTTAATTACTTTAATTTACATTGTATAATTAACATGTTACAACGCAACAAGTCTATTCCCCAACTATGACATAACCAAACCAGTGTAAAAGAAAGATGTATATTATAAATATGTTCTGCTTCGCGGCTTAAACAGATGCCACTACGGTGGCTTGAATCCTTTTTGTTTAAAACTTTTTTTTAGTTTTGAATTTATTTTTTTTAGTTTTGAATCTTTTTTTTTTAGTTATGAATTTTTTTTTTTAGTTATGAATTTTTTTTTTTAGTTTTTAACTTTTTTTTCAGTTTTGAATTTTTTTTTTTTTGAGGAGGTTTTCACCCAGGGGGAAAGTCACATGACTATCCACTCCGGTGATAAGTCACGTGACTTTCCTTCCTGGTGATAAGTGACCGACAATAATAACACGATAGCTGCCAGCTGTGTGTGGAGCTATAAAGATCGGGGGCGTAAGGGGCGCTTTGATATTCTTTTTTGTATTTACATATACACTGTAGAAATCGGATCACGCATGCAATTTCCAAAGCTGTTTCACACCGTTGATGTGTCCTACCAAAAAGCGGCTTGCGGAGAGCTTGCAGCTATTTTATTGTTGGTCACATGACCTGTCACCAGGAAGGAAAGTCACGTGACTAATCACCGGGGTGAAAACTTCCTCAAAAAAAAATTCATAACTAAAAAAAAAGATTCATAACTAAAATAAATTATTTAAAAGTAAAAAAATAATTTGAAACTAAAAAAAAAATTTTAAAACACAAAGGATTCCAGTGTCCTATTCAAGCCACCGTACGCCACTATTAAAACATCTTGCTCAACACATAACCTGAATCATTTCCCGTGAAGGTGTACACTGGGGCATCACAGTTAGCAGCTTCAATAAAGGTATGGTTTACGTTATCTTTTGCTATTACAACACAATTATTAATATTTATGATCACTAAAACACACGGGCACAGGGAAAATCTTCTTGTCTAAAATAACCATGGAGACAAGTTTCTAATTGTGTTAAAAAGAGGTATATCATTTAGACTTTTACACCTCATAAATTGTTGTAACAAACCAAACCTATGATATTTCAGTAGGTTGACGACTGACAAGAGCTTAGCATTGGTCAGTAGAAATTCTGGATTCCTTTTGTAACACATTGACAATGGTTACGCATCTTAACTATGTATGATATTTCATTAGGTTGACGACTGACAAGAGCTTAGCCTTGGTCAGTAGAATTTCTGGATTCCTTTTGTAACACATTGACAATGGTTACGCATCTTAAATTTGACACATTGACAATGGTTACGTATCTTACATACGTATCTGTTTTGATCGTGGAATGCATGCGCAACAAAACATCTCGGCATGGTATATGTGTTTGCGTGGAAGCTCTGCAATTCTTAATGATGGTTGCCAGCTACATGCGGAAATCCCAGAATTTCTTCTCTCTAAATCTAAGAAACTCCCAACTCTAGCATGTAAGCTTGTTTCTTCGTGTTATCCAGAACGTTGGCCGTGGTTGGTTTGAATGGAAAGAGTATGGGTGACTCAACATTGTTGTATTTGCGCCTTGACAAATAAATGTTGCCGGCGATATCCAGCCTTATTAACAAAGATACCAAGGAATGAAAATGTGCCATGTATCTCAGCTTCTATTGATCGGTTACCCTGACCTCGTAGGATATAACTGGCTGCGTTGAGCACAGATCTATGCCTCGAACTGCGAGAAAACCATGTGGTTAAGCGCCATTGTTGTGTGGTATGAACTCAAAAAGTAATATTTTATTGTATAGCATGAAATCTTAAGAGCAGTGTTAATAGATTCTTAATACTTCCATGTAACCGCCGTAAATGGCTCATACAATCTTCTCTCAATATACTCGCCGGTACATAAACCTTATTTCCAAGGCAGCCTAATCGATACGATATTTTTAGCGGTAGCTGTAGTTGTAGGGATTACACAAGAGTTGGTGGCTTTATTCAGACAAAGGCTGTTGGGTCGACAATGCTTGGCATTCAATATGACCTTGGCGTACATACATTTATCTGTTATGACAGAGTTGCCAAGTATTTTGGGGTCGGATTCAGGATCTACGTATACATCCAGGGTAAGCTTGAGTAGAAAAATATATACGTATGTAGCCCGAACAATCAGCCTCTAGGGTGCTGAGAATCTAACATGGACTCCCTGACTTATGTACCACAGAGCCTGAATCACGCCTGTTTCTTATACTTGATTAAAGATGGCTTGTTTTGCTATGAAGCCAAGAATTTGCGTACGAATGATCAGGATAAACACTGTTCACAGAGTTTGTGTCATACAAATTTGAGATTGACTCATAAAAATCTGTTAGAAGATGTGGCACTGTTTGTTTATAATTGTTTACATTTTGCCTAAAATTTCTGCTGAATAGATAAATGATGTTTGATTGACTGTGGATGAAAGGAAGTAGGTCGATTTTCAGCGAAAAATGTACAATTAACGATCAATTAGTCCGAATTTGGTCACTTTCGTTTTTTTTGTAAACACAGGGCATACATGGGTCAACCGTACTGTAGTGAGTTGTGAAAGCGTTGCTATTATTCCTTTTTCTGATAGACTGTAAAGAGCCTACGTTTTTTTTAGTTAATTTCTACATTATGTGATCAGGATAAAAAACACGTAAACGATAGAAGACAACGAAACGATTCGTCAGGCTGTAAGCGTAGAAGCGCTGGCTCTGAAGCCTCTATTAGAAACTGTAGCCTGACTGAAACTAAAAGTAAACGTATCAGCTGTAAATGAATTAAAAAATCGCATTAAACTAGTCATTTAACGGTCTATCAGGGGAAAGCAGTTCACCAGTGACCTTCCCAATATGTGTACGACAGTAAAATGTAAAATTACCAAAAATCCCCTTTTAACGATTAAAACGGGTTTGTGTTTGTTTATGAACTAAATGTTTATTTGAAAAACATAAGTTGAAACGAAGAAACTTTCGCGTTAGTTCCCTGATGGTAAAAAAGAGTGAGTAGGAAATACTCGGAAAAACTCGTCAAAAGTGACGTCATACACGATGTGTACAAACTGCAATGACGAGGTCACTATTGTGAGGATACGTACACAATGAAGGTTGTCACAGGTGCTGAGAAAATTAATTTTTTGGACTGTTTATGTGCTGTGCCAGCAATTTAATTTTCTTTTTGGCCAGACTTAGAGTTCATGTTGTACAACATAGGCCTACTTATCGCAAATTAGGAAATATTTCCAAAGAATGTTCATAAAATCTTTGAAAAAGCTGTCATCGATGTATAGTAACTACATATATATGGTCTTTCTCGTCCACCAGCAGAGCACCTAGTTGTTTTGTTTATTCTTCGTTCAACCCTTGTGTTCAAAATCGTTGAACTGTAAAAACTCTGAAACCGGCTCAATCTAAGATATTCTAGGCTTATACTCTGAGGATATTGTATTGAGTTTTAGGCACGCAAGAGTGTTTGATATATTTACACGATTTGTTTTGCTTGACGAACAGCTCACATATTGGTTTTCTTTCAGGTGAATTGATGGGAAGTGCCTGGTGTGTCATTTAAACCAACAGGAATGTCTACAGAAGAAGATGGAAATTGTACCGAAGGGCCTACCGAAACAAGTGGTCAGGATGACATCGAATATGAATTTCCACATAATATTGATTTGACAGCCAAAGATCTTGATTCAAGTTGGTCATGGGTGGTGTTATTCTCTTCTTTTGGAACGCTGGTAAGATTTTTCGCGTAACATTGGTGTTTATTGTATTATATTGTAGGCTGATACTCGCTCTCAGGGATATGGCTGTCTGCCTGTTAACTGGCTGTCAAGGATATGGTTTACCAGAACAACTGTTTTGTACAACATGCAATGTGTCATTAAATGGTTTATGAAAAGGACTTAATGCTGGTTTGTGTTATTTGAAAAAGATCAGTTGAAACGAAACAATTTCCTCGTAAGTTTCGTAAAAGTAAAAAAGGAGCGAGCGAGAAATATTGATATCCTCCGTTTTGTTCGTAACTACTTGTGTACAAACTGGCCGGGCCCGAAGAGGCACTGATACAGCAGAGACCGTGCATTATGTCAGGACTCTGAGGGTAAGTACACAACAGAGGTCGTGTTGTACGTCATATGCCACTTACTGTAGCTCAATGAACTAAATGCGTGGAATGGACACGTCTCGTTGGCTGATTTGGCTGACTTTATAAAATGTGCCTCCATTGATCGTTGAAGCGTGCGTGCATAGCAGATCTGGATCGAAATTGCACAAAGCGCTCTTAACTTAAGATCACTCTTAGCATATCTCTACAACATGGAAAGTTTACGAGCCCTCTTAAGTCCCATGTTGTAGACATACGCTAAAAGTACTCCTAGTTAAGAGGGCTTTGTGCAAGTGGGCCCTGGATCTAAATTGCACCATCTCCATCGCTGCGCCCCAAATTTAACAATTAACGCAAAGGTGGAAAATAATGCCCAGGGCACACTCGCCGTAGTACCCTTTCTGATATTTGTTAAGAAAACTAATTTGCAAAAGCTGGCTGCAAGTTAAACCGCAAAAAGTACAACTTGGACAGTATACATGTTTGTCCAGTTATGTTTAAAACTTCAGGACTGTAAAATCACAGGTGGAATTAAAATCTGAATACAACAACAACGACCAAAAGAGGTTAACTTCAGAGTTGGGTTATCCTCATTTCAGGTTCTTTTGTCTGTAGTATACAGCCACAAAAACAGCCACAAATTTGTCGGCTGGCGTTTTGTGTCCCTCAACCCAGATTTTGTCTGTATTTCTACACATAAAGGCGGTGAAATAATAATTTACGGTTAGATCGCTAATATATGTAAACTTGAAACCATTACGACATATGTGCACATGCACAGAGCTTTTTTTCATTACGGGTAAACAATTCAATTTCACATTAAAATTACAAAGGCCGTGCCAAAACTTTTTTTAAATTTTAGCGAAAATAGAAAGTTCCTAACTTCTTTTGTCAGAGAAAAATACAGAAAACTGTCAAATATCTAACATGTCAAAAGTATTCGGGATGTAAAGAAGCGAGTGGGTATTCAATGTTAATGTGGTCGTAATGTGTTCGGTGCTGCACATTGTAAAACTATAAACTAGAACTGTTCTCCGAAGAACGAATAACCCTCGCACGACATCGCCATTACTCTCTTCAAAAGTTCGGCACCAATGTGTCCCGGGTTTGAATCCCACTCAGTCCAAAAAAAAAATTGGAAAATTTTCTGACTGGTTTTTCACTCGAAAGACCTATGTGGGATGGTTGCCAGTTACCAGCGAAAGGTCGTGGGTTTCCTCCGGGCATAGAGCCTGGTTTCCTCCCACAATAAAACTGGCAACGCCACCATATAAGTGAAATAATCTTGAGCGCGGCGTAAAGCACCAAACAATCAATCAATCAATCAATCAACCAAAAGTTCGGAATGTGCGAGTGTTACAACTATACACTATGGGCAGCATGTCGATAAATTTTCATTGATTAAGCAACAAAACTACAACAGTACATATGTACATATAGCAGTCCGCACAATGTGTAATTTCTACCTGACAAAAGTAAATTAAGGGAAATAACTCTGGAAATAACCTCGCGCTAAATTTCGATTGTATAAATGACACACTACCTCTATAAAATAATTGTTCTGTAGGAAACTTTAATCTGTTTAATCTGGATTAAGAAAAATGTTGATTTAACTCAGAGAAGTATCAAGATTTTTTTTTGCAAAGACGATTGCAAAAACAAACCTTTCGATAGGAAATTTGTTCTGGCCTCACTTACATCACTTCGAAAATTTACTCATTTTATTTATTGTAGAATAAAAATTAAATTGTATGAAAACCTAAATTATTCATGATATTGATATCCACTTAAAGGGACATGAGCGGCCGAAATTCACACATTTTTTCATAAATTCGGATTGTCACGAAAGTAAAGAGCTTTGGAGGTCACCAAAAAACTAGGTGATTGACGTTAGAATTCGGAAAGTCCTTACAGTTTGTAGCATATACGAACATCTATTCATTTTATGCCTAAGTTAATTCAAAACAAACATTCTCTAGACTAGATTGATTGATTGATTGTTTGGTGTTTTACGCCGCGGTCAAGAATCTTTAGGCTAGAAGCATAAAAACGCTTCTGAATTTGTACGTCTTGAGAAAAATAGGCAATGATTTCAGCATTCTGTTTTAACAGCAAAATATCAACATTTTGGCAAACACAATTTTATTATCATGATGTTCTGGTCAAATATACTCAATTTCTTGAAGATATTTTTAATCTTATGTTCTTTATTTTACAGATATTTGAAGGTGTTTCGCTAAGTATTGTAGGACTGATGCACATTTACCTGCTGGAAGAATTTCAGGAAGATGAATCTACAACCGCTTGGGCTGGATCCCTTTTGATGGGAATACCGTGCTTATTGGGTAGATCACTGCTGTATTATTCATTATAAGTTACATGTATATGGGCTGGATCCCTTTTGATGGAAATACCGTGCACTGCTAATTGGGTAGATCACTGCTGTATTATTCATTATAAGTTATATGGGCTGGATCCCTTTTGATGGGAATACCGTGCTTATTGGGTAGATCACTGCTGCATTATTCATTATAAGTTATGTGGGCTGGATCCCTTTTGATGGGAATACCGTGCTTATTGGGTAGATCACTGCTGTATTATTCATTATAAGTTATGTGGGCTGGATCCTTTTTGATGGGAATACCGTGCTTATTGGGTAGATCACTGCTGTATTATTCATTATAAGATATGTGGGCTGGATCCCTTTTGATGGGAATACCGTGCTAATTGGGTAGATCACTGCTGTGTTATTCATTATAAGTTATGTGGGCTGGATCCCTTTTGATGGGAATACCGTGCTAATTGGGTAGATCACTGCTGTATTATTCATTATAAGTTATGTGGGCTGGATCCCTTTTGATGGGAATACCGTGCTTATTGGGTAGATCACTGCTGTATTATTCATTATAAGTTATGTGGGCTGGATCCCTTTTGGTTGGAATACCGTGCTTATTGGGTAGATCACTGCTGTATTATTCATTATAAGTTATGTGGGCTGGATCCCTTTTGGTTGGAATACCGTGCTTATTGGGTAGATCACTGCTGTATTATTCATTATAAGTTATGTGGGCTGGATCCTTTTTGATGGGAAAACCGTGCTAATTGGGTAGATCACTGTTGTATTATTCATAAGTTACGGGAATACCGTGCTTATTTGGGTAGATCGCTGCTGTATTATTCATTATAAGTTACATGTATATGGGCTGGATCCCTTTTGATGGAAATACCGTACACTGCTGATTGGGTAGATCACTGCTGTATTATTCATTATAAGTTACATGTATATGGGCTGGATCCCTTTTGATGGGAATACCGTGCTTATTGGGTAGATCACTGCTGTATTATTCATTATAAGTTATGTGGGCTGGATCCTTTTTGATGGGAATACCGTGCTAATTGGGTAGATCACTGTTGTATTATTCATTATAAGTTATGTGGGCTGGATCCTTTTTGATGGGAATACCGTGCTTATTGGGTAAATCACTGCTGTATTATTCATTATAAGTTATGTGGGCTGGATCCTTTTTGATGGGAATACCGTGCTTATTGGGTAAATCACTGCTGTATTATTCATTATAAGTTATGTGGGCTGGATCCTTTTGATGGGAATACCGTGCTTATTGGGTAGATCACTGCTGTGTTATTCATTATAAGTTATGTGGGCTGGATCCTTTTTGATGGGAATACCGTGCTAATTGGGTAGATCACTGTTGTATTATTCATTATAAGTTATGTGGGCTGGATCCTTTTTGATGGGAATACCGTGCTTATTGGGTAGATCACTGCTGTATTATTCATTATAAGTTATGTGGGCTGGATCCTTTTTGATGGGAATACCGTGCTAATTGGGTAGATCACTGCTGTGTTATTCATTATAAGTTATGTGGGCTGGATCCTTTTTGATGGGAATACCGTGCTTATTGGGTAAATCACTGCTGTATTATTCATTATAAGTTATGTGGGCTGGATCCTTTTTGATGGGAATACCGTGCTTATTGGGTAAATCACTGCTGTATTAGTCATTATAAGTTATGTGGGCTGGATCCTTTTGATGGGAATACTGTGCTTATTGGGTAGATCACTGCTGTGTTATTCATTATAAGTTATGTGGGCTGGATGCTTTTTGATGGGAATACCGTGCTAATTGGGTAGATCACTGTTGTATTATTCATAAGTTATGGGAATACCGTGCTTATTGGGTTGATCACTGCTGTATTATTCATTATAAGTTACATGTATATGGGCTGGATCCCTTTTGATGGAAATACCGTACACTGCTGATTGGGTAGATCACTGCTGTATTATTCATTATAAGTTATGTAGGCTGGATCCCTTTTGATGGGAATACCGTGCTTATTGGGTAGATCACTGCTGTATTATTCATTATAAGTTATGTAGGCTGGATCCCTTTTGATGGGAATACCGTGCTTATTGGGTAGATCACTGCTGTATTATTCATTATAAGTTATGTAGGCTGGATCCCTTTTGATGGGAATACCGTGCTTATTGGGTAGATCACTACTGTATTATTCATTTTTTTTAAGTTATAAAGCATATCCCTCAATGTGCTATAAAACTATCAATGTTTCTGTAAAGAAGATTTTACTAGTTCACATGTAAAAATGTAGTGTTCCTCTTTGATTTATTGATCTATGTTTGACACCGCATTCGAAGGTCTTCGGTGAGAAGTGATGGGTCGAATATACATGTATTCACAAGTGGAAGTTATGAAATTTCAGAAAGATAAAAAAAAAAACAGAAAATTTGTGAAACGTTTTACCACTTAATATGTATGTTTAAATTGATTGTTGCAGGGCCAGTTTCTAGTTTAATGAGCGATAGATGGGGCTGTAGGACTTGTGTTATTCTTGGCGGACTTCTTTCTGCTGGGTCATTGGCTATTAGTTCCCTGTCTTCATCACTATGGATGTCTATTTTTACGTATGGGATACTCAATAGTAAGTTAATTTTATTTCTGAAGTTTTAGCTTAGCAACCGCGCTAAACCATTCCACTAAATAACATGTATATTCTAACGCGTTATTTACAGACAATGGCTTTCACCAGTAATGACTGTCTCGATAAATAATGCTCGTGGCAAATCAAACAATTGGCTTTGTAGTAACATGTATCACGATCGCAGAGAACGGTCGTTGGGTTAAAAGATAATAAATTGTTTACACCATCTACTTAGCTAAAAATGTACTAACTATTTACTAGTCCGGGGTTCTGCCTTCTGCCTCCAAAATGAATGCGATTATGACTGTTTAGATAAGATTTGAGTAGGTTATATTGTTATTTCACTGTCTAAACCGGACCACACACTGCCCTCTCAGATTGCAATGAACCCTGACTCCCAAATGCGACCTTCAGTATAAAAAAATTAGTAATTTTGGAGCCAGAAACCAGGACTAACTATTTACAGATATAGGCTGCCGATGGGCAAACGTCTCTCAATTAGACCTCAGCAACTGGTTCGTCCAAACTGAAAGAGATGTCTTATTTATGTTTAACCATCGCCGTTGAATTTGGATTTTGCACGTATTTGTTGCAGAAATATGGCAAAACGATTGGAAACAAGTTTTGTTCCTCTACCTGATCGCTTGGACAAAATGAGATCGGTCCCCATTTGATGGTTTGAGTGATGTTCAACGCAACACTGAAAATTACTTTGCCGATAGACTCACCTTCCAAGGTTCATGAAGGGAGAAAATCTGGACCCACTAATAACTGTTGCACCAGGGCCTCTTGTCTCTGGATCCGTGATAATGGACTATTGTATGCGTAGCTGATTTTCATGAAGGCTTGCAACGCCACTAGTTTTGGCCGAACGTTCCAAAAGGCTAGACAAACCTCGAGGGTTGACATTGTGGCAATACAAATATCATGACGTCACAAAACTATTTATATTGCGATTAGTCGTACGGACAGTAGTAAGCATGTCACTGCTGTCCAGTTTCGGTAGTCACTTTAGGCCAGTTTCGGTAGTCACTTTAGGCCAGTTTCGGTAGTCACTTTAGGCCAGTTTCATTTTAGGGCAGTTTAGTCGGTTTAGATCAGTTTTTTTATAAAAAGTCAGCATGAGAACTATCTAAAGAATGTATGGATAGGTTTTTAAAAAAAAAATAATAAAAAAATAAGTATATATATGCAAAATAGTGTATAGTGGTGTAACAACGGTCAAAGGGAGATAATTCTGGCCTGGAATACTTATTGGAGTTACCTGCCTTGGTCGTGTCGACATGTCTGGGCCCTGTTGTGGTTGTTTCGATCTAGCATGTCTAGGCAAGTGTGTATGATCGCCCCGAACAAGTCTGGGCACGCTTTGTAGTTTCGTTTTATCACGTTTAGACACGTTGTGTCCTTGTGTTGAAATCTACTTTCCGTCAAACAAAGATGGCATAGCCAAAACATTGACTCTAACGGGTGCTTCTTGGAGGCGTCTGACTGAATCTTTTGATACCATTGAACAGTGTTTAACTATGAACAAAATAAGTGAAAATCACATTTTGCTAGCCCAAGACGTATATTTACCTGTGAGTGAATATCTGGATGGAATTTTGATTCATATTCCTAAATGGAAACCCGGATTTTACACCGCTGAAAAACACGATCAAATGGAGATAATCCGAGGCTAGAATACTTTGAGGTATTGGAAGAGTTACATCCCTTGGGTACTGCGGCGATTCGTCTTTAAACGGGGATTCCCCACGTAAAACCCAGGCAGGTCTTATTGCACCACCGCTATGAAATGGGGATTTCCCATGACGTCAGGAGAACAGTTTCGGCCGTCGCTTTAGGATTGTCAAGTGATAATGACGAGGGTTGATAGTGTTTCTATTATTAACTCTATAAATATATACTCCACATGCGTCTATAGAGAGATTGTGTAAAGCTATAATCGATTATACATCGGTTAGCTAGTAACACTAAATAAATACAAAGAATGATATTACAGTAACTGTAACCAGCATGTTTATCGTTCTAATTACCTGGCACCCCGACAAGTCTGGGAGGGTGATTACAGTTATTACAGCCGGCATAATGGTTTAGAATGTAGAAAATTAAACATCGCGATTAAGCTTTATATACTATGAACAAAGAACAGACTTTTAGAAATACCCTCACTAACCGATAGGGAAAATGGTGTAGGTTAAAATGTACACGAGCCAAACAGAAAAACATATAGAAACATAGTCACACAGGAGACTAATTATTCCAGATTTAGAAAGTAAGGAAATGAAACATCTGAGATGACAACTGTCAGTGTCCATTCGCTGCTAGGATAGAAAATGACCTGTGAAATGTTCTTAAAGTATGTAACCTTACTACCACTAACAGACGCCCTGCGAGCGTTAAGCGGGCGCCGGACGTTAAGCGGGCGCCGGGCGTTAAGCGGTCGTTCCCGGGCGTTAAGCGGGCGCCGGGCGTTAAGCGGCCGTTCCCGGGCGTTCATTCAAGACGAAAGGCAGTATGTAAATGACCAAAGACATGACTAACTCGACATTCTATTTATAGTTCAACATCTTTATTGAGTTAGGCTATGTAAAGTCAAAACTATATTAACAAATTTAAAACATATATATAAAAATTTTATGTTAAGGTTAGATTTAGTCACTGTCCTCATTTTCTTGAGTGTCAGAGTATGTGGCTGGTAAAAGATCGTCAAATAAGGGTTTCCTCATTTTTATAGCGTTATACAGGGCCTCTTTCGGTGATAAGTCAAAATTGTCTTGAAGTGATTGTTTCGTGGCCATAATTTTTTTATGGATTGGATCTTTTTTCATAGACTCTAAAAGCAAACTCTCTTCGTTGTATAAAGACATCAGAGTATTTGTTATTTTTGGCCTCAAAGTTTCGTAGTCTCCATTTTCTTCATCGATAGAGTCAGTTGTTTCAGGGATGTGCTGTTCGATCGCCTTGGTTACAAGATTATCCCACATCGTTGTGGATGCCTTTCCGTTTTCCTGTGACTCTTCCTCAGCCGAGGAAAAGCTTTCACTTTCCTGTGATTCTTCCTCCGTTGACGACAGAGTGTTTTCATCTAAGGTCTCTTGACTTGCACAACTATCCGCAGAATCATTGTTTTCTGACTCTGTGATTTTCGTTACATTGTCGTTGAAGTGATGGTTCCCATGTTCTGAGGAAGTGTTTTGATCTTCATTGTGACTTTGAAGTGATGTTGTATGATGGTTATACCTATCCTGATGACGCCGCATATCATGATCCCGAGTAAAAGTTTGACCACACTCGGTGCATGTAAACAGTCCCATGTCTAATGTACGGCACTCGACTGACTAATAATATTGGTATAGTGAGATGTACTTCTAGATAGCATATAATTCCCCCCCCCCCAGGTGGCGTTGTGGGCGCATAAAACAGACGCCCGGCGGGCGTAAAGTGGCCGTAGGTAATGCTTAAGGTAATGGTACGAATAAACTTTCATCTTGAATGAACGCCCGCTTAACGCCCGGGAACGACCGCTTAACGCCCGGGAACGACCGCTTAACGCCCGGCGCCCGCTTAACGTCCGGCGCCCGCTTAACGCTCGCAGGGCGTCTGTTAGTGGTAGTAAGGTTACATACTTTAAGAACATTTCACAGGTCATTTTCTATCCTAGCAGCGAATGGACACTGACAGTTGTCATCTCAGATGTTTCATTTCCTTACTTTCTAAATCTGGAATAATTAGTCTCCTGTGTGACTATGTTTCTATATGTTTTTCTGTTTGGCTCGTGTACATTTTAACCTACACCATTTTCCCTATCGGTTAGTGAGGGTATTTCTAAAAGTCTGTTCTTTGTTCATAGTATATAAAGCTTAATCGCGATGTTTAATTTTCTACATTCTAAACCATTATGCCGGCTGTAATAACTGTAATCACCCTCCCAGACTTGTCGGGGTGCCAGGTAATTAGAACGATAAACATGCTGGTTACAGTTACTGTAATATCATTCTTTGTATTTATTTAGTGTTACTAGCTAACCGATGTATAATCGATTATAGCTTTACACAATCTCTCTATAGACGCATGTGGAGTATATAATTATAGAGTTAATAATAGAAACACTATCAACCCTCGTCATTATCACTTGACAATCCTAAAGCGACGGCCGAAACTGTTCTCCTGACGTCATGGGAAATCCCATAGCGGTGGTGCAATAAGACCTGCCTGGGTTTTACGTGGGGAATCCCCGTTTAAAGACGAATCGCCGCAGTACCCAAGGGATGTAACTCTTCCAATACCTCAAAGTATTCTAGCCTCGGATTATCTCCATTTGATCGTGTTTTTCAGCGGTGTAAAATCCGGGTTTCCATTTACGAATATGAATCAAAATTCCATCCAGATATTCACTCACAGGTAAATATACGTATTGGGCTAGCAAAATGTGATTTTCACTTCTTTTGTTCATAGTTAAACACTGTTCAATGATATCAAAAGATTCAGTCAGACGCCTCCAAGAAGCACCCGTTAGAGTCAATGTTTTGGCTATGCCATCTTTGTTTGACGGAAAGTAGATTTCAACACAAGGACACAACGTGTCTAAACGTGATAAAACGAAACTACAAAGCGTGCCCAGACTTGTTCGGGGCGATCATACACACTTGCCTAGACATGCTAGATCGAAACAACAGGCCCAGACATGTCGACACGACCAAGGCAGGTAACTCCAATAAGTATTCCAGGCCAGGATTATCTCCCTTTGACCGTTGTTACACCACTATACACTATTTTGCATATATATACTTATTTTTTTATTTTTTAAAACCTATACATACATTCTTAAGATAGTTCTCATGCTGACTTTTTATAAAAAAAACTGATCTCAAGCGACTAAACTGCCCTTAAGTGAAACTGGCCTAAAGTGACTACCGAAACTGGCCTAAAGTGACGGGCGAAACTGGCCTAAAGTGACTACCGAAACTGGACAGCAGTGACATGCTTACTACTACGGACTTACAGCATGCGATTCAAATGGATTCATTTGATTGGTTGACAAATCTTATTGACCAATTAAAAGCATCCATTTTAATCAAATCCTACAAGTCGGTACGACAAATCGCAGAGTGGGAACGGGCCTTGACCTTATGGTACCTTCAGAATTGCCAATTCCATAAGATGATTTATTATTGAATTCATCTGTTCTTTCAGGTTGTGGAAACGGGATATATCTGAACTCGTCGCTCGTAATTATTGGATTTTATTTTAAACGTCATACAAATTTTGCAAGTGCTATCTCTGTTCTCGGTGTTAATTTCGGCATCATGATGACACCCATCATATTTTCAACACTGGAACGGATGTATGGCTGGAGAGGTGCAGTTCTTCTACTTTCAGGCCTGGTATTACATATCTGTATCTTTGGTGCCCTCCAACGACCGTCTGCTTTAGAGAGGCAAAAGTTGAGACTTCGAAACACCAGTTGCTGGACCATGTGTAAAACGAAAAAGAATGTGTCCTCTTGCTCCGTATCCAAAAACAGTCTTCTTCGAAACAAAGGATACATGTGGCTTCTGTTTTGCTTTTTCACGAGCAACTTTGCAATGAGTATCCTTTATCTTCATGTGCCAAAATATGTCATAGTAACAGGCGGTTCAGTGAGTGACATTCAAGCTATATTCTTGGCTATGGGATCTGGTGGTCTTCTGGCAAAATTTCTCGTTGGTTTGGCGTCTGGACTGAATAAACTGTGCTTACTCATTGGTTCATATTCAATCGCTGGAATTTCTCTTTTAATTTTACCATCTGTAGCTCATAGTCAACTTGGACGAATAGTGTGTCTGTTCGTCACGTCTTTCTATTATAACGTTGAACCGCCATTATATGTGCCCGTGTCCTTAGAAGTCGTCGGTATAAAGAGCTTAGCCAAGGGCGTCGGGTTCGAATTGTCTGGAGTTGGTACAGGTTTCGCTCTTGGTCCAGTAATTGCAGGTAAGGACTTATGTCTACCGAAACATGGAACTTATTTTTGATAAATTCTGAATTGTCAAAATTAAACGTAGGCCTTCAATTTGTATCTAGTTTTAAACCACACCAGAGTTTTTGTTTAATTAAACTACGAGAGCCTTTCTACATACTCGTTCCTGATTTTTTACGCAACTACCGTAACAAATGTTATATTGTGAGGAAAACATTCCATCTCCATTTGAACTTCATTTTAACTAATGTCTTTCTAATTATAATGTATGGGACCGTGTGTTAATTTTTATATAACTGGAGTGAATGTTGCAATTTCATTGGTCAATAGGCGGTCACATGACAGTTAATATTATTAGTTATTCATATTTTACCCTGGGTGTATGAATCGTTATGACCCTTCTGATAATCATACACCCTGAGCCGGAGGGTAAAATATCAATGACGAATTTATTATCCCGAAATCCCTAGTAGACGGAAAATTGTCACAGATTCATGTTTCAAGTTCAACCGAGCGCTATCGACCAGGGGTGGGTTGTTCAAAAGAAAATTAGCTTAACGGCAGGTTAGATGACGTCGCGAAACAAAGGAATTTCTTTGTTACGCCACGTCATTTAACCTGCCGTTAAGCTAATTTTCTTTTGAACAACCGGCCCCTGTAGGCAAACGGACCGAGCAGACGACAAACGACATACAGAGTTACGCCCCTTGTATACTTAGCAACGTTATTGATCGATGTACGAAGAATTTTGTGTTTCGTTTTTCCATTTGTAGATTTGAATTAGAGTTAAATTAGATAGAAATAAAAACTTTGTACAATTAATGAAGCTTAGGTGACAGTAATAGTTCCTCATAAGACCTGTTTTGGGCTTTTCGAAGCGAGTAAACATTTGAAGTGGTGGCGGCCATGTTTTTTCGCCAGGCGGGTCATAACAAAATGAGGCCGGGTGTATGGGTTTGTACTATGACGTCATTCCGAATACATCAGATTTGCGCGCTGAAACGTAATCCACATGACGTAATTTAACCCTTTGCATTTGTAATGCCTACGTACTATGTTATGTGAATTATGTAAATATAACATCTGCCTGAAATGCTGTGAAGGTTTAGAATAAATATATACGCTAACTTGATATATAATAAAACAATTATTGACTTCGGCATCGGTCAATATAAGTTGTCCAGGTCATTATAACATCATATTAACTGGCAGGAGAGTTAATAATTGTATAATGATGAAGTCCTACGCTTCTCTCTTTATAACTTCGTCCGATTCAGTTACACGTTGTTTTTGTTAACAAAATCTTCTATGATATAACCTTGTAGCCCGATTTTCCAATATCCAATCAAAAATGACTAAACCTGAAGATGTTTTTATTTCATTGTTAATTTGTAGCTCTTTTACTTGAATACACAGAAAACTATTCCTACTCGATTTACATGGCAGGTATGTTCAAATGCACAATAATTTCCTCATAAATAAAAAAAAACAATTCATTATGTTTAACGTTTACAGATGTCACGCCATGTAAATGTGGTTGCGCGATTAGTAATAGCAATTTTAACTGGGACACTATTTATCTCTTTTTTAGGAGCAGCTTATATACTCAGCAGTATTTCTTGTATCATGGTGGGGTTGTGTTCGAAGACCACACCTACAAGTCAGGAAGAACAAAATCTTCAATCGGAAAATATGTCATCAGATGTCTGACAGCATGACGTACGATAGTTTTTGTGATCACAGGGAAAATCTTCTTGACTCAGTCATCAGATGTCTGACAGCATGACGTTCGATAGTTTTTGTGATCACAGGGAAAATCTTCTTGACTCAGTCATCAGATGTCTGACAGCATGACGTGCGATGGTTTTTGTGATCACAGGGAAAATCTTCTTGGCTCAAATAACCATGGAGACAAGTTTCTAGTGTTAAAAAAGGGTATGACCTTTGGTAAATGTTATATACACTAAACACACACGGGCATAGGGAAAATCTTCTTGTCTAAAATAACCATGCAGACAAGTTTCTAATTGTGTTAAAAAGAGGAATATCATTTAGACCTTTATACCCCATCATAATCTGTTGTAATAAACTAAACCTATGATATTTCATTAGGTTGACGACAGACAGGAGCTTGGCCTTAGTCAGTCGAATTTTCTGGAACACTTTGTAATACATAGACAATGCTTATATGTTATATGTAAAGGAATGGGTACAAGTAGAAAACATTTTCCCTGTGCACGTGTTTTAATCAAGAGGGATTTACCTCTGACTGTGTGTTTTAGTGTTCATAAATACGTATAAAACAATATCAGCACAATCTGGTTGTGTCAAAAATCATCTGGTTAACTGCAACCAGGATAGTTTGTCTGTGATACAATGTGAATCTCAACAAAATGGTAAACCAATTTCTGGACATTTATTTTTTGAGTATCTAGTTGGAAATTGAAGAATGTTTCACCTTATGTGCTAAGAGATGGTCTGATTTTAGGAGATGATTTTTTTTTGGCATCTGATTTAAATTTCTAGAGTGTCTCAATGAGTGCCACGAAATGATCATGTAGTTTATAAATGCTAAAGGTCAATAAAAAACTGAACATTTTTATCCGTTACGTTACGTTGCTGCTCAAGATGTTTTAATAGAGTCGGTGTTTCGTATTCGTTTGACAATGCCCGATAAACCAACTGATTGTTTGGCCTCGCTCCAGATTATATGGATAAAAGGCGAGACCCGTAACCATAGAAAAACTGTTGATGTTGTGTTAATGGTTTACATTCATTTCAAGTTTTATCCTGTTAACCAGTGATTCAAACCCGAGACCCTTTGTGGTAAGTACCTCGTATACAACTGTACGCTTACTCCTTCGCGCCCCCGTCTATCCTTCAGTCGGCCCGAGCCAGTGATACACACACAAACAAAAAGGAAAGAAATGAATGCGACCCCTCTCCCAAAAACGTTACACAGCTTCATTTTACTGTTATTTTCTTAGAATTAGGGAAAACAAAATCCGGAAGTTATTTGCATTCTTAGTAGCAGAACACCCTCAGAACGCTGCCCAGGCAATCTAGAACCCCTGAGCTTCCGGGGCCTAGGCGGCCCCTGGTCCTTCGCCTAATACGTTGGGTGGGGGAGCTGCAAAGACATTAACTCTCATAAAATAAATACGCCTGGATTTTAAGTATATAACGGGATATATATATGTACCATCTATGCGCAATGAAGCATATATCGCAGAAACGTGTGTGAATAATCACAGTCTTTCATCATGTCGTAATATTCGATTGTTGGGTATTTTACAGGCAGAATTTTCAAAACTAGATTCAATGCAAGCAGAGGTCAGTTTCTTAGAGCTACCGACATATCATGTATCGGTCAGTAGACAATTAATTTTCCATTTGCCGTAATGTTAACGTTTGTCTCTGTCACTCGGTTAAAGACATTCGCCCAGTTAAAAGCGCTATTGGAAACTCGGAACCACGCTAGTCCAGTCTGCAGTTCAAATCTTGAGAGACTAACAAGGGGGGAATCGAAAGATTTGCACATCTGAGGGCGATAGGGTTGCAGACGACGCAAGTCACATTGCTGTCAAGGGCCAAATCACCCCCATGTCAGACAGCTCAATCCGCCACCATTATTCAATCTTCACCTTTCGTATATTTGTTTACACAAATGAGTCATATACTTCAATGAGTCACATCTATACCCCAAAAAGTATTCCCAACTTATGAAGAGTCCCATTAAAAATGCCCAAAGATATTGACCGAAATCTAGGAGCTTAATTTGTGGGCTATAGGCTAACCGTCATCTGTGTCTTAACAGCCAGGTTTACTTAGTCCTATTTCAACAATACTTCACCACATTTATCCCAAATCTGTCCCAATGATACATGCCGAAAATTATGTTTATATTCCAAATATTACTGTTTTACTCATCACTTAAGTATGCTTCCCCAATATACCAAGATAGGTTTTTTCGAGCTGTTACAAAGGGTGGAGGGGTAGATTTCATCAGCTGATATACTTTAAACAACCCTTGATTTGCACATACTGATTTACATTCTGTGTTCTGTGTCTAAAGCCGGTAAGAAAATGAATAGTACAATATTAGTTTGATAATCCATACTTTTTTGTTTAGGGTTTTAGCTCTGATTTGGCTATTTTAACGCATAATTTCCATATTTATTGTGAATAATGATAAAACTGGAATGGGCCAACCTATCCAAAAATATATTTTCATAAAGGCAATTTAATGTAGAAGTATCAAGAATTTGAATTCGCTGCTGAAAACCATTCAGAAGCCATAACAGGGTTGGCTGGCCGACGTTCGGCGTTATCTGGGAAATGTCTACCGTTTTTGCCAGATTTTACCAAAATTTAAAATTTGCCATAATTTTGTATTTTTAATTTTAAATTGTTCTCCATGTCTTAACTTCAACAAAAAAATTAAAATGTGTTAACTTGGAATTTGTCGAAACAAAGACAATGCATAATTTACAGCTGCTGTTGAAACGACGACGTTACCGATGCGACTTGTCTCTGCATGTTCAGCACAAGAATATTGGACAGCGATTATCCATGTGACGTCGGTAGCTCAATCGGTGGAGCGACAATCTCTCACTACGGTATAAGTATCTCATCAATAGATTAAAAAACACTCGACCCAATGGAAAAAATGTGCCAAATTTCTGAACGGGTATTCACTCGACAGCCTGATGTGGAATGGTTGCCACCAGATATCTGCCCACGGTCAGGGGTTTCCTTCCCCACTAAACCTGACAACATCGACATTAAAGTAAAATAATTTTGGGTGAGACGTAAACCTCAATCAATCCATGGACTGATAGATTAAACAATTTTCATATTTACTTCGGTCGATTTTGTATGGGTCATCTTTTTAGAAAAACTGCAAGCTGCTAAAGGGACCCAGTTTCTGTTTTTCAGCCTTTGAAAATTGATCTTGTATATGTTATAGCTAGGCAGTGACATAGAGATAGTTTTGTATCTGGTTTATTTGAATATTGGATTGAAACTAATGCAGGTCTACTGTACATACTTTAAGCTTCCAATCAATGAGTTATTGAAGGATTTTGTGTGTGTGTTGTTTTTGTTTTGTTTTGTTTTTTTATGTTTTTTATTTTATTTTCAAACAATTTTGAAAATATCGCAGTTTGGATGAGATTATGTAAGCCTAAAACTGTCAAAATGGCGGTACCCATGTTGAATTGTGTGTAGCGTGAAACCGGCATGCCAACTTTATTTGGTTGCAAGGGATTTCTCGAGCGTTGATCTATTTGAAAATGGCAAGGAAAAGCCTTAACGAGATTTAGATAATTAGCTGCAAATCAAACCGTTAACATTACAGCAAATGGGAAACGAAATTGTATCCTGTAACCTACAGCTTTAGTGGCCCATTAAAGTATCTTCAGGCTTTGCCATGTCTCTGACTGTATTCATAAGACCAGGGTGATTGAAAGATGACAATTCAGCAATTGCCTAAACAAACTTGGTTTCCCGATAATAAGATTTTATTCCATTTGTTACATTTACATCCTTTGGGGTAGATTGGCTGCCTTTAACATGGCTGCTGTTTAAAGAAATATTACGACTACACACTTGACCATACACCTTCCAGAAGTTCCGGCTTATACCATTGGGACGAGCTCTCCACCTTGCACAGCTGTTCAAAGAAAGAAAACAATTGATAGATTGGTTGATTGATATAACGATTGATTAACACAAAGGAAGAGATTTCTGGATAACAACTTCTTATAAGAAATTGTTATCCAGAAATCTCTTCCTTTGTGTTACTATTACTTCTAAATGCCTCTCAAACAACTTAACGATTGATTAGTTACCTGATTAATTGATTTGGTGATTGATTGGCCGATTTAATGATTTTTCGATTTACTGATAAGTTGACCGATAGATTATACATTATTGAATATATAGTTACCGTTGGAGCAGTCACTTCTGCAGCAGTCAGCCTCTGTTCCATTATAAACGGGCGGCAAAGCCACACATCCTTCCCTTAAATGCCACAATGGACACCTAAGAAATTTGGACGAGAAATTCCAAGAACGTATATGGTGTCAGTCATGTATAACCCAATCCAATACTAAATTTAACCTGTTCTCGACGAAAACATTTAAGATACATAGTATTTATTTGCATATAGGGCGGAAATGGTGCGGTGGACGGTAAAATTTGCGGTTCGAGCAAATCGAGGTAATCGACTCGGGTAATTAAACCATGATACAAGGACGATGGGATCCCTAAACAAGTAGCCATCCACTAACTCCCCACCCTCCTTAAGACAAGTTTCAGGATTGCACTTTTGGATTTAGTCCAATCACCCCCACCCACACCAGCCCGAAAATTATTTTTGCTAAAAAAAACTAAGCTGTTTTTGAACGGTCATGAAAACAAAGCATATGGTTTTCGAGCTGACTAAAGGAAGCAGTTGATCGAAATTACATACAAAAGCCTTTATTGTTATATTCCTACGGGAAAACCCTCCGAAATGCTTACTTACGCGACCGCGCAAATGGCTCGCTTTTCTCCATCGAAATCCTCACAGCTACATTGGGCAGCGCAACAGAATCCGACACATTCCTCCCATCTATCTGCCACAACCCCATCTATGACCCTGCAAGGAGCGATCGGCACTGCGCCAAACGAAAAAATCAATACATTTAAAAATGAACCAGGCATAAGATTATTGTCCTTGAAATAAGCTCCCCCCACCCCTCCCAACTCTACCAGACCAACGAATCTTTCAGCAGGGTGATAAACATCACAACTAAATCTTAAAGTGGAATGAGCTGCCAAAATGTTGATATTTTGACTCTACAACGGAATGTTGAAATTATTGGCTGTTTTTCTCAAGACGTAAAATTCAGAAGCTTTTTTGTGCTTCTAGTCTCGAAAGTGTACGATAAAGTATTGCTTTGAACTAACTTTGGCTTAGAATGAATGAATGGTCGTCCCTGTTATTTAAATTTTGTTTACATTTCGAACACGTTTTTGGTTCGTACAGTCCACATACTGTATGGATTTTCCTCATTCCAACGCCAATCATTTAGTTTTTAAATGACCTTCAAAGCCTCTTACTGTCGTGACGATCAGAAATTATGAAAAAAAAGTGTGAATTATGGCAGCTCATGCCACTTTAAATTAAGGAAATAAGAAAGCTTACCGGATCGAGCATCACCGCATTGGATAACAAAGAAAGTTGCCACTGACAACAAAGCTACAATCAACAATCGAGTGTCCATGATTAAGGTTAATTAAACTATGTTTCTCTTCTCTGACGTTTATACATTTTTATAGCAATCGTTAAAATGTCATCTTTAACATGGCATTTGATCTCATTAAAGATAGGGGTAATTTGTTTGACGATTGTATCAGTATTGATTTGCTAATGTTTCACATTTGTTCGCATTGTATAAAATACTACGTCAAATCTGATCCTTGTGACATATTGTTATCGTGTCAGTCTGTGGTTCAATTATAGTTGTTTTGGTGAATTGGTTTACTTTCGCATGTATTTTCCGTGCTTTGCAAAAGGTTCACGTGATAACATCAGGTTTATAATGCAATTATATTTAACCTCTTTAACCAGGCCAAAGCATAACCTTTATATATATGAAGATCCAGCCAATATAATTTTTATTTAAACACATCGGCAAGTTGCGCCTTTATCCATCAATCCAGAAAAAAATTGATAAAAAAGAATAAATATTTTTATATTGAGGTATATAACATCGACATGAAAACACTCTTAAGCCGAAGTAAGCATGCAAAAGCAACAAACATAGCACGAAATACAATACCGAGTGATCTTAAACCTAGTTTGAAGCCTTCACGCTTTTTTTTGCTGCCTGTCATGGAAACATTGACCAAAAGAGCCATGGCATCAAGAAGTAACGGTATTTCAAATTCATATTTGGCATTTGACTAAAGTTGTCTTGCCCGTCCTATGCTGTAAGCGACACGTTCTCACATACTGTTCCACAGTTCCCACGTACTGTCCTCTTCTCATTATTAAAACTTAATGTATGCACTGTCTCCCCGTCTGACTAAATCTTGTATAAAATTGGTGATTTTCTATCCGAATTGAGACCGACTATCAAGAATGGAAGAATCTGGGACAACAATTTACCGACATTATCTACTTCTACTTATAAATATGTGGTAAATATATATATTGATAGTACAGTGATTCCACGATTCTGACTCCAACTATATAGGTTTGTAGTTATTTAGTGCTATTATCTTGAGAAGAGTGAAGAATGAGATGATCCCTACTGGCCGGGTAGACAGACCCCAACACAACGCCAATAAGCACAAGTCAACTTATCCACTCCTTTGAAAGGCAATGAGGACAACCCGCGTTTATTTCGTAACATCTTAAGACAAACCATCTTCTCCAGCCAAGTTAAAATCTTCATGGAATCCATTCTGTGTTTTACCTTGGCCGAATACTCCACTTCTACCTGTACCTGTAAACTTCTCGTAGCTAATCAAAACTTCCGTCACTTACACTCTTCCACCGGCTAAGAAATAACGTAATGGCGACTGCATACACCCTGTGCTTTTGTTTAACGAGGGCTGATTGACCACGACACTGTAAGGGTAGGACGGACAACTCTTCTATTCCCACCACTGGGCGCTGTTTGATTTAGGGGGTTAGAGTGGAGTTTCCCGCCATGGTAAAACACGGAATGGATTCCACGGGTTCCATGAAGATTTTAACTTGGCTAGAGAAGACGAAGTGGCTTAAGCTATCAACATTTGCACATTTTCATTATTTCTGATTTTCACGACAGTAAGAGGGTTAAAAATCCATCTGAAAACTAAATAATTGCCATTCTTAAAGTTGCACGAGCTGCCACAATTCACACTTTTTTATAAATTCTGATCGTCACAACAGTAAGAGGATTTGAAGGCCATCGAAAAAGTTGGAGTGAGGAAAATTCATACAGTAAGTGGCCTGTACGAACCGAAAACGTGTTCGAAAAGTAAACAAAATTTAAGTAACCGGGACGACAATTCATTCAAAGTTACAATACTTTATCGTGCATTTTCGAGACTAGAAGCACTAAAAAGCTTCTGGATTATACGTCTGGAGAAAATAATTTCAACACTCTGTTTTAACATTAGATAGAGATAAGACTTCGAACGTAAGTTAATCGTTGAGTAAGTTGAGCAAGTCTATACCTAGAAAAATGAGAGGGCAAAGAATGGATCCCTGTACAATGACAAGTCGAGCTTGGCTTCCAAGTTGAATGCAGTTGTGTTTAGTTGATTTAAGCATCTGTACTGCTCAGTAACATTTTTTCCGCCAAATTATTGATGTACTTAGAATCTTTAAGTATTTTTTCATGTTTTCCCTGTAAGATACAATTAATGTCACCATCTTACAAAAAAAACATACTGTAATTTCTCTCAAGTAGACAATTCTTCTTTAAAACGATGGCATGCGCTGGGTGACATTGTTGGGTTTTCACCATAAACGCCGCTTGTGAATAATCAACAACACTCTGTGGGGAACCTATCCATCTCAAATGGTAGAATACTCCGACGAGCTCTGTCTACCTAACCTGCTCTTATTTCCATTTCAAAATTGCCTTAATTTCTACCAAATTTCGTACAAAAAAGGTACAAAATGTCGAGTAAGTATTGGTTGAGCCCTGGAAAAATAATAAATATGATACCCAACACGACACTTCTTTGTCCTATCAGAAAACTGAAGTTGGAAATTGTGTATTTTTTTACACATTCCAAAGAAAAATTTAGACAGAAAGTGCACCAAGTTACAAATAAATACAAAAAGGATAGATACACGTTCAATAATATGATCTACTTATTTATTGCTGACTTGAATCATGACAACGGTAAAGATGAGCACTTTTTCAAATACAACATAACAACAATAGTTATTATTAAAACGGGGTATACATAAACAGCACTTTATAATATATGGAATCCTACTACATAAACCTAAATATAGTTTGACTGCTTCCATTTTTTGCTTCCTTTCTTGTAATTCTTGACTAAAGTAGCCATTGTTGTCATGGCATCAAGAAGCCCTTCTCCTCGAGTTGCACAAGCGCTCTGAACACACCAATATCTGACTTTAATGTGACCCAGTCTCAACCAATCAGCGATCTTGGAAGTCGACAACGCCCCCTTTTTATCCTGTTTGTTGGCAATAACCATCAGTGGAACACCTTTCAACTCTTCACTCTTACACATGCGCCTTAGTTCTTCTTTGGCTTGTGGTAACCTTTCTTTATCAGCACTATCCACAACAAATATAATTCCTAGAAAATAGAAGTGAAAAAAATGTATAACCCGAAAAATAAACCAACTTTTGACAATGTTACGAACAATGAATTAAACTTTTTATTTCAGATTTTATTTCAGATCGATTGAAAATGTTATTCTTACCATCTGATCCTTTGAAATACATGCTCCACAATCGTCTGAGTTTTTCCTGAGAAATCTTCTTGACTCAGTCATCAGATGTCTGGCAGCATGACGTACGATAGTTTTTGTGATCACAGGGAAAATCTTCTTGACTCAGTCATCAGATGTCTGACAGCATGACGTACGATAGTTTTTGTAATCACAGGGAAAATCTTCTTGACTCAGTCATCAGATGTCTGACAGCATGACGTACGATAGTTTTTGTAATCACAGGGAAAATCTTCTTGACTCAGTCATGAGATGTCTGGTAGCATGACGTACGATAGTTTTTGTGATCACAGGGAAAATCTTCTTGACTTAGTCATCAGATGTCTGACAGCATGACGTAGGATAGTTTTTGTGATCACAGGGAAAATCTTCTTGACTCAGTCATCAGATGTCTGACAGCATGACGTGAGATAGTTTTTGTGATCACAGGGAAAATCTTCTTGACTCAGTCATCAGATGTCTGACAGCATGACGTGCGATAGTTCTTGTGATCACAGGGAAAATCTTCTTGACTCAAATAACCATAAAGACAAGTTTCTAGTGTTAAAGGAGGGTATGACCTTTGTTATATGTTATATAGGCATACACTAAAACACACGGGCACAGTGGAAATCTTCTTGTCTAAAATAACAATGGAGACAAGTTTCTAATTGCGTTAAAAAGAAGAATATCATTTAGACCTTTATATTCGATCATAAATTGTTGTAATAAACTAAACCTATGATATTTCATTAGGTTGACGACTGACAGGAGCTTGGCCTTAGTCAGTAGAATTTTCTGAAACACTTTGTAATATATAGACAATGCTTATATGTTATATGTAAAGGAATGCGTACAAGTAGAAAACATTTTCCCTGTGCACGTGTTTTAATCAATACGTATAAAACAATATCAGCACAATCTGGTTGTGTCAAAAATCATCTGGTTTACTACAACCAGGATAGTTTGTCTGTGATAAATACAACAATGTGAATCTCAACAAAATGGTAACCCAATTTCTGGACATTTATTTTTTGAGTATCTAGTTGGAAATTAAAGAATGTTTCACCTTATGTGCTAAGAGATTTCTGATTTTAGGAGATGATTTTTCTTGGCATCTGATTTAAATTTCTAGAGTGTCTCAATGAGTGCCACGAAATGATCATGTAGTTTATAAATGCTAAAGGTCAATAAAAAACTGAACATTTTTATCTGTTTGTTACGTTGCTGCTCAAGATATTTTGATAGAGTCGGTGTTTCGTATTCGTTTGACAATGCTCGATAAACCAACTGATTGTTTTGCCACGCTCCAGATTATATGGATAACAGGCGAGACCCGTAACCATAGAAAAACTGTTCATGTTGTGTTAATGGTTTACATTCATTTCAAGTTTTATCCTGTTAACCAGTGATTCAAACCCGAGACCCTTTGTGGTAAGTACCTCGTATACAACTGTACGCTTACACCTTCGCGCCCCCGTCTATCCTTCAGTCGGTCCGAGCCAGTGATACACACACAAACAAAAAGGAAAGAAATGAATGCGACCCCTCTCCCAAAAACGTTACACAGCTTCATTTTACTGTTATTTTCTAAGAATTAGGGAAAACAAAATCCGGAAGTTATTTGCATTTTTAGTAGCAGAACACCCTCAGAACGCTGCTCAGGCAATCTAGAACCCCTGAGCTTCCGGGGCCTAGGCGGCCCCTGGTCCTTCACCTAATACGTTGTCTTGCCCGTCCTATGCTGTAAGCGACACGTTCTCACATACTGTTCCACAGTTCCCACGTACTGTCCTCTTCTCATTATTAAAACTTAATGTATGCACTGTCTCCACTGTATCCCCGTCTGACTAAATCTTGTATAAAATTGGTGATTTTCTATCCGAATTGAGACCGACTATCAAGAATGGAAGAATCTGGGACAACAATTTACCGACATTATCTACTTCTACTTATAAATATGTGGTAAATATATATATTGATAGTACAGTGATTCCACGATTCTGACTCCAACTATATAGGTTTGTAGTTATTTAGTGCTATTATCTTGAGAAGAGTGAAGAATGAGATGATCCCTACTGGCCGGGTAGACAGACCCCAACACAACGCCAATAAGCACAAGTCAACTTATCCACTCCTTTGAAAGGCAATGAGGACAACCCGCGTTTATTTCGTAACATCTTAAGACAAACCATCTTCTCCAGCCAAGTTAAAATCTTCATGGAATCCATTCTGTGTTTTACCTTGGCCGAATACTCCACTTCTACCTGTACCTGTAAACTTCTCGTAGCTAATCAAAACTTCCGTCACTTACACTCTTCCACCGGCTAAGAAATAACGTAATGGCGACTGCATACACCCTGTGCTTTTGTTTAACGAGGGCTGATTGACCACGACACTGTAAGGGTAGGACGGACAACTCTTCTATTCCCACCACTGGGCGCTGTTTGATTTAGGGGGTTAGAGTGGAGTTTCCCGCCATGGTAAAACACGGAATGGATTCCACGGGTTCCATGAAGATTTTAACTTGGCTAGAGAAGACGAAGTGGCTTAAGCTATCAACATTTGCACATTTTCATTATTTCTGATTTTCACGACAGTAAGAGGGTTAAAAATCCATCTGAAAACTAAATAATTGCCATTCTTAAAGTTGCACGAGCTGCCACAATTCACACTTTTTTATAAATTCTGATCGTCACAACAGTAAGAGGATTTGAAGGCCATCGAAAAAGTTGGAGTGAGGAAAATTCATACAGTAAGTGGCCTGTACGAACCGAAAACGTGTTCGAAAAGTAAACAAAATTTAAGTAACCGGGACGACAATTCATTCAAAGTTACAATACTTTATCGTGCATTTTCGAGACTAGAAGCACTAAAAAGCTTCTGGATTATACGTCTGGAGAAAATAATTTCAACACTCTGTTTTAACATTAGATAGAGATAAGACTTCGAACGTAAGTTAATCGTTGAGTAAGTTGAGCAAGTCTATACCTAGAAAAATGAGAGGGCAAAGAATGGATCCCTGTACAATGACAAGTCGAGCTTGGCTTCCAAGTTGAATGCAGTTGTGTTTAGTTGATTTAAGCATCTGTACTGCTCAGTAACATTTTTTCCGCCAAATTATTGATGTACTTAGAATCTTTAAGTATTTTTTCATGTTTTCCCTGTAAGATACAATTAATGTCACCATCTTACAAAAAAAACATACTGTAATTTCTCTCAAGTAGACAATTCTTCTTTAAAACGATGACATGCGCTGGGTGACATTGTTGGGTTTTCACCATAAACGCCGCTTGTGAATAATCAACAACACTCTGTGGGGAACCTATCCATCTCAAATGGTAGAATACTCCGACGAGCTCTGTCTACCTAACCTGCTCTTATTTCCATTTCAAAATTGCCTTAATTTCTACCAAATTTCGTACAAAAAAGGTACAAAATGTCGAGTAAGTATTGGTTGAGCCCTGGAAAAATAATAAATATGATACCCAACACGACACTTCTTTGTCCTATCAGAAAACTGAAGTTGGAAATTGTGTATTTTTTTACACATTCCAAAGAAAAATTTAGACAGAAAGTGCACCAAGTTACAAATAAATACAAAAAGGATAGATACACGTTCAATAATATGATCTACTTATTTATTGCTGACTTGAATCATGACAACGGTAAAGATGAGCACTTTTTCAAATACAACATAACAACAATAGTTATTATTAAAACGGGGTATACATAAACAGCACTTTATAATATATGGAATCCTACTACATAAACCTAAATATAGTTTGACTGCTTCCATTTTTTGCTTCCTTTCTTGTAATTCTTGACTAAAGTAGCCATTGTTGTCATGGCATCAAGAAGCCCTTCTCCTCGAGTTGCACAAGCGCTCTGAACACACCAATATCTGACTTTAATGTGACCCAGTCTCAACCAATCAGCGATCTTGGAAGTCGACAACGCCCCCTTTTTATCCTGTTTGTTGGCAATAACCATCAGTGGAACACCTTTCAACTCTTCACTCTTACACATGCGCCTTAGTTCTTCTTTGGCTTGTGGTAACCTTTCTTTATCAGCACTATCCACAACAAATATAATTCCTAGAAAATAGAAGTGAAAAAAATGTATAACCCGAAAAATAAACCAACTTTTGACAATGTTACGAACAATGAATTAAACTTTTTATTTCAGATTTTATTTCAGATCGATTGAAAATGTTATTCTTACCATCTGATCCTTTGAAATACATGCTCCACAATCGTCTGAGTTTTTCCTGAGAAATCTTCTTGACTCAGTCATCAGATGTCTGGCAGCATGACGTACGATAGTTTTTGTGATCACAGGGAAAATCTTCTTGACTCAGTCATCAGATGTCTGACAGCATGACGTACGATAGTTTTTGTAATCACAGGGAAAATCTTCTTGACTCAGTCATCAGATGTCTGACAGCATGACGTACGATAGTTTTTGTAATCACAGGGAAAATCTTCTTGACTCAGTCATGAGATGTCTGGTAGCATGACGTACGATAGTTTTTGTGATCACAGGGAAAATCTTCTTGACTTAGTCATCAGATGTCTGACAGCATGACGTAGGATAGTTTTTGTGATCACAGGGAAAATCTTCTTGACTCAGTCATCAGATGTCTGACAGCATGACGTGAGATAGTTTTTGTGATCACAGGGAAAATCTTCTTGACTCAGTCATCAGATGTCTGACAGCATGACGTGCGATAGTTCTTGTGATCACAGGGAAAATCTTCTTGACTCAAATAACCATAAAGACAAGTTTCTAGTGTTAAAGGAGGGTATGACCTTTGTTATATGTTATATAGGCATACACTAAAACACACGGGCACAGTGGAAATCTTCTTGTCTAAAATAACAATGGAGACAAGTTTCTAATTGCGTTAAAAAGAAGAATATCATTTAGACCTTTATATTCGATCATAAATTGTTGTAATAAACTAAACCTATGATATTTCATTAGGTTGACGACTGACAGGAGCTTGGCCTTAGTCAGTAGAATTTTCTGAAACACTTTGTAATATATAGACAATGCTTATATGTTATATGTAAAGGAATGCGTACAAGTAGAAAACATTTTCCCTGTGCACGTGTTTTAATCAATACGTATAAAACAATATCAGCACAATCTGGTTGTGTCAAAAATCATCTGGTTTACTACAACCAGGATAGTTTGTCTGTGATAAATACAACAATGTGAATCTCAACAAAATGGTAACCCAATTTCTGGACATTTATTTTTTGAGTATCTAGTTGGAAATTAAAGAATGTTTCACCTTATGTGCTAAGAGATTTCTGATTTTAGGAGATGATTTTTCTTGGCATCTGATTTAAATTTCTAGAGTGTCTCAATGAGTGCCACGAAATGATCATGTAGTTTATAAATGCTAAAGGTCAATAAAAAACTGAACATTTTTATCTGTTTGTTACGTTGCTGCTCAAGATATTTTGATAGAGTCGGTGTTTCGTATTCGTTTGACAATGCTCGATAAACCAACTGATTGTTTTGCCACGCTCCAGATTATATGGATAACAGGCGAGACCCGTAACCATAGAAAAACTGTTCATGTTGTGTTAATGGTTTACATTCATTTCAAGTTTTATCCTGTTAACCAGTGATTCAAACCCGAGACCCTTTGTGGTAAGTACCTCGTATACAACTGTACGCTTACACCTTCGCGCCCCCGTCTATCCTTCAGTCGGTCCGAGCCAGTGATACACACACAAACAAAAAGGAAAGAAATGAATGCGACCCCTCTCCCAAAAACGTTACACAGCTTCATTTTACTGTTATTTTCTAAGAATTAGGGAAAACAAAATCCGGAAGTTATTTGCATTTTTAGTAGCAGAACACCCTCAGAACGCTGCTCAGGCAATCTAGAACCCCTGAGCTTCCGGGGCCTAGGCGGCCCCTGGTCCTTCACCTAATACGTTGGGTGAGGGAGCTGCAAAGACATTAACTCTCATAAAATAAATACGCCTGGATTTTAAGTATATTTTGTCTCTGTCACTCGGTTAAAGACATTCGCCCAGTTAAAAGCGCTATTGGAAACTCGGAACCACGCTAGTCAAGTCTGCAGTTCAAATCTTGAGAGACTAACAAGGGGGGAATCGAAAGATTTGCACATCTGAGGGCGATAGGGTTGCAGACGACGCAAGTCACATTGCTGTCAAGGGCCAAATCACCCCCATGTCAGACAGCTCAATCCACCACCATTGTTCAATCTTCACCTTTCGTATATTTTTTTACACAAACTATTACTTCAATGAGTCACATCTATACCCCAAAAAGTATTCCCAACTTATGAGGAGTCCCACTAAAAATACCCAAAGATATTGACCGAAATCTAGGAACTTAATTCGTGGGCTAATGCTAACCGTCATCTGTGTCTTAACAGCCAGGTTTATTTAGTCCTATTTCAGCAATACTTCACCACATTCATCCTAAATCTGTCCCAATGATACATGCCGAAAATTATTGTTATATCTCAAATTTTACTGATTTACTCATCACTTAAGTATGCTTCCCCAATATACCAAGATAGGTCTTTTCAAGCTGATACAAAGGGTGGAGGGGTAGATTTCACCAGCTGATATACTTTGAACAACCTTTGATTTGCAGAAACTGATTTATATTCTGTGTTCTGTGTCTAAAGCCGGTGAGAAAATGAATAGTACAATATTAGTTTGATAATCTACACATTTTTATAGGATTTTAGCTCTGATGGGGCCTCCGTGGCTCAGTAGGTAGAGCATTGGACGCTCAATCCGAACAGCCTTCCACCAATAGGTCGCGGGTTCGATTCCCACTCAGTCCAAAAAATTGGAAAATTTTCTGACTGGGTTTTCACTCGAACGACCTATGTGGGATGGTTGCCAGTTACCAACGGAAGGTCGTGGGTTTCCTCCGGGCATAGAGCCCCGTTTCCTCCCACAATAAAACTGGCAACGCCGCCATATAAGTGAAATAATCTTGAGCGCGGCGTAAAACACCAAACAATCAATCAATTTAGCTCTGATTGGTCATTGTAACGCATAATTTCCATAGTTATTGTGAATAATAATAAAACTGGAATTGGCCAACCTATCCAAAAATATATTTTCATAAAGGCAATTTAATGTAGAAGTATCAAGAATTTGAATTTGCTGCTGAAAGCCATTCAGAAGCCATAACAGGGTTGGCTGGCCGACGTTGGGCGTTATCTGGGATATGTCTATAGTTTTTGTCCGATTTTACAAAGATATAAAATTTGCCGTTATTTTGTATTTCTAATTTCAAATTGTTCTGCATGTCCTAACTTCAACAAAAATTTTAAATGTGTTAACTTGGAATTTGTCGAAACAAAGACAATGCATAATTTACAGCTGCTGTTGAAACGACGACGTTACCGATGCGACTTGTCTCTGCATGCTCAGCACAAGAATATTGGACAGCGATTATCCATGTGACGTCGGTAGCTCAATAGGGAGCGCAAGTCTCATGAGATTTATTACGAGATGTTGTGATATCCGGTGACAGATGACGCCATTGAGAACGTTTTTGATGACGTTGCAATTCCATTTGACGTATTTTGTTCCATAACGTCAGATTTAAAGGTCATATTGGAACGAAAAACGCCCAGTCACATGCGCAATGCAATGCCGGTGACAAAAAATATGTGGAATTCACACGTGACTTGCGCTCCCTATCGGTAGAGCGATAATCTCTCACCACGGTATAAGTATCTCATCAATAGATTCAAAAACACTCAGATATTTGTAAAGCATAGCATAAAAATTGCCCTAATGACTTAACACGAGTTATCTCACCCTTATAATGGCGGTTTAATGTGTGGCTCTACCTGGCCGGCAAAGTAAGTAAACCAGGATAGAGACACACGAGTTCGGCTATTAAGGCTTTGCCATGTCTCTGACAGTAATTTGCGTTGAAACAAAAGGACTGTATTCATAAGACCAGGTTGATTGAAAGATGACAATTCAGCATTTGCCTAAACAAACTTGGTTTCCGAATAATAAGATTTAATTCCATTTGTTGCATTTACATCCTTTGGGGTAGATTGGCTTTTTTAAAAATGGCTGTTTAAAGAAATATTACGACTGCACACTTGACCATACACCTTCCAGAAGTTCCCGCCTATACCATTGGGACGAGCTCTCCACCTGGCACAGCTGTTCAAAGAAAGAAAACAATTGATAGATTGGTTGATTTATATAACGATTAATTAACACAAAGGAAGAGATTTCTGGATAACAACTTCTTATAAGAAATTGTTATCCAGAAATCTCTTCCTTTGTGTTACTATAACCGACTTCTAAATGCCTCTCAAACAACTTAACGATTGATTAGTTACCTGATTAATTGATTTGGTGATTGATTGGCCGATTTAATGATTTTTTGATTTACTGATAAGTTGAACGATAGGTTATACATGTTGTATTGAATATATAGTTACCGTTGGAGCAGTCATGTCTGCAGCAGTCAGCCTCTGTTCCATTATAAACGGGCGGCAAAGCCACACATCCTTCCGTTAAATAGTGCAATGGACACCTAAGAATTTGGACGAGAAATTCCTTGAACGTATATGTTTTAAGTCACGTATAACCCAATCCGATACTAAATTTAACCTGTTCTCGACGAAAACATTTAAGATACATAGTATGTATTTGCGGTAAAATTTGCGGTTCGAGCAAATCGAGGTAATTGACTCGGACAATTAAAGGGGGAGATAACAAAAAACACTTTAGGGTTCAGAAAAAGCGCACTAACTTTTCCAAACACATATTTTTGCGATTTTTTTACTCCTAACAGTGAAATTGATAAAATTCCACAATAAGAAAAACAAATTGGTCAACTTTCAAAACCTCCCATTTAAGCCTAGGTTAAATTCATCCTCTTCAAGGCCTTCGTAATTCACCAAAATAGCACGCAGACAACTTTTTTTGCTGGTCACATTTTCCTCAAAGCTTCTTTTGTAATTCAATATAAGTTTCGTGAAACTGAAAGCAATTTGCTGGACATAGGAATACTTTGAAGAGAGTGAAATTAACCTGGGTTTAAATGGGAGATTTTGAAAGTTGACCAATTTGTTTTGTGTGTGTAACATAATACGGTATTTTATAAACTGCATCATGTCCCATGAAAAAATCGCAAAAATATGTGTTTGGTACCGTTGGAAAGGAAAAACAAGCGCGCTTGTTTTGAACCATAAAGTATTTTTTGTTTTCTACTCCTTTAAACCATGGTACAAGGACGATGGGATCCCTAAACGAGTAGCCATCCACTAACTCCCCACCCTCCTTAAGACAAGTTTCAGAATTGCACTTTTGGATTTAGTCCAATCACCCCCACCCCCCCCCTACCAGCGCGAAAGCTAAAAAAATAAGCTGTTTGTTAACGGCCATGAAAACAAAGCATGTGATTTTCGAACTGACTAAAGGAAGTAGTGGATCGAAATTACATACAAAAGCCTTTAATGATATATTACTAGGGAAAACCCACCGAAATGCTTACTTACGCGACCATGCAAATGGCTCGCTTTTCTCCATCGAAATCCACACAGCTACATTGGGCAGCGCAACAGAACCCCACACATTCCTCCCATCTATCTGCCACAACCCCATCTACGACCCTGCAAGGGGCGATCGGCACTGCGCCAAACGAAAAAATTAATACATTTATAAATGAACCCCTCCCAACTCTACCCGACCAATGAATCTTTCAGCAGGGTGATAAACATCGCAACAAAATCTTAAAGTGGCATGAGCTGCCAAAATGTTGATATTTTGAGGTTGAAACAGAATGTTGAAATTATTGGCTATTTTTCTCAAGACGTAAAATTCAGAAGCTTTTTTGTGCTTCTAGTCTCGAAAATGTACGATAAAGTATTGTTTTGAACTAACTTTGGCTTAGAATGAATGAATGGTCGTCCCTGTTATTTAAATTTTGTTTACATTTCGAACACGTTTTCGGTTCGTACAGGCCACATACTGTATGGATTTTCCTCATTCCGACGCCAATCATTTAGTTTGTCGATGGCCTTCAAAGCCTCTTACTGTTGTGGCGATCAAAAATTATTTAAAAAGTGTGAATTTTGGCAGCTCATGCCGCTTTAAATTAAAGAAATAAGCAAGCTTACCGGATCGAGCATCACCGCATTGGATAACAAGGAAAGTTGCCACTGACAACAAAGCTGCAATCAACAATCGAGTGTCCATGATTACGGTGAATTAAGCTATGTTTCTCTTCTCTGACGTTTATACATTTTTATAACAATCGTTAAAATGTCATCCTTAACATGGTATTTGATCTCATTAAAGCTTGATAATTTGATCTCATTGTTTGACGATTGTATCAGTATTGATTTGCTAATGTTTCACAAATGTTCGCATTGTATAAAATACAACGTCAAATCTGATCCTTGTGACATATTGTTATCGTGACCGTCTGTGGTTCAATTAGTTGTTTTGGTGAATTGGTTTAATTTCGCATGTATTTTCCGTGCTTTGCAAAAGGTTCACGTGATAACATCAGGTTTATAATGCATGCAATTATATTTAACCTCTTTAACCAGGCCAAAACATAACCTTTATATATATGTAAAGATCCAGCCAATAGTATTTTTATTTAAACACATCGGCCAGTTGCGCCTTTATCCTTCAATCCAGAAAAAAAATGATAAAAAAGAATAAATATTTTTATATTGAGGGTCATAACATCGACATGAAAACACTCTTAAGCCGAAGTAAGCATGTAAAACCAATAAACATAGCACGAAACACAATACCAAGTGATCTTAAACCTAGTTTAAAGGCTTCGCGCCTTTTGTTTGTTTTTTTTTTGCTGACTGGCATCAAGAAGTAACGGTATTTCAAATACATGTTTGGCATTTGACTAAATTTGTCTAGCCCGTCCTATGCTGTAAGCGACACGTTCTCACATACTGTTCCACAGTTCCCACATACTGTCCTCGTTTCAATATCAAAACTAAATGTATGCACTGTCTCCACTGTATCATCGTCGAACTTAATGTTATATAAAATGTGTGATTTTCTATCCGAATTGAGACCGACTATCAAGAATTGAAGAATCTGGGACAACAATTTACCGACATTATCTACTTCTACTTATAAATATGTGGTAAATATATATATATTGATAGTACAGTGATTCCACGATTCTGACTCCAACTATATAGGTTTGTAGTTATTTAGTGCTATTATCTTGAGAAGAGTGAAGAATGAGATGATCCCTACTGGCCGGGTAGACAGACCCCAACACAACGTCAATAAGCACAAGTCAACTTATCCACTCCTTTGAAAGGCAATGAGGACAACCCGCGCTTATTTCGTAACATCTTAAGACAAACCATCTTCTCCAGCCAAGTTAAAATCTTCATGGAATCCATTCTGTGTTTTACCTTGGCCGAATACTCCACTTCTACATGTGAACTTCTCGTAGCTAATCAAAACTTCCGTCACTTACGCTCTTCCACCGGCTAAAAAATAACGTAATGGCGACTGCATACACCCTGTGCTTTTGTTTAACGAGGGCTGATTGACCACGACACTGTAAGGGTAGGACGGACAACTCTTCTATTCCCACCACTGGGCGCTGTTTGATTTAGGGGGTTAGAGTGGGAAAACACGGGATGGATTCCACGGGTTCCATGAAGATTTTAAGTTGGCTAGATAAGACGAAGTGGCATAAGCTATCAACATTTGCACATTTTCATTATTTCTGATTTTCACGACAGTAAGAGGTTTAAAAGTCCATCTGAAAACTAAATAATTGACGTTTGAAAAAAAATTCATGCCACCTCTGGTCAGCGCGAACCAAAATAGTGTCGGAAAAGTAAACAAAAATTAAATAAACGGAACGAACATTCATTCATTCTAGGCCTCTAATTATTTAGCAGTAAAATGTTTATAAATCCTACTGCTTTAGAAAAAAATGTATAACTTCCAAATTTGGTCTCCCCATAAAATATCAACATTTTGGCAGTTCCTACCAATTTAGAGAACGCCATTCGTAAAACTTATACCTTGTTAAGAAGGGATTTCATGATTATGAATTCACCTAGAAACTGATCTGTATGATGAAAAACTCGTGGTGCATCAGCATTACATAGAGATAAGACTTCGAACGTAAGTTAATCGTTGAGAAAGGTCTATACCTAGAAAAAAAGGACAGGGCAAAGAATGGATCCCTGTACAATGCCAAGTCGAGTTGGGATTTCAAGTTGAATGCAGTTGTGTTTAGTGGATTTAAGCATCTGTACTGTTCAGTAAAAATTTTTCCACCAAATTATTGATGTACTTAGAATCTATAAGTATTTGTTTGTTTGTTTTACAATTAGTGTCACTATCTTATGTGACCGTATTATCTTTTATACTTTTATTTATAAATGTTTTGGTGAAGGTTTGTAATATTACTTTACAAATAAAACTGCTAAAAAAAACAAATACAAAATGTTCGTTATTATGCGTTGTGAAAGATGTGTGAAGGGCGTGACAGGTTGCAATTGCTAAGCTGTGAGGAGTTTAGTTGCTTGTGGCGTATTGTGGTTGGTCGATCTCTTGCCCGTGCCTGGCGCGGAGGAGCTGATTGGTCGGTCTTCTTTTCACTAGTCTTCTTCGAGCCTAGCTTACAAGGGTGTGGCACTTTTCAGCCGCTCTGTTACCTGGTCACCTGCTTGCTTGTTTATCGTGCAAGAAACTGGAAAGAGATGTTATTATTTTTTGTTTAACTTGTACATATATTTATGTTCTTGATGTATTGGATCGGATAGTTTGCTTGAATTGATTTGCTTTAAAACTAACGCTTTGAATGTACATCATGTGTATTTAATTATTCAGTTATCACTGATTAAATCTAAGAACTATATCGTTGGGTTTATAAACTTATAAACTTGTTTGTACGACACTGTGGGGAATAACTGTAATCGTACGATTTCATATTATGATTATTTCAGATGAACCATTTATTCCGCGAGCCCTGGCCGGCTGGTCGTTTGCCCCCGTCCACTGGCGGGGTAGGTGTACTCAATTATTGTTCTCATTTTTCATCACAGTTTTACTTGATTTTCATTTAATACCCCAACATTGTGATGTTCATATTGTATCTTACATTTTTAGTAGCGACTTTTAATCCGATCGTTTTGTTTGTATTTTTAGGGTTTTGTTTATGACCCGCCTGAATAAAACACCGGCATGGAAACTTTGAGTTCTCTCTCTTATTAGCCTTGAACCCTGTTACACTAACACAAAAACATACTGTAATTTCTCTCAAGTAGACAATTCTTCTTTTAAACGATGACATGCGCTGGGTGACAGCGTTGGGTTTTCGCCATCAACGCCGCTTGTCGATAATCAACAACACTCTGTGGGGAACCTATCCATCTCAAAGGGTACAATACTCAGACGATCTCCGTCTACCTAACCTGTTCTTATTTCCATTTCAAAATTGCTTTAATTTTGACCAGCTTCCTTCCAAGAAAAAGGTCTACAATGTTGAGTAGGTATAGGTTGGGCCTTGGAAAAATAATAAATATGATATCCAACACGACACTTCTTTGTCCTATCAGAAAACTGAAATTGGAAATTGTGTATTTTTTTACACATTCCAAAGAAACATTTAGACAGTAAGTGCACCAAGTTACAAATAAACACAAAAAAGATAGATACACGTTCATTAATATGATCTATTTATTTATTCCTAACTTGAATCATGACAGCGGTAAAGATGAGCACTTTTTCAAATACAACATAACAACAATAGTTATTAATAAAACGGGGTATATATAAACAGCACTTTATAATATATGAAATCCTACTACATAAACCTAAATATAGTTTGACTGCTTCCATTTTTTGCCTCAACCAATCAGCGATCTTGGAAGTGAAGAGCGCCCGCTTTTTATCCTGTTTGTTGGCAATAACCATCAGTGGAACACCTTTCAACTCTTCACTCTTACACATGCGCCTTAGTTCTTCTTTGGCTTGCGGTAACCTTTCTTTATCGGCACTATCCACAACAAATATAATTCCTAGAAGAAAAAAATACAAAAATAAATAATAACCCGAAAAATAAACCAACTTTTGACAATGTTACGAACAATGAACCAAACTATAATTTTATTTCAGATCGATTGAAAATGTTATTCTTACCATCTGATCCTTTGAAATACATGCTCCACAATCGTCTGAGTTTTTTCTTGTCCGCCGACATCCCAAACCGTGAACATCACATACTGTCACCGTCTCAACATTAAAACCCACTGTTGGCACTGTCTCCACTTTATCATCATCTAACTTAATTTTGTATAAAATTGTTGACTTTCCAGCCGAGTCGAGACCGACCATAAGAAGTCTGGCTGGAGTTTGACGAAGATCTTTAAAGACTTGGTGTACCTTTGACAACAATTTACCCATATTGTTTACTCGGGGGACGTAAATGTTTACCGTAGAAGAAAAATTATTATTCTGACTTGCTAACCTTGTCATTCTGTATATATAGATGTATTCAGTGCCATGATGTTCAGGGCAGTGAGTGATCAGACAAAACCGACTGGAGGTCTCAGACAGACCGTCTGGAGGCCCCATGCGATGCTGTCTAAAAGCATAAATCCTCCTAACGATCCCTTTATATTGTAATTGGGACAACGGATTATATTCAGAAACATCAACACATGTCTAAACATCAAAATTGTCGTCTGTATTTCTCTTGCAAGTCGTAAAATTACCTGTCACTGGTTTACGATAAATTATTAGGATTCAAGTTATTTACAGTGATGATCACATCCACTGGCTTGTCGTTTGTCGACTCTTTGGGTACCTGACAAATCAACTTTTCAGTTTTAAACTAAAAATATAATATGACGTAAAAATTTTAAAACTAAGGCAAAATTAAAGTATTTTATTAATGTGAACAGCAAGTGGGTATTTAACAATTTTGCTTAGGCTTCTTGTGCCTAAAAAATATAGTTTTCCCAAATTCCGAATTCCCTAATATTTTGAAGAAGTGCATTTTAAAGCTCCCGCTGTCTGTTGTTCAAAGTCAAAGCTTGCAGATAATCAAGTACACTCAGCAAGAAACCCCTGTTTTTGCCGTTGTCCATGCCTAGTTTCCAAAACCTTTGGGGACCTAGTATACTTCTTTCCATTGATCATCCCACAAAACGTCAAATTCTGTCACAACTGTACAGAAAAAGAACTTCTTCAATAAATTCGTAACTTGCCATTTATTCATATATTTAGTTGCGTATATTAATGAACACTAAAGCACATGGCACAGGGAGTTACATATAAGTATGGATAGTTACATTTCACAGTGGGTGGGTATGAACGCGTGGCAATGACTACTTGGCTTGATCGTCCTATTAAAGAATCTTAAAGGGGATTGTTCTGGGCGGATATATTGGATGGGAGATCCAGACGGTCTGTCTGAGGCCACCAGTCGGGATTGTCTGATCACTCACTCTCCTGAACATTATGACACTGAACACATATATAAAGAGCTTCAAGTTTATTTTAATTCAGAATCGGAAAATTTCTTCTACTGTAAACATTTATTTAGCACACTTCAGGAGTAAACAATATGGGTAAATTGTTGTCAAAGGTACAGCATGTCTTTAAAGATCTTCGTCAAACCCCAGCAAGACTTCTTATGGTCGGTCTCGACTCGGCTGGAAAGTCAACAATTTTATACAAAATTAAGTTAGACGATGATAAAGTGGAGACAGTGCCAACTGTGGGTTTTAATGTTGAGACGGTGACAGTATGTGAAAATGTGAGTTTTACGGTTTGGGATGTCGGCGGACAGGACAAACTCAGACGGTTGTGGAGCATGTATTTTAAAGGATCAGATGGTAAGAATTGTTCCCATACGGCCATGAAAAAATATATTTGGTTCATAATTTGGAACTTTTGTTCAAATTTGATTTCTGTCTTTTTTTTCTTTTTAATCATTGAGGGGCTTTTATTTTTTCTAGGAATTATATTTGTTGTGGATAGTGCTGATAAAGAAAGGTTACCACAAGCCAAAGAAGAACTAAGGCGCATGTGTAAGAGTGAAGAGTTGAAAGGTGTTCCACTGATGGTTATTGCCAACAAACAGGATAAAAACGGGGCGTTGTCGACTTCCAAGATCGCTGATTGGTTGAGACTTGGACAAATTAAAGACAGATATTGGTGTGTTCAGAGCGCATGTGCAGCTCGAGGAGAAGGACTTCTTGATGCCATGACAACAATGGCTACTTTGGTCAAGAACTACAAGAAAGGAAGCAAAAAATGGAAGCAGTCAAACTATATTTAGGTTGATGCAGTAGCATTCCATATATTATAAAGTGCTGTATATGTATACCCTGGTTTATTAATAACTATTTAGATTCATTTAGTTTTGTATAAGTTATATAGTGCTATGTACACCATCATTAAGCAATTCATTAAGCAACAGTTATTGTTATGTTTTCTTTAAAACGTTTGTTATTTACCATTGTTATCATTGATGTACGCAATACATATGTACAGTAAAATTATTGAATTTGTATTCAGCATACTTCTTTGTTTCCTCTTTCTTAACATGGAATCATGACACAGCTTTCAAATTCCTTTATTCTGGTACACTGAAATAGCTTTATAAATTAATCTCTTTGTAAATGTGTAATAAATAGTAATGTAATAATAGCTTCGAGTAAAATATCATAAAATATAACCCGAATAGCAAATAGTTTTACATGCGAGGGCAATACCAACACAGCTCCGTGAAATAATTGCAACGGTTGTATTTTTGGAAGAAAGACAAAAGGATACTGTAGATGTCTAGTTGCTTTGACTAACTTAAAGAATTTAATTTTCACTGGATATTACAGGTACTTAAATCGTTTAGATACAGCTACACCCAACTGGAGACGACCAGCTATATAGACCGAAAGCCTAATGACGTCACTCACAAAATTATACGACATTTGAGGCGGTCTGACTTTGCAGTGACCGTTTTGTTAAGCCTTTTGTAGCCCTAAATGTTTGTGCAGGTTAATTTTCATGTGTCATTTTATCCCTCTTGTGACGTCATTAAGCAAACGGTCTATTTGCGTTGATATTGCTCTCCTTTTTATAATAGATATACGTATTTCCAAAACATTAACTCCTCTTTCTAAATAATGCTAATATACCTTAACTCTTTCATCCGAGAGATCAGACGGAGGTAACCTGTACATTACAGCATCTCTTTTTAAAATGATTTGGCAGTTTATATTATTGTAACCAGTAATTTTAAATAAGCGCGTGGCGTTGATCCGTTGTCTTAATTGGCGTACAAAAGAATTGTTGAAATGGTTCCCGTCTTAAGGCGCTACATTTCGAGAGGGTCATACGATTTGCCTGAGACCACCAATCGCAATTGTCTTACCAATCACTCTCCTGAACATCATGACACCGAAGAAATTTATAAAATGCAAACTTAGTTCAAGTCACTTCACTTCACTTTACTTTATTCCACCCAGACCACATTAGTAAAAGGTAAAAACAAAATTACCCAACGCGCAATAAATCATTTTATGTTTACGATCGGGCAAAATCACGACACCGGTAGGCCTAGTCCGGGCTTCTGACTCCAAAATTACTACTTTTTTTATACTGACGGCCGTATTTTGAAGTCAGGGTTCACTGCAATCAAAAAGCCGGAGTTGGCTGCCCGCTCAGAAGCGGGCAGTATGTGGTCCGATTTGGACAAAGAAATGGCAATATAACCAACTCAGATCGTGTCTAAACGCTCATAATCACGTTCATTGATAATTTCGCCACCTACCAGTGTGTGATATGGACGAGCAGGATCGGCCAGTAAACATTATTCTTCCCCTGAATTCACTTTTGCCTTCTCCAGTCTCAAACTCTCCGCCATTGATGACGTAATACTATTTAGCGGTTTTTCAGTTTTTAAACGTTAAATTCACTTTACAAAAGGCTAAATTATTAATGAATGTCGTGCTGACACTATTTGAGTTAGTTATGTTGTTATCTACTTTCTAAATCTGACCGCAAGCTGCCTGATCGGAAGCGTGCAGCCAACTCCGACTTTTTGATTGCAATGATCCCTGACTCCAAAATACGACGGGTCAGTATAAAAAAAATAGTAATTTTGGAGTCAGAAACCCGGACTACGGTAGGCCTACTGATTTATCTCCAGCTGATTATGTTGTTGATTTTCAACAAGCTGTGTTGACTAAACAGTTGTAGGCTTTAAATGTGCCCATTGAAATAAAAAATGATTTTATAACCCAATTAAGAGCAGTTACTAAGATGACAAGATTGCATCTTAAACAGACAGCAAAAGTATTGTCAGCAAACAAAAGGTAAAGGTTCAATGGTTTATTTTTGGGAGACCTGTGTTGAACTTCAGAAAAGCAGTTCGTATTTACATTGGGGTTCCGCAAAAGTCAAATAAACAACAAAACAAAGACTTCCAGACTTATGTAATTGCTGTTTTTGTGATTCATCGCAAATTGAAAAAAGAGTAATAGTATATTGTTTTTGTTTTTTTCCAATATCAACGGTGTTATAAAAGAATGCGTATAAACAGGTTTTTTTTAATCGCTGGGTTTCTTTAACTTATATTCTTCAAAATAAGCGTGTAAGTGGATTTTTACAATCGACCGACGTATGTGAGAGAGTTGCCAGGTACGTCAATGAACCCGGTTTCTTCCCCCATTAAACATTGCTACACCGCTAAAACAGAAACCAATCAATCAATCGATCGAAATAAGCGTGTGGCAATATCCCGTTGTCTTAATTGCCATACAATGGAATCATTAAAACGATTCCTGTATTTAAACGTTGCATCAACTCCAGACGGTTTGCCTAAGGCCACCAGTCGAGATTGTCTGAAAATTCACTCTCCTGAACATTATGACACTGAACACATATATAAAGAATGACAAGGTAAGTTTAATTCAGTACACAAGATAGGTAAATTGTTGTCAAAGGTACACCAAGATCTTCGCCAAAATTCCAAATACCATACAACAACAATGTTTAAAAAAATCCAGCGTTCTCACATACTGTCACCGTCTCAACATTAAAACCCACAGTTGGCACTGTCTCCACTTTATCGTCGTCTAACTTAATCTTGTATAAAATTGTTGACTTTCCAGCCGAGTCGAGACCGACCATAAGAAGTCTGGCTGGAGTTTGGCGAAGATCTTTAAAGACTTGGTGTACCTTTGACAATAATTTACCCATATTGTTTACTCGATGTACTAGATGTACTAGGTCTAGGAGAAGTGACCCTAGTAGAAACTGGGGAGGGTGGAGGCCGAAAGGGGACAGAGGTTCTACTAGGTCTAGGGGAGGGGGGCTGAGGGGATGAAAAAGAGGGGGCAGAGGTACTAGGTCTAAGGGAGGGAGCACCAGTAGGGAAAGGCGAAGGGGAAACAGAAGGTAAAGTTACAGACCTAGGAGTCTGTGACTGCAGAGTAGGAGGTGAGATAACGGATGTCGACGGACTGACAGGCGGATGGGGTTGGGGAGACGATGGTGGACTAAACTGAGTAGTAGCAGCAGAAGTGACAGATTTAGTGATGGAAAGAAAAGAATAAAAATTTTGAATGGTCGAAAGTTGTAATTTACCTTTATAATATTCTCTCTATATATATGTATGTTCAGTGCCATGACGTTCAGGGCAGTGAGTGATCAGACAAAACCGACTGGAGGTCTCAGACAAACCGTCTGGGGGCCCCATGTGATGATGTCTAAAAGCATAAATCGTCCTAACGATCCCTTTATATTGTAATTGGGACAACGGATTATATCCAGAAACTGTTTTAACTGATTTAAAGAATTATTGATAATATCCACGCGCTTTATTCCAAATGAGTTCGGTCTGAAGTTACCCACGTTACCCATGTTTTACCCGATTCTTGAAGCCTAATAAAATATTTACAAATAATGTGATCCTCGATTTTAGAGAATAACAATTACTTATCTCACAAGAGTACAAGGTCGAGCCGTGTTTATTCCTTTCCACTGTGGAGTAATCGGTGTTTTCGCCGCTCAAGATTAGCATATAGAAAGTTTTAAAAAAACCAAGAGCATGTAAGTTAGCAGAGCGTTCCCAATACAATAGAACAGTAATTAATATGAAGGTGTCTGAAAAAAGAATAAAATATTTTGCGGACTTGAGATACCAAAAATGATGGATTGTGAAACAGTTTTACTGTTGAATTTGCTTCCAATGATATGGCAAATTGCGCATCATTTCCTTGTCATATATCAAGTTTTATTTAAAGATAGCGTTTCTGGGAATAATGAAGGAAAGGAAATTCATATCAGCTTACTTTTAGTAAATTTTTTAAACAAAAAATACGCTAAGTTGTGTTTAAAATGTCTAAATGGTTGTGAAAAGGCATACCTAAAAGTGAAATGCGAACGACAATTTCAGTGGGGAAGGGGGATATATTGTACAGTCTCAAATTTATCTGTAAACCTTTTTGCTTTCTTAACATCAAAACTGTCGTCTGTATTTCTCATCCAAGACGTAAAATAGGTCAACCATCAACTGGTTTAAGAGAAATTATTAGGATTCAAGTTGTTTACCGTGATAATTCACAATCCCTGGCTTGTCGTTTGTCGACTGTGGGTACCCAACAAATCAAATTTTCATTTTTTAACTAAAAATACAAAATGATATCGAAACTTTAGAACTAAGCCAATTAATATTTTATTAATATTAACAGCAAGTGTGCTTATAAAAAATTTTGCTTTGGCCTCTTGTGCCTAAAAATATAATTTTCTTAAATTCCGGATTCTCAAATATTTTGAAGAAGTTCATTTTAAAACCTTCCGCTGTCGCTTGTTCAAAGTCAATTCGGCTTGCAGATAATCAAGTACACTCAGCAAGGAACCCCTGTTTTTGCCGTTGTCCATGTCTAGTTTTGAGACGTAGTCGATACATCTTTCCATTGATCATCCCACAAAACTTAATATTCTGTCACAACTGTAAAGAAAAAGAACTTCTTCAATGAATCCGTAACTTGCCATTCATTCATATATTTAGTTGCATATATTTATGAACACTAAAACACACGGCACAGGGAGTTACATATAAGTATGGATAGTTACATTTCACAGTGGGTGGCTATTAACGCGTGGCAATGACTACTTAGCTTGATGGTCATATTAAAGAATCTTAAAGGGGGTGGTTCTGGGCGGATATATTGGATGGGAGATCCAGACAGTATGTCCGAGGCCACCAGTCGGGTTTGTCTGATCACTCACTCTCCTGAACATTATGACACTGAACACATATATAAAGAGCTTCAAGTTTATTTTAATTCAGAATCAGAAAATTTCTACTACTGTATACATTTATTTAGCACACTTCAGGAGTAAACAATATGGGTAAATTGTTGTCAAAGGTACATCAAGTCTTTAAAGATCTTTGCCAAACGCCAGCCAGAATTCTTATGGTCGGTCTTGACTCGGCTGGAAAGTCAACAATTTTATACAAGATTAAGTTAGACGATGATAAAGTGGAGACAGTGCCAACTGTGGGTTTCAATGTTGAGACGGTGACAGTATGTGAAAATGTGACGTTTACGGTTTGGGATGTCGGCGGACAGGAAAAACTCAGACGGTTGTGGAGCATGTATTTTAAAGGATCAGATGGTAAGAATTGTTCCCATACGGCCATGAAAAAAATATTTGGTTCATAATTTGGTACTTTTGTTCAAATTTGATTTCTGTTTCCTGTTTTTTCTTTTTAATCATTGAGGGGCTTTTTGTTTTTCTAGGAATTATATTTGTTGTGGATAGTGCTGATAAAGAAAGGTTACCACAGGCCAAAGAAGAACTAAGGCGCATGTGTAAGAGTGAAGAGTTGAAAGGTGTTCCACTGATGGTTATTGCCAACAAACAGGATAAAAAGGGGGCGGTGTCGACTTCCAAGATCACTGATTGGTTGAGACTAGGACAAATTAAAGACAGATATTGGTGTGTTCAGAGCGCATGTGCAGCTCGAGGAGAAGGACTTCTTGATGCCATGACAACAATGGCTACTTTGGTCAAGAACTACAAGAAAGAGAGCAAAAAATGGAAGCAGTCAAACTATATTTAGGTTGATGCAGTAGCATTCCATATATTATAAAGTGCTGTATATGTATACCCTGGTTTATTAATAACTATTTAGATTCATTTAGTTTTGTATAAGTTATATAGTGCTATGTACACCATCATTAAGCAATTCATTAAGCAACTGTTGTTGTTATGTTTTCTTTAAAAAAGTTTGTTATTTACCATTGTTATCATTGATGTTCGCAATAAATATGTACAGTAAAATTATTGAATGTGTATTCAGCATTTTTCTTGTTTCCCCTTAACATAGATTATTGGAATCATGACACAATTTCCATCTTCCGTTGTCTGGTACGGAAAAGAATTGCTTGAGATATTTCGTGAATTTTCTTATTGATTTTTTATATCTTGGGCATTTGATACTTTTTTAACGATAAACTGGTTGATATTAAGGCGATTTTGTGAGTGAACTGAGACCAGGTTTGGTGGCTTGCGATCTGAACGTTTCGGTCTTTTGACATATGTCGGGTGGCTTGTTTAATGATCCCTCGGATCGTTTTGCATGTGGTTCGAAATACATCCCCATCTGGCGCTGGTCAAGATGTAATCTAGAGAGTGCAGAAGTTTCCTCTAAATGATTTGTCTTAATGTGAAAAGAGATTGACTTTGATAACCAACATTTCTACAGTTTGGCCACGAGGACAAAGCTGCAGGTGGAGTGGGGTAATTTATGTACTGAGCATGTTGTACATAGCTTTATAAAGTAATCTCTTTGAAAATGTGCAATACATAGTAATGTAATAATAGCTTCGAGTAAAATATCATAAAATATAACCCGAATAGCAAATAGTTTTACATGAGAGGACAATACCAACACAGCTCCGTGAAATAATAAGAAGGGTTGTATTTTAGGAAGAAAGACAAAAGGATACTGTAGAAGTCTAGTTGCTTTGACTAACTTAAAGAATAAATATATTGAAGGTTCTTAAATTGTTTTCTGTCTGACAGTTAGTAAACACAACATTGAGCAATACAACGGACAATAAATCATTTATCGATGGGGCAAAGTTACGACGACCGGTACTGATTTTTCTCCAGTTAATTATGTTGTTGATTTTCAACAAACTGTGTCGACCAAACCGTTGAAGGCTTTAAACGTGCTCACTGAAATAAGAACTGATTTTATAAACCAATTAAGAGCAGTTTTCTATAAGACGACAATATTGTACCTTAAACAGACGTATATTGTTCGTATAAACAGTTTTTTAAAACGCTAGGTTTCTCCAACTTATGATCTTCGAAATAAGCGTGTCAGTGGATTTTTACAACCGATCGACGCTGTGGGGGTCAGGGGTTTCCTCCGGTTTCCCAATTTATTGTTACACTAAACATTGCTAAACATGGATACGCCGCCATATAAGTGAAATAATTTTGAGTGCGGCGTAAAACATCAATCAATCGAAATAATCTTGTAGCAATATTCCGTTGTCTTAATTGCCATGCAAATCGTTCAAACGATTCCCGCCTTTAAACGTTGCATCCTGGCGTCCAGACGGCCACCAGTCGGGTTTGTCTGATGCCTCACTCTCCTGAACATTATGACACTGGCCAAATATATAAAGAATGACAAGGTTAGTTTAATTCAGAATCAGAAAATCTCTTCTAATGTGAGCATTTATTAAGCACACTTCACGAGTAAAGAATATGGGTAAATTGTTGTCAAAGGTACACCAAACCGTCTGGAGGCCCCATGTGATGATGTCTAAAAGCATAAATCGTCCTTACGATCCCTTTAAATTGTAATTGGGACCACGGATTATATCCAGAAACGTTTTAACTGGTTTAAGGAATTATTGATAATGTCCACGCGCTTTATTCCAAATGAGTTCGGTCTGAAGTTACCCATGTTTTACCCGATTCTTGAAGTCCAATAAAATATTTACAAATAATGTGATTCGCGATTTTAGAGAATAACAATTACTTGTCTCACAACAGTGCAGGATCGAGCCGTGTTTATTCCTTTCCCATGTAGAGTGGTCGGTGTTTTCGTCGCACTCAAGATTAGCATATAAAAAGTTTTGAAAAACCAAGAACATGTAAGTTAGCAGAGCCAAGTGTTCTCAATACAATAGAACTGTGTTTAATATGAGGGCGTATGAATGAAAAAAAGATATTTTGCGTGCTTCAGATGCCCAAAAATGATAGCTTGTGGAACAATTTTGCTGTTAACTTTGCTTCTAAAGATATGGCAAATTGCACATCATTTCCTTGCCATACATCAAGTTTCATCTTATTTAAAGACCCATTCGCCACAATAGTGTTTCTGGTATTATTGAAGGAAAGCAAATTCATATCAGCTTACTTTTAGTAAATTCCTTTAACAAAAAATATGTTCAGTTGTGTTTAAAATGTCTAAATGGTTGTGAAAAGGCATACCTACAAGTGAAATGCAAACGTCAATCTCAGTGCGGAAGGGGGTAGATATATTGTACAGTCTCAAACTTATCTGTAAATGTTTTTGCTTTCTTAACATCAAAACTGTCGTCTGTATTTCTCATGCAAGTCGTAAAATAGGTCAACTGTCAACTGGTTTACGAGAAATTATTAGGATTCAAGGTGTTTACCAGGATAATGCACACATCCTGGCTTGTCGTTTGTCGACTCTGTGGGTACCTAACAAATCAAATTTTCATTTTTAAACTAAAAATACAACATGATATAGAACTAATGACTTTAGAACGAATGCAAAATAAAAGCCTTTTATTAATATTAACAGCGGACATTTAAACATTTTTGTCTCGGCTTCTTGTGCCTAAAAACATAATTTTCCCAAACTCCGGATTCCCTAATATTTTGAAGAAGTGCATTTTAAAGCTCCCGCTGTCTGTTGGTCATAGTCAACTCGGCTTGCAGATAATCAAGTACACTCAGCAAGGAACCCCTGTTTTTGCCATTGTCCATGCCTAGTTTCCAAAACTTTTGGGAACGTACTCTATACATCTTTCCATTGATCATCCCACAAAACTTAATATTCTGTCACAACTGTAAAGAAAAAAACTTCTTCAATGAATCCATATTTGCACCACAGTCAATCTCAACAACGATAAGTTGCCATGTATTCATATATTTAGTTGCATACATTTATGAACTCTAAAAAAACACGGCACATGGAGTTACATATAATTATGGATAGTTACATTTCACAGTGGGTGGGTATGAACGCGTGGCAATGACTACTTGGCTTGATCGTCATATTAAAGAATCTTAAAGGCGATTGTTCTGGGCGGATATATTGGATGGGAGATCCAGACAGTCTGTCTGAGGCCACCAATCGGGATTGTCGGATCACTCACTCTCCTGAACATTATGACACTGAACACATATATAAAGAGCTTCAAGTTTATTTTAATTCAGAACCAGAAAATTTCTTCTACTGTAAACATTTATTTAGCAAGCTTCAGGAGTAAACAACATGGGTAAATTGTTGTCAAAGGTACATCATGTCTTTAAAGGTCTTCGTCAAACTCCAGCTAGACTTCTTATGGTCGGTCTCGACTCGGCTGGAAAGTCAACAATTTTGTACAAGATTAAGTTAGATGATGATAAAGTGGAGACAGTGCCAACTGTGGGTTTCAATGTTGAGACGGTGACAGTATGTGATAATGTCACGTTTACGGTTTGGGACGTCGGCGGACAGGAAAAACTCAGACGGTTGTGGAGCATGTACTTTAAAGGATCAGATGGTAAGAATTGCTCCCATACGGCCATAAAAAAAAAATTGGTTCATAATTTGGTAGTTTTGTTCAAATTTGATTTCTGTTTCTTTTTTTTTCTTTTTAATCATTGAGGGGCTTTTTGTTTTTCTAGGAATTATATTTGATGTGGATAGTGCTGATAAAGAAAGGTTACCACAAGCCAAAGAAGAACTAAGGCGCATGTGTAAGAGTGAAGAGTTGAAAGGTGTTCCACTGATGGTTATTGCCAACAAACAGGATAAAAAGGGGGCGTTGTCGACTTCCAAGATCGCTGATTGGTTGAGACTAGGACAAATTAAAGACAGATATTGGTGTGTTCAGAGCGCATGTGCAACTCGAGGAGAAGGGCTTCTTGATGCCATGACAACAATGGCTACTTTGGTCAAGAATTACAAGAAAGGAAGCAAAAAATGGAAGCAGTCAAACTATATTTAGGTTGATGCAGTAGCATTCCATATATTATAAAGTGCTGTATATGTATACACTGGTTTATTAATAACTATTTAGATTCGTTTAGTTTTGTATAAGTTATATAGTGCTATGTACACCATCATTAAGCAATTCATTAAGCAACTGTTAGTGTTATGGTTTCTTTAAAAAGTTTGTTATTTACAATTGTTATCATTGATGTTCGCAATAAATATGTACAGTAAAATTATTGAATGTATATTCAGCATACTTCTTTGTTTCCCCTTAACATAGATTAGTGGAATCATGACATAATTTCCAACTTCCGTTGTCTGGTACGGAAAAGAAGTGCTTGAGATATTTCGTGAATTTTCTTATTGATTTCCACTGGACTGATACAATTTATATCTTGGACATTTCATACTTTTTTAACGATAAACTGGTTGGTATTAAGGCGAGTGAGTGAACTGAGACCAGGTTTGGTGGCTTGCGATCTGAACGTGTCGGTCTTTTGACATGTCGGTCCGCCTGTTTAATGATCCCTCGGATCGTTTAGCATGTGGCTCGAAATACATCATCACCTGATGCTGGTCAAGATGTAATCTAGAGAGTGCAGAAGTTTCGTCCAAATGATTTTTGTTAACGTGAAAGAGAGATTGACTTTGATAACCAACATTTCTACAGTTTGGCCACGAGGACAATGCTGCAGGTGGAGTAGAGTAATTTATGTACTGAGCATGTTGTACACACTGAAACAGCTTTATAAAGTAATCTCCTTCTAAATGTGTAATAAATAGTAATGTTATAATAGCTCCGAGTAAAATATCATAAAATATAACCCGAATAGCAAATAGTTTACATAAGAGGACATTATTATTTATACATAAGTGAAAAGTAGGGATTTCCTTCAATCAGAAATGTTATAATTCACTGCAGTGGAATAACACTTTTTGTTATTTAATGCACGCGACGAAGCCGATGACGTCGTCGGACCTACTTCTTTCTTGTGTACTGACTTCTGCTGTACAACAACAACAGTATATGGGATTTCGGTAGGCTAAATGAAGCCTTTTCAGTCATATTTAGCATTAAGATAAATAAATTACAGCTGAAAACACTAAATTGATTCAATAGAGGATCGGCTTACCACTCTAAGTCAAAGCGATAAAACAAAACTTCATAATCGATCGTCTGTTGGCAGCGTTGTGCTTGACGGAGAATCGGACGACTGCGTGTAACGAGTAACTGTGCTTGCCATTCATTGACGCGTTTAAACAATGTAAAGTAATTTCAAATATCATTTTTTTATCCTGGTGACTGGTGCTCTGCAGAGTTAAAATCCATGGAGTTCGATTTAATTTCTTTTAACATGAAATATCGCGAAAAACTTCAGGGAGACAATGGCCATTCAAATGACCACAAATCTGACAGTTGATAGTCACGTGAGAAGAACAGACATGCTGTTGTTTCATTGGTCAGAGATATATATTCCTACGTTTGCTGAAAACCTAATCCGTCATAAATTTGTGGATACTTTCTTTTTTATAATTGATAAATTTATACTTAATAAACAATCTCCAGCCTAAAACACGATAGTATAAATAATAAACAGAATATTGTACAGTTGTGTTTGAACAGCATTTATATTTTTTCGAGTGAAAGGCGGAGAATAACCCACGAGACGCGAAGCGTCGAGTGGGTTATCCCTCCGCCTTTCACTCGAAAAAATATAAGTGCTATTCAAATACAACTGTACAATATCCTCTATATACCAACACAGCTCCGTGAAATAATTACCACAATTGTATCTTTGGAAGAAAGACAAAAGGATACTGTAGAAGTCTAGTTGCTTTGACTAACTTAAAGAATAATAATATTGCAGGTGCTTAAATTGTTTTCTGTCTGATAGTTAGTAAACACAACATTTAGTAATACAACGGGCAATAAATCATTTATCGATGGGGCAAAGTTACGACGACCGGTACTGATTTTTCTCCAGTTAATTATGTTGTTGATTTTTAACAAGCTGTGTCGACCACACCGTTGAAGGATTTAAACGTGCTCACTGAAATAAGAACTGATTTTATAAACCAATTAAGAGCAGTTTTCTATAAGACGACAACATTGTACCTTAAACAGACAGCTAAAATATTGTCAGCAAACAAAAATAGTTTTAAAAATGTCCCTGAAAGATGCAACGGTTTATTTTAAAAAATAAGACCTGCATTGTACCTCAGAAAAGCAGTTCGTATTTACCGCAAAACTAAATAAAACAACAAAACAAAGACTTCCAGACTTGTGTAATAGTTGTTTTTTGCGATTCAGCACAGGTTGAAAAAAGAGCAATAGAATAGTATTTCTGTCCGAGAATCAAGGGTCTCATAAAAGAGTTCGTATAAACAGTTTTTTAAGATGCTGGGTTTCTTCAACTTATGATCTTCGAAACAAGCGTCTCAGAGGATTTTTACAATCGATCGACGTATGTGAAAGAGCTGTCAGGTACTCGTCGAGGGTCAGGGGTTTCCTTTGGTTTCCTACACTAAACATGGCTACGCCGCCATATAAGTGAAATAACCTTGAGTGCGGCGTAAAACATTAATCAATCGAAATAAGCTTGTAGCAATATCCCGTTGTCTTAATTGCCATGCAAATCGTTCAAACGATTACCGCCTTTAAACGTTGCATCCTGGCGTCCAGACGGCCACCAGTCGGGTTTGTCAGATCCCTCACTCTCCTGAACATTATGACACTGCCCAAATATATAAAGAATGACAAGGTTAGTTTAATTCAGAATCAGAAAATCTCTTCTACTGTAAGCATTAAGCACACTTCACGAGTAAAGCAATATGGGTAAATTGTTGTCAAAGGTGCACCAAACCGTCTGGAGGCCCTATGTGATGATGTCTAAAAGCATAAATCGTCCTTACGATCCCTTTAAATTGTAATTGGGACAACGGATTATATCCAGAAACTTTTTAACTGAGTTAAAGAATTATTGATAATATCCACGCGCTTTATTCCAAATGAGTTCGGTCTGAAGTTACCCAAGTTTTACCCGATTCTTGAAACCCAATAAAATATTTGATAATGTCCACGCGCTTTATTCCAAATGAGTTCGGTCTGAAGTTACCCATGTTTTACCCGATTCTTGAAGTCCAATAAAATATTTACAAATAATGTGATTCGCGATTTTAGAGAATAACAATTACTTGTCTCACAACAGTGCAGGGTCGAGCCGTGTTTATTCCTTTCCCATGTAGAGTGGTCGGTGTTTTCGTCGCACTCAAGATTAGCATATAAAAAGTTTTGAAAAACCAAGAACATGTAAGTTAGCAGAGCCAAGTGTTCTCAATACAATAGAACTGTGTTTAATATGAGGGCGTATGAATGAAAAAAAGATATTTTGCGTGCTTCAGATGCCCAAAAATGATAGATTGTGGAATAATTTTGCTGTTAACTTTGCTTCTAAAGATATGGCAAATTGCACATCATTTCCTTGCCATATATGAAGTTTTATATTATTTAAAGATAGCGTTTTTGGTATAAATAAAGAAAAGCAAATTCATATCAGCTTACTTTTAGTAAATTCCTTTAACAAAATATGAGATCAGCTGCAGACTGGTTTACGAGAAATTATTAGGACTCAAGTTATTTACCGTGATAATGCACATCCCCTGACTAGTCGTTTGTCGACTCTGTGGGTACCCGACAAATCAAATTTTCATTTCTAAACTAAAGATACAAAATGATGCAAAAACTTTCAAATTAAAGGAAACTCTTTTATTAATTAAACAGCAAGTAGTTATTTAACAATTTTGCCTTGGCTTCTTGTGCCTAAAAAATATAGTCTTCCCAAATTCCAAATTCCTTAATATTTTGAAGAAGTGCATTTTAAAGCTCCCGCTGTCTGTTGTTCAAAGTCAACTCGGCTTGCAGATAATCAAGTAGGCCTACACTCAGCAAGAAACCCCTGTTTTTGCCGTTGTCCATGCCTAGTTTCCAAAACCTTTGGGGACGTAGTATACTTCTTTCCATTGATCATCCCACAAAACGTAAAATTCTGTCACAACTGTAAAGAAAAAGAACTTCTTCAATAAATTCGTAACTTGCCATTTATTCATATATTTAGTTGCGTATATTAATGAACACTAAAGCACATGGCACAGGGAGTTACATATAAGTATGGATAGTTACATTTCACAGTGGGTGGGTATTAACGCGTGGCAATGACTACTTAGCTTGATTGTCCTAATAAAGAATATTAAAGGGGGTGGTTCTGGGCGGATATATTGGATGGGAGATCCAGACGGTCTGTCTGAGGCCACCAGTCGGGTTTGTCTGATCACTCACTCTCCTGAACATTATGACATTGAACACATATATAAAGAGCTTCAAATTTAGTTTAAATCAGAACCAGAAAATCTCTTCTACTGTAAACATTTATTTAGCAAGCTTCAGGAGTAAACAATATGGGTAAATTGTTGTCAAAGGTACATCATGTCTTTAAAGATCTTCGCCAAACTCCAGCCAGACTTCTTATGGTCGGTCTCGACTCGGCTGGAAAGTCAACAATTTTATACAAGATTAAGTTAGACGATGATAAAGTGGAGACAGTGCCAACTGTGGGTTTTAATGTTGAGACGGTGACAGTATGTGATAACGTGATGTTTACGGTTTGGGATGTGGGCGGACAGGAAAAACTCAGACGGTTGTGGAGCATCTACTTTAAAGGATCAGATGGTAAGAATTGTTCCCATACGGCCATGAAAAAATATATTTGGTTCATAATTTGGTACTTTTGTTCAAATTTGATTTCTGTCTTTTTTTTTCTTCTTTTTAATCATTGAGGGGCTTTTTGTTTTTCTAGGAATTATATTTGTTGTGGATAGTGCTGATAAAGAAAGGTTACCACAAGCCAAAGAAGAACTAAGGCGCATGTGTAAGAGTGAAGAGTTGAAAGGTGTTCCACTCATGGTTATTGCCAACAAACAGGATAAAAAGGGGGCGCTCTCCACTTCCAAGATCGCTGATTGGTTGAGACTAGGACAAATTAAAGACAGATATTGGTGTGTTCAGAGCGCATGTGCAGCTCGAGGAGAAGGGCTTCTTGATGCCATGACAACAATGGCTACTTTGGTCAAGAACTACAAGAAAGGAAGCAAAAACTGGAAGCAGTCAAACCATATTTAGGTTGATGCAGTAGCATTCCATATATTATAATGTGTTGTATGTATACCCTAGTTTATTTATAACTATTTAGATTCATTTAGTTTTGTATAAGTTATATAGTGCTATATACACCATCATTAAGCAATTCATTAAGCAACTGTTATTGTTATGTTACCTTTAAAACGTTTGTTATTTACCAATGTTATCATTGATGTACGCAATAAATATGTACAGAACAATTATTGAATGTGTACTCAGCATACTTCTTTGTTTCCTCTTGCTTAACATGGACTATAGGAATCATGACACAACTATCAACTTCCGTTTTCTGATACGGAAAAAAAGTGCTTGGTATATTTCGTGAATTTTCTTATTGATTTCCCCTGAACCGATACAAATTTTATATCGATACAAACTTATCTGCAAAAGGGTTTACAGATAAGTTTGAGACTGTACAATATATCCCCCCACCTTCCCTACTAAAATTGGCGTTCGCATTTCCCGTTTAGGTATGCCTTTGCACAACCATTTAGACGTTTTAAACACAACTTACCGTAGAAAACGACTCTGAATTGGTTAATAAAATTAGTTTTTATTTCAGTGAGCACGTTTAAAGCCTCCGACTGTTTGGTCAACACATGCAGGTTGTTGAAAATCAACAACATAATTAACTGGAGAAAAATCAGTACTGGTCGTCGTAACTTTGCCCCATCGATAAATGATGTATTGCCCGTTGTATTACTGTTGTGTTTATTAATTGTCGTGTTTACTAAATGTTGTGTTTACTAACTGTCAGACAGAAAACAATTTAAGCACCTGCAATATATTTATTTTTTAAGTTAGTCAAAGCAACTAGACTTCTATTGTATCCTTTTGTCTTTCTTCCAAAGATACAACCGTTGTAATTAATTCACGGAGCTGTTTTGGTATTGTCCTCTCATGTAAAACTGTTTGCTATTCGGGTTATATTTTTTTGATATTTTACTCGAAGCTATTATTACATTACTATGTATTGCACAAAGAGATTAATATATAAAGCTATTTCAGTGTACACAACATGCCCAGTACATAAATTATTCCACTCCACCTGCTGCTTTGTCCCCGTGGCCAAACTGAAGAAATGTTGGTTATCAAAGTACATCTCTCTTTCACGTTAAGAAAACTAATTTGGAGGAAACTTCTGTACTCTCTAGATTACATCTTGACCAGCATCAGGTGATGATGTATTTCGAACCACATGCTAAACGATCCGAGGGATCATTAAACAAGCGACCCGACATATGTCAAAAGACCGACACGTTCAGATCGCAAGCCACCAAACCTGGTCTCAGTTCACTCACAAAATCGCCTTAATAGCAACCAGTTTACTGACGTCAGTATTTCTCATGCAAGTCGTAAAATAGGTCAACTGTCTACTGTTTAAAGAGAAATGATTAGGATTCAAGTTATTTACGCGATAATGCACATCCCCTGACTAGTCGACCGTGGGTACCCAACAAATCAAATTTTCATTTTTAAACTAAAAATACAAAATGATATAGAAACTTTAGAACTAATGCAAAATAAAAGTCTTTTATTAATATCAACAGCAAGTGTACATTTAAACAATTTTGCTTATGCTTCTTGTGCCTAAAAATATAATTTTCGCAAATTCCGGATTCCCTAATATTTTGAAGAAGTGCATTTTAAAGCTCCCGCTGTCAACTCGGCTTGCAGATAATCAAGTACACTCAGCAAGGAACTCTTGGTTTTGTCGTTGGTGATGCCTAGTTTCCAAAACATAGTCGATACTCTTCTCCATTGATCATCTAACAAAACTTTAAATTCTGCCACAACTGTACAGAAAAAAACTTTTATGAATCTGTTCTTGTAACACAACCAATCTCAAGAACGATAACTCGCTTTGTTTTCCTTTTTTTTAGTTGCGTATAAGTAAAGATAGTTACATCTCATCGTGGGTGGGTATTCACGCGTGGCAATGACTACTTGGCTTGATTGTCCTATTAAAGAATCATAAAGGGGATTGTTCTGGGCGGATATATTGGATGGGAGATCCAGACGGTCTGTCTGAGGCCACCAGTCGGGTTTGTCTGATCACTCACTCTCCTGAACATTATGACACTGAACACATATATAAAGAGATCTAAGTTTACTTTAATTCAGAATCAGAACATTTCTTCTACTGTAAACATTTATTTAGCACACTTCACGAGTAAACAATATGGGTAAATTGTTGTCAAAGGTACATCATGTCTTTAAAGATCTTCGCAAAACTCCAGCAAGACTTCTTATGGTCGGTCTCGACTCGGCTGGAAAGTCTACCATTTTGTACAAGATTAAGTTAGACGATGATAAAGTGGAGACAGTGCCAACTGTGGGCTTCAATGTTGAGACGGTGACAGTATGTCAGAACGTGGCGTTCACGGTTTGGGATGTCGGCGGACAGGACAAACTCAGACGGTTGTGGAGCATGTACTTTAAAGGATCAGACGGTAAGAATTGTTCCTATACGGTCATGAAATAAAAAATATTTGGTTGATAACTGTTGTTCAAATTTGATTTTTTTTTTTCGGTTTTTTTTTCTTTTTAATCATTGCAGTTTTTTTTTTTTCTAGGAATTATATTTGTTGTGGATAGTGCTGATAAAGAAAGGTTACCACAAGCCAAAGAAGAACTAAGGCGCATGTGTAAGAGTGAAGAGTTGAAAGGTGTTCCACTGATGGTTATAGCCAACAAACAGGATAAAAAGGGGGCGTTGTCGACCTCCAAGATCGCCGATTGGTTGAGACTTGGCCAAATTAAAGACAGATATTGGTGTGTTCAGAGCGCATGTGCAACTCGAGGAGAAGGACTTCTTGGTGCCATGACAACAATGGCTACTTTGGTCAAGAACTACAAGAACGGGAGCAAAAAATGGAAGCAGTCAAACTATATTTAGGTTGATGCAGTAGCATTCCATATATTATCAAGTGCTGTATATGTATGCCCTGGTTTATTAAAAACTATTTGGATTCGTTTAGTTTTGCATAAGTTATAGAGTGCTATGTACACCACCATTAAGCAATTCATTAAGCAACTGTTATTGTTATGTTTTCTTTAAAACGTTTGTTATTTACCATTGTTATCATTGATGTATGCAATACAATTTTACATAAAATTATTGAATTTGTATTCAGCATACTTCTTTGTTTCCTCTTTCTTAACATGGAATCATGACACAACTTCCAATTTCCGTTTTCTGATACACTGAAATAGCTTTATAAATTAATCTCTTTGTAGATGTGCAATACATAGTAATGTAATACTAGCTTCGAGTAAAATATCATAAAATATAACCAGAATAGCAAATAAGAAATGTTTGAAACTCTCTTTAAACGTGGGTTCCATACTAATGATAAAAAATTAAAGACATCACCACGTCCTCAGTTGTTTTTTAACAACACGAGCTTTCGGTATTAAATTCAGTTACACTTGACGAAGGCACCGGCACAGGTGCCGAAAGCTCGTGTTGTTAAAAAACAACTGAGGACGTGGTGATGTCTTTAATTTTTTATCAGAATAGCAAATAGTTTTAGATGAGAGGACAATACCAACACAGCTCCGTGAAATAATTACAAGGATTGTATCTTTGGAAGAAAGACAAAAGGATACTGTAGAAGTCTAGTTGCTTTGACTAACTTAAAGAATAAATATATTGCAGGTGCTTAAATTGTTTTCTGTCTGACAGTTAGTAAACACAACATTTAGTAATACAACGGACAATAAATCATTTATCGATGGGGCAAAGTTACGACGACCGGTACTGATTTTTCTCCAGTTAATTATGTTCTTGATTTTCAACAAGCTGTGTCGACCAAACCGTTGAAGGCTTTAAACGTGCTCACTGAAATAAGAACTGATTTTATAAACCAATTAAGAGCAGTTTTCTATAAGACGACAATATTGTACCTTAAACAGACAGCAAAAATATTGTCAGCAAACAAAAATAGTTTTAAAAATGTCCCTGAAAGAGGCAACGGTTTATTTTCATGAGATCTGTATTGTACCTCAGAAAAGCAGTTCGTATTTACATTGGGCTTCCGCAAAACTAAAAAAAACTAAAAAAACAAAGACTTCGAGACTTATGTAATTGTTGTTTTTGCGATTCAGGGCAGGTTGAAAAAAGAGCAATAGAATATTATTTCTGTCCTAGAATCAAGGGTCTCATAAAATAGTTCGGATAAACAGTTTCTTTAAGACGCTTAGTTTCTTCAACTTATGTTCTTCGAAATAAGCGTCTCAGTGGATTTTTACAATCGATCGACGTATGTGAAAGAGATGTCAGGTACTCGTCGAGGGTCAGGGGTTTCCTCCGGTTTCCTACACTAAACATGGCTACGCCGCCATATAAGTGAAATAACCTTGAGTGCGGCGTAAAACATCAATCAATCGAAATAATCTTGTAGCAATATCCCGTTGTCTTAATTGCAATGCAAATCGTTCAAACGATTCTCGCCTTTAAATGTTGCATCCTGGCCTCCAGACGGCCACCAGCCGGGTTTGTCAGATCCCTCACTCTCCTGAACATTATGACACTGGCCAAATATATAAAGAATGACAAGGTTAGTTTAATTCAGAATCAGAAAATCTCTTCTAATGTGAGCATTTATTAAGCACACTTCACGAGTAAAGAATATGGGTAAATTGTTGTCAAAGGTACACCAAACCGTCTGGAGGCCCCATGTGATGATGTCTAAAAGCAGAAATCATCCTAACGATCCCTTTATGTTGAAATTGGGACAACGGATTATATTCAGAAAATTTTTAACTGGTTTAAGGAACCTTGCTCTGAAAAGTGACTATGTTTTACCCAATTCTTGAAGCCCAAGAAAAGATTTACAAAAAATGTGATTCACGATTTTAGAAAAAAACAATTTCTTATCTTATAATAGTGCAAGGTCGAGTCGTGTTTATTCCTTTCCACTGAAGAGTGACCGGTGTTTTCGTCTGTGTTTCTCATGCAAGTCGTAAAATAGGTCAACTGTCAACTGGTTTACGAGAAATTATTAGGATTCAAGTTGTTTACCGTGATAATGCACATCCCCTGGCTTGTCGTTTGTCTACTCAGTGGGTACCTAACAAATCAAATTTTCATTTTTTAACTAAAAATACAAAATGATGTAGAAACTTTAGAACTAAGGCAAAATGAAAATCTTTTATTAATATTAACAGCAGGTGTGCATTTAAACAATTTGTGATTAGGCCTTTTGTGCCTAAAAAATGATTTTCCCAAATTCCCGATTCCCTAATATTTTGAAGAAGTGCATTTTAAAACCTCCCGCTGTGGCTTGTTCAAAGTCAACTCGGCTTGCAGATAATCAAGTACACTCAGCAAGGAACCCCTGTTTTTGCCGTTGTCCATGTCTAGTTTTGGGACGTAGTCGATACTTCTTTCCATTGATCATCCCACAAAACGTAAAATTCTGTCACAACTGTAAAGAAAAATAACTTCTTCAATAAATTCGTAACTTGCCATTTATTCATATATTTAGTTGGATATATTTATGAACACTAAAACACACGGCACAGGGAGTTACATATACGTATGGATAGTTACATTTCACAGTGGGTGGGTATTAACGCGTGGCAATGACTACTTAGCTTGATCGTCATATTAAAGAATCTTAAAGGGGGTGGTTCTGGGCGGATATATTGGATGGGAGATCCAGACAGTCTGTCTGAGGCCACCAATCGGGTTTGTCTGATCACTCACTCTCCTGAACATTATGACACTGAACACATACATAAAGAGCTTCAAGTTTATTTTAATTCAGAATCAGAAAATTTCTTCTACTGTAAACAGTTATTTAGCACACTTCAGGAGTAAACAATATGGGTAAAGTGTTGTCAAAGGTACATCATGTCTTTAAAGATCTTCGCAAAACTCCAGCAAGACTTCTTATGGTCGGTCTTGACTCGGCTGGAAAGTCAACAATTTTATACAAGATTAAGTTAGACGATGATAAAGTGGAGACAGTGCCAACTGTGGGTTTCAATGTTGAGACGGTGACAGTATGTGAAAATATGACGTTTACGGTTTGGGATGTCGGCGGACAGGAAAAACTCAGACGGTTGTGGAGCATGTATTTTAAAGGATCAGATGGTAAGAATTGTTCCCATACGGTCATGAAAAAAATAATTGGTTCATAATTTGGTAGTTTTGTTCAAATTTGATTCCTGTTTCTTTTTTTTTCTTTTTAATCATTGAGGGGCTTTTTGTTTTTCTAGGAATTATTTTTGTTGTGGATAGTGCTGATAAAGAAAGGTTACCACAAGCCAAAGAAGAACTAAGGCGCATGTGTAAGAGTGAAGAGTTGAAAGGTGTTCCACTGATGGTTATTGCCAACAAACAGGATAAAAAAGGGGCGGTGTCGACTTCCAAGATCGCTGATTGGTTGAGACTAGGACAAATTAAAGACAGATATTGGTGTGTTCAGAGCGCATGTGCAACTCGAGGAGAAGGGCTTCTTGATGCCATGACAACAATGGCTACTTTGGTCAAGAACTACAAGAAAGGAAGCAAAAAATGGAAGCAGTCAAACTATATTTAGGTTGATGCAGTAGCATTCCATATATTATAAAGTGTTGTATATGTATACCCTAGTTTATTTATGATCACTAAAACACACGGGCACAGGGAAAATCTTCTTGTCTAAAATAACCACGGAGACAAGTTTATAATTGTGTTAAAAAGAGGTAGTTTTGTATAAGTTATATAGTGCTATGTACACCATCATTAAGCAATTCATTAAGCAACTGTTATTGTTATGTTTCCTTTAAAACGTTTGTTATTTACCAATGTTATCATTGATGTACGCAATAAATATGTACAGAACAATTATTGAATGTGTATTCAGCATACTTCTTTGTTTCCTCTTGCTTAACATGGACTATAGGAATCATGACACAACTTTCAACTTCCGTTTCTGATACGGAAAAAAAGTGCTTGGTATATTTCGTGAATTTTCTTATTGATTTCCCCTGAACCGATACAAATTTTATATTGGGCATTTGATACCTTTTTAAAGATAAACTGGTTGATATTAAGGCGATTTTGTGAGGTTTGGTGGCTTGCGATCTGAACGTGTCGGTCTTTGGACATATGTCGGGTCGCTTGTTTAATGATCCCTCGGATCGTTTAGCATGTGGTTCGAAATGCATCATCACCTGATGCTGGTCAAGATGTAATCCAGAAAGTGCAGAAGTTTCCTCCAAATTATTTTTGTTAACCTGAAAGAGACATTTACTTTGATAACCAACATTTCTACAGTTTGGCCACGAGGACAATGCTGCAGGTGGAGTGGAGTAATTTATGTACTGAACATGTTGTGCACACTAAAATAGTTTTATAAATTAATCTCTTTGTAAATGTGTAATAAATAGTAATGTAATAATAGCTTGTAGCAAAATATCAAAAAATATAACCCGAATAGCAAATAGTTTTACATGAGAGGACAATACCAACACAGCTCCGTGAAATAATTACAACGGTTGTATCTTTGGAAGAAAGACAAAAGGATACTGTAGAAGTCTAGTTGCTTTGACTAACTTCAAGAATGAATATATTACAGGCGCTTAAATTGTTTTCTGTCTGACAGTTAGTAAACACAACATTTGGTAATACAACGGGCAATAAATCATTTATCGATGGGGCAAAGTTACGACGACCGGTACTGATTTTTCTCCAGTTAATTATGTTATTGATTTTCAACAAGGTGTGTCGACCAAACCGTTGAAGGCTTTAAACGTGCTCACTGAAATAAGAACTGATTTTATAAACCAATTAAGGGCAGTTTTCTATAAGACGACAATATTGTACCTTAAACAGACAGCAAAAATATTGTCAGCAAACAAAAATAGTTTTAAAAATGTCCCTGAAAGAGGCAACGGTTTATTTTCATGAGATCTGTATTGTACCTCAGAAAAGCAGTTCGTATTTACATTGGGCTTCCGCTAAACTAAAACAAACCCAACAAAACAAAGACTTCCAGACTTGTGTAATTGTTGTTTTTCTGATTCAGCACAGGTTGAAAAAAGAGCAATAGAATATTATTTCTGTCCGAGAATCAAGGGTCTCATAAAAGAGTTCGTGTAAACAGTTTTTTTAAGACGCTGGGTTTCTTCAACTTATGTTCTTCGAAATAAGCGTGTGAGTGGATTTTAACAATCGACCGACGTATGTGAGAGAGTTGCCAGGTACGTGTACGTCAATGAACCCGCTTTCTTCCCCCATTGAACATTACTACGCCGCTAAAAGATAAACCAATCAATCAATTGAAAAAAGCGTGTGGCAATATCCCGTTGTCTTAATTGCCATACAATGGAATCATTAAAACGATTCCTGTATTTAAACTTTGCATTTAAACGTTGCATCAACTGCCGACGGTCTGTCTGAGGCCACCAGTCGGGATTGTCTGATCACTTACTCTCCTGAACATCATGGCACTGAACATACATATATAAAGAATGACAACGTAAGTTTAATTCAGAACTGAAAATCTCTGGAACTGTAAACATTTATTAAGGACACTTCACGGGTACACAATATGGCTAAATTGTTATCATAGGTACAATGTAAACATTTTTAAGCACACTGTACGGGTACACCAGATAGGTAAATTGTTGCCAAAGGTACAAGTCTTTAAAGATCTTCGCCAAACTCCAGCCAGACTTCTTATATATATAAGAGCTCACTTTTAGTAAATTCCTTACACAAAAATACGTTCAGCTGTGTTTAAAATGTTTAAATGGTTATAAAAAGGCATACCTAAAAGTGAAATACGAACGGCAATTTCAGTGGGGAAAGGGGGGGGGGGGGTATATTGTACAGTCTCAAACTTATCTGTGAACATTTTTGCTTTCTTAACAGCAAAACTGTCGTCTGTATTTCTCATGCAAGTCGTAAAATAGGTCAACCGTCAACTGGTTTAGAGGAAATTATTAGAATTCAAGTCATTTACCGCAATAATGCACATTTTTAGATTAAAAATACAAAATGACGTAAAAACGTAAAACGAAGGCAAAAGGAAAGTATTTTATTAATATAAACAGCAAGTGGGTATTTAACAATTTTGCCTTGGCTACTTGTGCCTAAAAATATAATTTTCCCAAACTCCGGATTCCGTAATATTTTGAAGAAGTGCATTTTAAAGCTTCCGCTGTCTGTTGTTCAAAGTCAACTCGGCTTGCAGATAATCAAGTATACTCAGCAAGGAACCCCTGTTTGTGCCGTTGTCCATGTCTAGTTTGGAGACGTAGTCGATACTCCTCTCCATTGATCATCTAACAAAACTTAAGATTCTGTCACAACTGTACAGAAAAAAACTTTAATGAATCTGTTCTTGCACCACAACCAATCTCAAGAACGATAACTTGCTTTGTTTTCCTTTAAGTATCAGTATAGATAGTTACATTTCATAGTGGGTGGGTATTAACGCGTGGCAATGACAACTTGGCTTGATTGTCCTATTAAAGAATCTTAAAGGGAATTGTTCTGGGCGGATATATCGGATGGGAGATCCAGACAGTCTGTCTGAGGCCACCAGTCGGGATTGTCTTATTATTCAGTCTCCTGAACATTATGGCACTGAACACATTATATTAAGAGCTTCAAGTTTACTTTAATTCAGAATCAGAAAATTTCTTCTCCTGTAAGCATTTATTTAGCAAGCTTCAGGAGTAAACAATATGGGTAAATTGTTGTCCAAGGTACATCATGTCTTTAAAGATCTTCGCAAAACTCCAGCAAGACTTCTTATGGTCGGTCTCGACTCAGCTGGAAAGTCAACAATTTTATACAAGATTAAGTTAGACGATGATAAAGTGGAGACAGTGCCAACTGTGGGTTTTAATGTTGAGACGGTGACAGTATGTGATAATGTGACGTTTACGGTTAGGGATGTGGGTGGACAGGAAAAACTCAGACGGTTGTAGAGCATGTACTTTAAAGGATCAGATGGTAAGAATTGTTCCCATACGGCCATGAAATAAAAAATATTTGGTTGATAATTTGGTACTGTTGTTCAAATTTGATTTCTTTTTCGGGTTTTTTTTTTCTTCTTTTTAATCATTGCGTTTTTTTTTTCTTTCTTTCTAGGAATTATATTTGTTGTGGATAGTGCTGATAAAGAAAGGTTACCACAAGCCAAAGACGAACTAAGGCGCATGTGTAAGAGTGAAGAGTTGAAAGGTGTTCCTCTGATGGTTATTGCCAACAAACAGGATAAAAAGGGATGTTGTCGACCTCCAAGATTGCTGATTGGTTAAGACTTGGACAAATTAAAGACAGATATTGGTGTGTTCAGAGCGCATGTGCAACTCGAGGAGAAGGACTTCTTGATGCCATGACAAAAATGGCTACTTTGGTCAAGAACTACAAGAAAGGAGCAAAAAATGGAAGCAGTCAAACTATATTTAGGTTGATGCAGTAGCATTCCATATACATGTATTATAAAGTGCTGTATATGTATACCCTGGTATATTAATAACTATTTAGATTCATTTAGTTTTGTATAAGTTATATAGTGCTATGTACACCATCAATAAGCAATTCATTAAGCAACAGTTATTGTTATGTTTTCTTTAAAACGTTTGTTATTTACCATTGTTATCATTGATGTTCGCAATAAATATGTACAGTAAAACTATTGAATGTGTATTCAGCATTCTTCTTTGTTTCCCCTTAACGTAGATTATTGGAATCATGACACAATTTCCAACTCCCGTTGTCTGGTACGGAAAAGAAGTGCTTGAGATATTTCATGAATTGTCTTATTGATTTCCACTGGACTGATACAATTTATATCTTGGGCATTTGGTACTTTTTTAACGATAAACTGGTTGATATTAAGGCGATTTTGTGAGTAGACTGAGACCAAGTTTGGTGGCTTGCAAAAGATATGGCAAATTGCGCATCATTTCCTTGCCATATATCAAGTTATATTTTATTAAAAGACCCATTCGCCGCAATAGTGTTTCTGGTATTAATAGAGGAAAGCAAATTAATATGAGCTTACTTTAAGTAAATTCCTTAAACAAAAACTACGATAAGTTGGGTTTAAAATGTCTTATGGTTGTGAAAAGGCATACCTAAAAATGAAAAGTGAAAAAATTCAATTCAATGATTACAACAACAACGATCAGTGTCGGTCAACTTTCGTGTTGCATTACCCTCATTTCAGACCTTTTTATCTGTGGTTTACACTCAAACAATTATCAGCAGGCTTTTCCAGTCGCTGTTAACTGATCGTCAGTCTGTATTTCTCAGACAAATAGGCCTACATAAAATTACACTGTGCCGTTAGTTCACTCACTCGACTGAAACATAAAATCGCCCCTGCGAGCATTTTGGTTTGTTTACGTGACGGGCACCTAACAATTCAAATTTTCAAATTCAAATTAAAAATACAAAGTGACGTCCAAACTTTTAAATTTTGGTAAAAAAAAGAAAGTTCCTAACTTATATTATCTGGGAAAATACAGAAAACGGTCTTTCTTTTTTAATGTAAACAATATTCCTGATTTTCGCGGCAAGTGTGCCTTTAATATAAACAGCAAGTGGACATTTAAATAATTTTGTCTTGGCTTCTTGTGCCTAAAAATATAATTTTCCCAAATTCCGGATCCCCTAATATTTTAAAGAAGTTCATTTTAAAACCTCCCGCTGTCGCTTGTTCAAAGTCAAGTCGGCTTGCAGATAATCAAGTACACTCAGCAAGGAATCCCTGTTTTTGCCGTTGTCCATGCCTAGTTTCCAAAACCTTTGGGGACGTAGTATACTTCTTTCCATTGATCATCCCACAAAACGTAAAATTCTGTCAGAACTGTAAAGAAAAAGAACTTCTTCAATGAATCCGTAACTTGCCATTTATTCATATATTTAGTTGCATATATTTATGAACACTAAAACACACGGCACAGGGAGTTACATATAAGTATGGATATTTACATTTCACAGTGGGTGGGTATTAACGCGTGGCAATGATTACTTAGCTTGATCGTCCTATTAAAGAATCTTAAAGGGGGTGGTTCTGGGCGGATATATTGGATGGGAGATCCAGACAGTCTGTCTGAGGCCACCAGTCGGGATTGTCTGATCACTCACTCTCCTGAACATTATGACACTGAACACATATATAAAGAGCTTCAAGTTTATTTTAATTCAGAATCGGAAAATTTCTTCTACTGTAAACATTTATTTCAGGAGTAAACAATATGGGTAAATTGTTGTCAAAGGTACAGCATGTCTTTAAAGATCTTCGTCAAACCCCAGCAAGACTTCTTATGGTCGGTCTCGACTCGGCTGGAAAGTCAACAATTTTATACAAAATTAAGTTAGACGATGATAAAGTGGAGACAGTGCCAACTGTGGGTTTTAATGTTGAGACGGTGACAGTATGTGAAAATGTGAGTTTTACGGTTTGGGATGTCGGCGGACAGGACAAACTCAGACGGTTGTGGAGCATGTATTTTAAAGGATCAGATGGTAAGAATTGTTCCCATACGGCCATGAAAAAATATATTTGGTTCATAATTTGGAACTTTTGTTCAAATTTTATTTCTGTCTTTTTTTTCTTTTTAATCATTGAGGGGCTTTTATTTTTTCTAGGAATTATATTTGTTGTGGATAGTGCTGATAAAGAAAGGTTACCACAAGCCAAAGAAGAACTAAGGCGCATGTGTAAGAGTGAAGAGTTGAAAGGTGTTCCACTGATGGTTATTGCCAACAAACAGGATAAAAACGGGGCGTTGTCGACTTCCAAGATCGCTGATTGGTTGAGACTTGGACAAATTAAAGACAGATATTGGTGTGTTCAGAGCGCATGTGCAGCTCGAGGAGAAGGACTTCTTGATGCCATGACAACAATGGCTACTTTGGTCAAGAACTACAAGAAAGGAAGCAAAAAATGGAAGCAGTCAAACTATATTTAGGTTGATGCAGTAGCATTCCATATATTATAAAGTGCTGTATATGTATACCCTGGTTTATTAATAACTATTTAGATTCATTTAGTTTGGTATAAGTTATATAGTGCTATGTACACCATCATTAAGCAATTCATTAAGCAACAGTTATTGTTATGTTTTCTTTAAAACGTTTGTTATTTACCATTATCATTGATGTACGCAATACATATGTACAGTAAAATTATTGAATTTGTATTCAGCATACTTCTTTGTTTCCTCTTTCTTAACATGGAATCATGACACAGCTTTCAAATTCCTTTATTCTGGTACACTGAAATAGCTTTATAAATTAATCTCTTTGTAAATGTGTAATAAATAGTAATGTAATAATAGCTTCGAGTAAAATATCATAAAATATAACCCGAATAGCAAATAGTTTTACATGCGAGGGCAATATCAACACAGCTCCGTGAAATAATTGCAACGGTTGTATTTTTGGAAGAAAGACAAAAGGATACTGTAGATGTCTAGTTGCTTTGACTAACTTAAAGAATTTAATTTTCACTGGATATTACAGGTACTTAAATCGTTTAGATACAGCTACACCCAACTGGAGACGACCAGCTATATAGACCGAAAGCCTAATGACGTCACTCACAAAATTATACGACATTTGAGGCGGTCTGACTTTGCAGTGACCGTTTTGTTAAGCCTTTTGTAGCCCTAAATGTTTGTGCAGGTTAATTTTCATGTGTCATTTTATCCCTCTTGTGACGTCATTAAGCAAACGGTCTATTTGCGTTGATATTCCTCTCCTTTTTATAATAGATATACGTATTTCCAAAACATTAACTCCTCTTTCTAAATAATGCTAATATACCTTAACTCTTTCATCCGAGAGATCAGACGGAGGTAACCTGTACATTACAGCATCTCTTTTTAAAATGATTTGGCAGTTTATATTATTGTAACCAGTAATTTTAAATAAGCGCGTGGCGTTGATCCGTTGTCTTAATTGGCGTACAAAAGAATTGTTGAAATGGTTCCCGTCTTAAGGCGCTACATTTCGAGAGGGTCATACGATTTGCCTGAGACCACCAATCGCAATTGTCTTACCAATCACTCTCCTGAACATCATGACACCGAAGAAATTTATAAAATGCAAACTTAGTTCAAGTCACTTCACTTCACTTTACTTTATTCCACCAAGACCACATTAGTAAAAGGTAAAAACAAAATTACCCAACGCGCAATAAATCATTTTATGTTTACGATCGGGCAAAATCACGACACCGGTAGGCCTAGTCCGGGCTTCTGACTCCAAAATTACTACTTTTTTTATACTGACGGCCGTATTTTGAAGTCAGGGTTCACTGCAATCAAAAAGCCGGAGTTGGCTGCCTGCTCAGAAGTGGGCAGTATGTGGTCCGATTTGGACAAAGAAATGGCAATATAACCAACTCAGATCGTGTCTAAACGCTCATAATCACGTTCATTGATAATTTCGCCACCTACCAGTGTGTGATATGGACGAGCAGGATCGGCCAGTAAACATTATTCTTCCCCTGAATTCACTTTTGCCTTCTCCAGTCTCAAACTCTCCGCCATTGATGACGTAATACTATTAAGCGGTTTTTCAGTTTTTAAACGTTAAATTCACTTTACAAAAGGCTAAATTATTAATGAATGTCGTGCTGACACTATTTGAGTTAGTTATGTTGTTATCTACTTTCTAAATCTGACCGCAAGCTGCCTGATCGGAAGCGTGCAGCCAACTCCGACTTTTTGATTGCAATGATCCCTGACTCCAAAATACGACCGTCAGTATAAAAAAAATAGTAATTTTGGAGTTAGAAACCCGGACTACGGTAGGCCTACTGATTTATCTCCAGCTGATTATGTTGTTGATTTTCAACAAGCTGTGTTGACTAAACAGTTGTAGGCTTTAAATGTGCCCATTGAAATAAAAAATGATTTTATAACCCAATTAAGAGCAGTTACTAAGATGACAAGATTGCATCTTAAACAGACAGCAAAAGTATTGTCAGCAAACAAAAGGTAAAGGTTCAATGGTTTATTTTTGGGAGACCTGTGTTGAACTTCAGAAAAGCAGTTCGTATTTACATTGGGGTTCCGCAAAAGTCAAATAAACAACAAAACAAAGACTTCCAGACTTATGTAATTGCTGTTTTTGTGATTCATCGCAAATTGAAAAAAGAGTAATAGTATATTGTTTTTGTTTTTTTCCAATATCAACGGTGTTATAAAAGAGTGCGTATAAACAGGTTTTTTTTAATCGCTGGGTTTCTTTAACTTATATTCTTCAAAATAAGCGTGTAAGTGGATTTTTAAAATCGACCGACGTATGTGAGAGAGTTGCCAGGTACGTCAATGAACCCGGTTTCTTCCCCCATTAAACATTGCTACACCGCTAAAACAGAAACCAATCAATCAATCGATCGAAATAAGCGTGTGGCAATATCCCGTTGTCTTAATTGCCATACAATGGAATCATTAAAACGATTCCTGTATTTAAACGTTGCATCAACTCCAGACGGTCTGCCTAAGGCCACCAGTCGAGATTGTCTGAAAATTCACTCTCCTGAACATTATGACACTGAACACATATATAAAGAATGACAAGGTAAGTTTAATTCAGTACACAAGATAGGTAAATTGTTGTCAAAGGTACACCAAGATCTTCGCCAAAATTCCAAATACCATACAACAACAATGTTTAAAAAAATCCAGCGTTCTCACATACTGTCACCGTCTCAACATTAAAACCCACAGTTGGCACTGTCTCCACTTTATCGTCGTCTAACTTAATCTTGTATAAAATTGTTGACTTTCCAGCCGAGTCGAGACCGACCATAAGAAGTCTGGCTGGAGTTTGGCGAAGATCTTTAAAGACTTGGTGTACCTTTGACAATAATTTACCCATATTGTTTACTCGATGTACTAGATGTACTAGGTCTAGGAGAAGTGACCCTAGTAGAAACTGGGGAGGGTGGAGGCCGAAAGGGGACAGAGGTTCTACTAGGTCTAGGGGAGGGGGGCTGAGGGGATGAAAAAGAGGGGGCAGAGGTACTAGGTCTAAGGGAGGGAGCACCAGTAGGGAAAGGCGAAGGGGAAACAGAAGGTAAAGTTACAGACCTAGGAGTCTGTGACTGCAGAGTAGGAGGTGAGATAACGGATGTCGACGGACTGACAGGCGGATGGGGTTGGTGAGACGATGGTGGACTAAACTGAGTAGTAGCAGCAGAAGTGACAGATTTAGTGATGGAAAGAAAAGAATAAAAATTTTGAATGGTCGAAAGTTGTAATTTACCTTTATAATATTCTCTCTATATATATGTATGTTCAGTGCCATGACGTTCAGGGCAGTGAGTGATCAGACAAAACCGACTGGAGGTCTCAGACAAACCGTCTGGGGGCCCCATGTGATGATGTCTAAAAGCATAAATCGTCCTAACGATCCCTTTATATTGTAATTGGGACAACGGATTATATCCAGAAACTGTTTTAACTGGTTTAAAGAATTATTGATAATATCCACGCGCTTTATTCCAAATGAGTTCGGTCTGAAGTTACCCACGTTTTACCCGATTCTTGAAGCCTAATAAAATATTTACAAATAATGTGATCCTCGATTTTAGAGAATAACAATTACTTATCTCACAAGAGTACAAGGTCGAGCCGTGTTTATTCCTTTCCACTGTGGAGTAATCGGTGTTTTCGCCGCTCAAGATTAGCATATAGAAAGTTTTAAAAAAAACAAGAGCATGTAAGTTAGCAGAGCGTTCCCAATACAATAGAACAGTAATTAATATGAAGGTGTCTGAAAAAAGAATAAAATATTTTGCGGACTTGAGATACCAAAAATGATGGATTGTGAAACAGTTTTACTGTTGAATTTGCTTCCAATGATATGGCAAATTGCGCATCATTTCCTTGTCATATATCAAGTTTTATTTAAAGATAGCGTTTCTGGGAATAATGAAGGAAAGGAAATTCATATCAGCTTACTTTTAGTAAATTTTTTAAACAAAAAATACGCTAAGTTGTGTTTAAAATGTCTAAATGGTTGTGAAAAGGCATACCTAAAAGTGAAATGCGAACGACAATTTCAGTGGGGAAGGGGGATATATTGTACAGTCTCAAATTTATCTGTAAACCTTTTTGCTTTCTTAACATCAAAACTGTCGTCTGTATTTCTCATCCAAGACGTAAAATAGGTCAACCATCAACTGGTTTAAGAGAAATTATTAGGATTCAAGTTGTTTACCGTGATAATTCACAATCCCTGGCTTGTCGTTTGTCGACTGTGGGTACCCAACAAATCAAATTTTCATTTTTTAACTAAAAATACAAAATGATATCGAAACTTTAGAACTAAGCCAATTAATATTTTATTAATATTAACAGCAAGTGTGCTTATAAAAAATTTTGCTTTGGTCTCTTGTGCCTAAAAATATAATTTTCTTAAATTCCGGATTCTCAAATATTTTGAAGAAGTTCATTTTAAAACCTTCCGCTGTCGCTTGTTCAAAGTCAATTCGGCTTGCAGATAATCAAGTACACTCAGCAAGGAACCCCTGTTTTGCAGATTGATCATCCCACAAAACTTAATATTCTGTCACAACTGTAAAGAAAAAGAACTTCTTCAATGAATCCGTAACTTGCCATTTATTCATATCTTTAGTTGCATACATTTATGAACTCTAAAAGCACACGGCACAGTGAGTTACATATAATTATGGATATTTACATTTCACAGTGGGTGGGTATGAACGCGTGGCAATGACTACTTGGCTTGATCGTCATATTAAAGAATCTTAAAGTGGATTGTTCTGGGTGGATATATTGGATGGGAGATCCAGACAGTCTGTCTGAGGCCACCAATCGGGTTTGTCTGATCACTCACTCTCCTGAACATTATGACACTGAACACATATATAAAGTATATATTTTAAATATATTTTAATTCAGAATCAGAAAATTTCTTCTACTGTAAACATTTATTTAGCACACTTCAGGAGTAAACAATATGGGTAAATTGTTGTCAAAGGTACATCATGTCTTTAAAGATCTTCGCAAAACGCCAGCCAGACTTCTTATGGTCGGTCTCGACTCGGCTGGAAAGTCAACAATTTTATACAAGATTAAGTTAGACGATGATAAAGTGGAGACAGTGCCAACTGTGGGTTTTAATGTTGAGACGGTGACAGTATGTGATAACGTGATGTTTACGGTTTGGGATGTGGGCGGACAGGAAAAACTCAGACGGTTGTGGAGCATGTACTTTAAAGGATCAGATGGTAAGAATTGTTCCCATACGGCCATGAAACCAAAAATATTTCGTTCATAATTTCATACTTTTGTTCAAATTTGATTCCTTTTTCTTTTTTTTTTCTTTTTAATCATTACGGTTTTTTCTGTTTTTTCTAGGAATTATATTTGTTGTGGATAGTGCTGATAAAGAAAGGTTACCACAAGCCAAAGAAGAACTAAGGCGCATGTGTAAGAGTGAAGAGTTGAAAGGTGTTCCACTTATGGTTATTGCCAACAAACAGGATAAAAAGGGGGCGCTCTCCACTTCCAAGGTCGCTGATTGGTTGAAACTTGGACAAATTAAAGACAGATATTGGTGTGTTCAGAGCGCATGTGCAGCTCGAGGAGAAGGACTTCTTGATGCCATGACAACAATGGCTACTTTGGTCAAGAACTACAAGAAAGGGAGCAAAAAATGGAAGCAGTCAAACTATATTTAGGTTGATGCAGTAGCATTCCATATATTATAAAGTGCTGTATGTGTTTACCCTGGTTTATTAATAACTATTTAGATTCGTTTAGTTTTGTATACGTTATATAGTGCTATGTACACCATCATTAAGCAACCGTTATGAACTTATGGTTATGTTTTCTTTAAAACGTTTGTTATTTGCCATGGTTACCATTGATGTACGCAATAAATATGTACAGTAAAATAATTGAATGTGTATTCAGCATTCTTCTTTGTTTCGTCTTAACATGGATTATAGGAATAGTGACACAAATAATTTTACATGAAAGGATAATGCCCACTCTGAAACTTCGGGGATTTACGTACGTGAAATACCCTCCGATAGACTGTACGCCATTTTGAATGTGGCGTCTATATCCTTTTAAGGGCCCTACAAAAAGAGTCCCTGTGATAATGTTAAGGCCCGAACACTCGGTTTGTTAACTTCCAGCCTCGAGCAGTTATATAATTGAAACATTGGAGGACTCCTGACATGTACCGAAACTACGTCTGTCTATAAATATATAAACAAATATCTTTCTAAATTCTAAATATTAGCATTTAATAAATCTATAATTTTTTTTTTTCGTTTGTAGTAAAATATTTTGATATTTACTTTCGACGCCATTTGTATTCAGTCCAAAAATGCGGTGATTTGCTGTATAAAAAGCGCAGACAGTCCGTGGCGTGTCAAAGCCAACAGGTAGCGAGCGAAGATAGGGAAAGGGTGTTCCGACCGGGACAATACCAGCACAGCTCCATGAAATAATAACAACGGTTGTATCTTTGGAAGGAAGACAAAAGGACACAGTAGAATTCTAGTCGCTTTGACTACCTTAAAGAATACAAGAGATCAGTGAACTGATCTTAGCCCACCATGTAGAACACTATCAGAAAGTGAGGCTGCTTATAAACGGATCGCAAATTTGATATGAGAAATTTATTTCTTCAGTTGGTGGGTGGCTGGACAAGAACAAAGTTTTTTCGGTAGATAGTGGTTGTTATCTGAAAACTCAAAACCAACTTTCTTCAAGGAGGCCGCACATTAACGCTACTTACCGGAGCTATATGTACTTGCACACAGGCCAGTCAGTGATATCGCTTGTTTGAGTCCTGTACACAATTAAAATTTACAAAATCCAAAACGAGTGTACACATGTTACCAAGATGCATTGCATGTTTGTTTACAAATCAAAAGATAATGTATATCTGTCAAAAATAGCCCGTGAAAAGTGAAGAACGGGCGACGTATCACTCGTCGGATGAGTAAAAATTTAAACATGACGAAAGTCAGTTTAAATATAAATGGCAAAAAATGTCCCGATTCGTTTAGAAATTAGTGAACTTATAAAAAAATCTTCATGCACGATTTGATATAAATATATGATTAAATAAAAACATTTCAGTTACTTTATTGGTAAATAGCATTTACAATTGCGAAGTCAGTTGCTGTACATAGCTGCTTGAATCAGTGAATGCAAATTCGATCGGCAAAATAGTGATTGTACGTTGCCGTGTATTTCATTTCATTTTGAAATATTCCTTCCTTTCAAACTCCGAAAAATACAATATGGATCTTCTTAAGTGTCTTAGGGAACACTCTCCTTTAAAAATATTTATTATTGTTACATTTTTGGAAAGAATTTAGGCGTTTAAAATCCAAATTGGAGAAGGCCATTTTACCGACTTCGTAACAAGCCGTGGCGGCCGGCAACATGCATAGATAATATAAAGTTCTGTTTCTTATAGTCGCCCTTGGAAATCTGAAAGGAGTCGATTTTGATACGTTTTAAAATGACACGAGGATTGCAATTTCACTCTGAGGTTTAATAAAGCTCCGATAAATGCCTTTTTTCCACTACTCTGGACTAGGAAATTCCAAAATAACGTCCTCAGTGCCAAAAATAGCTTATTTGTCTTTAACTGGGCCATGCTTTTAAAATGCCTGGTAGGGGCCCTGTGATTGACAGCGGGAACTCGCACTAGCTAATTTCACCACCCGATTTCAGCACTTTTTAATCATAGATATTTAAATATCTCACTCACTGTCAGTATATTGGAGACAAGGAAAATATATATTAAGATCTGAAGCTGTAAATATAAGGTATTCCACAAGCTTTTATTGTCAAATTTAACATTTTCTTGTTATATACGTATGCTTGAAGTGTCCGTTCTCACCTAGACAAGTTGGAAGTTATCAGTGTATAGGGCGTCCGTTAAAGTAAATTAAACCTTATTCGAAGATTGACAAAACAAAACACAAAGCAACCAACAGATGCAACATGTGATTTTATTTGTGCATTTTCAAAATCAGTTGAAGTTGTAAGAAAAAATAACCATACGGCGTCAGTGGGGTTTTAGCCGACTTTTCTGCTGTTGCCATAGGCCTGCGATCTCTTCGGTAATGAAGCAGGCTAGCACTCTAACGCCAAATGGTGACAGCGGTACCGCATGTGTTAAATGAAAACGTCAACGACGAAAAAAATACATGTTGCATAACTTGACATATGAGGAAGCAACACAAAAAAAAATTCATCAAGATCCGCCTGGTAGTTTTGTTGAGTCCGCGATCACAAACTATGTAGATAGAAATCACAGAAAAATCTACCGGCCGCCATTTTGAATATGCAAATGAGCAGCGAGTGCATAACAAGGCCATAGGGTTAACCTGCGTACAACATTTTACGAACATCCTTTCATTACTTTAGAAGAGTGATAAAAAATAATGGCCAGTGGCCGCCATTTTGAATATGCAAATGAGCACAAAAGTGCATAGTGCGCAACGAGACCATAGGGCTAACATGCGTAAATTAGTTTACGAAAATCCTAGCCTTTCTTTACTTTAGGAGAAAAGTGACAAAAAGAAGAAAAACAAAATGGTCGCCCAGCGGCCATTTTAATATGTAAATGAATAAAAAAGTACATAGTACGCAACGAGGCTATAGGGTTAACCTGCGTACAAAATTTTACGAAGATCCTCTCATTACTTTAGGAGAAAAGTGATAAAAAGTAGAAAAACAAAATGGTCGCCTAGCGGCCATTTTGATATGCAAATGAGCAAAAGAAATACATGTTGCACAACTAAACCATAGGAGGAACGTGCGTGTGAAATTTAAAGAAGATCCGACTAGGACTTCTCTTGGAATCGCGGCCACAAGAGAGAAAAGCGATAAAAAATAGAAAAACAAAATGGTCGCCTAGCGGCCATTTTAATATGCAAATGAGCTCAGAAAAATAGATGTAGCACAACTAGACCATATGGGAAATCAATACAAAAACATTTCATCAAGATCGGCCTGGTGGATTTCTAGATTCCGCGATCACAAACAATGTAGGTAAAAATTACAAAATGACCCCCAGCGGCCATTTTAATATGCAAATGAGCAAACAAAATAGAGGTTGCACAACTAGACCATAGGAGGAACGTGCGTGTGAAGTTTAAAGAAGATCCGACTAGGACTTCTCTTGGAATCGCGGTCACAAGAGAGAAAAGCGATAAAAAATAGAAAAACAAAATGGTCGCCTAGCGGCCATTTTAATATGCAAATGAGCTTAGAAAAATAGATGTTGCACAACTAGACCATATGGGGAACCAATATAAAAACATTTCATCAAGATCGGCCTGGTGGATTTCTAGATTCCGCGATCACAAACTATGTAGGTAAAAATCATAAAAATTTTTAATATGCAAATGAGCAAACAAAATAGATGTTGCACAACTAGACCATAAGGGGAACATGTCTGTAAAATTTGATGAAAATCCGACCAGTAGTTCTCTTGGAATCGCGATCACAAGAAAAGTTTACAGACACCGGACGACAGACGACGGACGACGGACGACAGACGACGGACCACGGACCACGGACAAAAAGCGATTTGATAAGACCACCATGAGATCATGGTGGTCTAAAAATGTCACTATATATTACAGGTGTTGAAATTGTTTAGACACAGCTACATCCAATTAGACGACCAGTCCCATTTAGATCGAAAGAACAATGACGTCACTCACAAAATTATGGAACATTTGAGGTGGGCCTAGTTTTGCAGTGACCGCTTTGTTAGGCCCTTTGTAGCCCTATATGTTTGTGCTGATTAATGTCCATGGGCCATTGTATTCCTCTTATGTCGTCCTTAAGAAATCGGTCTATTTGTGTTGAAATTCCGCTCCTTTTGATAATAATAGATATAAGCATTTCCAAACAATTAAAAGGAGACATCGCTTAAGTTTGTTGTGGTTCTACGTTGACCTTCAGATTATTAGAAAAATGCAGAGTGATCAATCTCGAATAATAATATAATCTCGAGTCGACTTGAATCCCGTGTTGCTATTGTTTTCTGTCTGACAGTTAGTAAACAAACAACCGAAAGTAGACCACAAGAGCAGCTACAAAGGGCTCTACTGCGCACACGATTTTTTTTACCACAACAAAGCAGACATTAGAATCCTCAAATAAAACTCCCTATCGAGCAGTTCGCGGGAGCGGGAAAGTTACCAATGGCCACGACATAGGCGTAGACAAGGGGGGGGGGGGGGGGGGGACTTGGGGGGCTGAAGCCCCCCCCCCCCCCCCAAATATTGCTAAAAAAAAAAAACAAGGAAAAGGCAGAAAAAAGGTAACACCAGGAGTACAAAGTTATGACACAAAATTATTTGTAATAGTCACAATGATTGCCTGGGTATATTGGTCGAATCTCGAATCACTCGAATCTTCCAAACATGTTCAGCCTGCCGTGGCTCCGTTGAGACTTGTGTTGTCGTAGTGCGCAACCAGGGAGTACTGAAACTTTTCTCGCTGGTGGCATTAGTCGACGGCATTACCGGAATGAGCTTTGTGAGCTTCACGACTTTTGCGCGGATATTCTTACATGGTTCCATGTGGTTTAAAAGACGCCACTATTTTTTTCTTTCAATTAACATGTTCGCTGTAGTCACATTGTGAGGACACGTCTTCTGATCCATCATTCATGTAGGCTACGCAGGGCCATCCAGGGAGAGTTTCCTTAAAGGCACACTTGCCGCCGTAGCCTGTTTAAATTTGCTAAGAAAACCAATTTACATGAGCTTACTACGACTAATACCACTAAACTTAAACATAGGACACATAAAACATGTCTAGTTAGCTTTAGACTGTAAAAATGGGGTGAAAAACAAACGAAGAATCGAAGCCTGATTACAACAACAACGATCAGTGTCGGTCAACTTTCGTGTTGGATTACCCTCCTTTCAGGCCTTTGTATCTGTGGTTTACATTCAAACAATTATCAGCAGGCTTTTCCAGTCGCTGTTAACCGATCGTCAGTCTGTATTTCTCAGATAAATAGGCCTACGTAAAATTACACTGTGCCGTTAGTTCACTCACTCGACTGAAACATAAGATCGCCAATAGGGGGCAGGTCGGTTTGTTTACGTTCCGGGTACGTAACAATTCAAATTAAAATTTAAAAATACAAAGTGACGTCCAAACTTTTAAATTTTGGTAAAAATAGAAAGTTCCTAACTTATATTGTCTGGGAAAAATACAGAATACGGTCTTTCTTTTTTAATGTAAACAATATTCCTGATTTTCGCGGCAAGTGTGCCTTTAAGGTCCGCCCATTTTTATCGCATGCTACAAGTCGGTACGACAAATCGCACTGTGTGAGCGGGCCTTAAGATGCATAATCCAAAGAAGTAAGGAATTAGTCGTGGAATATATATTTATGATCATTAAATCAATAAAATCTTCTAATCTAAAATAACCATGGAGACAAGTTTCTAAGTGTCGTGGTATATACATAGTTTTCGACATCATAGGCCAACAGAATCAGAAAAATGCCTGAATAACCCTGAAAAATAGCAAAAACACCGCAAAATCCTTTCGTTCGATAAATTTGCGGATCCTCATATTTACGCCCTATTATTAGCCCAGAACGCCCCTCTTGCGATCTAGGACAGCGGAGTTTCCGGGGCCATGGCGGCCCCTGGACCCTCGCCTATTGAGCTGGGATAGTAATTCAGCCCCCCTAAATTCCGAACCGTGTTTACGCCCTTGCACGAGGAAACCTCATCTTTATACAGACAACGGTAGAATAGCACACATTTTAACGATATTCGTTCGGAGCATATCCCTTCAATTTACATGTTTTTGAACACTATAACACACGGGAAATCTTCTTGTCTAAAATAACCACGTAGACTACAATGTGTAGTTTTCTTTCTAATTATACCTCAAGTCTTTCATCTGAGAGATCTAATCGAGGTAACTTGGACATCACAACATCTCTTCTTATAATGATTTGACAGTTTATATTATTTTTAAAAAAGTAATTCTGTAAGCTGGATTTATTTAACCTAGACTGACCTTTTTAAATAAGCGCGTGGCGTTCATCCGTTGTCTTAATTGGGGTACAAAAGAATTGTTAAGGCGTTACACTTCGAGAGGGGTCACACGGTTTGTCTGAGGCCACCAATCGCGATTGTCTGACCACTCACTCTCCTGAACATCATGACACCGAACAAATATAGACTATAAAATGCACACTTAGCTCAAGTCGAAAAGAAAACCAAAAATCTATATCAAGATAATATATCCGTAGTGGCCCTTTATGAAAAAGTATCATCGGTTTTTTTCCAGGGACCTGGGCGGAACTTCATAAAAGTAGTTCCTATTTACATTTGGGTTCCGCAAAACTTAAATGAACAACAAAACAAAGACTTCCAGAAATTGTAATTGTTGTTTCTGTGGCTGAAGAAAAAAAAAGAGCAACAGAATCTTTTTTTCTGTCCCAATATCAACCGTCCCGAAAAAGAGTTCCTATAAGCAGGTTATTTTAAAACGCTGGGTTTCTTTAACTTATCATATTCGAGATGAGCGGGGCATCCGTGGCTCAGTATCCGAACAGCCTTCCACCAATGGGTCACGGGTTCAAATCCCACTCAACCCAAAAAAAATTGGAACATTTTCAGAATGGGTTTTCACTCGAACGACCTATGTGGGATGGTTGTCAGTTAACACCGGAAGATCGTGGGTTTCCTCCGGGCATAGAGGCTTGTTTCCTCCCAAAATAAAACTGGCAACGCTGTCAAATAAATGAAAGAAGCTTGAGCGCTGCGTAAAACACCAAACAACCAATCAATCGGGATAAGCGTCTGAGTGGATTTTTACAATCGACCGACGTATGTGGTAGAGGTACTAGGTACTCGCCGAGGGTCGGTGGTTCCCACCGGTCAATGAACCGGGTTTCCTTCCCCATTAAACATTGCTACGCCGCCATAAAAGTAAAACATCAATCAATCAATCGAAATAAGCGTGTGGCAATATCCCGTTGTCTTAATTGCCATACAATGGAGTCGTTAAAACGATTCCTGTCTTTAAACGTTGCATCCGGGCGTCCAGACGGTCTGTCTAAGGCCACCAGTCGGGATTGTCTGACCACTCACTCCTTTAAACATTATGACACTGAACACATATATAAAGAATGACAAGGTAAGTCTAATTCAGAATCAAAAAATCTCTTGCACTGTAAACATTTTTAAAGCACGCTTCAGGAGTAAGCAAGATGGGTAAATTGCTGTCAAAGGTACATCAAGTCTTTAAAGATCTTCGCCAAACTCCAGCAAGACTTCTTATGGTCGGTCTCGACTCGGCTGGAAAGTCAACAATTTTATACAAGATTAAGTTAGACGATGATAAAGTTGAGACAGTGCCAACTGTGGGTTTCAATGTTGAGACGGTGACAGTATGTGATAACGTGACGTTTACGGTTTGGGATGTGGGCGGACAGGAAAAACTCAGACGGTTGTGGAGCATGTACTTTAAAGGTTCAGATGGTAAGAATAACTTTCTTACTTGCCTGTGAAATAAGAAATAATCTATAGTTCATTTCTCGGTAATGTTTTTCAAATATAATATAATTTCGTTTTTTTTAATAATTTTTTTCACTTCTATTTTCTAGGAATTATATTCGTTGTGGATAGTGCTGATAAAGAAAGGTTACCACAAGCCAAAGAAGAACTGAGACGCATGTGTAAGAGCGAAGAGTTGAAAGGTGTTCCACTGATGGTTATAGCCAACAAACAGGATAAAAAGGGGGCGCTGTCGACTTCCAAGATCGCTGATTGGTTGAGGCTTGGCCATATTAAAGACAGATATTGGTGTGTTCAGAGCGCATGTGCAGCTCGAGGAGAAGGACTTCTGGATGCCATGACAACAATGGCTACTTTGGTAAAAAATTACAAGAAGGGCAGCAAAAAATGGAAGCAGTCAAACTATATTTAGATTTATGCCTCATTGACATTCAGCGATTGTTATCTTTCCTTATTTTATTTGCTATCGAAAAGTGCTATTTATTCATTCAATATTGTTACAATTTTATAAAACGAAGAATTGAAACAACTTCATGAATTTGTCTTAGTATTCCTTTTAAAAGATTTTTGAATTACTTTGCAGTTGATTTGTTTACTCTTAGTAAGTTTTAGTCATACGGATATTTGTAACAACAGTCTCATAGCGGAATAGGCTGGTGGCCGAAGCTTCAATTCGATCAGTCCGTAGCCGATCTCAAGAATATACGTTCCGATAGTTTTTAAATAGTAATGATTAACTAAAGAATATATAAAAAAAAGTTCGTCCATGCAGAACCCCGGCGTTTATAAGATATCCTCAACTGAATATCGATTTATGTTTCTGATCTATCTTTAACCTTTGTGGCCTACTTACCCGTTTCTGGCGGTATAATTTTTGAACAAGCCAATCAGATCGCTGAATTTCTACTTCCGATATAAACAATAGTTTGTAAACATACAGAGAGACAGCAAGATGGTAGAGCGATCGGATGGAAAATCAAGCATTTATTCCTGTATAGTACACACACAAAGCAGGGGAAATGAAGTTGAACCGCCTTTCACTAGAACTAGACGGAGCAGTGTCAAAAGATGTACGATAGACTTCAATTTAAACAGGATACAATAAGTCCCTTGGGGTGTTATTCCCGACAGACCACAAATATATTATGAATATATATACTTATTGTAATATTTTATCTGGTGAATAAATCAAATCAAATCAGAATTGGTACTGTTAGACACAGAAGAATCCATTGCGGTCAGAGAGAAAAAGGACATCTTTAACAAATATTGGGTATCATCGATCCTGTTATAAGCATTTCACAAACAATTAACGAATGTAGGCTGCCAAAAAAAAGAAAGTCTGAAGCTCCTATTAAAGCCCCAACACCGAAAAAGTTAAGATCGAGAAAAAGTAGTCGAACTGCTACACGGTCTTCGGCAGTGCTGCCGGGACCTCGGTGGTCCAGTGGGTTAGGGATCGTCCCTCAGTCCCACACAGACCTTCCATCGATGCGACGTGGGCTAGAATCCGACTCAGACCAAATACAAATTTAAAAATTTCTGAGTGGATTTTTTCACTTTTCACTCGATTCGCCGAAGGTCGTGGGTTTTCCTCCGGACAATGAGCCCGGTTTCCTCTTCCACTAAACCTGGCAACGCCGCCATATAAGAGAAATAATCTTGAGTGCGGCGTAAAACATCAATCAATCAATGAATCGGTAGTGCTGCCAATGCAATGCATTATATGCAAGACAGGTGTAGAGAAAAAGATTACACTTCTCCACAAAATAGTTAGAGATAAACTTCTTCAAGTCGAGACCGAAGACGAAGGTTTGTATTTTCTATTATAGCAATTTTCTGTGTAAGCCTAGTTCTGTAGTGTAGTATGGTGCCCTAGTTTAAATTATAACGTTAAACTTGACAAGGGGGGGGGATTAAATATTTGTTAGTACCCCCTATACAATACAATAATTCGATTTAGTGTGGATTTGCTATGTACTAAGTAGATGTCTTTCTTAAATAATCCGGAATTTACTGTGGCACTTAATGTGCGAGGTAAATTCTCGATCACTCAGGGGGGCATGAACGATGTAAGTGGAATGGTCACCAGGAACCAGCGAAAGGTCAGGGTTTTCCTTGTGGGAGGGGTATAGATTAAGCCTGGTTTGTCTGAGTGTCCTCCAATAATCCTGGCAACACCATCATACATGCGAAAAAAATTTGAGCGAAGTGTAAAACGTCAATCCATCCATCCCACTACATTTCGTTTGTGCGGGATTCGAACCGCGCTGCATCGATGGAAGGTTGGTGTCGGACTGAGGGACGATCACTCTAACCGACTGACCCACCTCCCCCTTAAAGGCACACTTGCCGCCGTAGCCTGTTTAAATTTGCTAAAAAAACCAATTTACATGAGCTTACTACGACTAATACCACTAAACTTAAACATAGGACACATAAAACATGTCTAGTTAGCTTTAGACTGTAAAAATGGGGTGAAAAACAAACGAAGAATCGAAGCCTGACTACAACAACAACGATCAGTGTCGGTCAACTTTCGTGTTGTATTACCCTCATTTCAGGCCTTTTTATCCGTGGTTTACACTCAGACAATCATCAGCAGGGTTTTCCAGTCGCTGTTAACCGATCGTCAGTCTGTATTTCTCAGATAAATAGGCCTACGTAAAATTTCACTGTGCCGTTAGTTCACTCACTCGACTGAAACATAAAATCGCCAATAGGGGGCAGATCGGTTTGTTTACGTTCCGGGTACGTAACAATTCAAATTTTCAAATTCAAATTAAAAATACAAAGTGACGTTCAAACTTTTAAATTTTGGTAAAAATAGAAAGTTCCTAACTTATATTGTCTGGGAAAAATACAGAATACGGTCTTTCTTTTTTAATGTAAACAATATTCCTGATTTTCGCGGCAAGTGTGCCTTTAAATCATAGAAGTAATCAAACTAAATGTACTGCTATGCGCAATATGCATTTTATATAATACCACTGGATGGCATCATGTTTGCAGACTTTGCATTGCAAGCAACAATAAGTATTCAAAATGCATTTTGACCAGTCGCTTTAATGGCATTCTATGACGTGTCTGTATACTAGAGCCTAATGGTATCAAGATACAAGTGAGACCATGTGCAGTGATCTATCATCTACAATTCCTTTAATAAAAAATGTTATAAGAAATAAAAAAAACATTTGGTTATTACAAATCCTTGTTTTTACTTCTGACCATGTTTCTAAATTCTATATGGGATGGTTGCATGCCCCAGCTGAAAGTCCAGGGAATTCCCCTAGGTTTGATGGACTCATTGCCCAGCGTTGTTTGCATTTCTCATAGTACAGCTAATTAGGAAAATAAAAGTGAGTTGACTTTGGGTGACAGTTGTTTTGTAGATTTTCTACAAAAAAATCGGCAATTAAGGAGTAATTCATATGGGAATTCCTTGGCACTTCTGTTATTGCTTGATGGCTGTTTTTCGGTGAATCTTTAGTGACTTTTACATAGGTTGTCATGGGTGAACGTAAGGACCGCAATCAATCAACCTATATGATTTGGACTCAAACCAGTGACGTAACAGTGTAATAAATTAATATTGCCTAGAAAGTAAGGACCGCATTTGTAAAATACGTACCATAAATTAAGTTGAGGACGAATTTCATTTCTTGTTTGTATGCCCCAAGTACAACGACCTGAGATGTTTGTATTTAAAAAAATATTACTGCAAGCGTCCTAGTATGTTTAAATGCCAGCAACTGTTTTATTCATGCTCAAGAAAAAAACATAAAATTGTTAGCCCACGAAGCCTTTAAAGTCAGACGGTGTCAGCTTTTATGCTAATGTATAATTTCAATGTTTAGTTTCTGTTCTCACTGGATCTGTATGTCGCATATACCTTATATGTATGGAATTACAATTGTACTGTAAATTTCTTTAATCGAAAGGCAGCAATGCCTAAGCTAAATAAAATTCAATTGAATTCAATTCAATAAGACGCTTCCTATATGTAGCTGCCAAAACCATGCCCTTCTTGTGTAGATCTTGCTTTTCAGGTATAAACAAAACGATACAATCATATATAGAAGTCTTGGACGGGATTTTAATAATAAATTGCAGAATTGATGCACAAATTATTATCTCAAATTCAAGCCTTGAGGATTGTAGTAGCTTATTTCAGTTATTGATGAGGTAGATTTATTAATTCATTGTCAGCCACATTGTGAAATGAGACCAGCCTCCATTACCAGTAGAAACCAACTTACATCTGTTGGATTGATTGATTGATTGTTTGGCGTTTTACGCTGCGCTCAAGATTATTTCACTTATGTGGCGGCATTGCCAGTTTTATTGTGGGAGGAAACCGGGCTCTATGCCGGTAGGAAACCCATGACCTTCCGTTGGTAACTGGCAACCATCCCACATAGGTCGTACATCTGTTGGTAGCATGTTACATATTGTACAGATGAATTATCTGATTATTCAAGTCCCATAACTCTGTCAGCTTTGTTTTTGACTCCCTTCACATTTAGCCTGTCTTTCTAATAACTCCTTTCTGTTTCTTTTCTCTATTTCCTTAGCTTTTAAACGCATTTTCTTCTCCTGGGCTTTCACTCTGGCATCATGTTCTTTTTGTAACTGATGAAGCGCTCTTTTCTCACGACTGCCTTTAAATTCTATAGTTTTCATAATGTTCACGTGGTCCGGGATTTGTACATATCTCACATTGGTGCCATGGACAAAAAAGTCTGTAAATTTCATTTCTCGTCCATCAGGTGTACAGAATGTCACATTTTTCATTATAATACACATGTATGCATCCACATGCTCTATTTTACCCTTCACAATATTGTTGTTTCTCAGTTCCACCGTGGTCACCATTCCCTCCAATCCTTGCAACAGACATATTAGGGACTGGGCAGATTTGGCCTTTTCCAACGGGGCTATGACTGGTCTATATTCAGAAGACATATCAGTTCCTCAACCTGTAATAAGAAAACACAGGAAAATTTAAATATCAATATATAGCAATGCTGGAACTTCCCTCCTGCATTTTGCCCTCAATGGCAAGTGGATTTTAAAGTAAAGATTTTTAATACAATTACAAACTTTATAACTGCGTTTATAAAGATATGACCTTTTTGAAATACTAACCTTTAAAAGATCGCACTACTTTCAATGACCATGACAAATTTCTGAGAATTAGGTGTTAATTCAGTTTAAGATTTTATGCCGCGCAATTGTGATGGGGGCAATTAGTTTTAATATCTAGCTTGCCAAAATGACAACCACTCATGACAAAAACTTAAGCGATCGGTAAAGAATACCAGGTGAACATATATGCATATAAATAAATCAATGTTCCTGTGGCTAGCAATTCATGGCTAGCAATTCATTGGTTTTTCTGTAAACGCTCTATAAACAGGGGCTGGAATATTTTAGTAGACGCTGCCATCAGCAATCATCAACTACTTCTTTCATTGTTTCTTCTTGCAGCAGTATGGCTCTAACATAACTAAGTTAACTTTTTGCCAATTACACCCGCACTCATCGGGTCTTGAACAACTATCCTCCCGCACAAGAGCTGCGTAGAACCACAGTCCCACACTTACAGACCATACAATCATACCAGTAGGCTTACTACCAGCACAGAGACACTGAGGCATTCAACTTCTATGTAGGCCTAGCTATTACCTAAACTTGGATATACGCACAAGCTTTTCCGAGTTACTGTTTATAAAGTTGAAAACTTGGGACGAATTTAAACTATATGTTACTTTCTACTATCAAGGCGCACTCGATTTTGACCAGTGGGTTAAACAACTATGTTTATCCAGAAAATCCGGAAGCGAGGCTCAGAGGTCTGTCAACTTGTGTTCGTACATTTCCCAAGTTTATTTTGAAGGAAACAAGGAAACTAGCGGGAGATTCAGGCTGTCCTTGGAAAAACGATGAGGATGCAACACAAATGTGAGTGTTTGAATGCTTTTTTTTGTTGATGAAATGGCGAACTAAAAGATCAAATTGAATGAGTGTAAAGTTTGGACCAGTTGCGATGCTTAAATTAGGAGAAAGTGAGAGAAAATGTGCTTTTTCTCCGAATGTACATGTTTCAATATGGCAGGTCCACCAACTCTGTTCGTCACCCATTATCAATATACTTTGGCCACATAGTTTGGAGATCTCCAACTATAACCTAGTAGTAGTAGGTTGGGTTTCATGTCACTTCGGACCCAAGTCACTTCGTACCAAGTCATCTCGTACCTTAGTCATCTCGTACCCAAGATATTTCGTACCACCCCCAATGACATTGAAAGACATGATCTCTGCTACAACAGATCCATGTGAGAAATACAAATAAAGAACTCCTTATTTATAAAATACAACACTTGAATATGTTTTTTTATATAGAAAAATCGTAAATAAACCTGGGAATTGAAAAATATATCAAATAAAAAGAAGCGGTATTGGTAAGACACAACAACACCTCCAGTTTGGTAGATCTTCCAGGCCTTTGACAAGTCTTCTCTAAAAATCTGTAGTAATATCGGTATTACAGGTGCAATGTTGCCATAGATTGCAAGCGTCACACTGCAAATTAAGCTTCTTGATGAGGTCGAACCTCACTTCCTACGCAAGTTGAATCAGACATTATTGAGATAGTTCTTCGAATGATGATGTGTATTTCTTTCTGACACTTATATAGAGTTTGGAAACAATCGTGATTGGATAATCCTATTGATAGGTGAACTGTTAACACTTAAGGATTTTTAAGGGCAATCGGATTAGCGGTACGCCCGTCGTTGATTGACTGATTGGGCTACAAACTGGTAAAAAATATTTCAAGTATAAAGTATAAATTATTTTCCAGTTTTTTTCTTCTGTATGTCCCATTGTTTTACTTTCTTATATACAAATCAATTTGTCGATACGACTAGAAAGGTAAATACGGCTTCCAATATTAGAGATGAATTAACAAAGATATAACTGCAACAGAATGATATTATCATAACATAAAATAACAACCTTCAGATTTATAAAAAATATAGTAGGGAGACGGCCCCAAAGTTCGGCAATAATGCTGTATAATAGAAGCAATTCGTCAACATATTCTTGGTGCGAAGTGACCTGGATAAGAGGTGACTAGTCACTAGGGTACGAGATGACTTGGTACGAAGTGACTTGGGTACGAACTACGAAGTGACCTGATACTGATAGTCAGTGATACCGTAGGCGTAGCGTAGGTTACAAGGTCTGCAGGTCGGTGGACATTAAATCTGTTAATAGTTTTAAGCCTACGTATATGCTCTTTCTAGTGAGTAAAGGGCGCCGTTGAACAAAAAAATGCCATAGTCAACATCAGAAGAACTTTTAAATCAAAGTTCTCACAACACGTGTGTGGAATTACGAACTAAGCTGCACACTCATTGTTTAGGGGCCAGTTATCGTTATGATGAATTTTAAATTTTAGTGTGCAATACTGATTTAGAGCGATTCTCCATCCCCCAAAATTTAATCCAAATTTTTTTTTTCTAAAAGCAGCTTATTCTTACCTCTTGGGTCGCCGAGATACGCCTGACTTCTAAACAGTACGGCCTCAGTTGTCAAAAGACACGACTTTCTGACATTGACACTGACAGTCAAAAAAACAAGCGGGAAATAACAACAACAACGACAACAAGTAAGAAGCGGTAAGAGAAGTATTAAAAGTCGCTCGACTCAACAACTCATAAAAAAAGGAAGTATAGTGGGATTTGAGTTGGAACACTGCAATGCACAATTTTATCTTGATCTTTTTTCTTTCTACAATTTAGGCAGCCATACTGAAACTGAAAGTGAAAGTGAATGTACCTTTTTAACTTTTTTCACTCTTGATTTTCAAGTTATGACTTATGTTATGCAACTTGCAAGCAGCACCACCACCCGTTCATCCCAACCTGCCCCCTTGTGAAAACTGATTTTAATTATCGCTGATCTTATACTTTAGGGTCTTGAATTATCAGCATTTGACCATACTGTAACAAAGAGTAACTACATGTATACAGTAATATACTAGCAAACAATTTCAATAACGGCACACTTGCCACCATTGATTTTGTGATATTTGTTAAGAAAGCCAATTTACACACGCTTTGAAACGGGTTAACTTCAGTGTCTGATTACTGTCATTTCATGATCCTTGTCTGGTTTACACTCAGCTATCAATTATTACCAAGCTTTTTGTGTCTTCAACTGAGTCACCCATGTTTTAATTATATGGTCCATCCAAATTAAATTTTTGTTTCTAAACTCCCTGTGACTTAAACAGGTGGACCGTCAGCCCTAGTAATTAGACAGATTTGCCACGGCAAAAAAAAAAGCTGACCTAGGTTGGTTTTGCAAAAGCAGTTAGCACGGCACTTTAAGAGCTATTTACTGTAGCCAGCCAATCTCCTGGTATCGAGAATATCGTATGTTTCTATTTATTCAGAATAACACTTTTTTTCTATTCCTCTTCTAGGGCTTCTGGTTATCCATATACTATGGTGCACATGTTTTTAGATGAATTTCTGAGATCACAATGGAGGATATACCAGACCTGAGGGATGCTGTGGTTGTATTTCATCAGGGGAATTATAGCCGGTGTAAAAAACAACTGAAAACTTTGTCCGAGAACCAGAAAACAGCACCATTATTTATACATTGGCTTCTGGAAAATAACTCTTTAGCTGCAGATTTTCAATTTGTAAGTTACATCCCCATCCTCCAAAATTAAAACAGATTAGTCTGTGATGTTTAATCCAAAGGCATCAATTATCTGATCGACTAATGTTCATTGCTAGGTACTAACTAGAGTTCCCACAGGGCTGGGTCCAGCAAGTGCTTGGCCTGTCGCCCACCCCTCTCCAAGCAATGTTTGGCTTCTCCTCCACCCTATCCCTCCAAGTATTTAATTAACTTCTCCCCAAGCCCTCCTACCAAGTTTGGCCTCTCCCCCACGCCTCCTAGCAAGATTTTGACCTGTCTCCCCCACCCCCTCCCAGCAAGTGTTAGCCCGCTGCAAACCCCCCCCCCCCCACCCCCCCCCCCCCCACCACTTCCAAGCAAATGTTTGGCCTCTCCCCCACCCCTCCAAGCAAGTCTTTGGCACCTCCTCCACCCCTCCAAGCAAGTCTTTGGCCTCTCCCCCACCCCTCCAAGCAAGTGTTTGGCCTCTCCCCCACCCCTCCAAGCAAGTCTTTGGCACCTCCTCCACCCCTCCAAGCAAGTCTTTGGCACCTCCTCCACCCCTCCAAGCAAGTCTTTGGCCTCTCCCCCACCCCTCCAAGCAAGTCTTTGGCCTCTCCCCCACCCCTCCAAGTAAGTCTTTGGCACCTCCTCCACATGTCGTAAAAGTACCAAACTATCAACCAATCAGTCATCAAGTACTATGGCACATACATGTATATATTTATGAACACTAAAGCACACGGGTACAGGGAAAATCTTCTTGTCTAAAATAATCATGAAGGCAACTTTCTAATTGTGTTTAAAACAGGTATATCATTTACACCGTTTACCCCATCAGAAGTTGTAATAAACTAAACTTATGATATTTCATTAGGTTGACGACTGACAGGAGCTTGGCCTTAGTCAGTAGATCCATAGAATCAGGGGAAAAGAAAGTGAAAATATTGGTTCCACCCCTCCTCCCCCCCCCCCCCCCCAAAAAAAAAAATCAGAGGTCATGTATATGTTAGCTTAACAAAAACAAAGTTTTAATAATTTTGTTAGAATCCTTATTCCTTACTATTGTACTGCTTTATTATTATTTTGTTGTTAACACTTGAATCATCTACAAAAGCAAACTCTTATGTATTGAATTTATTTTCTCAAATGATTGGGTTTTTTTCTTCAGGCACATACTCATAAAAATGACCTGAACTCCTTCTCTTTGAAATTTGCTCAACTACTTAAAAATATCCAGAGTAAGTTACAGCTAATTATTTTTATTTTTCCATGTCTATATATCATGAAAAAATGAAATAAAGGTCTGAAATGCAAAGGAGAAAATGACTTTAAAGAGAAAAGAATTGTTAAGATGTAACACTTGGCATGAGCTGCCAAAGTTCCCAATTTTTTTTAGAAATCCTGATTGTTCAGACAATGAATGAAGAGTGCTTGATTGATTTATCGATTGATTGATGTACTCAAGATCAAGCGAATTTGAAGTTCATCTAAAAAGTAAACTTTGATTCTGAAATAAGAATGATCCTACCCTCTGTGGACAATGGCCTTTTTTGGCTGAAATAGACAGAAAAAGTTAGGAACTGTCTATTTTTACCAAAAATGGAAAGTTTTGGCATCTTTTACTTTTTAGTATTTTTAATTTGAAATTGAAAATTAGACTTATTAGGTACCTGCAATGTAAACTCCAAACATGAGCAAGCGCTCAAGCGCCCTAATATTTTGAGTCGTTTCAGCGATCTACTAGCACAGTATAATTTAACATACATAATCTGAGAAATATGGACTGAAGATTAAGTAAGAGGGACTCAAAAAGCCTGTCGATACATTTTTTAAATGGGAGTAACCGACACTGATCGTTGTTGTTGTGATTGGGCTTTGATTCTTTGTGTGTTTTTCACCTCCATTTCTAAATTCAATACCTAACTGGACATTTTTTATGTTTAATGTTAGTGGTTTTAATTGTAGTAAGCTTGTGTAAATTGATTTTCTTAACAAATGTCAAAAAGGCTACTGCGGTAAGTGGGCTTTTAAGGAAAAAAATTCAATAGTATATATTTTTTCAGGCTTACCCCCCACTAGGGAAAGTTCAAAGTTAGAATTGGCTGTGTTGCACAATGGATTGCAGTCTGACCAAGCAGTTGGGAAGTGCACTGACAATGCAGAATGGGAGGATGCACTCAGAACAACACTTGTTAGAGGTACTGTATGCACATGTACTGGAACCGCCTGAACGAAGTACTCCTTAGTTAAAACATGCTGTCGTCCCTATGTGGAATGGTTGCCAGCCTCTGACGAAGCTTTCCAAGGAGCGAAGAACAAGGTTTCTTCACTAACTTCTCAACCCTATCATATAATTGAAATAATCCAGTCATTGCTTATAAAAAATAAAAAGAACAAGCGTTTGGGGTATAAAGGTCTAAATGATATACCTCTTTTTAACACAATTAAAAACTTGTCCCCATGGTTATTTCAGACAAAAAGATTTTCCCTGTGCCTGTGTGTTTTAGTGTTCTTGAATATTTAATTGAAATAATCTTGAGTATGGCAGGCCATAGGATTTCACGGTACCGCTAGCCTTTTGTTACTGTTTTAAAACTACGGAAACGGAAATATGTTACCAATCATGAAAACCAGTATATGGTATGATTTATAACGGAAGTCCCTGATTCCGAGCATTTCAATATATGGAACAGATTCAATGTTTTTAGCTGACCCCAAAATTATATGGCCTGGTATGGTGTAAAACTTAAATTATGAAGGTACCAGCACAGCAACTTTTCCACGTAAAGTGGTCAACAGAAAACCCACTCAGATATGAACCTGTGAACCATTGGGGAAAGGCTAGTGTGTTGGCAGGAGAGACTATTGCGTTACCAACTATTGTATTAAGGCCCAGAAAGACTGATGTAAGAAACCAAATCACTAATCAAGAGCTTTATAGGTTTTTATTATAGCTTTGAAAACCAACCAAAACGTTAACACCCCCTCCCCCCCCCCCCCTTCCCCTCTCCAGCTTCTTTGCAAATAATATGTTTTTATTTTTCTTCAGTTTGTCAACTTGCACGTGAGATTTTTTTTTAGGGAAGTCAAAAGTTAATTTGTCAATTAAGCATACGCAACACTTGGTTTTTGTTCCATTATAGCTTGTGAAGTTTCAAATCGTGTGAAGATAAAGAAAATGGATATCCTTGGTCTAATTGAGGATTTGCTATCTGTGGCAGGTACGTGTATTTTAAGTTTGTTAAATTATAAACAATCAGTTCTAGAAAGAAAAAAAATAATAAAAGGCATATTGAGTTTTCTCCCTTGTACTATTAACATTATATATAGGATGGTTGCCAGGTGCCATCAGAAGATATGGGTTCATTCTACAGGGTTAGGGCCCTGTTTTCTCCATGTTTTGTGATTCCCTGTAACATTTTTTGATTGGTTGATTATGTGGTACTCAGGATTCTATCTGTTATATGGCGGGGTTGCCAGGTTTAAGAGGGAAGGAAACTAGGCTAGTTTGTTCTACATTCGGAAGTTTAAGAGACATGAAAAAAGAAATAAATTATTGACCACAACATCTTCAAATTATCCTTTATGAAATACACTCCATCAATCCATTATCAGCCTAATTCTTACCGTAAATGCTCGACCCTTTCAGCGATTTTATGGGGAGATGGGGGGAGTGACTCTGACAGCTCAAGTCTTCTATTTACTCCCGATCGACGAAAACTTCAATGACGCCGACTAGAGAGGGGTGGGTAATTGGTTTCACGCCTGTGTCGGGTAGATGAACAAACATCGCGCCAGGTGGGCACCAGTTTGAGAGCCACGTGTGGGTCTATAACTGCCTAGCATCAGCGGACAGTCGTGAGACACTTTGTCCATTTTCATGTTTAAAATAACCATCTGCCTTTCAATAGGTTGATAAAAGTTTATAAAAAATTCATGTAGAGTTTGGTTTATTTTGCGTACAAACCGTGTAGTCATGTCCACAGGTTGCACGTGAGCGTCCGTAAAAGTGTCACAAAATGACCGCAATTTTCAATGACATTTCATTTTCCCATCTTTCACTGTTTTTTTCCACAGCTGCAGGTTGATAAATTATTCATGGGAATAACAAAACAATAACAGATATTTGTCACTAATTCAAAACTGTTGACAATTTCTGCCTACATGCCCTCAGTTCGACAGAAAACGAAAGTTTGGTGACGTTTGCAAAACATTTCAAGCTCGAGGGAGCAATCATTGTTGGGGTTCAGTGAAAAAGTATGACCAATACTCACATAGAGTTGTATGAAATAATGGTTGATCCCTTTCGCGGAGAAAAATTGATTTGGTTTGTGATCACATCCTTTTATGGTGTGTTTTGAATTATTTTGACAGAAATTTTAACACTGTTTGGGTAATTTATAACTTTAATACTTTTCTAACTCTTTTGTCATTCAATGACATAATTTCACAATTTTTACTAAAAATTCTTCTATCAAAAAAGTGCCTCACGACTGTCCGCCGAAGTCTTGTCAATACTGTGCCAACACATGGTTACTTTCACTAGTCTGTGGTTTAATCAATCAAGTTTTTAAGATTTTTATTTGTATATTTTTAAGACTAATGGCCTAGTCAAAAATGTGCAGGGCTTTGAATAAAAATGACCAGCCGACTAAACCAAGTGAAAGCATTTTTGGTTAAAAAGTGGCTCACGACTGTCCGGCGATGCTATATCCCACTGACGTCTTTTGGCGACAGCCTCCAGTTGACTCTTTCCGTTCGCAAAATTTACCCGTTAATAAACCAAATAAATATTTACTATTGTGTTTTTTTTATATGTTGGGAACATTCTTTTTCGTTTAAATGGAAAAGTTTCACCCGTAAAAAGGATGAGAAATCACGTAAAACGTAAAGGTTGTAATTTTGTTTACTGCCGATATGACTTAAGTTGCACGGTAAAACGGTCGTGTTCATAGAGATATTATAGATATTTGCAAATGCCGACATCGCCCAAATTTAAACTGGATAAACACTTATGAATCTGATGTAGACTTTTGTTTGGTTTTTACAATCTGGTTGTACCGAAAACAATATATCCGATATATTTTCTGACTGGTGTTTAGTCGATCTCTTGCTGGCTTTACACAAGCTCCATTGTCGATCTGACAGCGCGCCCCTCAACAAGCATATTAAAGTGGGCTATAAGCTGCACAGTGAGTGGCCTACTTTATCCATATAAAGCGGCCCGTAGTTGAACTCTAGTCAAGGCGGCAAATTGTCCGATGCGTGAACTGCTGACTATTTTATAAACCGCTTGTACTTCGTTATTTCGCCCTTGTAATTATCAAACTCATTAATTATGCCGATATTGAAAATACTCCCACAAGTTATGATTATCGATTCCCATGAAAACACAACGGAGTTAAAATATATTGTTGATAATAAAAGAAATATTTGAATTTATATAGAACCACCGGCCTAGGCTTATATTTTATTATTATAAGCCTGACTTGCATAACAATCAATCAACCAAATTAACGTAGGGTTTGGAATTGTATGAAAATTAAAGCTTATAAAAACACCAACAAATTTCACGAGTATGACTTTATTTGAAAACCACATATGGTAATACGCATAGGCCTACCGAGGTGAAATAACTATCGGCCGTTGTCGGTAACGGTAACCCAGACTACAGTTATAAATACGGGGACAAATCTCAAATTCATTCCTCAATCAAAATCTTCATAGCCTTTTATTTTCTTAAACCATTATCAAATGCGATTTTCCCCAGACTTTGTGAGATTAGTCCAAATTCCTTTCCGATAAACCACAGCCTAGATCGAAAAAAACAACAACAACAGCAGCATCGATTAAAATGCGTCAAAATCGAAAACAAGCTAAAAGAAAATTGAATTAATCGGCATATCTTTACAGATTCATTTTTTATAACAAAATAGATGAACGTATTTTCTCATTTCACGCCACAAACCGGTACATTGACGAACGAATGGACTGGCTTGCAGGTTAGTCCGTTGTCACTGTGTGAGCTCAGGCACTCTGAATATCGCATGTGGGTTGTGTATTGTGTGTTTAGCACAACACCAATTTACCACCTGTGGGTAGGCCATTATACTTTTTCTAGTCTGCGAAACGGATTATCCCCACATTCCCCATTTTAGTTTCTATCATATGCTCTCTAGCTTTTCGGCGATATTCCCCCCTGGCATCGCCGAAAGGGTCGAGCATTTACGGTACTTTCCTTTATCATTTTCAAAATTCTTTAAAATTTTGGTTTTTGCATTTTGTTCATTCAGAGTACCAGTTAGAGATAACATCTGTTTGTTTAACCTGGGTTATTGGGTTACTCCACTCGAACAGTATACCTAATTGTCTAAGGATTCTCTCCATGCTGGCCATTCTTAGGCACAAAGATCAGGTAAGAGAGCCAATTTACTCTTAACATCATTGCAAAAATATTTTTTCAATATTTCCCCAGGAAAAAATGTGTATGTGTCACATCACATCTATCCATACTTTTTTTTTACCCAAAATATATTGTATTTCAAAAATATATCATTGTATCTCAAGGGAGGTAATTCATTAGTGTTTGGTACCACCCAAACTAGTCCGGGTTTCTGACTCCAAAATTACTATTTTTTTTATACTGACGGCCGTATTTTGGAGTCAGGGCTCATTGTAATCAAAAAGTCGAAGTTGGCTGCCCGCTTCTGATCGGGCAGTATGCGGTCTGATTTAGATAGTAAATAACAACATTAACTAACTCAAATAGTGTCAGTACGACATTCATTAATAATTTAGCACTTTTTAAAGTGAATTTAACGCTTAAAAACTGAAAAAAAACGCTAAACAGTGTTACGTCATCAATGGCGAAGAGTTCGAGACTTGGGGAAGGCAAAAGTAAATTCAGGGGAGGAATAATGTTTACTGGCCGATCCTGCTCGTCCATATCAGACACTGGTATAGCGAAACTATCAATGAACGTGATTATGACCGTTTAGACACAATCTGAGTAGGTTATATTGCTATTTCTTTGTCTAAATCAGACCACATACTGCCCGCTTCTGAGCGGGCAGCCAACTCCGGCTTTTTGATTGCAATGAACCCTGACTCCAAAATACGGCCGTCAGTATAAAAAAATAGTAATTTTGGACTCAGAAACCCGGACTACACCCAAACATACATAGAAGAAAAAAAATCTGTGAAATTCAAGGGGGGTAATTCATTGATGTTTGTAGTTGGAGAGGGGAGGGGGGGGGATTTATTTGATCCACTGTATTAATACAAGTGATCTCAAAATAAATTTTGCTTTAAAGCTCTTAAATTTATCAGAACAGTTATACCATTACTGAATTCACTGTAAATTAAATCTGAATTCATAGAGTTTAAATACTTGGTTTACAAGAAGTATGAAGATTGCACGGTATAGTTTTAGCTCATAAATCGTTTTGTTTTTCATTTATTCAACTAGAAGTGTTGTAACCATGGTTTGATGATTCAACAGAGTTGTCCCCCTTCCAATTTATCAGCACTGGTTGACCTATGTCGCATTCTCCTGGCAGTACTTTATTTGAAAGATGAAAAAATCCAGGAGTGTGGAGATTTGGCAGGAAAAGTGACATCATGCCAATATAAGGCTATCTCTATATATGTTCAAGGTTAAGTTGGTCAAAAGATTGATTGATTGATGTTTTACGCCGTACTAAAAAGATTATTTCACTTATATGGCGACGTTGCCAGGTTTAGTGGTGGAGGAAACTGGGCTCATTTTCCGGAGGAAAAGTCGACCTTCGGTGAGTACCTGGCAACTCTTCCACATACGGCGATCGCATGAAAAATACACTCAGAAATTTAAATTTTTTTATTTGGTGTGAGTGTGATTCGTCGGTCTGTGATTACCCTATTTATGTACTTTGAAGGTTGATTAGTTCTTCAGAAAATTTGACATCTTTCACACTCAACATTAAAAACATGGGGATAAGTGACAATTTGGCCGAAGAATAATAATTGTTAAATTTCATCGATATTAAATATTCTGCTATATATATAGAACATTTTTTGTTTCTTCATATTCATTAGAAGTTAGTTTTTTTATCGGGGGATTTCAACGATGCACATTCTTCTGAAGAATGTTCTTTGGTGGTTTTATAGATATGTTCTCTGAACTCTTGTTAATAATTGTTTTTAACAGCTTTAAGTTCACTACATGCTAGTAAGCCAGATGACGCTTTGTCTGTTTTACACTTACTGGATAAGGATATCCAGAAAGATGTTGAAGTCAAGGTTCAAGCCCGCCTACATTGTGTCACGGGCCGATGTTTAGCCAAGCAGGTTAGCTATTAGAAGTCTAAATTTACTTATAAATCATTTTATTTTCATTCTTTTATCAGTTTTAAAAGAAGGCTATAAAAATATAAAAAAAAAATATATAAAAAATTATTTCTTGTGAAACTTTTCCTCAAATTATAACGGTTTTTATTCAGCCTTCCCTGTTAAATGACTCTAGTAAAATTACAACCTCTAAATTTAAGTACGGTAATGTCTGAGTTAATTCAAGTGCTCGCAAAAAGTAGAAGAGTGCAGATTCTCATCTTAATTCAAGAGAGGGCTTGTAAAACATTCAAGGATTAACTGCTGGTCAATCATCTCCCTGGACTGAGATGTGTTGAAAGTTTAAATCTCATTCAGAACCTTTTTGTTATTGAGGATTTAGCAACATGCATACTCCTCTAATTAACTCAGGTATTACCGTAAGCTCTTTTTAAATTCAAGGAATTTTTGCTGAGCCTCAATGGCTTAATAAGGGTTCAAATCCCACTCATTTATAACAAAATTAGATATACCTCTTTTTAATACAATTAGAAACATGTCTCCTTGGTTATTTTAAACTAGAAGATTTTCTCTGTGCCCATGTGTTTTAGTGTTCATAAATATAACAAAATTATGTGAATTTACTGACTGGGTTTTCCTCTGGTCCTGGATTGACCTATGAGGAGAGGGACTTTCACTCTAACCGACTGAGCCACCGAGCCCATATCCTTTTTTCTAGATAATTCATTTTTCCTGTTTCTAGGGTAAACATCAAACTGCCATCCTTCATCACAAAGCTGCCTTGGAACTGGATTTTAACTATCTTCTTCCTCTGTATTATATATCTGAGTCATATATGGAATTGAGTATGGACAATGCCAGACTGGAAGCCCTCAATCTACTTGTTACGGTAAACCTACTTTATGATTTTTAATCTATGTTTACATCATGTTCCCTACCAACTATACCTTTACTCTCCCTATGTGATTACCAGGTACCCATCAAATGAAGAGATTTCCTCAGGGCAAAGAGCCTGGTTTCAATAAACCTACCAACCTAGAAATAATGCGTGTGTAAAGTGGCGTAAAACATCAATCAATGGCCTTGTTACATGTAAATGTGTCTGCTTGATTATTATCTATATTTTTGACAGTTTTGTCCGACCACACATATCAAGACATTTTGCGAGAAAAGAATCAGATACATGTATCTCCCCCGTTTTATCTGGCATCTGTGCCAGATTTTTACCTCTATGATATTTAAAATCCAGACATTTGTTTCACTGATATCGATTAACATAGCACCAAAATCAAATTTAGGTTGATTGATTTAATAAACATAAAATTGCATGAAGAAGTAACTTAGGCTTTAATCAATGAATGTTGATGTCGGTTTTTTTAATTTTCTTTAGTCTGATTGTTGTGACTATCAGAATTTATTTGAATTTTTTTTTTTACATTTTTGAATTTGATCAGTTTAATCGGCTTAAATGTAACTTTTCTAGGCCAATTTGCATAGATATATTGCATCTTGACCAACATATCAGATATTTCTGAAAATCTCAATGACACTCAGTTTGTCTCATTAAAGGAGAAGAAAAGGAAAGAACTAAGTAAATACAGTACAGGCGCGACACATTTTCCTTTCTAACGGTGCCAAAACCATATTTCTACGATTTTTTCTCGCCAAACTGTGCTATAAGAAAGTTAACAATCGGTATCAGAGAACGTCTAAACTGACTCGGCAGCCATCTTCACAGCAGAGCTAAGCTGTGTGTCTCGATCGGCCAATCAGCATACGCCTGGCCACCAGTCACTCGCTAGCGTAAGAGAAATTGGTCAACTCTGAAAGTCTGCCATTTAAACCTAGGTTAATTTCGATCATTTCGAGGCGCTAATAAGAGAAGACGAACACTCTAACAACTCTGAAATGTACACTAGCTAGTAAATCAACCTTTTGGGAAGACGTGACAGGCTGCATATGTTGTCTTCGCGACTTGTGGGGATCGTTGTAGAATTTTCAGAAAAGGTAGTCTTACCGCTGACATTGCAGGTTATAACCATACAAGATATGGTAAGCTCGCAAGGGAAGTAATCTACTAATACTTTTTCCGGTCAATTTCAAACCGTCAATGGCGCGCTCCACTGACGATCGAGCACGAGCTTGTCTGACAGATTCATTTTCATTGTATGTTCACACCGTAAACCACGTGCAAGACTCACACACATGAATACGATGTTCTATGGGTGCCCATTCGATACAATTGCATGTTGTTTTTTTGTTTTCTCCTCCTTTAAAGGGGCCTTAATTTTTGGCATTTTTCAAATACATTTAATTTATTTTTTAGGCTTTGGATAATGTGTCTATTGAACCTACAAAACCCAATGGTAATTTGGAAGATGTGATAATGGGTCATGTTTTACAGAATTTGGACAGTAGAGAACAGTTCACTTCTGTAGAGGTCCAATCCCTATTGGCGTCTACTTGTCTCCAGCTCAACAGGTAACCACCAGTTAACTATTATAACCTCTAGTTAATTATTGATTTCCAGTTCTAGATTGACAATAACCTCTAGTTACATGCAGCTACTAATCTCTTACTAGCTATTAATCACGAGTCAGCTGTTAACTTCTAGTCAGTTGTTAACTTCTAGTCAGCTATAAACTTCTAAGCAATGTTTGAAACTCTCTTTAAACGTTGGTTCCATACTAATTCCATTCTAATGATAAAAAAAGACATCACCACGCAGTTAGTTGTTTTTAACAGTAACTGTTACACTTGACGAAGACATCGGTACAGGTGTCGAAAGCTTGTGTTGTTAAAAACAACTAACTAAGTCTAAGTCAGCTACTATCTTCCAGTCAGCTGTTAACTTCCAGTCAGCCAGTATCTTCTTGTCAGCTATTAACTTCTAGTCAGCTATTAACTTCTAGTCAACTATTAACTTCTAGTCAGCTATTAACTTCTTGTCAGCTATTAACTTCTAGTCAGCTATTAACTTCTTGTCGGCTATTAACGTCTAGTCAGCTATATGTATTAACTTCTAGTCAGCTATTATCTTCTAGTCAGCTATTAACTTCTTGTCAGCTATTAACTTCTAGTCAGCTATTAAAGGAGAAGAAAAGGGAAGAACTAAGTAAATACAGTACATGCGCGACACATTTTCCTTTCTAACGGTACCAAAACCATATTTATGCGATTTTTCCTCGGCAAACTGTGCTATAAGAAAGTTAACACTTGTTATCAGAGAACGTCTAAACTCACTCAGCAGCCATCTTCACAGCAGAGCTTAGCTGTGTGTCTCGATCGGCCAATCAGCATACGCCTGGCCACCAGTCACTCGCTAGCGTAAGAGAAATTGGTCAACTCTGAAAGTCTGCCATTTAAACCTAGGTTAATTTCGATCATTTCGAGGCGCTAATAAGAGAAGACGAACACTCTTACAACTCTGAAATGTACACTAGCTAGTAAATCAACCTTTTAGGAAGACGTGACAGGCTGCATATGTTGTCTACGCGACTTGTGGGGATCGTTGTAGAATTTCCAGAAAAGATAGTCTTACCGCTGACATTGCATGTTATAACCATAAAAGATATGGTAAGCTCACAAGGGAAGTAATCTACTAATACTTTTTCCGGTCAATTTCAAACCGCCAATGGCGCGCTCCACTGACGATCGAGCACGAGCTTGTCTGGCAGATTCATTTTCATTGTATTTTCACACCGTAAACCATGTGCAAGACTCACACACATGAATACGATTGTCTATGGGAGCCCGTTCGATACAATTGCATGTTGTTTTTTTGTTTTCTCTTCCTTTAACTTCTAGTCAGCTATTAACTTCTAGTCAGCTATTAACTTCTTGTCGGCTATTAACGTCTAGTCAGCTATATGTATTAACTTCTAGTCAGCTATTTTCTTCTAGTCAGATGTTCACTTCTAATCAGCTATTAACTTCTAGTCAGCTATTAACTTCTTGTCATCTATTAACTTCTAGTCAGCTATTAACTTCTAGTCAGCCATTATCTTCTAGTCAGCTATTATCTTATAGTCCGATATTAACTTCTAGTCAGATGTTAACTTCTAGTCAGCTATTAACTTCTTGTCATCTATTAACTTCTAGTCAGCTATTAACTTCTAGTCAGCCATTATCTTCTAGTCAGCTATTATCTTATAGTCAGATGTTCACTTCTAATCAGCTATTAACTTCTAGTCAGCTATTAACTTCTTGTCAGCTATCAACTTCTAGTCAGCTATTAACTTCTAGTCAGATATTAACTTCTAGTCAGCTATTAACTTCTAGTCAGCTATTAACTTCTTGTCAGCTATTAACTTCTAGTCTGCTATTAACTTCTAGTCAGCCATTATCTTCTAGTCAGCTATTATCTTATAGTCAGATGTTAACTTCTAATCAGCTATTAACTTCTTGTCAGCTATTAACTTCTTGTCAGCTATTAACTTCTAGTCAGCTATTAACTTCTAGTCAGCCATTATCTTCTAGTCAGCTATTATCTTATAGTCAGATGTCCACTTCTAATCAGCTATTAACTTCTAGTCAGCTATTATCTTCTAGTCAGCTATTATCTTATAGTCAGATGTTAACTTCTAATCAGCTATTAACTTCTTGTCAGCTATTAACTTCTTGTCAGCTATTAACTTCTTGTCAGCTATTAACTTCTTGTCAGCTATTTACTTCTTGTCAGCCATTATCTTCTAGTCAGCTATTATCTTATAGTCCGATATTAACTTCTAGTCAGATGTTAACTTCTAGTCAGCTATTAACTTCTAGTCAGCTATTAACTTCTTGTCATCTATTAACTTCTAGTCAGCTATTAACTTCTAGTCAGCCATTATCTTCTAGTCAGCTATTATCTTATAGTCAGATGTTCACTTCTAATCAGCTATTAACTTCTAGCCAGCTATTATCTTCTAGTCAGCTATTATCTTATCGTCAGATGTTAACTTCTAATCAGCTATTAACTTCTTGTCAGCTATTAACTTCTTGTCAGCTATTAACTTCTTGTCAGCTATTAACTTCTTGTCAGCTATTAACTTCTTGTCAGCTATTGACTTCTTGTCAGCTATTAACTTCTAGTCAGCTATTAACGTCTTGCCAGCTATTAACTTCTAGTCAGCTATTAACTACTAGTTAGCTATTAACTTCTTGTCAGCTATTAACTTCTTGTCAGCTATTAACTTCTTGTCAGCTATTAACTTCTTGTCAGCCATTATCTTCTAGTCAGCTATTGTCTTGTAGTCCGATATTAACTTCTAGTCACATGTTAACTTCTAGTCAGCTATTAACTTCTTGTCATCTATTAACTTCTAGTCAGCTATTAACTTCTAGTCAGCCATTATCTTCTAGTCAGCTATTATCTTATAGTCAGATGTTCACTTCTAATCAGCTATTAACTTCTAGTCAGCTATTATCTTCTAGTCAGCTATTATCTTATAGTCAGATGTTAACTTCTAATCAGCTATTAACTTCTTGTCAGCTATTAACTTCTTGTCAGCTATTAACTTCTTGTCAGCTATTAACTTCTTGTCAGCCATTATCTTCTAGTCAGCTATTATCTTATAGTCCGATATTAACTTCTAGTCAGATGTTAACTTCTAGTCAGCTATTAACTTCTTGTCATCTATTAACTTCTAGTCAGCTATTAACTTCTAGTCAACCATTATCTTCTAGTCAGCTATTATCTTATAGTCAGATGTTCACTTCTAATCAGCTATTAACTTCTAGTCAGCTATTATCTTCTAGTCAGCTATTATCTTATAGTCAGATGTTAACTTCTAATCAGCTATTAACTTCTTGTCAGCTATTAACTTCTTGTCAGCTATTAACTTCTTGTCAGCTATTAACTTCTTGTCAGCCATTATCTTCTAGTCAGCTATTATCTTATAGTCCGATATTAACTTCTAGTCAGATGTTAACTTCTAGTCAGCTATTAACTTTTTGTCATCTATTAACTTCTAGTCAGCTATTAACTTCTAGTCAGCCATTATCTTCTAGTCAGTTATTATCTTCTAGTCAGTTATTATCTTATAGTCAGATGTTCACTTCTAATCAGCTATTAACTTCTAGTCAGCTATTATCTTCTAGTCAGCTATTATCTTATAGTCAGATGTTAACTTCTAATCAGCTATTAACTTCTTGTCAGCTATTAACTTCTTGTCAGCTATTAACTACTAGTCAGCTATTAACTACTAGTTAGCTATTAACTTCTAGTCAGCTATTATAAACTTCTTGTCAGCTATTAACTTCTTGTCAGCTATTAACTTCTAGTCAGCTATTAACTACTAGTCAGCTATTAACGTCTAGTCAGCTATTAACGTCTAGTCAGCTATTAACTTCTAGTCAGCTATTAACGTCTAGTCAGCTATTAACGTCTAGTCAGCTATTAACGTCTAGTCAGCTATTAACTACTAGTCAGCTATTAACTACTAGTCAGCTATTAACTACTAGTTAGCTATTAACTTCTAGTCAGCTATTATAAACTTCTTGTCAGCTATTAACTTCTTGTCAGCTATTAACTTCGTCAGCTATTAACTACTAGTCAGCTATTAACGTCTAGTCAGCTATTAACGTCTAGTCAGCTATTAACTTCTAGTCAGCTATTAACGTCTAGTCAGCTATTAACTTCTAGTCAGCTATTGACTTCTAGTCAGCTATTAACTTCTTGTCAGCTATTAACGTCTAGTCAGCTATTAACTTCTAGTCAGCCATTATCTTCTAGTCAGCTATTATCTTATAGTCAGATGTTAACTTCTAATCAGCTATTAACTTCTTGTCAGCTATTGACTTCTAGTCAGCTATTAACTTCTTGTCAGCTATTAACTACTAGTCAGCTATTATCTTCTAGTCAGCTATTAACTTCTTGTCAGCTATTGACTTCTTGTCAGCTATTAACTACTAGTTAGCTATTAACTACTAGTCAGCTATTAACTTCTAGTCAGCTATTAACTTCTTGTCAGCTATTAACTTCTAGTCAGCTATTAACTTCTAGTCAGCTATTAACTTCTAGTCAGCCATTATCTTCTAGTCAGCTATTATCTTATAGTCAGATGTCCACTTCTAATCAGCTATTAACTTCTAGTCAGCTATTAACGTCTAGTCAGCTATTAACTTCTAGTCAGCTATTGACTTCTAGTCAGCTTTTAACTTCTTGTCAGCTATTAACTTCTAGTCAGCTATTAACTTCTTGTCAGCTATTAACTTCTTGTCAGCTATTATAAACTTCTTTTCAGCTATTAACTTCTTGTCAGCTATTAACTTCTAGTCAGCTATTACCGTCTAGTCAGCTATTAACGTCTAGTCAGCTATTAACTTCTAGTCAGCTATTAACGTCTAGTCAGCTATTAACTTCTAGTCAGCTATTAACGTCTAGTCAGCTATTAACTACTAGTCAGCTATTAACTTCTAGTCAGCTTTTAACTTCTAGTCAGCTATTAACTTCTAGTCAGCTATTAACTTCTTGTCAGCTATTAACTTCTAGTCAGCTATTAACTTCTTGTCAGCTATTAACGTCTAGTCAGCTATTAACTTCTAGTCAGCTTTTAACTTCTTGTCAGCTATTAACTTCTAGTCAGCTATTGACTTCTAGTCAGCTTTTAACTTCTTGTCAGCTATTAACTTCTAGTCAGCTATTAACTTCTTGTCAGCTATTAACTTCTTGTCAGCTATTATAAACTTCTTTTCAGCTATTAACTTCTTGTCAGCTATTAACTTCTAGTCAGCTATTAACGTCTAGTCAGCTATTAACGTCTAGTCAGCTATTAACGTCTAGTCAGCTATTAACGTCTAGTCAGCTATTAACGTCTAGTCAGCTATTAACGTCTAGTCAGCTATTAACGTCTAGTCAGCTATTGACTTCTAGTCAGCTTTTAACTTCTTGTCAGCTATTAACTTCTTGTCAGCTATTAACTTCTAGTCAGCTAGTGATTCATTGATGTTTTTTGCTACACTCAAAATTATTTCACTTATATGGTTGCGTTGCCAGGTTTAGGTGGAGAGGAAACCGGGCTATTTTTCCGAAGGATTATTAGCTATTAACCTGATGTTAGCTATTAAATTTACATGTAGCAATGCAGCCAAATAAAGTAATATTTAGTATGGTCTTCAGTTGAACATTAAACAAAGGCTAAGAAACTGATGTAAGAATAAGATGTTTACCATTTCCATAGATCTGTGAGTGTTTTTTGACCTCTGTTGTAGATATGAAGATGCTTACCAACGTTATATGGATTTATTATCAGTCATTGTGGACAGTCAGGTCATCAAGGTAACTACAGTTAAATGTTTGCTTACCTGTCATTTACATTTTTTAGTGTTTTCTCCACAAATTAGGGATGCAGCCAAACAGGTTACAGGGTTTTATAGAAGTCCAAATATAGTACATTGCTTTCAGTGCTGCCCTTTGCTTTGTACCTGTTTGGATCTCTTTTTAAATGTGGGTTAAGTTTTTTTTTCTAAACATCTTTATTTTGTTAAGTAAAGTACACTTAAGCCACTGGCTTATCCTGTGTACGTAATGAGTAGCATAAGTTTTACAAAGTTTACATATTTACAAAGAGTTGGTTCAAATAAAGAAATTAAGAAGTAAGAAGTGGGTTAAGTTCTAATGAGAAATAAATAATGCCCTGCCATGAATTAATTTTGTGAACACAGGCTTTCCACACCTGTGCGGATGTTTTTATCAAGTGCATATATATTGTTCTGGATAAATACATCAACTTACATGTACGTATTGAAGCCTTGTAGGATATGTTGTTCACAGAACTTACTTTGTGGGTGATGCCTTTTTTATTTCTCATTAGAAAGAACTGAATGGATTTGTATATTTATTCATTTTCTTTTTCAGACTGAGGGGCATTTAATAGGATTGCCTACCGTTAACGAAATCTTCCTGGGGGCCATCATTTCTAGTGTGAAGTCAAATCGGTCTACAGAGTGCCTCACTTTATGTGACCAAGCCTTGTTATCTCTACAAGATGAGTTATCTCCCTTGGAGGATAGGTTATCCCCCCTTAAAGAAGCTCATCAATCAGAAATCAATCAAGAGTCAAGTGAATTAAGTGGTGAGCTCTTTGAAATCTACATTTAATACTTTTAGAAATACCATCGAGACTATTTTGAATGGTGGGCCTACATTTTGTAATGCTTTTTCTTCACACAAAATTTTATATATTTGATAAGTACATGTTATTTTAGACAAGAAGATTATCCCTGTGCCCGTGTGTTTTAGTGTTCATAAATACAATATACTTGAAATGTGCTGGGGTTCTTAATTTATTTAAGGGAGCGTAGCCAATTATCGCGATCACTTCAATCGTGAAATTGACGTCTGCTTCACGATGATTTCGCGATTTACCCCACCCCACTAAAGCACCACGCTGTGTTTTTCGCGATTGGTAGCTGGTCTACTGTTTCGTCGGCTAACGAGACATGCCTCCTCTCGAGCAGTAATCCACAGACACTTGCTGTGAACGGCTGCGTCATAGCCAAGCTTAGCCGCATTACTCACCGACCCATGCAAAACAGACTAATTTACGCTGCAGGATGTAGTTGTAGTTAGTGAATTTTTCTCGCACCTTTATCAGCTACAGTCCCACTCATTTAAGCTGGCAAATTTTCAGATGACCAATGCCCAAACTAGTATTCGCCAGCATGATTGTTAGCATGGCGGATTTCGCTGCAGAATATAATTCCTCACAATTATTCATTTTACGGACATGGTTTGAATTCATTTTTGCTGAAAACGTTTTATGTTTTCCTTTTTAGATTTGGTAATTTATAATTGGATCGGATGATTAATGTATGTGTTTGTTTAATTGGAATCCGTCGGAAACACGTACGGTTTACTAATAGTAATAGACGGACTTTTTAGAGTGGGTTTGTGGATTACGACACCGACTGTTAATTCCACCTGATTGTTTGGTAGGGGTTGATTATTGTTCAGCACTACCCAGACCCTGCTTCTTCCACAAATGAAGACGCCAATCAAGCAAAGGTGGTTATAGAAAGGCTGCTGGTTATGTATAATTACCATAACTAATATCAACAGAGTGTTGATCTTTAGATTTTGCTTTACTGTTCCCCAATCAACCTCCTGTAGTTTGAGCTCAGACCGTGAACATTTGTTATATTGACACTCAACTTGTTTTTCTTTTGGTTTGGTTTTTAAATGCATGGATATAAAATAAAAGCATAGGATTATATTTAGACAACTCAACGAGTCAATCGATGAATTTTTAGCAATGTGTATAGGACAATGTGAAAATAAAAAATATATATTTTCTTTCCGTTTAGTCTTTAAATTATCATTTACCTAAAAAGTTGTTGTAGAAACAAACTGCACAGGAATGGTTACTCAGAGTTTATGGTAGGCGTTCGCCACCTAGCTGTTGAGACGTACAGACGTAAACGAAACATCTCTGCTGGTATTTCTATAACAACTGTTTTAGCGTATACATCTTTTCATTCGAGGCCTTCTTCCGAATTTAAATTCTAGTTTTGGCGAACCAGAAAGTATATAAACACAGCATTTATTTCAAGAGTCAATTACGATAAACTTAAGTGGAAGGAATCCGGGAGAAAGTTGATGTAAAAGTTTCGAATCTTTCAAATAACCCATGTGAAGTTAAACGTCAGAAAATCAAATGATAATCTTTTGTGTTTTTCTCAACAGGTTGTGTTTATCAAGAAGCAGCTCAATAATTCATCCAGAGTTATTCTCACCGGACAGCAGCTTAATCTAAAGCCTCAACAGCGTATACCTACCATAATTCTTTCTTCTTCATGTAGCATTCTTTTCACTGAAGTTGTTGATTTTCTTCGGCTTTTCACATCAAAATACTTACTGTTCCTGGATTCTTCATTATTACAAGGTCGGCATTTAATATACGCCACGCCTCGTAATGTATATATATATATATATTTATTTGATAAAACACTAGCATGTACATAGTCTTTAAATGTTTATTTAATTTAAGTTTATATCAATAAACAACAGATACAAAAATCTTGCTGTTATATTTTGTTTAAATCCAGACTCTTTTCCATAGCTGGCCACAACAATCGTTACAGCTTCTACAATCTGCAAGTTTAGACTCCTCCAGAGGTACGTATTTCAAGAATTAGTTGCTCCTGTTTGTCTTCCATGAGGACACGGACTGGAAATACAACCAAATATTGTTAAATTGCAGAAGATTAAATGGAAAATACGGAACAAACAAACGAAAGGTCAATATGTCAGCACTCCTGCTCCTGCCCAGGATATTTTGGTACACTTCCGAGTCCATCATTCCCATAAAATTTCATATCTGCGTAGCACTGTGCAGGATATGCCACCTCAGAAATTGACCTAAGAAAAACAAAGCAAATAAAAAGAAATGAATAAATTAGAACACGTCACCTTCTTGCGAGTTGACTTTTTAGAGAATTACTCACTGAATGCCGAAAATATGAAACCATAACCAAAGTTAGCGTCCGGATTAGTCCCTTGAATATGTTTACAGGCCCAGACCACTTAAGGCGTTAAAAAATGTAAAAGACCATACTATAGACTTGTTACTTATTTCAAAATGATGAATATTAATTGTTCAAATGTAAACTAAGGCTTGACAATATCCGACGTAAATTCTTTGAATCCACATGTACGAAATGAGAAAGCCGATTTTAACGAAAAAGGCTAACTCTTAAATATAGATTAATCATAAAAGTATACATTTGTTTCAAACCTTGTGTGGTTTGATAACACGAAACTACCTGCATAGTTGTACACAACTGATAACCAGGAAATGTTGCCCGCAACTCGGACGGAAGTAAAGCCCGGCCTGAATAAATATAAGGAATCCTCACGGAAAGTAACACACCGTCGAACGGATATTGAAATACATTTAATATTATAAGGATCATTTTTTAGATTGAAGGAATAAAATATATCCCCCAAAACACAATCCGTCATATTCATTTCGGAATGAGAAAACACACGTGCTTACATACGGTACTATTCTGTAGTCGTGCAATAAATTGTTAGCTTACGGGGGAATATTTCCATACATCTCAGGTCTGTAATTTTACTCAAAACAAAATAAAACTTTTCTGGTCATATAAAATGATTGTATGTATAATTTACAGCGATAAGATAAGAACGGCAATTCATTAAACGGGTTCGTCTAAACAGTAGGCCTTAGAAGCAAACAATCGGCGATCGCATGACGTCAACTTTTAACCACCGAAGCGGACAGAGACACAGTTCATTGTTGTTGTTGTTCCTCGATAAATGAGTACTTCCTCGAAGATATTAAGAATTGTCTGAAACACGTAGAAACATTATAACGAAAGCATATAAGACCTCTATAAATGTAAAGTCCTCCTAAATAATGTATCTATACAATAGACACAGCTTTCGACTCGCGCGAGACTCCCCGTGAAGTCCGTCAGCACTACTTTTTATCTCATTCACGAACGGTTTTGCGATTGCAGTCAACCCTCCACGGGGTCCCCATTCATAATCGTGAATGATCGCGAATTTATGGGGAGTGAGGGGAGAACAAAAGAATACTTAAATCGCGAAATTTTCAATTCACGAACGATTGATTCGCGAACGATAATTGGCTACGCTCCCTAACCTCTAATCAAACACATTTTCTGTCTCTGTGACCATAGAACCTTGTTTCTTCTCAAGGTAAACCTAAAGATGAAATAAGTTTATTGCCGTGAAAAACCTCAATCAATCAATCATAAAGAAATGATTTATTTTTCTTATTAAGGTAAGAAAAGAAAAAGATTGACAAGTGATGAGATTGGTGAAAACAACAGTAATTCACAGACTAAAAACTACAGAATTTTGTATCATGTTTATAGAGCCGAAGCCCATCAAATACAAGGAAATCTATCGGAAGCAACAACAATTTTAAAAAGGTTTTTATTTTGATGGTTTTTCTTGCCAGAACCAAGCCTAATAAACTCACAACTGCTACAGTATATAGACTTTATTTTCTCAGAATAATTGTATTAAGAAATAACAATATAGTTTTGATGTTTCATTTATTTTTTTTTATTTTTTTTTTTTTTTCACTTCACTTTAATACTCTTTTGAGTTTTCAACCAAAGCTGTCTTCAGGCATTTATTGTTAAAAAAATCTTATTCTTAGAAATAACAAATATCTACTTAGATATTAAGGTGGGGCTGTTTCTCGACACCGATGTAACTTTGCGCCTGGTCAAGGCAACATATATCTTCAACATAACGTTATGACCAGGCGCAAAGTTACGACGGGCGTAAATGTGTTGAGAAACAGCCCCCAGGTGTCTTAACATTGTTTTACTCTTTTTCTGGTTTTGTTTTTTTACAGTGTTGTAAACATGATGGAAAAAGAGGAGCCTGAATGTGTTGAAGAATGCCCCAAGACAAATGTGTCTCACCCAACAAAGAGGGCCAGGCTAGACTCAGGTGAGATGAACGCATGTTAAAAATAACACATTAATATGATCGGCAGACTGTTTGATGAAGAGTATTGTTAAATATTCAAGACGAATTATAGTTTTCTATCTTATCTTTTATCTTTAATGTCATGGAACATTTTTAAAAAAGGAAACCCACAGTAGGAGTGAAGTCAATCTTAAATATCATTTATAAGACGTTATAAAATGCGAGTTCAAAATCAACATTTGACTACATAATATACATGAAAAAGTCTCTCTACTTAGTACTACCTCGTCTTGAAAATGTTCCCCAGCAAACTGTTTTCTCAAAACATTGAGGTCGGACGTATTGCCTGGTTATGTATATCATAATCTTGAAGGTATAGGTTACCATAGCATCCAGGCATTATATTAGACCTACGTGGAGTGTAAATAGTGTTAAACAGCCCCCAGAGCTATTGTTAGGACTGCTGATCTTCTTGTAGCCAATTCTAATTCTTTTCCTTGCCGATCTGCTTCTTTGATTTCTTGTTTGCCTGTAATTTACAGTATTTCACTACTTTAAAATTACACATGTTTGCTATCAAATGTATAATGTGTTGCAAACCATTAATAAAGAATCAAAACAAAATTGTTACATTTGTTTTTCTCTATTTAGATGTTCGGGAAACTGAAGACCTGTCTGAGCATTCAGCATGTAATATTGAACTCAGTTCTGTGTACTGTAGACTCGCTCACCTTTCAACATTACAGAACAAAGTGAAACAAGCCATCCATTATTACAGATGTTCATTACTGTTACAACCAGGTAGGAAAGTACACCTGTCCCTCTCCTTTGTTTTGTGTGTGTGTGGGGGGGGGGGGTCTATGGTTAGAATGTTTGACACCGAGTCAAATCACTCTTTCATCAGCACATTCACTTGAACGTACTTCTAATGAATGTATGTGAAAGGGTTGACAGGTACTCATCTAAGGTAGGGGGTTTCCTCATGACAAAGTTTCCTCGCCCACAAAACTTGAGGGAATGTTTGTCGCTCAGACAGTAGACCCTTTCATCAGCTCATTCACTTGATCACCCTACAAGAGTTGCCAGGTACTTGTCTGAGGTAGTGGGGGTGTTTCCTCAGTGCAAAAAACCTGGTTTCCTCCCTTAATAAACCTGCCAATCCTGCCATTTGTCTGTACAGCCCTTTTTTCAGCCCTCTTTCCTCCATCTCTTTTTAAATTTGGTGGCAGTCTATCTGGGGGATTTAATTTAGGAGTTGAACCCTCATTGACTGCCCATGCAAAACATGGAAGATTTTGACCTTGACTGGAGAAGATGCCATTTAAGTGAAGTAGTTTTTATAGTGTCATAAAACATATATTAATCATTCAATTTATTTGCTTTGTAGATAACAAACAAGCCATATACCATCTGACGTCAGCCCTGTCATCTGTAGATCGGTACCAGGAGGCCGTAACATATTGGCTGGACTTCAGACAGATCTCTTCCAAGATGGACACATTCCAAATCAGTCAAGAAATTCAAAACAGACAAAACTCTCTTAAGTATGTCGCATTCGTTTATATTTTTGCCAGACTCAACTCTCTGATGGTGGTCTTATCAAATCACTTTCATCTGTGGTTCATCATTGTCAAAGTTATTATCGAGAGCTTAAGATCGATTGATTGATGTTTTACACTGCATTCAAGATTATTTCACTTTATATATGGCCGCACATTTGGTTGGGAAGGAAATGTTGCTCTTTTCCCAGAGTAAACCCCCAACCTACATGCATGGCCAAGACCCGGACAACTCTTCCACATACGGGAAGTGGAAGTTTCAATTTCAATTTGATTTGGTCTGTGTTTATTGGACTATCACCCTGCTGACTGAGCCACGTAACCACGTAATGGGTCTCTGTTTTACGTTGTAGTCGTATTAGAATTACTATCCTATTGCCTCATCCCATCATTAAAGTGGCATGAGCTGCCAAAATTCACACTTTTTTCATAATTTCTGATCGTTACAACAGTAAGAGGCTTTGAAGGCCATCGAAAAACTAAATGATTTGCGTTGGAATGAGGAAAATCCATACAGTATGTGGCCTGTACAAACCTTAATATTGTTCGAAAAGTTAACAAAATTTAAATAACAGGGACGATCATTCATTCATTCTAAGCCAAAGTTACTTCAAAACAATACTTTATATCTTATATCTATACCTTACATTTTCCAGACTAGAAGCACTAAAAAGCTTCTGAATTATACGTCTTGAGAAAAATAGACAATAATTTCAACATAAATGTTCAAATACATTCTGGTATAAAGTAATACTATTGTGAATAAATGAAGAAAAAAAATGGCCTCTATATTTTGTTTATTGGAGTCAAGGAAACTCGTTTTGGTAGTTAGATCTTTAAAGTAGTTTTCAGATCTACATGTACAGGTCTAATAAAAAACTGCCAAAAAATGTTTAAAAGAAGCAACAACAACAAAAAATAGACTATCTACTCACTTGTGTTACATTGAAGATTTTTTTACTATTATGTGAAAAATAGAGAAAAAAGCCAACATTTTATAACACTTTATAAGAATACTTGTCAATTGTTTGTCTATTCATGCTTTATTATTTGGTTCTTGGTTTTTTTTTTATCTTCTTAAAGAAATTTGCATCGTATTAAAGATTAAATGTAATGGGGTTAAAACTGGGTTTATTGTTTAAAAAAATGATTTCGAGGGTTCCTGTTAATAACTTAGGAGTACCAAAATGAAGTTTTACGGATAATTTAATTTTTTATTGAACTCCAAAAAACACTGTATTTTGGGCCTCGCACAAACAATGTTAAAAGCCATACATGACTTATCTTCCCTGAATTTGGCGCTGTTAGCCATCTTTGGTGACGTCAATAAAGTTGTTTACATTCAAGGAGACTATCGGTTTCATGTCGATGGTGACGTTTTTACACAAAATTTTAGTTCCGTAGAGGCCGAAAATTGCTCCTCAGCAACTGACAACGACGATTTTCCACGCCCGTCGTATACATGTATTTATTAATTGACTGTGCAAGTTATTACTCGAATACGACCTTTTTAGCCGGGTAATATCAGCAGACGAATCAAGTTCGTATTAGCCGTAGGGTTGTATTGCCTAGTTCAAGTCATATAGGCCGAGTTCAAGTCATATTGGCCGAGTTCAAGTCATATTGGCCGAGTTCACCGAGTGCGGCTGAAAGACGCAATTGTAACATGTGATGTCACAGAGTTTTACAGACGCAGACGACAGATGTTGATTTCAAAATGTCTACACCAGAGCGCGTTGTACAAGGTCTTATTGACGGGATATTAGAGTTAGAAGAAAAAACTACTGTAAGTGAATCCGATTGCCGTTTTAGGACAGCGGAAGAGGAAGAAACTTCTCTACTGATCCAGGAACAAAAAAAGAGCGCAAAAAGAGTCGGACGTCATTTTGTTTAGGACATGGATTAAATGTTTAGTGGGCGACCTCCTGTTCAACTTGACAGCTTGCATTAAATTAACTTCTATAGTCTATTAATAAAAATATTATGAATCGAGTGTTTTCGTATTGCCTTGGTATTGGCCTTCGGGTGGTTGTATTGACCCTCGGCCTGCGGCCTCGGGCCAATACGGCCACCCTCAGGCCAATACCAAGGCAATACGAAAACACTCGATTAATAACATATAGTATGAGCCACTGCCAATAACGCATCACGCGAAGCAGACGGTGGAATGTTGAGTTGGGCTAAAATTCGCCAACTTCATCTTCACTAACCATTTTTTCTTGAGCTTTTCATCTTTCGGAAAATTATGGAAGCTGAAGCCGACCCAGTAAGTATTCCTGCAGTTTGTTTAGGGCAGTTCAGAATGGCATCTCCGAACGAAAGTGTAAGGAGTCGTTGCTTTTAAAACTCGTTAGTACTCATAGTCATACGTTACGAAGTGGAAGCGCGCCGGAAACAAATCTCTAGTGACGTCAAAGATCATTTCGATTCTCGCATTTCAAGAATTTAAAGGCTTGATTTATTTAATTTAAAAAAATACAAAAATGGCCTAATAGGAGACAAAAGCTTGTGCCTGGCTAACAGCCACGTGCATGAAGATAATGTATGAGCAATTCGTTCCAGATTTCAATGAAATATTTACATTTAACCTTTAAAATATATTTATCAAATCAGCTAATTGCCCACTGTTTTATTTTATTCAGGAAATTGAAAATTCCCAACTTGAAGAAGGGTTTGATACCTACAGAGGGTGAAGTTCTACAGAAAGATATCCTGATTTTAAAATCTCTCCTTCACCATAGACAAACCAATACTTGGAGGATGTGAAGTCAAATTGTTTACTATAAGTGAAACATCAATCAACCAATCGTTTACTATAAGTGAAACATCAACCAACCAATTGTTTCAAAGGCGTCTTGGTGGGACATTGAAATTTCGAAAAATTATGGATGGGCTTAAAACAGGCTGAGCTGCCAAAATCGGGAATTTTTCATAAATGCTGATCCTCAAGAAAAGTTCAGCGATTAAAGCACCTTTAAAAATTAATGATAGACTTTGAAATAAAAAATATTGGTAAAGCCTGTAACTCGATTGATTGATTGATTGTTTGGTGTTTTACGCAGCGCTCAAGATTATTTCACTCAGTTTATATGGCGGCGTTTTCAGTTTTATTGTGGGAGGAAACTCACGAACTTCCGGTGGTAACTGGCAACTCCAAGATGTGTGCAAATAATAAACAATATTTCAATAGCCGGATTGTATGAGTTCATTTTAAGGCGTTTTGTTGCTTATTTAACTACTTAGACTTATCTCAGCAAGATCAATTACTTTTTTACATAAAAATCACCAACCAGCTAATTTTGTTCAAGCTAAAAACTATATTTTGCAGCTCATGTTGCTTTAAGCTGTTTTCACACAACCGCTTTTGTGGTAGGGTTGCCAAATATCTACATGTAATTTCTTGTATATTGATGTCTTCTATTCATATATTTTGTACATATAAAATGCCACTATCAAATTTTATATTGTATTAATAAAGTAGTGTATGCACTGCGTGTGTAGCGAATAAATAGGTAGCCAATGGGATCCTGGTATGTCTCGCCTTGTTTGTTGCAGATTATTCAATATTTCATCAAAAGCAACAAAAAAAGTATAGTTTCCCATGTGTAACATAACACTGTCTTCAATATAGCAGTATGTGGGACATCGTGAAACCAAATGTATAAAGTTACTAGACTTAATCTACAGCGTTTATTCTACTAATTTTTGGGAAATATCAATTTCTTGAAAAATGGCAGAACATCTTCTACCAATTCTGGATGACGACCGAAACGGGAATTTAACTCGGAACCAGAGTATGGCGCCTATCAAACGTACTAAATGCCGACTGTCTTATCAATTCAGTAACCGGCCTCCTCATGAGAGAATCATTTCGTTCCCTAACTATTCTATTATTGGAGTAAGAATTGATAGGTAAAGACATTGCTGACCATGGAATACTCTGAATAGCACTGATCTGGATAAACTCGTCACACCTTGATGGTGCCGAGTGTTATTATCCATGAGTAGTGGTATGATGGCTAATGGGTTATACTATAGATCGACAACTGTATCGAGCACTTCCTGGCTGTAGCAATCCTCTGTCAGATTGTCTTGTGTGGTTACGAAATGTAGCTTGCAATCAAATGGGTAATATCCCCATACCAGGACAGATCAACCACCGTATGATACCGTTGATATGCTGTTTCTTGCAGTATAAACTGTACCAGAAGGCCTCCAAGCGCTTACTGGGCCAAAACAGCATGTGGATAGCAGGTACTGGCGCTTACTCTACCAAAACTGCATATAGATGGCGCCTACTCTAGTTTGACCAGTGGGCTCTTCCCCAACAGCTCACGTTGCGTCCAAGTCTCTTTCTACACCAATCCAGACGTAATCGTTTGTGATTCTCTGGGAGTTTAAACCTGGACCGGCCACGAGAGTGACTAAAAGTTAGTGTAAACGAATTTTGTCACACTTGGTATTATTTTTCTCGTAAAGACTAAACTAAGACGAAGCTGTTGTGCAAATTTCATGAAAATCCTAACAAAGGTTTTCCAGAACGAAATAAATATTTGTCACGTTCACTAAAATTATACGATGGTCGAAGCACCGCCTCTAGTCCTCCATGTAGGGGAACATTTCCGCATATGCGCACTGTTGTGTAAACATGTCGCGTGTGAGTTTGACTTTTCGCTCAGTCGTTGGAGTTCTCAAAAGTGTTGAGGATGTACCGTACAAAATAATCCCTGTAGAAGCATGCAGAAATTATTTGGAAATACGAAGAAGTTCGAGGAGAAAGGATCATGTTGCCGATATTAAATGCGATGTCTGGGAACAAAGAAAGTGGCGGGAGCCCGAGTTGGCTATACGGGTCTGTACATCGACACTATAAACGATGAACACAAGGTTAGGGATTGGTCTCCGGGCCTTCACTCCTCTGCCCTGGGTCGATTGGTCACTGTTTGGCAGCTGAACGGACGATGGCGCAGACAGAGACGTTTCTGAGTGAAACTGGAAGGAAATTGTTGATGCCTTACACTTCTCAGCAAGCTTCTGTCATCTCTGTCCTAACTTTTGCTTGTCTGCTTTAAGGTCTGTGGTTACTTACGTCCTTTGCTTGATTAGGTTTTCGGACCAAATGTCTTACTGTGTAGATGTGACGTGCCATTCTGTTTGCAATCTCCTGGAAGAAAAGTCTGACCCTCTGCGTGCCAATAATCTGCCACTTTACTTCTATCATTCGTTTAACCGTCATTTGCTGTTGCAATGGATAGGCTGCAGCTATTGGAGGGCGGTTTTATGGACGATAGAACCCGTAAGATACTGCAATTTGCAAATTCATCTCGCATGCTTTGAATTTCCAGATTGTGCAGATTGCTACGTATGTGCAACGACATGAATACATAACGGATTCAAACACAGATGTATATATTAAAGTCACGATGATCTACTAGTCCAGGCGAAACTCTCTTGTCTGCTACTACCTATTGGAAGCAAATTACATATTTTCACTTTCTTTTTCCATTATCATATTTTGCTTATAATTTCAGAATACAATTTTTGTAAATACATGTATACTACAGAGTATTCCCACCTATGATTGGGTATAAATGTCTGATAAATTGTTCAATGCGTAACTTGTTCGACTATTATCACGTCTATGAAAAACACATCAGAAGAATTACCCATATTTAATTGGCTTAAACCAGTTTTACATACGTTTAATTATATCGTTACCCTACAAGTCTGACATGCAACTACTTAAAAGGAGACATCGCTTAAGTTTTTTTGTGATTAGAAAAATACAGAGTGGTCCATCTCAAATAAAAATGCCTATAGGGGCATTTGACTTCTTATTATTGGCCATTTTGATTTCTATTTATGGCCGTTGGACTTTTGTCCATGGCCATTTTTATCTCTACGCGCACATCTGGTTGTTTTGACTGTTGTCTTTAACAGTTTTGACTTGTGGCCGTTTCTGATGACGGCCAAACATTGCAAGGTCAAGCACCTCCCATGGTCCGGTTAGAAATAAGTCTCGCCAGGAAATTCTGACAGATTCACGTCATTAGCATTTCCTTTCTTGAACAAATCTGAATGAAAAATCTCGCCATTTTGTCGACATCATGCCCAGAAACGGCGAAAGAATCAAACGCTAAAAACCCAGCTGCGTTCTATACCGTTATAAGCAGTCAGTCCAAACCACTATATTTAAACGTACATTTTTAAGCTTACAAAGCTACTACTTCTTGAGATAATTTTTTTTTTCAACTTGGAAAAATCTTTATTTTAGAGGCCCATGTCATTTTAATGTTTTGTAACAAAATGTCTAATCACTGCACTAACTAATTAAAGTTTTAGTTTACTGCAATGTTGATATCTTCTCTCTGTTTCCACCCTACTGCGAGGCCTATGACTCTGCTTGTTATTTATCAAAAGCTATGTTACCCACTCTGAAACTTCGGGGATTTAAGTGCGTGAAATACCCTCTGATGGCGACCAAATAGGTAGACGTGAAGCGTACAAATCCCAAATCCCCTTGAGGACCCCACAAAAGTGTCCCCGTGATAATGCAAGGGACTGAAACACTCGGTTTGTTAACTTTCAGCCTCGATCAGTTATATAATTGAAGTATTTGAAGATTCCCGATATGTACCGAAACTGCGTCTGTCTACAACATGTGGTTTACCGGGCTAAATAAAATATAAAAACAAACATCTTTCTAAATGATATTAGCATTTAATAAATTTATAATTATTTGTATTGTCTGTTTTCGTCTGTAGTAAAACATTTTGATATTTACATTCGACGCCATTTTTATTCAGCCCAAAAATACGGTGATTTGCCGTTTAAAAAGCGCAGACTGCCCGAGGCCAATCTCATTCTCGCGAGATCCCCTGCTACTACGTGAACGCGACGGACCTCTCAGGCCGTTCCAAGCCATTTGCCTTAAGTCAGCTAAGGGGAATCCCCTTTTGCCAGAGCTGCGGAGAAATACTCTCACTACAATCACATGACGTAGACATACAAAATAGCATGTTATACGCTGGCCTGTTCACAATCGCGGAGGGTAGAAATATAGTCCCTGTATTTCCTCAACGATAATTCAAAACTTAAGGGCGTGTACCAAAAACGAAATACAAGCCAACATATAGAATCCAGTAAAGATCACGTACAGATCAATTTTGGAAGTAAGTTTGATTACCCAAATTTTGGATAAAATGGCTTGGAACGGCCTGAGAGGTCCGTCGCGTTCACGTAGTAGCAGGGGATCTCGCGAGAATGAGATTGTGCCCGAGGCGTGTCAAAGCCGACCGGTAGCGAGCGAAGATAGCCGAAGGATGTTCCGAGTGCTCTGTTACCTTACAAGTATTATGCAAATACAGTTAGATCTACGTCATTTTCAATTACCGAAAAGCGGGATGGAAGGGATAGTATCTCCTCGTAATTTTTGTAACGACAAATAAAAAAAATAATGTCAATTTAGGTGTTATCAATCGTGTTAGTCGAATAAAGGCCCACTTGCCGCCGTAGCCTATTGACCATTTGTTAAGAAAACCAATTTACATGAGCTTACTATGACTAAAACCACTCAAATTAAACATAGGACACATAAAACACGCCCAGTTAGGTTTAGAACGTAGAAATGGGGGTGAAAAACAGACGGAGAATCGAAGCCTGATTACAACAACAACGATCAGTGTCGGTTAACTTAGTGGTTAGGTTACCCTCATTTCAGGCTTTTTTTATCTGGTTTACACTAAAAAAATTATCGGCAGGCTTTTCGAGTCACTCTTACCCGATCGTCAGTCTGTATTTCTCAGATAAAGTACGTAAAATTATACTGTGCCGTTCGATCACTCACACGACTCAAACATTAGGGCGCTTGTGTGGATGGTCAGGTTCGGGGTTTGTTCCATATGTCATAAGCTCGAGAAAGGGAACCGGACACATATGGCAGTTTTGGCCACAAATGGAGGACACATGTGGTCACTACGAAACCTGTAAGCATAGAAATTCAGTAACGAAACTCATGATGGACTGTGACTGAAGTATTTGAAGAGAAAAAGGAAACATAAATATTTAGTTTTACCACTGATTTCTTTGAAAAACATATTTCGCGTTTGAGAGTACGCCTTGTGACCCTCACAAAACTGAGATAAAACTGGGTCAACGGATACTGCTGGCAGAGTAAACATTTTAATCATAATCCCTGTATCAAATGAAATCTGCAGTCCTAAAATATGCTCTTCTTAAGACAGATCAATTCTTTTAGCAACATTTTATTTTCTAAATGTCACCGAACATTTCATAGATGTTCTTCGAAAGCACCCTTGCTTCGATTCCCGCTCAGGCAATGGATTTGTCTGATTTGGATCTTATTCGCTTTCTATTACAAACTTGCCTGTATGCCTACGTGCAAAGAGCCCGTTTTATGCCCTATTTTACCCAAAAACGTGATTGTCTTCTTATCAGCCCAAACATAATGCGTGCGGGCGGTAGGTGTGTTGCACGCTCAAATCGACCAGCCCTCCAACAGCGGGTCGCGGGGCCTAATCCCATTTAGCCCCGAAATAGTAACAGTTTTAATGTGGTATTCGGGTACCAACGTTAGGACTGCAGTTAACTCAATTAAGGTATAGCCCCCCCCCCCCCCCCCCCCCCCCCCACTAATAAACTTGGCAACATCGTCCTATAAGTTAAATAATCTTGCGTGAGGAATAAAGCACCAAATAAACAAGCAATCAGTATAGAACACTGGACGCCCACGCACCGAGGAGCTTTCCACCTATGCGTCAATGGTTCGAATTTCCACTATCATCACATCCATCTTCAATACAACCCTGGAAGCCTTCTGGGCTGACTTGGCATATAGAAGAGAAGTCAAACGCCAACAAGCCTTTTCCCAATGCATATCGGATCCAAATCTAGCTACAGACGATGGGCTATTTACTTATAAGCATAAATTTTCTGAATTCACCAAAATCCATCATCTAAGTCTTTTCTAAACTACTAACGCAGAGTTTAATCAAACCATTGTCGTATATATGTGGACCGAAAGTATTTAAACAGTTTTTGTCAACAATCTAAAAAGTAATTATTTATCGTCCAATATCGGAAAGTGTAGAAGAATATGGTTTCTGCCATACTCAACTACTATCTAATAGTGCCAAATTTAAATTTTTGTCATTTCCAAATGAAAGACCAGCCTAAATCATGTTAAAAACCACTTTCACTTTTTCCGTGAGGTTTTTAGAAATATCTAAAAATTTATTTTTAAATATTTCTTGTCAGTATCCGAAACCCCGTCCGAAAGACCCTCATTCAAAACTAAACAAATTTAAGGAATTTCGCTGCTTTTAAAGCTACAAATACTGGCACATGAGTAATACAACATATACCGAAGATAATTGAAAAGTTTTAAAGCCGAAAAAGTAATTAAATATCGTCAAATGTCGGAAAGCTAACAGTTCATATCAGGATGTAGGTGTAGAATAATATGGGTTTCTGCCATACTCAACTACGACCTAATAGCTTATACGTCATGTATTAAACCGTATGTGTTTCCTGTGGATGAAAAATGCAAAGACACCTAGAATTTCAATCTACTCTCTACTCTGAAAAAGAAAAAGATCAATATTGACTTCAAAACTGAAAATTCACGAATTCTCAAAAAATACCAAATCCGTGTCTTTTTAGAGCAACTAGCCTATAATTGCCCTCAAATGTCCTCAGATACCTTGAAATGCCCATCGAAAGCGAAAAAAACCGAAATTGAACCATTACCATATGTGTCCCAACGGCCTGTCTCCGTTAGGAGAAAGCCGTTTGTGGCCAGACCGGACACATATGGTGGACACTTTTGGCACTTTTATGAAATTTAAATTTTTGTCATTTCCAAATGAAAGGCCAGCCTAAATCATGTTAAAAACCACTTTCACTTTTTCCATGAGGTTTTTAGAAATATCTAAAAATTTATTTTTAAATATTTCTTGTCAGTATCCGATACCCCTTCCGAAAGACCCTCATTCAAAACTAAACAAATTTAAGGATTTTCGCTGCTTTAACAGCTACAAATACTGGCACATGAGTAATACAACACATACCGAAGATAATTTAGAAGTTTTGAAGCCGAAAAAGTAATTGAATATCGTCAAATGTCGGAAAGCCAATAGTTCATATCAGGATGTAGAAGAATATGGTTTCTGCCATACTCAACTACGATCTAATAGAACATACGTCATGCATTGAACCTTATGTGTTTCCTGTTGATGGAAAATGCAAAGAAACCAAGAATTTCAATCTACCCTCTACCCTGAAAGAAAAAAGACCAATATTGACTTCAAAACTGAAAATTCACGAATTCTCAAAAAATACTAAATCCGTGTCTTTTTAGAGCAACTATAGCCTATAATTGCCCTCAAATGTCCTCAGATACCTTGAAATGCCCATCGAAAGCGAAAAAACCCGAAATTGAACCATTACCATATGTGTCCCAACGGCCTGTCTCCGTTAGGAGAAAGCCGTTTGTGGCATGCAGACCGGACAGATATGGTGGACACTTTTGGCACTTTTATGAAATTTAAATTTTTGTCATTTCCAAATGAAAGACCAGCCTAAATCATGTCAAAAACCACTTTCACTTTTTCCATGAGGTTTTTAGAAATATCTAAAAATTTATTTTTAAATATTTCTTGTCAGTATCCGATACCCCTTCCGAAAGACCCTCATTCAAAACTAAACAAATTTAAGGATTTTCGCTGCTTTAACAGCTACAAATACTGGCACATGAGTAATACAACACATACCGAAGATAATTTTGAAGTTTTAAAGCCGAAAAAGTAATTGAATATCGTCAAATGTCGGAAAGCTAATAGTTCATATCAGGATGTAGGTGTAGAAGAATATGGTTTCTGCCATACTCAACTACGATCTAATAGAACATACGTCATGCATTGAACCTTATGTGTTTCCTGTTGATGGAAAATGCAAAGAAACCAAGAATTTCAATCTACCCTCTACCCTGAAAGAAAAAAGACCAATATTGACTTCAAAACTGAAAATTCACGAATTCTCAAAAAATACTAAATCCGAGTCTTTTTAGAGCAACTAGCCTATAATTGCCCTCAAATGTCCTCAGATACCTTGAAATGCCCATCGAAAGCGAAAAAACCCGAAATTGAACCATTACCATATGTGTCCCAACGGCCTGTCTCCGTTAGGAGAAAGCCGTTTGTGGCCAGACCGGACACATATGGTGGACACTTTTGGCACTTTTATGAAATTTAAATTTTTGTCATTTCCAAATGAAAGACCAGCCTAAATCATGTCAAAAACCACTTTCACTTTTTCCATGAGGTTTTTAGAAATATCTAAAAATTTATTTTTAAATATTTCTTGTCAGTATCCGATACCCCTTCCGAAAGACCCTCATTCAAAACTAAACAAATTTAAGGATTTTCGCTGCTTTAACAGCTACAAATACTGGCACATGAGTAATACAACACATACCGAAGATAATTTAGAAGTTTTGAAGCCGAAAAAGTAATTGAATATCGTCAAATGTCGGAAAGCTAATAGTTCATATCAGGATGTACGTGTAGAAGAATATGGTTTCTGCCATACTCAACTACGACCTAATAGCTTATACGTCATGTATTAAACCGTATGTGTTTCCTGTGGATGAAAAATACAAAGACACCTAGAATTTCAATCTACTCTCTACTCTGAAAAAGAAAAAGATCAATATTGACTTCAAAACTGAAAATTCACGAATTCTCAAAAAATACCAAATCCGTGTCTTTTTAGAGCAACTATAGCCTATAATTGCCCTCAAATGTCCTCAGATACCTTGAAATGCCCATCGAAAGTGAAAAAACCCGAAATTGAACCATTACCATATGTGTCCCAACGGCCTGTCTCCGTTAGGAGAAAGCCGTTTGTGGCCAGACCGGACACATATGGTGGACACTTTTGGCACTTTTATGAAATTTAAATCTTTGTCATTTCCAAATGAAAGACCAGCCTAAATCATGTTAAAAACCACTTTCACTTTTTCCATGAGGTTTTTAGAAATATCTAAAAATTTATTTTTAAATATTTCTTGTCAGTATCCGAAACCCCCTCCGAAAGACCCTCATTCAAAACTAAACAAATTGAAGGATTTTCGCTGCTTTTAAAGCTACAAATACTGGCACATGAGTAATACAACACATACCGAAGATAATTAAAAAAGTTATAAAGACGAAGAAGTAATTAAATATAGTCAAATGTTGGAAAGCTAACAGTTCATATCAGGATGTACGTGTTGAAGAATAAGTCAATATTGATCTTTTTCTTTTTCAGAGTAGAGAGTAGATTGAAATTCTAGGTGTCTTTGCATTTTTCATCCACAGGAAACACATACGGTTTAATACATGACGTATAAGCTATTAGGTCGTAGTTGAGTATGGCAGAAACCCATATTATTCTACACCTACACCCTGATATGAATTGTTAGCTTTCCGACATTTGACGATATTTAATTACTTTTTCGGCTTTAAAACTTTTCAATTATCTTCGGTATATGTTGTATTACTCATGTGCCAGTATTTGTAGCTTTAAAAGCAGCGAAATTCCTTAAATTTGTTTAGTTTTGAATGAGGGTCTTTCGGAGGGGGTATCGGATACTGACAAGAAATATTTAAAAATAATTGTTTAGATATTTCTAAAAACCTCATGGAATAAGTGAAAGTGGTTTTTAACACGATTTAGGCTGGTCTTTCATTTGGAAATGACAAAAATTTAAATTTCATAAAAGTGCCAAAAGTGTCCACCATATGTGTCCGGTCTGGCCACAAACGGCTTTCTCCTAACGGAGACAGGCCGTTGGGACACATATGGTAATGGTTCAATTTCGGGGTTTTTCGCTTTCGATGGACATTTCAAGGTATCTGAGAACATTTGAGGGCAATTATAGGCTAGTTGCTCTGAAAAGACACGGATTTGGTATTTTTTGAGAATTCGTGAATTTTCAGTTTTGAAGTCAATATTGGTCTTTTTTCTTTCAAAGTAGAGGGTAGATTGAAATTCTTGGTTTCTTTGCATTTTCCATCAACAGGAATTACATACGGCTCAATTAATGACGTATATTCTAGTAGATCTTAGTTGAGTATGGCAGAAACCATATTCTTCTACACATACATCCTGATATGAACTATTAGCTTTCCGACATTTGACGATATTTAATTACTTTTTCGGCTTCAAAACTTCTAAATTATCTTCGGTATGTGTTGTATTACTCATGTGCCAGTATTTGTAGCTGTTAAAGCAGCGAAAATCCTTAAATTTGTTTAATTTTGAATGAGGGTCTTTCGGAGGGGGTTTCGGATACTGACAAGAAAGATTTAAAAATATATTTTTAGATATTTCTAAAAACCTCATGGAAAAAGTGAAAGTGGTTTTTAACATGATTTAGGCTGGTCTTTCATTTGGAAATGACAAAAATTTAAATTTCATAAAAGTGCCAAAAGTGTCCACCATATGTGTCCGGTCTGGCCACTTCTCCTAACGGAGACAGGCCATTGGGACACATATGGTAATGGTTCAATTTCGGGGTTTTTCGCTTTCGATGGACATTTCAAGGTATCTGAGAACATTTGAGGGCAATTATAGGCTAGTTGCTCTGAAAAGACACAGATTTGGTATTTTTGAGAATTTGTGAATTTTCAGTTTTGAAGTCAATATTGGTCCGTTTTGCCTCAGATGGAAATTGTTGGTTCCTTTTCATTTCTTTTATAATCAGGGAACATATACAGTGTATTACATTACATACAGGGCCAATTTATTAGATACCAGTTTCTTAGGGGACGGAATTTCTAAAGCGCTTCTTTTACAAGCGCATAATATCTTAGTACACCTGAGATAGTCTTTTACTTTTAGGGCTGCTCACTATTGGATATTTAACTCCAAAGATTTTTCTGCTTTTTATTTTTATTTCAAATATTTAGAAAATCTAGTTTTTTTTAATATATACTCCTGCGTTATGTTTTTGCTTAATATAAAAGTCTTTAAAGTGGCATGAGCTTCCAAAATGTTGATATTTTGACGTTAAAACGGAATCTTGAAATTATTGGTTATTTTTCTCAAGACTTATAATTAAGAACCTTTTAAGTGCTTCTAATCTCGAAAATATAGAATAAAGTATTGTTTTGAACTAACTTTGGGTTAGAATGAATGAATGGTCGTCCCGGTTATTTAAATTTTGTTTACTTTTCGAACACGTTTTCGGTAAGTACAGGCCACATACTGTATGGATTTTCCTCATTCCAACGCCAATCATTTAGTTTTTCAATGGCCGTCAAAGCCTCTTACTATTGTGCCCATCAGAAATTATGAAAAAAGTGTGAATTTTGGCAGCTCATGCCACTTTAAGTGACTGAAGTTTACCGTAGTTTTTGTTTATATCTGCTTTCTTGCAGTTTTAGCATCATACTTGAATTTTCTTAGCTTTTGGATAAATGTTAAAATCTGGCAATACAAAATACCAAAAAATATCGATAAAAGTTTTCATCTAATAACGACCAGATAGTTGTACTACGTTGTTGTTTAAGTATTGCTATATACTTTTATACGTATTGTTTTCAAGACTTTCAATTGTATCCAAAGAAGTATTGTTAATAATCAGTATGGCATCTTTCACTTGTGAGTGACGCAAATTTAATTCAATAGTGTTATGCTAATTTTCAACCGAATTAGGTTCCGCTATTTTATTAAATGGTACATTTAGACAATAATAATACAAGTATTTGTTGGTCTCACTTAAGGCTAAATATATAAGCTATCGGACCTTTAAATGTCTATAGCTTTTCACATGAATAGTTTTACAAATTGTCTCCAATTAAAGACAGCATTTTGTGGAAAAAAGGCGTGGAAAATTGGCTTATCGTTTTGTATGAGTATGGAATAAAAACGGGAAGATGTAGTTTTAAATATGTAAGTCTGGCTTTATTTCTTTGTTTTATTATTTAAGATTTATGTACGTCAACTTTTTTATGTACCTCGAGTTTATAACCTTTAGTTTGAAGATGCATTTAGGCCTAATGGTTCTAGTGTGACTCAATCCCACGACACATTGACGGAGAACTGGTTTTAGTGGAAGCCGAACTCTAATCGTTCATGCTTTGGATGCCAAACGCAAATTTTACTGTGATCTTTTTATCTTTAGTTTAGTTTTTGAATTTCAATCAGACCTAGTTATAAATTCAAAAGTGTTGCAGAGGTTCTGATTTTACATTTTCATTACTAACAGGAGTTTTATGTGACCCAGTTTTTCGAGGCTCACAAGTCCGACCCACAAAGGCGATCGTAGGTCTATCGTTTAAGTGTGATTTTCCTTGCAAAAGATGTGGTACAATTTATCTGGCTGATCGCAGTTTGGTCAAATTAAAATGCAAAATAATACTTTTCAGGTGTCTGAAGATAATTTGGATTTCTATGGTTACAGGTTTCGTAATAACCATATGTGTCCTCCATTTGTGGCCAAAACTGCCATATGTGTCCGGCTCCCTTTCTGGAGCTATTAGCATCTCGTTTGTTTACATTGCGGGTACTTGATAAATCTAATTTTCAATTTCAAAATAAAAATGCTAAATCCTGCCAAATAAATTATATCGTCTTCTTTAATGCAGAAATAATGGTATAATTAAAACGAAAAAGATGGTTTACAAAGGATTAAATTCATTAAAAACAAAGCATTTGAAAAATTAAATTAAGCTTTTGAGGGACTCGTCTGATGGATCATAGAGAAACTCGTTTCCTGGTCGGAAACTCCAGTAGACTAAATACGCCTCAACAAACTCCTCCTCGCTAATAAGCCCATCGCCATTCTTATCCAGAGCTTTGAACACTTTTTGGACAAAAACCATATCGCTACATCCTATAGCTCTGTAATACATAGAAAGTTCCTCAACTGATATATACCCATCTCTGTTGATATCAATACATTTGAAATTTCCCTTGTATACTTTTATTAGGTCGGACTGTACGTCAGGCTGGTGGCAAGCCTCCCACATTGTTTTAACATATTGATCTTCGTTAAAGTCCCCTTCTGGATGAACGTCTGCACAAAAGCTCAGCCACAATTTTCGAATTTCTTCAGCTTGTGGAACGCTTACTTGACTGATAGAAATAAAACGTTCAGCCATTCTATTGAAGTCGTCAAAACACAGAATGCCGTCTTTGTTCTCATCTAAGAAACGGAAAATCAATCTTGCCTTCCTTTCAAAAGCTTTTTTCGACTCCATCCTGAGCAAAAAATGTAAAAACATGTTGCTCAAAAAGTGTTTACGGTGACCAAATTATCTTCGCCACCAACATTATGCAACTAGATATCAAATTACATTACTGCAAGGATTGCTACACATTTCATTTTTACTTTTTCCAACCATGGTCCGATAATTCTGAATTGTCACGCAAAATGTGCTATTCTCCTTTTTTTGTAGTTTTGAGTTGCAATATGGCATGTAGGCTTACTAAAGTTTCGTTCCCTATATTAAGATTGAGGCACTTCTACGTGGTTCCTAATCGGAAAAGGGGCCTCGGTAGTCCAGTGGGTTCGGGTGATCGTCCCTCAGTCCCACAGAGACATTCCATCGATGCGGTGCGGGTTCGAATCCCACTCAGACCAAATAAAACAAATTGAAAAATTTCTCAGTGGATTTTTCACTCGGTCGCAGTATGTGGAAGAGTGCTGCAGGTACTCTCCGAAGGTCGAGAGTTTCCTCCCGGCAATGAGCATGTTTCCTTCCTCATTAAACCTGGAAAACGCCGACATATAAGTGAAATAGTCTGGTTGGAGGCAGCAAAATTTATGGGGTTCAATCTCAGTCCACCGATGTTCTTGCCATAGTTAAGATGCGTAACGATTGTGTTACAAAATGTGCTACAAAAAGATTCCAGAAAATTCTACTGGCCAAGGCTAAGCTCCTGTCAATCGTCAACCTAATGAAATATCATAGGTTTGGTTTGTTACATCAATTTATGGGGTATAAAGGTCTAAATGATATACACAATTAGAAACTTATCTCTATGGTTATTTTAAACAAGAAGATTTTCCCTGTGCCCGTGTGTTTTAGTGATCATAAGTATAATGTGAAAAGCGGACCAGCACATTGGAGTTGGCAGTCCGTGCCTTATGAATAACTTATCAAAATAGTATAGAAGCACTATATTTATGAACATTTAAACACACAGGCACGGGAAATATCTTCATGTCTAAAATTACCAAGGAGACAAGTTTCTAATTGTGTTTAAACAGGTATATAATTTATACCCAATTATACTTAAAGGAGGAGAAAACAAAAAACAACATGCAATTGTATCGAACGGGCTCCCATAGACTATCGTATTCATGTTTGCGAGTCATGCACATGGTTAACGGTGTGAAAATACCATGAAAATGAATCTGTCAGACAAGCTCGTGCTCGATTGTCAATGGAGCGCGCCACTGACGGTTTGAAATTGACCGGAAAAAGTATTAGTAGATTACTTCCCTTGTGAGCTTACCATATCTTGTATGGTTATAACATGCAATGTCAGCAGTAAGACTATCTTTTCTGAAAATTCTACAGCGATCCCCACAAGTCGCGTAGACAACATATGCAGCCTGTCACGTCTTCCCAAAAGGTTGATTTACTAGCTGGTGTACATTTCAGAGTTGTTAGAGTGTTCGTCTTCTCTTATTAGCGCCTCGAAATGATCGAAATTAACCTAGGTTTAAATGGGAGACTTTCAGAGTTGACCAATTTATCTTACGCTAGCGAGTGACTGGTGGCCAGCGTATGCTGATTGGCCGATCGAGACACACAGCTAAGCTCTGCTGTGAAGATGGCTGCCGAGTCAGTTTAGGCGTTCTCTGATAACGATTGTTAACTTTATTATAGCACAGTTTGGCGAGGAAAAATCGCAGAAATATGGTTTTGGTACCGTTAGAAAGGAAAATGTGTCGCACCTGTACTGTATTTACTTAGTTCTTTCCTTTTCTTCCCCTTTAATACCCAATCATACACTGTTGTAAAAAAACTAAAACCCATGATATATCATTAGTTAAACGTTGACGGTGACGTCACCCTATTGTTCGAGCGGACGATTATTTTTCAGGAATCGTCTGCAGACTGTAACAAGCAACACAGCACTTGAATTGTTAATGATTTACCACACATGCGTATTGGAAACGAATAATAGCTGCGTCCAAGTACAGAGTGATGTTTGCCTTATAAAAGGGGATCATAGCCGGTTTGTCTTAATGGAGCGCTTTAAGGATTCAGTTTGTTGGATATGTACGATTTTAAATAAACGAGTAAATAAATGCGGATTGTTTGCATTTGGAGACGCATTTGCATTTTAATACAATAAATATTTTTTATACAATAAAAAAATATTTAAATTACCGTATTTTATCAAATCGCCCAGTTAAGAGAAGCCAATATCACTAGATGTGAAGATTTAAGTCAAATTCAAAACAAAGCAGACTTGTTTAATATGGTGTGTAGCGGAACAAAGACTGTTTTATCGGAAGAAAATCTGATTTATGCAGGGAAAGGGCATCTAACTTTCCGGTCAAATTAATACCTCACTTAAATGCTTTCCTTCGTTAAAAAAATTCGTTGTACCGTAACAGCATTCAAACGAATGCATAGCGAAATGAGTAGAGTAGGTTGCAGTAAAATTGAATCCCCACTCTAAAATATTCAGAAAAAATATTATATTTTCCCCACACATGATAAACTTTACAAGTATAAATGAACTGACAATCTGGCAATATTTTTGGACACATAATAAAATAATATTTTTGGAAAATTATTTCCCAATATTTACAGCTCAAGTCATACTATATCAGAGCTTACTTGAAGTGAACTTCGTGTAACACGGCACCAGTCCCCCGTCTTAATTTCCTCCTTTGTTTAAATAACAATAAGCCTTCTGCAAACTGCTACTGAAAAATAATCGCTTGCAGCTAACATATGAAACTAACGTTTAAGACGGTTAAACTACTCGCAACTGTCGATTCTACCTCGATTTGGTCTCACTCCGTAATTACACGAGATTGCGCGAGAGCCAAGCTGTAGGCATGTGCAAGCTGAACTTCGTAAGCATCAGACGTGTAATTATGGCTGAGCCAGATTTGTCCACTCAGGCCATTTTGGCAGTTGGCGATGATGATGGCAATTGTTTTAACACAGGAATTAACACAGAAACTATCCAAAGGCAAAGGGAAAAAGAAATCCATTTCTCGTTCCAAGCCTTTTAACATGAAGGACAGTGAGGCTGACCGTGACCACGTGGCAGATGAATCTCCGTGCATTGCAGGTACGTCGTCCTCTAACATTGATAATTGTTCAAATATAGAAAATGTGCAATCCCATATGCTTAAAGCTATGTCATATATGTCTGCCAATTTACAAAAACTCACAGAGTTTATTGGGTCCACTGGAGCGACACGCCGAAAATTAACCGACCTGTTTTCCTCCTTTTTCTGAACACGAGCCTCCTGTGAAAAGGCAGGCCGTTGATTTCGATGCTCTTGTTGCATCAAGTGAAGAAGAAAACGACCTTCACTCAATTGGGCTGACACAGCCGAATCCAAAATCAGCCCAGGATAACGACTTGTTTTCTGATATTGTTCAAGATTATGGCAGTGTAGTCTGTTGGGGCTCCTGTCTCTGATAAAGTGTCTGATTTGTTCCATAAAATTATGAACGGAAAATTGCTTGATGACCCTTTGAAAGCTTTGCTGGATAAATATCCTAGCCCGAAAAATTGTGAAACACTCGGTCCGACTCTGGTCAATCCTGAGATTTGGGCAAAAATGGACAGAACAGCTCGATCACGTGATCTGGCAATGCAAACTATCCTGTTGGATATTAACAAATCTATATGTGCTCTTCTCCCTGTCTTGGACAGTTTGGCCTCTATGAAGAAAACTCCACTTTCCGACACGGAATTAAAATTGAACATTCTACGGGCCACTGATGCTGTAGCCATTCTTGCCCAGTCTAAAATGGAGCTTAACCAATCACTCTGCTCTCGGGACACCCCGGTTTCTAATTTTCTTTTTGGTGACGATCTCCCGAAAAGGCCATGAGACATTAGATAATCGAACCAAATTGGTAAATCTGTTCAAAGGCGTGACACACGCCCTTCTAATTACCCCAAAAACCGACAGCATTTTTTTTTTTAGGCCGCACCAACTTCAACAGGTCTGCTCAGTTTCAGGGCAAGCGGTACAACCGAGGCCCGAGGAAAGATGGAAACACGAGAGTATAGCTCGTTCCACTGACGACTTAATCTGTTATGTTCAGCATAAAATTCAAACTTTTGTTGCTGGTAGACTATCCTCATATATTGGTGAGTGGAAGTTTATTTCCTCTGACAAATGGCTGCTTAATGCGGTGTCAGGCCGTTCTATTGAACTGCAATGTACGCCTATTCAATGTTCACCTCCCCAATCTGTACGATTTTCCGACACGGAGTCAAAATTAATTTCTGAAGAAAGCCTTAAATTGGTGTCCTTAAGAGGTCATTGTGGAATGTGACCATGAACGTGAACAGTTCTTGTCCACGATTGTCTTGAAGAAAAAGAAAAACAATACATACCGGGTGATCTTGGATTTATCCAAATTTAACCAATTTGTTGTATATCGGCATTTCAAAATGGACACCATTTATTCAGTTCTCCAGTTGGTTACCGCCAATTGTGTCTTCACTTCCATAGATCTTACAGATGCCTATTATTCTGTTCCAATTTTTACAAACATCACAAATATTTGAAATTTGAATGGCATGGTTCCTTTTACAAATATACCTGCTTGCCGAATGGCGTGGCTTCCGCTCCTCGCGTGTTCACCAAAATACTCAAAGCACCATGTTCAGTCTTGCGGTCTAGAGAAGTTGTTTTGATAGTCTATTTTGATGCCATTTTAATAATTTCTGATTCCGAATCTTCCTGTAAGGCGGACACAACAAGCACAATAGATATGCTGGTTAATTTTGGTTTTATGATTCACCCTAAAAAATCTGTATTAAAGCCTAGCCATGTCGTACAATACTTATTGATTCCGTTAATATGACAATTGGTCTTCAGCTAAGAAAAGCCTTGAAAATCAAGCAAGCTTGTTTAAGATTGAAGGGCTACTGCCAACTCTGTTTTTTAAAACGCTAAGTAGCTGTAGTTGTTGGTATGCTTGTATCCGCTTGCCCTGGCGTAGAATATGGGTTGTTGTACTATCGTTTATTGGATATTGAAAAATCACGGGCTCTCAAAAATTCTAAGGGACAATTTGACAATACTTTGTCTATTAGTAACCTAGCTTTGAAAGATTTGGGCTTTTGGATTATGAATGTAAGCAATTTCCTTAAAGCTATTACACACCCTCAGCCACATGTTACGTTAACTTCAGACGCCTCATTTACGGCTTGGGGTGGAACTTATGACAAAACGTCAGGCGGCGATAATTGGTCCCACATTGAAGCTACACAAAGCATTAATTACTTAAAGTTGCTAGCCAGTTTTTTAAGATTAAAAACTTTTTGTAAAAATATGAAAGGGATTCATGTCCATGATGTCCGTATCTTGACTGATAATTGAACCGCAGTCTCGTACATTAACAACCAAGGCTGTAAAAAGTTGACATGCTTTAGTGTCGCCAAAGGAATGTGGTTATGGTGTTTGGGAGATAATTGTTAACGGCAAATTTATCCTCCCTTCGGCAATGAATGTCGAGGGTGCTAAACAATCAATAACCAATCACAGTTGTAAGAATGGCAACTTAACCCTTCCATATTTTCCTTTATCTGTCTTCATTTTGGCCATCCGAGTATAGACCTATTTGCCTCCCGTCTCAACCATCAGCTACCCAAATACCTATCCTGGAAACCCGACCTAGCTGGTGCTCACATGTGATGCGTTCTCTATCGTTTGGAGCAATCAATTGAATTATGTTTTTGTCCTTTTAGTTTAAGCGGCAGAGTCTTGCAGAAGTTGGAGACAATTATAGTTGTCCCACTGTGGCCAACGCAAATGTGGTTTTCGAAACTACTGAGAATGCTGACACAGCGTCCTCTAATACTATCGAGAGGGTAAAATATCCTCATCCATCCATTACACCAAGAGAACTTCCCACTGACGAAAATGCGACTGACGGCATGTCACTTGTCAGGGAATGCTATGAAACCATCGGCTTTCGAAACGATCAGTGTACATCTTGCAAGCATCCTGGAGACAAGGGGCCCAGAAACAGTATTCCTCATATCTCCGGCGCTGGGCGAATTTTTGTCGTGGACGGGGTATCCATCCACACAATGCAGATGTGGGAGCTGTGATTGATTTTCTGACTTTTCTGTTTGATACTGGCTTAAGTTACAGTGCTGTGCAGATCGGCTCTCTTCATTATACTGTTAATCAATGGGCACCCATCCTCTTGTTATTATCCGCCCATCTTTACCCAGGGGTAATGTCACGTGGGACACCTCACTTGTGTTGAATTATTTATCTTCTCTCTGCCCAGCCAATCAAATTACTCTAAAACAATTAACTCTTGAACTGGCCATGCTATTGGCCTTGCTCAGTGGGCAACGGGTGCAAACATTACATTTGTTTGATATTCGTAATTGACAACTTCATTATGTTCTTTCCGCACTGGCGATCTACTGAAACAAAGTACACCAACTCATCATCTCTCTGAGGTTGAATTCAGCGCCTATCCGGCAGACCAACGTTTATGTATCACTACTTATCTTCAGGAGTACCTGAGTAGAGTAGGGCCATTTAGAGGCTCTGAAACGCAGTTATTATTATCGTATATGAAACCCCATAAAGCAGTATCTAAAGACACCGTATCAAGGTGGTTAAAACTGACTTTGGTGGAATCAGGAATCGACATGACTATTTTCACTTCTCGGGCTGCTTCAACGAGCCGGGTATTTAAATCGGGGTCGAATCTACGTTTGCTAAGTACTATAATATACCGGTGCACAATCCTGGTATTTTTTCGGTCGTTCACTGTTAGAAACAAGTTAAACGACTTAAATACTATGTATTTCTGGGAAAAAGTGATAACCAAACTACGTATTTTTTGTATGTGCTTTGACTTCTGTTACAAAGAAGGTGAATATACATAATACTCAAATTGTATTTGTTGCTCTGTTTTGTTTGAGATCAAATATTTCTTTGAACATCTCGTGTAATTACGGAGTGAGACCAAATCGAGGTAGAATTTAAAATTAAACGAGACTTACCTGGAAGTTGAAGTTTGATTGTAATTCTACCGAGATTAGGGATTCACGTAGTGATTACACCCCACCCTTTTATTCACTGTGGGCTTTTTCGAAATATCGACAGTGATTTCTTAGTGAGTTAGTCGTTATATGGTCCCCATCCCTTTTAGTTTTTATCTGTATATTTGAACTCAAACGCTACAAATTATGCCTACAGCTTGGCTCTCGCGCAATCTCGTGTAATCACTACGTGAATCCCTAATCTCGGTAAAATTACAATCAAACTTCAACTTCCAGGTAAGTCTCGTTTAATTTTAAATTACTAACAAATAATCGGCTCGGCGCTCCGCGCCTCGCCGATTATTTTTTAGTAATTGACAGTTGCTCGGCGTTTATCCTATACATAGATGACCGGCAAGCGTTTGGGTTTAGTCAGTAGAATTTTCTGGAACACTTTGTAACATATTGTCAATGTTTGCGCATCTTCAGCTATGACAAGAATATTGGTAAACTGAGATTGAATCAAATAGACTCATGGGAAGAGAGAGTGAAAATTATTGTTCCCAAGAAATACCAAGGTACAAAACTGGTTCTTAAAAAGAAACTTGTTCCTTTCATAAGTAATGACTGGCCTTTGGGTCAAAGGTCGAGCCATTTTAAATTTGAAGTAATTTTTCTACCATGATCTTGTTATACTGAAACACAAATGGTATGATATTTTGTTCACGACAGTATCCCAGGTCCCAGTTTAAGGTAGTATACAGATAATTTAAATTAAAAAGCAACCGTTGATTGATTAAGTGATGGTATGCGCTGCACTCCAGATTATTTTACTTATCTGGCGCCGCTACCATGAAGGTTTAGTGCCTTCGCCCTGAGGAAACCGTCGACCTTCGGCGGGTAGCTGGCTGACACCCCTTCCAAATAGGGGTTAAACCGGGGAAGCAAAACATATCTAGACTGAAGATGCAAACTGAAAATACCCACAGTTTCGATTCCCTATAGGAAATATTACAGAAGGGATTAAATGCATCGATGTGTCTCTATCCTGTTTTACTTACTTGCAGGTCAGGAAGGGATATGCTTATAATTACCACAAAGTGATGAAACAAAAAAGTTTTAACGTGTAAGAATTTCTCCAGACACTTCTTCTGTAACTCAGAATTTTACAGTGTGTAATTTCTCTAAAACCTCCCGGCGCTCATCCCAGGCCTAATAACCTTTACCTCATCATCCCTCATCATAAGATAGCCGCAACCCAGATGTATACAATTACAAGCCTACATGTTTATTCAAATGAAACGTTGAGTTAGAGAAGCAGTCAATCGTGACTAAATGGTCAGCTCACGTTTAAATATATTTCAGGCATTATTAAAACACCCCAAACAAACCAAAAAAAAAGATAAATGTAGTCTACGTTATGTCACCCGAAAAGCTGGTCTCCGTGGAGCTGAGAATGGTACATACTCTCCCCTCGGCTTGGATTTTGCCTCAAAATCAAAATTAACGAGCGAAAATCACAATAGATGCTACCTCCCGCCATTTCCCGACTATATTTGTCTCTTGCCCGAGGCACTCATAATACTTATGTTTCTTTTTGATGACAAGAGCATCCAACATACCAGTAACTTTCTTATACCAAAGGTACATTTTAAGATCGTGCTACCTAATGTATGTGGATTTGTTGATGATATGCTTCTCAGTTGCATTCATCTCGAGCAAAATTCATTTCTATATATATTGTTAATGGTGGTTGAATTGAAACATGCATAATATTCCATTATTTACACCATTTGTTACATACAAATTACTTATGATGTACGTGTATTGTAATGATATCATAGTCTATATACATGTCACTTTTTTTTAGCTTAAAACCATTCACCACAGTTAAAGGCACACTTGCCGCGAAAATCAGGAATATTGTTTACATTAAAAAAGAAAGTCCGTTTTCTGTATTTTCCCCAGACAATATACGTTAGGAACTTTCTATTTTTACCAAAATTTAAAAGTTTGGACGTCACTTTGTATTTTTAATTTGAATTTGAAAATTTGAATTGCTACGTACCCGGAACGTAAACAAACCACACTGCCCCCTATTGGCGATTTTATGTTTCAGTCGAGTGAGTGAACTAACGACACAGTGTAATTTTACGTAGGCCTATTTATCTGAGAAATACAGACTGACGATCGATTAACAGCGACTGGAAAAGCCTGCTGATTATTGTTTGAGTGTAAACCACAGATAAAAAGGCCTGAAATGAGGGTAATCCAACACGAAAGTTGACCAATCGTTGTTGTTGTAATCAGGCTTCGATTCTTCGTTTGTTTTTCACCCCATTTCTACATTCTAAAGCTAACTAGACATGTTTTATGTGTCCTATGTTTAAGTTTAGTTGTATTAGTCGTAGTGTGCTCATGTAAATTGGTTTTCTTAGCACATTTAAACAGGCTACGGCGGCAAGTGGGCCTTTAAACCTATGTTTGTATAACTAACTTACTCTCAGCACCAAATAACAAGTCATAATTTGGTTCAGAATATTGACCTAATTCTAATAGCTTTCGTCTACGGAAGGAAGAAGCCAATTTGATTATAAGTGATATTATGTAGTTACTTTAGTGGCAACTATGGAGGTCAACTATATATATATATAGATAACACAACTTGTCTCCGTGGTTATTTTAGACAAGAAGATTTTCCCTGTGTCCGTGTGTTTTAGTGTTCATAATTAGATAACACATCTGAAGGACATAAAAAACACATTTTAGTGTTTCCTAAGACAATCTTGTTATCTCATTACAAATAATATTCTTAAAATTTTACTGTTTTGTTATGTTGTTATTCTAATAAATTGTTGAATGCATAACTTGTTAGACATTATGAAAAATACATCAGGAGAATTAACGGAAACCCTATTTAATTGGCTTAAACTAGTTTTACATATCGTTACCATACAAGTCTGATAATGTCGTAAAGACTCGTACCTGTATAATACAGTGAACTGAAAGACTGGAACATCATCACACAGGTGACTCCTATGTCTGGTACATCGGATTGACAATCCGGCTATAGTTGCGCAAATGGCTTAGTGGTTTACCACTCAAATCTCAATATTTCACAAATCGACTGATGTATAACATCTCCTTAGTAAAATGACAAAAAAACGAAAACAGTTAGCTGGATACTACGGTGGCACAACGTTTCTTGGATTACAAGGATGGGCTAAAAGATTTACACGTAACTCTGACAAGGCAAAATGTCAAAAAAATCTAATTGACTCCTTTATCTTATTTAACATTTAGAGGCCCATGTCATTTTAATATTTTATAAATAAATGTCTAATCACTGCACTAACTCAGGGGTGGACTAATTAAAGATTTAGTTTACTGCAACGTTGATGTCTTCTCTTTCTATCCTGCTGCGAGGCGTATGACTCCGCTTGTTATTTATCGAAATCTCTGTTACCTTACAAGTATAATGCAAATACAGTTTCGTTATTTTCAATTCACGAAAATGGGATGAAAAGGTAGTATCTCCTCTTAATTTTTGTATCGACAATTGTCGTGCAGCGCTGAAAAATAATGTCAGTTGAAATGTTACCAATCGTGTTAGTAGATAAGTTAAAAACATAAAGTTCTGTAGTAATTAGAACATGATAATAATAAACATAAGGAACTAATCGTCTGAAATTATATTGTCTTCTTTAATGCAGAAAAAATCGTAATTAAAACGAAAAAGATGGTTTAAAAAGGATTAAAATCAAAGCATTTGAAAAATTAAATTAAGCTTTTGAGGGACTCGTCTGATGGATCATAGAGAAACTCGTTTCCTGGTCGGAAACTCCAGTAGACTAAATACGCCTCAACAAACTCCTCCTCGCTAATAAGCCCATCGCCATTTTTATCCAGAGCTTTGAACACTTTTTGGACAAAAACCATATCGCTACACCCTATAGCTCTGTAATACATACTAGAAAGTTCATCAACTGATATATACCCATCTCGGTTGATATCAATACATTTGAAATTTCCCTTGTATACTTTTATTAGATCGGACTGTACGTCAGGCTCATGGAAAGCCTCCCACATTGTTTTAACATATTGATCTTCGTTAAAGTCCCCTTCTGGATGAACGTCTGCACAAAAGCTCAGCCACAATTTTCGAATTTCTTCAGCTTGTGGAGCGCTTACTTGACTGATAGAAATAAAACGTTCAGCCATTCTTTTGAAGTCGTCAAAACACAGAATGCCGTCTTTGTTCTCATCTAGGAAACGGAAAAACGATCTTGCCTTCCTTTCAAAAACTTTTTTCGACTCCATCCTGAACAAGAAATCAAAACAATGTAAAAACATCATGCTCAAAAATTGTTGAATGGGACCAAATTTTCTTCGCCACCAACATCATGCAAATAGATATCAAATCACGTTACTACAATGATTGCTACACTTTTCCTACTTTTTCAACCATGGCCTGATAATCCTGGAATTGTCACGTTACCAAAATGTGTTTTCGTCAACAAATTATGATAGGTCTACAGATTAAAAATGAAGACAATAATAGTCGATAGTTCTTGAATAACCCCCATTGCTCCAGTCGAGTTTTGTCTCGGATTGAAAGTAAACTTATCGAGTTTCTTTCCTTTAATATATTACGACTGGGGCACTTTTGCGGTGTTCCTAATCTGAAATTGTCTGATTCGTGGCTCCTTTTTTGTCGCTTGACCCAACCACGTACAAAACATGGTCTGCAAACTGGCCGAGGCATTAAACGTCAGAAAATCCTTGAGTGTGACGACAGCGCTTTAATCTAATTAAATGTGAAACGCTGACCAGACATCGGAATTGAAGTGTCTTAGGAATAAGTTATCAAAGTAGTAAAGTCTAAAATAACCATGGTTGATTGATGGTTTGGTGTTTTACCCCGCGCTCAAGATTATTTCACTTATATAGCGGCGTTGTCAGTTTTATTGTAGGAGCAAACCGGGCTCTATGCCCTGAGGAAACCCACGACCTTCCGGTGGTAACTGGCAGCCATCCCACATGAGTCGTTCAAGTGAAAACTTGGACGGAGTGGGATTCGAACCCGCGACCCATTGGTTGAAGGCTGTTCGGATTGAGCGTCCAACGCTCAAAATAACCAATGAGACAAAGTTTTTAATTGTGTCAAAAAGAGGTATATCATTAAGACCTAAATACCCAATCCTAATCTGTTGTAAAAAGCTAAAACCCGTGATATTTCATTAGAGAGATGACCGACAGGAGTTTGGGTTTAGTCAGCAGAATTTTCAGGAACACTCTGTGATATATTGTCAACGTTTACGCATCTTCAGCTAAGACAAGACTATCTGTAAACTGAGATTGAACGCAATGAAATCATGGGAAAAGAAATACCCCAAGAAATACCTAGGTATAAGACAGGCAATGAGATTTAGCCCAGAATATAGTAGGCCTAGATCTTACAAAAAAATGTTTTTTTTATCATAAGGAAACTGAATAATATATATAATAATATTTTTTTCACGACACCTTTCTAGGTAGTTGAAACCCTAAGGTAGTATAAATTAAACAGAATCCGTTCAATGATGCCTTACGCTGCACTCAAGATTATTTGACTTATCCGGCGACGCTACGTACAGGAAGGTTTAGTGTGAAGGAAACCGGGCCTTCGCCCGGAGGAAACCGTCGACCCTAAGCGGGTAGCTGGCGGCAAACCTTCCACATGGGAGTAAAACCCGTGAAGCAAAACATAGACTGAAGATGTACATGTAGACTAAAAAAAGATGTACATGTAGACTGAAAATACCCACAGTTTTGATAAGGAAATATTACAGAACGGATTAACTGCATCGATGTGTCTCTATCCTGTTTTACTTACTTGCAGGTCAGGAAGGGATATGTTTATTCGACTATTTACACAAGTTATCACAGAATGATGAAAGTTTGAACGTTTCACAATTTCTCTCTAGATTTCCTCTGTAACTCAGGATTTTACAGCGTGCATTTGCTCTAAAAACTCCCGACTCCCTTCCACGGTCTAATGACATGTACGTCATCATATGATAACCTAATGTACAGTTGCAATGTTTACGTGTTCATCCAAGTGAAATGTTGAGTAAGAGCAGTCAATCGTGACCAAATGATCGGCACCCGTTGAAGCAAAATTCATGTTTGTATGTCATTTACGTTGAAATATATTTCATGCATTATAAAAACGCCACAAAGAAAAACTAGATAAATGTACGTTATGTCACCCGAAGAGTCAGTCTCTGTGGAGCGGAGAGTGGTACATACTCTTCCTTGGGCTTGGATTTTGCCTCAAAAACTAAATTAACGAGCATCCAACATACCTTTAACTTACTTATATGTCACTTATGCCAGTCTGCATAACCAGGGGTGGCGCATTTTTGTTCTAAGTTGCAAAATTGCAAAACAAAAATTAACGGTGAAAATAAGGTATCAAAAATTACTGTTACAACCTTATTACGGTATGAAATACAAATACTAAATATTTCATGATTTAGCTTGTATGACATCCTATCTCAGTTAGACGCAGCGTATAACAATATACATTTTAGAATCATTGGCATGGTGTACTGCATGATCATTGTTTCTGGGAAAATGTCGACATAGCATGCCAATCTAACTCAAGTTCTGGGGGGTATTTCATAAACCACATATAGCCGACTACGGTCAGATAGTCGACTAAGCAGTAATGTTAAAGCAGTGCTATTCGAGTCGGCTAGGCCAGTTTAGCCGTCTAAACCTGTTTATGAAATACTCCACAGATGTTCGTTGTTCTTTTCACACCCGATCGGTTCAATGGACAGTTTGTCATAATTTGTTCAATTTCCCAATCCTCTTTGTCAAAAGCATGCATGGACAATCATGAATACCTATATAACTATATATAGTGGCATTAAACATCAATCAATCAACCAATCCCATTATACAAGCTAGAGAAAAACTCAATGTAATATTTTCTGAATAAAATGTTAAATTTATTCAATATTATTTGACAGTCGTGCTATTTGCCCATAGTGGAATACGTATGATGTGCATGTTGTACGTGTTTTTTTACTCCACACTCTTTGAGAGTTATAACCAGATAACTATATACGTGGAATAGTGGTCACGTGGTATTTGATTTGCATCGAACGCCATTACTAAGAGATGATGCAATATCGATTCAGATCGATCATGCACGCGGTCATAGCTCAGCAATGGCGGCGCCTTTCACAGTCAAATCCAAACCAACCAATGACACGTGTCCTTTCCACGTATATAGTACATTGGTTTTAACGTTGTAAGAATTTTGTGTTTGCCCGAATCAATACGAACTACGCTTAATAATGAACTTCCATAAGGTTTATCAAAAAGTTAACTCGTACAATAAATTCTCAGATAATTGCTTTAATAAAATCAATTTTGTTCACCAAGACCACCTATTTGTCTAAATCTGATGAAACAGGTTGACACAGCACACATGACACAGCACAGGAATTTCCACATGCATGCCAACTTGGGTAACATTTGTAAAAGCTATAAGAAAAATATAACAATCCTGATACTAGAGGTGGCCTTAGAGATCTAGGATGAGTTCTAAATCAATGAGCTAAATGCGTGGAATGGAGATCACGTGGTATTTGATTTCCACCGAACGCCGCAATGACTAAGATATGGAGCAATTTACATCCAGATCGGTTATGCACGCGCGCTTCAACTAACAATGGCTGCACTTTTTACATAGTCAGATCCAAACCAGCCAATGAGACAGGTTCATTCCACGTATATAGTTCATTGTTCTAAACAAAGCGTAAAAATACACCAGTTGCCTATAGAATTCATCTTTTCAGTTTATTTTAACTGATACATAGGCTATATTCTAAGCGAAATAAATTTGGAATTTATTATTGCATGGTTGGGTCGGTTGGGTCATACAGGATTGTGAAACCTGGGTCATCACTCCAATACGCAGTAAAGGCGTCCACAAACTCATCTTGGCTTATTAAACCATCTCTGTTTGTGTCCAGTGTGCTGAACACATTACGGACGAAGTTTTTATCGTTACAACCAACTGCCTTGTAATACAAAGATAGCTCTTCCATGGAAATAAAACCATCTTTATCTACATCTATTTTTTGGAAGGCGTCTTTGTGAGTTGTACGATTTGCTTCAGTAAAAGAATCTCTTCGATTGGTTAGAAGTTCCAAGTTTCTTTCAAAGAACTGGCTCACGTTTACCCGACCTTCTGGTAAAACGGTATTGGCCCATCCTTCCCATATCGTCTTGGTTTTCTGTGCTTGTTTTTCGTCTGCGTGGCTCAACGTGGATAACATTTCGCCATAACCCAAAAGTTCCTGTCGTGTTAGCATTCCATCTTTGTCAACATCAAAAAATCGAAATCCTTTTCTGACTTTATCTTCGAAAGCCTTTAAGTCTTTACCTGCCATCTATGTAGAGTAAAAACGGAAAGATACTTTATTTGCGATACATTGTGTCTGAAGAATATGAGAAGAATATGAAATGGATTTGGGAGGGGGGGGGGGGTAAATTAATTTTAGCATCTAAAGCTGTAAGAACATATGAAATTTAAGGCTTTCGGTGCTGAATGAGAAATAAATCATTCAAGATAAATTAAAAAAAAAAAAACGTTAATCCGCCCATGCAGGCGTCACCTTTGTTCGATTACAGGATAAAATTCAAACAACCGTGATCAATTTTAAAGTTTAAGTTACTTATCAATATTACAGGGAGTCTAACTATATATTTAACTGTTAACTCTAGACCTCAATATTCTCCTCTTGGAAAATAATTCTTATTTAGTTTTAACGGAAGAAGTCAGATTTTTGTACTTTAACTCATAATGCCCGAATCCAGAATGTTTAGTCACACCTACACTTCTTAAAGGCCCCTTCTCATTGTGCGATTTTCCCACCGACTTGTAGGATGTGATTAAAATGGATGCATTTGATCGGTTGATAAATCATATTGACCAATTAAAAGCATCAATTTTAATCGCATCCTACTAGTCGGTATACGACAATTCGCACACTGAGATCAGGCTTTAAAACATTGAGTATATATTATAAGCAGGGTAGAAATTAGTCCGGGTTTCTGACTCCAAAATGACTATATTTTTATGTAGGAATAGATTGTTAGATTATATTGTTATAAAATAGTCACTTTAAAGTCAGAACCCCGGACTAGGTGGAATTGTGACTTATTAAACAAGTTTGTCCATGGCAATATGACTAAAAAGTGAGGTGTTGTTAATGGAGTTACCTTCAAGTCAATGCAAATTTAAGCAACGTCTATTTTTCCAGCTGGACAGTCCTCCTAGGAGTAAAGTTCCACAAGTATGTAAAGATCAATCTGTAGCATCTTAGATGTGACTTTAAAATAATTAGAGCGTAACCTATATACCGTAAGCATTGTCAATGTATTACAACACAGTGTTCTAGAAAATTAATACGGATTAAGGCCGAACTCCCGTCAGTCGTCAATCTAATGGAATGTCATGGGTTTAATTTATTACAACAACTCATTATGGGGTATAATTAAGGCCTTAATACACGATATACCGCTTTTTAACACAATACGAAACTTGTCTCCATGCATGGTTATTTTAGACAAGAAGATTTTCCCTGAGCCCGCGTGTTTTAGTGTCCATAAATATATTAGATTAACTGTTATATGTGCTTTCTCTGGAGATAACACACGTTTGAGAACACTTGTTTCAGCTGAATACACAGTAAAAGATAACAAAATCATTAAAGGGACTAGCTAGAATTGTTTACATTTTTGCTAAAACTTAAAATGTATTTGCTAAGTAGATAAATAAGATTTGATTGACTTTGGATGAAAGGTGGTAGGTCGATTTTCAGCGAAACAGAGGTCTTACATGGATGAACCCCACTAAAGTAAGTTGTGAAAGCGTTACTAATATTCATCTATCTGATTAGCTGTAAGAGCCGACATTCGTTAGTTTATTTCTACATTATGTAATCAGGACACAAAATACATTAAAGTCAGATGTCGACGAAACCATCGGCCAGGCTGTATTTAAAGCGTGCAACGGCTCTTGGAGCCTCTGTTAGAACTCTTGGCTTAAACAAAAAGTAAACAGGTGCAGCATCCTCGGATACCCAGGGTTAAATTCTCGACAAGCTCACAAGTAATGTGAGCGTAAACGTAAGTTTTAACCGTGGGTTTCGACGATGAGTCAGAAACCGTCTCCGTCAAAACGGCTTACGCGCCAGACGTCCTTACTTTGGCGTAGTACTGAGACGCCAGCATCGACTTGCAAAGGTCCGATGGTGCAACAGGTTAAGGGACTGGAATCTGCGAAACTGGAGGCGAGTCTGGTTCAGCGATGAATCAAGATTCCAGCTGCAGAGAAGAGATGGTCGTACACGAGTTTACAGACGCCGGAATGAGAGGTTCGCAAGGAACTGCATCCTTGAGGTCGACAATTTCGGCGGAGGAAGTGTGATGGTGTGGGGTGCCATATCCTGTGCCCGAAAAACTCAACTGGTGCACATTCCCGGCAACCTTAACGCCGTTCGATACACAGATGAGGTTTTGACATATGCTGCCCGTAATGGACCTCCATAGGGAAATTTTTCAGCACGACAACGCTCGGCCGCACACAGCTCGTGCTACTGTTGAATTTTTAGCCAACCAGAACGTAACAGTGCTCCCCTGGCCGTCCAAATCACCAGATTTGAACCCAATAGAACATTTGTGGGATGATTTGGATAGACGCGGGCGCAGTCGTCATCCAGCGCCGCAAACTTTGCAAGAACTGCAGCAGACTCTTGAGCAAGAATGGAGGAGAATTCCGCAAAACCGTAGGCCTACTCGTCGATTGATTGTGTCTATATGCCGAGACGGGTCCGTGCTGTGTTACAGGTTAATGGTGGTCGTCACAACAGATATTGACGTTGCAGTGACGTCATCTGAGCGCTATGAACTTTAATGTGATACATTAATGAACTTTAAAGTCTCAACAACCATTCTGCCAAATTTCAGTGTAATGTGATGCTTATTTCTGTATTAAAAATGATGTTGAAAATTCTATTTTGAAGAACAAAAATTGGATGCTGCGTTACTTTTTTGTGAGAGTATATATACGCGCGACTGACACACTTTTATTGGCCTGTTCCGTCCCTAGGCGGCCTGCTGAAATAAACATGGATTATCTACTTCCATAAAGCAATAGCAAAGTAACTCCGAATAAATTCAACAAACGCATATTGACAATCGCAATATTTCGACAAAGGTATATTTGTCATCTTCAGGACAATGTGACAGTGTGGAAAAAATACATACTTCCAGTATCACTTATACTCGTAATGCTGAATTTAAAAATCTCTCAAAAAGCAACAATAAATCGAGAGGAATAAACTGCATCATTCTACCAAGAGTTATCTAGTTGCTTTAAGTATGAGCGTATGCGTTTGGCTGTTTTTCTCTTCTAGATGTGTCACCCAAATGTTCATGAATAATTCTTCATTTTACTAACTTCTATCATAGTTCATTTCAATTATAAATGATTAATTTAGCCTGCAAGTTACAGCCAGAAAAACACAAACATGAAAAAGAAAAACTGTAAACTGTTGTCCACTTTCTTTAGCTATTAATGCTGATAAACAGCTATAGACTGGTCCCCCAGGATTCATTGTCTGTCCATGATTGGCTGGACTCCTATCAGAACCATCCCACACTGTAGACAAAAAAGCACGTTATTGAATGACTCCCTCGAGTATGGAAAAAAAATTAAGAGGTGTGGCTAGCTCGTGCATTCGCTCTCGAGTCCAACCTCTCAGATATCTTCCATACCCTCGGGAAGCCATTCAATAACTCTAACTTGTACATCGAAATGCTCAAATTTGGCCAGACAATGTTGTCAGTAAATTAGCCGAAATCATCACGTTTAGAGCTGGGAAAATAGTGATTTCGAGTCTGGTAAGGCCTGTAAAGCCTGGAAATTTGAAAGCAGACACCCCTAAACTAGCTTTTCCCAACGTGTATAACAGCACTGCCAATCTTCAGACGAAGTACATTGCTGGTTGGTTGTTTTAGCTTATTGGCGCGTCCATTCATATATATGAATGATGTACGCCATACTAGTGAGTGGGCTAATTATTGCCTCGAGCGATTAAGAAAACTGTGTGTTTGAACACAATATAACAATATATTGAATGTCTCTGTACAGGAGTATATGTTAGTGCGATTGAGAACTACTTAACCTCTTAAGATGTAAAAACATGCAATACAATTGAGCTTACACCCGTATGCCATTTACAGATAGGCCTATGCAAATATACAGTGGCGAGAAATGGGAAGATAGACAGATAGGTCGATATTTGTTAGTCAGGTGTCACTTGACAATTTTACTGTCGTAAATACAATGTATATACACTCATATAAATATACAATTATATTAAAATCGGTGTGTATTTATAATATATCTAGCTACAGCCTGATATACCTTGTTGGTATTTTTAGAAGGGCCTAGAAGAATTATCGTTCATAATATTTACATTTAGTCATCCCATTTCATCCAACTAATATGCCTATAACAATAGCTAGGTAGGCCTACCATGAAGTCTCATTCTTAAATGCATGGCATAGGCCTAGGCCTTTAAAATTGTAAACCTTCTGGGTTTGAATTCATTATTCCTATCCATGAAGCGGTCCAAGCAAAACATTTATAATATTTTCATTTCAGTAGGCCAATCGTTCATTATTTACTGTCTTATTCAATCCCACACCAGCTTTCCTAGTAGACCTTGGCCTATACTTGCCGGAAAAGTAATCGAAAACAGAGACTGGTTTCAATTGCGATTCCCAGATAGGGCCTATAGGCCTAACAATGCAAACCACGGAACCAACATCGATTCAGAGAATTTTAATGAACAGCTAGTGTGAAGATATTTTTGGATAATTCGGAAAAATACATGGGACGAGGCTTTGGGCTGGCCCTAGGCCCTAAAATAAAATGGAATGTTGACGTGACAGAGTAACAACGTCAACAATTACTTGCAGAAACCATCAAAAGTCCTTGTCAAAAGTCAAACAATTAGGATTTATTATTTATTATTTATACATAAGTGAAAACTAGGGATTTCCTTCACTCAGAAATGTTATAATTCACTGCAGTGAAATAACACTTTTGTTATTTAATGCACGCGACGAAGCCGATGACGTCGTCGGACCTACTTCTTTCTTGCGTACCGACGTCTGCTGTACAACAACAACAGTACATAGGATTTCGATAGGCTAAATGAAGCCTTTTCAGTCATAATTAGCATTAAGATAAATAAATTACAGCTGAAAACACATAATTGATTTAATAGAGGATCGGCTTACCACTCTAAGTCAAAGCGATAAAACAAAACTTCAAAATCGATCGTATGTTGGCAGAGTTGTGTGACCTGCAGCATGGCTTCGGAGAATCGGACCACTGCGTGTAACGAATAACTGTACTTTAAACAATGTAAAGTAATTTCAAATATCATTTTTTATCCTGGTGACTGATGCTCTGCAGAGTTAAAATCCATGGAGTTCGATTTAATTTCTCTTTACATCAAATATCGCGAAAAACTCAGGGAGAAAATGGCCATTCAAATGACCACAAATCTGACAGTCGATAGTCACGTGAGAAGAACAAACATGCTGTTGTTTCATTGGTCAGCGATATATATTCCTACGTTTGCTGAAAACCTAATCCGTCATAAATTTGTCAATACTTTCTTTTTTATAATTGATAAATTTATACTTCATAAACAATCTCCAGCCTAAAACATGATAGTATAAATAATAAACAGAATATTGTACAGTTGTGTTTGAATAGCATTTATATTTTTTCTCTTGAAAGGCGGAGGGATAACCCACTCGACGCTTCGCGTCTCATGGGTTATTCTCCGGCTTTCACTCGAAAAAATATAAGTGCTATTCAAACACAACTGTTCAATATCCTCTATCTATCCCACATTGCTCCAGTGAAAAAGTAATGAGGAGGCAAAGTGTTTCATGCGCTTACAGGTATATAATTGTTTTATGTACATTTCATGGTATGTTTGACTTATTACTTGACCCTTATAAGTTATATTTATTCTTACGAGATCTCCTTTAGACGTGGCTAAGAGAGACTTTGGCCTTTAGGACTAGGGTAACTTCTAATTTTAGATTGTTCATTGGTCTGTGACCAAGGAGTATAGATGGTCTCAATCGAGATCTCGTGCCATTCTACGAGATCTTCAACTCGAGACATGGCTCGAGAGCCGTCGCACTCCATTTTGCGCATAGTTAACTGCAAGAAATCTACTGAGAATTTTTAATCTATATACTATTTCTTTCTCTGTTCTATTCTGTTCGCAAACATGTAACCCTATCATAATATGCTGCATTGCAGGTTCTTAGGGCAGAAATACTTGTTAAAAATCAAATATATAATTGGCACTACATCAGCTCTTAAATACATTAAAAACAAGATGGCAGCGCCCATGGATGTCAAGGCAAAATATGATATGGACTTCAAGGTATTTCATGGTATATTATATGTATTAGGAGAGTAGCAATCAATATAAAAAAACAGGTTGTCGGCGGCTTAAACGTTACCTACCAGAATTATATCGAATATCTCTCTACACAACCCAGCCAACTATCAGTGTCACGTGTCGTTGTTTACAATTTTAAGGACGTGGACAGCAGTGGTCTCCCTTTGTAAAGCAACATGTCACTCAATCGTTTTAGAGTTGATATCTCAACGAATGGCAGAAGGATCAATCTCTATTTTAGATTGTAGATGGTCTGTGACCCCACTTCTCCGACAAGGTACGAGACAGTTTGACCTCAACACTGAAAACCAGATTGTTCCGGTTTACTTTTTATCAACATGCACGAGATGGACAGAGTGGAAGATAAAAGATAAATGCTAGAAGTAAGTAGTCATCATTTTGACTTCAGGCCGAGGTATTACGTCATGCTTTTCTTTTATTAAATACTTAACCTTTACGTGACAGTTACAATGTTTGTTTTGACACAGACAGGTTGTTCAACCTGAGAAATAAACATGCAAACAACTTCCGAACATAATCGAGTGCTGGTAAACAACTGAACAACACGAAAGTCGAAAACTTTTGAAGCTCAGACGGTGGCAGATGGAGCTGATGCAACCTGTTACATGTACTTAAGTTAGTTATTAAGAGATTTTAAGAATCAGAAAATAATGTACATAACCTGATTTTATTTTGTTAATCTAAAGATGATCTTAACAGCTGAACTCTTAGTCTTATGCAACATTTACTCCTTTCCCCCTTTGCTTTAGTTAGCACTTTATTTTTTATTATTTTTATTAAAATATTAAAAATGCATAATTATGAGAATTGAAATGCATCATCTCATCACCGTTGTCTGCCGATTAGTTGGTAAACAGCTGCCACACCGCCGAACGATGGACAACAGACCTCACAGATCTGTGATTAAAGTAAACTAGTGCAAAGATGGCATTTTTTTTGGCGAACTATCAACTTCTAGTGTTTTACAACAAGAGTGCATATTCGATGCTAGTTACCGAACTTCTGGTTATAATACATATCGTTATACCCAGATACCAACATTCGGTAGGCCCTAAAGGATTTCGAAATGCCAGGTGGTAAAGCAGTTCCAATAATATTTTCATGGCTTTTAATTTCCGCATCAAGGTCTACGGACCTACATGAAATTCTTCTTCCAAGTCAACTCTCCTTGTGCTCTGAAGCCGTTAAATTTTTGTCATAAAAAGTGTCAACGAATTGCAACATGTATTTTAAATAAACCAAAATATCCAATCACATGTTTCTCTTATATCCATGTGTAGCGTTCGCTGTGCAGTTTTCCAAAAATGAGTAAATTCACACCCTAGATCGACTGAACTTGCCGAAAAACGGAAACTCGAAAGCAACCTCTATCAAATATTTAAAGGGACATGCCTGGAACTAAAACCGTTAAAATGTGTGGTATTCTCCTGTTGTTAAGATAAGGTTTCCAAATGACCATTGGTAACTTTCCCAGGGAGTTTTATTTGGAGATTGACCGTGCAGAAGAGCTGTCTGTTTGTTTACTGTCAGACACAAAACAGTAGTAGTAGCAACAGGTAGTTTCCGAAGTAACTCGTTAAATGTACATTATCGGCAGAAGTTGACTAGCAACCTTTCATTCAAGATTTAGCAATTCTTATTTTTCTACTAATCTGAAATCTTGAGCGCGGCGTAAAACACCAAACAATCAATCAATCTACTAATCTGAAGGTCAACGGATAATCCTAACAAACTTGGGTAGAACAAAGGTCAACTGAGCTCAGAGGTCAATCAGGACATTAATATTTAAGGAAGTTCGATATTTTAAGGCAGTTGTTCCAATTCTTCTACAAGACAAACACCACCATACAATTAAAAAATCTACATCTCTGTATAATGACATTATTAAACAAATAGAGCCTGACATCTTGAATGAGTGAACTATGGTTTCTTGAAATAAATTACCACGGCACATATAAAACTTATTTAGAACTCTCTGCTTGTATAAATGGTCATCTTGGTGCACAACAAGTAAAAGAAAGTTGAATTTCCCAACCTGGACTATTTTTGGCTCTGATATTGTCTGTTGCCAGATTTTAAAAGACAAGAAAAAAGATAATTTTCAGAAAATGATTGCAATGACCTGACTGAAAAGATACCATGCGAACAAGAGAACTTAGTATTAAGGTACATGAACTTCGTTCTATCGGATGTTTTCTATCTTTTTATCACCCTTGACCTCTTGTGTCTGGGTTAAAAAATGTATTTAAGATTTGAATGTTATTATTTATCTTTAGTTAGCAGAGGGAATCCCTTCAAGTAGGTACTCTTCAATTCAGGCCTTGAATTTTGGATAAATAGTTATATCTTATAACCTGGGAGAATGTGTTGGGCAAAGAGTTCTGTATCCATTGTAGACATGTCACCACCAACCTCTTTGTCTTTCCTTTGTTTAATTCAAGGCCGGCTTTAAAGATTGCATCATAATTTGGGCATTTTCTCTGCTGCAACCAAATGTTCAAAGGTATAGTAGGCCCCTTATGCTCTGATTGATGAAGAGCTTGCAGTAATTTTCCATGAAATAAAACTATAATTGATTTTCCGTTTTTTTGGATCGCTTGAGAAAAAAAAAGCAGAAATGATTTACATGTAGCTGAAAACCCTTAGTGTAAGTGCTGGAACTTAACTTTTTAGGGCGGTTGCCATGAGGGCAAGCTGGTTGCCCGTGCCAAGATACGGTTGGCCATGGTTATAAATAAATGTGTAAGCAAATGAAAAGGGCCTTTAAGTTTAATGGCAGTCTGAAGTCGTTGTTTGTTTGGACCAACTGTAGGCCCGGTTATATCAGATCAGACCATTTGAATCAAATGCTAAACTTAAACCCAAACTAACTTGCCAAGCAGGGCAAGCACTTTCCAGGTTTTGCTTTCCTGCAAGGTCAAATCACTTGCAAAAGGGCAAGTGGTAAGTTTGATGATTCAGCAATGATGACCGACGTATGAATCACATGTATGTTGGCTGAAAGATTAGAATAGGCCAAGACATTCAAATGGCATTGAATGTTGTCTATACATTGTGCATGCCCCACTCAAGGATTTCAAATTTTTTTAAGCCATGTGGTATAAAAAGAGCCATCAAACTATTGCTAAGTCAACCTGAGTATTTTAGTTGCTAGACATTAAATATTTCCTAACTAAATTAACTACACCCCCGGCAAGCACAGGCATTGGAACTCCGAATATCTTATTCGCTCCATAATGATATTTTTATGCTGGTGAATTTCTGAAAATTTTCAGAAAAAAAAAATGGTGTTATCGTAGATCAATGGGTCAAGTGTGAATTTAGGACCAGTTATTTCCAGATATATGGTACTGATAATTGAGATAACCTAGTGAATCTTAGGTCACAGTTATCTGAAATTGAGGTAATCACAACAGGCAAAAAAAAAAAAAGAAAAAGAAAAAAAACAATTAAAAATACACTGTACACTATATATGTAATTAGGTACCCCAAAATTTCTTTATTTTGTAAAAAAAATATATGTACAATCCTCCATATGTAACATTCTGATGAAAAGGGATTACATGATGAAAATATAACTTGTCCATAACAAAAGCTTTCATGCACATGCATGCAGGCCAGATAATTTCGGTCATATCAGAAACATTGAAACAGTTCCGTACATTAACTTGCTGGGAACCAATCGATACCGATGCTAGTTTCGTTATACATGATCATACCAGATACTGGCTTTCATGAAGGGTAACAGAATATCGTTTTTGTTGTTTTAGAACAACAGTAACATCAGGCTACCGTAACTGATCGTTACCGTCAATTTTTGTGGCTTGACAAGTCAGTCTTTCCTGGCACTCAGAACACCCTTCGGCTGGGGCAGTCTGCGCTCTTTATACGGCAAATCACCGTATTTTGGGGCTAAATAAAAATGGCGTCATAGTAAATATCAAAATGTTTCACTGCAGACGAAAAAATAAAATAAAAATAACTTTAAATTTATTGAATTCTAATATCATTTAGAAAGATTTTGTATATATATTTTATTCAGCCCAGAAAAGCACATGCTGTAGACAGATGCAGTTTCGGTACATATCAGGAATCCTCCAATGCTTCAATTATATAACTGATCGAGGCTGAAAGTTAACAAACCGAGTGTTTCTGTCCCTTACATTATCACGGGGACACTTTGTGGGGTCCTCAAGAAGATTTGGAAATTGTACGCTTCACGGCTACCTATTTGGTCGCCATATTCAAAATGACCTGCAGTCTATCAGAGGGTATTTCACGCACGTAAATCCCCGAAGTTTCAGAGTGTCTTTCCTGGCTTAACGTTTAAATTCAATATGAATATTTTCAAAATGTTGTACCAGCAATTTTTTACAAGGCTAATCTTATCTTTCCACACATGTTTGATAGATGCAACCAGCATGATTCTTATATCAAATGTAGGTCACTACTCTAAATATTTGGAAAATTCCATTCATGTATAAATAACAGTAACCATGGTTATTTTAGACAAGAAGATTTTCCATGTGCCCGTGTGTTTAAGTGTTAATAAATATAAATAACAGCAAATTAACCAGAAGTGATAAGTTGTTTGGCATAGATTTACAAGACCTCTGTCCACCCTTTAGCAAAACATTGTTACGTCATGAATGATGTTTGAGACTTCAGAAGGCAATAGTGGATTCAGCGAACAAATAATATTTACTGCACAATCCTGTTTGTCCATACCAGATAGTAGTTAGGTAGTTAAATAATTCCTGAATACATTTATGGCCAATAGTCTATCATCACCGCCTAGTCATAAGGCACTTTGTAGACAAAAATATTGTCACTCGGCCCAGATATTAGACTACGGTAAGAATTCCACTAATTCAAGTACTCAAAACATTACGAAAAGCACTCTAAAAGTTTGAGACTTTTCGCTGGGTGTCTTACCTCCTGCATGGAGCAACCGATAATCCTATCGAGTAATCGCTATTGTTGTGGTTTTAGACCAAACAATGCAGAAAGCAGTCTAATAATTTGTTATTTTCACATTGCTCGTCCTTGAATTAGCGGAATTCTTACCGTATGTTGCTTTAAAACCATATGCTATACATGTAATGACTATTTAAGTCTTTTTAATGCTCTTAAGGCCCGTTCTCACTGTCTGATTTGTCAAACCACTGTGTAGCATTCGATTCAGATGGATGCATTTGACTTGCTACCTGTATCCTACTAGTCTTTACGACAAATATCAGAGTGAGAACGGGCTTTTATCTTTACAATGAGAGGAAGCATTCATTGTTTCAGTGATTTTTAAGTTAGAGTTAATCTGAAGTTTCCACTGGAATGAAAAAAATATTGTTGCCTTGATTCTTAAATAAGTTGACTACATTACCAAAGTTTTGTTTGTTTTCTTCAGAACTGTCTTTTGAATTAATAATAAACAGCTGCTCATAGAGATTTGACAGTCTGAATCAGTGAAATATCCAAAAGAAGTTGAGGAAATGAAAAGTCAACGATAATCTTGTGACACTATTAATATGTATTGACAGGTTGTATACGAAATACAAACCATACATTTCATTTTCTTTTTGATATAATTTAGTGAAATTGATTAATTAAGCCATGGGTGCCATGGTCATCAGGATGTTAGTGTATCATGACTGTTCTTGTAGCACCATCAATGTTAGGGGTGACCCTCTTATCATACGGTGGCACCATCAACTTTTGGGGTTACCCTCATACCATGCAGTAGCGGCATCAACTTTTGGGTTGACCCTCACACCATGCAGTAACACCTTCACTTTTAGGAGGCAATCGTCTTACCATAAAGGCACGTCATTAATTTTTTTTCTCATGGTGGTGAAAGAGCGGGTACCCTATTTGCATGGAGTAGCGCTATAATTTTTTTTGTTTTTTATTATTCAGCTGTGCCATCAATATTTTTAATATTTATTCTTAAAGGTCTTGATGGAAGTCTAGTCTTAATATCCGTATTAGGTTTGATCTACTTACCATTCAGTAGGACCATCATATTAATTTTTAATTCATATTCATATACCTTGACCTATAAAAAATAATAACCTTTGTGAGATGGATCAGCGTTGCCCCATAACTGTATTAAAACCTGTCAGTGAATAGCTAAATGTAGAGTAGAAAATGTTATTTGATCCAGGTTAAATGTACGTAGTATTTCTGACACTTTAGCACGGGACGTATGTTACTGTCAGAAGCTCTATAACTTGGAACAATTATGTTCACATAGTTCTGTTTATTCCTTGTTTTTGTACATGCATTATCTTTACCGACATATACAGTATAAGAACCACATGTATGGTTCCACTGTTATACAGCAATAGAATAGTCCTACATATATTCTACGTAGTACTCTATGTGTACTGAAAAATAAGATTAGATATCCCAATGATTAGCAGTGTTTTTCCACAGATTGTAAGCTCATATGATTCACATACTGGTATGCATATTTATTTGTTACAAAGACGCTAGCCTAAAACCATTGAGACTTTATTCAGGAATTTGGTTAGCCCTGCTGACAATGCACCCTTCATGAAACTGCTACCTAGTTTGTCCAATAACGACAATGTCCGTCGGAATTTCGCCATGCTCTGACGGTCTGAGCAGTATTGATCTTTAGAATGAAACAGCTGGTGTGTTAATTCCAACGGTATATTCCTGTCAGAGGGATGTGATCTAGTTCCCACTTGGATGTATGAATACTCTATGCTGCCTAGGTTTTGGAAATGATTTTGCTTAGTGACCTCAAGAATTACATGTAAGTACACAATTTTATAATGCTAAGTTCTTATTTTATTAATTGCAAGACTAAAATAATTTTTTGGCAATGATGCTGCATGTATATTTGTGTAATAGTGTGCTTTTTACTTGTATCATGTAAATATATGTATGATTGAACTTTGACCCATTGGTCCACTTACATGTACATGCTCTCTTTTTAAGAAACCTTAGTATTACAATATAAAAAATACCTTTTTTTTATTTTTTCAGATTTCTACATTTAATTCATTGACAAAATGAAGATTTGGCTAAACTGATTAACTTTCCTCACAAGTTCTGTGCTCAAAAATGTGATATGTGCAATTTTTTAAAACATATATGAAGTGTGAATACCGTATTCACCCAAGTATAATACGCATCTATGTATAATGCGCACCCCAAACTATCGAACTCAATCGCCGAAAAAACATCTACAGCCGTGTATAACACGCATTAGCAAGATAAGATTATGCAACGGCTCACGTGGGAACACAGCTGCCTGGCGCCGGGAAGCCTAGTAAAGCAGACAGCCGGCAACCTATGAACAAATCACGCTGAGTTGAGTTGTCTGATCATTTCTAGTCATTAATAGATATCTTATGACCGTTGTATGTACAGTGGTTGTTTTTTAATATAAACCTTTGGAATGGCTTGTTTTGCTAATAAGCAAAATGTATGATTTAATACCTATGTTTTGGAGTCAATGAGTTTTCTTTCGTAATTTCTGCTAGCATCAGTCAGTAAAGTATTAAAAAATGAAGCCCTTTTACAGCCGGGGAATACATTTATAAAGGCTAAATTCCATAATACTTTCAATATTTTTTTAATTCTGTAATCACGGTCTAACATACACCTCAATGTCACGACACCACAAGTTTACAGCTAAAGAAAAACTACCGTATAAGTTGTCCGCGGCCCATGGCCGTCAGTACACCACTTCAGAATTTACTTCTGGTATTTTGTATAAGGCGGAGTCTGAAACGTCACTCACTGTCATTGAACAGTCATTACACCGAACAGCGAATCAGATTAGCTGCCTTGTACAATAATCATTGCAATGTTTATTAAGTGGCTGGCCTTCAACCAATCTACAGCCGTTCTGCTATCTGTCAATGAAATGTACTCAGCCGACTGGCGCCATACTGTTAGTGTCAGCAATATGAACACGATTTGCCGATTATAAGAGCATGTCTAAAAGAAATACAAGAAATTGCCTTCAAAACTGAAATGGTTGAATATTTCTGGACAGTTAATTTCGTTGAAAGTTTTATTTAGCGCACCAAGTTTAACTTTGAGGCCGTATGTAGGCTACCGCATGTCCAACTTCGCTCAGTTCGTTATTCCGAGAACAACAACAACAACAAAAAACTGCGATAGTCTACGCCCGTGTATAATGCGCAGGTCTTATTTTTACCCGGTTTTCCGTGAAAAAAACTGCGTATTATACATGGGTGAATACGGTAGGCAGAAAATTGAAATCATATTATTAACTCACATTGAAAAACAAAATGGCTGGAATATTGACAAGATTACGTTCAACCGCCTTTAAATATCCTGTCGTTGGTAACATGTTGATATGCGGGACAATGTACGGAGCTGGCGATATCAGTCAACAAACTCTAAGGAAATTGGAACATTATGACCTCAAAAACCTGGCCCGAGTGGCTACTGTGGCCTGTGTGTTTTTCGGACCAATATATTACAGATGGTACAAGATATTGGACAGACTTATTAAAGGCAGGACCACCAGGGAAATCTTACTGAAAGTTGTGGTTGATCAAGCTGTTATTGCCCCACCCTTTATCAGTATATTTTATGTCGGTGAGTATTTATATTGTTGTTTAATTATAATTATAGTTCAAAGGCTTACTAGTACTTGTGTACACAATTTGTACATACACTGTATATTATTTGGCAATAGTTAACACAAATCTACTATGTTCATTTCCCGGAGGAAAGCCCTACATGTACATTGGGCGAGGACCTGGCAACTCTTCCACACATGGCTCTCAAGTGAAAAATCCACGCAAAGATATTTAGATTATATTTGGTTATCCGATCTGTGTGCATTGTTGCAAGGCCTGTATTGGACTGAGGGACTATCACTCTGCCGACTGAGCCACCGAAGCCCCCAGAGTCATTTGATATTAATCCCATGGATAATATCAAATAATTTCACAGCACATAGTCCTCTCATAGTTTGGAACTAATATTGGCCACAATAAAAAAAAATTTCATTATAACACTAATTGGTATACTTCAAAAGTATATTGTGTATAGGTTGTGTAGCCTCAGAATCATCTGCAATAAAAATCCAAACCTGCTTCTTGGCCCAATTACTTACTCTAGATTAGTTTGCAATCAATATTCATTCTACCTCATGATTTAATATTGTTTTACAGCCACAAGTGTTCTTGAGGGACAGGAAGATAAATTCAAACAACTCAGAGAGAAAGGACCTAAAACGTTTCTTGTAAGTGTCTAAAATAAACAATCTGTTAAAAATTTATTCAAACCAAATAATAGATATTAATTCTTATTCTAGCACTTTTATAATCTTTGTCTTAAGTCTCAGACTCAAATCCACCTGATGCCAGCCAAAAGAAAAATTTACAGTGGTTTTTCACTTCATGGCCCTATGAGGAAAAGTATTTGCCAAAGATTGTTTTTTTCTGGCAGAGAGCCCCATTCCGATTACAGATGAACTTTAATAATGACTTTAGATGTAAACAGCATTTTACCATTTCATGATTATTTTCATGAAAAGTTATGTATTTTTGCAACAAGGTTACATTTAAAAAAAGGTCACATTTGTTTTCTTAATTTGTAAACTGTCTAATTGATGCCTTTCTTTGTATGTTTTCAGACAGGATGTTTTTATTGGCTGCCAGCACAGTGTATAAACTTTATATTCCTGCCGACATACCTGCGTACAAGTTATGTTGCTGTGTGTTCCTTTGTCTGGACAAACATCCTCTGTTTTATCAAATCTACGGTAGGCATAAATTGACTGTTATTTATATTATTCTAAAAGTAACTACAATATATCTTTTTTTTGTACAAAACAACTTTCATACCAAAGGTTAGCAAAGAGTTCTTTCATTGATTTTGAGTTAAACAAGGCACTGAAGACGTCCTCACTTATTTTTTGTATGTACTATGGACATTTATAGTTTGAAATAAAGAATTATTATTATTAGACGACTGAAAGAAGTTTTATTTAAAAAGTACATGTAAACCAGGCTCTATGGCCGAAAGAAAACCCTGATTGGTACCCATCTAACCATCTCATTTACTTTAAAAAAAAATTCAATATTTAGGTAGAGCCATTTAAACTCACAACAAGGGGGCCTCAGTGACTAAGGCAGTTAGATTTATAGTCCCCCAGTCAGACGCAGGCCTTGCTTCAAATCCCAATCAAACCAAATAAAAATAGACAAATTTCGTAGTGGATTTTTCACTCGATCGCCGTATGTGAAGAGTTGCCAGGTACAGTGTACTCACCAAAGATCAGGGGTTGCCTCACTGCCCTCACTTAACCTGGCAACGACGCTACATTTGTATATAAGTGAAATAATCTTGAGTGCAGGGTTTTTTGTACTTGATCACACAATCTGGAAGTGTAGCCAAGTACCTGTTGACGGTTGGGGTCCCCCCCAGCAATGGGCCAGGTTTCCAAACTGACAAGGGAAATGATTCAATCAACAGAATCAGACATTCCCCTGAACAAGTATTGTGTTGGATTGCCTGCTAGATGATACCATGCTTGTAAGCTTCTTTCAAACTGATTGTGTTTTACTAACAGCATATTCTCTTTCTTTCTTTCCAGAAATCAGAAAGTCCAGAAACAGACCAAGTGGAAATCAAGCATCAATAAATTAACATAGACAGAATTCTATATTTATTTGCAATATCTTATTAGTAATTTATAAATTAAATATCACAATTAAGTGATTCAATGTCAATACAGCAATGAACCCACGAATGACTGTATCTATTAGTGTAATGCATCACAATTCACCAATCTTGCATTGAAAATCATTGATTTTTTTAATTATCCAACATGATCACAAGGTCTAAATGATATACCTCTTTTTAACACAATTAGAAACTTGTCTCCATGGTTATTTTACACAAGAATATTTTCCCTGTGTTCGTGTGTTTTAGTGATCATAAATATATGTATATTGTTTTGTGTTTTGCTGGTCAACGGCCAAAATTAGGTCAATTAATAAAGTGTGCTTTATTATATCAATATTTTGGCTGTCCCCGTTTGTTGCAAGTAACAAAAATATTTAAAATGTCAACAGGTACCTCGTTATTTAGGTTTACTGTAGATATTTTTTAGTTGGGCAACTTTTAATGAATGTCAGAAATTATTAAATAAGGGAGTAAGACCTTTACTTTAGTGAAGTACTGTCAGGACATTTTGCTCAAACTGGTTCATGTAGAAATCAATCAAAAGTATAAGGCAAGTTCAGGCATATATACATTTGTATGTTCACATCAACATATTGAACTTATCATTCAAATCGACTGCCAGTGTTAATTTGCTAATATTGTGTGCATATAATAAGCATTGATTTTATGATCTCATTGGTTTATACAGTAATCAATTATATACGTGTTCCAACACATCCCTTTTTGCATTTTAAATGTTTGCTAATCCCCATGCATTCTGTGCTTCAAACATCTGGTATGACTTTTTCCAATAGGTAAGCTAAATTTATTTGCAAAAACGCCAAATGTTAGGAAAAAACCCTGTCTAAAATGTTCTTTTTTAAATGGTGTGTTGTGACTTTTCTCCAAAGGTAAGCTAAATATATTAGCAAATTCTTCTAAAGAACTAAAAAAGCTGAATGTTTGAAAAAAAAAAATCTTTAAAATGTCCTACTTTTTTAAATAGTGTGGTATGACTTTTCCCAAGCTAAAGTTCTACAAGTGAAACAAAAGGTAAAATTTTTTACTTTTTAAAATAGTGTGTATGACTTTTCTCACAAAGTAAGTTACAAATGTAAATATTATTTACTGTGCAGACAAAATACATGTTTGAAAACTAAAGAGAGAAAATAGGTTTAGAGGCTACTATATATGGCTTCATATTCCTGAAAGAAATTGTCTCTACTTAACTTTTTACAATGGTATTAGTAACAGAACTGCATGAAAATGAGATTCAAATGATTAGCTGTGAAAGATGAACATTTTATTGACCTGTTTTTTCAGGATATTCAGTGCTTGAGATTTCTATTGCATGAGATTTCAAATATTGTTGTGGTGGATATTTTTTTTTAAACCAGATTGTGTGCTTCTGTGCCAACATTTTTTTATCATCAAAAATTGCCCCACCCTCAAATTCTACTTTTTTGTTTTACAGATTTATATCTTTAAAAGTGCTGCACAACTTGTATTAAACTGTTTTATTGTGATTATTGGTACATTTGTTGTATAAAGTATACACATATTATAAATTTGTTTGGTAAAAATTCCCTTATTAAAATGTGATAGTTCTCAGAAAAATTTAAATTATGCTGTATAATATTACATAAATACTCAATCAATCAAACAACCAATCAATACCTCTTTCAATTGTTAATCCCATTTTTAGGAATATTATTTATATTTTTAAGATTTTTAAAATTTATATTATGTAGAGTTATACATTTTTCAGACTGTATGTTAAATTTATTTAATTTTTTTTGTTATGTTTGAGATTGCAATGGTCAGTCAGAAAGTATCTACATGTAATATTGGTTGCAGTAAAGTGGTGTGAGCTGCCTAAATCTGCGATTCAATAACTCTTCTGCCAAAAAAATACAAGGATTTGAAGCTCCTCAAAACACTCAATGATTAACGTTGGAATAAGTAAAATCCATACACTCTGTTGCCGGTACCAACCGAAATAGTGTTTAATAAATAAACAAAATAATAGAGACACGGTTCATTCATTTTTGCCAAAGTTAGACCAAAGCATAATTTAAACATACATTCTCAAAATTACATGTAGTAGGACTAAAAAGCTTCAAATTTGAACCTTGATTGCCATATGTGGGAGAGTTGCCAGGTACTGCCGAAGGGCAGGAGTTTCCTCCGGGCAATGAACACGGTTTCTTTCCCCACTAAACCTGGCAACACCGTCATATAAGTGAAATAATGCCTGTGGCGTAATCAATCAAATTTGGACTTATTGAGAAAAATGGCTAATTTTATAATGTTGTCAGCTCAGTCCACTTTAACTTAATTTATGATAAAGGGGTATTAGCTGTTAAATATAGGGACAAATTTGTTGAAACAGAATAAGCTAATTGTTCATTTCCAGAAGTTAAAAATTATAGCTTTTAGTGATACTAGTTTTGGAGAATCAGATGTACAATTAAGATTTAAGTTTTTTATAACAACAAACCCTTAAATGATAATCTGCTGGTACGTCTCGACTATTTGAATCTTATTCGTTGTTAGCAAACATGTTTGGCTCCTATAAGTTACATGTACTACATTGTACATGTAGCTTTTTCAAGGTACGTCAAACGCTCAACAAGCAGAATTTAATTTTAGGAAAGAAGTCAGAATTTTGTAGCTCATGCCACATTCAGTTTGGGCTTTTTAAAGTCTGTTAATTCTGAAATTCAAATTATGATAATGTAACCAAAGAGAAACTGACCTTCATTTATGTAAAGTAACTTTCATGGCAATAATGAACGGTTGTGATTTTTAATGTTATTTAATGTTGAGAACCAGATTTTCAAAGCATTCTGTTGATTGGAAATAAAGGCCATGGGGCTTACCAAAAAGACATGATTTGTTTTGTATTATAAATATGTTGTTATCCGATCATTCTGCAGGCCTTGGATTAGGTCAGTTTGGCTTTGGTGGTAACAAAAAATTTAGGGCTTTTTCTCAACATATTTACGACCGACGTAAGTCCAATCCAAGGCCTATAACTGTCATGGCAACATATAGCTTCAATATTACGTTACGACCAGGTGCACGGTAACGCCGGTGCTGACAAACTGCGCCCTGGAGAAATAAAGCACTTAGGCCAAGAGGGTCAACAACTGACCTCCTTGGCCTTCCTTAAATTCGAGGCCTGTTACTGTAAATAAGGAAAGCACTACAATTTTAAATGAAGTTACCCTAATTCGATATTTTTTTCTCCAATCTGTACCCATCTTGTTATTTTGGTGACGGCATATGTTTGTTAAATAAATACGCTTGGCAGAAACATTCAAATTAAAAAAAAAAAACTCAACGAATAGCTTTTCATTCAAAAGCTAGCGGTTTAAAGCAGTCGTGAAAAAACAAGCGATACTGATTTTTTAATGATATTTCCTTGTGTATTTCAGAGCTAGAAGGTGGGCCTTTTGTCGGAAAGCTGGGGAAACAGACAGTCGTCAGTGAGACAAATATGATAACGTTTCTCCTTAAAGCAGTCCTGTTTGAGGCAAGGTAGCGGCTTGCTTAACAGGTAAGTCATTTAGTGTACCAAACGTTTCTTTTCCCCAATATCAGTATTATTTTTAACTTGTGCTGGTATTTGTAAATCACTTGGTGGTTCAAGAAACTGTTTAGAATGTTATTTTTTCTAATATATAAAAATGAGAGATGTAGGGTAGAGGAGGGGCTTAGAAAAAAAGGCTAAATGCTTTTTTAAATCCCTAATTATACAATGAACTATTATCAATTATGCTTTATACTTTCAGCTGTTGGCTTTATTGAGGGTTTAGGTTCTAGGATTGAAAGGCTCTCGTTTTGCTCTGGGACCAGTCAGTATTTTTGACAACAGCGGAGCAATATGGCAGGAATTTTACAGTCAGCGCGTTCAGCATTCCATCGCTTTCCTTTGGTCAGCAATATGGTTATATGTGGTGCTTTATATGGATCAGGAGACGTCAGTCAGAGGAAGCTACGTGGACTACCTATGGACTGGAAAAATACTGGACGAATAGCTGTAATAGCCTTCACCACATTTGGTCCAATTTACTACAACTGGTACAGGGTATTAGATCGGGTGATAGTCGGAACTGGCACTGGAGCTATTTTCTCCAAAGTTATCCTAGATCAATTTCTTCTCGGTCCTCCGTGCATCGCAATATTTTATATGGGTAAGTCAATACATGTATGAAGTCCCTATTACATATAGATATGTGTACTTCTGTTTGTAGAGCATACACTGTAGACCCTTACCCAAAAGCCTTACTACCAATGCTCCCGAACAAAACAAATTTGAGATCATCGATATTTTTGGTGTCTAAGCTCAGTTTCCAACCAAGGCCCCATTCTTTGGATATTTCGCTCATTCGTGCTGGCCAAGCAGAGCTTTTAAACTCAGTAGTGTGGATGTCCAGAACTATGAAATGTGTGACTTTTACAGGCGGTGTCAAATCCTGACGATCCTACATTACAATATAAATGAAAAGGTGTGGTCCAAATAATTTCAGTCGGTAGAGCGTCCGCTTCAGGCCTGGGAGATCCGGGTTCAAGCCCGGGTCGAGTCAGACCAAAGACTTTAACAGTGGTAGCTGTTACTGCTTCGCTTGGCGCTCAGCAATAGGAGTTAGAGCAGCGACTGGTTGGCCCGGTGTCAGTATACTGTGACTGGGTGAGGGGGCTTGCTGGTTGTCTTCGGCAAGTCGTCTCGGTGAGACAGCACCTAAAAGAGCGGTGGAAATCCGCCCTGTCACAAGGAGACAACGTCTTCATATAACCGAAATACTGTTGAGCAGGACGTAAAACCCCAATCACTCACTCACTCACCCAAATAATTTCATCATATGATCTCCCTGTGCTGAATGGTTGCCATACGCCTGTTATAGTTTGGTGGTTTTCTCCAAGAAAAGACCACTAAACCGACAAACGCTACCATGTAAGTGAAATAATCTGTTGTAAAATATCAATCAATTGTGATGAAGGAAATGTCTTTGTCTCTTTCACAGGCACCAGTTTCCTTGAAGGTAAGAAAGATGTAACAGCAGAACTAAGAAGCAAGGGCATGAAAACATTTGTGGTAAGTAGCTGCTTTTACGTATAATGAACTCATTATTGAATTTCGAAAAAATATCAAATAGTTTACGCAGATCGCAGAATATTTTAAGCATTTATTTAACAATTATTTGTCTGAAGCACAAAACATTATTGCATACTCTTTGAAAGTCAAGTTTTGAGGTTGAATATCTGCCTGCCCTCAAAATTACCATAAAAACTTTCCTTATAAAAAACTGAAATGTAGTTGATTTAGCAAGGAAATTTTCAATTAATGGCAACTAAAATACTCAGTTTGACTTTGAAATAGCTTAATACTTAGATTTACGGCCTAAAAAATTTGAAATTCTATGAAACCCTGCAATCAGTTTGTCGTGGTGTAGCTTGGCTGCATTCCTGGTAGCCACCTACATGTACTTCTGATTTTTTGAAAATTTTGAAAATGAATATCGTCACGGTTCTAGAGCTGCTATTCAGCTCATATATTTTGTGACACTCTTTTAGTTAGAAATGCCATTATGCTCTATTTAGAAACCTGAAGTATTAATTAAGATTCATTATTTAAAAAAAGATGATGCAGTTTGATTTTAATTTAAACGTGAATATGAATTTGAATGTTTTAGGCTGAGAGTGGATTCTGGCTGCCTTATCAATCCTTCAACTTTGTGTTCTTGCCAACCCATTTAAGAACAGCCTATGTTTCCCTTGGGGCCTTTCTCTGGTCCAATGTGTTATGCTACATCAAAGCAGAGGTAATTTGTCTTGTTGTGATGGATTTCCTCCATAGCACCCCACCCAACCCCCCAAAACTCTCCCTCCATTTGCTGCCAAATCTTCACCTTTTGTAGCACCGCTCCAAATACCAAGGAGAGGCTCATTTATCAGGCATAGTGATTGTCTCTCAGTCCAACACAGTCCTTCCATGGATGGGTCACCGGTTCAAATCTCACTCAGTCCTTAGAAAATGGGTAAATTTCTGAGAGGGTTTACACTTGATCACCCTTTGTCGAAGACTTTCCAGGTACTCAGGCAATGAGCCCGGTTTCCCCACCCACTAAACCTGGCAATACCAAGATATAAGTAATCTTGGGTGCGGCGTAAAGCATCAATCAATCAATCAATCCAGGTACTCGGTGAAGTTCAGGCAAAGAACCTGGTCTCCTGCACTACATCTGAAGCCTTATAAGTGGAATAATCGTTGTGTTTATTGTCATTTAATGCCAGATATCAATCTATGGAAGGTCCACCCCTCCCTTCCGCTAAACATGGCAAGGCATTCCTATAAGTGCTATATAATACACCAATCAATTAAACATAGAGTACAGACTTTCTGGGGTTTCCTCTCAGCAACAAGCCTGGTGTTTTCTTCGCCCATAAGTAGTCTATAAGTCCTGTCCAATAAGTGAAATAATCTTTGGTTTTGCATTCCTGTCCTTGTTTTGAAAATACAATATTTGTTTTAGTTTTGTTTTCAGGGTTCAATTCAACATTATTAGTACATATAGTCCTGTTTTATTTCTTCATAATTAAAAATATATCCTTTAGACTCCTAAAAAATTATAATCCTATGGGACAGGATTTAGTTTCCATTTTTCCTGTATTTTGTATTTCTCAATTTACTATCTTCATTAGCACTTTAATTGTGAGAACACAACCAGAAAATAACACAGTACAATGAATACAATGAAATGATAATTTAACAGAGTGGAGTAGACAGTTCCCATTGGTATGAAAAGTACATCCGGTCAGATTGAAAGGTGGGCAGAATTTTAGGATTTCTTTTTTCAGCATATATTATTAAAGCTTCTAAATCTTTAATCGAAGAAAGTTGCTTTGTTATTTGTTTTTATTTCTTTTTGAGTTGTTTCTTCAGAATGTGTTTTCTACTGATCTTTACACAGAAATGTATTGCAGATTTTTTTTCAAAAATTTCACGTATTATTTAGACAAAGTTGCCCACCGCTTAATCATGTGGTTCCCTTCCCTTTTAGCATTTCTCCTTCAATTCTTTAATTAATAATAATTATGACTAGTCCTAGAGATTAGTGTTTTTCTTCTAAACAAGATACCTTAACAAATAAATAGAGCATTAAATTATGTTATTTTGTTGCTTTCACATGTACTTTATTCTGTTGCTCTATTGTTTGTCATTTTCTTTATAACAGTACTGTACAACAGTATCATTTAAATCATCTATATAAGTTGCATACTTTTAGACAAGAAAATTTTCCCTGTCCGTATGTGTTTTAGTATTCATAAATATTTGGTATCTATATACATCAATGTTGGACCTTAGCTGCTTTGACTGTTAAATAGTGTTCTTACTGATTCTAGGATATCTTGAAGTGTTACACCTGGGGACAGGCTCGGTAGATTCAGGGATAAGTGAAATAATCTTGAGTGTGACCGTGTAAAATTCCAATCAGTCAATCAATCCAATGATATGACTTTTTCTGGACGTTTCCTCTGCCTTCCTTCTTAGAACATTATTTATTCTGATTGGCAATTATCCATGTCTTGGGTTAAATCCAACACAGACTGATTTAATATTTTCTTTCCTGGTTCTTCTTTTATAATAATCATTGGGATGGTTTCTAACATTATTAGGGGTGGGCCTCGGTCGCTCAGTTGGCAGAGGGAGAGTGGTCTATCAATAGGACACAAACCTTCCCATTGGTGGATCACTGGTTCTTCAAATCCCACTTAAATCAAAGACAAGATGGAGGTTATTCACTGGGCCAAGAAGCAGGTTTCCCTCCTCACTAAAGTTGGCAAGGTCGAAGCTTGAGTGTGGCGTTAAACATCAGTCAATTAATATAATAATGTTAAAGTAGTTTTATTCACACCTACAGTTTACATGCTCGTTTGTGGGGTAAAGAAACTAACTTTATTATTTAACAATACGTCTGCGAATACTTTTTCAATAATGATCTAATTTCTTATTTCTTATGTTTTTAGGACTCTGGCACAGTTCAAGAAGTGAGTTGAGTCAATCAACAGTTGAGAAAAAAAAGACGAAAAAAGAAAATCTGATTCAAAGGAACAAGAATTAATTGAGACACTCTTTGAAAGTAACAATATCCAGATTTCTGTGTTATGAGATATTCAACAGCCAAATTATCGTACTATTTTAGATGAACAATACTGTATTTAGTAAATGGGAAAGAGGCTGTCTCCAAATATTCCAAATGCTGGTTTTAAATTCAGGACTGATTGTGAGAAGTGTTGAACAGTATATGAGGCTATTATTCACCCTGCCTGCCTCATAAATGTATGCAATATAAGTCAGTGTTTATTTTAAGATTGTATGTGCCTGTTATGCTTTTCTGGCCCATAAATGGAGTGACAACAAGGGATCATAGATTTGCTTATGATAGAATTGGAATTTTGGGGATACTTGCCCTTGCATTCGGATTACCTTTCCTGATATATGGAGAAACATACTCAATAGGGAATGTGTGATTAAAATGTAAGGACGTTAAATGATATGGACTCAACTTCTCAAAAAAAATTATGTGCGTTCTAGACTGCTTACCAAAATTCTATGGAGGGACATACCGGACACATGAAGACAAGTTATATACATGTGTACTTGTATGATGTTTCATTACCTCAGAAACTGCTGTGCGTGTTCAGATTCTATTGTGAAACCTGATCATACATTGGGTGAAAACAAGTGGCTTAATTAGTCATCAAGCTTGGATTCTTTGAACTCTATTATACGATTGATGGCATTGTACAAAATGGAAAAAAGTGGCATCGTAATTTCATGGATTTTTTGTCAGTCTTAAGATATCTGTGATAGTTTTAATCCATTTGAGTGCATGCCCATTATCATGGACGAATCAATCGTTTTTGGCTCAGGGATGTTTTAAATCATTGATAGAGATGAATGAAACCATGAACCTAAACCAATTTTGCAGCAAGGAATCTCACCTAAGAGATCTTCTTTGAATGGGTAGAAGAAAGTTTGTATTAAAATAGATATAAATAGAACCGAAAATTCATGATTGGGGGATAGATTGTCTTGGATGGAAAGATCCGTTTTTGTTATAAACCATTACAACAGATGTCTACCCCTTCTATTCTGTCAAGTCATTTTAACATGTGATGATTTTATTTTACAGATTTTTTTTTTGGTACTGTATGTAAATATTTTCTGAAGCTATAATGGGAAGAAAAAGTGTATATTTGTATAATGAAATCCTATATCCTGATCAATAGCTGCAAAAATATTCCTCTATGGAAATGACTTCAATATAAAGTTACATTCTGATTGAACATCATACCATACAATTGATATATTTGCCTTTTTTCTATGTATTAAATAATAATGGTGTGCCAACTTTTTTTTTGCTTCAAATTTTGCTCACATTTGAACATTTATCGATAAGATCTCGACTATTTCTTGAGTTAAGAAGCTTTTTTCTTCACAGGATCTGTCCACAAAGCTCAGCTCTTTCTGCTTTTGCTCAGTCATTATGTGCATAATCTTTACACAAAATGAAATGTCTTAAATTTGATTCGGTGTGTGTTGATAAAACTGCTGTCCGGAATGTGCTGGGCGAGCAGAACTCTTTATCGTCACACACCTGTGTGGAGGTGGTACCTCCGTCACTGATAATAAAAATCTGCAGAAGCACTGCTTTACCATTTTGCTTCCTTTGAAACTCACATTTTTTGAGTCAAGGTTATTCATACGATCAGTTCCCTGGAAAAGACTGCACAGTTGTTAAGAGCTCTCACTCTAAAGGGATAATAAATAACAACACACCCAGGCCAAGTACTAAACGACTTGTTCATAGATCTGTTTTTCTTACAGAGCTGGTTATCATTTGTGTGCGTTTCGGGTTTGTTTTTTTGAAACTGTGCCCACAACTTTTAGTTTCATTTACAAGTTTGGTTCAGGATAAGTCAACTCTTTTGGAAAATATCCTAAGTTTTGAATCGTCACCTAGAACAAATATGGTTACATGTACTGGAGTCGTATCCACAAGGAATAGTTTTAGAAGTATTTTCTTTCATGGATTTTTTTGCTATTTTGCCCTTTATATTATATTGAAGACACCTTTATTATTTTTTGACATTTTTAGCAGCAAATTTAGTTTCAGATATGTATTTTAATTGTTTGTTTTCTCTTAAGAGTCTCATTTCAGTTAAAGTCTTATTAGTTTGTTAGCTTTGTTTTTGCTGCTGTTGTTTTTTATACTAAGGTGCTGGGCTAGGAGAACGTGTCATTTAAAGACATGTATACCTGATTAAGAGGGCAAATCTGGTACTATAAAGGATTATATCAAATATATATTTGTCTATATAAATGTAATGAAATATTTTGAAATAAAGGTTTGTACATAGAATCATTTTAAACATGTTTTTCTTTTGTTCTGACATATTTTTGTAGTCCGGGTTTCTCACTCCAAAATTAATACTACCATTTACCTCCAATGTTTTCCAGGTGACATTATTTTTTACCCCGAAGGGTATTGTCGTTGCCTCCGTCTGTCCATTGGTCCTTGTAAACACATTATCTAAAATTTTAACTTATAATTTTGAAATTTCACAGATTTGTTTATTACAGCAAGTACAAGAAGCCTATTGAAAATCAACGCGCTCGGATGTTTTTTTTCAAGCGTTATGCCCCTTACATTACCGCTGCTGTGAAAAGTCTTGTAAACACATTATCTAAAAAAAGTCTTTGACTTACAACTTTGAAACTTCACAAATTTGTTTAATACAGCAAGTACAAGAAGTCTATTGAAAATCAACGCGCTCGGATGTTTTTTTAAAGAGTTATGTCCCTTACATTACCGCTGCTGTAAAAAAGCCTTGTAAACACATTATGTAAAAAAAGTCTTTCACTCACATTTTTAAACCTTCCTACATTTGTTCATTACAGCAAGTACAAGAAGACTTTTTAAAACTCGACCCACTCGGACGTGTTTTTCAAGAGTTATGCCCCTTACATGACCGTCAGCCAAAGACCTCCTTGTAAATGTAATGTAGTTTTTCACTCGCAACAAATTGTCTGGAACATAAATATATCTTCGGTTTCTTTGGACCACACCCGAGGGGTCCTGATGGCGACAGCCACTTATTTAAAATATAAATCTGGTAGTAATTTGGTATCTCCAACTTCCAAGTATGGAGGATCCCAGATACATGGAGACTTTTTAGATTGTTCATTTGTTGACCAAAAGCTCTTTTGACCCTTTTGGTTTAAACATGAGGCTTGTGCAGTAGCCTTTGTGTATGGCAAAATGGCGCTACAGTAACATTGAATTTTTGGATCCATCTGAGGTTGAAATTCTGCTCATTTTGTCTATCACCCAATGTGAGATGTGTCCGAGCGCATCCAACAGAGAAATGACGCCAATGCCATACAATTTGAACGTCATAAAAAAGTCATTCTTAGCAGAAAGGGTCTAATGCAAGACGACTCGAAGGCATCTATATAATATGCTGATCCAGGAACATTTTGCTTTCTGTGTAAATACTTGACACAGGCCAATCAGGCATTTACATGTATGATTATGGACTACAGAAGATTGATTGTTTGGTGTTTTATGCAGCGCTCAAGATTATTTCACTTATAGGGCGGCGTTGCCAGTTTTATTGTGGGAGGAAACCGGGCTCTCTGCTCGGAGGAAACCAATGACCTTCCGTTGGTAACTGGCAACCATCCCACATAGACTACAGAAGAAGATATTTATATTAAGTGGCATGAACTGCCAAATATAGGGGGGATTTCAATGAAACAGAATTAGCTTATTGTTGGCTTTTAAAATGAAGTAGTATAAAATAAGATATTACCCCCGATACCATACCAATCTTGATGTACTTTGTTTTATAAGCAACTGAACCCCCCAAAATGTACTTCAACTTCCAGGCTATTCGTATGGTATGCGTTATTATAAACATACATCACCGGTAAGAACGGTTTACTGGCTTAAACAATATTTTTTATTTCAACACCAATCCTTCAGTTTTTCAATGCACTTCAAATGTTGATCTTCTCTCCATAGCCAGAAAAAAATAGAAAATTTGGCAGGTCATGCCACTTTAAAGGAAAAGAATCAGAGAGGAAATTATTTTAGGCATAGTTATATCATGTTTAACCTAGGGTTGATTGATTGATTGATGTCTTGTGTCAAGATTATTTCACTTATACGGCGATGTTGCCAGGATTAGTAGGGAAGGAAACCGCCCTCATTGCTCGGAGGAAACCGACTTACGGTGAATACCTGAAAATTCTTCCACTCAGAAATTTTGATTCTGGGTGGGATTTAAATCTGCGCTGCATCGATCGAAGGCTCGTGTCAAAGGGACTATCACTAACCAACTGAACCACCGAGGCTCCTCTTGAATACAAGAGAAGGAGATTGAGGAGCCAATACTATAAAGATAATGAAATCGTCATATATAGAACTTCTGTGTATTTTATTTGAAAAAAAATCTGAGTAATACCATAGATTTAAATCCCAGTTGTAAATAAGGCACATGGTGATAAATCTCCAATGTCAACAATACTATAGAGATATTTCAAGAATGAAAAAAATCAGTAATTATATGCATTTATTGCAACTATCTTCATAACCCATGAAATATCAAGAAATCCACATCTATTCTTAATCATATTTATTGACTTTATTTAGGGATACAAAGAAATAATCCTTATAATAAAATCAATAACTTCCGAACTTTCGGTATATATTTGTTAATTTGAAAGAAAAAAACTCTTGTAAAGTATGCCATTATTTTGACTAGCATTAATTAAAGCAAAATAATTCACATAATATACTTGGTGAAGTGATAATTGCATTACATGTATTTGAAAAAGAGCCTGTGTACATGTATATATTCTAGTATGTGTATAAACTATATATTTTTGAAGAAGCATTTGTATATATGTATTGTCAAATGTCAATTTTAATGTACATCAAAATATCAGTAAATCCCTATCACAAAAAAAAATATTGCAACCCAAAACAAACTTCATATAATAGAACAAAACCTCTAAACAATTGTTAAAATGTAAGTGCTAAAATTAAAAATGAAATTAATAGTTAAGATATTATGCATTCAACAATGATATTAAATTCAACAAAGTTGCAGGTTCAGAAGTGTGTTTCAAGCTACCTCAAATACCAAAGGTACCAGCTAAATTATTATATTATTTCACATATATGCCGGCCTTGCCAGGCGAGTACCTGACAACTCTTCCACCCGTGGTGATCAAGTAAAAAAATTCACTGAAGAAATTTTTAATTTTTATTTGGTCTAAGTAGGATTCGAACCCGCGCCAAATCGATGGAAAGCCTATCAGGGCTGGTCCGCATCGATGGAAGGCCTGTGTCGGACTGAGGGACTATCACTCTAACCGACTGAGCCACCATGTTTGAGTTTTCATATAGACATTGCACACAAATAATGAATAAATGAAATAAATTTGGTTTGAGCAGTTCATGGAATGTGAATCCCAATTGGACTAGAGATAAAATAGTGTAAACAACAAACAAAATAATATAGAGGCTTAGTTCCACCCAAGTCCAGCAGCTGACATGGGCATGGTTTTCTACAGTTAAGTAAATGAAAATAATCATTATAGGTGCCATACTCTGTGACCCAGGTTCGATTCCTGTTTCGGGCGTCACCCAAAATCGGTAGAAGAATTTCTGTAATTTTAAGAAAGTGTAATCCCAAAAATAAGGAGAATACTAAAATTATGATCAATAAAAATGATAGAAAAGTAAAATTGCAAAAAATGAGTACTGTCCTCAAGAATACTTTAAATGATAAAATCACAAATTATCAGATTATTAAAAACAAACAAAAAGAAAAAATTAGTAAAGAATAAATAAAACAAAAAGAAAGTAAATTCAACAATCAGGAATGATAAATAGTAGATTGTGCAAGTGTTTAAACAATATACATGCTTCTACAGTAAAACAATGAAATATACAAGTATTGTGATATTAAAGGGGCATGAGCTGCCGAAATTCACATTTTTTTCATAATTTCTGATCGTCCCGACAGTAAGAGGCTTTACAGGCCATCGAAAAACTCAACGATTGGCGTTGGAATGAGGAAAATCCATACAGTATGTGGAATGTACGAACCGAAAACGTGTTCGAAAAGTAAACAAAATTTAAATAACCGGGACGACCATTCATTCATTCTAAGCAAAAGTTAGCTCAAAACAATACTTTAACGTACATTCCCGAGACTAGGCGCACTAAAAAGTCTTTGAATTATACGTCTTAGGAAAAATAGCCGATAATTTAAACATTCTGTATCAACGTAAAAACATCAACATTTTGGCAGCTCATGCCCCTTTAACTATTAATTGGAAGATCAGATAATGCCAAAAATAGGTTCTGGACATACAGTACATAAGTCGAGATTGCAGCAAGATTAGCGGCCAATGTATTCCTACACATCTACCCAGAAGCCATCCTCCGAAACCCAGCGAGTTGTGAAGATTTTAAATGTGATGATGACAGTAAGTAGGTGATGACAATAAGTACAAAAATTTAAAATTTCGACTACTAAATATGCAAATTGTTTAAATCAAATAATCATATACATACAATGTAAATAAATTTTGAGTGGATTCTGGAAAAGCACAACCTGCAATCGGAAACCCAGGGGCGACATACAGTCTATTTCAAAGAGTAAGATAAACAATTATTTAACAAATTCATATTTTAACATTTTAAATTGTAAAATAAACAGGTTTATAAATAAATGTAAATAATTGGAGTGCTATGTACAAAAACATGCCAAATTTCCTGCATCTCATAAATATATTGCATAATTAACCAATTGATCTCCCCACCAAAGCCACATGGGTTCGACAAAGTTTCACAATTCCAGAATGGCTGTATTGTGATAGTATAAATGTATTCACCTCACAAAGCCCTCCCGTTGGGTCCCTAACACCTGTCCAATCTTTGGCTTAGGCAAATGGCCATGATTGGGATCAATACTAGTATTTAATATGTTTAACCCTTGCTCTTGTATAGAGCAACCGGAATGAAAATACATATCTTAATTATAATACGTCCCCCATGCTAGAACTATTTCAATAAAATAAAGGTTGATGAAAAATAAAATAAAAACATATTTACAATGTACAATAACATGGATTTTGGCAACAAACATTGTACATTAGTGAATTCATTCAAATCCTTCATCATGGCTGCATTTTCTTCCTAAAGTATCAACACAAAAGGACAAATGGGCTGTTGTGAATACGCTCAAGATTACTCTATTTCCAATAGTAGAGCTCTTCAAATTGGAGGCGCATCTGGTGGTGTGAGTGGGACAGCCTCATTTTCCTTATAATGCATAGGAATACATAATTTTGTTTATATTCAATAATTTCATCTTTACACCTTCATTTTCTATTTGTACTATCTGATGTAAAATCCCAAAAAGTATCTCGATCTAATGGCATATACAGTTTTCTATACAATGAACTATTTGTTATACATTACGCCACTCCCAGAAATATCGCAAGAGTAAGGATGATAGCACAATAAGGGGGATAACTTTTTCTTGATGGAAATAGAACATGCAGTGTTTGATTGGAAGAATAATTAGTTTGAATGTTGTTCAAACAAATTAGTTTTTATCATAATAACATTATTTACATATGTACACTACATATATTATATATATAGAAAGAAGGCACTTTTTTTTTATGTAGGAACAGCAACGAAAAAGTAAATAAATATCCTTTTTTTTAAATTTGCAATATCATGAGGCTGAAGGATTAAATTCTTTGATGTTGAGTAATAGACCCCTTAAAAGCCACACACATATATATGTCATATGTATATGAAAAAAAAACAATCATATCGATGTATTAATTTACAACGCAGGAAATATTTTGCTTCTAATAAGATTCAATATCTATAAAATTTTCTTGGGGCTATAAAAAAATCAGTCATATTACATTTTTTATTTCCCTACTATTAGTTCTTTCAGGATCTTATATATTGACTGTGCAAGTTATTACCCGATGATACAATCTTCGTGGGTGGGTAATATCTGCAGATGGATCCTATTCGCCCTAGAGCCAACATATTGTGTTGGCGCAGAGTTCCAGTCATGGCCGAGTTCAGCTGAATGAAGTTTGTAGACGATGGCGTCACAATAGCCTTGAGTCAGGATGATCTCAATAAAAAAGAATTCAAATAGTGATGCTACAATGCATAATATAAATCATGGTCTAACTTGATACGCATTTGAACAACACAACTGAGAAACTCGTATTGAAACATGGAACGTTGATAACATGCCGTGTGCTTTAATGAGGGACTACTCCATACTGTCAAGATTCGCAGGTTGGTTAATACAGCCACCCTGAGGCCAAAAAAAAAACTCTCGATCAGTAAAATATATCCTTGAATCAAAAGTAAATGCATAATATCCCTTTCTTTTGAAAACTTATATGCCTGTATAAATATATATGTTTGGGGGGGGAAAAGTCACACTGGCACAGGGAATGTTCTTTTTTGTCTGTAACATGGGTTTTTTAATGTTCTCTCAGAGCTTGTTCCAACCAATCTTCTTCAAAGTCATTGGAGGAATCACTGAGACCCCCGTCTTCCGACTGCAGTAATTTGGCATACCTTATTCTTGTCTTGGCTGGCATGCAGCGGTTTAAGATGAGGAACAATAACATCCATGATGCAACAAGAATCGCAGCAGCACGGAAGAGGAGAACACTACCAAACTCTTGGTAAATAAACCCTGAAATAACAGATCCGGAAGCGTAACCAACACCGAAATAGAGGGAAGACAGAATGGAGCGGATACTGCGGTCAACAGGGGTGCTTACTGAGAATTCTGGGTTACTCAGCATGGCCCACCACATGGATGTATGTGTGAGTGAATGTAGCAATTCTATGGGCACCACAGCCCAATCCACCCAAAGGAAAGAATAATACACCTGTCTTAAGGCCAGGAAAAACATTGCAAGAGCCACAACCCCACTGTTAGACAGCTTTTGAACGAGCTTCCCACTGAGTACAAGCATCGGGAACTCCGAGAAAGCTGCTACCGCCACAGCCACCCCCATGGGTAGTTCTTTGCCTCCCAAGTCCTGCACCACCCAGAATAGATAGTTTGAGGTGGAATACACAATGCCCATAACAAACAGAGATATTATAAAGATAAAGTTACGTCTATTGCAGAACAGCACACTGCAACCCTTTATAACTTTACTCACATACTTTCTCTTGCCAGGGGTGGGAGTTGGGTAAAACATGGCCACTACAAACGTCAGACCAAGACACCCTCCGAACATATAGAAATGAATTGATTGATGATTTATGTCCCCTCCTAGATAGCATGGCGTTATGTCTACCAGCAATGTTGTTACAATGGGGAAAATTATGAAGGCAAACGAAGTCAGAAGTCTTTGTCTGCCATATTTCTCCAAATCATCCACTTCATCTAAGAAATCGTACCATGCATCGTCAGCAACTTTTTCCACCGGAGAACAGAAAATTTCACCGATCAACAGGATTGCCAGGACGCAGAGGAACATCTGATTTCGAAGTGCTTTCACCTTTTCTATCATTTTTTCTGTGTAATAAGACACTTTTGACTTGAACTGGTTCCATGTGTCTCGCTTTTCTCTATTGTTTGTCTCTTGGTCTGCAGTTAGTTCGGATTTCAATAAGGTCATTAGTAAGCTCGTTTCTTGGGGACTTAGACCCTGAAGTAGTTGATACATCTCTTCCCCTTCTGGGACACTGTTAGCCAGATGTTTGATTTTCTTAGCGGTCAGTTTGGAGATGTCATCAATCGACATGTTAAGCTTCTCCAATGTTTTTCTCACTGACTCAACAACTTGTTTGGGTATCTTTGGAGAACTTTGGGTTGACAAGTCATTATTTGGAATTCCTGTGGTTGAAGTTGTCACAAGTGTTGTAGTTGCCACAGGTGAACTAGTTGTGCGTGTCGTTGTGGACTGGGTCAGTTTAGTGGCCATTGTTGTTGTCCTCGTGGGCATTTGAGTTGTTGTCCTTGTGGGCATTTGAGTTGTTTTAACTGGGGAAATGTTTGATGAAATTTGTTCACCGCCATTGCTTATCTTTGTCAGGTTGTGAGTTGCATCAGGAGATGACCCTGTAAATTGTGACACATTCGTACGGCTATGAGAATTACAGCTATCAAACCCCTCCCCATCGACATGCATTGACGGGATTAGAGTCAGAGATAGATAAACAGCGGCAAGCATTAGAATAGAAAACATCAACACAAATTTTCGCTTGTTCCTTTTTCCTGCACATCTTGCCCATAATGGGGCCATGATGAAAGCTGAACATGTTTTCCCACCTATTATCAAGCCAGTTTGAGATGCACTGAATCCAAGGTACCTCATATACAATGTCAGAAAAGGAAATAAACTCGCTTTGGCAGCGGAAAATAAAAATATGAATACATTGCAGACCAAGACTGATCTTCCAATATCCAAGGAGTCTGGAGGACCTTTTGCTTGTCTCGTCTTGTATTCAACCCTTAGTCTTGACTTCTCCATGCTTATAGGCATCCTTTCGCACCAAAAGTTTTTTTTCTACAACAGATAAAAAATCAAACTGATTAACCATCATGAGACATGAAACTGCATCATTACAACTTGATCAATATAAATGCATTTATTCATGATTTGTCTGTGATTATTTATGGGTAGGGTAAAGAATAGCAGGTAATTGAAAATGATCAGTTGGCAAACAATAGGTTAACCTTAAGTTCCTGAGAGGGGGGGGGGGGGGGGGGGGGGGGGTCGCAATGTTGAAGAGATAGGCCATCACTGAGCGACATATATGATACCTGCTATTCTTTACTCTACCAGTCTATTGAAAAGTTACACACCTTAGTTAACACTTAATGTCTCGCATGATGTCGTCACAAACTTTGGCCAAACTTGAAAAGGGCTTATTAAACTAGTATCAGCAAGTTGCTTAGTTTACTTTGAAAAATACATAACCAAGTAGCCCGAAAAATCGGTCTGTATCAGATAATCAGTGTATCGTGCTGAGAATCTAACATTAGGGGTTTTAGACCATTTTTCAAAATGCTCTGTAAAGTGTAGCCGCACTTGTGTGACTCTATCCTGGTTTTACTTACTTTGCCGGTCAGGTAGAGCCACACATTAGACCACCATTATATCCGTTGGCTCGATCGACAGGCTGTTCAAAAGCAAGGAGTCACGGGATGCGAGGATTCGTGTCGTGTGCAAAGGCCAGTTATTTTAAGCCTCAATGAACTATATGCGTGGAATGGAAACGTCTCATTGGCTGGTTTGATCTGACTTAGTAAAATGTGCCGCCATTGATAGTTGAAGCGCGCGTGCATAACAGACCTGTATAGAAGTCGCATCATTTCCTAGTAATGGCGGCATTCGACGCATATCAAATACCACGTGACCTCCATTCCACGCATACAATTCATTGGGAAGCCCTCCAAAAAAAAGGTCACGTTACTTGGAAAAGTACCGGGAAAACCCGAATCATGTGATATGTTGTCGTTGTTCGAGGAGAGTTTGAAATCTGACGGACAAATTTTTGACACCGGTTTTTAAATTGAGGGATTTAACAGTTTAACAACGGAATTCGAAGAAATTAACGGGTTCAGTGAAAAGAGGAATGTTTCAAAGGTATAACAGGAGGTAATAGCTGAAAGGTAAGTGAGATTAAGGATAGTTAAGACTTAGCTTCAATCTGTAACGCGAATACTTTCGACATATTTCATTTAAAAGCTGTAACTATGTAAAGTGTAGTGTACAGATCTAAAATTAATGTAAGTTGTAACAAGTAACATCCACTCTCAAATTATTTATTTATTTATTTTTATTTATTTAGTGTCATGCGAACAGGTTCAGGACCCAATACACTTATACAGACCTCGATAAAAACTATGTACAAGAATTGTTCAGACAAATTCAGACAAAAAAGTAGATTCCATATGCTGTCTGCTCAGATGACAAGTAACATACATCAACGATTGATTTAATTTTTACTCTACAAAACACCAAATCTTTGGAAGAGTACTAAAGCAACGTAAATGTAACGACAACACCCTACCAAGGCAATACAAGTTAACAACAACAACAACACTGTCAACACGTTGCACTAAAAATAAATCGAACGATGGTGGTGGAACAAATGATGTCACTGTCAGTGATTCAAAATAAACCCGAATTTGATAGACACAGTTTTCCGTAACATGTCAGCGAATCATACTCACTCTTAAGTTCTTTCAAAATACAGCAGCTCGAAAGATGAATGCGTTTCAACGTGTCAACATAGCAAGGCGAAAATATTACTTTCCAGACGTCAACAACGTTCACACAGCCATGCAACCTGTTACAAAGCGGAATGTCCCACGAGATATATCATAGGGGTCACAGGCCATAACATGCAAGCACCAACAATGAAGCTTGCCACGCCCATATTACATCAAAATTATACCAAAATTAAAAAAAATTGATATTTAAAATTTGTATATTTTGGTATGTGCATTTCTGGGACTTTTTGCTATCATTTACTTTACTTTAATTTAATTACTTAGGTGGGATCCCGCATCGGTTTAAGTGTAATTTGTTTTTTTCCATTTTTTATTTTATTACTTCATTTTTTTGTAATAACCACAAAAATTATGTACTGTAAAATGAAAAAGTATACATTTACCTCTGATTTTACCAGATGTGTGTTTGAGGAGAGTAAAAAGAAGCTGAATTATTAGGACCCCCCTACAAATGTAAGTGGTCCAGTGTCAATTGCTTCGGGAAATTCCGTAACGACATCGGGCTAAACAACTTTACGGTTTATGACACACTTGCCAGCGTGTAAACTTGCAAAATGGCAACCAGTGACATGTCGAAAACCGAAACTGGATCGCCTTCAACCAATTCATCAGATCAAAATTTGGAAAAGATGGAAGACAACAAGACCCCAGCAAGTGACGTTTCTAGAGCTAATGGAGTTGCCAACAATGCTGACATTAAACCCTCCGCACAAAAAACTGGAAAAGAAACACAAACGGTGGAAAAAAAAGTATACAAGGTACAATTTACAACAACAACACTGTCACTAGTGTCAGTTGAACTTAATCCATTTGATTTTGACTAGTCCGAAATATCTGCGATGATGATGTAAGACATTTTCTGACAGATAGGCCATCATCATCGTCAGAACGCATTTGATCAATTTACTGGGAATTTCTTGCCACCCTTCGAGGTGGCAAGACCACCTCTCGTTTCTCATCAAAAATATCGAGATTCTCTTCATAACTTTCAAAAAATAAAATTGCTAACCCGTACTTTAATGATTTCCCTTTCTCCTCACACCAATCTTAAGTCTGTACGTCGACAAAAGCCATAAATCTGCCCGGTTAAATTTCAAACTGTACCAAACCTTTAGTTTACAAAAGTCGCCATCTGCATAATCTCATTGATACGTCACTATATGCGCGAAAGGTCAATCTGTCACAAGACTACCCCACTAGCAGGCGATATAGTTCATTGGTCGTGTTGCTTTTTTTGCTGAAGTCATGTGAACCAACACGACCAATGAACTATATCGCCTGCTAGTGGGTAATCATGTGACAAGTTAACCTTTCGCGCGTATATTGACGTAGTATGCAAATGGCGACTTTTCTAAATTAAAGGTTTGGTACAGTTTGAAATTTAATCGGGCAGATCTATGGCTGGTGTCGACGTACAGACTTCAGATTGGTGCAAGGAGAAAGGGAAATCATTAAAGTACGGGTTAGCAATTTTATTTTTTAAAAGTTATGAAGAGAATCTTGATATTTTTGATGAGAAACGAGAGGTGGTCTTGCCACCTCGAAGGGTGGCAAGAAATTCCCAGAAAATTGATCAAATGCGTTCTGACGCTGATGATGGCCTATCTGTCAAAAAATGTCTTACATCATCAGCGCAGATATTTCGGACTAGATTTTGACCTGAGCTTAAATAATGCTGCCCACCTGATTATAAATCACTGCATTTTTTTTTCAATTTGCAGTAAATAATGATTCCTTTACCGGGCTATAGAGCTGTGCAGTTGAAAATATAGAACAAAGCAGGCTCTAATTTATTTCTATTAAAACAAACACTTTAACGCTACGGCAGTACGGGTATCCGATCAGTTATTGTACAGGACCAATTATTGTACACCCAACTCTCATGTGTGTTCAAACCAAGCGATCACGCTTTCCCGTCGATGACAACCGGCTTACTTATCAAGGCATCGTTTAGCAAAATCTCAACCTCCAAATTAAAACAGAACTCAATCTCAACCTCCAAATTAAAACAGAACTCATTGTGGAGTTACATTTGTCAGTCGACCCAAGAATACAGTGTCGGGGGGAATATTGGAACAAGAAAAATGATATCACAACAGTTTTAACTTTCGGTGTACGATAATTGGTTCCTGTCACTTTACAAAAAAAGGAAGACGATTGGTTGATTGGCGGGTCCATAAAACTCTGTTCAAGAGTGTTGGGAGAAATTAACAAAATTAAACGTATTTTAACAAAAGAAAAAAAAACACCTTGAATCTGTAGTTTTTGTGCTAGAAGTCTAATATTTTGGAGGTCAAGTTTATACAGTACACATAGTCTTGAATAAATTGATTGCGAAATAAGAGCTATGAAGCCTATGGTCTTAAACTTGACATTTATCATGTAGGTTGGCTGTACGATAAATGGTACCTTTCACTCAATGTTAGACTGGCGAGCAGGCAATAGCCGTTCCCACTGATTTTGTTCATGGGGAGTTAAATGCTTAAACAAAAGCAACTAAGCCCTATTTCCTCAAAATTTTCTGTCATTATAAATACATGTAATACTATTACTAACGTAATTTCTAGCAGCAAGAATGTTAGGTAACTTGTAACAGTTATTAGATTAAGAATTGTGATCAACAGATTCTTGGTTTCAATCATCTGAGTGGCAGGAAAAGTTGCAAAGGTAGGGCTTTTCTCCCCCACTAAACCTGGCAACGGTGCGATATAAGTGAAATGATCTTGAGCAGGGCGAAAAACATCAATCAATTAATCAAACATGCAAGCACGTTTATTTCTTTGTGGGTAATAATTATCATTGGTTCACACTCAAGTGTATCACAGTATATCAGGCAAACAGTATTTGTGCAAGAGTCTGTACAGCGTCATTCTAAAGTATATGCTTTTACCCATTGATTTATTCAGTAACATTTCTTGAAGTGACATGAATGACATGAGAAAGTAATATTCTAATAACATGTCAAAAACCAAAGGGAGGAGATATGCCATAAAACCAAAGGATGGGGAGATTTTATAGTAATTTAGTGATATGGGCTGAATGCTATCACAGAATAAAAAAGAATTCTGATTAAGGGTGTCCAAATTGCACAGTTTGTATGACTTTTCCTTTTACATATTGACAATGTGCCAAAGGTGTGACTGTCGTACCTCTCCCATGTTAAAGTTTCTGAAAACAGCCCATCCACATTGTTTAATTTTCACTCTGTTCGTCCACGGATGGTTAGACAGTTGACTGTCTAACTCATTGGTGTTTAAGTGTCCACAGGCTAATTCTGTACCACTCTTAGCTCAATTTATCTCATGGGTTAATCATATCATCATATTTTTATTCTGGAATGACATTACATGTACACTGTATGTACAGTAGGTGTAAGAAGTACACTGAGAAGACTAAAAGAATAACATTGATATAGTTCAGGTGTCACTTATTATTTGACAGCTTAATTAGGGGTGGGTATGTGAAAGAGTTGCCAAGTACTCGCCGAAGGTTGGGGTTTCCTCCAGGCAACAAGCCGGTTTCCTCCCTCGCTAAACCTGGCAACGCCTCCATATAAGTGAAATAATCTTCAGTGCGGGCGTAAAACACCAATCAATCAATCATTAATTAGGGATGGCTGCTGCGAAGCTTTTGCTGATCATTTTTCACTGTTATAACATTGCTGGGTTCAAGTTCCACTCAGTCCAAAGACAAAAATTCCAAATTTTTACTGGGCCATCCTACAATAACATGTACATGTATTTTGGAGAATTCACAAAAACGTAATGCGAAAAGTGAAATGGGATAGTAGACATTTAAGTCTGTAATTACTACATGTATGATACGTTTTAAATTACACTAATAGCTTTAGAAATTCAGTTTTTTTAAGATGTTACGTAAAATAAAGTACATGTATCTGGTCTTTCTTATTTATCCTCAGCACTTTTTGGACCCTATGTTTGATGAGCTTCAGAAACATGCTGATGCTAACAATGCCATACTAGACAGAATTAACCAGTAAGTCATTTCGCATATTTTAACATTTAAATTAATTTGTTCAGCATTGAGGTGCTTAACAATGCCATGCCTAATTTTATATTACAGGGAAAAAGCAATGTACATGTACACTCATAGCTTTTTTCCCTAATACTTAGATTTATTCTATAAATAATAAAATCCCATAATAAAACCTGAATTCTTGTTGTTTTTTGTTGGGGTTTTTTTTGCATTAAAATCATTGTTTAAACAATACTTTAATTTTATTTTCTATTGGCTGAAAAATTTACTGTAGCAAATTTTTACATGTCAATTTGTAATTCATTGTTTACACATCAATTCATTGTTTATTGAACATATTCATCGCATGTACATTTCATAAATGCATCTTTATGATGACTTCAGCTTCATGGTAATGATATTATAATACTGACTGAGTCACTTTCAAATAATTCAAACAAATGAATTACCAACTACTATACATGTATAAGAGAATGCTGTTCATGCTGGTAAACTGGTTAACTTTATCATAATGCTGATACTAAAATTGTTCAGCATATAGGCTACATGGTTGACATACAAATTCATTTCATGGCTGAAGAATTATTGCTATTATGTGTATGTTGAGGGGCCACCAAAGCCCAGGGGGTTTCCTCTTGGCTGGTTCCTTCATCCACCAAACTTCATTGAAATTGGCGCATTTTAGTTTTGTCTAAGCCAGGTTTGCTGACTAAGCAAAGAGGAACATAAAGTATGCAACTGGTTGAACTATACACTCTCTGGAGTGGATATTTATTTTGTGCATTATGCTGAGGTCAAGAAACTCATCGTCGGTTTACTAGATCATGTGGCCATTCAGCCAGATACTTTGACTTACTCAAAGCTAAAAAGATTCAATCTGTGATACACAGAGCTTTCAAATGCTCCGTGGCTCAGTACAATGTAGGTAGAGCGTTTGACCCTCATTCAGAAAAGCCTTCCACCATGGATCGCAGGGTTCGATTCCCACTCAGTCCCAAAAAATATAGAAAAATTTTCTGATTGGATTTTCACTCGAACAACCTATGTGGGATGGTTGCCAGTTACCACCGGAAGGTTGTGGGTTTCCTTTGGGCATAGAGCCCGGTTTCCTCCCACAATAAAACTGGCAACGCTGCCATATAAGTGAAATAATCTTGAGCGTGGCGTAAAACACCAAACAATCAACTCAATCAATCTACACTTTTTTATAGTAAATGTTTTCACTTTCATGCTTTTGAATTTGCTGTCAATTTTGCCTATGAATGTTGATGGGACATAAGATAGCTATAATGCTATCCAAATCTGTAACTTTTAACTGTCTTAAAACATGAATGTGGTATATATTTTAGCGAAAATTTTATTTTTTGCAGACAAATGGAAGATGAGCGAGCTGCAAGAGTGAAGGCTCGTAATCAAGAACATATACCAGCACCATTGAAGGGGAGGTAATTTATCGGTCAATCGATTTCCCTTTTTTTTTTACCTTATATAAAAAGTAAGTCAAATTACACAGCCACACAAAATTGGGTTTAAAAAATCTGACTTGCATCTGCCTACCCTGCCATCAAATGAATGCACAAAACTGTGACAAATTTTGATGTGAATATTTATATCATAGGGGTTTGGGTGAAAAACATACCTGAAACGTAAATAGTCTTTTTACATGAAACTGTTTAGATATTAACATAACTTCGTCTGTTTCTTTTTACAGTGGCCAAACGCTTGAGGACGTAGAGAAATCTATGTTACATATGATAGCCAATGAAAACTTTGATGATGGAATTTCAGAGAGAAACATGTATGTGCCAAATTAAGTTACATTTATTTTATTTCAAATTAATGTTTATTGAGTATTTTTCTTTTAAATGTATTCAACATTTGGTACTGTATGAAAGGTACAATTACACTGCTTCTACTGAACAATTTATTTTCTCTCCCCTTTTATTTTTTTTAACATAAGAATAGAATTAATCCACATACACTGTTAAACATATAGAAATACTGAGATTGCATTGTGATTTTCTTTTAAAGCCCAGCCAGATTACCAAAATTGGATGATATTGGGAAAGCAGCAGTTATGTCCCATGATCTGGCAGCCTATATATCCACATTGGACAGCCCACATCTAAAACGATTCTCATGCAAAATAACAGCTGATTGTGAACTCTGGTTGACAAGACTTTTCAGGTATCTTAAAACGCATTTGTGGCTTGTAAGAAATCTGAATTTATTCTTTTGATTTTCTCTGTGACTCAGTGGGTAAAAATTCTCAGTGGGTTATAACTCTATCGATTTTTATTAAATGATTGGCAAGTACCTGCCTCCACCGCAAATTCAATATTTACATATTTGAATAGTAAACTACTTCTGTTATTGACGATGGCAAAATCGCTTGCCTGTTATCCATACACTAGCATTTATAGGATGTATTGAAATGAAAGTTGTGTCTTCTGATTGACATGTACTATTAAATGGAAAGTTGAAATTAAAAATAGTAGAGATTGAAAACGCCAATAATCTAAAAAAACAAACTGGATTTTGAACACATTAAGAGGCTACTTTCACTATTATCAGAGATCTGAAGATAGTGTCAACCCGTTGATTCATTGATTGATTGTTTGGTGTTTTACGCCGCGCTCAAGATTATTTCACTTATATGGCGGCGTTGCCAGTTTTATTGTGGGAGGAAACGGGGCTCTATCCCCGGAGGAAACCCACGACATTCCGTTGGTAACTGGCAACCATCAACCCGTTGAAATGACGTCATAAATGTCAAATAATTTAAATTTCTATACAAAATATATACAAAACTTTCTGTTATCAGGTTTGGGGAAGGCTCTGTGAATTACCATGAAGACGATAGAGATGGCGTTGTCAGAATGTGTAAACTCGCCCTCCATCAAAAATACCCCAAATATGCCACCGAAGGCTTTGAGGCTCTCTACTCTCGTCCCCCTGTTATTTATATCAGTGCGGCCTCAAAAAATGGACTCGGACATTATATTTGTTCGCAGGTAAAAAATGAATAAAAAACGATTTCTCAACAAGAACTATATCAGTAAAAATCAATTGGTATTTAATTTTAAAAAAGGAGCACATAGAATTGATGGATGAATATACATATGATCCTAATTTTTAATATTTTCCAGAAAGTTATATAGCCACATTATGATCATGAATTTAAATATTGTAAAATGGACTTGATTATTGTTTTAAACATTGATTAATAAAATGGTTGAATGATTTATATTGGGTCATTGATGTCCATCTTATCCAGTCTTTCGGGGTTTGTAGATACTGATTGAGTATGTTGTCTTACTTAGAAAATTTCTTGTCAACCTTCGACATTCACATATTTTTGTGTTTCCCCACTAAACCTGGCAACGCAGCCATATAAATGAAATAATCTTGAGTGCGGCATTAAACATCAATCAATCAATCAATCAATCTTGTCCACCTTTGAAATTCACGCATTTTTGTGAAGATGTTTTCTAACCGTCCTTTTTTCAGCTGGGACTTCCTCTGTCCTGCCTTTGTACCGTACCCTGTAACACAATGTTTGGAGCGACTCAGAAAATGGTAAGAAAAAACAACACCTAATATTGTCACAAATGCAAATCATAGGCAATGCAATGTTGAAGCCAAAGCTTCATCCACACGCCCTTTGGGCATCCTGTGGTCAAAATTCAATAAAATTCATTCAAATTGGACACCCAAAAACCCATTAACATGGTCAATATACAAACATAGGTCATTTTGTACATGCAGCACAGTAGAGAATGTTGAAAGTAACTATTTTGGACCCCCTTTTTTAAATTTATTGATTTGACCTAATGAGCCTCTGGTGTTAATTCAAACATTTGTTTACTGCTTTATCATCATATATCATCGCCACAAACTTAAGCATTGATTTTTAAATAGCCTGGGACAAACCAATAAACATATTCACACATGTGTGTAGAAGTTGAATTTCTGAGTGAATTTTTCACTTGATCATGTATATGTAAGCTACTAACTAAGGCCAAACTCCTGCCTGTCCTCAACCTAATGAAATATCATTGGTTGTGGTTTATTATAACAACTTATGATTGGGTATAAACGTCTAAATGATATGCCCCTTTTTAACAAAATAAGAAACTGGTCTCCGTGGTTATTTTAGACAAGAAGATTTCCCCTGTGCCCGTGTGTTATAGTGTTAAAAAATACATGTATTCGGAAGCGGGAACAGTTGCCAGGTTATGGTATTTGCTGGAAGTCAGGGGTTCCTTTAACTTGACTACAGCGCATTTATAAGTGAAATCATCTTAAATGCAGATTAAAACATCAATCAATCCAGCCCTATATCCCTTTTTCAATGATATTTTAGTTTACAAATATATTTGCCCTTGTAACATTCCATGTACACATTTACAGAATGCTGGTGACCATGGTAAAATGGTAAGTTTCCATGGTTCTGTGGTTGTAGACTCTGGTTTGGGCAATCATTCTATCTTCAGTTACATCTTCCATATTTCAGGTGGCCCTTGACCAAATCACTAATCTTTGTAGGCTTAAAAAATTCTCACAAATGAAGAAAAACCAAATCTAAGCAACTATTGGCTTTCTCGTCATATAAAATGTGTAAAATTTCATTGCAAAATGCTTGTTAAATAGTTTAATCCTATAAACAGCAAGGCTTCCATACTTTAATTATAATGGTGAGTGCGACATTAAACATCAATCAATAATTGAATAAATCAATCGATTACTATTATATAGGCTTCATGTTTATTTCAAATTATTGTTAATGTTAAATCTATATATTATCAGACCATTGATTCCTATGACTGCTTTATTGTATTTTAATAATATATACTCTTCAAACATAAGCTGGGTGTCCGTGGCTCAGTCGGCAGAGTGATAATCTCTCAGTCCGACACAGGCTTCCATCAATAGGTCTGAATAAATCAATGGGTTGAATCACACTCAGACCAAATAAATTTGACAAATTTTTAAGTGGGTTATCGACCCTATTGCAGCAAGTGGATAATTTGCCAGGTTCTCTCTGAAGGTCTGGGGTTTTCTCCAGGCAAAGATCCTGGTTTCTTCCTTCAGACTTCAAGCTTTGATTGCAATTTATTTTAGAATGAAAATGGAAATTATATATGAAGCTGGTGTGGGTAGTATTATTATGAATGTAGAGAAAGGTTTAGGGTATTTTATATACATTTATGAATGCTAAAACACACAGGCATAATAGTTTTTTCACAACCTCTTATCTGGTCCAAGTTAAAACCCAGAGGATGAACAGTCTGTGATGTTTGAATTCACAAACTGTAGATACACATAATGAAAAGTATAATCTTTATCGAAAAACCTCCATATTACAGGTCTGTGTTAGATGGTTGTCAGGTACTTGTACTACATGCACCTTCAGAAATTCCTTCCCTGTGGAGACAGAGCCTTGAGCCTGTTTCATAAATTATTTTTTTTACATATCTCCCATGGCAATGTATCTTTACAGTGTAGATTGCCATGACATTTATGTAAAAACTTTGTGAAATAGGCTCCATGTTTCATTGCCCATACTCTGTACTGGTCAACACCCGCAATTATAAGTGAAATAATCTTAATTGTTGGGTAAGACACAGATCAATCAAGCCTGTTTTAAAGATCATTTTGCGAAATATTTTTACCCTTGGGCTGGGGGCATTGGGGATTTGCTTCCCTGACTTAGCAAGTAGGAACATTAGGTATGCAAAATACATTAGCCTTCCTGACGCTCTATGGTTTGTGCAGCCTTATTTAAAATGTGTGAGTGGGGGGGGGGGGGGGGGGGGGTCTTTTGTTGCTATTTGAGTGCAACGGTAAGCCCAAATCAATCAAAATACCGCTTCTTTCTTTGTATTTTCTGCCTAAGTAAATACCTTAAGCCATTCTCACCAATGGATCCCTCAAGCTTTGTAGTTTTTGGATTAGGTATTAATACTTCATGCATATATGGAAGTCTGGGATAAAACTCTTTCTATTTCTTTTCTTTTCTCTTGGGCGAATATGGGGCAAGGTAGCCTTGTTTATTTCTTTCTTTTGATCCAGTGAAAAACAATTTCCATCAAGCCATTTTAGATTTTGGTAAGCTGCCAGGTACTTGTCGAAGTTTAAGCGTTTCCTCGGGTTAATGAGCCCGGTTTCCTCCCCATATATGTGAAATAATCTTAAGTGTGCACAGTGACATAGAACATCAATCAATCAGTTTTGGGTAGGAATACACACATTGCAAGAACAATTGACCCAAACAAACAAACAGCCCAACTGGACAGTTGTTGAGATATCCCAAGGGAACGTTTATTGCTTAAATACCTTCCATTTCATCATTCTCTTATGATGGTTCATCATTTTCCATATTTTTTTCTGAGAAACCTGGCCTTATGTAATGTGATGTCATCACACAATTGGGTTGTTGACTGTTATAATATGTATGGCATACATGTACATGTACTCAGACTGTTTTCTATTTGTACTATAAAAACATCATTTGATTTAATTTCAGGATGTTGCTGTGTTGGAAAAGTTGATACAAGATGATGTGGCAGCTGCCAAAACTCCCGTTCTGTTAGTAGCTTATGCAGGTACACATACCAAAAGTATTCTTTTTTGTGGTGTTGAGGTCCTGGGTGGGTCAGTCACCTAGAGGGATAGTTTCTCAGTCTGATACAGGCGTTTCATCAATGGGACGCGGGTCGAAACCCACTCAGACAAAATAAACATTCTGAGTGGATTCTCTGGATTGCATATAAACAAGAGTTGCCAGCAATGACAAGTACAGTGTATTCCAAAGGTCTGGGGTTTACTCTGGGCAAAAAGCCTGGTTTCTTTCCCACTATTAAAACCTGGCAACGCCGCCATAGAAGGGAAATAATCACGAGTGCGGCTTAAAACATTGATAGTCAAATCATCCGTGGAAGTAGCCCTGCTTTTTTCCCCACTAAACCTGACATGTAATAGCAATCCATTTTTTTTGTCATCGAAATATCCAAATACTTGTTATTCCTTCTGTGCCTATGTGGGATGGTTGCCAGTTACCAACAGAAGGTCGTGGGTTTCCTCCGGGCATAGAGCCCAGTTTCCTCCGGCATAGAGCCCGGTTTCCTCCCACAATAAAACTGGCAAAGCCGCCATATAAGCGAAATAATCTTGAGCGCGGCGTAAAACACCAATCAATCAATCAATAAATCCTTCTGTGCCTCAGACTGTTGATTTATAGTATCCCCTTTGATGGGTCACATATTCAAATTCAGCGAATGAAAACAAATCTTGAGTGTGTTTTCACTTGGTTACCCAAAGTGAAATGTTTGCCAAGTACCTGTCAAAGGTCAGGTATTTCCTGAGGGCAAAGAGATCAATTTCCTCCACCGCCAAACCTGGCAACCTGAATATTAGTAAAGCATACATTTATAAAACATTTAACATAAAATGTCTGTAATAAATTTTGTAGATTATATCTCTCTTTTTTTATGTTACTCAGGTACACCCTTGCTTGGTCATGTTGATAACTTTGAAAGGTTACAAGTTTTGTGTAAAAACAACAACATATGGTTACATGTGGAAGGGTAAGTCACCTAATGGGGAACTATTTCTATGTATAAATGCACAATAGTAAGTTGTTCATACAAATACAATTAACCATGAAATCTATGCCTGCTTAAGTCAATATCGAAAGTGATTGTTGCCTGTTTAAGACTATTAGTGGTGGAATATATGCCTGCTTACTATAGTTAGCAATGGATTCTATACCTGTTTATAATTCAATAAGCGATGGGATCTATCATCTACATGTATGCATGTTTGATACAATTAACCATGGAATCAATGCCTTAAGACAATAACAAATGGAATCATTGTATGCTTTAGACAATAACCGATGGTTAATACTAACAAAATCATGTTTGTTTTTTTTTTATTTCAGCGACAATTTAGCAACCCTTGTGATGTTTTCTGTCCCTACTTCGATTAGTCCGGCGAAGTCAGGTGATAGTATGACAGTCCGACTGGGGAACTGGCTTGGAATCCCTGGCCTTCCTTATGCTGTATCCTTTTCATTCAAGCTTAATGCGTAGGTGGCTTATGCTACCTAAATTATCACTTTTTCTTCAATTTCGATTGTAAAGATAAATCAAGCAATAGGCCTGTAAAAACAGAACTTGCTAGTAAAGTAAACAAAAATTAAATAACCTAGACAAACTGTCAGGAATTTTAGACCTACGTTACTGCTTAACTCTATTCTAACGTACATCCTTAAAGCTGCTAGCCCTTCGGCTGGAGCATTGTGGTACTTTAGTCATGTATACGGAAATAGCAAAGAACATTAAGTATACCAAATACTTGTACCCTATCTGATGTTCTATGGTCTGTGGAGCCTAATGTCAAATTTAGATGGCGGTTGGAAAGGGTGTGCTTTTGTCCTTAGCCTTAGAACCTTAGCTATTGAGTGCGACGCTAAGCCCCAATCAATCAAAGCTGCTAGCACTGGAAAGTTTCTGATGTGTACTTGACTAAATAGGCAATATTTTATGTTTTAGCCAAGAATAACAATATTTTGTTGTGTTCATCTCATCCTTTCTAAATGTTATTATGGTTGCTTATTCTCAGATGTTAAGTGAGGATGTCATAGATAGCTTGTCTATCAAAAATACTGTTCACCTGCTGGTTATTTAGGTAACATAAACCAATCATATTTCTCCCCGAAAAGGTATATTCACAAGTCGGACATAAACCTCCCATGGATGGTTCCTGGGCTCCAATTTCACTCAGTCCAAGGAAACTTCAAAGATTTCTGAGTGGGATTTGCACTTGATCACCCTATGTGGAAGAATCATCAGGTATTCAGCAAGACTGGTGATTTCCAATGGCTTTTGGTTTCCTCCCCGTCTTAAGCTGGCAAAATTGTCTCATAAGTGAAATAATCTTAGGTGCAGGGAAAAACATCAACCAATTAATCAAATTTCTTCTGTAATTTCTTCTTAACCCATTTCTCAGACATTATACAAAAAACCTGATCCAGCTTTAGCCCATGCTATAGGGTTGAACACATTTAACCCCCAACTAAAATTGAGTTGTCTCCCTTTGTGGGTGTGTCTCCAGAGCCTTGGACATGATGGTATTTTAGAACGGGTATCAGGAGCGTGTAAACTGGTAAGTCCCCCCTTTCTGTGAGGCTCGCACCTTTGTTATTGTCTGTCTTTTACAGAATACATACAAATTCTCTAGATATTTCATGTGAATAGGTTGCTGTCGGCAGAGTGATAGTCTCTCAGTCTGACACAGGCTTCCCATCCATGGTTTGTGATTGCAAAGTCAACTCAGTCCAAATCCCATTCAGTCACTATGTGGAAGATTTGCTAGGTCACAGGAAAAAAGTAAAAATACACCTACATACACCAAAAATTTATTCACAACCTGCTGAATGGATAAGACACCTAATTTTTGTGTAGCCTGGGACACAGGTTCAATTCCTGATCTAGGCATTGTCCAAAATCTGCAGAAGAATTTCTGTCATTTTTCTACAAAGTGTATTCCCCTCCCCCACCCATCCCGAAAAGAAAAAGAATACTTTTATGTTCACTTGTTAAAGGTCATGAATAAAGTACTTACATATATAATATTAATTTTTTTCAACTGACATATTTTTTAACAATCCAAGAACAAACTGATGTTCCCTTTTAGGGATCCAAGAGCAAAAGTTTAGCTCATGTTTGCCAGAGGTTTTATTTTTAATAGACCCTTTCGGCTTAAGGATTGACGCTTACGCAGAAGCCTCGTTGTATGGCAAAATGACGCTATATTGAGTTTTTGGATCAATCTGCCGTCAGAATTGTGTTTATTTTGTCTATGACGTAATGCAAAAGAGGCGTGTCACAGCGAACGCAACAGAGAGATGACGTCAATGCCATACAATTCGAACAACGTAACCGTCATTCTAAGCGGAAAGGGTCTATAACCTGGCATCATGTAATGAGTTGCTTATTGCTTTTTAGGCTCAGGATATGTATGAGATGATCAAGGGTATTCCTACTGTCAAATATGTGGTAAGTAGAGATTCATCTTCACAATTGTATGGGGCATCATTTGCTCAGAATGATAGTCATTGTCCGACACAGGGCTCCCATTGACGGGTCGATGGTTCCAATACTGCCCAGTGCAAAGAAAAAATGAAACAAATTCTGGAAGAGTCGCCAGGTACTCTCTGAAGGTCAAGAGTCTCCTCCGGGCAAAGAGCCCTGTTTCCTCCCTCGCTAAATCTGGCAATGCAATCATACAATTTTAAATAGTCTTGAGTGTGGCGTTAAACATCAACCATCAAAAAGCCCAATTCACAATTGTAGCGTGGTCAATATGGCTGGCTATATAAATAAAACACTCCTCACCTTGAATCCACTGTTAAGCTATAATGAAGTGGACCAATTAACCACCATCATGTTAATGGGACTTCGTGAATGGGCAAAATAAGAAACAATCATGGTCACCCATTGTAGGGCTGCAAATGAGGACCTCTTGTAATCGTAAAGCAGGGCATAATTTTTAGCTTTCGTAGACCATTGATGTTCTGAAAAAAAAAACAGAATATTTATTAAGAAATCGAATATGCACTGATATGTGTATTTCATTGCACGATCAACCTAGCCTACCCAGTGGGGAACCTTCCCCATCGATACAGGGTGCCACAGAACAATGATTTTACAGAGTTGACAAAAGTGATATTATTAAGTGTTATTTTTTTTTCTATGTTTTCTATGACAAAAGTGATATTATTAAGTGTTATTTTTACCCCTCTGGCAAATTTTGCCGTTGCCTCCGTCGTCTGTCTGTCCATCTGTCTGTCCGTCTGTCCATTGGTCCTTGTAAACACATTATCTAAAAAAGTCTTTAACTTACAACTTTGAAACTTAATACATTTGTTTATAACAGCAAGTACAAGAAGCCTATTGAAAATCAATGCGCTCAGATGTTTTTTTCAAGAGTTATGCCCCTTACATTACCGCTGCTATAAAAAGCCATGTAAACACATTATCTAAAAAAGTCTTTAACGTACAACTTTGAAACATCACACATATGCTTAATACAGCAAGTACAAGAAGCCTATTGAAAATCAACGCGCTCGGATGTTTTTTTCAAGAGTAATGCCCCTTACATTACCGCTGCGGTAAAAAGCCTTGTAAACACATTATCTTAAAAAGTCTTTAACTTACAACTTTGAAACTTCACACATTTGTTTATTACAGCAAGTACAAGAAGCCTATTGAAAATCAACGCGCTCGGATGTTTTTTTCAAGAGTTATGCCCCTTACAATACCGCTGCGGTAAAAAGCCTTGTTAATACATTATCTAAAGAAGTCTTTAACTTACAACTTTGAAACTTCACACATTTGTTTAATACAGCAAGTACAAGAAGCCTATTGAAAATCAACGCGCTTAGATGTTTTTTTCAAGAGTTATGCCCCTTACATTACCGCTGCGGTAAAAATCCTTGTAAACACATTATCTAAAAAAGTCTTTTAATCACATTTTTAAAACTTTCTACATTTGTTCAACACAGCAAGTACAAGAAGCCTATTTAAAATCGACGCGCTTGGACCTTTTTTTTAAGAGTTATGCCCCTTACATGACTAAGCCAAAAACCTCCTTGTTAATGTGATGCATGTATGTGGAGTAGTTTTTCACTCGCAACAAATTGTCTGGAAAATAAATATATCTTCGGTTTCTTTGGCCCAGACCCGAGGGGTCCTGATGGCGATAGCCAATTATTTTTCTATGTTTTTTTTTTTACCAGACTAAAGAACCAGAAAAGAAGGAGGCAGATGATGAAGAATTCTCAGTGAAATCCTTGATATCAAAGGCCATTAATTTTATAGTGAGTACTAGTTTGCCATGATATAGGGATGATATTGTCCGAGGGGATGCTCAGTTGCTTGAGGCCTTGGTGCTTTCCGTTAAATTCCATTAGCCCATATTAAAAGGTCTGACTTGGGATCACTTTAAGCTATGTGGGATGGTTGCCAGGTACAATGTCCCTTGAAGTTCTCCTGTGTTATATATTTCATATACTATTTTACCCTAGGTTAGACCTGATGTGCTGATGGTGGGAAACATTGAATTGGTTCCATAGTTTTAAATGCTGGGGGGGGGGGGGGGGAATCAATGTCCGCTTTAGTTTTGGTATACGTTATACTATTTACAGGCGTCAAAACATGGAGAATGAATTTTTGTTGCAACAGGCTACCGAAACATTTAATTTCCTGATTTCTCTTTTTTTTATATTGCATTTTAATTCAAATAAAATGAAGTTATTATCTTTTTCTCTTTCAGCTTGTATTTGAGATTGTATCCCCCACTATAGTATTTAGATATTCACAGAAACCAGAAGGGATTGCCGGAGGTAACTGTATGATTCTGTTATTTACTCTTAAAATCTAGGGTCAGTGGCTCAGAACACCCTAAATGTATCTTTATCCCGACATAAAACTTTTTAGTCACTAGTAGGTGCTCATTCTATGGACGGATGAGATCTCTGTGCTACAAAAGCCTTTCTTTAATGAGGCGTGTGTTCAAATCTCTCTTTTATTAAAAAAAAAAGACAAAAATTTTAAAATATCGGAGAGGATTTTCCCTAGTTCAATTTTACCGAACTTATGGTGATATTATATATACCAACCTTCAGTCAACGAATTTGAAATGCAAGGTGGAAATGATGCTTAAATTACAAGCCATGAAAATATTATTGTAACTCATCGGTATGGACGATTCCTATGTAATATCACCATACGTTCGGTAAATTGAACTAGATTTTCCCCTGCTCACCCTATGTAGGAAAGTCGTTTTCGTCCGATGTAGTTCCATCCCCACTTAAGCTAGCAACGCCCGTCATATATATGTAAGTTGAAATACTCATGAGGGGATGTAAGACACCAATTAATCAAGTTCTGTGTCATTAAGTATGTCAAACTTACGTCCAAGCTCAACTCTGGTGCAATATTCCTTTCAATAAATTTGATGTCTTGATAATGATGAAAAAAAAAAGACTGTTGGCAAGGGTCTGCTTTGGTTTACGTATAAAAGCTTATTTGTGTTTTGTTTAATTTTGTTATAATGTGGAAAGGTATCACATTGGGTAATAATAAGTACATGTGTTTATTAGATCCTGTAGCACCCTACGCATTACCAGAAGAAGAAACTGACCAAGAGGAAAAGACAAAAGTTTATTACGATGCTCTTAATACATGGGTGAGTTTGCTCACTATGCAACTGTGTCCAAAAACATTGACACCGTATGCAAGTCTAAACGCGCACATGTTGAGTAAAGATCAGATCCGATGTTTTGCGTTTCAATCGTTAGGCTGTTCATTTTGACTGGGACTGGTTCACCGTTCAGTCTACTGTTTCACAACTGATCAGTCTTGATCTCCACTCACTTCGATGTAGGCAGTGATTGAAGGGAGGTACGTCATCACATTGTGTATGGTGGCACCAGACTTGGAATGACATAATACAAAAACATCATGCCAACACTGAAAAAAAATTATCACATGATGAAGTATTAGTTTCTGATTGCTGCGACCGTTAGACTGATTGGAGTAAAATAGAACATGCTCTTTCCTTGGGACCGTAAGACTGATGAGTTTACGGCCATTCAGATAAATCTTAAGGCCATTCACGGCGAAAAAAGTTCGACTGACTGATTTTTTGCAGATTTACTACCAACCGGAGCGTACTAAGGTTGGACCTAATCTGAACGTGACCTGAGTGTGACTTAATCCAAAGGTCCTGGAAACCTATACCTTCAACATAATGATAACACCAGTCACAAAGTACTGTTTATGTTAAAGTTATGGTTAATCTTCAATGAAATAGCTGTCAATTTATTATTGTATTTGGCTATGTATAAAGCCCAACGAAAGAAGCTGCATCAAAAATAATATTATCAATTACCACCCAAATCAACCCAGAAATGCCCTGATATACTGTAAGTGAAATCAACTTGCCCTAATTTGTATATGTTGTAGTTAGCAGATGTGTTGCAGTCAGAAAACCCAAATGTACAGGTAGATGTAGTTGATATAGATAAAGAAGGTGTCTGTATTAGATTTGCTGCTTTGGAGTCTACTAGAGGTTGGTAACATGTAACTTAATACTCAATAACTTCATATTCATTGATACTACATTAAAGTTGCTTGAACTGCCTTAGTTCTAATAGTTTTGTGTTAAAGTGGCATGAGCTGCCAAAATTCACACTTTTTTTCATTATTTCTGATCGACACGATAGTAAGAGGCTCTGAAGGCCATCGGAAAACTAAATGATTGGCATTGGAATGAGGAAAATCCATACACTATGTGGCCTGTACGAACCGAAAACGTGCTCGAAATGTAAACAAAATTTAAATCACCGGGACGACCATTCATTCATAATAAGCAAGAGTTAGCTCAAAACCATACTTTATCGTACATTTTTGAGAATAGAAGCACTAAAAAGCTTCTGAATTATATGTCTTGAGAAAAATAGCCAATAATTTCAACATTCTTTTTTAACGTCAAAATATCAACATTTTGGCAGCTCATGTCACTTTAAACAACTTGAGTGTAGCACAAAACATCAACCAATCAATGAACCATTAATACAAAATATTGAAATTCTCACCATTTTTTATAAAAAATTGAAAGCTTTTTAGTTCTACTGGTCTTGGCAATATATAGTTATTTTATGTTACTAAGGACTTTTCAAAATGAATGAATGTTCCTCCCTGTTATTTAAATAGTGTCTGTTTTCAAACACAATTTCAGCTCATGCAGGCCATAGACCTCAAAATTAGACCATAAAAAAATCATAGGCATACCAGTCACATTGACTTTCATAGACACCATATAGCCTTGTTATATTAGTTCGAATTCATTGTCCTGTGTACATCAGCTGTGTTTAGTTGATTTTTTTATGCATATATTTTTTTTTGTCAGTTCTCGGTACCACAAAAGAAGACATTGTACAGTTTGTGGAATGCCTAAAAACTCAAATGGTTTGTATTTATTTATTTATGACCCTACTAAATATTTTGGAAATATAAAAAAAAAACAATTGACATACAATACTGATATTGGCTACTCCTGTTGCTACTGTATATTGTACATGTACTTTAGCAATTGACGCATGACCATAAATTTGGATACACAACTGCATGCTATAACTGTATGTGTAAATTTCTGTCAGCGTTTGTTAAACAGGCCTTAGAAACCGATGATTTCAAAACATGTTGTTATGAATCATGGGCTGAATACAAAATATAAACTGGGATGAATCAAACATATATACATATTATAGATACATTTCTATAACATGATGTTTTTATTCTCTGTCTCCTCCAGTCTATACTGGATGCCACAGTACAACACAGAGAAAGTTTCCAGAGGATAGTTAATGAACAGCCCAACCTATGCCTTGTAAATATCCCCACATGGGCAGGCCTTGGTGCAGTGCAGTAAGTTTGTTGCTTTACATACCCGAAATTAACCTATAACTATCCGTTTGTCTACCTTCAAGGGATACAGCCTTGTCTTCTTCATTCAATTTACGACTTACAACATAACTTACCTCAAGGCCCGTTCACACGATGCAATTAGTTGTATACAACTTGTTGCATGCGTCAAGTTGCATGTTTTGAGTTGCATGGAACTCGCCGTTCACACACAGCCAAGTTGTATAAAACTCTGACTATCACATGACTGTAACAGTTTATTGTAAACAGGTTTCTACATGTATCTACTCCTGTCTGGGGAAAATATCCACTGTTTTTAATGTAAACAATATTCTGAATTTTTTGCGGCGAGTGTGCCTTTAAACTTACAACTTCGGTAAATTTAGACTGTCAATTTAAAGATCAAAGCCTAATGTAAATTTAAAGTCACAGCCTAATGTAAATTTACAGTCACAGCCTAATGTAAATTTACACTCATAGCTTACTGTAAATTTACAGTCATAGCTTACTGTAAATTTAGGCACAGCTTACTTTAAATTTATAGTCACAGCGTACTGTAAATTTATAGTCATAGCTTACTGTAAATTTACAGTCACAGCTTACTGTAAATTTATAGTCACATCTTACTGTAATTTATAGTCACAGCTTACTGTTAATTTATAGTCACAGCTCACTGTAAATTTAAACTTGCAGCTTACTGTGAATTTAAACTTGCAGCTTACTGTGAATTTAAACTTGCAGCTTACTGTGAATTTAAACTTGCAGCTTACTGTGAATTTAAACTTGCAGCTTACTGTGAATTTAAACTTGCAGCTTACTGTATTGTCTTTGGATTAATCGTTTTCAGTTGAATCATAGTATTGAATCTGGAGCTTTTCTTCTCTTGTGAAGAGCTTGACATCAGTAAATTTATTTAAACTCAAGTTAAAATGTTAAAAAGCACACAGACTCAATTACACTTTTTCATTTAACTACTTTATTTGTATGGAGACTCCATAAAATAAATACATACATGTACATTTTTTTCAGAAGAAAATTTTGGAGAAAAAAAAGACGATCTTGGATGAGTTTAAATTCCTACAATTTTAGATACTATGTGAATTAATGATTATTTTATATTCATTATTTTCAACTTACATTTACCTTGAAACATGTGGTGTTCATATATTATTCAAATTGGTATTCAACTTTTGGAAAAAATGGCTCTAATATTTTCAATTATTTTCATTTCTTAGTTGAAAATCCTTGATATGTGCCTGATATTCTACTTCACAAACAATAACTTCCTGTAGTTTTCCTTCTTTGTCCTGCATCCTGCAGATATAAAACAATATAGAATAATCTTATTACAAATAATTGGCCCATCATTCTCGGCAACATTATATTTCAAGTATTAATCTAAACAATAAACAGATTAAATAATAAAAAAGAATATCCCTCCCACCTATAAAAAAATAATACATTAAAAAAATTATTAAAGGAATAAAAATATCTAGGAAAGATGAGTTATACAACATACTGGGTTCCAAATAGTTAGTCTATCATTCTTAAAAAGGTGCTAACAACCTTGTTAATAAGAAAAAAAAGTCAACCTTAAAAACACCTACCAAGTTTGTGACAGTGTATTTCAGTGTATTTGGTAGAAATCAATCAAGAGATGGGTAAAATTTGCAAGTTAACACAAACACATCCTCTGAGGAAGTCCAGCTCTTCCATTCCAAACTCCTATTCCAGCTTCCCAGAGTCAAAATATTGTACTCTGTGTTAGTTGATCATCTGTTGATTGAAAATGGCTGGATATTAAATTGTGTCATAATCATATATCATCATGACACACTCTGACTGAATTATTTTACTTGAAATGTTGATGTACCTTAATTAATTTCTAAATTCACTTTAGATATACAACCAGATTGTTGAGGGTGAAAAACTCCCCAGAAAAATAAAAATCGAAAATGTCACGTGAATACATGTTGCAATTTATAAAATTTGATTTTAAAAACTCCATCCACTCTCTGGAGCCCCATTGATAAAATATAGGTCAAAGATATTTTTAGGACAGTTTTCATAACTGGCGGTGAAACAAACTTCTAGTCGACTGTCGCTGTCCTCCTACTTTTAAGTTTTAAAATTAAAACGAAGGACTCTAAGAGTCGCTGTGTCTGTGAAACTAACAGTTTAAGTCTAACAAAGGCATGCCATGACAGTACGCTGTACGCCGTAGTTGAAATTAAACATTTTACGGCGAAAGACAAAAACACTACCGTACTAGAATATTGTAATGTGGAAAATAACTGGCTTCACTTACCTGGCTTTCCATTCTCACTAGCGTGGCTGCATGCGTTTATGCTTTTCTCTCTGGTCTCATTTTGAACACACAAGTTTCCTAGAATTTCTTGATCGGCAAAATAATTCATAAATCGCTTGATCTCATGTTTAGAAAGGCTGGTTATTTTCATCGGTACGATCGGGCGCCATGTTTATCGCGAAATGACAGAATAAAAATACCACGTGACAACAAAGTACATTTTGATTGGTCAATTACGTACAACTTGTCGGATGAAATAGAGCCGATCCTAATTCGTACAACTCGCTTGCAACAGATTTCATGCGTCAAAAGTTTGACCGATTTGACAGTTCACACGCTGAAATTTGACGCATGCAACAAGTTGTATACAACTAATTGCATCGTGTGAACGGGCCTTAAGCGAACTAATCTTGTATGCTGTATCCAAAAAACCTAAGACAGCCAACCAGTCATTTCATCTCTTCACAGGTACATCCCGGATAGGTGGGTGGAAACGGCAAGTGATCTTCCCGAGGGTGGAAGAAGGGATGTCAATAACATTAACTGTGAGATTGTCTACAAACTAAAGGCAAATGACACAGCGTTTTCATTAGGTAATTAATTTAATGTCTGCAGTGAATATCCGTTTCTGTTTTAAAACAGCATTAAATTTTCAGAAATGTGAAGCGCTATCTTTTGGACATTTTCTTAGAAGTAACTGTTATACTTATCTCAAACTGGCAAATTTAAGTACCCCATACTTAACTGTTTCTGAACCGCCCAATTCATATGGTAGTGTTGGGTAGTTTTTTATTTAAGCCCCCATTTTAGGGCCGAAGGTGTTCCTTGAGCCAGTGTATTTTAAATATGCTCTATTTCCATTATAAGAGCTCGAATCGGAGGCCCATTTGGTAGTGTAAGTGAGTCAGCCTTCGTTTCACTGTAATACACAGGAATTCAGACAAAGAAAGAAGAAAGGACATTAATAATTTGATTAAACACCGTTATTTTGATTTTTGCTATCTGATGTAAAATCCATAGAAATGTTTTGATATAATGGCCTGTCTACAGTTTTCTGTACACTTTCCCATTCATAAAACATTATGCCTGTCCCAGAAATCTCATGAGAGTGGGGCAATGGTTCCTCCTTTTAGCAGAGAGCAAAACAAGGGGGATCACTTTTCTTTCATGGAAATAAAACGTATTAGAAAAAAGAAAATTAAGTGATTTACTTACATATTTTTTAACACTAAAACACACAGGCACAGGGAAAATCTTATTGTATAAAATAACCATGGAGACAAGTTTCTTATTGTGTTAAAAATGGGCGTATCATTTAGACCATTATACCCCATCATAAGTTACTTATACAGCTATTCTACTTGTATTTTAGGCGATACAGATGAAGGGTTGTCCTGTATACGGTTTGGGTTAATAACAGCTGAGACTGACGTAGAAGAGTTACTCTCACTGGTCTACTCAGTCGGGAAGGAAGTGGAGGAGTCCTCACAGGTAATAATAAACCCAAAGTAATCCCCTTTTGTTTCTGTTGGTCTAATAGAAAAGGGACCATGGTGGTTATGTCTGCAGAGTAATAGTCTTTCGCTTCAACGCAAGCCTTCCAGCGATGGGTCAAGGAACCGAATCTAACTCATTCGGAGTGGCGTTTTCACTTGATTGTCCTATGTGGAAGGGCCCGTAGGTTCTTCCCAAAGGTCAACGGCCTCCTTAAGCCAAAGAAACTGGTTTTCTCGCCCCACTTAACCTGACGAGGCTGTCATAGAAGTGAAATAATCATGAACGTGGCATAAAACATCAGTGAATCTATTGCTCTCCCAGTTTTGTATTCTGACTGAAGGTTTTCCTTATGGAATGACTGGTAGAGGATTACATTAATATGAAAAAAGATTATTTCGTCGCAGATTTTAGGTATACATATTATTTGTTTTAAGAAGAATGAAATTTAATTTTATAAGATAGTAGATCGGAGCAAAAGAAAATGAAAGTACTCAAGTTCTAATGAGAAATGATTAAGGCATCGCCACGAAGTAAGTTGTTTATGAACAACACAAGCTTTCGACACCTGTACCGGTGTTGCCTTAATCATTTCTCATTAGAATGGAACCCACGTTTTAAGAGAGTTTCGAACATTTCTTACTCAAGTTCTTTTAGTTCTCAACATATTCTCTGTAATTAATTATCCTTTGAAATTTACAATAAGACTTTATTTTTTTTAATTTTAAAATTGGATTTGGGATTGTACATATGTTATGTGTGTGTTTGTTACAGTACATTGAACAAATGTCAGAAGTGATCAGACAGAGTATTGAAGATGCAAATAAAGAACTACAAAAGGAAAATGAAAATAAATTGATGCAAGAGGTATGTCTAGCTCACAAGGATAGGAGGAGGGAGGGGGAGTGGCTGTCCTGGCTGGTATCCCACTCTGACATGGTTTTCATTGGAACCAAACCGTTTTTTCTCCACGGAATAGTGTTGTAATGCCCCAATGTAACTGGAGTTGCCTTGAGTGCTGTATAAATATTGCATAATGTTACAGAGTTGGCAGGCAATCACAGAAGGTCGGGGGTTTCCTCTGGGCAAAGTGCCTGATTTCCTCCCCCACTAAACCTGATAACACCGGCATACAAGGGGAATAATCTTTAATGTGGGATAAACTATCAATCAATCAATATTACAAAATATTACACAATCAATCTGGTGCATCCGTAAATCAGTAGTCTATCTATTCTATCCTAATTTGGAGATACATATTAGACTGATGTTGAACTATGTTTCTCTTTACAAACTTGCAATTCAGGGTGTCCTGCGTCAAGTGCCTATTGTCAGCTCATTATTTGGAGATACATGTTGAATTGATATTGAATTATGTTTCTCTATACAAACTTGCAATTCAGGGTGTCCTGCGTCAAGTGCCTATTGTCAGCTTATTATTTGGAGATACATGTTGAATTGATATTGAATTATGTTTCACTTTACAAACTTGCAATTCAGGGTGTCCTGCGTCAAGTGCCTATTGTCAGCTCATTATTTGGAGATGCATGTTAAATTGATATTGAATTATGTTTCTCTTTACAAACTTGCAATTCAGGGTGTCCTGCGTCAAGTGCCTATTGTCAGCTCATTATTTGGAGATACATGTTGAATTGATATTGAATTATGTTTCACTTTACAAACTTGCAATTCAGGGTGTCCTGCGTCAAGTGCCTATTGTCAGCTCATTAATAAACTGGTTCTCCCCTCCTCCGAAGGATGTTATGAAAGGTCGGACATTTAACATGAATTCAGGTAAGACATATACTCATAGTAATCAAACTAATAGTTTCTTTTGTGTAGAATATTTAAAGATTCCATTTCATTCGTGGCTCAGTTGTTAAATGATAGCCTCCCACTGCCAGCATTTTATAGGCTATGATTGATGGGCCGCAGGTGTGAATGCCACTCAGTGCAAGGAAAAAATTCTGACTGGTTGTTTGAGCCCTGTGTAAAATGGAGCTGTCAAAAACACCAGATGACACAAATAGAATAGATTGATTGATTGATTGTTTGGTGTTTTACGCCGCGCTCAAGATTATTTCACTTATATGGCGGCGTTGCCAGTTTTATTGTGGGAGGAAACCGGGCTCTATGCCCGGAGGAAACCCACGACCTTCCGTTGGTAACTGGCAACCATCCCACATAGGTCGTTCGAGTGAAAACCCAGTCAGAAAATTTTCCAATTTTTTGGACTGAGTGGGATTCGAACCCGCGACCCATTGGTGGAAGGCTGTTTGGATTGAGCGTCCAACGCTCTACATGTACCTACTGAGCCACGGAGGCCCCCCAAATAGAATAGAGCATGCTGTAAAACATCAGTCAATCAACTGTGATTGGAAAAAGTTCAGCGTCTGTCTGCTTATTTGAAACCCAGCCTGTTTTAAAATTTGTACCATAAATTCAGATTGAATTCTTATTACATTAGCTTACTTTTGATTGTTTTAATTTTTCGTCAGAAGTTAACCGTGTTCCCTCTCCAAATAACCTAGCCGAGAAATCTTGGCTCTGCCGAATTTTTTTGTTTCCGTGTTCGTCATAGCCAAGATCACTTCCATAGTAAAAAAGTGATATTTGTTAAGGAGACCCGCCGAAAAAATCGGCGGCGCAAATTTCTCAACAAATAAGCAAAGAATAAAACATTTACCACTGCATTCCGATAGTACAGACTACGAAGAAGGACGAACACGGAAACAAAAAAATTCGGCAGAGCCAAGATTTCTCGGCTACAAATAACCCAGACCACTATGGCATATTCAGTTAAATAATCAGGATTATGGTGTAAAGCATTAAACAGTCAATGCGTTTCAAATGCTTGGTTTTATGAAGCCAAGGGGTCTATACTTATTTTAACATTACTCTCCTCATCTGTGTTAACCCGGCATGATTTTTTTCTTTTTTTAAATTTTTTATAACTGTCAATTTACTCTTTGTTCATAAGGCAAAATAGAGAGCACGGAGACAACCTACAAATATCATATGCAAATTCAAGAACAAAGTAGTCCTACGTCCCCCAACTCCAATAAACCCAGAATGAAACGTGTTTCCGGAAGCAGTGTATCATCTGAGACTGGTTCTAAAGTGGGCGGAGCTTCTCCACCTGGAATAGTTACGGCAGCAAGTTCACAACCTGATGTGGTCCAAGAAGCTGTTAGCAAGGATACAGCTAACAATGAGGAAATTCAAAAAGAGGCTGTGAATACACCGACGGGCACCAATGTTGAATTGGCAGAAGATGCGGCTAAAGCAGTACCTTGTGAAGAGTAAGATTCTACTATCCATCACCTCTTGCATGTATGTTGTCTACCATTAATTTAATCCAGAATTAAGTGGCATGAGCTGTCAAAATCATGATATTTGTCAGAAATTTTACCCAAAATTTGACGATTAAAAGCTCGCTAGTGCTACTAGACTTGAAATAAATTTATTTAGACATAAGCTAGTTCAAAACTTTACTTTAACTTACGTTCATGCCACAGGCATTTGAATTTACTTTCAGTGTTAAGTTATGGTGTTAGACACGAAATAAATCACGAGATCCATTAGGCGCGAAAATAGAAACTGTCTGTCATCAACATAATGAAATATCATGGGTTTTAGTTTATTCCAGCGACTTATGATTGGGTATAAAGGTCTATATGATATACCTCTTTTTAACACAATTAGAAACTTGTCTCCATGGTTATTTTAGACAAGAAGATTTTCCCTGTGCCCGTGTGTTTTAGTGTTCATAAATATATTTCAGTTAGTCAGAGAAGATTTTCATCATTTCAATGAGAATCATGAAATTATTAATGAAAGTATGAATTTTGGCGACTTAATGCCACTTTAATGGGCCAAAGCGAAAATTTTGTTGAAACAATATTAGCTAATTGTTAGTCATTTCTGTCAAGAAGAGTGAAATAGAAGCTTTCTACATATATTAATTGTGGAGTCATACAGGTAGTTTTCTATAAACAACAAAAACTCTGTTTGTTAGCACACGTTTTCAGGTTGAACAAGTTACTGCCGTTACCAACATTGTTTATTTCAACTTCAATCTTTTTTAAAAATAATTTTTACACTCTAAATGTCTGACAAGAATATTTTCGCCTGAAAATGTGTTTATTGACCTGTTTTTTTTTTTCAGATCTGAAAATCCAGCTATGATTGAACAGAAGTCCTGAAAGTGACATTCACCGTATCCAAAGACTTGTATATTGCTAATTTGCCATTTAGAGGGGGTTAAAACGCTTCAAAAGCTCACAGATTAGTTGGGATCTAAATAAATGTTTATTTATTAAAATATATATAAAGAGCTGATTTGTGATGTCATTGCCAATAGCCATCTGCTATCATGGTTCTAAACAACCCCAAGTTTTGTAGACTCTAGCATCTGTTTTACTTTGTATTCCGCTGTCTTATAAAGTCTCGATAAAACACAGCCAAAGTCACATCATACATGACCTCTCATGTGTGCATGCACACTTCAAGCTAAGTTGAAGATGCTCTGCTTGCCCTGTGACATGATACACAACTGAGGTCGCGTATGATGTCACTGCACAGAGCTAATAAATTTCGATAACAGCTGCAAAAAAAAGTAAGGTGAATGGAATTAAAATGTTTTACCCTAATTTTTTGGTTTTTTTTTGGTCTGACCTGTTCATGCTTAATGCAAAATGGGATATATTAACCTAAGTTCATAAATCTTTTAAGCATACAAACGTTTTGTAACCAGCACTAACTTTTGTTGTTTACAATCAAGATGGCTCCATTGCTATAGGCAAAGAATAATCACTTTCGCTCAAAATGACATGGTTACAATATATGTTAAATATATATATATTATATGGGATTGTACAGAAGGGAGTCGACTCAAAGTCACCATATGTCTCTTATATAGCTGGGGGTTTTGATATATAGTTTGGGGGGAAAAAAGGCTGTATTTCATTATTATGATTGCAAGTGGGGAAATTCTGATTGTTTTTGGTATGTATTAAAATTATATGTATAGACTTATTTATATGCATTTTATACCATCTGTCATTTTTATTCATCGGTGGTATGATGGCAGGAAAAATGCTTGACTGCAATTGTCGAATCGCAGAATGACAGCATTTGACTGAATATAGAAAAACATAAGTTAAGGCTTTGTTGTGTATTCATCTTTCGCTGTTTTGGTTTCGGATGATCTCCGAGAGCTTTAAATGACATTAATGTGACATGAGCTGCCAAAATGTTAATACTTTTCAATTAAAAGAAAATTTTTAAATTTTCGGCCATTTTTTTTTACACAAGTACAACTTGCAAGCTTTTTAGTGCTGCTATTTTCAAAAAATATGTTAAAGTGGCATGAGCTGCCAAAATGCACACTTGTTTTCATAATTTCTGATCGTTGCGACAGTAAGAGGTTTTGAAGGCCATCGAAAAACTAAATGATTGGCGTTGGAATGAGGAAAATCCAAACTGTATGTGTCCTGTAGGAACCGAAAACGTGTTAAAAAAGTAAACAAAATTTAAATAACCCGGACAACCATTCATTCATTCTAAGCCAAAGTTAGTTCAAAACCATACTTTATCGACATTTTCGAGACTAGAAGCACTAAAAAGCTTCTGAATTATACGTCTTTACAAAAATAGCCAATAATTTCAACATTCTGTATTAACGTCAAAATATCAACATTTTGGCAGCTCTTTAAAGTAGTGTTTAAAACTATCTTATTCACACCCTAATCCTCTAATATTTTGACGAGTTCAAACCGTTTTATTTTCATCAAATTTATGGAAAAGTGTGAATTACAGCTTATGTCACTTCAAACATCATTACTGGGCCTGTATATGGGGATGAACTAATTTTGAGGTAAATCTTTTATTATATATTTGGTGCGTTTGTTGTAGGTTCAATTCTCACTATTGTAGGCTGTGAATACTTAAACAACTTAATTTGTGGCATATTTACTTTGAACCCCACTTTGTCCAAGGAAAAAATAATACGTTTTGATTTCGTCCCCCTGTGTGGAATTGTTCATGTGGGTTTCCTGGGGAAATAACACTTTGTCCTCCCTGACTTAACCTTGTAACGCCGCCATATAAATAAAATAGTCACGAGGCTTAAAAATGTTAAGATATGCTGTATTTCGTCGTGGTGTAGAGCCTAATTCACCCCACCCGGGGATTGGCTTGATATAAAAGAAAAGTCTTCATTTTAAATCACTTCAAGGTATTAAAGAAAAGATTCTTAATATTTACAAAATACAAGGCTGTCGGTTATTTCTCAACACATTTACTCCAGACGTAACTTTGCGCCTTGTCTTAACTGTAAGGTTGGACTTCCGTGAGTCGTTAAAAATGGCACCCTGTACTGCAGTAAATTGTAATGATGTGTTTCCACGGACCTGCGTTAACGCGTGGGTTGACGGATGCGATTGTTTAACGGATAGGATGAATTGTTTCCACGGACTTGCGTTAACGCATGCGATCGAGAGTACGATCTGTTATAAGGTTACGGTCAAAAGTCAAGGTCATATCCTTGACAAAAAAATTAAAGTTTTTTCGGTTTGGAGAAAGAACATGAATAAGTGGACATCTACATAGCTTTTTGATACAAAATACATCTAGCACACAAATAGTCAATAAAAATGAGTAAACAAACCCAATCGGTGTTTTCTGTGGATTTCGATCTGACCGCAAAAGGTCATCAGGGTCGGAAAACCCCTTCAATAACGTCATGATCAGCGAAATCCCTCGTCTGTTACCTCGTCCGATGCATTAAAAAATCTCAGTCTGTTAACGCGTGGGTTAAAAACTATTGGACTGGCCATGGAAACACTATAGTGTATTTCTGTAGTTCCCATTCTTTAGGGAAAATCGCATCCGTCAACGCACGCGTTAACGCATGTCCGTGGAAACACACCATTACTCTACTATAAACGTTGTAAAACCATAAAAATATGTAAATGAAATATGGATATGTTTGAGATTAGATTAAATTGTTGGGATACAAATTAACATATTTGTAAGTTGTATAATATATTAATAACAAACTTTCATAATGTTATGATATTTTTACCATTCCTATATGTTTTGTTTTTCCGTATGATTTTCTGAAAGGCAATACCCTTATTAAATTTATACGTCCCCGAAGATTTTTTTTTATGGTTTTGAATAAGGATGTGTCATAAGTCATGTTTGCTCATATGTGTGGTTATTAAGGTTTAGCAGCATAAGAAAGTACAACATAAGAGTTTTCCGTTGATACCAAACTTGCAAATGTTTATTTAGGTAAGTTTTAGAGGCTGCAAAAAGCTCCAAACTGTACTCCTACATCGCGGTTGTTTGAATTTTGTCCGTTATTCACACATATTTCCGGGTCGAGGGGGTTCATGCAATGGACTATATACGTGGAGTGGAGGTCACGTGCTATTTCATTTGCTTCAAACGCCGCAAATTACTAGGAGATGGCGCAATTGCAATCCAGATCGGTCATGCACGCGTCCATCACTCAGTATTGGGTGGATCCAAACCAGCCAATGAGACATGTCCATTCCACATATATAGTTCATTGGGTTAGTGATAATATTTCTTATTTCAAAGTCAACGTCCAAAATAAGTGAGTATTTTGAATACAATTTGAAAATAAGAAAACTTTTAAAGTATGAACCGAACGAAAATAAAAAGTAAGTGAAGCAAAATACACCAGGGGGAGTCGAACCCTCGACCTCATGTTTCCTAGACAGGCTATGTGGGATGGTTGCCAGTTACCAGCGGAAGGTCGTGGATTTCCTCCGGGCACAGAGCCCGGTTCCCTCCCACAATAAAACTGGCAACGCCGCCATATAAGTGAAATAATCTTCAGCGCGGCGTAAAACACCATACAATCAATCAATCCTAGATAGGCGTTTCTTTACTCCGCACTCCAGATTAGTAGTACACTTATAGGTTACATAACACAGTTTCTTTTCCCATTTGCGGTAATGTTAACGTTTTGATTTGTGGCTAGTAACCAAAATCGCCTTAAGACTTTTCTTTACCATTTTCAAATAGATCAACAAATGAGAAATCCTTTACAACCAAATCAAGTCTGGGTGTTTTGACCTATATGGCGGCGTTGGCAGGTTTAGTAGGGGAGGAAGCCGGGCTCATTGCCCGGAGGAAAACCCCCGACCTTCTGCGAGTACTTGGCTACTCTTCCACATACGGCGACCGAGTGAAACATCCACTGAGAAACTTTTGAATGTTTTTATTTCCTTTGAGTGGGATTCGAAACCGCGCTGCATCGATGGACTGAGGGACGATCACTCTAACCCACTGGACTCTCGTGGCCCCCTTGAATTTTAATTAGAACCTTGTCATACAGCAAAAGAAAAGAGTAAAAGGCGCCAGGGGGAGTCGAACCCTCGACCTCCTGTTTACTAGACGGGCGCTCTAACCAACTGAGCTATGGCGCCGCTCTTAGTGTTTGGACCATCCACATTTTCTGATCATCTGTATTGGCTTGACATAGCTTTACATAGCTAAACAAGTGATTGAGGCCAAACTGCAGCTAGTGCCTCTAACATTCCTAGTAACACCATATTACTCCTTACACAGTCAATGCACTGTCGCCTGAATCCCACATCGGTGGTAAATTCAACCAGCGGCTGGTCTAAACCATTGTGCAATCTTCCCTATTTAAAATAATTCCAGCGGACCAGAAAAAAAAAAGTTTCCCGAGTAGTGGATATTTTGAAGACGATATGATCGTAAGAACACTTTTTAAGTATGAAGCAAACGAAAAAAAAAGGAAGTGAAACAAAAGGCACCAGGGGGAGTCGAACCCTCGACCTCCTGTTTACTAGACATGCGCTCTAACCAACTGAGCTATGGCGCCAGCCGTTCTTGCCAGAGTTACATTAAGTAGAGATCAGGAAATACAGCTTGTTTTGCGGTCATATAAACGTTTCTTTCAATGGCTATTTACCTAAGTATCGTCAATTTTTTTTCAGTTACATTTCCAAGTCTTGGAATTCTTTGATCTCAAGCACAAATCAATTTCCAACATTATCACACAAAATGGCTCAAGAATTTGAATTGATTGATTTATTGGCGTTTCTTTATTCCGCACTCCAGATTAGTAGTACACTTATAGGTTACATAACACAGTTTCTTTTCCCATTTGCGGTAAAGTTAACGTTTTGATTTGTGGCTAGTAACCAAAATCTCGTTAAGACTTTTCTTTACCATTTTCAAATAGATCAACAAATGAGAAATCCTTTACAACCAAATCAAGTTGACATAGTGCATGCCGGTTTCAAGCTACACACAATTTAACATGGGTACCGCCATTTTGACAGTTTTAGGCTTACTTATTCTAAGCCAAACTTTGTGGTATTTTCTAAATTGGGTGAACATTAGAAAAAAACACACAAAAATCTGTTATCAGGCATTGATTGAAAGCTTAAAGTATGTACAGTAGACCGGCGTTAGTTTCATTCCAATATTCAAATAACCCAGATACCAAACTATCACTATGTAAGCCACCTCCTAGCTCTAGCATACCCGAAATCAATTTTCATTGGCTGAGAAAACACAAACTGGGTGTTTTGACCTATATGGCGGCGTTGGCAGGTTTAGTAGGGGGGGGGGGGGGGGGAAGCCGGGCTCATTGCCCGGAGGAAAACCCCCGACCTTCTGCGAGTACTTGGCTACTCTTCCATATACGGCGACCGAGTGAAACATCCACTGAGAAACTTTTGAATGTTTTTATTTCCTTTGAGTGGGATTCGAAACCGCGCTGCATCGATGGACTGAGGGACGATCACTCTAACCCACTGGACTCTCGTGGCCCCCTTGAATTTTAATTAGAACCTTGTCATACAGCAAAAGAAAAGAGTAAAAGGCGCCAGGGGGAGTCGAACCCTCGACCTCCTGTTTACTAGACAGGCGCTCTAACCAACTGAGCTATGGCGCCGCTCTTAGTGTTTGGACCATCCACATTTTCTGATCATCTGTATTGGCTTGACATAGCTTTACATAGCTAAACAAGTGATTGAGGCCAAACTGCAGCTAGTGCCTCTAACATTCCTAGTAACACCATATTACTCCTTACACAGTCAATGCACTGTCGCCTGAATCCCACATCGGTGGTAAATTCAACCAGCGGCTGGTCTAAACCATTGTGCAATCTTCCCTATTTAAAATAATTCCAGCGGACCAGAAAAAAAAAGTTTCCCGAGTAGTGGATATTTTGAAGACGATATGATCGTAAGAACACTTTTTAAGTATGAAGCAAACGAAAAAAAAAAGGAAGTGAAACAAAAGGCACCAGGGGGAGTCGAACCCTCGACCTCCTGTTAACTAGACAGGCGCTCTAACCAACTGAGCTATGGCGCCAGCCGTTCTTGCCAGAGTTACATTAAGTAGAGATCAGGAAATACAGCTTGTTTTGCGGTCATATAAACGTTTCTTTCAATGGCTATTTACCTAAGTATCGTCAATTTTTTTTCAGTTACATTTCCAAGTCTTGGAATTCTTTGATCTCAAGCACAAATCAATTTCCAACATTATCACACAAAATGGCTCAAGAATTTGAATTGATTGATTTATTGGCGTTTCTTTATTCCGCACTCCAGATTAGTAGTACACTTATAGGTTACATAACACAGTTTCTTTTCCCATTTGCGGTAAAGTTAACGTTTTGATTTGTGGCTAGTAACCAAAATCTCGTTAAGACTTTTCTTTACCATTTTCAAATAGATCAACAAATGAGAAATCCTTTACAACCAAATCAAGTTGACATAGTGCATGCCGGTTTCAAGCTACACACAATTTAACATGGGTACCGCCATTTTGACAGTTTTAGGCTTACTTATTCTAAGCCAAACTTTGTGGTATTTTCTAAATTGGGTGAACATTAGAAAAAAACACACAAAAATCTGTTATCAGGCATTGATTGAAAGCTTAAAGTATGTACAGTAGACCGGCGTTAGTTTCATTCCAATATTCAAATAACCCAGATACCAAACTATCACTATGTAAGCCACCTCCTAGCTCTAGCATACCCGAAATCAATTTTCATTGGCTGAGAAAACACAAACTGGGTGTTTTGACCTATATGGCGGCGTTGGCAGGTTTAGTAGGGGGGGGGGGAGCCGGGCTCATTGCCCGGAGGAAAACCCCCGACCTTCTGCGAGTACTTGGCTACTCTTCCATATACGGCGACCGAGTGAAACATCCACTGAGAAACTTTTGAATGTTTTTATTTCCTTTGAGTGGGATTCGAAACCGCGCTGCATCGATGGACTGAGGGACGATCACTCTAACCCACTGGACTCTCGTGGCCCCCTTGAATTTTAATTTTTTTTTTTTTTTTTTGTGAAAAAAAAGTTTATTCCCATTATGATGTACAAATCAATTACATGTAATTACATTACAGTTGTTGCAAGACAGCATAATAAAAACAATTATCACAGATGAGGTTGCTGTCTAGATATACAATTTTACTTCAGTGTTAGATACTTATTTTAAAGTTATTTTAAGTTTGTTATCATGGATTTTACAGAATACTTTGTTTTTGCACCAAATTTGTTTGAATTCCCTCTCAGGAAGTCGGAAGAAATCAACATTCATTCTTAATTTAATCATCGATTTAGCAGTCATTGCAATAGTTTTACAATTTGTTGTTTTTCCCTCAAACACTGCTTTATTTCGATTGCACCAAATGGAAAACTGCAATACATTAACAAGGTATAAACAGATATCATAATTAGATTTGTCTAGACTTGCAGTAAACTTCTTAAAAATGAGAACTTGTTCACTCAACATAGGGAAATAACCGACATACAATACAAACAATCGTTCAAATATGTTGAAAACCTCAGATACAATTTTACAATTAACAAATAAATGTTCCGTTGTTTCTGATGCCCCACAAAACACACAAAGGTCATCAGTTGCCACATTCCTTCGCAACAATCTTTCTTTTACAGGAAGAATGTCATGGACTAGTTTGAAACTAAAATTAATCAAATTATGTTCTAAAAATGAATTAAAAACAGACTTCCATATGGTGGACCAGTTATACTGTGGATATCTAGTCATAATACGTGGGGCAGTCAGGTTATTTTTAAGCAAACAATCGTAAATATACTTTGTTTTAAACGCGACAGAAGGTAAATGTTGACAAGAGTAAAATTCTTTCCAGGCATTTAAGGCAAGCTTGTAAAATTCGGGCAAATTGGGATTATGTGGCTTATTACATTTAGCAAATCTTGGACAAATATCACGGAGGGATAAACCGAGCCAGTAGATTGCAAAGTATGTCCAATCTGCTGTCGAACCATAAATCAATTTTAAGATATGTTTGACAGCAAATGACTTATATTTAACATTGATGTTCTGAGTATTAAGACCACCTTCAAAATATCTGTTGTATAAGACATCTCGTTTTATTCCCTCCGGCTTGCCGTCCCATAGAAACTTAAAAACAGACTGTGTACATCGTGTGATACATTTAGGGGGTAAAAAACAGCATTGCAAGGTAAACCATAAACTACATAATGCTACAGAGTTAACAAGAACAGATTTTCCTTTAAAGGAGGGGAAATCTCTAGAAAAACATAGGGATAATCGTCGATAACAACCTTCAAAGTACTTAAAACATTTCACGTCAATTACCCCCAGTGACCCTCAAGCTAATAAAAGCAGACAGAAGTATGTCCTTTCAGTGGCTTATCTGTGTAGCCATTTTTCCGTTTTAGGATGACGTGATGTTGGTATAGCTATTTTTAGATCAATAATGACGTATTTTTACCGCTCTCTAATGTATAAGGGTAGATTTAGGTCCAAAAAAACATGGCGACAAATTTGAAGTGGGAAGATTGTCTCCGAATATATAGGTCAGTATGCAACCGCGCGCCATTACTTAGCTAGCCATTGGCTAAATTGCATCCCATGACTACTCTATAACGCACCACAATTTTTATTCAACAATAATTGGATAAAACTAATGAAAAAATGGTGGCGGCCTTGGGAATGGCCTATGGAGCTTATTCTCTATTGAAACGCCAGCTTCAAATTTCGATTATTCACTTACGAGAGGATAAAACATACATTGGACAGTTGTTTTGGACTAAATGAACTCTACTCTTTCCATCTAAACTAGTCTAAAGCTAAGATTTTCTTTCCCTTTAAGCGTCAGAAACCTACTCTTCCAAGATGTTACATTTGTTGATACCTTGTTAAAAACATGGTCAGAGTTTAACTGTTTCTGATTTTTACCAAAATATATGCCACATATTTTAACATTTTCTGACAGAGTAACACCCATTCGTGAAATATCAGTTTGTTCCCAATTACCAATCGGTAGTAAGTTAGTCTTTGACAAGTTCAGTTTGGACCCAGAGACGCTACCGAAATTATCAGCTAAATATATAACTTGTTTTACAGACGATTCGTTTGATAAGATGACCGTTGTGTCGTCTGCGTATGCTGACACTTTTGCCTCTTTGGTGGTTCCAGGCATCCGTACACCTTTAATCTGATTACAATTATTTACAGCTTGAATAAATGGCTCTAACGACAATATGTACATAAGTGGTGACAATCCACACCCCTGACGGACACCGCGTGATAAAGCAAACTCTTCAGTGATGTGGCCGTTAACAATAACTTTACTCGTTATATCTTTATACAGTATTTCTACCCATTTACAGAACTGAGGGCCAAAATTATATTTTTGTAAACAACTAAAAAGGAAAGACCAACTCACTCTGCCAAAGGCTTTCTCCTGATCTAAGTTTAGAAAACAGGCGCCAAGATCCTTCTGTTCTACATAATCATATACATTGCGAAATAAATGAAGATTATCAAAAATAGTTCTCCCCGGAATACCACATGTTTGGTTTTTTCCAACAATCGATTCAATGACATTTTTTAATCTGTTACATAATGCCTTGGACAGAATTTTGTAGTCGACATTAAGTAGACTTATAGGCCGCCAGTTCCTGATGTCGTCGGCATTACACTGGTCTTTACATAAGAGTGTGATCAAACCTGACCTTTGAGACTTACTTAACTTACCGACCCCGAAACAGTTATTAATAACTTTAGTATAGGTTTTGCCTAAAATTGACCAAAACTGACAGTAGAACTCAGCCGGTAAACCATCTTCACCTGGTGACCGGTATTTGTTCATTTCTTTCAATGCAAAATACAATTCTGCTTCAGAAAACAAACCTTCACAACATTCTTTGAGCTCATCATTAAGACATGGTAAATTGTTCAAAAACTCATCCAAGTGCTCGGGGTCGGTATCACATTTGGTATACAATTGTTTGTAATATTTATGAATACAATTTTTAATAGTACATGGGGAAGTATGTTTTACAGAAGAATCCTGATGACATTTAATTGATTTTATCATTTTCTTTTTGCCTCTATTGGCTTCCATACGTATAAAATACTTTGTTGGTTTTTCACCGCTTTCAAAATCGGTGGCTTTGCATCTAATAATTGACCCAGATCTAGATTCTTTATGTAAGGAATTGATTGCAGCTTTAACATCGTCAATCTTATCAGCATTAGGAACCGGATCAGCCTTTAAAATATCTAATTCGGTCTCCAGCTGAGACAAGTGAGACCTCTTAGCATGACCAATCAATTTGCAATGGTCTTTAATTACCTGCTTGCAATCAAGTTTAAATTTTTCCCATGTCTCAATAAGTTCAACCCCTTGCTTACTGTCTGGAAGAAAATGCTGCCCAAAGAGATCTTTAATTTGTTCATTTAAACAATCATCACTTAATACTGAAACGTTACATTTCCAATATGATTTACCCCAAGTAATGACATTTCTAAAATTAACGTCAAAATAAAGGCATGAATGGTCGGAGAAGGACACATGGATCGCATCACAAGCTAAAACTGATGAAGTTATTGAAGAAGGCAAATAAAATCTGTCTAATCGACTGGCAGCTTGACCCCTAGACCAGGTGTAACTTATCTTATTAGGATGAACTTTACGAAAAATATCCGTGACATTAAAATCATTTTTCAAAATATTTATTTCTTCCTTTCCATCATTTTTGTCAATTTTTACTCCGTGTTTATCCAAATGGACGTTCTCTACACAATTGAAGTCCCCTCCCAAAATAATTAACTCTGAGCCGAGCAACAAACTATCAAGAGAGGAAATGAACTGTTTTCTCTCAGTTACATTGTTAGGTGCGTAAATGCACAAAAGATTTAAAGCTACATTATTAATATTGACTTTCATACAAAGATAACGACCATAAGGGCATCTAATAACGCTATTTATAACACAATCAATAGTGTAGCGTACAATAATTCCCACCCCGCAACTTTTGTTAGACCCATATGCCCACCGTGAATCTCCGGGAATATTTAATTTTTTGGAATCATTATAACACTGAAAATGTGTTTCTTGCAAAAATAAAACATCGATGTTATTGTCTATCACAAACTGTTTTACATAAGCTTGTTTTTCGAGGTTACGCAGTCCGTTTACATTTAGAGAAGCAAAACGTAAGGTGTTATCCAGAGACATTATTGTAAACAGTAGGAGTAGAGCGTACATACCCATTAAGAAAGATGATGAAATTAGTCCTTATTCAGGCGACGTCTACCCAACGAGGCCAACGATTTCTTCTTACGGTATTCCAATAGCATGGTTGAACTGTCCTGGGAAGGTATTGGAGTCATATCACTAGAACTTGTGTTGGGAGTATCGTTGTCAACGTCGAACTCAGTGGAATCTGTTTTTTGCTCACGTTCGGGGGATCGATCTTCCAACTTGGCCTTCTTCTGGACGCTAACAGGGTCGGGTGACCGGTCGTGGTGAATTTCAGCCTCGATAATCATGGAATTTGTATTTTCTGTCTGCATTATACTAGGGTCGCTGGTTGTACAGATATCTGGACAACCGTCAATGGTCGCGGGTTCGAGTTCTGGAGATTGCTCTTCAGAAGATTCGTCATTGGTGTCACACGCCATTTCTTCATCTGTCTCGTCGGAATCTAAGGCACACACATCAACGTCACTATTTTCGTCCTCTTGGGCTGATGCTGATTTAACTACCCCAGACCAGGGTCTAGTGGAACTGCCCTTAACACAGGCGGCATAAGAGGCTACACGTGAACAACACTCATTTATTGTATGAGTCACTGAATGGCAGACATAACACTCAGCGGGACAGTTTTTTTCTGTATGGGGATCATCATGTGGTGAAAAGCCAGCACAATTGTTGCACCATGTGGCCCTACAATCAGGGGCCTTATGATTGGTCTGCGAGCATTTTCTACACTCGTACTTTTGTCCGGGGTAGGTGAACATCACCACATCACCTCCGAAGTTAATAAAGTTCGGTATGTACCGAGTTTTGTGGCACCGAAACCGATATATTCGAATGCCCGTACGTACATGTGTCAACCCGGGTTCCGAAAATCTAGGCTTATTAACAGACGTACAATCTCCATACTCCTTCAGTGCCTTTGATATAGTGTCGTCAGAAAGGCCCTCCGGTGCCCAGTGAGCCGTCAAATTTACATAAATTGCCGTCGCTGGGAAGATACTCCATGTACAGTCAAGGACATCCAAAGTACCTTTGTTTATTAAGGCATCATAACTTGCTTGATTTAATACAGTTACTTCGAAAGTTTTCTTAAAGAAATTCTTTTGGAAGGTAACCAGTTGACTCATATCAAACACTGCCCGTAACGCTGGTACGAAATCTCTGTGGACAGCTGACGAGTAGACAGCAGAGCTGCCTGTAGATATAACTACAGTCAATGCCTTGCACGGCTTTGTCTGTGGGTTAAAGTATACTGGTCGAGACATTACACTGTCTAAGGGCCAAGCCCCAGCAAACTGTCACATAAAAGTCTTATCAGTAGTTCAACTTGTGTATATAGAATGCCACAACACAAAAATATGTAATAAAAACTGACCATGTGCGACGATGTTGACAGATTTTCAGGAGCTCTATACAGGACGTCCTATCTCTTCAACACCAAAATGGCGACCTGCCTTGAATTTTAATTAGAACCTTGTCATACAGCAAAAGAAAAGAGTAAAAGGCGCCAGGGGGAGTCGAACCCTCGACCTCCTGTTTACTAGACAGGCGCTCTAACCAACTGAGCTATGGCGCCGCTCTTAGTGTTTGGACCATCCACATTTTCTGATCATCTGTATTGGCTTGACATAGCTTTACATAGCTAAACAAGTGATTGAGGCCAAACTGCAGCTAGTGCCTCTAACATTCCTAGTAACACCATATTACTCCTTACACAGTCAATGCACTGTCGCCTGAATCCCACATCGGCGGTAAATTCAACCAGCGGCTGGTCTAAACCATTGTGCAATCTTCCCGATTTAAAATAATTCCAGCGGACCAGAAAAAAAAAAGTTTCCCGAGTAGTGGATATTTTGAAGACGATATGATCGTAAGAACACTTTTTAAGTATGAAGCAAACGAAAAAAAAAAGGAAGTGAAACAAAAGGCACCAGGGGGAGTCGAACCCTCGACCTCCTGTTTACTAGACAGGCGCTCTAACCAACTGAGCTATGGCGCCAGCCGTTCTTGCCAGAGTTACATTAAGTAGAGATCAGGAAATACAGCTTGTTTTGCGGTCATATAAACGTTTCTTTCAATGGCTATTTACCTAAGTATCGTCAATTTTTTTTCAGTTACATTTCCAAGTCTTGGAATTCTTTGATCTCAAGCACAAATCAATTTCCAACATTATCACACAAAATGGCTCAAGAATTTGAATTGATTGATTTATTGGCGTTTCTTTATTCCGCACTCCAGATTAGTAGTACACTTATAGGTTACATAACACAGTTTCTTTTCCCATTTGCGGTAAAGTTAACGTTTTGATTTGTGGCTAGTAACCAAAATCTCGTTAAGACTTTTCTTTACCATTTTCAAATAGATCAACAAATGAGAAATCCTTTACAACCAAATCAAGTTGACATAGTGCATGCCGGTTTCAAGCTACACACAATTTAACATGGGTACCGCCATTTTGACAGTTTTAGGCTTACTTATTCTAAGCCAAACTTTGTGGTATTTTCTAAATTGGGTGAACATTAGAAAAAAACACACAAAAATCTGTTATCAGGCATTGATTGAAAGCTTAAAGTATGTACAGTAGACCGGCGTTAGTTTCATTCCAATATTCAAATAACCCAGATACCAAACTATCACTATGTAAGCCACCTCCTAGCTCTAGCATACCCGAAATCAATTTTCATTGGCTGAGAAAACACAAACTGGGTGTTTTGACCTATATGGCGGCGTTGGCAGGTTTAGTAGGGGGGGGGGGGGGGAAGCCGGGCTCATTGCCCGGAGGAAAACCCCCGACCTTCTGCGAGTACTTGGCTACTCTTCCATATACGGCGACCGAGTGAAACATCCACTGAGAAACTTTTGAATGTTTTTATTTCCTTTGAGTGGGATTCGAAACCGCGCTGCATCGATGGACTGAGGGACGATCACTCTAACCCACTGGACTCTCGTGGCCCCCTTGAATTTTAATTAGAACCTTGTCATACAGCAAAAGAAAAGAGTAAAAGGCGCCAGGGGGAGTCGAACCCTCGACCTCCTGTTTACTAGACAGGCGCTCTAACCAACTGAGCTATGGCGCCGCTCTTAGTGTTTGGACCATCCACATTTTCTGATCATCTGTATTGGCTTGACATAGCTTTACATAGCTAAACAAGTGATTGAGGCCAAACTGCAGCTAGTGCCTCTAACATTCCTAGTAACACCATATTACTCCTTACACAGTCAATGCACTGTCGCCTGAATCCCACATCGGCGGTAAATTCAACCAGCGGCTGGTCTAAACCATTGTGCAATCTTCCCGATTTAAAATAATTCCAGCGGACCAGAAAAAAAAAAGTTTCCCGAGTAGTGGATATTTTGAAGACGATATGATCGTAAGAACACTTTTTAAGTATGAAGCAAACGAAAAAAAAAAGGAAGTGAAACAAAAGGCACCAGGGGGAGTCGAACCCTCGACCTCCTGTTTACTAGACAGGCGCTCTAACCAACTGAGCTATGGCGCCAGCCGTTCTTGCCAGAGTTACATTAAGTAGAGATCAGGAAATACAGCTTGTTTTGCGGTCATATAAACGTTTCTTTCAATGGCTATTTACCTAAGTATCGTCAATTTTTTTTCAGTTACATTTCCAAGTCTTGGAATTCTTTGATCTCAAGCACAAATCAATTTCCAACATTATCACACAAAATGGCTCAAGAATTTGAATTGATTGATTTATTGGCGTTTCTTTATTCCGCACTCCAGATTAGTAGTACACTTATAGGTTACATAACACAGTTTCTTTTCCCATTTGCGGTAAAGTTAACGTTTTGATTTGTGGCTAGTAACCAAAATCTCGTTAAGACTTTTCTTTACCATTTTCAAATAGATCAACAAATGAGAAATCCTTTACAACCAAATCAAGTTGACATAGTGCATGCCGGTTTCAAGCTACACACAATTTAACATGGGTACCGCCATTTTGACAGTTTTAGGCTTACTTATTCTAAGCCAAACTTTGTGGTATTTTCTAAATTGGGTGAACATTAGAAAAAAACACACAAAAATCTGTTATCAGGCATTGATTGAAAGCTTAAAGTATGTACAGTAGACCGGCGTTAGTTTCATTCCAATATTCAAATAACCCAGATACCAAACTATCACTATGTAAGCCACCTCCTAGCTCTAGCATACCCGAAATCAATTTTCATTGGCTGAGAAAACACAAACTGGGTGTTTTGACCTATATGGCGGCGTTGGCAGGTTTAGTAGGGGGGGGGGGGGAAGCCGGGCTCATTGCCCGGAGGAAAACCCCCGACCTTCTGCGAGTACTTGGCTACTCTTCCATATACGGCGACCGAGTGAAACATCCACTGAGAAACTTTTGAATGTTTTTATTTCCTTTGAGTGGGATTCGAAACCGCGCTGCATCGATGGACTGAGGGACGATCACTCTAACCCACTGGACTCTCGTGGCCCCCTTGAATTTTAATTAGAACCTTGTCATACAGCAAAAGAAAAGAGTAAAAGGCGCCAGGGGGAGTCGAACCCTCGACCTCCTGTTTACTAGACAGGCGCTCTAACCAACTGAGCTATGGCGCCGCTCTTAGTGTTTGGACCATCCACATTTTCTGATCATCTGTATTGGCTTGACATAGCTTTACATAGCTAAACAAGTGATTGAGGCCAAACTGCAGCTAGTGCCTCTAACATTCCTAGTAACACCATATTACTCCTTACACAGTCAATGCACTGTCGCCTGAATCCCACATCGGCGGTAAATTCAACCAGCGGCTGGTCTAAACCATTGTGCAATCTTCCCGATTTAAAATAATTCCAGCGGACCAGAAAAAAAAAAGTTTCCCGAGTAGTGGATATTTTGAAGACGATATGATCGTAAGAACACTTTTTAAGTATGAAGCAAACGAAAAAAAAAGGAAGTGAAACAAAAGGCACCAGGGGGAGTCGAACCCTCGACCTCCTGTTTACTAGACAGGCGCTCTAACCAACTGAGCTATGGCGCCAGCCGTTCTTGCCAGAGTTACATTAAGTAGAGATCAGGAAATACAGCTTGTTTTGCGGTCATATAAACGTTTCTTTCAATGGCTATTTACCTAAGTATCGTCAATTTTTTTTCAGTTACATTTCCAAGTCTTGGAATTCTTTGATCTCAAGCACAAATCAATTTCCAACATTATCACACAAAATGGCTCAAGAATTTGAATTGATTGATTTATTGGCGTTTCTTTATTCCGCACTCCAGATTAGTAGTACACTTATAGGTTACATAACACAGTTTCTTTTCCCATTTGCGGTAAAGTTAACGTTTTGATTTGTGGCTAGTAACCAAAATCTCGTTAAGACTTTTCTTTACCATTTTCAAATAGATCAACAAATGAGAAATCCTTTACAACCAAATCAAGTTGACATAGTGCATGCCGGTTTCAAGCTACACACAATTTAACATGGGTACCGCCATTTTGACAGTTTTAGGCTTACTTATTCTAAGCCAAACTTTGTGGTATTTTCTAAATTGGGTGAACATTAGAAAAAAACACACAAAAATCTGTTATCAGGCATTGATTGAAAGCTTAAAGTATGTACAGTAGACCGGCGTTAGTTTCATTCCAATATTCAAATAACCCAGATACCAAACTATCACTATGTAAGCCACCTCCTAGCTCTAGCATACCCGAAATCAATTTTCATTGGCTGAGAAAACACAAACTGGGTGTTTTGACCTATATGGCGGCGTTGGCAGGTTTAGTAGGGGGGGGGGGGGGGAAGCCGGGCTCATTGCCCGGAGGAAAACCCCCGACCTTCTGCGAGTACTTGGCTACTCTTCCATATACGGCGACCGAGTGAAACATCCACTGAGAAACTTTTGAATGTTTTTATTTCCTTTGAGTGGGATTCGAAACCGCGCTGCATCGATGGACTGAGGGACGATCACTCTAACCCACTGGACTCTCGTGGCCCCCTTGAATTTTAATTAGAACCTTGTCATACAGCAAAAGAAAAGAGTAAAAGGCGCCAGGGGGAGTCGAACCCTCGACCTCCTGTTTACTAGACAGGCGCTCTAACCAACTGAGCTATGGCGCCGCTCTTAGTGTTTGGACCATCCACATTTTCTGATCATCTGTATTGGCTTGACATAGCTTTACATAGCTAAACAAGTGATTGAGGCCAAACTGCAGCTAGTGCCTCTAACATTCCTAGTAACACCATATTACTCCTTACACAGTCAATGCACTGTCGCCTGAATCCCACATCGGCGGTAAATTCAACCAGCGGCTGGTCTAAACCATTGTGCAATCTTCCCGATTTAAAATAATTCCAGCGGACCAGAAAAAAAAAAGTTTCCCGAGTAGTGGATATTTTGAAGACGATATGATCGTAAGAACACTTTTTAAGTATGAAGCAAACGAAAAAAAAAAGGAAGTGAAACAAAAGGCACCAGGGGGAGTCGAACCCTCGACCTCCTGTTTACTAGACAGGCGCTCTAACCAACTGAGCTATGGCGCCAGCCGTTCTTGCCAGAGTTACATTAAGTAGAGATCAGGAAATACAGCTTGTTTTGCGGTCATATAAACGTTTCTTTCAATGGCTATTTACCTAAGTATCGTCAATTTTTTTTCAGTTACATTTCCAAGTCTTGGAATTCTTTGATCTCAAGCACAAATCAATTTCCAACATTATCACACAAAATGGCTCAAGAATTTGAATTGATTGATTTATTGGCGTTTCTTTATTCCGCACTCCAGATTAGTAGTACACTTATAGGTTACATAACACAGTTTCTTTTCCCATTTGCGGTAAAGTTAACGTTTTGATTTGTGGCTAGTAACCAAAATCTCGTTAAGACTTTTCTTTACCATTTTCAAATAGATCAACAAATGAGAAATCCTTTACAACCAAATCAAGTTGACATAGTGCATGCCGGTTTCAAGCTACACACAATTTAACATGGGTACCGCCATTTTGACAGTTTTAGGCTTACTTATTCTAAGCCAAACTTTGTGGTATTTTCTAAATTGGGTGAACATTAGAAAAAAACACACAAAAATCTGTTATCAGGCATTGATTGAAAGCTTAAAGTATGTACAGTAGACCGGCGTTAGTTTCATTCCAATATTCAAATAACCCAGATACCAAACTATCACTATGTAAGCCACCTCCTAGCTCTAGCATACCCGAAATCAATTTTCATTGGCTGAGAAAACACAAACTGGGTGTTTTGACCTATATGGCGGCGTTGGCAGGTTTAGTAGGGGGGGGGGGGGAAGCCGGGCTCATTGCCCGGAGGAAAACCCCCGACCTTCTGCGAGTACTTGGCTACTCTTCCATATACGGCGACCGAGTGAAACATCCACTGAGAAACTTTTGAATGTTTTTATTTCCTTTGAGTGGGATTCGAAACCGCGCTGCATCGATGGACTGAGGGACGATCACTCTAACCCACTGGACTCTCGTGGCCCCCTTGAATTTTAATTAGAACCTTGTCATACAGCAAAAGAAAAGAGTAAAAGGCGCCAGGGGGAGTCGAACCCTCGACCTCCTGTTTACTAGACAGGCGCTCTAACCAACTGAGCTATGGCGCCGCTCTTAGTGTTTGGACCATCCACATTTTCTGATCATCTGTATTGGCTTGACATAGCTTTACATAGCTAAACAAGTGATTGAGGCCAAACTGCAGCTAGTGCCTCTAACATTCCTAGTAACACCATATTACTCCTTACACAGTCAATGCACTGTCGCCTGAATCCCACATCGGCGGTAAATTCAACCAGCGGCTGGTCTAAACCATTGTGCAATCTTCCCGATTTAAAATAATTCCAGCGGACCAGAAAAAAAAAAGTTTCCCGAGTAGTGGATATTTTGAAGACGATATGATCGTAAGAACACTTTTTAAGTATGAAGCAAACGAAAAAAAAAGGAAGTGAAACAAAAGGCACCAGGGGGAGTCGAACCCTCGACCTCCTGTTTACTAGACAGGCGCTCTAACCAACTGAGCTATGGCGCCAGCCGTTCTTGCCAGAGTTACATTAAGTAGAGATCAGGAAATACAGCTTGTTTTGCGGTCATATAAACGTTTCTTTCAATGGCTATTTACCTAAGTATCGTCAATTTTTTTTCAGTTACATTTCCAAGTCTTGGAATTCTTTGATCTCAAGCACAAATCAATTTCCAACATTATCACACAAAATGGCTCAAGAATTTGAATTGATTGATTTATTGGCGTTTCTTTATTCCGCACTCCAGATTAGTAGTACACTTATAGGTTACATAACACAGTTTCTTTTCCCATTTGCGGTAAAGTTAACGTTTTGATTTGTGGCTAGTAACCAAAATCTCGTTAAGACTTTTCTTTACCATTTTCAAATAGATCAACAAATGAGAAATCCTTTACAACCAAATCAAGTTGACATAGTGCATGCCGGTTTCAAGCTACACACAATTTAACATGGGTACCGCCATTTTGACAGTTTTAGGCTTACTTATTCTAAGCCAAACTTTGTGGTATTTTCTAAATTGGGTGAACATTAGAAAAAAACACACAAAAATCTGTTATCAGGCATTGATTGAAAGCTTAAAGTATGTACAGTAGACCGGCGTTAGTTTCATTCCAATATTCAAATAACCCAGATACCAAACTATCACTATGTAAGCCACCTCCTAGCTCTAGCATACCCGAAATCAATTTTCATTGGCTGAGAAAACACAAACTGGGTGTTTTGACCTATATGGCGGCGTTGGCAGGTTTAGTAGGGGGGGGGGGGGGAAGCCGGGCTCATTGCCCGGAGGAAAACCCCCGACCTTCTGCGAGTACTTGGCTACTCTTCCATATACGGCGACCGAGTGAAACATCCACTGAGAAACTTTTGAATGTTTTTATTTCCTTTGAGTGGGATTCGAAACCGCGCTGCATCGATGGACTGAGGGACGATCACTCTAACCCACTGGACTCTCGTGGCCCCCTTGAATTTTAATTAGAACCTTGTCATACAGCAAAAGAAAAGAGTAAAAGGCGCCAGGGGGAGTCGAACCCTCGACCTCCTGTTTACTAGACAGGCGCTCTAACCAACTGAGCTATGGCGCCGCTCTTAGTGTTTGGACCATCCACATTTTCTGATCATCTGTATTGGCTTGACATAGCTTTACATAGCTAAACAAGTGATTGAGGCCAAACTGCAGCTAGTGCCTCTAACATTCCTAGTAACACCATATTACTCCTTACACAGTCAATGCACTGTCGCCTGAATCCCACATCGGCGGTAAATTCAACCAGCGGCTGGTCTAAACCATTGTGCAATCTTCCCGATTTAAAATAATTCCAGCGGACCAGAAAAAAAAAAGTTTCCCGAGTAGTGGATATTTTGAAGACGATATGATCGTAAGAACACTTTTTAAGTATGAAGCAAACGAAAAAAAAAAGGAAGTGAAACAAAAGGCACCAGGGGGAGTCGAACCCTCGACCTCCTGTTTACTAGACAGGCGCTCTAACCAACTGAGCTATGGCGCCAGCCGTTCTTGCCAGAGTTACATTAAGTAGAGATCAGGAAATACAGCTTGTTTTGCGGTCATATAAACGTTTCTTTCAATGGCTATTTACCTAAGTATCGTCAATTTTTTTTCAGTTACATTTCCAAGTCTTGGAATTCTTTGATCTCAAGCACAAATCAATTTCCAACATTATCACACAAAATGGCTCAAGAATTTGAATTGATTGATTTATTGGCGTTTCTTTATTCCGCACTCCAGATTAGTAGTACACTTATAGGTTACATAACACAGTTTCTTTTCCCATTTGCGGTAAAGTTAACGTTTTGATTTGTGGCTAGTAACCAAAATCTCGTTAAGACTTTTCTTTACCATTTTCAAATAGATCAACAAATGAGAAATCCTTTACAACCAAATCAAGTTGACATAGTGCATGCCGGTTTCAAGCTACACACAATTTAACATGGGTACCGCCATTTTGACAGTTTTAGGCTTACTTATTCTAAGCCAAACTTTGTGGTATTTTCTAAATTGGGTGAACATTAGAAAAAAACACACAAAAATCTGTTATCAGGCATTGATTGAAAGCTTAAAGTATGTACAGTAGACCGGCGTTAGTTTCATTCCAATATTCAAATAACCCAGATACCAAACTATCACTATGTAAGCCACCTCCTAGCTCTAGCATACCCGAAATCAATTTTCATTGGCTGAGAAAACACAAACTGGGTGTTTTGACCTATATGGCGGCGTTGGCAGGTTTAGTAGGGGGGGGGGGGAAGCCGGGCTCATTGCCCGGAGGAAAACCCCCAACCTTCTGCGAGTACTTGGCTACTCTTCCATATACGGCGACCGAGTGAAACATCCACTGAGAAACTTTTGAATGTTTTTATTTCCTTTGAGTGGGATTCGAAACCGCGCTGCATCGATGGACTGAGGGACGATCACTCTAACCCACTGGACTCTCGTGGCCCCCTTGAATTTTAATTAGAACCTTGTCATACAGCAAAAGAAAAGAGTAAAAGGCGCCAGGGGGAGTCGAACCCTCGACCTCCTGTTTACTAGACAGGCGCTCTAACCAACTGAGCTATGGCGCCGCTCTTAGTGTTTGGACCATCCACATTTTCTGATCATCTGTATTGGCTTGACATAGCTTTACATAGCTAAACAAGTGATTGAGGCCAAACTGCAGCAAGTGCCTCTAACATTCCTAGTAACACCATATTACTCCTTACACAGTCAATGCACTGTCGCCTGAATCCCACATCGGCGGTAAATTCAACCAGCGGCTGGTCTAAACCATTGTGCAATCTTCCCGATTTAAAATAATTCCAGCGGACCAGAAAAAAAAAAGTTTCCCGAGTAGTGGATATTTTGAAGACGATATGATCGTAAGAACACTTTTTAAGTATGAAGCAAACGAAAAAAAAAAGGAAGTGAAACAAAAGGCACCAGGGGGAGTCGAACCCTCGACCTCCTGTTTACTAGACAGGCGCTCTAACCAACTGAGCTATGGCGCCAGCCGTTCTTGCCAGAGTTACATTAAGTAGAGATCAGGAAATACAGCTTGTTTTGCGGTCATATAAACGTTTCTTTCAATGGCTATTTACCTAAGTATCGTCAATTTTTTTTCAGTTACATTTCCAAGTCTTGGAATTCTTTGATCTCAAGCACAAATCAATTTCCAACATTATCACACAAAATGGCTCAAGAATTTGAATTGATTGATTTATTGGCGTTTCTTTATTCCGCACTCCAGATTAGTAGTACACTTATAGGTTACATAACACAGTTTCTTTTCCCATTTGCGGTAAAGTTAACGTTTTGATTTGTGGCTAGTAACCAAAATCTCGTTAAGACTTTTCTTTACCATTTTCAAATAGATCAACAAATGAGAAATCCTTTACAACCAAATCAAGTTGACATAGTGCATGCCGGTTTCAAGCTACACACAATTTAACATGGGTACCGCCATTTTGACAGTTTTAGGCTTACTTATTCTAAGCCAAACTTTGTGGTATTTTCTAAATTGGGTGAACATTAGAAAAAAACACACAAAAATCTGTTATCAGGCATTGATTGAAAGCTTAAAGTATGTACAGTAGACCGGCGTTAGTTTCATTCCAATATTCAAATAACCCAGATACCAAACTATCACTATGTAAGCCACCTCCTAGCTCTAGCATACCCGAAATCAATTTTCATTGGCTGAGAAAACACAAACTGGGTGTTTTGACCTATATGGCGGCGTTGGCAGGTTTAGTAGGGGGGGGGGGGGGAAGCCGGGCTCATTGCCCGGAGGAAAACCCCCGACCTTCTGCGAGTACTTGGCTACTCTTCCATATACGGCGACCGAGTGAAACATCCACTGAGAAACTTTTGAATGTTTTTATTTCCTTTGAGTGGGATTCGAAACCGCGCTGCATCGATGGACTGAGGGACGATCACTCTAACCCACTGGACTCTCGTGGCCCCCTTGAATTTTAATTAGAACCTTGTCATACAGCAAAAGAAAAGAGTAAAAGGCGCCAGGGGGAGTCGAACCCTCGACCTCCTGTTTACTAGACAGGCGCTCTAACCAACTGAGCTATGGCGCCGCTCTTAGTGTTTGGACCATCCACATTTTCTGATCATCTGTATTGGCTTGACATAGCTTTACATAGCTAAACAAGTGATTGAGGCCAAACTGCAGCTAGTGCCTCTAACATTCCTAGTAACACCATATTACTCCTTACACAGTCAATGCACTGTCGCCTGAATCCCACATCGGCGGTAAATTCAACCAGCGGCTGGTCTAAACCATTGTGCAATCTTCCCGATTTAAAATAATTCCAGCGGACCAGAAAAAAAAAAGTTTCCCGAGTAGTGGATATTTTGAAGACGATATGATCGTAAGAACACTTTTTAAGTATGAAGCAAACGAAAAAAAAAAGGAAGTGAAACAAAAGGCACCAGGGGGAGTCGAACCCTCGACCTCCTGTTTACTAGACAGGCGCTCTAACCAACTGAGCTATGGCGCCAGCCGTTCTTGCCAGAGTTACATTAAGTAGAGATCAGGAAATACAGCTTGTTTTGCGGTCATATAAACGTTTCTTTCAATGGCTATTTACCTAAGTATCGTCAATTTTTTTTCAGTTACATTTCCAAGTCTTGGAATTCTTTGATCTCAAGCACAAATCAATTTCCAACATTATCACACAAAATGGCTCAAGAATTTGAATTGATTGATTTATTGGCGTTTCTTTATTCCGCACTCCAGATTAGTAGTACACTTATAGGTTACATAACACAATTTCTTTTCCCATTTGCGGTAAAGTTAACGTTTTGATTTGTGGCTAGTAACCAAAATCTCGTTAAGACTTTTCTTTACCATTTTCAAATAGATCAACAAATGAGAAATCCTTTACAACCAAATCAAGTTGACATAGTGCATGCCGGTTTCAAGCTACACACAATTTAACATGGGTACCGCCATTTTGACAGTTTTAGGCTTACTTATTCTAAGCCAAACTTTGTGGTATTTTCTAAATTGGGTGAACATTAGAAAAAAACACACAAAAATCTGTTATCAGGCATTGATTGAAAGCTTAAAGTATGTACAGTAGACCGGCGTTAGTTTCATTCCAATATTCAAATAACCCAGATACCAAACTATCACTATGTAAGCCACCTCCTAGCTCTAGCATACCCGAAATCAATTTTCATTGGCTGAGAAAACACAAACTGGGTGTTTTGACCTATATGGCGGCGTTGGCAGGTTTAGTAGGGGGGGGGGAAGCCGGGCTCATTGCCCGGAGGAAAACCCCCGACCTTCTGCGAGTACTTGGCTACTCTTCCATATACGGCGACCGAGTGAAACATCCACTGAGAAACTTTTGAATGTTTTTATTTCCTTTGAGTGGGATTCGAAACCGCGCTGCATCGATGGACTGAGGGACGATCACTCTAACCCACTGGACTCTCGTGGCCCCCTTGAATTTTAATTAGAACCTTGTCATACAGCAAAAGAAAAGAGTAAAAGGCGCCAGGGGGAGTCGAACCCTCGACCTCCTGTTTACTAGACAGGCGCTCTAACCAACTGAGCTATGGCGCCGCTCTTAGTGTTTGGACCATCCACATTTTCTGATCATCTGTATTGGCTTGACATAGCTTTACATAGCTAAACAAGTGATTGAGGCCAAACTGCAGCTAGTGCCTCTAACATTCCTAGTAACACCATATTACTCCTTACACAGTCAATGCACTGTCGCCTGAATCCCACATCGGCGGTAAATTCAACCAGCGGCTGGTCTAAACCATTGTGCAATCTTCCCTATTTAAAATAATTCCAGCGGACCAGCAAAAAAAAAGTTTCCCGAGTAGTGGATATTTTGAAGACGATATGATCGTAAGAACACTTTTTAAGTATGAAGCAAACGAAAAAAAAAAGGAAGTGAAACAAAAGGCACCAGGGGGAGTCGAACCCTCGACCTCCTGTTTACTAGACAGGCGCTCTAACCAACTGAGCTATGGCGCCAGCCGTTCTTGCCAGAGTTACATTAAGTAGAGATCAGGAAATACAGCTTGTTTTGCGGTCATATAAACGTTTCTTTCAATGGCTATTTACCTAAGTATCGTCAATTTTTTTTCAGTTACATTTCCAAGTCTTGGAATTCTTTGATCTCAAGCACAAATCAATTTCCAACATTATCACACAAAATGGCTCAAGAATTTGAATTGATTGATTTATTGGCGTTTCTTTATTCCGCACTCCAGATTAGTAGTACACTTATAGGTTACATAACACAGTTTCTTTTCCCATTTGCGGTAAAGTTAACGTTTTGATTTGTGGCTAGTAACCAAAATCTCGTTAAGACTTTTCTTTACCATTTTCAAATAGATCAACAAATGAGAAATTCTTTACAACCAAATCAAGTTGACATAGTGCATGCCGGTTTCAAGCTACACACAATTTAACATGGGTACCGCCATTTTGACAGTTTTAGGCTTACTTATTCTAAGCCAAACTTTGTGGTATTTTCTAAATTGGGTGAACATTAGAAAAAAACACACAAAAATCTGTTATCAGGCATTGATTGAAAGCTTAAAGTATGTACAGTAGACCGGCGTTAGTTTCATTCCAATATTCAAATAACCCAGATACCAAACTATCACTATGTAAGCCACCTCCTAGCTCTAGCATACCCGAAATCAATTTTCATTGGCTGAGAAAACACAAACTGGGTGTTTTGACCTATATGGCGGCGTTGGCAGGTTTAGTAGGGGGGGGGGGGAAGCCGGGCTCATTGCCCGGAGGAAAACCCCCGACCTTCTGCGAGTACTTGGCTACTCTTCCATATACGGCGACCGAGTGAAACATCCACTGAGAAACTTTTGAATGTTTTTATTTCCTTTGAGTGGGATTCGAAACCGCGCTGCATCGATGGACTGAGGGACGATCACTCTAACCCACTGGACTCTCGTGGCCCCCTTGAATTTTAATTAGAACCTTGTCATACAGCAAAAGAAAAGAGTAAAAGGCGCCAGGGGGAGTCGAACCCTCGACCTCCTGTTTACTAGACAGGCGCTCTAACCAACTGAGCTATGGCGCCGCTCTTAGTGTTTGGACCATCCACATTTTCTGATCATCTGTATTGGCTTGACATAGCTTTACATAGCTAAACAAGTGATTGAGGCCAAACTGCAGCTAGTGCCTCTAACATTCCTAGTAACACCATATTACTCCTTACACAGTCAATGCACTGTCGCCTGAATCCCACATCGGCGGTAAATTCAACCAGCGGCTGGTCTAAACCATTGTGCAATCTTCCCTATTTAAAATAATTCCAGCGGACCAGAAAAAAAAAAGTTTCCCGAGTAGTGGATATTTTGAAGACGATATGATCGTAAGAACACTTTTTAAGTATGAAGCAAACGAAAAAAAAAGGAAGTGAAACAAAAGGCACCAGGGGGAGTCGAACCCTCGACCTCCTGTTTACTAGACAGGCGCTCTAACCAACTGAGCTATGGCGCCAGCCGTTCTTGCCAGAGTTACATTAAGTAGAGATCAGGAAATACAGCTTGTTTTGCGGTCATATAAACGTTTCTTTCAATGGCTATTTACCTAAGTATCGTCAATTTTTTTTCAGTTACATTTCCAAGTCTTGGAATTCTTTGATCTCAAGCACAAATCAATTTCCAACATTATCACACAAAATGGCTCAAGAATTTGAATTGATTGATTTATTGGCGTTTCTTTATTCCGCACTCCAGATTAGTAGTACACTTATAGGTTACATAACACAGTTTCTTTTCCCATTTGCGGTAAAGTTAACGTTTTGATTTGTGGCTAGTAACCAAAATCTCGTTAAGACTTTTCTTTACCATTTTCAAATAGATCAACAAATGAGAAATCCTTTACAACCAAATCAAGTTGACATAGTGCATGCCGGTTTCAAGCTACACACAATTTAACATGGGTACCGCCATTTTGACAGTTTTAGGCTTACTTATTCTAAGCCAAACTTTGTGGTATTTTCTAAATTGGGTGAACATTAGAAAAAAACACACAAAAATCTGTTATCAGGCATTGATTGAAAGCTTAAAGTATGTACAGTAGACCGGCGTTAGTTTCATTCCAATATTCAAATAACCCAGATACCAAACTATCACTATGTAAGCCACCTCCTAGCTCTAGCATACCCGAAATCAATTTTCATTGGCTGAGAAAACACAAACTGGGTGTTTTGACCTATATGGCGGCGTTGGCAGGTTTAGTAGGGGGGGGGGGGGAAGCCGGGCTCATTGCCCGGAGGAAAACCCCCGACCTTCTGCGAGTACTTGGCTACTCTTCCATATACGGCGACCGAGTGAAACATCCACTGAGAAACTTTTGAATGTTTTTATTTCCTTTGAGTGGGATTCGAAACCGCGCTGCATCGATGGACTGAGGGACGATCACTCTAACCCACTGGACTCTCGTGGCCCCCTTGAATTTTAATTAGAACCTTGTCATACAGCAAAAGAAAAGAGTAAAAGGCGCCAGGGGGAGTCGAACCCTCGACCTCCTGTTTACTAGACAGGCGCTCTAACCAACTGAGCTATGGCGCCGCTCTTAGTGTTTGGACCATCCACATTTTCTGATCATCTGTATTGGCTTGACATAGCTTTACATAGCTAAACAAGTGATTGAGGCCAAACTGCAGCTAGTGCCTCTAACATTCCTAGTAACACCATATTACTCCTTACACAGTCAATGCACTGTCGCCTGAATCCCACATCGGCGGTAAATTCAACCAGCGGCTGGTCTAAACCATTGTGCAATCTTCCCGATTTAAAATAATTCCAGCGGACCAGAAAAAAAAAAGTTTCCCGAGTAGTGGATATTTTGAAGACGATATGATCGTAAGAACACTTTTTAAGTATGAAGCAAACGAAAAAAAAAAGGAAGTGAAACAAAAGGCACCAGGGGGAGTCGAACCCTCGACCTCCTGTTTACTAGACAGGCGCTCTAACCAACTGAGCTATGGCGCCAGCCGTTCTTGCCAGAGTTACATTAAGTAGAGATCAGGAAATACAGCTTGTTTTGCGGTCATATAAACGTTTCTTTCAATGGCTATTTACCTAAGTATCGTCAATTTTTTTTCAGTTACATTTCCAAGTCTTGGAATTCTTTGATCTCAAGCACAAATCAATTTCCAACATTATCACACAAAATGGCTCAAGAATTTGAATTGATTGATTTATTGGCGTTTCTTTATTCCGCACTCCAGATTAGTAGTACACTTATAGGTTACATAACACAGTTTCTTTTCCCATTTGCGGTAAAGTTAACGTTTTGATTTGTGGCTAGTAACCAAAATCTCGTTAAGACTTTTCTTTACCATTTTCAAATAGATCAACAAATGAGAAATCCTTTACAACCAAATCAAGTTGACATAGTGCATGCCGGTTTCAAGCTACACACAATTTAACATGGGTACCGCCATTTTGACAGTTTTAGGCTTACTTATTCTAAGCCAAACTTTGTGGTATTTTCTAAATTGGGTGAACATTAGAAAAAAACACACAAAAATCTGTTATCAGGCATTGATTGAAAGCTTAAAGTATGTACAGTAGACCGGCGTTAGTTTCATTCCAATATTCAAATAACCCAGATACCAAACTATCACTATGTAAGCCACCTCCTAGCTCTAGCATACCCGAAATCAATTTTCATTGGCTGAGAAAACACAAACTGGGTGTTTTGACCTATATGGCGGCGTTGGCAGGTTTAGTAGGGGGGGGGGGGAAGCCGGGCTCATTGCCCGGAGGAAAACCCCCGACCTTCTGCGAGTACTTGGCTACTCTTCCATATACGGCGACCGAGTGAAACATCCACTGAGAAACTTTTGAATGTTTTTATTTCCTTTGAGTGGGATTCGAAACCGCGCTGCATCGATGGACTGAGGGACGATCACTCTAACCCACTGGACTCTCGTGGCCCCCTTGAATTTTAATTAGAACCTTGTCATACAGCAAAAGAAAAGAGTAAAAGGCGCCAGGGGGAGTCGAACCCTCGACCTCCTGTTTACTAGACAGGCGCTCTAACCAACTGAGCTATGGCGCCGCTCTTAGTGTTTGGACCATCCACATTTTCTGATCATCTGTATTGGCTTGACATAGCTTTACATAGCTAAACAAGTGATTGAGGCCAAACTGCAGCTAGTGCCTCTAACATTCCTAGTAACACCATATTACTCCTTACACAGTCAATGCACTGTCGCCTGAATCCCACATCGGCGGTAAATTCAACCAGCGGCTGGTCTAAACCATTGTGCAATCTTCCCGATTTAAAATAATTCCAGCGGACCAGAAAAAAAAAAGTTTCCCGAGTAGTGGATATTTTGAAGACGATATGATCGTAAGAACACTTTTTAAGTATGAAGCAAACGAAAAAAAAAAGGAAGTGAAACAAAAGGCACCAGGGGGAGTCGAACCCTCGACCTCCTGTTTACTAGACAGGCGCTCTAACCAACTGAGCTATGGCGCCAGCCGTTCTTGCCAGAGTTACATTAAGTAGAGATCAGGAAATACAGCTTGTTTTGCGGTCATATAAACGTTTCTTTCAATGGCTATTTACCTAAGTATCGTCAATTTTTTTTCAGTTACATTTCCAAGTCTTGGAATTCTTTGATCTCAAGCACAAATCAATTTCCAACATTATCACACAAAATGGCTCAAGAATTTGAATTGATTGATTTATTGGCGTTTCTTTATTCCGCACTCCAGATTAGTAGTACACTTATAGGTTACATAACACAGTTTCTTTTCCCATTTGCGGTAAAGTTAACGTTTTGATTTGTGGCTAGTAACCAAAATCTCGTTAAGACTTTTCTTTACCATTTTCAAATAGATCAACAAATGAGAAATCCTTTACAACCAAATCAAGTTGACATAGTGCATGCCGGTTTCAAGCTACACACAATTTAACATGGGTACCGCCATTTTGACAGTTTTAGGCTTACTTATTCTAAGCCAAACTTTGTGGTATTTTCTAAATTGGGTGAACATTAGAAAAAAACACACAAAAATCTGTTATCAGGCATTGATTGAAAGCTTAAAGTATGTACAGTAGACCGGCGTTAGTTTCATTCCAATATTCAAATAACCCAGATACCAAACTATCACTATGTAAGCCACCTCCTAGCTCTAGCATACCCGAAATCAATTTTCATTGGCTGAGAAAACACAAACTGGGTGTTTTGACCTATATGGCGGCGTTGGCAGGTTTAGTAGGGGGGGGGGAAGCCGGGCTCATTGCCCGGAGGAAAACCCCCGACCTTCTGCGAGTACTTGGCTACTCTTCCATATACGGCGACCGAGTGAAACATCCACTGAGAAACTTTTGAATGTTTTTATTTCCTTTGAGTGGGATTCGAAACCGCGCTGCATCGATGGACTGAGGGACGATCACTCTAACCCACTGGACTCTCGTGGCCCCCTTGAATTTTAATTAGAACCTTGTCATACAGCAAAAGAAAAGAGTAAAAGGCGCCAGGGGGAGTCGAACCCTCGACCTCCTGTTTACTAGACAGGCGCTCTAACCAACTGAGCTATGGCGCCGCTCTTAGTGTTTGGACCATCCACATTTTCTGATCATCTGTATTGGCTTGACATAGCTTTACATAGCTAAACAAGTGATTGAGGCCAAACTGCAGCTAGTGCCTCTAACATTCCTAGTAACACCATATTACTCCTTACACAGTCAATGCACTGTCGCCTGAATCCCACATCGGCGGTAAATTCAACCAGCGGCTGGTCTAAACCATTGTGCAATCTTCCCTATTTAAAATAATTCCAGCGGACCAGAAAAAAAAAGTTTCCCGAGTAGTGGATATTTTGAAGACGATATGATCGTAAGAACACTTTTTAAGTATGAAGCAAACGAAAAAAAAAAGGAAGTGAAACAAAAGGCACCAGGGGGAGTCGAACCCTCGACCTCCTGTTTACTAGACAGGCGCTCTAACCAACTGAGCTATGGCGCCAGCCGTTCTTGCCAGAGTTACATTAAGTAGAGATCAGGAAATACAGCTTGTTTTGCGGTCATATAAACGTTTCTTTCAATGGCTATTTACCTAAGTATCGTCAATTTTTTTTCAGTTACATTTCCAAGTCTTGGAATTCTTTGATCTCAAGCACAAATCAATTTCCAACATTATCACACAAAATGGCTCAAGAATTTGAATTGATTGATTTATTGGCGTTTCTTTATTCCGCACTCCAGATTAGTAGTACACTTATAGGTTACATAACACAGTTTCTTTTCCCATTTGCGGTAAAGTTAACGTTTTGATTTGTGGCTAGTAACCAAAATCTCGTTAAGAATTTTCTTTACCATTTTCAAATAGATCAACAAATGAGAAATCCTTTACAACCAAATCAAGTTGACATAGTGCATGCCGGTTTCAAGCTACACACAATTTAACATGGGTACCGCCATTTTGACAGTTTTAGGCTTACTTATTCTAAGCCAAACTTTGTGGTATTTTCTAAATTGGGTGAACATTAGAAAAAAACACACAAAAATCTGTTATCAGGCATTGATTGAAAGCTTAAAGTATGTACAGTAGACCGGCGTTAGTTTCATTCCAATATTCAAATAACCCAGATACCAAACTATCACTATGTAAGCCACCTCCTAGCTCTAGCATACCCGAAATCAATTTTCATTGGCTGAGAAAACACAAACTGGGTGTTTTGACCTATATGGCGGCGTTGGCAGGTTTAGTAGGGGGGGGGGAAGCCGGGCTCATTGCCCGGAGGAAAACCCCCGACCTTCTGCGAGTACTTGGCTACTCTTCCATATACGGCGACCGAGTGAAACATCCACTGAGAAACTTTTGAATGTTTTTATTTCCTTTGAGTGGGATTCGAAACCGCGCTGCATCGATGGACTGAGGGACGATCACTCTAACCCACTGGACTCTCGTGGCCCCCTTGAATTTTAATTAGAACCTTGTCATACAGCAAAAGAAAAGAGTAAAAGGCGCCAGGGGGAGTCGAACCCTCGACCTCCTGTTTACTAGACAGGCGCTCTAACCAACTGAGCTATGGCGCCGCTCTTAGTGTTTGGACCATCCACATTTTCTGATCATCTGTATTGGCTTGACATAGCTTTACATAGCTAAACAAGTGATTGAGGCCAAACTGCAGCTAGTGCCTCTAACATTCCTAGTAACACCATATTACTCCTTACACAGTCAATGCACTGTCGCCTGAATCCCACATCGGTGGTAAATTCAACCAGCGGCTGGTCTAAACCATTGTGCAATCTTCCCTATTTAAAATAATTCCAGCGGACCAGAAAAAAAAAAGTTTCCCGAGTAGTGGATATTTTGAAGACGATATGATCGTAAGAACACTTTTTAAGTATGAAGCAAACGAAAAAAAAAAGGAAGTGAAACAAAAGGCACCAGGGGGAGTCGAACCCTCGACCTCCTGTTTACTAGACAGGCGCTCTAACCAACTGAGCTATGGCGCCAGCCGTTCTTGCCAGAGTTACATTAAGTAGAGATCAGGAAATACAGCTTGCTTTGCGGTCATATAAACGTTTCTTTCAATGGCTATTTACCTGAGTATCGTCAATTTTTTTTCAGTAACATTTCCAAGTCTTGGAATTCTTTGATCTCAAGCACAAATCAATTTCCAACATTATCACACAAAATGGCTCAAGAATTTGAATTGATTGATTTATTGGCGTTTCTTTATTCCGCACTCCAGATTAGTAGTACACTTATAGGTTACATAACACAGTTTCTTTTCCCATTTGCGGTAAAGTTAACGTTTTGATTTGTGGCTAGTAACCAAAATCTCGTTAAGAATTTTCTTTACCATTTTCAAATAGATCAACAAATGAGAAATCCTTTACAACCAAATCAAGTTGACATAGTGCATGCCGGTTTCAAGCTACACACAATTTAACATGGGTACCGCCATTTTGACAGTTTTAGGCTTACTTATTCTAAGCCAAACTTTGTGGTATTTTCTAAATTGGGTGAACATTAGAAAAAAACACACAAAAATCTGTTATCAGGCATTGATTGAAAGCTTAAAGTATGTACAGTAGACCGGCGTTAGTTTCATTCCAATATTCAAATAACCCAGATACCAAACTATCACTATGTAAGCCACCTCCTAGCTCTAGCATACCCGAAATCAATTTTCATTGGCTGAGAAAACACAAACTGGGTGTTTTGACCTATATGGCGGCGTTGGCAGGTTTAGTAGGGGGGGGGGGAAGCCGGGCTCATTGCCCGGAGGAAAACCCCCGACCTTCTGCGAGTACTTGGCTACTCTTCCATATACGGCGACCGAGTGAAACATCCACTGAGAAACTTTTGAATGTTTTTATTTCCTCTGAGTGGGATTCGAAACCGCGCTGCATCGATGGACTGAGGGACGATCACTCTAACCCACTGGACTCTCGTGGCCCCCTTGAATTTTAATTAGAACCTTGTCATACAGCAAAAGAAAAGAGTAAAAGGCGCCAGGGGGAGTCGAACCCTCGACCTCCTGTTTACTAGACAGGCGCTCTAACCAACTGAGCTATGGCGCCGCTCTTAGTGTTTGGACCATCCACATTTTCTGATCATCTGTATTGGCTTGACATAGCTTTACATAGCTAAACAAGTGATTGAGGCCAAACTGCAGCTAGTGCCTCTAACATTCCTAGTAACACCATATTACTCCTTACACAGTCAATGCACTGTCGCCTGAATCCCACATCGGCGGTAAATTCAACCAGCGGCTGGTCTAAACCATTGTGCAATCTTCCCGATTTAAAATAATTCCAGCGGACCAGAAAAAAAAAAAGTTTCCCGAGTAGTGGATATTTTGAAGACGATATGATCGTAAGAACACTTTTTAAGTATGAAGCAAACGAAAAAAAAAAGGAAGTGAAACAAAAGGTACCAGGGGGAGTCGAACCCTCGACCTCCTGTTTACTAGACAGGCGCTCTAACCAACTGAGCTATGGCGCCAGCCGTTCTTGCCAGAGTTACATTAAGTAGAGATCAGGAAATACAGCTTGTTTTGCGGTCATATAAACGTTTCTTTCAATGGCTATTTACCTAAGTATCGTCAATTTTTTTTCAGTTACATTTCCAAGTCTTGGAATTCTTTGATCTCAAGCACAAATCAATTTCCAACATTATCACACAAAATGGCTCAAGAATTTGAATTGATTGATTTATTGGCGTTTCTTTATTCCGCACTCCAGATTAGTAGTACACTTATAGGTTACATAACACAGTTTCTTTTCCCATTTGCGGTAAAGTTAACGTTTTGATTTGTGGCTAGTAACCAAAATCTCGTTAAGACTTTTCTTTACCATTTTCAAATAGATCAACAAATGAGAAATCCTTTACAACCAAATCAAGTTGACATAGTGCATGCCGGTTTCAAGCTACACACAATTTAACATGGGTACCGCCATTTTGACAGTTTTAGGCTTACTTATTCTAAGCCAAACTTTGTGGTATTTTCTAAATTGGGTGAACATTAGAAAAAAACACACAAAAATCTGTTATCAGGCATTGATTGAAAGCTTAAAGTATGTACAGTAGACCGGCGTTAGTTTCATTCCAATATTCAAATAACCCAGATACCAAACTATCACTATGTAAGCCACCTCCTAGCTCTAGCATACCCGAAATCAATTTTCATTGGCTGAGAAAACACAAACTGGGTGTTTTGACCTATATGGCGGCGTTGGCAGGTTTAGTAGGGGGGGGGGGAAGCCGGGCTCATTGCCCGGAGGAAAACCCCCGACCTTCTGCGAGTACTTGGCTACTCTTCCATATACGGCGACCGAGTGAAACATCCACTGAGAAACTTTTGAATGTTTTTATTTCCTTTGAGTGGGATTCGAAACCGCGCTGCATCGATGGACTGAGGGACGATCACTCTAACCCACTGGACTCTCGTGGCCCCCTTGAATTTTAATTAGAACCTTGTCATACAGCAAAAGAAAAGAGTAAAAGGCGCCAGGGGGAGTCGAACCCTCGACCTCCTGTTTACTAGACAGGCGCTCTAACCAACTGAGCTATGGCGCCGCTCTTAGTGTTTGGACCATCCACATTTTCTGATCATCTGTATTGGCTTGACATAGCTTTACATAGCTAAACAAGTGATTGAGGCCAAACTGCAGCTAGTGCCTCTAACATTCCTAGTAACACCATATTACTCCTTACACAGTCAATGCACTGTCGCCTGAATCCCACATCGGCGGTAAATTCAACCAGCGGCTGGTCTAAACCATTGTGCAATCTTCCCGATTTAAAATAATTCCAGCGGACCAGAAAAAAAAAAAGTTTCCCGAGTAGTGGATATTTTGAAGACGATATGATCGTAAGAACACTTTTTAAGTATGAAGCAAACGAAAAAAAAAAGGAAGTGAAACAAAAGGCACCAGGGGGAGTCGAACCCTCGACCTCCTGTTTACTAGACAGGCGCTCTAACCAACTGAGCTATGGCGCCAGCCGTTCTTGCCAGAGTTACATTAAGTAGAGATCAGGAAATACAGCTTGTTTTGCGGTCATATTAACGTTTCTTTCAATGGCTATTTACCTAAGTATCGTCAATTTTTTTTCAGTTACATTTCCAAGTCTTGGAATTCTTTGATCTCAAGCACAAATCAATTTCCAACATTATCACACAAAATGGCTCAAGAATTTGAATTGATTGATTTATTGGCGTTTCTTTATTCCGCACTCCAGATTAGTAGTACACTTATAGGTTACATAACACAGTTTCTTTTCCCATTTGCGGTAAAGTTAACGTTTTGATTTGTGGCTAGTAACCAAAATCTCGTTAAGACTTTTCTTTACCATTTTCAAATAGATCAACAAATGAGAAATCCTTTACAACCAAATCAAGTTGACATAGTGCATGCCGGTTTCAAGCTACACACAATTTAACATGGGTACCGCCATTTTGACAGTTTTAGGCTTACTTATTCTAAGCCAAACTTTGTGGTATTTTCTAAATTGGGTGAACATTAGAAAAAAACACACAAAAATCTGTTATCAGGCATTGATTGAAAGCTTAAAGTATGTACAGTAGACCGGCGTTAGTTTCATTCCAATATTCAAATAACCCAGATACCAAACTATCACTATGTAAGCCACCTCCTAGCTCTAGCATACCCGAAATCAATTTTCATTGGCTGAGAAAACACAAACTGGGTGTTTTGACCTATATGGCGGCGTTGGCAGGTTTAGTAGGGGGGGGGGGAAGCCGGGCTCATTGCCCGGAGGAAAACCCCCGACCTTCTGCGAGTACTTGGCTACTCTTCCATATACGGCGACCGAGTGAAACATCCACTGAGAAACTTTTGAATGTTTTTATTTCCTTTGAGTGGGATTCGAAACCGCGCTGCATCGATGGACTGAGGGACGATCACTCTAACCCACTGGACTCTCGTGGCCCCCTTGAATTTTAATTAGAACCTTGTCATACAGCAAAAGAAAAGAGTAAAAGGCGCCAGGGGGAGTCGAACCCTCGACCTCCTGTTTACTAGACAGGCGCTCTAACCAACTGAGCTATGGCGCCGCTCTTAGTGTTTGGACCATCCACATTTTCTGATCATCTGTATTGGCTTGACATAGCTTTACATAGCTAAACAAGTGATTGAGGCCAAACTGCAGCTAGTGCCTCTAACATTCCTAGTAACACCATATTACTCCTTACACAGTCAATGCACTGTCGCCTGAATCCCACATCGGCGGTAAATTCAACCAGCGGCTGGTCTAAACCATTGTGCAATCTTCCCGATTTAAAATAATTCCAGCGGACCAGAAAAAAAAAAAGTTTCCCGAGTAGTGGATATTTTGAAGACGATATGATCGTAAGAACACTTTTTAAGTATGAAGCAAACGAAAAAAAAAAGGAAGTGAAACAAAAGGCACCAGGGGGAGTCGAACCCTCGACCTCCTGTTTACTAGACAGGCGCTCTAACCAACTGAGCTATGGCGCCAGCCGTTCTTGCCAGAGTTACATTAAGTAGAGATCAGGAAATACAGCTTGTTTTGCGGTCATATAAACGTTTCTTTCAATGGCTATTTACCTAAGTATCGTCAATTTTTTTTCAGTTACATTTCCAAGTCTTGGAATTCTTTGATCTCAAGCACAAATCAATTTCCAACATTATCACACAAAATGGCTCAAGAATTTGAATTGATTGATTTATTGGCGTTTCTTTATTCCGCACTCCAGATTAGTAGTACACTTATAGGTTACATAACACAGTTTCTTTTCCCATTTGCGGTAAAGTTAACGTTTTGATTTGTGGCTAGTAACCAAAATCTCGTTAAGACTTTTCTTTACCATTTTCAAATAGATCAACAAATGAGAAATTCTTTACAACCAAATCAAGTTGACATAGTGCATGCCGGTTTCAAGCTACACACAATTTAACATGGGTACCGCCATTTTGACAGTTTTAGGCTTACTTATTCTAAGCCAAACTTTGTGGTATTTTCTAAATTGGGTGAACATTAGAAAAAAACACACAAAAATCTGTTATCAGGCATTGATTGAAAGCTTAAAGTATGTACAGTAGACCGGCGTTAGTTTCATTCCAATATTCAAATAACCCAGATACCAAACTATCACTATGTAAGCCACCTCCTAGCTCTAGCATACCCGAAATCAATTTTCATTGGCTGAGAAAACACAAACTGGGTGTTTTGACCTATATGGCGGCGTTGGCAGGTTTAGTAGGGGGGGGGGGAAGCCGGGCTCATTGCCCGGAGGAAAACCCCCGACCTTCTGCGAGTACTTGGCTACTCTTCCATATACGGCGACCGAGTGAAACATCCACTGAGAAACTTTTGAATGTTTTTATTTCCTTTGAGTGGGATTCGAAACCGCGCTGCATCGATGGACTGAGGGACGATCACTCTAACCCACTGGACTCTCGTGGCCCCCTTGAATTTTAATTAGAACCTTGTCATACAGCAAAAGAAAAGAGTAAAAGGCGCCAGGGGGAGTCGAACCCTCGACCTCCTGTTTACTAGACAGGCGCTCTAACCAACTGAGCTATTGCGCCGCTCTTAGTGTTTGGACCATCCACATTTTCTGATCATCTGTATTGGCTTGACATAGCTTTACATAGCTAAACAAGTGATTGAGGCCAAACTGCAGCTAGTGCCTCTAACATTCCTAGTAACACCATATTACTCCTTACACAGTCAATGCACTGTCGCCTGAATCCCACATCGGCGGTAAATTCAACCAGCGGCTGGTCTAAACCATTATGCAATCTTCCCTATTTAAAATAATTCCAGCGGACCAGAAAAAAAAAAGTTTCCCGAGTAGTGGATATTTTGAAGACGATATGAACGTAAGAACACTTTTTAAGTATGAAGCAAACGAAAAAAAAAGGAAGTGAAACAAAAGGCACCAGGGGGAGTCGAACCCTCGACCTCCTGTTTACTAGACAGGCGCTCTAACCAACTGAGCTATGGCGCCAGGCGTTCTTGCCAGAGTTACATTAAGTAGAGATCAGGAAATACAGCTTGTTTTGCGGTCATATTAACGTTTCTTTCAATGGCTATTTACCTAAGTATCGTCAATTTTTTTTCAGTTACATTTCCAAGTCTTGGAATTCTTTGATCTCAAGCACAAATCAATTTCCAACATTATCACACAAAATGGCTCAAGAATTTGAATTGATTGATTTATTGGCGTTTCTTTATTCCGCACTCCAGATTAGTAGTACACTTATAGGTTACATAACACAGTTTCTTTTCCCATTTGCGGTAAAGTTAACGTTTTGATTTGTGGCTAGTAACCAAAATCTCGTTAAGACTTTTCTTTACCATTTTCAAATAGATCAACAAATGAGAAATCCTTTACAACCAAATCAAGTTGACATAGTGCATGCCGGTTTCAAGCTACACACAATTTAACATGGGTACCGCCATTTTGACAGTTTTAGGCTTACTTATTCTAAGCCAAACTTTGGTATTTTCTAAATTGGGTGAACATTAGAAAAAAACACACAAAAATCTGTTATCAGGCATTGATTGAAAGCTTAAAGTATGTACAGTAGACCGGCGTTAGTTTCATTCCAATATTCAAATAACCCAGATACCAAACTATCACTATGTAAGCCACCTCCTAGCTCTAGCATACCCGAAATCAATTTTCATTGGCTGAGAAAACACAAACTGGGTGTTTTGACCTAAATGGCGGCGTTGGCAGGTTTAGTAGGGGGGGGGAAGCCAGGCTCATTGCCCGGAGGAAAACCCCCGACCTTCTGCGAGTACTTGGCTACTCTTCCACATACGGCGACCGAGTGAAACATCCACTGAGAAACTTTTGAATGTTTTTATTTCCTTTGAGTGGGATTCGAAACCGCGCTGCATCGATGGACTGAGGGACGATCACTCTAACCCACTGGACTCTCGTGGCCCCCTTGAATTTTAATTAGAACCTTGTCATACAGCAAAAGAAAAGAGTAAAAGGCGCCAGGGGGAGTCGAACCCTCGACCTCCTGTTTACTAGACAGGCGCTCTAACCAACTGAGCTATGGCGCCGCTCTTAGTGTTTGGACATCCACATTTTCTGATCATCTGTATTGGCTTGACATAGCTTTACATAGCTAAACAAGTGATTGAGGCCAAACTGCAGCTAGTGCCTCTAACATTCCTAGTAACACCATATTACTCCTTACACAGTCAATGCACTGTCGCCTGAATCCCACATCGGCGGTAAATTCAACCAGCGGCTGGTCTAAACCATTATGCAATCTTCCCTATTTAAAATAATTCAAGCGGACCAGAAAAAAAAAGTTTCCCGAGTAGTGGATATTTTGAAGACGATATGAACGTAAGAACACTTTTTAAGTATGAAGCAAACGAAAAAAAAAGGAAGTGAAACAAAAGGCACCAGGGGGAGTCGAACCCTCGACCTCCTGTTTACTAGACAGGCGCTCTAACCAACTGAGCTATGGCGCCAGCCGTTCTTGTCAGAGTTACATTAAGTAGAGATCAGGAAATACAGCTTGTTTTGCGGTCATATTAACGTTTCTTTCAATGGCTATTTACCTAAGTATCGTCAATTTTTTTTCAGTTACATTTCCAAGTCTTGGAATTCTTTGATCTCAAGCACAAATCAATTTCCAACATTATCACACAAAATGGCTCAAGAACTTGAATTGATTGATTTATTGGCGTTTCTTTATTCCGCACTCCAGATTAGTAGTACACTTATAGGTTACATAACACAGTTTCTTTTCCCATTTGCGGTAAAGTTAACGTTTTGATTTGTGGCTAGTAACCAAAATCTCGTTAAGACTTTTCTTTACCATTTTCAAATAGATCAACAAATGAGAAATCCTTTACAACCAAATCAAGTTGACATAGTGCATGCCGGTTTCAAGCTACACACAATTTAACATGGGTACCGCCGTTTTGACAGTTTTAGGCTTACTTATTCTAAGCCAAACTTTGGTATTTTCTAAATTGGGTGAACATTAGAAAAAAACACACAAAAATCTGTTATCAGGCATTGATTGAAAGCTTAAAGTATGTACAGTAGACCGGTGTTAGTTTCATTCCAATATTCAAATAACCCAGATACCAAACTATCACTATGTAAGCCACCTCCTAGCTCTAGCATACCCGAAATCAATTTTCATTGGCTGAGAAAACACAAACTGGGTGTTTTGACCTATATGGCGGCGTTGGCAGGTTTAGTAGGGGGGGGGGGGAAGCCGGGCTCATTGCCCGGAGGAAAACCCCCGACCTTCTGCGAGTACTTAGCTACTCTTCCACATACGGCGACCGAGTGAAACATCCACTGAGAAACTTATGAATGTTTTTATTTCCTTTGAGTGGGATTCGAAACCGCGCTGCATCGATGGACTGAGGGACGATCACTCTAACCCACTGGACTCTCGTGGCCCCCTTGAATTTTAATTAGAACCTTGTCATACAGCAAAAGAAAAGAGTAAAAGGCGCCAGGGGGAGTCGAACCCTCGACCTCCTGTTTACTAGACAGGCGCTCTAACCAACTGAGCTATGGCGCCGCTCTTAGTGTTTGGCCCATCCACATTTTCTGATCATCTGTATTGGCTTGACATAGCTTTACATAGCTAAACAAGTGATTGAGGCCAAACTGCAGCTAGTGCCTCTAACATTCCTAGTAACACCATATTGCTCCTTACACAGTCAATGCACTGTCGCCTGAATCCCACATCGGCGGTAAATTCAACCAGCGGCTGGTCTAAACCATTGTGCAATCTTCCCTATTTAAAATAATTCCAGCGGACCAGAAAAAAAAAGTTTCCCGAGTAGTGGATATTTTGAAGACGATATGATCGTAAGAACACTTTTTAAGTATGAAGCAAACGAAAAAAAAAAGGAAGTGAAACAAAAGGCACCAGGGGGAGTCGAACCCTCGACCTCCTGTTTACTAGACAGGGGCTCTAACCAACTGAGCTATGGCGCCAGCCGTTCTTGCCAGAGTTACATTAAGTAGAGATCAGGAAATACAGCTTGTTTTGCGGTCATATTAACGTTTCTTTCAATGGCTATTTACCTAAGTATCGTCAATTTTTTTTCAGTTACATTTCCAAGTCTTGGAATTCTTTGATCTCAAGCACAAATCAATTTCCAACATTATCACACAAAATGGCTCAAGAATTTGAATTGATTGATTTATTGGCGTTTCTTTATTCCGCACTCCAGATTAGTAGTACACTTATAGGTTACATAACACAGTTTTTTTTCCCATTTGCGGTAAAGTTAACGTTTTGATTTGTGGCTAGTAACCAAAATCTCGTTAAGACTTTTCTTTACCATTTTCAAATAGATCAACAAATGAGAAATCCTTTACAACCAAATCAAGTTGACATAGTGCATGCCGGTTTCAAGCTACACACAATTTAACATGGGTACCGCCATTTTGACAGTTTTAGGCTTACTTATTCTAAGCCAAACTTTGTGGTATTTTCTAAATTGGGTGAACATTAGAAAAAAACACACAAAAATCTGTTATCAGGCATTGATTGAAAGCTTAAAGTATGTACAGTAGACCGGCGTTAGTTTCATTCCAATATTCAAATAACCCAGATACCAAACTATCACTATGTAAGCCACCTCCTAGCTCTAGCATACCCGAAATCAATTTTCATTGGCTGAGAAAACACAAACTGGGTGTTTTGACCTATATGGCGGCGTTGGCAGGTTTAGTAGGGGGGGGGGGGGAAGCCGGGCTCATTGCCCGGAGGAAAACCCCCGACCTTCTGCGAGTACTTGGCTACTCTTCCATATACGGCGACCGAGTGAAACATCCACTGAGAAACTTTTGAATGTTTTTATTTCCTTTGAGTGGGATTCGAAACCGCGCTGCATCGATGGACTGAGGGACGATCACTCTAACCCACTGGACTCTCGTGGCCCCCTTGAATTTTAATTAGAACCTTGTCATACAGCAAAAGAAAAGAGTAAAAGGCGCCAGGGGGAGTCGAACCCTCGACCTCCTGTTTACTAGACAGGCGCTCTAACCAACTGAGCTATGGCGCCGCTCTTAGTGTTTGGACCATCCACATTTTCTGATCATCTGTATTGGCTTGACATAGCTTTACATAGCTAAACAAGTGATTGAGGCCAAACTGCAGCTAGTGCCTCTAACATTCCTAGTAACACCATATTGCTCCTTACACAGTCAATGCACTGTCGCCTGAATCCCACATCGGCGGTAAATTCAACCAGCGGCTGGTCTAAACCATTGTGCAATCTTCCCTATTTAAAATAATTCCAGCGGACCAGAAAAAAAAAAGTTTCCCGAGTAGTGGATATTTTGAAGACGATATGATCGTAAGAACACTTTTTAAGTATGAAGCAAACGAAAAAAAAAAGGAAGTGAAACAAAAGGCACCAGGGGGAGTCGAACCCTCGACCTCCTGTTTACTAGACAGGCGCTCTAACCAACTGAGCTATGGCGCCAGCCGTTCTTGCCAGAGTTACATTAAGTAGAGATCAGGAAATACAGCTTGTTTTGCGGTCATATTAACGTTTCTTTCAATGGCTATTTACCTAAGTATCGTCAATTTTTTTTCAGTTACATTTCCAAGTCTTGGAATTCTTTGATCTCAAGCACAAATCAATTTCCAACATTATCACACAAAATGGCTCAAGAATTTGAATTGATTGATTTATTGGCGTTTCTTTATTCCGCACTCCAGATTAGTAGTACACTTATAGGTTACATAACACAGTTTCTTTTCCCATTTGCGGTAAAGTTAACGTTTTGATTTGTGGCTAGTAACCAAAATCTCGTTAAGACTTTTCTTTACCATTTTCAAATAGATCAACAAATGAGAAATCCTTTACAACCAAATCAAGTTGACATAGTGCATGCCGGTTTCAAGCTACACACAATTTAACATGGGTACCGCAATTTTGACAGTTTTAGGCTTACTTATTCTAAGCCAAACTTTGTGGTATTTTCTAAATTGGGTGAACATTAGAAAAAAACACACAAAAATCTGTTATCAGGCATTGATTGAAAGCTTAAAGGGGCATGAGCTGCCAAAATTTTGATATTTTGACGTTAAAACAGAAGGCTGAAATTATTGGCTATTTTTCTCAAAAGTTAGAATTCAGAAGCTTTTTAATGCTTCTAGTCTCGAAAATGTACGATAAAGTACTGTTTTGAACTAACTTTGGCTTAGAATGAATGAATGGTCGTCCCGGTTATTTAAATTTTGTTTACTTTTGAACACGTTTTCGGTTCATACAGGCCACATACTGTATGGATTTTTCTCATTCCAACGCCAATCATTTAGTTTTTCAATAGCCTTCAAAGCCTCTTACTGTCGTGACGATCAGAAGTTATTAAAAAACTGCGAATTTTGGCAGCTCATGCCGCTTTAAAGTATGTACAGTAGACCGGCGTTAGTTTCATTCCAATATTCAAATAACCCAGATACCAAACTATCACTATGTAAGCCACCTCCTAGCTCTAGCATACCCGAAATCAATTTTCATTGGCTGAGAAAAACACAAACTGGGTGTTTTGACCTATATGGCGGCGTTGGCAGGTTTAGTAGGGGGGGGGGGAAGCCGGGCTCATTGCCCGGAGGAAAACCCCCGACCTTCTGCGAGTACTTGGCTACTCTTCCACATACGGCGACCGAGTGAAACATCCACTGAGAAACTTTTGAATGTTTTTATTTCCTTTGAGTGGGATTCGAAACCGCGCTGCATCGATGGACTGAGGGACGATCACTCTAACCCACTGGACTCTCGTGGCCCCCTTGAATTTTAATTAGAACCTTGTCATACAGCAAAAGAAAAGAGTAAAAGGCGCCAGGGGGAGTCGAACCCTCGACCTCCTGTTTACTAGACAGGCGCTCTAACCAACTGAGCTATGGCGCCGCTCTTAGTGTTTGGACCATCCACATTTTCTGATCATCTGTATTGGCTTGACATAGCTTTACATAGCTAAACAAGTGATTGAGGCCAAACTGCAGCTAGTGCCTCTAACATTCCTAGTAACACCATATTACTCCTTACACAGTCAATGCATTGTCGCCTGAATCCCACATCGGCGGTAAATTCAACCAGCGGCTGGTCTAAACCATTGTGCAATCTTCCCGATTTAAAATAATTCCAGCGGACCAGAAAAAAAAAAAGTTTCCCGAGTAGTGGATATTTTTTTTTTTTTTTTTTTGAGAGAAAAAAAGGTTTATTCCCATTGAAATCTTACAGGCATTTCATAAATATGTTCTTCATACATTTAATGATACAATGATACAGTCAAACACATGGTAGTAAGGTTAAAAACAAATATATATCACATTTTTTAACTACCACATGTTTTAATTGTACATTTAGTCAATAACTGTTAATATTATTTTAGAGACCACACCATTTTGTCATTGTAAACCTTGCATATAACATTGTTTTTACACCAGACTTTTATAAACTCATGTCTGTTCAATCTGTAAAAATCTATCGTAACCCTTGTCTTAATTATGTTTTTCGCTGTGCAAACTATAAAGTTAGCATCTCGATCTTTACCATTAAACACAATGTCATTTCGTGAACACCATAAACTGAACTGCAAAACATTTAAAAAGTACAGAGCAAGTGCCTTGTCGGTTTTGGAAATTGGTGCATCGATTTTTCTAAACAGTAAAAAATTGTCATTTAAAGTGGGTAAAAGCCCCGTATACAAAACAAAAATTCTACTAAACTTATCGAAAACATTTTTTACAATTTTACACTTTACAAATAAATGTGTTTGCGTTTCACACCCAGAACAAAATGAACATTTATCATCCGTTACGATGTTTCTCCTGAGTAATCGTTCTTTAACTGGTAAGATATCATGTACTAATTTGAAACTAAAGTTCACCAGATTGTGATCCAATATTACATGAAATACAGAGTTCCATATTGAAGGCCAATCAAAAAGGGGAAACTTTATCATAATACGGGGTGTTTCCAGTATTTTACAAAGTAGCTTTGTATAAATACATTTATTTACATACATTATTGAGGGTAAGGTTTGGCCTTCATAGAATTCTCTCCATGACATTAACGCGAATTTGTAGAACGGAGGCAGATTCTGAGAATGAGGCTTATCTAATCTATACAAATCGGGGCAAATGTCCCTTAAAAACAATGCAAGCCAATATCTGGCGAAATACGTCCAATCAGACGTGGACCCGTAAACAAGGTTTAACATATGCCTGATAGCAAAAGCTTTACATTTAACTTCAATATTATGTATACCCAGTCCACCATTTGCGTAATCATTGTACATTACATTTCGTTTTAAAGATTCGGGTTTACTATCCAATAAAAATCTAAAAACAGCCTGAGTACAATTATTGATACATTTTTTGGGAAGTAAAAAGCACTGGACAGTGAACCAAAGCATACACAAAGCTACAGAATTGATTAGGATGGATTTTCCTCTCAATGTTAAGTATCTACCTTTCCATGCGGTCAATTGCTTTGTTAATTTGTTTTGAACTCTTTGTGCATTAAGTTCTACACTATTCTTTCCAAAGTAAATTCCACAAATTTTTGTATTGTCACAAATCGTTAGACTATTTGGGTCACACTTCTCCACATCGAATTTTCCTATGGGAAGAAGGGTAGTCTTAGTGGGATTTAATTTCCCTCCAGAAACACTACAGTATGTATTAGCCAAGTCAATTACATGCTTTACAGATTTTTCCTCAGAAAGGATAATGGTAATGTCGTCAGCGTATGCTGATATCGTTGCCTCTTTAACCGTTCCGGGCATTTTTACACCTTTTATCAAATTGTTTCTGTTAACTGCCTGTATGAACGGTTCTAGAGACAAGATGTACAGAAGAGGTGACAAAGAACAACCCTGACGGAGACCACGTGATACAATGATATCCTCCGTGATGTGACCGTTAACAATAATTCTACTGGATATGTTGGTATACAAAAGGTTAACCCATTTACAAAAACCAGTGCCAAAGTTAAATTTTTCTAGGCATTTAAATAAAAAAGACCAATCTACTCGATCGAAGGCATTTTCCTGATCTAAGTTTACAAAACAACAACCTAAATCCTTCTGCTCGACATAATCACAAATATTACGAAATAGATGAAGGTTGTCAAAAATACTTCTTTCAGGTATGCCACATGTCTGGTTTTGTTGTACAACGTGAGTAATAGTTAGTTTTAATCGGTTACACAAAGCCTTGGATAAAATCTTGTAATCGACATTAAGTAAACTTATTGGCCTCCAGTTCTTAATATTTTGGGCTTTATCGGGGTCTTTACATATAAGTGTTATCAGACCAGATCTTTGTGTTGTACTCAAGCTACCTCTACATAAACATTCATTGACTACCTTAGTAAATGCATCTCCAATAATTGACCAATAATGCAAGTAAAACTCTGCTGGAAGTCCGTCGCTTCCTGGTGAACGATGTTTGTTCATGTTTTGAACGGCTGAGTATAACTCATCTTTAGTGATATCACCCTCGCACAAATCTTTCAAATCTTCAGTTAGCTTTGGCAATCCCTCTAAAAAACCCTCACTATCATCATTTTCAATGTCTTGTTTTGAATACAGTTTTTCAAAATACTCTTTAATGCTTTCAGCTATGTCAGCTTGGTTGGTATAAGTAACGTTTGGGTCTTCGTGGCTTGATATTTTACTGATCATTTTTTTCCTCCCCCTCCCAGTCTCTTTTTTAATGAAATACTTAGTGGGTTTTTCCCCTTGATCAAAATTTACAGCTTTGGATCGGATTACAGCCCCTTTCCTAGCTTGTTGTTGTAACCCATTTATTGCCTTTTTCACGTCATCTATAGCGTTTGTATTCTTTGGTGGGTCACTTTTTAGCGCCTGTAACTCTATTTCAAGGCGGGACAGTTGGGCCCGTTTGTCACGGGCGACTTCGCTGCAGTGGCATTTAAATATTTCCTTACACCCAGATTTAAAATCCTCCCAAGCATTAACAATGTCGGGGCTCTGCACAGAATTTATTCCAAATTGCTTATCAAATTCTTTCTGAATTTTGGAAAAAAGACAATCGTCGGTGAGAATAGATACATTTAGTTTCCAATAAAAAGGGCCCCACGTGATAACATCTTTAAAGTTTACATCGAAATATATAGCAGAGTGGTCAGAAAATGAAACATGAATAACATCAGAACGAGTAACAACTGAACATAATGTATTAGGTATATAAAACCTATCTAACCTACTGGCAGAACGTCCTCGACTCCATGTAAAGCATTGCTTTTTAGGGTTGAGCTTTCTATATAGATCACATATATTAAAATCATGTTTAAGCTCATCCAATTCAAGCTTTCCATCGTTCCTAGGGTTATTTGCCCCATATCTATCCAAAGTAACGTTCTCTATACAGTTAAAATCACCCCCTAATATAACCACCTGACTACCCAACAATACATTAGAGAGAGATGAAATAAATTCTTTCCTTTCTTTAGGGCTATTAGGAGCATATATACATACAAGATTAAGAGCGGTATTATTAATAGTTACTCTCATGCTCAGGTAACGTCCGTATGGACATCTTATAATACTATTAATAGAACAATCTACGGTATAACGTATCACTATGCCTACTCCGCAACTTTGGCTGGTACCATAAGCCCACTTACAATCGCCTGGGATGTTTAAATATTTGGTATCTTCATAATTCTGAAAATGAGTTTCTTGTAAGAAAAGGATATCAATCTTATTGTCAAAAACAAATTGCTTTACTTGAGCCTTCTTGTCAATATTTCGTAACCCATTTACGTTTAATGAGGCAAATCGAATATCACTAAGAGTTGACATTAAACAAATAAAGGCAAAAATAGCGTACATACCCATTTTATATGATTAACGATGAGGGCTATTAGACTTATTCCTTGTTCATTCGCCTCCTGCCACGGGCAGAAAGAGACTTCTTTTTCCTGTACTCAAGAAGCAAGGTAGAACTGTCATGTATAGGTATCGGTGTCATAGTCTCAGACCGCATCGGTGTAATATCAGAATCAGTGTCTAAATCTTTATTTTCTTGCTCTGATTCGCTGTCAGAGGTTTTTTCGTCCAGTCGGGCTTTTTTTTGTTGAACTGGGTCTGGAGATCTAATATGATGGACATCAGCCTCGACTGTTACCGTCTCATAACTTTCTGTTGTGTCACCCATCTCAATCTTCTTTTGCACATACGTCACAATTTTAGCTGGTTCGATCTCCGTAGAATCTTCTTCGTTGTCCGTTATCATTTCGTTATCACTGTTTATCTCTTCGTGGTCACTCTCCTCAGAGTTATCTGTCCCACAAACGTCAATGTCGCTTTGGTCATCATCTTCCACTTCTCCACGTGTATGCTGGTTCGAGCCTGGTTTCGTCGGCCTACTTTTGACACATGCCGCGTACGATGAAACTCTAGTACAGCACCCACTAATTGTATGAGTCGAGGATTTGCATATGTAACAATTGGCCGTACATTCCTTTTCGGTATGGGGGTTTTCATGCTTAGAATAACCAGCACAATTCTCACACCAGGTCGCCTTACATTCATGGGCTCGGTGGGAGGGCTGGGCACATTTACGACACTCATATTTTTGTGCCGGATAAGTAAACATTACTATATCTCCACCAAAGTTAATAAAGTTTGGGGCGTATCTCACTTTGTTACATCGGAACCGATATATTCATATACCGGAACGCACATGGGCCAGAGCAGGGTCTGAACATTTCGGCTTAAAAACGTTAGTACATTCACCGTATGGTTTTAAGGCCTTAGCTATTGTATCGTCGGAAAGTTCTTCAGGTGCCCAGTGGGCAGTCAAGTTCATATATATAGCTGAGGCAGGTGTAACACTCCATGTGGTCTCTAACGCTTCAATAGTTCCTTTGTTCACAAGTATGTCATAACTAACCTGGGTCAATAGGGTCAGGTAAAATGCCTTTTTAAAATAATTCTTTTGAAAGGTTGATAAATCATTCAGGTCAATCACAGATCTCAAGGACGATACAAAATCTTGCTGCATTGCAGTAGAGAACTGTGACGACTCACTCGTCGAAATAACAACAGTCAAGTTTCTTGGCGGCCGTACCCCAGGGGCAAAGTACACAGGTCGAGACATATTCAAAACTTTAGGGCTTAGCCCCACACACTGCCGTTAAATTTACTGTTTTTTCAAATCTTCAAAGTTAGTATGTTCCAATGGTACCAATAATATATAAAGAAACCAACCATGTGGCAGGATGTCCACGGATTTCAAGAGCTTGGGCAATATACGTCTTCTCTCTTCAAAACCAAGATGGCGATCTCCGGATATTTTGAAGACGATATGATCGTAAGAACACTTTTTAAGTATGAAGCAAACGAAAAAAAAAAAGGAAGTGAAACAAAAGGCACCAGGGGGAGTCGAACCCTCGACCTCCTGTTTACTAGACAGGCGCTCTAACCAACTGAGCTATGGCGCCAGCCGTTCTTGCCAGAGTTACATTAAGTAGAGATCAGGAAATACAGCTTGTTTTGCGGTCATATAAACGTTTCTTTCAATGGCTATTTACCTAAGTATCGTCAATTTTTTTTCAGTTACATTTCCAAGTCTTGGAATTCTTTGATCTCAAGCACAAATCAATTTCCAACATTATCACACAAAATGGCTCAAGAATTTGAATTGATTGATTTATTGGCGTTTCTTTATTCCGCACTCCAGATTAGTAGTACACTTATAGGTTACATAACACAGTTTCTTTTCCCATTTGCGGTAAAGTTAACGTTTTGATTTGTGGCTAGTAACCAAAATCTCGTTAAGACTTTTCTTTACCATTTTCAAATAGATCAACAAATGAGAAATCCTTTACAACCAAATCAAGTTGACATAGTGCATGCCGGTTTCAAGCTACACACAATTTAACATGGGTACCGCCATTTTGACAGTTTTAGGCTTACTTATTCTAAGCCAAACTTTGTGGTATTTTCTAAATTGGGTGAACATTAGAAAAAAACACACAAAAATCTGTTATCAGGCATTGATTGAAAGCTTAAAGTATGTACAGTAGACCGGCGTTAGTTTCATTCCAATATTCAAATAACCCAGATACCAAACTATCACTATGTAAGCCACCTCCTAGCTCTAGCATACCCGAAATCAATTTTCATTGGCTGAGAAAACACAAACTGGGTGTTTTGACCTATATGGCGGCGTTGGCAGGTTTAGTAGGGGGGGGGGGGAAGCCGGGCTCATTGCCCGGAGGAAAACCCCCGACCTTCTGCGAGTACTTGGCTACTCTTCCATATACGGCGACCGAGTGAAACATCCACTGAGAAACTTTTGAATGTTTTTATTTCCTTTGAGTGGGATTCGAAACCGCGCTGCATCGATGGACTGAGGGACGATCACTCTAACCCACTGGACTCTCGTGGCCCCCTTGAATTTTAATTAGAACCTTGTCATACAGCAAAAGAAAAGAGTAAAAGGCGCCAGGGGGAGTCGAACCCTCGACCTCCTGTTTACTAGACAGGCGCTCTAACCAACTGAGCTATGGCGCCGCTCTTAGTGTTTGGACCATCCACATTTTCTGATCATCTGTATTGGCTTGACATAGCTTTACATAGCTAAACAAGTGATTGAGGCCAAACTGCAGCTAGTGCCTCTAACATTCCTAGTAACACCATATTGCTCCTTACACAGTCAATGCACTGTCGCCTGAATCCCACATCGGCGGTAAATTCAACCAGCGGCTGGTCTAAACCATTGTGCAATCTTCCCTATTTAAAATAATTCCAGCGGACCAGAAAAAAAAAAGTTTCCCGAGTAGTGGATATTTTGAAGACGATATGATCGTAAGAACACTTTTTAAGTATGAAGCAAACGAAAAAAAAAAGGAAGTGAAACAAAAGGCACCAGGGGGAGTCGAACCCTCGACCTCCTGTTTACTAGACAGGCGCTCTAACCAACTGAGCTATGGCGCCAGCCGTTCTTGCCAGAGTTACATTAAGTAGAGATCAGGAAATACAGCTTGTTTTGCGGTCATATTAACGTTTCTTTCAATGGCTATTTACCTAAGTATCGTCAATTTTTTTTCAGTTACATTTCCAAGTCTTGGAATTCTTTGATCTCAAGCACAAATCAATTTCCAACATTATCACACAAAATGGCTCAAGAATTTGAATTGATTGATTTATTGGCGTTTCTTTATTCCGCACTCCAGATTAGTAGTACACTTATAGGTTACATAACACAGTTTCTTTTCCCATTTGCGGTAAAGTTAACGTTTTGATTTGTGGCTAGTAACCAAAATCTCGTTAAGACTTTTCTTTACCATTTTCAAATAGATCAACAAATGAGAAATCCTTTACAACCAAATCAAGTTGACATAGTGCATGCCGGTTTCAAGCTACACACAATTTAACATGGGTACCGCAATTTTGACAGTTTTAGGCTTACTTATTCTAAGCCAAACTTTGTGGTATTTTCTAAATTGGGTGAACATTAGAAAAAAACACACAAAAATCTGTTATCAGGCATTGATTGAAAGCTTAAAGGGGCATGAGCTGCCAAAATTTTGATATTTTGACGTTAAAACAGAAGGCTGAAATTATTGGCTATTTTTCTCAAAAGTTAGAATTCAGAAGCTTTTTAATGCTTCTAGTCTCGAAAATGTACGATAAAGTACTGTTTTGAACTAACTTTGGCTTAGAATGAATGAATGGTCGTCCCGGTTATTTAAATTTTGTTTACTTTTGAACACGTTTTCGGTTCATACAGGCCACATACTGTATGGATTTTTCTCATTCCAACGCCAATCATTTAGTTTTTCAATAGCCTTCAAAGCCTCTTACTGTCGTGACGATCAGAAGTTATTAAAAAACTGCGAATTTTGGCAGCTCATGCCGCTTTAAAGTATGTACAGTAGACCGGCGTTAGTTTCATTCCAATATTCAAATAACCCAGATACCAAACTATCACTATGTAAGCCACCTCCTAGCTCTAGCATACCCGAAATCAATTTTCATTGGCTGAGAAAAACACAAACTGGGTGTTTTGACCTATATGGCGGCGTTGGCAGGTTTAGTAGGGGGGGGGGGGAAGCCGGGCTCATTGCCCGGAGGAAAACCCCCGACCTTCTGCGAGTACTTGGCTACTCTTCCACATACGGCGACCGAGTGAAACATCCACTGAGAAACTTTTGAATGTTTTTATTTCCTTTGAGTGGGATTCGAAACCGCGCTGCATCGATGGACTGAGGGACGATCACTCTAACCCACTGGACTCTCGTGGCCCCCTTGAATTTTAATTAGAACCTTGTCATACAGCAAAAGAAAAGAGTAAAAGGCGCCAGGGGGAGTCGAACCCTCGACCTCCTGTTTACTAGACAGGCGCTCTAACCAACTGAGCTATGGCGCCGCTCTTAGTGTTTGGACCATCCACATTTTCTGATCATCTGTATTGGCTTGACATAGCTTTACATAGCTAAACAAGTGATTGAGGCCAAACTGCAGCTAGTGCCTCTAACATTCCTAGTAACACCATATTACTCCTTACACAGTCAATGCATTGTCGCCTGAATCCCACATCGGCGGTAAATTCAACCAGCGGCTGGTCTAAACCATTGTGCAATCTTCCCGATTTAAAATAATTCCAGCGGACCAGAAAAAAAAAAAGTTTCCCGAGTAGTGGATATTTTTTTTTTTTTTTTTTTGAGAGAAAAAAAGGTTTATTCCCATTGAAATCTTACAGGCATTTCATAAATATGTTCTTCATACATTTAATGATACAATGATACAGTCAAACACATGGTAGTAAGGTTAAAAACAAATATATATCACATTTTTTAACTACCACATGTTTTAATTGTACATTTAGTCAATAACTGTTAATATTATTTTAGAGACCACACCATTTTGTCATTGTAAACCTTGCATATAACATTGTTTTTACACCAGACTTTTATAAACTCATGTCTGTTCAATCTGTAAAAATCTATCGTAACCCTTGTCTTAATTATGTTTTTCGCTGTGCAAACTATAAAGTTAGCATCTCGATCTTTACCATTAAACACAATGTCATTTCGTGAACACCATAAACTGAACTGCAAAACATTTAAAAAGTACAGAGCAAGTGCCTTGTCGGTTTTGGAAATTGGTGCATCGATTTTTCTAAACAGTAAAAAATTGTCATTTAAAGTGGGTAAAAGCCCCGTATACAAAACAAAAATTCTACTAAACTTATCGAAAACATTTTTTACAATTTTACACTTTACAAATAAATGTGTTTGCGTTTCACACCCAGAACAAAATGAACATTTATCATCCGTTACGATGTTTCTCCTGAGTAATCGTTCTTTAACTGGTAAGATATCATGTACTAATTTGAAACTAAAGTTCACCAGATTGTGATCCAATATTACATGAAATACAGAGTTCCATATTGAAGGCCAATCAAAAAGGGGAAACTTTATCATAATACGGGGTGTTTCCAGTATTTTACAAAGTAGCTTTGTATAAATACATTTATTTACATACATTATTGAGGGTAAGGTTTGGCCTTCATAGAATTCTCTCCATGACATTAACGCGAATTTGTAGAACGGAGGCAGATTCTGAGAATGAGGCTTATCTAATCTATACAAATCGGGGCAAATGTCCCTTAAAAACAATGCAAGCCAATATCTGGCGAAATACGTCCAATCAGACGTGGACCCGTAAACAAGGTTTAACATATGCCTGATAGCAAAAGCTTTACATTTAACTTCAATATTATGTATACCCAGTCCACCATTTGCGTAATCATTGTACATTACATTTCGTTTTAAAGATTCGGGTTTACTATCCAATAAAAATCTAAAAACAGCCTGAGTACAATTATTGATACATTTTTTGGGAAGTAAAAAGCACTGGACAGTGAACCAAAGCATACACAAAGCTACAGAATTGATTAGGATGGATTTTCCTCTCAATGTTAAGTATCTACCTTTCCATGCGGTCAATTGCTTTGTTAATTTGTTTTGAACTCTTTGTGCATTAAGTTCTACACTATTCTTTCCAAAGTAAATTCCACAAATTTTTGTATTGTCACAAATCGTTAGACTATTTGGGTCACACTTCTCCACATCGAATTTTCCTATGGGAAGAAGGGTAGTCTTAGTGGGATTTAATTTCCCTCCAGAAACACTACAGTATGTATTAGCCAAGTCAATTACATGCTTTACAGATTTTTCCTCAGAAAGGATAATGGTAATGTCGTCAGCGTATGCTGATATCGTTGCCTCTTTAACCGTTCCGGGCATTTTTACACCTTTTATCAAATTGTTTCTGTTAACTGCCTGTATGAACGGTTCTAGAGACAAGATGTACAGAAGAGGTGACAAAGAACAACCCTGACGGAGACCACGTGATACAATGATATCCTCCGTGATGTGACCGTTAACAATAATTCTACTGGATATGTTGGTATACAAAAGGTTAACCCATTTACAAAAACCAGTGCCAAAGTTAAATTTTTCTAGGCATTTAAATAAAAAAGACCAATCTACTCGATCGAAGGCATTTTCCTGATCTAAGTTTACAAAACAACAACCTAAATCCTTCTGCTCGACATAATCACAAATATTACGAAATAGATGAAGGTTGTCAAAAATACTTCTTTCAGGTATGCCACATGTCTGGTTTTGTTGTACAACGTGAGTAATAGTTAGTTTTAATCGGTTACACAAAGCCTTGGATAAAATCTTGTAATCGACATTAAGTAAACTTATTGGCCTCCAGTTCTTAATATTTTGGGCTTTATCGGGGTCTTTACATATAAGTGTTATCAGACCAGATCTTTGTGTTGTACTCAAGCTACCTCTACATAAACATTCATTGACTACCTTAGTAAATGCATCTCCAATAATTGACCAATAATGCAAGTAAAACTCTGCTGGAAGTCCGTCGCTTCCTGGTGAACGATGTTTGTTCATGTTTTGAACGGCTGAGTATAACTCATCTTTAGTGATATCACCCTCGCACAAATCTTTCAAATCTTCAGTTAGCTTTGGCAATCCCTCTAAAAAACCCTCACTATCATCATTTTCAATGTCTTGTTTTGAATACAGTTTTTCAAAATACTCTTTAATGCTTTCAGCTATGTCAGCTTGGTTGGTATAAGTAACGTTTGGGTCTTCGTGGCTTGATATTTTACTGATCATTTTTTTCCTCCCCCTCCCAGTCTCTTTTTTAATGAAATACTTAGTGGGTTTTTCCCCTTGATCAAAATTTACAGCTTTGGATCGGATTACAGCCCCTTTCCTAGCTTGTTGTTGTAACCCATTTATTGCCTTTTTCACGTCATCTATAGCGTTTGTATTCTTTGGTGGGTCACTTTTTAGCGCCTGTAACTCTATTTCAAGGCGGGACAGTTGGGCCCGTTTGTCACGGGCGACTTCGCTGCAGTGGCATTTAAATATTTCCTTACACCCAGATTTAAAATCCTCCCAAGCATTAACAATGTCGGGGCTCTGCACAGAATTTATTCCAAATTGCTTATCAAATTCTTTCTGAATTTTGGAAAAAAGACAATCGTCGGTGAGAATAGATACATTTAGTTTCCAATAAAAAGGGCCCCACGTGATAACATCTTTAAAGTTTACATCGAAATATATAGCAGAGTGGTCAGAAAATGAAACATGAATAACATCAGAACGAGTAACAACTGAACATAATGTATTAGGTATATAAAACCTATCTAACCTACTGGCAGAACGTCCTCGACTCCATGTAAAGCATTGCTTTTTAGGGTTGAGCTTTCTATATAGATCACATATATTAAAATCATGTTTAAGCTCATCCAATTCAAGCTTTCCATCGTTCCTAGGGTTATTTGCCCCATATCTATCCAAAGTAACGTTCTCTATACAGTTAAAATCACCCCCTAATATAACCACCTGACTACCCAACAATACATTAGAGAGAGATGAAATAAATTCTTTCCTTTCTTTAGGGCTATTAGGAGCATATATACATACAAGATTAAGAGCGGTATTATTAATAGTTACTCTCATGCTCAGGTAACGTCCGTATGGACATCTTATAATACTATTAATAGAACAATCTACGGTATAACGTATCACTATGCCTACTCCGCAACTTTGGCTGGTACCATAAGCCCACTTACAATCGCCTGGGATGTTTAAATATTTGGTATCTTCATAATTCTGAAAATGAGTTTCTTGTAAGAAAAGGATATCAATCTTATTGTCAAAAACAAATTGCTTTACTTGAGCCTTCTTGTCAATATTTCGTAACCCATTTACGTTTAATGAGGCAAATCGAATATCACTAAGAGTTGACATTAAACAAATAAAGGCAAAAATAGCGTACATACCCATTTTATATGATTAACGATGAGGGCTATTAGACTTATTCCTTGTTCATTCGCCTCCTGCCACGGGCAGAAAGAGACTTCTTTTTCCTGTACTCAAGAAGCAAGGTAGAACTGTCATGTATAGGTATCGGTGTCATAGTCTCAGACCGCATCGGTGTAATATCAGAATCAGTGTCTAAATCTTTATTTTCTTGCTCTGATTCGCTGTCAGAGGTTTTTTCGTCCAGTCGGGCTTTTTTTTGTTGAACTGGGTCTGGAGATCTAATATGATGGACATCAGCCTCGACTGTTACCGTCTCATAACTTTCTGTTGTGTCACCCATCTCAATCTTCTTTTGCACATACGTCACAATTTTAGCTGGTTCGATCTCCGTAGAATCTTCTTCGTTGTCCGTTATCATTTCGTTATCACTGTTTATCTCTTCGTGGTCACTCTCCTCAGAGTTATCTGTCCCACAAACGTCAATGTCGCTTTGGTCATCATCTTCCACTTCTCCACGTGTATGCTGGTTCGAGCCTGGTTTCGTCGGCCTACTTTTGACACATGCCGCGTACGATGAAACTCTAGTACAGCACCCACTAATTGTATGAGTCGAGGATTTGCATATGTAACAATTGGCCGTACATTCCTTTTCGGTATGGGGGTTTTCATGCTTAGAATAACCAGCACAATTCTCACACCAGGTCGCCTTACATTCATGGGCTCGGTGGGAGGGCTGGGCACATTTACGACACTCATATTTTTGTGCCGGATAAGTAAACATTACTATATCTCCACCAAAGTTAATAAAGTTTGGGGCGTATCTCACTTTGTTACATCGGAACCGATATATTCTAATACCGGAACGCACATGGGCCAGAGCAGGGTCTGAACATTTCGGCTTAAAAACGTTAGTACATTCACCGTATGGTTTTAAGGCCTTAGCTATTGTATCGTCGGAAAGTTCTTCAGGTGCCCAGTGGGCAGTCAAGTTCATATATATAGCTGAGGCAGGTGTAACACTCCATGTGGTCTCTAACGCTTCAATAGTTCCTTTGTTCACAAGTATGTCATAACTAACCTGGGTCAATAGGGTCAGGTAAAATGCCTTTTTAAAATAATTCTTTTGAAAGGTTGATAAATCATTCAGGTCAATCACAGATCTCAAGGACGATACAAAATCTTGCTGCATTGCAGTAGAGAACTGTGACGACTCACTCGTCGAAATAACAACAGTCAAGTTTCTTGGCGGCCGTACCCCAGGGGCAAAGTACACAGGTCGAGACATATTCAAAACTTTAGGGCTTAGCCCCACACACTGCCGTTAAATTTACTGTTTTTTCAAATCTTCAAAGTTAGTATGTTCCAATGGTAACAATAATATATAAAGAAACCAACCATGTGGCAGGATGTCCACGGATTTCAAGAGCTTGGGCAATATACGTCTTCTCTCTTCAAAACCAAGATGGCGATCTCCGGATATTTTGAAGACGATATGATCGTAAGAACACTTTTTAAGTATGAAGCAAACGAAAAAAAAAAAGGAAGTGAAACAAAAGGCACCAGGGGGAGTCGAACCCTCGACCTCCTGTTTACTAGACAGGCGCTCTAACCAACTGAGCTATGGCGCCAGCCGTTCTTGCCAGAGTTACATTAAGTAGAGATCAGGAAATACAGCTTGTTTTGCGGTCATATAAACGTTTCTTTCAATGGCTATTTACCTAAGTATCGTCAATTTTTTTTCAGTTACATTTCCAAGTCTTGGAATTCTTTGATCTCAAGCACAAATCAATTTCCAACATTATCACACAAAATGGCTCAAGAATTTGAATTGATTGATTTATTGGCGTTTCTTTATTCCGCACTCCAGATTAGTAGTACACTTATAGGTTACATAACACAGTTTCTTTTCCCATTTGCGGTAAAGTTAACGTTTTGATTTGTGGCTAGTAACCAAAATCTCGTTAAGACTTTTCTTTACCATTTTCAAATAGATCAACAAATGAGAAATCCTTTACAACCAAATCAAGTTGACATAGTGCATGCCGGTTTCAAGCTACACACAATTTAACATGGGTACCGCCATTTTGACAGTTTTAGGCTTACTTATTCTAAGCCAAACTTTGTGGTATTTTCTAAATTGGGTGAACATTAGAAAAAAACACACAAAAATCTGTTATCAGGCATTGATTGAAAGCTTAAAGTATGTACAGTAGACCGGCGTTAGTTTCATTCCAATATTCAAATAACCCAGATACCAAACTATCACTATGTAAGCCACCTCCTAGCTCTAGCATACCCGAAATCAATTTTCATTGGCTGAGAAAACACAAACTGGGTGTTTTGACCTATATGGCGGCGTTGGCAGGTTTAGTAGGGGGGGGGGGAAGCCGGGCTCATTGCCCGGAGGAAAACCCCCGACCTTCTGCGAGTACTTGGCTACTCTTCCATATACGGCGACCGAGTGAAACATCCACTGAGAAACTTTTGAATGTTTTTATTTCCTTTGAGTGGGATTCGAAACCGCGCTGCATCGATGGACTGAGGGACGATCACTCTAACCCACTGGACTCTCGTGGCCCCCTTGAATTTTAATTAGAACCTTGTCATACAGCAAAAGAAAAGAGTAAAAGGCGCCAGGGGGAGTCGAACCCTCGACCTCCTGTTTACTAGACAGGCGCTCTAACCAACTGAGCTATGGCGCCGCTCTTAGTGTTTGGCCCATCCACATTTTCTGATCATCTGTATTGGCTTGACATAGCTTTACATAGCTAAACAAGTGATTGAGGCCAAACTGCAGCTAGTGCCTCTAACATTCCTAGTAACACCATATTGCTCCTTACACAGTCAATGCACTGTCGCCTGAATCCCACATCGGCGGTAAATTCAACCAGCGGCTGGTCTAAACCATTGTGCAATCTTCCCTATTTAAAATAATTCCAGCGGACCAGAAAAAAAAAGTTTCCCGAGTAGTGGATATTTTGAAGACGATATGATCGTAAGAACACTTTTTAAGTATGAAGCAAACGAAAAAAAAAAGGAAGTGAAACAAAAGGCACCAGGGGGAGTCGAACCCTCGACCTCCTGTTTACTAGACAGGGGCTCTAACCAACTGAGCTATGGCGCCAGCCGTTCTTGCCAGAGTTACATTAAGTAGAGATCAGGAAATACAGCTTGTTTTGCGGTCATATTAACGTTTCTTTCAATGGCTATTTACCTAAGTATCGTCAATTTTTTTTCAGTTACATTTCCAAGTCTTGGAATTCTTTGATCTCAAGCACAAATCAATTTCCAACATTATCACACAAAATGGCTCAAGAATTTGAATTGATTGATTTATTGGCGTTTCTTTATTCCGCACTCCAGATTAGTAGTACACTTATAGGTTACATAACACAGTTTCTTTTCCCATTTGCGGTAAAGTTAACGTTTTGATTTGTGGCTAGTAACCAAAATCTCGTTAAGACTTTTCTTTACCATTTTCAAATAGATCAACAAATGAGAAATTCTTTACAACCAAATCAAGTTGACATAGTGCATGCCGGTTTCAAGCTACACACAATTTAACATGGGTACCGCCATTTTGACAGTTTTAGGCTTACTTATTCTAAGCCAAACTTTGTGGTATTTTCTAAATTGGGTGAACATTAGAAAAAAACACACAAAAATCTGTTATCAGGCATTGATTGAAAGCTTAAAGTATGTACAGTAGACCGGCGTTAGTTTCATTCCAATATTCAAATAACCCAGATACCAAACTATCACTATGTAAGCCACCTCCTAGCTCTAGCATACCCGAAATCAATTTTCATTGGCTGAGAAAACACAAACTGGGTGTTTTGACCTATATGGCGGCGTTGGCAGGTTTAGTAGGGGGGGGGGGAAGCCGGGCTCATTGCCCGGAGGAAAACCCCCGACCTTCTGCGAGTACTTGGCTACTCTTCCACATACGGCGACCGAGTGAAACATCCACTGAGAAACTTTTGAATGTTTTTATTTCCTTTGAGTGGGATTCGAAACCGCGCTGCATCGATGGACTGAGGGACGATCACTCTAACCCACTGGACTCTCGTGGCCCCCTTGAATTTTAATTAGAACCTTGTCATACAGCAAAAGAAAAGAGTAAAAGGCGCCAGGGGGAGTCGAACCCTCGACCTCCTGTTTACTAGACAGGCGCTCTAACCAACTGAGCTATTGCGCCGCTCTTAGTGTTTGGACCATCCACATTTTCTGATCATCTGTATTGGCTTGACATAGCTTTACATAGCTAAACAAGTGATTGAGGCCAAACTGCAGCTAGTGCCTCTAACATTCCTAGTAACACCATATTACTCCTTACACAGTCAATGCACTGTCGCCTGAATCCCACATCGGCGGTAAATTCAACCAGCGGCTGGTCTAAACCATTATGCAATCTTCCCTATTTAAAATAATTCCAGCGGACCAGAAAAAAAAAAGTTTCCCGAGTAGTGGATATTTTGAAGACGATATGAACGTAAGAACACTTTTTAAGTATGAAGCAAACGAAAAAAAAAGGAAGTGAAACAAAAGGCACCAGGGGGAGTCGAACCCTCGACCTCCTGTTTACTAGACAGGCGCTCTAACCAACTGAGCTATGGCGCCAGGCGTTCTTGCCAGAGTTACATTAAGTAGAGATCAGGAAATACAGCTTGTTTTGCGGTCATATTAACGTTTCTTTCAATGGCTATTTACCTAAGTATCGTCAATTTTTTTTCAGTTACATTTCCAAGTCTTGGAATTCTTTGATCTCAAGCACAAATCAATTTCCAACATTATCACACAAAATGGCTCAAGAATTTGAATTGATTGATTTATTGGCGTTTCTTTATTCCGCACTCCAGATTAGTAGTACACTTATAGGTTACATAACACAGTTTCTTTTCCCATTTGCGGTAAAGTTAACGTTTTGATTTGTGGCTAGTAACCAAAATCTCGTTAAGACTTTTCTTTACCATTTTCAAATAGATCAACAAATGAGAAATCCTTTACAACCAAATCAAGTTGACATAGTGCATGCCGGTTTCAAGCTACACACAATTTAACATGGGTACCGCCATTTTGACAGTTTTAGGCTTACTTATTCTAAGCCAAACTTTGGTATTTTCTAAATTGGGTGAACATTAGAAAAAAACACACAAAAATCTGTTATCAGGCATTGATTGAAAGCTTAAAGTATGTACAGTAGACCGGCGTTAGTTTCATTCCAATATTCAAATAACCCAGATACCAAACTATCACTATGTAAGCCACCTCCTAGCTCTAGCATACCCGAAATCAATTTTCATTGGCTGAGAAAACACAAACTGGGTGTTTTGACCTAAATGGCGGCGTTGGCAGGTTTAGTAGGGGGGGGGGAAGCCAGGCTCATTGCCCGGAGGAAAACCCCCGACCTTCTGCGAGTACTTGGCTACTCTTCCACATACGGCGACCGAGTGAAACATCCACTGAGAAACTTTTGAATGTTTTTATTTCCTTTGAGTGGGATTCGAAACCGCGCTGCATCGATGGACTGAGGGACGATCACTCTAACCCACTGGACTCTCGTGGCCCCCTTGAATTTTAATTAGAACCTTGTCATACAGCAAAAGAAAAGAGTAAAAGGCGCCAGGGGGAGTCGAACCCTCGACCTCCTGTTTACTAGACAGGCGCTCTAACCAACTGAGCTATGGCGCCGCTCTTAGTGTTTGGACCATCCACATTTTCTGATCATCTGTATTGGCTTGACATAGCTTTACATAGCTAAACAAGTGATTGAGGCCAAACTGCAGCTAGTGCCTCTAACATTCCTAGTAACACCATATTACTCCTTACACAGTCAATGCACTGTCGCCTGAATCCCACATCGGCGGTAAATTCAACCAGCGGCTGGTCTAAACCATTATGCAATCTTCCCTATTTAAAATAATTCAAGCGGACCAGAAAAAAAAAGTTTCCCGAGTAGTGGATATTTTGAAGACGATATGAACGTAAGAACACTTTTTAAGTATGAAGCAAACGAAAAAAAAAGGAAGTGAAACAAAAGGCACCAGGGGGAGTCGAACCCTCGACCTCCTGTTTACTAGACAGGCGCTCTAACCAACTGAGCTATGGCGCCAGCCGTTCTTGTCAGAGTTACATTAAGTAGAGATCAGGAAATACAGCTTGTTTTGCGGTCATATTAACGTTTCTTTCAATGGCTATTTACCTAAGTATCGTCAATTTTTTTTCAGTTACATTTCCAAGTCTTGGAATTCTTTGATCTCAAGCACAAATCAATTTCCAACATTATCACACAAAATGGCTCAAGAATTTGAATTGATTGATTTATTGGCGTTTCTTTATTCCGCACTCCAGATTAGTAGTACACTTATAGGTTACATAACACAGTTTCTTTTCCCATTTGCGGTAAAGTTAACGTTTTGATTTGTGGCTAGTAACCAAAATCTCGTTAAGACTTTTCTTTACCATTTTCAAATAGATCAACAAATGAGAAATCCTTTACAACCAAATCAAGTTGACATAGTGCATGCCGGTTTCAAGCTACACACAATTTAACATGGGTACCGCCGTTTTGACAGTTTTAGGCTTACTTATTCTAAGCCAAACTTTGGTATTTTCTAAATTGGGTGAACATTAGAAAAAAAACACACAAAAATCTGTTATCAGGCATTGATTGAAAGCTTAAAGTATGTACAGTAGACCGGTGTTAGTTTCATTCCAATATTCAAATAACCCAGATACCAAACTATCACTATGTAAGCCACCTCCTAGCTCTAGCATACCCGAAATCAATTTTCATTGGCTGAGAAAACACAAACTGGGTGTTTTGACCTATATGGCGGCGTTGGCAGGTTTAGTAGGGGGGGGGGGGAAGCCGGGCTCATTGCCCGGAGGAAAACCCCCGACCTTCTGCGAGTACTTAGCTACTCTTCCACATACGGCGACCGAGTGAAACATCCACTGAGAAACTTTTGAATGTTTTTATTTCCTTTGAGTGGGATTCGAAACCGCGCTGCATCGATGGACTGAGGGACGATCACTCTAACCCACTGGACTCTCGTGGCCCCCTTGAATTTTAATTAGAACCTTGTCATACAGCAAAAGAAAAGAGTAAAAGGCGCCAGGGGGAGTCGAACCCTCGACCTCCTGTTTACTAGACAGGCGCTCTAACCAACTGAGCTATGGCGCCGCTCTTAGTGTTTGGCCCATCCACATTTTCTGATCATCTGTATTGGCTTGACATAGCTTTACATAGCTAAACAAGTGATTGAGGCCAAACTGCAGCTAGTGCCTCTAACATTCCTAGTAACACCATATTGCTCCTTACACAGTCAATGCACTGTCGCCTGAATCCCACATCGGCGGTAAATTCAACCAGCGGCTGGTCTAAACCATTGTGCAATCTTCCCTATTTAAAATAATTCCAGCGGACCAGAAAAAAAAAGTTTCCCGAGTAGTGGATATTTTGAAGACGATATGATCGTAAGAACACTTTTTAAGTATGAAGCAAACGAAAAAAAAAAGGAAGTGAAACAAAAGGCACCAGGGGGAGTCGAACCCTCGACCTCCTGTTTACTAGACAGGGGCTCTAACCAACTGAGCTATGGCGCCAGCCGTTCTTGCCAGAGTTACATTAAGTAGAGATCAGGAAATACAGCTTGTTTTGCGGTCATATTAACGTTTCTTTCAATGGCTATTTACCTAAGTATCGTCAATTTTTTTTCAGTTACATTTCCAAGTCTTGGAATTCTTTGATCTCAAGCACAAATCAATTTCCAACATTATCACACAAAATGGCTCAAGAATTTGAATTGATTGATTTATTGGCGTTTCTTTATTCCGCACTCCAGATTAGTAGTACACTTATAGGTTACATAACACAGTTTCTTTTCCCATTTGCGGTAAAGTTAACGTTTTGATTTGTGGCTAGTAACCAAAATCTCGTTAAGACTTTTCTTTACCATTTTCAAATAGATCAACAAATGAGAAATCCTTTACAACCAAATCAAGTTGACATAGTGCATGCCGGTTTCAAGCTACACACAATTTAACATGGGTACCGCCATTTTGACAGTTTTAGGCTTACTTATTCTAAGCCAAACTTTGTGGTATTTTCTAAATTGGGTGAACATTAGAAAAAAACACACAAAAATCTGTTATCAGGCATTGATTGAAAGCTTAAAGTATGTACAGTAGACCGGCGTTAGTTTCATTCCAATATTCAAATAACCCAGATACCAAACTATCACTATGTAAGCCACCTCCTAGCTCTAGCATACCCGAAATCAATTTTCATTGGCTGAGAAAACACAAACTGGGTGTTTTGACCTATATGGCGGCGTTGGCAGGTTTAGTAGGGGGGGGGGGGAAGCCGGGCTCATTGCCCGGAGGAAAACCCCCGACCTTCTGCGAGTACTTGGCTACTCTTCCACATACGGCGACCGAGTGAAACATCCACTGAGAAACTTTTGAATGTTTTTATTTCCTTTGAGTGGGATTCGAAACCGCGCTGCATCGATGGACTGAGGGACGATCACTCTAACCCACTGGACTCTCGTGGCCCCCTTGAATTTTAATTAGAACCTTGTCATACAGCAAAAGAAAAGAGTAAAAGGCGCCAGGGGGAGTCGAACCCTCGACCTCCTGTTTACTAGACAGGCGCTCTAACCAACTGAGCTATTGCGCCGCTCTTAGTGTTTGGACCATCCACATTTTCTGATCATCTGTATTGGCTTGACATAGCTTTACATAGCTAAACAAGTGATTGAGGCCAAACTGCAGCTAGTGCCTCTAACATTCCTAGTAACACCATATTACTCCTTACACAGTCAATGCACTGTCGCCTGAATCCCACATCGGCGGTAAATTCAACCAGCGGCTGGTCTAAACCATTATGCAATCTTCCCTATTTAAAATAATTCCAGCGGACCAGAAAAAAAAAAGTTTCCCGAGTAGTGGATATTTTGAAGACGATATGAACGTAAGAACACTTTTTAAGTATGAAGCAAACGAAAAAAAAAGGAAGTGAAACAAAAGGCACCAGGGGGAGTCGAACCCTCGACCTCCTGTTTACTAGACAGGCGCTCTAACCAACTGAGCTATGGCGCCAGGCGTTCTTGCCAGAGTTACATTAAGTAGAGATCAGGAAATACAGCTTGTTTTGCGGTCATATTAACGTTTCTTTCAATGGCTATTTACCTAAGTATCGTCAATTTTTTTTCAGTTACATTTCCAAGTCTTGGAATTCTTTGATCTCAAGCACAAATCAATTTCCAACATTATCACACAAAATGGCTCAAGAATTTGAATTGATTGATTTATTGGCGTTTCTTTATTCCGCACTCCAGATTAGTAGTACACTTATAGGTTACATAACACAGTTTCTTTTCCCATTTGCGGTAAAGTTAACGTTTTGATTTGTGGCTAGTAACCAAAATCTCGTTAAGACTTTTCTTTACCATTTTCAAATAGATCAACAAATGAGAAATCCTTTACAACCAAATCAAGTTGACATAGTGCATGCCGGTTTCAAGCTACACACAATTTAACATGGGTACCGCCATTTTGACAGTTTTAGGCTTACTTATTCTAAGCCAAACTTTGGTATTTTCTAAATTGGGTGAACATTAGAAAAAAACACACAAAAATCTGTTATCAGGCATTGATTGAAAGCTTAAAGTATGTACAGTAGACCGGCGTTAGTTTCATTCCAATATTCAAATAACCCAGATACCAAACTATCACTATGTAAGCCACCTCCTAGCTCTAGCATACCCGAAATCAATTTTCATTGGCTGAGAAAACACAAACTGGGTGTTTTGACCTATATGGCGGCGTTGGCAGGTTTAGTAGGGGGGGGGGAAGCCAGGCTCATTGCCCGGAGGAAAACCCCCGACCTTCTGCGAGTACTTGGCTACTCTTCCACATACGGCGACCGAGTGAAACATCCACTGAGAAACTTTTGAATGTTTTTATTTCCTTTGAGTGGGATTCGAAACCGCGCTGCATCGATGGACTGAGGGACGATCACTCTAACCCACTGGACTCTCGTGGCCCCCTTGAATTTTAATTAGAACCTTGTCATACAGCAAAAGAAAAGAGTAAAAGGCGCCAGGGGGAGTCGAACCCTCGACCTCCTGTTTACTAGACAGGCGCTCTAACCAACTGAGCTATGGCGCCGCTCTTAGTGTTTGGACCATCCACATTTTCTGATCATCTGTATTGGCTTGACATAGCTTTACATAGCTAAACAAGTGATTGAGGCCAAACTGCAGCTAGTGCCTCTAACATTCCTAGTAACACCATATTACTCCTTACACAGTCAATGCACTGTCGCCTGAATCCCACATCGGCGGTAAATTCAACCAGCGGCTGGTCTAAACCATTATGCAATCTTCCCTATTTAAAATAATTCAAGCGGACCAGAAAAAAAAAGTTTCCCGAGTAGTGGATATTTTGAAGACGATATGAACGTAAGAACACTTTTTAAGTATGAAGCAAACGAAAAAAAAAGGAAGTGAAACAAAAGGCACCAGGGGGAGTCGAACCCTCGACCTCCTGTTTACTAGACAGGCGCTCTAACCAACTGAGCTATGGCGCCAGCCGTTCTTGTCAGAGTTACATTAAGTAGAGATCAGGAAATACAGCTTGTTTTGCGGTCATATTAACGTTTCTTTCAATGGCTATTTACCTAAGTATCGTCAATTTTTTTTCAGTTACATTTCCAAGTCTTGGAATTCTTTGATCTCAAGCACAAATCAATTTCCAACATTATCACACAAAATGGCTCAAGAATTTGAATTGATTGATTTATTGGCGTTTCTTTATTCCGCACTCCAGATTAGTAGTACACTTATAGGTTACATAACACAGTTTCTTTTCCCATTTGCGGTAAAGTTAACGTTTTGATTTGTGGCTAGTAACCAAAATCTCGTTAAGACTTTTCTTTACCATTTTCAAATAGATCAACAAATGAGAAATCCTTTACAACCAAATCAAGTTGACATAGTGCATGCCGGTTTCAAGCTACACACAATTTAACATGGGTACCGCCGTTTTGACAGTTTTAGGCTTACTTATTCTAAGCCAAACTTTGGTATTTTCTAAATTGGGTGAACATTAGAAAAAAACACACAAAAATCTGTTATCAGGCATTGATTGAAAGCTTAAAGTATGTACAGTAGACCGGTGTTAGTTTCATTCCAATATTCAAATAACCCAGATACCAAACTATCACTATGTAAGCCACCTCCTAGCTCTAGCATACCCGAAATCAATTTTCATTGGCTGAGAAAACACAAACTGGGTGTTTTGACCTATATGGCGGCGTTGGCAGGTTTAGTAGGGGGGGGGGGGAAGCCGGGCTCATTGCCCGGAGGAAAACCCCCGACCTTCTGCGAGTACTTAGCTACTCTTCCACATACGGCGACCGAGTGAAACATCCACTGAGAAACTTTTGAATGTTTTTATTTCCTTTGAGTGGGATTCGAAACCGCGCTGCATCGATGGACTGAGGGACGATCACTCTAACCCACTGGACTCTCGTGGCCCCCTTGAATTTTAATTAGAACCTTGTCATACAGCAAAAGAAAAGAGTAAAAGGCGACAGGGGGAGTCGAACCCTCGACCTCCTGTTTACTAGACAGGCGCTCTAACCAACTGAGCTATGGCGCCGCTCTTAGTGTTTGGACCAACCACATTTTCTGATCATCTGTATTGGCTTGACATAGCTTTACATAGCTAAACAAGTGATTGAGGCCAAACTGCAGCTAGTGCCTCTAACATTCATAGTAACACCATATTACTCCTTACACAGTCAATGCACTGTCGCCTGAATCCCACATCGGCGGTAAATTCAACCAGCGGCTGGTCTAAACCATTATGCAATCTTCCCTATTTAAAATAATTCCAGCGGCCCAGAAAAAAAAAGTTTCCCGAGTAGTGGATATTTTGAAGACGATATGAACGTAAGAACACTTTTTAAGTATGAAGCAAACGAAAAAAAAAAAGGAAGTGAAACAAAAGGCACCAGGGGGAGTCGAACCCTCGACCTCCTGTTTACTAGACAGGCGCTCTAACCAACTGAGCTATGGCGCCAGCCGTTCTTGCCAGAGTTACATTAAGTAGAGATCAGGAAATACAGCTTGTTTTGCGGTCATATTAACGTTTCTTTCAATGGCTATTTACCTAAGTATCGTCAATTTTTTTTCAGTTACATTTCCAAGTCTTGGAATTCTTTGATCTCAAGCACAAATCAATTTCCAACATTATCACACAAAATGGCTCAAGAATTTGAATTGATTGATTTATTGGCGTTTCTTTATTCCGCACTCCAGATTAGTAGTACACTTATAGGTTACATAACACAGTTTCTTTTCCCATTTGCGGTAAAGTTAACGTTTTGATTTGTGGCTAGTAACCAAAATCTCGTTAAGACTTTTCTTTACCATTTTCAAATAGATCAACAAATGAGAAATCCTTTACAACCAAATCAAGTTGACATAGTGCATGCCGGTTTCAAGCTACACACAATTTAACATGGGTACCGCCATTTTGACAGTTTTAGGCTTACTTATTCTAAGCCAAACTTTGGTATTTTCTAAATTTGGTGAACATTAGAAAAAAACACACAAAAAGCTGTTATCAGGCATTGATTGAAAGCTTAAAGTATGTACAGTAGACCGGCGTTAGTTTCATTCCAATATTCAAATAACCCAGATACCAAACTATCACTATGTAAGCCACCTCCTAGCTCTAGCATACCCGAAATCAATTTTCATTGGCTGAGAAAACACAAACTGGGTGTTTTGACCTATATGGCGGCGTTGGCAGGTTTAGTAGGGGGGGGGGGGAAGCCGGGCTCATTGCCCGGAGGAAAACCCCCGACCTTCTGCGAGTACTTGGCTACTCTTCCACATACGGCGACCGAGTGAAACATCCACTGAGAAACTTTTGAATGTTTTTATTTCCTTTGAGTGGGATTCGAAACCGCGCTGCATCGATGGACTGAGGGACGATCACTCTAACCCACTGGACTCTCGTGGCCCCCTTGAATTTTAATTAGAACCTTTTCATACAGCAAAAGAAAAGAGTAAAAGGCGCCAGGGGGAGTCGAACCCTCGACCTCCTGTTTACTAGACAGGCGCTCTAACCAACTGAGCTATGGCGCCGCTCTTAGTGTTTGGACCATCCATATTTTCTGATCATCTGTATTGGCTTGACATAGCTTTACATAGCTAAACAAGTGATTGAGGCCAAACTGCAGCTAGTGCCTCTAACATTCCTAGTAACACCATATTACTCCTTACACAGTCAATGCACTGTCGCCTGAATCCCACATCGGCGGTAAATTCAACCAGCGGCTGGTCTAAACCATTATGCAATCTTCCCTATTTAAAATAATTCCAGCGGACCAGAAAAAAAAAAGTTTCCCGAGTAGTGGATATTTTGAAGACGATATGAACGTAAGAACACTTTTTAAGTATGAAGCAAACGAAAAAAAAAGGAAGTGAAACAAAAGGCACCAGGGGGAGTCGAACCCTCGACCTCCTGTTTACTAGACAGGCGCTCTAACCAACTGAGCTATGGCGCCAGCCGTTCTTGCCAGAGTTACATTAAGTAGAGATCAGGAAATACAGCTTGTTTTGCGGTCATATTAACGTTTCTTTCAATGGCTATTTACCTAAGTATCGTCAATTTTTTTTCAGTTACATTTCCAAGTCTTGGAATTCTTTGATCTCAAGCACAAATCAATTTCCAACATTATCACACAAAATGGCTCAAGAATTTGAATTGATTGATTTATTGGCGTTTCTTTATTCCGCACTCCAGATTAGTAGTACACTTATAGGTTACATAACACAGTTTCTTTTCCCATTTGCGGTAAAGTTAACGTTTTGATTTGTGGCTAGTAACCAAAATCTCGTTAAGACTTTTCTTTACCATTTTCAAATAGATCAACAAATGAGAAATCCTTTACAACCAAATCAAGTTGACATAGTGCATGCCGGTTTCAAGCTACACACAATTTAACATGGGTACCGCCATTTTGACAGTTTTAGGCTTACTTATTCTAAGCCAAACTTTGGTATTTTCTAAATTGGGTGAACATTAGAAAAAAACACACAAAAATCTGTTATCAGGCATTGATTGAAAGCTTAAAGTATGTACAGTAGACCGGCGTTAGTTTCATTCCAATATTCAAATAACCCAGATACCAAACTATCACTATGTAAGCCACCTCCTAGCTCTAGCATACCCGAAATCAATTTTCATTGGCTGAGAAAACACAAACTGGGTGTTTTGACCTATATGGCGGCGTTGGCAGGTTTAGTAGGGGGGGGGGAAGCCGGGCTCATTGCCCGGAGGAAAACCCCCGACCTTCTGCGAGTACTTGGCTACTCTTCCACATACGGCGACCGAGTGAAACATCCACTGAGAAACTTTTGAATGTTTTTATTTCCTTTGAGTGGGATTCGAAACCGCGCTGCATCGATGGACTGAGGGACGATCACTCTAACCCACTGGACTCTCGTGGCCCCCTTGAATTTTAATTAGAACCTTGTCATACAGCAAAAGAAAAGAGTAAAAGGCGCCAGGGGGAGTCGAACCCTTGACCTCCTGTTTACTAGACAGGCGCTCTAACCAACTGAGCTATGGCGCCGCTCTTAGTGTTTGGACCATCCACATTTTCTGATCATCTGTATTGGCTTGACATAGCTTTACATAGCTAAACAAGTGATTGAGGCCAAACTGCAGCTAGTGCCTCTAACATTCCTAGTAACACCATATTACTCCTTACACAGTCAATGCACTGTCGCCTGAATCCCACATCGGCGGTAAATTCAACCAGCGGCTGGTCTAAACCATTATGCAATCTTCCCTATTTAAAATAATTCAAGCGGACCAGAAAAAAAAAGTTTCCCGAGTAGTGGATATTTTGAAGACGATATGAACGTAAGAACACTTTTTAAGTATGAAGCAAACGAAAAAAAAAGGAAGTGAAACAAAAGGCACCAGGGTGAGTCGAACCCTCGACCTCCTGTTTACTAGACAGGCGCTCTAACCAACTGAGCTATGGCGCCAGCCGTTCTTGTCAGAGTTACATTAAGTAGAGATCAGGAAATACAGCTTGTTTTGCGGTCATATTAACGTTTCTTTCAATGGCTATTTACCTAAGTATCGTCAATTTTTTTTCAGTTACATTTCCAAGTCTTGGAATTCTTTGATCTCAAGCACAAATCAATTTCCAACATTATCACACAAAATGGCTCAAGAATTTGAATTGATTGATTTATTGGCGTTTCTTTATTCCGCACTCCAGATTAGTAGTACACTTATAGGTTACATAACACAGTTTCTTTTCCCATTTGCGGTAAAGTTAACGTTTTAATTTGTGGCTAGTAACCAAAATCTCGTTAAGACTTTTCTTTACCATTTTCAAATAGATCAACAAATGAGAAATCCTTTACAACCAAATCAAGTTGACATAGTGCATGCCGGTTTCAAGCTACACACAATTTAACATGGGTACCGCCATTTTGACAGTTTTAGGCTTACTTATTCTAAGCCAAACTTTGGTATTTTCTAAATTGGGTGAACATCAGAAAAAAACACACAAAAATCTGTTATCAGGCATTGATTGAAAGCTTAAAGTATGTACAGTAGACCGGCGTTAGTTTCATTCCAATATTCAAATAACCCAGATACCAAACTATCACTATGTAAGCCACCTCCTAGCTCTAGCATACCCGAAATCAATTTTCATTGGCTGAGAAAACACAAACTGGGTGTTTTGACCTATATGGCGGCGTTGGCAGGTTTAGTAGGGGGGGGGGGAAGCCGGGCTCATTGCCCGGAGGAAAACCCCCGACCTTCTGCGAGTACTTGGCTACTCTTCCACATACGGCGACCGAGTGAAACATCCACTGAGAAACTTTTGAATGTTTTTATTTCCTTTGAGTGGGATTCGAAACCGCGCTTTTTTTTTTTTTTTTTTTTGATGATAAAATGGTTTATTCACAAATTAAAATCTTACAAAGGTACATAAATTATGATGTCAATGCTTTCATGAGTAGTTAAAACCTTATCTATCACAGTATGTTTGTTAAAACACAGATTATCAACTAAAACATAAATAAAAGATTATTGTTTCTTATGATACACAGAGCAGAGTTTTTACACCAAATATCTTTAAATATACGTCTTTCCAATCTTTGAAAATCAATATATATTCTGTTTCTTAAGGCGGTGTCTACACTTTTGACAATCAAATGTTGGTTAACAGATACATTTTCAAATACAACTTTGTTACGGTGACACCACGTACAAAACTGAATTAGTGTAATTAAAAAGGTATACATATTTCTATCCCTTTCTGTACCAATTAAGTGTTTAAACTGTTTATGTATCATATCTTCTTTGTTAAATTGAGGAAAAAAACATCCATATGTAATAAAAAGCGGATAAAAAAACCTCAATGTGTTCTTTATAGTGGAACACTGGAAAAATAAATGATCCTGTGTTTCTGTGTCACCACAAAACACACAAGCATCATCAATACAAATATTTCTTCTAAGCAATCTTTCTTTTACTGGCAACACATCATGAACAAGTTTAAAAGAAAAATTAATAAGATTGCAGTCTAAAAACTTGTTAAAAACTGCCTTCCAAATGCTATTCCATGGGGAAATAGCATCGGATAACATAACTCTTGGTAATTCAATTACTCTGTCCAAAAACAAATTATAAATAGATTTAGAATTAAATGTACTGTTTCTTACACAAGTTAGAGTAACAAACTCTTTCCATGAGCTCAACACGAATTTGTAAAATACAGGACACGTTAAGGAATGCGGTACTCCAGGCCTACTAAACTCTGGGTTTAAATCTCTTAAAAACAGACCAAGCCAATATTTTGCAAAATATTTCCATTTTGCTGGTTTTTCACGATTAAGATTAAGTACATGCTTCACAGCAAAGGCTTTAAGCTTACAACTTATGTTTTGGACATTTAATCCACCCTGCAGAAATGGGCGATAAGCCACATTTCTTTTAATACATTCGGGTTTACTGCTCCAAATGTATTGAAAAATTTTGGTAGTACAATCATTTACAAATTTTGTAGACATAAAAGAGCATTGAGCAATAAACCATAATAAAGGTAAGGCTGCACAATTTACCATCGTACTTTTCCCCCTTAGAGTCAAAGTCCGCCCAGTCCAAGATGACAAAGTCTTTTTAAGCTTTAGACCAACCCGATCACAATTTAACTTTTCGTGGTCTTTACCAAGATAGCTGCCACATATCTTGGCGGAATCCACAACAGCAACGCCAGTGTCATTTAGACTAAGGCGGTCAAATGACCCTAAGGGGAGTACAGTACTTTTCCTAATATTAAGCTTGGATCCCGATGCTTTACAGTATTTAACAGAAGTATCAATAACAGCATTAACAGATTTGGTATCAGTTACTATGACGGTTATATCGTCAGCGTAAGCACAAACCTTAGCCTCATTAACACTACCTGGAATTTTAACCCCAGATATAGATTTGCTGTTTCGTAATGCTGATATAAACGGTTCCAAAGTTAAAACGTACAGCAGAGGCGAAATACCACAGCCCTGCCTAACGCCCCGTGATAGGCCGAATGGCTCTGTCACGTGACCATTCACAAGAACACTACTGGTTATGTCCGTGTACAATAAATTCACCCACCTACAGAAGGAGGGCCCAAAGTTGTAAGCATTTAGACATTTGAGCAGAAACCCCCAATTGACCCTGTCAAATGCCTTTTCTTGGTCAAGGTTAAAAAAACAAACACTAAGGTTTTTTTGACCGACATAATCGTGAACATTTCTTAACAAATGTAAGTTATCAAAAATTGATCTATCTGGTATACTACAAGTCTGATCTATGTCAATAACATTTGACACAACTGCCTTAAGTCTGTTACACAGCGCTTTCGATATAATTTTATAGTCCACGTTAAGTAGGCTAATAGGACGCCAATTCTTCATAGACTTCATTTCAGTTGGATCTTTAGCCAACATTGTAATAAGACCATACCTCTGACTATCGGCCAGACATTCACTTTCATAGCACTGATTAACAACCTGGGCAAATGTGTCACATATTATCGGCCAACAACATCTGTAAAATTCGGCTGGTAGTCCGTCACTACCAGGTGACTTAAAATTGGGCATACTATGCAATGCATTAAATAATTCATCTTTTGTTAAATATCCTTCACATAGTTGCTTATCAGAATCATTTAAAGATGGTAAGTTAGATAAAAACTCTGTCTGAAGATCTGCGTCACAAATATCAGACGAATACAAACAATGATAAAAATTTCTTACACAATCGGAAATTTCACTTTGTTTTGAGTGACAAACCCCAGGGTCATGGTGACATTCAAGTTTAGTTATAAGTTTCTTTTTAGCTCTATTAGTCTCCCTTTTAAAAAAATATCTGGTTGGTTTTTCAGCTTGGTCAAAGTCAACTGCTTTAGCGCGGATAACCGCGCCAAATTTAGCTGCTCGTTGATTAGCACTAATTGACTCTTTTAGTGCTTTAATTTTGTCAGAGTTTTTCACCGGGTCATCATATAAATCTTTTAAATCCTTTTCGAGGCAAAACAATATTTTCCGATTTTCTTTGGCTTTGGCCTTGGAAAGTTTTTTAATTTCATGTTTAACATTTTTTTTAAAACATTCCCACTCCTCAACAATACAGCTTTTATCCCCTGAAAATGTTTCCTGGTGGATTTCGGTAATCATATCCACCACAGTAGGATCGGATAGTAGCGACACATTACATTTCCAGTAGCTTGGACCCCACGAAATAACATCATCTAAATTTAACTGAAAACTTATGCAACAGTGGTCTGAAAAAGCTACAGGAATTGTATTAACGTCTAAAACGGATTCCATTAAACGATTGGTTATATAGAAACGATCGAGCCGACAGGCTACATTACACCGACTCCAAGTGAAATTTTTGGTATTAGGATAAAGTGAGCGGTAAACATCGGTAATACTAAAATCATTCTTTAAATTTGACATTTCAATTTTCCCCTCTGATCCGTTAATAACACTGCCCCCAGATTTGTCTAGACTGATATTTTCCACAAAATTAAAATCACCACCTAAAATTAAAAGGTCGCTTCCAGTTAACACTTTGTCTAATTCCTTTAAAAATTCATTTCTTTGAGAAGTATTATTAGGGGCATATACACAAACAAATTTAACAAAAGTATTGTTCAAACGAGCAGATATTGCAATATACCTCCCATAGGGGCAGCGAGTTACATGTAAAATTTCATAATCCAGGTGGTATCGAAAAATAATTCCTACTCCACAACTTTTGTTTGTACCGAAAGCATAAAAGCTTTCTCCAGGAATATCTAATAATTTCGCATCGGATTTTTTTTCAAAATGAGTTTCTTGTAAATAAATTACATCAATATCATTAGCAAACACAAAATCTTTTACTTTATCTATTTTATCAGTATTTCTGAGACCGTTAACATTTAAAGAGGCGATGTTTATCAAACACATTAGAAATGTTATAAAATAATATCTACCTGTGAATGTCATTGTTTAAGAAAACCTGCTGACTTCTTTGAAGCTCTCTTTGACCTTTTCGCATCAGAAAGCTTCTGCCGATATAAGGATAGAGGACTGTCCAAGGTTTGTAACGGTATAGGGGTCATCGTTGGCTGACTCATCGGTTCCTCACAGGTACTGGACCCATCATTATATTCCTCTGGGTTTCTGGGTAAATCCTCACTCGCCACTTTTGGTTTTTTGGGGGCCTCCGCCTTCGGAGAAACAGAATTTCCATCGACATGGATTTCTACTTGAACTCGTTTCAAGTTACTAGAGGAATCCATACTTTCCTCCGGCTCGGTAGAAGCGACAGGTTGCATTTCTACCAAATCTGGTGTGGAGCTAAACATTTTATTGACCGGTTCCACTAAAATATCATCGGACACTAAGCTGATAATTTCGTTTCTGGAAATCTCCTCAACATTTACATCACAATTATCATCTGGCTCGTTTTGCTCAACGTCACACGTTGCCTCTCTATCCGATCGATCCTCACCCACAGGCTTAATCTGCTGCAACCCACCTTTCACCCGTGCAGCATAAGATGACATGCTTGCCCTGCAACTGATCACACTATGTTCCGTAGACGAACAACTTCTACATGGCTCCGAACATTCCTCTGTATAATGGGGGTCCTCATGGGGGGTATACCCATCACAATTTTCACAAAATATTGCCTTACAGGCTGGGGCTCGGTGCCCAGGCTGGGCACAACGGCGACATTCTTGGATTTGAGCTGGGTACGTGAACATTAGTAGCTCACTTCCAAACTTGATAAAATTAGGAACATATCGCTTTTGACAACATTTAAACCTGTAAATACGTATCCCGGTCCGTACTTGACCAAATACAGGGTTTGATAAAAATGGCTTGTTGATAGATAAACACTCACCATACGGTTTAAGTTCATGTAAAATCTCCTCGTCTGTCATCTCATCGGGTGCCCAATGTACTGTAACGTTCATTACGGTAGCACTTGCAGGCGATATACTCCAGTCCCCATAGTCACTAGTGGCCAACACACCCTTGGTAAGTAAGACATTATGAGCCCTTTCACTTCCAACACGTAGGTAAAACGATTTCTTGAAATAATTTTTTTGGAAACATTTAAGGTCTTTTTTAACATCAATTACCTCCGACAAAGCTTGGGCAAAATGATCCTGTACTGCAGATGAAAAATGATCCATGTTCTTTGCAGTTAAACACAGAGACAAATTCTTGTTCAACTTTCTTCCCGGAGCTTGAATGGGTCTCGACATAGTGGATAGGCACGGGCTCCGCCCGGCTACCTCGTCGAACTCCCCTTACAGCTCTGTAACACTAGACCGTACACGTTCACGAAGACACTGAGGTATAGCTAAGTATACACACAACACCAACAACGTAATGTTAAACTGGAGCACTAGGAAACAGGTCCTTCCTCTCCAAAGGTTCAAACTGAACTCCTTGCCGGGCTCATTGCCCGGAGGAAAACCCCCGACCTTCTGCGAGTACTTGGCTACTCTTCCATATACGGCGACCGAGTGAAACATCCACTGAGAAACTTTTGAATGTTTTTATTTCCTTTGAGTGGGATTCGAAACCGCGCTGCATCGATGGACTGAGGGACGATCACTCTAACCCACTGGACTCTCGTGGCCCCCTTGAATTTTAATTAGAACCTTGTCATACAGCAAAAGAAAAGAGTAAAAGGCGCCAGGGGGAGTCGAACCCTCGACCTCCTGTTTACTAGACAGGCGCTCTAACCAACTGAGCTATGGCGCCGCTCTTAGTGTTTGGACCATCCACATTTTCTGATCATCTGTATTGGCTTGACATAGCTTTACATAGCTAAACAAGTGATTGAGGCCAAACTGCAGCTAGTGCCTCTAACATTTCTAGTAACACCATATTACTCCTTACACAGTCAATGCACTGTCGCCTGAATCCCACATCGGCGGTAAATTCAACCAGCGGCTGGTCTAAACCATTGTGCAATCTTCCCTATTTAAAATAATTCCAGCGGACCAGAAAAAAAAGTTTCCCGAGTAGTGGATATTTTGAAGACGATATGAACGTAAGAACACTTTTTAAGTATGAAGCAAACGAAAAAAAAAGGAAGTGAAACAAAAGGCACCAGGGGGAGTCGAACCCTCGACCTCCTGTTTACTAGACAGGCGCTCTAACCAACTGAGCTATGGCGCCAGCCGTTCTTGCCAGAGTTACATTAAGTAGAGATCAGGAAATACAGCTTGTTTTGCGGTCATATTAACGTTTCTTTCAATGGCTATTTACCTAAGTATCGTCAATTTTTTTTCAGTTACATTTCCAAGTCTTGGAATTCTTTGATCTCAAGCACAAATCAATTTCCAACATTATCACACAAAATGGCTCAAGAATTTGAATTGATTGATTTATTGGCGTTTCTTTATTCCGCACTCCAGATTAGTAGTACACTTATAGGTTACATAACACAGTTTCTTTTCCCATTTGCGGTAAAGTTAACGTTTTGATTTGTGGCTAGTAACCAAAATCTCGTTAAGACTTTTCTTTACCATTTTCAAATAGATCAACAAATGAGAAATCCTTTACAACCAAATCAAGTTGACATAGTGCATGCCGGTTTCAAGCTACACACAATTTAACATGGGTACCGCCATTTTGACAGTTTTAGGCTTACTTATTCTAAGCCAAACTTTGGTATTTTCTAAATTGGGTGAACATTAGAAAAAAACACACAAAAATCTGTTATCAGGCATTGATTGAAAGCTTAAAGTATGTACAGTAGACCGGCGTTAGTTTCATTCCAATATTCAAATAACCCAGATACCAAACTATCACTATGTAAGCCACCTCCTAGCTCTAGCATACCCGAAATCAATTTTCATTGGCTGAGAAAACACAAACTGGGTGTTTTGACCTATATGGCGGCGTTGGCAGGTTTAGTAGGGGGGGGGAAGCCGGGCTCATTGCCCGGAGGAAAACCCCCGACCTTCTGCGAGTACTTGGCTACTCTTCCACATACGGCGACCGAGTGAAACATCCACTGAGAAACTTTTAAATGTTTTTATTTCCTTTGAGTGGGATTCGAAACCGCGCTGCATCGATGGACTGAGGGACGATCACTCTAACCCACTGGACTCTCGTGGCCCCCTTGAATTTTAATTAGAACCTTGTCATACAGCAAAAGAAAAGAGTAAAAGGCGCCAGGGGGAGTCGAACCCTCGACCTCCTGTTTACTAGACAGGCGCTCTAACCAACTGAGCTATGGCGCCGCTCTTAGTGTTTGGACCATCCACATTTTCTGATCATCTGTATTGGCTTGACATAGCTTTACATAGCTAAACAAGTGATTGAGGCCAAACTGCAGCTAGTGCCTCTAACATTCCTAGTAACACCATATTACTCCTTACACAGTCAATGCACTGTCGCCTGAATCCCACATCGGCGGTAAATTCAACCAGCGGCTGGTCTAAACCATTATGCAATCTTCCCTATTTAAAATAATTCCAGCGGACCAGAAAAAAAAAGTTTCCCGAGTAGTGGATATTTTGAAGACGATATGAACGTAAGAACACTTTTTAAGTATGAAGCAAACGAAAAAAAAAGGAAGTGAAACAAAAGGCACCAGGGGGAGTCGAACCCTCGACCTCCTGTTTACTAGACAGGCGCTCTAACCAACTGAGCTATGGCGCCAGCCGTTCTTGCCAGAGTTACATTAAGTAGAGATCAGGAAATACAGCTTGTTTTGCGGTCATATTAACGTTTCTTTCAATGGCTATTTACCTAAGTATCGTCAATTTTTTTTCAGTTACATTTCCAAGTCTTGGAATTCTTTGATCTCAAGCACAAATCAATTTCCAACATTATCACACAAAATGGCTCAAGAATTTGAATTGATTGATTTATTGGCGTTTCTTTATTCCGCACTCCAGATTAGTAGTACACTTATAGGTTACATAACACAGTTTCTTTTCCCATTTGCGGTAAAGTTAACGTTTTGATTTGTGGCTAGTAACCAAAATCTCGTTAAGACTTTTCTTTACCATTTTCAAATAGATCAACAAATGAGAAATCCTTTACAACCAAATCAAGTTGACATAGTGCATGCCGGTTTCAAGCTACACACAATTTAACATGGGTACCGCCATTTTGACAGTTTTAGGCTTACTTATTCTAAGCCAAACTTTGGTATTTTCTAAATTGGGTGAACATTAGAAAAAAACACACAAAAATCTGTTATCAGGCATTGATTGAAAGCTTAAAGTATGTACAGTAGACCGGCGTTAGTTTCATTCCAATATTCAAATAACCCAGATACCAAACTATCACTATGTAAGCCACCTCCTAGCTCTAGCATACCCGAAATCAATTTTCATTGGCTGAGAAAACACAAACTGGGTGTTTTGACCTATAGGGCGGCGTTGGCAGGTTTAGTAGGGGGGGGGGAAGCCGGGCTCATTGCCCGGAGGAAAACCCCCGACCTTCTGCGAGTACTTGGCTACTCTTCCACATACGGCGACCGAGTGAAACATCCACTGAGAAACTTTTAAATGTTTTTATTTCCTTTGAGTGGGATTCGAAACCGCGCTGCATCGATGGACTGAGGGACGATCACTCTAACCCACTGGACTCTCGTGGCCCCCTTGAATTTTAATTAGAACCTTGTCATACAGCAAAAGAAAAGAGTAAAAGGCGCCAGGGGGAGTCGAACCCTCGACCTCCTGTTTACTAGACAGGCGCTCTAACCAACTGAGCTATGGCGCCGCTCTTAGTGTTTGGACCATCCACATTTTCTGATCATCTGTATTGGCTTGACATAGCTTTACATAGCTAAACAAGTGATTGAGGCCAAACTGCAGCTAGTGCCTCTAACATTCCTAGTAACACCATATTACTCCTTACACAGTCAATGCACTGTCGCCTGAATCCCACATCGGCGGTAAATTCAACCAGCGGCTGGTCTAAACCATTATGCAATCTTCCCTATTTAAAATAATTCCAGCGGACCAGAAAAAAAAGTTTCCCGAGTAGTGGATATTTTGAAGACGATATGAACGTAAGAACACTTTTTAAGTATGAAGCAAACGAAAAAAAAAGGAAGTGAAACAAAAGGCACCAGGGGGAGTCGAACCCTCGACCTCCTGTTTACTAGACAGGCGCTCTAACCAACTGAGCTATGGCGCCAGCCGTTCTTGCCAGAGTTACATTAAGTAGAGATCAGGAAATACAGCTTGTTTTGCGGTCATATTAACGTTTCTTTCAATGGCTATTTACCTAAGTATCGTCAATTTTTTTTCAGTTACATTTCCAAGTCTTGGAATTCTTTGATCTCAAGCACAAATCAATTTCCAACATTATCACACAAAATGGCTCAAGAATTTGAATTGATTGATTTATTGGCGTTTCTTTATTCCGCACTCCAGATTAGTAGTACACTTATAGGTTACATAACACAGTTTCTTTTCCCATTTGCGGTAAAGTTAACGTTTTGATTTGTGGCTAGTAACCAAAATCTCGTTAAGACTTTTCTTTACCATTTTCAAATAGATCAACAAATGAGAAATCCTTTACAACCAAATCAAGTTGACATAGTGCATGCCGGTTTCAAGCTACACACAATTTAACATGGGTACCGCCATTTTGACAGTTTTAGGCTTACTTATTCTAAGCCAAACTTTGGTATTTTCTAAATTGGGTGAACATTAGAAAAAAACACACAAAAATCTGTTATCAGGCATTGATTGAAAGCTTAAAGTATGTACAGTAGACCGGCGTTAGTTTCATTCCAATATTCAAATAACCCAGATACCAAACTATCACTATGTAAGCCACCTCCTAGCTCTAGCATACCCGAAATCAATTTTCATTGGCTGAGAAAACACAAACTGGGTGTTTTGACCTATATGGCGGCGTTGGCAGGTTTAGTAGGGGGGGGGGAAGCCGGGCTCATTGCCCGGAGGAAAACCCCCGACCTTCTGCGAGTACTTGGCTACTCTTCCACATACGGCGACCGAGTGAAACATCCACTGAGAAACTTTTAAATGTTTTTATTTCCTTTGAGTGGGATTCGAAACCGCGCTGCATCGATGGACTGAGGGACGATCACTCTAACCCACTGGACTCTCGTGGCCCCCTTGAATTTTAATTAGAACCTTGTCATACAGCAAAAGAAAAGAGTAAAAGGCGCCAGGGGGAGTCGAACCCTCGACCTCCTGTTTACTAGACAGGCGCTCTAACCAACTGAGCTATGGCGCCGCTCTTAGTGTTTGGACCATCCACATTTTCTGATCATCTGTATTGGCTTGACATAGCTTTACATAGCTAAACAAGTGATTGAGGCCAAACTGCAGCTAGTGCCTCTAACATTCCTAGTAACACCATATTACTCCTTACACAGTCAATGCACTGTCGCCTGAATCCCACATCGGCGGTAAATTCAACCAGCGGCTGGTCTAAACCATTATGCAATCTTCCCTATTTAAAATAATTCCAGCGGACCAGAAAAAAAAAGTTTCCCGAGTAGTGGATATTTTGAAGACGATATGAACGTAAGAACACTTTTTAAGTATGAAGCAAACGAAAAAAAAAGGAAGTGAAACAAAAGGCACCAGGGGGAGTCGAACCCTCGACCTCCTGTTTACTAGACAGGCGCTCTAACCAACTGAGCTATGGCGCCAGCCGTTCTTGCCAGAGTTACATTAAGTAGAGATCAGGAAATACAGCTTGTTTTGCGGTCATATTAACGTTTCTTTCAATGGCTATTTACCTAAGTATCGTCAATTTTTTTTCAGTTACATTTCCAAGTCTTGGAATTCTTTGATCTCAAGCACAAATCAATTTCCAACATTATCACACAAAATGGCTCAAGAATTTGAATTGATTGATTTATTGGCGTTTCTTTATTCCGCACTCCAGATTAGTAGTACACTTATAGGTTACATAACACAGTTTCTTTTCCCATTTGCGGTAAAGTTAACGTTTTGATTTGTGGCTAGTAACCAAAATCTCGTTAAGACTTTTCTTTACCATTTTCAAATAGATCAACAAATGAGAAATCCTTTACAACCAAATCAAGTTGACATAGTGCATGCCGGTTTCAAGCTACACACAATTTAACATGGGTACCGCCATTTTGACAGTTTTAGGCTTACTTATTCTAAGCCAAACTTTGGTATTTTCTAAATTGGGTGAACATTAGAAAAAAACACACAAAAATCTGTTATCAGGCATTGATTGAAAGCTTAAAGTATGTACAGTAGACCGGCGTTAGTTTCATTCCAATATTCAAATAACCCAGATACCAAACTATCACTATGTAAGCCACCTCCTAGCTCTAGCATACCCGAAATCAATTTTCATTGGCTGAGAAAACACAAACTGGGTGTTTTGACCTATATGGCGGCGTTGGCAGGTTTAGTAGGGGTGGGGGGAAGCCGGGCTCATTGCCCGGAGGAAAACCCCCGACCTTCTGCGAGTACTTAGCTACTCTTCCACATACGGCGACCGAGTGAAACATCCACTGAGAAACTTTTGAATGTTTTTATTTCCTTTGAGTGGGATTCGAAACCGCGCTGCATCGATGGACTGAGGGACGATCACTCTAACCCACTGGACTCTCGTGGCCCCCTTGAAATTTAATTAGAACCTTGTCATACAGCAAAAGAAAAGAGTAAAAGGCGCCAGGGGGAGTCGAACCCTTGACCTCCTGTTTACTAGACAGGCGCTCTAACCAACTGAGCTATGGCGCCGCTCTTAGTGTTTGGACCATCCACATTTTCTGATCATCTGTATTGGCTTGACATAGCTTTACATAGCTAAACAAGTGATTGAGGCCAAACTGCAGCTAGTGCCTCTAACATTCCTAGTAACACCATATTACTCCTTACACAGTCAATGCACTGTCGCCTGAATCCCACATCGGCGGTAAATTCAACCAGCGGCTGGTCTAAAACATTATGCAATCTTCCCTATTTAAAATAATTCAAGCGGACCAGAAAAAAAAAGTTTCCCGAGTAGTGGATATTTTGAAGACGATATGAACGTAAGAACACTTTTTAAGTATGAAGCAAACGAAAAAAAAAAGGAAGTGAAACAAAAGGCACCAGGGGGAGTCGAACCCTCGACCTCCTGTTTACTAGACAGGCGCTCTAACCAACTGAGCTATGGCGCCAGCCGTTCTTGCCAGAGTTACATTAAGTAGAGATCAGGAAATACAGCTTGTTTTGCGGTCATATTAACGTTTCTTTCAATGGCTATTTACCTAAGTATCGTCAATTTTTTTTCAGTTACATTTCCAAGTCTTGGAATTCTTTGATCTCAAGCACAAATCAATTTCCAACATTATCACACAAAATGGCTCAAGAATTTGAATTGATTGATTTATTGGCGTTTCTTTATTCCGCACTCCAGATTAGTAGTACACTTATAGGTTACATAACACAGTTTCTTTTCCCATTTGCGGTAAAGTTAACGTTTTGATTTGTGGCTAGTAACCAAAATCTCGTTAAGACTTTTCTTTACCATTTTCAAATAGATCAACAAATGAGAAATCCTTTACAACCAAATCAAGTTGACATAGTGCATGCCGGTTTCAAGCTACACACAATTTAACATGGGTACCGCCATTTTGACAGTTTTAGGCTTACTTATTCTAAGCCAAACTTTGGTATTTTCTAAATTGGGTGAACATCAGAAAAAAACACACAAAAATCTGTTATCAGGCATTGATTGAAAGCTTAAAGTATGTACAGTAGACCGGCGTTAGTTTCATTCCAATATTCAAATAACCCAGATACCAAACTATCACTATGTAAGCCACCTCCTAGCTCTAGCATACCCGAAATCAATTTTCATTGGCTGAGAAAACACAAACTGGGTGTTTTGACCTATATGGCGGCGTTGGCAGGTTTAGTAGGGGGGGGGAAGCCGGGCTCATTGCCCGGAGGAAAACCCCCGACCTTCTGCGAGTACTTGGCTACTCTTCCACATACGGCGACCGAGTGAAACATCCACTGAGAAACTTTTGAATGTTTTTATTTCCTTTGAGTGGGATTCGAAACCGCGCTGCATCGATGGACTGAGGGACGATCACTCTAACCCACTGGACTCTCGTGGCCCCCTTGAATTTTAATTAGAACCTTGTCATACAGCAAAAGAAAAGAGTAAAAGGCGCCAGGGGGAGTCGAACCCTCGACCTCCTGTTTACTAGACAGGCGCTCTAACCAACTGAGCTATGGCGCCGCTCTTAGTGTTTGGACCATCCACATTTTCTGATCATCTGTATTGGCTTGACATAGCTTTACATAGCTAAACAAGTGATTGAGGCCAAACTGCAGCTAGTGCCTCTAACATTTCTAGTAACACCATATTACTCCTTACACAGTCAATGCACTGTCGCCTGAATCCCACATCGGCGGTAAATTCAACCAGCGGCTGGTCTAAACCATTATGCAATCTTCCCTATTTAAAATAATTCCAGCGGACCAGAAAAAAAAGTTTCCCGAGTAGTGGATATTTTGAAGACGATATGAACGTAAGAACACTTTTTAAGTATGAAGCAAACGAAAAAAAAAGGAAGTGAAACAAAAGGCACCAGGGGGAGTCGAACCCTCGACCTCCTGTTTACTAGACAGGCGCTCTAACCAACTGAGCTATGGCGCCAGCCGTTCTTGCCAGAGTTACATTAAGTAGAGATCAGGAAATACAGCTTGTTTTGCGGTCATATTAACGTTTCTTTCAATGGCTATTTACCTAAGTATCGTCAATTTTTTTTCAGTTACATTTCCAAGTCTTGGAATTCTTTGATCTCAAGCACAAATCAATTTCCAACATTATCACACAAAATGGCTCAAGAATTTGAATTGATTGATTTATTGGCGTTTCTTTATTCCGCACTCCAGATTAGTAGTACACTTATAGGTTACATAACACAGTTTCTTTTCCCATTTGCGGTAAAGTTAACGTTTTGATTTGTGGCTAGTAACCAAAATCTCGTTAAGACTTTTCTTTACCATTTTCAAATAGATCAACAAATGAGAAATCCTTTACAACCAAATCAAGTTGACATAGTGCATGCCGGTTTCAAGCTACACACAATTTAACATGGGTACCGCCATTTTGACAGTTTTAGGCTTACTTATTCTAAGCCAAACTTTGGTATTTTCTAAATTGGGTGAACATTAGAAAAAAACACACAAAAATCTGTTATCAGGCATTGATTGAAAGCTTAAAGTATGTACAGTAGACCGGCGTTAGTTTCATTCCAATATTCAAATAACCCAGATACCAAACTATCACTATGTAAGCCACCTCCTAGCTCTAGCATACCCGAAATCAATTTTCATTGGCTGAGAAAACACAAACTGGGTGTTTTGACCTATATGGCGGCGTTGGCAGGTTTAGTAGGGGGGGGGGGAAGCCGGGCTCATTGCCCGGAGGAAAACCCCCGACCTTCTGCGAGTACTTGGCTACTCTTCCACATACGGCGACCGAGTGAAACATCCACTGAGAAACTTTTGAATGTTTTTATTTCCTTTGAGTGGGATTCGAAACCGCGCTGCATCGATGGACTGAGGGACGATCACTCTAACCCACTGGACTCTCGTGGCCCCCTTGAATTTTAATTAGAACCTTGTCATACAGCAAAAGAAAAGAGTAAAAGGCGCCAGGGGGAGTCGAACCCTCGACCTCCTGTTTACTAGACAGGCGCTCTAACCAACTGAGCTATGGCGCCGCTCTTAGTGTTTGGACCATCCACATTTTCTGATCATCTGTATTGGCTTGACATAGCTAAACAAGTGATTGAGGCCAAACTGCAGCTAGTGCCTCTAACATTCCTAGTAACACCATATTACTCCTTACACAGTCAATGCACTGTCGCCTGAATCCCACATCGGCGGTAAATTCAACCAGCGGCTGGTCTAAACCATTATGCAATCTTCCCTATTTAAAATAATTCCAGCGGACCAGAAAAAAAAAGTTTCCCGAGTAGTGGATATTTTGAAGACGATATGAACGTAAGAACACTTTTTTTTTTTTTCTTTTTGAAAAATATGATTTATTTCCTTAGAAATATTACATCATCAGTACATAAATAATCACAAACATGAAACAACATATTTAAAACCAAATATCACAGAAGGAGGTTGTTTCATGTATTTACAATGCAATAGGTTACTTTACCATAACACATAATTTATCATTTTTAATTTGACAAAAGGCATTGTTTTTGCACCAAATTAAAGAGAAATGTGTGCGATCTAATCGCCAGAAATCTACGCTTATCCGAATTTTTAATAACGATTTTGCCATTTTGACCACATATCTGTAATCCCTCCTAGTGCCATTGAATTCATTTTCATTTCTGCTGCACCATATGGAGAATTGTATGACTGTTATAATGTATAAATAAACATTTTTGTCCGTTATACACAAATTATCAGGAAGGATTCGATATAACAAAAGGTCCGCGTTCAAAATTGGACAACATTTAAAGTACAGCATAAAATACCTGTCGAATTCATGAAATACATCAGAAACTAATTTACAATCAACAAATAAATGTCGCTCGGTTTCTGAATGGGAACAAAATGAACAAAGATCATTCGTAACAACGTTACGCCTCAATAACCTTTCTTTGACAGGTAATACAGAGTGGACAAGTTTAAAAGAAAAATTAACCAAATTGTGATCTAAAAATGCGTTGAATACATTTTTCCATGTATTTTTCCAAAGTATATTAGGATTTGTTAGCATAATTCTAGGCTTTTCAACCACCTTAGCAATTAAGAGGCTATAAATGTATTTGCTAGAAAACATAACAGAAGGTAACTGAGTACAATTATAAAATTCTCTCCACGCCTCAAGAGCAAACTTGTAAAATTGAGGTACAAAATAAGAATGAGGGATATTTGGTCTAGCAAAATCGGGAGTAACAGCTCTTAATGATAGTCCTATCCAATATATGGAAAAATATCGCCAATCGGCTTCCGTACCGTACACCAGTTTGAGTATATGCCTTATGGCAAAGGTCTTACTTTTGCAACTTATGTTTTGGACATTAAGCCCGCCGTCCAAAAACCTGTTGTACAAAACATTTCTTTTTATCCCTTCGGGTTTTCTATCCCATACGAACTGGAAAACAGTTCTCGTACAGTCTCTAATACATTGTGGGGTAAGTACGCAGCATTGTAAAGTAAACCATAACGAAGCAAGTGCTACAGTGTTTACTAAAACAGCTTTGCCCTTAAGGGTTAAGTATCTTCCGTTCCAAGAGGTAACATGTTTCTTTACCTTGTTGTATACGTGGTTGGAATTCATTTGGGTAGCATTTTTACCAAAATAAACCCCACAGATTTTTGTACTATCTAAACATTCTATTCCAGTGACTGGCTTACAAGAACTGTTCCAAGTTCCAATCGGAACAGCGGTAGTTTTACTTAAATTTAACTTGGAGCCGGATGCCCTTCCATACTTTTCAGACAGGTTTACCAAAGCTGGTATTGAATATTCCTGTGAAACAATGACAGTGGTATCATCGGCGTACGCCGATACGGTGGCAACTTTGCCAGTACCTGGCATTTGGACACCTTTAATTGCATCACATTTTTTTAAAGCTAAAATAAAAGGCTCTAATGTTAACACGTATAAAAGTGGCGACAAAGCACAGCCTTGCCTTACACCACGTGACAAATTAAGTTTTTCCGTGATGTGTCCATTTACAATTATGCTACTATCAATGTTATTGTAGAGCAAATTAACCCATTTACAGAAATCAGGACCAAACTTATATTTACGCAAACATTGAAACAAAAAATCCCAGTCTACTCGGTCAAATGCTTTTTCCTGGTCGAGGTTTACAAAGCACGCTTTAAGGTCTTTTTGTTCTACAAAATCGTACACATTTCTTAACAAATGTAAATTATCTACAATACTTCGGCCAGGAATTCCGCATGTTTGACTGTAGCTCACAATTTTACCGATAACTTTTTTCAACCGATTACATAGTGCTTTTGAAATTATTTTATAGTCACTGTTAAGTAGACTTATTGGCCTCCAGTTTTGAATTTGTTCGGCGTTGACAGTATCTTTACATAATAAAGTGATTAACCCGTGACGTTGTGAATTACATAAAGAACCATTATAAAAACAAGAATTGACAACTTTTGTGTACGTATCTCCTATTAGGGGCCAATACTTCATGTAAAACTCCGCTGGTAGGCCGTCGGAGCCGGGAGATTTAAACTTACACATATCCTTAAGTGCATGATACAGCTCAGGTTCTGAGAAAATGCCTTCACATAAATCACTAAGGTTTTCATCTAGCTCAGGTAGATGAGATAAAAAATCACCTTGACAATCGGTGTCACAATCTTGTTTGGAGTATAATTGCGTATAATATGAGTGAATACATTTTTCAATATCTTTCTGGTTGACATGAACATGAGACCCACCCTCGTGACATTTAATTTTTTTTATCATTTTCTTTTTTGCCCTCCCTACTTCCCTTCTTATAAAATACTTTGTAGGCTTCTCGCCTTGGTCAAAGTGAGTTGCTTTTGACCTAATAACTGCACCACTACGAGAAACCTTATACATGTCGTTTATGGTTTGCTTAACCTCTTCAATAGCCACTTTGTTTACAACTGGGTCAGCTTTAAGATCATTTAATTTTTTCTCCCACCCTGACAAATGCTTTCGTTTGACATTTGAGACAGCATTACAATGTGTACGAATGGTATCTTTACAGGTCAGTTTAAATTCGTCCCATTTACTTATCAGCTGCTCATTATCTAAATTAACATCCACAAACATATTTGTAAAAATATCTTTAATTTTTCCCGAAAGTTCTTCGTTGTCTAAAACCGAAACATTGCACTTCCAATAAAATGGACCCCATGTAAATACATCAGAAAAATGAATATCAAAATAAACACAGGAGTGATCGGAGAAAGCTGTATGAACCAGGCCAGACATAGTTACATGATCAATTAAATTGGTCGAGACGTAGAACCTGTCTAGACGGCTAGCCGCATTATTTCTAGACCATGAATAACTTTTACCGTCTGGATGAAGTTCTCGGTAAACATCACGTATTCCAAAACCTCCCTTTATTAGATTGATTTCTTCAATACCTTCATTCCTTGTATTCTGTGAACCACTAATTCTGTCTAATTGAGGATTTTCGACAAAGTTAAAATCCCCTCCCAAAATAATTAGCTCCCTCCCGCCAAGTAAACAATCTAAGTAAGAAATAAAGGTTTTTCTTTCTTTTGGATCATTTGGAGCGTAAATACAATTCAAGTTTACTGGTATGTTATTAATATCGGCCTTTATGCTAATAAAGCGCCCCTCTGGACATCTTGTCACTTTATGAATAATACAATCGACAGAATAACGAATAACAATACCCACCCCACAACTTCTGCTAGTCCCAAATGCCCAAAAAGTATCCCCCGGAATATCAAAGGATTTTGTATCGTTAAAGCAACTGAAATGTGTTTCTTGCAAAAAGATAATATCCAATTGTTGATCAAATATAAATTGTTTGACTTGGTACTGCTTATTTACATCTTTTAAGCCATTTAAATTTAATGTAGCAAAACGAATTCCACTAGACAAAGACATGATGAAAAATAGCGTGAAAATAAGTAACATACCCATTTGTGCTATAAGTTGTACATCCATTTATATTCATAATGTTAAAACAGTCCAATTAGTCTCTTGCCAGGCGTCTCCTGCCACGAGCCGCTGTTGACTTTTTCTTTCGGAATTCAAGCATCATGGTGGAAAGATCAGAAGAAGGTATAGGCGTTTTCGCCCTCTCGTCGCTTTTCGTGATGCAGGACTCGTCCTCATGTACCAAATGGGACTCTGATGGACTTGATGCCATACTTCCAGGTAGGAGCTCATCTACATTCAACTCGGATGTTTTGCCACTGAATTGGCAGTCAGCCTCGTGCCTATGGTCGGGGGTTCGAACCTTGTTGGTTTTCTGTTTTTTCGCTTCGGGAGAAGCATCATTGTGAACATCGGCCATAACACAAATATCCGTGGTAATTGTAGGCTGCTGTGGGATTGGACCGATAGTACAATCGGCTGCCAGTAATTTTGGTTCTGAATCGTCTGGCATTTCCTCGTCAATCAAGTTGTCGGGTGGCGCAGAAACATCACTAGCGTCATCATCGGAGTCGCCAGTAATATCAATGTCTATGTCCTCTGTGTCAGAGTCTTGATTATTTTGCAATATATCGCCAGGTTGGATATGAGCAGCCTTCACTCTTGCAGCGTACGTCGAAGCCCGGGCACAGCACGATATAATAGTGTGGCAATCTGATGAGCAATTACGACATTTCTCAGAACATTCCTCGGTGTAGTGGGGATCGTTATGAGGCGTAAAGCCGTCACAATTTTCACACCACACAGCCTTGCACTCATGGGCTTTGTGGGCGCTTTGCCCACAACGTTTACATTCCCGAGTCATTCCTGGGTACGTGAACATCACTATATCACCCCCAAAGTTTATGAAATTGGGCACATACCTTTTAGTGTGGCATCTAAACTTGTAAATACGAATACCAGTTCTTACATGCGAGAAATCATCGTAAGAAAATTTTGGTTTCCTAACACCCAAACACACACCATAATCTTTCAAGGCGTCAGCAATAGCGTCGTCGGAGATTTCATCGGGAGCCCAGTGGGCAGTCAGAGTGAGAAATGCGGCACTGGCGGGTACTATACTCCATTTCACGTCCTCCAGAGTCATACTGCCCTTATGCAATAGTGCACTGTGAGCAGCTTGATTAGACAATCGTAGATAGAACACACGCTTGTAGTAATTCTTCTGAAAGCTTAGCAGGTCAGCTTTCAAGTTGATCACCCCTGATAGTGCACTGACAAAGTCCCTCTGTACGGCCTGTGAAAACTTATCATTATCGCTGGTCGATAAAGCTACAGACAAAGTCCTATCAATCTTTACCTTGGGAGAGTAATACACCGGCTTACTCATGTTTATAAACAAAATCAAACAGCAAAATACTCCAAAACAGATAGCCAGACCTCTAAGGATTGTGATAATATCCGCTGGGGCTGATATAACAGCCCACAGAGAAGGATGTCGGTGGATTTCGAGGAGCAAACATAAACACGTCTTTCCCCATCAAAACCAAAATGGCGATCCAACGTAAGAACACTTTTTAAGTATGAAGCAAACGAAAAAAAAAGGAAGTGAAACAAAAGGCACCAGGGGGAGTCGAACCCTCGACCTCCTGTTTACTAGACAGGCGCTCTAACCAACTGAGCTATGGCGCCAGCCGTTCTTGCCAGAGTTACATTAAGTAGAGATCAGGAAATACAGCTTGTTTTGCGGTCATATTAACGTTTCTTTCAATGGCTATTTACCTAAGTATCGTCAATTTTTTTTCAGTTACATTTCCAAGTCTTGGAATTCTTTGATCTCAAGCACAAATCAATTTCCAACATTATCACACAAAATGGCTCAAGAATTTGAATTGATTGATTTATTGGCGTTTCTTTATTCCGCACTCCAGATTAGTAGTACACTTATAGGTTACATAACACAGTTTCTTTTCCCATTTGCGGTAAAGTTAACGTTTTGATTTGTGGCTAGTAACCAAAATCTCGTTAAGACTTTTCTTTACCATTTTCAAATAGATCAACAAATGAGAAATCCTTTACAACCAAATCAAGTTGACATAGTGCATGCCGGTTTCAAGCTACACACAATTTAACATGGGTACCGCCATTTTGACAGTTTTAGGCTTACTTATTCTAAGCCAAACTTTGGTATTTTCTAAATTGGGTAAACATTAGAAAAAAACACACAAAAATCTGTTATCAGGCATTGATTGAAAGCTTAAAGTATGTACAGTAGACCGGCGTTAGTTTCATTCCAATATTCAAATAACCCAGATACCAAACTATCACTATGTAAGCCACCTCCTAGCTCTAGCATACCCGAAATCAATTTTCATTGGCTGAGAAAACACAAACTGGGTGTTTTGACCTATATGGCGGCGTTGGCAGGTTTAGTAGGGGGGGGGGGAAGCCGGGCTCATTGCCCGGAGGAAAACCCCCGACCTTCTGCGAGTACTTGGCTACTCTTCCACATACGGCGACCGAGTGAAACATCCACTGAGAAACTTTTGAATGTTTTTATTTCCTTTGAGTGGGATTCGAAACCGCGCTGCATCGATGGACTGAGGGACGATCACTCTAACCCACTGGACTCTCGTGGCCCCCTTGAATTTTAATTAGAACCTTGTCATACAGCAAAAGAAAAGAGTAAAAGGCGCCAGGGGGAGTCGAACCCTCGACCTCCTGTTTACTAGACAGGCGCTCTAACCAACTGAGCTATGGCGCCGCTCTTAGTGTTTGGACCATCCACATTTTCTGATCATCTGTATTGGCTTGACATAGCTTTACATAGCTAAACAAGTGATTGAGGCCAAACTGCAGCTAGTGCCTCTAACATTCCTAGTAACACCATATTACTCCTTACACAGTCAATGCACTGTCGCCTGAATCCCACATCGGCGGTAAATTCAACCAGCGGCTGGTCTAAACCATTATGCAATCTTCCCTATTTAAAATAATTCCAGCGGACCAGAAAAAAAAAAGTTTCCCGAGTAGTGGATATTTTGAAGACGATATGAACGTAAGAACACTTTTTAAGTATGAAGCAAACGAAAAAAAAAGGAAGTGAAACAAAAGGCACCAGGGGGAGTCGAACCCTCGACCTCCTGTTTACTAGACAGGCGCTCTAACCAACTGAGCTATGGCGCCAGCCGTTCTTGCCAGAGTTACATTAAGTAGAGATCAGGAAATACAGCTTGTTTTGCGGTCATATTAACGTTTCTTTCAATGGCTATTTACCTAAGTATCGTCAATTTTTTTTCAGTTACATTTCCAAGTCTTGGAATTCTTTGATCTCAAGCACAAATCAATTTCCAACATTATCACACAAAATGGCTCAAGAATTTGAATTGATTGATTTATTGGCGTTTCTTTATTCCGCACTCCAGATTAGTAGTACACTTATAGGTTACATAACACAGTTTCTTTTCCCATTTGCGGTAAAGTTAACGTTTTGATTTGTGGCTAGTAACCAAAATCTCGTTAAGACTTTTCTTTACCATTTTCAAATAGATCAACAAATGAGAAATCCTTTACAACCAAATCAAGTTGACATAGTGCATGCCGGTTTCAAGCTACACACAATTTAACATGGGTACCGCCATTTTGACAGTTTTAGGCTTACTTATTCTAAGCCAAACTTTGTGGTATTTTCTAAATTGGGTGAACATTAGAAAAAAACACCAAAAAATCTGTTATCAGGCATTGATTGAAAGCTTAAAGTATGTACAGTAGACCGGCGTTAGTTTCATTCCAATATTCAAATAACCCAGATACCAAACTATCACTATGTAAGCCACCTCCTAGCTCTAGCATACCCGAAATCAATTTTCATTGGCTGAGAAAACACAAACTGGGTGTTTTGACCTATATGGCGGCGTTGGCAGGTTTAGTAGTGGGGGGGGGGGAAGCCGGGCTCATTGCCCGGAGGAAAACCCCCGACCTTCTGCGAGTACTTGGCTACTCTTCCACATACGGCGACCGAGTGAAACATCCACTGAGAAACTTTTGAATGTTTTTATTTCCTTTGAGTGGGATTCGAAACCGCGCTGCATCGATGGACTGAGGGACGATCACTCTAACCCACTGGACTCTCGTGGCCCCCTTGAATTTTAATTAGAACCTTGTCATACAGCAAAAGAAAAGAGTAAAAGGCGCCAGGGGGAGTCGAACCCTCGACCTCCTGTTTACTAGACAGGCGCTCTAACCAACTGAGCTATGGCGCCGCTCTTAGTGTTTGGACCATCCACATTTTCTGATCATCTGTATTGGCTTGACATAGCTTTACATAGCTAAACAAGTGATTGAGGCCAAACTGCAGCTAGTGCCTCTAACATTCCTAGTAACACCATATTACTCCTTACACAGTCAATGCACTGTCGCCTGAATCCCACATCGGCGGTAAATTCAACCAGCGGCTGGTCTAAACCATTATGCAATCTTCCCTATTTAAAATAATTCCAGCGGACCAGAAAAAAAAAGTTTCCCGAGTAGTGGATATTTTGAAGACGATATGAACGTAAGAACACTTTTTAAGTATGAAGCAAACGAAAAAAAAAAGGAAGTGAAACAAAAGGCATCAGGGGGAGTCGAACCCTCGACCTCCTGTTTACTAGACAGGCGCTATAACCAACTGAGCTATGGCGCCAGCCGTTCTTGCCAGAGTTACATTAAGTAGAGATCAGGAAATACAGCTTGTTTTGCGGTCATATTAACGTTTCTTTCAATGGCTATTTACCTAAGTATCGTCAATTTTTTTTCAGTTACATTTCCAAGTCTTGGAATTCTTTGATCTCAAGCACAAATCAATTTCCAACATTATCACACAAAATGGCTCAAGAATTTGAATTGATTGATTTATTGGCGTTTCTTTATTCCGCACTCCAGATTAGTAGTACACTTATAGGTTACATAACACAGTTTTTTTTCCCATTTGCGGTAAAGTTAACGTTTTGATTTGTGGCTAGTAACCAAAATCTCGTTAAGACTTTTCTTTACCATTTTCAAATAGATCAACAAATGAGAAATCTTTTACAACCAAATCAAGTTGACATAGTGCATGCCGGTTTCAAGCTACACACAATTTAACATGGGTACCGCCATTTTGACAGTTTTAGGCTTACTTATTCTAAGCCAAACTTTGGTATTTTCTAAATTGGGTGAACATTAGAAAAAAACACACAAAAATCTGTTATCAGGCATTGATTGAAAGCTTAAAGTATGTACAGTAGACCGGCGTTAGTTTCATTCCAATATTCAAATAACCCAGATACCAAACTATCACTATGTAAGCCACCTCCTAGCTCTAGCATACCCGAAATCAATTTTCATTGGCTGAGAAAACACAAACTGGGTGTTTTGACCTATATGGCGGCGTTGGCAGGTTTAGTAGGGGGGGGGGGAAGCCGGGCTCATTGCCCGGAGGAAAACCCCCGACCTTCTGCGAGTACTTGGCTACTCTTCCACATACGGCGACCGAGTGAAACATCCACTGAGAAACTTTTGAATGTTTTTATTTCCTTTGAGTGGGATTCGAAACCGCGCTGCATCGATGGACTGAGGGACGATCACTCTAACCCACTGGACTCTCGTGGCCCCCTTGAATTTTAATTAGAACCTTGTCATACAGCAAAAGAAAAGAGTAAAAGGCGCCAGGGGGAGTCGAACCCTCGACCTCCTGTTTACTAGACAGGCGCTCTAACCAACTGAGCTATGACGCCGCTCTTAGTGTTTGGACCATCCACATTTTCTGATCATCTGTATTGGCTTGACATAGCTTTACATAGCTAAACAAGTGATTGAGGCCAAACTGCAGCTAGTGCCTCTAACATTCCTAGTAACACCATATTACTCCTTACACAGTCAATGCACTGTCGCCTGAATCCCACATCGGCGGTAAATTCAACCAGCGGCTGGTCTAAACCATTATGCAATCTTCCCTATTTAAAATAATTCCAGCGGACCAGAAAAAAAAAAGTTTCCCGAGTAGTGGATATTTTGAAGACGATATGAACGTAAGAACACTTTTTAAGTATGAAGCAAACGAAAAAAAAAAGGAAGTGAAACAAAAGGCACCAGGGGGAGTCGAACCCTCGACCTCCTGTTTACTAGACAGGCGCTCTAACCAACTGAGCTATGGCGCCAGCCGTTCTTGCCAGAGTTACATTAAGTAGAGATCAGGAAATACAGCTTGTTTTGCGGTCATATTAACGTTTCTTTCAATGGCTATTTACCTAAGTATCGTCAATTTTTTTTTCAGTTACATTTCCAAGTCTTGGAATTCTTTGATCTCAAGCACAAATCAATTTCCAACATTATCACACAAAATGGCTCAAGAATTTGAATTGATTGATTTATTGGCGTTTCTTTATTCCGCACTCCAGATTAGTAGTACACTTATAGGTTACATAACACAGTTTCTTTTCCCATTTGCGGTAAAGTTAACGTTTTGATTTGTGGCTAGTAACCAAAATCTCGTTAAGACTTTTCTTTACCATTTTCAAATAGATCAACAAATGAGAAATCCTTTACAACCAAATCAAGTTGACATAGTGCATGCCGGTTTCAAGCTACACACAATTTAACATGGGTACCGCCATTTTGACAGTTTTAGGCTTACTTATTCTAAGCCAAACTTTGTGGTATTTTCTAAATTGGGTGAACATTAGAAAAAAACACACAAAAATCTGTTATCAGGCATTGATTGAAAGCTTAAAGTATGTACAGTAGACCGGCGTTAGTTTCATTCCAATATTCAAATAACCCAGATACCAAACTATCACTATGTAAGCCACCTCCTAGCTCTAGCATACCCGAAATCAATTTTCATTGGCTGAGAAAACACAAACTGGGTGTTTTGACCTATATGGCGACGTTGGCAGGTTTAGTAGTGGGGGGGGGGAAGCCGGGCTCATTGCCCGGAGGAAAACCCCCGACCTTCTGCGAGTACTTGGCTACTCTTCCACATACGGCGACCGAGTGAAACATCCACTGAGAAACTTTTGAATGTTTTTATTTCCTTTGAGTGGGATTCGAAACCGCGCTGCATCGATGGACTGAGGGACGATCACTCTAACCCTCTGGACTCTCGTGGCCCCCTTGAATTTTAATTTTTTTTTTTTTTGAGAGAAAAACGGTTTATTCACAGTTTAACATACAGGTCAATACATTGTTATTTTGGTTCAAATGGCAGCATAAATAAAATATACTATCACAGATGAAACGCTGCCGTCAAAACATAAATCTTACATAGTACAATATTCTGACATTATAGTTTCGCTATTAACTATATCAAGTATTTAATCTTTTCATTTTGAACTTTACAAAACACATTACCGTTACACCATGATTTACAAAAGTCAATTTTGTTTAAACGGTAAAAGTCAACAGCTATTCTCGTTTTTATCATGACTTTAGCTGACCTTATAATAGACCCTGCATCTTCTGATTGATTATTAAACAATATGTTGTTTCTAGCGCACCATATACAAAATTGAATCACATTTAATAAGTACACAGACATAAAGGTGTCTTCTTTAGACAGACCAGTAGGAAATCTTCTAAATAACAATACGTTCTGATTTAATGCTGGTAAAAAACCCACGTACAAAAAGAAAAATCTGTCAAAAACATTAAAAACTTCCCTTACAATTTTGCATTCCACAAACAGATGTATTTGCGTTTCGGATGCGCTACAAAAACAGCATAAATCGTCAGTCACAATGTTTCTTCTCAATAATCTCTCTTTCACAGGCAAAATATCATGAGTTAACTTATAACAAAAATTGATTAAGTTATGGTCGCTAAAAGGATTAAAAACTAAATTCCATATAGAGGGCCAATCGAAATCAGGAAACTTTGACATAATTCTTGGTGAAATAACAATTTGCTTAAGAAATTCATTGTACATGTATTTAGTGCTATACATAATTGGTGGTAACTGTTGTCCCGAATAAAACTCTCTCCAAGATGTTAATACAAATCTATAGAATGGTGGTAAATTTTGACAATGTGGGATATTTGGTCTAGCAAATTCAGGACAAATGTTTCTCAAGGAGAGTCCTAGCCAATATTTGGCAAAATACGACCAATCTGCAGTAGAGCCATAAACTAGCTTAAGTAAGTGCTTTACAGCAAACGCTTTACATTTGCATTCGATGTTTTGAATGTTGAGTCCTCCTGAATCATGTTTATTGTACAAAACATTTCTTTTTAATGATTCAGGTTTTTCGTCCCAAAGAAATCTAAATACTGCCTGGGTGCATTTCTTTACACAATTTGGCGAAAGAAAAATGCATTGCGCGACAAACCAAAGGGAACACAAGGCAACAGAATTAATTAAGACCGCTTTGCCTCGCAGAGATAGATATCTTCCCTTCCAGGCCTTAACATTATTGGTTATCTTATTAAACACATTGTCGGAATTAAGTTGTGACTGATTGTCACCAAAATATACACCGCATATTTTAACATTTTGTGAGACATTAATGCCCACATCAGAAGCCGAATTCCCGTTCCATTTACCCAGAGGCAGAAGGTTACTCTTTGCTACATTGAGTTTAGAACCAGATGCTTTAGAAAACATTTCAGCCAATTCAACTACCGGTTTAACACTTTCTTCCTCTGACAATATTACGGTAGTGTCATCTGCATAAGCAGTAACCTTTGCCTCTCTGGTGGTACCGGGCATTCTAACTCCCGTAATTGACTTAGAATTTCTTAATGCTTGTATAAAGGGTTCTAAAGTCAGTATGTACAAAAGTGGTGACAAACCACACCCTTGTCTAACACCACGTGACAAAACAAAACGATCTGTCAGATGGCCATTTACAATTACTCGACTATTGATATCATTATACAACAACTTTACCCATTTAATAAAATCAGACCCAAAATTGTATTTCTCTAAACACTTCAGTAAAAAATCCCAATCAACCCTATCAAAAGCCTTTTCCTGATCTAGGCTGAAAAAACAAGCTTTTAAATCTTTCTGTTCAACGTAGTCAAACACATTACGTAACAGGTGTAAATTATCATAAATACTGCGTCCGGGGACGCCACATGTTTGGTTACTTTGAACGATGGAATCAATCACACTCTTAAGTCGGTTGCATAACGCTTTAGATACTATTTTATAGTCCACATTCAGTAAACTGATTGGACGCCAACTTTTTATACACTCAGCGTTATCAGCATCCTTACATAAAAGTGTGATTAATCCCGACCGTTGTGACTCACTCATCTTCCCTGTTGAAAAACAATTATTTATCACCTTAGTGTAGGTCTCACTTATAATGGGCCAATATCTCACATAAAACTCGGCCGGTAAGCCATCAATACCTGGTGATCGATACTTGTTCATACTAGTAACAGAAAAATGGAGCTCTTCAACAGTAAGCTCACCTTCACACATTTCTTTAAAATTTTCATTTAATTCAGGTAGGTCAGATAAAAATACATCTTGTGTATCGGTAGATAGTGAGTCACATTTAGAGTATAATTGCTCATAATAATCCTTTATACAATTGGAGATATCCGTTTGACATTTATGATCTACAAACTCATTTTTATGACAACTTATTTTTTGTATTTTATTTTTCCTCCCCCTGCCCACTTCCCTTCTAATAAAGTATTTGGTTGACTTTTCACCCTGGTCAAAATGAACTGCCTTTGCCCGTATTATGCTGCCCTTTCTAGTTTCAGTTTGCAATGCTAAAATGTTCTTTTTAGTATCTTTAATAGCTTCTGAGTTGGTCACTGGGTCAGACATTAGGTTACATAAATCTTTCTCAAAACCACTTAACTGAGCCCGCCTGGTGCGCGCCCTTACAGTACAATAGTCCTTAATCGTTTCTTTACACTCGTCTTTGAACCCATCCCATGCTTCAATTAACCCAGTTCCCTCCCTGCCCATACTAAAGTATTTGTCGTAAACGTTCTGGATAGAAGCAAATAAATCATCATTGTTTAATACAGAAACATTGCATTTCCAGTAAAAAGGACCCCAACTAATAACATTATCAAACGCAACATCAACATACAAACAAGAGTGATCAGAAAATGCAACAGGTATAAAATCACAAGTTAAGACATAGGAGGAAATACAAGAGGGTAAATAAAATCTGTCTAGACGGCTAGCCGTCTGACCTCTAGACCAAGAAAACACTTTTTTATTTGGATTTAATTTTCTGAAAATGTCAGTGACATTGAATTCATTTTTTAGAACATTCATTTCATCAATACCATAATTTTGTGAAGAACTCGAACCATACTTATCTAAAGTGACATTTTCTACAAAGTTAAAATCACCGCCTAAAATAGGCAGATCGCTTCCAATCATCAAATTATCCAGTGAGGAAATGAAAGCTCTTCTTTCAGTTGTTCCATTTGGAGCATAAATACATACAAGATTAACAGCTGTATTGTTTATATCTGCTTTGATGGAAATAAACCTGCCATATGGACATCTTGTCACATTTTTAATTTTACAATCAACAGTGTAGCGTATTACAACCCCCACCCCACAACTTTTATTTGTCCCATACGCCCATCTACAATACCCCGGTATATCTAATTTTTTTGTATCATTGTAACATTGGAAATGTGTCTCCTGCAGGAACAAAATATCAATATTGTTATCAAAAATAAATTGTTTAACAAAAGCTTGTTTGTCATTACTACGAAGGCCATTAACATTCAATGAAGCGATTCGAGTTAAGTTAGCAGACATAAGAAAAAGAAAAGTAAACAAGGCGTACATACCCATGAATGTAGCGTTTGATTGAATGGTCAATACTTAGTCCTTGTTCAGTCGCCGTCTGCTCTTAGAGGCAAACGATTTTTTCTTTCTGTACTCCAAGAGCATCGCTGAGTTGTCATCACTTGGGATAGGGGTCATCGCCTTTAACGGTAGTCCAATCATTGGGTCGCTGTCAGGAATGGAATCTTTCGGGTTATCGTCGGTATCTTGTCGGTGGTCGGTGATAGCCTTCTTCTGTTTGACGGGGTCGGGCGAGCGTGTGTGGTGGATCTCGGCTTCTACGACGAGAGAAGTCTCCTCCTTCGCGTCATCCATCGATGCACAATCTTTTCGAGCAATGGTCGGGGGATCGAAATCATCTATCTTAGCCTCGGAATCAAGTTGTGGATTGCCTGGTTGAGATACTGCCTCATCGATCACCTGGGTATCAGGTTCAGGGATAACACTTGGATTATCTGTCCTCTCGCCAGTATGCTGGGGTTCGATCTCAGTAGATTCGTCTAGATCATCACAGGACATCTCGTTATCACTTTCATCAGACGACTGGCTAGAATTACAAACGTCGATAACGCTGGCATTATCACTCTCGTGGCCAATGGTCTGTGGGTTCGTACCAGGTCTGATGGGTCCACGCTTAACACGGCCAGCATATGAGGAAACCCTTGAACAACAATCACGTACCGTGTGAAGTGACGAGTGGCATAGTCTACAATCAGCATCGCAGTTTACTTCGGTATGTGGATTTTCGTGTTTTGAATATCCATCACAGTTGTCACACCAAGTTGATTTACATTCGTGGGCTCGATGGAAGGGCTGCCCACATTTTCTACATTCGAAATTTTGACCGGGATAGGTAAACATAACAATGTCACCACCAATGTTACCAAAATTTGGAACATAACGAGTCTTATGGCAGCGAAACCTATATACTCTAATACCAGTTCTTACATTAGCCAATCTCGGGTTAGAGCACTTCGGCTTAATCACAGAAACACACTCACCGTAATCCTTTAGCGCTGCTAAGATTACATTGTCAGACAAATCTTCGGGTGCCCAGTGAGCCGTCAGGTTTATAAAATATGAAGAGGCAGGTGTGAGACTCCATACAGCTCCTAACACATTCAGTGTGCCTTTCTCTACTAGGGCGTCGTGGCCAGCTTTAGTGTTGAGTCGTAAACAAAAGGCCTTTTTATAGAAATTTTTTTGAAAACTCTTTAATTCAGTACTAATATCAATCAGTCCAAAGCAGAAACAAAGTCATCCTGCACCGCGGCTGAAAATTTACCAGGCTCACTCGTCGACATGTTTACAGTCAAGCCTTTAAATGTCTTCTCTTCAGGGTTGAAGAATAATGGCCTAGACATCTTCGCTGATAGGGCAAAGCCCTACAGCTTTAAACCGTCAAATTATGTTACAGATATGTCCGTATACCTTATTGAGTGCCACAGTTAAAAAATAGTTGATGAAAACTAACCATGTACTTGGATGTTCGTGGATTTGTCGGAGCTATGAAAAGGACGTCTTCTCTCCAGTACAGTCAAAATGGCGACCTTGAATTTTAATTAGAACCTTGTCATACAGCAAAAGAAAAGAGTAAAAGGCGCCAGGGGGAGTCGAACCCTCGACCTCCTGTTTACTAGACAGGCGCTCTAACCAACTGAGCTATGGCGCCGCTCTTAGTGTTTGGACCATCCACATTTTCTGATCATCTGTATTGGCTTGACATAGCTTTACATAGCTAAACAAGTGATTGAGGCCAAACTGCAGCTAGTGCCTCTAACATTCCTAGTAACACCATATTACTCCTTACACAGTCAATGCACTGTCGCCTGAATCCCACATCGGCGGTAAATTCAACCAGCGGCTGGTCTAAACCATTATGCAATCTTCCCTATTTAAAATAATTCCAGCGGACCAGAAAAAAAAAGTTTCCCGAGTAGTGGATATTTTGAAGACGATATGAACGTAAGAACACTTTTTAAGTATGAAGCAAACGAAAAAAAAAAGGAAGTGAAACAAAAGGCATCAGGGGGAGTCGAACCCTCGACCTCCTGTTTACTAGACAGGCGCTCTAACCAACTGAGCTATGGCGCCAGCCGTTCTTGCCAGAGTTACATTAAGTAGAGATCAGGAAATACAGCTTGTTTTGCGGTCATATTAACGTTTCTTTCAATGGCTATTTACCTAAGTATCGTCAATTTTTTTTCAGTTACATTTCCAAGTCTTGGAATTCTTTGATCTCAAGCACAAATCAATTTCCAACATTATCACACAAAATGGCTCAAGAATTTGAATTGATTGATTTATTGGCGTTTCTTTATTCCGCACTCCAGATTAGTAGTACACTTATAGGTTACATAACACAGTTTCTTTTCCCATTTGCGGTAAAGTTAACGTTTTGATTTGTGGCTAGTAACCAAAATCTCGTTAAGACTTTTCTTTACCATTTTCAAATAGATCAAGCGACCGAGTGAAACATCCACTGAGAAACTTTTGAATGTTTTTATTTCCTTTGAGTGGGATTCGAAACCGCGCTGCATCGATGGACTGAGGGACGATCACTCTAACCCACTGGACTCTCGTGGCCCCCTTGAATTTTAATTAGAACCTTGTCATACAGCAAAAGAAAAGAGTAAAAGGCGCCAGGGGGAGTCGAACCCTCGACCTCCTGTTTTTTTTTTTTTGAGAAAAAAAAGGTTTATTCCCATAATATTCAAGTCATTACATCAGATGCATTCATATACATATGTAACTAGGCAGCGTAATAAAATTAAATTATCACAGACAAAGAAAAGCTGCCCGTACATTAGTTTTACAATATAACACAATTACAGAATCACAATTTATCAATTACAAATTGAAGTTTGTTGTTGACAGATTTGCAGATTGTCTTGGTTTTACACCATGTTCGTTTAAATTCGGTTTCATTTAACCTGAAAAAATCCACAGAGACTCTCGTTTTAATCATGCTTTTAACTGCCTGTACAACATTTGTTACATTTGGTGATTTATTATTGAAAACAACTTCGTTCCTACAACACCATATACAAAACTGTATGACGTTTATCAAGTACAAGTATAAATCATTATCATTTTTTGAAAGTCCAACAGGAAATGATTTAAAAATTAGGGTTTCTTCATTTAAAGGTGGCAGAATCCCTATACACAATACAAATACTTGACTGAATTTGTCAAAAACATCATGTACAATTTGACAGTTTACAAATAAATGCGATGTTGTCTCGGATGCACCACAAAAGACACACAGGTCATCCGTGGCTATGTTTCTCCTGAGTAATCTTTCTTTTACTGGCAGAATGTCGTGAGTTAATTTAAAACTGAAGTTAATTAATTTGTGATCTAAAAATGGGTTAAAGACCGATTTCCAAGTGAGGGGCCAGTTTACAAGAGGATGTTTTAAGACTATTCGGGGAGCCTGGGTATTTTTATTTGCTAACTGAGAATAAATAAACTTCGTTGTATACATTGCAGGTGGTAGTGGCTGACCAAAATAAAATTCTTTCCACGAGTCTAGAACAAATTGGTAAAATGGGGGTAGACTCTGACAATGTGGAATATTAGTTCTTGCGAATTCAGGGCGAATACGTCTGAGAGAGATACCCAGCCAATAAATGGCAAAATATACCCAATCCGCTGTTGAACCATAAACCAGTTTAAGCAGATGCCTGATTGCAAATGACTTACACTTTAACTCAATATTTTGGACATTAAGTCCGCCATTAGAATAGTCATTATATAGAACATCTCTCTTGATACCCTCTGGTTTACCGTCCCATAAAAACTTAAAAACCGACCTTGTGCATTGTGAAATGCACTTTTTTGGCATCAAAAAACATTGTACTGTAAACCAGAGGGCACAAAGAGCGACGGAATTAATGAGAACAGATTTTCCCCTTAGAGTCAAATATCTTCCATTCCAAGATGTAACATTGCTATTGACCTTATTTAAAATGCGGTCACAGTTTAACTTCCTTTGATCTTTTCCGAAATTAATGCCACAAATTTTTACATTGTCAGTAACACAAACATTTGTTAATTCTTTTAAGTTATCTGCCCAGTTGCCAAGAGGTAATAAGGTGGTCTTGGACAAATTGAGCTTGGAACCAGCGGCGTCGCCGTACTTTTCCGCTAAAGAAATGACTTTATTTACAGATGACACATCGGAAAGAATAACAGTGGTGTCATCTGCATACGCTGAAACTTTGGCCTCTCTAGAAGTGCCAGGCATGCGCAGTCCCTTTATATCATTGTTGCTCATTACCGCTCGTATAAAAGGTTCCAATGTCAATATGTACAATAAAGGTGAGAGGCCACACCCCTGACGGACACCACGTGACACTAAAAACTCGTCAGAGATATGACCGTTTACAATAACCTTGCTTTTAATATTGGTGTACAATACTTTTACCCAATTACAAAATTGTGGACCAAAGTTAAATTTTTCTAAACATTTGAACAAAAACGACCAATCCACTCTATCAAATGCTTTTTCTTGGTCTAAATTGAGGAAGCATGCTTTGAGGTCTTTCTGCTCTACGTAATCAAACACGTTGCGTAAAAGGTGTAAGTTGTCGAAGATGCTCCTTCCAGGAACACCACATGTCTGGTTAGGGAGAATAATATGAGCAATCACTTGTTTAAGTCGGTTACAAAGTGCCTTTGAAACGATCTTATAGTCGGTGTTTAACAAACTAATGGGTCGCCAATTTTTAATCTCTTCGGGGTTATCTAAGTCTTTACACAAAAGAGTTATTAGACCTGACCTTTGAGAATGAGATAGTTGACCATTATAAAAACAAGTATTCACGACCTTTGTAAAGACATCCCCAATGATTGACCAATATTGCTGGTAAAACTCTGCTGGTAATCCATCATTCCCAGGTGAGCGATAACTATTCATCTCTCTCACGGCAGAGTGCAATTCAGAATTTGAAAGTAAACCTTCACACAAATTACTTAAGTCGTCATTTAATGATGGTAAATGGTCTAAAAAGGCTTCCGTACTTTCCTGGTTTGTTTCACATTTAGTGTATAATTCTTCATAATACGCCTTTATGCAATGTGATATACTTGATTGACTAGTATGGGTTACAGACAAATCATGAGTACAATTAATAGATTTAATCATTTTTTTTCTACCTCTGACGGCTTCTCGATGAATAAAATATTTGCTAGGTTTTTCACCTTGGTTAAAATCAACTACTTTAGCTCTTATAATTGCCCCTTTTCTGGATTCGTTTTGTAAAGCACATATAGCTTTCTTACAATCGTCAATTAGGTGAGCATTGACCACAGGGTCAGACTTGAAGCCATTTAATTCAGCCTCCAGTTGAGTCAATTTAGACCTTTTAGATTGGTTTATTGCTTTACAATAGTCCTTAATTGACTCCCTGCAGTCAGACTTAAAGTGCTCCCAAGCCTCAATTAAGTGGTCTCCCTCTTCTATTTCCCCACTGAAGTGATTGTCAAACAGGGCTTTAATTATTTCACATAAAGAATCATCATTTAACACTGACACATTACACTTCCAGTAAAATTTCCCCCAGCTAATTACATTTTCAAAATTTACATCAAAAAAGATACAAGAGTGATCTGAAAAGGGTACAATAATTGTATCACATTTGGTAACTTTACATGTTAAAGCAGATGGTAAATAGAACCTGTCGAGCCGACTAGCGCTCTGTCCTCTTGACCAGGAATAACATACTGTATTAGGATTTAATTTACGATAAACATCAGATATATTAAACTCATTCTTTAAAGATAACAACTCATCTCTACCATCGTTTCTTTCATTGTGGGTACCATACTTATCCATTTTTACATTCTCCACACAGTTAAAATCGCCTCCTAAAATTATGAGTTCTCGACCAAGCATGATATTGTCTAACGATGATAAAAATTGTTTTCTATCCGATACATTGTTTGGGGCATATATACAGATCAGGTTAAGAGATACACCATTGATAGTAGCTTTTAAGGAAAGGTATCGCCCATAGGGGCACCTGGCTACATTATGTATGACACAATCAACTGTATATCTTATAATGATTCCCACCCCACAGCTTTTATTTGTCCCGTAAGCCCACCTTGAATACCCAGGAATTGTCAATTTCTTCGTATCTTCATAACACTGAAAATGCGTTTCTTGTAAGAAAAGAATATCTATGTTGTTATCAAATACAAATTGTTTGAGAGATGATTGTTTTTCTGGACTTCTCAAACCATTGACATTAAGGGAAGCAAATCGAAAGAAATTATCTATTGACATAAATGCAACGAAAATGAGAAAGACGTACATACCCATTTTAAAATTGATTGGGAGTCGGTTAGTCCTTACTGAGACGTCGTCTACCAAGGGCAGCCAACGACTTCTTTTTCCTATATTCCAACAATACTGTGGAACTGTCCTGTAAGGGGATAGGGGTCATACTTTCACAAGGTGTTGGCATCATGCTGGTATCTGTCGGGGAATCTTTAATTTCGTCTTCGTCCTCTTGACTGGGGGTTCGATCTTCTAGTCGAGCTTTCTTCTGTTGGACTGGGTCTGGGGATCTCGTATGGTGAATATCTGCTTTGACCGAGATGACCTCACCTTCTTCGTTTGCGAATTCCTTGTCGACTTCTCTCCGCACAGCAGCAACGATGGCTGCTGGTTCGATTCTGTCGATTTCTTCTTCGTTGTCAGTCATCATGTTGTCCTCATCATCACTGTTTTCCATTTCATCGTTAGAATCCTCAGATGCTGTACTGCCACACACGTCCACTTCATTTGGATCATCGTCTTCACTCTGCCCTCTTGTATGCGGGTTCGAGCCTGGTCTAGCCGAACCACCTTTAACACAGGCTGCGTAGGATGCAGCACGAATACAGCAATCACTGATGGTATGATGTGAAGAATTACACATGCGACAAAGGGCACGACAATTCTCTTCCGAGTGTGGGTTTTCATGCTTGGTAAATCCATTACAGTTCTCACACCAAACAGATTTACAATTAGGGGACTTATGCCCGGGCTGAGAACATTTTTTGCATTCGTAAGACTGGCCTGGATACGTAAACATAACGACGTCCCCTGCAAAGTTGATAAAGTTGGGAACATATCTGGTTTTATGACATCTAAACCGATAAACACGGATACCCGTAGATACGTGGGCTAGGGCCGGGTCAGAACACTTAGGCTTGGTCACACTTGTACATTCTCCATAGTCCTTTAATGCCTTCGCTATAGTGTCATCAGACAGTTCAGCTGGTGCCCAGTGAGCAGTTATGTTGACATATACAGCCGATGCAGGTGCAACGCTCCAGGTGGTATTGAGCACTTCAATAGAGCCCTTTCTAACAAGGGTGTCGTGGCTAGCCTGGGTTAGAAAGGTAGCATAGAAAGCCTTTTTAAAATAATTTTTCTGGAATGTTTCCAAATCTCGAAGGTCTACGACAGATCTCAACGCTGCAACAAAATCATCATGAACCGCCTTTGAAAAAACTACCGAATCGGTTGTCGAGATCACTACAGTCAAAGTGTTCGGTGACTTCGCCTGTGGGGTGTAGTAGACAGTCCTAGACATTTTGAAAGTTTCCAAAATTTAGGGCTATGCCCTACACCCCAGTAACAAAATCTGCTACAATCAATGTCTAAAGTATTGTGGAGTGCCAATGTCAACAAAATATAACAAAAGACTGACCATAGGTGAGGATGATTACAGATTTCCAAGAGCAGTAAAAACACGTCTTCACTGTTCGACAGCCAAAATGGCGATCTTACAGCAAAAGAAAAGAGTAAAAGGCGCCAGGGGGAGTCGAACCCTCGACCTCCTGTTTACAAGACAGGCGCTCTAACCAACTGAGCTATGGCGCCGCTCTTAGTGTTTGGACCATCCACATTTTCTGATCATCTGTATTGGCTTGACATAGCTTTACATAGCTAAACAAGTGATTGAGGCCAAACTGCAGCTAGTGCCTCTAACATTCCTAGTAACACCATATTACTCCTTACACAGTCAATGCACTGTCGCCTGAATCCCACATCGGCGGTAAATTCAACCAGCGGCTGGTCTAAACCATTATGCAATCTTCCCTATTTAAAATAATTCCAGCGGACCAGAAAAAAAAAAGTTTCCCGAGTAGTGGATATTTTGAAGACGATATGAACGTAAGAACACTTTTTAAGTATGAAGCAAACGAAAAAAAAAGGAAGTGAAACAAAAGGCACCAGGGGGAGTCGAACCCTCGACCTCCTGTTTACTAGACAGGCGCTCTAACCAACTGAGCTATGGCGCCAGCCGTTCTTGCCAGAGTTACATTAAGTAGAGATCAGGAAATACAGCTTGTTTTGCGGTCATATTAACGTTTCTTTCAATGGCTATTTACCTAAGTATCGTCAATTTTTTTTCAGTTACATTTCCAAGTCTTGGAATTCTTTGATCTCAAGCACAAATCAATTTCCAACATTATCACACAAAATGGCTCAAGAATTTGAATTGATTGATTTATTGGCGTTTCTTTATTCCGCACTCCAGATTAGTAGTACACTTATAGGTTACATAACACAGTTTCTTTTCCCATTTGCGGTAAAGTTAACGTTTTGATTTGTGGCTAGTAACCAAAATCTCGTTAAGACTTTTCTTTACCATTTTCAAATAGATCAACAAATGAGAAATCCTTTACAACCAAATCAAGTTGACATAGTGCATGCCGGTTTCAAGCTACACACAATTTAACATGGGTACCGCCATTTTGACAGTTTTAGGCTTACTTATTCTAAGCCAAACTTTGTGGTATTTTCTAAATTGGGTGAACATTAGAAAAAAACACACAAAAATCTGTTATCAGGCATTGATTGAAAGCTTAAAGTATGTACAGTAGACCGGCGTTAGTTTCATTCCAATATTCAAATAACCCAGATACCAAACTATCACTATGTAAGCCACCTCCTAGCTCTAGCATACCCGAAATCAATTTTCATTGGCTGAGAAAACACAAACTGGGTGTTTTGACCTATATGGCGGCGTTGGCAGGTTTAGTAGTGGGGGGGGGGAAGCCGGGCTCATTGCCCGGAGGAAAACCCCCGACCTTCTGCGAGTACTTGGCTACTCTTCCACATACGGCGACCGAGTGAAACATCCACTGAGAAACTTTTGAATGTTTTTATTTCCTTTGAGTGGGATTCGAAACCGCGCTGCATCGATGGACTGAGGGACGATCACTCTAACCCACTGGACTCTCGTGGCCCCCTTGAATTTTAATTAGAACCTTGTCATACAGCAAAAGAAAAGAGTAAAAGGCGCCAGGGGGAGTCGAACCCTCGACCTCCTGTTTACTAGACAGGCGCTCTAACCAACTGAGCTATGGCGCCGCTCTTAGTGTTTGGACCATCCACATTTTCTGATCATCTGTATTGGCTTGACATAGCTTTACATAGCTAAACAAGTGATTGAGGCCAAACTGCAGCTAGTGCCTCTAACATTCCTAGTAACACCATATTACTCCTTACACAGTCAATGCACTGTCGCCTGAATCCCACATCGGCGGTAAATTCAACCAGCGGCTGGTCTAAACCATTATGCAATCTTCCCTATTTAAAATAATTCCAGCGGACCAGAAAAAAAAAGTTTCCCGAGTAGTGGATATTTTGAAGACGTTATGAACGTAAGAACACTTTTTAAGTATGAAGCAAACGAAAAAAAAAAGGAAGTGAAACAAAAGGCATCAGGGGGAGTCGAACCCTCGTCCTCCTGTTTACTAGACAGGCGCTCTAACCAACTGAGCTATGGCGCCAGCCGTTCTTGCCAGAGTTACATTAAGTAGAGATCAGGAAATACAGCTTGTTTTGCGGTCATATAAACGTTTCTTTCAATGGCTATTTACCTAAGTATCGTCAATTTTTTTTCAGTTACATTTCCAAGTCTTGGAATTCTTTGATCTCAAGCACAAATCAATTTCCAACATTATCACACAAAATGGCTCAAGAATTTGAATTGATTGATTTATTGGCGTTTCTTTATTCCGCACTCCAGATTAGTAGTACACTTATAGGTTACATAACACAGTTTCTTTTCCCATTTGCGGTAAAGTTAACGTTTTGATTTGTGGCTAGTAACCAAAATCTCGTTAAGACTTTTCTTTACCATTTTCAAATAGATCAACAAATGAGAAATCCTTTACAACCAAATCAAGTTGACATAGTGCATGCCGGTTTCAAGCTACACACAATTTAACATGGGTACCGCCATTTTGACAGTTTTAGGCTTACTTATTCTAAGCCAAACTTTGTGGTATTTTCTAAATTGGGTGAACATTAGAAAAAAACACACAAAAATCTGTTATCAGGCATTGATTGAAAGCTTAAAGTATGTACAGTAGACCGGCGTTAGTTTCATTCCAATATTCAAATAACCCAGATACCAAACTATCACTATGTAAGCCACCTCCTAGCTCTAGCATACCCGAAATCAATTTTCATTGGCTGAGAAAACACAAACTGGGTGTTTTGACCTATATGGCGGCGTTGGCAGGTTTAGTAGGGGGGGGGGGAAGCCGGGCTCATTGCCCGGAGGAAAACCCCCGACCTTCTGCGAGTACTTGGCTACTCTTCCACATACGGCGACCGAGTGAAACATCCACTGAGAAACTTTTGAATGTTTTTATTTCCTTTGAGTGGGATTCGAAACCGCGCTGCATCGATGGACTGAGGGACGATCACTCTAACCCACTGGACTCTCGTGGCCCCCTTGAATTTTAATTAGAACCTTGTCATACAGCAAAAGAAAAGAGTAAAAGGCGCCAGGGGGAGTCGAACCCTTGACCTCCTGTTTACTAGACAGGCGCTCTAACCAACTGAGCTATGGCGCCGCTCTTAGTGTTTGGACCATCCACATTTTCTGATCATCTGTATTGGCTTGTCATAGCCTTACATAGCTAAACAAGTGATTGAGGCCAAACTGCAGCTAGTGCCTCTAACATTCCTAGTAACACCATATTACTCCTTACACAGTCAATGCACTGTCGCCTGAATCCCACATCGGCGGTAAATTCAACCAGCGGCTGGTCTAAACCATTATGCAATCTTCCCTATTTAAAATAATTCCAGCGGACCAGAAAAAAAAAGTTTCCCGAGTAGTGGATATTTTGAAGACGATATGAACGTAAGAACACTTTTTAAGTATGAAGCAAACGAAAAAAAAAAGGAAGTGAAACAAAAGGCATCAGGGGGAGTCGAACCCTCGTCCTCCTGTTTACTAGACAGGCGCTCTAACCAACTGAGCTATGGCGCCAGCCGTTCTTGCCAGAGTTACATTAAGTAGAGATCATGAAATACAGCTTGTTTTGCGGTCATATTAACGTTTCTTTCAATGGCTATTTACCTAAGTATCGTCAATTTTTTTTCAGTTACATTTCCAAGTCTTGGAATTCTTTGATCTCAAGCACAAATCAATTTCCAACATTATCACACAAAATGGCTCAAGAATTTGAATTGATTGATTTATTGGCGTTTCTTTATTCCGCACTCCAGATTAGTAGTACACTTATAGGTTACATAACACAGTTTCTTTTCCCATTTGCGGTAAAGTTAACGTTTTGATTTGTGGCTAGTAACCAAAATCTCGTTAAGACTTTTCTTTACCATTTTCAAATAGATCAACAAATGAGAAATCCTTTACAACCAAATCAAGTTGACATAGTGCATGCCGGTTTCAAGCTACACACAATTTAACATGGGTACCGCCATTTTGACAGTTTTAGGCTTACTTATTCTAAGCCAAACTTTGTGGTATTTTCTAAATTGGGTGAACATTAGAAAAAAACACACAAAAATCTGTTATCAGGCATTGATTGAAAGCTTAAAGTATGTACAGTAGACCGGCGTTAGTTTCATTCCAATATTCAAATAACCCAGATACCAAACTATCACTATGTAAGCCACCTCCTAGCTCTAGCATACCCGAAATCAATTTTCATTGGCTGAGAAAACACAAACTGGGTGTTTTGACCTATATGGCGGCGTTGGCAGGTTTAGTAGGGGGGGGGGAAGCCGGGCTCATTGCCCGGAGGAAAACCCCCGACCTTCTGCGAGTACTTGGCTACTCTTCCACATACGGCGACCGAGTGAAACATCCACTGAGAAACTTTTGAATGTTTTTATTTCCTTTGAGTGGGATTCGAAACCGCGCTGCATCGATGGACTGAGGGACGATCACTCTAACCCACTGGACTCTCGTGGCCCCCTTGAATTTTAATTAGAACCTTGTCATACAGCAAAAGAAAAGAGTAAAAGGCGCCAGGGGGAGTCGAACCCTCGACCTCCTGTTTACTAGACAGGCGCTCTAACCAACTGAGCTATGGCGCCGCTCTTAGTCTTTGGACCATCTACATTTTCTGATCATCTGTATTGGCTTGACATAGCTTTACATAGCTAAACAAGTGATTGAGGCCAAACTGCAGCTAGTGCCTCTAACATTCCTAGTAACACCATATTACTCCTTACACAGTCAATGCACTGTCGCCTGAATCCCACATCGGCGGTAAATTCAACCAGCGGCTGGTCTAAACCATTATGCAATCTTCCCTATTTAAAATAATTCCAGCGGACCAGAAAAAAAAAGTTTCCCGAGTAGTGGATATTTTGAAGACGATATGAACGTAAGAACACTTTTTAAGTATGAAGCAAACGAAAAAAAAAAGGAAGTGAAACAAAAGGCATCAGGGGGAGTCGAACCCTCGTCCTCCTGTTTACTAGACAGGCGCTCTAACCAACTGAGCTATGGCGCCAGCCGTTCTTGCCAGAGTTACATTAAGTAGAGATCATGAAATACAGCTTGTTTTGCGGTCATATTAACGTTTCTTTCAATGGCTATTTACCTAAGTATCGTCAATTTTTTTTCAGTTACATTTCCAAGTCTTGGAATTCTTTGATCTCAAGCACAAATCAATTTCCAACATTATCACACAAAATGGCTCAAGAATTTGAATTGATTGATTTATTGGCGTTTCTTTATTCCGCACTCCAGATTAGTAGTACACTTATAGGTTACATAACACAGTTTCTTTTCCCATTTGCGGTAAAGTTAACGTTTTGATTTGTGGCTAGTAACCAAAATCTCGTTAAGACTTTTCTTTACCATTTTCAAATAGATCAACAAATGAGAAATCCTTTACAACCAAATCAAGTTGACATAGTGCATGCCGGTTTCAAGCTACACACAATTTAACATGGGTACCGCCATTTTGACAGTTTTAGGCTTACTTATTCTAAGCCAAACTTTGTGGTATTTTCTAAATTGGGTGAACATTAGAAAAAAACACACAAAAATCTGTTATCAGGCATTGATTGAAAGCTTAAAGTATGTACAGTAGACCGGCGTTAGTTTCATTCCAATATTCAAATAACCCAGATACCAAACTATCACTATGTAAGCCACCTCCTAGCTCTAGCATACCCGAAATCAATTTTCATTGGCTGAGAAAACACAAACTGGGTGTTTTGACCTATATGGCGGCGTTGGCAGGTTTAGTAGGGGGGGGGGAAGCCGGGCTCATTGCCCGGAGGAAAACCCCCGACCTTCTGCGAGTACTTGGCTACTCTTCCACATACGGCGACCGAGTGAAACATCCACTGAGAAACTTTTGAATGTTTTTATTTCCTTTGAGTGGGATTCGAAACCGCGCTGCATCGATGGACTGAGGGACGATCACTCTAACCCACTGGACTCTCGTGGCCCCCTTGAATTTTAATTAGAACCTTGTCATACAGCAAAAGAAAAGAGTAAAAGGCGCCAGGGGGAGTCGAACCCTCGACCTCCTGTTTACTAGACAGGCGCTCTAACCAACTGAGCTATGGCGCCGCTCTTAGTCTTTGGACCATCTACATTTTCTGATCATCTGTATTGGCTTGACATAGCTTTACATAGCTAAACAAGTGATTGAGGCCAAACTGCAGCTAGTGCCTCTAACATTCCTAGTAACACCATATTACTCCTTACACAGTCAATGCACTGTCGCCTGAATCCCACATCGGCGGTAAATTCAACCAGCGGCTGGTCTAAACCATTATGCAATCTTCCCTATTTAAAATAATTCCAGCGGACCAGAAAAAAAAGTTTCCCGAGTAGTGGATATTTTGAAGACGATATGAACGTAAGAACACTTTTTAAGTATGAAGCAAACGAAAAAAAAAGGAAGTGAAACAAAAGGCACCAGGGGGAGTCGAACCCTCGACCTCCTGTTTACTAGACAGGCGCTCTAACCAACTGAGCTATGGCGCCAGCCGTTCTTGCCAGAGTTACATTAAGTAGAGATCAGGAAATACAGCTTGTTTTGCGGTCATATTAACGTTTCTTTCAATGGCTATTTACCTAAGTATCGTCAATTTTTTTTCAGTTACATTTCCAAGTCTTGGAATTCTTTGATCTCAAGCACAAATCAATTTCCAACATTATCACACAAAATGGCTCAAGAATTTGAATTGATTGATTTATTGGCGTTTCTTTATTCCGCACTCCAGATTAGTAGTACACTTATAGGTTACATAACACAGTTTCTTTTCCCATTTGCGGTAAAGTTAACGTTTTGATTTGTGGCTAGTAACCAAAATCTCGTTAAGACTTTTCTTTACCATTTTCAAATAGATCAACAAATGAGAAATCCTTTACAACCAAATCAAGTTGACATAGTGCATGCCGGTTTCAAGCTACACACAATTTAACATGGGTACCGCCATTTTGACAGTTTTAGGCTTACTTATTCTAAGCCAAACTTTGTGGTATTTTCTAAATTGGGTGAACATTAGAAAAAAAACACACAAAAATCTGTTATCAGGCATTGATTGAAAGCTTAAAGTATGTACAGTAGACCGGCGTTAGTTTCATTCCAATATTCAAATAACCCAGATACCAAACTATCACTATGTAAGCCACCTCCTAGCTCTAGCATACCCGAAATCAATTTTCATTGGCTGAGAAAACACAAACTGGGTGTTTTGACCTATATGGCGGCGTTGGCAGGTTTAGTAGTGGGGGGGGGGGGGGAAGCCGGGCTCATTGCCCGGAGGAAAACCCCCGACCTTCTGCGAGTACTTGGCTACTCTTCCACATACGGCGACCGAGTGAAACATCCACTGAGAAACTTTTGAATATTTTTATTTCCTTTGAGTGGGATTCGAAACCGCGCTGCATCGATGGACTGAGGGACGATCACTCTAACCCACTGGACTCTCGTGGCCCCCTTGAATTTTAATTAGAACCTTGTCATACAGCAAAAGAAAAGAGTAAAAGGCGCCAGGGGGAGCCGAACCCTCGACCTCCTGTTTACTAGACAGGCGCTCTAACCAACTGAGCTATGGCGCCGCTCTTAGTGTTTGGACCATCCACATTATCTGATCATCTGTATTGGCTTGACATAGCTTTACATAGCTAAACAAGTGATTGAGGCCAAACTGCAGCTAGTGCCTCTAACATTCCTAGTAACACCATATTACTCCTTACACAGTCAATGCACTGTCGCCTGAATCCCACATCGGCGGTAAATTCAACCAGCGGCTGGTCTAAACCATTATGCAATCTTCCCTATTTAAAATAATTCCAGCGGACCAGAAAAAAAAAGTTTCGCGAGTAGTGGATATTTTGAAGACGATATGAACGTAAGAACACTTTTTAAGTATGAAAAAAAAAATGAAGTGAAACAAAAGGCACCAGGGGGAGTCGAACCCTCGACCTCCTGTTTACTAGACAGGCGCTCTAACCAACTGAGCTATGGCGCCAGCCGTTCTTGCTAGAGTTACATTAAGTAGAGATCAGGAAATACAGCTTGTTTTGCGGTCATATTAACGTTTCTTTCAATGGCTATTTACCTAAGTATCGTCAATTTTTTTTCAGTTACATTTCCAAGTCTTGGAATTCTTTGATCTCAAGCACAAATCAATTTCCAACATAATCACACAAAATGGCTCAAGAATTTGAATTGATTGATTTATTGGCGTTTCTTTATTCCGCACTCCAGATTAGTAGTACACTTATAGGTTACATAACCCAGTTTCTTTTCCCATTTGCGGTAAAGTTAACGTTTTGATTTGTGGCTAGTAACCAAAATCTCGTTAAGACTTTTCTTTACCATTTTCAAATAGATCAACAAATGAGAAATCCTTTACAACCAAATCAAGTTGACATAGTGCATGCCGGTTTCAAGCTACACACAATTTAACATGGGTACCGCCATTTTGACAGTTTTAGGCTTACTTATTCTAAGCCAAACTTTGTGGTATTTTCTAAATTGGGTGAACATTAGAAAAAAACACACAAAAATCTGTTATCAGGCATTGATTGAAAGCTTAAAGTATGTACAGTAGACCGGCGTTAGTTTCATTCCAATATTCAAATAACCCAGATACCAAACTATCACTATGTAAGCCACCTCCTAGCTCTAGCATACCCGAAATCAATTTTCATTGGCTGAGAAAACACAAACTGGGTGTTTTGACCTATATGGCGGCGTTGGCAGGTTTAGTAGTGGGGGGGGGGGGGAAGCCGGGCTCATTGCCCGGAGGAAAACCCCCGACCTTCTGCGAGTACTTGGCTACTCTTCCACATACGGCGACCGAGTGAAACATCCACTGAGAAACTTTTGAATATTTTTATTTCCTTTGAGTGGGATTCGAAACCGCGCTGCATCGATGGACTGAGGGACGATCACTCTAACCCACTGGACTCTCGTGGCCCCCTTGAATTTTAATTAGAACCTTGTCATACAGCAAAAGAAAAGAGTAAAAGGCGCCAGGGGGAGTCGAACCCTCGACCTCCTGTTTACTAGACAGGCGCTCTAACCAACTGAGCTATGGCGCCGCTCTTAGTGTTTGGACCATCCACATTATCTGATCATCTGTATTGGCTTGACATAGCTTTACATAGCTAAACAAGTGATTGAGGCCAAACTGCAGCTAGTGCCTCTAACATTCCTAGTAACACCATATTACTCCTTACACAGTCAATGCACTGTCGCCTGAATCCCACATCGGCGGTAAATTCAACCAGCGGCTGGTCTAAACCATTATGCAATCTTCCCTATTTAAAATAATTCCAGCGGACCAGAAAAAAAAAGTTTCGCGAGTAGTGGATATTTTGAAGACGATATGAACGTAAGAACACTTTTTAAGTATGAAAAAAAAAAAGGAAGTGAAACAAAAGGCACCAGGGGGAGTCGAACCCTCGACCTCCTGTTTACTAGACAGGCGCTCTAACCAACTGAGCTATGGCGCCAGCCGTTCTTGCCAGAGTTACATTAAGTAGAGATCAGGAAATACAGCTTGTTTTGCGGTCATATTAACGTTTCTTTCAATGGCTATTTACCTAAGTATCGTCAATTTTTTTTCAGTTACATTTCCAAGTCTTGGAATTCTTTGATCTCAAGCACAAATCAATTTCCAACATAATCACACAAAATGGCTCAAGAATTTGAATTGATTGATTTATTGGCGTTTCTTTATTCCGCACTCCAGATTAGTAGTACACTTATAGGTTACATAACCCAGTTTCTTTTCCCATTTGCGGTAAAGTTAACGTTTTGATTTGTGGCTAGTAACCAAAATCTCGTTAAGACTTTTCTTTACCATTTTCAAATAGATCAACAAATGAGAAATCCTTTACAACCAAATCAAGTTGACATAGTGCATGCCGGTTTCAAGCTACACACAATTTAACATGGGTACCGCCATTTTGACAGTTTTAGGCTTACTTATTCTAAGCCAAACTTTGTGGTATTTTCTAAATTGGGTGAACATTAGAAAAAAACACACAAAAATCTGTTATCAGGCATTGATTGAAAGCTTAAAGTATGTACAGTAGACCGGCGTTAGTTTCATTCCAATATTCAAATAACCCAGATACCAAACTATCACTATGTAAGCCACCTCCTAGCTCTAGCATACCCGAAATCAATTTTCATTGGCTGAGAAAACACAAACTGGGTGTTTTGACCTATATGGCGGCGTTGGCAGGTTTAGTAGTGGGGGAGGGGAAGCCGGGCTCATTGCCCGGAGGAAAACCCCCGACCTTCTGCGAGTACTTGGCTACTCTTCCACATACGGCGACCGAGTGAAACATCCACTGAGAAACTTTTGAATGTTTTTATTTCCTTTGAGTGGGATTCGAAACCGCGCTGCATCGATGGACTGAGGGACGATCACTCTAACCCACTGGACTCTCGTGGCCCCCTTGAATTTTAATTAGAACCTTGTCATACAGCAAAAGAAAAGAGTAAAAGGCGCCAGGGGGAGTCGAACCCTCGACCTCCTGTTTACTAGACAGGCGCTCTAACCAACTGAGCTATGGCGCCGCTCTTAGTGTTTGGACCATCTACATTTTCTGATCATCTGTATTGGCTTGACATAGCTTTACATAGCTAAACAAGTGATTGAGGCCAAACTGCAGCTAGTGCCTCTAACATTCCTAGTAACACCATATTACTCCTTACACAGTCAATGCACTGTCGCCTGAATCCCACATCGGCGGTAAATTCAACCAGCGGCTGGTCTAAACCATTATGCAATCTTCCCTATTTAAAATAATTCCAGCGGACCAGAAAAAAAAAGTTTCCCGAGTAGTGGATATTTTGAAGACGATATGAACGTAAGAACACTTTTTTTTTTCTTTTCGAAAAATATGATTTATTTCCTTAGAAATATTACATCATCAGTACATAAATAATCACAAACATGAAACAACACATTTAAAACCAAATATCACAGAAGGAGGTTGTTTCATGTATTTACAATGCAATAGGTTACTTTACCATAACACATAATTTATCATTTTTAATTTGGCAAAAGGCATTGTTTTTGCACCAAATTGAAGAGAAATGTGTGCGATCTAATCGCCAGAAATCTACGCTTATCCGAATTTTTATTAACGATTTTGCCATTTTGACCACATATCTGTAATCCCTCCTAGTGCCATTGAATTCATTTTCATTTCTGCTGCACCATATGGAGAATTGTATGACTGTTATAATGTATAAATAAACATTTTTGTCCGTTATACACAAATTATCAGGAAGGATTCGATATAACAAAAGGTCCGCGTTCAAAATTGGACAACATTTAAAGTACAGCATAAAATACCTGTCGAATTCATGAAATACATCAGAAACTAATTTACAATCAACAAATAAATGTCGCTCGGTTTCTGAATGGGAACAAAATGAACAAAGATCATTCGTAACAACGTTACGCCTCAATAACCTTTCTTTGACAGGTAATATAGAGTGGACAAGTTTAAAAGAAAAATTAACCAAATTGTGATCTAAAAATGCGTTGAATACATTTTTCCATGTATTTTTCCAAAGTATATTAGGATTTGTTAGCATAATTCTAGGCTTTTCAACCACCTTAGCAATTAAGAGGCTATAAATGTATTTGCTAGAAAACATAACAGAAGGTAACAGAGTACAATTATAAAATTCTCTCCACGCCTCAAGAGCAAACTTGTAAAATTGAGGTACAAAATAAGAATGAGGGATATTTGGTCTAGCAAAATCGGGAGTAACAGCTCTTAGTGATAGTCCTATCCAATATATGGAAAAATATCGCCAATCGGCTTCCGTACCGTACACCAGTTTGAGTATATGCCTTATGGCAAAGGTTTTACTTTTGCAACTTATGTTTTGGACATTAAGCCCGCCGTCCAAAAACCTGTTGTACAAAACATTTCTTTTTATCCCTTCGGGTTTTCTATCCCATATGAACTGGAAAACAGTTCTCGTACAGTCTCTAATACATTGTGGGGTAAGTACGCAGCATTGTAAAGTAAACCATAACGAAGCAAGTGCTACAGTGTTTACTAAAACAGATTTGCCCTTAAGGGTTAAGTATCTTCCGTTCCAAGAGGTAACATGTTTCTTTACCTTGTTGTATACGTGGTTGGAATTCATTTGGGTAGCATTTTTACCAAAATAAACCCCACAGATTTTTGTACTATCTAAACATTCTATTCCAGTGACTGGCATACAAGAACTGTTCCAAGTTCCAATCGGGACAGCGGTAGTTTTACTTAAATTTAACTTGGAGCCGTATGCCCTTCCATACTTTTCAGACAGGTTTACCAAAGCTGGTATTGAATATTCCTGTGAAACAATGACAGTGGTATCATCGGCGTACGCCGATACGGTGGCAACTTTGCCAGTACCTGGCATCTGGACACCTTTAATTGCATCACATTTTTTTAAAGCTAAAATAAAAGGCTCTAATGTTAACACGTATAAAAGTGGCGACAAAGCACAGCCTTGCCTTACACCACGTGACAAATTAATTTTTTCCGTGATGTGTCCAGTTACAATTATGCTACTATCAATGTTATTGTAGAGCAAATTAACCCATTTACAGAAATCAGGACCAAACTTATATTTACGCAAACATTGAAACAAAAAATCCCAGTCTACTCGGTCAAATGCTTTTTCCTGGTCGAGGTTTACAAAGCACGCTTTAAGGTCTTTTTGTTCTACAAAATCGTACACATTTCTTAACAAATGTAAATTATCTACAATACTTCGGCCAGGAATTCCGCATGTTTGACTGTAGCTCACAATTTTATCGATAACTTTTTTCAAACGATTACATAGTGCTTTTGAAATTATTTTATAGTCACTGTTAAGTAGACTTATTGGCCTCCAGTTTTGAATTTGTTCGGCGTTGACAGTATCTTTACATAATAAAGTGATTAACCCGTGACGTTGTGAATTACACAAAGAACCATTATAAAAACAAGAATTGACAACTTTTGTGTACGTATCTCCTATTAGGGGCCAATACTTCATGTAAAACTCCGCTGGTAGCCCGTCGGAGCCGGGAGATTTATACTTACACATATCCTTAAGTGCATGATACAGCTCAGGTTCTGAGAAAATGCCTTCACATAAATCACTAAGGTTTTCATCTAGCTCAGGTAGATGAGATAAAAAATCACCTTGACAATCGGTGTCACAATCTTGTTTGGAGTATAATTGCGTATAATATGAGTGAATACATTTTTCAATATCTTTCTGGTTGACATGAACATGAGACCCACCCTCGTGACATTTAATTTTTTTGATCATTTTCTTTTTTGCCCTCCCTACTTCCCTTCTTATAAAATACTTTGTAGGCTTCTCGCCTTGGTCAAAGTGGGTTGCTTTTGAACTTATAACTGCACCACTACGAGAAACCTTATACATGTCGTTTATGGTTTGCTTAACCTCTTCAATAGCCACTTTGTTTACAACTGGGTCAGCTTTAAGATCATTTAATTTTTTCTCCAACCCTGACAAATGCTTTCGTTTGACATTTGAGACAACATTACAATGTGTACGAATGGTATCTTTACAGATCAGTTTAAATTCGTCCCATTTACTTATCAGCAGCTCATTATCTAAATTAACATCCACAAACATATTTGTAAAAATATCTTTAATTTTTCCCGAAAGTTCTTCGTTGTCTAAAACCGAAACATTGCACTTCCAATAAAATGGACCCCATGTAAATACATCAGAAAAATGAATATCAAAATAAACACAGGAGTGATCGGAGAAAGCTGTATGAACCAGGCCAGACATAGTTACATGATCAATTAAATTGGTCGAGACGTAGAACCTGTCTAGACGGCTAGCCGCATTATTTCTAGACCATGAATAACTTTTACCGTCTGGATGAAGTTCTCGGTAAACATCACGTATTCCAAAACCTCCCTTTATTAGATTCATTTCTTCAATACCTTCATTCCTTGTATTCTGTGAAGCACTAATTCTGTCTAATTGAGGATTTTCGACAAAGTTAAAATCCCCTCCCAAAATAATTAGCTCCCTCCCGCCAAGTAAACAATCTAAGTGAGAAATAAAGGTTTTTCTTTCTTTTGGATCATTTGGAGCGTAAATACAATTCAAGTTTACTGGTATGTTATTAATATCGGCCTTTATGCTAATAAAGCGCCCCTCTGGACATCTTGTCACTTTATGAATAATACAATCGACAGAATAACGAATAACAATACCCACCCCACAACTTCTGCTAGTCCCAAATGCCCAAAAAGTATCCCCCGGAATATCAAAGGATTTTGTATCGTTAAAGCAACTGAAATGTGTTTCTTGCAAAAAGATAATATCCAATTGTTGATCAAATATAAATTGTTTGACTTGGTACTGCTTATTTACATCTTTTAAGCCATTTAAATTTAATGTAGCAAAACGAATTCCACTAGACAAAGACATGATGAAAAATAGCGTGAAAATAAGTAACATACCCATTTGTGCTATAAGTTGTACATCCATTTATATTCATAATGTTAAAACAGTCCAATTAGTCTCTTGCCAGGCGTCTCCTGCCACGAGCCGCTGTTGACTTTTTCTTTCGGAATTCAAGCATCATGGTGGAAAGATCAGAAGAAGGTATAGGCGTTATCGCCCTCTCGTCGCTTTTCGTGATGCAGGACTCGTCCTCATGTACCAAATGGGACTCTGATGGACTTGATGCCATACTTCCAGGTAGGAGCTCATCTACATTCAACTCGGATGTTTTGCCACTGAATTGGCAGTCAGCCTCGTGCCTATGGTCGGGGGTTCGAACCTTGTTGGTTTTCTGTTTTTTCGCTTCGGGAGAAGCATCATTGTGAACATCGGCCATAACACAAATATCCGTGGTAATTGTAGGCTGCTGTGGGATTGGACCGATAGTACAATCGGCTGCCAGTAATTTTGGTTCTGAATCGTCTGGCATTTCCTCGTCAATCAAGTTGTCGGGTGGCGCAGAAACATCACTAGCGTCATCATCGGAGTCGCCAGTAATATCAATGTCTATGTCCTCTGTGTCAGAGTCTTGATTATTTTGCAATATATCGCCAGGTTGGATATGAGCAGCCTTCACTCTTGCAGCGTACGTCGAAGCCCGGGCACAGCACGATATAATAGTGTGGCAATCTGATGAGCAATTACGACATTTCTCAGAACATTCCTCGGTGTAGTGGGGATCGTTATGAGGCGTAAAGCCGTCACAATTTTCACACCACACAGCCTTGCACTCATGGGCTTTGTGGGCGCTTTGCCCACAACGTTTACATTCCCGAGTCATTCCTGGGTACGTGAACATCACTATATCACCCCCAAAGTTTATGAAATTGGGCACATACCTTTTAGTGTGGCATCTAAACTTGTAAATACGAATACCAGTTCTTACATGCGAGAAATCATCGTAAGAAAATTTTGGTTTCCTAACACCCAAACACACACCATAATCTTTCAAGGCGTCAGCAATAGCGTCGTCGGAGATTTCATCGGGAGCCCAGTGGGCAGTCAGAGTGAGAAATGCGGCACTGGCGGGTACTATACTCCATTTCACGTCCTCCAGAGTCATACTGCCCTTATGCAATAGTGCACTGTGAGCAGCTTGATTAGACAATCGTAGATAGAACACACGCTTGTAGTAATTCTTCTGAAAGCTTAGCAGGTCAGCTTTCAAGTTGATCACCCCTGATAGTGCACTGACAAAGTCCCTCTGTACGGCCTGTGAAAACTTATCATTATCGCTGGTCGATAAAGCTACAGACAAAGTCCTATCAATCTTTACCTTGGGAGAGTAATACACCGGCTTACTCATGTTTATAAACAAAATCAAACAGCAAAATACTCCAAAACAGATAGCCAGACCTCTAAGGATTGTGATAATATCCGCTGGGGCTGATATAACAGCCCACAGAGAAGGATGTCGGTGGATTTCGAGGAGCAAACATAAACACGTCTTTCCCCATCAAAACCAAAATGGCGATCCAACGTAAGAACACTTTTTAAGTATGAAGCAAACGAAAAAAAAAGGAAGTGAAACAAAAGGCACCAGGGGGAGTCGAACCCTCGACCTCCTGTTTACTAGACAGGCGCTCTAACCAACTGAGCTATGGCGCCAGCCGTTCTTGCCAGAGTTACATTAAGTAGAGATCAGGAAATACAGCTTGTTTTGCGGTCATATTAACGTTTCTTTCAATGGCTATTTACCTAAGTATCGTCAATTTTTTTTCAGTTACATTTCCAAGTCTTGGAATTCTTTGATCTCAAGCACAAATCAATTTCCAACATTATCACACAAAATGGCTCAAGAATTTGAATTGAGTTTCTTTCAATGGCTATTAACCTAAGTATCGTCAATTTTTTTTCAGTTACATTTCCAAGTCTTGCAATTCTTTGATCTCAAGCTCAAATCAATTTCTAACATTAACACACAAAATGGCTCAAGAATTTGAATTGATCGATTTATTGGCGTTTCTTTACTCCGCACTCCAGATTAGTAGTACACTTATAGGTTACATAACACAGTTTCTTTTCCCATTTGCGGTAATGTTAACGTTTTGATTTGTGGCTAGTAACCAAAATCTCGTTAAGACTTTTCTTTACCATTTTCAAATAGATCAACAAATGAGAAATCCTTTACAACCAAATCAAGTTGACATAGTGCATGCCGGTTTCAAGCTACACACAATTTAACATGGGTACCGCCATTTTGACAGTTTTAGGCTTACTTATTCTAAGCCAAACTTTGTGGTATTTTCTAAATTGGGTGAACATTAGAAAAAAACACACAAAAATCTGTTATCAGGCATTGATTGAAAGCTTAAAGTATGTACAGTAGACCGGCGTTAGTTTCATTCCAATATTCAAATAACCCAGATACCAAACTATCACTATGTAAGCCACCTCCTAGCTCTAGCATACCCGAAATCAATTTTCATTGGCTGAGAAAAAAAAAACTGGGTGTTTTGACCTATATGGCGGCGTTGGCAGGTTTAGTAGGGGGGGGGAAGCCGGGCTCATTGCCCGGAGGAAAACCCCCGACCTTCTGCGAGTACTTGGCTACTCTTCCACATACGGCGACCGAGTGAAACATCCACTGAGAAACTTTTGAATGTTTTTATTTCCTTTGAGTGGGATTCGAAACCGCGCTGCATCGATGGACTGAGGGACGATCACTCTAACCCACTGGACTCTCGTGGCCCCCTTGAATTTTAATTAGAACCTTGTCATACAGCAAAAGAAAAGAGTAAAAGGCGCCAGGGGGAGTCGAACCCTTGACCTCCTGTTTACTAGACAGGCGCTCTAACCAACTGAGCTATGGCGCCGCTCTTAGTGTTTGGACCATCCACATTTTCTGATCATCTGTATTGGCTTGACATAGCTTTACATAGCTAAACAAGTGATTGAGGCCAAACTGCAGCTAGTGCCTCTAACATTCCTAGTAACACCATATTACTCCTTACACAGTCAATGCACTGTCGCCTGAATCCCACATCGGCGGTAAATTCAACCAGCGGCTGGTCTAAACCATTATGCAATCTTCCCTATTTAAAATAATTCCAGCGGACCAGAAAAAAAAAAGTTTCCCGAGTAGTGGATATTTTGAAGACGATATGAACGTAAGAACACTTTTTAAGTATGAAGCAAACGAAAAAAAAAGGAAGTGAAACAAAAAGGCACCAGGGGGAGTCGAACCCTCGACCTCCTGTTTACTAGACAGGCGCTCTAACCAACTGAGCTATGGCGCCAGCCGTTCTTGCCAGAGTTACATTAAGTAGAGATCAGGAAATACAGCTTGTTTTGCGGTCATATTAACGTTTCTTTCAATGGCTATTTACCTAAGTATCGTCAATTTTTTTTCAGTTACATTTCCAAGTCTTGGAATTCTTTGATCTCAAGCACAAATCAATTTCCAACATTATCACACAAAATGGCTCAAGAATTTGAATTGATTGATTTATTGGCGTTTCTTTATTCCGCACTCCAGATTAGTAGTACACTTATAGGTTACATAACACAGTTTCTTTTCCCATTTGCGGTAAAGTTAACGTTTTGATTTGTGGCTAATAACCAAAATCTCGTTAAGACTTTTCTTTACCATTTTCAAATAGATCAACAAATGAGAAATCCTTTACAACCAAATCAAGTTGACATAGTGCATGCCGGTTTCAAGCTACACACAATTTAACATGGGTACCGCCATTTTGACAGTTTTAGGCTTACTTATTCTAAGCCAAACTTTGGTATTTTCTAAATTGGGTGAACATTAGAAAAAAACACACAAAAATCTGTTATCAGGCATTGATTGAAAGCTTAAAGTATGTACAGTAGACCGGCGTTAGTTTCATTCCAATATTCAAATAACCCAGATACCAAACTATCACTATGTAAGCCACCTCCTAGCTCTAGCATACCCGAAATCAATTTTCATTGGCTGAGAAAAAAAAAACTGGGTGTTTTGACCTATATGGCGGCGTTGGCAGGTTTAGTAGGGGGGGGAAGCCGGGCTCATTGCCCGGAGGAAAACCCCCGACCTTCTGCGAGTACTTGGCTACTCTTCCACATACGGCGACCGAGTGAAACATCCACTGAGAAACTTTTGAATGTTTTTATTTCCTTTGAGTGGGATTCGAAACCGCGCTGCATCGATGGACTGAGGGACGATCACTCTAACCCACTGGACTCTCGTGGCCCCCTTGAATTTTAATTAGAACCTTGTCATACAGCAAAAGAAAAGAGTAAAAGGCGCCAGGGGGAGTCGAACCCTTGACCTCCTGTTTACTAGACAGGCGCTCTAACCAACTGAGCTATGGCGCCGCTCTTAGTGTTTGGACCATCCACATTTTCTGATCATCTGTATTGGCTTGACATAGCTTTACATAGCTAAACAAGTGATTGAGGCCAAACTGCAGCTAGTGCCTCTAACATTCCTAGTAACACCATATTACTCCTTACACAGTCAATGCACTGTCGCCTGAATCCCACATCGGCGGTAAATTCAACCAGCGGCTGGTCTAAACCATTATGCAATCTTCCCTATTTAAAATAATTCCAGCGGACCAGAAAAAAAAAAGTTTCCCGAGTAGTGGATATTTTGAAGACGATATGAACGTAAGAACACTTTTTAAGTATGAAGCAAACGAAAAAAAAAGGAAGTGAAACAAAAAGGCACCAGGGGGAGTCGAACCCTCGACCTCCTGTTTACTAGACAGGCGCTCTAACCAACTGAGCTATGGGGCCAGCCGTTCTAGCCAGAGTTACATTAAGTAGAGATCAGGAAATACAGCTTGTTTTGCGGTCATATATTTTTTTTTTTTTTGTGAAAAAAAAGTTTATTCCCATTATGATTTACAAATCAATTACATTACAGTTGTTGCAAGACAGCATAATAAAAACAATTATCACAGATGAGGTTGCTGTCTAGATATACAATTTTACTTCAGTGTTAGATACTTATTTTAAAGTTATTTTAAGTTTGTTATCATGGATTTTACAGAATACTTTGTTTTTGCACCAAATTTGTTTGAATTCCCTCTCAGGAAGTCGGAAGAAATCAACATTCATTCTTAATTTAATCATCGATTTAGCAGTCATTGCAATAGTTTTACAATTTGTTGTTTTTCCCTCAAACACTGCTTTATTTCGATTGCACCAAATGGAAAACTGCAATACATTAACAAGGTATAAACAGATATCATAATTAGATTTGTCTAGACTTGCAGTAAACTTCTTAAAAATGAGAACTTGTTCACTCAACATAGGGAAATAACCGACATACAATACAAACAATCGTTCAAATATGTTGAAAACCTCAGATACAATTTTACAATTAACAAATAAATGTTCCGTTGTTTCTGATGCCCTACAAAACACACAAAGGTCATCAGTTGCCACATTCCTTCGCAACAATCTTTCTTTTACAGGAAGAATGTCATGGACTAGTTTGAAACTAAAATTAATCAAATTATGTTCTAAAAATGAATTAAAAACAGACTTCCATATGGTGGACCAGTTATACTGTGGATATCTAGTCATAATACGTGGGGCAGTCAGGTTATTTTTAAGCAAACAATCGTAAATATACTTTGTTTTAAACGCGACAGAAGGTAAATGTTGACAAGAGTAAAATTCTTTCCAGGCATTTAAGGCAAGCTTGTAAAATTCGGGCAAATTGGGATTATGTGGCTTATTACATTTAGCAAATCTTGGACAAATATCACGGAGGGATAAACCGAGCCAGTAGATTGCAAAGTATGTCCAATCTGCTGTCGAACCATAAATCAATTTTAAGATATGTTTGACAGCAAATGACTTATATTTAACATTGATGTTCTGAATATTAAGACCACCTTCAAAATATCTGTTGTATAAGACATCTCGTTTTATTCCCTCCGGCTTGCCGTCCCATAGAAACTTAAAAACAGACTGTGTACATCGTGTGATACATTTAGGGGGTAAAAAACAGCATTGCAAGGTAAACCATAAACTACATAATGCTACAGAGTTAACAAGAACAGATTTTCCTTTAAGCGTCAGAAACCTACTCTTCCAAGATGTTACATTTTTTGATACCTTGTTAAAAACATGGTCAGAGTTTAACTGTTTCTGATTTTTACCAAAATATATGCCACATATTTTAACATTTTCTGACAGGGTAACACCCATTCGTGAAATATCAGTTTGTTCCCAATTACCAATCGGTAGTAAGTTAGTCTTTGACAAGTTCAGTTTGGACCCAGAGACGCTACCGAATTTATCAGCTAAATATATAACTTCTTTTACAGACGATTCGTTTGATAAGATGACCGTTGTGTCGTCTGCGTATGCTGACACTTTTGCCTCTTTGGTGGTTCCAGGCATCCGTACACCTTTAATCTGATTACAATTATTTACAGCTTGAATAAATGGCTCTAACGACAATATGTACATAAGTGGTGACAGTCCACACCCCTGACGGACACCACGTGATAAAGCAAACTCTTCAGTGATGTGGCCGTTAACAATAACTTTACTCGTTATATCTTTATACAGTATTTCTACCCATTTACAGAACTGAGGGCCAAAATTATATTTTTGTAAACAACTAAAAAGGAAAGACCAACTCACTCTGTCAAAGGCTTTCTCCTGATCTAAGTTTAGAAAACAGGCGCCAAGATCCTTCTGTTCTACATAATCATATACATTGCGAAATAAATGAAGATTATCAAAAAAAGTTCTCCCCGGAATACCACATGTTTGGTTTTTTTCAACAATCGATTCAATGACATTTTTTAATCTGTTACATAATGCCTTGGACAGAATTTTGTAGTCGACATTAAGTAGACTTATAGGCCGCCAGTTCCTAATGTCGTCGGCATTACACTGGTCTTTACATAAGAGTGTGATCAAACCTGACCTTTGAGACTTACTTAACTTACCGACCCCGAAACAGTTATTAATAACTTTAGTATAGGTTTTGCCTAAAATTGACCAAAACTGACAGTAGAACTCAGCCGGTAAACCATCTTCACCTGGTGACCGGTATTTGTTCATTTCTTTCAATGCAAAATACAATTCTGCTTCAGAAAACAAACCTTCACAACATTCTTTGAGCTCATCATTAAGACATGGTAAATTGTTCAAAAACTCATCCAAGTGCTCGGGGTCGGTATCACATTTGGTATACAATTGTTTGTAATATTTATGAATACAATTTTTAATAGTACATGGGGAAGTATGTTTTACAGAAGAATCCTGATGACATTTAATTGATTTTATCATTTTCTTTTTGCCTCTATTGGCTTCCATACGTATAAAATACTTTGTTGGTTTTTCACCGCTTTCAAAATCGGTGGCTTTGCATCTAATAATTGACCCAGATCTAGATTCTTTATGTAAGGAATTGATTGCAGCTTTAACATCGTCAATCTTATCAGCATTAGGAACCGGATCAGCCTTTAAAATATCTAATTCGGTCTCCAGCTGAGACAAGTGAGACCTCTTAGCATGACCAATCAATTTGCAATGGTCTTTAATTACCTGCCTGCAATCAAGTTTAAATTTTTCCCATGTCTCAATAAGTTCAACCCCTTGCTTACTGTCTGGAAGAAAATGCTGCCCAAAGAGATCTTTAATTTGTTCATTTAAACAATCATCACTTAATACTGAAACGTTACATTTCCAATATGATTTACCCCAAGTAATGACATTTCTAAAATTAACGTCAAAATAAAGGCATGAATGGTCGGAGAAGGACACATGGATCGCATCACAAGCTAAAACTGATGAAATTATTGAAGAAGGCAAATAAAATCTGTCTAATCGACTGGCAGCTTGACCCCTAGACCAGGTGTAACTTATCTTATTAGGATGAACTTTACGAAAAATATCCGTGACATTAAAATCATTTTTCAAAATATTTATTTCTTCCTTTCCATCATTTTTGTCAATTTTTACTCCGTGTTTATCCAAATGGACGTTCTCTACACAATTGAAGTCCCCTCCCAAAATAATTAACTCTGAGCCGAGCAACAAACTATCAAGAGAGGAAATGAACTGTTTTCTCTCAGTTACATTGTTAGGTGCGTAAATGCACAAAAGATTTAAAGCTACATTATTAATATTGACTTTCATACAAAGATAACGACCATAAGGGCATCTAATAACGCTATTTATAACACAATCAATAGTGTAGCGTACAATAATTCCCACCCCGCAACTTTTGTTAGACCCATATGCCCACCGTGAATCTCCGGGAATATTTAATTTTTTGGAATCATTATAACACTGAAAATGTGTTTCTTGCAAAAATAAAACATCGATGTTATTGTCTATCACAAACTGTTTTACATAAGCTTGTTTTTCGAGGTTACGCAGTCCGTTTACATTTAGAGAAGCAAAACGTAAGGTGTTATCCAGAGACATTATTGTAAACAGTAGGAGTAGAGCGTACATACCCATTAAGAAAGATGATGAAATTAGTCCTTATTCAGGCGACGTCTACCCAACGAGGCCAACGATTTCTTCTTACGGTATTCCAATAGCATGGTTGAACTGTCCTGGGAAGGTATTGGAGTCATATCACTAGAACTTGTGTTGGGAGTATCGTTGTCAACGTCGAACTCAGTGGAATCTGTTTTTTGCTCACGTTCGGGGGATCGATCTTCCAACTTGGCCTTCTTCTGGACGCTAACAGGGTCGGGTGACCGGTCGTGGTGAATTTCAGCCTCGATAATCATGGAATTTGTATTTTCTGTCTGCATTATACTAGGGTCGCTGGTTGTACAGATATCTGGACAACAGTCAATGGTCGCGGGTTCGAGTTCTGGAGATTGCTCTTCAGAAGATTCGTCATTGGTGTCACACGCCATTTCTTCATCTGTCTCGTCGGAATCTAAGGCACACACATCAACGTCACTATTTTCGTCCTCTTGGGCTGATGCTGATTTAACTACCCCAGACCCGGGTCTAGTGGAACTGCCCTTAACACAGGCGGCATAAGAGGCTACACGTGAACAACACTCATTTATTGTATGAGTCACTGAATGGCAGACATAACACTCAGCGGGACAGTTTTTTTCTGTATGGGGATCATCATGTGGTGAAAAGCCAGCACAATTGTTGCACCATGTGGCCCTACAATCAGGGGCCTTATGATTGGTCTGCGAGCATTTTCTACACTCGTACTTTTGTCCGGGGTAGGTGAACATCACCACATCACCTCCGAAGTTAATAAAGTTCGGTATGTACCGAGTTTTGTGGCACCGAAACCGATATATTCGAATGCCCGTACGTACATGTGTCAACCCGGGTTCCGAAAATCTAGGCTTATTAACAGACGTACAATCTCCATACTCCTTCAGTGCCTTTGATATAGTGTCGTCAGAAAGGCCCTCCGGTGCCCAGTGAGCCGTCAAATTTACATAAATTGCCGTCGCTGGGAAGATACTCCATGTACAGTCAAGGACATCCAAAGTACCTTTGTTTATTAAGGCATCATAACTTGCTTGATTTAATACAGTTACTTCGAACGTTTTCTTAAAGAAATTCTTTTGGAAGGTAACCAGTTGACTCATATCAAACACTGCCCGTAACGCTGGTACGAAATCTCTGTGGACAGCTGACGAGTAGACAGCAGAGCTGCCTGTAGATATAACTACAGTCAATGCCTTGCACGGCTTTGTCTGTGGGTTAAAGTATACTGGTCGAGACATTACACTGTCTAAGGGCCAAGCCCCAGCAAACTGTCACATAAAAGTCTTATCAGTAGTTCAACTTGTGTATATAGAATGCCACAACACAAAAATATGTAATAAAAACTGACCATGTGCGACGATGTTGACAGATTTTCAGGAGCTCTATACAGGACGTCCTATCTCTTCAACACCAAAATGGCGACCTTTTGCGGTCATATTAACGTTTCTTTCAATGGCTATTTACCTAAGTATCGTCAATTTTTTTTCAGTTACATTTCCAAGTCTTGGAATTCTTTGATCTCAAGCACAAATCAATTTCCAACATTATCACACAAAATGGCTCAAGAATTTGAATTGATTGATTTATTGGCGTTTCTTTATTCCGCACTCCAGATTAGTAGTACACTTATAGGTTACATAACACAGTTTCTTTTCCCATTTGCGGTAAAGTTAACGTTTTGATTTGTGGCTAGTAACCAAAATCTCGTTAAGACTTTTCTTTACCATTTTCAAATAGATCAACAAATGAGAAATCCTTTACAACCAAATCAAGTTGACATAGTGCATGCCGGTTTCAAGCTACACACAATTTAACATGGGTACCGCCATTTTGACAGTTTTAGGCTTACTTATTCTAAGCCAAACTTTGTGGTATTTTCTAAATTGGGTGAACATTAGAAAAAAACACACAAAAATCTGTTATCAGGCATTGATTGAAAGCTTAAAGTATGTACAGTAGACCGGCGTTAGTTTCATTCCAATATTCAAATAACCCAGATACCAAACTATCACTATGTAAGCCACCTCCTAGCTCTAGCATACCCGAAATCAATTTTCATTGGCTGAGAAAACACAAACTGGGTGTTTTGACCTATATGGCGGCGTTGGCAGGTTTAGTAGGGGGGGGAAGCCGGGCTCATTGCCCGGAGGAAAACCCCCGACCTTCTGCGATTACTTGGCTACTCTTCCACATACGGCGACCGAGTGAAACATGCACTGAGAAACTTTTGAATGTTTTTATTTCCTTTGAGTGGGATTCGAAACCGCGCTGCATCGATGGACTGAGGGACGATCACTCTAACCCACTGGACTCTCGTGGCCCCCTTGAATTTTAATTAGAACCTTGTCATACAGCAAAAGAAAAGAGTAAAAGGCGCCAGGGAGAGTCGAACCCTCGACTTCCTGTTTACTAGACAGGCGCTCTAACCAACTGAGCTATGGCGCCGCTCTTAGTGTTTGGACCATCCACATTTTCTGATCATCTGTATTGGCTTGACATAGCTTTACATAGCTAAACAAGTGATTGAGGCCAAACTGCAGCTAGTGCCTCTAACATTCCTAGTAACACCATATTACTCCTTACACAGTCAATGCACTGTCGCCTGAATCCCACATCGGCGGTAAATTCAACCAGCGGCTGGTCTAAACCATTATGCAATCTTCCCTATTTAAAATAATTCCAGCGGACCAGAAAAAAAAAGTTTCCCGAGTAGTGGATATTTTGAAGACGATATGAACGTAAGAACACTTTTTAAGTATGAAGCAAACGAAAAAAAAGGAAGTGAAACAAAAGGCACCAGGGGGAGTCGAACCCTCGACCTCCTGTTTACTAGACAGGCGCTCTAACCAACTGAGCTATGGCGCCAGCCGTTCTTGCCAGAGTTACATTAAGTAGAGATCAGGAAATACAGCTTGTTTTGCGGTCATATTAACGTTTCTTTCAATGGCTATTTACCTAAGTATCGTCAATTTTTTTTCAGTTACATTTCCAAGTCTTGGAATTCTTTGATCTCAAGCACAAATCAATTTCCAACATTATCACACAAAATGGCTCAAGAATTTGAATTGATTGATTTATTGGCGTTTCTTTATTCCGCACTCCAGATTAGTAGTACACTTATAGGTTACATAACACAGTTTCTTTTCCCATTTGCGGTAAAGTTAACGTTTTGATTTGTGGCTAGTAACCAAAATCTCGTTAAGACTTTTCTTTACCATTTTCAAATAGATCAACAAATGAGAAATCCTTTACAACCAAATCAAGTTGACATAGTGCATGTCGGTTTCAAGCTACACACAATTTAACATGGGTACCGCCATTTTGACAGTTTTAGGCTTACTTATTCTAAGCCAAACTTTGTGGTATTTTCTAAATTGGGTGAACATTAGAAAAAAACACACAAAAATCTGTTATCAGGCATTGATTGAAAGCTTAAAGTATGTACAGTAGACCGGCGTTAGTTTCATTCCAATATTCAAATAACCCAGATACCAAACTATCACTATGTAAGCCACCTCCTAGCTCTAGCATACCCGAAATCAATTTTCATTGGCTGAGAAAACACAAACTGGGTGTTTTGACCTATATGGCGGCGTTGGCAGGTTTAGTAGGGGGGGGGGGGAAGCCGGGCTCATTGCCCGGAGGAAAACCCCCGACCTTCTGCGATTACTTGGCTACTCTTCCACATACGGCGACCGAGTGAAACATCCACTGAGAAACTTTTGAATGTTTTTATTTCCTTTGAGTGGGATTCGAAACCGCGCTGCATCGATGGACTGAGGGACGATCACTCTAACCCACTGGACTCTCGTGGCCCCCTTGAATTTTAATTAGAACCTTGTCATACAGCAAAAGAAAAGAGTAAAAGGCGCCAGGGGGAGTCGAACCCTCGACCTCCTGTTTACTAGACAGGCGCCCTAACCAACTGAGCTATGGCGCCGCTCTTAGTGTTTGGACCATCCACATTTTCTGTTCATCTGTATTGGCTTGACATAGCTTTACATAGCTAAACAAGTGATTGAGGCCAAACTGCAGCTAGTGCCTCTAACATTCCTAGTAACACCATATTACTCCTTACACAGTCAATGCACTGTCGCCTGAATCCCACATCGGTGGTAAATTCAACCAGCGGCTGGTCTAAACCATTATGCAATCTTCCCTATTTAAAATAATTCCAGCGGACCAGAAAAAAAAAGTTTCCCGAGTAGTGGATATTTTGAAGACGATATGAACGTAAGAACACTTTTTAAGTATGAAGCAAACGAAAAAAAAAGGAAGTGAAACAAAAGGCACCAGGGGGAGTCGAACCCTCGACCTCCTGTTTACTAGACAGGCGCTCTAACCAACTGAGCTATGGCGCCAGCCGTTCTTGCCAGAGTTACATTAAGTAGAGATCAGGAAATACAGCTTGTTTTGCGGTCATATTAACGTTTCTTTCAATGGCTATTTACCTAAGTATCGTCAATTTTTTTTCAGTTACATTTCCAAGTCTTGGAATTCTTTGATCTCAAGCACAAATCAATTTCCAACATTATCACACAAAATGGCTCAAGAATTTGAATTGATTGATTTATTGGCGTTTCTTTATTCCGCACTCCAGATTAGTAGTACACTTATAGGTTACATAACACAGTTTCTTTTCCCATTTGCGGTAAAGTTAACGTTTTGATTTGTGGCTAGTAACCAAAATCTCGTTAAGACTTTTCTTTACCATTTTCAAATAGATCAACAAATGAGAAATCCTTTACAACCAAATCAAGTTGACATAGTGCATGCCGGTTTCAAGCTACACACAATTTAACATGGGTACCGCCATTTTGACAGTTTTAGGCTTACTTATTCTAAGCCAAACTTTGTGGTATTTTCTAAATTGGGTGAACATTAGAAAAAAACACACAAAAATCTGTTATCAGGCATTGATTGAAAGCTTAAAGTATGTACAGTAGACCGGCGTTAGTTTCATTCCAATATTCAAATAACCCAGATACCAAACTATCACTATGTAAGCCACCTCCTAGCTCTAGCATACCCGAAATCAATTTTCATTGGCTGAGAAAAAAAAAACTGGGTGTTTTGACCTATATGGCGGCGTTGGCAGGTTTAGTAGGGGGGGGGAAGCCGGGCTCATTGCCCGGAGGAAAACCCCCGACCTTCTGCGAGTACTTGGCTACTCTTCCACATACGGCGACCGAGTGAAACATCCACTGAGAAACTTTTGAATGTTTTTATTTCCTTTGAGTGGGATTCGAAACCGCGCTGCATCGATGGACTGAGGGACGATCACTCTAACCCACTGGACTCTCGTGGCCCCCTTGAATTTTAATTAGAACCTTGTCATACAGCAAAAGAAAAGAGTAAAAGGCGCCAGCGGGAGTCGAACCCTCGACCTCCTGTTTACTAGACAGGCGAGCTAACCAACTGAGCTATGGCGCCAGCCGTTCTTGCCAGAGTTACATTAAGTAGAGATCAGGAAATACAGCTTGTTTTGCGGTCATATTAACGTTTCTTTCAATGGCTATTTACCTAAGTATCGTCAATTTTTTTTCAGTTACATTTCCAAGTCTTGGAATTCTTTGATCTCAAGCACAAATCAATTTCCAACATTATCACACAAAATGGCTCAAGAATTTGAATTGATTGATTTATTGGCGTTTCTTTATTCCGCACTCCAGATTAGTAGTACACTTATAGGTTACATAACACAGTTTCTTTTCCCATTTGCGGTAAAGTTAACGTTTTGATTTGTGGCTAGTAACCAAAATCTCGTTAAGACTTTTCTTTACCATTTTCAAATAGATCAACAAATGAGAAATCCTTTACAACCAAATCAAGTTGACATAGTGCATGCCGGTTTCAAGCTACACACAATTTAACATGGGTACCGCCATTTTGACAGTTTTAGGCTTACTTATTCTAAGCCAAACTTTGGTATTTTCTAAATTGGGTGAACATTAGAAAAAAACACACAAAAATCTGTTATCAGGCATTGATTGAAAGCTTAAAGTATGTACAGTAGACCGGCGTTAGTTTCATTCCAATATTCAAATAACCCAGATACCAAACTATCACTATGTAAGCCACCTCCTAGCTCTAGCATACCCGAAATCAATTTTCATTGGCTGAGAAAACACAAACTGGGTGTTTTGACCTATATGGCGGCGTTGGCGGGTTTAGTAGGGGGGGGGGGGGAAGCCGGGCTCATTGCCCGGAGGAAAACCCCCGACCTTCTGCGAGTACTTGGCTACTCTTCCACATACGGCGACCGAGTGAAACATCCACTGAGAAACTTTTGAATGTTTTTATTTCCTTTGAGTGGGATTCGAAACCGCGCTGCATCGATGGACTGAGGGACGATCACTCTAACCCACTGGACTCTCGTGGCCCCCTTGAATTTTAATTAGAACCTTGTCATACAGCAAAAGAAAAGAGTAAAAGGCGACAGGGGGAGTCGAACCCTCGACCTCCTGTTTACTAGACAGGCGCTCTAACCAACTGAGCTATGGCGCCGCTCTTAGTGTTTGGACCATCCACATTTTCTGATCATCTGTATTGGCTTGACATAGCTTTACATAGCTAAACAAGTGATTGAGGCCAAACTGCAGCTAGTGCCTCTAACATTCCTAGTAACACCATATTACTCCTTACACAGTCAATGCACTGTCGCCTGAATCCCACATCGGCGGTAAATTCAACCAGCGGCTGGTCTAAACCATTATGCAATCTTCCCTATTTAAAATAATTCCAGCGGACCAGAAAAAAAAAAGTTTCCCGAGTAGTGGATATTTTGAAGACGATATGAACGTAAGAACACTTTTTAAGTATGAAGCAAACGAAAAAAAAGGAAGTGAAACAAAAGGCACCAGGGGGAGTCGAACCCTCGACCTCCTGTTTACTAGACAGGCGCTCTAACCAACTGAGCTATGGCGCTAGCCGTTCTTGCCAGAGTTACATTAAGTAGAGATCAGGAAATACAGCTTGTTTTGCGGTCATATTAACGTTTCTTTCAATGGCTATTTACCTAAGTATCGTCAATTTTTTTTTCAGTAACATTTCCAAGTCTTGCAATTCTTTGATCTCAAGCACAAATCAATTTCCAACATTATCGCACAAAATGGCTCAAGAATTTGAATTGATTGATTTATTGGCGTTTCTTTATTCCGCACTCCAGATTAGTAGTACACTTATAGGTTTAAGGGTTTAATACCGCCGTAGCGGTGTTTGTTGCGTAACCCGATACCGCTGAACGTTGGTTCGTACCGTGTCAAACCACGAGAATGCGCAGCATTCGAGGGGTTTGACGAGGTGCGAACCAACGTCCAGCGGTATCGGGTTACGCATTAAACACCAAGACGAAGGTATTAAAGTCGATTCTACCCCGATAATTGAGAAAAATGAGGAAAAAGTGACGGACAGATTGGGAACTTTTAACCAATCAACGATAAGCTTTGGTCACGTGCAACGGTGATGCACTACAGACTCGATGTCGTTTGAAAAGTCATCTCTACTTAACATGTATATTTGCACACGGCACGCACATACAGGAGGGGTAGAATACATAACACAGTTTCTTTTCCCATTTGCGGTAAAGTTAACGTTTTGATTTGTGGCTAGTAACCAAAATCTCGTTAAGACTTTTCTTTACCATTTTCAAATAGATCAACAAATGAGAAATCCTTTACAACCAAATCAAGTTGACATAGTGCATGCCGGTTTCAAGCTACACACAATTTAACATGGGTACCACCATTTTGACAGTTTTAGGCTTACTTATTCTAAGCCAAACTTTGGTATTTTCTAAATTGGGTGAACATTAGAAAAAAACACACAAAAATCTGTTATCAGGCATTGATTGAAAGCTTAAAGTATGTACAGTAGACCGGCGTTAGTTTCATTCCAATATTCAAATAACCCAGATACCAAACTATCACTATGTAAGCCACCTCCTAGCTCTAGCATACCCGAAATCAATTTTCATTGGCTGAGAAAAAAAAACTGGGTGTTTTGACCTATATGGCGGCGTTGGCAGGTTTAGTAGGGGGGGGGGGAGCCGGGCTCATTGCCCGGAGGAAAACCCCCGACCTTCTGCGAGTACTTGGCTACTCTTCCACATACGGCGACCGAGTGAAACATCCACTGAGAAACTTTTGAATGTTTTTATTTCCTTTGAGTGGGATTCGAAACCGCGCTGCATCGATGGACTGAGGGACGATCACTCTAACCCACTGGACTCTCGTGGCCCCCTTGAATTTTAATTAGAACCTTGTCATACAGCAAAAGAAAAGAGTAAAAGGCGCCAGGGGGAGTCGAACCCTCGACCTCCTGTTTACTAGACAGGCGCTCTAACCAACTGAGCTATGGCGCCGCTCTTAGTGTTTGGACCAACCACATTTTCTGATCATCTGTATTGGCTTGACATATCTTTACATAGCTAAACAAGTGATTGAGGCCAAACTGCAGCTAGTGCCTCTAACATTCCTAGTAACACCATATTACTCCTTACACAGTCAATGCACTGTCGCCTGAATCCCACATCGGCGGTAAATTCAACCAGCGGCTGGTCTAAACCATTATGCAATCTTCCCTATTTAAAATAATTCCAGCGGACCAGAAAAAAAAAGTTTCCCGAGTAGTGGATATTTTGAAGACGATATGAACGTAAGAACACTTTTTAAGTATGAAGCAAACGAAAAAAAAGGAAGTGAAACAAAAGGCACCAGGGGGAGTCGAACCCTCGACCTCCTGTTTACTAGACAGGCGCTCTAACCAACTGAGCTATGGCGCCAGCCGTTCTTGCCAGAGTTACATTAAGTAGAGATCAGGAAATACAGCTTGTTTTGCGGTCATATTAACGTTTCTTTCAATGGCTATTTACCTAAGTATCGTCAATTTTTTTTTCAGTTACATTTCCAAGTCTTGCAATTCTTTGATCTCAAGCACAAATCAATTTCCAACATTATCACACAAAATGGCTCAAGAATTTGAATTGATTGATTTATTGGCGTTTCTTTATTCCGCACTCCAGATTAGTAGTACACTTATAGGTTACATAACACAGTTTCTTTTCCCATTTGCGGTAAAGTTAACGTTTTGATTTGTGGCTAGTAACCAAAATCTCGTTAAGACTTTTCTTTACCATTTTCAAATAGATCAACAAATGAGAAATCCTTTACAACCAAATCAAGTTGACATAGTGCATGCCGGTTTCAAGCTACACACAATTTAACATGGGTACCGCCATTTTGACAGTTTTAGGCTTACTTATTCTAAGCCAAACTTTGGTATTTTCTAAATTGGGTGAACATTAGAAAAAAACACACAAAAATCTGTTATCAGGCATTGATTGAAAGCTTAAAGTATGTACAGTAGACCGGCGTTAGTTTCATTCCAATATTCAAATAACCCAGATACCAAACTATCACTATGTAAGCCACCTCCTAGCTCTAGCATACCCGAAATCAATTTTCATTGGCTGAGAAAAAAAAAACTGGGTGTTTTGACCTATATGGCGGCGTTGGCAGGTTTAGTAGGGGGGGGGGGGGGAAGCCGGGCTCATTGCCCGGAGGAAAACCCCCGACCTTCTGCGAGTACTTGGCTACTCTTCCACATACGGCGACCGAGTGAAACATCCACTGAGAAACTTTTGAATGTTTTTATTTCCTTTGAGTGGGATTCGAAACCGCGCTGCATCGATGAACCGAGGGACGATCACTCTAACCCACTGGACTCTCGTGGCCCCCTTGAATTTTAATTAGAACCTTGTCATACAGCAAAAGAAAAGAGTAAAAGGCGCCAGGGGGAGTCGAACCCTCGACCTCCTGTTTACTAGACAGGCGCTCTAACCAACTGAGCTATGGCGCCGCTCTTAGTGTTTGGACCATCCACATTTTCTGATCATCTGTATTGGCTTGACATAGCTTTACATAGCTAAACAAGTGATTGAGGCCAAACTGCAGCTAGTGCCTCTAACATTCCTAGTAACACCATATTACTCCTTACACAGTCAATGCACTGTCGCCTGAATCCCACATCGGCGGTAAATTCAACCTGCGTCTGGTCTAAACCATTATGCAATCTTCCCTATTTAAAATAATTCCAGCGGACCAGAAAAAAAAAGTTTCCCGAGTAGTGGATATTTTGAAGACGATATGAACGTAAGAACACTTTTTAAGTATGAAGCAAACGAAAAAAAGGAAGTGAAACAAAAGGCACCAGGGGGAGTCGAACCCTCGACCTCCTGTTTACTAGACAGGCGCTCTAACCAACTGAGCTATGGCGCCAGCCGTTCTTGCCAGAGTTACATTAAGTAGAGATCAGGAAATACAGCTTGTTTTGCGGTCATATTAACGTTTCTTTCAATGGCTATTTACCTAAGTATCGTCAATTTTTTTTCAGTTACATTTCCAAGTCTTGGAATTCTTTGATCTCAAGCACAAATCAATTTCCAACATTATCACACAAAATGGCTCAAGAATTTGAATTGATTGATTTATTGGCGTTTCTTTATTCCGCACTCCAGATTAGTAGTACACTTATAGGTTACATAACACAGTTTCTTTTCCCATTTGCGGTAAAGTTAACGTTTTGATTTGTGGCTAGTAACCAAAATCTCGTTAAGACTTTTCTTTACCATTTTCAAATAGATCAACAAATGAGAAATCCTTTACAACCAAATCAAGTTGACATAGTGCATGCCGGTTTCAAGCTACACACAATTTAACATGGGTACCGCCATTTTGACAGTTTTAGGCTTACTTATTCTAAGCCAAACTTTGGTATTTTCTAAATTGGGTGAACATTAGAAAAAAACACACAAAAATCTGTTATCAGGCATTGATTGAAAGCTTTAAGTATGTACAGTAGACCGGCGTTAGTTTCATTCCAATATTCAAATAACCCAGATACCAAACTATCACTATGTAAGCCACCTCCTAGCTCTAGCATACCCGAAATCAATTTTCATTGGCTGAGAAAACACAAACTGGGTGTTTTGACCTATATGGCGGCGTTGGCAGGTTTAGTAGGGGGGGGGGGAAGCCGGGCTCATTGCCCGGAGGAAAACCCCCGACCTTCTGCGAGTACTTGGCTACTCTTCCACATACGGCGACCGAGTGAAACATCCACTGAGAAACTTTTGAATGTTTTTATTTCCTTTGAGTGGGATTCGAAACCGCGCTGCATCGATGGACTGAGGGACGATCACTCTAACCCACTGGACTCTCGTGGCCCCCTTGAATTTTAATTAGAACCTTGTCATACAGCAAAAGAAAAGAGTAAAAGGCGCCAGGGGGAGTCGAACCCTCGACCTCCTGTTTACTAGAAAGGCGCTCTAACCAACTGAGCTATGGCGCCGCTCTTAGTGTTTGGACCATCCACATTTTCTGATCATCTGTATTGGCTTGACATAGCTTTACATAGCTAAACAAGTGATTGAGGCCAAACTGCAGCTAGTGCCTCTAACATTCCTAGTAACACCATATTACTCCTTACACAGTCAATGCACTGTCGCCTGAATCCCACATCGGCGGTAAATTCAACCAGCGGCTGGTCTAAACCATTATGCAATCTTCCCTATTTAAAATAATTCCAGCGGACCAGAAAAAAAAAGTTTCCCGAGTAGTGGATATTTTGAAGACGATATGAACGTAAGAACACTTTTTAAGTATGAAGCAAACGAAAAAAAAGGAAGTGAAACAAAAGGCACCAGGGGGAGTCGAACCCTCGACCTCCTGTTTACTAGACAGGCGCTCTAACCAACTGAGCTATGGCGCCAGCCGTTCTTGCCAGAGTTACATTAAGTAGAGATCAGGAAATACAGCTTGTTTTGCGGTCATATTAACGTTTCTTTCAATGGCTATTTACCTAAGTATCGTCAATTTTTTTTCAGTTACATTTCCAAGTCTTGGAATTCTTTGATCTCAAGCACAAATCAATTTCCAACATTATCACACAAAATGGCTCAAGAATTTGAATTGATTGATTTATTGGTGTTTCTTTATTCCGCACTCCAGATTAGTAGTACACTTATAGGTTACATAACACAGTTTCTTTTCCCATTTGCGGTAAAGTTAACGTTTTGATTTGTGGCTAGTAACCAAAATCTCGTTAAGACTTTTCTTTACCATTTTCAAATAGATCAACAAATGAGAAATCCTTTACAACCAAATCAAGTTGACATAGTGCATGCCGGTTTCAAGCTACACACAATTTAACATGGGTACCGCCATTTTGACAGTTTTAGGCTTACTTATTCTAAGCCAAACTTTGGTATTTTCTAAATTGGGTGAACATTAGAAAAAAACACACAAAAATCTGTTATCAGGCATTGATTGAAAGCTTTAAGTATGTACAGTAGACCGGCGTTAGTTTCATTCCAATATTCAAATAACCCAGATACCAAACTATCACTATGTAAGCCACCTCCTAGCTCTAGCATACCCGAAATCAATTTTCATTGGCTGAGAAAACACAAACTGGGTGTTTTGACCTATATGGCGGCGTTGGCGGGTTTAGCAGGGGGGGGGGGGGGAAGCCGGGCTCATTGCCCGGAGGAAAACCCCCGACCTTCTGCGAGTACTTGGCTACTCTTCCACATACGGCGACCGAGTGAAACATCCACTGAGAAACTTTTGAATGTTTTTATTTCCTTTGAGTGGGATTCGAAACCGCGCTGCATCGATGGACTGAGGGACGATCACTCTAACCCACTGGACTCTCGTGGCCCCCTTGAATTTTAATTAGAACCTTGTCATACAGCAAAAGAAAAGAGTAAAAGGCGCCAGGGGGAGTCGAACCCTCGACCTCCTGTTTACTAGAAAGGCGCTCTAACCAACTGAGCTATGGCGCCGCTCTTAGTGTTTGGACCATCCACATTTTCTGATCATCTGTATTGGCTTGACATAGCTTTACATAGCTAAACAAGTGATTGAGGCCAAACTGCAGCTAGTGCCTCTAACATTCCTAGTAACACCATATTACTCCTTACACAGTCAATGCACTGTCGCCTGAATCCCACATCGGCGGTAAATTCAACCAGCGGCTGGTCTAAACCATTATGCAATCTTCCCTATTTAAAATAATTCCAGCGGACCAGAAAAAAAAAGTTTCCCGAGTAGTGGATATTTTGAAGACGATATGAACGTAAGAACACTTTTTAAGTATGAAGCAAACGAAAAAAAAAGGAAGTGAAACAAAAGGCACCAGGGGGAGTCGAACCCTCGACCTCCTGTTTACTAGACAGGCGCTCTAACCAACTGAGCTATGGCGCCAGCCGTTCTTGCCAGAGTTACATTAAGTAGAGATCAGGAAATACAGCTTGTTTTGCGGTCATATTAACGTTTCTTTCAATGGCTATTTACCTAAGTATCGTCAATTTTTTTTTCAGTTACATTTCCAAGTCTTGCAATTCTTTGATCTCAAGCACAAATCAATTTCCAACATTATCACACAAAATGGCTCAAGAATTTGAATTGATTGATTTATTGGCGTTTCTTTATTCCGCACTCCAGATTAGTAGTACACTTATAGGTTACATAACACAGTTTCTTTTCCCATTTGCGGTAAAGTTAACGTTTTGATTTGTGGCTAGTAACCAAAATCTCGTTAAGACTTTTCTTTACCATTTTCAAATAGATCAACAAATGAGAAATCCTTTACAACCAAATCAAGTTGACATAGTGCATGCCGGTTTCAAGCTACACACAATTTAACATGGGTACCGCCATTTTGACAGTTTTAGGCTTACTTATTCTAAGCCAAACTTTGGTATTTTCTAAATTGGGTGAACATTAGAAAAAAACACACAAAAATCTGTTATCAGGCATTGATTGAAAGCTTAAAGTATGTACAGTAGACCGGCGTTAGTTTCATTCCAATATTCAAATAACCCAGATACCAAACTATCACTATGTAAGCCACCTCCTAGCTCTAGCATACCCGAAATCAATTTTCATTGGCTGAGAAAACACAAACTGGGTGTTTTGACCTATATGGCGGCGTTGGCAGGTTTAGTAGGGGGGGGGGAAGCCGGGCTCATTGCCCGGAGGAAAACCCCCGACCTTCTGCGAGTACTTGGCTACTCTTCCACATACGGCGACCGAGTGAAACATCCACTGAGAAACTTTTGAATGTTTTTATTTCCTTTGAGTGGGATTCGAAACCGCGCTGCATCGATGGACTGAGGGACGATCACTCTAACCCACTGGACTCTCGTGGCCCCCTTGAATTTTAATTAGAACCTTTTTTTTTTTTTGAGAAGAAGAAAACTTTATTCTCCCATAAAATCAGACACAATCATTGTAAGTTTACATCGGTAAAGCAATCCGTTAAAAATAATTATATCACAGGGTTAGGACTGCAATATGAACAAGAGTAAACTTACTTTAATACAAATATAAGTTTTTCATTTTCGAGTTTACAAATGATATTGTTTTTGCACCAGATTTTTTTAAATTCTGTAACTTTTAATCGATAATGGTCAATTAATACCCTGTTCTTAATTATTGACTGAGCTCTTACTATTATGCTTGAAGCATCATGCTTGCATGCATTAAATATAATCTCATTTCGAGAGCACCAAACAGAAAATTGAATTACTGTTAAAATGTATAAACACATAGGTTTGTCACAATTATCAATGTTGTCAAACAATCTGTAAATTAGGTTTTTTTCGTTATAATCCAAAGTGAAACGAGCGTATATCATAAATGTTCTGGCAAAATGATCATAAATACTTTTAACCAAACTGCATTCGACAAAAAGATGTTTTTGTGTCTCGCTCGCGTTACAAAAGACACACTTATCGTCCGTGGCAACGCACCTTCTCAACAACCTTTCTTTAACAGGCAGTACATCGTGCATCAATTTAAAAGCAAAATTGGCTAGGTTGTGGTCTAAAAAATCATGGTAAACGTTTTGCCAGATGCTTTGCCACGGCAGTTTGTCATTTTTCAAAACAACTCTAGGTAATTCTACAACATGGTTTACAAAAAATCTATACAAGTGTTTGGTAGAATACATGTTCAGCGGAAGCTGTTGACCATTGTAAAATTCCTTCCATACATCTATAACAAACTTGTAAAATTGAGGGCGGATTAAACAATGGGGAGTTGAAGGCTTACAAAAATCAGGACGGACTTCTCTTAAAGACAGGCCTATCCAATATACTGCAAAGTACTTCCAGTCAGCCTGGGTTTCATATATAAGTTTTAAAACATGCTTCACGGCAAATGCCTTTATTTTACAATGAATGTTTGTGATATTCAGACCACCTTTATCAAGACTATTATACAACACATTGCGTTTCACGCTTTCTGGCTTTCTGTTCCACAAGAACTGGAAAACATTTCTACAGTTTTTAGAAATACATTTTTCGGGTATATATACACATTGGGCAGTAAACCAGAGTATAGCCAGGGCTACAGTATTGATTAAAACTGACTTTCCTTTCAATGTTAGGTACCTGCCAGACCACGCGGATACATTTTTCTCCACTTTCCCTGAAATAAGGTCACAGTTTAAATTGACTGCATTTTGTCCAAAATGGACACCACAAATTTTAGCATCACTTACGACTTTAATGTCAATTTTTTCGAGAGCGTGGACGGGCCAGGTACCTATTGGGAGAGCCACAGTTTTGTTCAGATTTAATTTAGCTCCTGAAGCCTGGGCATATTTCTCAGATAACTCTATCAATGGCTCGACTGATTTTTCATCTGACACAATGATAGTCGTATCGTCTGCATATGCACTTATCTTTGCTTGTTTTGTTGTACCTGGCATTTTTACACCTGTGATCATACTACAATCCCTAACAGCATTGATAAATGGTTCCAATGTAAGCACGTACAATAACGGAGAAATTGAACAGCCCTGTCTTACACCTCGTGACAAAATAAAACTATCAGATAAATGACCATTAACTATGACACGACTGTTAATTTCGGTGTATAAAATTTTCACCCAATTGCAAAAATCTGGTCCAAAGTTGTATTTTTTTAAGCAAGCATTTAAGAATCCCCAATCAACTCTATCGAAAGCCTTTTCTTGGTCTAAGTTAATAAAACAAGCGCTTAGGTCCTTTTGTGTGACATAGTCGTATGTATTTCTTAACAGGTGGATATTATCAAAGATACTTCGACCCTGAATACCACAAGTTTGGTTTTGCTGAATTATCGACTGAACAACGCGCTTTAAACGACCACATAAGGCTTTCGACACAATCTTATAGTCGACATTGAGGAGGCTTATTGGTCTCCAATTTTTTATATCTTCGGATTCATCCGGGTTTTTACATATTAATGTTATTAGACCAGATCTTTGGCTTTCACTTAATAAACCTTCTTTAAAGCAACTATTTACAACCTTTGTATAAGTACCTCCCAAAAAATCCCAAAATTGCAAATAAAACTCACAGGGCAAACCATCAGATCCTGGAGTTTTATTTTTACACATACTATTTACAGAGTCATATAGTTCATCCACAGACAGTGGCCCTTCACAAAGTAATTTAAAATCATCAGACAATTCTGGCAAATTTTGAAGAAGTTCTTCTTGTGCCCTTTTGTCTGTTTTCTGTTCACAATACAAATCCTTATAATAATCCTGAATACATGAAGAAATATCTTTTTGAGATTTATGTTCTTTTGCGTTATTTTTGTGACATTTTAATGTCTTTATCATTTTCTTCTTACTTCTCCCCACTTCACGCCTGATAAAATATTTTGTTGGCTTTTCTCCTAAAGTAAAATCTGCACATTTAGACCTAATCAAAGCCCCATCGTGGGCATGTTTAGCTAGGGCGTTCAAGGTTTTCTTAACATTTTCAATTTCAGTACAATTTTGTATGGGGTCATTTCTTAGGGTATTTAATTTTTCTTCTAAAATCAAAACAGATTGCCTCCTCTGTCTTGAAACGGATTTGCAATGATCTATGATCACATTTTTACACTCTGCCTTAAATCTTTCCCAATTGTCAATAAGAGGATTACAATCTTTTTCGTCATTAAAGAAAATATCGTACGTATACTTAATTCTTTCCGACAGTGTTGGGTCATTTAAAACAGTAGTGTTACACTTCCAATAAAAATCACCCCAGGAAACAATCCCATTAAAACATACATCAAAGTACACACATTCGTGATCCGAAAATGGAGCACACATAAAATCAGCAGATAACATGTGAGGTTTTAAACAGTTTGACAAATAAAAGCGATCTAAGCGACAAAATACCTTATTTCTAGCCCATGAATACATTTGTTTCTGGGGAAACATAAATCTGTGAACATCACATAATGTAAAATCGGATTTTAAATTAACAATTTCATCCTTTCCATCATTTCTACTATTAATGTTTCCACCACATTTATCCAAACTGTTGTCTTCGACAAAGTTGAAGTCTCCTCCTAATATAATAATTTCTTTTCCTATTAGAACATTATCTAAATTCGAAATGAATTCTTTTCTTTCTTTTGGGTTGTTTGGGGCGTAAATACAAACCAAATTGACAGAAATGCTATTAATTTCGGCTTTAACAGATATATATCTCCCTGACGGACATCGCTTAACACTACGTACAACACAATCAACAGTGTTTCTAACAATAATACCCACCCCACAACTAGTATTACTCCCATAACCCCAAAATGACTCCCCAGCAATATTTAATTTTTTGGCATCCGCATAATTACAAAAATGAGTTTCTTGAAGAAATACAATATCTATTTTATTATCATTGACAAACTGGCGTAATTGCGTTTGTTTGACAGAGTCTCTTAAGCCATTGGTATTTAAACTACCAAAGCGAATGGGATTCTGAGTTAGCATAGTTAAACTAAACAGAATAAGTAAAGCAGACATACCCATTATGAAGCTGTAGAAAAGGTGTTCTAATCAAAATCATGTTTTCCCCAAGCGTTTTCTGACACGCTTGGCCAAGTTTTTCTTTTTTCGGTATTCCAACAAAAGTGATGTACACTCTTGTTGGGTAGATGGAGTCATGGTTTCACAACGAGGGGTCATGCTTTCACTTTGGGGGGTCACACACTCTGCAATCTGGCTATCTTGGCTGAAACAGTCGTCTAATGGTTGGGAATCAATCTTTAAAGAACTCTCTGGTTGGTCTTTCTCCTCTTCCATACATTCAACATGTACTTCTGCTTGAACTTCTATAGTTGTTGACTCGCAAGCATTCGGAATAGCAGGGTTGCTATCATTGACTTCATTGTGGGTTGTAGACGAGTGGATTTTCTTGGCATCGGGGGCTTCAATATCCGACTCGTTAGTATCAGGCTCACTTATGTTTACCTTCTCGTCTCCCATAGATAGATCTGGATCATCTGAACACTCAGAGGATGATTCCATATCTTCGTCGGAACCATTTACATCTGTATTCGACTCTCTGTGAGTCTTTGAGAGGACTCTCATTCCATTTGAATTTACATAATTTGATGAAACTCTGGCGGCGTAGGACCACATCCTAGCACAGCAATCTGACTTGGTATGACCACTTGAATGGCAAGTTCGACACGGTTTCTCACATTGCAATTCTTCATGGGGTTTGTCGTTTGGAGTAAATCCGTCACAGTTGGTACACCATTTTGCCCGACATTCCCGAATTTTATGTCCGGGCTGAGAACAACGACGACATTCGTGAACTTGAGCGGGGTATGTAAACATAATAGTTTCACCGCCGAATATGATAAAGTTCGGTACATACCTAGACTTGGTGCACCGAAATTTGTAATACCGTATTCCCGTGTTGGTATTTCTGAGTGCTTCCTCACGACACTTAGGTCTATTGATAGACATAACTTCGCCGTACGGTTTTAATGCCATAGCTATAACCTTGTCATCAAGTTCCTCCGGAGCCCAGTGAACAGTAAGACTAATATACAAAGGAGAAGCGTGGGATATATTCCAGGTCACTCCGTCTAGCATAAAACTTCCCTTACGTAAAAGAGAACTATGTGCAGCTTGGTTAGACACATACGCATAGTAAATTCTTTTTAAATAGTTTTTCTGTAGCCCTAGTAGCTCAGTCTCGGTACGCATACATCCAGTAAGGTAGGGTACTAAGTCTTTATGCAACGTCTTGCTGAAGGCTTCACTGTCCTGAGTAGTAATGGCCACAGATAGTGACCGGCTCGGCCGTTCAAAGTCATCAAACCTAATCGGCTTCGACATACTAAACTTTAGGGCTTACGCCCAAATCACAACACAAAATAAACAGTTCAGATGTTACTGATTGCAATGTCACCGAAATTAAACAAAAACACGTACCAACAAACCCGATTGATGCAGATTTAGCGGAGAGAGTATGAAACACGTCTTTCTTCTCGGACATTCAATAGTCGACCTTCTTAATTAGAACCTTGTCATACAGCAAAAGAAAAGAGTAAAAGGCGACAGGGGGAGTCGAACCCTCGACCTCCTGTTTACTAGACAGGCGCTCTAACCAACTGAGCTATGGCGCCGCTCTTAGTGTTTGGACCAACCACATTTTCTGATCATCTGTATTGGCTTGACATATCTTTACATAGCTAAACAAGTGATTGAGGCCAAACTGCAGCTAGTGCCTCTAACATTCCTAGTAACACCATATTACTCCTTACACAGTCAATGCACTGTCGCCTGAATCCCACATCGGCGGTAAATTCAACCAGCGGCTGGTCTAAACCATTATGCAATCTTCCCTATTTAAAATAATTCCAGCGGACCAGAAAAAAAAAGTTTCCCGAGTAGTGGATATTTTGAAGACGATATGAACGTAAGAACACTTTTTTTTTTTTTGAGAAAGAGTTGGCTTTATTCCCAATATATACAATACACAGGTTGGTTTATGTACATGTTACAAATACATTGATCAGGTAGCATATTAAAATAAAATATCACAGAAGGAAAAACTACCTATTGATTCAGTTAATGGCAAATATTTTTCCATACGTTACTTTAGCAAGATTTTTAGTTTTTTATCTGTTACCTGACAAATTACTTTAGTTTTACACCATACATTGCGAAACTCTTTCTCATTTAGTCTGTAGAAATCAACAGTTACTCTGGTTTTTATTATACATTTTGCAACTCTAACAATGTTTGTTGCCGATGGAGTCTTACCATTAAAAATTGACTCATTTCTCTCACACCATATACAAAATTGTAGAACATTTATCAAATATAGACAGATATTACTTTCAGATTCAGTGAAAGTCGTATTAAATCTTCTGAACAACATTGTGTCTTCGTTTATATTAGGTAAAAACCCCGTACAAAGCATAAATATTCTGTCAAAAACCTTAAATACATCCTTTACAATTTTGCAATGAACAAACAAATGAGTGGTAGATTCAGACTGGTTACAGAAAACACAAAAATCGTCGGTTACAATACTTCTGCGAAGTAATCTTTCCTTAACAGGCAAAATGTCATGAATTAACTTGAAACTAAAATTGACTAAATTATGGTCTAAAAATGAATTGAAGACCGATTCCCATATATTTGTCCAATCCAACAATGGTTGTTTTAACATAATTCGAGGGGTGTCTAATTTACTACCTATCAGTTGACCATAAATAAACTTATTTGTATACATAACAGCAGGAAGTGGCTGACCAGAGTAAAACTCTTTCCATGAGTCTAAAACAAATCTATAAAACAACGGAATGTTTTGACTATGTGGTATGTTTCTCCTCGCAAAATCCGGGCAAACGTTTCTTAGAGATATACCTAACCAGTATACAGCAAAATAAGTCCAATCGGCTGTAGAGCCATAAATTAACTTTAATAAATGCCTAATGGCAAAAGCCTTACATTTGACTTCGATGTTTTGGAGGTTTAAGCCTCCGTTTGCGTATTTATTATACAGAACATTTCTCTTAATCCCTTCGGGCTTACCACTCCATAGAAAACTGAATACAGATTGTGTGCATTCCTTAATACATTTTGGTGGTAAAATAAGACATTGTATTGTAAACCAAAGCGAACAAAGAGCCACAGAGTTAATAAGAACCGATTTGCCCCTTAAAGTAAGATATCTACTTGACCATGCTTTTACATTTCTGTTAATTTTATTTATAACGTGCTCAGAGTTTAATTTACTTTGGGTTTTCCCGAAGAAGATACCACAAACCTTTACGTTTTCAGAGACTGAAATGTTTTGCATGACTTTTGTATTGTTTCCCCAGTTGCCTAGGGGCAAAATAGTGCTTTTGGACAAATTAACCTTTGACCCGGATGCCTCACCAAATCTTCCCGACAAAGACACTACTTCATTAATTGATTCTTTATCCGAAACAATAATAGTTGTGTCGTCTGCATAGGCGGTCACTTTTGCTTCTAACTTAGTTCCAGGCATCGGTACACCCCTAATTAAAGGACTTTTACAAACTGCTTGAATAAAGGGTTCTAAACAAAGAATATACAAAAGTGGTGAAAGCCCACAGCCTTGACGGACACCGCGAGATAACATGAATTCGTCCGTAATGTGACCGTTGACAATAACTTTACTGGTAATGTCCGTATACAATAGTTGCACCCATTGACAAAATTGGGGACCAAAATTATAACTTTTCAAACAATCAAATAAAAAGGACCAATCTACTCGGTCGAACGCCTTTTCTTGGTCTAGGGTGAAAAAACATGCAGTGAGATCCTTTTGCTCAACATAATCATACACGTTTCTCAATAAGTGGAGGTTATCGAAAATACTCCTCCCGGGAACACCACAGGTCTGACCTGAGCTAACAATGGTGTCAATGACAGATTTAAGACGGTTACAAAGGGCTTTTGATATAACCTTATAATCCACATTTAGGAGGCTAATTGGTCGCCAATTATTGATATATTCTGGGTTATTTTCATCCTTGCACATAAGGGTGATTAGTCCCGACCTTTGAGATGAAGTTAATCGACCACTATTAAAACAACTATTTACAACTTTAGTAAAAACACCCCCTAAAATTCCCCAATATTCTATGTAAAACTCAGCCGGTAAGCCGTCACTACCTGGCGAACGATACATGTTCATCCCTTTAAGAGCACCAAATAGCTCCTCTTCAGTAAGCAGACCTTCACAAGAATCTTTTAATTCATCACTTAAGGTAGGTAACTGTTCTAAAAATTGTTGCTTTACAAAGGCATCAGTTGGACATTTAGTGTATAATTTCTGATAATATTGTTTTATACAGTTGGATATGCTACATTGACTAGAATGACAAACAGATGTATCTTCATGGCATTTTATTTTGGTTATCATTTTTTTCCTACCTCTCCCAGCTTCTCTTCTGATAAAGTATTTTGTTGGCTTTTCACTTTTATCGAAATTCACAGCCTTTGCCCTAATAATAGCCCCAGCCTGAGATTCTTTTTGTAAGGCAGTAATGGCCTTTTTAACATTTTCTATTTCCCCACTGTTACTGACCTGGTCCGGCTGTAGACTTATCAACTTGGCTTCCAGCTGGGAGAGACAGGACCGTTTAGTCTGGGCAATTGCCTTACAATGCTCTTTAATTGATTGTTTACAGTCAGACTTGAACAATTCCCATTCATCGACTAATTTAACACCTTCTATCGATTGACCAAAGTGAGTGTTATATACAAGTTTGATTTTATCAGATAGATCTTTATCATTTAAAACAGATACGTTGCATTTCCAATAAAAGCTGCCCCAGGTTATAACATTGTCAAATTTAATATCAAAATATATACATGAATGGTCAGAAAATGCAGTAGGGATTATATCACAGGCTAAAATTGAGGAAAATACCGAATTGGGAAGGTAAAAGCGGTCCAGCCGACTTGCACTTTGGCCTCGGCTCCAAGAATAACTTACTTTGTTAACATGGAATTTGCGAAAAATGTCACATATGCCAAATTCATTTTTTAAAGAATTCAATTCTTGTTTTCCATCATTTCTATCTCCTGTTGCTCCATATCTATCTAAGTTGGCATTTTCAACACAGTTGAAATCTCCACCGAGAATAACAAGTTGACTTCCAAGCATTAATTTGTCTAATGAAGAGATAAATTCTTTCCTTTCAGCAACATTATTGGGAGCATATATGCACAATAAGTTTAATGCCGCATTGTTAATATTAACTTTTACCGATATGTATCTTCCATAAGGACATCTAGTAACATTTGTTATTTTATAATCTACGGTATAGCGCAGAATAATGCCAACGCCACAACTTTTGTTAGTGCCGTAAGCCCAACGCGCATCACCAGGTATATCTAAAGGTTTACTATCTTTGTATGACTGAAAATGAGTTTCTTGTAAGAACAAAATGTCTACATCATTGTCAAATATAAATTGTTTCACAAAACATTGTTTATCAGTGCTACGTAAACCATTTACATTAAGCGAAGCAAATCTAATTGTGTCAAAAGCAGACATTACTGAAAGAATTAAAGAAAAAACGTACATACCCATTGCGAAAATTGACAATGTTGATAGAGGCCTTAATCTCTATTTAGACGTCTTCTGCCGAGAGCGGCAGTAGACTTCTTTTTCCTGTACTCGAATAACATAGATGAGTTATCTTGAGAAGGGATCGGTGTCATCTGACTTGAAACTAGACCCAGCAGATTGTCACTTTGGGTGTCCATTTCGTTTACCTCCGCCTCAGGGTCGGGGGTTCGACTCTCAAGCTTCGCCTTCTTTTGCTGAACAGGGTCGGGTGACCTGACGTGATGAATTTCAGCCACAACTATCTCTTGAAGCGGAGTATCCACCTGGCTTTCCATCTTGTCGTCTAGGGTATTCGGATTTTGCTTGTCTTCAAGGGGTGGGGGTTCGGGCCTTACGGTTTCATTCTCCGACTGAGGATCACTCTCGCATGCCATTTCATCTTCAGTATCTTCAGAGTTCGAGGACTCGTTAATTCCACAGACATCAACATCACTGTCGACGTCGTCTTCTGTGGGGTCTTTGTGGCTCACTTTAGGTCGAGTGGAACTGGATCTCACACAAGCGGCATAGGAAGAGGCTCTCGCACAACAGTGGCCAATTGTATGTGTCGGTGATTTGCATATGTAACAAGGAGCATCACAATTGGCTTCATTATGAGGATTTTCATGTTTTGAAAATCCAGAACAATTTTCACACCACTTAGCCTTACAGTCTCGGGCTTTGTGGGAACCCTGCTGGCCACATTTTCTACACTCTGGAACTTGTGCCGGGTAGGTAAACATAACAACATCCCCAGCGAAATTTATAAAGTTCGGTACGTATCGTTTTTTATGGCATCTAAAACGATAGATACGAATTCCTGTTCTAACGTGAGAAAGTTCGGGATCAGAGCATTTTGGTTTGATTACTGACAAACACTCTCCATATTCTTTTAATGCAGATTTAATTGAATCATCAGACAGTGTCTCCGGTGCCCAGTGTGCAGTAACGTTGACAAAAATGGCAGATGCAGGGAATAAGCTCCAAGTGCACCCTAAAACCTCAATATACCCCTTGTTTACTAAAATATCGTAGCTGACTTGTGTTAACAGGGTAAGAACAAAATTTTTCTTGAAATAGTTCTTTTGAAACGTTGACAAATCTTGAAGGTCAATCAGAGATTTCAAAGTGGACTTGAAGTCCGCCTGGACGGCCGAAGAGTACTTCTGCATATCACTCGTTGACAGAACAATGGACATAGCCTTAGGCTGCTGTACATTAGGGTTGAAATAAACTGGTCTTGACATGACTGGTTTTGGGGCTTAAAGCCCGACTTTACGCTCCAAATCTTGTACAGATTACACAATGAAGTATATAGAATGTCACTACACCAAAAATAAAAGCTAAACACAAACCGTGTTGATGGATGGTAACCGATTTATCGGAGCTCTGAAAACTACGTCTTCACACTTCGACAGCAATATGGCGACCTATCTCGTAAGAACACTTTTTAAGTATGAAGCAAACGAAAAAAAAAAGGAAGTGAAACAAAAGGCACCAGGGGGAGTCGAACCCTCGACCTCCTGTTTTCTAGACAGGCGCTCTAACCAACTGAGCTATGGCGCCAGCCGTTCTTGCCAGAGTTACATTAAGTAGAGATCAGGAAATACAGCTTGTTTTGCGGTCATATTAACGTTTCTTTCAATGGCTATTTACCTAAGTATCGTCAATTTTTTTTCAGTTACATTTCCAAGTCTTGGAATTCTTTGATCTCAAGCACAAATCAATTTCCAACATTATCACACAAAATGGCTCAAGAATTTGAATTGATTGATTTATTGGCGTTTCTTTATTCCGCACTCCAGATTAGTAGTACACTTATAGGTTACATAACACAGTTTCTTTTCCCATTTGCGGTAAAGTTAACGTTTTGATTTGTGGCTAGTAACCAAAATCTCGTTAAGACTTTTCTTTACCATTTTCAAATAGATCAACAAATGAGAAATCCTTTACAACCAAATCAAGTTGACATAGTGCATGCCGGTTTCAAGCTACACACAATTTAACATGGGTACCGCCATTTTGACAGTTTTAGGCTTACTTATTCTAAGCCAAACTTTGGTATTTTCTAAATTGGGTGAACATTAGAAAAAAACACACAAAAATCTGTTATCAGGCATTGATTGAAAGCTTTAAGTATGTACAGTAGACCGGCGTTAGTTTCATTCCAATATTCAAATAACCCAGATACCAAACTATCACTATGTAAGCCACCTCCTAGCTCTAGCATACCCGAAATCAATTTTCATTGGCTGAGAAAACACAAACTGGGTGTTTTGACCTATATGGCGGCGTTGGCGGGTTTAGCAGGGGGGGGGAAGCCGGGCTCATTGCCCGGAGGAAAACCCCCGACCTTCTGCGAGTACTTGGCTACTCTTCCACATACGGCGACCGAGTGAAACATCCACTGAGAAACTTCTAAATGTTTTTATTTCCTTTGAGTGGGATTCGAAACCGCGCTGCATCGATGGACTGAGGGACGATCACTCTAACCCACTGGACTCTCGTGGCCCCCTTGAATTTTAATTAGAACCTTGTCATACAGCAAAAGAAAAGAGTAAAAGGCGCCAGGGGGAGTCGAACCCTCGACCTCCTGTTTACTAGAAAGGCGCTCTAACCAACTGAGCTATGGCGCCGCTCTTAGTGTTTGGACCATCCACATTTTCTGATCATCTGTATTGGCTTGACATAGCTTTACATAGCTAAACAAGTGATTGAGGCCAAACTGCAGCTAGTGCCTCTAACATTCCTAGTAACACCATATTACTCCTTACACAGTCAATGCACTGTCGCCTGAATCCCACATCGGCGGTAAATTCAACCAGCGGCTGGTCTAAACCATTATGCAATCTTCCCTATTTAAAATAATTCCAGCGGACCAGAAAAAAAAAAGTTTCCCGAGTAGTGGATATTTTGAAGACGATATGAACGTAAGAACACTTTTTAAGTATGAAGCAAACGAAAAAAAAAAGGAAGTGAAACAAAAGGCACCAGGGGGAGTCGAACCCTCGACCTCCTGTTTACTAGACAGGCGCTCTAACCAACTGAGCTATGGCGCCAGCCGTTCTTGCCAGAGTTACATTAAGTAGAGATCAGGAAATACAGCTTGTTTTGCGGTCATATTAACGTTTCTTTCAATGGCTATTTACCTAAGTATCGTCAATTTTTTTTTCAGTTACATTTCCAAGTCTTGCAATTCTTTGATCTCAAGCACAAATCAATTTCCAACATTATCACACAAAATGGCTCAAGAATTTGAATTGATTGATTTATTGGCGTTTCTTTATTCCGCACTCCAGATTAGTAGTACACTTATAGGTTACATAACACAGTTTCTTTTCCCATTTGCGGTAAAGTTAACGTTTTGATTTGTGGCTAGTAACCAAAATCTCGTTAAGACTTTTCTTTACCATTTTCAAATAGATCAACAAATGAGAAATCCTTTACAACCAAATCAAGTTGACATAGTGCATGCCGGTTTCAAGCTACACACAATTTAACATGGGTACCGCCATTTTGACAGTTTTAGGCTTACTTATTCTAAGCCAAACTTTGGTATTTTCTAAATTGGGTGAACATTAGAAAAAAACACACAAAAATCTGTTATCAGGCATTGATTAAAAGCTTAAAGTATGTACAGTAGACCGGCGTTAGTTTCATTCCAATATTCAAATAACCCAGATACCAAACTATCACTATGTAAGCCACCTCCTAGCTCTAGCATACCCGAAATCAATTTTCATTGGCTGAGAAAACACAAACTGGGTGTTTTGACCTATATGGCGGCGTTGGCAGGTTTAGTAGGGGGGGAAGCCGGGCTCATTGCCCGGAGGAAAACCCCCGACCTTCTGCGAGTACTTGGCTACTCTTCCACATACGGCGACCGAGTGAAACATCCACTGAGAAACTTTTGAATGTTTTTATTTCCTTTGAGTGGGATTCGAAACCGCGCTGCATCGATGGACTGAGGGACGATCACTCTAACCCACTGGACTCTCGTGGCCCCCTTGAATTTTAATTAGAACCTTGTCATACAGCAAAAGAAAAGAGTAAAAGGCGCCAGGGGGAGTCGAACCCTCGACCTCCTGTTTACTAGACAGGCGCTCTAACCAACTGAGCTATGGCGCCGCTCTTAGTGTTTGGACCATCCACATTTTCTGATCATCTGTTTTGGCTTGACATAGCTTTACATAGCTAAACAAGTGATTGAGGCCAAACTGCAGCTAGTGCCTCTAACATTCCTAGTAACACCATATTACTCCTTACACAGTCAATGCACTGTCGCCTGAATCCCACATCGGCGGTAAATTCATCCAGCGTCTGGTCTAAACCATTATGCAATCTTCCCTATTTAAAATAATTCCAGCGGACCAGAAAAAAAAAGTTTCCCGAGTAGTGGATATTTTGAAGACGATATGAACGTAAGAACACTTTTTAAGTATGAAGCAAACGAAAAAAAAGGAAGTGAAACAAAAGGCACCAGGGGGAGTCGAACCCTCGACCTCCTGTTTACTAGACAGGCGCTCTAACCAACTGAGCTATGGCGCCAGCCGTTCTTGCCAGAGTTACATTAAGTAGAGATCAGGAAATACAGCTTGTTTTGCGGTCATATTAACGTTTCTTTCAATGGCTATTTACCTAAGTATCGTCAATTTTTTTTCAGTTACATTTCCAAGTCTTGGAATTCTTTGATCTCAAGCACAAATCAATTTCCAACATTATCACACAAAATGGCTCAAGAATTTGAATTGATTGATTTATTGGCGTTTCTTTATTCCGCACTCCAGATTAGTAGTACACTTATAGGTTACATAACACAGTTTCTTTTCCCATTTGCGGTAAAGTTAACGTTTTGATTTGTGGCTAGTAACCAAAATCTCGTTAAGACTTTTCTTTACCATTTTCAAATAGATCAACAAATGAGAAATCCTTTACAACCAAATCAAGTTGACATAGTGCATGCCGGTTTCAAGCTACACACAAATTAACATGGGTACCGCCATTTTGACAGTTTTAGGCTTACTTATTCTAAGCCAAACTTTGGTATTTTCTAAATTGGGTGAACATTAGAAAAAAACACACAAAAATCTGTTATCAGGCATTGATTGAAAGCTTAAAGTATGTACAGTAGACCGGCGTTAGTTTCATTCCAATATTCAAATAACCCAGATACCAAACTATCACTATGTAAGCCACCTCCTAGCTCTAGCATACCCGAAATCAATTTTCATTGGCTGAGAAAACACAAACTGGGTGTTTTGACCTATATGGCGGCGTTGGCAGGTTTAGTAGGGGGGGGAAGCCGGGCTCATTGCCCGGAGGAAAACTCCCGACCTTCTGCGATTACTTGGCTACTCTTCCACATACGGCGACCGAGTGAAACATGCACTGAGAAACTTTTGAATGTTTTTATTTCCTTTGAGTGGGATTCGAAACCGCGCTGCATCGATGGACTGAGGGACGATCACTCTAACCCACTGGACTCTCGTGGCCCCCTTGAATTTTAATTAGAACCTTGTCATACAGCAAAAGAAAAGAGTAAAAGGCGCCAGGGGGAGTCGAACCCTCGACTTCCTGTTTACTAGACAGGCGCTCTAACCAACTGAGCTATGGCGCCGCTCTTAGTGTTTGGACCATCCACATTTTCTGATCATCTGTATTGGCTTGACATAGCTTTACATAGCTAAACAAGTGATTGAGGCCAAACTGCAGCTAGTGCCTCTAACATTCCTAGTAACACCATATTACTCCTTACACAGTCAATGCACTGTCGCCTGAATCCCACATCGGCGGTAAATTCAACCAGCGGCTGGTCTAAACCATTATGCAATCTTCCCTATTTAAAATAATTCCAGCGGACCAGAAAAAAAAAGTTTCCCGAGTAGTGGATATTTTGAAGACGATATGAACGTAAGAACACTTTTTAAGTATGAAGCAAACGAAAAAAAAGGAAGTGAAACAAAAGGCACCAGGGGGAGTCGAACCCTCGACCTCCTGTTTACTAGACAGGCGCTCTAACCAACTGAGCTATGGCGCCAGCCGTTCTTGCCAGAGTTACATTAAGTAGAGATCAGGAAATACAGCTTGTTTTGCGGTCATATTAACGTTTCTTTCAATGGCTATTTACCTAAGTATCGTCAATTTTTTTTCAGTTACATTTCCAAGTCTTGGAATTCTTTGATCTCAAGCACAAATCAATTTCCAACATTATCACACAAAATGGCTCAAGAATTTGAATTGATTGATTTATTGGCGTTTCTTTATTCCGCACTCCAGATTAGTAGTACACTTATAGGTTACATAACACAGTTTCTTTTCCCATTTGCGGTAAAGTTAACGTTTTGATTTGTGGCTAGTAACCAAAATCTCGTTAAGACTTTTCTTTACCATTTTCAAATAGATCAACAAATGAGAAATCCTTTACAACCAAATCAAGTTGACATAGTGCATGTCGGTTTCAAGCTACACACAATTTAACATGGGTACCGCCATTTTGACAGTTTTAGGCTTACTTATTCTAAGCCAAACTTTGTGGTATTTTCTAAATTGGGTGAACATTAGAAAAAAACACACAAAAATCTGTTATCAGGCATTGATTGAAAGCTTAAAGTATGTACAGTAGACCGGCGTTAGTTTCATTCCAATATTCAAATAACCCAGATACCAAACTATCACTATGTAAGCCACCTCCTAGCTCTAGCATACCCGAAATCAATTTTCATTGGCTGAGAAAACACAAACTGGGTGTTTTGACCTATATGGCGGCGTTGGCAGGTTTAGTAGGGGGGGGGAAGCCGGGCTCATTGCCCGGAGGAAAACCCCCGACCTTCTGCGATTACTTGGCTACTCTTCCACATACGGCGACCGAGTGAAACATCCACTGAGAAACTTTTGAATGTTTTTATTTCCTTTGAGTGGGATTCGAAACCGCGCTGCATCGATGGACTGAGGGACGATCACTCTAACCCACTGGACTCTCGTGGCCCCCTTGAATTTTAATTAGAACCTTGTCATACAGCAAAAGAAAAGAGTAAAAGGCGCCAGGGGGAGTCGAACCCTCGACCTCCTGTTTACTAGACAGGCGCTCTAACCAACTGAGCTATGGCGCCGCTCTTAGTGTTTGGACCATCCACATTTTCTGATCATCTGTTTTGGCTTGACATAGCTTTACATAGCTAAACAAGTGATTGAGGCCAAACTGCAGCTAGTGCCTCTAACATTCCTAGTAACACCATATTACTCCTTACACAGTCAATGCACTGTCGCCTGAATCCCACATCGGCGGTAAATTCATCCAGCGTCTGGTCTAAACCATTATGCAATCTTCCCTATTTAAAATAATTCCAGCGGACCAGAAAAAAAAAGTTTCCCGAGTAGTGGATATTTTGAAGACGATATGAACGTAAGAACACTTTTTAAGTATGAAGCAAACGAAAAAAAAGGAAGTGAAACAAAAGGCACCAGGGGGAGTCGAACCCTCGACCTCCTGTTTACTAGACAGGCGCTCTAACCAACTGAGCTATGGCGCCAGCCGTTCTTGCCAGAGTTACATTAAGTAGAGATCAGGAAATACAGCTTGTTTTGCGGTCATATTAACGTTTCTTTCAATGGCTATTTACCTAAGTATCGTCAATTTTTTTTCAGTTACATTTCCAAGTCTTGGAATTCTTTGATCTCAAGCACAAATCAATTTCCAACATTATCACACAAAATGGCTCAAGAATTTGAATTGATTGATTTATTGGCGTTTCTTTATTCCGCACTCCAGATTAGTAGTACACTTATAGGTTACATAACACAGTTTCTTTTCCCATTTGCGGTAAAGTTAACGTTTTGATTTGTGGCTAGTAACCAAAATCTCGTTAAGACTTTTCTTTACCATTTTCAAATAGATCAACAAATGAGAAATCCTTTACAACCAAATCAAGTTGACATAGTGCATGCCGGTTTCAAGCTACACACAAATTAACATGGGTACCGCCATTTTGACAGTTTTAGGCTTACTTATTCTAAGCCAAACTTTGGTATTTTCTAAATTGGGTGAACATTAGAAAAAAACACACAAAAATCTGTTATCAGGCATTGATTGAAAGCTTAAAGTATGTACAGTAGACCGGCGTTAGTTTCATTCCAATATTCAAATAACCCAGATACCAAACTATCACTATGTAAGCCACCTCCTAGCTCTAGCATACCCGAAATCAATTTTCATTGGCTGAGAAAACACAAACTGGGTGTTTTGACCTATATGGCGGCGTTGGCAGGTTTAGTAGGGGGGGAAGCCGGGCTCATTGCCCGGAGGAAAACCCCCGACCTTCTGCGAGTACTTGGCTACTCTTCCACATACGGCGACCGAGTGAAACATCCACTGAGAAACTTTTGAATGTTTTTATTTCCTTTGAGTGGGATTCGAAACCGCGCTGCATCGATGGACTGAGGGACGATCACTCTAACCCACTGGACTCTCGTGGCCCCCTTGAATTTTAATTAGAACCTTGTCATACAACAAAAGAAAAGAGTAAAAGGCGCCAGGGGGAGTCGAACCCTCGACCTCCTGTTTACTAGACAGGCGCTCTAACCAACTGAGCTATGGCGCCGCTCTTAGTGTTTGGACCATCCACATTTTCTGATCATCTGTTTTGGCTTGACATAGCTTTACATAGCTAAACAAGTGATTGAGGCCAAACTGCAGCTAGTGCCTCTAACATTCCTAGTAACACCATATTACTCCTTTCACAGTCAATGCACTGTCGCCTGAATCCCACATCGGCGGTAAATTCATCCAGCGTCTGGTCTAAACCATTATGCAATCTTCCCTATTTAAAATAATTCCAGCGGACCAGAAAAAAAAGTTTCCCGAGTAGTGGATATTTTGAAGACGATATGAACGTAAGAACACTTTTTAAGTATGAAGCAAACGAAAAAAAAGGAAGTGAAACAAAAGGCACCAGGGGGAGTCGAACCCTCGACCTCCTGTTTACTAGACAGGCGCTCTAACCAACTGAGCTATGGCGCCAGCCGTTCTTGCCAGAGTTACATTAAGTAGAGATCAGGAAATACAGCTTGTTTTGCGGTCATATTAACGTTTCTTTCAATGGCTATTTACCTAAGTATCGTCAATTTTTTTTCAGTTACATTTCCAAGTCTTGGAATTCTTTGATCTCAAGCACAAATCAATTTCCAACATTATCACACAAAATGGCTCAAGAATTTGAATTGATTGATTTATTGGCGTTTCTTTATTCCGCACTCCAGATTAGTAGTACACTTATAGGTTACATAACACAGTTTCTTTTCCCATTTGCGGTAAAGTTAACGTTTTGATTTGTGGCTAGTAACCAAAATCTCGTTAAGACTTTTCTTTACCATTTTCAAATAGATCAACAAATGAGAAATCCTTTACAACCAAATCAAGTTGACATAGTGCATGCCGGTTTCAAGCTACACACAAATTAACATGGGTACCGCCATTTTGACAGTTTTAGGCTTACTTATTCTAAGCCAAACTTTGGTATTTTCTAAATTGGGTGAACATTAGAAAAAAACACACAAAAATCTGTTATCAGGCATTGATTGAAAGCTTAAAGTATGTACAGTAGACCGGCGTTAGTTTCATTCCAATATTCAAATAACCCAGGTACCAAACTATCACTATGTAAGCCACCTCCTAGCTCTAGCATACCCGAAATCAATTTTCATTGGCTGAGAAAACACAAACTGGGTGTTTTGACCTATATGGCGGCGTTGGCAGGTTTAGTAGGGGGGGAAGCCGGGCTCATTGCCCGGAGGAAAACCCCCGACCTTCTGCGAGTACTTGGCTACTCTTCCACATACGGCGACCGAGTGAAACATCCACTGAGAAACTTTTGAATGTTTTTATTTCCTTTGAGTGGGATTCGAAACCGCGCTGCATCGATGGACTGAGGGACGATCACTCTAACCCACTGGACTCTCGTGGCCCCCTTGAATTTTAATTAGAACCTTGTCATACAACAAAAGAAAAGAGTAAAAGGCGCCAGGGGGAGTCGAACCCTCGACCTCCTGTTTACTAGACAGGCGCTCTAACCAACTGAGCTATGGCGCCGCTCTTAGTGTTTGGACCATCCACATTTTCTGATCATCTGTTTTGGCTTGACATAGCTTTACATAGCTAAACAAGTGATTGAGGCCAAACTGCAGCTAGTGCCTCTAACATTCCTAGTAACACCATATTACTCCTTTCACAGTCAATGCACTGTCGCCTGAATCCCACATCGGCGGTAAATTCATCCAGCGTCTGGTCTAAACCATTATGCAATCTTCCCTATTTAAAATAATTCCAGCGGACCAGAAAAAAAAAGTTTCCCGAGTAGTGGATATTTTGAAGACGATATGAACGTAAGAACACTTTTTAAGTATGAAGCAAACGAAAAAAAAGGAAGTGAAACAAAAGGCACCAGGGGGAGTCGAACCCTCGACCTCCTGTTTACTAGACAGGCGCTCTAACCAACTGAGCTATGGCGCCAGCCGTTCTTGCCAGAGTTACATTAAGTAGAGATCAGGAAATACAGCTTGTTTTGCGGTCATATTAACGTTTCTTTCAATGGCTATTTACCTAAGTATCGTCAATTTTTTTTCAGTTACATTTCCAAGTCTTGCAATTCTTTGATCTCAAGCACAAATCAATTTCCAACATTATCACACAAAATGGCTCAAGAATTTGAATTGATTGATTTATTGGCGTTTCTTTATTCCGCACTCCAGATTAGTAGTACACTTATAGGTTACATAACACAGTTTCTTTTCCCATTTGCGGTAAAGTTAACGTTTTGATTTGTGGCTAGTAACCAAAATCTCGATAAGACTTTTCTTTACCATTTTCAAATAGATCAACAAATGAGAAATCCTTTACAACCAAATCAAGTTGACATAGTGCATGCCGGTTTCAAGCTACACACAAATTAACATGGGTACCGCCATTTTGACAGTTTTAGGCTTACTTATTCTAAGCCAAACTTTGGTATTTTCTAAATTGGGTGAACATTAGAAAAAAACACACAAAAATCTGTTATCAGGCATTGATTGAAAGCTTAAAGTATGTACAGTAGACCGGCGTTAGTTTCATTCCAATATTCAAATAACCCAGATACCAAACTATCACTATGTAAGCCACCTCCTAGCTCTAGCATACCCGAAATCAATTTTCATTGGCTGAGAAAACACAAACTGGGTGTTTTGACCTATATGGCGGCGTTGGCAGGTTTAGTAGGGGGGGAAGCCGGGCTCATTGCCCGGAGGAAAACCCCCGACCTTCTGCGAGTACTTGGCTACTCTTCCACATACGGCGACCGAGTGAAACATCCACTGAGAAACTTTTGAATGTTTTTATTTCCTTTGAGTGGGATTCGAAACCGCGCTGCATCGATGGACTGAGGGACGATCACTCTAACCCACTGGACTCTCGTGGCCCCCTTGAATTTTAATTAGAACCTTGTCATACAGCAAAAGAAAAGAGTAAAAGGCGCCAGGGGGAGTCGAACCCTCGACCTCCTGTTTACTAGACAGGCGCTCTAACCAACTGAGCTATGGCGCCGCTCTTAGTGTTTGGACCATCCACATTTTCTGATCATCTGTTTTGGCTTGACATAGCTTTACATAGCTAAACAAGTGATCGAGGCCAAACTGCAGCTAGTGCCTCTAACATTCCTAGTAACACCATATTACTCCTTACAAAGGCAATGCACTGTCGCCTGAATCCCACATCGGCGGTAAATTCATCCAGCGTCTGGTCTAAACCATTATGCAATCTTCCCTATTTAAAATAATTCCAGCGGACCAGAAAAAAAAAGTTTCCCGAGTAGTGGATATTTTGAAGACGATATGAACGTAAGAACACTTTTTAAGTATGAAGCAAACGAAAAAAAAGGAAGTGAAACAAAAGGCACCAGGGGGAGTCGAACCCTCGACCTCCTGTTTACTAGACAGGCGCTCTAACCAACTGAGCTATGGCGCCAGCCGTTCTTGCCAGAGTTACATTAAGTAGAGATCAGGAAATACAGCTTGTTTTGCGGTCATATTAACGTTTCTTTCAATGGCTATTTACCTAAGTATCGTCAATTTTTTTTCAGTTACATTTCCAAGTCTTGGAATTCTTTGATCTCAAGCACAAATCAATTTCCAACATTATCACACAAAATGGCTCAAGAATTTGAATTGATTGATTTATTGGCGTTTCTTTATTCCGCACTCCAGATTAGTAGTACACTTATAGGTTACATAACACAGTTTCTTTTCCCATTTGCGGTAAAGTTAACGTTTTGATTTGTGGCTAGTAACCAAAATCTCGTTAAGACTTTTCTTTACCATTTTCAAATAGATCAACAAATGAGAAATCCTTTACAACCAAATCAAGTTGACATAGTGCATGCCGGTTTCAAGCTACACACAAATTAACATGGGTACCGCCATTTTGACAGTTTTAGGCTTACTTATTCTAAGCCAAACTTTGGTATTTTCTAAATTGGGTGAACATTAGAAAAAAACACACAAAAATCTGTTATCAGGCATTGATTGAAAGCTTAAAGTATGTACAGTAGACCGGCGTTAGTTTCATTCCAATATTCAAATAACCCAGATACCAAACTATCACTATGTAAGCCACCTCCTAGCTCTAGCATACCCGAAATCAATTTTCATTGGCTGAGAAAACACTAACTGGGTGTTTTGACCTATATGGCGGCGTTGGCAGGTTTAGTAGGGGGGGGGGGAACCGGGCTCATTGCCCGGAGGAAAACCCCCGACCTTCTGCGAGTACTTGGCTACTCTTCCACATACGGCGACCGAGTGAAACATCCACTGAGAAACTTTTTAATGTTTTTATTTCCTTTGAGTGGGATTCGAAACCGCGCTGCATCGATGGACTGAGGGACGATCACTCTAACCCACTGGACTCTCGTGGCCCCCTTGAATTTTAATTAGAACCTTGTCATACAGCAAAAGAAAAGAGTAAAAGGCGCCAGGGGGAGTCGAACCCTCGACCTCCTGTTTACTAGACAGGCGCTCTAACCAACTGAGCTATGGCGCCGCTCTTAGTGTTTGGACCATCCACATTTTCTGATCATCTGTTTTGGCTTGACATAGCTTTACATAGCTAAACAAGTGATCGAGGCCAAACTGCAGCTAGTGCCTCTAACATTCCTAGTAACACCATATTACTCCTTACACAGTCAATGCACTGTCGCCTGAATCCCACATCGGCGGTAAATTCATCCAGCGTCTGGTCTAAACCATTATGCAATCTTCCCTATTTAAAATAATTCCAGCGGACCAGAAAAAAAAAGTTTCCCGAGTAGTGGATATTTTGAAGACGATATGAACGTAAGAACACTTTTTAAGTATGAAGCAAACGAAAAAAAAGGAAGTGAAACAAAAGGCACCAGGGGGAGTCGAACCCTCGACCTCCTGTTTACTAGACAGGCGCTCTAACCAACTGAGCTATGGCGCCAGCCGTTCTTGCCAGAGTTACATTAAGTAGAGATCAGGAAATACAGCTTGTTTTGCGGTCATATTAACGTTTCTTTCAATGGCTATTTACCTAAGTATCGTCAATTTTTTTTCAGTTACATTTCCAAGTCTTGGAATTCTTTGATCTCAAGCACAAATCAATTTCCAACATTATCACACAAAATGGCTCAAGAATTTGAATTGATTGATTTATTGGCGTTTCTTTATTCCGCACTCCAGATTAGTAGTACACTTATAGGTTACATAACACAGTTTCTTTTCCCATTTGCGGTAAAGTTAACGTTTTGATTTGTGGCTAGTAACCAAAATCTCGTTAAGACTTTTCTTTACCATTTTCAAATAGATCAACAAATGAGAAATCCTTTACAACCAAATCAAGTTGACATAGTGCATGCCGGTTTCAAGCTACACACAAATTAACATGGGTACCGCCATTTTGACAGTTTTAGGCTTACTTATTCTAAGCCAAACTTTGGTATTTTCTAAATTGGGTGAACATTAGAAAAAAACACACAAAAATCTGTTATCAGGCATTGATTGAAAGCTTAAAGTATGTACAGTAGACCGGCGTTAGTTTCATTCCAATATTCAAATAACCCAGATACCAAACTATCACTATGTAAGCCACCTCCTAGCTCTAGCATACCCGAAATCAATTTTCATTGGCTGAGAAAACACTAACTGGGTGTTTTGACCTATATGGCGGCGTTGGCAGGTTTAGTAGGGGGGGGGGGAACCGGGCTCATTGCCCGGAGGAAAACCCCCGACCTTCTGCGAGTACTTGGCTACTCTTCCACATACGGCGACCGAGTGAAACATCCACTGAGAAACTTTTTAATGTTTTTATTTCCTTTGAGTGGGATTCGAAACCGCGCTGCATCGATGGACTGAGGGACGATCACTCTAACCCACTGGACTCTCGTGGCCCCCTTGAATTTTAATTAGAACCTTGTCATACAGCAAAAGAAAAGAGTAAAAGGCGCCAGGGGGAGTCGAACCCTCGACCTCCTGTTTACTAGACAGGCGCTCTAACCAACTGAGCTATGGCGCCGCTCTTAGTGTTTGGACCATCCACATTTTCTGATCATCTGTTTTGGCTTGACATAGCTTTACATAGCTAAACAAGTGATCGAGGCCAAACTGCAGCTAGTGCCTCTAACATTCCTAGTAACACCATATTACTCCTTACACAGTCAATGCACTGTCGCCTGAATCCCACATCGGCGGTAAATTCATCCAGCGTCTGGTCTAAACCATTATGCAATCTTCCCTATTTAAAATAATTCCAGCGGACCAGAAAAAAAAAGTTTCCCGAGTAGTGGATATTTTGAAGACGATATGAACGTAAGAACACTTTTTAAGTATGAAGCAAACGAAAAAAAAGGAAGTGAAACAAAAGGCACCAGGGGGAGTCGAACCCTCGACCTCCTGTTTACTAGACAGGCGCTCTAACCAACTGAGCTATGGCGCCAGCCGTTCTTGCCAGAGTTACATTAAGTAGAGATCAGGAAATACAGCTTGTTTTGCGGTCATATTAACGTTTCTTTCAATGGCTATTTACCTAAGTATCGTCAATTTTTTTTCAGTTACATTTCCAAGTCTTGGAATTCTTTGATCTCAAGCACAAATCAATTTCCAACATTATCACACAAAATGGCTCAAGAATTTGAATTGATTGATTTATTGGCGTTTCTTTATTCCGCACTCCAGATTAGTAGTACACTTATAGGTTACATAACACAGTTTCTTTTCCCATTTGCGGTAAAGTTAACGTTTTGATTTGTGGCTAGTAACCAAAATCTCGTTAAGACTTTTCTTTACCATTTTCAAATAGATCAACAAATGAGAAATCCTTTACAACCAAATCAAGTTGACATAGTGCATGCCGGTTTCAAGCTACACACAAATTAACATGGGTACCGCCATTTTGACAGTTTTAGGCTTACTTATTCTAAGCCAAACTTTGGTATTTTCTAAATTGGGTGAACATTAGAAAAAAACACACAAAAATCTGTTATCAGGCATTGATTGAAAGCTTAAAGTATGTACAGTAGACCGGCGTTAGTTTCATTCCAATATTCAAATAACCCAGATACCAAACTATCACTATGTAAGCCACCTCCTAGCTCTAGCATACCCGAAATCAATTTTCATTGGCTGAGAAAACACTAACTGGGTGTTTTGACCTATATGGCGGCGTTGGCAGGTTTAGTAGGGGGGGGGGGAACCGGGCTCATTGCCCGGAGGAAAACCCCCGACCTTCTGCGAGTACTTGGCTACTCTTCCACATACGGCGACCGAGTGAAACATCCACTGAGAAACTTTTTAATGTTTTTATTTCCTTTGAGTGGGATTCGAAACCGCGCTGCATCGATGGACTGAGGGACGATCACTCTAACCCACTGGACTCTCGTGGCCCCCTTGAATTTTAATTAGAACCTTGTCATACAGCAAAAGAAAAGAGTAAAAGGCGCCAGGGGGAGTCGAACCCTCGACCTCCTGTTTACTAGACAGGCGCTCTAACCAACTGAGCTATGGCGCCGCTCTTAGTGTTTGGACCATCCACATTTTCTGATCATCTGTTTTGGCTTGACATAGCTTTACATAGCTAAACAAGTGATCGAGGCCAAACTGCAGCTAGTGCCTCTAACATTCCTAGTAACACCATATTACTCCTTACACAGTCAATGCACTGTCGCCTGAATCCCACATCGGCGGTAAATTCATCCAGCGTCTGGTCTAAACCATTATGCAATCTTCCCTATTTAAAATAATTCCAGCGGACCAGAAAAAAAAAGTTTCCCGAGTAGTGGATATTTTGAAGACGATATGAACGTAAGAACACTTTTTAAGTATGAAGCAAACGAAAAAAAAGGAAGTGAAACAAAAGGCACCAGGGGGAGTCGAACCCTCGACCTCCTGTTTACTAGACAGGCGCTCTAACCAACTGAGCTATGGCGCCAGCCGTTCTTGCCAGAGTTACATTAAGTAGAGATCAGGAAATACAGCTTGTTTTGCGGTCATATTAACGTTTCTTTCAATGGCTATTTACCTAAGTATCGTCAATTTTTTTTCAGTTACATTTCCAAGTCTTGGAATTCTTTGATCTCAAGCACAAATCAATTTCCAACATTATCACACAAAATGGCTCAAGAATTTGAATTGATTGATTTATTGGCGTTTCTTTATTCCGCACTCCAGATTAGTAGTACACTTATAGGTTACATAACACAGTTTCTTTTCCCATTTGCGGTAAAGTTAACGTTTTGATTTGTGGCTAGTAACCAAAATCTCGTTAAGACTTTTCTTTACCATTTTCAAATAGATCAACAAATGAGAAATCCTTTACAACCAAATCAAGTTGACATAGTGCATGCCGGTTTCAAGCTACACACAAATTAACATGGGTACCGCCATTTTGACAGTTTTAGGCTTACTTATTCTAAGCCAAACTTTGGTATTTTCTAAATTGGGTGAACATTAGAAAAAAACACACAAAAATCTGTTATCAGGCATTGATTGAAAGCTTAAAGTATGTACAGTAGACCGGCGTTAGTTTCATTCCAATATTCAAATAACCCAGATACCAAACTATCACTATGTAAGCCACCTCCTAGCTCTAGCATACCCGAAATCAATTTTCATTGGCTGAGAAAACACAAACTGGGTGTTTTGACCTATATGGCGGCGTTGGCAGGTTTAGTAGGGGGGGGGGGAGCCGGGCTCATTGCCCGGAGGAAAACCCCCGACCTTCTGCGAGTACTTGGCTACTCTTCCACATACGGCGACCGAGTGAAACATCCACTGAGAAACTTTTGAATGTTTTTATTTCCTTTGAGTGGGATTCGAAACCGCGCTGCATCGATGGACTGAGGGACGATCACTCTAACCCATTGGACTCTCGTGCCCCCCTTGAATTTTAATTTTTTTTTTGTTTTGAAGATAAATTAGTTTATTCCCGATAATTTGTTACATAGAATACATCACATACCAATTTAACATACAGACAATTGTTACATTATTTTTCACAGGGCGGATGATTAAAAGAAAAGTATCACAGGAAAAGTTTTCCACCATGTGTACTTTGATAACATAGATTTTGCAGTTATTTTAATATCCAAAGCAGCTTGTTGTTTTGGACTTTACAGATTACATTATTTTTACACCATAGTTTTTTAAAGGTATTCTGATCTAATCTATAAAAATCCATTGTGACTCTTGTTTTAATCATTCCTTTAGCCGAGCTAACAATGGAGATTGCATCTCGATTTTTACCATTAAAGATAATGTCGTTTCTGGCACACCATATACTAAACTGGAGGACATTTAAAAAATACAAACATATTTTTTTATCAATCTGTGATAAGGTTACATCAATTCTTCTAAATATCAAAAGATCTTCAGTCAATGCTGGTAGAAACCCGGTATATAAAAGGAAAATCCTACTAAATGCATTAAACACTTCCTTAATAATTTTACATTTAACAAACAAATGAGTTTGGGTTTCCGAACTCGAACAAAACGCACACAAGTCATCTATTACAATATTTCTCCTAAGCAATCTTTCTTTGACAGGAAGAATGTCATGGACTAATTTGTATGTAAAATTTACCAAATTGTGATCCAAAAAATTATCAAACACAGTATTCCATATTGAAGGCCAATTAAAAGAAGGAAACTTTAACATGATACGAGGTTTTTCTAGGCTATTTTCAAGTAATGTTTTGTAAATAAATCTGTTTGTATACATAGTCTGTGGCAAAACGAGGCCTGAATAAAACTCCCTCCACGAAGTTAAAACAAATCTATAGAATGGAGGGAGATTTTGAGAATGTGGTACATTTTGTCTAGACATATCTGGACATACGTCCCTTAAGAATAATCCCAACCAGTATTTAGAAAAAAAGGTCCAGTCTGCAGTGGATCCATATATAAGTTTTAATACATGTCTTATACCAAAGGTTTTACATTTGATATCTATATTCTGGATATTTAACCCACCGCCGTCATAATCATTATATACAACATTTCTTTTCAGCGATTCTGGTTTATCATTCCATAAAAAGCTGAACACAGCTTGGGTACATTTTGTGACACTCTTTTTGGGTAGTAAAACACACTGAGCGGAAAACCAAAGCATACATAGGGCAACAGTGTTAATTAAAACGGATTTACCTCTCAGTGTCAGATACCGTCCCCTCCAAGCCGTCAATTGCTTCTTAATTTTGTATAGCATTCTATCGCCATTTAATTGTGAAGCATTTTCTCCAAAAAAAATCCCACATATTTTTACATGTTTCGAAAAAGAAATACCAATATCAGAACATTTTCTAACATCAAATTTTCCTATAGGGAGAAGGGTACTTTTGGATATATTTATTTTTGACCCAGACACTTGGCTGTACTTTTCAGCTAAGTCGCTGACTTGTTTCGCCGAGTCTTCCTCAGTTAGTATAACCGTTGTGTCATCCGCATATGCTGACATCTTGGCCTCTCTCGCCGTACCGGGCATTCGTAGACCTTTAATCAGAGTGTTATTATTTACAGCCTGTATAAACGGTTCGAGGGACAAGATGTACAGCAATGGCGACAAAGAACAACCTTGGCGGACACCACGTGACAAAGCAAAGTCGTCAGTAAGATGTCCATTAACAATAACTCTACTTGAAATATTACAGTACAAAAGATTCACCCATTTAATAAAATCAGTTCCAAAATTAAAACTTTCCAAACATTCAATTAAAAATGACCAATTCACTCTATCGAACGCTTTCTCTTGGTCTAGGTTTAGAAAGCAACCTTTAATATCCTTTTGTTCAACATAATCAAAAACGTTACGTAGTAAATGTAGATTGTCGAAAATACTTCGACCCGGTAAACCACATGTCTGATTTTGTTGTACAATTTCTTCTATTACAAGTTTTAACCTATTGCATAAAGATTTAGACACAATCTTATAATCTACGTTCAATAAACTTATTGGTCGCCACTTGTCAATATTCTCCGCCTTGCTCGGGTCCTTACAAATAAGAGTAATTAAACCTGATCTTTGAGAAAGACTTAGACTACCATAGTGAAATGAAGTATTGACAACATTTGTGAATATATCTCCAAAAATAGACCAATATTGCGTATAAAACTCAACTGGGAGTCCATCACTACCAGGAGAGCGATGTTTGTTCATGCCCTTTACGGCTGAATATAACTCCTCTTTAGTTAAAAGACCTTCACACAGGTCTTTCATATCGTCGTTTAGCTTTGGTAAACAATCTAAAAATTCCTTTCTCCCACCCAGCTCAATGTCACACTCTGAATACAAGTTTTCAAAATAACATTTGATGTTATCAGATATATCAGCTTGATTAGTATGAGTTACTGATGGATCTCGGTGACATACTACTTTGGTAATCATTTTCTTCCTCCCCCTCCCTGCCTCTTTTTTAATGAAGTATTTAGTTGGTTTTTCTCCCTGGTCATATTCTATTGCCTTTGCTCGAATCGCCGCCCCTCTTCGAGATTCTTGGTGCAACCCATTTATAGTTTTTTTAACATTTTCTATTGCCTCAGCATTTAACACTGGATCGCCTTTTAAATTATGCAACTCTTTTTCGAGATCATTGAGCTGGGTTCGTTTTTGTCTGGCAATTATGTTACAGTGACATTTAAATATATTTTTACAGCCTAATTTAAAATCATCCCAGGCGTCAATCAATTCAAGGCCTTGTTTACTAACAGCACCAAAGTGCTTCCTAAACTCTTTCTGAATTTCAGCAAACAATATAGCATCATTCAGGATAGATACATTTAATTTCCAATAAAATGGACCCCATGTTATAACATTTTCAAAGTTTACATCAATATAAACAGCTGAATGGTCAGAAAATGGTACATGAACAAGATCAGAAGAAACAACATTAGAACATAGTGTATTGGGTACATAAAACCTATCAAGCCTGCTTGCAGCAGAACCTCGAGACCAAGAAAAAACTTGTTTTTTGGGGTTAAGTTTTCTATATACATCACAAATATTAAAATTATTTTTCAATTCATCTAATTCACATTTACCATCGTTTTTGGTGCTGTTCGTACTTTTTCTGTCCAAATTCAAATTTTCAACACAGTTGAAATCACCCCCTAAAATCACTAACTCGCTACCTAACAATATGTTGTTAAGTGACGTAATGAATTCTTTCCTGTCTTTTGGGACATTAGGAGCATAAATGCATACAAGGTTTAGGGCTGTGTCATTGATGGCAATCTTAACACTTAAAAAACGACCGTAAGGACACCTAGTAACTTTTTTTATAGTACAGTCAATAGAGTAGCGAATCAAAATCCCGACTCCACAACTTTTACTGGTCCCAAAGGCCCATCTAAAATCCCCAGGTATATCAAATTTAGTTGTGTCTGTATAGGTCTGAAAATGCGTTTCTTGTAGAAAAAGGACATCAATATCATGATCAAAAACAAATTGTTTTACCTGGGCCTGTTTATCAACATTCCTTAAACCATTTACGTTTAATGACGCGAACCTGATACAATTAGCTGCCAACATTACACTTAGAAGAGGAAGAAAACCGTACATACCCATTGTGAATGTTAAATTTAATCTTTGGACAGTCGACGTCTCCCCAAGGAGGTTGTTGACTTTTTCTTCCTATACTCTAATAACATATGCGATGAATCCTTTGATGGTATAGGCGTCATCTGACTAGCACACGAGCCTATCATTGAAGTGTCAGTATTGGTATCGTTTTTCATGAATTCGTTTCCTGGGTCGGGGGTTCCATCTACAAGCTTTGGTTTCTTTTGTTTTACAGGTTCCGGGGAATGGTCGTGGTGCACATCAGCCCACACAAGGCTGGTCTGTCTGGCCTCTTCGTTTACTTCCTTTACAATTCTATTAACAATTTCTGACCTTGTTTCCTCCGATAATGGACGGGAGGAAACTTCATCGGAATCACACATGGGTTTATCGATAGTTTCCTCTTCCTCGTCTGGATAATCTTCTAGCATTTCTTCCTCACTTTCGCTGTCATCTGAGTGACGTAATTCCATTGTAGTATTTTTTATGAAGTCGTCATCAATGATGACGTCACTTTGGTCACTTTGGTCACTTTGGTCATTGTTGTCTTGGTCGCGATTCACTGTCTGACGCTCGTTGGAGTTACCTTTAACCCTTGCTGCGTAAGAAAATAGACGAGCACAGCAATCTACACTAGTGTGATCCCTAGAACCACAGGTTCGACAAGGATTAGGGCAATTTTTTTCCTCGTGGGGGTTCTCGTGACACGAGAAACCATCACAATTTCTACAATATATAGCCTTACAGTCCGCTATTTTGTGGGAATTTTGATTACAACGACGACATTGTTGTTTTTGTCCGGGGTACGTGAACATCACGGTCTCTCCACCAAAGCTAATGAAGTTGGGAACGTACCTGGTTTTATGGCACCTGAATCTGTACACACGCATACCGGTTTGAACATGACTCAATTTTTCATAGGAGCAAAATGGCTTGGTGATCTTCATAATATCCCCGTATGGACTTAGAGCTCTCCCTATAACATCATCGGGCAGTTCGTCGGGAGCCCAGTGGACAGCTAGGTTCAGGTAAACAGACGAGGCGTGAGAGATAGTCCACTCAACATCGCCAATGTTAAAACTTTCCTTATTCAGTAGAGCATTTAAAGCTGAGCGTGTAGATACCCGAATATAAAACATTTTCTTTAAATAGTTTTTCTGGAACGAAACCAATTCCCTTCGAATATCCAGTAGACTTGAGAGAAACGGTACAAAATCACGATGATAGGCTGCATTGAACGCCTCACCAGTACGAGTCATAATGGCCACAGACATAGTCCTGCTCGGCCTAACAAAGTCGTCAAACTTTAGTGGTTTCGACATGGCTAAAGCCAAGGCTTTCGCCTGTTATTTATAGTTAGAATGATCCAACAGAGCTTGTAGATTTGTACAGCACCAAAATTGAGAAAATAAACTAACCCTGAAGGCCGATGTCAGCAGATTTGTCACAGTGAAGAAAACACGTCTTCTCAGTTCGACATATCACTCGCTCCCTCTTGAATTTTAATTAGACCCTTGTCATACAGCAAAAGAAAAGAGTAAAAGGCGCCAGGGGGAGTCGAACCCTCGACTTCCTGTTTACTAGACAGGCGCTCTAACCAACTGAGCTATGGCGCCGCTCTTAGTGTTTGGACCATCCACATTTTTTGATCATCTGTATTGGCTTGACATAGCTTTACATAGCTAAACAAGTGATTGAGGCCAAACTGCAGCTAGTGCCTCTAACATTCCTAGTAACACCATATTACTCCTTACACAGTCAATGCACTGTCGCCTGAATCCCACATCGGCGGTAAATTCAACCAGCGGCTGGTCTAAACCATTATGCAATCTTCCCTATTTAAAATAATTCCAGCGGACCAGAAAAAAAAAGTTTCCCGAGTAGTGGATATTTGGAAGACGATATGAACGTAAGAACACTTTTTAAGTATGAAGCAAACGAAAAAAAAGGAAGTGAAACAAAAGGCACCAGGGGGAGTCGAACCCTCGACCTCCTGTTTACTAGACAGGCGCTCTAACCAACTGAGCTATGGCGCCAGCCTTTCTTGCCAGAGTTACATTAAGTAGAGATCAGGAAATACAGCTTGTTTTGCGGTCATATTAACGTTTCTTTCAATGGCTATTTACCTAAGTATCGTCAATTTTTTTTCAGTTACATTTCCAAGTCTTGGAATTCTTTGATCTCAAGCACAAATCAATTTCCAACATTATCACACAAAATGGCTCAAGAATTTGAATTGATTGATTTATTGGCGTTTCTTTATTCCGCACTCCAGATTAGTAGTACACTTATAGGTTACATAACACAGTTTCTTTTCCCATTTGCGGTAAAGTTAACGTTTTGATTTGTGGCTAGTAACCAAAATCTCGTTAAGACTTTTCTTTACCATTTTCAAATAGATTAACAAATGAGAAATCCTTTACAACCAAATCAAGTTGACATAGTGCAAGCCGGTTTCAAGCTACACACAATTTAACATGGGTACCGCCATTTTGACAGTTTTAGGCTTACTTATTCTAAGCCAAACTTTGGTATTTTCTAAATTGGGTGAACATTAGAAAAAAACACACAAAAATCTGTTATCAGACATTGATTGAAAGCTTAAAGTATGTACAGTAGACCGGCGTTAGTTTCATTCCAATATTCAAATAACCCAGATACCAAACTATCACTATGTAAGCCACCTCCTAGCTCTAGCATACCCGAAATCAATTTTCATTGGCTGAGAAAACACAAACTGGGTGTTTTGACCTATATGGCGGCGTTGGCAGGTTTAGTAGGGGGGGAAGCCGGGCTCATTGCCCGGAGGAAAACCCCCGACCTTCTGCGAGTACTTGGCTACTCTTCCACATGCGGCGACCGAGTGAAACATCCACTGAGAAACTTTTGAATGTTTTTATTTCCTTTGAGTGGGATTCGAAACCGCGCTGCATCGATGGACAAAAAATAATTTATTCCCTTAATGTTACAATGACTTGCATGCTTTTACATTATACAAATGATTTCATACGCCAAAAAATTAAAATATAATATCACAGTAGGCAGTGGCGCATGAGACATATATATCCTTACATATATACATTTACATATTATTTCAATAGCAAGCAGAGTTTATGGTTTTCGACTTTGCAGAAAATATTGTTTCTACACCAAACTTTCTTAAATTGATCTTCATTAAGTCTAAAGAAATCGACAGTGATTCGGGTCTTAACCATACTTTTAGCCATTTTTACAATATTTTCACATGTAACAGATTTTCTATTAAATACTGTGTCGTTTCTAATACACCATATGCAGAACAGCAGAATGTTAATAAGATACAAACAAATGTCATGATTACATTTAGATAGACTGGAATTGAATTCTTTAAAAATCAATACATCTTTTGTAATAGGAGGCAGGTACCCAAGATACATAACAAATATTCTATTAAACTCGTCAAAAACATCATTTACGATTTGACAATTTACAAAGAGATGCTCAGTAGTTTCAGACCCACCACAATAAACACAGAGGTCATCTGTAGCGATATGTCTTCTCAATAACCTCTCCTTTACGGGCAAAATATCATGCAATAACTTAATGCTAAAGTTTACTAAATTGTGTTCCAGGAATGAATTAAAAACGGCTCTCCATATTGACGTCCAGTTTAAAACAGGGTGTTTCAACATAATGCGTGGAGTTACTACAAGTTTGTTTACAAACTTACTATAAATGAATTTAGTTGAAAAAATTACAGGAGGTAACTGTAAGCTAAAATTAAACTCCTTCCATGAATTTAGTGCAAATTGGTAAAATGGAGGCAAATGCTGGCTATGGGGTATACTATTTCTGCCAAACTTCGGTCGTATGTTTCTAAGGGATAACCCTAACCAATATATAGCGAAATGAGTCCAGTCAGCAGTTGATCCATACAACAAATTTAGCACATGTTTAACGGCAAATGCTTTACATTTCAATGGAATGTTCTGAACATTGAGGCCTCCTTTTTCATAAGGGCTATATAATACCTCCCTCTTAATACCTTCGGGTTTGTTATCCCACAAAAAATTAAACACTGATTTGGTACAATCTTTCAAACATTTTTGAGGTAAAAAACAACATTGGGCCATAAACCATATTGTACACAATGCTACAGAATTTATTAAAATAGATTTTCCCTTCCCTTCCCTTCTGCCTTTCCAAGCTTTAAGAGTTTTATCTAACTTTTGGGAAATACGTTCAGAGTTTAGTACAGTTTGATTTTCCCCAAAATAAACACCACAAATTTTTGCGTTGTCCTTGACTGTGATGCCTTGCAAAGAACAATTGTCACATGACCATTTACCAATAGGAAGTAAGGTACTTTTTGATAAGTTTAATTTTGAGCCAGAAACCTTTCCGTATCGTTCAGCTAAATCAATAACCTCTCTCAATGACGTCTTGTCAGAGATAATAATGGTCGTATCGTCGGCGTACGCCGTCACTTTAGCTTCTTTCGAGGTTCTTGGAATACCAACTCCTTTGATTAGACTATTGTTCTTCACTGCTTGTATAAATGGTTCAAGGGAAAGTATGTACATTAGAGGAGACAAACCACAACCTTGACGCACACCACGTGATAACATAAATTCTTCACTAATGTGACCATTAACTATTACTTTGCTTGAAATGTTGCTGTATAGTAATTTTACCCATTTACAAAAATCGGGTCCAAAATTGTACATTTCCAAACATTTAAACAAAAAGGACCAGTCAACCCTATCGAATGCCTTTTCTTGGTCCAAGTTAAGAAAACAAGCATTTAAGTCCTTTTGTTCCACATAATCGTAAACATTTCGCAAAAGATGTAAATTGTCGTAAATACTCCTTCCAGGAATGCCGCATGTCTGATTAGGTGGAACAACGGAGTCAATGACTTGTTTAGCCTATTACAAAGAGCTTTGGAAACTATCTTATAGTCAACATTTAAGAGACTGATTGGACGCCAGTTTTTAATGTCATCGGCACCCTCTGAGTCTTTACAAAGCAATGTTAACAATCCTGATCTCTGAGAGGTACTTAACTCCCCGTAGGTAAAACATGAATTTACAATATTTGTGAAAATCTCCCCAAAAATATCCCAGTATTGTACATAAAATTCCGCTGGCAAGCCATCACTGCCAGGGGAGCGGTACGTATTCATGGATTGAACAGCAAAAAGTAATTCTTTTTCGGTTAATATACCCTCGCATAAGCTACTTAACTCATCTGATAATTTCGGAAGCTGGTTAAAAAAATCATTCTCGCCCCCATTCGTAGCGTCAGATTGGGTATACAGCTTTTGATAATAATTTTTTACACAATGAGTAATGTCTGATTGACAAGTATGATCAACAGAATTATCTTCATGACATTTTATACAATTCATTAACTTTTTCCTTCCCCTTCCAGCTTCCCGACGAATGAAGTATTTAGTAGGCTTTTCACCTTTGTCAAAGTCGACCGCTTTTGCTCTTATAACAGCACCCGCCCTGGATTCTCTTTGTAATTCACTAATAGATTGCTTTACTTGGTCGATTCGGGTTGAATTTACAATGGGATCAGCCTTCAAGCTTTGTAATTCACATTCAAGCTGTGACACTTGAGATCGTTTACTGTGACCAATTTCCTTACAATGGGTTTTTATTACTTCCTTACAATCCGACTTAAAACTATCCCAAGCTTCAATTAATTCAAGATCATTTTGATATTTTGTCTGAAATTTAACTTCACACAAGTTCTTAATTTTATCGTACAAACAACTATCTCCTAAAACAGACACATTACATTTCCAGTAACTTTTCCCCCAAGTTATTACATCATAAAATTCAACATCAAAATAAATACAAGAATGGTCTGAGAAAGAAACATGAATAAAATCACAACAGTTAATGTTAGATAGTAATGAAGTCAGCAGATAGAACCTATCCAAGCGACTTGCGCTTTGCCCTCTAGACCAAGAAAAACTTGTTTTGTAGGGATGTAACTTACGAAAAACATCACATATTTTGAACTCAGTCTTCAACTCATTTATTTCTTCTTTGCTATCATTTCTATCAGCATGTGGACCATATTTATCTAACTGAGTATCTTCAACACAATTGAAGTCCCCGCCCAAAATGATAAGGTTACTGCCAAGCAATACATTGTCCAAGGAGGAAAGAAACTGTTTCCTCTCTGACACATTGTTAGGACAATATACACAAACAAGATTTAAGGCCGTGCTGTTAATTGAAGCCTTAATAGATATATAGCGACCAAAGGGGCACCGAACAACGTTGTGAATCACAAAATCAACTGTATAACGAACTATGATACCCACCCCACAACTTCTATTTGTCCCATAAGCCCAAAAACAATCTCCCGGAATATTTAACCCTTTCGAATCAGCAAATTTTGAAAAATGAGTTTCTTGCAAAAATAGAATGTCAATGTTATTATCAAAAATAAATTGTGTGACATATGCCTTTTTAGCGCTATCCCTCAAACCATTAGTATTTAAAGAACCAAAGCGAATAGAGCCGTTAACAGTCATAATTAAACATATGAGAAATAAAATTGGTAACATACCCATTGTGAATGATAATCATAATTTTGAAACATCTTAAGTAGATTTTCCTAAGCGTTTTCGTGCACGCTTAGCAATATTCTTCTTCTTTCGGTAGTCCATCATCATTGTGGTGCATTCCTGACGGGAGACTGGGGTCATTGTTCCACTGTCCGGGGTCACGTAATCCATTATGGCACTGTCTTCCGTAAAACAATCCTGGGAATTGTGTTTATCACCGGTGGGAACTTCGCCGCTATTCTCATGTTGGACAATATTGTCTCTCTGCTCCACCATACATTCCGTATGGACATCTGATTGAGCTTCCATATCCGTTGCTTGAATAGCGTCATCAACATTTTTGTCTTGAATAACATTGGTGGTATCCTCCACCATACGTTCTGCATGGATATCTGCTTTCACGTTCATAACTGTTGCCTGGTTATATTTGAGTCCACAGTTGTCATCCTCAGCTGCCAAAGACAATTCATGTTTTTTTTCAGCCGGCGGGTCGTCAACAGCTGTAATTTCGTCCTCTTCACCAGAATCGCTTGTATGGTCATTTTCGGCCACCATACTTTCGTCGGATTCTTCAGATCGCTCGTCTCCAGAACCTTCGATGTCAACATCCTGGTCTTCCACAGAGGAAAAGTCGTCCACATCAGCAGGTCGCTTAGCAGAAGTAGCTGTCACCCGTGCGGCATAAGACCAAAGTCTTGCACAGCAGAAGGATTTCGTGTGTTCCTTAGATTTACACGAGAGACATGGGAGGTAACACTGTGATTCATCATGCGGGTTTTCGTGAGGTGAAAATCCATCACAGTTCTCGCACCAACGGGATCTACAATCTCGCACTTTGTGTCCAGACTGGCCACAACGACGACACTCGAAACACATACCTGGATACGTGAACATTATAGTATCTCCTCCAAAGTTAATGAAATTTGGTACATAACGAGTCTGGTGACATCGAAAACGGTAAATACGTATGCCGGTATTGACATTCTTCATACGACTGTCGCTGAATTTAGGTCTCTTAATACTCAAAACAACACCGTAGGGTTGAAGGGCTTTTGAAATTACCATATCACTGATATCTTCATCAGCCCAATGCACAGTCAGATTCAACATCATCGAGGAGGCCGGTGTCACCACCCATTCAACGTCATTTAACATGAAACTTTCTTTCCTTAATAGTGCATTATGGGCTGCCTGGTTTGAAACACGGATGTAAAAGAACTTCTTCAAATAGTTTTTTTGAAAACTGACTAATTCCTTTTCAATCTGGATGACAGTGTCCAAAAACGGAATGAAGTCCCTCTGGACCACCTTACTAAAAGCGTCCGCATTCTGAGTCGAAATGGCGACTGACAATACCTTGTTAGGCCTGACAAAGTCGGCGAAACGTACAGGCCTAGACATGGCTCTACACAGGGCTTTCACCCAAACTATTCACAAATATAGAATCCCCAGTCTATGTAGTTTGCAATGTCACCAAAATAAAGCAAAAAACCATACCGTTAGAGCAGATGTCAGTGGATTTAACAACCACAAACGAAAGACGTCTTTCTTGCTCGACATTCAATGGCTAGTGGATATTTTGAAGACGATATGAACGTAAGAACACTTTTTAAGTATGAAGCAAACGAAAAAAAAAGGAAGTGAAACAAAAGGCACCAGGGGGAGTCGAACCCTCGACCTCCTGTTTACTAGACAGGCGCTCTAACCAACTGAGCTATGGCGCCAGCCGTTCTTGCCAGAGTTACATTAAGTAGAGATCAGGAAATACAGCTTGTTTTGCGGTCATATTAACGTTTCTTTCAATGGCTATTTACCTAAGTATCGTCAATTTTTTTTCAGTTACATTTCCAAGTCTTGGAATTCTTTGATCTCAAGCACAAATCAATTTCCAACATTATCACACAAAATGGCTCAAGAATTTGAATTGATTGATTTATTGGCGTTTCTTTATTCCGCACTCCAGATTAGTAGTACACTTATAGGTTACATAACACAGTTTCTTTTCCCATTTGCGGTAAAGTTAACGTTTTGATTTGTGGCTAGTAACCAAAATCTCGTTAAGACTTTTCTTTACCATTTTCAAATAGATCAACAAATGAGAAATCCTTTACAACCAAATCAAGTTGACATAGTGCATGCCGGTTTCAAGCTACACACAATTTAACATGGGTACCGCCATTTTGACAGTTTTAGGCTTACTTATTCTAAGCCAAACTTTGGTATTTTCTAAATTGGGTGAACATTAGAAAAAAACACACAAAAATCTGTTATCAGGCATTGATTGAAAGCTTAAAGTATGTACAGTAGACCGGCGTTAGTTTCATTCCAATATTCAAATAACCCAGATACCAAACTATCACTATGTAAGCCACCTCCTAGCTCTAGCATACCCGAAATCAATTTTCATTGGCTGAGAAAACACAAACTGGGTGTTTTGACCTATATGGCGGCGTTGGCAGGTTTAGTAGGGGGGGAAGCCGGGCTCATTGCCCGGAGGAAAACCCCCGACCTTCTGCGAGTACTTGGCTACTCTTCCACATACGGCGACCGAGTGAAACATCCACTGAGAAACTTTTGAATGTTTTTATTTCCTTTGAGTGGGATTCGAAACCGCGCTGCATCGATGGACTGAGGGACGATCACTCTAACCCACTGGACTCTCGAAGCCCCCTTGAATTTTAATTAGAACCTTGTCATACAGCAAAAGAAAAGAGTAAAAGGCGCCAGGGGTAGTCGAACCCTCGACCTCCTGTTTACTAGACAGGCGCTCTAACCAACTGAGCTATGGCGCCGCTCTTAGTGTTTGGACCATCCACATTTTCTGATCATCTGTATTGGCTTGACATAGCTTTACATAGCTAAACAAGTGATTGAGGCCAAACTGCAGCTAGTGCCTCTAACATTCCTAGTAACACCATATTACTCCTTACACAGTCAATGCACTGTCGCCTGAATCCCACATCGGCGGTAAATTCAACCAGCGTCTGGTCTAAACCATTATGCAATCTTCCCTATTTAAAATAATTCCAGCGGACCAGAAAAAAAAAGTTTCCCGAGTAGTGGATATTTTGAAGACGATATGAACGTAAGAACACTTTTTAAGTATGAAGCAAACGAAAAAAAAGGAAGTGAAACAAAAGGCACCAGGGGTAGTCGAACCCTCGACCTCTTGTTTACTAGACAGGCGCTCTAACCAACTGAGCTATGGCGCCAGCCGTTCTTGCCAGAGTTACATTAAGTAGAGATCAGGAAATACAGCTTGTTTTGCGGTCATATTAACGTTTCTTTCAATGGCTATTTACCTAAGTATCGTCAATTTTTTTTCAGTTACATTTCCAAGTCTTGGAATTCTTTGATCTCAAGCACAAATCAATTTCCAACATTATCACACAAAATGGCTCAAGAATTTGAATTGATTGATTTATTGGCGTTTCTTTATTCCGCACTCCAGATTAGTAGTACACTTATAGGTTACATAACACAGTTTCTTTTCCCATTTGCGGTAAAGTTAACGTTTTGATTTGTGGCTAGTAACCAAAATCTCGTTAAGACTTTTCTTTACCATTTTCAAATAGATCAACAAATGAGAAATCCTTTACAACCAAATCAAGTTGACATAGTGCATGCCGGTTTCAAGCTACACACAAATTAACATGGGTACCGCCATTTTGACAGTTTTAGGCTTACTTATTCTAAGCCAAACTTTGGTATTTTCTAAATTGGGTGAACATTAGAAAAAAACACACAAAAATCTGTTATCAGGCATTGATTGAAAGCTTAAAGTATGTACAGTAGACCGGCGTTAGTTTCATTCCAATATTCAAATAACCCAGATACCAAACTATCACTATGTAAGCCACCTCCTAGCTCTAGCATACCCGAAATCAATTTTCATTGGCTGAGAAAACACAAACTGGGTGTTTTGACCTATATGGCGGCGTTGGCAGGTTTAGTAGGGGGGGAAGCCGGGCTCATTGCCCGGAGGAAAACCCCCGACCTTCTGCGAGTACTTGGCTACTCTTCCACATACGGCGACCGAGTGAAACATCCACTGAGAAACTTTTGAATGTTTTTATTTCCTTTGAGTGGGATTCGAAACCGCGCTGCATCGATGGACTGAGGGACGATCACTCTAACCCACTGGACTCTCGAAGCCCCCTTGAATTTTAATTAGAACCTTGTCATACAGCAAAAGAAAAGAGTAAAAGGCGCCAGGGGTAGTCGAACCCTAGACCTCCTGTTTACTAGACAGGCGCTCTAACCAACTGAGCTATGGCGCCGCTCTTAGTGTTTGGACCATCCACATTTTCTGATCATCTGTATTGGCTTGACATAGCTTTACATAGCTAAACAAGTGATTGAGGCCAAACTGCAGCTAGTGCCTCTAACATTCCTAGTAACACCATATTACTCCTTACACAGTCAATGCACTGTCGCCTGAATCCCACATCGGCGGTAAATTCAACCAGCCTCTGGTCTAAACCATTATGCAATCTTCCCTATTTAAAATAATTCCAGCGGACCAGAAAAAAAAAGTTTCCCGAGTAGTGGATATTTTGAAGACGATATGAACGTAAGAACACTTTTTAAGTATGAAGCAAACGAAAAAAAAGGAAGTGAAACAAAAGGCACCAGGGGTAGTCGAACCCTCGACCTCTTGTTTACTAGACAGGCGCTCTAACCAACTGAGCTATGGCGCCAGCCGTTCTTGCCAGAGTTACATTAAGTAGAGATCAGGAAATACAGCTTGTTTTGCGGTCATATTAACGTTTCTTTCAATGGCTATTTACCTAAGTATCCTCCATTTTTTTCAGTTACATTTCCAAGTCTTGGAATTCTTTGATCTCAAGCACAAATCAATTTCCAACATTATCACACAAAATGGCTCAAGAATTTGAATTGATTGATTTATTGGCGTTTCTTTATTCCGCACTCCAGATTAGTAGTACACTTATAGGTTACATAACACAGTTTCTTTTCCCATTTGCGGTAAAGTTAACGTTTTGATTTGTGGCTAGTAACCAAAATCTCGTTAAGACTTTTCTTTACCATTTTCAAATAGATCAACAAATGAGAAATCCTTTACAACCAAATCAAGTTGACATAGTGCATGCCGGTTTCAAGCTACACACAAATTAACATGGGTACCGCCATTTTGACAGTTTTAGGCTTACTTATTCTAAGCCAAACTTTGGTATTTTCTAAATTGGGTGAACATTAGAAAAAAACACACAAAAATCTGTTATCAGGCATTGATTGAAAGCTTAAAGTATGTACAGTAGACCGGCGTTAGTTTCATTCCAATATTCAAATAACCCAGATACCAAACTATCACTATGTAAGCCACCTCCTAGCTCTAGCATACCCGAAATCAATTTTCATTGGCTGAGAAAACACAAACTGGGTGTTTTGACCTATATGGCGGCGTTGGCAGGTTTAGTAGGGGGGGGGAAGCCGGGCTCATTGCCCGGAGGAAAACCCCCGACCTTCTGCGAGTACTTGGCTACTCTTCCACATACGGCGACCGAGTGAAACATCCACTGAGAAACTTTTGAATGTTTTTATTTCCTTTGAGTGGGATTCGAAACCGCGCTGCATCGATGGACTGAGGGACGATCACTCTAACCCACTGGACTCTCGTGGCCCCCTTGAATTTTAATTAGAACCTTGTCATACAGCAAAAGAAAAGAGTAAAAGGCGCCAGGGGTAGTCGAACCCTCGACCTCCTGTTTACTAGACAGGCGCTCTAACCAACTGAGCTATGGCGCCGCTCTTAGTGTTTGGACCATCCACATTTTCTGATCATCTGTATTGGCTTGACATAGCTTTACATAGCTAAACAAGTGATTGAGGCCAAACTGCAGCTAGTGCCTCTAACATTCCTAGTAACACCATATTACTCCTTACACAGTCAATGCACTGTCGCCTGAATCCCACATCGGCGGTAAATTCAACCAGCGTCTGGTCTAAACCATTATGCAATCTTCCCTATTTAAAATAATTCCAGCGGACCAGAAAAAAAAAGTTTCCCGAGTAGTGGATATTTGGAAGACGATATGAACTTAAGAACACTTTTTAAAGGAGGGGAAATCTCTAGGAATACATAGGGATTATCGTCGATAACAACCTTCAAAGTACTTAAAACATTTCACGTCAATTACCTCCAGTGACCCTCTAGCTAATAAAAACAGACAGAAGTATGTCCTTTCAGTGGCTTATCTGTGTAGCCATTTTTCCGTTTTAGGATGACGTGATGTTGGTATAGCTATTTTTAGATCAATAATGACGTATTTTTACCGCTCTCTAATGTATAACGGTAGATTTAGGTCCAAAAAAACATGGCGACAAACTTGAAGTGGGAAGATTGTCTCCGAATATATAGGTCAGTATGCAACCGCGCGCCATTACTTGGCCAGCCATTGGCTAAATTGCATCACATGACTACTCTATAACGCACTTAAATTTTTATTCAACAATAATTGGATAAAACTAATGAAAAAATGGTGGCTGCCTTGTGAATGGTCTATGGAGCTTATTCTCTATTGTAACGCCACCTTAAAATTTCAATTATTCACTAACGAGGGGATAAAACATACATTGGACAGTTGTTTTGGACTAAATGAACTCTACTCTTTCCATCTAAACTAGTCTGAAGCTTAGATTTTCTTTCCCTTTAAGTATGAAGCAAACGAAAAAAAAGGAAGTGAAACAAAAGGCACCAGGGGGAGTCGAACCCTCGACCTCCTGTTTACTAGACAGGCGCTCTAACCAACTGAGCTATGGCGCCAGCCGTTCTTGCCAGAGTTACATTAAGTAGAGATCAGGAAATACAGCTTGTTTTGCGGTCATATTAACGTTTCTTTCAATGGCTATTTACCTAAGTATCGTCAATTTTTTTTCAGTTACATTTCCAAGTCTTGGAATTCTTTGATCTCAAGCACAAATCAATTTCCAACATTATCACACAAAATGGCTCAAGAATTTGAATTGATTGATTTATTGGCGTTTCTTTATTCCGCACTCCAGATTAGTAGTACACTTATAGGTTACATAACACAGTTTCTTTTCCCATTTGCGGTAAAGTTAACGTTTTGATTTGTGGCTAGTAACCAAAATCTCGTTAAGACTTTTCTTTACCATTTTCAAATAGATCAACAAATGAGAAATCCTTTACAACCAAATCAAGTTGACATAGTGCATGCCGGTTTCAAGCTACACACAAATTAACATGGGTACCGCCATTTTGACAGTTTTAGGCTTACTTATTCTAAGCCAAACTTTGGTATTTTCTAAATTGGGTGAACATTAGCAAAAAACACACAAAAATCTGTTATCAGGCATTGATTGAAAGCTTAAAGTATGTACAGTAGTCCGGCGTTAGTTTCATTCCAATATTCAAATAACCCAGATACCAAACTATCACTATGTAAGCCACCTCCTAGCTCTAGCATACCCGAAATCAATTTTCATTGGCTTAGAAAACACAAACTGGGTGTTTTGACCTATATGGCGGCGTTGGCAGGTTTAGTAGGGGGGGAAGCCGGGCTCATTGCCCGGAGGAAAACCCCCGACCTTCTGCGAGTACTTGGCTACTCTTCCACATACGGCGACCGAGTGAAACATCCACTGAGAAACTTTTGAATGTTTTTATTTCCTTTGAGTGGGATTCGAAACCGCGCTGCATCGATGGACTGAGGGACGATCACTCTAACCCACTGGACTCTCGTGGCCCCCTTGAATTTTAATTAGAACCCTGTCATACAGCAAAAGAAAAGAGTAAAAGGCGCCAGGGGGAGTCGAACCCTCGACCTCCTGTTTACTAGACAGGCGCTCTAACCAACTGAGCTATGGCGCCGCTCTTAGTGTTTGGACCATCCACATTTTCTGATCATCTGTATTGGCTTGACATAGCTTTACATAGCTAAACAAGTGATTGAGGCCAAACTGCAGCTAGTGCCTCTAACATTCCTAGTAACACCATATTACTCCTTACACAGTCAATGCACTGTCGCCTGAATCCCACATCGGCGGTAAATTCAACCAGCGGCTGGTCTAAACCATTATGCAATCTTCCCTATTTAAAATAATTCCAGCGGACCAGAAAAAAAAAGTTTCCCGAGTAGTGGATATTTTGAAGACGATATGAACGTAAGAACACTTTTTAAGTATGATGCAAACGAAAAAAAAAGGAAGTGAAACAAAAGGCACCAGGGGGAGTCGAACCCTCGACCTCCTGTTTACTAGACAGGCGCTCTAACCAACTGAGCTAACGTTTCTTTCAATGGCTATTTACCTAAGTATCGTCAATTTTTTTTCAGTTACATTTCCAAGTCTTGGAATTCTTTGATCTCAAGCACAAATCAATTTCCAACATTATCACACAAAATGGCTCAAGAATTTGAATTGATTGATTTATTGGCGTTTCTTTATTCCGCACTCCAGATTAGTAGTACACTTATAGGTTACATAACACAGTTTCTTTTCCCATTTGCGGTAAAGTTAACGTTTTGATTTGTGGCTAGTAACCAAAATCTCGTTAAGACTTTTCTTTACCATTTTCAAATAGATCAACAAATGAGAAATCCTTTACAACCAAATCAAGTTGACATAGTGCATGCCGGTTTCAAGCTACACACAATTTAACATGGGTACCGCCATTTTGACAGTTTTAGGCTTACTTATTCTAAGCCAAACTTTGGTATTTTCTAAATTGGGTGAACATTAGAAAAAAACACACAAAAATCTGTTATCAGGCATTGATTGAAAGCTTAAAGTATGTACAGTAGACCGGCGTTAGTTTCATTCCAATATTCAAATAACCCAGATACCAAACTATCACTATGTAAGCCACCTCCTAGCTCTAGCATACCTGAAATCAATTTTCATTGGCTGAGAAAACACAAACTGGGTGTTTTGACCTATATGGCGGCGTTGGCAGGTTTAGTAGGGGGGGAAGCCTGGCTCATTGCCCGGAGGAAAACCCCCGACCTTCTGCGAGTACTTGGCTACTCTTCCACATACGGCGACCGAGTGAAACATCCACTGAGAAACTTTTGAATGTTTTTATTTCCTTTGAGTGGGATTCGAACCCGCGCTGCATCGATGGAAGGTCTATTTGGGACTGAGGGACGATCACTCTAACCCACTGGACTCTCGTGGCCCCCTTGAATTTTAATTAGACCCTTGTCATACAGCAATAGAAAAGAGTAAAAGGCGCCAGGGGGAGTCGAACCCTCGACCTCCTGTTTACTAGACAGGCGCTCTAACCAACTGAGCTATGGCGCCGCTCTTAGTGTTTGGACCATCCACATTTTCTGATCATCTGTATTGGCTTGACATAGCTAAACAAGTGACTGAGGCCAAACTGCAGCTAGTGCCTCTAACATTCCCAGTAACACCATATTACTCCTTAAACAGTCAATGCACTGTCGCCTGAATCCCACAACGGCGGTAAATTCAACCAGCGGCTGGTCTAAACCATTATGCAATCTTCCCTATTTAAAATAATTCCAGCGGACCAGAAAAAAAAAGTTTCCCGAGTAGTGGATATTTTGAAGACGATATGAACGTAAGAACACTTTTTAAGTATGAAGCAAATGAAAAAAAAAGGAAGTGAAACAAAAGGAACCAGGGGGAGTCGAACCCTCGACCTCCTGTTTACTAGACAGGCGCTCTAACCAACTGAGCTATGGCGCCAGCCTTTCTTGCCAGAGTTACATTAAGTAGAGATCAGGAAATACAGCTTGTTTTGCGGTCATATTAACGTTTCTTTCAATGGCTATTTACCTAAGTATCGTCAATTTTTTTTCAGTTACATTTCCAAGTCTTGGAATTCTTTGATCTCAAGCACAAATCAATTTCCAACATTATCAAACAAAATGGCTCAAGAATTTGAATTGATTGATTTATTGGCGTTTCTTTATTCCGCACTCCAGATTAGTAGTACACTTATAGGTTACATAACACAGTTTCTTTTCCCATTTGCGGTAAAGTTAACGTTTTGATTTGTGGCTAGTAACCAAAATCTCGTTAAGACTTTTCTTTACCATTTTCAAATAGATCAACAAATGAGAAATCCTTTACAACCAAATCAAGTTGACATAGTGCATGCCGGTTTCAAGCTACACACAATTTAACATGGGTACCGCCATTTTGACAGTTTTAGGCTTACTTATTCTAAGCCAAACTTTGTGGTATTTTCTAAATTGGGTGAACATTAGAAAAAAACACACAAAAATCTGTTATCAGGCATTGATTGAAAGCTTAAAGTATGTACAGTAGACCGGCGTTAGTTTCATTCCAATATTCAAATAACCCAGATACCAAACTATCACTATGTAAGCCACCTCCTAGCTCTAGCATACCCGAAATCAATTTTCATTGGCTGAGAAAACACAAACTGGGTGTTTTGACCTATATGGCGGCGTTGGCAGGTTTAGTAGGGGGGGAAGCCGGGCTCATTGCCCGGAGGAAAACCCCCGACCTTCTGCGAGTACTTGGCTACTCTTCCACATACGGCGACCGAGTGAAACATCCACTGAGAAACTTTTGAATGTTTTTATTTCCTTTGAGTGGGATTCGAAACCGCGCTGCATCGATGGACTGAGGGACGATCACTCTAACCCACTGGACTCTCGTGGCCCCCTTGAATTTTAATTAGAACCTTGTCATACAGCAAAAGAAAAGAGTAAAAGGCGCCAGGGGGAGTCGAACCCTCGACCTCCTGTTTACTAGACAGGCGCTCTAACCAACTGAGCTATGGCGCCGCTCTTAGTGTTTGGACCATCCACATTTTCTGATCATCTGTATTGGCTTGACATAGCTTTACATAGCTAAACAAGTGATTGAGGCCAAACTGCAGCTAGTGCCTCTAACATTCCTAGTAACACCATATTACTCCTTACACAGTCAATGCACTGTCGCCTGAATCCCACATCGGCGGTAAATTCAACCTGCGGCTGGTCTAAACCATTATGCAATCTTCCCTATTTAAAATAATTCCAGCGGACCAGAAAAAAAAAAGTTTCCCGAGTAGTGGATATTTTGAAGAAGATATGAACGTAAGAACACTTTTTAAGTATGAAGCAAACGAAAAAAAAAGGAAGTGAAACAAAAGGCACCAGGGGGAGTCGAACCCTCGACCTCCTGTTTACTAGACAGGCGCTCTAACCAACTGAGCTATGGCGCCAGCCGTTCTTGCCAGAGTTACATTAAGTAGAGATCAGGAAATACAGCTTGTTTTGCGGTCATATTAACGTTTCTTTCAATGGCTATTTACCTAAGTATCGTCAATTTTTTTTCAGTTACATTTCCAAGTCTTGCAATTCTTTGATCTCAAGCACAAATCAATTTCCAACATTATCACACAAAATGGCTCAAGAATTTGAATTGATTGATTTATTGGCGTTTCTTTATTCCGCACTCCAGATTAGTAGTACACTTATAGGTTACATAACACAGTTTCTTTTCCCATTTGCGGTAAAGTTAACGTTTTGATTTGTGGCTAGTAACCAAAATCTCGTTAAGACCTTTCTTTACCATTTTCAAATAGATCAACAAATGAGAAATCCTTTACAACCAAATCAAGTTGACATAGTGCATGCCGGTTTCAAGCTACACACAATTTAACATGGGTACCGCCATTTTGACAGTGTTAGGCTTACTTATTCTAAGCCAAACTTTGGTATTTTCTAAATTGGGTGAACATTAGAAAAAAACACACAAAAATCTGTTATCAGGCATTGATTGAAAGCTTAAAGTATGTACAGTAGACCGGCGTTAGTTTCATTCCAATATTCAAATAACCCAGATACCAAACTATCACTATGTAAGCCACCTCCTAGCTCTAGCATACCCGAAATCAATTTTCATTGGCTGAGAAAACACAAACTGGGTGTTTTGACCTATATGGCGGCGTTGGCAGGTTTAGTAGGGGAGGAAGCCGGGCTCATTGCCCGGAGGAAAACCCCCGACCTTCTGCGAGTACTTGGCTACTCTTCCACATACGGCGACCGAGTGAAACATCCACTGAGAAACTTTTGAATGTTTTTATTTCCTTTGAGTGGGATTCGAAACCGCGCTGCATCGATGGACTGAGGGACGATCACTCTAACCCACTGGACTCTCGTGGCCCCCTTGAATTTTAATTAGAACCTTGTCATACAGCAAAAGAAAAGAGTAAAAGGCGCCAGGGGGAGTCGAACCCTCGACCTCCTGTTTACTAGAGAGGCGCTCTAACCAACTGAGCTATGGCGCCGCTCTTAGTGTTTGGACCATCCACATTTTCTGATCATCTGTATTGGCTTGACATAGCTTTACATAGCTAAACAAGTGATTGAGGACAAACTGCAGCTAGTGCCTCTAACATTCCTAGTAACACCATATTACTCCTTACACAGTCAATGCACTGTCGCCTGAATCCCACATCGGCGGTAAATTCAACCTGCGGCTGGTCTAAACCATTATGCAATCTTCCCTATTTAAAATAATTCCAGCGGACCAGAAAAAAAAAAAGTTTCCCGAGTAGTGGATATTTTGAAGACGATATGAACGTAAGAACACTTTTTAAGTATGAAGCAAACGAAAAAAAAAGGAAGTGAAACAAAAGGCACCAGGGGGAGTCGAACCCTCGACCTCCTGTTTACTAGACAGGCGCCCTAACCAACTGAGCTATGGCGCCAGCCGTTCTTGCCAGAGTTACATTAAGTAGAGATCAGGAAATACAGCTTGTTTTGCGGTCATATTAACGTTTCTTTCAATGAATATTTACCTAAGTATCGTCAATTTTTTTTCAGTTACATTTCCAAGTCTTGCAATTCTTTGATCTCAAACACAAATCAATTTCCAACATTATCACACAAAATGGCTCAAGAATTTGAATTGAGTTTCTTTCAATGGCTATTAACCTAAGTATCGTCAATTTTTTTTCAGTTACATTTCCAAGTCTTGCAATTCTTTGATCTCAAGCACAAATCAATTTCCAACATTAACACACAAAATGGCTCAAGAATTTGAATTGATTGATTTATTGGCGTTTCTTTACTCCGCACTCCAGATTAGTAGTACACTTATAGGTTACATAACACAGTTTCTTTTCCCATTTGCGGTAATGTTAACGTTTTGATTTGTGGCTAGTAACCAAAATCTCGTTAAGACTTTTCTTTACCATTTTCAAATAGATCAACAAATGAGAAATCCTTTACAACCAAATCAAGTTGACATAGTGCATGCCGGTTTCAAGCTACACACAATTTAACATGGGTACCGCCATTTTGACAGTTTAAGGCTTACTTATTCTAAGCCAAACTTTGGTATTTTCTAAATTGGGTGAACATTAGAAAAAAACACACAAAAATCTGTTATCAGGCATTGATTGAAAGCTTAAAGTATGTACAGTAGACCGGCGTTAGTTTCATTCCAATATTCAAATAACCCAGATACCAAACTATCACTATGTAAGCCACCTCCTAGCTCTAGCATACCCGAAATCAATTTTCATTGGCTGAGAAAACACAAACTGGGTGTTTTGACCTATATGGCGGCGTTGGCAGGTTTAGTAGGGGAGGAAGCCGGGCTCATTGCCCGGAGGAAAACCCCCGACCTTCTGCGAGTACTTGGCTACTCTTCCACATACGGCGACCGAGTGAAACATGCACTGAGAAATTTTTGAATGTTTTTATTTCCTTTGAGTGGGATTCGAACCCGCGCTGCATCGATGGAAGGTCTATTTGGGACTGAGGGACGATCACTCTAACCCACTGGACTCTCGTGGCCCCCTAGAATTTAAATTAGACCCTTGTCATACAGCAATAGAAAAGAGTAAAAGGCGCCAGGGGGAGTCGAACCCTCGACCTCCTGTTTACTAGACAGGCGCTCTAACCAACTGAGCTATGGCGCCGCTCTTAGTGTTTGGACCATCCACATTTTCTGACCATCTGTATTGGCTTGACATAGCTAAACAAGTGACTGAGGCCAAACTGCAGCTAGTGCCTCTAACATTCCCAGTAACACCATATTACTCCTTACACAGTCAATGCACTGTCGCCTGAATCCCACAACGGCGGTAAATTCAACCAGCGGCTGGTCTAAACCATTATGCAATCTTCCCTATTTAAAATAATTCTAGCAGACCAGAAAAAAAAAGTTTCCCGAGTAGTGGATATTTTGAAGACAATATGAACGTAAGAACACTTTTTAAGTATAAAGCAAACGAAAAAAAAAGGAAGTGAAACAAAAGGCACCAGGGGGAGTCGAACCCTCGACCTCCTGTTTACTAGACAGGCGCTCTAACCAACTGAGCTATGGCGCCAGCCGTTCTTGCCAGAGTTACATTAAGTAGAGATCAGGAAATACAGCTTGTTTTGCGGTCATATTAACGTTTCTTTCAATGGCTATTTACCTAAGTATCGTCAATTTTTTTTCAGTTACATTTCTAAGTCTTGCAATTCTTTGATCTCAAGCACAAATCAATTTCCAACATTATCACACAAAATGGCTCAAGAATTTGAATTGAGTTTCTTTCAATGGCTATTTACCTAAGTATCGTCAATTTTTTTTCAGTTACATTTCCAAGTCTTGCAATTCTTTGATCTCAGGCACAAATCAATTTCCAACACTATCACACAAAATGGCTCAAGAATTTGAATTGATTGATTTATTGGCGTTTCTTTACTCCGCACTCCAGATTAGTAGTACACTTATAGGTTACATAGCACAGTTTCTTTTCCCATTTGCGGTAATGTTAACGTTTTGATTTGTGGCTAGTAACCAAAATCTCGTTAAGACTTTTCTTTACCATTTTCAAATAGATCAACAAATGAGAAATCCTTTACAACCAAATCAAGTTGACATAGTGCATGCCGGTTTCAAGCTACACACAATTTAACATGGGTACCGCCATTTTGACAGTTTAAGGCTTACTTATTCTAAGCCAAACTTTGGTATTTTCTAAATTGGGTGAACATTAGAAAAAAACACACAAAAATCTGTTATCAGGCATTGATTGAAAGCTTAAAGTATGTACAGTAGACCGGCGTTAGTTTCATTCCAATATTCAAATAACCCAGATACCAAACTATCACTATGTAAGCCACCTTCTAGCTCTAGCATACCCGAAATCAATTTTCATTGGCTGAGAAAACACAAACTGTGTGTTTTGACCTATATGGCGGCGTTGGCAGGTTTAGTAGGGGAGGAAGCCGGGCTCATTGCCCGGAGGAAAACCCCCGACCTTCTGCGAGTACTTGGCTACTCTTCCACATACGGCGACCGAGTGAAACATGCACTGAGAAATGTTTGAATGTTTTTATTTCCTTTGAGTGGGATTCGAACCCGCGCTGCATCGATGTAAGGTCTATTTGGGACTGAGGGACGATCACTCTAACCCACTGGACTCTCGTGCCCCCCTAGAATTTTAATTAGACCCTTGTCATACAGCAATAGAAAAGAGTAAAAGGCGCCAGGGGGAGTCGAACCCTCGACCTCCTGTTTACTAGACAGGCGCTCTAACCAACTGAGCTATGGCGCCGCTCTTAGTGTTTGGACCATCCACATTTTCTGACCATCTGTATTGGCTTGACATAGCTAAACAAGTGACTGAGGCCAAACTGCAGCTAGTGCCTCTAACATTCCCAGTAACACCATATTACTCCTTAAACAGTCAATGCACTGTCGCCTGAATCCCACAACGGCGGTAAATTCAACCAGCGGCTGGTCTAAACCATTATGCAATCTTCCCTATTTAAAATAATTCCAGCGGACCAGAAAAAAAAAGTTTCCCGAGTAGTGGATATTTTGAAGACGATATGAACGTAAGAACACTTTTTAAGTATTTTGATTGATTGATTGATATTTATTCACCATAATAATATATGACAAAATAAGAAAATATATAAAATGAATGGCGGGAATAAAACCCCATGGGGCTTGTTTTATCCCATTAATATAACATAATATTGAACAGATTGTATGGTAATGGTGTGACATTATAAATTTAACACAATGACACAAAACTATTGTAAAGAATTACAAAAGAAAAAAAAAGAAGAAAAAAAAAACAAAACAAAAACAATAAACAGTTTTAAGCACAAAAAGCACAGCATTCTCTATTCTACATTGTTTAGGATATTAGTCTTTATCCTTCTCTTAAATAAGGACAATGACGAGATATTTTTCAAATCGGTTGGTAACTTGTTCCAGAGACGAGGACCTTTGTTTCTTATTGAATAGAACGATAAACTGGATTTGTAGATAGGTGGGACTAAGTTGTTTGCTACTGAGCTACGCGTTCTATATTGGTTTTGAGTTTGTTGAAAGAATGTCCTACAAAAGGCAGGGATGAGATATGGATGAAACAGAGCTTTGTGGGCAAAAATTAAGACATCATAGTCATTTAGTTGAGCCATGGGCAGAATACCATATTTTATGAAGAGCGGGGCTGTATGAGTCAAATAATTAGAGAATGTTATGGCACGGATTGCCTTTTTCTGTAGTATCACAAGAGGTTTCAAATGCGTTGAGAAGGTATTTCCCCACAGTATATGACAGTATGAGAGATATGGGAAAATTAGACAATAGTATAACATATAAAGTGTTTTGATGTTAAGACAGCTTCTTATGTGATAAAGTAGACCAATGTTTCTAGAAATTTTGTTGGAGATATATGCTATGTGGGATGTCCAGGTGAGACTTTCGTTCAAATGAAGGCCCAGGAATTTGAACTCAGTTTGTCGTTCAAGATTTTCCCCAGAAATTTTAACGGAGATGCCAGAAATATTTGTGCGATTTTTGAACGGTTTTATGATCATGAATTTGGTTTTCTTTATATTCAGCGTAAGTCTGTTACTGATAAGCCAATCATTGAGCTTTGATAGTTCATTTGTTACATTATCAGCCAATCTATTGATGTTTTCATCAGAGCACGTAAGGGAAGTGTCATCTGCAAAAAGAACAAAATCGAAAATATGGGAGGATGCTGTTATGTCGTTGATGTATAACAAAAATAAAAGTGGACCCATGATTGACCCTTGAGGGACACCGCAGGATATTTGATTTGGGGATGATATACAATCTTTGTAAGCTGTACATTGTGATCTAGCGGACAAATAGCTTTCCAGCCATTTATAACTGATATTTCTGAAACCATAATGTTCTAGTTTTTTAAGCAACACATCGTGGTTGACAGTGTCAAATGCTTTGCTAAGATCAAGGAAAGTGACAATACTAAATTTTTTATCTTCTTTAGCAGAGACAAGTTTTTCAAAGAGGTTTATGGCAGCCATGGAGGTTGAATAGTTTTTTCTAAATCCAAATTGGTTGAAACTCAGTAGTGAGTTGTTTTCTATGAAGTCAGTCATGCGATTGACCATAGCCCTTTCGAATATCTTACTTAAAGATGGCAAAATAGAAATTGGGCGATAGTTCTCTAACGATGATTTGTCATTGGATTTATAAATGGGTCGTACTTTGGCTATTTTCATTTTTTGGGGGAAACGTCCAGCTATAAATGAGAGATTTACTAGATAGCTAAGAACATCGGCAATTTCATCCTTAACAAGTTTAAGAGTAGAAGCCTTTATTTCATCTAGTCCAGCGGCACTGTTTTTAAGTTCAGAAATAATGTGATTAATTTCTATGTTCGTAGTCGGCCTAATATCGAACTCATTTTCTACTGGCTCGGGAAGATATTTTTTATAGTCTGTAGAAGGTGGTGGAAGTTTTTTGTCAAGGTTAACTGCAACATTGCTGAAATATTCATTAAAGCCTTCAGCAATTAATTTCGTATCGGATGTATTTTTCTTATTTATAGCGAAAGATTTAGGTAATTCGTCGGTTTTGGATTTATTTAATAGTTCGTTAACGGCTTTCCAAGTTGCTTTTATATCATTGTTTGCAGATGTGATTTTGTCCTGGAAGTATTTTTTCTTTGCAAGTTGAAGAGTGTGATTCAATTTATTTCTATATTGTAAATATTGGTTTGTAATTGCTGGGTCATTCTTTATTAAGTGGTCTCTATATAGTTTGTTTTTCTTTAAAATTGAGTTTAATATGGCATAGGTTATCCACGGTTTCTTAATTTTTATTGAAGGAGAATTTATGGTAGTTATAGGGAAGGATTCTTCGTAAGCAGAGTTGAAATAATTCAAAAGTATGTCAAGAGCAGAATCTACATCATTTTCTAAATAAACTTCATCCCATTTAATATCACGGATTTTATGGATGAAAGTGTGCTTTTGGTCAGCCGTAATTCGTCTGTAAGAGATTGCTGACCTACTGGTTGGCGGTTGATTATTTAAGTCATGCTTTTCAATATAAAAAATCGGAAAGTGATCGGTCACATCCTCCAGAAGAATTCCAGAGAATGAATCTATTTCATAGTTAACAAAAACATTGTCTATCAGCGTTGCGGTAGAAGACCTCACTCGCGTTGGTTTTGTGATTTTTGGGAAATAATAATAGGACTGAAGTATTTTAATAAATTCTTGAGTTAGCTTATGTTTATCTGTTTTAAGCAGATCTAGGTTAAAATCTCCCATTAGTATACATTTTTTGTTTTCAGCTTTAATGGTATTTAATTTTAGGTCAAGTTTCGAATTAAAGCTGGCAATATCTTTGCCAGGAGGTCGGTATATCAGTCCAATTATGAGATTTTCGCGGCCGTGGTGGGTTTGAACAAACAATGATTCCAAGTCCCCATTTTCGTCTATATTTGATAAATCCTCTCTAATGAGAGAATTAGTAAATAAACCATTTAGGTAAAGAACAAGACCCCCACCATTTTTGTTTTTCCTAGATAGATTAAAAGCTTCATATCCGGGAATATCGAAAGAGTTTTCACTCGCTAGATCTAACCAACTCTCAGTAAGTCCAATGGCTGAAAAATTTAAGTTAAGATTTTGGATGATGCCAAAAAATTTCAGTATAGTGTTTCTTAAGACTTCTAGAATTAAAATGCAAACAAGATAATGATTGACTATCAGTAACAGACCTATCTTCAAGTTCGGTATTTAGTTTTCCAATTGTAAAGTAGTTTGATTGTTGGTTGTTTTTATTTTCCCAGTAGGTTTCCTCATGTACACAATCATCAGTTAAGTATTGGCGATGTTCAGTGGGGTTCAGAAGTACAGGGTTAAATGACATGTTGCTAAACTCATCATAGGAAATGTTTATCTCAGATTGTTGACCAATCCCATTTGGGGCAATATGAGTTGGAATATTAGATTCATTGGCAAATGGAAGGTGATTGATTGGTTCCACGTCTGGAGGAGTTAAGTTACTAGCCATATTCAGGGTTGTAAAGCGAATGTTTTCGATAAGGAGCAATACAATTTCTGGTTGTGGTTAACATTTGAGATTTCTTAGAGAATGCTGTGCTTTTAGCGATTAATGTTGTAATTGTAATATAAGACATAAATTTATATACAATTAAAACCAAGGTATATGGTGGGTCGGGCATCTAATTAAATTGATATGCATACCCTAAATATCAATGTGGTGTCATTCAGATTGTTAAATTACTAAGGAATCAGTAGACCATGTGTACAGATAATATTATCACAAAATATATGTATAGACATAAATCAATTAGACATGGGCAATAGAAATATGTTAGTATAAGGCAATGGAATGTACTAAAGATTTAAATATAATACATGTAGGCAGATTATTTAGTTGAGGTTCATTTCCCTCTATTTCAAGGATATTTCACTTATGGTTGGTTTATTGAGGGATATTTTGGATGCCATTTAATATAAACTATAGTGGAGACATTCTACAGTCCAGGTGCATTAAGATAGCTTTGATTGGACCACCATCTAATGTCAGGAGGTCTAATGTAAAGTTCATCAGAGCGGTACAAGCAGAATAAACCAAGGAGTACAGTAAATTTAGGTGCATTATCATTTAAGCATATAGTTTAATAAGTATAATGTTTATTTGTTTTGATATAAACTGGTGGTTAGCATGAATAGGAATGAAAATCAAAGTGTACAGTATCCATAATATTTTAAGACTACATAAATAGTGACAAGTTCTTTTGAGTTTCATCCATGCAGATAAAAAGACCATGAGAGGATATGTAATTAAACTATATTTATCCGGGTTCAGAACCTCTCTTCCTTTGAGCGAAACTCGAAAGTAAAGGAAGAGAGGTCTCCGGAGAGAGATGAGAAAAAAAAATTAATAAATAAATAAATAAATAGGTAAGTATATAATAAATAAAACATATATATATATAGATATATATATACACATACATATATATATATATACATACATACATATACACATACATATATATATACATATACACGTACACACCCACACGTATATATACATACATATACACACCCACACATATATATATTATTCCGAGTTCTAATTTAGGGAAAGAAAATGTTCCGGATCAGAAGTAAGATAGACTATAAGGTGAAAGGTCAGAAAAAAAATAGAAAAAAAAAAAAAAAAAAAAAAATATATATATATATATCTATCTATACAATTATTATATTATTCCGGGATCTAATTTTCTTCCTCACACGAAAATCGAAAGCAGGGGAAGAAAATTTTCCGGACATGATTCAAGAAGTATATAAGGTAAAATTAAAAAGGAGAGGATAATTAAATAGGACATGAATGTTTCTATGCATACGGTGCAATGGCATGTTTAGATTCGTATGGCATAGTACCAGTTCCATATTGTATGTACTGCATGTACAATGTAGTAGATATTTAAGCACTCAGATGGGAAACGAGATATTTATAGTAATCCTGTAGTAGTCCAAGTACGACGACACCACTGACGAATTATTTGTCAGCGTACCAATTGCAATATTGAACACGGGGATCCGGCCGAAAAACAGACCAATCATTGGAGTAATCAGATTAGTTATAACGGCACAATTACATGTATGTCCAATGACAGAATATAAATTCCAGTTGTTCATTAATCCGCGAAAGAGTTAGCCGCATGGGAGGGACATAGACTATAATTATTGTAATCCAAGGAATTTCGACGGCACAGCTGAGTCAATTAAAAAAGAGTTTTTTTAAAAAATAATAATAAACACAAGATCCGGTTCAGTCAGAATCTGTGAAGAATTAAACTAGTCAGATATAGACTTGTTGCAGCAATCCAATGTACATGTATGGCACAGAAAAATGGCACCAAAAAATCAGAATTCTTTCAGATTCCAATAGCATGAATACGCGAAACACAGTATGGGAGTAGAGCATGGTATAACTGATCAGTGAATAAATCCTTGAAGTTGTAGTTTGTGAGTTGTCACTAAAAAGATTGTATATAAATGGCTCCGGTAAATGTAGGAGGCAGAGCACGGTGAATTGGGTTAAAATGATATTGATAATGATAGCGTGAATCACCAGACCGATAAATGGATGTCAGAATAACGATTATTTTAGACAGGAAATTATAATATTTACCGGGATAGTAGGATTTCATGGATAGGCTGATTTAAGGAATCATAGCATTAGCAGGTGACTGAGCTTTCACAGTTTCAGTTTTAATACTATACTGTTCACAAATACAGAAAAGAGGACACTGCTTGGGAACTGATTACAACCAGCGGGATAGTTCATCTATTAGTGAGGGCTACAAACGGGGGGTCTCGAAGATAGACTATTTTCTTTTTGTTTTGTTCTTCAGGAGACAGATTTTTCAGTTTTAATACTAGATCATACCGTCGTTGGGCTAGTAATGGGGGTAAGTTTGGGATGACACTATATCCTGATCCTCGGGATAGATTTCGAGCTGCCATGATGATGTGATCTCTATCAGATAACTGGACAAATCGAACAATAATATTCTTTGCGTCAGTGGGACCACCGGGCAATCTATGTACTGCCTGAAACTGCATAGCTTCTACTTTCTTACGGTCAACCTTGAGTTTATTTACAAAAGAATCCCGCACTAACTTTTCTGATTCTGTTATAAGTTCGTTTGAATTTCCCTTCACGCCCTTGACTACAACATTCCATTTTCTGCTCCATAGGTCGAGGCGGAGTCTTTCATTACGTTCTCCTTCTAATTGTTGTTTTAGATCTGGTATAGTATCTTCGTGTATTTCAGCTATATCACATGTTATAGATTCTAGAGAGGTTTCAAGGGTACTCACTCGTTTGCGATTGTCATTTACTTTTGTGCGTAGTCCTTCCAATTCCATTCCCAAATTCACGTGTAGTTTCGCAAAGCATTTGCTTATATCCGACAAGTCATTGATTTGATAGGAGCCCTCTAGTTGAGAAATATAATTTTGGCGGTCCTCATCCGTGGCCATGCTCCCATTTACGGCCTGGGCAATATCATCACTTTCCTCCATAATTGTTAAATCTCTTTTCCTGGACGTCATAAGTTTAGGATTGCAGAACTAATCAATGATTTACACTTGATTATAGTAGATTAGAAGGGATTTTCACGACGATGGCTGTATACAGAAGGGATATGTTGAGATTTATCACGGAGCCCGACTCACACACGTCCGACTAGCTAGCCACCATTACCGGAAGTCAAGTATGAAGCAAACGAAAAAAAAAGGAAGTGAAACAAAAGGTACCAGGGGGAGTCGAACCCTCGACCTCCTGTTTACTAGACAGGCGCTCTAACCAACTGAGCTATGGCGCCAGCCGTTCTTGCCAGAGTTACATTAAGTAGAGATCAGGAAATACAGCTTGTTTTGCGGTCATATTAACGTTTCTTTCAATGGCTATTTACCTAAGTATCGTCAATTTTTTTTCAGTTACATTTCCAAGTCTTGGAATTCTTTGATCTCAAGCACAAATCAATTTCCAACATTATCAAACAAAATGGCTCAAGAATTTGAATTGATTGATTTATTGGCGTTTCTTTATTCCTCACTCCAGATTAGTAGTACACTTATAGGTTACATAACACAGTTTCTTTTCCCATTTGCGGTAAAGTTAACGTTTTGATTTGTGGCTAGTAACCAAAATCTCGTTAAGACTTTTCTTTACCATTTTCAAATAGATCAACAAATGAGAAATCCTTTACAACCAAATCAAGTTGACATAGTGCATGCCGGTTTCAAGCTACACACAATTTAACATGGGTACCGCCATTTTGACAGTTTTAGGCTTACTTATTCTAAGCCAAACTTTGGTATTTTCTAAATTGGGTGAACATTAGAAAAAAACACACAAAAATCTGTTATCAGGCATTGATTGAAAGCTTAAAGTATGTACAGTAGACCGGCGTTAGTTTCATTCCAATATTCAAATAACCCAGATACCAAACTATCACTATGTAAGCCACCTCCTAGCTCTAGCATACCCGAAATCAATTTTCATTGGCTGAGAAAACACAAACTGGGTGTTTTGACCTATATGGCGGCGTTGGCAGGTTTAGTAGGGGGGGAAGCCGGGCTCATTGCCCGGAGGAAAACCCCCGACCTTCTGCGAGTACTTGGCTACTCTTCCACATACGGCGACCGAGTGAAACATCCACTGAGAAACTTTTGAATGTTTTTATTTCCTTTGAGTGGGATTCGAAACCGCGCTGCATCGATGGACTGAGGGACGATCACTCTAACCCACTGGACTCTCGTGGCCCCCTTGAATTTTAATTAGAACCTTGTCATACAGCAAAAGAAAAGAGTAAAAGGCGCCAGGGGTAGTCGAACCCTCGACCTCCTGTTTACTAGACAGGCGCTCTAACCAACTGAGCTATGGCGCCGCTCTTAGTGTTTGGACCATCCACATTTTCTGATCATCTGTATTGGCTTGACATAGCTTTACATAGCTAAACAAGTGATTGAGGCCAAACTGCAGCTAGTGCCTCTAACATTCCTAGTTACACCATATTACTCCTTACACAGTCAATGCACTGTCGCCTGAATCCCACATCGGCGGTAAATTCAACCAGCGTCTGGTCTAAACCATTATGCAATCTTCCCTATTTAAAATAATTCCAGCGGACCAGAAAAAAAAAGTTTCCCGAGTAGTGGATATTTTGAAGACGATATGAACGTAAGAACACTTTTTAAGTATGAAGCAAACGAAAAAAAAAGGAAGTGAAACAAAAGGCACCAGGGGGAGTCGAACCCTCGACCTCCTGTTTACTAGACAGGCGCCCTAACCAACTGAGCTATGGCGCCAGCCGTTCTTGCCAGAGTTACATTAAGTAGAGATCAGGAAATACAGCTTGTTTTGCGGTCATATTAACGTTTCTTTCAATGAATATTTACCTAAGTATCGTCAATTTTTTTTCAGTTACATTTCCAAGTCTTGCAATTCTTTGATCTCAAGCACAAATCAATTTCCAACATTATCACACAAAATGGCTCAAGAATTTGAATTGAGTTTCTTTCAATGGCTATTAACCTAAGTATCGTCAATTTTTTTTCAGTTACATTTCCAAGTCTTGCAATTCTTTGATCTCAAGCACAAATCAATTTCTAACATTAACACACAAAATGGCTCAAGAATTTGAATTGATTGATTTATTGGCGTTTCTTTACTCCGCACTCCAGATTAGTAGTACACTTATAGGTTACATAACACAGTTTCTTTTCCCATTTGCGGTAATGTTAACGTTTTGATTTGTGGCTAGTAACCAAAATCTCGTTAAGACTTTTCTTTACCATTTTCAAATAGATCAACAAATGAGAAATCCTTTACAACCAAATCAAGTTGACATAGTGCATGCCGGTTTCAAGCTACACACAATTTAACATGGGTACCGCCATTTTGACAGTTTAAGGCTTACTTATTCTAAGCCAAACTTTGGTATTTTCTAAATTGGGTGAACATTAGAAAAAAACACACAAAAATCTGTTATCAGGCATTGATTGAAAGCTTAAAGTATGTACAGTAGACCGGCGTTAGTTTCATTCCAATATTCAAATAACCCAGATACCAAACTATCACTATGTAAGCCACCTCCTAGCTCTAGCATACCCGAAATCAATTTTCATTGGCTGAGAAAACACAAACTGGGTGTTTTGACCTATATGGCGGCGTTGGCAGGTTTAGTAGGGGAGGAAGCCGGGCTCATTGCCCGGAGGAAAACCCCCGACCTTCTGCGAGTACTTGGCTACTCTTCCACATACGGCGACCGAGTGAAACATGCACTGAGAAATTTTTGAATGTTTTTATTTCCTTTGAGTGGGATTCGAACCCGCGCTGCATCGATGGAAGGTCTATTTGGGACTGAGGGACGATCACTCTAACCCACTGGACTCTCGTGGCCCCCTAGAATTTAAATTAGACCCTTGTCATACAGCAATAGAAAAGAGTAAAAGGCGCCAGGGGGAGTCGAACCCTCGACCTCCTGTTTACTAGACAGGCGCTCTAACCAACTGAGCTATGGCGCCGCTCTTAGTGTTTGGACCATCCACATTTTCTGACCATCTGTATTGGCTTGACATAGCTAAACAAGTGACTGAGGCCAAACTGCAGCTAGTGCCTCTAACATTCCCAGTAACACCATATTACTACTTACACAGTCAATGCACTGTCGCCTGAATCCCACAACGGCGGTAAATTCAACCAGCGGCTGGTCTAAACCATTATGCAATCTTCCCTATTTAAAATAATTCTAGCAGACCAGAAAAAAAAAGTTTCCCAAGTAGTGGATATTTTGAAGACAATATGAACGTAAGAACACTTTTTAAGTATAAAGCAAACGAAAAAAAAAGGAAGTGAAACAAAAGGCACCAGGGGGAGTCGAACCCTCGACCTCCTGTTTACTAGACAGGCGCTCTAACCAACTGAGCTATGGCGCCAGCCGTTCTTGCCAGAGTTACATTAAGTAGAGATCAGGAAATACAGCTTGTTTTGCGGTCATATTAACGTTTCTTTCAATGGCTATTTACCTAAGTATCGTCAATTTTTTTTCAGTTACATTTCTAAGTCTTGCAATTCTTTGATCTCAAGCACAAATCAATTTCCAACATTATCACACAAAATGGCTCAAGAATTTGAATTGAGTTTCTTTCAATGGCTATTTACCTAAGTATCGTCAATTTTTTTTCAGTTACATTTCCAAGTCTTGCAATTCTTTGATCTCAGGCACAAATCAATTTCCAACACTATCACACAAAATGGCTCAAGAATTTGAATTGATTGATTTATTGGCGTTTCTTTACTCCGCACTCCAGATTAGTAGTACACTTATAGGTTACATAACACAGTTTCTTTTCCCATTTGCGGTAATGTTAACGTTTTGATTTGTGGCTAGTAACCAAAATCTCGTTAAGACTTTTCTTTACCATTTTCAAATAGATCAACAAATGAGAAATCCTTTACAACCAAATCAAGTTGACATAGTGCATGCCGGTTTCAAGCTACACACAATTTAACATGGGTACCGCCATTTTGACAGTTTAAGGCTTACTTATTCTAAGCCAAACTTTGGTATTTTCTAAATTGGGTGAACATTAGAAAAAAACACACAAAAATCTGTTATCAGGCATTGATTGAAAGCTTAAAGTATGTACAGTAGACCGGCGTTAGTTTCATTCCAATATTCAAATAACCCAGATACCAAACTATCACTATGTAAGCCACCTCCTAGCTCTAGCATACCCGAAATCAATTTTCATTGGCTGAGAAAACACAAACTGTGTGTTTTGACCTATATGGCGGCGTTGGCAGGTTTAGTAGGGGAGGAAGCCGGGCTCATTGCCCGGAGGAAAACCCCCGACCTTCTGCGAGTACTTGGCTACTCTTCCACATACGGCGACCGAGTGAAACATGCACTGAGAAATTTTTGAATGTTTTTATTTCCTTTGAGTGGGATTCGAACCCGCGCTGCATCGATGGAAGGTCTATTTGGGACTGAGGGACGATCACTCTAACCCACTGGACTCTCGTGGCCCCCTAGAATTTAATTAGACCCTTGTCATACAGCAATAGAAAAGAGTAAAAGGCGCCAGGGGGAGTCGAACCCTCGACCTCCTGTTTACTAGACAGGCGCTCTAACCAACTGAGCTATGGCGTCGCTCTTAGTGTTTGGACCATCCACATTTTCTGACCATCTGTATTGGCTTGACATAGCTAAACAAGTGACTGAGGCCAAACTGCAGCTAGTGCCTCTAACATTCCCAGTAACACCATATTACTCCTTAAACAGTCAATGCACTGTCGCCTGAATCCCACAACGGCGGTAAATTCAACCAGCGGCTGGTCTAAACCATTATGCAATCTTCCCTATTTAAAATAATTCCAGCGGACCAGAAAAAAAAAGTTTCCCGAGTAGTGGATATTTTGAAGACGATATGAACGTAAGAACACTTTTTAAGTATGAAGCAAACGAAAAAAAAGGAAGTGAAACAAAAGGCACCAGGGGGAGTCGAACCCTCGACCTCCTGTTTACTAGACAGGCGCTCTAACCAACTGAGCTATGGCGCCAGCCGTTCTTGCCAGAGTTACATTAAGTAGAGATCAGGAAATACAGCTTGTTTTGCGGTCATATTAACGTTTCTTTCAATGGCTATTTACCTAAGTATCGTCAATTTTTTTTCAGTTACATTTCCAAGTCTTGGAATTCTTTGATCTCAAGCACAAATCAATTTCCAACATTATCAAACAAAATGGCTCAAGAATTTGAATTGATTGATTTATTGGCGTTTCTTTATTCCGCACTCCAGATTAGTAGTACACTTATAGGTTACATAACACAGTTTCTTTTCCCATTTGCGGTAAAGTTAACGTTTTGATTTGTGGCTAGTAACCAAAATCTCGTTAAGACTTTTCTTTACCATTTTCAAATAGATCAACAAATGAGAAATCCTTTACAACCAAATCAAGTTGACATAGTGCATGCCGGTTTCAAGCTACACACAATTTAACATGGGTACCGCCATTTTGACAGTTTTAGGCTTACTTATTCTAAGCCAAACTTTGTGGTATTTTCTAAATTGGGTGAACATTAGAAAAAAACACACAAAAATCTGTTATCAGGCATTGATTGAAAGCTTAAAGTATGTACAGTAGACCGGCGTTAGTTTCATTCCAATATTCAAATAACCCAGATACCAAACTATCACTATGTAAGCCACCTCCTAGCTCTAGCATACCCGAAATCAATTTTCATTGGCTGAGAAAACACAAACTGGGTGTTTTGACCTATATGGCGGCGTTGGCAGGTTTAGTAGGGGGGGGGGGGGAAGCCGGGCTCATTGCCCGGAGGAAAACCCCCGACCTTCTGCGAGTACTTGGCTACTCTTCCACATACGGCGACCGAGTGAAACATCCACTGAGAAACTTTTGAATGTTTTTATTTCCTTTGAGTGGGATTCGAAACCGCGCTGCATCGATGGACTGAGGGACGATCACTCTAACCCACTGGACTCTCGTGGCCCCCTAGAATTTTAATTAGACCCTTGTCATACAGCAATAGAAAAGAGTAAAAGGCGCCAGGGGGAGTCGAACCCTCGACCTCCTGTTTACTAGACAGGCGCTCTAACCAACTGAGCTATGGCGCCGCTCTTAGTGTTTGGACCAGCCACATTTTCTGACCATCTGTATTGGCTTGACATAGCTAAACAAGTGACTGAGGCCAAACTGCAGCTAGTGCCTCTAACATTCCCAGTAACACCATATTACTCCTTACACAGTCAATGCACTGTCGCCTGAATCCCACAACGGCGGTAAATTCAACCAGCGGCTGGTCTAAACCATTATGCAATCTTCCCTATTTAAAATAATTCTAGCAGACCAGAAAAAAAAAGTTTCCCGAGTAGTGGATATTTTGAAGACAATATGAACGTAAGAACACTTTTTAAGTATGAAGCAAACGAAAAAAAAAGAAAGTGAAACAAAAGGCACCAGGGGGAGTCGAACCCTCGACCTCCTGTTTACTAGACAGGCGCTCTAACCAACTGAGCTATGGCGCCAGCCGTTCTTGCCAGAGTTACATTAAGTAGAGATCAGGAAATACAGCTTGTTTTGCGGTCATATTAACGTTTCTTTCAATGAATATTTTTCAATGATACCTAAGTATCGTCAATTTTTTTTCAGTTACATTTCCAAGTCTTGCAATTCTTTGATCTCAAGCACAAATCAATTTCCAACATTATCACACAAAATGGCTCAAGAATTTGAATTGAGTTTCTTTCAATGGCTATTAACCTAAGTATCGTCAATTTTTTTTCAGTTACATTTCCAAGTCTTGCAATTCTTTGATCTCAAGCACAAATCAATTTCTAACATTAACACACAAAATGGCTCAAGAATTTGAATTGATTGATTTATTGGCGTTTCTTTACTCCGCACTCCAGATTAGTAGTACACTTATAGGTTACATAACACAGTTTCTTTTCCCATTTGCGGTAATGTTAACGTTTTGATTTGTGGCTAGTAACCAAAATCTCGTTAAGACTTTTCTTTACCATTTTCAAATAGATCAACAAATGAGAAATCCTTTACAACCAAATCAAGTTGACATAGTGCATGCCGGTTTCAAGCTACACACAATTTAACATGGGTACCGCCATTTTGACAGTTTAAGGCTTACTTATTCTAAGCCAAACTTTGGTATTTTCTAAATTGGGTGAACATTAGAAAAAAACACACAAAAATCTGTTATCAGGCATTGATTGAAAGCTTAAAGTATGTACAGTAGACCGGCGTTAGTTTCATTCCAATATTCAAATAACCCAGATACCAAACTATCACTATGTAAGCCACCTCCTAGCTCTAGCATACCCGAAATCAATTTTCATTGGCTGAGAAAACACAAACTGTGTGTTTTGACCTATATGGCGGCGTTGGCAGGTTTAGTAGGGGAGGAAGCCGGGCTCATTGCCCGGAGGAAAACCCCCGACCTTCTGCGAGTACTTGGCTACTCTTCCACATACGGCGACCGAGTGAAACATGCACTGAGAAATTTTTGAATGTTTTTATTTCCTTTGAGTGGGATTCGAACCCGCGCTGCATCGATGGAAGGTCTATTTGGGACTGAGGGACGATCACTCTAACCCACTGGACTCTCGTGGCCCCCTAGAATTTTAATTAGACCCTTGTCATACAGCAATAGAAAAGAGTAAAAGGCGCCAGGGGGAGTCGAACCCTCGACCTCCTGTTTACTAGACAGGCGCTCTAACCAACTGAGCTATGGCGTCGCTCTTAGTGTTTGGACCATCCACATTTTCTGACCATCTGTATTGGCTTGACATAGCTAAACAAGTGACTGAGGCCAAACTGCAGCTAGTGCCTCTAACATTCCCAGTAACACCATATTACTCCTTAAACAGTCAATGCACTGTCGCCTGAATCCCACAACGGCGGTAAATTCAACCAGCGGCTGGTCTAAACCATTATGCAATCTTCCCTATTTAAAATAATTCCAGCGGACCAGAAAAAAAAAGTTTCCCGAGTAGTGGATATTTTGAAGACGATATGAACGTAAGAACACTTTTTAAGTATGAAGCAAACGAAAAAAAAAGGAAGTGAAACAAAAGGCACCAGGGGGAGTCGAACCCTCGACCTCCTGTTTACTAGACAGGCGCTCTAACCAACTGAGCTATGGCGCCAGCCGTTCTTGCCAGAGTTACATTAAGTAGAGATCAGGAAATACAGCTTGTTTTGCGGTCATATTAACGTTTCTTTCAATGGCTATTTACCTAAGTATCGTCAATTTTTTTTCAGTTACATTTCCAAGTCTTGGAATTCTTTGATCTCAAGCACAAATCAATTTCCAACATTATCAAACAAAATGGCTCAAGAATTTGAATTGATTGATTTATTGGCGTTTCTTTATTCCGCACTCCAGATTAGTAGTACACTTATAGGTTACATAACACAGTTTCTTTTCCCATTTGCGGTAAAGTTAACGTTTTGATTTGTGGCTAGTAACCAAAATCTCGTTAAGACTTTTCTTTACCATTTTCAAATAGATCAACAAATGAGAAATCCTTTACAACCAAATCAAGTTGACATAGTGCATGCCGGTTTCAAGCTACACACAATTTAACATGGGTACCGCCATTTTGACAGTTTTAGGCTTACTTATTCTAAGCCAAACTTTGTGGTATTTTCTAAATTGGGTGAACATTAGAAAAAAACACACAAAAATCTGTTATCAGGCATTGATTGAAAGCTTAAAGTATGTACAGTAGACCGGCGTTAGTTTCATTCCAATATTCAAATAACCCAGATACCAAACTATCACTATGTAAGCCACCTCCTAGCTCTAGCATACCCGAAATCAATTTTCATTGGCTGAGAAAACACAAACTGGGTGTTTTGACCTATATGGCGGCGTTGGCAGGTTTAGTAGGGGGGGGAAGCCGGGCTCATTGCCCGGAGGAAAACCCCCGACCTTCTGCGAGTACTTGGCTACTCTTCCACATACGGCGACCGAGTGAAACATGCACTGAGAAATTTTTGAATGTTTTTATTTCCTTTGAGTGGGATTCGAACCCGCGCTGCATCGATGGAAAGTCTATTTGGGACTGAGGGACGATCACTCTAACCCACTGGACTCTCGTTGCCCCCTAGAATTTTAATTAGACCCTTGTTATACAGCAATAGAAAAGAGTAAAAGGCGCCAGGGGGAGTCGAACCCTCGACCTCCTGTTTACTAGACAGGCGCTCTAACCAACTGAGCTATGGCGCCGCTCTTAGTGTTTGGACCATCCACATTTTCTGACCATCTGTATTGGCTTGACATAGCTAAACAAGTGACTGAGGCCAAACTGCAGCTAGTGCCTCTAACATTCCCAGTAACACCATATTACTCCTTACACAGTCAATGCACTGTCGCCTGAATCCCACAACGGCGGTAAATTCAACCAGCGGCTGGTCTAAACCATTATGCAATCTTCCCTATTTAAAATAATTCTAGCAGACCAGAAAAAAAAAGTTTCCCGAGTAGTGGATATTTTGAAGACAATATGAACGTAAGAACACTTTTTAAGTATGAAGCAAACGAAAAAAAAAGGAAGTGAAACAAAAGGCACCAGGGGGAGTCGAACCCTCGACCTCCTGTTTACTAGACAGGCGCTCTAACCAACTGAGCTATGGCGCCAGCCGTTCTTGCCAGAGTTACATTAAGTAGAGATCAGGAAATACAGCTTGTTTTGCGGTCATATTAACGTTTCTTTCAATGGCTATTTACCTAAGTATCGTCAATTTTTTTTCAGTTACATTTCTAAGTCTTGCAATTCTTTGATCTCAAGCACAAATCAATTTCCAACATTATCACACAAAATGGCTCAAGAATTTGAATTGAGTTTCTTTCAATGGCTATTTACCTAAGTATCGTCAATTTTTTTTCAGTTACATTTCCAAGTCTTGCAATTCTTTGATCTCAAGCACAAATCAATTTCCAACATTATCACACAAAATGGCTCAAGAATTTGAATTGATTGATTTATTGGCGTTTCTTTACTCCGCACTCCAGATTAGTAGTACACTTATAGGTTACATAACACAGTTTCTTTTCCCATTTGCGGTAATGTTAACGTTTTGATTTGTGGCTAGTAACCAAAATCTCGTTAAGACTTTTCTTTACCATTTTCAAATAGATCAACAAATGAGAAATCCTTTACAACCAAATCAAGTTGACATAGTGCATGCCGGTTTCAAGCTACACACAATTTAACATGGGTACCGCCATTTTGACAGTTTAAGGCTTACTTATTCTAAGCCAAACTTTGTGGTATTTTCTAAATTGGGTGAACATTAGAAAAAAACACACAAAAATCTGTTATCAGGCATTGATTGAAAGCTTAAAGTATGTACAGTAGACCGGCGTTAGTTTCATTCCAATATTCAAATAACCCAGATACCAAACTATCACTATGTAAGCCACCTCCTAGCTCTAGCATACACGAAATCAATTTTCATTGGCTGAGAAAACACAAACTGGATGTTTTGACCTATATGGCGGCGTTGGCAGGTTTAGTAGGGGAGGAAGCCGGGCTCATTGCCCGGAGGAAAACCCCCCGACCTTCTGCGAGTACTTGGCTACTCTTCCACATACGGCGACCGAGTGAAACATGCACTGAGAAATTTTTGAATGTTTTTATTTCCTTTGAGTGGGATTCGAACCCGCGCTGCATCGATGGAAGGTCTATTTGGGACTGAGGGACGATCACTCTAACCCACTGGACTCTCGTGGCTCCCTAGAATTTTAATTAGACCCTTGTCATACAGCAATAGAAAAGAGTAAAAGGCGCCAGGGGGAGTTGAACCCTCGACCTCCTGTTTACTAGACAGGCGCTCTAACCAACTGAGCTATGGCGCTGCTCTTAGTGTTTGGACCATCCACATTTTCTGACCATCTGTATTGGCTTGACATAGCTAAACAAGTGACTGAGGCCAAACTGCAGCTACTGCCTCTAACATTCCCAGTAACACCATATTACTCCTTAAACAGTCAATGCACTGTCGCCTGAATCCCACAACGGCGGTAAATTCAACCAGCGGCTGGTCTAAACCATTATGCAATCTTCCCTATTTAAAATAATTCCAGCGGACCAGAAAAAAAAAGTTTCCCGAGTAGTGGATATTTTGAAGACGATATGAACGTAAGAACACTTTTTAAGTATGAAGCAAACGAAAAAAAAAGGAAGTGAAACAAAAGGCACCAGGGGGAGTCGAACCCTCGACCTCCTGTTTACTAGACAGGCGCTCTAACCAACTGAGCTATGGCGCCAGCCGTTCTTGCCAGAGTTACATTAAGTAGAGATCAGGAAATACAGCTTGTTTTGCGGTCATATTAACGTTTCTTTCAATGGCTATTTACCTAAGTATCGTCAATTTTTTTTCAGTTACATTTCCAAGCCTTGCAATTCTTTGATCTCAAGCACAAATCAATTTCCAACATTATCACACAAAATGGCTCAAGAATTTGAATTGAGTTTCTTTCAATGGCTATTAACCTAAGTATCGTCAATTTTTTTTCAGTTACATTTCCAAGTCTTGCAATTCTTTGATCTCAAGCACAAATCAATTTCCAACATTATCAAACAAAATGGCTCAAGAATTTGAATTGATTGATTTATTGGCGTTTCTTTATTCCGCACTCCAGATTAGTAGTACACTTATAGGTTACATAACACAGTTTCTTTTCCCATTTGCGGTAAAGTTAACGTTTTGATTTGTGGCTAGTAACCAAAATCTCGTTAAGACTTTTCTTTACCATTTTCAAATAGATCAACAAATGAGAAATCCTTTACAACCAAATCAAGTTGACATAGTGCATGCCGGTTTCAAGCTACACACAATTTAACATGGGTACCGCCATTTTGACAGTTTTAGGCTTACTTATTCTAAGCCAAACTTTGTGGTATTTTCTAAATTGGGTGAACATTAGAAAAAAACACACAAAAATCTGTTATCAGGCATTGATTGAAAGCTTAAAGTATGTACAGTAGACCGGCGTTAGTTTCATTCCAATATTCAAATAACCCAGATACCAAACTATCACTATGTAAGCCACCTCCTAGCTCTAGCATACCCGAAATCAATTTTCATTGGCTGAGAAAACACAAACTGGGTGTTTTGACCTATATGGCGGCGTTGGCAGGTTTAGTAGGGGGGGGAAGCCGGGCTCATTGCCCGGAGGAAAACCCCCGACCTTCTGCGAGTACTTGGCTACTCTTCCACATACGGCGACCGAGTGAAACATGCACTGAGAAATTTTTGAATGTTTTTATTTCCTTTGAGTGGGATTCGAACCCGCGCTGCATCGATGGAAGGTCTATTTGCGACTGAGGGACGATCACTCTAACCCACTGGACTCTCGTGGCCCCCTAGAATTTTAATTAGACCCTTGTCATACAGCAATAGAAAAGAGTAAAAGGCGCCAGGGGGAGTCGAACCCTCGACCTCCTGTTTACTAGACAGGCGCTCTAACCAACTGAGCTATGGCGCCGCTCTTAGTGTTTGGACCATCCACATTTTCTGACCATCTGTATTGGCTTGACATAGCTAAACAAGTGACTGAGTCCAAACTGCAGCTAGTGCCTCTAACATTCCCAGTAACACCATATTACTCCTTACACAGTCAATGCACTGTCGCCTGAATCCCACAACGGCGGTAAATTCAACCAGCGGCTGGTCTAAACCATTATGCAATCTTCCCTATTTAAAATAATTCTAGCAGACCAGAAAAAAAAACTTTCCCGAGTAGTGGATATTTTGAAGACAATATGAACGTAAGAACACTTTTTATTTTTTTTTTTTTTTTTTGAAAAGGTGTTTATTCACCAACTTGATCTTTCAATACACATTATTCACCAAATTGATCTTTCAATACATATTAGTTGCAGTCAGTTAAAAAATTATATATCACAGAGAAAGGACTGCATTCTAACTAATGATAAATTATTTGAAAACAAATTTCATTTTACCATTTACAATTTTGCAGAAAAAATTATTCTTGCACCAAATGTTTTTAAAGTCCTCATTACTTAATCTATAGTTGTCTACACAAACTCTTATTTCTAAAGTGGATTTAACTCTCTTAATTACACTTTGCAGATCGTGAGTGCTACTGTTGAATACAATATCGTTTCTACAACACCAGACACAAAATTGGATTACAGACAATAAAAGTAATAGTATTGGTTTATCAAAATCAGTACAATTATCAAATATTTTATATATTAAACACCTTTCGTTATACTGTAACAGAAAATTTCCATACAACATAAATGCTCTAGAGAAATGATCGTACACATCTTGAACAAATTTACACTCTACAAAGAGGTGATTTTGCGTTTCAGAACATGTACAATAAACACATTTATCATCTGTGGCTACATTTCTCCTCAACAACCTTTCTTTCACTGGTAAAACGTCGTGAACCATTTTGAAATTAAAATTAACAATATTGTGGTCTAAGTAGGGATGAAATACATTTTTCCATATCAAAGACCATGGTTGGTTTTTGTCTTTAAGGACAACTCTTGGAACTTCAGCAATTTTCTCAACAAAAAAACTATATATATACTTGGTTGAAAACATCACTGCTGGTAAGTTTTGGTTATTGAAAAATTCTCTCCAGGATTCCAAAACAAATTGATAGAATGGTGGTCTTTGCAAACTATGTGGGATGGAAGCTCTTGCAAATTCTGGGCGTATTTTCCTGAGAGACAAACCAAGCCAATAAATCGTAAAGTATTTCCAATCGGCGGATGTTTCATAAACAAGTTTTAAAACATGACGAACCGCAAGAGCTTTCATCTTACAATGTATGTTGCTGATGTTTAAGCCACCTTTATCATGGGAATTATACAAGACGTTCCGTTTAATACATTCAGGTTTTTGACACCATAAAAATTTAAAAACAGTTTAGCAGCTTTTTACGACACAAGATTTGGATAAAAATGTACATTGAGCGGCAAACCAAATTACAGACAAAGCGACAGTATTGATAAGTACAGATTTACCTCTAAGAGTGAGGTTGCGGCCAGACCAGGCCGAAGCATTTTTCTTAACTTTATGTACAATTTTTTCTGAATTCATTTCTACAGCATTTTTACCGAAGTAAATTCCACAAATTTTAGCTGTTTTAACTGATTTTAGCTTAGAATCTTTCACCGAGTTGTCAGGCCAAGTACCTACCGGTAGTGCCACGGTTTTCGATAAATTCAGTTTGGCCCCAGAGGCCTGTCCATACTTTTCGGCCAGAGCAAGTGCTGGCTCAACTGAATGTACGTCTGACACAACAATTGTTGTGTCGTCTGCATAGGCACTGATTTTAACACATTTATCGGTACCTGGCATCTTGACACCACTAATTAAAGTACTTTCCCTGACAGCATCGATGAAAAGTTCCAGGGTCATGACGTACAGCAAAGGTGAAATCGAACACCCTTGCCTTACACCGCGTGAGAGTTTAAAGTCATTACCAATATGGCCATTTACTATTACACTGCTTTGTATATCAGTGTGCAAAATCCTGATCCAATTGCAAAAGTCAGGTCCAAAATTAAACTGATCTAAACATACATTCAAAAATCCCCAATCAACACGATCGTAAGCTTTTTCTTGGTCTAAATTAATAAAGCAACATTCCATGTCATTTTGTTCTACATAGTCATAGGTATTTCTAAGCAGATGTAGATTGTCGAAAATGCTGCGCCCAGGTATTCCACACGTTTGGTTTTGCTGTACAATATGCTCTATGACTAATTTTAAACGGTTACATAATGCCTTTGTTAGGATCTTATAATCCACGTTCAAAAGGCTGATGGGTCTCCAATTGGCGATGTTGTCTGATTCGTCTGAGTTTTTACATAATAACGTTATTAAACCATATCTTTTACTTTTGCTTAGTAAACCCTTATCAAAACATGTGTTCATAACTTTGGTTAATGTGGTTCCTAAAATGTTCCAAAACTGTAAGTAAAACTCGGACGGCAAACCATCTGACCCTGGTGTTTTGTGTTTTGCCATTGACTTAACTGATGTGAACAATTCTTCAGGCGTCAGTTTACCTTCGCAAAGATCTCTCAGTTCATTACGTAGCTTTGGCAAGTTATGAACAAATTCTTTTTGTATGTTTACGTCTGTATCTTGTTTACAATACAAGTCTTGATAATAACTTTTAATACAACATGAAATATCTTTTTGGGAGTTATGTTGACAATGATCATTTTTAAAACATTTAATTGTCTTAATCATTTTTTTCTGACTTCTTCTCACTTCTCGTCGTATAAAATACTTAGTAGGTTTCTCACCTGAGTCAAAATCTGTACATTTTGATCTTATGACAGCGCCTTGCTTTGATTCTATAGCTAAGGCATTTAAGTTTTTTTTAACACATTCAATTTCTTCACTGTGTTTGACAGGATCTTGCTTTAGAAGATTTAATTCTGTTTCTAACTTTTTGACTGATTTTTTCTTTTCCCGAGAAATGTTCTTACAGTGTTCTGAAATTACACGTTTACACTCTTCTTTAAAAATATCCCATCTTTCAATGAGCTCAATGCCTTCAAGAGTATCGTCAAATAAATTCTGAAAGGTTTGTGTAATTTTAGAACAAAGGCATGTGTCATTTAAAACAGATGTGTTACACTTCCAGTAGAAAGGTCCCCATGATATAACATTCTCAAAACAAACATCAAAATATACACATGAATGGTCGGAAAATGAAACAGCGTAATAATCGGAAAATGAAACAGATGTTTTTAAAACGTTTGACAAATAAAAACGGTCTAGGCGACAAGCGATGTTATTTCTAGACCAGGAAAATTGTTTTTTCTCTGGATAGAGAGTTCGATGTATATCACAGAGATGAAAATCTGACTTGATAGCAACAATTTCATCTTTCCCGTCATTTCTCGAATTCATATTTCCACCAGTTTTATCCAATATGTTGTTTTCAACGAAGTTAAAATCCCCACCCAAAATAATAATTTCTTTTCCTAACAGAATACTGTCTAAATTTGTTATGAATTTTTTTCTTTCTGTTGGATTATTAGGTGCATAAATGCAGACTAAATTTACCGAGGTGTTATTAATATCTGCCTTAATAGATATATATCTCCCATCCGGGCACCTCTTAACACTGTGTATCACACAATCAACAGTGTATCTTATGGCCACCCCAACCCCACAACTGTTACTCTTACCAAAAGCCCATAAACAATCACCCGGAATATTGAGCCCTCGAGTGTCTTTCATGTTACAAAAATGGGTTTCCTGGAGAAATAGTATATCAATTTTGTTATCAAAGATATACTGATGTAATTGTGACTGTTTGACATTATCTCGAAGACCATTACAATTTAGGGAACCGAAACGGATAGAGCTATGAATAGACATTATGAGGTGTATAAAGAAAATAAACTGAAACATACCCATTGTGAATTTTTTGGAGTTGAAAGTTATACAGTTCAATTTCTCTTGTTCATACGTTTTCTACCCCGTTTTGCCGCTACGCTCTTCTTACGGTATTCCAATAGTACATTTGTACACTCTTGATGAGTGGCTGGTGTCATTTCCTGTCCTACTGGCGTTGGACAGTTAGCGATCTGACTGTCTTCGCTGAAACAATCCTGGATATTCACTCCCTCGTTCTCAGGTTGAATATTTTGGTCACTTTTACCCTCAGTAGATATACCATCTGCATGAATTTCTGCTTGTACAATTACTTTGACAGTCTCGTTGGAAATTGACTCCATTGGTGCGACATCTTCTCTAGGATTTGTTGTTTCTAATACGGGCTTCTTTGCAACTGGGGAATTAGTGTCAGAGTTTTCGTTTTCCTCGGCATCCGTTTGGTGGTTATTGTCATCCATATCATCTGCAGATTCTTCAGAAGCTTCCATGTTGTCTTCCGACTCAGAAGTCGTATCTTCAACATTTATGTCACGGTCATCTTCTTTGGCAGTGTTCCTAATCAAAGGAGTCGATTTTCTTACACTTTTTGTCGATAATCGAGCTGCGTAAGATCCAACCCGGGCACAACAGTTGGATCTGGTGTGTTCTGTGGAATTACAAGAACGGCATGGTAGGAAACAATCGTTTTCCTCGTGAGGATTATCGTGAGAAGAGAAGCCATCGCAGTTAGAACACCAAATTGCTTTGCAGTCTCTGATTTTGTGGGAATTTTGCGAGCAACGGCGACATTCCGGAATTTGGCCCGGAAATGTGAACATAATTGTCTCTCCGCCAAAATTTATAAAATTTGGCACATAACGAGCCTTCATACAACGGAATCGGTAGAATCGAACTCCAGTGTTAGCATTTTTCAGTCTGCCGTCATTGAATTTTGGTCGGTTAACAGACATGACTTCCCCATATTGTTGAAGTGCAGCTGCAATTATTTTGTCGTTGAGTTCCTCAGGGGCCCAATGTACCGTAACATTGATATACATTGAGGAGGCAGGAGAAATGTTCCAAGTTGTTCCGTTTAACACAAAACTGACTTCATTTACCAGGGCAGTGTGAGCAGCTCGGTTGGATACATAAACATAAAAAGTTTTCTTCAGATAGTTTTTCTGAAGACACAGCAATTCCGACTCTACTTCAATAACATTATCCAAAAATGGAACGAGGTCCCTCTGGCCCACCGTACTAAACGCCTCTCTGTTCAGTGAGCTAATGGCGACACACAAGCCCCTGTCTGGCCTGGCAAAGTCATCAAACCTTACAGGTCTAGACATCCTAAAAGGACGGGCTTTCGCCCTAGATAAACACAAACTTGAAATGTCAGATAAACGTAGATTGTTATGTCACAAAATATATAAAGATATGACTGACCACAAGCCAAGATGACAGCGGATTTGACGGAGCAAATATGTACACGTCCTTCTTCTTCGACATGAAATCGACTCCCCAGAACACTTTTTAAGTATGAAGCAAACGAAAAAAAAAGGAAGTGAAACAAAAGGCACCAGGGGGAGTCGAACCCTCGACCTCCTGTTTACTAGACAGGCGCTCTAACCAACTGAGCTATGGCGCCAGCCGTTCTTGCCAGAGTTACATTAAGTAGAGATCAGGAAATACAGCTTGTTTTGCGGTCATATTAACGTTTCTTTCAATGGCTATTTACCTAAGTATCGTCAATTTTTTTTCAGTTACATTTCTAAGTCTTGCAATTCTTTGATCTCAAGCACAAATCAATTTCCAACATTATCACACAAAATGGCTCAAGAATTTGAATTGAGTTTCTTTCAATGGCTATTTACCTAAGTATCGTCAATTTTTTTTCAGTTACATTTCCAAGTCTTGCAATTCTTTGATCTCAAGCACAAATCAATTTCTAACATTATCACACAAAATGGCTCAAGAATTTGAATTGATTGATTTATTGGCGTTTCTTTACTCCGCACTCCAGATTAGTAGTACACTTATAGGTTACATAACACAGTTTCTTTTCCCATTTGCGGTAATGTTAACGTTTTGATTTGTGGCTAGTAACCAAAATCTCGTTAAGACTTTTCTTTACCATTTTCAAATAGATCAACAAATGAGAAATCCTTTACAACCAAATCAAGTTGACATAGTGCATGCCGGTTTCAAGCTACACACAATTTAACATGGGTACCGCCATTTTGACAGTTTAAGGCTTACTTATTCTAAGCCAAACTTTGGTATTTTCTAAATTGGGTGAACATTAGAAAAAAACACACAAAAATCTGTTATCAGGCATTGATTGAAAGCTTAAAGTATGTACAGTAGACCGGCGTTAGTTTCATTCCAATATTCAAATAACCCAGATACCAAACTATCACTATGTAAGCCACCTCCTAGCTCTAGCATACACGAAATCAATTTTCATTGGCTGAGAAAACACAAACTGGGTGTTTTGACCTATATGGCGGCGTTGGCAGGTTTAGTAGGGGAGGAAGCCGGGCTCATTGCCCGGAGGAAAACCCCCCGACCTTCTGCGAGTACTTGGCTACTCCTCCACATACGGCGACCGAGTGAAACATGCACTGAGAAATTTTTGAATGTTTTTATTTCCTTTGAGTGGGATTCGAACCCGCGCTGCATCGATGGAAGGTCTATTTGGGACTGAGGGACGATCACTCTAACCCACTGGACTCTCGTGGCTCCCTAGAATTTTAATTAGACCCTTGTCATACAGCAATAGAAAAGAGTAAAAGGCGCCAGGGGGAGTTGAACCCTCGACCTCCTGTTTACTAGACAGGCGCTCTAACCAACTGAGCTATGGCGCTGCTCTTAGTGTTTGGACCATCCACATTTTCTGACCATCTGTATTGGCTTGACATAGCTAAACAAGTGACTGAGGCCAAACTGCAGCTACTGCCTCTAACATTCCCAGTAACACCATATTACTCCTTACACAGTCAATGCACTGTCGCCTGAATCCCACAACGGCGGTAAATTCAACCAGCGGCTGGTCTAAACCATTATGCAATCTTCCCTATTTAAAATAATTCCAGCAGACCAGAAAAAAAAAGTTTCCCGAGTAGTGGATATTTTGAAGACAATATGAACGTAAGAACACTTTTTAAGTATGAAGCAAACGAAAAAAAAAGGAAGTGAAACAAAAGGCACCAGGGGGAGTCGAACCCTCGACCTCCTGTTTACTAGACAGGCGCTCTAAGCAACTGAGCTATGGCGCAAGCCGTTCTTGCCAGAGTTACATTAAGTAGAGATCAGGAATTACAGCTTGTTTTGCGGTCATATTAACGTTTCTTTCAATGAATATTTACCTAAGTATCGTCAATTTTTTTTCAGTTACATTTCCAAGTCTTGCAATTCTTTGATCTCAAGCACAAATCAATTTCCAACATTATCACACAAAATGGCTCAAGAATTTGAATTGAGTTTCTTTCAATGGCTATTAACCTAAGTATCGTCAATTTTTTTTCAGTTACATTTCCAAGTCTTGCAATTCTTTGATCTCAAGCACAAATCAATTTCCAACATTAACACACAAAATGGCTCAAGAATTTGAATTGATTGATTTATTGGCGTTTCTTTACTCCGCACTCCAGATTAGTAGTACACTTATAGGTTACATACATAGTTTCTTTTCCCATTTGCGGTAATGTTAACGTTTTGATTTGTGGCTAGTAACCAAAATCTCGTTAAGACTTTTCTTTACCATTTTCAAATAGATCAACAAATGAGAAATCCTTTACAACCAAATCAAGTTGACATAGTGCATGCCGGTTTCAAGCTACACACAATTTAACATGGGTACCGCCATTTTGACAGTTTAAGGCTTACTTATTCTAAGCCAAACTTTGGTATTTTCTAAATTGGGTGAACATTAGAAAAAAACACAAGAAAAATCTGTTATCAGGCATTGATTGAAAGCTTAAAGTATGTACAGTAGACCGGCGTTAGTTTCATTCCAATATTCAAATAACCCAGATACCAAACTATCACTATGTAAGCCACCTCCTAGCTCTAGCATACCCGAAATCAATTTTCATTGGCTGAGAAAACACAAACTGGGTGTTTTGACCTATATGGCGGCGTTGGCAGGTTTAGTAGGGGAGGAAGCCGGGCTCATTGCCCGGAGGAAAACCCCCGACCTTCTGCGAGTACTTGGCTACTCTTCCACATACGGCGACCGAGTGAAACATGCACTGAGAAATTTTTGAATGTTTTTATTTCCTTTGAGTGGGATTCGAACCCGCGCTGCATCGATGGAAGGTCTATTTGGGACTGAGGAACGATCACTCTAACCCACTGGACTCTCGTGGCCCCCTAGAATTTAAATTAGACCCTTGACATACAGCAATAGAAAAGAGTAAAAGGCGCCAGGGGGAGTCGAACCCTCGACCTCCTGTTTACTAGACAGGCGCTCTAACCAACTGAGCTATGGCGCCGCTCTTAGTGTTTGGACCATCCACATTTTCTGACCATCTGTATTGGCTTGACATAGCTAAACAAGTGACTGAGGCCAAACTGCAGCTAGTGCCTCTAACATTCCCAGTAACACCATATTACTCCTTACACAGTCAATGCACTGTCGCCTGAATCCCACAACGGCGGTAAATTCAACCAGCGGCTGGTCTAAACCATTATGCAATCTTCCCTATTTAAAATAATTCCAGCGGACCAGAAAAAAAAAGTTTCCCGAGTAGTGGATATTTTGAAGACAATATGAACGTAAAAACACTTTTTAAGTATGAAGCAAACGAAAAAAAAAGGAAGTGAAACAAAAGGCACCAGGGGGAGTCGAACCCTCGACCTCCTGTCTACTAGACAGGCGCTCTAACCAACTGAGCTATGGCGCCAGCCGTTCTTGCCAGAGTTACATTAAGTAGAGATCAGGAAATACAGCTTGTTTTGCGGTCATATTAACGTTTCTTTCAATGGCGATTTACCTAAGTATCGTCAATTTTTTTTTAGTTACATTTCCAAGTCTTGCAATTCTTTGATCTCAAGCACAAATCAATTTCCAACATTATCACACAAAATGGCTCAAGAATTTGAATTGATTGATTTATTGGCGTTTCTTTACTCCGCACTCCAGATTAGTAGTACACTTATAGGTTACATAACACAGTTTCTTTTCCCATTTGCGGTAATGTTAACGTTTTGATTTGTGGCTAGTAACCAAAATCTCGTTAAGACTTTTCTTTACCATTTTCAAATAGATCAACAAATGAGAAATCCTTTACAACCAAATCAAGTTGACATAGTGCATGCCGGTTTCAAGCTACACACAATTTAACATGGGTACCGCCATTTTGACAGTTTCAGGCTTACTTATTCTAAGCCAAACTTTGGTATTTTCTAAATTGGGTGAACATTAGAAAAAAACACACAAAAATCTGTTATCAGGCATTGATTGAAAGCTTAAAGTATGTACAGTAGACCGGCGTTAGTTTCATTCCAATATTCAAATAACCCAGATACCAAACTATCACTATGTAAGCCACCTCCTAGCTCTAGCTACTTTGCTACTCTTCCACATACGGCGACCGAGTGAAACATGCACTGAGAAATTTTTGAATGTTTTTATTTCCTTTGAGTGGGATTCGAACCCGCGCTGCATCGATGGAAGGTCTATTTGGGACTGAGGGACGATCACTCTAACCCACTGGACTCTCGTGGCCCCCTAGAATTTTAATTAGACCCTTGACATACAGCAATAGAAAAGAGTAAAAGGCGCCAGGGGGAGTCGAGCCAGCGGCTGGTCTAAACCATTATGCAATCTTCCCTATTTAAAATAATTCCAGCGGACCAGAAAAAAAAAGTTTCCCGAGTAGTGGATATTTTGAAGACAATATGAACGTAAGAACACTTTTTAAGTATGAAGCAAACGAAAAAAAAAGGAAGTGAAACAAAAGGCACCAGGGGGAGTCGAACCCTCGACCTCCTGTCTACTAGACAGGCGCTCTAACCAACTGAGCTATGGCGCCAGCCGTTCTTGCCAGAGTTACATTAGGTAGAGATCAGGAAATACAGCTTGTTTTGCGGTCATATTAACGTTTCTTTCAATGGCGATTTACTTAAAGGGGCATGAGCTGCCGAAATTCCCACTTTTTTCATACTTTCTGATCGTCACGACAGTAAGAGGCTTTGAAGGACATCGAAAAACTAAATGATTGGCGTTGGAATGAGGAAAATCCACACTGTAGGTGCCCTGTACGAACCGAAAACGTGTTCGAAAAGTAGCAAAATTTAAATAACCGGGACGACCATTCATTCATTCTAAGCCAAAGTTAGTTTAAAACAATACTTTATCGTACATTTTCGAGACTAGAAGCACTAAAAAGCTTCTGAATTATACGTTTTGAGAAAAATAGCCGATAATTTCAACATTCTGTGTTTACGTCAAAATATCAACATTTTGGCAGCTCATGCCCCTTTAAGTATCGTCAATTTTTTTTTAGTTACATTTCCAAGTCTTGCAATTCTTTGATCTCAAGCACAAATCAATTTCCAACATTATCACACAAAATGGCTCAAGAATTTGAATTGATTGATTTATTGGCGTTTCTTTACTCCGCACTCCAGATTAGTAGTACACTTATAGGTTACATAACACAGTTTCTTTTCCCATTTGCGGTAAAGCTAACGTTTTGATTTGTGGCTAGTAACCAAAATCTCGTTAAGACTTTACTTTACCATTTTCAAATAGATCAACAAATGAGAAATCCTTTACAACCAAATCAAGTTGACATAGTGCATGCCGGTTTCAAGCTACACACAATTTAACATGGGTACCGCCATTTTGACAGTTTCAGGCTTAGTTATTCTAAGCCAAACTTTGGTATTTTCTAAATTGGGTGAACATTAGAAAAAAACACACAAAAATCTGTTATCAGGCATTGATTGAAAGCTTAAAGTATGCACAGTAGACCGGCGTTAGTTTCATTCCAATATTCAAATAACCCAGATACCAAACTATCACTATGTAAGCCACCTCCTAGCTCTAGCTACTTGGCTACTCTTCCACATACGGCGACCGAGTGAAACATGCACTGAGAAATTTTTGAATGTTTTTATTTCCTTTGAGTGGGATTCGAACCCGCGCTGCATCGATGGAAGGTCTATTTGGGACTGAGGGACGATCACTCTTACCCACTGGACTCTCGTGGCCCCCTAGAATTTTAATTAGACCCTTGTCATACAGCAATAGAAAAGAGTAAAAGGCGCCAGGGGGAGTCGAACCCTCGACCTCCTGTTTACTAGACAGGCGCTCTAACCAACTGAGCTATGGCGCCGCTCTTAGTGTTTGGACCATCCACATTTTCTGACCATCTGTATTGGCTTGACATAGCTAAACAAGTGACTGAGGCCAAACTGCAGCTAGTGCCTCTAACATTCCCAGTAACACCATATTACTCCTTACACAGTCAATGCACTGTCGCCTGAATCCCACAACGGCGGTAAATTCAACCAGCGGCTGGTCTAAACCATTATGCAATCTTCCCTATTTAAAATAATTCCAGCGGACCAGAAAAAAAAAAGTTTCCCGAGTAGTGGATATTTTGAAGACAATATGAACGTAAGAACACTTTTTAAGTTTAAAGCAAACGAAAAAAAGGAAGTGAAACAAAAGGCACCAGGGGGAGTCGAACCCTCGACCTCCTGTTTACTAGACAGGCGCTCTAACCAACTGAGCTATGGCGCCAGCCGTTCTTGCCAGAGTTACATTAAGTAGAGATCAGGAAATACAGCTTGTGTTGCGGTCATATTAACGTTTCTTTCAATGGCTATTTACCTAAGTATCGTCAATTTTTTTTCAGTTACATTTCCAAGTCTTGCAATTCTTTGATCTCAAGCACAAATCAATTTCCAACACTATCACACAAAATGGCTCAAGAATTTGAATTGATTGATTTATTGGCGTTTCTTTACTCCGCACTCCAGATTAGTAGTACACTTATAGGTTACATAACACAGTTTCTTTTCCCATTTGCGGTAATGTTAACGTTTTGATTTGTGGCTAGTAACCAAAATCTCGTTAAGACTTTTCTTTACCATTTTCAAATAGATCAACAAATGAGAAATCCTTTACAACCAAATCAAGTTGACATAGTGCATGCCGGTTTCAAGCTACACACAATTTAACATGGGTACCGCCATTTTGACAGTTTCAGGCTTACTTATTCTAAGCCAAACTTTGGTATTTTCTAAATTGGGTGAACATTAGAAAAAAACACACAAAAATCTGTTATCAGGCATTGATTGAAAGCTTAAAGTATGTACAGTAGACCGGCGTTAGTTTCATTCCAATATTCAAATAACCCAGATACCAAACTATCACTATGTAAGCCACCTCCTAGCTCTAGCATACCCGAAATCAATTTTCATTGGCTGAGAAAACACAAACTGGGTGTTTTGACCTATATGGCGGCGTTGGCAGGTTTAGTAGGGGAGGAAGCCGGGCTCATTGCCCGGAGGAAAACCCCCGACCTTCTGCGAGTACTTGGATACTCTTCCACATACGGCGACCGAGTGAAACATGCACTGAGAAATTTTTGAATGTTTTTATTTCCTTTGAGTGGGATTCGAACCCGCGCTGCATCGATGGAAGGTCTATTTGGGACTGAGGGACCGTCACTCTAACCCACTGGACTCTCGTTGCCCCCTAGAATTTTAATTAGACCCTTGTCATACAGCAATAGAAAAGAGTAAAAGGCGCCAGGGGGAGTCGAACCCTCGACCTCCTTTTTACTAGACAGGTGCTCTAACCAACTGAGCTATGGCGCCGCTCTTAGTATTTGGACCATCCACATTTTCTGGTCTAAACCATTATACAATCTTCCCTATTTAAAATAATTCCAGCGGACCAGAAAAAAAAAGTTTCCCGAGTAGTGGATATTTTGAAGACAATATGAACGTAAGAACACTTTTTTGTTTTTTTTATTCACATAAATTTACATATGTACTTTTTCTCTGTCCGAGGTAAAAAAAACAAGAACATCACAGTTAGCGGACAAAACAAAAAGTTCAAGAAAACTAAAATTATAACAATTTGTTGTTAGGATAGATCTAACATGAATTTCATTTGATCGTTTTCAATTTTACATATTGCGTTACCTTTACACCATGTATTTTTAAACTTTTGTCTTTCTAGTCTATAAAAATCAACAGATACCCTTAATTTTATCGTTGCTTTGATAATTTTTAAAACTGATTGTAAATTATGTGTTTTACCATTAAATATTACATCATTTCGACAACACCACACAGAAAATTGAATTACTGACAGCAAGTAAAGGCATACTGGAAAATCATTGTCGTCACAAGTATGTAAAATTTTGAAAATTAGGGCATTTTTGTTAGATTGTAATATGAATCTGGCGTACAACATTAATGTACGAACGAATTTCTCATATACATTTTCAATTAATTCACAATCTATAAATAAATGATCCAGAGTTTCTGTAGAATCACAAAATACACATTTATCGTCCGTAGCTATATTGCGACGTAAGAGACGCTCTTTAACAGGCAAAACGTCATGGACTAACTTAAATAAAAAATTAACTAAGTTATTGTCTAAGAACGGATGGAACACATTTTTCCAGATAACAACCCACTGTAGGGTGCTGTCCCTTACTACCACTCGGGGCATTTCGACAATTTTGTGAACAAAAAATGAGTACAGCTGTTTTGAGGAATAAACTAAAGTCGACAATTTTTGTACAGATGAAAATTCACGCCATGCATTTAGAGCAACGTTATAAAAAGGCGGACAATTGATTGAGTGTGGGACATTCGAATTTGCAAAATCCGGTCGAATCTGTCTCAAGGATAATCCCAACCAATATTTGGCAAAATAGGTCCAGTCGGCTGATGATCCATTTATTAATGACAATATGTGCCGAATACCCAAATCTTTAATTTTACATTCTATACTCTGGATATTTAACCCACCATTAGCATACAAATTGAACAATACAGATCGCTTAATACTCTCTGGTTTGTTGTTCCAAATAAACTTAAAGACAGCTTGTGTACATTCTTTTATACATTGTTTGGAAAGAACAGAGCATTGTAAGGTGAACCACAAAACAGCTAACGCTACCGTATTGACTAAGACACTCTTTCCTCTAAGTGTTAAATATCTTGAGGACCAGTTTTGTACATTTTTCTTTACCTTATTTAATACCCTTTCTGAGTTCATTTGCATAGCATCTTTGCCGAAATAAACCCCACATATTTTGGTGTTGTCAACTATTTGTAGGCCAGATTGAGTCAACGTTTGGTTGTTCCAATTTCCAATCGGTATGGCTTCGGTTTTGGTTCGGTTTAATTTAGCCCCAGATGCTTTGCCAAAGTTCTCAGCTATAGTTACAATCGTACAAATAGAATTTTCATCTGAAAAAATTACAGTTGTGTCATCAGCATATGCACTGATTATGGCTTCTTTTTTCGTTCCTGGTATTGTAATACCTTTAACTAAATTACTTTGCCTGACCGCTTCAATAAAAGGCTCTAAGGTGAGTACATACAAAAGAGGCGAGGCCCGCAGCCCTGACGGACCCCACGAGACAAACTGAACTGTTCACTTATATGGCCATTAACAATTAGGCTGCTATAAATATCAGTGTACAAAAGTTTAATCCAATTACAAAATTGAGGCCCAAAATTATACGCTTTTAAACATTTAAATAAAAAATCCCACTCTACCCGGTCGAAGGCTTTCTCTTGGTCTAAATTAACAAAACAGGCTTTCAAATCTTTTTGTTCCACAAAATCAAATGTATTGCGTAATAAATGAAGATTATCAAATATGCTTCGACCGGGTATACCACATGTTTGATTCTGGTTGACAATTGAATCAATGACAAGTTTAAGTCTGTTACACAATGCCTTAGACACGATCTTATAGTCTACGTTTAACAAACTTATAGGTCTCCAATTCTTAATACTCTCTGCATTATCTTTATCTTTACAAAGAAGTGTTATGAGACCAGTACGCTGGCTCTTACTTAGGCAATCATATTCAAAACATTTATTTACAACTTTAGTGAAAGTACATCCAATTATAGACCAAAACTGTACATAAAATTCGGCGGGAAGCCCATCACAACCTGGTGTTTTGTATTTACACATGCTATTTACAGATTTGTACAATTCGGCCTACGACAAATGCCCTTCACACATTAATTTGTAATCATCAGTCAACTTTGGGAGATTGGTTAAAAAATCGTTTTGAATCTCAACATCAGTATCTTGTGCAGTATACAAATTTTTATAGTAAGATGTTATATCTTTTTGACAATTATGAACATTCGTGTAATTTTGGTGACAATTCAAGGATTTTATCATTTTACGTTTGCCTCTAGACACTTCCTTTCGAATGAAGTATTTCGTCGGTTTTTCACCCTTAACCAGATCTTGACACTTAGCTCTAATAACAGCGCCCTGTTTTGCGTGTAATGCTATTGCATTGAGAGTCTTTTTAACTTCTTGTATTTCTTCAACATTATTAATAGGGTCCTCTTTTAAAATATTTAACCGTTTTTCCAAACTAAATACATTTCGCTTTCTCTCCCGGGAAACAAAAATACTATAGTCACGGATAACACTTTGATATTCCGCTTTGAATTCATCCCAAAGAGTAATTAAATTATTATCATCAATAACATTAACAAAAAACACGTCAAAAGTTGATTTAATTTTTTGTACTAGATCAGGGTCCGCCAATAAGGAGGTATTGCATTTCCAGTAACTGGGTCCCCATGAAAATACACCCTCAAACGAAATATCAAAATAAGCACAACAATGATCAGAAAAGGAAACAGCAAAAAAATCAGAGCTAGAAACAAAATTTAGTAACGAGTTTGATAGGTAAAAACGGTCAAGTCGGCAAGCAACATGATTTCTGCTCCAAGAATACTTCTTATCATTTGGATGAAGCTTCCTGAAAATATCACTAATTGAAAAATCATTTTTTAAAGTAACAATTTCATCTTTACCATCATTTCTAGAGTTTGGGTTACCCCCGTACTTGTCTAAGTTATTATTCTCAACAAAATTGAAATCCCCTCCACAAATTATTATTTCTTTTCCAATTAACAGGCCATCAATATTTGATATAAATTCTTTTCGTTCAATGGGATTATTTGGTGCGTACACACAAAGTAGGTTGACTGGTGTGTTGTTGATATCGGCTTTAACTGAAATAAATCGGCCTGCAGGACAGCGCTGTACGCTATGAATAACACAGTCTACTGTGTATCTCACTATAATACCGAGTCCACAACTTTGCGAACAATCGCCAGGTATATTCAAAGATTTTGTTTCTGCAAAATGAGTTTCTTGAAGAAATAAAATGTCAAAATCATTTTCAAAAATAAATTGTCTAACTGAAGTTAAGGCTGACATTATCAAAGAAAGAAAAAATAGTCGTAACATACCCATTGCGAAATCTTAGGAGGTTAAACAGTTCACTGAGTGTCCTTTTTAGACAGGCGCTTTCTTCCACGATTACTAGTTGACTTTTTCTTCCTGTACTCAAGCATTAACGTCGTGCAATCTTCAAGAGTAGCGGGGGGCATTGCAGGGGATTCGTCATCGGGCATAGCACAGGGTTTATTTTCCAACGTTGGAACCGGGTCTATGGTTCCGGGTCCATCGGCACAAGCGTTGTTAAGTATATCAGAAGGAAAGGAGTGGACAGAATCTGGTGAAGACATATGGCTTGTTTCGACATCGTTGGGCTGCTCAACGGTGATTTCAGGTTCCAGGGGCACAGGAACGGCTGTGCATATTTCCTCGTCGTACTGTTTGTTTTCCATAGCAGATGCTTCCATGGCAACCGTGAACAATATGTTTTCATCACTATCATCAACTATCACGTCACTCTCAACTTCGTTATCCTCATTTTCATCTTCGATGGCAACTCGTGGTTCCGACAGGTTCCTGCTGACTTTCGCGGCATATGAATGCATGCGGGCACAGCACTGAGATCGTGTGTGTTCATTCGATCCACAAGTGCGACAGGGTTCAAAACACTTGGATTCATCGTGTGGATCTTCATGGGGGGAGAACCCATCGCAATTTTCACACCATTGGGCCTTGCATTCTGCAATTTTGTGAAATTTTTGGGCACAGCGACGACATTGTTGGACCTGAGCCGGATATGTGAACATAAGGGTTTCCTCCCCAAAGGTAATGAAATTTGGCACATATCGTATCTTGTGACATTTGAACCTATAAATCCGAATCGTAGAACGCACGTGGTTAAGTAGTGGGTCAGAACAAAAAGGTTGTTTAATGCTCAATATTTCCCCGTGTGGTTGCAAACCCTTAGCAATTAGATCGTCTCCGAATTCATCGGGTGCTGAATGTACCGTTAAGTTCATAACTATAGACGACGCATGGGATATGTTCCATTCGACCGAATCAAGATAGAAACTCCCTTGGTTTACCAGTGCATCCACAGCAGCCTGTGACTTATCTCTTACATAGAATGCCCTCTTTAAATAATTCTTCTGAAATGCCAGAATCAGGTGCTTGATATTGACCACCGTAGCCAAAAAAGGAATAAAGTCCCTCTGGACCACCGTACTAAATGCTTCCCTGGAGCGGGTCGTAATGGCTACTGACATAGACCGGCTAGGCGGAATTAAGTCACTGAGCTTCACAGGCTTCGACATGCCGTCAGCGAGGGCTTTCGCCCAAAATGAGCTGTTATAACAAAACTATGCACACTGTTCCTTTGTATAACACAAAAAATGACTGAAAAGACTAACCATAGACACAGATGTCAGAAGATTTAAAGCTGTCAAAAAACACGTCTTTCTTCAATCATCTATCTACTGCTGAGCAGGACGTAAAACCCCAATCACTCACTCACTCACTCAATCATCTATCGACCCCAAATCCCCTAGAATTTTAATTAGACCCTTGTCATACAGCAATAGAAAAGAGTAAAAGGCGCCAGACAGGCGCTCTAACCAACTGAGCTATGGCGCCGCTCTTAGTGTTTGGACCATCCACATTTTCTGACCATCTGTATTGGCTTGACATAGCTTTACATAGCTAAACAAGTGACTGAGGCCAAACTGCAGCTAGTGCCTCTAACATTCCTAGTAACACCATATTACTCCTTACACAGTCAATGCACTGTCGCCTGAATCCCACATCGGCGGTAAATTCAACCAGCGGCTGGTCTAAACCATTATACAATCTTCCCTATTTAAAATAATTCCAGCGGACCAGAAAAAAAAAGTTTCCCGAGTAGTGGATATTTTGAAGACAATATGAACGTAAGAACACTTTTTAAGTATGAAGCAAACGAAAAAAAAGGAAGTGAAACAAAAGGCACCAGGGGGAGTCGAACCCTCGACCTCCTGTTTACTAGACAGGCGCTCTAACCAACTGAGCTATGGCGCCAGCCGTTCTTGCCTGAGTTACATTAAGTAGAGATCAGGAAATAAAGCTTGTTTTGCGGTCATATTAACGTTTCTTTCAATGGCTATTTACCTAAGTATCGTCAATTTTTTTTTCAGTAACATTTTCAAGTCTTGCAATTCTTTGATCTCAAGCACAAATCAATTTCCAACATTATCACACAAAATGGCTCAAGAATTTGAATTGATTGATTTATTGGCGTTTCTTTATTCCGCACTCCAGATTAGTAGTACACTTATAGGTTACATAACACAGTTTCTTTTCCCATTTGCGGTAAAGCTAACGTTTTGATTTGTGGCTAGTAACCAAAATCTCGTTAAGACTTTTCTTTACCATTTTCAAATAGATCAACAAATGAGAAATCCTTTACAACCAAATCAAGTTGACATAGTGCATGCCGGTTTCAAGCTACACACAATTTAACATGGGTACCGCCATTTTGACAATTTTAGGCTTACTTATTCTAAGCCAAACTTTGGTATTTTCTAACTTGGGTGAACATTAGAAAAAAACACACAAAAATCTGTTATCAGGCATTGATTGAAAGCTTAAAGTATGTACAGTAGACCGGCGTTAGTTTCATTCCAATATTCAAATAACCCAGATACCAAACTATCACTATGTAAGCCACCTCCTAGCTCTAGCATACCCGAAATCAATTTTCATTGGCTGAGAAAACACAAACTGGGTGTTTTGACCTATATGGCGGCGTTGGCAGGTTTAGTAGGGGAGGAAGCCGGGCTCATTGCCCGGAGGAAAACCCCTGACCTTCTGCGAGTATTTGGCTACTCTTCCACATACGGCGACCGAGTGAAACATCCACTGAGAAATTTTTGAATGTTTTTATTTCCTTTGAGTGGGATTCGAACCCGCGCTGCATCGATGTAAGGTCTATTTTTTTTTTTTGAGAGAAAAACGGTTTATTCACAGTTTAACATACAGGTCAATACATTGTTATTTTGGTTCATATGGCAGCATAAATAAAATATACTATCACAGATAAAACGCTGCCGTCAAAAACATAAATCTTACATTATACAATATTCTGACATTATAGTTTCGCTATTAACTATATCAAGTATTTAATCTTTTCATTTTGAACTTTACAGAATACATTTCCTTTGCACCATGATTTACAAAAGTCAGTTTTGTTTAGACGGTAAAAGTCAACAGCTATTCTCGTTTTTATCATGACTTTAGCTGACCTTATGATAGAACCTGCATCTTCTGATTGATTATTAAACACAATGTTGTTTCTAGCGCACCATAAACAAAATTGAATCACATTTAATAAGTACACAGCCATAAAGGTGCCTTCTTTAGACAGACCAGTAGGAAATCTCCTAAATAACAGTGCGTTCTGATTTAATGCTGGTAAAAAACCAACGTACAATAGGAAAAATCTGTCAAAAACATTAAAAACTTCCCTTACAATTTTGCATTCCACAAACAGATGGATTTGCGTTTCGGATGCGCTACAAAAACAGCATAAATCGTCAGTCACAATGTTTCTTCTCAATAATCTCTCTTTCACGGGCAAAATATCATGAGTTAACTTATAACAAAAATTGATTAAATTATGGTCGCTAAACGGATTAAAAACTAAATTCCATATAGAGGGCCAATCGAAATCAGGAAACTTGGACATAATTCTCGGTGAAATAACAATTTGCTTAAGAAATTCATTGTACATGTATTTAGTGCTATACATAATTGGTGGTAACTGTTGTCCCGAATAAAACTCTCTCCAAGATGCTAATACAAATCTATAGAATGGTGGTAAATTTTGACAATGTGGGATATTTGGTCTAGCAAATTTAGGACAAATGTTTCTCAACGAGAGTCCTAGCCAATATATAGCAAAATACGACCAATCTGCAGTAGAACCATAAACTAGCTTAAGTAAGTGCTTTACAGCAAACGCTTTACATTTGCATTCGATGTTTTGAATGTTAAGTCCTCCTGAATCATGTTTATTGTACAAAACATTTATTTTTAATGATTCAGGTTTTTCGTCCCAAAGAAATCTAAATACTGCCTGGGTGCATTTCTTTACACAATTTGGCGAAAGAAAAATGCATTGCGCGACAAACCACAGGGAACACAAGGCAACAGAATTAATTAAGACCGCTTTGCCCCGCAGAGATAGATATCTTCCCTTCCAGGCCTTAACATTATTGGTTATCTTATTAAACACATTGTCGGAATTAAGTTGTGACTGATTGTCACCAAAATGTACACCGCATATTTTAACATTTTGTGAGACATTAATGCCCACATCAGAAGCCGAATTCCCGTTCCATTTACCCAGAGGCAGAAGGTTACTCTTTGCTACATTGAGTTTAGAACCAGATGCTTTAGAAAACATTTCAGCCAATTCAACTACCGGTTTAACACTTTCTTCCACTGACAATATTACGGTAGTGTCATCTGCATAAGCAGTAACCTTTGCCTCCCTGGTGGTTCCGGGCATTCTAACTCCCGTAATTGACTTAGAGTTTCTTAATGCTTGTATAAATGGTTCTAAAGTCAGTATGTACAAAAGTGGTGACAAACCACACCCTTGTCTAACACCACGTGACAAAACAAAACGATCTGTCAGATGGCCATTTACAATTACTCGACTATTGATATCATTATACAACAACTTAACCCATTTAATAAAATCAGACCCAAAATTGTATTTCTCTAAACACTTCAGTAAAAAATCCCAATCAACCCTATCAAAAGCCTTTTCCTGATCTAGGCTGAAAAAACAAGCTTTTAAATCTTTCTGTTCAACGTAGTCAAACACATAACGTAACAAATGTAGATTATCATAAATACTGCGTCCGGGGACGCCACATGTTTGGCTACTTTGAACGATGGAATCAATCACACTCTTAAGTCGGTTGCATAACGCTTTAGATACTATTTTATAGTCCACATTCAGTAAACTGATTGGACGCCAACTTTTTATACACTCAGCGTTATCAGCATCCTTACATAAAAGTGTGATTAATCCCGACCGTTGTGACTCACTCATCTTCCCTGTGGAAAAACAATTATTTATCACCTTAGTGTAGGTCTCACCTATAATGGGCCAATATCTTACATACAAATCGGCCGGTAAGCCATCAATACCTGGTGATCGATACTTGTTCATATTAGCAAGAGAAAAATGGAGCTCTTCAACAGTAAGCTCACCTTCACACATTTCTTTAAAATTTTCATTTAATTCAGGTAGGTCAGATAAAAAAACATCTTGTGTATCGGTAGATAGTGAGTCACATTTAGAGTATAATTGCTCATAATAATCCTTTATACAATTGGAGATATCCGTTTGACATTTATGATCTACAAACTCATTTTTATGACAACTTATTTTTTGTATTTTCTTTTTCCTCCCCCTGCCCACTTCCCTTCTAATAAAATATTTGGTTGACTTTTCACCCTGGTCAAAATGAACTGCCTTTGCCCGTATTATGCTGCCCTTTCTAGTTTCAGTTTGCAATGCTAAAATGTTCTTTTTAGTATCTTTAATAGCTTCTGAGTTGGTCACTGGGTCAGACATTAGGTCACATAAGTCTTTCTCAAAACCACTTAACTGAGCCCGCCTGGTGCGTGCCCTTACAGTACAATAGTCCTTAATCGTTTCTTTACACTCGGCTTTGAACCCGTCCCATGCTTCAATTAACCCAATTCCCTCCCTGCCCATACTAAAGTATTTGTCGTAAACGTTCTGGATAGAAGCAAATAAATCATCATTGTTTAATACAGAAACATTGCATTTCCAGTAAAAAGGACCCCAACTAATAACATTATCAAAGGCAACAACAACATACAAACAAGAGTGATCAGAAAATGCAACAGGTATAAAATCACAAGTTAAGACATGCGAGGAAATACAAGAGGGTAGATAAAATCTGTCTAGACGGCTAGCCGTCTGACCTCTAGACCAAGAAAACATTTTTTTATTTGGGTGTAGTTTTCTGAAAATATCAGTGACATTGAATTCATTTTTTAGAACATTCATTTCATCAATACCATAATTTTGTGAAGAACTCGAACCATACTTATCTAAAGTGACATTTTCTACAAAGTTAAAATCCCCGCCTAAAATAGGCAGATCGCTTCCAATCATCAAATTATCCAGTGAGGAAATGAAAGCTCTTCGTTCAGTTGTTCCATTTGGAGCATAAATACATACGAGATTAACAGCCGTATTGTTTATATCGGCTTTGGTGGAAATAAACCTGCCATATGGACATCTTGTCACATTTTTAATTTTACAATCAACAGTGTAGCGTATTACAACTCCCACCCCACAGCTTTTATTTGTCCCATACGCCCATCTACAATACCCCGGTATATCTAATTTGTTTGTATCATTGTAACATTGGAAGTGTGTCTCCTGCAGGAACAAAATATCAATATTGTTATCAAAAATAAATTGTTTAACAAAAGCTTGTTTGTCATTACTACGAAGGCCATTAACATTCAATGAAGCAATTCGAGTTAAGTTAGCAGACATAAGGAAAAGAAAAGTAAACAAGGCGTACATACCCATGAATATAGCGTTTGATTGAATGGTCAATACTTAGTCCTTGTTCAGTCGCCGTCTATTCTTAGAGGCAAACGACTTTTTCTTTCTGTACTCCAGGAGCATTGCGGAGGAATAGGTGTCATCGCCTGTAATGGAAGTCCCATCATTGGATCGCTGTCAGGAATGGAATCGTCCCGGTTATCGTCGGTCTGTTGTCGGTGGTCTGGTTCTTCTATCTTAGCCTTCTTCTGCTTGATGGGGTCCGGGGACCGTGTGTGGTGGATTTCTGCCTCTACGATAACGAGAGAAGTCTCCTCTCTGGGATCATTCATTGGTGCACTTTGAGCAGTGGTCGGGGGATCAAAATAATCTATATTGGACGGAGAGTCAATTTGCGGAGTGGCCGGTTGAGGTACAGGTTCGTTGATTTCCGGGATATCAGGGTTTGGATGAATATTTGGGGGTTCTGAATTTTCGCCAGTATGCTGGGGTTCGATCTCGGCAGATTTGTCTAGATCGTCACAGGACATCTCATTATCATCACTTTCATCAGATGACTGGCTAGAGTTACAAACATCTATTTCACTGGTATTGTCACTCTCATGGCCAATGGTCTGTGGGTTCGTACCCGGTCTGAGGGGGCCACGCTTAACACGGGCCGCATATGAAGAAACCCGTGAGCAACAGTCACGCACTGTATGAAGTGAAGAGTGACATACTCTACAATCAGCATCGCAGTTTACTTCAGTATGTGGATTTTCGTGTTTTGAATATCCATCACAGTTGTCACACCAAGTTGCTTTTTTTATTTGAAGGGCTGCCCACATTTTCGACATTCGAATTTTTGACCGGGATAGGTAAACATAATTATGTCACCACCAATGTTACCAAAATTTGGAACATAACGAGTCTTATGGTAGCGAAACCTATATACTCTAATACCAGTTCTTACATTAGCCAATCTCGGGTTAGAGCACTTCGGCTTAATCACAGAAACACACTCGCCGTAATCCTTTAGCGCCGCTAAGATTACATTGTCAGACAAATCTTCGGGTGCCCAGTGAGCCGTCAGGTTTAAAAAATATGAAGAGGCAGGTGTGAGGCTCCATGCAGCTCCTAACACATTCAGTGTACCTTTCTCTACTAGGGCGTCGTGGCCAGCTTTAGTGTTGAGTCGTACCTATTCAGTACCTATATCAATCAGTCCAAAGCAGAAACAAAGTCATCCTGCACCGCGGCTGAAAATTTACTAGGCTCACTCGTCGACATGTTTACAGTCAAGCCTTTAAATGTCTTCTCTTCAAGGTTGAAGCATAATGGCCTAGACATCTTCGCTGATAGGGCAAAGCCCTACAGCTTTAAACCGTCAAATTATGCTACAGATATGTCCGTATACCCTATCAAGTGCCACAGTTAAAAAATAGTTGATGAAAACTAACCAAAATCCATTTAGTTCCACTGATTAGTTTAACGTAGTACACAAGTAGTGTTATTCCGAAAAACGAAAACTTCATATTGACTCAATATTTCGACTTTTATTCAGTCATCATCAGGATCAAAGGCATGAAAAACATTTTTTACCATATTGCATTCAACAAATAAATGAACTTGGGTTTCGGAACATGAACAAAATGCGCAAAGATCGTCCGTAACAATATTTCGTCTTAAAAGCCGTTCCTTTACAGGTAAAACGTCATTAACCAACTTAAATGAAAAATTTACCAAGTTCGGTTCTAAAAAAGGGTGAAATACTAAAGTCCATATAGACTGCCACTGAAATCTAGGAAACTTTAACATTATTCTGGGAGGTACTACAACTTTATCTAATAAACATGTATAAATAAATTTGGTGGTATACATCACTCCAGGAAGAGATTGCCCAGAGTCAAACTTTTGCCAGGAGCTTAGAACAAAATTGTAAAAGGGTGGCAATTTCTGGCAATGAGGTGTATTTAGACTTGCTAATTCAGGTTTAACATTTTTTAGAAACAACCCAAGCCAGTATTTGGCAAAATAACTCCAATCAGATTTTGCGCCATAGACTAGTTTCAGCAAATGCTTAATCGCAAATGCTTTTTGTTTACACTCTATATTTTGTATATTTAGGCCACCATTTTTATTATACAGCACATCTCGTTTGATTGGTTCTGGCTTGCCATCCCATAAAAATTTAAAAACAGCTTGAGAACTTTGAGTGACACATTTTATGGGAAGAAAACAACACTGAGCCACAAACCATAAGGAGCAAAGCGCGACAGAGTTGATTAGCACAGATTTTCCTCTTAAAGTTAGATACCTGCCTTTCCACGCTGTTACATGCTTTTTAACATTATTCAATACTTTGACAGAATTCAGCTCTGTCTGATTCTTCCCATAAAATATGCCACAAATCTTAGAACTGTCGGTCACTTTTACACCGGAGTTAACATTTGCTTCCCATTTACCTATTGGCAGCAGAGTACTTTTTTCAAGGTTAAGTTTGGAGCCAGACGCCTGTCCATATTTTTCGGCCAAAGCAACAACACGTTCAACACAAGTTTCCTCAGACAATATTATAGTCGTGTCGTCAGCATATGCTGATACTTTAGCCTCCAGATGTGTTCCAGGCATAAGGACCCCGACAATTTCCTTATTATTTCTAACTGCCTGAATGAAAGGCTCTAGGGTCAATATATATAACAGTGGTGACAAAGAACAGCCTTGCCGGGCACCTCGTGATAGCTGAAAGCTATCAGTGAGGTGACCGTTCACAATTATTTTACTCGAAATGTTGTTGTATAAAAGTCTGACCCATTGACAGAACTCAGGACCAAAATTATAGCGTTGTAAACATGAAAACAAAAATGACCAATCGACCTTATCAAAGGCCTTTTCCTGGTCAAGGTTTAAAAAACAGGCCTTCAAATCTTTTTGTTCAACATAGTCGTAAACATTACGAAACAAATGCAAATTGTCAAGAATACTTCTTCCAGGAATACCACATGTCTGGTTATGTTGTACAATTGTATCAATAACAGTCTTAAGCCTATTGCACAAAGCTTTAGAAATGATCTTAAAATCCACATTTAATAAACTAATTGGACGCCAGTTTTTTATATGTGTGGCGTTGTCTTGGTCTGTACACAACAAGGTAATTATACCAGACCTCTGAGTGGAACTTAAAATACCGCAATCAAAACAAGTGTTAACAACTTTTGTAAACACATTACCAATTATAGACCAGTACTTCACATAAAATTCTGCAGGGAGACCATCACTGCCTGGTGATTTGTGGTGATTCATAGTTTTAGCAGCAAAAAATAGCTCTTCTTGAGAAATCATGCCTTCACATGAATTTTTAAAATCATCACTCAATTGGGGCAAATCAGACAAAAATTCTTCTCTAATGTTTACATCCAAGTCACATTTAGAATACAATTCTTCATAATACTTCCTAATACAGCCTGCAATATCTGCTTGACATTTATGAACAACATTATCTTTTTGGGGACAGTTAATAATTTTTATCATTTTTTTCCTACCTCTGTTTACTTCTTTTCTAATAAAGTATTTTGTGGGTTTTTCTCCCTGGTCTAATTGTACAGCCTTAGCCCTGATGGCAGCACCCTGTCGAGATTCTCTTTGTAAGGTGAGAATTGTTTTCTTAACGTTCTCAATTGCCTCGGCGTTTTTCACAGGGTTAGAATTCAAGGTATTTAATTCTTTTTCAAGTCCAGACAATTGAGAACGTTTTGCAGAGGCTAGCTGTTTTGACTTATTTCTAATAGCTTCTTTGCATTCTGTTTTGAAATTATCCCAAGCTTCGATTAGCTAAAGACCAGCTTTTTCATTATAAAAACAATTTTCAGAAACCCTTTGAATTTCACAAAAAAGACTAGTATCACTTAGAACAGAAACGTTACATTTCCAGTAAAACGGGCCAAGGGTAATAATGTTTTCAAAGGTGAAATCAAAATATACACATGAATGATCGGAAAAAGCAGCGGGGATAACATCACATAAAACAACATTGGAAACAACAGTAGTAGGCAGATAGAACATATCGACTCTGCTAGCGGCTTTACCGCGCGACCAAGTAAAACTTTGTTTATTAGGATATTTTTTTTTTTAAATGTCACAGATATTAAATTCATTTTTCAATTGTTTAATTTCATCAGCTCCATCACTTCTATTTACTTTGCTACCCTCTCTATCTAATTCAACATATTCGACGCAGTTGAAATCCCCGCCTAAAATTAACAACTCACTCCCTGACATTAAGCCATCCAAAGAGGCAATAAATTCTTTTCTGTATTTTGAAACATTTGGTGCATAAACGCATAGCAGATTAACGGCAGTGTTATTAATATTGGCCTTAACAGACACATAACGGCCATACGGGCATCTAACAACTTTATGTATTACACAATCGACTGAATATCTGATGATTACCCCCACCCCACAACTCTTGTTCGATCCATAAGCAAATCTGGAATCGCCAGGTATATTTAAGGTTTTAGAATCATTAAAGCATTGAAAATGCGTCTCCTGTAAAAATACGATGTCAATTTCATTTTCAAATATAAACTGTTTTACAAAATCTTGTTTTTCAGGATTTCGCAAACCATTGACATTTAAAGTTGCTATTCGTACAGAGGACATTACAAAAATGAGAGAATAAAGATTAAACATACCCATTGGAGAAGCAAAAATAGCTGTTCTGAACTGAGCATAAGCTCTAGTCTCTACTAAGACGTCGCCTACCAAGGGTAGACAGTGATTTCTTTTTTCTATATTCTAGCATTGATGTTGAGCAGTCATCAGAAGGAATCGGAGTCATCTGTGAATAGTGTTCAGTAACCAAGGGTCTGTTGTTATCGAAATCATCTAATGGCAAAACTTTCTCCTGACTGTTGGGGGTTCGATCCTAGAGTTTTGCTTCTTCTGCTTTACCGGTTCCGGAGAGTGATCACAGTGCACTTCTGCACGGACCAATAATTCATTTTCATCACATTTGTCTTCCTCGTCATGGATTTCCATACCTATGTCAGTGTCCACGGGTTCTAATTCTGGGTTAGCGTCTGTTTGAAGATCAATTCCGTCGTCGTCATCGGTTTCAGTAGAGTTGTTACACACATCAATCGATTGATCATCATCTGATAGTTCGGGATTAGAAGAATAGGCCTGGGAGTTCGGGCGAGAGGCGCCACCTTTTACTCGTTCAGCATAAGAGGACGTACGTGTACAGCATTCATGAATAGTGTGCTGATCAGACTTGCACACAATGCACGGTTCGGTGCATTCAGATACACTGTGAGGATGTTCATGTTTTGAGAAGCCGCCACAGTTCTCACACCATTTTGATCTACATTCATGGGCCTTATGGGCGCTTTGCCCACATTTTCGACACTCGTACCTTTGCCCGGGATAGTTGAACATTATGACGTCACCACCAAAGTAACAAAAGTTCGGAACATATCGGATTTTGTGACATCGAAACCGATACACTCGGATTCCGGTAAATACATGGGACAATTTAGGGTCAGAAAATTTGGGCTTGATTACAGAGACACAGTCTCCATAAGGCTTTAAGACTTGAGCCAAGGCGTCATCTGATACGTCACTGGGCACCCAGTGAGCCGTTAGATTCATAAATATTGCCGATGCGGGAGAAAAATTCCAAGTAGTACCGTCGATTTCTAAAGTTGCAGCATTAACAACAGAATCGTGTGCTACCTGACTTTTCATTGTAAGGTAAAATGCTTTTTTTAAAATAATTTTTTTGAAAACAATAAAGATCCTTCTTGACATCCATAACTCTTTCCAATGAAGACACTAGGTCCCTCTGGACCGCCGTAGAAAATTGACCTAGGTCGCTGGTTGACATTACCACAGTCAAAGCATTAGGTAACCTGTTTGGTGGGCTGTACACAAATGGCCTAGACATAATCACACAATATGGGCTTTGCCCTTCAACAATTCAGTTCCTAATTAGTGTCAGATGACACCATACACAGTAACGAGATAAATGTCACAAAAATGGAGAGAAAAAACTGACCATGAACAGCGATGTCATCGGATTGCTGGAAGCTCTATCGAACACGTCTTTACTGTTCGACAAACAAGATGGGCGATCCAGATGGTCAGAAAATGACCAGAAAAAAAAGTTTCCAGAGTAGTGGATATTTTGAAGACAATATGAACGTAAGAACACTTTTTAAGTATGAAGCAAACGAAAAAAAAAGGAAGTGAAACAAAAGGCACCAGGGGGAGTCGAACCCTCGACCTCCTGTTTACTAGACAGGCGCTCTAACCAACTGAGCTATGGCGCCAGCCGTTCATGCCAGAGTTACATTAAGTAGAGATCAGGAAATACAGCTTGTTTTGCGGTCATATTAACGTTTCTTTCAATGGCTATTTACCTAAGTATCGTCAATTTTTTTTCAGTTCAATTCCAAGTCTTGCAATTCTTTGATCTCAAGCACAAATCAATTTCCAACATTATCACACAAAATGGCTCAGGAGTTTGAATTGATTCATTTATTGGCGTTTCTTTACTCCGCACTCCAGATTAGTAGTACACTTATAGGTTACATAACACAGTTTCTTTTCCCATTTGAGGTAATGTTAACGTTTTGATTTGTGGCTAGTAACCAAAATCTCGTTAAGACTTTTCTTTACCATTTTCAAATAGATCAACAAATGAGAAATCCTTTACAACCAAATCAAGTTGACATAATACATGCCGGTTTCAAGCTACACACAATTTAACATGGGTACCGCCATTTTGACAGTTTTAGGCTTACTGATTCTAAGCCAAACTTTGGTATTTTCTAAATTGGGTGAACATTAAAAAAACACACACAAAAATCTGTTATCAGGCATTGATTGAAAGCTTAAAGTATGTACAGTAGACCGGCGTTAGTTTCATTCCAATTTTCAAATAACCCAGATACCAAACTATCACTATGTAAGCCACCTCCTAGCTCTAGCATACCCGAAATCAATTTTCATTGGCTGAGAAAACACAAACTGGGTGTTGTGACCTATATGGCGGAGTTGGCAGGTTTAGTAGGGGAGGAAGCCGGGCTAACTGCCCGGAGAAAACCGCCCGACCTTCTGCGAGTACTTGGCTACTGTTCCACATACGGCGACCGAGTCATATTAACGTTTCTTTTAAATTCTATTTACATAAGTCTCGTCAATTTTTTTTCAGTTACATTTCCAAGTCTTGCAATTCTTTGATCTCAAGCACAAATCAATTTCCAACATTATCACACAAAATGGCTCAAGAATTTGAATGTATTGATTTATTGGCGTTTCTTTACTCCGCACTCCAGATTAGTACATTTAATTGGCGGCGTTGCCAGGTTTAGTAGGAGAGGAAGCCGGGCTCATTGCCCGGAGGAAATCCCCGACCTTCGACGAGTACCTCGCAACTCTTCCACATACGGCGACCGAGTGAAAGATCCACTCAGAAATTTTTGAATGTTTTTATTTCCTTTGAGTGGAATTCGAAATGAATGAGACCCTTGTCATACAGCAATAGAAAAGAGTAAAAGGCGCCAGGGGAAGTCGAACCTTCGACCTCCTGTTTACTAGACAGGCGCTCTAACCAACTGAGCTATGGCGCCGCTCTTAATATTTGGACCATCCACATTTTCTGACCATCTGTAATGGATGGACAAATCACCGAAGAAATTTACAGACAGCATCTGATTCAAATTTGAAGCGCGGATATAATTTTATTTACATAGCTGAACAAGTGATACGGGCCAACCTGCAGCTAGTGCCTCTCACAGGCCCAGTGACACCATATCACTCAATGCACTGTCGCCTGAATCCCACATCGGCGGTAAATTCAACCAACGGCTGGTCTAAGCCATGATGCAATCTTTTCTATGTAAAATAATTCCAGCGGACCAGAAAAAAAGTTTCCCGAGTAGTGGATATTTTGAAGACAATTTGAACGTAAGAAAACTTTTTAAGTACGAACCGAACGAAAAAAAGTTAAGTGAAACAAAAGGCACCAGGCGGAGTCGAACCCTCGACCTCCTGTTTACTAGACAGGCGCTCTAACCAACTGAGCTATGGCGCCAGTCGTGCCTGCTATTGTTACATTAGTTTGAAATCAGGAAATACAGTTTATCTTGCGGTCATGTTAACGTTTCTTTTAAGAGTTATTTACCTAAATCTCGTCAATTTTTTTCAGTTACATTTCCAAATAGGCTGGTCTATGGGAAATTAAAAACACACAAGAAAAAGGTACATCGTGTATGCCGATTTTCTGCACTCCTGCAAAGATATCTACCCCAATTCTGAGAGTTGAGAACTCACTGATTCATAGAAAAGCAGTGGTATTTTGAAAAAATATTTAAAATTAACTTGTCCAACCTGTGTGTTTAGTCAATGTTTATTTCACGCCAAAAGGACATGCAGTGGATTCGTCCTGCAGTTGTTTCAGATTGCAAATCCACTTTCTTTTGTGAAGAAATCATGGTGTTTGATTTTATCGCATGCAAACCGCTTCGTTTTTACCTCTTGTTCCAGTCACTATTTTCCAAACAATAATACTAACCAAAGTTTTGCAATTCATTTTTCACCGGCGTCCCGAGCCGCAGTGTCACAAGCCTCGGTGTGCTGTGAACGACGCAGCCATTTGAGGCTTACAGTCTGTGACGCAGCCATGACCGCAAGCATCACAACTTTACTGTTCACCCGCACATCGATGCGCAGCCATATTCAGAGCACAGTGGTTTATAAATGGCGCCGGTAAATACGGCGCCGATTAGAGTGTTAAGCCTAGCGCAGACGAGAGGCGCCGGCTGAGCTACAAGGCACGCGTGGCCAAGGGAGCAGCTACAAATTTCAGCGCAGACGATGAGCTCTCGGCTGAGGCCAGTTCCTTGTCACCCAAGTTCACTGACCTGCACAAGTGTCACTACCCGTGTTACGTAGGCTGATATTCTAAAGTGGTCACATGATTGAATAAGTACGCGCGATTGGACTATCCCTCCTCTCAGCTCGGCCGGCAGCTTACGTTGTGCGCACACGGTGAGATTCTTGCCACGAGAGGCAGAAAATATCAAACATGCTATATACTTTCCTCTCCGCCTCGAGAGGCGAAAATCTCATCAAAATTTACGCGCACACGGGGGAAACAGCTTAGCTCCCAGCCACGAGTGACCGGCAGCTCAGCCGGCGCCTCTCGTGTGCGCTAGGCTTTAGACCGCAAGTGCAGTGTGCGCCCGGCTTTATGTAGTTGAAGTCCAACTAAACGCAAGGTCAAAGAGGAACAGTCGCGAACTTTTCCGCGACAGTCGAGTTGTGATTGATTGATTGTTTGGTGTTTTACGCGCGCTCAAGATTATTTCACTTATATGGCGGCGTTGCCAGTTTTATTGTGGGAGGAAACCGGGCTCTATGCCCGGAGGAAACCCACGACCTTCCGTTGGTAACTGGCAACCATCCCACATAGGGTCGAGTTGTGAAGAAATCATGGTGTTTGATTTTATCGCATGCAACCCGCTTCGTTTTTACCTCTTGTTCCAGTCACTATTTTCCAAACAATAATACTAAACAAAGTTTTGCAATTCTTTGATCTCAAGCACAAATCAATTTCCAACATTATCACACAATATAACTGAAGAATTTAAATTGATTGATTGATGGATTGATTGATTGGCGTTTATTTACTCCGCACTCCAGATTAGTACTTTTGTATGGTGGCGTCTCCAAGTTTATTGAGAGAGGAAACCGGTCTCATTGCCCGGAGGGATTCGAACCATCGCCGCATTGATGGAAGTTATGTGTGGGACTGAGGGGTGATCACTCTAACCTCTAGGCCAACGAGAATTTGAATTTTTTTTTTCTTTTGAAAATCCTAGAATTTGAATTAAACCCTTGTATTACAACAGAAGAAAAGAGTGAAAAGGCGTCAGGAGGAGTCGAACCCACGACCTCCTGTTTACTAGACAGGCGCCCTTACCAACTGAGCTATGGCGCCGCTGTTAATATTTGGACCATCCGGCATCAGTAGGCAATTAATTTTCCATTTGCCGTAATGTTACGGTTTGGCTCTGTCACTCGGTTAGAAACATTCGCCCAGCTAAAAGCCTTGTGGAAACTCGGAACCACCCTAGACGAGTCTACAGTTATGAGAAGTCCCACTAAAGAATGCCCAAAGATATGGATCGAAATCTAGGAACTTAATTTCCTCCCGAAAATGGGCTAGTCCTAATTGTCCACTGCTGCCATCCACATTTTCTGACCATCTGTAATGGCTAGACAAATCCCCGAAGAAATTTACAGACAGCATCTGGTTGAAATTTGAAGCGCTGATATAATTTTATTAACGCAGCTCAACAAGTGACTGGGACCAAACTGCAGCTAGTACCTCTACCTGTGTTACGTAACATTTTAAATGGTCACATGTTTAAATAGGCACACGCGATTGCCCTTTACCTCCTCTTAGCTCAGCTGGCAACTCACGTTGCGCGCCAATCTGACTAAAGTCGAGATGCTTATTGAAAGCATATTTTCAATAAGCATCTCGACTTTAGTCAGATTGGTTGCGCGCACACGGTGAGATTCTTGCCACGCGAGGCATAAAATATTAAATGTGCTAGATATTTTCCTCACCTCCTCAAAAACCGAAAATCTTACCAAAATTTACGCGCTCACGGGGGAAACAGCTTAGCTCTCAGCTACGCGTGACCGGCAGCTCAGCTTTACTCATTACACTTAATGCTATAGCCCTATGTGGAAAAGATGACAGGTAGGCCTACTCGCTTAATGTTCCCAACCACTTAAGCTGGCAGCGGCACAATATAATTCAAATAATCTTGAGTACAAACAACTTAAAATTGAAAAGTCGCTTGTGTCGTCAAATTACGGAAGGATAACTTAAAATCATGAGATAGGCCTAATTATTACGTGTAGTTTTTTTATTTGAGGTTTAATATATATACTAGTTGATACCAAAGGCCTATGCTTAAAGGATATATGAACAAGATTTAAAGCTGGTTTGTGCTTGTTTATTAACTAAATATATATTTGAAAATTATCAGTTGAAACGAAACAACCTTCGCGTTAGTTCCCTGGTAGTCAAAAAACGAACGGGGAGGAAATATGCATATTTTCCGTATTTTTCGTAACTGCTCGGAAAAATGACGTCATACACGACCTTCGATGTGTACAAACTGCCACGAAGACGTACTGAGACAACAGAAATCGTTTATTACGTCATCGCTGTGAGGGTACGTACACAAGGGAGGTCGTGTTTGACGTCATAAGACTCTGAGATAATTAACTTTCGTAAGCATTGTAGATCGGTAAACGTAGCTTGAATTTTGTATGTTCTGCGACCGAAATTTAATTTTCTTTTTGGTCAGACTTTTAAAGTACATGTTCTACAATACACCTAACGCAAATTAGAGAATTTTTCCAAAAGCTGTTCATAAATCCTTTAATGAGCATTTTTTCTGAAATATACTACAGCGATTCGATCATACTGTTATAACCCTGGAATGGCGCTGATTAAGTCTTTTTGTAACTTTGCCGTATAAATTGTCGAATATTTTTATGTTTTTCATAGGCCCATCATTTCGAAATATTAGCAATTAACTATGCATGCATTCGAAGAAAATTACCGACTGTAAACTGTCACTGACGACCATTTTTTGCATCTTGGAATCATTTTCAAAACACACTCGCTTCTTTTTATTGAGGATTTTTTCATTGATTGATTGATGTTTTACGCCGCATTCAAGATTATTTAACTTATATGGCGGCGTTGCCAGCTTTAGTGTGGAGGTGTGGGGGAGGGGGGCGGGCGGGTTTTTTGCCGGACGGCGATTGAGCGAAAATCCACTCCGACATTTTTTCCATTTTTGTTCGGTCTGATTTTTTTTATCTTCGAAGTTTGTGGAACTAAGCCCGGGGAAATCGCCTGTGTCACTACCCTTTTAATATAAAGACCCTTTTAATATAAATGTGACTCCCGGTGTTATGTAATATTCTAAGTGATCATGTGTTTCAATAGGATCACACGATTGGCCTTTCCCTCCTCTCAGCTCAGCTGGCAGCTCACGTTGTACGCAAACGGTGAGATTCTTGCAACGCGAGGCAGAAAATATTAAACATGCTAGATACTTTCCTCACCGCCTCAAGAGGCGAAAATCTCACAGAAATTTACGCGCACACGAGGGAAACAGCTTAGCTCTCAGCCACGCGTGGCCGGCAGCTCAGCCGGCGCCTCTCGTGTGCGCTAAGCTTTAGACTTGCCTCAATACACTTTTGAACAACTCAGTCCAAGACATTTTTGTGAACTTATCGAATAAAAAACAACTGATTATACTCAATTTTAAGTAAACAGGCTGCGGATGGTGATAAATTCGTGATATGATTCCCTTGCGATGGAATACTGGTTGATATTTGGTGTCTGACAGACCAAATATCTAACCGTATACCCACGCAAGGGTACCATATAACTGATAATATACGTGGAATGGATGCCATTAATATGAATTGATTTTGAAATTTTAATCCGAGATGGTGGACGTCACGCGCTCGCATCTTTTAGTAATGGTAGTGCTTTCAGAACATCCGATCCAAACCAGCCAATGAGACGTGTCCATTCCACGTATATTGTCAAATCGTTAAAAGATTTAAGAAAACGCTTGTTCGTCAAATCACGGAAAGATATCGTGAAAGCATGAGAAAGGCTAGTTGGAGATCTCCGAACTCCGTGGCCTAAGTATATTGATGATGGTTGACCACCCATCATCAATATACTTTGGTCACAGAGTTTGGAGATCTCCAACCAGAGAAAGGCTTAATTATTGCATGTATTAATTTATTTGGGATTTAATATATGTCTATTTTAATGATGTAATATATTTTGCAATAACCCGATGAGCATTTTTATGAAATACTACTTATCGCTTCGATGTTTTTAAAGTGAGAAAAGTACGAGCCTGGACTTTTTATTCTGTGTGTGTTTCACACGATATATTGACAGTTTATTATTCAGGTTTAATGTTTCTATTTGTTTACTTTTAATTCGGTAAGAATCCCGGGTTACAACACCATAGCTAATTCTCGTGACTGGATACAGGCCCAGATATTTTTGTATCTTTTTTTTTTTAATTTTTTTTTTCTGGCCCCCTGTATTTTTTTCTGGGCATTTTTTTGTATAAGTTATGAAAGGACAGGGGCTGAATTTCTGTCTTATCATGTTTTAGAAGTGGAATGAGACCATTTTAGGTGGACTGAATAATTGGGTTCAACTAAAGTTAGGGAGGTGTTGTGAGTACAGAAATTAACACTACCGCAAATAGGAAATCAAATTGTGGCATGCTGCCAACTCAATCGGCACACATCAGCGTAATGGCAGCCTCCATAATTAAACCAGAAATCGGAGGGCAACATGTTTTTTTCCATCCTACGGTAGAGTACTCAAAATCTCATTCTGTCAATTTTATACTCGTGCTAGTCTAAGAACGATTAAAAAATAAGACGCCGAGGCTGTGTTTTTACCATTGATTTTGACAACATCGAAGTATATCCACGAGATATAAATATTTTTATTTACTGTCAACTGTCAAAAACGCAACTGATTGCTTCCGATTTATACTTTGGTGTGTTTCACACAAAAGATAAAAACAAAACGTCAAGGTAACAACATAACGCGGATCAACATAAACGCTTATGTTAAATGAACGGCTAGTTATACCTGTACCATCCTTTCTCGCGTGATCTTGTGGGATTTGAGCCAAATTCCAAAAGGGGCTTATTAGCTTTCTCCTCTGATAAGTTTAGTGGAAGCCAGGTAAAGATAAACTTGCTCTGAAAAGGGACAATATGTCGGACTGAAGGACACCGATGTTCCCTGCCCGTGTGTTCCAGTGTTTATATACTTAGCGCCATTAAAAACGCACCACCCAAAGAATGTAAAATATTTTGAGAAATGTAAAGTGTAAAATATTGTAAGTACTCTTAAATTGAAGAACAAGGCATTGGTCACAATGAGACAAAGAATTGACAATATATGTGAATCCCTGGTGACTTTTATTCCTTGCAAACAAATCGTTGATACATAAATTGAAGGTGTCATCATTCAATAATGGGTATGTCCACATCGGGCATCTACGCAAGCAGTACATCTGCGACGCAAGGACCTGATGAGTGTGGCTATTCTGTGCTGTGGGATCCGGTCCCACTCTTCCTGCACTACCTGGACCAACTCACGTCGGTTGCGTGGCCTGGGTTGACGTTATGCAACGGCATTCCTAAGCTGATCCCACAAGTGCTCTATGGGGGAGTAAGCTGGCCATTCCATGATGTTCACATTATTCTGTTGCAAGAAGTCTTGTGTCAACCTTGCAGAGTGTGGGCTCTGATGATTTAGAGCCCATCGTGAACGGTTTTGGCGTGCGGCGGGTGTCAATATGGGCCCTCGGTAGGGGATGCGTGCATGCATCTGTATCTATTGGAGACGGCGTCGGATGGTGCTGAGGCTTATTCTGGGCCTTCCAATTCCCACTGTCTCACGGGCAGTCTGTGTCGCGGTGCGAAATCGGTCACGTGTGTGCAACAAACCGATGTACCGATCCTGGGGGGCTGTAGTGACTCTTGGCTGACCAGGGCTCAGTCGGCAACATTGCCAGTTTCATGTTCCCTGATTCTGAGGCGACTAATTGTGGAGGGATGACACTGCATGTGCCGTCCTACGGCGGCACAACTGAGACCCGCCTGTAACATGCCAATGGCACGTTCCCTTTGTTGTGTCGTAAGTCGGGGCATGGTAACGTTTTCTGATTTATTTTTTTTTCGTCTTTATGCTGAGCTTCATGTAAAGTGTTGAACCCACGACAAATGAGCCCTGAAAGCAGTTCTCAGTGACGGTGAAACACTCAATGGACGTTATTAGGAAATGTTCCCTAATGTTCACGACAGGCGCGTCGGGAACACCACAGGTTTTCCAGTTATTGCAACTCAACTCGAACTAACAATAAACAACAAAACGTAAATGGCCAATAGCCTTACTGGGGTAGAAACATAAAATTCAACCGTGCGTTTTTAATGGCGCTAATTATAAATATATATTAGGGAAAATCGTCTTGTCTAAAATAACCATGGAGACAAGTTTCTAATTGTGTTAAAAAGAGGTATATCATAAATATATATATATGTAAGAAAGGATCAAATGTTATAACGTTATTCAACTGTATACGACTGTTGCAATTGAAATAAGGAGAAATAAATCTAAAAGTTAATAAAGAGGTATGAGATACCAACTTTTTTTTTCTCTAAAATTCAAATTGTGAAGAGAAGTTCAGCATTTGAAGTGCCTTAAAACTATAGGGATGACCCGTACGATCTAAAAGTTAATAAAGGGGCATGAGATACCAACTTTTTTTCTCTCTAAAATTAAAATTGTGAAGAGAATTTCAGCATTTGAAGGGCCTTAAAACTATAAGGATGACCCGTGCGAAAGGAAGACGTTTTGAGGGTTTGGCTGCTTATAAAGGTAGCTAAACATATTAGCGGAAAGCTCCACTTTTTTACTTACATGTAACAAAACAACGGACTATCAGCTAACGGCACACTAGCCCCCGTAGCATTTCTGATATTTGTAAAGAATTAAGCAAATTTATCTGAGGTAACTACAATAGTAAAATCCTCAAAATTAATCACGGGACACAAAAAGTATGTCCAGTTATGTTTTAAAAGTGTAAATGGTGATGTAAAGGCCTACCTAGAACTGAAGTCTGAACATCAGCATTTATCATAAGCTCTATGTTTAATTCCACAAATTTCGGAACTTTTTTGTTTTGAATTTACGGTCTTGAATTTGTCAGACGGCCTTCCTTGACGGGCGATTTAGAATTTGCAGAAACCAATTGTATTTGGTGGTGAAAGCCATGTGGCCTATCGATGCTGAAAAAAGGGCCCAATCTTATGCTTAAGGAATTCATCTATCCGCAAAGCTTTCTCATCGATACCACGAGGTCAATTAAAGACTATGGTTGTATTTTAATAATGATTGGTCCCATCGAATCGAAAACCGCCTTCTGCGAACGGCCTGATAACTTCACGGACGTGAAAAAAAAAGTTTAATATTTTAATATTAACAAATACATGTGCTTGAACAATTTCAAATGGTATGACCCAACATCCATATCGACGCATGACGTATTATTGCTAATGTGGCGTAGATCATTAAACAGATATACGTTACTAGCAGTGACAGATAAGTTAACATGATAAGTTAACAGGGTAGCTTACAGAAGTGATCCAATAAGTATATGCGCTGGTAGACGTTTACAAGTTATTTATTAGAGCTTTTGGTAGAAGACGCCTGTAGTAGGTAAATTGGTGATTTACGCCACAAGTATATCATCACACTTTTCATTACGGATTGATTTTTTTCACTTTTTACGGATCTTCCGGCAATGGAGTAAAAAACCCACAGAGTAGTCACAAAAGTTTTCAGCCTTTTTCTTTTTGGACAGAGTAGGATTCGATTGATTGATGTTTTACGCTGCACTCAGGATTATTTCAATTATATGGCGGCGTTGACAGGTTTAGTTGGGGAGGAGACCGGACTCGTTGCCCGGAGGACCCCCCCCCCCCCCCCCCGACTTTCGGCGAGTACTTGGCAGCTGAGAAAACCCTCTAATGTTAACTTGGTACCTGGCAACACATCCACAAGCTGAAGAAAACCACATGCAAGGAAATCAGGCTCATTGCCCGGAGGAAACCTCCGACCTTCGACGAGTACCTGGCAACTCTCCCAAAGAGTTGAAAATGATGAAAATCCATTCAGAAATTTTTTAATTTTTATTTGGTTTGAGTGGATTCGAACCCATGGATGGAAAGTCTGTGTGGGACTGAGGGACGATTACACCAACCCACCCGACCACTGAGGTCGAGTAGGATTCAAACCTCTAAACCCACCGACGATATATAGAACTGAGAGACGAATACCCTGTCTTCATACTATGGACATATTAAATAGCAAAATAGTTTCTTTTTTTTCAAGATTTATTATAACAAGCATTTGTTTATCAGACATTTTTATATTTTCCTTTCAACTGCATAATTAATGCAGGATTAACTCAGAGAATTCAAACATAAATAAATTTGAAACACAACAGTTTTAGTGTTCATAAATTTATATATATATATATATAAACAACCATGTTTTATTATCAGTTTGAAGAAATGTGATAAATAAATTCAGGACTACAGATGATGGACTGAACTGTTCCATACCTCTACATGTAAGTAATAGATTTGCCTGATGCATGACAAGATCTTTGGCTTGTTCCTTGTCCGCAGGAAGCCCTAATTCAATAATATCAAATGTCTACCTCCTTATTTATGTTTGGATATTTATTGGTCGCTACCTGATGGACGACTTATAAATGTAACAATAAATGTAACAGTACAAGGCAACTATTCCACACAGGGATATCTACTGAAAATCTCGGGGGCCTCCGTGGCTCAGTAAGTAGAGCGTTGGACGCTCAATCCAAACAGCCTTCCACCAATGGGCCGCGGGTTCGAATCCCACTCAGTCCAAAAATTGGAAAATGTTCTGACTGGGTTTTCACTCGAACGACCTATGTGGGATTGTTGCCAGTTACCAACGGAAGGTCATGGGTTTCCCCCAGGCATAGAGCCCGGTTTCCTCCCACAATAAAACTGGCAACGCCGCCATATAAGTGAAATAATCTTGAGTGCGGCGTAAAACACCAATCAATCAATCAATCTACTGAAAATCCCAGTAATCCTAGTTTTTTAATTTGGATTGTATCACACATATTGCCAGGTTAAGTGCAGGGGGGGGGGACTGAGCTTTTTGCCGATAGGAAACCCCCGCCCTTCGGTGAGAACCTGGCAGCTCTTCCACGTAGGGTGATCAAGTGAAAAATACATTTTTAGATTTGGTCCGAGTAGGATTAAAACCCGCGCTGCATCAATAGAAGGACTATCACTCTGAGCCGCCCAGCTTAATTTTTCATACTCCAAGTGATGATCTGGAAGTTTGCATGTTGTTTTTAACGCCATGTGCCAGGTTATGGCACCAATCCCAAATGAGGGATGTCAACCAAAGGAAAGAATAATCACAAACATAAAGAGAATATTGTTAAACTCACTTTTTAAAACAAATTAGACAAAAAACTAATTAAACTTATACAAAAGTTAACATTGAACATGAAATAATTGTTTTTCATGACAATTTGAAGATGTAAGACTTACTTTCAAAATAGGGTAACAAAAATCTAGCATGAACAAAAATACCAACAAAGATTGGAATAGAAAAAATGTTATCCTACACAGACTCAAAGCTGGCCTGTCAGAGTTGGAACCAAAAATCAGGACAGCATGGATTTTTTGGAGAAAAAAAAGTAATATATTCTGGTGACTTATTACATTTTAGGGCAAACCCCTGAAAAAAAATATACCATAACCCTCTTTAAGTTCAGAAATTGAGATTTCAACAATTTAGTCATCCAGTTTGGGGTGCAGAATTTCTCTTTTGGTCACAACACCCAGTTTGTATTTTCTCAGCCAATGAAAATTGATTTCGGGTATGCTAGAGCTAGGAGGTGGCTTACATAGTGATAGTTTGGTATCTGGGTTATTTGAATATTGGATTGAAACTAACACAGGTCTACTGTATACACTTTAGGCTTTCAATCAATGTCTGATAACAGATTTTTGTGTGTGTTTTTTAATGTTCACCCAATTTTGGCTTACCATATTTCTTCTAAATATTCAGCCATTCTAATGGCCTAAATTTTCCATTGAGTAAGACAAAAATGGAGTCGTGGGGTTGTGTTTAAGGATAACCATTTTTACACACTGCACGGAGAGTCATTTTGCCTTAAATTCCCTCTATTGGGCAAATTTGTCTGGCCTCATTTAGCATATTTCTTTTCTAATGGTCAAATCCCTATGAGGGAAAAAGTGGCTGAATCTTTAGAAGAAATACGGTAGAATAAGTAAGCCTTAAACTGTCAAAATGGCGGTACCCATGTTAAATTGTGTGTAGCTTGAAACTGACATGCACTATGTCAACTTTATTTGGTTGTAAAGGATTTCTCCTGTGTTGATCTATTTGAAAATGGTAAGGAAAAGTCTTAACGAGATTTAGGTAATTAGCCACAAATCAAAACGTTAACATTACCGCAAATGGGAAATGAAACTGTATTATGTAACCTATTGGTTTCATGTCTGTCTAGAGAGTAGTAGAGATAAACAGATAAATAGATTGTCATATTGCATAATTAAAGACTCCCCTAACACAATTATATGGTAAAACACAATTTTAGTGTAAACAAAATTCTACAGTAAACACTCCATACTTCAGTATCCATTGCACTTAAACCCTGTGCAACAAAATTCTATACATTTATATATGGATATATAAGTATATAAACCGCAGTAAAAAAGCTTTTTAATTTAACAATTTCCATGGAAGCACTTTCAGTGAGTTTGGAAGAACACTATGCTGTTTTGATCTAAAAAAATAACAATATCAAATATTCAAAAGAAATTGTAAAAAAAAAATTAAAAATTGTTCAGTTTGATTTCTTAAAATGTATAAAGAGTACTATTATACAAATGTAGAAGCAGTATATAAGTGTGTGTTGGTTTTGCAGTACTGGCATGTATAAAAGACATATTGAAAGGGATAAATAAAATGGCGTGCTTTGTTATATTTTACATAGCACTTGTTTTATTATTTAAAAAATGTCTTGAGTATTACTGGAATCTGCAATACATTTGAGGAAGACTTAGAGAAGTTAGCATCCAGCACTCACACTTCTGAACCCGGAATTGGCTGATCGATGTTCTGGGTCACACTCAAGATTATGTAATTTGTAAGGCGGCATTGTCTGGTTTAGTGGGGGATTGATTGATTGTTTGGTGTTTTACGCCGTGCTCAAGATACTGTATATGGCGCCGTTGCCAGTTTTATTGTGGGAGGAAACCGGGCTCCATACATGAAGGAAACCCACAACCTTCCGGTTGTAACTGGCAAACATCCCACAGGTTTAGTGGGGGAAGAAACAGGAGCATGCCACCATCAAGTCCTGTTTATATCTTTCAGTGTTATGATGATAAAAACTATCCAGCTGAAGTCCAGATCAGTTTGTAAGTTGAGGACTATGTAAACAGAAACCCCCTTGGAAGCCTCTTCACTGCCATACCTTAAACCAAAGAGAAAACATGTTGAATATCACATCGTGAGAAATTTCAGAAAGTCGAAAGCTACTTCATACACGACCTCTGATGTATACAAACTGCAACAAGAACGCTGAGATTGTGTATTAGGTCATCACTGTACATACACAACGGAAGTCAAGTCGAGGTTCAAAAGGTAGCTTTTAATCTTGTATGTTCTGAAGCAGAAATTAAATTTTCTTTTTGCCAAGACTAGACACTGAACACAGATTCGAAAATATTGCCAAAGGTTGTTTGTAAAACCTTTAAAGTGGCATGAGCTGTTAGAATTCACACTTTTTTCATAATTTCTGATCGTCATGCCAGTAAGAGGTTTTGAAGGCCATCAAAAAACTAAATGATTGGCGTTGGAATGAGAAAAATCCGTAGAGTATGTGGCCTGTACAAACCGAAAACATGTTTGAAAAGAAAACAAAATTTAAATAACCAGGACGACCATTCATTCATTCTAAGCCAAAGTTAGTTCAAAACAATACTTTATCTTACATTTTCGAGACAAGAAGCACTAAAAACCTTCTGAATTATACGTCTTGAGAAAAATAGCAAATAATTTCAACATTCTGTTTTAACGTCAAAATATCAACATTTTGGCAGCTCATGCCACTTTAAGCAGGAGACTGAGTTCAGACCAGTTTTGATTGAAGTATCCTTCCATATTAGCAAACAATTTTCAAGTAATTACACATAACCCTTAGCGTAAATCTTGTTAGAAAAGGTAATTAAGTAGAACGAAACCTGTTAATTGACATTTTATGTTAATTCTCACCTTCACTGTACTGTCTACAGCCCCGGAATACATTCGGCCACGTGCCACGGCCAGGCAGGCTACGCTACCCTCATGACGGGCCAATGTTTGAGAACATATCATGTTATCCATACTCCATACCTATCCAAAAGTAATTAAAAAGATATATTCGCAATTTGAGAACAGTATGAGTGCATATCATGTATCATGTTATCCATGCATACCTATCAAAGAAAAGAAATAACAATGTATACATGGTTGTTTAAGTCAAGATTTTCCCTGTGCCCGTGTGTTTTTGTGTTCATAGATATATTTATAGACCCTAAAACAGACATGACTTGTACAATAAATATCCATGTTGGATGAAATTTCAGATGATAACCTCCTAATATGTTCAAGTCAAGCATATATTAAAAGTTCTTATACTCAACCACCAGGGTAAAAATTTAATCTGAATCAATATCAGCAGCTTTTGGATACAAAAGGACTCCAATTCCAACTCTTTCAATGAATATGCTCAGTTTAAAGCTCAAATCAAGTGTGACATTTTATAAATAGGCATGATTTAATAATGATCCTTTAAGTGGCATGAGCTGCTAATAAAGGCAAAATTTTCTTTAGAAAACTGTGTAAGATTATTGTTACTCATTTTTTTCAGGAAGTACAAAATAAGAGCTTTACATATATATCAAACATTTTCAGATGTTCATTTAAGCAACAACATGCAATTGTATTGAAAGGGCTCCCAAAGGTCATAGTATTCATGTGTGTTTGAATCTTGCACATGGTTAACAGGGTGAAAATACATTGAAAATGAATCTACCAGACAAGGTCATGTTCGATCACCAGTGGAGCGCGCCATTGCCATTTTGAAATTGACAGGAAAAAGTAATAGTAAATTACTTCCCTTGCAAGCTTAACGTATCTTGAATGATTATAACTGCAATGTCAGCTGTAAGACTACCTACTACGACCAGGTATTATAGATTTAATAAAAGTTAAATTTGCTTACTTTTCTTTCAATACATCTGTCAAAGTCTAATTAACTAATGGTGTTAATGTAATAATCATGAATAACTTAAATTTTCAAGGTAAAAAATTGCTATTGAAAACTTTCATCTAAATAAACATCTGCTAAATGCTTTTCAAGCTGTTAAACATTTAAAAAATCAACCCATCTGCATTGTTTTGTTATTTTAGCTCCATGGACAGATGGAACCTGTAGATTGATGGATTATGTTTTATAGCCAGATCAACTTTATTTCATACACCCCAAGTCTGTGTCCTCATAAAAAAACTGATAGTCAAGAATATAAGAGGGCTCATTGAAAAACTTAGTGATTGGGGTTGGAATAAGGTAAATCCATACAGTCTGGGCCTGTTCAAGCTAGAATAATGTTAGAAAAGTAAACAAAAGTATAAATACATTGTAATCAGGACGAACGTTCATTCATTCTTTTAGGCCAAAGTTAGTTCAAAACACTACCTTAAAGTACATTCTCAAGACTAGCAGCACAAAAAAGCAATCTGATTTGTACAACTTGACAAAAATAGTTCCTAAATTTTGTTTTAACAGGAAAAAACTCAACATTTTGGCAGCTCGTGCCACTTTATTTAGACAAATTGCCCTCAAGAAGACAAATTTGTTAGATTTTTTTGCTCAGCCACACACCTTGGCTTCACAGAAATGAGATGGTATATTTGAAATACATTTTAATGTTTCTTTATGTCAAGCTGAATAACACACATGTAGTGGTTGCCCCATACGTAAATCTTTCAGTGGTATTTTAGAAATTACAATAAGGTGAAGAATTACTTACAGATAACAATTCCAAAGTCGAAACATCGTGACCCAATAAACCAAGAAGTTGTTATCGATAAGGAATTCTTCGCCTCATTGTCCCTTATGTGGGATCATGTGATAATTGAAGGGGTGTTTAACGCTTCAGTTCGTCGAATGTGGAAGAGTTACCAGGTACTTGACGAAGGTCGGGTTTTCTTTCGGGCAATGAGCCCAGTTTCCTTCCCACTAAACCTGCCAACGCCGCCATAAAAGTGAAATTTTCTTGAGTGTGGTGTAAAATGTCAATCAATCAAATTATAAGTGCCGTATAAAAAGGCCAGCACCGTTATGGCCAAGATTATGGTATAAGAATACAAACTCCTTCAAAGTAAAATGGCTCAACCTCTGACCCAAAGGCCAGTCATTGCTTATAAAAAGAAGTGTTTGAAAGATATACTGGTCAGGGTTCAACTCCATTGTCTGTCTTCTACATAGATTTTTCTGGGGGGAACCAAACTTTTCACTTTCTTTCTGTATGATCTTATGGGGTTGAATCTTAGTCTACCGATATTATTGCCATAGCTGAAGATGCATAAGCATTGTTAATGTGTTCCAGAAAATTCTACTGACTACGGCCACATTTTTGTCAGTCGTCAATCTAATGAAATATCATAGGTTTTAGTTTATTAGAACAACTTATGATGGGGTATAAAGGTCTAAATGATATACCTCCTTTTTTAACACAATTAGAAACTTGTCTCCATGGTTATTTGAGACAAGATTTTCCCTGTGCCAGTGTGTTTAAGTGTTCATAAATATGAAATTATAAGTGGCGCAACTCCATGCTGTAAGCCTGTGTGTAACTGCACCCCAGCTTATTACAACAGGGGCCCTAAAGAGTAAATAAATCAGAAATAATCACTCAAATTTACACATGTACATTCAGGCAAATATTATATTACAATGTATGGAAACAAAAAGTTTACTAAGCATATTTGCAGTTGGACAAGAAAGCTTAGCAGCCTAAACCCCCTTTTCTTTAGGTAATGGAATCTACCTTGATTACCAATAAACAGGTGGATAGCAGACTGCTACTTTCTCTTTGGGGGTGACAAGTGTGAGTCTGCAGTGCTTGGAGGGTTCTGCCTGGAAAGGACAGTTGATTGGTACATTCACACCTTATGCCCTGATGATTATAATGTTTTTAGAAGACTATAAATTGCTACCCTGTGGACAGATCTCTCTCATAGAGTGGCACTGCCGATCGCACACGGAGGAATCTTGAGACTTTTGCAGGTTTTCAACAGGGATAATGGACAGAACCATAAAAATCTTTCTAGCTGTGCTTCTCATCTGTGTCACAACAGAAGGTATGTGAACATTTTTTTTGGTGTTTTAATAAGCTTTATAAATAAGTTACATTTGAAAAAATTTTATATCGTGGAATTTTGAGTTTGACATTTCTTAAAGTATGTCAAAAAATATTCGAAAAAAAACCGACAGTAGTTTAATTATACAAAAAATGTCTTTTTGTATTTTTGGGAAATCAAAGAAACCAATATAAAGTTAACGCCAGCTGTATAAAATTTTTAAACATACCAAATATTCTAACTAATATTTGCAATGAAATGGAAAAAAAGGTTTTTGTTTGCTTCAGTTAGAAAAAAAAAACCTCATAAAAAAGAACAAAGGAGTCTCCTTGTAAAATTTTTCTTTTTTTTTTTCATCCAACTTAATTTGACCTCAGAGACATGTTTGTGTCCGAGTGCACTACTTATTTCTGAGAATAGCTGCATGTAATCTTCCCTTAATATCACACAAGGAAGTGAGTGGGCAAGTTCTTTTTCCTTTTTTTTTTTTCTCTTTCAACATATTTTTGCCAATTTGGTGTACGCCTTCAAGTTCTATGTTGAATTCTATCTTAAATTATAAATTGGAAATTCCATCTGATTTTTTAGCTCAGGGCTCACTTGGCATAGCTATTATCAATTGATCCGACGCTGGCCTTTATTCCATAGGTCGCAGGTTTAAATACCAGTCAGTTAACAGAAGAACTGAAAATTTCTGAATGGGTTTTCTCAACAAAGATTGAGGCTTTTCTCGCGGCAAATAACCTGGTTGCCTCCTCTCACTTAACCATGGCGATGCCACATTGAAAAACATCCGTTAATCTTCAGTGATATTGAAACTATAGCCTCATGAATGTAGGCCTATGGCCTCGAGTTTTTATCAGGCAGATTGCTACCATATTGAGTTGCGTATAAAAAATAGAACTGGCCATAAACATACAAATGCTGATTCAGCCTATGAAGTTGAGTCAGGTTTGGTGGAAGAGGAAACTGAGATCAGATCTATACAGAGGAAACCCCTGACTTTGACGATCAAGTGAGAAATCCACTCAAAAATGTTTCAATTTTTTTGGTCGCATCATTGGAATCCTGCGTTGGGCTAAGGGACTATCACTCATTTTTTTTTAAAGAAAACTAACCTATGGAATAACTTTTTATAATGATCGTGAAAAATAAATGATGGTTGGTTTAAAGGGAATAACCACCTACAGTTGTTTTGATTTTGGGTGACAAACACGTTCACTTCCAATCACTGCATCATCAAAAGACTGAGCCCAAACTTATGTAAATAAATAAAATATATTTAGCTTTTTTTGACCTGCCCTTTTAAATCCACTTCAGCGAAAATACATTAAAATTATTTTTAACACAAAATCGACCTATTTACCAAATATGCTTTGGATATTTTTTATCATTTTTTGTTTCGTGAACTTTTAAATTTTTGATGTTTACAGTCAGGCAAAACTCTGACATTGAGTAGCTCATCAATAACCTGGAAGAGCCTATGCATTTGATACAATATTGCTTATTATTGCAGAATTGTGTTATTTGGTAATTCTCTTCTGCCAATAATGAGCTTAAAAAAATCACAAAAATATGTTTGATACCGTTTGAAATGAATAAATTAGTGCGCTTCTTCTGGACCCTAAAGCGATTTTTTGTTTTCTCCCAATTGAGCAAAGCCAAAATTGTAAATAAGAAATTTAATATTTAGTGCAAAAATATTTTGTTTACCAGCATAAAATATATTCATTCCCATATCAGAGCATGTTATTTACAGCAACTCGATGTCATATTAACATTTATGAACACTAAAACACACGGGCACAGGGAAAATCTTCGTGTCTAAAATAACCACGGAGAAAGTTTCTAATTGTGTTAAAAAGAGGTATATCATTTAGACCTTTAAACCCCATCATAAATTGTTGTAATAAACTAAACCTATGATATTTCAATAGGTTGACATCTCACAGGCGCTTGGCCTTAGTCAGTAGAATTGTATGGAACACTTTGTAATACATTGACAATGCTGATGCATCTTAAGGTATGGCAAGAATATCATCAGACTGAGATTGAGATCATGGGAAAAGACAGTGAAAATTTTGGTCCCCCTACCCTTCCCAGAGAAAGCTAGGTAGAAGACAGACAGGGGAGTTTAGCCCTGACCAGTATGTCTTTCAAACACTTGTTCTTTTTATAAGCAATGACTGGCCTTTGGGCAGAGGTCGAGCAACTTTACTTTGAAGTAGTTTGTATTCAACTACTATAATCTTGGCCATAGCCATGCTTGCCTTGTTATACTGAAACACAAATGGTATTATATTTTTTTCACGACATCTACCCGAGTCCAAGTTCAAACCTAAAGGATGAACAGTTTGTAATGTTTGAATCCAAAAACAGATATATTCATATATTTATGAACACTAAAACAGACGGGCACAGGGAAAATCATATATATATTTATGAAAACTAAAACACACGGGCACAGGGAAAATCAAATATATATATATATTTAAAGACACTAAAACACACAGGCACAGGGAAAATCTTTGAGGAGAGTTTTAGTTGTGTTACACAGGGGGCCTGTCATTTATACCTTTATACCCAATACATATTTTATATAATAATCATGAATTCTTTTAGAAAAAAACTGTTCAAATCAGACAGATGTCTCCCACAAGAGTTCTCTTTAACTATTACAACAACAAAAACAAGCCTGAACCCAAGAATCTCAATGCCTTTTATCATTTTTTCCAGGGTTAAGTTTTTATCGAGGGAATGGTCAGCACTTGGGAGGACAGAATCAGATTGACAATGCTTTCACTAACAACAGTAAGTATATATTAAATTGCAAACATTTGAAATAGCATCATCTTGAATATTTTTATTCAAAGTAAAATCATTGTTTTTCACATTTGTTAAAAAAAAAACATTTGACAGCCCTATCCATGTCGGTTTATTGATTGATTAATGTATAACACCACACTCAAGATTATTTCACTAATATGAAGGCATAGTCAAGTTTAGTGAGGGAGGAGACCAGGCTCTTTGCCTCAAGGAAACCTTCGGCCAATGAATACCTGGCAGTTGAGGAGGCCATCTAGCTTTGAGTGCCATCCTTGCTTTAATATGATCTTTTCTACTGGACAAATTATAAAAATGATTTGGATGCCGCTTAGTAAGACCCATGTGCCAAGGTAAAAATTGTAAGTGCAAAAATGTACTTCCTTTTTGCAATAGTTAAAACTGGCTAGGATTTCCTTCTACATTTCCTATAACAAACATGTTCCCTTTGTGCACATTGCATATTTTTATATCAACATTTTAACTGTTTGTGACAATCACAAAAAAGGGATGAATTTTGGCAGCTCATGCCCTTTCAGCAGTAGTCATTTAGGTATAGGGTTCTTAAATGAAATCTGATCTCAGTATTATTTCCTGAACAGAACCTGTAAGTTCCTCAAATATATTGAAATTAGGTGACAAGTCAAACCAAAATGAAAACTGTTAGCCACATTCACAGCGACCATGATAGAGACAGGACATTTGTAGAGTTCAGAGCATCCCCTTTATGGCGAAAAAGGGGGCTCCTCTACATGTATTCTGTGAATTCCACTTATTTTCTATTCCCAGTGATGCCATTGGGCATGTAGCTTAGTGGGGGGTTTTTTTTGGTTTTTTTTTTTTACGTTTAAACGTAAAGGCCTAATTCTGACGTCATGAAACAAAACCTGTCAGTGTTGTCTGTTGAAGTGACAGTCACCAAAATGTTCTAAAAAAAAAAAGCCATCTGACATGAGACCACAATATTTCCAAGGAGATTTACAGACCCTCTGTCAGGTTTGTCTCGAGAAGAAATCTCCCACCAGTCCCACTTATGGCAAACCAGGAAGAACTCTAGAGGCCTATTATTAAAGTGTGGTTGTAACTTATGATGCATTCGTAAAAAGCTTGCCAGACTATATTATAATGTGTGGGCCACACACCAAGGCCCTGTATCTAAATGACATATTCTTTTACAGAGCCAATTCAAAGAAGACAAGATTATGGCAAGAATACAGCTGACTGGGACCAGATATGGAAACTCAAAGCCTTACTAGATCAAGTTGGAAAAAGAAAATAGCCTGAGACAGTGCATAAGGACATTGTATTTCAGAATGTTCACAAATCAAGATCTTTTAGCATTAGCTTTTATTTTCCAGCGACTTTGTCTACTTCTCAAAACCTATTATTACCACCTACTGTTAGCACAATTTACAACCAGGCTTCTTGCTAATATAAGATAATTGAATGTTTTAGTACTGTCTTCACTTTATAGAATGTCGATAAAAAGATGACAATTGTCCCTAACAATGGGTGTCATCCAGACCGTGTAGAAGGCATGCATGTTTAGCTCTCATTTACGGCACTTTGCAGTAGCTAGTTTCACAGCTTGCACTCAAAGTTTACTACTTCATACGTTGTAAGTCTTACAAAGACAAGGAACTAAAAGGACACTTATTCGTAAATAATAATTTGTCAAAACTTACAAAATGGAAATATTTGTTTGTACACTAATTTCATAAATAAAATATGAAAAAGTATTTTATGAAACAAAATAAATTTTGATTTCTTAAAATGATTTTTTTTTTTTGCTTTTTTTTTTTGTTATAGTACAACAAAAATATATATCAAATTTTGATAAATTTACTCAAGAAACTCCCCCTTATACAAATTCTACTTGCTAACTAAATCAAAAATAAATAAATAAACAGCATTATGTCAAAATTGTTGAAGTTATTTTTCTTTAAAGTAACCCATACCAACCAAAAATAACTTGTTGAATTTTAAAATATGTTAAATATTGACAATTTCAATATTTCGACAAAGATATATTTGTCATCTTCAGGAAAATGTGATGAAGTAAATACAGATACAGATATATATACAAGAATAAGATGTGATTTCTAGAGAACAAAGAGAGAATGGCAGCAGACTAATATATATAAGCAATTAACAACATCAGTAGGTGGTTAAGACAGATCAGGCTTAGGAATAAACAAAATTGGAAACATATTAAACAACCCCCTCTTAGAATTTTATTCTGTTGCAATTTTGTTTATTCCTAAGCCTGATCTATCTTAACCACCTACTGATGTTGTTAATTACTTACCAAGGCCAAGCTAGGTTTTTGTTGCTTAAAAAGACTACCTTAACAAGCATTTTCAAAAATGACAAACAATTGACCGATTGTTTGATGACGTCACTTGAAATATACGCGCAAAGCATTTCGGGGTATTGAGGGATCTTAAAATAATTTTTAAATATGGCGGTTGGAATAATACTCTATCGAGAAAAAGACGTAAAAGGCGTTAAGTTATCCGAAAAATGGGTGGATAAAAACAGGTTATGTCATCAATGTTTTCCAAAAAAGTGACCGCTTGCTATAAGTACCAATAAACAAAATGGCGAACTGACGTATATTTTACCCAGAAAGCTTTGCGTAAATCTATGTGACGTCATCAGGCTCGGCGGTAATTAGCTAATACTGTTTCAAGGGAACTTTCCCAAAATTTCCCCAGCTCCTGCCACTATTAGGTGGTGTTTAGAAGTAATAAAGTCATTGAATGAATGAACTTACATACATGTTATTTAAGGTCTTTTTACATATTCCATAATACTTTCAATTCATGCATGACAATAGCCAATGAATATTATTTATTCCAGAGTCAATAAATCAGTTTTCTTATAAACTTCAGACACCTAAAGCATTTATGAACATGGCTTAAAGCTGGTTTAAGTTTGTATATTGACTTAACGTTTATTTGAAAAACATAAGTTGAAACGAAACAACATCGGTGTTAATTCCCTTGTTACGTGATGTGGCAAATGCCCATTTTCCGTTTACAACCAGAATTAGTAGTTGAGTAGGTACCATAGGTATCGTTTTCTAGAAAATGAAAATAAATGTACCTCGTTCAGGACATATATTATTGTTACCCCAAAAATAGGTAATAGACACAGCCAAAACTTATGATACTGCCTGTGTTTAAAAATATGTACAAAATTAATACTTTCCATTTAGGATTGTCTTGCATAATCAAGAAAATGAGCAGTTCATGATATTCATTGATAAGAATAATTAAAAGTTGAGATTTTCCCCCGAAGACTTGAAGGCTTAAAATAGAAACAGACAGTGAAACTAGAGCGTTTAGTTTGTGTTAACAACCGACAAGCTGAAATGGAGGGACCTATTAGAGCTTTAATCGGTATGGTTAAGAAATCAATTGGACAAATTCTGTGACGACATGTCCTAAAAAAACCTTCCCTGGAGGAGGTGTGTGTAGAAATGAAGGAATTCCAGACGATAATCATCGACAAAATCCACTGACTATTGGTCGGGTTAAATGAACGTGAAGAGGCAGTGATAAGATCTTTATCTGTAATTAAAGGATCTCCGTGGAGGCCGTTGTCCACAGAGCCCCAAGCTACGATGTGATCAACACCAAACCAAATAATTCCCGCCAGCTCAAGTGGCTTGGTCTCACGAACCCATCGTCTTTCTTTACGCCTGTCCAAACATCTATGATCTGAAATAGTGTACTTAGCATACCGATTATTTTCCTGTTCAGGGAAATCTAGTAGAGAAGTACCTCTTTAATTTCATCCTACCGTAACTGGAACTAAGCCAAGGTATTAAATCTGCTAGAGTTGAATTTACGCCTTAACTAAAACCACCTTTTTTAATGTCTGCGCAACAAGTACTATTATCATTTCGGAACTCCAATTAAATGGTACCATTTTATTAATTCCAAAAGCACTTTTTTTCGCAAAATTACACAGAAAAGTTTAGGTTCTAAAACACAAATCTAAAATAGTTTTTGTTACACACTTCTTTTCAATACAAAACATACATGTAGCTTGAAATTAGTTCGCAATTTTCAGAACTACATGTACAAACTAAGGTGTTATCAGCCAGAAATGTTGCATATCTTTCTTTTTACTTTTTTTTGGACTACATGCGTATTTCCTTGTTGAAGGTGGAGTAGGAGTAGGTGGAGTAAAAGTAAGCTTAAAGTAAAATCAGTGGCCATCATTGCTTACAAAGTCAATTCAGTTGATAACCAATTCAGTTTGGTAACTCAACATACGTCCTCCGCTAAGACTGATTACTCTACATTATAGAACATATTTGTTTAAATTTCAGCAATTGAAATACTATGTTCATATGAAAGATTTTCATTTCACTTTTCGATGAACATATGATCCATGTTTATGGATGCCGTATTATGTAACCACATATATCCTAAATTGTTCCCGACACACCATCTACCCATTAGGTAAATATACTCTAAAAAATGTCAGGATCAGGTTAAAACTAAAGAAGATACATGTACATGTATGGACTGAAAGAGAATATTACATAATCTAATATAGATGTCGTATCATGTAATCATGCAACAAAAATTGTCAGAAATGGTTGACAACAAACCATCTATCCATAAGGTAAATGCTGTGAAAGAATTGTTAAGATCAAAACTCTTCAAGTTATAGAGCGCAAGCAACCAAAACATAGACTAAAACAGAATATTACATAATCTAATATGGATGCTGTATTATGAAACCAGGGATGTCTAAAATGTGTATGCTGTGAAAGAATTTTAAAGATCAGATCAAAACTCTTCAAGTTATGGAGCGGAAAGGAATGAAAATATAAACTAAAAGGGAGTATTACATAATCCCATGTAGATGCAACCGAAAATGTCATAAATGGTTCATGACAAACCCTCTACCCATAAGGTATATGTTGTGAAAGAATTGTAAAGATTAGATCAAAACTTTTTAAGTAATGGAGCGGAAGGGAATCCGGGATGGACAGAAGGCATTGGTGATACCATAATACAACTGACTTTTTTAAAGTCAGACGTATAAAAAGGTGCCTTGGTGGCAAGGTCATTAGAGCAACAGTCCCTAGACGCTGACCCGACCATTCCTTCGAGGGGTTACGGGATCGAAACACACAGTTCCATGGTGAAAAAGTTGCTATGTACGCACCGTAAAACATGAAGGAAACAATTTATTCATTTTAATCATTGACTGACCAGATATGGAAACTCAAAGCTTTACCAGATCAAGTTGGAAAAAGAAAATAGCCTGAGACAGTGCATATGGACATAGTATTTCAAAATGTTCACAAATCAAGATCTTTAGCTTTGATTTTCCAGCGACTTCATCTACATCTCAAAACCTTTTATTACCACCTACTATTAGCACAATTCGCAACCAGGATTCTTGATAATATAAGATAATTGAATGTTTTAGCTCTGTCTTCTCTTAGAATGCCAACGGTTTGGGGATTTGAATCCAAAAAAGATAAATTTCTGAACCCAGTTTTTCACTGCCCCTGGTAAAATGGTTGCTACGTACCCACCATAAAACATGAAGGAAACAATTTATTCATTTTAATCTTTGATTGACACTTCAGACTTAATCTCAGTGTAAGCGATACTGCGATCAATAAAACAGTCTAAATTCTGAAAAACTGCTTGAATTCTCAGAGACAACCTGTAAACTGGGCATGATTTGAGATTGATTGCTTGATTCATGTTTAACCCTGCTCCCAAGATTATTTCACTTTTATGGAGGCATTGACAGGTTTAGTGGGTGAGGAAAGCGGGCTGATTGCCCGGAGGAAACACCCTAACCTTTGGGAACTACCTACCAATCCTCCCACATATGATGATCTAGTGGAGACCCCAATGAGAAATTTTTTAATTTTTATTTGGTCTGAGTGGGATTCGAACCGGAGCCGCATCGATAGAAGGCCTGTGTCAAACTGAGGGACTATTAAACTGACTGGTTGAGCCACCAAGGCCCTCATGATATGAGACGTGTCACCTTGAAAAGCCCAAAAACCCAAGAAAAAAACGGAAATAATTTTTGTCAATCTAGCCTTATTCACCCCGCCAACAAAATGACGGATGACTTGGAGATCAAGGGCGCAACTTACGCCGATCGACGAGGATCAATATGTAAATTCTGTTGGAGCTCTCCCATAGGTGGGTTTAAAAGACGCACAACATGAGGCTAAAGATTCAAATTATTTTCAAACCTCCCTTATCTAGTTTAAATCTGTGAAATTCAAGGGTTAAGAGAGCAGTTACCCGTTATTTCTACATGCAACATTCCAACTAACATTTGTGAAGAAACCATAGATCAATAAGGCCAGTCTGTTGCATTAGAGAACTAAGAATAAGAGATCAATTTCCAATGTCTAAACCATTGATTTAAAAACTACTTGAGTCAATAACAGCTGTTTAAAGGTATCAGACCAACTGCTCCAGTTGCTAATATTACAGATTTCATTGATTATAACCAGATATTCCAAACACGCGTTATTGAAGACTACATGCTGCTGCTAATATACTCAACACAGCCCCCCCCCCCCCCCCCTTCCCTTCCAACACACACAAGAAAACAGAACAAATTAATCAGGTCAGTGCTAAAACAATTTGATAACCTGTCGTAATATTTTGTGTAATTTAAGGTTCCGACATCTCAAGATCCTGTATCAGTGATTTTAATATTAGGTCTACTCATGCAGATATCTGTTGAAACAAAAACAAATGTATCTTTGATTAAAAAATTTTTTCAACAATACAACATTACACGCAAAATCTAATTTCAAATAATTCCAAAAATTTTGCTAAACTTTTTAAAAACAAAAATTAGGTAGAGGTGTCTAGATGAATCGATTATTTACACAGGCCACTGGTTCAAAAATAATATACTTGAATGAATTCAACACTGAGCCACAAACGCCAATTTTCTTGTTATGAGAAAATGTTATCCGTGAACAAAGTAATCCAGGTAGACGTTGTTAACATTATTGAATTACCATATAACCGACACTGATAATCCGGAAAAAAATCTGGGCTATGGTGAGAATCTGAATTTTGTTCGGGTCATCAGTGTCTGATTTTTTTTCTGGGTCATCAGTGTCCGCTATACATGTACTGTACATGTATACTAATTCAGTAGTTTACCTGATGAAGATGGCAGCTTGCAGTGTTAACGTATTACAAAGAAATTTATTATAGATTAATCAATGGGTTGTGGCTTGGTTCTGGATACAGACGAAAACTTGAATTAATGTTATAGCCTTCTTTATAATAACATATTGTACAGATGTTGCACAGCGTATGCACCCAGTTACTCAGATGTCTGATGTTGGCAACAGCTTAATAAACTAGAAGGTTTTGAGACCAAAACATATGTCTCCCCCTGCAGTGACGTTAATGATGAAAGGTACTGCATGATTCTAAGCATAACTCAGGATCATTTCAATTGTAGAAAGTACCTAGCCTAGTAAGTGAAAATATGAACAGTAAAAAAACTCGCAAACCCATCTTTGACCGTGTGCCGGGTTTCTGGATTCTTAACGACACGCATCAGTTTGAACGATTCATAATGGAGTTTACTTCAATATTAATTGGGCTTGTAAAAAACTTTTCATTCAACTCTGGCTCCGAAATGACCGGTATTTTTTTTTCAATTTGGCGTCATAAAAAACTAAATTTTTCGTTTGTAAACCTTGGAATTCTATGAACCCCTGTCTGACGGAGGCCCACAGAAGATCGGACAGGTGCAGAAACTTGATCAACTCTGAAAGTCTGTAAATAAGCTGTAATTAAAATTTCGTCCAATTCCACCCAGTGCTTCTGGCATGGGTGAAATGAAAATATCGAATTCGGAGGCTCACATAAGATCGGACGCACATACAGGCGCCAAAACTTGATCAACTCTGCACATCCTCATAAAGAAGCTGTAATAAAAATTTCATCAAATTAGGCCAAGTGGTTCTGGAGATATATTGTAGACAAACAACAACCAATGAAAATATCCGATTCTGAGGCTAACTGAAGATCGGACAGGCGTACAGTTGGCAAAACTTGATCAACACACAACGTCTTCACCAATAAGCTGTAATTGAAATTTCATCAAATTCCGCCTGATGGTTCTGGAGATATCTTGCAGACAAGCAACAACCAATGAAAATATCCGATTTGGAAGCTAACTAAAGATCGGACGGGGTTACAAGCGCCAAAACTTGATCAACTCTCCACGTCCTCACCAATAAGCTGTAATTAAAATTCCGCCAAATTCCGCCAAGTGGTTCTGGAGATATCTTGGAGAGAAGCCCTAGTTGCCGGACGACAGACGACGGACGCATAATAATATTTATGAACACTAAAACACACGGGCACAGGGAAAATCTTCTTGTCTAAAATAACCACGGAGACAAGTTTCTAATTGTGTTAAAAAGAGGTATATCATTTAGACCTTTATACCCCATCATAAATTGTTGTAATAAAGTAAACCTATGATATTTGATTAGGTTGACGACTGACAGGAGCTTGGCCTTAGTCAGTAGAATTTACTGGAACACTTTGTATTACATTGACAATGCTTACGCATCTTAAGCTATAGTAAGAATATCGTCAGACTATATATTATGGGGTCATGGGAAAAGACAGTGAAATTTTGCCCCCCCCCCCCCCCCCCCTCTATACCCCTTTCCCAGAAAACCTAGGTAGAAGGCAGACAGGGGAGTTTAGCCCTGACCAGTATGTCTTTCAAACTCTTGTTCTTTTTATAAGCAATGACTGGCCTTTGGGTCAGAGGTCGAGCAAGTTTACTTTGAAGTAGTTTGTATTCTTCTACTATAATCTTGGCCATAGCGATGCTAGCTTTGTTATACTGAAACACAAATGGTATTATAGTTTTTTCAGGACATCTTCTGGGGTCCAAGTTCAAACCCAAAGGATAAATAGTTTGTAATGTTTGAATCCAAAAACTTTCCCTTTCCAAACGTTTGTGCTTGGTACGCATAATAATAAATAATTAAAATTTAAAGGTATTATGAGCCGTGAATTCTTTTTTTCATTACAAGATGTGATTGATTTAGTGTGTGTTTTTAATTTTTCTTTTTCTTAGATTTGAGGTTTTGGAATAATTGTCTGGCGTTGGCTAGAAAACTATTGAATGGTGAAATGAGTAGAATCAAAATGAAAAAGCTTTTTTTATTTTTATCCCAGCTTCTGTTGTCTTTTTTTCATATATTACACAAAAAAGCTTTATAAGTGGAGATCATTTTAAGGCTGAATGGTATAAAATGGCTGATTCAAGGAGAAAAACAAAAATCCCACACAGCCCAGATTTATTGGCTACAAATGGATTGATTGATTGATTGTTTTGTGAAGATTATTTCACTTATATGGCGGCGTTGCCAGTTTTATTGTGGGAGGAAACCGGGCTCTATGCCCAGAGGAAACCCACAACCTTCTGTTGGTAACTGGCAACCATCACACATAGGTGTTCGAGTGAAAACCCAGTCAGAGCTACAAATGGAAGGTAACCCCTAGCAGCCATTCAACAGGACTCAATCAGAGTTGAAGCTAGTTGGAACTTTAACTAGTGGAAGACTGGTTGGATTGACTGTCCTTCACCCTTAACAAGTAAGCCACAAAAAGCAATGAAGATAAAACAAAAGCATACTTGAAAAAAGTGTCCATTGATCTGAATTTTGGTCAACAAGTTACCATGACAACTAGTTATAATTGGCGGTCTGGGTGTCAAAAGAAAGTGCCCAATTAGGGGATTAGGTGCTTCCTAATTGGCCAAATTACTGACCCTAAAATGCTTAAAAGGAGGGGTATGAAGGGGTATGAATATGTTGGCCTTCCTTTACCATGTCATGCACTATGTAACGATCGTTACCGTGAAATCCTATGGCCTGATTTTGAACAAGTAATAACACAATAAGTGTGGGTGTCGGAAGTTTGTGCAAAAAACTCATTTTAAGCCTGCAAAGGTAAATTCATTAATACTCGCAAAAGTGTCTATACTTCACTGGGCAACAGCAATTTCCTTTAATTACGAATGAAATAAAGCAACAAAAAAAACCAAATAAAACAACTAAACAAAAGGTTCTTGGCAGCTCATTTGGCCACCACGGTTACAGAAAAGGTGTTAATAGACAATTTAGCCATACTTATCCACAGACTGATTAACATTCATTCCTCAAATGACTAAATGACAAAACGCTGGGTAACTCTTTTGGAAAATAAACGACAAAAAGGTCACAATGGTTATCAAAAAGATGTTTGGATTCAATTTAGCCCTACTGTGAAACCACAGATTGATTAACAGTCATTTCCTCAATTACTGAATGCCAAAAGGCTGGGTGACTGTTTTGGTCCCCACAAATATCAAGACACCGCTTTAATTTTGTTACGTGACACATCATCTACTCATAAGATAGTAATAACTGAAAAAAAATTAAAAATGGATCGACATACATGTACGGAAACAAATCCAGGGCAAGAAGACAACAGGTAGAACAGACATTGGTATACCCATAGAAGCTGGCTTAAGAGTGAGCGAATAAAAAAAACTTATCATGTAAATATTAAATGAACGGCAGAGTAAGTAATAAACAAAAAATAAAACGACTCACTTTCAATGATTTAACTTTCAGAGGCAAATTTGACCATGAAAATATAAAAACTATGCCAAAGTTTGAAGAAAAAATATTTGACCTATAAATCACAAAGTACCCTTAAAACAGAAAGAAAAACAACCATCTTCACCTTCTGAAATCCTTTGAATTATTAATGATTAGATTTTGCTATTTTGTAATCATCTCAATTCTTTTGTTGCTGTGTCTTGTTATGTCAATGTTTAAAATCACTGGTGAACATTCTACCCTCAATTAAGAAATCAACACAAATGTCAACTGATCATAGTTGTTCATAAATTTATGAACAGTAAAACACACAGGCACAGGCAAAATCGTCTTAACTAAAATAACCATGGATACAAGTTTCTAATTATGTTAAAAGGGACTTGTTCATAAAAATTTGCCAAACACTCTAGAATATATAAATCAAATAGGTTAATGAAACCTGTCTTTTCTTTCAAGTTCAAACTACATTGTTTGAGCTCTAGGCCTCAGAACCGCGGCTTTAACTCACAGTATGCCCAATTTTTCTTTTAGTATTAATAAAATGTATGTTAAATCACTTTAATAAGGGGACACCTGTATAGACCTAAACAAATTTCTTTTACCAATATATACATATACAGGTTCTTGTCTGGCTTTTAAATACAACTTCATGAGGTGTAAGCTTTGGGTGTGAAATGATCTCTGTTTGAAGTCAAATAGATAAGTTATAACTGTTCAAATAAGGATTTTGTGCGAAACTAAAGGGGAGGAGACAACTTTGTGGAAAAGTTTATGAATTGATGAGAACATACATAAAGCAAAGGGGAATAACTCATTCATATGGATCGGTCATATGAATCAATGAGTGAGTGAGAGAAGATTTAACTTCGGAAGACTTTGGTACCAGAGTTAACAGTTTCATAGCAATGGAAGCTGTCGGTTATATAGAGGCCCTGTGGAATGGTTTTAAGAAGTTAGAAAGTAAAGGGAGATAACTCACTCGTATTGATTTGTCATATGAACCACTGAAGACCTTGGTACCAGAATTAACAGTTTCTAACACAGCCAGAGCATACACAGTTCCTGAATGTCCCACCAGAGTAAGACCTTGTTTGTACGTCCCAGCCTCCCACACCTGTACAAATATGATAATAAAGAGTGCTTAAAATGGCATGATCTGCCAAATATCATGATATTCAATTCCATACGTCGATTTTTCTCAGGATACACACATTAAAAGCTTTGTAGTGCTAATTGTCTGTAATATGTATGTTTGAACAAACTTTGGGGTTGGGAGGTCAGACGCATTACATGTCGGAAACGCATCCTTCAGCAAGTACATGGCAATCCTTAAACACAATGTTCTATGGACTGGGTGGAATCTGCACAGACAACCCATCAACGGAAAGCGTCTGTCGGACTGTGAGACGATCAAGGCCGCCTTTTACAGGGAGAAACCCAGATTGTATTTATAGAAGAACCCTTGGGCTTTACTTTGGTAGGCCTACTTGATTACCATGACAGAGGGAATGTGAAAGATGAACAATGTTTAAAGTTCATTTTACTTGAAAGAAATAGTGCATCAAGCATGATACATTACTTACATGTATACAGTTTTCATAAGTTCCACACAAAATATACTGGGCACTAATGGCTATACTATAAACACTTCCCCCTGACGTCTCCAAAATCTGAACACATTCCAAAGTGCCCAAGTCCCAAATCTGTGAACACAAGATGATCTAATTAAACATATTAAACATTATATGTTACCGCAATCAATGAATCCCTTCCCATACACAATCAAGACAATTAGGAATCCACTCAAATTTATCCCTGAACAAGAGTTTCGGGAAACCCAAAATACGCCCGGAAAGGCACAGTAACTGCAGCCATACCAAAACAAATCCTTCCCTTATATATATTTTTGAATATATGCAACGGGTCCTTCAAATATTAAATCTCATCTGGTGTTAAATGTCCAGGTCCTCAGCTTGGAGTCCAGCTAATGGAGTCCAGCTAATTCTGACTGGTCAGTGGGTTCAATCACTTGCTCAAGACATCACTGGTCAGGATGTTTGCTACATTTTATATAGGTATATTTGAACAGAGCCTAATCTCTGAGATGGTCAATGGTGTGTAAATATACAAGTCTTATCTGTTTACACTTACAACCAGGTTTATGAATATTGTCAAAGCAGCTATATTTGCTTTACCATATGGGTAATAAAACTGAATTGAAGAGCCTTTAAAACAGAGAAATAATTATAATTCTAAACTTTTTAGGTTTTGGCCACCATACATGTAGCTATCACTATAAAATTATCCAAGGACACACCTTCTACCCATAAGCTATATCCTCAGAAAAAATTGTCCAGATGGAATCAAAACTTTAGAAGTTATGGAGCAGAAGGGAATATTACATAATCCAATATAACTCCCATATTATGTAACCAGTGATGTTAAAAATAGTTCGCGACACACCTTCTACCCATAAGGTATATACTCAGAAAAAATTGTGCAGATGGAATCAAAACTTTAGAAGTTATGGAGCAGAAGGGAATATTACATAATCCAATATAACTCCCATATTATGTAACCAGTGATGTTAAAAATAGTTCGCGACACACCTTCTACCCATAAGGTATATCCTCAGAAAAAATTGTCCAGATGGAATCAAAACTTTGAAAGTTATGGAGCAGAAGGGAATATTACATAATCCAATATAACTCCCATATTATGTAACCAGTGATGTTAAAAATAGTTCGCGACACACCTTCTACCCATAAGGTATATCCTCAGAAAAAATTGTCCAGATGGAATCAAAACTTTGAAAGTTATGGAGCAGAAGGGAATATTACATAATCCAATATAACTCCCATATTATGTAACCAGTGATGTTAAAAATAGTTCGCGACAAACCTTCTACCCATAAGGTATATACTCAGTAAAAATTGTGCAGATGGGATAAAAACTTTAGAAGTTATGGAGCAGAAGGGAATATTACATAATCCAATATAACTCCCATATTATGTAACCAGTGATGTTAAAAATAGTTTGCGACACACCTTCTTCCCATAAGGTATATCCTCAGAAAAAATTGTCCAGATGGAATCAAAACTTTGAAAGTTATGGAGCGGAAGGGAATATTACATTATTCAATACAACTCCCATATTATGTAACCAGTGATGTTAAAAATAGTTCGCGACACACCTTCTACCCATAAGGTATATACTCAGAAAAAATTGTGCAGATGGAATCAAAACTTTAGAAGTTATGGAGCAGAAGGGAATATTACATAATCCAATATAACTCCAATATTATGTAACCAGTAATGTTAAACATAGTTCGCGACACACCTTCTACCCATTAGGTATATCCTCAGAAAAAATTGTCCAGATGGAATCAAAACTTTGAAAGTTATGGAGCGGAAGGGAATATTACATAATCCAATATAACTCCCATATTATGTAACCAGTGATGTTAAAAATAGTTCGCGACACACCTTCTACCCATAAGGTATATACTCAGAAAAAATTGTGCAGATGGAATCAAAACTTTAAAAGTTATGGAGCGGAAGGGAAAGCGGACGCCGGACAGCCGGACAGCCGGACTGCCGGACTGCCGGACAGCCGGACTGCCGGACTGCCGGACTGCCGGACGGACGGAGATGATACCATAATACAGCCCGCTTTTCAAGCCGGGTGTATAAAAACAAGTTGAAACTAAATGAAGTTTTAGAGCTTTGATAATATCCTGATATATTCAACAGAGCTCCAATTGCCTTGGTATTCATCAGGTGTTTGAGGCTGTACCCATCTACTTTGTTACCATTGGTGTCCTTATATTTCCCACTATATATATATATGCCTCCTAAAAATTTCAATAAGTATTGCTTTTCAAAATACGACTACAAATTAACATTTGGAAAAGTTTGAGTGCAATCTTTTCCCTAGGCTTCATTCTATAGTCTAATTTGTACTAAGCCTTGACACTTGGTCCAAAGTTACAGTACCGTTATCCAAACTGGTGAGATTGGAACAGAGGCTCCTTGGTTGATTGATTGTTTGGTGTTTTACGCCGCGCTCAAGATTGTTTCACTTATATGGTGGCGTTATCAGTTTTATTGTGGGAGGAAACCAGGCTTTATGCCCGGATGAAACCCATGACCTCCTGTTAGTAACTGGTAACCATTCCACATAAGTCGTTTGAGTGAAAACCCAGTCAGAACATGTTCCAATTTTTTTTGGGACTGAGTGGGATTCGAACCCGCGACCCATTGGTGTAGGTTCTTTGAAGGTCAGCTCATTGCTACACCATCAAATCAGCCCCTCAACATAAACTTCAGTTGGTAGAGCGGTGGGACGGTAACCCTAAGTCGTGAGTTCGATTCTCACCCTGGCCCGGAATTTTTTCCGGGTCAATCAGTGTCGGTTAATTTACTAATTCAGTAAACTCTCCAAGATATTAAATAATCCTGGCATAAAGAAGAATATCTGGTGAACTTACCTTAATTGTCTGATATGAGCCACTAAACAGATAAGTATCACTGGCTACCAGAGCTCTCACCCAATGATTTAAACCTGTAATCTCTGTTTTCAATTCATATGTCTGTGCATCCCAAACCTAAACAGAAATTTCATAAATAAAAGTGAATATTGAGTCTCCTTGGCTCAATTAATATGAAGAAAAATATGTTTGACCTCAAAAGGGTAATATGCGTCAAATTACCAATCCAAAAAAAAATCCATATTTTAATGTTGTACACTTATTGGGAAGGTGTTGGGATGATGATTGGTAAACTTCTTACCCCTAACAGACCATTTAATGATGAGTTTAATACCATTTTTTAATTCCTTTGCAGCTGGTTTGTTTACTTTTAGTTTCAGACAGACGGAAATAACTAACAGAGGCTCTTGAAACCGCTGTTGAACATTCTTTAGCCTGGACAGTCATTTTGTAGTCTTCTGACTTTTTTATGGATTTGATTTTGATTCAATAATGTAGAAATAAACTAAAGAAAGTTGACACAGTTTATCATAGAGATAAATATTAGTTTCTCTTCCACAAATCACAGTAGGGTTCACCAATGTACATGTAGGATATCTGTTTATATCCACCAGAAACGCAGACAATAAACAGTGTGACACGGAATTCCCAATAATTGTTTGTTAATTGTATATTTTTCGTTGAAAATTGACCTACAATCTTACATCAAAAGTCAAATTGCTCTTATTATTTAAAGCTTATCTTGAAATTATTTCAGTTACTGGTTGTCTACTTTATTGTTTACTTTTCTCAAACAGCTTAGGCTGAATCTAAATCTATACAATTATTTAAAATCGATTAATTTTTGTAGCATATGCTATTTTAAGCTTTGAAATGTGTATCATCTAAAAACATAGGAAGATAGAATCTATTTAGATAAATCTTTTATTATCTATATAGTTTGAAGAAGAACAAATAAAAATCACATTGCTCTCTGAATATTATAGATAAAGTGGATCCATTTCTGAATAAATATTGCAACCCAATTGTGGGTGGGTTGCAAACTAAGGGGAGATAATTTGGTTATGAAGACTCTTTCAGAGAGTTATGTACCCTGATATACAGGAAAACAGTATGAGGAAAAAAGACTACATTAAGATCTTTACCAACCTTTATGACTTTTAGACTTCCGCTAAAGAGCATTCCCTTGGCTGTCGCTAACGTACACACTGGGTTGCCATGGGCTTCTATAACCTTTACATGTTCATAATTAACAATATCCCAAACCTGAAAAATAATAGAAATGTTGGTTTCTAGGATTTGATATTAATCGTGCCAGGCATATTCCACATTCAATGCAAATCGGAGTAAAAAAGGATTGATGGATGTTTTACTCAGCACTCAAGATTATTTCACTCTTCCACATAAAGCAATCACTTGATAAAGACAACATTATAGGTGTCGAAAGCTTACTTCGTGGTGATGCTAAGAATTTGATACAAAATCAAAATTACTAGCTTACTAATTTGTATTAAGAAATGAACACAGTTATTATGGGTTGCAACTCCTGGATTGCATCCAATCATGTAGAGCCAAAAGGGACAATTTATCAAATCCAGTGCAGTTGTAACGCAATATATATTGGTGAAACAGGCAGACCACTAAATATCAGAGTCAAATAACATATGGCATCAGTTAAAAAGATAGACGGAAAACCATCTCTGACCACATAGCAGCCCACCCCAACCACAGAATTAAATGGCAAGAAATTAAAGCTCTTGAAATCAACAAAACAAATTGGAAAGAAAGGAAATATTCAGAAGCTATACATATAAACAATGAACAGAGATCAGGGTTTTATGATCCCCTCTGCATATGACTCCGTTCTCCATCAAAGTTAACCAGCATGAATCCTAACTAAGCCAGCAGAGCTTTTGTTTGTAGCTCTTTAAACCCTTAATGAATTTTTAGTATTTAAATGTTTGTCCTTGTCTGTTTTTTCACATTCACTTGATACGATGTTAGTTTCTACATCGAAACGTGTACAATAAATCCAGGAGTTGCAACCCATAATAACTGTGCTCTTTTCTTAATATCAAGGCCAACTCGTAATGCCCCTTAAAGAGATTAGAAATTTGTAATTTAAAATAATGTTGAACAAATTTACAGTTTGCAAAAATCAACCGAATGAGTTTTCTTCCCCCCATTATGATAAGAAATTCAAGCTGTCAAATTGATATAGAACTAAAATTGTATGACTGACTAGAAAAATGTACTCACAATAACATTACAGTCTTGTGACCCGCTGTATAATCTGTTACCAAATGCACATAGGGCTAATACAATACCTGTATGGCCCTCTAATGTCTTCACACACTGATATTTCGATGATAAATCCCACACCTTGGAAAAAGGAAGCATAAACATAATTGATCGCAATCAAAGTTTTAGTGTGAAATGCAGAAGAAATTAGGTATTATGCACAGCAGAAAACCCATGACAACTCGCCACCGGTCTCCATCTGATAACCATCCCACATCGGATGTATAACCGTCAAAATTGTTTCCCCACATTCTTGACAGAGTGTGGTTTGAACCTGTGGCCATTTGGTGGGAGGAATGCAAATCCAATAACACTCCAACTAATAAGCCACCAGAATTTTTATATAAGAATCTTTAATGATTTAAAGTGCATGAGCTGCCCAAAATTAGGAAATAGTAAAGTATTTTGCACACAAAGTTTAAATATGAAGCTTTTTAATGTTACCGGACTCAGTAATGTGTGTTATTATAGTCTTGGAGATGTAACTTAGAATGATGAATTTTAATAACAGTTATATAATTTATATGAAAATGAATTATATGAAATTTAAAACATACATGAGTTGGAACCATGAGTTGGAACCATGAGTTGGAACCATGAGTTGGAACCATGAGTTGGAACCATGAGTTGGAACCATGAGTTGGAACCATGAGTTGGAACCATGAGTTGGAACCATGCGTTGGAACCATGAGTTGGAACCATGAGTTGGAACCATGAGTTGGAACCATGAGTTGGAACCATGCGTTGGAACCATGAGTTGGAACCAGGAGTTGGAACCAGGAGTTGGAACCAGGAGTTGGAACCAGGAATTCTCCTCCATTTGAAAACCTCCTTTACCTTAATAGTTTTATCTGATGATCCACTAAACAGTAAATCTCCACACACTGTCAAACACCAAACTGGACCCTACAACAGTTGTGAAAAAGATAATATAGATAAAGAGAGTAAGTTGATACAGGCTGTAGAAAACAGGATCAATGCTACTTTACAAGGTCTCAGTGGCACTTGATTGATTGATTGATTGTTAGGTGTTTTACGCCGCGCTCAAGATTATTTATATGGCGGCATTGGCAGTTTTATTGTGGGAGGAAACTGGGCTCTATGCCCGGAGGAAACCCACGACCTTCCGCTGGCAACTGGCACTCATCCCACATAGGTCATTCGAGTGAAAACCCAGTCAGAAAATTTTCCAATTTTTTGGACTGAGTGGGATTCCTCAGTGGCACTTGAAATTCTTCATAAAGTATAAAATCAGATTTTTTTTCTGTTGGAAAAAATGCAACGCCAAAAGAACAAAAATAGTTTGATACATTTTTTAGCAAAAGGTATACCCTTTTAATAAAGGGAGTTTAAATTTATGATGATTAATTAATAATTCTTGAGATGTAAACATAACTGATTCATTAGGAAAATGGGTGGAATTTACTTACTCCGTGACCAACAAAGGTACCTTTACACTTAAATATTTGCTGAGGATCATAGGCTGTGGAAAAGATAAAAATGACAAAGCATCAACAAATATTTAATTTCAAAACTGAATTTCGAATGTATAAAAATTCAATACCAACATAGAACAGATTATTTTTTTTTATAATTTGCATTTTTTCCTGATTTTATATGTAGGAAAATATATGCTTAAAGGGAGATAATTTAGAACTGAAAGGGGGAGCAGAGAAAAGTAGAGCTTCTAGCCCAAGTTTGGAATGAGAAAACCAGTTAATAATTTCATTTATCATATAGAAAATATCAATTGACTAATGACATGGCTGGGTTTTCTATGTTTTATGACCATATATTATAATGAGTAAAAGCAAAATCTTCTTGCTTAGGTCAGTTTTGATTGGTTTATCTGATGCATGTCATACACAAATGACCTGAAATGTAAATGACGTAAGCGGGAACAAAATGAACGTCAGTTAGGTGTTCATGTTTATGAGACAGATCAAAACGTATTTAAGTAGCATAGACAAATTATAGGTTGAAGGGGGCTCGTAGACATCTCCCCCCCCCTCCCCGTTTTACTTGGAGGAAACCCAATCCTTCACACTCCCTCTACAATCAAGTGAAAAATCAACCAAAATATGTTTAGTTTACTTCTTTTGTACCTTGTTGAATTTTACCACATTGATTGATTGTTTGGTGTTTTACGCCGCGCTCAAGATTATTTCACTTATATGGCGGCGTTGCCAGTTTTATTGTGGGAGGAAACCGGGCTCTGTGCCCGGAGGAAACCCACGACCTTCCGCTGGTAACTGGCGACCATCCCACATAGGTCGTTCAAGTGAAAACCCAGTCAGAAAATTTTCCAATTTTTGGACTGAGTGGGATTCAAACCCGCGACCCATTGGTGGAAGGCTGTTTGGATTGAACGTCCCTCGCTCTACCTACTGAGCCACGGAGGCCCCCCCGAATTTTACCACATGAACCATTGCTGGAGTGACTATAGCTCTGTCGGGTGAGCCACCTGTCAAACGTTGAAACAGTATGCTTAGCATTACTAAGGTACATTTTATACTTACCACCAACAATACCTTGGTTTATCAAATTATGAATTTTATGTACATCATTCTGAAACAAAAAATAAAACTGATTAAAACTTAGTATATGCAGTATCATACTAGTGATCTTTATTATTTAAACTGCTTACATCATTTTTTTGCCTGAGTTGAAGATCACACACACAAAGCTTGAAACAACCAAAGTCAACTTTAAATTTTTTACCATATCCTTCCAAAATTGTACGATTTTATTTAACTTCTTACCGCCATGTTTTCGAGCTCTTGTCTTGTTCCCACCACATCATTCACAAATTGGTCCTGTTTTTCCTCTAAAATATCTAAACAAACAACCAGTTTCTAAATTAGAAATGCATAGGTACCAATCATACCCGTAAGATTGGAATTTCCAACCAAGAAATAAATTCATTATAAAATGCCATTTTTAAATTTTGGCCATAAAATGAACTCAGATGATCTATCATTTTAGGTCGGATTCTCTTCAATTCAGAGTCAAAATTCACACTTTTTTTCCATAATTTCTGATCGTCACGCCAGTAAGAGGCTTTGAAGACCATCGAAGAACTAGATGATTGGCATTGGAATGAGGGAAATCCATAAAGTCTACGGCCTATACGAACCGAAATAATGTCCGAAAAGTAAACAAAATTTAAATAACCGGGACGACCATTCATTCATTCTAAGTCAAAATTAGTTCAAAACACTACTTTGTCGATCATTCTCGAGACTATAAGCACTAAAAAGCTCCTGAATTATATGTCTTGAGAAAAATAACTAATAATTACAACCAACATTCTGTTTTAACGTCAAAATCTTTGGGAACTCATGGTACTTAAACGTCCCCTTGTATCTTTTTAAAAAACGTACTAAATGATTGACGTTAGGGTGAGGAAAATCCATACAGTTTGTGTGGTGTTTGTGCCGACAAGTAAACAAAATTTAAATAACCTGGACGACCATTCATTCATTCTAAGCCCAAGTTAGTTCAAAACACTACATTAATGTATATTCTCAAGTCCTAATAAGCTTCTGAATTGAACATCCTGATAAAAAATAGCCGGCAATTTCCACATTGTGTTTTAACGGGAAAATATCAACATTTTGGCAGCTCATGCCACTTTAAATAAAATGGAACATTACAAAAAAAAAAAGACACATAAAAAACAAGAGTTTCGGGAAACCCAAAATACGCCCGGAAAGGCACAGTAACTGCAGCCATACCAAAACAAATCCTTCCATATTTATTTGAATTTAATTTTCAAAATTCAGAGGAAAAAGGTTGAAGCTTGGTAAATGATTGATTGATTGATTGATTGTTTGGTGTTTTACGCTGCGCTCAAGATTATTTCACTTACATGTATATGGCGGCGTTGCCAGTTTTATTATGTGAAGCTTGGTAAAAGGTGATGTTATGTCAACAAAATGAAATCTTACCACTAAAACCTTTAAAATCCATCTGTATCAAATTTAAAATGGGCTATTTGGATCAACAATTATTAACAAGATTTGTACACATTTGTACTTATCTCTTGGTCTGTAGATAAACTTTAATACTTATATGTATTTTTCATTTGATTAAAACGTTATATATTGATTTAAGAATAGTTTTAATCAATTTAGAAACATTATTGCAATTTGAAAAAATCCTTTTTTGATGAGAATCGGAAAAGTAGAAGCCATTTTATAATTTAAAGGTTATTTTCATGAAAATATAAGTAAGAATAAAAGGGAATGTACATAATCCAATAATTTGCAATAGTTGATATCATAAACAATTTTTTTACACACTGTTAATATGGTATGTAACATGAAAGATTTGAAAACATCGGATCATATTTGTTAAAGTTATGGAGAGAAAAAGTAAATATTATATAACCCAATATGGCTGCCATATTACGCAAGGTATGATGTCAAAAATAGTTCGCGACACACCTTCCACCCATAAGGTATATACTCAGAAACAATTGTGCAGATGGAATCAAAACATTGGAAGTTATGGAGCGGAAGGGAATATTACATAACCCAATATAACTCCCATATTATGTAACCAGTGATGTTAAAAATAGTCAAGAAATTTATTAGAAAACTCGAAAATTCATAACTTTTGGTTTAAATCAGTTAAAACGTTTGATAACATTCTATGCGTGAAATCTGGCTGCGAGAAATCACTTTGCAGAACGAAAGAAAATGAAATGCAGGCTACTGATTGGATAATATTCGGTGTATCTATGTCAGATAAGAGTTACGTCCCCCTGAACTCTAAACACATGTCCGGTTTGACAGACCGTGTCTCAAATTTGCCGATAAATTCCCAGTTGATCAACGCAATATACGCATCTCTGCCAAATACGTAATTAGTTCTTTTAACTATTTTAAGTATCCATTAAAAGCGTACAGATCTCGAAAAGGAAGCAGTCAAAACTTACGAATTTCATCCTCATCGATGTCAAACATGGCGGTCGATAAAATTAAGTTAGCGCAGCGAAAAGGAATTGAAAAAACCAAGATCTTTACAGGGAATATTAAAGAGCTACACTGAAATTTCATTATTCTTAAAATACTAGTGAGTAAAATTTAATTGCGTCAGATTCGGATTTTATTTGTTGATAATTTTTAAGCATCCAAATGAGTTGACGAATATTCGAATAATAAATCAGTATTCGAATATTACCGATTTAGTATCCGCTCGCGAATATTCGAGTATTCGTTTCAGCACTACCTTCTACCCATAAGGTATATACTTAGAAAAAATTGTGCAGATGGAATCAAAACTTTAGAAGTTATGGAGCGGAAGAGAAAGCGGACGCCGGACAGCCGGACTGCCGGACGGAGATGATACCATAATACAGCCCGCTTTTCAAGCCAGGCGTATAAAAAGAGATATTTTCCAAAAGGAGTTTTCGGAGTTGTATTTCTTTTGTTTTATATAACTTACCAACTTTAATTTCAACAAATTTTTCTAAGCGGTCCAGTTTTTCTGAAAGTTTTCCCAGCATGGTCCTTAAGAATCCTATCTCCTGTTCTTTCTGTGTCAGTGAACACTGTAGATCGGAGACTTTCTCCTCTGTACGCTGAATAAACTCCTTCATGTTCTCAAACTTACATTGTTTTAAATGCTCGTCTAAGTCTTCCCGTGTACCATGAAAACTACAGCTGTCAAAAGGAAACGAGATGTTCGGTTTGGTAAGAATTATATCTATAGACCGTTAATAGCTATATTAATCAAAAACGTATTGTGGGCAATTATAAAATGATTGATTCGTGTTTTGAGACTTACTCAAGAGTATTTTACATATATGGCAGTTTGGTGGGGGAGGAAACAGGATCAAGTCACCCATCTTTCGCGTAGTCTCTGGCAAACAATCCACCAAGAGAAATCAAGAGAAATTTTCTTTTTCTTTTCCTTCCAGTAAGAAGGATTCAAACTGCGACACATCCATGGAGGGACTGTGTTTGCATAAAATCTACCCCTCTACCAAATGAGCCTGTGGGATGGTTGCCAGTTACCAACGGAAGGTCGTGGGTTTCCTCGGGGCATAGAGCCCGGTTTCCTCCCACAATAAAACTGGCAACACCGCCATAAGGGAAATGATCTTGAGAGCGGTGTAAAACACCAAACAATCAATCAACCAAATGAGCCATAAGGACTCTCTCATTAAAACAGCTTGACAAAACTAATACAAAACCACTGAACAGATAACATTAAAATCAGGAGAATCACAAAAGAATGTGAAACATGACCATATCCCAGCCCCTAACCAAGTTAAAACAAAATATTTAGACAGAAATAGGAAAGAGCCTTGATTTAATATCCCACCAAATGTATACTTACTTATATTTATAATATGGGCACCGGGCGCTGTTACAGGTTTTTAAATGGTCCTCTAAATCCTATCAAAGATAAAAAAACTTGAATTTCTGAATCATGAATAAAACAATAGCTTTACACAGTACTCGTCTTTACCTTTACAGCATAATGACTGATTGATTGGAGTTTTACGTCAGACCCAAGGTTATTCTACCTTGTTATATGGCGCTGTTAAACGCTTTTGTGGGGGAGGAAACAGCTTTTGTGGGGGAGGAAACAGGTACTTTTCTTGGAAGAAACCCTTTACCCTCAGTGGGTACCTGGGCACCCTTTCATATATTTATGAACACTAAAACACACGGGCACAGGGAAAATCTTCTTGTCTAAAATAACCACGGAGACAAGTTTCTAATTGTGTTAAAAAGAGGTATATCATTTAGACCTTTATACCCCATCATAAATTGTTGTAATAAAGTAAACCTATGATATTCCATTAGGTTGGGGCATCAATTAGGGTTTGTGTCAGATTGATCTTGTTATAGCTAATAATTAAAGCGCCCCCCCCCCCAATTTCAGGATGCCTAGAAAAAAAACTAACATCATATTTAATGCCAATCCATAAGGGTGCTAGTTTTGAAAGATTGATTCATGGACTGCTTTATGTAAGGTTACAGCATACAGTTTCATTTCCCATTTGCGATGATGTTGAAGTGTTGATTTGTGGCTAATTACCTAAATCTCGTTAAGGCTTTTCCTTTCCATTTTCATGAGACCTCATTTACAACCAAATAAAGTTGACATAGTGCATGCCGGTTTCACGCTACACAGAATTCAACATGGGTACCGCCATTTTGACAGTTTTAGGCTTACTGATTCTCAGCTAAACTGTGGTATATTCAAAATTGATTTAAAATTAAAAAACACACACAAAAGTCTGTTATCAGGCATTGATTAAAAGCTTAAAGTATGTACAGTAGACCTGTGTTAGTTTCAATCCAATATTCAAATAACCAAGATACAAAACTATCACTATGTAAGTCACTTCCTAGCTCTAGCATAACAGAGATCAATTTCCATTAGCTGAAAAGACAGAAACTGGGTCTCTTGAGCTTAAGAAGAAAAATCATAAATTCAACGTATAACTTGGATAAATGTTTGAACCGTGTCCTGGAAAAACTTGTTGGAAAAATGAGGGGGTGGGGGTTTTATCTCCAAGCATTCACCATAAAGGAAATGGGTCTTCTCTGGAGACACATTTGGTATCTAACTGATGGTTGTGTTAAATACAGAGATCAGTTTTATATTGTGAAGAACTTCAAAATCCAGCGACAACAGGAAATTTTACACACAAAAAAGTGAACTAAAAACCGAAAATCTTTTCAAACCATATCCATCCTCCAAAACATAATTTTTGAGGGTGACGCCTATAACTACACTAAATAAAATTTCACTTTATTGGTAATTTAACAATACAGAATCCAGGATCCCAAAATAAATTCTGTGAAAATACTAATATTTTTACAAAGATAAAATAATTTGTTAGAGTTGAAGATAATACAAGAACAATTTCATATGCCTCTTTTTATGCCCCAATTTTCTCTCCCATCAACAAAGTAGGGACCAGATTTATCTGAATGAAGCTGCCTGTCCAGTCAATATATGTGAAACCATTTTCATTAATCATAACATAAATAGTATATTTGAAGCTATCATAGCAGATAAAAACAGACTAATAAAGTACTTCTACTTACAGCTAATGGAGTTGGTCTGTGAACCCAAGAGAAAGTCCTTTCTATTATTGTACACGGCTATGGTTTGTATCCAACAAGAGCTAACTTAGATGAGCCAGGGATACACAATCAATGAGGACTGATTTATTACGGCTTCCCATATAAGCAACTCTCTCTACAGTTACCAATGAACAGGGATGGAGGGATTCCAAATAAAACCTATCCTAACTCAACTGACACCATAAAGAAAGAAAGCCATCTCCAGAGACACATTTGGTATCTAGCAGATGGTTGTGTTAAACATAGAGATCAGTCTACGACTACAATAACTATCAGTTTATGTAAGGAGCAGGCTTTAACATTGTGGAAAGCAATGATAGATAAGTGTTAGAATAAATGTACAGGGACAAGTTTTGAATTTAAGAATACAAATTACAGCTACATAGACTAGGGGAAGAAAAGCATCAGCAAATCAATAGTCAATGAAAGCTGGGTTTGGGGTTTGCCTTTGGTTCATTCACTGCTTTATTTAGATGAGTGTTTCAAATTATTTCTTAAAAAGGTTTACAAAAAAAATTGCGACTTTCAATTTTGTGTGTAAATTTTTCTGGTGTAGCTGGATTTAGAAGATTTAGAACAATGTTGAAGTTATTGTAGTTGTAGACTTTTTATCACTTTTAATTGACTGATTGGCCAACAAGTAAAAATGGCTGCTGTATAAGGGGTCAACATGTGTTGTAGACATCCATCAAAAATTCAGATTATATTCAAGACAAAAGATTTGCCATGGACTAGCATGTAAACAAATCTAAATTTTACTTTGTTGGAGACAAAATTTTCCCAAATACATGTATGAACGCTAATTTAACTATATAATGTGCAACCCTTGTAGCAACTTTTTTCTTTGCCGTCGTAAAAAAAAAGAGCAAAGGTGTACACACGGAAACTTTTAGTTTTGCTGAATACATTCTAAATGTAACCCCTTTAGTATTCATTTTTCATTTATCCAAAATGACAAAAAGCACATTAGTTTTATCCATATACTACATAAAACAAAACAAGAGTTTAAGAAACTCATAATACGCCCGCAAGGTAAATTCATTGTAGCACACTATCTTAATATTCAATATTAAAGACATGCTTTAAACAGAACAAACCTAAATAAGACAAGGGCTTGGTGAATTTTAGTATTTGACAAAACACATACCTATAACTTGTTGATCCACTGAATAGCTTCGCATAATGCAGTAGCAAGGTAACTCCGAATAAATTTAACAAACGCATATTGACGATTTCAATATTTCGACAAAGATATATTTGTCATCTTCAGGAAAATGTGATGAGGTAAGTACAGATACAGATATATATACAAGAATAAGATGTGATTTCTAGAGAACAAAGAGAATGGCAGTAGACTAATATATATATATAAGCAATTAACAACATCAGTAGGTGGTTAAGACAGATCAGGCTTAAGAATACGGTAAGATCTCCGCTAATTCAAGTACTCTAAAAAATTCAAGGGCCAGAAAAACATTAACAAAAGTACACTTAAAATTCAACTTTTTTCGTTGAGAGTCTTACCTCCTGGAGTGAGCGATCAGATAATCCTATTGAACGATCGCTGTTGTTGTTTTTATAGACCAAATGTGGCAAATAGCAATGTAATAATTCGTTATTTTCACATCACTGGTCCTTGAATTAGCGGAGATCTTACCGTAAACAAAATTGTAAACATAATAAAATTCACAGATCAGACAATAATAGGAATAAACAGACTTAATAAACAAGCAAAATGGACAAATATATCTAAAAGTATCTGTAGGGGGTTAAGATGAATTGGACTAATGCTAAAAATAGTAATAAACAGTATTGAGGGGGGAAAAAAAACAACTATTAAACAAGCAGAAGACAAAAATTTATCTAAAAAGTGTCAATTCTTTAGAGGCTTTAACACCTGTGTTTAGCTGGGGAGAGTTCCGACGTATTGCTAAAGCTTCCTTATAGAGAAGTTCATACCAGTGATTAGAACTGTCTATTATTTTGGTGTTATTTAGAACAAACTGTGGGAGGGAGGAAGGGCATAAGTTATCAAGTCTATTAGGCAGGTCAAAGAGGTCTTTGCAATATTGAAATAATTCACATTCATAAATGTGGGAATATACTTCACTGTTTACGGTCGCGTGTTCTTTAACTCTTTCAATTAAACAACGTTCTGTCTTACCGATGTAAGACGCAGAATAGCCAGGACATTTAAACGAATAAACAATATTGCTTTTTAACGGGAGAGGTGTTGGGTCTTTTGTATTGCAGAAAGCACTGATTTTCGTGGTATTCCAACGAACAATAATGACAACAGGTTTTGGCAGTAGTCTCTTAAGTTTCTTGATGAATCGTTGACACAATTTCTCCCCCTCTGGTCCGACATACGGTAGATGAAGCCAAATTCTCGGAATGGTCTTATCAACTCTTTGTTTAGGGGCACCACACCACAGAATTATTTCAATATTGCAAAGACCTCTTTGACCTGCCTAATAGACTTGATAACTTATGCCCTTCCTCCCTTCCACAGTTTGTTCTAAATAACACCAAAATAATAGACAGTTCTAATCACTGGTATGAACTTCTCTATAAGGAAGCTTTAGCAATACGTCGGAACTCTCCCCAGCTAAACACAGGTGTTAAAGCCTCTAAAGAATTGACACTTTTTAGATAAATTTTTGTCTTCTGCTTGTTTAATAGTTGTTGTTTTTTTCCCCTCAATACTGTTTATTACTATTTTTAGCATTAGTCCAATTCATCTTAACCCCCTACAGATACTTTTAGATATATTTGTCCATTTTGCTTGTTTATTAAGTCTGTTTATTAGGCTTCCAGCAGAAAGCTGGAAGCATATTATTATTGTATTGATTGTTATTATTATTATTATTATTAGGCTTCCAGCAAAAAGCTGGAAGCCTATTATTATTGTATTGATTGTTATTATTATTATTATTATTATTTTTCTTTTCCGCCAAATTTGTGTAACGCATAACTCTAAAACCGTAACAGCCAGTATCGTGAAACTTAAACTACTGATGAGCATCGCCCTTCTTCATCTGATGTGAAAAATGTGGGTGCGACCTTGACCTACTTTTCTTGTAACCTAGGAATAACCCGAAAATCAATTTAAATTTGAAAAAGTTTCTTCTCCTAAACCGCTCAACCGATGCAGCTTATTTTTCTTATACAGTAAGTACAGGTCACTGCTAATAAAAGTTCTAGCTTTCTTGGAATTCCGGGAAATTATTACTACATTTTCATTGGTCGAAAAATGTGATGTCATAAATTTTTTTTTATCTCAGAAAGTAACCATCCGATGAAGCTGAAACTCGACATAGACGAACTCAGAGAAGGTTTATACCACAAAATGACGTCATAACACGCAAATTTTAAGTCATGTGACCGTGACGCCATTTTGAATGTTAAAAATTTATAGACTCCTATCTTAACTATAATGAGAGATAGGACAACGGGTATTCCACCATTGACTTAACAGAGAGACTGCGCATGTTCAATACATTTACAAGTTTTCGATTGGACCAACACTTTGGCCGCCATTTTGAATTGTTACGAAAATCTATAAAACCCAATAACTTTCAAACTATGTAACCTATGAAGTTGAAATTTTGTAAGTATAAAGTGTATACACAGTCCTTAACACTGTACAAATTTCATTAATATATTTTGAGAACTTTTTAAATTTTGATTGGTTGAAAATATCGTTTAATTAGAGTTGCCGTAAAATGTTAATAGCTGAAAATATATTTATTGCAAACTAATGGAACTTAGGAAAATGAGAGTAGTACTGGAGCTTAACCTTGATGTAAATTTTCACTTATCTACTGCAAGTGGATTTTGAATAAAGCTAGATTGATTTTTTCTTACTTTCGTTTTTATAATAATAAGTTTAAAATTGTAAAATCGGTTCTACTTGTCCGATTCTAATCAAACAAGGATTTTTTCAAACTGCAATAATGTTTCTAAATTGATTCAAACTATTTATGACTGAATAAAAACCGTTTTAATCAAATTAAAACAGATATACAGATATTAACTTTAATCTACAAACAAAGAGATAAGGTTTTATAGTAACTCTGCCTTGATTATTTACTGTGTAAACACACACCCCACTCTTAGCAGCAGGGTGGATCTCTTTGATGTGAGCTTAGAATCTACTGTCCAGACCTTATACAAATAGGCATCTTGCCTCTGTTATCCAGACTGTTTACAAGTAGTGGTTGTATTATATATAGAGCAGCAAGCGAGAATTGATTTGTAAAATTTATACACCCGTTCAGATATATTGTTTTTATAAAAATAAAACAGCTTCCATCCAAAGTTTTTATATTTAACATTGTATTTAATTTTTTTCAGTTGATTTAAAATTGTTCTTGTGAATCAACTCAATCGCACTGTTGAATTAACTCCAGCGGAACTACTGGAAGCCGCAGACCTGTACCGAGTACAGTTCTAGTTATTATTAGGCTTCCAGCAAAAAGCTGGAAGCCTATTATTATTGTATTGATTGTTATTATTATTAGGCTTCCAGCAAAAAGCTGGAAGCCTATTATTATTGTATTGATTGTTATTATTATTATTATTATTATTATTATTATTATTATTATTTTTCTTTTCCGCCAAATTTGTGTAACGCATAACTCTAAAACCGTAACTGCCAGTATCGTGAAACTTAAACTACTGATGAGCATTGCCCTTCTTCATCTGATGTGAAAAATGTGGGTTCGACCTTGACCTACTTTTCTCGTAACCTTGGAATAACCCGAAAATCAATTTAAATTTGAAAAAGTTTCTTCTCCTAAACCGCTAAACCGATGCAGCTCATTTTTCATATACAGTAAGTACAGGTCACTGCTAATAAAAGTTCTGGTTTTCTTGGAATTCTGGGAATTTTTTACTACATTTTCATTGGCCGAAAAATGTGATGTCATAAATTTTTTTTTATCTTAGAAAGTATCCATCCGCTGAAGCTGAAACTCGGCATAGACGAACTCAGAGAAGGTTTATACCACAACATGATGTCATTACGCGCAAATTTTACGTCATGTGACCGTGACGTCATTTTGAATGTTAAAAACTCATAGACTCCTATCTTAACTATATTGGAAGACAGGACAACATGCATTCCACCATTGGCGTTACAGAGAGATTGCGCATGTTCAATACATTTACAAGTTTTTGATTGGACCAACACTTTGGCCGCCATTTTGAATTGTTACGAAAATCTATAAAACCCAATAACTTTCAAACAATGTAACCAATTCAGTTGAAACTTCGCAAGTATAAAGTCTATATACAGTCCTTAGCACTGTACAAATTTCAATAGTTTATATTGAGAACCTTTTTCTATTTTGATTGGTTAAAAATATTGTTTAATTAGAGTTGACGTAAAATGGTAATAGCTGAAAATATATTTATTGCAAATTAATGAAACTTTGGAAAATTATAGTTGTACTAGAGCTTAACCTTGATGTAAATTTTCATTTATCTACTGCAAGTGGATTTTGAATAAAGCTAGATTGATTTTTTCTTACTTTCGATTTCATCATAAAAAGTTTAAAATTGTAAAATCGGTTCTACTTGTCCGATTCTAATCAAACAAGGATTTTTTCAAACTGCAATAATGTCTCTAGATTGATTAAAACTACTTTTGAATCAATAAAAAACGTTTTAATCAAAGTACAAACAGATATAAAGATTTTAAGTTTAATCTACAAACAAAGAGATAAGGCTCTGAAGTAGCTGGGCCCTGTTCTATTTGCCATGTGTACATACATTCAGGTCTTATCAGCAGTGCCAGCTGCTTTGATGTTAGCTAAGCATCTACTATCTAGACCATATACAAATAGACATCTTGCCTCTGTTATCCAGACCATTTACAAGTAGTGGTTATATTATATATAGAGCAGCAAGTGAGAATTGATTTGTAAAATTTATACACACGTTCAGATATATTGTTTTTATAATAATAAAACAACAGCTTCCATCAAACGTTTTTAGCATTTAACATTGCATTTAATTTTATTGAGTTGATTTCAAATTGTTGTTGTGAACCAACTTAATTGAATTATTGAATTAACTCCAAAGGAATCGCTGGAAGCCGCAGACCTGTACCGAGTACAGTTCTAGTTATTATTATTATTATTATTATTAGGCTTCCAGCAAAAAGCTGGAAGCCTATTATTATTGTATTGATTGTTATTATTATTATTATTATTATTATTATTATTATTATTATTTTTCTTTTCCGCCAAATTTGTGTAACGCTAAACTCTAAAACCGTAACAGCCAGTATCGTGAAACTTGAACTACTAATGAGCATCGTCTTTCTTCATCTGATGTGAAAAATGTGGGTGCGACCTTGACCTACTTTTCTCGTAACCTTGGAATAACCCGAAAATCAATTTAAATTTGAAAAAGTTTCTTCTCCTAAACCGCTCAACCGATGCAGCTCATTTTTCGTATACAGTAAGTACATGTCACTGCCAATAAAAGTACTGGCTTTCTTGGAATTCCGGGAAATTATTACTACATTTTCATTGGTCGAAAAATGTGATGTCATAAATTTTTTTTTATCTCAGAAAGTATCCATCCGATGAAGCCGAAACTTCACATAGACGAACTCAGAGAAGGTTTATACCACAGAATGACGTCTTACCGCGCGAATTTTAAGTCATGTGACCGTGACGCCATTTTGAATGTTAAAAATTTATAGACTCCTATCTTAACTATAATGAGAGATAGGACAACGGGCATTCCACCATTGACTTAACAGAGAGACTGCGCATGTTCAATACATTTACAAGTTTTTGATTGGACCAACACTTTGGCCGCCATTTTGAATTGTTACGAAAATCTATAAAACCCAATAACTTTCAAACTATGTAATTAATGAAGTTGAAATTTTGTACGTATAAAGTGTATACACAGTCCTTAAGACTGTACAAATTTTATTAATATATATTGAGAACTTTTTAAATTTTGATTGGTTGAAAATATCGTTTAATTAGAGTTGCCGTAAAATGTTAATAGCTGAAAATATATTTATTGCAAACTAATGAAACTTTGGAAAATTATAGTAGTACTGGAGCTTAACCGTGATGTAAATTTTCACTTATCTACTGCAAGTGGATTTTGAATAAAGCTAGATTGATTTTTTCTTACTTTCGATTTCATAATAATAAGTTTAAAATTGTAAAATCGGTTCTACTTGTCCGATTGTAATCAAACAAGGATTTTTTCAAACTGCAATAATGTTTCTAAATTGATTCAAACTATTTATGACTCAATAAATAACGTTTTAACCAAATGAAAAACAGATATACAGATATTAACTTTAATCTGCAAACAAAAAGATAAGGTTTTATAGTAAATCTGCCTTGATTATTTACTGTGTAAACATACACCCCGCTCTATGCAGCAGTATGGATCCATTTGATGTGAGCTTAGCATCTACTGTACAGACCATATACAGATAGGTATCTTGCCTCTTTTATCCAGACCGTTTACAAGTAGTGGTTGTATTATATATAGAGCAACGAGCAAGAATTGATTTGTAAAATTTATACACCCGTTCAGATATATTGTTTTTATAAAAATAAAACAGCTTCCATCAAATGTTTTTAGCATTTAACATTGTATTAAATTTTTTTCAGTTGATTTAAAATTGTTGTGAATCAACTCAATCGCACTGTTGAAATAACTCCAGCGGAACTACTGGAAGCCGCAGACCTGTACCGAGTACAGTTCTAGTTATTATTATTTTTCTTTTCCGCCAAATTTGTGTAACGCATAACTCTAAAATCGTAACAGCCACTATCGTGAAACTTGAACTACTGATGAGCATCGCCCTTCTTCATCTGATGTGAAAAATGTGGATGCGACCTTGACCTACTTTTCTCGTAACCTTGGAATAACTCGAAAATCAATTTATATTTGAAAAAGTTTCTTCTCCTAAACCGCTCAACCGATGCAGCTCATTTTTCGTATACAGTAAGAACATGTCACTGCCAATAAAAGTTCTGGCTTTCTTAGAATTCCGGGAAATTTTTACTACATTTTTATTGGTCGAAAAATGTGATGTCATAAATTTTTTTTTATCTCAGAAAGTATCCATCCGATGAAGCCGAAACTTGACATAGACGAACTCAGAGAAGGTTTATACCACAAAATGACGTCTTACCGCGCGAATTTTAAGTCATGTGACCGTGACGTCATTTTGAATGTTAAAAATGTATAGACTCCTATCTTAACTATAATGAGAGATAGGACAACGGGAATTCCACGATTGACTTAACAGAGAGACTGCGCATGTTCAATACATTTACAAGTTTTTGATTGAACCAACACTTTGGCCGCCATTTTGAATTGTTACGAAAATCTATAAAACCCAATAACTTCCAAACAATGTAATCAATGAAGTTGAAACTTTGCAAGTATTAAGTCTATACACAGACATTAACACTGTACAAATTTCATCAATTTATATCAAGAACTTTTTTTATTTTGATTGGTTAAAAATATCAGTTAATTAGAGTTGACGTAAAATGTTAACGGCTGAAAATATATTTATTGCAAACTAATGAAACTTTGGAAAATTAAAGCTGTACTGGAGCTTAACCTTGATGTAAATTTTCAATTATCTACTGCAAGTGGATTTTAAATAAAGCTAGATTGATTTTTTCTTACTTTCGATTTCATAATAATTAGTTTAAAATTGTAAACAATACATTTACAAGTTTTTGATTGAACCAACACTTTGGCCGCCATTTTGAATTGTTACGAAAATCTATAAAACCCAATAACTTCCAAACAATGTAATCAATGAAGTTGAAACTTTGCAAGTATTAAGTCTATACACAGACATTAACACTGTACAAATTTCATCAATTTATATCAAGAACTTTTTTTATTTTGATTGGTTAAAAATATCAGTTAATTAGAGTTGACGTAAAATGTTAACGGCTGAAAATATATTTATTGCAAACTAATGAAACTTTGGAAAATTAAAGCTGTACTAGAGCTTAACCTTGATGTAAATTTTCAATTATCTACTGCAAGTGGATTTTAAATAAAGCTAGATTGATTTTTTTCTTACTTTCGATTTCATAATAATTAGTTTAAAATTGTAAAATAGGTTCTACTTGTCCGATTCTAATCAAACAAGGATTTTTTCAAACTGCAATAATGTTTCTAAATTGATTAAAACTATTTATGAATCAATAAATCACCTTTTAACCAAACTAAAAACAGATATACAGATATTAAGTTTAATCTACAAACAAAGAGATAAGGTTTTATAGTAACTCTGCCTTGTTCTATGTACTATGTACACATACACCACTTCTTATCAGCAGTGCGGTTCCCTTTGATGTGAGCTAAGCATCTACCGTCCAGACCATATACAAATAGGCATCTTCCCTCTGTTATCCAGACCGTTTACAAGTAGTGGTTATATTATATATAGAGCAGCAAGCGAGAATAGATTTATGAAATTCATACACACGTTCAGATATATTGTTTTTATAAAAATAAATCAACAGCTTCCATCGAAAGTTTTTAGCATTTAACATTGTATTTAATTTTTTTCAGTTGATTTCAAATTGTTGTTATGAACCAACTCAATCGCATTATTGAATTAACTCCAGTGGAATTGCTGGAAGCCGCAGACCTGTACCGAGTACAGTTCTAGTTATTTTTCTTTTCCGCCAAATTTGTGTAACGCATAACTCTAAAACCGTAACAGCCAGTATCGTGAAACCTAAACTACTGATGAGCATCGCCCTTCTTCATCTGATGTGAAAAATGTGGGTGCGACCTTGACCTATTTTTCTTGTAACCTTGGAAAAACCTGAAAATCAATTTAAATTTAAAAAAGTTTCTTCTCTTAAACCGCTAAACCGATGCAGCTCATTTTTCATATACAGTTAGTACAGGTCACTGCCAAGAAAAGTTATAACTTTCGTGAATATCCGGGAAATTATTACTACATTTTCATTGGTCGAAAAATTTGATGTCATAAAATTTTTTTTATCTCAGAAAGTATCCCTCCGAAAAAGCTGAAACTCGGCATAGACGAACTCAGAGAAGGTTTATACCACAAAATGACGTCTTACCGCGCGAATTTTAAGTCATGTGACCGTGACGTCATTTTGAATGTTAAAAATTTATAGACTCCTATCTTAACTATAATGGGAGATAGGACAACGGGCATTCCACCATTGACTTAACAGAGAGACTGCGCATGTTCAATACATTTACAAGTTTTTGATTGGACCAACACTTTGGCCGCCATTTTGAATTGTTACGAAAATCTATAAAACCCAATAACTTTCAAACAATGTAACCAATAAAGTTGAAATTTTGTAAGTTAAAAGTCTATACACAGTCCTTAACACTGTACAAATTTCATTCACTAATATTGAGAACTTTTTTTATTTTGATTGATTAAAAATATCGTTTAATTAGAGTTGACGTAAAATGTTAATAGCTGAAAATATATTTATTGCAAACCAATGAAACTTCGGAAAATTATAGTTGTACTGGAGCTTAACCTTGATGTAAATTTTCAATCATCTACTGCAAGTGGATTTTGAATAAAGCTAGATTGATTTTTTCTTACTTTCAATTTCATAATAATAAGTTTAAAATTGTAAAATGGGTTCTACTTGTCCGATTCTAATCAAACAAGGATTTTTCAAACTGCAATACTCTTTCTAAATTGATTCAAACTATTTATGACTGAATAAAAACCGTTTTAATCAAATTAAAAACAGATATACAGATATTAACTTTAATCTACAAACAAAGAGATAAGGCTCTGAAGTAGCTGGGCCCTGTTCTATTTGCCATGTGTACATACATTCAGGTCTTATCAGCAGTGCCAGCTGCTTTGATGTGAGCTAAGCATCTACTATCAAGACCATATAAAAATAGGCATCTTGCCTCTGTTATGCAGACCGTTTACAAGTAGTGGTTATATTATATATAGAGCAGCAAGCGAGAATTGATTTGTAAAATTTATACACACGTTCAGATATATTGTTTTTATAGTAATAAAACAACAGCTTCAAATCCTTCCATCAAAAGTTTTTAGCATTTAACATTGCATTTAATTTTTTTCAGTTGATTTCAATTGTTGTGAACCAACTTAATCGCATTATTGAATTAACTCCAGTGGAATTGCTGGAACGCATAACTCTAAAACCGTAACAGCCAGTATCGTGAAACTTAAACTACTGATGGTCATCGCCCTTCTTCATCTGATGTGAAAAATGTGGGTGCGACCTTGACCTGCTTTTCTTGTAACCTTGGAATAACCCAAAAATCAATTTAAATTTGAAAAAGTTTCTTCTCCTAAACCGCTCAACCGATGCAGTTTATTTTTCGTACACAGTAAGAAGATGTCATTGCCCATAAAAGTTATAACTCTCGTTAATATCAGGGATCTTTAAGCTAGATTTTCATTGGTCGAAAAATGTGATGTCATCAGTTTTTATTCTATCTCGGAAAGTATCGATCAGATAAAAACTAAAATCAGTATACACCAGCTTAGAGAAGGTTTATACCACAAATTGAGGTCATAACGCGCAAATCTTACGTCATGTGACCGTGACGCCATTTTGAATGTTAAAAATTTATAGACTCCTATCTTAACTATTATGAGAGATAGGACAACGGGCATTCGACCATTGGTTTCACAGAAAAAATGTGCATGTTCAATACATTTACAAGTTTCCGATTGGACCAACACTTTGGCCGCCATTTTGAATTGTTACAAAAACCTTTAAAACCCAATAACTTTCAAAGAATGTAACTAATGAAGTTGAAACTTTGCAAGTATAAAGTCTATACAAAGTCCTTGAAACTGTACAAATTTCATTAATTTATATCGAGAACTTTTTTTATTTTGATTGGTTAAAAATATCGTTTAATTAGAGTTGACGTAAAATGTTAATAGCTGAAAATATATTTATTGCAAACCAATGAAACTTTGGAAAATTATAGTTGTACTGGAGCTTAACCTTGATGTAAATTTTCACTTATCTACTACAAGTGGATTTTGAATAAAGCTAGATTGATTTTTTCTTACTTTCGATTTCATAATAATAAGTTTAAAATTGTAAAACCGGTTTTACTTGTCCGATTCTAATCAAACAAGGATTTTTTCAAACTGCAATAATGTCTCTAGATTGATTAAAACTACTTTTGAATCAATAAAAACCGTTTTAATCAAAGTAAAACAGATATAAAGATTTTAGGTTTAATCTACAAACAAAGAGATCAGGCTCTGTAGTAGCTGGGCCCTGTTCTATTTTCCATGTGTACATACATTCAGGTCTTATCAGCAGTGCCAGCTGCTTTGATGTGAGCTAAGCTTCTACTATCAAGACCATATAAAAACAGGCATCTTGCCTCTGTTATGCAGACGGTTTACAAGTACCGTATTCACCCAAGTATAATACGCATCTATGTATAATGCGCACCCCAAACTATCGAACTCAAATGCCGAAAAAACATCTACAGCCGTGTATAACACGCATTTAGCAAGATACATGTAAGATTATGCAACGGCTCACGTGGGAACACAGCTGACTGGCGCCGGGAAGCCTAGTAAAGCAGACAGCCGGCAACCTATGAACAAATCACGCTGAGTTGAGTTGTCTGATCATTTCTAGTCAATAATAGATATCTCATGACCGTTGTATATACAGTGGTTGTTTTTTAATATTAACCTTTGGAATGGCTTGTTTTGCTAATAAGCAAAATGTATGATTTAATACCTATGTTTTGGAGTCAATGAGTTTTCTTTCGTAATTTCTGCTAGCATTAGTCAGTGAAGTATTGAAAAATGAAGCCCTTTTACAGCCGGGGAATACATTTATAAAGGCTAAATTCCATAATACTTTCAATATTTTTTTAATTCTGTAATCACGGTCTACCATACACCTCAATGGCACGACACCACAAGCTTACAGCTAAAGAAAAACTACCGTAAAAGTTGTCCGCGGCCCATGGCCGTCAATACATCACTTCAGAATTTACTTGTGGTTTTAAGTATAAGGCGGAGTCTGAAACGTCACTCACTGTCATTGAACAGTCATTACACCAAACAGCGAATCAGATTAGCTGCCTTGTACAATAATCATTGTAATGTTTATTAAGTGGCTGGCCTTCAACCAATCTACAGCCGTTCTGCTATCTGTCAATGAAATGTGCTCAGCCGACTGGCGCCATACTGTTAGTGTTAGCAATATGAACACGATTTGCCGATTATAAGAGTCCGGTATATTATGTTTAAAAGAAATACAAGAAATTGCCTTCAAAACTGAAATGGTTGAATATTTCTGGAAAGTTAATTTCGTTGAAAGTTTTATTTAGCGGACCAAGTTTAACTTTGAGGCCGTATGTAGGCTACCGCATGTCCAATTTCGCTCAGTTCATTATTCCGAGAACAACAACAACAAAAAAACTGCGATAGTCTACGCCCGTGTATAATGCGCAGGTCTTATTTTTACCCGGTTTCCCGTGAAAAAAACTGCGTATTATACACGGGTGAATACGGTAGTGGTTCTATTATATATAGAGCAGCAAGCGAGAATTGATTTGTAAAATTTATACACACGTTCAGATATATTGTTTTTATAATAATAAAACAACAGCTTCCATCAAAAGTTTTTAGCATTTAACATTGCATTTCATTTTTTCCAGTTGATTTTAAATTGTTGTTGTGAACCAACTCAATCGCATTATTGAATTAACTCCAGTGGAATTGCTGGAAGCCGCAGACCTGTACCGAGTACAGTTCTAGTTCCTATTATTGTCTGATCTGTGAATTTTATTATGTTTACAATTTTGTTTATTCTTAAGCCTGATCTGTCTTAACCACCTACTGATGTTGTTAATTGCTTATATATATATTAGTCTACTGCCATTCTCTTTGTTCTCTAGAAATCACATCTTATTCTTGTATATATATCTGTATCTGTACTTACCTCATCACATTTTCCTGAAGATGACAAATATATCTTTGTCGAAATATTGAAATCGTCAATATGCGTTTGTTAAATTTATTCGGAGTTACCTTGCTACTGCAACATACCTATAAGCTGCTACCTATATCTGAAAACTGTACCAAAGCTACTTGCAAAAGTGTCTACACTACATATAGGAAAACAACAGCAATTTCATTTAATTACGGATTAAACAATAGAAAGAAGGTCGCAACTCATTTGGTCACCTTTGTTATCGAAAAGATGTTTGGATATAATTAAGCTATTCAGTGAAACCACAGACAGAATAACAGCCACTTCCTCAATTACTGAATGCCTAAAGGCTGGGTGTTTTTTGTCAACACATATAGCGAGACTCCAATTTACTTTAAGTACTAGACACACCGTCCACTCATAAGATAGTTATAACTGAAAAAGAAATTGATAATCCATGCAATAAGTATCGAGTTACTCAATGCCAAAAGGCTGGTGACTGTTCTGGTCGCCACAAATATAGAGATCCCAATTCAATTTTGGTACAGGACACATTGTCTAATCATAAGCTTCACATATTAGAAGAAAAAAAATTATAATACATGAAATAATTACGGACTAACTCAATGCCAAAAGGCTGGTGACTGTTTTGATCGCCGCAAATATCAATACTCCAACTTAATTTTGGTACAGAACACACCATCTACTCATAAGTCAGTTATAACTAAAAAAAAAATAAATCCATCGAATAGTTCCAGAGTAACTCAATGCCAAAAGGCTGGTGACTGTTTTGGTCGCCGTTAATATCAACACTCCAACTTAATTTTGGTACAGAACACACCATCTACTCATAAGTCAGTTATAACTAAAAAAAAATTAAATCCATCGCATAGTTCCAGAGTAACTCAATGCCAAAAGGCTGGTGACTGTTTTGGTCGCCGCAAATATCAACACTCCAACTTAATTTTGGTACAGAACACACCATCTACTCATAAGCCAGTTATAACTAAACAAAATTTAAATCCATCCAATAGTTCCAGAGTAACTCAATGGCAAAAGGCTGGTGACTGTTTTGGTCGCCGCAAATATCAAGACTCCAACTTAATTTTGGTACAGAACACACCATCTACTAATAAGCCAGTTATAAGTAAAAAAAATTTCAAAATCCATGCAATAGTTCTGGGTTTACTGAATGTAAAAAGGCTGGTGACCGTTTTGGTCGCCGCAAATATCAAGACCCCACTTTAATTTTGGTACAGAACACACCATCTATTCATAAGATAGTTATATCTGAAAAAAACATTAAATCCATCGAATAGTTTCAGAGTTATAAATGCCAAAAGGCTGGGTGGCTGTTTTGGTCGCCAAATATATTGAGACTCCAATTTAATTTTGGTACGCGACACACCGTCTACCCATAAGCTACATATATCAGAAGAAAAAAAAAAATTCAGGTAATAGGTTTTAAGTTATGGAGCGGACATGAATCCTTTAAGAGAGGGCGTATACAAATTCTCAGTAAAGAACAAGTTTTCAATCCTCTTGTTTACCATTCAAAGAGAAGCAATGTTACATTTACATTGTAAACTGATGCCAGATTTGTTACAAGATAAGAAACCCTTATAAATCAAGAGAGAGAAAAACACAGACTGAAAACCTTTACTGCCATGAGGAGATTAACTCAGATAGATGTTACACACATTACTCTCAGGCTCTTTATAGTTGTGTTCAAAAGAAAAACAGGATATACTGGTGATTAAAGCGTAAAAAAACGCAATATTCATTTATACACAAGGTATCCAAAGAAATCTACAGGGACTGATTGAATGATTGATTGATTAGTGTTTCACAAAGCATTCAAGATTATTTGACTTATACAGCCATGTCGTTAGGTTTCATTCATTCATGAAGGTCTGCATCCGAGCGAGAGTACATTAAATATTTGTATCACTCTATCAAGTGAGCTACCCAACGTCCCCAAGTTCTGATCTAGTCCGAGTAAAATACAAATGGATTGATTGATTTTTATGCCGCACTTAAGATTATTTCATCTATATTACGACGTTAATAGGTTAAGTGTGGGAAGGAAACTGGGCTCTTTGCCTGGAGGAAACCCTTCGGCCTTCAGCGAGCTCCTACAACTCTTCCATGTAAAATACAGAGAAGGCATACTGGAGCTCATTTCATATGAAGCTTGTTAATTATCGGAAAAACTACAATATTCCCTCAAGAGCCCAGATTTTAAGACTCAGTAATTACAAGAATAATTCATAGCACAATTAAAAAATATTTTTTTTATATTCTGGTGATTAAGGACGTTTTGTCGAATTTTTCATCTTTCTTTGGCTGTTACTTTACAATAACTTCATTCCATATCATCTAATAGAGACCATTCAAAAATTTCAATTGCACATATTTTGTTCCGAATAAAAACCTCATGTTAAAACAAGAAACACTCTACCACATGTGCAATGACAACAGCCGTGACGAAAATTCCTGAAATTCTTTCAAGGCTCCCTATTAACAGGCCGTTAAAACATTGTTTAAACAATTTGTTAGTGCATCCGTTCAGCTACCGCAGCTATTTCGAAAATGTTTTAAATATAACAACAATCTACATATGAAATTATCCCCATGGTAAAGAAACTGTTACCTACAAACTTTTTTGCAGCTCATAGCTAACCAGAAAAAAAGTATACAAGCAACAAAAAACTGTAAGCATGGCTAAAAATGGATTTCAGGCTATTCCAATTCAACAACTTGTAAGACATTGCATTGATCAGTTCTATCAAATTATCTCTTCTTAGAAAATTACAGTTTCTGTTTCACTGTGAAGTTTTTCTGCTATTAGCTGAACAGAAATAGCATGGGAAGATCAATATCGCCTCTAGAGAGACACAAGTGTTATCAAGACTTTTTTACAGCTATAAATATCATGCAAATTCCATTATGTAATAAAAAATTAACAGAAAAACCAACTTGAGCTGTAGTTTCTGAAGATTTTTTAAATAGCTATGAGATTGAGTGATAGTATTTTATTTTGAAGAAAAGTCTTAGAGAAAGAAAAATCCTGATCTCGGGAACATGTTTGTTGAAGAAACTAGACATAACTGAGATACCCCCCGCTCTGCAAGAAAAGTCGGCCTATCTGAGAATTGTAGCATCAAAACAATAATATAATGGTCAGTGATAAGTGATGAGAAAACCAACAATGAAATTGAAAATGCAAAAACACAGAATATGATGATACCAGCACTCACTACGAGGAAGTAGGCTATCAAGGGTGCCACAAGCACAATAATGAAACATGCAGGCTTATATGACAAGCACAGCAACTACCGTACAACTGTACAATGGGACAAAATTGTGTCTACAAACAAATGTATGAACAGACAAATGGCAGAACAGAGAAATATCAAAAGGAGTCCAAAATGTCATAAATATGTAAAAATATCTCCTTGCAAGTAGGACATGGACAACTTCATATCATTGGTAACATTTGTCAAGTTTCATTCAAAAAGAACCAACATCTGGGAGGAGTATTTTGGACAAAATTGCGTCTACGGACGGACGGACGGAGGGCACAACGATCAGACAGATGTATGTGTGTACATACAAACTTTATGCCAGCAGAAAGGGGGGGGAGGTAGGGAGGAGGGAGGGAGGGGCGATAACATGATAACCCTGTCTTCATATGGAATGAGACCCATTGGAGGAGTATTTTGGACAAAACTGTGTCTTTGGACGGACGGACGGACAGACGGACAGAGGGAACAACGATTGGACGGATGTATGAGCGTACATACACACTTCATGGCAGTAGAAGGGGGGGGGGGGGGGGGGGGGAGGGGGAAGGTAAGGAGGAGGGAGGGGCGATAACACGATAACCCTGTCTTCATATGGAATGAGACCCCAAAAATGGCAAAGTCCTATAAGTCAAAAACGTCATAAAAATGTGAAAAAAGGAAATATCATCCTGTAAGTTGGGCATGCACATCTACATACCATTGGTAACATATTTGTGAAATTTCATTGAAATCAAAGCAAAATCTTAGGAGAATTAGTCCGGACAAAATTGTGTCTACAGACAGACGGACGGACAGACAGACAGACGGACGGACGGACGGACAAGCCGATTCCAGTATCCCCCCCCCTAACTTCGTTGCGGGGGGTATAAAAACTTGTTCCTTGTTTGGTAACTGGTAACATTCCCACAAGTTGAGAAAACAAGAGTTTAAGAAACTCATAATACGCCCGCAAGGGTAAATTCATTGTAGCACACTATCTTAATATTCGATATTAAAGACATGATTAAAACAGAATTTCGGCTGGTAGAATCTTTCAGTCACCTAAATAAGACTAGGGCTTGGTGAATTTTAGTATTTGACAGATCACATACCTATAAGCTGCTACCTATATCTGAAAGCTGTACCAAAGCTACTTGCAAAAGTGTCTACACTACATATAGGCATACAACAGCAATTTCATTTAATTACAGATTAGACAATAGAAAGAAGGTCGCAACTCATTTGGTCACCTTGGTTATCAAATAAGTTGTTTGGATATAACTAAGCTATTCTGTGAAACCACAGACAGAATAAAAGCCATTTCCTCAATTACTGAATGCCTAAAGGCTGGGTGACTGTTTTTTGTCAACACATATAGCGAGACTCCAATTTACTTTTAGTACTAGACACACCGTCTACTGATAAGATAGTTATAACTGAAGAAAAATTGATAATCCATGCAATAAGTAATGAGTTACTTAATGCCAAAAGGCTGGTGACTGTTCTGGTTGCCACAAATATAGAGATCCCAATTCAATTTTGGTACACATCGTCTAATCATAAGCTTCATATATTAGAAGAAAAAAAATTATAATCCATAAAATAATTACGGAGTAACTCAATGCCAAAAGACTGGTGACTGTTTTGGTCGCCGCAAATATCAACACTCCAACTTAATTTTGGTACAGAACACACCATCTACTCATAGACCAGTTATAACTAAAAAAAAATTTAAATCCATCGAATAGTTCCAGAGAAACTCAATGCCAAAAGGCTGGTGACTGTTTTGGTCGCCGCAAATATCAAGACTTCAACTTAATTTTGGTACAGAACACACCATCTACTCATAAGCCAGTTATAACTAAAAAAAATTTCAAAATCCATGCAATAGTTCTGGGTTTACTGAATGTCAAAAGGCTGGTGACCGTTTTGGTCGCCGCAAATATCAAGACCCCAATTTAATTTTGGTACAGAACACCCCATCTATTCATAAGTTAGTTATATCTGGGGAAAAAAATTAAATCCATCGAATAGTTCCAGAGAAACTCAATGCCAAAAGGCTGGTGACTGTTTTGGTCGCCAAAAATATTGAGACTCCAATTTAATTTTGGTACGCGACACACCGTCTACCCATAAGCTACATATATCAGAAGAAAAAAAAATAAATTCAGGCAATAGGTTTTAAGTTATGGAGCGGACACGAATCCGAGACGGACAGATGGATGGACGGACAGACGTACAGACGGACAACGGTATACCAATATACACCCGCTTTAAGAGCGGGCGTATAAAAAACGAATCTTTGCTGGCTACACCTTGCTACATCTGCACACGCTGAGGAAAACTGTTGTTCTTTGTTTAGCAACTGATAACATCCCACATGTTGAGAAAAAAACACTTGGCTCTTTGCTTGCTACTTTCTCCACACGCTAAAAACAAGAGTTTCGGGAAACCCAAAATACGCCAGGAAAGGCACAGTAACTGTGGCCATACCAAAACAAATCCTTCCATATTTTTTTTAATTTAATTTTCAAAATTCAGAGGAAGGAGGTTGAAGCTTGGTAAATGGTGATGTAATGTCAACAAAATGAAATGTTACCACTAAAACCTTTAAAATCGATCTGTATCAAATTTAAAATGGGCTATTTGGATCAAAGATTATTAACAAGATTTGTACTCGGTACAAGTCATCAATTCTCGCTGCTGTTAAATCGTGATGTTAAACATTGCTTGTTGTCAATATAGTTTGGACTAAAATGTTTCAATTTTTTAGAAGAGTAGTTTATCTAATCATACTAAAAACAAATGCAATTAATTGGCAATTTTGCAGCTCACACCATTTCAAGTAGATTTGAAAATTTTTCTCATAATATCATTTTTCTATATTATTTGGCTACAAAAAAAAACAGTTGAGCATGGCATGCCCATGTGGTATAGAGGACAATAAAACTGTCAACACTTGTAGTGATAAGAGACTTAGAGCTTTAGAGTATGTTTAAATAGAGTATGTAAATAGAACAAGACTGGGTTACTTATCTCTTTGTCTGTAGATAAAACTTTAATCCTTATATGTATTTTTCATTTGATTAAAACGTTATATATTGATTTAAGAATAGTTTTAATCAATTTAGAAACATTATTGCAATTTGAAAAAATCATTTTTTGATGAGAATCGGAAAAGTAGAAGCCGTTTTATAATTTAAAGGTTATTTTCATGAAAATGAAAGTAAGAATAAAAGGGAATGTACATAATCCAATAATTTGCAATAGTTGATATCATAAACAATTTTTTTACACACTGTCTGTTAATATGGTATGTAACATGAAAGATTTGAAAACATCGGATCATATTTGTTAAAGTTATGGAGCGGAAGGGAATATTACATAATCCAATATAACTCCCATATTATGTAACCAGTGATGTTAAAAATAGTTTGCGACACACCTTCTACCCATAAGGTATATACTTAGAAAAAATTGTGCAGATGGAATCAAAACTTTAGAAGTTATGGAGCGGAAGGGAAAGCGGACGCTGGACTGCTGGAAGGACGGAGATGATACCATAATACAGCCCGCTTTTCAAGCCGGGCGTATAAAAACTGTTCTTTGCTCAATATGTTGCAACATCTCCACACGCTGAAGAAAATACCAAAGATCTTTGCATGCTACCTGGCAAAAAACCTCAACACACTGAAGATAAAACTATGTTTTATGCTCATTACCTTGCAACATCTCCACACGTTGAAGAGAAAACTATATTCTTTGCTTGCTGACTAGCAACATCTCTATGTTCTGAAGGAGACACTATGTTCTTTGCTTGCTACTTTGCAACATCTCCACACGCTGAAAAAAAAAAACTATGTTCTTTCCCCACATACTGACAAAAAACCCATAATTTTTCCTTGGGACAGAGCAACATCCTAACATACTGACGGAAACCCCATGATTTTTGTTTGGGACCTAGCAATATGCCCACATACTGACAGAAACCCCATGATTTTTGCTTGGGACCTAGCAACATGCCCACATACTGACGGAAACCGCATGATTTTCGCTTGGGACCTAGCAACATCCCCACACACAGACAGAAATCCCATGATTTTTGCTTGGGACCTAGCAAAATCCCCACATACTGACGGAAACCCCATGATTTTTGCTTGGGGCCTAGCAACAACCCTACATGCTGATGGAAACCTCATGATTTTTGCTTTGGACCTAGCAACATCCCCACATACTGAAGCTGGAGTGGAAACTGGACTATTTGACATTTGGCGAGTACCTGGCAAGTGAGCGAAAACCTCACTTGGAAATTTTTATATTTTCTTATATTAGTCTTTCAACTAAATGAGATTCAAACCATCCACACAACTTTGAACTAAGATCCTGAGAACATTAATGAGGGTTATTCATATTGGAACTTTCAATATTTGGTCGATATTCTAAGTTCTAATTAAGAAAAGCCAGTTGGGATAAAATGATAGATGGTCCCTGGATTTATGGGTGTAATATTCAAGGTTCTCTTAAATCTGCTTTTAATTAATACGGTAATACCTGAGTTAATTAGAGGACTATGCATGTTGCTAAATCCTCAATAGCAAAAAGGTTCTGAATGAGATTTAAACTTTCAACACATCTCAGTCCAGGGAGATGATTGACCAGCAGTTAATCCTTGAATGTTTTACAAGCCCTCTCTTGAATTAAGATGAGAATTTGCACTCTTCTACTTTTTTCCAGCACTTGAACTAACTCAGACATTACCGTACGTTTAGGATTTAACGTAAGTTAATAAGAAAGAAAGTATAATAAAAACTAAACTGTGCAATGGAACACATGGTGTTATACAACATGAGCAAGTCTTATTTTCTATCATAGAAAATCATTTCTGAGAGGATTTTTCACTCCATCGAGTTGCAAGGTGCTCGCCGAAGGTTGGGGTTTCCTCTGGGCAAAGACCCTGGTTTCCTCCCAACTAAGCCTGGCCACACTGACATATAGATGAAATAATCAGGAGGGATAATGAAGGAGTTGTCAAACATCAATCAATATATAGAAGGTCTAAATGATATACCTTTTTTTCACACAATTAGAAACTTGTTTCCGTGGTTATTTTAGACAAGAAGATTTTCCCTGTGCCTGTGCGTTTTAGTGTTCATAAATATATAGAAGGTGTTATTCAGTATGGGCAAGTCTTTTTTTCTATCATAGGTAATGAACCAATGGTTAAACAAGGTCATTCCAAACGAATTAACATCTACAGAATATCATTTCATTTCCGTTATTTTGATTCAAGTTCGAGAAGATCTACTTTTTACTCAACACCAATGTATTTTATTGAGCTGGGATTGATAAGCACATTTTTACACTGGTCTTGATAGTTGTTTTATCATCCCTTGATATTATACTACTAAAGATTAGCCCTTTGAGCTTTAAATCAGTTCACAACAATTTAATGGAGACATAGAGATATTCTGGAGCCTTGTCGAAGTAACAAAACCCAGAAATCAATAAAGAGCGGCAAATATCCTACAAGTATCATATATTCTTATCACATCGTATCAAATCACTGAATAAACAGTTTAAGTAATCAAAAGTAATAGCTTCCACAGGCCGAATAAATAGTATCACATCTATGCTGGGGGGAAAAACTAATCTTTGCTTGGGACCTGGCACTTTTGCTTTATAGATTTGTGTTACTCTGCAGAGTGTCTTGGGGAATTTTATTTTTATTTTGCCTCAACTGATATCTAAAGTATGCAATAAATTTTAAGATGGTAGTGAAAAAAAATAAGCCTCACATCTCAATATTCTAAGCCAAAGGGTATTAATACAATTTTAAACTGTATATAAAAAATTGTGTAATTTTATGGTAATTTTACTTTCAACTTAACACTGTTAAAATAGATTTAAAAACCCTGTATTTGTCAAATGGTACAAGAATGTCAATGGTAAAAAGAAAAAAAAGACAACCTCAATATTTTTGACGATAAAAACCATCCTAATACAAATTAGAAGCATGCAGGATGTATCCATAATTACCTTTTTCAATAATGGTGGGCAGTCCGAGTCATTAGGGCACTGAACAGGGGCGTAATCACAGTCACTCTCATGTTCCCTAAAATACAATGTCAGAATACATATCTACATGTCAATTGAAGCCTCGTTTGATATTTACATTTCTACATATGAATTAATTTCATTTCCGCTATACACATGTAATAAGTTTACATTACATATTTGTCTTTTTATTTGGTATTTATATTCATGTTTATTCCATATTAAATTCAGTTGCACTTGATAAAGATACCGGCACAGGTGCCAAAAGCTTGTGTTGTTCAGAAAAAAACTTAGTTCATGGTGATGCCTTAATCATTTCTCATTAGTATGGAACCCATGTTTAAAGATAGTTTCAAACATTTCTTAGACTTACCTTCTGTTTCTGATTTTTACTGTCATCGGACACCTTGAAGGGTCGACTATGTAAGTAAATCCATCAGATGCTAACTGACAACCATATTTACATCGTATAAACAACTCTCCTATCTGCTCGGATACAGCTATGTTATTTACAACCACTGTTAACTTAAGGCTATCCACTGGACACAACTCTATTAAACAAACAAAAAATAAATAAAATCAAGTTTGTGACCAATATTTGCATACTTTCATCCATTTTATAAATAATTGATAAATGTTTTACATGTATGCTGCACTCAAAATTATTTCACTTCTATCACGGCATTGACAGGTTTAGTGGGGGAGAAACTTGTGTTCTGCTGAAAGAAATCTTCTCCTGACCTTCGGGTGATTAAATCTTAAAAAAACACTGTCATTTTTCAATTTTATATTTGACTTACTGTGATTCAAACCCCCAGACCTTCAGAAGATACATGTACATACCTAGTAACCTTTCAAGTAAAATCAAGTAAAAATATTTATGGTTCAACCATCTTTTTCAATCATTATTAAAGGGGGTGTATCAAAAAGATCAGGGAATAATTTTAACTTACCTTCTGAGTATGTAGAAATGCATCTTCTACAGTAAGTGTGCTGAAAAGAAAGAAGAAATCTCTGAATAGAACCCTTATGAATGCAGATACATTTGTAGTCTTATGGGTTTTCCATACAGTACTGTTTTAAGATTTCTCTCTCAGAAATTTAAAAAAAAAAAAAGCACGCTTTACGTTTTGAAGAAAATTATAAAGAAAATGTTAACATTCCTTTTCCTGCTGGAACAGTGTCCAGCTTTTCAATGGAGTTATGGATCCTTACATGTCAAAAATCTTAAATGTGGCTCTATGAAGATTTCTTTATACCTTGAGTGACCATGACAGTGGTCAAAATAAGTAGCATATACATGTATAAAGGCGACGACTGACTTTATATTTACAAGACACAGCAGCTGAAAGCTGAGCTCTGTGCTTTGAGGAAACCCCTGCCCGTCTTCCAGTATCTGGCAACCATTCCACAAGCATATCTGGAGCCTTGTTTCCCAAAGTGACGGAGAGTAAGTTTTCACATAACTGCCATAGTAACCCATACTGTAGTGTACAGGTATGTTGCTATGGCAGTTATGCAAAAAAATACATCTACACTGTTTTGTGAAACAGGCTCCAGGGTGGTGGAGTGAAAAAATAACATATATAAAGTCTTGGAATGTGTTTGATTTGCGAAAAACATCAACTATGCCCAAATGAAACTTCTGGCCTTCTTCCAGTACCTGGCAACAATTCCACAAGCAAGGGTGATTGAGTAAAAAGCCAGAAAGATTTTTTTCTTCAATTTTTATGTGACTGAGAGGAACGACCATTTTAGTTACTTACCCCACATGCAGCTATCACAGGATCTTTGAATATTTTGTTACACAGGGCACAAAACAATTGACGGTTTGGTGGGTTAACAAATACCAATATCTCCTAGAAACAAACAAACAAAAATAACTATTAATACCATACCCAAATTCCGATCAAGAAAAATCAAGTATTGATCGAAAACCAAAATTTGGTAGAAAGAGAGGCATATAATATAAAGACACTTTAAAAATTATAAATAGAAAAAATCAAGAACGATTCCCATTATTATATATTTAACTGTGATGGGAATGTATTGAATGATTGATTGATTGGGGGTATGGCACATGGAGCACAAATAGCCCTAAAAATTCTGTGTTGGGCAAATTTAACTTCAGGGTGCTTATTTAGGGTTAACGGAGGCACAAATGTACCAGGTAGAACGCTTTTCAATCAACTTTATCTCAAATAATCTTAATGGACAATGAAATACATCTTTTCATACAGAGACATTGCGAACATTTCAGACTGTAAAAGTAATTTTTTTAATAAAGACGAGCGTTATTTCTAAAATATGATCGTCATTATGTTTTTAAAAAATCGAAGCTTGAGACTAGGACTAAGAGAGACAATTATAGCATATTCCTGTTGACAGACATAGCATTTTCTAATCGAATAAATGCTTATAAATAGACAGTTAACACCCAAAAGCACAGGGAAACAAAAGAAACATGTCTTAGCCTGGTTTACAACTTAAAAGAGGACTTAACACTTAAATAACATTAATTAATTTGAGCCTGAGAAACCACGTTTTGGAGAAGAAGGCTTTTTGGAGAAGAATATTTACATGTAGGTGCCAGCCTGCCAAGATGAGTAGTAAGTACAAATCAATAACACTACTATGGGTGTGATCGTTACATAAGGATACAAAAGCAACTATCACGTATTAGTAGATCCAATGGTAATGGGGGGTAATCATGGCTCATAAAAGATACAGCGTCTGATGGCCAAGCCAAATATACCTTCTAGTCTACAATGAATGTCAAGATTGGAATTTCATACAGCCAAGATATCGCACGGTATCTACAGCATACAGCTTTTCTAACCAAATAAACCAATATACGTGAAGTTATATTGAGTCTGGTACATAACAACATGCAATCAATCAAACAGCTTAAGCTAATCCGAGCATTTCAATGACGTTAACCTCTAAGTGGGAGATAGCGTTTAGAAGAAGTTTGAATCTAATATCGTACATGTGTTTTTACTTCTTTCTTTTTTCCTTTGCTTGTTGGTTTTGTTTTGGGTTTTTTTTGGGTGGGGAGGACTCACGTTACTTCCATATTCAAATGCCCAAAAAGTTCTTTCAAGGCAGCTCTGCATTCATAGACTCAATTTGCAAGGATTAGTTGTGATTAATTATTAACAAGAAAATTACCCATCAAGCTTCTATTATGCCAATCAGTTTCTTTCGGTATCCCAAGCATTTGTATAATTTGAAACCTTGCATGGGGAGAGCAAAGTATATCCTGACTATGTAATTCTTTGCGGTTTTTATTATTTTGGTCTGTTTTCCACTTCAAAATAAACAGATTTTTTTAATTGATTTGTAAATCAATATTTTTGGTATTTCAGTGACAACACAATTTCGGTAGAAATTTTGTTTCCTCTTTCAAATAAGCTTAATTTTAAATGCCCTATATTCACTATTTGAACTTGGATGGTGACTTTTTCAATAAGCTACATGTACTAAGGCCAATTGTCCATTGATAATTTTAATCTAGTGACAGCTCATGTGATACATATGAATGCAATATATTCTTACATTGTCTCTTGAGAAAAAAATTCTAATTAAAAAATTGCATGACTTTGTACTTTAGTTTACGGGTTTGTAATAAATATATAAATAATTCAAGAGATTTTGGGGAGTTGTCTGGCGAATTCATTTCGTTGTGTTAATGACGACGTTGCTCACGAAAATCAATATGGACTTACCCTAAGACCCAGTGAACAATAAGAAGTGAATATCAGACACGTCTGCAATAAGACTCGGCTAGAGTTTCAATCTTACATCATGGAGAACAGCATGATTTACTTGTTTCTTTGAGATACAATTCTCCAGATATTAATATCCACCTCACCAAATATATGTGACAAAAATAATAGAGCAATACAAGTTTAGACAAGCAATGATCTCTGAATGAATACAGAGAACTAAAAACGCATCACCATATAGAAATGTCTACTAGTCTTAAGACAATGTACGTTAATGTAGGGTTTTTTACTAATTTATGCCTAGAAAGAATAAACCTTGGTCTCGGTTATTTAAATTTGTTGACTTTTCAGGCAGTATTTCTATGCGTACAGGGTTCGAACTCCTTGCGGTTTGCACGTTCCAGCGTCAATCATTAAGTTTTTCCCAGGCCTTTCAACCCCTCTTATTTTCATGACACTCAAAATTAATGGAAAAATGGTGAATTTTGACAGCTCGTGCCATTTAAAGGGAAAGAAAATCTAAGCTTTAGACTAGTTTAGATGGAAAGAGTAGAGTTCATTTAGTCCAAAACAACTGTCCAATGTATGTTTTATCCCCTCGTAAGTGAATAATTGAAATTTGAAGGTGGCGTTACAATAGAGAATAAGCTCCATAGGCCATTCACAAGGCCGCCACCATTTTTTCATTAGTTTTATCCAATTATTGTTGAATAAAAATTTAAGTGCGTTATAGAGTAGTCATGTGATGCAATTTAGCCAATGGCTGGCTAAGTTATGGCGCGCGGTTGCATACTGACCTATATTTTCGGAGACAATCTTGCCACTTCAAGTTTGTCGCCATGTTTTTTTGGACCTAAATCTACCCTTATACATTAGAGAGCGGTAAAAATACGTCATTATTGATCTAAAAATAGCTATACCAACATCACGTCATCCTAAAACGGAACAAGAGTTTTAGTAAACTCAACATATAGCCCGCCGTGGCAAAGTCGAACCGCTACGATTAACAACTTAACATTTAATATAACATTTGTTTTAATTTCATCAATTAGAATTTCTTGTTCACATTAGAAGTTTTTCTTTTCTGAATTTGATGAAGCTGCAACTAAATACCAGTACGTTACAGTACACATATATTATCTGTTAATTTCAATCACATTTTAATTGCAAAAACTGAAATGTGGCTGTTTTGACATTGCTCTTATCAATCAATACAATAGCTTACAATTCTTGAATTTTAACAGTTTTCACTGGGACACTGTTCTATTGGACTTGGATGTAGTTTTATTACAAAGCAAACAATCTTCAGGCTGACCACTGATATGCTGGTGTGTAAATATACAAACCTTGGATGTCATTGTCCCCTTATCTCTATTTAAACAGCCACTCTGATAAATACCAGATGGGTAATAAAGTGGGAAAATGGTCTTTTTTTGTTATTATAGTGCACATTAAACTATCCAAGAAAACAGTCTCAGAATGTATAAATTAATTGGCTTCCAGTATTACTCTGGACCAAGTGTACTCCAAAAAGCATTGATATATATTAATATATATATATTAAACATCAGGTACACATTTCTGATAAAAAAAACTCTTGAAAACAGACAAAAAATATGTGTTAACAAATCAAATTTGGTATGCGACACATCATCTACCTATAAGGTATATATACTCTAAAAGAATTGGAGAGATTATATCAAAACGAAAGAAGTTCTGGAGCCGCAAGGGAATATTACATAATCCAAAAGGTCTGCCATATTATGCAACAGGTGATGTCAGAAATGGTACGTGAAACACTGTCTGCCCATAAGGTATATACTCTGAAAGAATCGTCAAGATCAAATCAAAACTTTAGAAGTTATGGACTGGATGGGAATATTACATAATCCTATATGGCTGTCATATTATGCAACGAGTGAAGTCAGAAATGGTACACGACACACCGTCTGCCCATAAGGTATATACTCTGAAAGAATTGTCAAGATCGGATCAAAACTCTTCAAGTTATGGAGCAAAAGGGAACGAAGATATAGACTAAGACAGAATATTACATAATCCAATGTAGAAGCCATATTATGCAATGGACAATGTTTTTAATGGTTCATGACACACCTTCTACCCCTAGAGTATATGTTGTAAAAAGAATTGTAAAGATCGGATCAAAACTCTTCAAGTTATGGAGCGGAAGGGAACGAAGATATAGACTAAGACAGAATACTACATAATCCAATGTAGAAGCCACATTATGCAATCGACGATGTCATAAATGGTTCATGACACACCTTCTACCCACAAGGTATATGTTGTGAAAGAATTGTAAAGATTAGATCAAAACTCTTCAAGTTATGGAGCGGAAGGGAATCCGGGACGGACGGACGGACGGACGGCGCTGGTGATACCATAATACGACCGACTTTTTTTAAGTCGGGCGTATAAAAATGGCTACACAGATAAGCCACTGAAAGGACATACTTCTGTCTGTTTTTATTAGCTTGAGGGTCACCGGAGGTAATTGACGTGAAATGTTTTAAGTACTTTGAAGGTTGTTATCGACGATAATCCCTATGTATTTCTAGAGATTTCCCCTCCTTTAAAGATTCTACCAATTAGCCTGGGGTTTATCAATATAGGGCCTGAAAGTTTCCTCAGAGATTTTGTGATATCCAGTGACAAAGGACGTTTATACATGTAAATGACTTCACTGGATCGGCGTTTTTTTGTTCTAGCAGAACTGAGCGTCACATTCGAAGGATAAAAGCTCTCCGTATGCGCAATGACAGCAGAGGTGACAAGAAATTTGTGGAATTGTCACAAATACCCCAGCTCCCTATAGCATCTATCTCCAGATTCCTGATCTATAGCAGAATGACAGGCAGATGTTTGTTGGGAAATAGAGCAGAAGCAATCGTTGTAACGGGAAATTGCTTGGGTAATTCAAAACTATGTCAAACACATAAAGGTTTTACTTGCAAAAAAACATCTAAGTTAGAACTCCAAAGTAAATTGATGACATTATAGATCAATAGTGCAAATCTTTTTCCATTACCATCCATAATAGAAGATGTCCATGGAAATGTCTTACTAATTAGAACAAATTGCAATAGTATGTTATGTGAAGTAAAAAAATTTCAGTTATGAATTATTATTTGCATTCAGATCGTATATTACTATTCTAATTTCTCAACTTCCCAGGAAATAATGTTGCATTACTATCAGCTAAAGTTGTTTTCATAAAATCTGATTGGCATGACAATAACAGAGTTTGAAGTTCAAAGAAAAAACAGAAGGTCGAATAATTTATGGCCAGTATGGCACATTGACACAGCAGAGATCGTGTATTACATCACAAATCTGAGGGTACCTACACAATGAGGTGTCATACATGTATGTCACCAAGCTAACTAAGTTAATTAAAGCAATGTTTTTTATTTATTTGGGCTTTCCTTGGGGTCTCCTTAAGATAGTCGTAACATTATAAGTTCTTGAGGAAAACAGAAAATTTGCATTTCTACAAAACATAGCAAGGAATTTTATAACTTTGAAACTATTTCAATAAAATATCTACATCTTGAGAGTTTTATTTTAATAGGTTTGGTTTCAAAGAAACTTTATTAATTATTTACTCAACATAAAACGCAAACATTTCTTCCAGTGTTATAGGAAAAAGGGGGAAATATGCTATTTCAATTTACTGTTATTTTGAAAAACCATGATCCCAAAGCAGGGTTCTCATCTTAAACTTCCAAGACTTTTCCAAATGATATCCTCTTCAGTATTGACCGAGACGTTAAGTGTAACCAGACTGTTTTCCACCCAGTATAAATGTAAAACGAATTCCGTTTTCAAATGCTTTATTGCCTGTTGGTAGAAATGTCTCTATGGGGATCACCAGCAAGTTATTCCCAGCCTAGATTCCTTCAATAAATCAGAGAGGCTAGAAGTTAGAAACTGGCAACACAGATTGAAAATCTCAGCATAATGCTTTTGAGATTCAAATTTTATTGCTTCGTCAATATTCTGATGATTCCGCTGAAACGAGTAAAAAGATGCGACACTTGGTTTATTCACGAAATCACCATGGAAAAATACATTAGGCCGAGACAATATTACTATCTGTTGAATACCCTTCAGTTTCTGCATCGCAACCAAGAAAGGAGGCAAATCTAGGGTTGTGAATGTCAGCAATGTTTTGGTACAAAGTGTCAACCATAACTTAATGCAAAAACAATAATTCCATCATGCATGTACAACTAAATCATACCAGAAAACTCATGTAGATTTGTATAAAGATCAATCAAGTAGATTTGCAAAATCCCAAATCACACAATATAACATGCCATAGCTACAGACGGTCATATATTCAAATATAAATCGCATAATGTAACATGCTATATATGCAAATACAAATCGCTAGTCACATGTGAAAACGTAACAAATAGCACAGGTGGGTCAAAGAGGCTGAGGGTATCTGCTAAAGGCACACTCGGCACCATGGCCTTTCTGAAATTTAAGGTGTATTATCACCAGCTTACCAAAAGTGAAATCTCTAAAATTAAACATGGGGCTACTAAACATGTCCACTTATGTTTGATGGCTGTTAGAAAATATGAACGATATAAAGATAAGATAGGTAACCGTAAGTGTCTTAGCACAAAAACCCATCTTTGATAATTGAGGGAGCCAATCAACATGCTAGTAGCCATTATACAGTAACATGGAGTTGTAAAAGCAAACATAAAAGCAAACCAAATAAACGGGTAGAAATAAAATATAAAAAAACATGTAATTGTATCGAACAGACTTCCATAATTGAGCACCATATTCATGTGTGTGAATCTTAAATTACCTGAAAATAAATTTTTAAGACAAACCCTGGCTAGATCGTCAATGGAAAAAGCCGTTTACAAGTTAAAATTGACAAGAAGAAGTTCATTGTTTTCCTGGTGAGCTTATCATATCTTTAAGGACTTTAACCTGCAATATCACCTGCAAGAGCACTGGAAGTCTTTAGCTATTAGCTCCTCAAAATGATTGAAGTTAACCTAGGTTTCAATTGCAAACTAAATTGACCATTGGCCAAGCTGCTGATTGGCCGAACAAGACCTTGCTGTGAAGATGGATGCCAAGTCAGTAAGTCATTTCGTGAGATTGTTTTGCAACTTTCTTATAGGACAATTTGACGTGAAAAAATCTTTGAGATATGTTTTGGTACAGTTGAAAAGTAAAATGTACCGGACCTGTACTGAATTTACTACATCTGATTAAATTTTAAAAATAGGTAAACATTTATAAACTTATTGTGGTATAACGGTCTAAATGATATACTTCACAATTAGAAACTTGTCTCCATGGTTATTTTAGACAAGAAGATGTTCCCTGTGCCAGAGTGTTTTAGTGTCCATGATAAATATAAACTCATAACTGCAGTTGATATCATTTACACTCCTTGTGCACATCCACAGGCCCATTGTTTGTTATTCTACCCCTCCTGCATATGCGTGCCGTGTGCAAATATACATGTTAAGTAGAGATGACTTTTCAAACAACATCGAGTCTGCAGTGCAACATCGGCTGGTAGGTTTACCTCCCCCGAAAGAGGTGATATTTTGCTTGTTATCATACAAAATGAAGGATTTAACCTGATAATGTTGTGAGTGTGGTTATATTCTGTCCTTTTATTATTGAAAACTGGGGTGTCATGAACGTATACAGTCATCAAAGGGTTGATTTCACAACACAGCGTCGTCAGCAACCCAGCCTGTCAAAGCGGTAGCCATGGTGACATTATGTCATTCTGCTTCAAAATATCTGGGTCAACCGTTGCACGTGACCAAAGCTTATCGTTGATTCGTTAAAAGTTCCCACTCTGTCCAGAGGGAGGGAAAAGAAACGGCAATCAACAACAGGTCACTTTTTCCTCATTTTTCTCAATTATCGGGGTAGAATCGACTTTAATACCTTCGTCTTGGTGTTTATTGCATAACCCGATACCGCTGAACGTTGGTTCGCACCTCGTCAAACCCCTCGAATGCTGCGCATTCTCGTGGTTTGACTCGGTACGAACCAACGTTCAGCGGTATCGGGTTACGCAACAAACACCGCTACGGCGGTATTAAACCCTTAAACATTGTATGAACCCCCCCCCCCCCCCCCCCCAAAAAAAAATGTAATCTTTGGGATTACTGTATTACACTTTCTTGAAAATATGGTAGAAATTCTTCTACTGATTTTTGGGTGACGCCCGAAACAAGAATCGAACCCAGAGTATGGCACCTATCGCCAGCACTAAATGTCCGCTGTAGTATCTACCAGTCAACTACCTCCTTTTTTTAGAGGAGGCCGGTTGGCTGAATGGATAAGGCAGCCGGCATTTTGTGCTGGCGATAGGTGCCATACTCTGAGACGAGGCTGCGATTTCCGTTTCGGGCGTCACCCAACAATCGGTAGAAGAATTTCTACCATATTTTCAAGAAAGTGTGATCCCAAGATAACGAGAATACTGTTATAGTCACTTTCTAAAAGACACAAACTAATTAAAATTTATCCAACAGTTTGGTTGAATTCACAAGTAAATACTGACCACACACCTAAATCTGATGAATCTGGTGTTGGCTATTTTGGTGAATAAAAATGTGTAAAATGGGAGCTTACGGTTAAGATAACATCACAAAGACTATTTCCCAAATTGAATAAATATTAATCCGGCTCGTTGAAAAGTCAGAATTCCACAAATTTCCTGTCTTTGGCGCCGTCATTGCACATGTGAGGAACCTTTATTGTTCGAATGTGACGCTCAGTTCTGACTTTGCAGAACAAAAACTGCCAAGCGAATTGATGTCATCTAAAAATTTGAAACCTCTAGGGAAACTCCTAGGCCCAATCAATAAGTGAAGATTGGCCACACACAAAAAAAGCTAACTGATAATTATTTTTGCTTAGTAAAAAAGTGAGAGCTTTAAGTTGAGGCAAAACATCACAAAGGATACTTCCCAAATTTGATAAACATTTATCTGCTGGTTCAGCTTAATTCATAGGGCTGACAATGCAAAAAAAGCTATCTGATGAAAATCATTTTAACTCAATATAAAAGAAATAAGTGTGAGCTTTACGTTGAACTGAAAACATCACAAAGGACATTTCCCAGATTGCAGCTTTGGACAGCTGATTGCAGTCGAGATCTGTTATTTCTGATTGCCAGACTAGCACTGTCTTACTAACTTAATATCACTGTATATTGCCTGCAGACACAATCATTCCAGAGCAGAAAAGGTTATTGGCTTGAGGCCCAATACACACAGACTCCAGCCACTTGACCAAACTACTGGTACCCAAGTCCTAAGAGGTCTTAAGGGGTATGTCAGCAAGGAACAAAACATACCATCCTTCTATTACGGAAAGCCATTAATAGCTGTGGGGTAATTCATAAGGAAAAGGCTATCACATGACAGGACAAGCTACAAGAACACAGTTTTTACCATTGATTACAGGAAAAATAAAACTGAAATACATTTCTTTATGAAATAGGTAAAATATGATAAAGGGAAAAATGAAGCGAAAATATGTAATTTGTTGCCAAGGTAGAAGGCAAACAAGGGAGTTTAGTACTGACTAATAGATGGTTGGTTGGTTGTTTGGTGTTTTATGCCGCGCTCAAGATTATTTCACTTATATGACGGCGTTGCCAGTTTTATTGTGGGAGGAAACCCATGACCTTCTGGTGGTAACTGGCAACCATCCCAGATTGGTCGTTCGAGTGAAAACCCAGTCAGAAAATTTCCAATTTTTTTTTGGACTGAGAGGGATTCGAACCCGCGACCCATTGGTGGAAAGCTGTTCAGATTGAACGTCCAACGCTCTACCTACTGAGCTACGGAGGCCCCCTGACTAATAGATGTTCCAAACTCTTGTCCTCTTTTTAAGCAATGAATGACCGTTGGCTCAGATGTCGAGCCAATTTACTCTGAAGCAGTTTGTATTCTTCTTTTATAATCTGGACCATATTGATGCTGGTCTTACTTCTGTATTATTATCAGTCACACTGTAGAAGGCTATCAGAAAGAACCTAGATAAAATATTTTGCACTATTTTGATGGCTTAGTGGGATTAAAATTCTTAAGAGTTGAACTCCATTCTTTTACCATGTGAGCTTTTGAGGCCCCTGGCTTATTGAGCTACATCGTTATGTATGCGGTGTTGATATGAACAGGTGGCAATCTTTCAGTTTTCTGTCGATTGTACTGTTAATAGATCATATAAACAGACAGAAAAATAACAAAGAGACAGGAATAATTGTATGATAAATGATAGTTTATCCACAGGTGTTTCGGGCAATGACCAAGTAATATTTCTTTATCAGAAGTCAATGAATTCTTGCAGACAATGACAGGCTTGTGTCGTGAAGCTGTACAATTACCTATGATTGATATCACCCTGAAGGTCATTCAGTCTGGGAAAACACTACAGTCCTTGCTGACTGGAGCCAAAAAGCTGCTACTTAGGCCATGCACATCAAAATGTTTATTCCCTGAAACCATGTTTTTAATTATTATTTTTACTCTCTCATGAACACGGAAATTTACATTGATGTTATTTATGAACACTAAAACACAAGGGCACAGGGAAAATCTACTTGTCTAAAATAACCACAGAGACAAGTTTCTAATTGTGTTAAATATAGGTATATCATTTAGACCTTTATACCCCATCATAAATTGTTGTAATAAAGTAAACCTATGATATTTCATTAGGTTGACGACTGGCAGGAGCTAGGCCTTAGTCAGTAGAATTTTCTGGAACACTTTGTATTACATTGACCATGTTATTAATAAGTATTATTAAGTCTTTAAATTTATAACAGTTTAGCATAGTTGAAGGGTTTAATTTTGTTTTCCCTTTCAGTGGATAGAATTTTAATCCTATACAGCTATCTAAATGGTGACTGAGTTGATTTATTCATAGTTTTCACTTACCAGGTCATATGAATAGAATGATTGATTTATGCCTACATGTAGCTCAAGATTATTTCACTTATATGGTGATGTTGCCAGGAACACAATCTCTTATAGCTGGGGAAACCACAGATAATGGTTGTACCTGGTAACCATCCTACAAAGGGGGATGGGATGAAGAAGCATTGACAATTTATGCTTTTTCCTTTTTCATGGACTGGAAGAAGGAAATAACACATGTTGGTGGAAAAAAATACCGTGTTAAATTGCTGACACCTACAAGTTTGATAGTTCCACAAGCACATTGATGTCAGCATACAGGAAACAGATATTTAAGAATTCCTGGCTTTACCAGTGCCTTAAAGCAGCCCAGAGATATGAGACTGAATATTATACATTAACCCTGCGGAATTATGGAAATGAGACAAACGCTCCGGGGTAAAGAGCTAATATAGATTATATTGGCAAAGACAAGTAATAAGCGTCTTGACGGAGAGACAAAACCTGCATGCAGAACAACACACATATGTTTGGCAGAATTAGAATTAATTCATTTCCATCTGACCTATTTCTTCTCATCTTTAGATTGAAGTCACTGAAGGGGACAAGGGAACAATTGGGTCAACTTTGTCAAATCACATTGTTATCCTAGATTGTAATGATTACAATTCCAGGTGGAATCCAGTGAACTCACACCATGAGTTTCGTGTAAGTGGTCGCTAAAAGAAGTATGGTTTACACTAGATTGATTGATTGATTGATGTTTTAAGCTGCGCTCAAGATTATATCAATTATATGGCGCGTTGTCAGGGCTCAGGCAAAACCTGACCTTCAATGAGTATCAGGGGAGTCTTCCACATAAACATAGTCAAAGTCAAAAACGTTCAATTTTATTTGGTTGGAGTAGGATTTAAACCAGCAACTGATGTTTGAGGGTCTGTGACAGGGACTATCACTCAGCTGGCTGAGCCACCAAGGACCCCGTCTAGACTAGAAGCGAAAGAAACGCTTCATGACTCAAAGGCACACTTAGTGTCATTTTTTAGCTTATAAATATAAGCACAATTATTATTTTGGGATGAGATAAGACAGCTGGCATTTAGTGTTGGCAATAGGTGCCATACTCTGGGGCCCAGGTTCGATTCCTGCTTCGGGGGTCACCCAAAATCCGTAGAAGAATTTCTGCCATTTTTCAAGAAAGTGTAATCCCCAAAAATAAGAGAATACTGTTATACTCACTTTCTAAAAGACACTAACTAATTAAACTCATGCATTCAGCAATGGGAGCTGTGTCAATTACGTTACCAGATAGGTACTAAATCTCTGCTGTAGTATCTACCAGTCAACTACATGTACTTCCTTTTTTTAGGGGAGGCCGGTTGGCTGAATGGATAAGACAGTGGGCAATTAGTGCTGGAGATAGGTGCCATACTCTGGGACCCGGGTTCGATTCCCGTTTCGGGTGTCACCCAAAAAATCGTAGAAGATATTTCTGCCATGTTTCAAGAAAGTGTAATCCCAAAATAACGAGAACACAATTGCAGAATTGTTGATTTTTTACTCATTTTTTATATGTTACTCATTTAAAGGGGCATGAGCTGCCAAAATGTTGATATTTTGAGGTTGACACGGATTGTTGAAATTACTGGCTATTTTTTACTGGCAATTCAGAAGCTTTTTAGTGCCTTTAGTCTTGAAAATGTACGATAAAGTATTGTTTTGAACTAACTTTGGCTTAGAATGAATGAATGGTCGTCCCGGTAAATATTGTTTACTTTTCGAACATGTTTTCGGTTCGTACAGGCCACATACTGTATGTATTTTCCTCATTCCAACGTCAATCATTTAGTTTTTTGGTGGCTCTCAAAGCCTCTTACTGTCGTGACGATCAGAAATTATGCAAAAAGTGTGAATTTTGGCAGCTCATGCCACTTTAAAATATGTTTACAATCTATTTGATCCCCTGAACAACCTAACATAGCAAAGAAGAAAAGGGAGTCGGGAAACATTCATCGTGTAATCTCCGTATATTTTTTACTTTAGTTAAGTCATGATCAGTAGAAATGTGTACAATGTTGATGAGTTAATTCAAGTCAAGATATTGAGATTACACCATCAATATTTAAAGAGTTTCCATACTTCTTTCCTATGTCTACAATGTTGATGACTATTTGGTACAGGTATTGTTTCCCATTCTGCTTATTTCCGTTAAAGGGAAAGAAAATCTCAGCTTTAGACTAGTTTAGATGGAAAGAGTAGAGTTCATTTAGTCCAAAACAACTGTCCGATGTATGTTTTATCCCCTCGTAAGCGAATAATTGAAATTTGAAGGTGGCGTTACAATATAGAATAAGCTCCATAGGCCGTTCACAAGGCCGCCACCATTTTTTCATTAGTTTTATCCAATTATTGTTGAATAAAAAATTAAGTGCGTTATAGAATAGTCATGTGATGCAATTCAGCCAATGGTTTGCTAAGCAATGGCGCGGGGTTGCATACTGATCCATATATTTGGAGACAATCTTCCCACTTCAAATTTGTCAAATGTTTTTTTGGACCTAAATATACCATTATACATTAGAGAGCGGTAAAAATACGTCATTATTGATCTAAAAATAGCTATACCAACATCACGTCATCCTAAAACGGAAAAATGGCTACACAGATAAGCCACTGAAAGGACATACTTCTGTCTGTTTTTATTAGCTTGAGGGTCACTGGAGGTAATTGACGTGAAATGTTTTAAGCACTTTGAAGGTTGTTATCGACGATAATCCCTATGTATTTCTACAGATTTCCCCTCCTTTAAACAAACAAGAGATCAGTTAAACTGATCTAGGCGACCACCATAGCACACTATCAGAAAGTGGGGCTGCTTGTAAACGGATCGCAAATTTGATATGTGAAATTTATTTCTTCGGTTGGTGGCTGGTTGGACAAGAAAAAAGTTTCTTCGGTAGATAGTGGCTGTTATCTGAAAACTCAAAACCATCTTTATTCAAGGAGGCCGCACATTAACGCTACTTACCGGAGCTACATAGTAGCCTACATGTACATGCACACATGCCAGTCAGTGATATCGCTTGTTCGAGTCCTGTACACAATTAAAATTTACAAAATCCAAAACGATTGTACACATGTTACTAAGATGCATTTAGTGTTTGTTTACAAATCAAAAGATAATGTATATCTGTCAAAATTAGCCCGTGAAAAGTGAAGAATGGGTGACGTATCACTCGTCTGATGAATAAAAATTTACACATGACGAAAGTCAGTTTAAAAATTAATGTAAAAAAATGTCCCGATTCGTTCAGAAATTAGTAAACTCTGATAAAAAAAATCTTCATGCACGATTTGATATAAATATATGATTGAATAAAAACATTTCAGTTACTTTATTGGTAAATAGCATTTACAATTGCGAAGTCAGTTGCTGTACATAGCTGCCTGAATGCAAATTCGATCGGCAAAATAGTGATTGTACGTTGCCGTGTATTTCACTTCATTTTGAAATATTCCTTCCTTTCACACTCCGAATAATACAATATGGATCTTCTTAAGTGTCTTAGGGAACACTCTCCTCTAAAAATATTTATTATTGTTACATTTTTGGAAAGAATTTAGGCGTTTAAAATCCAAATTCGAGAAGGCCATTTTACCGACTTCGAACAAGCCGTGGCGGCCGGCAACATGCATAGTAAACTATTTCTTATACTTATAGTCGCCCTTGGAATTCTGAAAGGAGTCGATTTGTATACGTTTTAAAATGACCCGAGGATTGCAATTTCACTCTGGGGTTTATAAAAGCTCCGATAAATGTCTTGTTTTTCACTACCCTGGACTCGGAAATTCCAAAATAACGTCCTCAGTGCCAAAAATAGCTTATCTGTCTTTAACTGGGTCGTGCTTTTAAAATGCCTGGTAGGGGCCCTGTGATTGACAGCGGGAACTCACACTAGCAAACTTCACCACCCGATTTTAGCACTTTTTAATTATATATATTTAAATATCTCACTCACAGTCAGTATATTGGAGACAAGGAAATACATATTAAGATCTGAAGCTGTAAATATAAGGAATTCCTTTTCTTGTTATAAACGTATGCTTGAGGTGTCCGTTCTAACCTAGACAAAGTTGGAAGTTATCAGTGAATTACGCGTCTGTTAAAGTAAATTAAACCTCTTAACCGTATTCGAAGATTGAAAAAACAAAACACAAAGCAACCAACAGATGCAACATGTGATTTTATTTGTTCATTTTCAAAATTTGTTGAAGTTGTAAGAAAAAATAACCATACGGCGTCAGTGGAGTTTTAGCCAACTTTTCTGCTGTCGCCATACGATGTCTGCGGTAATGAAGCAGGTTAGCACTCTAACGCCATATGGCGACAGCGGTACCGAATGTGTTAAATGAAAACATCAACGACAAAAAAATACATCTTGCATAACTTGACCATATGAGGAAGCAATGAGGAAGCAATACAAAAAAATTCATCAATTAAAGATCCACCTGGTAGTTTTCTTGATTCCGCGATCACAAACTATGTAGATAGAAATCACAGAAAAAGCTACCCGCCGCCATTTTTAATATGCAAATGAGCAGCGAGTGCATAGTGCGCAACAAGGCCGTGGGGTTAACCTGCGTATAACATTTTACAAACATCCTTTCATTACTTTAGGAGAACAGTGATAAAAAAAATGGCTAGTGGCCGCCATTTTGAATATGCAAATGAGCAAAAAGTGCATAGTGCGCAACGAGACCATAGGGCTAACGTGCGTTAATTAGTTTACGAAAATCCTAGCCTTTCTTTACTTTAAGAGAAAAGTGACAAAAAGAAGAAAAACAAAATGGTCGCCCAGCGGCCATTTTAATATGCAAATGAGCAAAAAAGTACATAGTACGCAACGAGGGCATAGGGTTAACCTGCGTACAAAGTTTTACGAAGATCCTCTCATTACTTTAGGAGAAAAGTGATAAAAAGTAGAAAAACAAAATGGTCGCCTAGCGATATGCAAATGAGCAAAAGAAATAGATGTTGCACAACTAGACCATAGGAGAAAAGTGCATGTGAAATTTAAAGAAGATCCGACAAGCACTTCTCTTGGAATCGCGATCACAAAAGAGAAAAGTGATAAAAAATAGAAAATCAAATTGGTCGCCTAGCGGCCATGTTAATATGCAAATGAACTCAGAAAAATAGATGTTGCACAACTAGACCATATGGGGAATCAACACAAAAACATTTCATCAAGATCGGTCTGGTGGTTTTCTAGATTCCGCGATCACAAACTATGTAGTAAAAAATCACAAAATGGCTGCCAGCGGACATTTTATTATGCAAATGAGGAAACAAAATAGATGTTGCACAACTAGACCATAAGGGGAACATGTCTCTTCAAATCGCGATCACAAGAAAAGTTTACAGACACCGGACGACAGACGACGGACGACGGACAAAATTTGATTTGATAAGACCACCATGAGATCATGGTGGTCTAAAAACATGATTTTGTCGTTGCTATGGTATCAGAGACAAATAAATTAGTTCTACAATAGGTATTATGTACTTACATCCTCCTCATCATCCATTATGGATCTATTGGATACATTGGATCCTGATCGCTGATGATGCCCAGGTACTTGTAAAATAGATAATCCACCTATCTGGAAACAGGAACAAAAAAAACAAACTTACAAGATTTATCCAAAATGACATGTACTAACAAATGTAAAAATGGGGGCATACACAAAATGCACTATACTTATAGAACAGGATTGAGCATTGCATCTACGCAACAAGGGTTCTATTTCAATTGGCTCAATTGGTATAGAGAAAGTCACTCACGCCCAAACCATGCTTCCAATACAATGTGTTCAAATCCCAGTCAGTCAAAAGAAAACCAAATTCTGGGTCGGTTTCCCTTGAAAGGTCTGTGCCAAAGGGTTCCAGGTACATTAACCCATATGGTAATGTATAATATTCTTTATTTTAAGAGGGTTACATATATAAAATACACTCAATCAGCTGAATAGCTGTTCTACCTTGAGGCCCTCAAAACTGTTAGCATCATGACATAACAATGGTTTACATATATACAGTGAACATATACATAAATACAGACATTTTTACAAAGACAAAAATTATTAAGTACATAGATCATGACAATATTTGTTCTTAAAACTTACTACTGAAGAAGCAGTTTGGGTAGATAATTGGAGAGAATTCCAAATACTTGTTCCGGAGTAAGATAAGGATTTCTTGAACATTTCGATACGAGGGAATGGCACAGATAATTTGTACATTTTTTGTGACCTGAGAGGCATATGTTTAGTTTGAGCTTGGGTGAATAAATCCATCATGTAAGATGGGTAGTCACCAGAAATACATTTATACACGGTGACAGCTATGTTTAATTTTACATACTCTTCAATGTTTAGCCAGTTAAGGGCTTTAAATAATTCCTGTGATGGCGTTTTCTTAGTTTTACCCAAAATAAGTCTTGCTGCCTGTTTTTGTAATTTACTAATCCTAATGATGAGGTTGTTTGAACAATTTCCCCATATAGGTAAACAATAATTGATTTGCGGTAAAATATATGCGTTGTTAAACAAAACCCTTACATTGTATATTAAATGGTAGTAAGTGCTTATGCTTACGTAGAAAGGACACCAAACATGATATTTTTTGGCAAACAGAATCAACATGGTTAGACCAAGTTAAAGTGTTGTCTACATGCAATCCTAGTATTTTTAAATTCTTTGTTTGCTTTATATTGACATCATTAAAAGTAATCTCAAAGTTATTAGGATTACAAGATTTCTTTGAGGTTCCAATCAACATTGATGTGGTCTTCTCAGGGTTGATTACCAAAATGTATGTGGAAGAGTTGCCAGAGAAAAGCAGAGAGCCCGGTTCCCTCCCTCACTAAACCTGGCAAAACCGCCACATAAGTGAAACAAAAAGTGCGGCGTAAAACATCCATTAATCAACCACGCTTTGATCCCACCGCTACATAAACTAATACCCTTCATTATGACATAAAGATTTAAACTCGGCCAGACAAGAGTGAGGCTGGAGTTCACAACTCATTCGTGACTAACGGTAAGTTTGATTATGAGATAACACAATGGCCTGTATGACGATAAAACCCATGATGCAGTTGTCTACACAGAAAACTTGGTGTACAAAATATACTCACCCCATTTCCTCCACCATTGCCATCCTCACTGCCACTGAACACACATGACCCTACAGCACTATCAGGATCATCGGTATCACCTCCTAGCAAATGAACAGAGAAATATGGGTTATTTGCTTCTTCAGGAACAACAGTAATAGCTACATGTAGAAAAACTGCCATCCTAATGGATACCCCCGTCCTATATTGAGTCCATAAAATTAGTACAAGTTAGGAAAGTTAACATAATATACATTATCATAGAAGCTAAGCATGAGCGAGATTCAAAAAGCCGAAGTAATTGATACTGAGACCCCACGTGTTCATGCTGGTAAATCGTCAGTACAAGCATGTATCACGCAAAATATATTCATGTGAAACACAATACCATGCGAGGTACCATATAATATCTATGAATAAAATTTGAGAATCTCATAGTGCAGTAACTATACATGTATACAAAATTTGGTAGAAATTGAACTGAAGGATGCTTTTTTCAAGATATGCTTCGGAAACAAAGAATGTGTTATTTGGTGGTGCTGTCTGTATTCTCAAAAACAATCTCAAACAAGGTCTCATAGTTTGGAAGCCATCTAAAAAATTTGGAGAAAATTAAAGGAAGCGTTTTCAAGTTATGTTTTGGAAACAAAGAATTTTTTCTTTTTTTTTACCAATTAGCTTTTTTGCTACCAGTAGTCGCACATGACCCAATTTTTTTCTTTTGGATTTTTTCTTTGAGTTGACTGGGATTTGCCCCAGAGACTGATCTATAAAGGCTTGTGGTCCAGTCCCCAACGATATTGGTATCTAGGGTTAAGTTCTAAACACTAAGCCCTGTTTATTATGATTATCGAAAGAATTTTTTCAATAGACATTAAAAAACCATACATACGACATTGGATTCACTCAGTCTACGTCTTACTTTTAATTCTTCAAAATGTTACTTGACAAAATTTATGGTGTTAGTCTGCTTTGTTTGTTTAACATTTTATGCTCAAATTAAGTTATACTCCTTCAGTTGGGTATTAAAAGTGTGTAAGCTTAGACCTACATCATCTATTCGTACCAGTGATAATATTAACATAGTATACAAGTAGCGTAACTCCGAAAAAGTTAAGACCCGTATTTGACTCAATATTTCGGCACTCCTGATGATGGCAAAATAAAGTGCCAAAATATTGAGTCAAATATGGGTCTTACAGTTACGCTACTTGTGTACTATGTTAGACCTACATGTACATGCTAAGGGCTGTCCCAACTGCTATCAAATGATTAGTTGCTTGAAGAGATTAATGTGCAATATATATATACAGTCATATAAGAAGCCATATATGTGGGCATTGTGCATTGAGTATTGTTAAATGGTTAGAGATAAGCAGATTATAATACCTCTACATGTAACCGTGGTAACAGGGGAATACACACCAGCACCAAAAGTCGTCTCCATGCAGATAGGCTGAAAAAAAATAGTCCAAGGATATTAAAATTTATGGATTGATTGAGGTTTTACACCAAACTCAAGATTATTTCACTTACATGGAGGCATTGCTACATGTAGGTTAAGCTTGGGACGGTTTTGCCCTGAAGAATTCCCAACCTTTCAGCAATCCTACCAAATATGGTTACCTCGTGAAAACAAACTTGGAATCAAACCACTGGACAAGTGATTGAGAGTGTGTCAGAGTGAGAGTTGTGAAATACGGCCGCTCTGCTGACTAAGCATCCAAGACCGCTGAAAATCTGGAGACCTCCATTAAAAAAATTGATTAATAAAAGAACATTGGAGCAACTCATTCAAATTTTCTAAACATGGAGAATCGCTGTATCGAATAGCGAATAAGTAATACCTACAATAGAATAAAATCCTCGTAAAATAAATGAAAAAGCTGTATATATGATACCAACACCAAGTGTAAATATACTATTAGATTAATTATATTACTAGCAGAATTTTCGCTATAATTCAAATCTAGGCAAAGGACAGCATAAAAAGATGTTATAAAAATGTGTCCAGTTATTTCATCATAAAAAAACTAAAACGCAACTTGCATAAAATATTTTAATGGCCTTTTAACTAAGACGACCTGGATTTTTGCCTGCTTGAATCGGTCAAGTAAAAAATACAAAATTTGTGACAGAAACAGAAATAGATTGGCTGATTTTCAGAGGAATAAGTTATGTAACCCCTTTTATAATTAGAACCCTCCCCTGCCCTTGTCACCTACGGCATACTGTAGTTTGGTGTTGCCAAAGAATTATAAAGTTGTGTTCATTCGAGAACCAAAGGCCCAAACACTATTAGAAAACTCATACAGGAAAATGTTTTTAAGATCTGCCCATAGAGCCATCAGAGTAAGAGACATTTATAAATGTTTGCAGACGTGTCAGCGACAGGTAGAAAGAAGAACACAGAAAAATGTGAATTATTGGTACTTATCTGTGAATAAGTGATCGTTTCCAGATTTATTCTTCAGAGGAAACTTAATAAATTCAAAAAGTATGTTTCACCTAATTTCTAAATGTAATCAGTATCACTGGCACTAAAAGTATTACTACGCAGTCTACAATAACAAGTAGCAGTACGGCAAAAGGCCTATCACAGAATCCGGACAGAAGTTAGGAAAACTATCTTGCCATTCTGTTGTACATAGAAAATTAGAAATTAGAATGGCAGGATTGTCACCTGGGCCCTGGGTCTAGTCAATATTATGTCAGTCTGCCAACGTCGTATAAATTTACTGTCACTCTCTAAGTGTTTTCAGCAAGTCTGTTGATTGTGTTTAAAAAGCAGTTTGAGTTCCAAACTGAAAGTGAAAGACTGAAAATGTCCATATCACAACTTAGTTACATTGCCATAGGCTACACATGCAATGCATGCGTTACTGTCACTGTCAGTGTCAGTGTCACTGTTTAGACTTAGTCTTGTGATTCTAGCTATTTTACTGCTAAAACTGCTGAATATCGATCTGAAAAACCAGTATCCACATCCTCAACAAGAACAAAATATGATCGAATGTGTAATTTTAAATAATCTAAACACTTACTGTGGAGGATAAACTTGTTTCAACTGTTTACTGAAGTTCCGTGTTTGTGTGCCAGAATGTCGCACAAACTTTTCACACGGTTTTCTGACAGGGAGAAGTCAATAACTTAATAGTCCCATTTTTTTTAATCTTTGCTAATCCTCGTATCTTAACAAATTTCACCTAAAATATTTACTTTTCAAACACAGCAACAGTTTACAACACGAGTGACAAATGCTAATGGTGATTTTCCACTGGTTTTTACATTTAATTTAACCATACGAACTGGATTCTCTTCCAACAAGAACTCAGCATTTCTCCCCATTTCGGCGTTTTTCTGCAAGAGCACTTTGTTTGTATGAGAGAACTGTGTGTGGAGAGCGGACAATTTCTCCCACGTTAGCTTCCGCCATTTTCTCGACATAAGGCCCTGGAACTTCGGCCGGCAAATGTTAACAAAAATGGCTCATTTTATACCCCCGCAGATCCAAGAAAACCCGAACGGCTGGGGACCGTCTGCTATTCCTGACCAATTCAAAGATATGCCCTATCAGCCATTTTCAAAAGGCGATAGACTAGGAAAGGTAATGTATGACAGACACATGTGACTGCGTTGTTGTTGTTTCACTTTAACAAACGGTAAACTAAACGGATAAGTCGAACCAGAACAAGCTTCGGTATTCTCTATTTTTTTCTAGCTTAGCGTCTTTCTGTGCTTTAAACGGCTCCATTATTTGGGCACACTGTTGATGTGGACTTCAGTCTCAAAAATGACCTCCCCGAAACAGTGAAAATGGTCTGTCCTTCCCATTTCCAATCCATATGTTTCCCTTTGGCAGCCTGTTGTGAGTAGTTTGAAAATAATATGATGCAGGCAAAGCCTAGATGTGAATGCGTTGAATGTTTTAGGCTATAGACCTGTGAGGATTATATGCCAGATACTTGCCAAAGGTCCAAGGATTCCTCCGCGCAACGCCCTCCCCCCACTACTAAACCCGGCAACGGCCCCGTATAATCGTATTAATACTGAGTGCGGCGTAAAACATCAATTAATCAAGCAGCTGGAAATTTATTATCTTAAACTTAAAGGGGCATGAGCTGCCAAAAGTCAAACTTTTTTCATAATTTCTGATCGTCACGACAGTGAGAGGCATTGAAGGCCATCAAAAAACTAAATGATTGACTTTGGAATGAGGAAAATCCATACAGCATACAATCCATACAAAATTTAAATAACCAGGACGACCATTCATTCATTCTAAGCCAAAGTAGGTTCAAAACAATACTTTATCGTTCATTCTCGAGACTAGAAGCACTAAAAAGCTTCTGAATTATTCTTCTTGAGAAAAATAGCCAATAATTTCAACATTCTGTTTTAACGCCCAAAAATTGTCATAGCTGTACGTCACATCAGCTGGATGTTTTTGCCCCAGTTATGATGACTTTACCTTCCTGTCAGTCCTTTTCAATTAATTTCTACAAGGATTTTGCGTCATCATTGTTACGCCTATGCTTTGCGTTCATGTCTGACGTCACATCAAAACCACTATCGGTTGATAGCTTTTTAAAGTGAGAAAAACACGAACAAACTTAATGTTTCTGTTTGTTTATCTAACTTTAAATTCGTAAGTATTCCGACTTTACTACACTATAGCAAATTTTCCAAGGCATGCATCACCGTAATGTCGGCCTCTATAATAAAAACCGGAAATCAGAGCGTGACACGTTTTTTTGATCCTATGGTAGAGTACTCAGAATCCCATTCTGTGGATTTTATACTCTCGTTAGTCTAAGAATCTAGCAAATTCAAGAAAAACACACTAATTTATCAAAGTTTCAGTTAACTAAAAAATCGATTACATGTACCTACATTGTACCATGGTGACAACCTTGAATCCCAGTGACAAGTAAAAAAAAGTTACTTTTCATAGTGACAAGTCAGGGCCTGATGCAGGCCGATTTTGAACCCGTTACAACGGGTTTGGGCGTCGGCAGTTTGGGCGCCCAAACGACGAAACGTCGGGAAGAAAAAAAATTAAGAAAGCAAATTTAGTTGAAAATATCTCTTTAATAGTGACTGCAACGCTAAGTAGGCCTGGACGCAGGACGTACCTAAAAACGAAACTTTATTCAAGACATGATTGTGCGTCTGTTTTAATACCTAAAAGCTGTCAAGCGCACGGAATGTCTTCGAGCAGTGTTGATTGGTAACTCAAAACTCGCTTGGCGGTTAGGCTACTGCCTGCGCGGAGAGGGGCACTCTTCACACAATGGAGGCTCAATAGGCCTACGCAAAGCTAAAAACAAATCATTTGAAGGCAAGCGTGCTTCGACCGAAAACTAGTCGAACAAATATTCGCCAATGTGAATGTGATGAGAACCAATTTGTAGATAAAAATGATCTGCCAGACACAGAGAAGTGTTCATCGGCAGACTAAGCTGACATCGCCTGACTGACACAGTGACGGCGACTGAAGCCCTACTGCCCGTACCGCTGGTGCGGCCGTAGCGTTACGAAGACTGGAGCACTGGCGCTCTGTGTGTACATTTGGCAAAGCTCATTTCACTTTCTGTTGACGATGGTACCCAAGAAATAAAGTATTTGTTCATTCTTTAACTTCTAACGCACTGTTATTTTGAAAAACGAGGTAACTATTTGCCCATAAAATTGCAACAACAACAAAAGGAAAAGGTACAATTGTAAAACACCTCTCTGTAGCACGCAATGCCTGTCACAAAAACTTACTTCAGCAATCGGCAGGCACGTTCTGGTAGCCTGTCGTTGTATTGTTATGAAGATTGCCATTACATTAGATATTATTAATACGTTGGTTAAAATACAGCCTTGATTTAGTTTAGCATTGTATTTTTACAAACAACATTCAATACAAATGCCAATTGATAATAGGGCCTACTACTACTTTAACTACTAGAATTTAGGCTACATTTATTCACTGTAAGTCTGTACAAAAAGTATAAAAGGCATACAAATAATAAGGAAAATTGTGTTTTCCTTTCAGATTTAAACGTAGAATTTGACCCTCTAAAATGGTCACAATGCACCTATGGCGATCTAGCCCCCACTAGCGTCCAGGGACCGCGGCGTAGGCTTAGTAGACCCCCTTCTATGGGTGCCCAAACTTTGACCCTAGAATAGGCCCTGCAAGTAGTTTTAAAAAACATTTCGACCCCCTGCAAAAGCTGTGTAAACCAAAATGATTTTATTCATATGATATATGGATATCATGAAAAGGTGGGCTTTGAAATAATCTAAAAAATAAGCTGGGTATTGTAGATAATTTTTAGTGATTACATTGATGATTGGTGTTAAATGTGATTTAAAAATTGAATAACACTTTCTTTATGTTGTTAACAGGTATCTGACTGGACAGGAGCTACCTACCAAGACAAACGTTACTTAGGTAAGTTTTTTTTTTCGGATAAAAAGAGGATTCTGGTGAAATTTTAAATTCAAAGACATCCGAGACTGTAAAATTATCTTGAACGATTGTGAGCTGCGGTTCTTTCTCTTCAACTCTTGTTTTATTAAAGAACTTGTGTACCACTGTACGTCGTGAATTGACAAGACGCTTTATCTTGTAAAAAAAAAAACCATCATGGAACCCCTGTATATTATATATAAAAATATATTATATTGATCAAGATTTTTCATATTGATCTGATATTGGCCTGAGGCCGAAGGCCAATACTACGGGAAAACAAAAACTCAAATAGATTCATCATATTTTTATTTATTAACTGTGCAAGTTATTTCTAGAAATTAAACCTGGAAATCTTTTATACTGAAAAAATTGAGTAGTCCCCCCATTAAGCCACACAGCATGTTATTGACATTCCATGTTTGTTTCAATGCAATTTTCTGGGTGCTGTGGCCGGATTGTTCAAAAGTGTACACATTGTAGCATCACTGTTGGAATACTTTTTAAACGAGGTCCTTTAACCTGTCTAAAAGTTATTGTGGCGCCATCGTCTACAAACATCATTATGCTGAACTTAACCAATACAGCTTGAACTGGGCCAGTACTTTTTATTGGCCTAGGGCTAATACGAACTTGGTCCTTTTTCTGATGGAGAAGATACATTTGTAGTATTCTGGTCATAGACTGATCCAGAGACATTTTGATACCTGTATACAGGTATGGGCGCCCAAACTCACAAGCAAGAAATCCGCCCAAATTCTTAAAACCAACAGATTTTAATGTCAAAATAGCATTCAATGTTGAATTTTGGGCCAGAGATGTTGTTTTAGTCTTATTGTTGGAACATTTTCAACCGAAATGGTATGCCCAAAATTTCCCTGGATCAGTCCCTGCTGGTAATAACTTGCACAGTGCAAGGTGCTGTTTAAGTTAAAAACATCAATTAATCCTGGTTTGATAAAGCTTTCAATCAACCTTTTTGAATTAAATGTTGAGGTATTGAGATTGATCATGAAGATTCTCTATTTTTTTAATTGAAAGAAAAAACTACGGTATAAGTAACTCTAATATGTAAATAGTAGACTATTACATGGCAGACCTTTAGCCGAGAAATCTTGGCTCTGCCGAATTTTTTTTTTCCGTGTTCGTCATAGCCAAGATCACTTCCATAGTAAAAAAAGGATATATGTTGAGACCCGCCGAAAAAATCGGCGACGCAAATTTCACAACAAATAAGCAAAGAATAAAATATTTACCACTGCATTCCGATAGTATAGACCACGAAGAAGGAGTTTGTCAAACTTACGCCGCTGTAAAGTGGTAAACTTTCACTTATGCAGTCAATATTTGTGTCGAAGTCCACTGGCTTTCAACCTGACGTAACCGCCATAGTAAAACATTTAAACGACCAGTTAAACTGTGCGGGGCGTCGTAGAAATACTTCAATCATATATCTTTAGTCCCTTTACAGCGGCATAGGTTTGACAAACTCCTTCTTCGTGGTCTATACTATCGGAATGCAGTGGTAAATATTTTATTCTTTGCTTATTTGTTGTGAAATTTGCGCCGCCGATTTTTTCGGCGGGTCTCCTTAACATATATCCTTTTTTTACTATGGAAGTGATCTTGGCTATGACGAACACGGAAAGAAAAAAAAATCGGCAGAGCCAAGATTTCTCGGCTAGGCAGACCTTGAATTTTGGGTAATTTGGGCCACCCATTTTCAAGGCCACTTTGGCTGACTATTAAAGCGCAGAGGCCAAGAGAACGGCAATGAAGGCTCTATGGCCTTCCATTCATCGATAGGCCTGACCTAGTTGATTTTTGCTGCAGGTAAATACAACTCCGCCTTTGGTGGTTCTGGAAGTCAATATGCTTATTACCATGAAGAGGATGAGAGTAGTTTTCAGCTGGTGGATACAGCCAGGACACAGAAACCTCTCTATCAACGTGGACGCAGACTCTTCAACCAGGTAAGTAAATAATGTTAGCAGTATTTGAAACCTGTTTTTAAAGATGTCTTATACTGTCGATAAAAATGTTATCAATATCTTACACCTGACTTTTAAAGTTAAAAGTAATATGAGCTGCCAAAGTTCACAACATTTTTTTTCCATAAATTTTGATTTTCAAAAGAATAACAGGTTTCAGAGTTCATTGAATAACTAAATCATCGACATTGGTATAACGTGTTAAATTTGAATAACCGAGACAAATGGCGTAGTTACATTCTCACGATAAGTAGTACTACAATGCCTCAAATAGTGTCATCTTAGTAGCTCAGGTCTTTTTAAGGTTTAACTATGATGAAATTTCAAGTTAAAATTTTTCCTGAATTATATTTTCAGAATAAGCAGCGTCGTGAAAGAGAAAGACGTCAACAGCAGGCACAAACCAGCTTGCAGGCCTTGTCCAAAACTCATAAGAATAGAGAGAGGTATGGAATAACATCTATAATATCAAGAAGAACAAAAAATCTTAATTGAAAAGGGGATGGTTTCCAAGCTGAGCAGAATTTCAGCAATGGGCATTCAGCTCGCCTTCAACGGTAACCCATAGACTGATGTGAGATGGCTTCAAATTCTAATCTCACTCAGCAAGAAAAGGTGTCATTGGGATTGACACATGTTATCTGCTCTATCGTTATTGTAATTGCAATGCAATGGTAAAAACCCCGTGTCTTGGGGTTTGCATATTAGATGACAGGCAAGTGCAAAATTTACAGAGCACAATTGCCTGGAAAACAACTAATGAATATGCACTGTTTCCTGTTGTCTCAGTCTCTTTGGTTGTGGACTCTCACAACAGTGCTAGAGAAAAGCTTTGGATTGTGGCAGATAGGTGTGGTTATTCTGTAAACCATCTCAATAGCATGGTCCAAATACAATATGGAAATTACAGGGGTTTTCCCACTCAAAATATTTTAAATCCATCACACAGCTTTGTTTCTGTTATAGTGTTGAATTTACAATCTTAAGAAGCCTTCAACCGCTGACCTGTCATGGCAAATTCCTCTGATTTCTGTTCGATTGGATTTTTCCCAAGATACTCGGCGCAAAGACAGTGTTGTTGTCTCAATCAAACAGCCCTCAGTCCCACACTGTTCGAATCATGCTCAGACCAAATGAAAAAAATGTTGACAAATTTCAGAGTGGAGTTTTTGCTCAATCGCTGTATGTTGAAGATCAAACAGAGCAAGCTACAGAGTTTATTGGGATTCTCTTCAGTCTTCAAATCTGTTTTACGTTAATGTTTTTTTTTTGTATTTTTCTTGTTTCTAGGGATCGCCAGCGCCAGTTGAGGAAATGGCAGAAACAGTTTGGAAGAAACACCCAAGACATGAGAAATAAGGTACAAACAAAAAAGTTTGGTGTCTGGGAATAATTATCTTTTATTAAAAATGGACCTGTTACTGTACGACTCGAAAACAGCCTCAATTTCTTTAGTTTTCCCTGCCTTTAACTTACTTTAAGCAGAGTAAATCTGTAGAAATTCACACAATCCGACATCGGAAGAAACTGAAGCATCCACCATAGCAACCTTCACAATGATAAAAAGATTTTTAAATATACCACTTCACTACCATTATCATTGTTATCGAGGATGCATCCTAGCGTTCTGAATTTCAATATCTTATTAATTTCCCTAATATCTTCTCAGACTATGATAAAGAACCGTGATGCCTCTGTACAAGTTCGGGATAGTTGGGCTGTAGTTGAGGAGATGGACTTCCCCAGGCTGGCCAAACTCTCTCTCCCGAACATTGAAGCACCCAAGGATTTGTAAGTTCCATGGCACATGCATTTTATCACTACTAGTTGGTTAAAGAAAATGTTGGGTCTTTGAGAAAAACAAGCCAATTCTGCTTGATTTTAAACTATTACCTACTCAGTGCGGGGGCCTCTGTGGCTCAGTAGGTAGAGCGTTGGACGCTCAATTCAAACAGCCTTCCACCAATGGGTCGCGGGTTTAAATCCCACTCAGTCCAAAAAAATTTTGACTGGGTTTTCACTCGAACGACCTATGTGGGATGGTTGCCAGTTACCACCGGAAGGTTGTGGGTTTCCTACGGGCATCAAGCCCGGTTTCCTCCCACAATAAAACTGGCAACGCTTTAAGTGAAATAATCTTGAGCGCGGCGTATAACACCAAACAATCAATCGATCAACCTAAGCAGTGCACTTTTTCCTGTTGTCCGTCTTCCAATGAGACTTGGACATTCACAGAAGTGCTATATTAAATTGTCACTAATTCCATATACCTGGAAATTTAAACTTTTTGGTGGATTTGTGACGCACAAAAGTGCTTACACACTATAAATTCTAGACCCTCTTGCTCATGAAAGATATTAACATTGATCTCCAATTAAGGTATTTTTTTAAGCTCGAACAAAATTCTTGGCACTTACATGTACTAGACTAATGACTTTACTCCAAACATATTTCTGGGGGCCTCAGTGGATAAGGGTGATCGTCCCTCAGGCCCACACAGACCTTCCATCGATGCTGCGCGCATGCTAATCACACTCAGACCAAATAGAAATTTAACATTTTTGAGTGGATTTTTCACTCACAGTATGTGGAAGAGTTGTCGAAGGTCGGGGTTTTTCTCCGGGCAATGAGCCTGGTTTCCTCCCCCACTAAACCTGGCAATGCCGCCAAAACATCAATTAATCAAACCTTACCTATTTCAATCCAATAATCAATTGATTGAGAACACAAGATGATTTGGAGCCAGTTCTGTTCAGTACGACAGCTCGTCCTGTTTTTTTGTAAAGTAGCTGAGATAAATCACAAGCAGCTTAAGTTTGTGCTCAGTAAAGGATTTCCCTTGCCAATACCCATACCATTTTGCCTTTTAATGATCTTGTAAATGATGAAACACTCGTCAGTAAACAAAATAATTGCACTTTACTAACAGGCATAAATGTTTTAAGAAACAGCCCCCTTTAACAAAAGTTGCTGCCATTGGGTATGATCAAAATGCACTTACTTTTACGTCAGCAATTGTAAAAAGAATTGCTACTAAAGTATTTACATGTAAGTTTAGATTGTAGGTTCATCGCTCACCAATGCACTTTTTCCTGTTGTCCACCCTCAGATGGGGCTTGGACATTCACAGAAGTGCTAAATTAAAATGTCACTAAATCCCAGTATCCTGAATATGTGATTTTGGGTGGATTTGAGACTAACAAAATCTATGCTAGTTAGGAAATAATCACATGAGCAAAGGGGGGCCTCGGTGGCTCAGTGGACAGGGTGATAGTCCCTCAGTCTGACACAGGCCTCCCATGGATGTGGCGCAGGGTCGAATGCCATTTAGACCAAATAATATATAAAATTTTCCGAGTGCAATTTTAAATCGAGATCCGTATGTAGATGTTGCAATATGCTTGCCGAAGGTAGGGGGTCGTCTCCTGGCAAACAGTCCTATTTTCTCCCCCCACCCCCACTTAACCGCGTCCTTCGTGGCTCACTAGGTAGAGCGTTGGAAGCTCAATCCGAACAGCCTTCCGCCAATGGGTCGCGGTTTCGAATCCCACTCAGTCCAAATAAAACTGACTGAGTTTTCACTTGAACGACCTATGTGGGATGGTTGCCAGTTACCAGCGGAAGGTCGTGGGTTTCCTCAGGGCATAAAGCCCAGTTTCCTCCCACAATAAAACTGGCAACGCTGCCATATAAATGAAATAATCTTGAGCTCGGCTTAAAACACCAAACAATCAATCAATCAACCCCACTTAACCTGGCAATGTTGCCATTGAAAAAACAACCTGCCTTTTATTTGCATAAACTTTTGTTTTAGGACAACTCGAGGTTGCATGGAGCTCTATGACAAGTCGTATGACAGAGTTACGACTAAAGCTGAGAAACGGTTGCAGAGAATAAACCGCATTTTCCATAAGGTTACAACCACTGATGATCCCGTCATTAGACAGTTGGCTAAGACCGAGGGCAATGTATTTGCCACAGACACCATTCTGGCAACTCTGATGTGCTGTTCTCGCTCTGTGTACTCGTGGGACATCATTGTTCAACGTGTAGGAAACAAACTGTTTTTTGACAAGCGTGATGATTCTGACTTCGACCTTTTGACCGTCAGCGAAACCGCAACGGAGCCGCCGCAAGATGAAGGAAACAGTATCAACTCTCCTCGCAATCTGGCCCTGGAAGCAACCTACATCAATCATAATTTCTCGCAACAAGTTCTAAAAGCTGTAAGTCTGTGTCCATTTGTCTCCCTTATTCCTATTTAGAGTTACTCCCCCTTAGTATGACAAAAGTCTTTGGTTCAATCTAAAATTACGAGGAACCTTACATGGTCTAAACTCTCAAACATAAATATATATTCCTAATAACCTTCTTGCACATATTGATTGTATTTTAATTAAAAAATCTATCTATGCAAATCTGCCCTAAAAATTAAAATATTTTGAGTGAGTCTTTTGCACGATCGTCCCATCTAGAAGAGTTGTCAGGTACCTGCCAAAGTTTCTTCTAGGCAATGGACCTGGCCAACTCACCATGTAAATGAAATCATTTTAAGTGCAGCTTAAAACATAATTCACCAATCTCCAACTTATTTTCAGGGGGAGGAGAAACATAAATTTGAACAGCCCAATCCATTTGGTCAGGTGGAGGATGAAGGAGAAGTGGCCTCTGTAGGATATAGGTACGTCTCATTATTTCAATAGGTACATCTCATTATTTCAATAGGTACGTCTCATTATTTCAATAGGTACGTCACATTATTTCAATAGGTACGTCACATTATTTCAATAGGTACGTCACATTATTTCAATAGGTACGTCACATTATTTCAATAGGTACGTCACATTATTTCAATAGGTACGTCACATTATTTCAATAGGTACGTCACATTATTTCAATAGGTACGTCACATTATTTCAATAGGTACGTCACATTATTTCAATAGGTACGTCACATTATTTCAATAGGTACGTCACATTATTTCAATAGGTACGTCACATTATTTCAATAGGTACGTCACCTTATTTCAATAGGTACGTCACTTTATTTCAATAGGTACGTCACTTTATTTCAATAGGTACCACACCTTATTTCAATAGGTACGTCACCTTATTTCAATAGGTACGTCACCTTATTTCAATAGGTACGTCACCTTATTTCAATAGGTACGTCACATTATTTCAATAGGTACGTCACGTTATTTCAATAGGTACGTCACGTTATTTCAATAGGTACGTCACGTTATTTCAATAGGTACGTCACGTTTTTTCAATAGGTACGTCACGTTATTTCAATAGGTACGTCACATTATTTCAATAGGTACGTCACATTATTTCCGTTACCAATCCTGTCAGGCCTGTATATAGTATGAAGTATGTGTAAACTACCATCGGTATCTGTTGGTTTCCAGTATTCGGAGGTTGGAACTGATTGGATATTTCTCACTGTCAGCCAAATTATCTGGCTTGATGTACGGCAACATTTATCAATTTGTAAATATCCTAAAACAGTTTGGGGGCTGCAGGAGGTCTAGAACGAGTGTCTCAGTCGAACATAATCCTTCCATCGATTGTCTGTGGAAGAGTTTCCAGGTACAGGTCCAAGGCAATGAGCCTGAAATAATCTTGAGTGCGGCATAAAACATCGATCAATCAATCAACCTTCCATCGATTAGTCGTGATTCCATCTCAGTACAAAGAGATGGGTGGCTTTTCACTTGATTTCTCGATGTGGAAGGATTGCCAAGGTGGCATAAAACATCAATCAATCAAACCTTTGTACTAATGCATTCAAAGAAAAAGTGACATTGTTGGAATTTTAAACTGGCTTTCTGTATGTATTTTCAAGGTTTTCATTATATTTATACAAAGCTATATTTTATGTACACCAGGTATAGGAAATGGGAGCTTGGTAATGATATCACCTTGATTTCTCGCTGTGAACATGATGCTGTTATGATAGGACCTAATGGAGAGAATCAGTTTATAAATGTTAAGGCTCTCAATGAGTGGGATTCACGGGTAAGCATATGTATTATTCTCATTGAATGGGGCCTTGGTGGCTCAGTCAGAGTGATAGTCCCTCAGTTCGACACAGGCCTTCCATCGGTGGCACTGTCAGTTAGATTGATCGTCCCTCAGTGAGACACAAGCCTTCCATCGTTGGTCCAGTCGATATGAGGGATAGTCTCTCACTCCGACACAGACCTTCCATCGATGGCTCAGTCGATAAGAATGATCGTCTAACACAGGCCTCCCATCGGTGGCACGGTCGGTTAGAGTGATAGTCTCTCATTCTGACACAGGCCTCCCATCGGTGGTTCAGTCAATTAAAGTGATAGTCCCTCAGTCCAACACAAGCCTTCCATCGGTGGCTCAGTCGGTTAGAGTGAAAGTCCCTCAGTCTGACACAAGCCTTCCATCGGTGGCTCAGTCGGTTAGAGTGATAGTCCCTCAGTCCGACACAGGCCTTCCATCGGTGGCATGGTCGGTTAGAGTGATAGTCCCTCAGTCCGACACAGGCCTTCCATCGGTGGCATGGTCGATTAGAGTGATAGTCCCTCAGTCCGACACAGGCCTTCCATCGGTGGTTCAGTCGGTTAGAGTGATAGTCCCTCAGTCAGACACAGGCCTCCCATCGGTGGCACGGTCGGTTAGAGTGATCGCCCCTCAGTCCGACACAAGCCTTCCATCGATGGCACGGTCGGTTAGAGTGATGGTCCCTCAGTTCGACACCAGCCTTCCATCGATGGCACGGTCGGTTAGAGTGATAGTCCCTCAGTTCGACACCAGCCTTCCATCGATGGCATGGTCGGTTAGAGTGATAGTCCCTCAGTCCGACACAGACCTTCCATCGATGGCACGGAGGGTTAGAGTGATAGTCCCTCAGCCCGACACAGACCTTCCATCGATGGCACAGTCGGTTAGAGTGATAGTCCCTCAGTCCGACACAGGCCTTCCATCGGTGGCACGGTCGTTAGAGTGATAGTCCCTCAGTCCGACACAGGCCTTCCATGGCTGGCACGGTCGGTTAGAGTGATAGTCCCTCAGTCCGACACCAGCCTTCCATCAGTGGCACGGTCGGTTAGAGTGATAGTCCCTCAGTCCGACACAGGCCTTCCATGGGTGGCACGGTCGGTTAGAGTGATAGTCCCTCAGTCTGACACAGGCCTTCCATGGGTGGCACGGTCGGTTAGAGTGATAGTCCCTCAGTCCGACACAGGCCTTCCATCGGTGGCACGGTCGGTTAGAGTGATAGTCCCTCAGTCTGACACCAGCCTTCCATGGGTGGCACGGTCGGTTAGAGTGATAGTCCCTCGGGTTTGCATGTCACTCCAGACAAAAGAGAAATTGAAAACGTATGTGGAGGAGTTGCCAGGTACACGCCAAAGGTCAGGGGTTTCATACGGTTCATAATGTTTATCTCGTTTGGTAGTTTTTGACCTAATCGATTGCTCATCTGTCAAAAAATTGTCTTGTCGTTTTTCTTTTTGAAACTACTATTTCACGCTCTTGTTAATTGCGTTTTTAATTAGCTGTTTGATGCTTTGAAAAATGTATTTATTTTTGTTCAGTTCTGTGGTGGGGTTGACTGGCGTACCAAGTTGGATTCACAGAGAGGTGCTGTCTTGGCCACAGAGCTGAAAAACAACAGTTGTAAATTGGCCAAGTGGACAGTGAGTGCCTTACTTGCCGGCTCGGACCAGCTTAAATTTGGGTGAGTTGCCTATTTCCCAGCATCAAAAAGTTATAATTTAATTCTATTTTTGAGGTTTCTTGAAAGGTAACTAATTCAATGGGTTTCCATCGTATTTATTTGCTCACACAAATGGAGTCAGGACTCCTTGCAATCAAAAAGCCGTAGGTAGTAGACTGCCCGCATTTGAATGAACATTTTATGGTCAGATTTAGACAGTAAATAACAATGTGTCTTACTCAAATATTGTCAAAACCATGTCCATGAATGATTAAGCTTTCTGTCAAGTGAATTTGTAAAACAGTGTTACGTCATCAAATGGCAAGGAAGTTTGAGACTGAAGGAGGCAAAGTGAAAATAGGGGACGAATTACATGTACTGAACAAACGTGCTCGTCCATATCATCCTAAATTATTGCTGAACACGACGATTGCCCTGTTTTGACACGATTTGAGTTGTTTAAATTGTTGTTTCGCTGTCCAAACCAGACCACATCTACTCTGGATTTTTGATAGCAATGAACCCTGACCCCAAGATAAGCCCATCAGTATAAAAGCAATGGTCATTTTGGAGTTAGAAACCTGGACTAACACAAATGTATATATTTGCCAGGTACGTTTCTCGTCTTCATCTACGTGATTCCGCCAAACATGTGATCCTGGGCACCCAGCAATTCAAGCCTAATGAGTTTGCTAACCAGATCAATTTAAACATGGATAATGGTTGGGGTCTACTACGATGTATTATAGATACATGTATGAAACTGAAGGAAGGAAAGTACCTCATTATGAAGGATCCTAACAAGGTGAGGAATAAGAACTTTTTATGGACACTCAAAAACATCAGCGTAGGGAAAATCTTGACTTAAAGGAGGGGAAATCTCTAGAAATACATAGGGATTATCGTCGATAACAACCTTCAAAGTGCTTAAAACATTTCACGTCAATTACCTCCAGTGACCCTCAAGCTAATAAAAACAGACAGAAGTATGTCCTTTCAGTGGCTTATCTGTGTAGCCATTTTTCCGTTTTAGGATGACGTGATGTTGGTATAGCTATTTTTAGATCAATAATGACGTATTTTTACCGCTCTCTAATGTATAATGGTAGATTTAGGTAAAAAAAAACATGGTGACAAATTTGAAGTGGGAAGATTGTCTCCGAATATATAGGTCAGTATGCAACCCCGCGCCATTGCTTAGCCAGCCATTGGCTAAATTGCATCACATGACTATTCTATAACGCACTTAATTTTTTATTCAGCAATAATTGGATAAAACTAATGAAAAAATGGTGGCGGCCTTGTGAACGGCCTATGGAGCTTATTCTATATTGTAAAACCACCTTCAAATTTCAATTATTCGCTGACGAGGGGATAAAACTTACATCGGACAATTGTTTTGGACTAAATGAACTCTACTCTTTCCATCTAAATTAGTCTAAAGCTTAGATTTTCTTTCCCTTTAAACAACCATGGCTTGCAATAAGAACTTTTTGATTTGATAAGTAATGTTTATATTTATGAACACTCAAAAACATCAGCATAGGGAAAATCTTGACTAAAACAACCATGGATTGCAATAAGAACCTTTTGATTTGATAAATAGTGTTTATATTTATGAAAACTAAAACACACAAGAGCACAGGGATAATCTTCTTGATTAAAACAGCCATGGAGACCAGTTTCTGATTGTGTTACAAGGGGGATATCTCGTATATGTTGGGTTTCACTCGATTGGCTTACATGTATGTGGCAGGGGTACCAGATGAGATGAGGGGTTTGCTGTGGGCATTGGGTGTGTGGGCTTCCCCCCTATGGGGAAGAATTACCACAAATTAGCCCTCTCTTCCTCCCTCAGTTAAACCTGGAAATGCTTTCATATAAGTCAAATTTTCTTGCAAAAATGTCAAAATGTTTGCATCTTCTTACGCCATATCCACTTTTAATCATTGATCCTTTTACATTTCATTTTATTGCGAGAAAAACTTTGAAAAAGTTTTGTCTTCCTTAACAATGTATGTATTGTCTTTTTTCCAAAGCCTATGATCCGTATTTATGACATCCCTGATGATACGTTTGAGACGGATGAAGATGATGATTCAGCATCAGACGATGATGATGACAGTGAAGATGATGATGGTGGGTGATTTACGGAAATAATTCACAAGTTCAATTTTTTCTTCCTAAGACGTTAAACAATTTTGAAACCATGTTTGTTGCATTTGGGATTAGCTTACTGCCCTGACATTTTAGTTGCCATGTGATTTGTACATCCTCATTCTTTTAACTTCATACATGTTCCAAAAAAATTGGAAAATTTTCTGACTGGGTTTTCACTCGAACGACCTATATGGGATGGTTGCCAGTTACCAGCGGAAGGTCGTGGGTTTCCTCCGGGCATAGAGCCCGGTTTCCTCCCACAATTAAACTGGCAACGCCGCCATATGAGTGAAATAATCTTGAGCGCGGCGTAAAACACCAAACAATCAATCATACATGTTAAATATGGATATTAAGCCTATGGTAAATATGAAGACATCTCTGATCAGTGAGAGAAGATATGCATATTTTCAATCGCTTTTCTTTGAAGCCCATTGGTCATACAGAAAGCTTGTTTTATTGAATATATATTGAGTTAATTTACAGTTAAAAATCACGATTCCAAGTTTTTTGTTTTTTTTTTGTTACAGATGAGCCAGAGAAATAAAGAAATCAAATTTTAACCTGGGCGAAGAATAAGTTATTTTATGCCGTAATTGTATATTCTTAAATTTCATTCTACAGATCCAAAAGTTGACTTAACTGAAGAACATTTACTAATTTTGAGGAGAAACAAACTTTCTTTATCTTGTGATTTAATTCAACCTTTCAAATCTGACTAATATTCCCTAGGTTAATAAATACAGCCTCTGGTCAAGAAAAATATGTTTTGTATTATCTCCCAGGGTTCGTACTGGGCCTGGAAAATCTTGATAAGTCTGTATTTTTTAAATGGCTTTTAAAGGTCTTGAATGTCCTGAAATTTTGATTGATTGATTGATTGTTTGGTGTTTAATGTCGCGCTCAAGATTATTTCACTTATATGGCGGCATTGTCAGTTTTATTGTGGAAGGAAACCGGGCTCTTTGCCCGAAGGAAACCCACAACCTTCTGGTGGTAACTAGCAACCATCCCACTCGTTCGAGTGAAAACGCATTCAAAAATTGTCCCTTTTTTTTGGACTGAGTTGGATTCGAACCCGCGACCCTTTTTTATTGCATTGAACCCTGACTCCAAAATACGTGAAATAATCTTGAGCACGGCGTAAAACACCAAACAATCAATCAACCAAAATACGGCCGTCAGTATAAAAAAAATAGTCATTTTGGAGTCAGAAACCCGGACGCAAGCGTGCAGATGATTACATGAGGGTCAAAATGGTCCCTCCATGCCAAAACTTTGATATGGAGGTAGAGGAGGAGTTGGTTGTTCTTTTGTTGTTGGTATTCAAACGACGGAGAATGTGGACAAAACCGTGGATATCTAGAAGAATTGCCCATGGCGCTTATTTAAAGTGGCATGAGCTGCCAAAATGTTGATATTTTGGCGTGTAAACAGAATGTTGAAATTATTGGCCATTTTTCTCAAGACGTATAGGCCTAATTCAGATGCTTTTGAGTGCTTCTATAGTCTCGAGAATGAACGATAAAGTATTGTTTTGAACCTACTTTGGCTTAGAATGAATGAATGGTCCCGGCTATTTAAATTTTGTTTACTTTTCGAACACTATTTCGGTTCGTATAGGCTCATACTGTATGGATTTTCCTCATTCTAACGCCAGTCATTTAGTTTTTCGATGACCTTCAAAGCCTCTTACAGTCGTGACGATCAGAAATTAGAAAAAAAGTTTGAATTTTGGCAGCTTATGTCACTTTAAATTTAATACAGGAACTGAGTACAGAAGAACCTGAACAGTTCCATCGTCTTGAAAGTCGATACGCGTTTATTACGGTCTTTAAATTCAGCTGATCGCACATCGTACGCCTAGCGCACAGGAGAGGCGCTGACCATGCGTGACTGAGAGCTAAGCTGTTTCTCCCGTGTGCACGTAAATGTTGGTGAGATTTTCGCCTCTCAAGGCGGTGAGGAAGGTATCTAGCATGTTTGATATTTTCTACCTCTCGTGGCAAGAATCTCACCGTGTGCGCACAACGTGAGCTGTCAGCTGAGCTGAGACGAGAGATAGTCCAATCGCGTGTGCCTATTAAATCATGTGACCACTTAGAATATTACGTAACACAGGTAGTGAGAGTTATGTAGCTTAGTGAACTTGGGTGACCAGGAACTTGCCTCAGCCGAGAGCTCATCGTCTGCGCTGAAATCTGTAGCTGCTCCCTGGGCCACGCGTGCCTTGTAGCTCAGCCGGCGCCTCTCGTGTGCGCTTGGCTATACAGGCAGGGGAAGTCAACCCACAGATCAACAAGCCTGCTACCAGGGCCCTGTCTTACAAAGCTGGCGTAAGTTACGTCGGACGTAAATCAGTGTTAAAACTGTAGGAACTTACGTCTTGGACGCAACTGGTCCATGTTGTAGGTTTATGCGCAAATTTACGCCAGCTTTGTAAGACAGGCCCCAGGTCGGTGGTTGTCGCCAGTTTGACTCCTGTGATCATCTACACGCCTGGGCACTTGAAGGAAAGTGAAAGTTAGTTGCGTTCTTCACCGCAGACGAGGAGGAAATGTAAACGCGTGACCAAAATTGTCAAACGCGATAGATATTCGGCGCTCAGTCACAAATGACAAAAAATTCTTTAAAATTTCCCCGCAGATGGTAGCTATCTGCTTACGCCAAGTGACACGAATGAAATTTGGCGAAGGCGATAGCTCTCGTCTGCGGCGGTCTTAAGAGAGGAGAAATCTATAGGTGTACAAACAACGAGAGTAGATTGACTTCGTCCGCGCCATGTTGAATTTGAACTGGCACGATTCGATTATCAGGAACCTCCTTTCTGTAGGGGGGCGCCCTACAGTCGAATCGTGTACAGTCGGAACACCCTTCCGCTAGGGGCCAGAAGAACATGCCAGCAATGCTGATTGGACGAAGTGACCACTGTTGTCAATCTACTCCATTTGGTACAACTTCGATAGCAGCATTCAAAGAACAAATTGAAAAACTTTTGAGTGGATTTTTTCACTCGATCGCCGTATGTGGAAGAGTTGCTAGGTATTCACCGAAGATCAGTGGTTTCCTCCTCCCCCACCCCACCCTCCTGCGCACGCCGCCATATAAGTAAAATAATTTCTACTGCCGCCTAAAACCTGGATCGATCAAACCTACATTTGACAGCTCATCCCACGATAATTACCAACCCGTTCAATGTTGCGAAATATTTCACACTCGTTTAGTATATTGTTTCATTATTTGTATCTATTGAAAAATTCAGGTTTATATAAAAGATAAAGGGTTTAGTATAGCGTATTCGGGAAAGAACAGTGTCAGGAAAATACACTTTTGAGTACATCGTCAGGGGCAAAGAACCTTCGTTAAGCAGGAAAAGTTACAAAATGTAAACAACAAGGTTCTGCCAAAAACTTCCTATGTCGTTAGGTAAAATATCGATACGTGACCAAAAGCAGCCAGACAGAGGTTTGGGGACTGTTGTTTAGACTTATCTTCCAAATGTTGAAATGGTTAGGGGACACGATTGACCGTGTCACTGTCAATGGCTTGGTTTTATATTTGCACTGATTTACCTGGGTAAATCTCCTCAACAGGTGTATTCTCTATCGTTATATATGCGGAAACGCGAAGTCAAAATGATGCGATTGGTCATAAACACGCGGTATTAAACGCTCCCGTTAAGAAATCCATATACACACCCTTGTTTATATTTATGAACACACGGTCACATGCAGAGGAAATCTTCTTGTCTAAAATAACCACGGAGACAAGTTTCTAATTGTGTTAATAAGAGGTATATCATTTAGACCTTTATACCCCATAAATTGTTGTAATAAGCTAAATCTATGATATTTCATTAGGTTGAAGACTGACAGGAGCTTGGCCTTAGTCAGAATTTTCTGGAACACTTTGTAATATATTGACAATGCTAACGCATCTTAAAGTGGCATGTGCTGCCAAAATTCACACTCTTTTCATAATTTCTGATCGTCACGACAGTAAGAGGTTTTGAAGGCCATCGATAAACTAAATGATTGGCGTTGGAATGAGGAAAATCCATACAGTATGTGACCTGTACGAACCGAAAATGTGTTCGAAAAGTAAACAAAATTTAAATAACCGGACGACCATTCATTCATTCTAAGTCAAAATTAGTCCAAAACAATACTTTATCGTTCATTCTCGAGACTGGAAGCACTAAAAGCCTTCTGAATTATACGTCTTTTAACATTCTGTTTTTACGTCAAAATATCAATATTTTGGCAGCTCATGCCACTTTAAGCTATGGCAAGCACACCCTTGTTTATACATACGTTTGTCCTTTAATGATCTGTCTGTTGGATCCAACAGACACAAACTGTGTCTTAAAATAGTCTCCTCGTGGTTAGACAATATTTATACGGTCGTATTATGTTGTCACTAGTCCGAAATATCTGCAATGAGGATGTTAGACATTTTCTGACAGATAGCCTATCTTTCAGAAAATGTCTAACATCATCATCGCAGATTGAATCCCACTCAGACGGAACAAAAATTTCAGAATGGACTTTTCTCTCTCGATCGATTTATGTGGAAGAGATACCAGGTACTCGCCGAAGCTCGGGGGTTTCCTCCGGGCAATGAACCCGGTTTCCTCCCTCACTAAACCTTGCAACGCCGCCATGTAAGTGAAATAACATTGAGTGCGGCGTAAAACCTCAATCACTGTCGATGGTGAAATTGAAAAATTATCTTTCTTCATATTAGCGTTCAGATTTTGAAAATAAATAAGTCAAATACATTGACAAATAGAAAGGGATTTGCCGGGCAGCTGTACACGCGTCAAATCACCTGCCTGGTGGATATATGACATTAGACGGGCGGCCTTACAGTTTTTTCGGCTCACCCGTTTAACTTGTTCCGATTTTCGCTTCCGCCGGATTATAAACAATACATGTCAATCACTCTCCTTTCGCTTGTCGGTCTATTAACCTTAGATCTGAAGTTAAAGTCGTGTGTTTACCGTTGGTTTATGGTTTAATGCATACAGATTTACTTTGACTCATCGGATTTATTTCATTAAAATTGTTTGTTCTCGACATTGGGTTAATCCATCTGGTTTGAGGCTATAATCTCGCAAATAGGCCAGTTTGTCAAACCACGCCAAACCAAACAACGTATAAGAAAGTCAACGAATGTATTTGTTTTTAAATCAAACAAAACATAGAGGTCTAGGTTGGCTATAGGGGCCTACGATACAGTCCAGTTTCTTACTATCGTTAATTATGAAAATGAAAGAGCACCAAATCTCTTGTAAATGCACCTTTTCCTGAAAAAATGCTATTAAAATAGTGAACATAAACAATCGTATATATAGTGACATTCACTCTGAAAATATTCACATTTTAAGGATGTTGGAGTCGACCGAATAAGGCTACCATTCTATTTGTGCCAAAATTTGAAAGCTTTGACATCATTTAGTATCTTTGATTTTTTATTGAGCCTATTATCCGTAGTGAAAACAAACTTCGAAGCAGGTCGTGTGCATAGGGCGTTAATGATTTCATCCGTCTAAGAGAGCTGACCGTAGAATTATTTTACTTCATCTGAGAAATTTGTATGTATGTATATAAACGTATGTATGTATATAAACTGCCTCAAATTAACTTTTTTTTATGAAGATGTTCTTTACGTTTGTCAAAATGAGAAATGTTGTTTTTAAAGTTACACGAGCTACCAAAATGTTGATATTTGCCTGACAAAACAAAATTCCCTGTCAAAAAAAGTACAAATCAGAAGCGTTTTAATGATACTGGTCTATAGAGAGTGTACGTTTATAACGTAAACCTGTTTAGAAGTAACATAGAACCATAATAAATGCACTTTTGTTTCGGTTATCTAAATTAGCTTTACTTTTCAAATCGATCTTTTTTATTTAAACGTGATCCATTTAGTTTCCCGATGAAAACCCTCTATAGTTTATTGTCTTGACAATCAGAATCGGTATCGAAAAAAGTTCGAATTTTGGCAACTCCTGCAGATTTAATGAACGCCCGATTTTTAACTCTTTAACCTTTATGCCTTTTAGTTTTTCTCACGAAAACTGTTTCGTTTCACTTATGTTTGCTTATATAAAGCAATTTCCCGTACCTAATCCCGCGCTATGCGGCAACTATTTAAGGCATGGTTGGTAGTGTAAACGTTCTCAGACTACTGACAAACCTATTTCACTTTGATCTCCCTCCTATAAGGTTCTCCCCAGCGACTGGCCGTGGAAAACAATTCTTATTGCACTCATATAGGCCTACCGTTAGTTAAAGAAAACCTATTTGTATAATCAAATAATAAAACTCCCGCCTGTCGTCAACCTAATGAAATATCGTGGGTTTTGGTTTATTATAACAACTTATGATTGGGTTTGAATCATATGCTCCTTTAACACAAAAAGAAACTTGCCTCCATGGTTATTTTAGACAAGAAGATTTCCCCTGCATGTGCCCGTGTGATTTTTAGTGTTCATAAATATTTAAAGTGGCATGAGCTGCCAAAATTCGCATGTTTTTTTTTAATAATTTCTGATCGGCACTACAGCAAGAGGCTTTGAAGGCCGTCGAAAAAACAGAATGATTGGAGTTGGGATGAGGAAAATGTATACAGTATGATTGTGGCCTATACGAACCGGAATAGAGTTCAAAATGTAAACAAAATTTAAATAACCGGGACGACCATTCATTCATTCTAAGCCTGAGTTAGTTCAAAACAATACTTTATCGTACATACTCGAGACTAGAAGCGCTAAACAGCTTCTAAATTCCAAGTCTTGAGAAAAATAGCCAATAATTTCAACGTTTTTTTTTTAACGTCAAAATTTTGACAGCTCATGCCACTTTAATAAACATATAAAATAAATTTAAAAAAATACAAACATTATTCTATATCGAGACTTTGCCTTTTTGTTCTATGGAGTCTGTCCTTTTCTTGATTTTTATCTCAATTTCAAAAACGTGTAATCCCTTATGCCATTTGCTTATTTCTAACACGATTCTTTTGCAAACGCCGATAGTATAAACAGTCCATTCTCATGCCTTACAAAAGACTAAGGGAAAAGGCAAGCTGGGAAACGTGGTATCTTGAATCATCGAAAGACCGAACTGTGGGCGTGTTTACTTGTCGTGTGTATCCTCCCTGGATAGACTAAATCAATTCAAGTCTTGAATTGTTAAAATAAAGTCATTAAATTTGGCCAACAGACACGTTACATCATAAGCGATTTTCAACCTATATGTCTGGAACACATGCTTTGAGCATTGCCCTATAAACGGTGTTCCGGATATCAGTTGAACTGTGTTTCACAACTTGTTTTTTTCCCCCTAGTATATTGATCATAGTATAGGCGTGAGAATTTACCGTGGTTACGCCGATCTAAAAAAACATTTCAGTTAGATGGTGGTGTTGGCAGATAGAATAGTACAGGAGATCAGAACAAACCAGCATCACGTCCCGTTAGTGCAAGTTCTGGCAACCGCGCCAAAGAAGAATCAAATTATGTATATTTATGAACACTAAAACACACGGGCACAGGGAAAATCTTCTTGTCTAAAATATGTATATAGGTATGGTTTTGACAAGCACCCCATTGGTGCAAACAAATCCAGGCAGAATTATAAACTGCCACGCCTATTAATATTTTGTGAAATTGTTTAGGCCCCTGACGAAAAACGAAATTTTAGTCGAAGTGTGCATGATGTAAAAACTGTAATATACACAAACGATATTTTTAATGCAAGAAAAAAACAATTTTCTGACCATGTAAACGTACACACCGTGTGTGCCTGGACGAATACAGATATAGACTATATCAATACCCTTAATTCATTGTTTAGAAATGGTCAAGGTATAAAACAAGTGAAAGCTAATTACAAATTGACGAATCAGTATAGACTGGCTTCTGGCGAGTTTTCCTGGTTCTTTTTGGACATTTGGGTGCATTTTAAGCGATTCATCGAGACCCCTGACCGTCAACTGTAATGTACAACATAACACATACACTAACTCACTGAAAGTTATTTTATAACCGTGCCCAAGTTCATTGAGTAGCCTACATACAATTATTGTTCCTGTATATTTTGAGTAAATTTGATTTAATTGGATTATCTGTATGTTTTAGTTGTTTACGCGTTACTAAAGATTATTTCAAACTGAATATTTTCACGAATATTATTCATTTAGTCATCTTTCATATGCTAGCCGAATCCGAACCCGTTATCCATTGGCGAGAAGCTTCAATAATCTGGTTTCTGATCAAAGAAGCTTACCTTAATTTTAAAAAAGTAGAGATACGTGTGTATATAGGGCCTGCACGTATGTGTTTATTTTTCCTTACGATGAGCTTCAATAATCCCTATACTGGTCAAAAGTTGGAGTGATCAGAAACTTTCTTAAAGTGGCATGAGCCGCCAAAATTAACACTTTTTCATAATTTCTGATCGGCAAGACGGTAAGAGGCTTTCAAGGCCATCGAAAAACTAAATGATCGGCTTTGGAATGAGGAAAATCTATACAGTATTTGACCTATACGAACCGAAATAGTGTTCGAAAAGTAAACAAAATTTCAATAACCCGGACGACCATTCATTCATTCTAAGCCAAAGTTAGTTCAAAACAATACTTTATCGTTCATTCCCGAGACTAGAATTTCTAAAAAGCTTCTGAATTATACGTCTTGAGAAAAATAGCCAATAATTTCAACATTCTGTTTGAACGTCAAAATATCAACATTTTGGCAGTTCATGCCACTTTTAGACGAAAGTTATTGTAACCCGGACGACCATTCATTCATTCTAAGCCAAAGTTAGTTCAAAACAATACTTTATCGTTCATTCCCGAGACTAGAATTTCTAAAAAGCTTCTGAATTATACGTCTTGAGAAAAATAGCCAATAATTTCAACATTCTGTTTGAACGTCAAAATATCAACATTTTGGCAGTTCATGCCACTTTTAGACGAAAGTTTTGTGAGTGCATATCTGAATCCGATAATGAAATGTTCTGGGTCGATCTTATACTTCGGTCCTAAATTTAGCTAATTTCGTTTTTCCCAAGTTATCAAATCAACTTTGGCGCTTTGTTAAGGGCAATTGTGAAAGTTGAGTCAGTACCAGTTGGAAACTTTTGATGGAATTAAAGATTTTTTGCAAACTTAAATCAAGAGGTTGCGTGACAAACGCCAAATTATTGATTTAGTCGACGATGTCTATGCTTTCTGGCCAAATATATAACAGATCGTTGATCGCCAACTTTTAACAACGACAAAGTGGTCTAACAACAAAGACGCTGGGTTAACTAGCTGTCGTCGTCTGTTGGTCCAGTTTCACAAAGCGATCTTAATTACCAATGACAACGTATACCTTTAGCATTGGTTGTCATGGTAGTTAAGATCACACTTAGCTGAGATCGCTTTGTGAAACTAGCCCCTGATCAGGCCTACTCTGCATGTTGTAAAATTTAAGAATATTTGGTGTCTGTCATTGCTAGATCAAATTCAAATTTGGACAGCTCTCTTACTGACCGGCAAGTAAGCAAAACAGGATGAGACAACGTGTGCGGCTAGGACAGCTCGAGTACATTTCCAAGATTTAAATTAGCGGAAAGCTCTTTTTTTTATACTTCTTGATAAAGATAAACAATGATTAGCCTAGCTAATTCTGTTTTAATGAACAATAAACAATTCCTTGTTTTGTTATTGTTTTGATTATTGAAAATCATGAATCTATTTTGCCAATCTAGCAAAAGTAAAGTAGTCTGTGGCCTAAAATGTTCGAATGTCCTTTTTGAGCAAATTAAAAAATCGATTTGAGTGAGTTAATTTATTACTTTTCGCCAACTGAATGGTTTTAGCGTGATTTAATTATGGTAGTAATTGTGTAATGGACCCGGTTACACTCCCCTTCAGGATACTGTCCGTTTACCTAGTTTACTTGGACAAGATCTATTAACAGATATACGAGAAATTTAACAAGTCGTCTCCAAATATGTACACCTCACTTAGACCGCTCATTCAATGGTTTAAGGAAGAAAGGTTTGATACAGCTTTGCGGGGAATCCCCGTTAAGCGGAGAGCAAATATACCCAGTGCTCAATCACACGGGCTCTTCTTTCGCTCTTCTAAAATAGAGCTCAAAACTACAAACATCATTCTTACTTAGATATTTTGATTCTAAAAGACTAACTCGCCATGTTTTGTAGACCTATACATACCGGTATGTATATTGAGTCCGCCATATTTTTTTTTTAATCTTTTTCTTTGTTGCTGCACTCATAAAAATGAAGATATCTTATGGTATTCAATCCTTTCTAACTTTTATATCCCCATACATTATCCTAAAATACAGTCCAAAGTTTTATAATAGACGTCGCGAAAATCTAGTTTCCCGTAGTATTCAAAGGCCAACATGGAGACGCATTCTAATCGTGTGCTCTGTAGATCAGGATCCTGAAAGAGCGAGATTCGTCTTTGTTTTTTTACTGTCAGACCCATTACCCTCTCTTGCCCACTTGCCAAGTAGTTGTTAATACCAAACAAATTGTCTGTCTTATGAGACACTGGTGTTGATAAATCACTCACCATTTCTTTGAATAGTAATTAGATTAGGCTGGTATCGTATAGACGGACTCGTTACAGCGTATCCGCTTCAGTGGACAAATGAGACGCGTACAGAGTAAACCGCTTACAAGTTAGGGCGTCATTTTTCAAGGCGATATCTTCCTGTTAAACGGGGCAACGCAACGGCGAAAACGTTTCCGAATTGAACCCTCTGTATAAAATTAGTCATTTATGGATAATTTATTTCAGAGCCGTTGGTATGCTGTACACAAGAAATCGTGTCAACTCGTGTTTATTGTTTTAATCACTGGGCAGTATTTGTGATATATTTGTTCATCAATAACTGATCTGGAATTTCCTTTTACGGTAGATTATGACTGGCAAATCATATCCCATTACATTTACGAAGAACTTGGCGTATTAATTTACCTGAGGAAAGAACGAAATTATTTTTGGATCCATTTTATCGTTATGGCTTCATTGCGGACCTGAGCGAAAACCACAACAGCTCCCACTTGTATAGCTGCGTACTTCGTAAGGTCTATCCGCCCAAAGCAGGAAACAGAACGAATCTAGAAGCGTTATCGGCCCACAATAGGCGAGTCGTGTTAAATCATATGTTCTTCATAGTGCCCCTTTATTACTAAACAAATAGACCATCGAGTTAGGAACATCCCTCTAATTTTACAATAGATAAAGCACGCCTTATTACCCTAAACAGTCACGTGACAGTGTCCCACCTAATTGAACGATCAAATGGTTATATATAAGGACATAATACTGCATAAATACTATTCTGTAATCAAAATTTGACGGTTCATATTACTAATATAGGCCTATATACAGATCATATATCAGTTTATATATTTCATCCGGTTTTGGAACTATACCTGTGCCCCAGTGTTCGGATACAGCATTTGGGTAAGTACCGATAACATCGAAACGAAAGTATGCGGTATAATACGTATTGACCTCGTGCATAAGTTCATCATTGGGGTTTCAGATATATATAAGTCTAGTAAGGCATGCTTATACGAGGCACGGATTTATAAAAAGGCAGGTAGGCCTCTTCCTCCCAGGCTACCATTTCTTTCCAACAAACCCTTTACCTTAAGTTGAACAGCTTTTAAGGTTTATTTGGCAACGATGACGACAATTATAGAATCTCTACAAACCTTTCAAATGAAAGAGACCATATCTCTGTGCTACGGAAGCCGGTTAGTGCCATGGCCAAATCAATTTTTTGAAGAAACTATCTCGTAATTTCGAGTTAGCATCTCGTAATTACGGATTAACATCTCGTAATTACGAGTTAGCTGCCTCGTGTGCCAGTGCGACTTTAGTTTGTTTGTTTTTTTTTAATCCAATACGGTACTCTTTCGGCCAACAATTCTAATTCGAACGATCTAACGGGATGGTTGCCGGGTATTTCTGGGAAGCCGGTGTTTTGTCTTGCAAGACCCCATCCCTAATAAATATTACATCTCCACATAGGTGATAATACTAGGTGTGGTTCGACTCACGAATAATTAACGGTCCTAAATGGCATTTAATGAAAAGCTTAACAAATATCTATTTTTTCTCACCCGCGATACCTTGGTCATTTATTGGCCTAAAGTTCCAGCATTGGTGAATTGCGGGCCAAGGCCATAAACATTGCGGGACAATGTTTCTAAAAATAGCAAAATGATCTAAGAAAGACTGTGTTTTGAAGATTTCGTGTTGAACTCGTTAAAAAGTCCGTCACGGTATACACTTATTTTTATATCTAGAATCCGGAATTACAGATATACTTTTACGTAACTTTATACGATATCTCGAGTTAACAAAAATAGACCGATATCCCCTTCAACTATCAACCAATGACAGCGTAATACGGTCATTGGTTCATTCAAACAATTTTAAATAAAATCAAGTTAAGATTAAAAACTCTATTTCCGGAAACAGGTTACCAAAGACAAGGATACTATTGTTTTTGGAAAACTAATTAAACCTCCTTTTTTTTGCTTTGTGTAAACCTGCTGTGCATACCTTATTTTACTTTTACGCAATCCGGAAGTCTGTTTAAATTCAGACATGTCTGGCCTAAGTCAAATATATAAGGCGTAAAGTGTCAAGGTAACAAAATTATGTTACGACGTAACGCAAAATTACGTCTGGAGTAGGCTTATATCTTTTGAGAAAAGGCTTCAGACATAGGCTACCAATGGCTTGCGGTGTTACAATGTGTATCAGTATCAAGCATTAGAGGGAACCTGGTTCTATGCTAGTGAAAGCCTTGGGCTTGCCTTTCAGACCCGGTACCTGAACGGAATCCATGTTGTACAAATTCAGCTATATAGAGCCCAGACAAAGGCCTATATCTTTTCAGAAAAGGCTCCAGACATAGGCTACCAATGGCTTGCGATGTTACAGGGTGTATCAGGCATAAGATGAAACCTCGCTCTATCCTAATGAAATGTTCGGGCTTGCCTTTCAGACCCGGTACCTGAACGGAATCCATGCTGCACACATTTACCTATTTAGAGCCCAGGCAAACAGAATTCGCGGACTTCCCTAGGTACTGAGTCGAAGTCGAACCAGCAAATGATTAGTGGAAAGCTTTCTGACTGAAACATCCAACATTTTTTCGATTGAGTTAAAGGGCCTTTTTTTTCTTTTTAATCGTGGGTCAATATATGTTTGCTTGTAAAAAAAGTCTCATAATATGATATAGGTATTCGTTTTTATTGTTGTTGAATGGTTTTGTTTGGTTGAGCAATATTTACTTAGGAAAGAACCAACCCGGATCCAACTATACCTCGTAAACCGGAAATAGCATGGATCCACAGCATACGCTATATGGTGGATGGGCTGATAGCTCCATAAGATAAAATCAATGTTAGTTTGGGGCATAAAATCAAAATATGTGGTCCAGTAGACCTATATCTACTGTCTCGCAAAGAGTGTCTCATCTATAGAGTGAAATTTGAGGTTTCGATTTTAAACTTTTCCGATTACAAACAAAGTTAAGATGATTTTATTTTCCTGAATTTTCATTTATTTTTTGTAATTGGCCGGGGGGGGGGGCTTATTCACTATTGGTAAAATAAATAATATGAATTGTGAACCTGTTCATTGAACACTGCCTTATTTTTTGTAGTTTTTTTAAGTTGGGTAATTATGAACTGGGAACTTTTTCATTCATAAAAGAAAAAAATGTTTTAACTAAAAATCTTTCAGGCAATGTTTTATTGTTAGTTTGCTTTTAGATACACGAGAACTTGTGCTAATATGTCTTTAAAAAATTAAATGCGTATTAGACTCTCTGAGCAAGTTGAAACGTTACTTCGGTCTGAATCGAGAGATTATGGGAGGTGGGTGGAGGCACAACCATATAAACATCGTGTATCGGCATCTTGGGTAGGCCTATGTCACACAGTCTCTCTGCTGCATTTCTCTGAGAAACTCCCTCCCTGGCGGACGTCCTTTTCGCCTGTCGTACTCCTGCTGACTGCTCAACCACCACATATTGGCACACCGTATCCCGTTCACAACGCCTTTACGATTGGCGTGATCGAAGTTAACATCTCTGGAATTAACTTTTTGGACTAACTGGATTTTATGGTTTGCTGTTACAGATATCGAAACAAAAAAAGGACTTAAGCTTTCTACAGAATGGAAAAGACTTTATTACTGTGCTGTGTTTCATTAACAATTTTATCAACGGTATATGGCAGAGCATTTCCAATTCCGGTAAGTAAAACTATTTTTATGAGTTTTCAATGCTAATTTTATTTCGTTGATATCTTCTCTGTCCAGTTTTGTGCTTTAGATTAGCAATGCAGCATTTTCAGAAAAAGACACTCAAACCTTGCATCATCAACACATTTTAAGTGCCCAGTTTGTCCATCAAAAATACCAAGCCAGAAACTGTCTTGCCGCGCACGTGTGGTGGACCTAGTCCTGGAGGACTTGAATGCTGGGACAGGCTCAGCTGTGTTGGAAAAGTATAAAAACGTCTATGTCCAATGTATATAGTTGTTTTACTGGCCTGTATAACATCAGTACACTTTGGTCAAGGAATTTTGATATATCCACTCCAACTAGCCTAAGAAAACACGACAATTGCAGCTCGGATTTTTTGAAAGCGTTTCTATTTTAACCTAAGTCAGAGAAGCGATTATCTCAAATGGAACTGTTGTTGTTATATCTAATGTTGGAATAAATGTAGTTTCTGTTATAACTTATGTATATAAATAATTACAGACTTGATAGGTGTTATCACCCATGATGTTAGTTATATCATTTTTTCGACAGTCTCCGCTTTAAGCAATTTGACCACTGGGTTTGCCGATTTGCCCATGCAGGCTTTACATCCGTATATATATTCGGTAGTTATTGCATCCCTGCAGCTCCGTCACGTTTCAAACGTCAACTTTTTGTCAAAAGTTCGTGTGTTCGAAGATTTAAGTAAGGCGCTTTAGTTCTTCTTAAAGGTCATATTATATTACTCAGTTTACAAAGAACGTTTGAAACATAAAAAGAATAACTGCTGAGCCTTGCGGAAATTATTTCTTCTTTGTTACATGTATTTACTCACTTAAGTACGCAACTGGGTAACTGGAAACAAGTTATCCATCACGTACCATTTAATATCTCCAACAATGTATTATACAATTAATTCGAATAGTTGTACTCAGACCACGTCGGGAATTATTCTATAAACATAGCATGGGCGGTGTCTTTGTCCAGGGACGTAGGGCTTGGTGATCCTATATTGTCAACATTTTGAAAGACCACTTTCGAGTTCTAGCACGCTTGTAGACGATTTTGGTGTCTTTTAGATAATATATTATTTGCGATATGGTGGGCTTTCGAAGAGAGATCCGTTTCTCTTTCAGCTTTACTAAAGTCAGAACCGCACATGTATAAAATTATATTGAAAGACCCACAAACGAACAAAAAAACGAAACGACTGTACATGCATTGACGTTTTACTTTGGTAAACCAAACCTATTTATTTTCGTCTTCTGGTCGTCTTTTCATGTGGTCCTAAAAATGATTACGCGTATGACTGCTCTTTTGGTTCTGTATTTGATACTGGTTGTATTGGATGTCAGAAGATAAATGGATCTAATATTCACTCTTTGGGTGGGAATGGTCAAATGTCCAGTATTTGGTCGATGATTAGCACGTTGAGTTCTAGGTAAATTCGGACCAGTGGTCAATAGCCACACCTCAGGAACCGATCAATATGGACACCGGTCAGTAATTGGTTATCAAACAGCCAACCAAGTAAGGCAACCGGCAGAGCGTTGTAGATAAGTGTCAATGTCAACGGGACCGGTCAACAGTTGTGAGCCCTTCGCTCAGCAATGCAGGGGTCAAGTGAATAGCCAGTGGTCTAAATCAAATAGGACCAGAGTGTCCTTCGTAATTCAACAAAGCCAAATACATGTATATCCCCGTTAGGAAAAAAACTTTTTCTCCATTGTTATTTTAGACAAGAAGATTTCCCCTGTGCCCGTATGTTTTTGTGTTCATATACTACCCTCGTTTGGCTTAAACTGTACAGACATTTGCGAAAATTTCATTTCGATTTCCTTATACTACGTTATATTTTCTGAAAATGGTTCGGAAATAAAACTGGAGCACATTCGAGATAATGATTTGATACATGCCTTTTCTTATATATTAATCTGTTTAATTTATTAGGGTGCATATTCAATTAGTATCTACATTTTGAGAAGATAATCTTCTAAACAAGTTTCCCCTAAACATGTTGCAATTGTGTAAAAATCCAACACGGCATGATGGCACCATTTTGTATTTCTGGGAAACAGCTGATCTTCGGGTCAAACGTTCTACGCAATGTTTGTCTGTTAACATCCCATATCCACTTCCTGAATGTGACACTGGCTTTCAAAAGCCAAAATGGATCCTGCAAGGGGACGATGGTTTTTAACATTGACCTTTGACGTTCTCATCCTTTCTGGTCCATAACGGATCTTTAATGGAACGTCCAGCCATTCTCTCAATGTCTCTGTATATCAGTGTATCGTTCATTGGAATCCACAGTTGGCTCTTATGGCTGGATGTTTCATTCAAAACCACCTGACCATTCTTACTGTTGTATTTTTGTGACAAGACTAGCAATCATCCAATCAAATCATTAGCCCATCAAGACCCGAGCACGCATGTTCCTTTTGATTCGAATCTACCATGTATTAGAATAAAGTAGATATCTATTTTAGGCTCATTCTGTTTATTGAAGAACAGTTGTTTTTCAAGGTGAGAAACTTTCCAAACAAATATGTACCCCTCAGTTGAAATCTTGTACAATTGGCTTTTTAAATATATTTACATATTAAACAGTCTTGCACAACATTTTCACAACTTTGCATGAAATGAATGTTATTTACTTATACTTGAATTACATTGCGCAATTCTCTCATTGTCGATGTGTTAAGGACAGTTTTTACGCATGTTCAACGCAAGAACACATGCTTTTGCAGAACACTTATTTAAGATGGGTGTATAAGTAATTTGTGGGTTCTTTACAAACGCAATTTACATGGTATAAAGACAGACAATGGATCGGTTAAACGTGGGCAGTCTATTACTTGTATAAAGTAGTTAATGTTTTCACAGACGAGAACATCACAGACATGTAAAGCCTGATTGAATAGGACTTGGCTGAATTACGAGTGAATGTAAGTAGAGAATCAAGTACAAAGACTAGGGAAATATCAAATCTAAACGACCTGAGATTTTGTGGTCAACCCATGAGGGCATTTTAAGGGTTTAACGTGTAGGAATGGCACGAAGGGGTCATTTCTGAGGCTGACTTTATAACGCTCTCCCACATACCGCGGTATATATTCATCCTTAGTTCTCCTATACTAACAACTCTATGCTTCTCATTAATTAAACGTCTCTATTTTCCCACAACTAAGCCACTACAAATAAACTACAGTAAAGTAAATTCCACTGTCAATGCTTTAATTTCTTTTCTGTGACGACAAATATAGGAAAGGTTATGCTGTTATTTGTTACCATATATATGAGTAACAGGTTGTCATCATTTGTTATGAGATTGCATGAGTTGCCACACATGCATGATTTACTTATTGGTTGGGCAATTTAGAGAACTTTGGCCCGAGGAATAATACAGTTTCAGAAAGATGTTCAGTTGAGTCAGACAGAGATTGCCTGTTTGTTAAGCAACGCAAGATTTTGTTATTATCTTACGTACATAAATGACACCCAATCCACACGAGTTTAAGAAACGTATACGTTGTTGGTCAGAAATGTTACATCTAAAACCGTCCGACTTAAAAGTCTATCTGTTTATAATTAGTGTCATTTTCTAACCGCAGTAATATAAGTATTTATTCTTGTTTTAATTTTTGGAGTTTTATCAAGATCCCTGTTAGATTTGAGCACTCCCTTATGGTACCACTGTTGTCCTCATGGCATTGTTGAAATTGTTATCCGTGCCATTCAAGGACTTTAGGAATTGGAGTAAAAAGTCTCCGCCGATCACCTTTGGTTGTGATGATTAGGAGCTATACAAGAATAACATCTTTGTATCGATTAGACCATTGTCCCTGTGTCAATCACCTTGCCTACTGTAAAGAGTATGCCCCAACCAATTGCCATCAAAGTAAATCTGTCCCCTGTTTACCATCAGTAATTGGCCAGATCATTTTTACTATGTACAAGTTTAACTTCGAACAGGATACGACAAACAAAATAAATACTTTCAGCAAATGTCGTTTTTTTTTTGTTTTTTTTTTTCGTCCAATTTTATCGATAGGCAGTGATATTACTAAAAAAATTCGTCGACGTCGTGGGCTTACGGATGTCCTGTGCTAACCCCGTGTTTGGGCGAATATGATTAAATTTATATCAACAATGATCCGTCATTTTCGTATCCTATTTTAGTACAATCGAAGTCATATTTAGCCGCTACTGTTATCAAAGAAATTTTTGTTTGTTTATCTTTTCGTCATGATCACGCCCACTGCCCCCACCTTACCAACTACACGTTGTTTTCACAGAACTAGTTATCTGATAGTAACATATAGCTTTACACTCCTATATATGAACTTTCGAATCCTGAGTATCGCAAAAAGCTTGTCGCCTGGACGCAACCGATCCCTGTTGTAGGCATATGCGCACATTTATTCCATGCTTCAGTACTGTTCGCGAGACCACGGACACCCCGGGCACAACTGACGCCCTGTCTTACGAAGCTGGCGTAAGTTACGCCGGACGTAAACCAATCTTAAAACTATAGTAACTTGCGCCCTGGATGCAACCGGTCCCTATTGTAGGCTTATGAGCAAATTTATTCCAGCTTTGAAAGACAGGCCCCAGTTTAGTGCAGACGTCCATGGCAACCACTCCATTTGTGCTGACCATGAAAACATCAAATTGTGAAAACAAACAATGGCTTTTAACATGACTGTAAAGACTGACACCTACTAAAATTATCTTGAGTGTGTTTAAAAAAAACAATAAATCGATCAACTTAATAAAATGTCAACAGAAACTAGAAACATCTTCATCCGATAACTCCGTACAGAGGATATTAAAGATAACAAACTTCGCCTTGAATTGAACTATTGAATCCCGTAGAAAGATTAAGAATTTAGAAAAAGGTCCATATTATGCTCTCTATACAGGACTTGAACACTTCCTCTAGGGCCTTTCGGATCCGGTTGCTCAAATAACAATGTAGGGATTTATTGACAACTGTGAGCATCGACTACAAGCAAATGAATAAAACAGGCATTTTGTCGTAACGCGAGTGAATGTGGCCTCTGCTGTTTTTTTTTTAGGTTAAACAAAATAGTGAAATATTTATATCCGTATATTTTAGTCCAAATGATGTACATATGTAGAAAGATTCGCTAAATCGCTAAACGATTCCGGCTGTTCACAACATGAAGTGTCAACTTCTGAACCCAAGCGCTTTCATTCCTCGGTGGCTCAGTGGTTAGAATGATAGTCCCTCAGTCCGACACAGGCCTTCCATCGATGCGACAAGGGATCGAATCCCACTCAGACCAAATAAAACTTGAAAATTTTATAATTGTGTTTTCCACGTGATCGCCGCATGTGGAAGTGTTGCCAGGTACTTGCCGAACGTCTGGGGGTTCCTCCGGGCAATGAGCCCAGTTTTCTCTCCCTCTAAACCTGGCAACGCCGCCATAAAAGGGAAACAATCTCCAGTGTGGCGTAAAAGATCAATCAATTAATCAAAAAGTATAGCAAAATAAACAAGGTATTAATTGTTTGTGGCGAAGTACCTTCGGTCGAGATTCTCAGTCTTCGGGATTGGGACTTTCCAAAACTCATCTCCACGTTAGCCTTGAATCAGGGGTACCTAGTTTCTCGCAACCTCGTTATTGGTTTTGTTAACTGCATTTTAGAATAATATTTGGGATATATATTCTACAAAAGATCAAATGCCATATTACACTTCAGCGTTTTATGAGTGTTTCGATAGTCAAAAAATATTTGAAGATTTGAAAGAGCTTGGCTGGCCGACTTCTCATAGAGAACCATCTTCGCAAGCCAAGTTAAAATCTTCATGTCGCCATTCTGTGCTGGGGACATGCAGATTTTATCTTGGCTAGAGAAGATGATAGGGAACAAGGTGCTCAAGTCTGTTAGAGTCAAAATATCAACCAAGAATGATGTATGTAGTTTTGTACCCCAATATAGGAGAGTACATTGTAAGTCTGGAAATGTTAACTGGGTCAGGACTTACAGCATCATTGCAGCAGACCAGTTTAGCCAAGAAATCTGGGCTCTGCCGAATTTGACGAATACGGAAGAAAAAAATTCGGCAGAGCCCAGATTTCTCGGCTACAGATCAGATGGGATTGGGTTCCTGCGTATACGTTATCTTTGTCATCATTGAGTTGTTTTGTTCTTGTTTTTATTATAATGGGGGATTTCCTCACTCAGTAAACACAAAAACGTCACCCGATGAGTGAAATAACCTCACTAAAGAATCAAGCAATTTTGATAATTTGTACTCGCTGTCATACGTTTTCTTGAGGTTCTGTCTGCTGTATAATAAGGTTCTTCCTGTTCAAGCTAACGTTGTCCGTGTAACATATTCCCGTGAACGTCATATAGCAACTGCCTGTTAAAGGACACATTGACCGATCACTCTGTTTAGCCGAACAAACACGAGCTGTTGAATTGGAAGCCGAGTAACTTCCTGCCTTTATGTCTGAAAGAAAGTTCCTCGAGGAATTTAAAGTTGAACAACGGGTTAGATCTGATTAAATATGTTGTCTGGCGGACAGAGGGCTATTTCAAGGGTGTTTGTGGATTTGGGGATGAGTATCGGTTAATCTGTAGATTTAACGATGGGCCCTCGTTAATCCGGTCATCTGACGCCAGGTGTGACGTAACAAAGTTCCTCGATCACGTTCTCACTGTCGACCAATCAGTAAATATTGCCCTAGAAAACGCACGTGCTTAGTTACAGGTCTTGATTATAAAAACGTCCATGCATAAGAACACTGACCCCATTGCACATGGTAAAAATAATACTTTCACTTGCATGTTTTCCCCACGACTTAAAGTTAGTTTTGAAAAATAAAAAACAATCTGCAATCTTTATGTAAAAAGTGCGTATTCGACACCTTAAACCACTTGTAACAGTCTAAGTTGTCCTTCTATACAAATGTTTCAATGACATTCACAAGTTGTACAAGTACAAAAAGGGCAACGAATTATGGATAACAATGTCTTGGTTTATTGGGTGACGACTTCTCAGGCCCAAGTCGTTTGATGTCAAAGTCAACAGAAACGGAAACGAAATGGGTTAAATATTACTGTAAATAGTATCTACCCAAGCTTTTTTCGTTGATTGGGAACCTTCAAATCGATTCCATTTTTGGCCACATTTACTGATGGTCATACAAGCTTAAGAGAATTTTAATTACAGACAGCAACGTATGCATCCATGCAGTACATGTGAATACCCATGGTAGTTACCTTCATTCCGAAGATTGATTGTTGAAACACGGTCTAGAAGCATAACCAATTGCCTAATACCTAACAAGTTAAGGAATACGTTTTTGCATTAAACATTTTTCTGAATAAACCCAATTGAATAACCTGGTTTAATTTTCTATTACAGTGGACACGTTTTCATGTAGATACCAGAACTTTAGAATATGGGGATTCGTATCCAGAGGAAAATGAAGGTACGTTGGACATTTGTATTTCTTCTAATTTTTGCTTAGTCCTGTGTCAATAGGCCTTATTAAGCCCATATTTTAAAAGCTCGCCACGTTTATAATTGGTGTGTTATTTTTAAATTTGAAAACAAGAATTTAAAGACTTTTCTTGATGGATGGTCTTCCTTTTGTCGTTTCTGTCCAAAATCGCCATTTCCTTTCCCACGTCCAAAGCAAAAACTTCCTGTGTATGTCTTATCTCATAAAAAAAAGAAAAGAAAAAATGAATGTGTGAAAACCTTGGATTTAACCTGTCCTTCTGTTCCGCTGGGTTTTTATTTAAATGGACTGTGGGCAGTTCCCTATCGACAGCCAACGGAAAAACAAGTTGATCTCTTATTGCGCAATAAAAAACAGGGCTGACCGCCTGTGGAACGCACCACAACCCTGTGTTGGGGCAAGTATCCAGTCCTCTCAGGACATTAGGCTTAATTTTTTTCTGACAAGAATATGACCATGTGCAAAAAATGATTAAGACTGCCTGGCACATTTTTGTATTTTTTTTTTAAATCCGAGGATTCAACCCTCACCCTAAACTGATAAAGTCCAAGTCAAAGAAATTCTGGCTTATTATTGACTTGTTCTCTGTTCAGCAGTTAGCCAACCCATTTGTTGAGGATTACGTACTTGTATGTTGCCTTGTTATGAGGCAATGGACAGTTACAAAAATAAAGTAGTTTTATTTTCTCTTTTTCTTTGAAGGGATACATTAAAATAAGTGCTAGAGAACTTTAATATTTATAATTTATTAACCACATATTTTCTCTACAATGTGTAAAAAAAAAAAGAAAAGAGCTTAAAACAAAAAAAGACATATATTTGGAAAAGTTTTGAATTTGTTGAAGGAGGGTGACAGGGGGAAATATTACCTCAGCTACATTTATTATCTCCGGTTTTGTTCTCTATGTTATGAGCCTATTCGCACAAAAATTACAGCTAGTGGCTGAAATAGCATTGCGAAAGCATAACCCAGACCGTAATAAGTACTTGAACAATTAAATGAAATATACACGCTTATTTCAGTTGTCTTATTAAGAGAATAATGGGGCTAAATTGGACAGTATATCACTCATTACATTCGAAGGCTTGGCGGTTTATAGCCAGTCGTATGCAAACAGAAAAAACAAACAGTTAACACATGTTATCAAGCCATCTACAGCTCACCTCGTGTGTAAAGTACAAATTCTTCTTTGGGATTGTTTCTTTTTACCGCATATAAAGACTTACGACATCAATCACTGTTCTTACGTTAACAAATCTGACGATTTTCTTGTAAGATTTGTTAAATACTTTAATATTTGATATTGATTTCTTTTACAACTGACTTAGAAAATACATCTGTTTACCTGTAGTTAGAAAATAAATTTGTTTATCGGCCTTTTCTTTTCAAAACATATTTCAATGTCAACTTTTGCGTACTCACAATGTTTTATTTTCGTTTTCGTTTGATTGCACCTTTATTTTAATTATGACAAATATTGTTTCTGGCTATATTTGACACATCCATATAGCTTTAAAGATAAATGGAATACACTATGACAACGCAAGCGTCCTTAACTATATCACTTATCCTTAACGATCGTTTATCCCCCCCCCCCCCCCCCCCCACCACACCCAAATTCACTACATCCGATAAAAAAACAGGACTTGCTATGTTACACTAATTTATTCGTTAAGTAATTATGCAGAACTGGGAACACAAACCCACACACGATATTATGGCACATATCACCAACACTTCATAGCAGAGCCCTGTTCTACCAAGCTGCTTCCACCAATGGGTCGCGGGTTCGAATCCCACTCAGTCCAAAAATTGGAAAATGTTCTGACTGGGTTTTCACTCGAACGACCTATGTGGGATGGTTGCCAGTTACCAGCGGAAGGTCGTGGGTTTCCTCCCGCACGGAGCCCGGTTTCCTCCCACAATAAAACTGGCAGCGCCGCCATATAAGTGGAATAATCTTGAGCGCGGCGTAAAACACCAAACAATCAATCAATCTACCAAGCTGGAATAAATTTACGCGTATACTTACATCAGAGAGTTTCGTCTCACCTTAGGTAACTCTTCCACATAAGGTGATCGAGTAGCTAGCCATATGAGAATTGAAGGAATTTATCTTTACTTGACCTTAAAATCATAATCAGTATGTACTCATCTTTGTTAATTCTCAAACAATTGAAGTTGTAAATGTTTATGTTGGAAAGAAGAAGTGTTTGAAATACCTACTAGTCGGGGCTAAACTCCCTTTCCTGTCTTCTACCTAGCCATTTCCGGGGGAAGCCAAATTTTCATTTTCTCGATCCTATTGGGTTCCATCTCAGTTTACCAATATTCTTGCAATTGCCGAAGATTCGTAAATAGTGTCAATGTATTACAAAGTGTTCCAGAAAATTCTACTGACTAAATGCAAACTAAATGCAAACTCATGTCTGTCGTCAACCCAATGAAATATCATGCTTTAGTTTATTTCAACAACTTATGATGGGTATAAAGGTCTAAATGACATACCCCTTTTTAACACAATTAGAAACTTGTCTCCATGATTATTTTAGCCAAGAAGATTTTCATAAATGTATATTGATGTTGGTATATCAAAAATCACTTTTCCCTAAAATCTTAATTTCTCGTGGACATTTTGTTTATGGTACAATATCGTTAACATGTTGTTTCATTCTAAACAAACTGTTTCAATCCCTAAGTTTGTGTAGGTTATCTTAACTTGCCATTGGACACTCATTAAGATAAATAATTCACACTTTCTAGTAATGATAACTAGAAATTAATTGCATCTTGAACTGTTCACTTTATGCAAGGATCGAAACTGGGTCCTTGGCGTCGGTTTACCATTTCGTCTTCGACTCTTGTGGCCGAGACAATGTCCTCACTGATACATTTCCAAAAACTATCGGTGTTGATTTTGCGTAGGCCTTCCTTCCTTTGTATTGGCGTACTCGCCGAAGGTCGAGAACTTCCTCCGGGTAATCAACCCCCCCCCCCCCCAACTTAACCTGGCAGCGCCGCCATTTAAGTGAAATCTTGAGTGCGGCGTAAAACATCCATCAATCCTTTGTATTGGAAGCAAAGGTACATGAATATACTTCGATCTTGCCTAAAATATTTGCAAGAAATTTATTCGAACAAAAACGCGTTGGATCAGTTATCAATATTTGGAGGTAAAAATTCTCAGGATATCCTTTTCAAACTTCTAACTGTTGGTTTTCGCTTTTAAAGAAAATCCCAATTTAGGGAGGTGTTTGTAGAGGAGTCAAGAGAAAATTAACACCTGCGTTGTTGTTGACATCTCCCGAGTCTGTGGAATTAGCTTTTAAGCCTTGTCTAAGACCAAGCCCGTTTAACAATATGGCCGATATATTTCAACACGAACACTTTTTTCAAACTGGCGCGCGTCCACTAGTACAGTATTTGAGGCTTAACCCCGTTTGTAAAACTTGTTTACATGCATATAAAAACATGTTGTTGTTTTTTTTCTTCCAAAACAAATAGCAGTTCCTCCTTAAATATATAGGCTTTTTGGACAGAAACATTTGCGTCAACTAACAAGAGATACACAAATGTTCCAATCTTAATTTAAAATCCAGTATATCGATTTTCAATAATCCTTTTAGGCTTCCATACTAGCCTATTTATAATACGCTAATACCTTTTCTCTCTGTTTCGATAGTGTTTATGTGTTAATTGAATTTGGTTTTCTGTTTGAGTTGAAAATCATTTCACTGTTTGTAAGCAAAAAAATTCAACGGTACTGTGGTTGAGAAGTACCGTGATTTAGTTAAATATTGGTCGAAATAAAAAAAACAAAATATGAATTTAAAAAGGCATATACAAAATTAGAAAACTAAATCACGGCACTTATCAGCCACTGTAGAAGGGGAATCTTTGTTTGATATTAATCCAATCAATTTTTGGTTATATAATTTTGAAAATAATGTCACACTGGCAAAGGGACATTAACAAGATTGGGTTTTTTTTACTAGAAAAGCTTTATAGACAAGTTTCTATATTTGTATTGAAGCCTAAAACATAGTCATGTTTATTGTGCATATACCGCAAAATCTTACGCAAAGAAATCAATGTTAAAGGTAACAAGTCTTTATGGAACCATAATGCAACAAACGCGAACAATTTCTTATAGCCATGCATTTATCTATAAGCACTAAAACACACGCGCACAGGGAAAATCTTGTTATCTAAAATAACCATGGAGACAAGTTTCTAATATTTTTAAAAAAGGGGTATATCATTTAGACCTTTATATCCCATCATAAGTTGTTGTAATAAACCAAACCCATGGTATTTCATTCGACTGACGACTGAAAGGAGCTTGGCCTTAGTCAGTAGAATGTTCTGGGACACTTTGTAATACATTGACAATGCTAACACATCTTCAGCTAGGGCAAGAATATCGGTAGACTGAGATTGGCCCCCACAAAGGTGCCTTTTTACTTGTAACGGTATAATTTGTATTGCTTGTTCTTTACAGGTGTTGACAACAGATACCTCATGGAGGGCGATATTTTGATGGACGTGGTAAGTATTAATTTAAAATTAATCAACAGATATCCAGCCATTCTACTTTTTCTAGCCGATGGTAATATTTACCTTATTAAATTTTCTACTGTAGATGTAAAATGTACCTAGTTCCTTCCAGAACATACATGTATGCCGATTTGCTTTATGGATTTTTGAACTAAGAGTTCAATCAGAGGTAACAAATTTCTGTGACAGCAACTCAATGAACATCATTGATCAAAATTGCTTCAAAAGTCCCTAATATAATAAAATTCCTCTTCTGGAAGCATATAATGTTTTAAAAAAGAAAGTGTAATTACGCATTTTATCAAAAAAGATGCCTCTAGTAGACCTACTTAGAATTAAACTAACATCAGTCACCACATATTATCCTTCTTTCTGGCAGTAAAGTGATGGTGGTCCTGGTTATCCCTTTTATGGATCTGAGTGAAATAACCTTCAGTCGAACGTGAAACGTAAACAAGCATCCAAACCTTTTACGCCTTGCTGATTGCATGGCTTTGGCGAAAAAACATCTGCTTTATTTATTTTTTAATAATAAAACTTAGAGCTTACGTTGTACTCTGATGTAAATTTCTCAGCTTTAAGAGACCAAAGACAGCTCATTTCGAAAGTTTGTGCGCACTTTCATTTGATTTTTTTTATTATTATTTAGAGACGGAACGCCGTGCGGGACCACGATTCAATTTGGATGAGCCGTATTGTACCATACACTATAGACTCCTCCTATTGTAAGTATGGGTTTATTACTTCCTTGCCTCACTTCCGATACACGGACGCCTTCCGATAACTGTAGATGATATGTTAGCCCTCATTTGAAAAATGTTAACAGTTTTAAAATAGCGAGGAGGATATGTATTTTTTTCGTATCTGTAATTACGTAAGCAAATTTACATATCCACCTTATCTAAAGTTCATATCTTGTACCGTTTTTAATTGTTTATGACATTCGCTCTTTATTATCAATCATGTCGATTAAATCAGTTGGGTGCTTCTTTGTTTGTTTCTTGGAAGTTATCAGACCCATTTTACTTAGGTTAAATGATACATGACGTTCAGGAGTAAACCGAAATATAAATAGGAGAGCAATCCGGAATATCAATAGGAATCTAAATAGAGGAACAAACCAGATATGAATTGAGGAGAAAACCGGGATCTAAATAGAGCAATAAACCAGAATATGAAGTGAAGCAAACCGGAATATTACCAAAAAAAGGGAAAAAACAGAATACGAGTAGAGGAGCAAACCGGAATATGAATAGAGGAGCAAACCGGAGTGATTGATTGATTGGTTGATTGATTGTTTTGTGTTTTACGCCGCGCTCAAGATTATTTCACTTATATGGCGGCGTTGTCAGTTTTATTGTGGGAGGAAACCGGGCTCTGTGCCCGGAGGAAACCCACGACCTTCCGCTGGTAACTGGCAACCATCCCACATAGGTCGTTCGAGTAAAAACCCAGTCAGAAAATTTGCCAATTTTTGGACTGAATGGGATTCGAACCCGCGACCCATTGGTGGAAGCAAACCGGAGTGAGTGAATTAATCACACATAGATCGAACGGAGCGAGCCGACCGATGGTACTGATGATGAGCAAGCCGATGATCAAAATGCACCTTCTGGAGAAAAAAAAACACAGATTTGTTCTTGATTTGTCCTAACCTCCACTTCTGTGTGATACTTAAATGAAACTTTTTTTCCATTCTCCCCTGGCTTATACATACTATTTTTCCCTGGGCCAGTGTATTTTAAATTAGAAAATAATATTTTTTCTCTTTACAGCTCCTGACGTCCGGCATGAGATTCAATTGGCTCTTACAGAGTTTGAGAACTTTACATGCATTAAGTTTAAGCATGTTGATGATGAAGTTGACTTTATCCGAATTACGCCACTCAAAGGGTAACGTTTTTCATATTTCTCCAGAAAGTGGGATACCTTAAAGTTGCATGAGCTGCCAAAATGTTAATATTTTTCCGTTGAAACGTAATTGTGGTTCTGCTGTTTCTATAAGAATCAAGTTTCTATAAGAATCAAGATTAGCTGAATAATTTTGGTATCATGAAAGTGTTAAGATTCTGGTTTTAAAAGTTCATTATCTCACGACTTAACTACTAACCATCAACCTTAATACAAAATGGCGTACATACGAGTGGACACGTCAATAAGCTAAAACAACCATCCAACCGCAATACAAGACGAAATAAATCAATGGATTAGTCAATTAATGAAATAATCTTCATTTGAAGATATTTTATTGAGGAAACGGAAAAAAAATGTGGTTTACAGTCAGCTGTTAGTTTAAAAGTTAACAATGAAGTTACAAATGATATTATTGACCCCGGATATACAAGGAAAGGTCAAACCAATAAGGAGGAATCTATCACAGGTGTTCTAGAAATAACTCGATCTACTTTACCATATCTGGGTCACCTGAACAAGTTCATTGAGTACATTCACTGTATTTCATAGTACTTAGTGACCTTAAAGTCGATTTGCTGATTAAATTTGATACTTTCGTTTTATTTAAATTAGACTGACTTCGAATAAGATTTTTTGCAATTAGATGACTTGATTCCTCCGTTCCAGTCGTGGCCTTGTTATTTAAATGAGTTTGAGAAAATCTGTGCTTTGTCTGAATGTGTCTTGTATTTTGATCAATATATAGCTTACCCTAGCGCAAAATATCCATCCTTCTATAAAAACCGATTTATGTTTGACAAATAAAGCTAGAAGGTATTCCTGCAAATTATGACGTCATTTTTTTCTTCGAATCTACGACTCATTAGTGAGAGGATTTTGGAATTGTATAAATGTATAAGAAATTAAAATCTTATTGGTTGCATAATCGTTATGTCAACGATGAAATTTTGGCCATAACAGGTTTGGAAATAAAGGATACAAAAAGTTCTAAAGTTCCTAGGTTAATTGTCTATATTATTACCTCTTACATTATTTTCTATTCGGGAGTTTCGATACATTCATTAAATTGGACAAAGTAAGCATCAGACAACGTGTAAGAAAACATTACAAAATCACTTATTATGTTCAAGACCTATTATATAATTTATCTGAAAATTCTCTTGGCCAATTTTATAAATTCTTTTTCTTTAACTTACAGCTGTTTCAGCCCTGTTGGAAGAAAAGGTGGACCCCAAGACGTTTCCATAGGAACAGGCTGCAACAATAAAGGAACCATTATGCACGAGATCATGCACGCGTTGGGGTTCTGGCACGAGCATAGTCGACCAGACAGGGATAATTATATCGAAATAATGTGGAATAACATTAATGAAGGTACAACATTGCAATGACTATTTACCCCCAATATAACATTCTCAGAATCTCATCCGTTTCATACTTTGTTGAATTCCAGTGACTTGTTACAGTCAAGTCAATCAAAACAGATGATCAGATCATCCAATCGAAATAGCCAACGAAGAAAAGCGCATTAGATTCGAGTACATATAACCAATGGGTTCGCCCCGCCACAGGACTCGTTTATGTTTACTTGTGACAGTCCAAAAGAACGTGCTGATTACTTACCTATCCCAATTCAGCTAATTAAGATTATCTCCCACTTGTCAGTGTTGAAGTACCCTGAGCTCTCATATTTGGAACTTTTTTTACATAAAACCGAGGCATTTGAAAAAGTTAATTGTTCAAGGTGAAATAAATCTTATGTTTCTTTTCAGATCACAAACATAATTTTAACAAATTTGATTTTGAGGAGATTAACACGTTGGGGGCCCCGTATGACTATGGCTCAATTATGCACTATGCTGCTAATACGTTTGCCGCTGATAGGACTATGCCTACAATCCGACCAAAGTTTCCGACCAGCGAGGAATTAGGACAGAGAAAAGGTCTCAGTCGGACTGACGTCTTGAAGATACGAAAACTCTATAACTGCAGTAAGTATTTAGATAGATTTTTTTATATCGAAAGACATGTATTTTTATATAACGTTTTATAAAGAACGTAGGCTTTTTGCATTCATACCAATAGATCTATCGGGCACAATGGGGTCTTTTGTATTCCGCATGTCCACTGAAAGATTTTTAAAAAGCTCTGATTGAATTAATTTAAGGCGACATTTACGGGTTTGGGGGTGCAACACTTTTCTTTGGAGAATTCAGAAGTATGAATCAAAAGCTATGTGTCCAATTTGGAAACATACTCTGTCGTCTGGGGCTATTTCTCAAAACATTTATGTCTGGCGTAACATTCCTTCTGGCAATAGCGTAATGTCGAAGGTCTATAAGTTGGTAGGGTTGTTAGTTCTTGTATACAACTTTTGTCACCCTTAAATATTTTGAGAAACAGCCCTTTGTTCAAAATAGAAAATATATAACATTATATTGGCCAGACGTTCGTATGTTATCTGTAAAGTGCGGCGTAAAACATCAATCAATCAACCATTCGATAAACAATAACCCTGATCTGATATTGCTTACAACATCGCCTGCTTTCATTCTATCATCTATCCTTATTATTGCATCTATGACCATCACTAAAACACAGGGGCACAGGGAAAATCTTCTTATCTAAAATAACTACTTTCTAATATCCCTATTATTGCAGATATATCGCAGTGCCGAGATCCCGGCACCCCATTAAAAGGATTCCGACAGGGCAGTAACTTCAGTGTAGGACAGACCGTGTCCTTCATCTGTCCGTCAAGATACACTTTGGTGGGAAGTCGGGAAAGGTATTGCAAAGATTCCGGAGAATGGACTGGCTATATTCCAGTTTGTATACGTAAGTCAAACATTTTAGATACTCTTTTGTCTATTGAAATATCGAATTTCATGTTAAAGTTGGCTAAAGTTATTTGCGAATAAAGTGAAAAGCCATAGGTTAGTCCTGCATTCTCTTCTATTCTTCAATTCCATCGATGGAGGACGGATCCGAATCCCGTGAAGTTCAAAGAAAAATATTTAAAAATTCTGAGAGAGTTTTCACTCAATCACCTTATGTGGAATGGTTGTCTCCTACCTGTCAAAGGTCAGGGGTTTTTCTCAGGACAAATAATCTTTAGTATTATCTTGTATGCTTTTAAAGGTCTTTCTCCTCCAATTAACCTACCAAAACACCAATCAGTGACTTCACAATCTGACTGAAGTTGAGATGTTTATTGAAATCTTCCCTGGTCAATTCATTGCAAACAAGAGTAAAGCTGACATTTTGTCTTCACCAGATGCTTACCTGTTTTGTTTAGTATCAAGGAATATCTATCTATAGCTTACCCTGGTATCCTTTTAAGATTTTTGTTTTCGTTTTTGATTTTCTAGCCGGTAGTATATTTTATTGTAACCTCGACCGACCTGACCTTTGCGGCTGGAAACAAGAAACAAGTGATGACCTGGATTTTGATTGGGCGCATTCCAGTACTCCCACCGCTGACACCGGCCCTAAAGAAGACCATACAATGGGAAACTCATTTGGTAAGGAACTAAAAACTTATTCAGTGTTGCGGGTCCAAAATTATGCAATAAGTAGCCGTCAAAATTAACCATTTTTTCTCGTAGATCTTAATTGTCAAGACAATAAGTGGACTGTCGAAAAACTAAATGATTGACAAGGAAATTCCCGCAGACTGTATCCTGATGAAACTCTTAAACGTACATTCTCGAAACTAGCAACACTCCAGAGGAATTGGTTGGCTGAATGGATTAGACAGCCGGCCTTAAATGATTACTCTTATGCTCACTTTGTAAAAGCCTCAAAACAATTGAACACGACATTGTAGTAATCTGTACAACCATTCACTCTATTCATTTTATGAAAACATATTTCCATTTGCATCCAAGATATGAAAACAGGGGCCTGTTTCAAAAGGTAGAGGTAGAGTTTTTACATAACTGTCTTGTCAGCCCGTATTGTATAGATACGTTGTTATAGCAATTACGTCCTTTCGTGAATCAGGTTCCCGACAATATAGCAATTTACTAGGGCTTTGAAATTCATCTATCGCTATGGGGAAAATGAGTTGCACAGAACACATCGAGGCGTCACCGAAAGCATTAAACTACCTTGTCTTCTTTTGGGTAGGGTTAATACTGTAGTTCTTGTTCCCTTTCAGGATCATATTTATTTCTGGAGAGTTCAACGCCAGCCGAAAAGAACCAAAAAGCTCGTTTAGTCTCACCAACATTACAGCCGTTTTCATCAACAATTTGCATGAGGTGAGTAGCTTTAATAAAAACTATACTTGTCTGCTGTGTTCGTATGTAGGCTTTTAACATAGTGCGCAGCGAAACCCTGTTGAAATAAACGCTTTCTGAATTGAATTCTGACGGTGTTCACTTTTGTTTTAGGTTTTACCACCATATGATGGGGAATGGAATCGGTGATTTGCGGATATACATTAGAGAAAATGGTAGAGAAAATAGAATATTAACGCTCAGTGGAGAGCAAGGCAGAGATTGGCTATTCGCTGACGTCAGCTTTAACCCAACAGTCACATTTGAGGTAAAACTTTTATGCTTTACTTGCGGCTCGCAATGATGTCTATGTAAGGTTGATTGATTGATATGTGTCTCATTCAAGATCATTTCACTTAAATTCTCGGCGCTATACAGGTTTATTACAGAGCAAACCGATATTCATTCTACCTGTACCATAGCTCTACCAGGGTGAAAACATGAAAGAGGTATCAGTTGTCAAATGTAGGTACAATTTCCTTTAGTTTTTCTTGGGGGCTGTTTCTCAAAACGTTTACGCCCGACGTTAGTCCAATGCAAGGCGTAGCTGTCATGGCAGGATATACCTTCAACATTGCGTTACGACCAGGAGCAAAGTTACGACGGTCGTACGTTTGTTGAGAAACAGCCCCCAGGTACTTCGAATGCCTAATTTCTCTTGGTAATCAGAATTTGTGAAAAACTTTTGTTAGATCATGGCACTTCAAGTTGTAAAGAGATGGCGCTTGTCGCTGAAGTTGCGCAAGCTACATTATGCCTTTACCAACCCTTTATGAAATTATCTCGAAAGACACCCATCGATTTTTGCCTGTCTTTATTTTTTTTTTATAAATGTGTGCCTTTTCTCTTTTAAAACTGTTTTAGGTCATATTTGAGGCTGTTCGAGGGAAAAACTTTCGAGGAGACATTGCCATTGACGATATTATTTTGGCGCCATGTGATGTTTTTAACAACTTTAGTCACCTTTTGCCCACCGATGGTCACACGAAACGCCCACCTACAGTACCCGGTATTTATCCACTTGGCCCACTCAAAGATTTTCAGCAGTAGTGGTAGTGCTTAGACGTCTTTAGAAAGACGTTCTGACGTCATTGTGTCTTGCTTTCTTGTAGATTTAAACACATTTGTGATTCTTTGTGCTGTTTCTCAAAACATCTATGCCCGACGAAACTTCGCGACTGATGGCAACTTTATATTGGTTGCCATGGCATTTTAGCCTTATATGGGACCTACATGTATGTCGGTCATAAATGTATTGAGAAACAATCCTCTGTTCTCTAGAATCTCTTAGCTGTGCTTTTATAGATTTCCATACAAACTTTTTGTTGATTCTCTGTAGAAACTAAAACCACTGTCTTTCTATATAAAAAATCATCATTTCTCTTTGTAGAAATAGTTGTCTTTTTCAGACAAAAATGTTTAAGCTATTCTGTTTACCGACCAAACACTTTGCTCGAGGTTCGCTCACAGACATATGATAACAGAATCCCGTTCGCCTTTTTCTTTAGATATATTTGTGACAAATTTAGTTGTAAGAAATAGAATCGTGATTCAATGAAATTTGATATTAAAAGCAGCTCTTTCTGAATGATTGTTCCTAATCAAGTTATGGCAAAAAAAGAAAAATACCTTTGTAAGTACAATCAAATGTGTATGGGCGATCTTTTTTATTTTCGACGTAGATTTTACTTTCTACAGTTTTCTTTAATTCTTCTTCTCAACATGTTTTTATTCATTTCTCCCATGAGTGGCATAATTTAGAACTGGCAGACAGCCGATCTGTAGTGGTCGCAAACAATTGTGTACGAGTTCATGGTCGATAAATCTTCCCCCAAAATCTGCTATAAAATTTCTTCCACTTTGTGAATAGTCTTGTTCGTTTCGGAATAACAATCTGCCTTTGTAGATTACATTAAATTTCAGCTTTGTTTGGCGGTTCTCAGTAATTCATCTTACGTGTTGTTGATTGTTTAAATTCGGTAGCAACCTCTGACATTTTATACATTTAAGATATGAAGATTCTTCATTTTTATGTGCATTATAGTGTTCCATTCGTATTGTAAAAAGTCGTTTTAAGTTACCACCGAAACATAAACATCGCTCGTTTTAGTATTGCCACTTTAAAAAGTGTGTTTATTCTTGCCAGAAATACTGCCTTACCCCTTACTCGTCATGTCCATGTTGTTAAGCAGATAGACTTTTATTTCTGGAGTTAACATAATTTCTATAACTTAGTGTGATTGAGATATGGTTAACCTAACATAAAATGCTTCATATTATTTCCATGTGAGTCACATTTTGTAAGATATTTTAAAAAGTATTACGGACTTTTGCAGATTGCGTGTGCTTAGTCGCCATAGTCAGAAAGTATTACCAAGAGAATATTAATTGAAATGCACCATTATAAAAATGACCTTATCTAGTTAAGCTCTATGGTGTTAAGAATAATATATTACTTAGGTTTAAGTTTTGCTGTGATGTAAAATGTAGACTTGTCAAAAATTAGTAACACTTGTAAATGTTTTGGGAGTATTACTAAGTCCAAACGGCATGTCAAATTTTAAGGTTAAAATAATAGTCATTGACGTAATTTAATAGTTAATGAATATTCATATTTATAGTGCTTTTATCTCAATGTTGTATTATTTATTACGTTTTATTGTTTCGTAAAATGTTGTCGTCATTTTTAATATATATATAAATCTATATATAAACGTTTTAATCATATTATAAATGAAACTGTATAAATTCGTGTCATGTTGTTATTAAATTTATCTATTTGTTATCAAAATTGTTTCTTTACTTGTTTTGCATAATATTCTGGAATATAAATTACTAAATATAAACCGTTAATGCAGACTTCGTTTGCTTTTCTGTGCATGGTTACCACCGACTCATTTGAGTCGAATGCATGAGAGAGCTGAACTTTTTTGAAAGAGCCAAATTGAAACGCGCGATAACATTGTGGCCCGCTAATAACTACAGAAAAATATTCTTTTTTTTTCATTTTGTTTCACAAATATTTTTCTTAAAATTCTTTGATTTGGGAGAACAGCGACAAACTTCAATTTTGGACGACACAAATACCTGTACGTCATTCATTACTCGGGAAAAGTCTATGTGAAGTTGCATGTTACAGAAAAATTAGAAAGATTTTTAGATTGATCTTTACTAACAAAAGTGAAATGTATAAGCTGAAAATTTAATAACTTTGATAAATACCAATGACCCTGAAGCATCGAGTTCACAGTCTGATCCCATCAACTTCAGGGGGCCTCTGTGACTCAGTTGGCTAGAGTGATAGCCCCTCGGACCTTCCATCAATACTGCTCGGGTTCTAATCTCACTCAGAACAAATACAAATTGAGAAAAAAAATCTCAGGGGATTTTAAAATCGATCACCGTTTGTTGAAGAGTTGCCGAAGGTCGGGGGTTTCCTCCCCTACTAAACCTGATAACGCCACCACATAAGGGAAATAATCTTGAATATGGCTTCAACATCAATCAACCAATGAGTTAATACAAATCAACCCAAATACATAAAAAATTATCAGGGAAGAAGAGAAGGCTTACGTGTTAAGCTAACGTGGTTTCGGTTTTTTATTCATTTTTGTTTGTTTTGTAATGTCTTCAGAGGTCATCTGCGTTTACTTTGTAACATAACCCCTCCCCAACATGTTTCCCCTCTAAATTCTTAGGTGTAGGATATATGTACCGATATATATATTGATATACGCATGCATCTATTCTTAGTAATTATCTATTCTGCTTGACGGTGGTGGTGTTCTTCTTTGCTTGTAGTTATACTCTTTTATATTATACCCTTTGACTTCAAGTGATTTTTAGGTAAGTTATTGATCCTTATCTGTATTATTAATCATAATATATCTGTATCAATTATATATGTTTTTAAACATGTCACTAGAATAGTCTGATCAAATGTAATTCAATGGCTATGTACGCATTATGCTTGAAGAAACACACGTGTTCCTTAACGTACTATTAGAACAGCCATTTCCTATGATCATTTCGAGCTAAACGGATTAATTTATATATTCATTTGAAGAAAGCATTTATATAGATCTAAAATACAGTTACTTTTTACATGTAGTTGACAATGAATTTCAACTGTTCTGTTTTTGAAGCTCTCTAAATTGTGCAGAATTATGGAATCCGTTTTGTTATTATTTTTTGTTCCAAATTAATATGTTTTTCTCCGAGCTGCCTTACATTATTCGGGTTTAACAGTGTGTTTGTTTTTCGATAGGTCAATCCAATCTTCCTGTGACTGTATCATGTGACTTCGATTCAAGTCTTTGTGGCTTTACACAAAGTACTAAGGACGATTTTGATTGGTGGAACCAAGACGGACCAACCATAACGGTCAATACGGGTCCTGAATGTGACAGGCGGAAATGCCAAAATGGTAAGCAAATAATTTTTTTACTTTTTCGTTGTCCGTCTGTGTATATATAACGTGGTTGGAAAAGGACATGGGAATTATACTTTATTACTTATTATTGACACTGGATAGTTTGTGGTCGTATTTTAATTGCAAATTTCCAAACTTATCTCATTAGTTATTTCTGTTATGAATATATTTGGAATTATTGTTTAATTAATGGGGTTTTTTTTTACCAAAGTTCCATTTCCAAGAAGCAGCAGTGCTGAATCCTTCATTCTTTTTAAATGTCTTTTAACAGGAAAATATCTCTATGTGGAAGCATCCGCTCCAAGAATCCAAGGCGATGTAGCGAAAATTGTATCGCCAAGACTCCAGGTATAATAAAGTATTCGATCAATTATAATAGAACTAAACATTTCATGGTAAACATTAAAGCTGAAATGTTGTGTAAAAGACAGGTTGGTTATTAATGGGTTATAAAGAGAACTTTCTACACTATAAATTCACCTTCTGCTATAGTGGTATATAATAACTAATAAAAGTAACCGGGACGAATGATGAGTCATTTAGGACTAACTTACTTCTTACTTCTGAACACTACTGCAAGGTACATCCTCGATAATTTCAACATAAACAGCTCATACTAAAATTGATATAACTAAGAATTCGGATAGAACACCCGCTGGGTCGTACTAGACTGAACAGTCCTGGTGAAAACAGCTGCAATTTCTTTTTTACCTTTGAATGTTTTTGAAGGCTTGAAATATTTGGCGTGAAAGAGCTGACGTGTATCCGTTCACTCTTTTACACAGGCTCTACAGCCGTCCAGAGCAGTAACGGAGGCTTTTTCACAAAACAATTACGCCCTACGGAAGCCCAATGCAAGGTCTATTTGCCATGGCAACATATATCTTCAAAATTACGTTACGACCAGGCGCCAAGTTACGTCAGGCGTAAAGGCCGGCCCTTTCTCACGGTGGGCTTTGTCGTACAAACTTGTAGCATGCGATTAAAATAGGAGCATTTGGTTGGTTGACAAATAATATCGACAAATTGAACGTATATCTATTTCAATGGCATGCTACAAGTTGGTACGACAGATCGCACTGTGAGAAACGTGTTGAGAAACAACCCCTAGTTGGACCAAAGCTGGCAACAGACGTTGTCCCAATATTATTTTGTTCATCTACCTAATATTGTACTGGCTGTTTCTTTAATTTAATGCGATTGACGCCTAAACAGCGTAGAAGTAAACACATGGGGACCAACGTTGGAAAGTAACCAACAATTGCCTATACTGCACTGGTAGGCGTGGCTTAACGTCTTAATAAGGTCAAATGCAAGTTACTGGTGTCGGAATGTTGGGCATGTCTTCAAAATTATGTAAATGATGGCATTGACTCAATACTTGTGGCTTAGTTACATTGGTACCTTTAGAAATAATCGAGTTATTCAAGTTCTTTTTCAGTGGCGTTTTTTTTTTGTAGCCACCCTATAATTGTTTTGAAGATTAAGTCACACTGCCACAGAGACATTAATAAGAATGGTCTTTTTTTTTACTCGAAAAGTCACGCTTCTGTAATATTTATTTTGCGCTGGCAAATCAAGTTAAGAACACTTTGTGCAAAGGGGCCAGTGTCTTCGTCTGTTTACCTTGATTTAGAAGCAACGTTAAAGCTTATGCCGTTACGTTCTTTTTGAGTACCGGTAGCCGTAAACGACTCAACCCCTGCTCTAACCCCTGTTTATTCTTGAATAATGTTAATCGAGTCCAGATTCTGAATTGTGTTGATAAAGTATGCCTATAAATAAAAAAATATGCCTTTGCAACCTTTTTTCTGCTGTTGAATTTTTTGGATCATAGAACTGTTATTTGAACTGCTTTATGTTGCTGTTTTTTACACTCGGTCATATCGTGGGGTCATTTTCAACCAGATTTCTTGGCTGCATCGTTCATCCATAACAAAAATTTAAATTGCATTTTTATTACGGATTCTCTACAGGGTGGTGGCGTTCGATGTCTATCTTTCTATTACCACATGTATGGGGACCAAATGGGAACTCTGGAAGTTCGAGCTTTAGTGGGATCTCAAACCATCGATTTATGGACCCTAACTGGGGATCAGGGGAACAGATGGTTCATGGCAGAACAAGAATTCTCTCCCTCATTAGCTTATCAGGTAGGTTCGTTATTCTAAAGCTCGCTGTGAATAAATCTAGATCCAGCATATAAGACTTTAGATCAAGTCAGCGGGTTGGAATCCCAATGACGGGCCTCAGAGGCTGAGTCGGTAGAGTGAGAGTCACTCATTTCGACACTGGCATTCCATCGACGCGTCACTGGTTTGAATCCCACTCAGAACAAATACAAATTGAACAAATCTGAGTGAGCTTTTCACTCGATCGCCCTATATGAAGTTGCCATTTACTCGCGGAAATGCCTGGGCTTTCCAGAGGACGAAGAGGCCGGTTTCCTCTTCCACTAAACTTGGTAACAGCCATATAAATGAAAAAACATTGAGTGCGACGTAAAACATCAATTAATCTTAAGATTAATGTTTATTGTTATGTCCAAAACAACTTTGTTAATCTTTCTCAAAATATAACCTTTCACTGTGATTTACTCCCAATGGCCATTTTCATCACTCTCAGAACAGTTCCTCGCCGTGAAGTTTTGATTCTAATATATATTGAGCCGCAAAAGTGTTTGCAAAATCAAATTCATTCATCCTGGGCCAAAGTGACTGCTAGGGAAACGTACATTGCTTACATCTCTTTGTCACTTTTTTAGAAAAGTCCGCTACAACGTCTTTAATATTCTAAATAAAACATGGAGTATTTGGCTGCTCATATCGTTTTAAAGAAATATTCCTTTTATGTTTAGGAACCATCCTCTGTAATTCAAGGGTTTTTTTTTTTTTCGTCTCTTCAAAGAGTTCGAGCGTCTCCGACTATTTGTTTCACCTCTTTGGAGTGCCCGGACCTCTTCAATTTTTCGAAGTGGCTGGGTCTTGGAGAATCGCGTGACACTCAAGGGAGTGAAATTTCCGTATAATTTTGGACCTCTTTCGGCAAAGGATCTAAAAAAAGGAGAAAAGAACCTGGCTGCATAATTCGGAGACTCCGGATTGGCAGACTCGTAGCCCAAAAAAACAAACAAAAATGAAAAAATTCTCCTAAAATTGGATAATAAATAAGCTGATGCACAAACGTCATGCAGGTTCTATTCTCCTTTTTAACCTCCTTCACGAAAGAGATCCAACATTATTTGGAAATTTCATATCACTGTTTTGACTGTCATGTAACTCTCCGACCATTCTACCTGAGAAAGTTGGAGAGAAACAACTTTAGTCGGAGACCTTTGAACTCTTCGGAGAGCCGAAAAGTTCCACAAGGCTCTTTAGAACTGTTCGTTGATGAACACATATAGAAATTGATGTATTGTATTGAAAAAATATCTTTATTTTTCTAGCTATCTTTTGAAGCAATTCGGGGCCCTGGTTATAGAAGTGATATTGCTATAGATGATATTAGTCTATCTGATGGACCCTGTCTTGGTGAGTATTTACAATGGTCCTTCAACAACAAAGGTTTTGGAACAGCAGTTACATGAGGATATAACGAGATGAAGCCTGTCGCAGAGGAGAACTATCAGCTGATAAAGTTTCCTCGCCAGGAATTTTCCTCCGTTGATAGATCTCGTCTCGGCACAGGCTTTTGAGATGTGAACTTCTGGTACATAGTTTAACAATACACTACACTCCCATTTAATGTCTTGTCGAAGTTTTTCAAATCAGCTTTTAACTTCAATGCTGTTTTCACAACCTGATCTGATGTGTGGGAAACACAATTATTAAGTTTTATCGAACTTTCATTTTCCATAAAATATCTAATGTTAAAAGACCATTCCTTGCTTATAGTTAGTGATTCGATAAACTGTTCCTAGTAGGCCAATATGTAATACATCTTAAGGACATAACCTTTGGTACAAGCAAAGAGAGTACAGTCGGAACACCCATCCGCTAGGGGGCCAGAAGAACATGCCTGCAATACTGATTGGACGAAGTGACCACTCTTGTCAATCTACTCTCTTTGGTACAAGGTCCATTACTTGTCACTGGAGATTTTTAAAATCGTGACTGTAGTTATATTTGCTTTATAAGAAGGAGATTTCATCGAGTCGCTGCCGGGAACAGATTACTTGTACTAATCATTCTTTTGTAATGGAATGTTTTTAGAAAAACAAATGCTGTTGATTTCATTGAATAACTAAGAAATGATAGGGATATATATTAGTAAAGGAAATGTCTGTTTTCATAAAATCCACAAACTGTTGGTTCATGTAAAAATGTAATCTCCCTTACGAGATTCTCGCACCACCCTTACGAGATTCCCACGAGTTCAACGCCTCTTGAATTTGGGGCAACGAGATTTTCTGGAGTTCGATATTAATATTTTGGGCTATATATTTAGAATAATATATGGGGACATACATTTCAGAACGCATCAAATATTTCTGCTTTTCACAAATGTTGTAAGTGAGAAAATTATGAAAAAATGTAAAGATTTCAAACAACATAGCGGACATCAGAAAATTTCACGGGGAGGGAGGTATATTTGAGTTAAAATGCCAATGGTGTATGTAGTTTTGTGGTCTATTTTAGAATTACCAATGGCGAAAGTAATCAACCAATGTCCGTATTGTGTGGATCGAGTGAGTTCTCTTACAAGGAGCATGGTTTAGGTTTACAGTGCTGCACTTCACTCAACACCTAAAAATAAACCAAATAAAAAATTATTAAATCCTCCGTTTTTTATTCATATTCTCCAGGTGCTTTTGGTATCAACTGTGATTTTGAATCGGACTTATGTGGTTGGTCAAATGACATCATTGACGATTTTGATTGGGTACGAGATAGTGGACCGACAGCAACACCTGGAACTGGGCCCTCTGGAGACCACACTTCTGGAAATGGTGCGTGCTGAGGTTTCAAATGAAAATGTCGTTAAATCCTATTACTTTCTACTCCATGGCAAATTTCAAATTGAATTTTAACTTTTTGTATATATATTTGCAACGTCTCTGAAACAATGCCAATAAGAGTAGAAAGGCTTGGTCTATATTTCGTGGGTTAGAAATGTATTTATGTATTCATTGCATGTGATTTCTAGACGTCGTGTCTCGTTTTATTTGACAGGTTATTATATCTACATAGAGACTTCAGCACCCCGAATAAAGGGCGAAAAAGCCAGCCTGATATCTCCTAGGATTTTCCCCCGAACCCAGGGATACTGTTTTAGCTTCTGGTACCATATGTACGGCATGCATATAGAGTCTCTAACGATCAAGATTGTCTCAGATGATGGTCACGTGTCCGAGATATTACAAATGGAAGGAGAGAAAGGAAATCAGTGGACGAAAGAAAACCTCAGTATTAATTACTTACATTCGCCATTCAGGGTAGGTTGATGTTTGAGGGAACCTTAACATGTTCATTTATAATAAATTCACAAATTAATTCGAACATTAAAGGAGAAGCAAACCAAAGAGCACTTTTTAGGTTCAGTAAAAGTGCCATTTTTACTTATGAACGATTCTAAATACAGATTGGCACTTACCTGATCAAAGCTCTATAGCTAGTTTGGTTCACATCGAAAGACGGAAGCTTGAATCATTTGGGGCTAAAGCGAATTCAGCTTGCAAGCTGGATACCTAAAGTATACTCATGCAACTAAAACCCGATGGGGATTGTTTCAAAATCAATTTAATGTCAGTGATTGAATGGGCATATGGTGGTTTTGGTTAGAGGTGTGTTAAAAGTCTTCTTTTTAATTGTCACCTTCGACAATCAATATCCAGTAGACCTTTCTTTATGGTTAAATTTTGCTTATTTTTCGTATTCCAGATTGTGCTAGAAGGTTTGGCGGGTTCATCATATCGGGGAGACATCGCAATTGACGACATCAGGCTTCGTCACGGCACGTGCTAGGATACTTACACCTCCTTGACGTAACACTGTCGTCTGCTAAACGTTCCAGATTGTAAAAATACCTTTCGCATGCATTGGTTGGTTGGGTTTATATTTTGAATTTCAATGTAAACCGATTCTATTTTGATGTATCTACCGAAGAAGAAATTTGTTTCGGAAAAGCATCGCCATGACTTCAGAATGAAGCTTGCTCAATATGGTTGTGACTGGTTGTGACTTTGGTTTCTGGAAAATGGGATTGTGTATAATATAAATGTTGAGGAAATCGGATTGCTCATAGATACGCCAACAGTATTTGGAACAATACCTTGCTTTTGTATGCAATAATATAAACAAATTGAAAAATACAGGTTCCATATGCAACAGATATAAAGTGACAATGTAATATTCTAGGCAAAATAGAAAATTTGGACTAATCTGTCTTATAAAGTGTTAATCTTGCGGAAACAGAGACGCAGGCTTATGGGGGATATATCCTCGCTCTACCGCTTTTGTGTATATGATCAAGGCTGGCTTCAAAATAATATAGGTTACCAGAATTTATCATATTGCGGACTAATCAGATCTGAACTAAAATTAGCCTATCATTAGAAAATTCGGCCAAATTTTGTAATGATTTAATGGAATATGGGTTCTATAGAAGTAAGTCCTTTGTAACCGAATCTGGAAATAGCCAACGATGAAGAGGCTTATCTCGGTAATGATTGCAATGTAAATACATGTATATCGAAGAAAATTGGACATTACTAACGATGTAGGCGACGAAGGGGCATATTTCGGTAAGGATCGCAATGAAAATATATTAACAATGCAAATATTATTTTTGTCATTAGCCGGCCTATTTAGTCGAGGTCTAAGGTTGTACCTTGTCTCTCTCCCTTCTTGAAACGTATTATTGGCACATAAATGACAACAGTGCTAACAAATCCTTACATTGAAAGAAATTAAACTATGGTATTGAAGCACACGCTCCCTATAAACACATTTTCGGACAAAAGCCGTATGTGCTATAGAGGACCTTTGAGAAATAATTTATTCGTATTCATTAAGGTTTGATTATTCATTGTTTACGAATCCATTGATTGTAAATAATATATAAAAAATTATAATATTTCGTGTTATATATTTGATAAATATATTTGAATGATTTGCATATTGTGTTTATGATTATACTATTTGTCTTCGACCAGCATTAATTATTGAATAAGAATTGTGAATAATTTGTCTTTTTTTTAATGTGAAATTTCAGGTATTAAATATATATATTCATTCAGATAAATAACATTGTGCTTTTCCTCTTTTTCATTTTACGCAAGAATAATATACAAAATACTCAGCAGAAAGATTCCCATTTTTCCCCTTGGCTTTCAAACCTTCAATCCAGACTACTTGAAAATGTGTGTTATGCGAATGCACAAGAATTATCGAAGCTTTGTTTGAAGTCTTGAATTCTAGGCGTTTGAACCTTGGAGTCCTTTGTCAGAAATAGAATTTTCACACCCTCGTTTAAGAATCGAACCAATTGTTTGAGACTTATCCAGCACTAAAAATTATACCACATTAATGATGGCATTACCAGGCAGCTAGATTTACTGCTTAGAAAACCGGGATATCGTTCCGCGGGATACTTCCGACTTCTATCATCTAGGTATATTTTTACGATTTTTTGGGGACTGAGTGATAGAAATGAAACTCGCGACGTATTGGTGTACAGAAGTCTATCCGTATAGTAAGTGCCCAACAAATTTTGGTAGGAACGCCATTTTCCTGAAATGTAGCAGCTAATCTGATTTATAAACAAAAGTTGTAGAACAAAAACGAAATAAAAGAACATAGGTCTTTAGTGTATGTTGGTATGGGTAGGCCTTTGAAGATCGGCCTCTACCCTGCTGATAATCTAACATACACTCCCTGGAATTTGCACCCCTGTTTGACGAATTTAGAGAAAAATGGACACATCCCAGATTTCTCGGCTATTACTATGGGTAGAAGTAATTAAGCCCGAAGTGTTTTTATTTATTCTTACCAATACAACATTCACCGTGGACTTTACGGCAGACTTAAATCCCAGCTTTATTTTATCCCAGAGAAGCGTCTTTCTTTCTTATAATTGACAAACGAAAACGTTGTTTGGCTTCACTGCGTGGTAGGTCGATGAAAACAGTACTGGACAGTGATCAAATGTATGCAACATCATGTAGTTTAACAATGAGATAGAATTTCTCGTTCATATCACGTGCGAATACGAGATTTGTGAGCAGCTCACGTAAACTGAGATACTTAAAAACCCAATTTGCAAGAAAATGTTAATCGTCGTCTTGTGTTCTGGCTGTTTATGTGAGCTTTGCATTACTTGTAATCACAGAATACATCTGTAGTTTCATTTGTTGATACACGTTTATGTTATCGAGGCCTTCTGGTTTATATTGCACTAAAATTTAATTGATAGAAGATGGTGACGTATTTCGCATGACGAAATACTGGGGGTTAGTTTGTTTAGTCAAAAACACTGATTATAGAAGCTTTCTTCTTGGTGATCGGAAGAAAGAACAGTTTTGAATAGGACAGTATAGTTGGAAATGTCCAAACTTAATGGCCCAAGAATAGTGAGGTTGTGCTGGCAAGTAGAGTTGGAAAGCGTAACGTGTTGAAAATGTAACTTAATCGCCTTAATTTTCTCTGATTATCTCCTAATTGAAGCGAGACAGCCGGTTGAAATTTTCGGTGCATCCCAGTCGATATTTTAGTTCGCCGCTCACACCAAAAAATTATCAAGCAAATCCTCACATTTGGCTGGTATGTTCGCTGCTCTCTAGCGACTACAGGGTTCTGGTTTCTTTCCTTACAAAGAGTTTCTTTCGGGTACCGGCCAAATGTAATTTTGGTGATCGGCGATCTAAAGGATCGATTATGATGAACAGAAAATTTCAAACAGTCGTGTTCAATTGGAGAAAAATTACGATTGATGATTTTTCAACGCTTTACACTTTCCAACTCTACAGGCCAGCACAACCTTCAATTTACCTTGGCAAAATAAAATAAACGAACCAAGCTTTGCGATCTGGGAAGGCAAGACGTCCAGTTGCTTGGTTTGCGACTTAGTCTGTCCTACAAAGCTGACGTAATTTACGCCAGAATACTTCTCTAAAGTAAAGATCTTAATCAGTTATTTAATAATTTATGACATTTAACCAAGATAAAATCTCCATATAGCCATTCCCTATGTTAAACACGGAATGGCTATGTGGTTCATTGAGGTTTTACGCTGCACTCAAGATTATTTCACTTATATGTCAGCGTTGCCAGGTTTAGTGGTAGAGACCGGGCTCATTTGGCGGAGGACACCACGGACCTTCCTACACAGGGCGATCGAGTGAAAAATCCACTCAGAAATTGTACAATTTTTATTTGGTCTGAGTGGGTTTCGAATCTGCGCCGCATTGATGGAAGGCCTGTGTCAGACTGACTGATCGAGCCACTGACGCTCCCAAATTTGGGGGTGAGGCATGATGGAAGGTTTATGTCCGACTGAGGGACTATCACTCTAACCGATGAGCCACCCTGGCTAAATGGAGATTTTAGCTTGACTAGGATGGATGATCCGGGACCTGCCCAACCATTTAGTTTTGGAACTTTAAAACCTAGATTCCCATTTTATAAGGTTGCACATGTGACGTAAATGCTTATGTAACTTGCTTTGTAATGCCATTTTAAAATTTATTGATTGATGTTTTACGTCACACTAAAGGCTATTTCAGTGACCTTCAGCGAATACTAAGCAACTCTGCAATATTGGACGATGAGTGAAGTCAGTACGAAACTCTTCAAATTCATTTGGTCTGAGTGGGATTCGAACACCCAACATATCGATCAAATTAAGTCATGTATCAGACTGAGAGACTTACGTTCTACCGCGCTCTACAGACCTACATGTAGCTCCCTTTGTTAGTACCGAAGAGCCATTGTAGGAAGGTTTTTGGCATGGTTACCATCAGGGGCCCGGCATGGTTATCATTAGAGGCCCGGCATTGGTTACCATCAGAGGCCCGGCTTTGTTTATTATCAGAGGCCCCGCATTGGTTACCATCAGAGGCCCGGCTTTGTTTATTATCAGAGGCCTGGCATGGTTACCATCAGAGGCTCGGCATGGCTACCATCAGAGACTCGGCGCAGTTACCATCAGAGACCCGGCATGGTTACCATCAGAGGGCCGGTGTGGTTACCATCTGATGCCCGGTATGGTTACCAATCAGAGGCCCGGTATAGTTACAATCAGTGGCCCGGTATGGTTACCATCAGAGGCCCGGCATTGTTACCATCAGAGGCCCGACATGGTTACCATCAGAGGCCCGGTATGGTTACCATCAGAGGCCCGGCATGGTTACCATCAGAGGCCCGGTATGGTTACCATCAGAGAACCAGTATGGTTACCATCAGAGGCCCGGTATGGTTACCATCAGAGGCCCGGTGTGGTTACCATCAGAGGCCCGGTATGGTTACCATCAGAGGCCCGGCGTAGTTACCATCAGAGATCTTGCATGGTTACCATCAGAGGCCCGGTGTGGTTACCATCAGAGGCCTGGTGTGGTTACCATCAGAGACCTGGCATGGTTACCATCAGAGACCTGGCATGGTTACCATCAGAGGCCCAGTGTGGTTACCATCAGAGGCCTGGTGTGGTTACCATCAGAGGCCCGGTGTGGTTACCATCAGAGACCTGGCATGGTTACCTTCAGAGGCCCGGCATGGTTACCATCAGAGGCCCGGCATGGTTACCATCAGAGTACCGGTATGGTTACCATCAGAGGCCCGGTGTGGTTACCACCAGAGGCCCGGTGTGGTTACCATCAGAGGCCCGGTGTGGTTACCATCAGATGCCCGGCATGGTTACCATCAGAGGCTCGGCGTGGTTACCATCACAGGCCGGCATGGTTACCATCAGAGGCTCGGCATGGTTACCATCAGAGGCCCGGCATTGTTACCATCACAAGCCCGGCATGGTTACCATCAGAGGCCCGGCGTGGTTACCATCAGAGGCCCAGCATGGTTACCATCAGAGGCCCGTCATGGTTACCATCAGAGGCCCGTCATGGTTACCATCAGAGGCCTGGTGTGGTTACCATCAGAGACCTGGCATGGTTACCATCAGAGGCCCGGTGTGGTTACCATCAGAGGCCCAGTATGGTTACCATCAGAGGCCCGGTATGGTTACCATCAGAGGCCCGGCATGGTTACCATCAGAGGCCCGGTATGGTTACCATCAGAGGCCCGGTATGGTTACCATCAGAGGCCCGGTGTGGTTACCATCAGAGGCCCGGTGTGGTTACCATCAGAGGCCCAGCATGGTTACCATCAGAGGCCCGTCATGGTTACCATCAGAGGCCCAGCATGGTTACCATCAGAGACCCACATACACTATTATCCGTGAAAACATCCTTAAAATAACAGAAACACAACTTTGCAGCATAGTCTAATTTATTTACACAATATTAGACAAAGTATTTACATATACACAGGAATCTATTCCAATCTCATTTGATGCAGTTGAAACTAAGGAATTTATTTAAAAACCAGACTTTCAACACACTATTTAAATAGTCGATTTCTTTTTAACTACACGATTTACAAGTTCAGGAACACACACACACAAATCAATACAGAGACATAATCCTAAATGCATCTTAGAAACTTAATCTATCATTTTTGAGACATTAGAATTCAGCATTCTGAATGCAAATGCAGTAAGCATGATTCATTAAATTTTGATTTAAGTTAAACCTATAGATTGTACTTTCATAATTTAGCTTCGTCGCTCAATTATTTATTCATTGGCATCTCAAAGACAAAGAAATTCTCAACAAAGGTTCTAGCTATTATAAGTTTATGAACACTAAAACACATGGGTACAGGGAAAATCCTTATAAGCATGTACAGGTAGACAAGGGGCCCGTTTCACCAAGTGCTGTAGCATTAAGTTATTTTTAAGGTGCTATGGCAACCCATACTTTACAGAAAGCCTTGCTATGACAAATAGATAAACAATTACGTCAAGTTCTCTATGTGAAAAGGCTCCAGATTTGCATTGATCAATAATTTGTACACAAGAATTAAGTGTATAATTACAAATATTAATGATACAGAAATAAACCTTCCAGATAAGGCATATGCAGAATGTAGGCAAGAGTATTGCATCGGATTGCTTTGATTAGTGTCTTAAGCCACATTGAAAATTACTTTGCATTTATGTTTGTGTAGCCAGATTTACTGTGGTGGAAAACCTATCTCTGTGACCAGTGTCCTGTGTTAAACAGACAAAGCCCCAAAAAAACAAAGATTGATAAACATTGTTTTTTAGGGAAAGCTTCTCCATGTTAAAATGTGTGTTATTCGACTGTTGTATATATGAGGATAAGGGTTCCAAATGACCTTTGGTAGCTTTCTTAGCACAATTTTTTTCTTCTCAAGCAAGCCTTGATTATTTTAGCCTTATCTTGACGTATCTAGCTTTGAAAGCCAGAACAACTATACTTGGTGTTATACTATACTTATATGGCAGAACTATGCTTGGAAATCGACCTCAATGCCTGAGGGAAACCGGGAAGGGATCTACATGTGTGTCATTAGTAAAACCCTCCTTGTATTGGCATCTTGCAACTATGTCTGTAGATCTAGCATAGGAAATGAAGCAACATATTAATTAGGGCAGATAAAACACCAATTATAATCAGTCAGCAGAGGAATCTTTCAGCTTTTGATATTGTTTTTAGAAATGGCCCAGCCAGTCAGTCCTTCAGGGCAAAAATTTTTGTTAGAGTGCTATGCACTGTTTGAACTTTGACCCAGAGAGCAACCAATCACATTGCTTGTTGCATACAAAATAATAATGATACAGTCCAATCACAGTTCATTTATGATCATTGTTTTCATACAATTTCAAAAGAGCATTTAAAGATGGATCTCTCCCCCGAAATCGCCGAAAGATTTCACTGGTTGGAACCCCGCCGCCTAAAGCCAAAAACGTTTCTCGGAATCTGTAAACAAAGAAAATCGACTTATTCAGACCAGAGTATGCCAACAGCTCAGCTCAGAGCTACATATGTAGAGTTGCCTAAATTCCCTTTTTTTCCATAGAGTCCAATGGTCAAGGTAACTAAAAGTCTCTAAATTGTCCTTCTAAGAGAAAAATATCCATGAATTTCCAAAATTTATTTTAATAGAAAAAAAATCTAAATTTTGGCAGCTCATATTTTTTGTTAAAGCTCATTGTCACAAAAGTGTAGAATAGTTTTAGCTCTTCATTTTATACTAAAACTATTTTTAAACTTTATGTATAACAGTGTATATTAAAAATAAGTACAAAATTAAATCGCTCAAAATCTTTAAAAAAGTAGTTTCACCTTTTACCAACAGCTGCCAATTTCTCCTGGTCATCTAACCCTACTTCAACAAAAGCCTCTAATATATCTGCTGAGATCATCTGAAATAAAGGCAAATTTCAGTGGTAAAATCCTGGGTATGAATTAACCTTATGTGTATGTGTGATTCATTGTTTGGTGTCTCATATCCACTCTCACTTCCACTGGAACCAAGAAACCATCCCACATGATTAATTGAACAACTGAGTCAGAAAAAGTCATGTTATGCATGAATATTGAAGAGATTTTACTTATTGGTCCCACAGGATTTGCCAGCAATCATATACTGATTCGAAAAAAATCTTCAGTTCTTTCTTCTTGCTCACCCCATCATTTAAAAGGAACATTTTTGTGCATACTTCTTTTCACTCTGCACTTGCACTTAAATAACAATTTCACAATCTTACAAAACGTTTCCCACTGTAACAAAGTAGAAGTTCTAGTATAGTCACAAACATCATAAATCAACACATATAAATCTCGGCGCAAAACTAGAAACTTGTTCAATATTTTTAGGCAATTTAAGTGTGTTGTTTGACACCTCGGCAAATCACACTCAGACCAAATAAAAAATGAAATTTTTTTCACTCGGTCAACAGATTTGGAAGAGTTGCTCGCCGAAGGTCAGGGTTTTCTGCGGGCAATGAGCCCGGTTTCTACCACCACTAAACCTGGCAAGGCCACATCAATCAATCAATGTTTCAACTTGTTCATTCCATAAAACGAATAAAAAGGGATATTCTAGACAAAAACAAATTAGCCCACTAACCTCTGACCACTTATAGGAGTAGTAGGCGGCAGGGTACTGATCCGAGAAGATATGTGTGAATGAACACGGATGATTGTCGTCCTGGTGGAGAGGTAAGGGCATGAACTCTTCCCATACACGCTGCATCAATTCAAACCAATTATCAGGGCTGAAAATTAAAATGAACAAAAAACTGTATAAAGCTCATTAAAAAAAACAACAAAAAAAACAGACTCCATTAGGTGGCCTTGGTCAGCAGAGTCTCTCAGTTCTACACAAGCCTTTCATCGATGGATTGAGGGTTCGAATCCTAGTAAGACCAAATAAAACATCACAAATTAGGGTAGGGAAAAGAAGGGTTTCCACTAGGTCGCCCTATGTGGAAAAAGGTTGGGGGTTTCCTCCTGGAAGCATGGCGAACTGATGTAAGTCAATAATCTTAAGTGCGTCATAAAAATATCAATCAATCATTAACCCTTATTCAAGTAAGTGCGTCATAAAAATATCAATCAATCATTAACCCTTATTCAAGTAAGTGCGTCATAAAAATATCAATCAATCATTAACCCTTATTCAAGTAAGTGCGTCATAAAAATATCAATCAATCATTAACCCTTATTCAAGTAAGTGCGTCATAAAAATATCAATCAATCATTAACCCATAAGACAAGTAGCTCAATTGGTAGAGAGATGGAAGTTAACTGTATCAATGTAGGTTATTTACTAACTGCAATTTGTTTCGTAACACTGATTTCGTCACATATGAACATATTTAAGTTCACGAAAACACACGGGCACAGGGAACATTTAAATATATATTGAAGATCACTAAAACACACGGGCATAGGACAAATCTTCTTGTCTAAAATAACCATAGAGACAAGTTTCTAATTGTGTTAAATAGAGGTATATCATTTAGACCTTTATACCCCATCATAAATTGTTGTAATAAAGTAAACCTATGAAATTTCATTAGGTTGACGCCTGACAGGAGATTGGCCTGAGTCAGTAGAATTTTCTGGAACACTTTGTAATACATTGACAATGCTTACGCATCTTAAGCTATGGCAAGAATATTGGCCGACTGAGATTGAGCCCCATAGGATCATGGGAAAATTTTACCCAAAGGATAAATAGTTTGTAATGTTTGGATCCCAAAACTTTCCCTTTCGCAACGTTGGTATCTGCAGCGGAACATTAAAATATATTTATGATCAATAAAAGACACGGGCACAGGGAAAATCTTCTTGTCTAAAATAACATTTAAATATACATGTTCTTTGTTTAAGTTCTGAGTGTATAAGGGAATCGAACAAGCCAACCGTTCCCAGCTGGTCCGGGTAGCTCAGTTGGTAAAACCGGGGAAGACGGTAACCATAGGTGGTGAGTTTGATTCTCACCCCGGCTCACCCTACTGACTATGGCCAAGCTCCTGTCTGTCATCAACCTAATGGAATATCCTAGGTTTTAGTTTATCATAACTAATTATTGGGTCTAAAGGATATACCTCTTGTTAACACCATTAGCAATTTGTCTCCATGGTTATTTTAGACAAGATTGATTGTTTGGTGTTTTACGCCGCGCTCAAGATTATTTCACTTATATGGCGGCGTTGCCAGTTTTATTGTGGGAGGAAACTGGGCTCTTTGCCCGGAGGAAACCCACGACCTTCCGTTGGTAACTGGCAAATTAAGATTTTCCCTGTGCCTCTGTGAGCTGAGTTCCTACCTGATATGAAGCTCCATGTCCAGGGCACTGAGATAGAGTTGTCTCATCATGTCATATGACTGCATGTACTTCTCACCTTAAACACAAATAGAATGAGGGGTTCAGGTTGCAGCCATGATTTCCAATGGGTGTGAAAAACTGACCCCCCCCCCCCCCCCTAAATGTGGGGTTCACATTGCAGCTATGATTTTCAATGGGTGTGAAAAACTGACCCCCCCCCCCCCCCCCCAAATGTGGGGTTCACATTGCAGCTATGATTTCCAATGGGTGTGAAAAATTGGCCACCCTTAAAACATAAATATATTGTGGAGTTCACATTGCAACCGTGATTTCCAGTGGGGGTGAAAAAGTGACCCCCTTGAAACATAAATATATTGTGGAGTTCACATTGCAATCATGATTTCCAGTGGGTGTGAAAAATTGGTCCCCTTAAAACATAAATACCCCCCCCCCCCCCCCCCTCTTAAAACATGAGTATAATGTGGGGTTCACATTGCAACCATGATTTCCAATGGGTGTGAGTTAGGAAAAAATGTCCCCCTTTATTCCATATTGCAGATCTCAGAAAATGAGTACAAAACTTCATTGAATACTGTCAAGGCATCATATATTCAACATATGTATGGACCAGTCACAAATTTATATCAGGCATAAATATTTTCGGAAACAGCCCAAACAACAACAAAATCAAACCTTTAAGAATCTTTTCAATGAGATCTGCGGCCAGTGATTCTCCGGTTTCGTGGTGACAACTGATTTGTTTTAACGTTTGTGGTAAGTAAAACCAATGTTGGAAAAATGTGGCACAGACTAACAAAGCATCCCATTCAACATTTCTTTGGCCCGAGACTTCACTGTAAGGGACCTCGGTTAATAACTGCTGTAAACCATGGCCAAACTAGAAAAGAACCAAAAATCAGAAGAAATTTTAGTAAAAATTAAATTTTTAGTTATAATGATAATCAAAGTAAAATTTTAGGTTTGAAGAATTCAGTTTATTGAGTGTTTATTCGTTGAAGTTCAAAAGCCTGTTTCGTTATTTCTCTTCAAAACAAGTTTAAATCGGTTTCTCTGCCACAGTGAAGAATTGGATTTCATTAACAGGTTTGTAGCAGCATTGCAGAATTCAATAATAATGAAAGACTCCATGCTTAGAGATTGATTGATTGATGTTTTACGCTGCACTCAAGATTATATATTTTTAACTATATGGTGGCGTTGCCAGGTTAAGTGGGGATGAAACCCCTGACCTTTTGCAAGTAGGCACACAAAAGAAGACACAAAAAAGGGATACCTGATGGAAAAGTTTGGCGACGTCTGATAACGTCATTAAAGGTGAGACATTGTTTAACACTGAACTCGGCAAACTCATCACTAGGTAAGACAGAGGTGTTGTCCCTAACTGTGAACTTCGCTCTGCAATTAAAACAAAGGATAACTGACTTACGAATTTGTGTTAGAATTTTTGTACATCAGTTCAAGGTGTTTGGTAACTTGCATTTAAACACGTCTCCCTTAAAGTGGCATGAGCTGCCAAAATTCGGACAATTTTCATAGATTCTGATTGTCACGACAGTAAGAGGCTTTGAAGGTCATCGAAAAACTTAATGATTGGCGTTGGAATTAGGAAAATTGGAATCCATATAGTATGTGGCCTATATGAACCAAAATAGTGTTCAAAAAGTAAATAAAATTTAAATAACCGGGACGACCATTCATTCATTCTAAGCCTAAGTTAGTTGAAAACTATGCCTTATCGTACATTCTCAAGACTATAAGTACTAAAAAGCTTCTGAATTGTACTTCTTGAGAAAAATAGCCGATAATTATAACATTCTGTTATAATGGCCAAATATCTCAATTTTGGCAGTTCATGCCACTTTAAATGCTTTCAAATAGCAGATACAGAAAAATTACAATTACAGCTGAAATAGAAAATTTTCGTAACACATTTTATTATTTAATTACGTATAAGTGAAAAGTAGGGATTTCGTTTCTTTCATCATTAACTACAGTGCAACAACACTTATTTAACTACACCCAACTGATTAATTGATTGATTTATGTTCTATGCAGTACTCAAGATTATTTCACTATTATGGCGGCGTTGCGAGGATCAGCAGGGGAGGAAACATTAGCAGGAGGAAACCCCTGACCTTCAGCGAGTACCTGGCAACTCTTCTACATAACCCAACCGAAGTTGATGATACGATCTGACGTACAGCCACACCGGTACATATGATTTGGATGCGAATATGAAGTCTTTTCAGTCTTATAAAGAATTAATAATTAATAATAATTTAAAGCTGAAAACACTAGATTGCTTCAATAAGGAATCTGGCTTAATTTAAATTCAAGCGTTTAAACAAAAAAAAAACATTATCAATTGTTGCTCATATTGCTGTGTAAACTGCTGGCTTCAGAGAATCGAACCACTGCGTGTAACTATTAATTGTAATTGTGATTCAATAACCCGATAAAAACAGTGAAAATTAATTCTATTTTATTTTTCCTGGTGACTGGTGCAAAGGGTATCCCAAATGCTTTCAATTTACTTGAAATTACTTTTTATTGCTTAAAAAATCCCCTAAGCAATTAACTAACTTAACCACACAAGTACAGGTATCTTCCAAATCTACACTCAAAGTTGCCTTGTGCTGGAAAAATTTAGGTGAGCTGTGACGCCACAGAAGTAAGTGAAAAATTGCTTGATGCAATATACACAAGCTGCATTTCTAGCTCAGATATACAGAGACATTATAGCAATAAAAATACCTATAACATCATAATTTATTACATAAATGATTCACCAACATCACAAAGAATTGTCTTAATATATATATCTTACTGGTTCAGTGCACTTGACCGATCAAAATTAGTTAGTAATTCAGTCTATGAAATGGGTTGAAATCAACGCCCAAGTGAACATTAAGCATTGTGAAGTTTGTACTTCTATTTCCTGTAATTGTGTTGCCTTTCGTTGTAACTTACTACAGTTAACGTAGATTTCTCGGGTGCAGGAGCTGTGACATGTATCTTTCACATTACTTCATAGACAAAATGAGCACAAGTTCAACGCTAGCTTGATCTAATACACCAACACTAACGCACAAAACATCAATTCTTAAACCAAAACGGTCTATAACGTGAAGAATCACTGATAGATAACAACTTATTGGGTGACAACATTTCGATGTAGTTCTAACATCAATATAAAAGTCAATAAGTCAACTTGTTGTAGAAAAAAATGTTCTGAAATTCCAAAATGAAATAATTATGGGATGTAACGCCCCGCTTCGGTGGAGTTAAGATCTGATCTTCTGTGATTGGTTCATCGTTCAGCCAACTGATTCCAAACTGATACATGTAAGTCTTAACACATTGACTGACGACTACGAGATGAGTCGAAAGTGTGAGGGGTCTCCCATTTGCCATTCAAGCTTGTTACGCAAACGGCCAATGTTTGTTTACTGTGCTATTTTTAGCAACACACAGAGTGTTCCCGTGATGCTTTATGAGACACCCCCCCCCCCCCCCCCCCCCCCCCCCCCCCCCAATGAGATGTCGTATCTGGCGGTGAGATTTAACCGTTACATTCAGTACGCCAAGAAGTATAGTTATTCTAAAAGATACCTATGTTGAGCTACAAGACAACTCGTACCGACAGAATCAGGTGTGCCCCCCCATTGCGAGATATCTCAAAGTCAGCAGTCAACTTGTTAACCCCAGCTCCGGTGGATGTGAAAAGTTGGTCAGAAGGGAACTTCATCATCACATTATCCAGAATTGCAGGTATAACATAAAATAACGCCAAAAAATTATCATGTGAAGGTGTAAAGGTCGCTGATTGGACCTGGAGACTGATCGTGAGAAAACATGCCCTACTCTTACGATCGTAAGACTGATCAGTCTGCGACGTATCAGAAGAGTCTTAACTCGAAAACAATTTCTCTGACTGATTGAAAGCAGACTTACTGGAGCTTACGATAATAGGATTAAAAGGGTATTGTTTTGAAGTGAATTACCCTTGAAGTGACACACATGACTGCATGCCTACACTTTCAGTGCAGAATACTTTAAGTCGGGCATGCTTTTTTTCGTTTTATAAAGCTGATGGCTGTGTTAGGCGAAAAGTATTTTGTAAAACAGTTATTAAAAAGCACTGAACTTATCCTAAAACAGACTTATCCTAAATCCTTTTTCTCTTTGACCAAATTCGCTAAAATTTAGAACAAGAAAAAAAATATTTTGAGCAGCATTACTATGGTCTAATGTGTAGAGACATTCAAGGCAAAGGCCGGTTTCATAAAACAAAATAATTAGACTCTCAAGTGTGAGACATTCAAGGCCAAAGCTACATGTACGTAATAATAAGGTGAAGAATTACTTATGGATGTACGTAGTTTGATAAAACTATGACATATTCACAAACAGTTTTCCCACCACTCTCCTAATAAACAAAGGTGTTACACAGAAAATTTCTGCAAGTCCCCAGTGGTATAGAGTTTGGCACTGAAAAATTGGAAAGAAATCCATGGAAATGTGTAGTGTGGTGTAAAACATCAATCAAGAGTTTATAAAAAGCTTATTTCACCAGTAGATTTACCTCATCCCTAATGTAATTGTTTAGTCTGTAGCACTACATTGAAAATTATTTCACTTAAAAGTAGGCGTTGCAGTGTTAAAAATCTGGCTTTCTGACTACAAAATGACTATTTTTGTTTTCATACGTACGACTGTATTTTGGAGTCCAGGTTCGTTGCTATCAAATAGCTGCTTCTCAGTGGTCAGTCATTTCAACACAATTCGAGTAGTTAACATTGTTATTTCACTGTCTGAATTAGATAATATACTCAGAAGCCAGCACTCTGTGTCAAGTTTTTGATTTTAAAGTCCAAAATATGGCCGGAAGAATAAAAAATATAGCAGTTTCGGAGTCAGAAACCCAGACTACAGGGGAAATTGGGCGTCATTTTGTAGTCAAAAACCCAGACTATATGTACAGGGGAAATAGCGACAAAAAATCAAGCTCAATTCACAATTTTACACTGAAATCTGGCAACCATCTAATATAGGTCAAGAAGATGAAATGAAAATCAAACAATTTTCATGATTTTGGGGTTCATCTACTGCAATTGAAAAACAATTTTTGACAAATTATGATTGAACTGCATGCTATGGACATAAAAAGGATCAAAATATTTAAAGTCACTATTTTTTTCATTTGCCAATAGGTTCTCTCTTGGAGTTGTTGAGCAGGGTTTGATATTAAAATAAAGTCAAAAAAATGTTGTAATTAAAAGACCTTTAAGTAAATATAGGACTTCATTCTGATAAACTGTTGAAAACATATAAAAAAGTTGTTCAAATTCTTTTTATCATTTTAAAAAACCTAAAAACCCTGATCTGAAAGAAGTATTTTATGTATCTGACACATAATTTTTGAAGAAAAAAAAACACTGACTTATCCTAGTTCAATTTTCTCTTTGACCAAATTCTATAAAATTTAGATTAACCCAAAAAACTGTGAACAACATAAACCCCATAATCCTACATAATGTTTGATAACCATGTTTGATATTAAAGTGTGACACATGTACAAAATGTTTGATAACCAGATTCCCAAGTGTGACACATGTACAAAACTTGCATAAGGTCAAAATTCAAGCCAAACCTAAATGTAGTTTCACAAAACCATGGCGTATACACAAACTGTTTTACCAAAACTCTCATTAACAACACAGCTGTTATTCCCCACAGTAGAGCACCTCTGATAAAATACAGGTGTTAATCTCAACAAAAAATGTCTGCAGAGCACCCAGCAGCATAAAGTATTTAATTAATTGATGGATGTTTAACGCTGCACTCAAGATTATTTCTTTTATATGGCAGCCTTGTCAGGTTTAGGGGGGGACCTGTTCTTTGCACAGAGAAAACACACGACCTCCACTCCAGTGACTACCTGGTAACTCTTCCAAATACAACAATCAAGTGAAGACACCCATGAGAAATGATCTCAATCTTTAAAGTCCTGCTTAACAGTATTTCAGCCATATCAAGACGTTGTCTCCTTGTGGCAGGGCAGATTTCCACTGCCCCTTTTTATTTAGTGCTGCGTCATCGAGACGACTTGACGAAGACACCCAGCAACCCCCTCACCCAGTCACATTATACTGACACCGGGCCAACCAGTCGCTGCTCTAGCTCCTATTGCTGAGCGCCAAGCGAAGCAGCAGCAGCTCCCACTGTTTAAGTCTTTGGTCTGACTCGACCCAGGCTTGAACCTGGATCTCCCAGCGCTGAAGCAGACGCTCTACCAACTGAATTGAAAAGGGAGAAAGCCACAAGTTTACCCAATGAGAATGGAGGGAGCCATAAGTTCATCCAATCAGAATAGAGGAAGTCTTAATTGTTGGTTCGAGATTATCAATATATGTTCTCTTTAGACAAAAATTGAAAGCCGCTTAGTCTTTTAAATGATAAAAATTGTATATTTCCAATATAAAGTATTATTTAGAGGGAGGAAAATAGGTTCTCTGGCCGAAAAAAAAAATCAAAACATTTGACAGGCAAGCCTTCCACACATGGGCCACTTGGGTCGAAAACCTGATCAGAAATGTTTTGAATGTTTTTTGCACTGTGTGAGATTCAATCCCTGGACCATTGACACCCTTCCCCCTGGAGAAAGTATAACTTTATATTTTTGTCATTGTACTGTTAATAAAAACAAGTAGGTAAAAATCCTAATCTCACAAATAAGACCAATGACTTTGTTTCACGGGAACTAAAACACAGTCAGTGTATCTCGATGAATGAGAAATGAGAAATTGTCCCGCATTGACATCTGATTCTAATTACCTAAGATGTTAATACAGAGGTATTATGGATATGAATTCAACAATTTAGACATTATCAGACACATTCAAACTCTTCTATGTTTAATGCAGCTATCCTATTTATTAAACACTCTTGTTTACCAGGGCATAATCTAGGGCAACAGTTTGGGCACCCATGATAGTACGGCCTGACAATACCATCCCAGGGTTCATGAAGGCTGCATGGAGAGCTCCTACTTTAAATCACCATTTCTGTGTAATATGTCCCTAATATTTATGTTTTAAATACTTTGCAGAGCAGTTTTTACTTTTATTCAATATTTAAAGCAACAATCACAAATTTTTTTTTTTCTTACCCTTCTTAGGACCCCAGTTTGGGCGCCAAAATCAGCCTAGATTAGGCCCTGCTTACATCTTTTCTTTGTAAATGGCAGAAATACAAGGGAGGCAGCTCTGCCCTTCAGACCGTACAAAAAATAACTTAACCGTATTAAATGTAAACTGACCTCTACCGGCTTCCATCCAGACCCCTCCCAGTTTCTCGACGGGCCGTGTAAACGGGTCCATGTAGAACGATGATATATAGCTACCTGAAATAAATAGGAGCAATTGTAACGTGGTACTAATTAGAAATTAAAAGATGTAAAAGTAGATCATTGATATGTTGCCTACTATACAATATTATACAAAATGTACCGCCATCATGTAACTTTTAGTAATACATGTAACCTCATTTGTGCCTCATATATGCTCAAGTTCAGTTCAGTTCAGAGAGAAATTCTCAAAAGGATAAATTTGTTGCTGTATAGTTTAAAGGAACATCTAGCGGTGATTTGTAATTGTAAATTGAGTAAATATGTATCTAAAAACATAATATTGAAACAAAACGAACTTCCAGAAAGGTCCCAGTTAACATAGTTAACATTTGAACGCTTTCTGTATCATTTCTGTATCATTTCAACCAACCACGAAGAGGCCCTGGCTTAAAGTCGTTTGTGTAGGACGTCACAACAGTAGTAATGTACATATCAGATGTCAACTGGGACGTCATGGCTCTAAAGCTAATTAATTTCCGTATATAGGCTGTAGAGAGAAGAAGAATGTCTTGAATTGTGTAGGTTTTGTGCCGGAAATCTCATTTTGCTTTTGGCTACGTTCGTAAGTCTATACGGTGCATGTTTTTAAACAAATTCATCACCAAATAGGAGGCATTGACTTAAACTTGTCATTTATCCATTAACTGGTTTTCTCCAATTTTAAGATGGTTAGTTCAATCAAACTTTTTGACCAGATGTCAAAAGTGGAGGGTGTGTCTGTTGTTCTGCAACTAAGCCAACGTCTTACTTTGCAATTTTGGCTTCAGGGCATCCCAGAGGTGGTTAGACCCATGCTATGGTCCATAGGAAGGAGGTTTAAAAAACAAGGCTCTATGCTCAGAGAAAACGGCCTGTCTTCTGTAGAGTAGCTTCTCACTTATATGTCAGCCTGGCCGTAAATTAGCCAGCATCGACACATCCAAACAGATGGGTACATGTAGTTCATAATATGGACAGGCTGTTTTTATCAGTGTTTTTGGAGATTATGTCACCACATCAAGAGAAAAACTCATTCAGAACTTTTTCAGGTTCTGTCTTTTTTAGGTGTGAGTCTAAGCCGGAGTGGAATAAGAGATCCAACAAAAGAACGGGGTGTGTCGGACAGAGAGTGTAACCCTACCGACTGAGCCAGCTAGTGCCCCTGTTTGCTATGAGACTCCTGGAGTCGGATGAAAGTTGGTTGGATTTGGGGTCAACTCTTGGAGAGTAATCCCTGCTATCAAAGATGCTCTGTTTGCAAAATGGTAGGATATCTATGTAGTGGTTTAAGTTCATAATAAATGGAGAAAAAAAAACACATTACCATCTTGCTCATAGAGGTTGTACAATTTGACTTCTTCGTTCCAGGCTTTAGGCACGGTGTTCTCGGATTCCTGGAATTTAACAGTATAGAATATGCAATATAAAAATCGTAAACAAAAAGAATCTATGATAACATAGGTTTACCTAACCCAAGGAGTAGTTGAAGTTGACCATTGATGTCTCATAAAGCACAATAGTTCCATACCAGTTAAAAGGTGGAACTTGTACCCATAAAAACAGTTTAGCATCATCTGAATGCATTGTGGATAAATCAGAGAGGTGATGCAATTCTTACAAGTGCCATGAGATGCCACAATTCACACTTTTTTCATTATTTCCGATCGTCACGACAGGCCATCAAAAAACTAAATGATTAGCGTTGAAATGAGGAAAATCCACCGAAAACGTGTTCGAAAAGTAAACAAAATTTAAATAACCGGGACAACCATTCATTCATTCTAAGCCAAAGTTGGTTCAAAACAATACTTTATCGTACATTTTCTAGATTAGAAACACTTAAAAGCTTCTGAATTGTACGTCTTGAGAAAAATAGCCAATAATTTCAACATTCTGTTTCAACCTCAAAATATCAACATTTTGGCAGCTCATGCCACTTTAAGTCTATAAAATACACACCTGAGATATTAGGGCTGACAATCATGTGCTTTACATTTAGCTTTCCGCTAATGTACTTCAAATGGAGAACATAAATCAGGGCAGACCTTTCCATGTGGCCAATTAAAAGCCAACTTGGGCTTGGACACAGGACTGAAACTTATACTTTAATTCGCCAGCTAAGTCAGCAAGCGGCCAGTTAAAATTAATGATCTGCAATCATTATCGATTATACTCGTAGTGCTGAATTAAAAAAATCAATAAAAAAATTGCGGAAATTAACTGCATAATTCTATCCAAAGCTATTAATTTGCTTAATTTAGTGATTCTACATGTTTGGCTGGATTCCCTGTCCTTTTAAACAAGTGACGGTTCAAAGATTGATTGATTGAAGTTTTACGACACATTTAATTTCACCTATATAGCAGCTTTGCAAGGTTTACTGGGGAGTGACACAAGGTTCTTAGCCCAAAAGGGATACCCAGACCTTGAGTGAGTACCTGCCCTGGTAACGGTTCTATATACAGTAAATATAACAGAAGTTGTAAATCCAGAAAGAGTTTGTCTAATGTTATACTTCCAACTTCTATATGCCCCTCAAACAAGCAATCAAGTGGATAAATAAAAAATAAACACAAGATTTTTCCTCGACTGGGTGGGATAAAAACCCTGATTATGGGTGTGGGTTGGAAGGATCAAACCAGACAATCATCTTATTGAAAAATATACAAAAGAATGTAAGTAGATTGATCAATTCATCAGGCTGCACTCAAGATTGTTTCACTAATATGGCTGCATTGCCAGGTTTAGTGGGGGGGAGAAACTTAGCTCTTAACCCAGAGGAAACCCCTGACATTCGACGAGTACCTGGCAACTCTACAAGTTAAATTTTTATTTGATCTTCGTGGGATACAAACCTGAGTTACATCGATGGAAGGCCTATGTCGGACTGAGGAACTATCACTTTGACTGACTGAGAATGTAATGATTGATTGATTGGTGTTTTACGCCGCGCTCAAAATTATTTCACTTATATGGTGGCGTTGCCAGTTTTATTGTGGGAGAAAACCGGGCTCAGTGCCCGGAGGAAACCCACAACCTTCCGTTTGTAACTGGCAACCATCCCACATAGGTCGTTCGAGTGAAAACCCAGTCAGAAAATTTTCCAATTTTTGGACTGAGTGGGATTCGAACCCGCGACCCATTGGTGGAAGGCTGTTCGGATTGAGCGTCCAACGCTCTACCTACTGAGCCACGGAGTCCCCGTGAGAATGTAATGAGAATCATTTTAAAAATTTCTCTGAACAGAAATAACTAATAAAACCAACAAATCCCATGATAGGGAATATACTCACCTTAATAATTACCCCAAACAGATCCTTGCAAATTTTAAAAAGTCCATCTAAAACTTTGTCAAGGGGAAAATACTGGGCTACCTCAGCTTCATCTATTCTGTAATATATAAAGAAAACTAGAGATTAAGTGATTGCATGCAATCACTGGAGATGGCTCCGCGAAGGCGGGGAACTGATTGACAAGGGTATTAGAACCGGCAGTGTGGTTTGAGAGGTGACAGAAAGAAGAAATGAAACAATAAAGATGATGTATGATATTCTTGGCATTAATTACTTTAAAAGATGGCTGCCAGAAAAGATGGCTGAAAACTTATAACAAATAATGCCTTATCACAAGTTTACTCCCGATAAAATATTGCCCATAATCTAATATGCTTCATGGCAGCCATATTGTATTGGGCACATGGCTGAAAATTGATCCCAATCGCCCTTTCCTCAATGTCAAAGCACACCTCAGGTTTGATATTGGATTGCGCAGATTGCTGAAAATCAATCCCAACCGTCCTCTGCCCGATGTCAAGGCACACCCCAAGTTTGAAGTTCATCGGATGAATCATCCACCAGTTATTGCCTGGACAAGAAAATCATGCTCATAATCCAATATGACGGATAGCGGCCATATTGGATTGCGCACATCGCTGAAAATCAATCCCAACCGTCCTCTGCCCGATGTCAAGGCACACCCCAAGTTTGAAGTTGATCGGATGAATCATTCATGAGTTATTGTACGGACAAGGATGGAAAGACGGACTGACGAACAGACGGACGGCCATATTGGATTGCGCGCATTGCTGAAAATCAATCCCATTCATCCTCTCACCAATGTCAAGGCACATCCCAAGTTTGAAGTTCATCGGATGAATCATCCACAAGTTATAGCCTGGACAAGAAAATCATGCTCAAAATCCAATATGATGGATAGCGGCCATATTGGATTGCGCACATTGCTGAAAATCAATCCCAATCGTCCTCTGCCCGATGTCAAAGCACACCCCAAGTTTGAAGTTCATCGGATGAATCATCCACAAGTTATTGCCTGGACAAGAAAATCATGCTCATAATCCAATATGACAGATAGCGGCCATATTGGATTGCGCACATCGCTGAAAATCAATCCCAACCATCCTCTGCCCGATGTCAAAGCCCACCTCAAGTTTGAAGTTGACCGGATGAATCATTCATGAGTTATTGTACGGACAAGAAAATCATGCTCATAATCCAATATGACGGATAGCGGCCATATTGGATTGCGCACATTGCTGAAAATCAATCCCAACCGTCCTCTGTCCGATGTCAAGGCACACCCCAAGTTTGAAGTTCATCGGATGAATCATCCACAAGTTATTGCCCGGACAAGAACATCATGCTCATAATCCAATATGACGGATAGCGGCCATATTGGATTGCGCACATTGCTGAAAATCAATCCCAACCGTCCTCTGCCCGATGTCAAGGCACACCCCAAGTTTGAAGTTGACCGGATGAATCATTCATGAGTTATTGTACGGACAAGGATGGAAAGGTGAACGAACGAACGAACAAACGAACGGACGGAAGACCTGAAAACATAATGGCTTTGCGGAGCCATAATCATCAATGAAATGAACTAAATTAAGAGCAGTTAGAGAATAAAATTCTAATATAGCCTAAAAAAATAAATCAACACTGATATCTTCAAGTCCTGAAATCAATTTTAACGGAAAATTTGACACCTGTTCATATATTTTTAGTTTATTTAAGTGTGTGGTTTGACACCTTGAGCAGCAAAAGGCAAGTTCAACGCGAGGCTTTTTCCTCAATACGTTGATATGAGGCTACCTTTTTGACGTCAATGGTAATGTCGTGCTATAATGGGAAATGCTGTTTGCCTTCAGGTGACGTCACATGGAACTGGTCGATTCCAAATCACATTTCTCAAATGTTGCCAGAAACTTCAACTAATTTTGGCATGTTTTTATAGCAATGTCAGCAATACGTCCCCATAACTTCAGCAATAAGAAATATCAGCAATTTGAGCAATTTTATTTCAGCAAACAGAATAGTCAGCAAATTTGTTCATGTAATTTGCACAAATAGAAATCTTTATGGTCACCATTACAGGTAGCCAAGTTTGATGAATACAATAAACAATTTAGGTAAATGCCTGGATGAACGCCCCTCCCCCTCCTTTGCTGAGTAAATGGCAGCTCTTCTACAGCTAAGCGCTAGAAAAAAGCTTTGTGTCGTTAAAACAAAGAATTAACACGTTGTGTAAAATATGTTTCAATGAGTCTTTCTCACATGGCAGTTGACACATCCACTGCTGATCACCTAATATTTTCACAGTTTTTATATCAAAAGGTGTTACAGAAGACAGAATGCTTAGAGAAGAGGCTGGAAGATGAAAAGAGATATGAGGCCTTAATTAGTACCTTTTGCCAGATACTTGTGAGGGTTGAATGTGTGCAAGTTCTCCTGACGACTTGGAAAACATTTGCTGAAGAGGCAGACAGTGTTTTCCCGAGACAAGAAGAATGACTACGGAATAGCACACAGCTCGAGAGAAAATATGAGAATTCAGAATACAAGCCAGGTCAATTTTGAAGAAGGTGGTCTTTCAGACATTCCACATTGGACAATAACAGTGTTTACTATTATTGGATATATAATATGTTTTCTTTTGGGATCGTCCTCAGCGATAACTGCCTTATGGAGGATGGTGTCAAAGAGACAGTTGCGGCGGTCACACTGGTCCACAATTCTACTGCTGGCCGCAAGCGTTTTCGTCTCCTTGCTTATGGTGCCCATTGAAGTCACTCAGATGTCACTTCACTTTTTCAACAGTCCTGTATACTTCTTGTGCGATCTTCATCTATTTTCTATCGTCATTTCACAAGTATGTGCCTTTGGGAGTACGCTGATTATAGCAGTAAGTCGATTCAGAAAAATTCACAGCCCGTTCCAGCCCAACATACACGATCTACCAGAGCGAATTGCAGTGGTATTATCCTTAGTTATATCTGTTCCAATTGCCGGAGCCCTATGCTATGGATACCATGAAACAAAAGTGATTATTTTACCGTATCAGTATTGCCTACGAAGAGACCATGTACCAACCCAGTATATAAATGTTTCCATTTCAACTTTTTTAAACCTGATTTTGCCAGTAACAATTCTAACAGTACTGATCAGCCTTATTTGCATTTATATGAAAGGGGTCTGGCATATCAAGAAAAGAATGGCTATCGGGCCAACAGATATGTGCCTGGAGTCTATCCAATCGCCGTCATCACCGGCGTTAAACACCACCTTCGAGAGACCACTTGGGAAATCAATGGCAGATTTTAATGATGAACAAGCAGTCCGATTAGAGTCACAAGTGACGCTAGAGACAGTATTCACAAAATCTGATGGAGGTTCATCGTACACTCAATCGGGCGGGAGCTGGAACAAAGGACATACGTTTCTGGAGCCCCGAGAATCCATGTCAAGTTCTGATTACCGCAAATACACATCATCTTCGTCCAGTCCTCAGTCTGGTGGTATACTGTTCCCAGGTCCTTCGCCCAGGTCTAGTTTCACCTCCACAGATTCCACTTCTGGCAGAAGCTCTATGAGGAAACCTCGTAAGACACAGTACAGTATCTCCAAGGCTTTAAGAAAAGCATCAACAGTGAGTATGCTATCGATTGAAACAATCCCAGAAAGCAACGGATCCTTACAAGATGACGCTCCTCAACAACGGTTACAGCCCTTGCGCCACACAAGACGTAGTGCTGGGAACAGGTGGCATTTTGGTCAAATAATGGAAATGGCTGGGGAAGGCAAATCTCTTAACAATATCAATCCCAAAAAGGGGAAACAAAAGAAAAACTGCAGACAGAATTCCCAAGGAAGTGCTGCCAGCTCAGGTTATTCCATCTCAGCTCTCAACTCTGACAGTGAATTGCAGGCCAAGCAGAAAGTCGTAAGAAGCACGTCGCAAAATTCACATTGCAGCATGACTTCTGATACTACGCATCTCAGCAACTGCACCAACGAGGATTTAGACAGGTATATGAATGTGAATGCAGAAAGAAAGAAAATGACACCTGAAACGCAGGTCAAGACGGATGTTTCCTCGGCTGATAAAAAACTTCAGCCATTATCAGAATGCGAAACAAAGAAGGTTTCTTCAGCAGCCACTGTATCAATGGCATCTTTATCCTCCCAGCATGTGGCAGGCAAAGCCCAAAGTGTTGTCTCTTTAGACTTAGATATGGATGAGAAAAATTGGGATTCGCTGAGCATAGCGGAATCCTCAACATTCCGTGCTCCACTTCCGCCAATCAAAAAACAGGACAACGAAGATCAGAGCAGTCTTCAAACGTTAGACGACTCACAGTTACCAATGACAAGTTTGATTCACAAATGGGGAAAATCTCACCCAAAGATAAAATCCTATCGAAGGTCACAGTCTCTGATAAATTTTTACCCAAACAACAAGTCTATGGATTGTTACGAGACAGAGACATGTGATAAAGAACCAGTTAAGCTTCCAAAAAAGATTTTTGCTGACATTGGTACACAAACTGAGAGTGTTCCAATGAGAAAAGCGGAGCTCGATAACAGAGAAGATAATCAGGGAAAAGAATTGGAAAAGCCAGAGACGACGTTTCAACAACAACAACAGCAGCAAGGAAAATCTCATCCAAAGATAAGAATAATTCGGCCTAGTTTACCAATGCAGCAAAACCATTCAGAATCCTCCAGGGCTATACTTCACAACAACTGGTGCCAACCAAGTTTAAAACGTACACCTTCTGTTCAATTTATGGAAACATCCCCTACCCCTTTAAAAACCCGTTCCGTTAGTCAGTGCCATAGAGGTTCAATCTGGTCCGTGAGATCAGCTTTCCTGTCAAATCGCTATGACATGGACGTCAAGCGGACATTTAAGCGTTCAATCTTGCTTATTGGCGCTTTTTTTGTTTGTTTCCTGCCCACAGCTATGGTTTATATTCTGCATCCAATACTCAGCCAACAGAGTATGGTGAACTTGTATACTTTCTCCAGGGTTATTGAATGTTTATATTTTACTGCAGTGCCCTTCTTATATGTTTACACAAACGCCTCTTTAATGAAAGCGATACAGAAAAAGCAGGTGAAATAACAAAAGAACATCAGTTACATGTACAACTTTTGGGAATTTAGCATATTTTCATGAAAGACAGAGGTGAGCATGTCAGAAATTGAAGTTGTATTTCATTAAATTAATGTTTAAAGGTGAAATGAAAGGACTCTTGGAGATATACAATGTTGAGAAATTGGAGCCATGGAGATACAATGTTTATTAATATGACTCCTGGGGATACAACGTTAAAGAATGGGACCCATGGAGATACAATGTCAAACAATATTAGTCCCGTGACTACAGTGCTGAATAATGAGACTTCTGGAGATGCAATGTTAAATAATAGGACTCCTGGGGATGCAATGTCAAATAATAGGACTCCCGCGGATACAATGTCAAATAATAGGACTCCTGGGGATACAATGTTAAATAATAGGACTCCTGGGGATGCAATGTCAAATAATAGGACTCCTGGGGATGCAATGTCAAATAATAGGACTCCTGGGGATACAATGTCAAACAACAGGACCTATGGAAATACAATGTCAAATAAGAGCACATGACACTCCCTGTCACCAGATTTCAGTACAATTGTTTGAAAAACATTGTATGCCCAACATCAAAGTACCATGTTATTGATGTGACTCTAGATAAGTAAGCATATGGTTATTTTTTTACAAGAAAAACTTTTTTGTAATTGCTTTGTTTGAGTATGAATGATCTAAAAGGAGACACACACAGGATGAGAAATACAGTGTTAACTTTAGTCATATAAAAATGTTGCATAAGACATAAAAAAATATGAATAAAAAAAACCAAAACAATTAACAAATTTGTGTTTTTCATAAATGTTTGCTGTAGTTTAATAGGCTTAAATGATTTATGAACAGGATTTAAAGCTGGTTTGTGATTGTTTATGGACTAGATGTATAAGTTGAAACGAAACAACCTTCGCTTTAGTTCCCTGGTAATCAAAAAAGTACAGAGAGGAAATGTACATATTTTCCGTATTTTTTGTAACTACTCGGAAAAGTGATGTTGTACACGACCGTCGATGTGTACAAACTGCCACAAAGAAGTACGGAGACAGCAGAAATCATTTATTACGTCATCGCTGTGCGGGTACGTACACAACATGCGTGTCCCTGAGATAATTAACTTTCGTAAGCATTGTAGATCGGCAAATGTAGCTTGAATATTGTATCTGCTGCGACCAAAATTTAATTTTCTTTTTGGTCAGACTTTTAAAGTACATGTTCTGCAACACACTTAATGCAAATAAGAAAATAGTTCCAGAGGTTGTTCATAAAACCTGGCAAAGTTTAGTTTATTAATCATTGAACCCAGTTTTGTAGAGTTGAGTATTTTTGTCTGAATCTGAATTTCCTGATTTTGGTTTATACCAGGATTGGTTATTAGCATAAAGAATTTACCATTTACCAAGTTTGTGCGCAACACTGACATGACATTGTACCACAAATCTTAGACCCGACAAGCTGAGTTATCATTTAGACTTCTGTCATATTCTGTCAAAATCGCTTTTCGTTTAAGATTTTTTGCATAATGCATTCATTCCGATATAAACTGTCACAATGACTGTTTTCTTTTCTAAAATCTGTTGTAAAAATGCTGAAAATTTGATGTTAAAATCAAACTGATTGTTTGTTCAGTCTATCACTTCAGGTAGAAACTGTTGCTACGTTACGGTATTTGCAAGTAATTGGAAAATCATCTATTGGCAATGACTGGTTGATTGATGTTGTACTTAGATGACAAGCTCGTAATTTGGAGAAAAACCCAAACCTTTGAGTCGAAAACCATTCCACATAGGGCAATTGAGTGAAAATTCAACCATAAATTTTTTCTTTTATCTTTAAAGTGGCATGAGCTGCCAAAATGTTGATATTTTGACTTTGAAACAGAATGCTGAAATTATCGGCTATTTTTCCCAAGACGTATAATTCAGAAGCTTTTTAGTGCTTCTAGTCTCGAGAATGTACGATAAAGTATTGTTTTGAACAAACTTTGGCTTAGAATAAATGAATGGTCGTCCCGGTTATTTAAATTTTGTTTACATTTCGAACACATTTTCGGTTCGTATAGGCCACATACTGTATGGATTTTTCTCATTCCAACGCTAATCATTTAGTTTTTCGATGGCCTTCCAAGCCTCTTACTGTCGTGGCGATCAGAAATTATGAAAAAAATGTGAATTTCGGCAGCTCATGCCACTTTAAATAAAAGCAATAGAACATTTAATGTACGAGTAGGTATTTAGATTTTGTTGCTCATAGATCTCTGCTTCTAATTTAACTGGGGCTATCATTTTATGTTAAGGGGCCTCGGTAGGCCAGTGGATTAGAGTAATCGTCCCTCAGTCCCTCACCGAAGGTCGGGGTTTCCTCAGGGCTATGAGCCAGGTTTCCTCCCCCACCAAACCTAGCAACGCCGCCATATAATCATGTGTAAAACACCAATCCATCATTTTATTTCAACTTAACTTCAAATTCCTGTTTTTTATTTTTTGGCCTTGACAATGTGAATTGCATCATTTTTTATGGCTATAATTCATAAGATTGAAAAAAAATGTAATCTTAACTTTATCAAGATTTTACATGTGAAAGGTGGCTGGGGAAAAAAGGGGAAGATAACTCACGGATAAAATTGAGATTTTACATGTGAAAGGTGGCTGGGGAAAAAAGGGGAAGATAACTCACGGATACAACTGAGATTTTACATGTGAAAGGTGGCTGGGGAAAAAAGGGGAAGATAACTCACAGCTACAATTGAGATTTTACATGTGAAAGATGGCTGGGGAAAAAAGGGGAAGATAACTCACGGACACAACTGAGATTTTACATGTGAAAAGTGGCTGGGGAAAAAAGGGGAAGATAACTCATGGATACAATTGAGATTTTACATGTGAAAGGTGGCTGGGGAAAAAAGGGGAAGATAACTCACGGACACAATTGAGATTTTACATGTGAAAAGTGGCTGGGGAAAAAAGGGGAAGATAACTCACGGATACAACTGAGATTTTACATGTGAAAGGTGGCTGGGGAAAAAAGGGGAAGATAACTCACGGATACAATTGAGATTTTACATGTGAAAGGTGGCTAGGGAAAAAAGGGGAAGATAACTCACGGATACAATTGAGATTTTACATGTGAAAGGTGGCTAGGGAAAAAAGGGGAAGATAACTCACAGATACAATTGAGATTTTACATGTGAAAAGTGGCTGGGGAAAAAAGGGGAAGATAACTCACGGATACAATTGAGATTTTACATGTGAAAGGTGGCTGGGGAAAAAAGGGGAAGATAACTCACAGATACAATTGAGATTTTACATGTGAAAGGTGGCTAGGGAAAAAAGGGGAAGATAACTCACGGACACAATTGAGATTTTACATGTGAAAGGTGGCTAGGGAAAAAAGGGGAAGATAACTCACGGACACAATTGAGATTTTACATGTGAAAGGTGGCTAGGGAAAAAAGGGGAAGATAACTCACAGATACAATTGAGATTTTACATGTGAAAGGTGGCTGGGGAAAAAAGGGGAAGATAACTCACGGATACAATTGAGATTTTACATGTGAAAAGTGGCTGGGGAAAAAAGGGGAAGATAACTCACGGATACAACTGAGATTTTACATGTGAAAGGTGGCTGGGGAAAAAAGGGGAAGATAACTCACGGATACAATTGAGATTTTACATGTGAAAGGTGGCTGGGGAAAAAAGGGGAAGATAACTCACAGATACAATTAAGATTTTACATGTGAAAGGTGGCTAGGGAAAAAAGGGGAAGATAACTCACAGATACAATTGAGATTTTACATGTGAAATGTGGCTGGGGAAAAAAGGGGAAGATAACTCACGGATACAATTGAGATTTTACATGTGAAAGGTGGCTGGGGAAAAAAGGGGAAGATAACTCACAGATACAATTGAGATTTTACATGTGAAAGGTGGCTGGGGAAAAAAGGGGAAGATAACTCACGGATACAACTGAGACTTCATTTTCTGCCTGTAGTACGCCAGGTCCCACATCTGTAATTTCCCGTTGAAACCTGTGGAGCTGGCAAATTCTTGAAGCTCAGCTATTTCATCCTCTGCCTGCATTTTGAATTTGGTCTTCAGGCTGGGAGGTTAATATAAGTAAGCAAATACAGGAATAAAGTCTTGAATCTAAAGACAAGAAACTGCCAAAATGTACGAAAAATGTCATTAAAACAGAATTGAGTAATTGTTTGTAACTTTTATCAAGGAGCATTACGTAGATTCGAATTATACAGATGGACTTTACTGTTGTTTTTATTATCAACCAAAACTTTCAAATGTACATATACATCCCGGTTATTTTAATTTTGTCTGTTAATTAGCACACATCTCCATTTTGTACAGATTACTCGGTTGACTGATATTGTTTTCAATGTCAATCCTTTAGTTTTTCAAGGATCTTCAAATGTCAACTTCTTCTGCCAATCAGAACTTATGAAAAAGGTCAAAATTTTGGCAACATTCCGTTTTTATGGGGGTAGCTTTCTCTTAATTTTTAAACTGTATTCAAGAGCAGATCTGATAGCAATGTTGAGAATTTGATAGCAATGTTGAGAATTAAATAGCAATGTTGAGAAATTAATGTCAATGTTGAGAATTGTATAACAACGTTGAGAATTTGATAGCAATTTTGAGAATTTTATAGCATTGCTGAGAATTCAATAGCAACGTTGAGAATTCAATAGCAACCTTGAGAATTTAATAGCAATGTTGAGAATTTGATAGCAATGTTGAGAATTTAATATCAATGCTGAGAATTTAATAGCAATGTTGAGAATTTAATAGCAATGTTGAGAATTTAATGGCAGCGTTGAGAATTTAGAAGCAATGTTGAGAATTTAATAACAATGTTGAGAATTTAATAGCAATGTTGAGAATTTAATAGCAATGTTGAGAATTTGATAGCAATGCTGAGAATATAATAGCAATGCTGAGAATTGTATAGCAATGCTAAGAATTGTATAGCAATGCTGAGAATTTGATAGCAATATTGAGAATTTGATAGCAATGTTGAGAATACAATAGCAATGCGGAAAATATAATAGCAATGCTGAGAATTTAATAGCAATGTTGAGAATTTTATAGCAATGTTGAGAATTTTGTAGCAATGTTGAGAATTGGATGGCAATGCTGAGAATTTTATAGCAATGCTGAGAATTTGATAACAATGTTGAGCATTTGAAAGCAATGATGAGAATTTAATAGCAATGTTGAGAATTTGATAGCAATGTTGAGAATTTGATAGCAATGTTGAAATTTAATAGCAATGTTAAGAATTTGATAGCAATGATGAGAATTTGATAGCAATGATGAGAATTTGATAACAATGTTGAGAATTTGATAGTAATGTTGAGAATTTGATAGCAATGTTGAGAATTTGATAGCAATGATGAGAATTTGATAACAATGTTGAGAATTTGATAGTAATGTTGAGAATTTGATAGCTACATGTGTACGCTGAAATTTTTATAGCAATGATGAGAATTCAATGGCAATGCTGAGAATTCGATAGTAATTTTGAGAATTGGTTGATTGATGTTTTTTTCACTCTAAGTTTTTTTATTTATGTAGTCAAATTATCAGAGAGGAAGTCTCCTTGTCCCGAGGGACATACTGCAAACATAACACACAAAACATTACTGTAAATAGCACATCCTACCTTTCTAAAAAGTTGATGACATTTTCAACGCTGCCTGCCATCTTTGTTTCCATTGACATCTGAGCAAAGTTTTCATAACCCAATAATTTAGCAATATCAGACCTGCAAGCACAAAACAGTGATAATACGTTCTATTTCCAGAAGAAGAGCTCTAGAAATTTGAGGCAGATCTGGTAGTGAGAGTTGAACAGCCATGGTAATACAAACAATGAAAGAAATCTATTTATAGATAATGTTGTTGGATTTAGAATTAATTAAAATTAATTGTTTTTATCCTCACTATCTGATGTAAAGTTTCTCAAAATATTTTGATCTACAGTTTCTGTACATTTTACCCCTCCTTAAAAAAAATATGCATGTCCCAAAAATCTTGCGAGGATGGGGTAATGATTCCTCTTTTCAAAAGAGAGCACAATAAGGGAGAAAACTGTTCTTAATGGGAATAGAATGTATTGACGTTGCTGCCGGCAGTTTAAAGGCAACTGTTCGTGTTCAACAAGATGAGTCACTAGCAGAAGAAATAATTATAACGGGCAGATAGAACGTAATGTGTAGCGTTGAGTGAGACGGGTTGTTTTGGGGCGTTTTATTGCACAGTAAAGATTATTTTACTACAGTGAAATCTCTATATACCGGCATGTCTCCATGCTGGTTTAGAGCGGTGCCAGTTTATCAAGGTTATTTAACATGAATTTTAATACAAAAGGAAATGGGATGTAATGTCAGTTTTGCAGGGTTCTAGTTGGTTATAAAGAATTTACCATTTGCCAAGTTTGCGCGCAACACTGACATGACATTGTGCCACAAATCTTAGACCCGACAAGCTGAGTTATCATTTAGACTTCTTTCATATTAAAGGATAAATGCCAAGTTCTTTCTGAACACCTAGTGATGATTTTTTATTGTAAATTGAGTAAATATGTATCTAACAATATGTATAATATTGAAACAAAACGAACTTCCAGTAAGGTCCCAGGGTTTGGAAGAAACAGTGATTGAAAATATGCATATCTTCCGTCACCAATCAAAAATATCTTTGTATTTGACGTCATAGTTGACATTTGAACGCTTTCAGTGTCAATTCAACAACCATGAAGAGGCCCTGGCTTAACATCGTTTGTGTATGACAAAGCATACAAACCATACAAGCTTTTTTCATTATCCATCCATATTTACCTGTACATCCTAATTTCATTAATAATTTTGTGATTTCCTAAGTTTTGATCAGCGAAGCTATCAGCTGCTCTGTTATTGAAGGCTTGCCATGCGTTCCATCTCAGCTCTCTTCTGTCACAGTAATCCATGAATGGTGGGTAAATGTTGTGCTGTAATGTCACATTCCATGGCCCTCGAGAAGGATTTAGTCTGAAAGATTGATTGCGATCAAGTGAAAAATCCACACAGAAATTTTTCAATTTTATAGTGGGATAAAAAGATTGAGAATATCAAGGAATATAAATCTAAATTTAATTAGCAACAATAAAGTTGACTGTTAGGAAGCTGTTCAGACCAAATAAAATTGAAAAGTAATCAAAGTAAACACATTATTAAAAATGACCTGCAGTCTTTCAGAAGGTATTACACATACTTAAATCACGTACGTACGTTTTAGACAGTTGTGTCAAACGAAGCCAATATTTGGAATATCGCTCTGTTGACTGAGTCACCAAGGCCCAATAGCATAAGAAAAACTGTGATGTAAAGCACTTACTTATCGACTGCCATAGCAGCCACTAATGAAGATGGGAAGGACTGTACAATAGAAGGATCATCCAGAGTATGGGAGAAGAGCCTCTGACAGATCATAACTTTATTCCTAAAATGAAAAGCTGGAAATTAGGAAGTTGGAAAATCATGGGAAAAAAATCGTAAGATAAATAGCTTGTTTAAACATATATGCCTCGATTGGAAATAAAAGGTTATGCATCATAAAAAAAGTTGATAGATTGATTGATCAGTTACTTGGTGTACTTAATGGCACACTGAATTACCGGACAAATATAAGGGTAGCTTCCAGGTTTATTGGTAGGTTGATGTTTCACACTGCCGTAAAGATTATTTTACTTAAATCAATGGGTTTTTTTCAGGTTTAGTGGGGGAGATAAAAGGTTTTCTGTCTGAAGGAAACCCCTGATCTTCAGACAGGTCTGGCAGTCTGATTGCTCTATGGAATAGACCTCCAGGTTTGTTGGCTGATTGAAGTTTTACATCACACTCAAGATTATAGCCATGTGGCCAAGTATAATGGAGGAGGAAACTGGGCTCAATGGCCAAAAGGAAAAAGATGTCAACTTACACATACGACAGTTTATTTTTAATCTGAGTGGGATTCCGACCCGTGTCGCATCAACTAAAGTGCTGTGTCGCACTGAGGGACTCACTGCTCTGGCTGAGCCACTGAGGCCCTTCTACGTTTTTTTGGGAGGAAGCTGGCTTAATGCCGAGGAAAACGTCAATCTTTGCTGGTTTTTGGAAGCCACCCATTGATTTTGGCTTAGTGACGAACTCTGTTAACCACCCAAATGAATCAAATTTACCACTTTTTGGGACAGAGTAGACAGGGGTGTTGCTATGTTAAATCTTTGACCGGAGGAAACCCTCAACTCTTGCCAAATACTTGGCACCTCATCTACAATAAGGCTATCAAATTTAAAGTTTTTTTTTTTTACTTTATGGGAGACTTTTGACTGTATCAGTCTGAGAGACTATCACTCTACTGAGTCACGGAGGTCGTCAATTTACTGTACAATATCATTACCTGAAATTATTCCTTTCCGTTGAAAGTCGTTTTAAAGTCTCTATAAAGCGTTTTCTGTCTGAACCAGTCAGCTCTATCCCATTTAAACGGCTTTCTAACAGGTACATTTCAGTCAATCTCCTCTGAAACTCTGTCAAATTGGGATTATCTTTATAGACTTCCTGAAAACCAAAAAAATACTAGTAATATCAACAATAGAACAGTTGGAGGTCATAAATATAACAAAGTTCCTCTTAAATGTATAATATTCTGGTTGACATAAAAATAAACAAAATGTTTTAAAGTCTTTTGTATGAGAAGGGGTTGAGAGACTAAACCAGGGTCATACTGGTAAGTGTTGTGTTTGGTGCCACACCCAAATATATTCTACTAATAGTTGTCCCCCTTTATTGGACGAGAAAACATGGCTTCATGCCTGGATTAATTGATTGATTGATTGGGGCTTAGCTTAGCTATGGCCATATGGAGACAAAAGTACAAGCCGACAAAAAGATCCCACCCCCACACAAGCAGCCCTGCCTCATCTAAATTTAGACATTAGGATCCATGGACAATAGGATGTCAGGGAGGATAATGTAATGTTCTTTTGAGGCCATTACCATTTCAGAGAGAATCGAAAATTTTCAAATTTTCTTAGAAATTCTGATAAAACATTCCTAATTAGTTTGTTCATTTCCATTATTAATTCATAACAAGAAGATCCAAATAAATAAACCTTACCTTGACTGAGTTATATAAAGTCTCACTAATCCATCTTTCATTTTTGGCTCGTTCTACTTGTGGGTGAATCTAAAACAAAATGGCAGCAAAATATATTAGCTATGCTTCACTCTGAACAAATTGAAAAGAAAACGTGAATAGCAAGTGTGATCTTAAAAAGCAAGTTTAGCATTTATTGAACTTTTGTCTATAATACCCATTTCTATTTGTATTTTTTATATATATTTTAACATAACTCTGTGGCTCTGGCAAACTTTGAGAAATGCTGTTTGTATTCGGCCAGTTCGGTGTGACGTCATGTCAAGACAGATGATGCTGGTCCAGTAGGTTAGAGTGATCATCCCTCAGTCCCACACAGACCTTCCCTCAATGCAGCATGGGTTCACGCTCAGACTAAATAAAACTTGACAAATTTCTGTTTTTTACTTGGACGCCGAATGTGAAAGAGTTATCGCCGAAGGTCGGGGTCAATGAGCCCGGTTTCCTACCCCCACTGAACCTGGCAACACCGCAATATAAGGGAAATAATTCCGAGTGTGACGTAAAACATCAAGACAGTCGAACAGCATTGGATATAATAGTATGATTTGATCTAATGGCGTAATCACAAATGCAGCTAGTTTCGATGAGACATCATAAACTAAATGGATTCCCCTATCAACCTTACTAAAGGTGTTCAGTTTTGTACCAAAATTTATTTCACGACTACAGAGATGTATAAATGTTGGCTTAAGGGGTATTTGGCTATATTAGAATATGTGCTTTACTTGCACTTTAAAGAAGGAATAAACTAAACCCTGGAAAACATAAACTTTATTCTATGTACTAAGTAAACGAACCCTTTGAAAAGCCAGGCGAAAACCTTCATTTCCGTGAACATAATTTAAGTTTTTGGCCGTTCTCCAAGCAAAGTTTAACGGAACTGATATTTCTTCTATTGGTCTGAAGACAGTTTCAAAGTCTTTTGCTTTTCTTTGATCTAAAAAGGAAAAAAATAAAAACAGTGCAATAAAAATAAGTACAGTTGGTACTTACATCAAGATCTTTATTAAAGTGACTGAGTTTGCCCAGGCAGATTCTGAAAATGTGCTATGGGATTGGGGAATGGTACAAAGACTTTCTGAAAAATAGGGTTCTTTGCTTTATGTAACGATCAGAATTATTCCAATTAAATTGTAGTAAAGCTAGTTTAAGTTTGATAGGTGTTAACCAAGTGGAAACAGTTCACAATATATTCAGTTAAACCAAAATATATTTCAAATCTTATAATTTGAAACTTAATGTTACTGAAGTGATCACAGCTACATATAGATGTAAACTAAGATAAACAAGTTGAAAATTAAATGTTTAAATTAAATGTTAAATTTAATGTTGACAGCTTAAAAGTTAATCAGCTAAAAATTTAACAATGAAGTGAGGAAATATGGGAACTAATGAACACTTGTGACATCTCTTTACACACTACATATTATATATATAATGATAATAAATGTATTCAATTATTTTATTATGGTGTAACTATAAAACATCTTAAAACTCAGATTTTAAAGTGGCATGAGCTGCCAAAATATTGATATTTTGAAGTTGAAACAGAATGTTGAAATTATTGGCTATTTTTCTCAAGACATATAATTCAGAAGCCTTATAGTGCTTCTGGTTGCGAGAATGCACGATAAAGTATTGTTTTGAACTAACTTTGGCTTAGAATGAATGAATGGTCGTCCTGGTTATTTAAATTTTGTTTACTTTTCGAACACTATTTCGGTTCGTATAGGCCACACACTGTATAGATCCAACGCCAATCATTTAGTTTTTTGATGGCCTTCAAAGCCTCTTACTGTTGTGCCCATCAGAAATTATGAAAAAAGTGTGAATTTTGGCAGCTCATGCCACTTTAAGAAAACGTGACAAAGACTTTGGACATTTTGGAAAATTGCTTACCTTTTAATTCTTCGATATGTTTACCAAGGTATGTTTCATATTCTATTGCCAGTTTAGCACAGCCTCTGATGACTTTGTCTGGAGTGATAGCTTGGAAATCTGGAAACTCAGAATATCTCATAACTTCATTGGTTTCAGATGTATCTGGAGGGATTTCTGGTAACCTGTAAAAGTCAACCAAAGAATTTTTCAGTAACTCACATTGATATAGATTTTTGAAATACAAAACATTCAAGATGGCAGGGTTTCCTGGATTGATTGTTTGGTGTTTTACGCCGCGCTCAAGATTATTTCACTTATACGTCGGCGTTGTTAGTTTTATTGTGGGAGGAAACCAGGCTCTGTGCCCGGAGGAAACCCACGACCTTCCACTGGTAACTGGCAACCATCCCACATAGGTCGTTCGAGTGAAAACCCAGAGTGGAATTCGAACCCGCAACCCATCGCTCTACCTACTGAGCCACGGAGGCCCCCAGGGTTTCCTGGAAGTCAAGTATGAGGTCGCATATCTGATTCAAAATGACCATAAAAAAACTCAAATTACTCCATAAAAACTTAAGTGCAGTTAAGTGAACATGGAAATATTCCATTTCAGGCAACTAGAATGCTCAATCGGACTTGAAATAAACTGAACACTTAGGTTTAAGGCCTCAAAAATTTGAACTTTTATGAGTGAGAGAGTGATTTGGGTTTTACGTCCTGCTTAACAGTATTTCAGTCATATGAAAACGTTGTCTCCTTGTGGTAGGGCAGATTTCCACTGCTCTTTTATTTGGTGCTGCCTCACCGAGACGACTTGCCGATGACACGCAGCAAGCCCCCTCACCTAGTCACATTATACTGACACCAGGCCAACCAGTCACTGCTCTAACTCCTATTGCCAAGCGAAGCAGCACCAGCTCCCACTGTTAAAAGTCTTTGGTTTGACTCGACCCAGGCTTGAACCTGGATCTCCCAGCCCTGAAGCGGACGCTCTACCAACTGAGCTATCGGGGCTGGTGAACATCTATGAAACCCTGGATGGTTGAACATTTTGCAACCATGCTAAAGTACTAATGACACTGGCAAAGGTGTCAAAAGCTCATGTTGTTCACGAAAACCTTATTTGGTGGTGATGCCTTAATCATTTCTCATTAGTATCAAACGCATGTTTAAAGAGAGTTTCAAACATTTCAGGCTATAGTAGCTCCAAACTTAAACCTTACATGCCCAAAATAGAATAACCAATAAATAGGATACATTGATTCATTAGGATTAATTCCACTGGGATAGTAAATCAACAATGTTCAGGTTTATAGCATTTTGTTCTTTTTGTTTAAAGTCCAGGTTATCCATTAGAAAAAAAGCACTCAATAGGCTGAAAAGTCTAATGACGTTACTCAAAAAAAGTATAAGATGGAAGAGAAATCTTGTTTGATTTATTGATTGATTTTTCAATCGCATTAAAGATCATCTCTCTTTAATGTATGTCACCATTACCAGGTTAAGAAGGGAGGAAACCGGGCTCTCTGTCTGGAGGAACCCAACGGCCTTCGGCAAGTACCTGGCAACTCTTCCACATACGGCAATAAAGTGAAAATTCCACTAAGACATATATCTACTTTTTTATTTGGTCGAGTGCGATTTGAACCACGCATTTATATCGATGGAAGGCCTGTGTCAGACTGAGGGGTTATCACTCTGTCTACTGAGCCACCATGACCAAGTGACAGTACAGATTAACTTCCAGGAGTCATTAAATTATTTTATCCCTCCATGACATCATAAAGCAATCGATTTATTAAATGGGGGAAAAAGTATCATAATTGTTATCACTGCACGGTCAAGGGGTCATTGCTACTGATTTAAGCAGCCAAAAATGTGTACCAACTCTATTCCACAGAGCTGCTGACATCCTACATTACAAGTAGCCTGCATATGTACGACAAAAAGTTTAAAACAAAAACTTTTGTAGCAGGAAGATGTATTTGGCCTTGAAGAAAAGCATGGCAACCATATTTTTTGTTTTTTCTGTAGTCTTAAAAACAGTAAAGAATGAATTTTACTGTTCAAAATGAGTTTTCTCAAACAGTGACACTACCATCTGGCTTGTTTCAAATCATACTCACCACTACAACAGTAACGGCGGTCAGGAAAGGGAGGGAATTTAAAACTAAGCGAAATCCATTGTTGATGATGTGTTAGGCCACAAAGAGAATATCAAAGAATTCTCCGGTTTAGGTGGGTAGAGTGCATAACTTTTATGTAATCATTTTTAAATTTGGAGGGCAACTCTTAGATTTTTCAAATATACCCTATGTTGACATGGTATTAAAGAAGCACATATTTTGGGTGTATCCAAATAACTTCAATCCATTTACATATTGTAGAATAGTCCATCAGCTGTGTATCCACATCGTGCACTTTCAGTTTCCACAATCAGATTTATTTACAGTTATCGTACAATTTTGCCGGTTTTTCAATGCAAGAACTTACATTAATGTTTGCATTGACAATAAATTTCACAGAAGTAAAGCTGAGCTCATCTACTTTTGTTAAAATAGTTTAATTTTTATAAGACTCTTAAATGAAGTTTTAGGAATTGGCCATTCACCCGCTCTTCTGCCTGTTTTTTTATTTTATTACTTTCAAGCACTATTCATGGGTCGCCTGGCAAATGCAACGTTACTCCATATTAAGTTCTATTTCCATTTGGGCTGGAGGTTGAAATTTTGCTGATGATGTTTTAATAAGTTAGCCGGCTCTAATCGGCGGGAGAGCATGATCGTTTGGGTTGAACACGGATGAGAGTTGGGTGTAAAACCACTTATCGGATACCTTAGTAGCGGGATATTCTATCGCAACCAACCGTTGTGAGAAAAACTGTCGTATTCTCGATTTCGGCACGACGTCACGATCCTGACAACAAGGCTTCGAGGTGAAAACAATTCCATAACGACGCCATTTTGACTGGCTGAGGGAAGACCACATGACCCTAAGTACCCTAGCCGGCTGGTCAGGTACCCGGATGTCCGAAACCGAGAATGCTTGGGCAGGCTATAGGAAAAAAGACATGATATGTGCCAGTTGGCTTAACTGACTGTCAACGGACAGTTTGTCTCTGCTGATAAGTAACGTTTCAACAGTCAGTTAAGCTTTCGGTACTTTGAACGACAACCAGCCCCTGTGCTGTGAAGCAGACGAGACGTTGTTGTTGCACTGCGAAATATAGTATAGACTTATGACACATTTTACGTAGAAAACAAAATCGACATTGCTTGAGTAAGTAACTCAAAGGTTCTACATGAAATTACGTACAACACATAGTAGGAATTCGATGCTGCATGTCTTATTGCTTGGAAAATTGGCTTTTTGTGGAAAGTACACAGCCGGGCGCATTTCGTCATGGAGGACGCCATTTTGTTTTCAATTTCGTAGACTCATGGGATATGCTAAAATATTTTAATTCTTGCTCTCAAATTGTGGGTCGCACTGAATTTACTGATTTATTTGCTAAGTAAATACTATATCTTTACAATTCGTCGTTAATTGACACTATAAAATCAGGAATTCCCTTCATCTGTCTACAGTCGTGACGTCATGGGCGGGGTATCGGGCCAAAATGGCGGACATAATCATGTCATGTTGTATGTCAGATCAGGAGAAAGTTCAACGGAGTAGGAGTAAAAGTATTGATAAACTTTTAGCAAAAGAAAAATTACAGTTCCGAAGGACAGTGAAAGTTTTATTACTTGGTGCTGGTGAGAGTGGTAAAAGTACATTCTTGAAACAAATGCGGATTATTCACGGGGACGACTACGACCAGGATGCCTTGAAAGAATTCAAAAGTATAGTGTATGGAAATGTTGTAAAAGGGATGAGAGTTCTAATTGATGCCAGGAATAAACTGGGAATTCCTTGGGGCGACGAATCGTCCATTAAACCCTCGAACTATGTATTTGATTTTGACATCAATACGAGGCTTGACGAACCATTATTTTGTCAGTATGTCGAGGCGATGCGAACGCTTTGGCAAGACAGTGGCATTCGCCAAGCATTTGACAGAAGGAGAGAATATCAACTGGTAGGTATTAAAACATAATCAGAGTTTATCAATTAAGTGTGATTGTTTATTTTGCCATATTTCAAGGATATTTAGTATTTACCGACTGGTTAACAACTAAATAAAATACTATGTTCATGCACAGTGACTTAGTTAAAAGCTGGAAGTTTCAACCAAACTAAAAAGTACACCTACACCTGATTGCACTGGCCCTCCTCATCTGGGCTAGCACTCAGTCTCAGTACTGTAAGTCAACCGCTCCAAGTTTTATTTTATTCAGAAAGAAATTAAGAACATCAAGATCAAGTGGCTGTTAAAATGTAGCTAAACTAGCCGAGTCGTAATTGATGGGTTGACCTAAGCTGTATTACAATAGGATTAATACAGTGTATTGTACTTTTTCTGATACAGGCATATTGTAAAGTTTGTTGTATTGCTTGTAATACTCTTAAAGATTTCAGCAATTAAAATTGTACCTTTTTCTACAAAGTTAACAATGTTATGTAAAAGAAAACTTAGAAAAGCCTTGAGCAGGTCATTTACTCTCTATAATATATCTTTCATTATTTCGAGACTTTTTGGCGAATTATTGCAGGGGGCATCATGGTTTTCTCTTGCTATGGTATAACTCAATTTTACCATGGTTATTTAGTGAAACATCATACATGTGTATACAGCCACCTTGATAAACCAAAACTAAGAGGCTGATCTAAACCAACATTATATCCAATAATTACACAGCCAAACTAAAGCTATGAATTCCCAAGGTTTTTATTACTTGTTATCTTGGTAATTTCATAAACCCTGTTTAATTGTAGCCTACTAGTTTGTTGTTCTTACAATTATGCCTGTAATTATTGCTCTTCATTATTGTGGCCCCTATCAGACCATGAAAAACTCACTATCGCACCAGATAGATTGTTGTTTAATATTGTTGAACGCCTTTAAAACCTGAAAGAAAAAACTGCCTGCCCGCCCTGCAGTCCTGAACCTTGGGTTTGTGTTTGAAATTACTAGATTGACTATGTTAGAATTAAACAGTTTCTTGCATACATTTAAGGATTTCTTCAAAGCTTCCAAAGGGCCTCGGTGGCTCAGTAGGTAGAGCGTTCGGCGCTCAATCCGAACAGCCTTCCACCAATGGGTCGCGGATTCGAATCCCACTCAGTCCAAAAACAAAATTGCAAAATTTCCTGATTGGGTTTTCACTTGAACCACCTATGTGGGATGGTTGCCAGTTACCAACGGAAGGTTGTGGGTTTCCTCCGGGCATAGAGCCCGGTTTCCTCCCACACTAAAACTGGCAACGCCGCCATATAAGTGAAATAATCTTTAGCGCGAGGTAAAACAATCAATCAATCAATCAAAGCTTCCAGGATTTGTGTCCCTTTATGATTATAAAAAATGACCGTGCTTGACATCACTATGACTTATTGTATATCTTTTAACGCTATAACACACAGGCACAGGGAAAATCTTCTTGTCTAAAATTATGTGTTAAAAAGGGGCATATCATTTAGACGTTTATACTCAATCATAAGTTGTTATAATAATCCACAACCCATGATCTTTCATTATGGTAGGTTGACGACATGCAAGAGTTTAGCCTTAGCCATGAATGATGTAATAGACTGGAATAAAACCAGTCTGTATTGGCAATTGGCACAGACAAAATAAAACTCAATTCCCAGTTAATGGCCTCAAAAATTTGGACTTTACCCTGAGTTGGTACTTGGTACGGGGTAACTATAATATGACTACATTTATACAGGTTCTTTTTACAGAAGTTTAGAAATTCATGTTACAATTATGAAGATGGCTGCACACAATTGTCATACAAAATGAAATCCCCTCCTGATGTAGTTACTTTAATAATCCACAGTAACAGAGAATTGTGTATAAAGTAAGCTTAGTATTTATAATGTTGACAGAACAGCTCTGTTGGACCATCCTTAAAAAATTGTTTCCTTCACATTGCCTACCATGCCCTACCAAAAACTGCCTACTCAGAAGTTTTTCTCCACCTTCTTCTCAAAGATTTTTTTGCAAACAATCAGAATAAAAAATCAATTTTAAGTTTTAACATGAAAATGTGTTTTTTAAGCAGTGCAATGTAGGCCTCAAATGGATGGATAATTTTTTATGATAATGATCGTAAAATTCTTTGGGATTACAAGATTTGCAGACAGTAAAGTGAGTGGATAAAAAAATTAGATAAATATATATCAAAGAAAAGAAATAAACCCTACCTACCTACCCTAACTAAACTTTACCGAGAGGGTCTGTCTATGTGAAGCACACATATTTTTTAAGGACAGCCTTGGCCTTTGAAAATACAATAAATATTTTTTATCTCAAATGTCAGCTGACTATGCTTCACTGCGACTGATGTGTTTGCTGGTAAAAAATCGTTATGCATTTCCTGCACATTCTGTAAACATAGTTGACTCTTAATTGATATTTATTTAGTGAGCTGACTGCTGGGCAGTTTTACAAGCATAACAGTATTGTTAGCTAATCTCAATCACTATCAATGATGCATGTTGTTGCCCTTGACTCTAAGGTCAGTGTGTCATCTTCGCTGATCGCCTGTGGCCCAGTTCAGGTGAACCTAATTCTTAACGGCTCAACGTGTGTTCGATCTAAAGGAAACACAAACTCGGCTACAAAGATTTTGGATTTTTTTTCTTCAATAAACCTGATTAAAGAAATTTGATGTCAAAAACTCACAAAATCAACACATGTACATATCTGTCTGCAATATATTTTGGCGCAAAGCTATTATCTGAAACATTAAACTGAATAAATATGCTACAGTTAACGCTCTGAATCATAATTTTGTATGATTGCATCAGGTGATTTTAAAATATCATGTTTGGTATGAGTGACAGAAGTGTACTAACAACGTTCTGAAATTATAGCCTCATCCCATTAAGATTTCTTTGCTTATGCATCAGAAATTCAGAATAGTAAAAAATAACCTCTTAGTGGGCGGTGTGTAGTTCGCCTGTATCCCTCAAATCAAGCCAAGGGCCACGGTGGCCAAGTCAGTTAGAGTGATAGTCCCTCAGTCTAACACAGGCCTTACATCAATACGGCGCGGGTTTGAATCTCACTATGACCAAATAAAAGTGAAACATCTCTGAGTGCACTTTTCACTCAATCGGCATATCATTTCTATGTGGAAGAGTTGCCAGGTAGTCGCCGAAGGTCAGGGTTTATTTTCCAGGCAATGAGCCTAGTTTCCTCCCTCGCTAAACTGGCTACGCCGAAATAATGTTGAGTGTGGCGTAAAAAAATTTGCTGACATTGGGAAACTCTGTAATCCGTTCCGTTGATTAGGATGCTGAGAATGAACCGATACTGATGGCAGTTTGCGTATACTTCATACTATGTACAAGTATAGGCCTGTCATGATTGGTTACTGATTTTCGTTGCAGTAACAACAGGCTACTTGAACCCATGATTACTGTGAAATCCTATGACCTGATTCCTGAATACAATGTACATTGTAGTGTTACCTGCCAATTTCAGGCATTGACCGTTTAATAAAGGCCTTTATTGAGCAATACCCAGCTCACCATGACATCATGTATGTTTTAATTACAAACAATTATGTTTTACTCAGTGTGAAGAACAATTATAAGTTAGAGGCAAGGGTCTAGTTTCACAAAGCAATCTTAGCTATAAGTGTGATCTTACATGTACCTACCATGGCAACCAATGCTAAAGGTATACGTTGTCATTGGTAATTAAGATCACCTTAAGCTAAGATCGCTTTGTGAAACTGGGCCCTGAACAATGTGCAAAACATATTTTACGCTAAATCGGTTTCTCCATACAAATAAGGTGAAGAATTACTTTATGGATAACAACTTATTGGTTTATCGGATGGCGACATTTCGATGTAGTTCTTCCATCATTGATTCGTTATCAAAGTCAATGAAGTCAACTGACTTTGACAACGATGTAAGAACTACATCGAAACGTCGTCACCCAATAAACCAAGAAGTTGTTATCCATAAGTAATTCTTCATCTTATTGTAACCTTTCAACTTCTAAATGCCATTGAAAGATTCTCCATACATAGCTGCTTTTTTTTTAATTTGTCGTATTTCTTTCAAGTGGGCAAGTGGGAATATTATAAGATGTAAAAACTTCAAAAGGCATAAAATTGATAAAAATAGCTGCTGGAATTAGATCCTAGATTTTGTTTTTCTATTTATTTTGTATTTCTATTTATTTTTTATTTAAATGAAAGCTATTGTAATACATTAGAAAAAATAACTGCAAGCTTGGTGCTAGTTAACACACTGGATGAAGTTTAATGATGTATTACTGAGTAGAATGGGAGAGAATGTGTCATTGTTTTCAAGGATATATGTATATATATGATGTAGGCCACTGATTCATTGAGCTTATAAAACACATTACCATTGCTTTCTCTTTGCTACAGTTACTGGAGAAGCTTATTTATAAAACTTATTTCAATTGGGACATCACATGTCTGAATCAGTTGATCCTGCTGTCCTCTCGTTTACTATTATTAATATGTGCAATTAAAATCAGTATAAAATGACCATGAGTTACATTGAAGCCCTTGTAAAACGGCACCGTGATACAACAGAATCTTGTCCAAACGGACATTACACCCTATTTCATTTTGTATTAAAATACATGTTAAATAACCTTGATAAACTGGTACATTTTTTCCTTTCCTCGAGACATGTTGTTATATTTATGATCACTAGAACACAGGGGCACAGTGAAAATCTTCTTGTCTAAAATAACCATGGAGACAATATACATGTACATGTAGGTCTCACTGTATATTGGCCCAGTCTAAATTTAGAGTATCCTTTGACAGATTTCACTGGATTGCAGATACAGCCAATTGCTTCTACATCCATTGTTTCGAGAAATAATTTTAAATTAAATATGGGACTGGCATGCATGATGGGCAACCTTGACCTTAATAATCTGCCTACATGTACATGTAGGTACCAATGAGAAAAGCATTATACATGTACCATATGTCCGATAGTCTTCATCACATATTCTACTGACCGAGGCCAAGCTCCTGTCAGTCGTCAACCTCATGAAATATCATAGGTTTAGTTTATTACGACAATTTATGATGGGGTATAGAGGTCTAAATGATATACACTGTACCTCTTTTTAACACAATTAGAAACTTGTCTCCGTGGTTATTTTAGACAAGAAGATTTTCCCTGTGCCTGTGTGTTCATAAATATAATCTCATCTTCATTTTCTTTCTAAAATCTGGAAACAATTTGTTCTTCAAGCTTATATGAACTATGATATTGGCAGTAGGAATATCATAAACCATAGCTATCAAAGAGACTGAACCATTGGATATTCAGGGAATGCCAAACGAAAACTTCTCCTCAGGGTACCATTTGTTTCCTATCCACAAAACAATCATGTTTTTGAACAACATCTATTCTAAGGTTTATAGGTCAATGATGACTTTAATATACTACACTCAAGACAATTGTAGAAAACTGCTTTACTAGTAAAGAAGATTATTCTTGTTTATGTTCCTGTGCCAGTGTGACTTTATTTTAAGAATATATATTGTTCAAAAGTGGGTTGAAAGAACTCCTAAATTTAGAACTTAAAACGCAAGAATGAAGAGTGAAGAGTCTGTTAGTGTAGGAAACCCCGACCTTCCAACCAGAATTTTGTTATTTTTTGGTCTGAGTGGGATTTAATGGGATTGAAACCTATGCTTGTACCGCCTTGATAGAACATTCCACCCTACCAACTGAGCCACCAAGATCACCCCAACCCCCCACCCCACTCTTGCCCTCAGAACAGCAAAGTGTACACAGTGCACTTTTCACACACATTTTTTATCTGTATATACTTGTTTCTTTATGTTATTTAGTAATCTTTCATGGATCACCAGCTTCAATGTTAGTTTTATGTTATTTGAAAGCCATTGTACAAAGAATTTTGTCACTGAGTTTTCTTTACTACATTGAGCTTTTCCGCAATATATATTTGGCAAACTTACCCGTGTATTCTATTTATTCAATAGCATGTCCGTGTAAGAGCACTTTCATCTTTATTGTATGTGTTGGTCTTTCCTGGGCTTGCATTTTTTTTTACATTTCAGTCACTCTAAGTGGACCGTTACAACTTAGATATGCGACCAGTCCCTTTGGTCTGAATAAAGTCCTGAATAGAGTAATAGCCTCATTTTTTTTGATGGTTGGCTAAAGATTCTATCAATACAACATTTTGACTAGCAAGTTAAAACTCATCATTTTTATCCCCCCAAAATCTGATTGAGAGCATTCTAATATAGACTACAAGACTACTTACACCATTCTTAGTTGACACTTTGACCTTAATTTAAGCTTGTGTCGCTTTATTAAAGAATCGTTAAGTGGCATGATCTGCTAAGCTCTGCATTTTTTTTTTCTCATAAATTATCCTTGTCCTAACAGTAGCAGGTTTTGAAAAGTTAAATGATTCTCTTTGCAGGAGAGAAAAATTGATACAGTCTGTGGCATGTACATGTACTTAAAGAACAGAAATAGTGTCCAAAAAATAAACAAAATTAAAATAACCATGACGAACTTTCATTCATCCTAGACCTATGTACATGTTCAAAACACTACTTATACGTACATTCTGAAGACACTTTTAAGACTCTCTCCATGTTATTGTTTTAGAAATATTGAGATTTGTTTTCCATTTTTCTCTGACCACTGGAACACTTTTTTATGAAAATTTCTTTAATGGTGCTTCAGCAATATTTTGGTTTTGCATGGACATACATGTAAACACCATGGCAGCAATAAGAATTGACTTTATTCGATATCTAAGCAAAAGACTTTTGATTTCCATTGCTGGATTATTTGAGGAATGGATTGATTATAAGGGTTCTTGGGAGCCTCTGTGGCTCAGTTGGTTAGCGATCATTGTACCTCAGTCCAACACAGGTTCGAATCCCATTCCGACCAAACAAAAATAGAAAAAATTCTGAGTGGATTTTTCACTCAATCGCCGTATGTGGAAAAGTTACCAGGTACTTGCCTAAGGTCGGTTGATCCTTCTTGCAAAGAACAGTTTCCTCCCCCACAACACCAGGCAACATCACCATATAAGTGAACTAATGTTGAATGCGGCGTAAAACACCAACCAATATTAGGATTCTTAGTATTGATGACTCAGCAAACATTTAGGTGGATTATCAGCTGGATTATGTATTTGAGATTTATAGGCTATAGATTAGTGTAGGTGTAAACGTGCCGTTCTGCTTCATTGATCACATACTATTCTCTCTTATAAGGTTGAAAAACATATACAAATATATATATTATTATATATACAAATGTATAAGCTCTTGTCAGTCGTCAACCTAATGAAATATCATAGGTTTGGTTTGTTACAACAATTTATGGGGTGTAAAGGTCTAAATGATTTGCCTCTTTTTAACACAATTAGAAACTTGTCTCCATGGTTATTTTAGACAAGAAGATTTTTCCTGTGCCTGTGTGTTTTAGTGATCATAAATATAATAGATATACAGAACATGTTCATTGCTGCTCATATTGATATATAATTAAGCTTGAAACTCTTGCATTTTCATAAAGGAGCATGAGCTGCCAAATATAGGGGAAATTTTCTTGGTTAGTTTTATCAAGAAGTACAAAATAAAAGCTTTCCATAGACACCAATCTTGGCAATGTATGTTTATATAATTTTATAAGTAAATATTCATCCCGGCTATTTGAATGTCATTGTTGGTTATTAGTACAGTTATCGTACACTTTTGCCGGTTTTTCAATGCTTAAATTTACATCAGTGTTTGCATTGACAAGAAATTTCACAGAAGTGAAGCTGGGCTCAGCCGACTTTTGTTATGATAGTTTAATTTCTCCCAAGACTCTGAAATAAATTTTTAGGGACCGGACATTCACCCGCTCGTCTGCATGTTTTTGTAGAGTGAAGGGATCAGTTATCGTACACACAACGTGAAAGCTGTTGTGACGTCATCTTTCGTGTTCGAAAATTCCCAGACACCGCTAAAGGCGACTATTCTTGCATCGCCTGACAAATGTAATTTCATCAAAAGTTCTATTAATATTATGAGGTTGAAATTTTGCAAGAAGATGCCTCAATGAGTAAACTGACTGTCATCGACGGGAAAACCCGATCGCTTGGGTTAAAGACGCATAAGTGTTGGGTGTACGATAATTGCTTCTGTACGATAACTGATCGGATACCCGTACCGATACTTTTCATTCAAACTTTCATCCATGATTATTTCAAGGTCTTTTAAATGGCCAACTTCTCTTGGCAGTCTGTATTTATGGCACAAGTCTGAATTTTGCCGGACTCATGCAACTTAAGCCCGCCGCAGACGAGAGCTATCGCCTTCGCCAAATTTCATTCGTGCCACTTGGCGTAAGCAGATAGCTCCCGTCTGCGGACAATTTTGCAAGAGATTTTGGTCATTCGTGGCTGAGAGCCGAATATCTAACGTGTTTGATAATTTTGTCCACGCGTAGACGTTTCCTCCTCGTCTGCGGTGAAGAAAGCAATTAGCTTTCACTTTCCTTCGAGTGCGCAAGCGTGCAGATGAGCAGTCAAAACATGACGTGGCCTACAGTCAAAAAGGCCGTTCTATGCGAAAACTTTACCATGGAGTTAGACGAGGAGTTAATTCTTTTGTTGTTGATGTTAAAACGACGTCGAAATCGACGACGTACTAAAAGAATGATTCGAAGAATGTGGAAAAAAACGTGGATATCTAGAAGAATTGGCCAAGGCACTTATTTAAATTTAATACAGGAAATAAGTACAGAAGATCCTGAACAGTTCCATCGTCTTGACAGAAAGTCGATACGCGTTTATTGCCGTCTTTAAATTCAGCTGACCGCACATCATGCAGGCAGGGGTAGTCAACCCACGGATCAACAAGTTTATCTTCTAAAATAGCGTTTGCTACCAGGTTGGTGGTTGTCGCCATTTTTACTGGCATGCATGTGATCATCTGCACGCTTGCGCACATGAAGGAAAGTGAAAGCTAGTTGCTTTCTTTACCGCAGACGAGAAGGAAACGTCCACGCGTGGCCAAAATTATCAAACACGATAGATATTCGGCGCTCAGTCAGGAATGACAAAAAACTCTTGCAAAATTGCCCGCAGACGGGAGCTATCTGCTTACGCCAAGTGGCACGAATGAAATTTGGCGAAGGTGATAGCTCTCGTCTGCGGCGGGCTTTAAGCTTCATACTATTTAGTAAATTAAAAATCAAAATTACTCTCAGAAGGCCATTGAAAAATTACTGGTGTTGGAATGAGGAAATTTCATTGTACATGTATGTGATCAAAACAATGCTTTATTGTACATTCTCGAGACTTGAAACACTAAAAAGCTTCTGATTGTATGTCAGGCCATAGAATTTGGCTGCAACAGTCGGTTCCGGTAGCCTGCTGTTACTGTTGCTCTAAATCTACGGAAACTGAAAACTGTTACCCATAATGAAAGCCAGTATATGGTATGGTGTATAACAAAACTAGCATTGGTACCGGTTGGTTCCCAGCATTTCAATATACAGAACCGATTCGATGTTTCTTACTGACACCCAAATTATATGTCGTTGTACGTCTTTGGAAAAATTGTCAATGATTTTACCATTTTTGGCAGCAAAAACTGAATTTTGGCAGCTTATGTCATTTAATGGCAATCAATTAGTACTAGCCGGTTGGTTCCCAGCATTTCAATATATGACTGACAGCGAAATTATATGGCCTGGTACGTCTTAACAGCCGATAATTTTGTTTTAACGACAAAATATCTGAATTTTGGCATTCAATGGCAATCAGTCCGTACTGCTCTGTAGAGGATAGTTTAGTCTAAGATGAAATAAAACTGTGTTAAGTAGTTTGTGTATTTTAGCAGCATCTGTGTTATTTTTGTAACCTACGTGAAACTTGGGTACTAATTGGTACACCAAGTTCAATTCGGTGGAATGCATGGCTTAAATCTGCAGGTACTGTCTATGAAGTTAAAAGTCTTTCTCTTGGAATGTTAACTTTACACTAACTGTTTTGGCGCCTGAGGTCAAGACAACCCCCAGAGAAAGGAATTTGTAGAATTTTGATCCCTGCAACAAACATAAATGCTTTCAGTATTACTTACTAACAGTGAACAGTTTATCTAAAATACATCAAACTTTATTTAAAAAAACAATACCTACTAGTACTAGGTTCTGGATAATATTTCTCATTTTTCTATGTTAAGCTTTGAATTATAATATTTAGTGTTTACAGTGAAGTGAAATTATGATGCTGAGCTGCTCATTGTTAATCTGCAAAAGCTAAGCTACTAGATGTAGATTGCTATTTTTTAAGATTTCTGTTATTTCATATTTTGAATTGTGCCAATAGTGAGTTTAAGTAAAAGCTAAACTGTAATTCAAAGAGAAATATTATTTTTAAAGCAAAAATTGTTTGTTTACCAGCTTATTAAAATAAAGTTATTCACATACATGTTCATATTATTTACAGCAACTCAACGTCATAACTACTTTTTAAAAAAGTATAAGAAAATAGTCTAGAGCTTTCTCCAAACCAGGGGGATATTGCTGGCTCACTGAGTAGAGCATTGAATGCTCACGATGACACTAACCGTCCATCAAAGGGTCTTATACTGGTATCTCATTCTGTCAAGAAAAAAGGCGCTTATGAGTTTGTCTGATTGTCCTTTTTTAAATGGTTCCCAGGTACCTTTGGGGGTCTCCTGTTAATTTCATGGCTAAGAGCAACTTCGCTATTGGTCTTGTGGCAACACGCTTGACTGCACACCAAAACTTTATTCAGTGTTGAAATGATTGAGTTTCTTGCCATTTTTCCCCCCCCTCCTAATATTTTGAGGATGTCATTTGATTAAGCGATGACTTAAGACTAGAATAACTTTTGATACATCCCATCTTCAGTATTACACAACTGGATAGTAATTTTTTATTATTCTGTTTTCTTACGTAAATTTTGGTAGCCAAAAGATTAAGTTGAACAGAGAACTAAATCATTCATGTTAAAACGGAAATAATGTCTTTTGGTCATGTGATTTGTTTGTATAGTACTGAAATAAAAGACAAAATGTGATAAATTGAGTCGAAAAAACTAAATTCTGATAATAGTAAATGGCAACGGTTGAACCTGGATCTGAAAGACTAGACATATAAATATAAACATCATTTTATTTCACACAGAAGCTAGATTCAGTAACTCAGCCTCTGCTTCTCATAGCTGTAAATATACCCCCCCCCCCCCCCCTCTCAATAGTAACCCAGGCTTCTATGTAGTATGTGTTAGTAATAAAGAAGAAGTAACTGATATCCAGATTATTTTTCACTGCCAATGTGAAATGGGATACTCACTGTTTAAAACCTACTCTAAATTTTCTAACCACAGTCTGTCAATATTTTTTCCCTAGGCTCATTTCAACCCCAGCAGCTTGCATAAGATTTAAATTGGTGTTATGCAGCTCACATACATGTTTTTTCGCTCTTTTCCCCTAGAGAGTTTCACGCCACAGATGTTGTATATTTCACAGCTGGACAACACTTTTCTTTAACATTTACCGCTGTTTCTAAAACTCGCCAGCAAATTCATTTCATTTTAGGATTACATTTGGATAAATTTAACCAAAAAAAGTTGTATTCCTTGATTAAAGCTGAAGTGGTTTTCACCAAAACTTTTTACATCAAATTTTTCTATTAAGCCTGTGTTGAAAGTAGATGTAATCCGCTCTGAAATTAAAGAATTATGTATTTTTCTAAAGTGTTCCCTATGGGGTTTATCATGGCCTTTGGATGAGTCGGCCTTTTTCTTGGAAACGTCTGAATATTATTAGCTACACAGTCTGTGTGTGACCCAATTGACCGATTGCTTGATGACGTCACTTGGAAATTACACACAAAGCATTTCGGGAGATTGAGGGATCTTCACATAATTTTACAAAATGGCGGAATTTCCCTATGGGGTTTATTATGACACTTGGTAGACATTTTTCTTGGAAACATCTGAGAATCAACTCTGTATATAGATGTTGTTAAGGTCACTCAGATGTAAAAAAAAAAATAATAAAAATTCAACAACGCTCATGAGGCCTTGTTTTACCCTCTGCCCTTTTCACAATTTAAAACCCATCCCACGTGCAACACAATGGCCTGATTGTTGGTGGGATATATGTCATTATGTTATCACAGCACCTGAGCTCTTATGCACATTCTAGGAAATATCACAAAACAGCAGAAATGTTATTCATGTGGGAGAAGGTTCAAGGTTAATTCTAATAGCTATAGATGAGTTCTAGAATTATGCTATAGCATTTCTCTGAAAAATCATTGCTTCTCACAATGCAAAATTTAATATTTTGCAATTTTTGCTTTAGTCTTTTAATTGAAAATCTTATCAACTGGCTATCTATTACCATAGAATAGAAAAATTATTGAAGGTCATTGACTTTCACAATGAAAAACATTGCATGTGACTCTGTCTCAAGAAGCTATAATCACAAGCACTTTTTAGGAACAAAATATAAACAAAACAATTTATTAAAACATAATAGACATGTACCGGTACCGTAGTATAGATAGGATTTGTGTATATGAATTAAAATTGTTAATAGAACATAAATATTATGTACAATTGTGTATAACTTTTCTTAAAGATATTTAAATTTGTATAACTTCTTTGAGTTAAATGCTAAATTTCAAATCACCGGATCTCTCAGAGAAAACTTGAAGGCCTATAAACATTGTAATTGAAATCATGTCAGTTTTGAAAATCAAACACCTAAATAATTATTCAGAATTTTCCACTTGGACCCCCCTGCACTGAACCTAGCAAAATTGCATTATACATATATGATGATTTTTCATGTTTAATTGAATTTAATTTGACCTAAATTAATATATGCCCACTGGGGTCTAGCTCCAGTGTCTTCCATGTTAAGTACTCTGATAGCCTGATGACACAGATTGGTCACATGGTCAGCTTTATTGGAACGTACTAAAAGTGGAATTAATTCACATTGAACGAACCTGCTATGGAAATCAGAGCAATGTTTGCCCCGGGCATGATTTGCTCATATTTTAGCAGAAAGAATGTTCCGTAAACTGTTTACTATGTTTGCATTTTCTTTGAGCAAACAATTTCCTCCTTTTGATCCTGTTTATACATGTAGCTTGGTTTTTCCCCCAATTAAAATTCACATTGCTAATTGTGACATGCCCTTTTAAAGTAAAGTCTTTAGCCAAATACATAGATTTCAAGTTTTGTGTTTTTTGTGTCTAGCTGGCCATATGATTTCAGTGTCAGTCGGAAGCATTGAATCGGTTCCGTATATTGAAATGCTGGGAACCAACCGGTACCAATTCTAGTTTCGTTATCCAGCATACCAAATACTGGCTTTCATGATGGGTGACAGATTTTTATTTCCATAGTTTTTTGTTAACAGGCTACCGGAACCGATCGACACCGTCAAATCCTATGGTCTGGTTTAGTTTCCTGAAAAGAACTGTAATTGATCATTCTCAGAGATCAAGTGCGTTAATGTCACAGAGACTTCTAAGCCGAACTGTCTGACTGGGTTTTCACTCGAACGACCTATGTGGGATGGTTGTCAGTTACCAGCGGAAGGTCGTGGGTTTCTCCGGGCACAGAGCCCGGTTACCTCCCACAATAAAACTGGCAACGCCGCCATATAAGTGAAATAATCTTGAGCGCGGCGTAAAAAACCAAACAATCAATCAATCTAAGCCGAACTGGAAGCCTGTACACTAAAAACTGGAAACTTGTGGGTTGATTCAATCTTTCTCGTTACGACCGATAGGGCTTAGGTGTGTAGCCTTTAGATCCTACACCTTTAGTTACTACCTATCTTCACATTTCCATGGTTATTTTAGTCAAAACAGATTTTCCCTGTATGTATGTGTTTTAGTGTTCGTACATATACTAAGCTCTGCAATAGCTGGGTTTGCATTTCCCGTTATGACGGATAAGGCTTTGATGTGTAGCTGATAGATCCTACACCTTTAGTTACTACCTATCTTCACATTTCCATGGTTAACTTAGTCAAAACAGATTTTCCCTGTATGTATGTGTTTTAGTGTTCATAAATATACTAAGCTCTGCAATAGCTGGGTTGACATTTCCAACATACATTGGGATATATTCTCTAAGCTTGGGATAACTGGTTTTTCCTTTAACTCCTCAGATGGCAGTATTTGAAGATTTATCATAGTGAAGTGTTTCTCGACTTGACCCGAAAAACTACTAGCTGGTCGTCTAACAGGTGGCCATTAAACATCAACATTAGCTGTGTGACATAGTTTATTACAAATACAGCATATATAAATATATATAAAGTAAAAGATATATACAGCGGTCTACAACCTGTTCATCGTTTGTAGTATGCACTTCTGTGACACCGCCAACCTTCACCCCACTTCTTGTCAGAAATAATTTAATTCCACCTTTTATTTCACAGTGTGCTCTCTATTTCTGCTGAAACTGGTTTGGCGATCCAGTTTTATCACAAAGATGAAATTTTGACAGTCAGTGTACTCACTATTTGCTATTGCATTTAATTATGTTGGTGCTCACTACAAGTTAGGGTTAGCCCATACACATGTATATTATTTTGGGGTCCATCGAATCCCCATCAAATATAAAGCAAGCTTAGGTGTGATAATTTTGGGGGCCCTTAAACGCTCATCAAAACGCTCATCAAATAAAAAGGATTGTCTCATAAATAAGGTAGGGGGTCCAAATAAAAATTAACGGCATTATCATTCTTGGCATTTTGCTTCCATCCTAGAGAAAAAATGGGGGCCCAAGAAGCGAGTTTTAACTAGGGGTCCGGTATATTGCCAGTGTCACTATATCATATTTTGATTGATTGATGTTTTGCGCCGTACTCAAGATTATTTCACTTATATGGTGGTATTGCCAATGCAAGGTTTATTAGGGGAAGAAACTGGGCTCATTGCCCGGAGGAAACCACAGACCTTCCGCGAGTACCCATATTTTGAAGTTAAGGTGCAGTGGCTATAAGTAATAAAGTCTCTGTTCAGAAAATGGGATAGTTTTCAAATACTAAAATATAATTTTATTTTTTTTGACACAATGAAAAAAAATGACATACATGTGCTTTCAATTAAAGATATATGGTTACATATGTGTATTAATTTAAGCATTTTTAAGCAGTTTTAGTAAGTGTATATAACTAAGCCCGAAGGAATGGGTCTATTTCATCCTTAAGTAGGACTGTATGGTTTAAAAGCGGCATCCACTGCCAAATAAAGAATTAAATTTCATTGGAACAGAATAAGCTAATTCATTGTCATTTTAGTACAAAAATACAAGTACAAAATAAGAGCTTTCCGTTGATGTTAATCCTGTTTATGGTTGTTTTGATAGCAACAAAACACCCATAATATTACCTATACATCACAGCTATTTGAATTTAGCAGTTATTAGCACACACATTAGATTCACACAGATTACTGGCTTTTATATCAATATTTTTTATTTCAACTTCAATCCTTTAGTTTTTCAAAGTGCTATAAAAGCTCAACTTCCGTTGATCGGAATTTATGGAAAAAAAAGTCTGAATTGTGGCAGCTTATGCCACTTGACGTTATTGTAATTTGTTTGTTTTTGATTCAATTTCTCATCCCAACGGCTGTCTCAGCATTAACACATATTCATATGATTGGCCTTGTCTGTCTTCTACCTAGGTTTTTCTGGGGGAACCAAAATTTTCACTTTATTTTCCTATGATCCTCTAGGGTTCAATCTCCGTCTATCAATATTCTTGCCATAGCTGAAGATGCGTAAGCATTGTCAATGTATTACAAGGCCAAGCTACTGTCGGTCGTCAACCTAATAAAATATCATGTGTTTTGGTTTATTACAACAACTTATGATTGGTATAAAGGTTTAAATGATGTACCTCTTTTTAACACAATGGAGACTGGTCTCCATGGTTATTTTAGACAAGAAGATTTTTCCTGTGCCCGTGTGTTTAAGTGTTCATAAATATTCATATGATTTGATTACTATTGTCATTAAAAATCTTAAAATCTTTCCTACATAAATATATTTTGTATTTGTGTATATGTGTTGCATGAAAATTTGCGTATACACTGTATGTGTTGCATAAAAAAGCATTTCAACTGTAGTTTGTCAAAAAAAAAACTAAATTATTTTGCTTTATGCTCGATTTTTTTTTCTGTTTAAAAAGAATGAAACAAACAATGATGTTACTTCAAGTTTGTAATGGCCTGTTTATGTTTTGTTTTTATGCCCATAACTATTTTCAAAGTATGACATTTCACACATAATGTCATATATGTAAAAGTATATCTTTTGAAAATGTTAGTAGTAAGTTAAGGTATTAGATAAAAAAAAAGTTGTCTAGACTTGCAGTTAGATCACATCAAGCCGTAACCTCTTTTGGCTGGCTGGAAGAAACCCCTGTGATTCCGTGTCAAATGGCCGCTTGTGTAATCTAGTGAAATAATATAGGGAAGATGATGTATGGAGATCAGCTGTTAGGACGTGTAAATAGTTAGGGAGCCTGGAGGTGTTTGCTTGAGTGGCATTGAGACTACTACCAAGCAGCCAGTCTGGGGACATGCTCACATACAACATTGCTTCACTAATATATCACTTTGCCCGATCAACCAAACACTAAGCTGAGAATGTTATGGGTTAACTTGCCATTTATTCTGCCGGCCTGCTTTGCCCTCGCTTCACGTCAAGCATACATCGTTATCTTCGTCTAGAATTAACCTGTTAATGGCTTTTTATAAAAGTACATCTGACATGTCCACCATTGATTACCTTGTTCATTAGTTCAAAGGTTTACCTTTGATTGACCAACATAGAATTTCTGCCAGGTACCTGTCAGTGGAAAGCTTTGGGTTTATCTTATTTTTTCTAAGGAAATAAAATTTTAATAATTGTGAAAAACTGGGCAATTAACATCTATCATTTTTTTAGGGGCATGGGATGTCAAGATTTTTTTTGTATTAAAAAGATATCGTCATATTTTTAAATATTTAAAGTTTGTAAGACTGTTTTTGAGTTCACAGTATTTTTATGCTCCATTGCATATAGCCCACTGCCTCGTCTACTGATCCGTCCACCTGGATTCCTGTCTGGCCATATCTTGGTTAATATTTTGAGGATCATTGGTTTCAAACTTGTTCGCTGCCATATAAGCAAAATAACTCCACAATCAATCAAACCAAGCCAAACTACCAATTAGTTGTGCAATGTCACTCGGTGAAGTTTTTTTTTTTAGAGTATGTCCATTTTTTACTGCAAATTGTCCAATTCTGTCGATATCTTTTATCCGGGCTGTTTGGCTATCTGCTTTAATATTTTGTTTATTGGTTCGAAACTTAGCCGCTATATATTCAATACCAGTTGTGCAGTGTCAGTGTTTTTTGCTCTGTGATATTGATATTTTGAGAGTTATTGCCCTTTGTTTTTTAGGCTATATCTTGGATAATATTTTAGGATACTTAGCTGAAACTTAGCTGGTATATACTCACTACCAAGTAATTGTTCAATGTAACTTTTTTTCCTTTTAAAATTTTGCCCATATTTTATCTGGACGATTTCTCGGTTAATATTTTGTGAACTATTATTACTTTAAAACCTGTCGAGATTGATGCACACCCACTTCTAGGCATCTCCGCCATGCCATTTTTCATATTGATATATGATTTTCATATTGCCCTTTTTTTCCGTCTTTCTACAAATTTGCTTTTGCAATTGAATAGATAGGGAATAGGGGAGCATCCATCAGTTTTACTGTTATTTTTCTTGTTTTTCCTAGAGTCTTTTCTTTAGTTTGTACAACATGAGGATGCTTTGTTTAGCTGTTTTGTTTTGGGCAACTTTGCAATGCAAACATTACAATATACACATGTACATATCATCGCAGATTCACTTCAGCTTAGGTACATGTAGAGGGGCCACAGTGTGTCAATTTGTCACAGGCCTTCCATCGATGGGTCGTGAGTTCAGATTCTATGTTGAAGAGTTGCCAGGTATTTACCAAAGATCAGGGCTTTCCTCACAGCAAATAACCTGGTTTCGTTCCCCACTAAACCGGGCAAAGACGGCATGTAAATGAAATAATGCTATGTAAAACACGAATCTATCTCACTGCTGTTATGTATTATATTCTGGTTAAATTGAACCATACAACTATATTAATCATATATATATATGTTAAGCAGCATACTGTAATGTAAATCTTATTTCATTATTTCAATCTTTTTCTTCACAGGGTGATTCTTTAAAGTACTTCCTGGATTCTTTAGATCGCATAGGACAAAGGGTAAGTCTATTTTCTATTTTAGGGGGGGGGGGGGGGGGGGGTTCAACCAGTCTCAATATTATTACAATTACCTGTACAGACAGTCCATTATAAAATTGAGCTATCCTGGCTGCGTGTGACTGACTGTACAGCCAATAACTTTAAAAAATACATGACCACATGTACCTTTCAACAGAAATGTCTCACCTTGTACATGTTTATTTCAATGAATATTTCTGTATTGCAACTGTTAGGCTCAGGGCTTTAGCTATCCAACAATAATAATTCTAATGAGAAAGATACTTCTCAAAAGAGACGTCTATATTGATGATAATATATCAGCTTATCTATTTCAAGGAATACCATTTCTTAATTGTAATGTTGCTGAGACTGATAATTTTCAAAAGAGATGTTTGTATTGATGATAATATATCAGCTTATATATTTCAAGGAATACCATTTCTTAATTGTAATGTTGCTGAGACTGATAATTTTCAAAAGAGGTCTACATTGATCATGATCTCAAGCTTGCAAGTATAATTTCTTGATTTCATGCACTTTTCACTACGTTTTGTATATTTTCTAACCCTATTATGACATTTTTTTTCATTCCAGGGGTATATACCTACAAAGCTGGACGCTCTTCATGCTAGAAAAGCCACGAAAGGTATTATTGAACACAAGTTTGACATTCGCGGAATACCATTTCTCTTTGTGGATGTTGGAGGTCAGAGGTCACAGCGTCAGAAATGGTTTCAGTGTTTCGAGGAGGTGACATCAATTTTATTTCTCGTGTCATCTAGTGAGTTTGATCAAGTTTTACTTGAGGATCGTAAAACAAACAGACTGGTAGAATCTTGTAACGTCTTTGAGACGATTGTAAACAATAAGTCCTTCACTAAAGTGTCTATTATTCTCTTCCTTAACAAAACTGACTTACTCGAAGAGAAAGTGAAACATGTGGACATTAGCGATTACTTTCCCGACTTTGAAGGCGACCCACATAAAATAGAGAATGTGCAAACGTTCATTTTAAATATGTTTGACGGTAGGCGACATGAACAGCACAAACCTCTCTTTCACCATTTCACGACGGCAATTGATACGGAAAACATCAAGTTTGTGTTTCAAGCGGTGAAAGACACTATTCTTCAAGACAATTTAAAATCTCTAATGTTGCAGTGACATTATTCTTATATGTGGATCTTGCTGACGATTTTCTCTTTTTTTTTGTTTTAATTCTAAGTGTGATTTCACATGTTAGTTTCCCGTGCATACATGTGACGTTTGTCAAATGCTACTCATGTGTGCATTCTACACATCTATGAAACTGTATTTTATATCCAAGATTGCATATAGCCCTCAAAACAGTCTTCGTTGATTTTGTGTGTGTACAGAATTTTTATAATGGTTCATGTGTTAATTCTGAAAACAAAGATCAGTCCCATATCACATGAAGTCGAGTACCTGGCAAAAATCACGAAAAAAACTTGAATTACTTTGGCAGCAATCTATCAATTGTCTCTGAGGAAACTCAGAAAAGGGAATTAAGTATTGAAAATATATATCACATATATGATATATATATATAACACATATATGGGTCACAGCTCAGAAAATATATATTTTCAACAGATAGAAAAAATTTCAACTCAAGGCCATGGTATTACTTTGAGTCATGTAAAAGAAATGCTAATCTATTTGTCTTGGTTGTTAATGAATTAGATTTATCCTTTTGTCTTAGTTATTCATTCTAATTTTCTATTTTTTTAAATCTGTTTTGTATTTTTTTGTTTGTAAAAATCAGTTTTTAAATTGTGTGTTCAATTGATTGTCAGTAGGACGATTAAAATGCATTTCATATGACATTGCTACAAGAACTGCACCTTTGGGGCTGTTACTCAGTAGCAGGTACCGGTCATTCCAATAATCCCCTTTTGAAATCGGCCGATGTCCGAGCAGATCAGGTGGGACCAGGGTTTAGGGGTATTACTGATCGCCTTTGGTTAGGGCTTTTAGGGTTTGTTTTTTTAGCCTGTAGTTTTATCTGTGATTCCCAGCATACAATCTGATTTTTACCCGCATGAGATATATCAAGATATGTACAAAGCCATTAGATACAAAAAATAGTATTATTTTCAGCACAAAAATAGGATGTCAGAGATTGGAAAATGGAAATGATTCTATAACAAATCAAAGAAAAAAAGGACAACACGACGGGCGATCACAATAAATGCTAATGTTAAATGAACAACTAGTGAGAAAGTTATACCCCTAAAATCTGATCTCGCATGATTAAAGCTTAACTCCACATCAGAGGGCTGTTTCTCAACACGGACGTAACTTTGCGCCTTGTTGCAACGTAATGTTGAAGGTATGTGTTGTCATGGCAGTTAAGCCTTGCATTGGACTTGCATCGCGCGTAAATGTCTTGAGAAATAGCCCCCAGATCATGCTTATTGGATAGGATCAATATGGATGGGCTGTTGTCAGCATTTTTAATATGGGGGAGACCCTCAAGGAAAACAGAATTGTTTCATAAAGGTCAATTTCTGTATCTAAATTGAATTTCTTTTTAACCCCCTGCTATTAAACATAGAAAGGACACAGACATTTTTAATGTTCAAAAATTGCTTGTTTGTATAACTCCCTATCTGCTTTCTCCACAATAAACCTCGCAGTTAGCTTTATGTAATTTCCCTGTGTTGAATACAATACTTAATCAAAGTAGCATGAGCTGCCGAAATTCACATTTTTTTTATAATTTCTAATCGTCGCGACAGTAAGAGGCTTTGAAGGCCATCGAAAAACTAAATGATTGACGTTGGAATGAGGGAAATCCATACAGTAAGTGGCTTGTACCAACCGGAATAGTAAACAAAATTTAAATAACCGGGACGACCATTCATTCATTCTAAGCCAAAGTTAGTTCAAAACAATACTTTATCGCACATTCCCGAGACTAGAAGCACTAAAAAGCTTCTGAATTATACGTCTTGAGAAAAATAGGCGATAATTTCAACATTTTCTTTCAACGTCAAAATATCCACATTTTGGCAGCTCATGCCACTTTAAAGAGTTACGAACTCATCATGTTAGTTAGTTTAAAAAATCTATTAAACGAAGTGATGAAAAAGGATAATAATTATTAAAACATAAATATCTCTGTAATTATCCAATAAAACAACTGTCCGCACTAAAGCATGTAAATGGTATGGTAAGGCGATTTTCCCCGTGCCCGTGTGTTTTAGTGCTCATAAATATGTTAAAGCCAAATAAATTAATTTTCAATTGTTATCGACAAGGCATGGATAGATAACATGGTGCTCATTGACTTTGGTAATCGGGCAACTGTGTTTCTGGACGTGTAACAATTATGAAATTTGTTTGCTAGAAAATCTTCAAATAAACTTGAAATGTTACAACCATTTCATGATTTGCTGGATAAAACTGACAATTAAGAATTATTTATGCAGATCATTTATGGTAATTTCATTTATATTTTTTTATCTTTTATGCATTTTTTGTACGATTAATTTAATTCTTTTGTTTTCTGAATTTTTTTTCGCTCAAATACTTATATTCTTCTCCCCCCATGGCCGACACGGACATGGAAGTATATATTCATATGAGCTAAAATCTCAACTTTTGATCGGACAAAAACTTCTACATGTATAATGTAACTCCACGGCAAAGAAGGGAAAAAAGTCAATCTTTTCTAAAAAAGCATATTCTATAACCGCCTATTAATACATGTGTGTAACATAATATCATTTGTGTCACTTTTATCATTAAATGTCCTTGAATTGGTTTGTATATTTTGCAGAAATCCAGCCATTTTGTTGTTTCTAAATATCCCACTCCGACCAACATATTTTATGTGATCCGTTTGTTTTATTTACCGGTACTTTCCTCATCTTTTACCAACTGTAATTAGCTGTTTTTAATTTCCAATACAATTTCTCCACAATTGTAAAAAATTTATTTTTTTTCCCTACATGTATGGAACTTTTGTTACAATGGCTTTTTTCTTCATTTTTTTTTCACTTTTTTCTTCATTAAAACGCATTTTCAATCCAGCTGCTACCAATGTTACCCATATTGCCTGAAATGTCCTAACCAAAGGGCTACCAGTTCTTTCAATAGGGATTAGGTGAAAATAATCTTGTTAGGGCAACATGTATAACTAAGGCCAAGCTCCCGTCAATCGTCAACCTAGTGAAATAGATGTATCATGGGTTTAGTGTATTACAAAACCTTATGATGGGGTGTAAAGGTCTAAATGAGTGTACCTTTTTTTTAAGACAATTAGAAACTTGTCTCCATGGTTATTTTAGACAAGAAGATTCTCCCTGTGCCCGTGTGTTTTAGTGTTCTTAAATATAACTGAGGAGTTCTTCTAAGAGTATAGCCCCACCCCCCTCCCCCCCCCCCTAAATAACACTGCTAATGCAGCTGTTTTTAAGTGAAAAAAATTTAAGGTGGTTTAAGCTGCCAAAATGTTGATTTTTTCCTGTTAGATGTCAATTTAAACTGGCATGAGGTGCCAAATTAACAGCAAATTTCGTTGAAACAGAATTTGCTAAATGTGTAACATATTTTATCAAAAAGTACAAGCACATTTTTTACCACATTTTGTCTATAGAAATCAAATGTAATTGGGATAAATTTCTTACCTTTAAAATATATAGGCTTATTTTTTCAGTCTTCTCATGCATGTATGCAGTCGACAGAGTGATAGTCTCTCAGTCTGACACAGGCCTTCCATCAATGAGGTGCGGGTTTGAATCACGCTTAGTCAAAAAAAAGATTGACAAACTTCTTAGTGGATTTTTCATTGATCGTCATATGTGGAATAGTTGCAAGGCACTGGTTGAAGGTTGGGGTTTCCTCCGGGCAAAGAGCCCTGATTTCTTCCCCCCGTTAAACCTGGCAACGGCATTAAAGATGAATGAAATAAATTATCATACATATATGTGCCAGTCTCAATCTTCTTCCGATGCAAATTTGTTTTCCAGTCCAGGGGGCCGTTTCACGAATCCGTCGCAAAGTGCGATCAATCGCAAATGCCATGACTCCGTATATCTTCACTATGGTATCCATTGGCAACCACGCTTTGTTTGCGATGCGACTGCTTTGTGAAACGAGCCCCTGTTATCCTTTCAAATATCACTAATCTCAGTCTGGTTAGAATGCATTTATATTAATTTACCAAAGTGAATTGTGTACTTTCTTATTTTCTGATCCGATAGTTATCTTGTTCGCCAGTCAGCACAAATCAAATGAACTTAACTTCCGTAGGTACATATTTTAACTCTTTGATTTAGTTTACATATAGATTTGTGATGCATGTATATTCTTTAATTATGGCCTTGAAATTTTTAACCTAATTCGATCAATCCAAATAATGAATTACATTATGTAAGACTATTCAAGATGTTGTCTTCATCTGTTTTTGCACCCATGTGTATGGAAAATATTACATTCTAATTTCACTTTCCTGTTTTCTTTCTGTTCTTGTCAGATAAAAAAAACCTGGGCATAGTTTCACAAAGTGATCTTAGCTGAAGGTGATCTTATTTACCAATGGCAACGTATACCTTTAGCATTGGTTGCCATGGTAGTTAAGATCACACTTAGCTAAGATCGCTTTGTGAAACTAGGCCCTGATTGTTATGGCTAAGAAACCCCTGTCAATTAAAAACCCATTAAATTTAGAAATTTTGACAGGTTTACGATTGGGTCATTGTTAGATCAATTGACCCCTATGTCAGTGACACGTGGTCATGCCAAATGGTTAAAAAAGTTGAACAAATTTGAAGAAACTGGTCTGTGATGTCATGGCATTTGTAAGATCACAAACCCACCACCCCTAGGTTTGTCCTGTCTTTATGTATGTGGCCATAGTAGAGAGGTCAATTTATAAATGTGGGATAGCTACTAGTTTCAATGAATGTTTGTGGGTTTCCTCTGAGCTTAGAGCCATTTTTTCTCCCCCATTTACCCTTTTGAAAGTCGTCTTATAAGGGTAAAATAGTATGGAGTGTGGCATAAAATACCTACGATAATCCCAGAGTTATTCAAGGACTAAAACAGCACATTTACATGTAAAGGACCGCTCACACGGTGCGATTTGTCGTACCGACTTGTAGCATGCGATAAAAATGGATGTATTTGATTGGTTGCATATCGTATCAACCAATTAAAAGCATTCATTTTAATCGCATGCTACAAGTCGGTACGACAAATCGCACAGTGTGAGCGGGCCTTAAGATGGCCTACTCCAGCATATGGATACGAATTCCATTGTTTCACAAAGCACAGAGGGGTAATATGGCTAATATCCATTGAGACATGTAATGGTGCTCTTTTAGTACTTGAATTAACAAAGAATCAAACAACTTCACTGTAACAGTCAGTCAGTTACCAAGCCCTCGTGGGCAAGTTAATGTCGAGTTCATGGCTTTTATTTTTATAACTTTGTTATATTTTTTTAAGTTTTTAACCTAGATCTATGTGAAGATTTGATTCGACACGCAGGTTTTCCTTTAAAAATGAAGACCTGCATAAGATTTCTCATGCTTGCTTATTCTTGACTTGGCCCCAAGAGTTTCTCAACTTTTAATTTGATTGCTTGAAATCTGACTAAAGTCATGGTGTTCATTTAAAAGAACTTCTTTTCAATGAACACCCTCCCTGACTTAAGTCAAATTGGAGTGTCTGGGCCGTTTCACAAAGCCATGGCAAAGTGCGATCAATACGAGTTGCCATGATGTTCTATCTCTTCACTATGGTATCCATAGGCAACTAGGCTTCGTTTGCGATGTGACTGCGTTGTGAAACGAGCCCCAGACAGTAGACTAAATCGGACCTCTGCTCAACCTTCTGTTCTTCTATGATGTACACTCTTAAGTGGGTTCATCGCGCTACCACCCTACTGGGCAATGCTGCTAGGTACCCACTCAAAGTGAAATAATATTGAGCTCGGAGTGAAACATCAACCAATCAATCAAGCTACATCTTTGTACAAAATTGTATCCTTGCCATTGTCATTTTATGAAATCAAATTGATTAATTGGAGATTTTTCTTTGGCGTTGTTTTCTTTTCACTGAGATGAATAAAAAACTTTTGACCTATGTGTCACGGGTTCAAATACAAATGTGCCCAAAAACGATCGCAATGTTAAATTTCACAATGTCTCCTTGTACTATAACCTCTTGGATGTCACCATGTTTATAAGTGTCACTGAAATAATGTGTTGTGTAAAACACCATACTATCTTCTTTGCAGCAGCCTCGGTGGCAGTCATAACCTCTCAGTTCGAGACACAAGGTTCAAATCCCACTCAGTCCAAAGAAAAAATTCGGAATAGATTTTTCACTCTATTCGTCCTATGTGGAAGAGTAACCAGTTACTCCGCTAGAGGTCGAGGTTTCTCTGCGAGCAAAGAGCGTGGTTTCCTCTAGCACTAAGCCTGGCAATGCCACTATGTTAGTGAAATTATGTTGAGAGAGGTGTAAAATATCAATCAATCAATGGTCAATCAATCAATTCCACTTATGAAAAACAGATGAACCATTTTAGAAAATGTTATATTTCTTGGTGTTTTGGCATCCCACTTTGTTTGATGGCATAGGAACCAGTCTCAACCATCCCACTTTGTTTGATGGCATAGGAACCAGTCTCAACCACCCCACTTTGTTTGATGGCATGGGAACCAGTCTCAACCACCCCACTCTGTTTGATGGCATAGGAACCAGTCTCAACCATCCAACTGTGTTTGATGGCATAGGAACCAGTCTCAACCATCCCACTTTGTTTGATGGCATAGGAACCAGTCTCAACCATCCAACTGTGTTTGATGGCATAGGAACCAGTCTCAACCATCCAACTGTGTTTGATGGCATAGGAACCAGTCTCAACCATCCCATTTTGATTGATGGCATAGGAACCAGTCTCAACCATCCCACTTTGTTTGATGGCATAGAAACCAGTATCAACCACCCCACTTTGATTGATGGCATAGGAACCAGTCTCAACCATCCCATTTTGATTGATGGCATAGGAACCAGTATCAACCACCCCACTTTGATTGATGGCATAGGAACCAGTCTCAACCATCCCATTTTGATTGATGGCATAGGAACCAGTCTCAACCATCCCACTTTGTTTGATGGCATAGAAACCAGTCTCAACCATCCCACTTTGTTTGATGGCATAGGAACCGTCTCAACCATCCCACTTTGTTTGATGGCATAGGAATCAGTATCAACCATCCCACTTTGTTTGATGGCAAAGGAATCAGTATCAACCATCCCACTTTGTTTGATGGCATAGGAACCGTCTCAACCATCCCACTTTGTTTGATGGCATAGAAACCAGTCTCAACCATCCCACTTTGTTTGATGGCATAGGAACCGTCTCAACCATCCCACTTTGTTTGATGGCATAGAAACCAGTCTCAACCATCCCACTTTGTTTGATGGCATAGGAATCAGTATCAACCATCCCACTTTGTTTGATGGCATAGGAATCAGTATCAACCATCCCACTTTGTTTGATGGCATAGGAATCAGTCTTCACAATCCCACTTTGTTTGATGGCATAGGAACCCGTCTCAACCATCCCAGTTTGTTTGATGGCATAGGAACCAGTCTCAACCATCCCAGTTTGATTGATGGCATAGAAACCAGTCTCAACCATCCCACTTTGTTTGATGGCATAGGAACCCGTCTCAACCATCCCAGTTTGATTGATGGCATAGACACCAGTCTCAACCATCCCAGTTTGATTGATGGCATAGGAACCAGTCTCAACCATCCCACTTTGTTTGATGGCATAGAAACCAGTCTCAACCATCCCACTTTGTTTGATGGCATAGGAATCAGTATCAACCATCCCACTTTGTTTGATGGCATAGGAATCAGTATCAACCATCCCACTTTGTTTGATGGCATAGGAATCAGTCTTCACAATCCCACTTTGTTTGATGGCATAGGAACCAGTCTCAACCATCCCGGTTTGATTGATGGCATAGGAACCAGTCTCAACCATCCCAGTTGGATTGATGGCATAGAAACCAGTCTCAACCATCCCACTTTGTTTGATGGCATAGGAACCGTCTCAACCATCCCACTTTGTTTGATGGCATAGAAACCAGTCTCAACCATCCCACTTTGTTTGATGGCATAGGAACCAGTCTCAACCATCCCACTTTGTTTGATGACATAGGAACCAGTCTCAACCATCCCACTTTGTTTGATGGCATAGAAACCAGTCTCAACCACCCCACTTTGTTTGATGGCATAGGAACCAGTCTCAATCATCCCACTTTGTTTGATGGCATAGGAACCGTCTCAACCATCCCACTTTGTTTGATGTCATAGGAACCAGTCTCAACCATCCCACTTTGTTTGATGGCATAGGAACCGTCTCAACCATCCCACTTTGTTTGATGGCATAGAAACCAGTCTCAACCATCCCACTTTGTTTGATGGCATAGGAACCGTCTCAACCATCCCAGTTTGTTTGATGTCATAGGACCAGTCTCAACCATCCCACTTTGTTTGATGGCATAGAAACCAGTCTCAACCATCCCACTTTGTTTGATGGCATAGAAACCAGTCTCAACCATCCCACTTTGTTTGATGGCATAGAAACCAGTCTCAACCATCACACTTTATTTGATGGCATAGGAACCAATCTCAGACCATTTTGATTCAACCAATCCACGTGTTTGATGACATGTGAACCAGTCTCAACCATCCCAGTTTGTTTGATGGCATAGAAACCAGTCTCAACCATCCCACTTTATTTGATATCATAGGAACCAGGCTCAACCATCCCAGTTTGTTTGATGTCATAGGAACCAATCTCAACTCAGCCACTTAGTTTGATGACCAAGCAACCCACTTTGCTTGATAATCTAGAAAACCACCAACCTACTGAGTCGTAAGTGAAGTGCTTCAGTGGAAGGATGGCTTTATTTCCAGCACAAAACTACTTTTCACAACGCCACCAAACAAGTGAAATAATTTTGAGCATGGCATGCAATATCAATCATTTGAGTTAGATTTGATGTTTTACGTCGCACTCAAGATTATTTCACTTATGGCGACGTTGCCATGTTTAGTGGGGGAGAAACCCGACCTTAGACATAGCAGCTCTTCCACATATGGCGACCATGTGAAAAATACGCTCCCAATTTTTTAAATTTTGTCAGTGTGATTCAAACTTGCGCCACATCGATGGAAGGTCTGTGTGGGACTGAGTTACGATCACTCTAGCACACTGGACCACCGAGGCCCCTGAGTTACATTTGAATATCCAACATTGGGGAACAAAACATGTTAAAGGGAACTTGGTGTCATTCCTAATAACATCATCTGTCCCCGGAGATCTGGAAATCTCGGATGTAACTTCTTTGCCTTTCTCCTATACAATTTTTACCCATAATGGGTGATTATTATTGAGAAAATAGGAAATATATAAAGAAGAAGCCAAACTCAACACAGTTTTCATTAAGCACAATTTTAGTTCAATTAATATTATGAAATAAGTTGTCATTTGACAACCCCTGTTATAACAAGTGTCTGTAGCTATCTTGAGCAGTACATAACCACATTAGACATATTTGATTTCACATCACAGCTTCTAAAATACTAAAATGTAAGGCTCAGTTATGTCTATTTACGTGGCATGCTCATTTTGCACCACACCGAAGTGGATCAGGCGAAAAACAATCGCTGGACAAGGTTTTTGGTTAGCACATAACTTGCGGGTCCAGAACACATCGAAACCATCAAGGAAAAAGCCTCGTAAAAATCTGCTATATCATAATCCATTTACATAGTTTTATCTACAGAAATATACATTAAAACATCTCAGTTTTACAATAGTATATATACATCATAAACAACATAATACTTTTTAGTGTACATATGATACAGAGTATATGATTGTGGGTTATTCAACAAGTAGCAAGATTCCACATGGAGGTATATTCATTTCCAAATAGGTTGAAAATAATTTCCACCTGGGTTGAAATGGCATGTTGGGGTGACTTCAGAAAATGTTTACACCCCTCACAAACCATACATTCTAGATCCCATTAATTTTTGAGTGTCAACTTCTGATACAACGGTAGAAGAAAGGTAGGTATGTTAGACGGGTACCTCGTTTAAGGAAGTCAAGACAACTTTAAAAGAATATATATTTTTTAGAATGTCCAGCAGCTTATCATATTTTGATTGGTTGATTGATTGCAATTTTACGTGGCACTCAAGATTATTCACTTATATAGTGCCGTTGTCCGGTTTATTAGGGCAGGAAACCATTGGAAATTGGTGCCATGCTGTAAATTATTTCACTTATATGGCGTTTATTACATGAACCTACCTAGTATCGAAATAAACTTAAAATGGCATGAGCTGCCAAAATGTTGATATTTTGACGTAAAAACAGAATGTTGAAATTATCGGCAATTTTTCTCAAGACGTATGATTCAGAAGCTTTTCAGTGCTTCTAGTCTCGAAAATGTACGATAAAGTATTGTTTTGAACTAACTTTGGCGTAGAATGAGTGAATGGTCATCCCGGTTATTTAAATTTTGTTTACTTTTCGAACACTATTCCGGTTCGTATAGGCCACATACTGTATGGATTTTCCTCATTCTGACGCTAATCATTTAGTTTTTTCGATGGCCTTCAAAGCCTCTTACTGTTGTGCCCATCAGAAATTATGAAAAAAGTGTGAATTTTGGCAGCTCATGCCACTTTAAGTCTTAGCTTATATAATTTGTGAACAATCAGTGCTACATGTATACTAAGGCAAAAGCATGAAACTGGAGAATACTGTACAATCTTAGGAGATATACAACATAAATATACAGTCTAAATGATTGACCGCTCTGCCTGCAGATTTTAGCCACTTTCAAATCCAAACGTTCAAAAAAGTTATGGGATGGAAAAACGGGGCGAAATTCCAAATTGCATGATAAATTTACTAAGTACGTCCACCCTATGAGACAAATTCATGGTTTGCTTTGTGACGTTGCAAAGACAACTTTGTCGGAGGAGTCTTGCCTTAACAAACATTGAATGTCGTTACCTATGGCATACAGGTAACATACCTTTGGCGTAGAGGTCATATACCTTTGGTCACAAAAATAAACAGATATTAAATGTGAGGCTAATGCAATTCCCACCATTATGCAGGAATTCATAACATAACAATAATTGCATAAAGTGAGATAATATAACAGACAAAGTCAAAAAGACTTGTTGGTTTATTGCCACAAAACAGCCATTTAACTTTGAGTTTAAAGTGCACATACATTGCCATGCCAGCTGGTGGATAAAAAAATTTCATATTAAATGAATAATTTTTTTCAGGACAAAATATGGAAAATTATTTGTTGATTGCGAGAGAACGAAAAAGTTGAAATAAATGATGTAAATGTACAAGCAGATGGTTCATGCAAATCTAGTGCTGATCAGTTTTTAACAATATCAACAATGGAAAATCATATTACAAAGAGCATGTGGATTGATTAATTCAGGTTTTATGCCCACTCGAGATTATTTCACTTGTATAGCGGCATACCCTGGTACATTCATCCTGGACCTGAAAATCGGGTGTCCAAAATAGCGGTTTTCAACATTCTACACAGAAGTGGGTGTCCAAAATAGCGATTTTCAACATTCTACACAGAAGTGGGTGTCCAAAACAGCGATTTTCAATATTCTACACAGAAGTGGGTGTCCAAAATAGCGGTTTTCAACATTCTTCACAGCAGTGGGTGTCCAAAATAGCGATTTTCAGCATTCTGCACATAAGTGCATGTTACTTTTGTACCTTTACCAGGTTGAATTGTTTGATTATTTTGTGTCAGAATAAGGTGAACTTTGACCACAGGCTGTCCAAAAAGTCGGGTGGACACCCCTCTGGGATCGTTTGACTCATAACACATTTTTGTGAAGCATCATTCTCAATTTCCTGAATTCCGAAAAGCACTCGGGTTTTCTATATTCTAAAACCAGTAGGCCTAGATCAATTCAGTATCCAGCTGAACATGTAAACATCCTTCCAATGACAATGAAATCTTAATTTGGCAATCTGCATAGGTTTCTTTTGTTAGATAAGAGTTTTTTTTAATTTGACAAAGCTACCTCACTGTACCCATGCACAAAATAATTTTTGAGAATCAATTTTTAATTTGACAAGTGTCACTTGTACTCTTTGTAAAATAATTCTTTTGCTAATTTGATCAACAGCTACCTGCACCCATGCAAAAAATAATTTTTGTAAATTTTCTATTTTGACAAACTATCTGCTCTTTAATACTTTTTGAAAAAGATTTTTTGTAAATTTATCAAACAGCAACCAGTATGCAAGCACTAAATCATTTTTTTTTACAAATCAGTCAAAACAGAAGTTGGGAGTAAGATGATGAAGTAAATTGAAGAGGAAACCAGCCATGATGTATAATGGTAAAGGGGAGATAACTTGGCACATGATAACTTTAGAAAACATCCGAATTAGACCATCTACTTGGACTACCGGGCACCTGAGGAACAAAAAGAAAGAAAACACCAAGTGACGACAAAATCAACACAACACAAAACATTGAACAAAACACCACAGTAGCAAACGTATTTCAGGCCTTAAATTTAGCAATGGTCAGTTCCCTTCAATGTCGCCACATTTTGGCTTTTTCGGTCGTTTATTGTCTCTAAATTTTGACCAAGAGACAGCTGGTTTACAAAAAAAAATAGATATACTAATTTATCCTAAATTTAAGGCCTGTTTTTTTTTTTTTTAAAAAGAACATTTTGTAAAATACCATGCATCTATGAGGTGGGTTTCAAGAAAGGTGCCAAAAATTATCCCCGTTTTTTTTTTACACGCACAAAAATTCACTATCATGCAAATTTGGATTGTACAGGTGCAAACAGCTACCAAAAGAAGTGATATTAAAACATTTTCTCAAAATTAAAATCTAACTAAAGGGCTCTTTAAACAGCAGTCAGAATTCTGGGTGACAGCATTTGAAAATATTTAGAGGCCCTAGAGGCAATGTCACTGTATAAATTTTTATTTTCCCACGTAAATTTCTAAAACAAAATTTACAGAAAGCTTGGACAAACATCAACATCAAAAACTCTGAAATTCACAATAAAAAACATTTAATTAAATCCAATCCAGCGATCTAATTATTTTGCATGAAAAGATAATTTTAAATATTGGCGTTGCATTTTCTTTACACATAACACCATACATAAAATAAATCATTTTGCAGATTTGAGACTCACGCTTTGTGTCACATTTAAAAGGATTTCAGCCTTCGTGACAGTGCAGTTGCAATAATACAAGGGACGGAAAGATGAAACATATAAAATTCTAAGACAAGCGCCTTCTACAACACTTTTATATTTGTTGTATTTTTTCCAATTGCAGACTAACTAGCAAAGACATTTTCTTAACCGAATAATTTACAGCCAACTCTACCGGTATATTTATGTCCTCTATCACATGAACTCATCACAACCTTATTATTGTTATTATATTGCAAAATATGAAATGCGAGTTTAGAAAAAAACCCTGTGATGGATAAGGTATACAGGGGTAAGCGCTATCAAAATGTGTCAATATGTTTTTGTTTGTTTCAGGTTTAACTAACATTTCAAGAAATCAGAAGTCACGATGAGGCTACGAAAATAAACATTGACTGTCTCAATAACATACGTAATGATACGATGCAATGATTGTTATGACAAGATGACAGATTGTGGTTGTTTGTCTCATATTTTGCGCCGCACTAAACACAAGAAATTATGATAACGTACAATGGTATATACGATTCCTTTAGGGCAATTTGTTTAAAAATGGTTTACTTAAAATAGCATGAGCTGGCAAAATTCACACTTTTTCATAAATTCTACATGTCAAAGAAATAAGAGGAATTGAAGTTCTTCAAAAAAGTAAATAGTTGGCGCTAAAAACAAAAATTGCCTCTGTATGAACCAAAATAGTTTTTGATGAGAAAGCAAAAATTAAAAAGTCAAGACAAACGTTTATAGATTTTTAAAAATTTTAAAACACAACTTTGACGTGCATTCTAGAGACTAGTGCCACTATAAAAAGATTCTGATTTGTATTTCTTCAGAAAAATAGCCGAGAATTTCGAACTTTTCTTAAAAGAAAAATATAAAAATTTTGGCAGCTCAGGCCATTTTCACTGATGGTCAGTTATGTTATCACCGACCTCATGTGTGTAATGAAACACTTCAGAAAACAGACTTTGAGATGCATGCGGATACGGCTGTTCAAAACCTGGTTTACGTAACTGAGAGTCAGTAATGTTATCTCCGTTTTGAGCAAACATCCCCATGTGTGTAATAAAGGACTTGAAAATAGACTGATTGTTGATATGTTGATTGATACGGTTGTTTAAAGAGCTGTTTATGTAACTTAGTCAGTTATGATATCTCTCTTTTGACCAAACAGCCTGTGTAATAATGAAGGGCACAGAAATATACTTAATGTTGAGACATTAGTGAATATGTCAATGGTTATGACAATAACAAACTTGAGATGAACAGACTGTACCTACGTTCACCCGTGGCATCTCACAACATTCACATTTATTTAGAGCTGGATGATTTAAGTATGTACACGTTGAACAGCTCCATTGTTCCCCTTCCTCAGAGTCCCCGCTGGAGGAGTGGGGTTGAGGGGGAGGAGCTGGCACAGGAAAAGTTATGTTGGGTTGTGGAGGCCTCACAGGCGGATCTGGAAAAAAAATAGAAACCTTATTAGGCTCAATGTGCAGTAGATTTTTTTCACATATTACCAATGGATTGATACAAACATTCCAAAAGTTATATATTTGTTTCGATAATCCGCTGTGAGGTTGTATTGATAGATTGATTGATTGGTGTTTTACGCCGAGCTCAAGATTATTTCACTTATATGCCGGTGTTGCCAGTTTTATTGTAGGAGGAAAGCGGGCTCTATGCCCGGAGGAAACCCTTTACCTTCCGTTGGTAACTGGCAACCATCCCACATAGGTCCTGTGAGGTTGTAATCTATGAATCTAAGATGGCCTTTTATACAAATTTGCTCTTATTTTTCTATTCAGCTTTGAATAATTAACAGTTATCTTTCCAAATTCATAACCAACTACTTCCTACTGAAAGATATTCAAAAGCCTTGAAATATTTGACAGCCATTTCACAGATTTGATAAGATTGATTGATTGATTGATTGGTGTTTTACGCCGCACTCAACATTATTTCATTGATATCGCGGCGTTGCCAGGTTTAGTGGGTAAGGAAACCACTATCACCTTCTATTAGGTCTGAGTGTGATTCGAACCCGTGTCGCATAGATGGACCGTCTCTGAGGGACGATCAGCCTAACCCACTGGACCACCGAGGCCCCATGTTACGTATCAATAGAAATAGCTAAAATGTACTTAAAGTCATCCCCATAAATAGTTTTTGTAAAAACACCTATTGAGTGTTAACTTGGGACTAATTAGTTTCCCCACTGAGAATATTTGCGAAAGTTGTAACCAATGTAAAGCGTTTTAACTTTGACCTGTTACGTAGAATCCAGAACTTGGTGTAGCCAAGCATGGAGGATAGTAACAGTGAACAATGTTGTGTTTTGTCTGGAAGTGGCGATGGTGAAAGCTTTTAATAAAAACAACAATGTGATGTTTTAAGACGACACCAGGCATTTCTGGTCAAGCTCAATTCTACGTCACATTTAGTTATTTCCCAACGTTAAGTTTCCTAGAAGCTTGACATCAAAGGTGAACTGAAAATTATGATATTTCAATATTTAGAGTATAACTAATTTTAAAAAAACAAGACGGATTCTGTAACTACAAGCCTCTATTGAGGGGCTTATCTGGTCAAATTGAGGAGAAAACAAAAAGGACATTTGCTGGAGAAGTGCACTCCTATTATCAATTTGACTCATTAGTCAATCATTTCGGACTCAATCAAAGCCAACATCATACAAAAAGTATCTTAACAAAAAACTGAATTCCGCAAATATGACGTGTTTTGTAAATATTCAAATCAGATTTAGAACTTTCTTATAAATATGTTCTTGTTATTCCTTACATTAATCATTTGTTTTCATTGTTTTTCACTGGGTTTTTTTCTTTACTATTTACTATTGTTTGAGGGCCTCTGAGCAGAACAGTTTTATTAAATGACCGAGTTTACATATTGTAACTTTTTACCCTGGGTAAATAAAGCTATATATATATATATAAATTTTTACTTGTTGATAATGAAACCAATGACTTACATTTTGGTAGTCTAGGAGGAGGGGTTGGGCTATTACTATGTGGACTTTGTGAATGTGGACTAAACCTCCCTGTTACTACAGGTCTGTGAGGATTGGGTCGTCGCGGAACTGGAGGACCACCTATAGTTGCCGGAGGATGAACTTGATCCAATTGAGAGTAAAACTGTTCATCTTCAGGGTTCCATGCTCCTAGTGGGGCTAAATAAAATAATGATTAAATGAGAATTAATAGTACAAGGTATTCAACAAGGCATGCACTAAAAAGCTTCTGAATTGTACTTCTTGCGAAAAATAGCCAATAATTTCCGCAATGTGTTTAAACAGACAAAATATCAACATTTTGGTAGCTCATGCCACTTTAAAAAAAAGATTTTTTTTCCCAGCCATAAGATTGATTGATTGATTGGTGTTTTACGCCGCGCTCAAGATTATTTCACTTATATGGCGGTGTTGCCAGTTTTATTGTGGGAGGAAACCGGGCTCTGTGCCCGGAGGAAACCCACGACCTTCCGCTAGTAACCATCCCACATAGGTCGTTCGAGTGAATACCCAGTCAGAAAATTTTCCAATTTTTTGGACTGAGTGGGATTCGAACCCGCGACCCATTGGTGGAAGGCTGTTGGGATTGAGCGTCCAACGCTCTACCTACTGAGCCACGGAGGCTCCCCCAGCCATAAGAAGTTAAGAACTTGACATTTCATAATTTTTACATAAAACTTTGCTTAGTTATCGGCAATGTAATGGCAAGCCAGGATTCTTAGATGGCTTAAAATATGAGTTTTAAACTAACTGAGAGAACTGAGTTTTGATTTGAGGACCACAGAAACCCCTTCTGATAAATTTGATTGATTGTTTGGTGTTTTACGCTGCGCACAGGATTATTTCACTAATATGGCAGCGTTGCCAGTTTTATTGTGGTAGGAAACCAACGACCTTTCGGTGGTAACTGGCAACCATCCCACATAGGTCGTTCAAGTGAAAACCCAGTCGATTTTCAAATTTTCTAATTTTTTTTTTGACTAAGTGGGAATCGAACCCACGAACCATTGTTGGAAGGCTGTTCGAATTGAGCGCCCAACGCTCTACCTACTGAGCTACGGAGGCCCCCGGATAAATTTGAGACCATAAATTAAAAACAAAAAAATCGGAGATGAAGGAATCCGGCATATCACTTGGGCGTTTTTGGATCAATGTTTAGCATTCAGACTTCAGTTCTAGGTATGCGTTTACACCAAGATTTAGACATTTTAAACATAACTGGACATTGGTGATTTTACTAATGGTAAGGTTGAATAAAGGTTGCCTGTGGTGAGTGTGTCTGTTTGACCCCTTACTGTATATGGATGTAGAAGAAGATGCCTAACAACTTGCTAGTTGTCCATAGTCAATGATAACCAAACGTCAGCTTTACCATTTGGGCATTTTTGGACCGATGTTTGGCATCAGTTCTAGGTATGCCTTTACACTACGATTTAGACGTTTTAAATATTACGATAATCATTAAGTCTTTCAAATTAGAATCGATGAAAGCTTTAAGCTGCATTTCAAAGCCCCGGTTAGATTGTCAACTTATAATTTTGAATGGTGACCTAGCCACAGGACGCCATTAAAGTATTTTACTTACTATTTCCTTGCTGATACATGTCAATCTCACGCGTCATACTCTGTATATCTATTAGTAGTTTTCTATTGCTATCCCTCAATTTGGCAAGCGCTTCCACCTGGCAAAACAAAGAATTCTGAGAATGAAGCAATATTACAGCAAGAATGCAAAAGTGTGAACTTGATCGAAATCTTGAATTTGTCACAGCTTATTAACATGAAAGTCTGCCCGCTAGTAGACAATTCACACCAGTTAATCACATGTGGCAACAAAAGTACCACTTAACCAAATTGATTGATTGGTGTTTTACGCCAAGCTCAAGATCATTTCACTTATATGGCGTCGTTGCCAGTTTTATTGTGGGAGGAAACCGGGCTTTATGCCTGGAAGAAACCAACGACCCACGAAGTCGTTCGAGTGAAGCCCAGTCAGAAAATTTTCAATTTTTTAGGGGGACTGAGTGGGATTCGAACCTGCCACCCATTGGTGGAAGGCTGTTCTGATTGAGTGTCCAGCGCTCTACCTACTGAGCCACGGAGGCCTCCAACTTAAGCAAAAGATCTTAGGACAGACTTTGGTTGCCCAATTCCACATGTTATTACATTTTGACTTAGTCTACTATTATGTAGCTACTACAGTTGGCATGATAAATATTCGACCTTGCTTTGTCAGCCGTAACAAAGCCTTGATATTCCGAAACTAAATAAATATTTTACACATTCAAGATTATTTCATTGATTTGAAGGCTTTGCCTGGTTCCGTAAGGGGGGGAAAAGCCTGTTCATTGCCTGAAGGAAACCCCAGGTTTAAAACAAGTACTTGGCAAACCTTCAACATTGAGTGATATAGAGACATTTTTTAAAGTTTTTCTTGGATTTTTCAAGCATCTATCCGGGATGAAATCATAATTATATTAGAACTTACAGTGATCTGAGCATTGCTATTATCTGACGTGTTCTTCTCTAATTCTAAAACTTGGTCGCGAATCTGTTCCAACTTCGTCGTTTCCTTTTCTAAATCTGTATGTAACTTGTCCTTCCGTACATGTTGGTGACTTAATAAAGCTGGAAATTTTAAAACAAAAAGATTAGTGGAACATAAGATTACTTCACTTTGCAGGATTTATAAGTATGCATCAAATGGATCCTGTGTCCTCATCTCACGTTACAAGGAAAATAAATCCAGGGCTCGAATTATACCAGGGCACCGAGGCCATTTGCCTCCATGCCCTTCTTTTTGGCAGTGGTGCCCTATTTTTCTCTCCAGGTTATTTGATAGAGGCAAGGCCAAAAATAACCAAAGTGGCCTGAAAGTGGGTGCCCTAAATTTTCCGAAATTCGAGGCCTGTAAATCTAAACTGTGCAGTTGTTTGGGCATTCAAATTTTTATTTTTCCTAAAAACTATTAGTCTTATGGTAAGTATAGAGGTTATCCCAAATGGTAGGAGAGCCTTTACCTTGTATATAATCTTTCTCCTCTTGCACATTGCCGTTTCTTTTCGTCCGTCCATCCCTCAGTGGCGATTCTGCCCTTTCAGGCCTGCCTATAGAATTCACATTCACTGGGTACATTGTTGCTGTTGCAGGAAAGGGACCCTTAACAGGGGTATTTGTTTGGGGGGATCCTGCGGGGGACATTTGCGGCAGAGTGGGTACAGAATTGAACGTTGGGTAAACCGGGTACGAAACTGTGGCTATGGTTGGACTGGGCATAACATCTCTTCGAGGCGGCACGTCAGGCGGATTAAATATAGGACTGTTGACCATATTTGGGGGATTTGTTGCTGATGAAATGTCAATGCCACCGGCAGAGCTTGTGGGAGAGACAGACACTTGTAAATGTGAAGGTATCTTTGGCGGAAGATTATAGTGAACTACATAAGGCGTAGGTTGACGATTTACAAGTGAGGGTCCTTGCTCTTGAGAGGTGAAATGGTGAACAGGAATTCGAGACCCCTGATAAGTAGATATTGGTTGGTTTATTTGAATAGGAGACTGAAAAGGAATTCGTGGCATTACAAAAGGGTTTAAAGGCTGACTTTCCTCTGAACGAGGATTTTTAATAAAAATAGTTGCCTTTGAAAGATGGGGCGCTTGGGGCTGAGGCACATTTACTACTGGCCCAGCCCCTTGACGCCCCATTACATACTGGCCAGCAGTTGACACATGTATATTGTTATTATGGCTCAAACCAGATAGATTAAATTCTCTAAAAGCTGTGTTCACAGAGTGAGGATTAGTGTCAGCAGAGTGGTAGCCTCTTTGTGCAGGCAACCACTGTGAATTCACAGCACTTGGAGACCCTGTGGATTGTCCATGCGGAGAGGGTATTTGTATCTTACTATCACAAGAAATATTGGGTATTTGTCCCGGTGTCTGCCCTTGCCCCAAGAATTGTGATAAATCCGCTTGTGCCGGCACAGGGGAAGAATCAGCACTTGATGACACTGGTGATCCTGGGTTATTATTGGTCGGTGGCCATGCCATAGCTACAGAGGCAACATGGCCTAATGTCTGTGATGTTGAACTGCCTGTACTGGCATTACTTTTGGAACTAGAACCGGAGTCATTTCTCAGGCGGGAATCTGGGGAATCCATTCGGTCGAGATCGGCCAACTGATGGTTAGTGGTGCTAGAAGACGCTGCTCTACTGTACTCCCCAAACATGTGCTTCGGACTTTCCACAGCCAATACTTGAATGCACTTATTCTTGTTATTGGAGTGCTGATAAACGAAAAAGAAAATAAATGAAAACATAACCTAGATGCCCGCCTTCAAATTAACAACTAACAAATAACTACTGCAATAACACTCCATAACATAAACAGTTGTGGTATTATATTAAATGAATATCATAACATTGAAATAAGACAAATAGGTATAGAATTATACCGAAAACTAAGCGAGGTTGGGTCGCTAGACAAATCGGATTTGCTTTGGTCTTATAACATTAGTTAGACAATGTGTATAATAACCACAATAAAAACTTGTCTTCATGGTCACTTTTGACAAAAAGATTTTCCTTTTGACCCTGTATTTTAAAGTTTATACCCGGTAATTAAAATAACCAGATGTAGATATTCGTGGCTTTAACTTTAACTGTTGCCCAAATATTTTGATTAAATCCTGATCAAGGCAGTATCGTGGATTACTGAATACAGCTGCCATGTGATTTGGCTCAACATCAGTGCGCGACATTAGCGGTGGACCGATAGCAAAATCTATCGTATATTCGGTCGGTCTATGGTAAAAAAAAAGTGGTGGACCAAATGTCTATGATACATTTATGAAGTACTGTAGGTGAACGTGAAATTCATTAAGTTGGGCAAAGTTGACGGGAAAGTAAAGTTGTATTCATAATTTAAGCACTTTGCGGCATCCCGATTTTACAATGGTGACGCCAAACAGCTTACATCCATAGGGGAACGCCTTTACTGGGTCAGGGCTTGTCAGCAGTTTGAGAGGTGACGGCTATCAGTCAGTAGTGACCGATAACGTCTCCACGCCTGTTGTGCAGGCAGTGACAAGCTTATGGACTTGGTGAATAGTACGGCGTTGCGCAAACTTCTCGCTTCAAATGAAAACGAAGTGTTTACAATTACACGCTGGGAGAATTTAATTGCTCAGAAATAAATGTTACATGGCACAAGGAAAGTGAAATAAAGACAGTACAGCTAAAGGGTCAAAGAATTTCATGTCAATTCGCGAGTCACGTATGTTTGGTAACCGGGTACTAAAACTAGCCTAGTAAAAGTAAAGGAACTACGGTACCGTACGGTTCAAAACTTCGCAGTTATTGTACAGTACCTAGTGAACAAAAAAGTAACACTTCTAAAAGATAATATTTAAACAGTCTGTTGTGCATGCATAAATGACATTGTCAAGCAAAATTCAACATTTGATAACCTTGACTTTTTAAACGGTAGGCTACCGATAGTTTTAAAACATGTTTAGGTGCAAATATAGAATAGGTCCGTTGTTTTTAACTTCTCTTCAAATTCGTCTTTTAGATGTTATTTTTTTTTTTAGCTTTTAGTAGGGATAGTTTATTTTTAAGCTTGTAATATTAAATTAGTCATAAGTTCTAGAAGAAATGAATAAAAAGGGGGGTTGCAGGGGGGCTTGCCCCCCCCCCCCCCCCCCCCCCCCCCCCCCCCCCCTGACGATTATAGCGGTTTGAGAGTATAGTCTGTCCCATGTTTATGCTACATGATACATGATACATCATTACATATACATAGGGCATAACTCTCTAAATACAACAGTGGGACTACGTACGTACACTGTAGTAACAACCGCATCAAAATGCAATTTAAAATTTTCTATTAGTTCACTTTATACACAAATGTGAAAAAGCAACAGCTATTAAAATCATTCTCTTTATTAATGTGATAATGATAGTGATACCTTGACGGCTTGAGGTGGCATGAGCTGCCAAAATGTTGATATTTTGACGTTGACACAGAATGTGGAAATTATCGGCTATTTTTGCCAAGACATATAATTCAGAAGCCTTTTAATGCTTCTAGTCTCGAGAATGTACGGTAAAATATTGTTTTGAACTAACTATGGCTTAGAATGAATGAATGGTCGTCCCGGTTATTTACATGTAAATTTTGTTTCGAACACGTTTTCGGTTCGTACAGGTCAGATACTGTATGGATTTTCTTCATTGCAACTCCAATCACTTAGTGTTTTGATGGCCTTCAAACTCAAAGCCTCCTACTGTCGTGATGATTATAAATTATGAAAAAAGTGTGAATTTTGGCAGCTCATGCCACTTAAGTTTTGTCACCTTTAACCTTATAGTTATACCCTTGAGTGTTATGCTAAGCCCCAATTTACATAAATTTAGAAATGCCCATGGATGCAGACTTTGTAATAGCCTACTATAATTTATATTATAAAAAGGGTCTCTTTCAAGTTATATTCTAGACTTTAATCGTTAAATCATTTTACAAATTTTCTTAGATGACTATCAAATAAATAAACAATTCGAAACACTTGTCTGAAAATCAGGATATATTTCATGACAAAAAAGAATTCATATATCTATTAATAATTATATATAATAGTACATATATGTACATCTAGTTTGGGCCATGATGAATTGGGTTGGTCTATCTTAATCTCTATCTTCATGGACCAAATGTCTACGGTGAATATTTCCCCAATGTCATGCACTGCAACATAATTAATAATTTTAAGATGTAAAAAAGTGACTTACGTAGATGAGAAATTTAATTTTTATTGAGCTGAAAAATTTAACACATTCACAAAAGTGAATGGTGACTTGAAAATGTTAAGTGACCAAATACGATTTTAAAAACAAAGTTGAAACAATTCAAGCGCCAAAGAATGAAGAATTTAAAATATGCATATTTTGCGTTACCACACTTAACATTTCTCATAGTGGAATTTTGACTTTTTGAAGGACGTTACAAGACACACAGCACTGAAAATGTACACATCAAATAATATCAAATATGACAACAGGCCACTAAGGTAATTAATTTCTTTGCATAAAGAGTATAACACAGGACTGAGGTTCTTTTAAAACAAAAATGATCACAAAATAGGAAGAATAGCCTTAAACTAGTCATATACCCTTAGATAAAAAATGGTTGTGAACATAAAGATCTAACCTGTATCATATAATCTGTCACGACACCGTCAGGTACCTCTGGGTATTGCTGTTTGAGTTCATGAAATAACTGGCTGTTTATAAAGACATCATATGCTGCCATCTGTACATTTAGCCATACAAATTAAACACTGAAAGACCCAGATTATCTGAAAAAGATTGATTGATGGATTGATTTGTGTTTTACGCCGCGCTCAAGATCTGAAAAAGAAACATCCACATTCTAGTATGTGTTAAAAAAAGTGTATCAACTTGCTGCCATTTTTATTTCCATAGGGTTGAAAAAATAAAAAAAGTCAATGCATTTTATCCTAAAAGATTGGATACAACAAAAAGTTTAAGAAAACATGGAAATGTTTATGAATTTATTTTTTGAGTTTGAGAATTTATTTTTTCCTCCGAGTCTCAGTTTAGATAGAAGAACAAGACATCTACATTAAGTATTGATGATAGCTGCCTTTTGTAACATGTAAGTTCAACTTCATGCATAACAATAAAGTCAGTTCTGAAATTTCTTTCATTTTAAAAAAAAACTGTTGTCAATGATTCAAAAGCATGCACTGTTCTTAAGATCCATACAGTAGTGTGGACTCATTTTCCTTTACCTTTGACAATGGTTTAATTTCAGTAAGTTTTGTTGTAACTGTAAAACATGATACACAAATCCTATTTCACAAACGGAGAATGTACTTTGTAAGTTCTAACAGAAGATGACAAACCTCAGACCAAGCTGAGCTAAGTAGTTTTTAAAGGATATATGAATAACTTTGTCTAATATGCCCCAATCTGCATTAAATTTGTTTTAGAACATGTAACATGGAAAACCTAATGCTTTACTTGTTGCCTTACTACAGTTACTGTAATTTATTTGAGGCCTTACTACAGTTACTGTAATTTATTAGCGGCCTTACTACAGTTACTGTAATTTATTTGCGGCCTTACTACAGTTACTGTAATTTATTTGCGGCCTTACTACAGTTACTGTAATTTATTTGCGGCCTTGCTACAGTTACTGTAATTGATTAGCTCTATGATGTGACATCAAACACTTCCTCCTTCATGTTTTTACCCTAAGAGTGGTGACATGTTACACGACTACCAATGATCCAGTGTGCTTTGACAATAGCTTGGAGAGAGTCTGTACATGTAAAAAGTCATGCATGACTTGGCAGAAACTGTTTATCATTTCTCGTCGCTCTTTCTTGAATACATTCTGATAAAGTTGAAATGGTTTTTCGAATAAACATTGTCAATATACAAATTACAAACAAACCGAAAGTCCTGATTGGACCGGTGTTCATAAATACTTTACAATCATCAGGCAGCCCAAGCACTCATAACTTATTATAAGGACTCGTATATCAACAAAATTTATAACATTCTGTTTTTACGCAGGTTGTGGTTATGAGTCTTTCTTCTCTGTTAGCCTTACCACTGTGACGACACAGGCCCGTTAAACTTTTCTAAAACAGGACAACTTAAGGTGTAACTTTCTAAGATTCCTTTAAGCGCATGGCTATGTTATATTTTGATATGATTTAGTTAAATAGGTATCTACCTGACCGACAAAGTAAGTAAACCAGGATAGAGACACACGAGTGCGGCTATTAAATAGGTAGCGTACTATTAAGAGTCAGTTGGGAGTTAAAAATGAGTAAAAAGTATGTCACGACTGTCCATGTCTGCCGACTGTCCACGGATGTTAGAGGCTCTAAAAATTGATCAGCAAAAGGTTTTAATCTCGTGTTACTGTACTACAACATCTTGCATTATCTCATGTTTTCGTGGAACACAACAATGTCACTTGACTGATTAAACCTTTTATTTCACCCAGCCATTAGTCATAACTGAGAATAGATCAAAAAGTCCCAGCATTAACTGATTAAGACCAGTGATATCAAAACAGTAGGCCTAGTCAATACTGATTGAGTTAACACACATAACATTAAGTAAATGTTAAGCCAGCTAGGCTTAATAATTATAGCAACTGAAGTTATTTTTCCAGAAAAATATTTTTTCCACTACTTTTAAATCCAGAAATACAAATTATTTTGAATTAGATTCTGAGAAAAGGAAATAAAAATATCCCCGAGAAATGATCATCCAGGTCATTCAACCCGTTGTCGCTGTCAGTGTCACTGTCAGTGTTACTTTTGTACGTATAGTTTTATCAATTCTAAAATAACAGCCATAAATCAACGTATCAAAACTCATACTCATGAATGTCTTCGTGGCTCAGTCTGCGGAGAAGGTCTTGACATACTGCCCTTGAGATCAAAATAAAAACAAACATTAAAATTTTCTGTTTTCTTGGACAATCACGAAAGTATGGCCGATCGTATAACGCATGACACTTTTCTACTTCCGGTAAGACATATTTTCGTATTAATTATCGTTTGAAAAATCAAGTGAAACGGGGTAAATTTTGAGCCACAATTATTGATAATGCACAACATTGAACAAAAATTAACATTAAATGTTTTTTGAAGATCCCTTGAATGTTTTTGCGGCTCGATCGAAAGTATGCGATTGCGCATGCGTACTGAAGTATTGGCGCTTCATTTAAAACGGTCACAATATTTGACAGAGTTAGTTAACTGTTTCGATGTTTACATGGTAAGATGATGGTGCATTTGATCAATTAGAAATACAATGTCTCAATTTCAGATTTTAAAAATCCCAAATATTATACTTTATCGTTGTGGAATTTTTTTTAAACTACCAACGCAAGTGTAACTGTAACTTGTACTGTCTAGCCTATTCAAAATATCATAAGAGGTCCAATTATCGCCAGTGAATTTATTTGATGAAAGGGACGAAATGTCCACTAATCTATTGTGGTCATGTGACTATGGTAAGGCATATAAAAAAAATGGAAAACAACAATGATTCTGTAGGCATTTCTTTCTCTAAAAACGGACATTTGATAAAGCTTGCTGTCAAAAATATTTGGCCTATGATCATGATTGGATAAGCTAACACTGTCGCGTCATGGGTTTTCATGGTATTAGCATATCAGTCGTCACGCATAGAGAAACGCTAGCTTAAAAGAGGATAGTCCTAAATATCTGCGATGATGATGTAAGACATTTTCTGACAGATAGGCCATCATCATCAGACATCAGAACACATTTGATCAATTTTCTGGGAATTCCTTGACACACTTCGGGCTGGCAAGACCACCTCTCGTTTCTCATCAAAAATATCAAGATTCTCTACATAACTATTAAAAATAAAATTACAAACCCGTACTTTAATGTTTTCCCTTTCTCTTCACACCAATCTGAAGTCTGTACGTCAACACAAGCCATAGATCTGCCCGGTTAAATTTCAAACTGTACCAAACCTTTAGTTTACAAAAGTCGCCATCTGCATACTCTCATTGATACGTCACTATATCCGCGAAAGGTCAACCTGTCACATGACTACCCACTAGCAGACGATATAGTTCATTGGTCGTGTTGGTTCACGTGACTTCAACAAAAATACAACACGACCAATGAACTATATCGCCTGCTAGTGGGGTAGTCATGTGACAGGTTGACCTTTCGCGGATATAGTGACGTATCAAGGAGAGTATGCAGATGGCGACTTTTGTAAACTAAAGGTTTGGTACAGTTTGAAATTTAACCGGGCAGATCTATGGCTTGTGTCGACGTACAGACTTCAGATTGGTGTGAGGAGAAAGGGAAAACATTAAAGTACGGGTTTGTAATTTTATTTTTAAAAGTTATGTAGCGAATCTTGATATTTTTGATGAGAAACGAGAGGTGGTCTTGCCAGCCCGAAGTGTGCCAAGGAATTCCTAGAAAATTGATCAAATGCGTTCTGACGATGATGATGGCCTATCTGTCAGAAAATGTCTTACCTCATCATCGCAGATATTTCGGACTAAAAAGAGGAAAGCAACAACATTTGATGAAAGTGCGCTTACGTTACTGTTCTCTATTTTGATAATATTAGTTTGGAAGCCATTGTCTTCAGCTTTGAAATGACGTCACATGTTTTTGTGGTATATGTTATGGGGTCAATCTATGGAAGTCCGTTGGCACAATATTATCATTTTTATCTGTTCTTGTACGCTAGAGACCTGTTCATACACAGCCAAACAAACAGAATTTTAGATACAATTTTAATGTTATTCTATACACGATGATCCACTGTAACAATAACTCATCAAACATGACATGCTTCAAGTTCAATTTAGAACAATTTACAAATGAGATCTTGATTAATTCATTCATCTTTGTACATCAATTTAACAAAGCAGCTGCAAATTATGGCATGGACAAGATATCATGGCGCAAAATAACTGAAACATCACAGCAACATTTTAAATGTACTCAGTGTTTATATTCTTGTAGCATACACTGAGCCCACTATGTGAACAGAATAGAGTTCTTTAATTTTTCAGGTTGAAATTTATGACATATGATATGCAACAGTTTTCTTCGTCAGATTTGGAATCAGTACTTGACTCTGTTTCAAAATTTGCAGATGAAGGCTGGGAAATACAACAAATTAAATATTTGCCACGAAAACTTGAGTACCACGAAAATGTGTGAAAACAGTACTTCAGTTAGGGTTTTTCTTTTAATCTAGAAGCTTGGGTTTGCTTTTTGTAAACTTTGTTTGTGGATAATCAGATTAGCTTTTGTGTGATTTTATACATTACTTAACATTCAGTTATCAACAGCCTACCTCACCTGTCATTGAAATTGATCCAGCCGACTGTCTGACGCCATGCACTTTGAATGCGATATATGCTTCTTTGTATCATTTTATGGCCATTGTCGGGTCACAAGGCTCAGTTTTCTGGAGTTTGCTTACAAAAGCTTGAATTTTTTTCTTCTTCTGGAAATGGCTCAAGTGGAACACCATTGACTCTGAATAGAATAACGGACGGGCCAGTGAAAAAAAAAATTATACAAATAATTTAATTTGACTGATCACCCCGGTTTACAAAGTTTTAAATTTGTTATGACTATTTCTCTACCTTTACAGGTGTTTGTATTTCTCAATTTCAAGCCTTCAAGATGTCGCGATTAAGTGCTGGGAAACGTCCCTCTACTGGTCGACAGTCTCTAGCCGAGCCTCTTCGAGTTCGCAATGTAGAAGATAATCGCCAGTCTTATGGTTATCCTGTTGGAAGGCCATCCCTGGGAAATGGAGGAGGGGCTAGAAAAAAATCTTTACATTCAAAATCCCAATTGCCAGTCAGCTCAAATTTTGCCACATCTTCAAAAAGGTTTGATAACAAAAGTGCAAGTATACACTGGCTAATTCTTGCATTCTTTTTTTATTACAAATCCAATTCTTGTCTTGTTATAATTTGAAGCTTTTTTTTAAGTAAGCAGTAATCTTATTTTAAATGTAAAAGGGATTAGATTGAAAAATAGTTTTATGCTTTAATTCACACTCAAAATTCTTTTACATATTGGGTGTTCATGCCAGTTTTATTAACAGAGAACACTTATATTATTTCTTTCTGCAGGAACCCTATTGGGGGAAGGGGCTGGATTTCCAGGAAACCATCCAGCCAATGGAATATCAAATGCCTTATTGATAGATTGATTGATGTTTTACGCCTCACTCAAAACTATTTCACATATATGGCGACTTTGTCAGGTTTAGTGGGGAAGGAAACCCCCGGCCTTAGGCGAGTACCTAGCAACTCTTCCACATACGGCGACTGAGTGAAAAATCTACTCAGAAATTGTTCAATTTATATTTAGTCTGAGTGGGATTAGAACCTGCGTCCGTTCGATGGAAGGTCTGTGTGAGACTGAGGAACGATCACTCTAGACCACTTGGGCACCCCTTATTAATAGAGTTAAGTTTGAAGGCCAGTCTTGAAGGGTGGTTTGTGTTTAGCAAAGCTCAGACAACCATTGTCAGATCTCAGTGTTATTTTCTATTTTAAATCTTTGCCGTGTATGTGAAATAATCTTGAGTGTGGCGTAAAATTCTCAAGAATCAATCTAACTTTAAACACACTGGTGTAGGAAATACCTTAGACTGCTTTAGATAAAATCATTGTTTAACATTATTTGGTATGTCTCTTTCTTTTCATAGACATTCAAGTGGCTACGGCAGAGGATTTGGCAGGTCTGATTTGGTCAAAGATCCCCGGCAGATTTCTGATAAAGCCTATCAACACAGAGCGATAAAACGATTGGTGGAGGTAAGAAAACTTATTAGCATCACAATTTTTAAAAAGAAAATGGTTACAGATAAACAAACACTTGAAGGGGGCCACCTTGGCTCAGTCGGCAGATTGATCATTGATATTTTCTTTGGTCTTGGTTTGACACAGGCTTTCTATCAATTGGTTACGAGTATGAATTCCTGTCAGACAAAAGAACAATTTCTGAAGGGTTTTTTTTTTTACTCAATCGCCCTATGTGGAAGAGTAATCTGGTATTTACCAAAGGTCAGAAGTTTCCTCCAAACAAAGAGCCCAGTTTCCTCCACTACCAAACCCATCTTCACAAGCCAAGTTAAAATCTGCATGTCCCCTTTCCGTGTTTTACCTGGTGAAAATGTGAGAGTTGACTTTCCTATGCTTGGCCAATCAGCACTTGTTAAACAAAAGTTCACGTATACACAGCTGCCATTACATTATTTTCAGTGTAAGTGCCCAAGGTTTTGATTAGCTGCGAGAAGTTTTACTCTCATCCAATCAAAAGGAGCTATTCGATTTACGGATTTCAGTGGAGTAGTCCGCCAAGGTAAAACACGGAATGGGGAAGTGCAGATTTTAACTTGGCTTGCGAAGATGCCCCAAACCTGGCAACGTCTTCATATAAGATAAAAATGTGATAGTTAAGATGTTTGTATTGTCCTGTATATTCCTTTCAGTTTCTATTGGAGAATGGCTTTCCATCTCCTGTCTCTACTAAGCTGCTTCAGTCGCCTCAGAGCAAAGATTTTTTTCGTATTTTTGAGGTGAGTTTCTGTCATTACGTCTATATGTAGAACTTGTTTTGGGAAACAGTTGTCTGCACATTATGAATAAGAAGTAGTTATGTGGTCCTAAAGTGAGAAAATATAAGCTGAGCTGAAATTGTAAACCTTCAAATGCAACCACAAGGTTTTATATGTTACATGATTTTATAAAATTCACCAAAAACAAAAGCACAAAACTATTTGCTAGGGTCTGTTATAAAGAAAAATTATATCAGACCATAATGTTTTTTGTGTTTTTTTCCCTCAGTCTAAATCAGCCAGTTAGAAGGATATTATATAAGCAAAATAATCTTGAATAATGGCTCAAGTGGCCAATCAAAATTAACTATTGACTTTATGCCTACCCCATGTACTTCTATTGTGTAAAATTGTAATTTTGTTATGGTGAATAAATCAAATTAAATCAAGGTATATTTTAATAATTATTAGGAATTCTGACTATTTTTGTTTTGTTCTATTTCAGTTCTTATATGGCTACTTTGATCGAAAGTACAAAATTGGGAAGAAACCTGAGGAAGACATTCCAGCGGCCCTTAAAAGTATCCGATATCCATATAACATATCCAAAAGTTCATTGTTTACTATCGGTACTCCCCACACATGGCCACATCTACTGGCAGCTCTAACTTGGATGTTAGATATTATACAGGTAGTGTATAGACAACAAACGCCCCTATATAAAGCGAGACGAAATGCCATACCGTCATTCGCCTCTGATGAGTCGTTACGCAAGCGACAAAACCGGTCAGGCTATTTTCCTGTATTCATTGGTCTCCTACACCTTTAGTTACTACCTCTCCTCGTAACTCCAAGTGTATCTAATAGACCTAATGCATAATGATGTCATTCAATAAGTGCCAGTTGCATTGTGGGTTTAAATTGGGGTCAGACTTGACGTGAGCACTTCTAACGAGTTTTTGTAGCAAAATGCTCGGTAAATCAGGTGACATGGCGATAGTCTCCCAGATGGACATACGACTTCCTTCAATCTGTTGCCGGTTGAAATCCTAGTCCGACCAAATACGAATTTTTGAGTTAGTTTTTAATCTTGAATGTGGCAATCCACATTAGTGAGAGTTGCACCTATGCAGACCTTTGATTTGCGCCCCCCATTTCAGGGCCCTTATGCCACAGTGATAACAACTGACATGGGGAAAACAAAAGCGCTTTTTGGTCCATAACTTGAGAACTGCTTGACGTATCACTTTGAAACTTGAATAGAGTTTTGAGCTCATTGAAAAAACAGATGGGATGGCTTTTAGTATTGTGAGAGTTTTACGGCGATCGCCACAGGCACTTTACCTTAATTTTTTGTCTGCTCAGTAACTTGAAAACACTTTGTCCAGTCACTTAATACATGTAAAGTTTGTTGTTTTGATGGCAAAAAGAAATTAGAATTCTTTTCCATGAGAGAAGTCACTATTTCTAAATTGGGGGTCCTGGAGGATATACCGTCTTTCGATGGCACTTACTGACAGTATTCCAAATATAATGCTCTCCTCTTGAGTTAATCTTCTCCAATGTTAATATCGCAAATTTACTTATTGTCCAAAGTTCCTGGATGCTGAGGTATGAATGACATTAGTACAAACTTTTGTCAGAACTCAGCCTCATACTGATTGATTGATTGTTTGGTGTTTAACGCCGCGCTCAAGATTATTTCACTCATATGGCGGCGTTGACAGTTGTGGAAGGAAAGCGGGCTCTATGCCCGAAGGAGACCCACGACCTTCCGTTGGTAACTGGCAACCATCCCACATAGGTCCTTCTAGTGAAAACCTAGTCAGAAAGTTTTCCAATTTTTGTTTTTGACTTGGTGGGATTCGAACCCGCGACCCATTGGTGGAATGCTGTTTGGATTGAACGTCCAACGCTCTAACTACTGAGCCACGGAGGACCCCAGCCTCACATTTAACAGCAAACGTTGAGACTAATGCTATGACATCACATGTAATTTGTGCAATATCTTCATTCACTTTTATCTTTGTTGGTTTTATTTCCAGATGATTCTGTCAGTAAACGACCCAGAATCCATGATGTTTGGGGCTGATGAGGATGGTGTCTCCTTGGAAAGAGTATGTCGTATTTTGGGTTTTTTTTTTACCTCTTATTGCAGTATCCTAGCATAAAACCCGAATTCCTTGTTTTTGTTATACGTATTGAAAGGAAGAAATGACACAATGAAAAAAATGATGTTGATATACACTGCAATCGAAGCCACATTGCTTCAAAGGCAACGTTATCAGATATTTTATATCAGAGGGCCTTGGTGGGGCATTCGTCAGAGCAATAGTCTCTGTTTGGCACATTCCTTCCATCAATGGATTGCTGCTTCTAATCCCACTCAGTCTAACAAAGGGAAATTTATTGAGTTGGTTTTTCAATCAATAGCTAAGCTCTGTATGGAAGAGTTATCAGGTACTTATCCGGGGTTCCCTCTGGGCAAAAAACCTGGTTTCCTCCTCCACTAAACTTTTCAACGCCACATCGACCGTGCAAGTGAAATAATCTTCAATTATTACTCAGTCTAAGGGAAAATTATTGAGTGGGCTTTTTAATTAATAGCTCTGTGAGTTATCGGGTACTTACCAGAGGTTTCCTCTGGGCAAAAACCTTTTAACTCTATGCCCACCATATAAGGGAAATGAACTTGACTTATTATGTAAAACCTCAATCAATCAGCTGGTACCAATGAAGCCTTCCACGCTAGTAGATCAGGTCAACGTGAATTAACGCTGCGGTGTAAGTAAATTAATGTAAAACTTTATTTAAAGTGTATTAAAATGTTGACCCAAAAATTTTAATTTTATTAAATTTTGGGAATTTGATTTACTTTCATCCTTACAGATCCAGTTTTATTATTATAGCGTCACGTACACTGCCTTTTTGAATGGAAGTGATGACTATGACAAAGAAGATGAGGAACTAGACAACTTGCTCGGTATCTTTTCTTATTTTTATTATAAAGAAAGCTTCTGGCAGTCAGAAGAGTTGCCAGGTACAGGTTGCCAAGTCGGGGGTTTACTCCAGGCAGTGAGCTCGGTTTCCTCCCCCAGTGAACCTAGCAACGCCGCCATATAAGTGAAATAATCTTGAGTGCGGCGTTAAACATCAATCAATCAATATAGGGGTCAGTTGCTTAGAGCAATGTCAACACAAGCCTTCCATCAACTCATACAATATTTCATAGAATTTTGTACTGCTTATTGGTAGGGTATTAGTAACCTTATTAAGGTTCAATCAGTCAGAGTAATAGCCCCTCAACAGGACTTAGGATTTCGCGTTAATGATCAGTTCCGATAGCCTGTTGTTCTAAAACTATGAAACGAAAATCTGTTACCCATCATGAAAGCCGTTATATGGTGTGATGTATAACAGTACCGATTGGTTCCCAACATTTCAGTATGCTGAACCGATTCAGTGTTTCTGACTGACACCGAAATTTTATGGCCTGCCTCAGTTCTTCGATGCGGCGTGGGTCCCAATCCCACTCAAACCAGTACAAAAATTTCTGTTCTAATTCTTATTCCTAATTTATTACTAAATGAAGATTTTTTTGCCTTTAATCTTTGTTTCCTATACTTTGAGAGCCGTTTATGTATTTTTCCTCTTCCAGCAACTAACCTGGGCTGTCCAGTTGACTTGGAAACTCTGACATCAGATAATCAAAGACTTTCACAAGAGTTGGAGCTATTAGAACAGAATCCGGTCGGTATTAAAGTGGCATGGGCTGCCAAAATATTGATTGTTGATATTTTGACGTTAAAACAGAATGTTGAAATTATTGGTTATTTTTCTCAAGACGTATGATTCAGAAGCTTTTTAGTGCTTCTGGTGTCAAGAATGAATGATGAAGTATTATTTTGAACTAACTTAGGCTAAGAATGAATGAATGGTCGTCCCGGTTATTTAAATTTTGTTTACTTTTCGAACATGTTTTCCTCATTCCAACACCAATCATTTAGTTTCTCGATGGCCTTCAAAGCCTCTTACTGTCGACATGACAATCAGAAATTATGAAAAAAGTTTGAATTTTGGCAGCTCATGCCACTTTAATCAATGTTTTCCTTTTTACCCCTTTCTGTGTGTCAGTCATATTGAAACATATTTAAAGGATTTATGAACAGGCCTTGAAGCTGGTTTATATACGGACTAAATGGCAGTAAATGCATATTTGAAAAACATAAGGTGAAAGGAAACCACCTTCGGGTTAGTTCCCTGGTAGTCAAAAAAAAAAGGGGTTGCATATTATCCCTAACTACGATGCAAAAGTGACGTCATACAACTTTGAATGTGTATATGTTTATAACAAGCTGTTGTGAAGACGCACTGTCATGTCATTGTACAAAACCATTACATTTCAATATCTGACCTGTGGGAGAGTTGCCAGGTACTCGCCGAAGGTCAGGTGTTTCCTCCCTCACTAAACCTGGCAATGCCGCCATATAAGTGAAATAATCTTGAGTGTGTCGTAAAACATCAATCAATATCTCCCCTAAGGCTGCAAAAAAAGCAATGCCTTTTGCATATTTTAGTCTGAAATTTTATTTTCTCTTGTTTTTTATGTAAAGTGCATGCTTGAAGACAAATTTAAAGCAATGTAGGATATTAATGATAAAAAATTAAGTCATCACCACATAGTTAGTGTTTTGAACTCAACAACACGAGCTTACGACACCTATACCGATGTCTTCGTCAAATGTAGGATATATTAAGCAAAGCATCACATATTTTAAACTTGTGGGAATTCAGTTGTTTTGGAAAGTAGGTTAAGATATCAAAGGAAGTGTAGAATTGACTATAAACATCACTTTTATCAATTGTCGGCAAGTCGTCTCGGTGAGGCAGTACCTAAAAGAGCGGTGGAAATCTGCCCTGCAACAAGGAGACGTCTTCATATAACTGAAATGCTGTTGAGCAGGACGTAAAACCAAAATGACTCACTCACTTTATCAATTGTTTTCTCTGCCCTGTAGGATAAGGTATCTAACTTGGAGGCCAATAAGGAGATCCTACAGGCAGATGATCAAACGTATGTCAAATATCTGGCTGAACTTGAAGCTCATCTCAAAGATCAGGAACAGTTAGTCCAAGCAATAGAAGAGGAAGAAATGACATTAGGTAAGAGTAGGCAGGAGTCAAGCCCTATGAAGTAAGACGATTACTTTTCTTTTTAATTCTGTCAAGTTGTGGGGAGCTCAGTTGGCAGAGTGATAATTTCTCTGTCCATCACAGGCCTTCTAGGTCCCAGATCTGAATCCCACTCAACCCAAAGAATACATTCTGAGTGTACTTTTCACTTTATTGCCCTATTTCGATTGATTGATTTATGTTTTTATGCCACACTCAAGATAATTTCACTTATATGGCACCTTTGCCAGGTTAAGAAGGGGAGCCTTCTACTAGGACCTGGCAACTCTTCCACATACAGTGATCCAGTGAAAATCCCACACATAAATGTTTTATTTTGGTCTGCGATGTGGGATGGTTGCCAGTTACCACCGGAAGGCCCTGGGTTTCCTCTGGGCATAGTCCGGTTTCCTCCCACAATAAAACTGTCAACGCCGCCATATAAGTGAACTAATCTTGAGCTCGGCGTAAAACACCATACAATCAATCAATCATTTTGGTCTGAGTGGGATTTGAATCCATGGAAGGCCTGTGTGGGATTGAGAGACTATCACTGTTCTGGCTGAGCCACCAACATATAAAGAAGGGTTCCCATGTACGTGTTAAACATCTCAATTTGATTTAGATCATAGGGAGCGCAAGAATCATTACGCGATTTTGTGATATCCGGTGACAGAAGGCGCCATTTAGAACGTTTTTGATGACATTGCAATTCCATTTGACGTATTTTGTTCCATAACGTCAGATTTAAACGTCATGTTGGAACGAAAAACGCTCAGTCACATGCGCAATGCAGTGCCGGTGACAGGAAATATGTGGAATTCACACGTGACTTGCGCTCCCTATTGAAACACCAGTACAGTTAAAATAAACAATATAAATCTCATCATACACATGCATGTACTTTTTTTATATAGCTGCTGAGTTAAAGACATCAGAAGAAGAGTACAAAGCCATGCAAACCACCTTAGAAAATCAGACGTTTAGTGCTGCCGACGTGGAACGGATACGTTTCACATTAGCAGAGAATCATAGACACATAGAAGGCATGGAGAAGGAAATAGAAGGCACAGACTCGGATATCTGGTCCTTAGAAATGGAAATTAGTAAAAAACAAGAACAGGTATGTCAAGTTTTCGATCTCATCTTTTTTTTTCTTGAAGCGCATGTGAAGAGAAAACCCATGAAGTGATTGGAATTGATCATAAATATCTTGCCTAATTGCTTTAGTTCCGTAAGACATAGAAGATAATTTAGAGAGGTGGTGTCTTCCACACCCCTATTCATTGCACGTCTGGAACATGATATCTGCAACCATGTGTATTACTAGTGTGATGAGCAGGTCGTTTCATGAAGCCGTTGCAAAGTGCGATAAATCGCAGCTGCCATATTAAATCTCTTCATTATGGTATCAATTGGTAATTACTCCTTTGTGAAACGACCCCAACAGCAACTATGCCTTTCATCTTGATTGCCAAAAATATATATCTATAATGTATTTTAAATACAGAATATAAATCAGTGACCTTTCAAAGCCAGCTTGGGCTGAAGAGAGGCAATTGACTGAAACTTACATTTGTATTGGCCATCTCAGTCTGCAGATGGCCTGCAAAAATCAACATGGATGATCTGCTTTCATTCTTGCTGATACTTGTAATGCTGAATTTAAAAATCCCTCTAAAATCACCCAAAAAATTAATGGAATTAAAGTCTGCATACTTTTAAGGAAAGCTATTAAGTTGCTGTATTTAGCTACTACACATCTGCCTGGATTTTCTTTTTAATGGAATACTCTGACAATTTCAGGCATTATTTTGCTTGTTATACAATGCAAATTTGACAATTACTCAATATTTATGTTTTGACCCTAAAAAAATTGACTTTTGCATAGATCTCCTTTGCCACTCTAGCCTTTTTCTTTTTTGGAGGGGGGGGGGGGGGTTGTTCAATAGATAAAGAGTTAATTTAATGCGAAATGGGATAGATATTCTGTGGTACATATGATGTTATTTATTCCAGGTTGAAGGTCTGTGCCGACTCTATAACAAAGAGGCTCAGAAACTAAGACTTGTCCCCTCTAATGCTGAATATGCCAAGGGGAGAGATTTAGAAATTAGACCCAGTTTTAGTGTCGGCACAACAGGCTACTTAGAAATTAAGGTAGGAAATATGTTGTCTACCATTGCTTATATCGTTTCAAAAGGTAGCTATCTACAGGCTTTCTTTAACAAAATAAAAAAAAAATGTATATTCTGAGTGGATTTTTCACTCTATTGCCCTTTGCAGAATTTTCAGGTACTCCCAATGTACTGCGGGTTTCCTCCAGACAGAGAACCAGCCCCGATAGCTCTGTCGATAGAGCGTCCGCTTTAGGCCTGGGAGATCCGGGTTCAAGCCTGGGTCGACTTATACCAAAGACTTTAACAGTGGTAGCTGCTGCTGCTTCGCTTTGCGCTCAGCAATAGGAGTTTGAGCCCGGTGTCCGTATACTGTGACTGGGTGAGGGGGCTTGCTGGTTGTCTTCGGCAAGTCGTCTCCGTGAGGCAGCACCTAAAAGAGCGGTGGAAATCTGCCCTGCAACAAGGAGACAACGTCTTCATATAACTGAAATACTGTTGAGCAGGACGTAAAACCCAAATCACTCACTCCAGACAGAGAGCCTGGTTTCCTCCCCATGACAACACCGTCATATGTCAAATAATCTTTTGCCACAAAAGACATCAATCAGTCTGTTGTAAACAGTTCAGCGGATATTTCGAACAAAAGTAATCTATTGTGGTAATAATTTTTTTCTTTTCAGCCAATTTTACAAGAACTTAAAGCAGAATTCCAATCCAAGGCAACAGAACAGGCTGAATCAAGGATAAACTCTTACGGGGTTTTGGAAGAGGTATTTGTAGTCTGTTATTTGCATCATTTCCGGAAATGTTCTCTATCGATTGAATTCCTGGTCCCTGTATTTCAAAGGCTTAGGCAACGAGGTAACGTAAGTTACTTCTGGCGTACTTATGTGTTAACGCTATAGGAACTCCCCATGCTGTAGGCCTATGCTAATCCTAACACCAGCTTTGTAAGACATGGCACTAAGAAAAGGTGATTCATTGTGAAAGACTACATCAAGGTACCTTGAGCATTTCTGTTCCAATTAATCATGTAAATTTTATTATCCCTCAGACAAGTTTCTCTGCAATCTGATTGGTCAATTGCCATCCGAATAATATTCGATTTTTGAACACTATTTTGAACGTTGTTTTGTGACGTCGTAGGGTGTGCTCGTATCAGGTCACCTTTTGCAGCTATATTGTGCGTTATGAAATAAGAAGTTTCTATGAATAAACAACTTCTTTGAAAACTTCTTTTTTTTTTTTTGAAAATGAACAATTTTCAAAGAAGTTGCATTAATGAGCGATTTTTGGGCTGAATCCACGCAAAAGTAAAGCTAGTGAGGTAATAAAAACATTATCATGTGTTGTGGAGGGGGGATACAAAGTATTTACATGGTCAGCGTGGTAAGTAAGTAAGTAAGTTTATTAACCGTAAGCATACAGCTTATTGGTACATGAAATACATAGTTAATAGGACTAGGCGGAGGGCAGCCAAAAATTACTTTCTAAGTTTGGTTGCCTTATCTAGATACATTCCTAAATGTCTTAACTGTTTTACATTTGTACAAGATAGTAACTGTAGCAATTTAAATACTGATGGTTTTTTATAAAAGTATTTCTTTATATATTTTTCTCTTAGCGCCTTAAATGCAGGACAGATTAATATAAAATGATATTCGTCCTCAATACTTTGAGAATTACAGAAGCTACATAATCTTTCAGTGCGTGGTGTATTGTCGTACCTTCCTTTCTGAACAGCCAGACCGTGGGCAGATATGCGATATATTGTAATGATCCTATGATATTTACTCAGAGTAGATTTCTGTAAATAAAACTGGAGAGTGAGGGAGTCCACCATGTGTTTATACAAGGCACAAGTTGACGTTTTCTCCATCTGTGATTGAATAGATTGGATAAATTGGTCAACCAAATTTTGTTTATAAATCTTTATAAAGACAGTGACGTTAGGTACCGACTGCGATATCCAATACTCACTTAATCCAGAGTTATTTAGTTCATCTCTTATGTGGGTAAGCCAGTTGGTTTTACTGGGGGAAGAAAGGCACGTCTCATACATATCACTCACAAGATGGGATAATATACAATTATCAGTATTGATTAGTCTAGCCCAGTATTTTACCATTTGATACTTTCTATGAATCAGCATAGGGTAACGCCCTAATTCAAAATAGCCCTTTGCATTATTTGTAGTCTTAGGGACTCCAAGTAACCATTTACAATATGAAAGATGTAAAGTTTCAATGTCTTTTGCAGCATGTATACCCCAGGTCTCACATCCATAGTTGATAATACTGGAGATATAAGTATCAAAAAGGGATAATTTTGTATAGAAGTTTAAACCATAGTCAGATATTTTACTTCGGAGACCATACATGGCTCTTTTACTTTGTTCAGCTAATTTTTGCTGACATTTTTTGAATTTACCATTATATGTAAATAATAACCCTAAATATGTGAATTCATTTAAAATTTCTAGCTCATTACCATGTAAGTAAAAATGAACAGCAGGAGAGTGCCAGCTTGGTCGAAATATTACAATTTTGGTTTTTCTTACGTTAAAGGGGCATGAGCTGCCGAAATTCACACTTTTTTCATAATTTCTGATCGTCACGACAGTAAGAGGCTTTGAAGGCCATCGAAAAACCAAATGATTGGCGTTGGAATGAGGAAAATCCATACAGTATGTGCCCTGTACGAACCGAAAACGTGTTCGAAAAGTAGCAAAATTTAAATAACCGGGACGACCATTCATTCATTCTAAGTCAAAGTTAGTTCAAAACAATACTTTATCGTATATTTTTGAGACTAGAAGCACTAAAAAGCTTCTGAATTATACGTCTTGAGAAAAATAGCCGATAATTTCAACATTCTGTGTTTACGTCAAAATATCAACATTTTGGCAGCTCATGCCCCTTTAATAGTCAGTTGCCATTTTTTACAATACTCGGCCAGACCTGTAATTAACATTTGAAGTTTATCAGCTGACTCTGCCAATAGGACAGTGTCATCTGCATACATAAGTAACATTAAATTGATGTCATTGACAGTAATACCTGGAGAGTCATTAGTTAATAGTTCCATTTCAATGTCATTCAAAAATAAAGAAAACATTATGGGTGAGAGACACTCCCCTTGCATCAAACCAATTGAGTATAAGAAGGAATCGGTATAATTTCCCTGCCACCTGACACAAAGCCTTATATTCATATACATTGATTTAATGACGTTTAGCAGTTTACCCCCAATTCCTTCTTGTAGTAGTTTAGCCCATAAATACGAGTGTTTCACAGAGTCAAATGCTTTGCTGTAATCTACAAAGCAGCAGAATAGTTTTTTCTTAATTCGGACACACTTATTTATTAATGCACTTAGAGTGAAAATTGCATCACGAGTGCCAAAACCTTGTTTAAAGCCCATTTGTGCATCTGTGATAACGCTCATATCATTGTGCCATTTCAGTAACCTGTTGTTTAAAACAGATGTAAAGAGCTTACATAAGTGACTGACAAGTGTAATTCCACGATAATTGTTTGTATCTTCAGGATCACCCTTTTTGTATACAGGTATAATGACACCTTTTGTCCAACAAGACGGAAATACCCCTGATCTAAGTATATCATTAAACAGCTGGAGTAGCAATGGCAATAAAATGTCACTAAAATAAATAAAGACTTCATTTAAAATCCCATCTAACCCAGCACTTTTATCTTTCTTTAGAGTCTTAATGGCGTTTAAGATTTCAAAATCCTGTATTTCTTCATCGAGTTCCCCGAAGATACAACTTTTATCCTCATTATCAGCCCTACTATTGTTGTCAATGCTATTAACATTACTTGTAATAGCATCTTCAGTATAATCATCATAAGCTAAATAATCATCATCTACATCATCTCAATAATCATCACCAACATCATCTACATCATCTAAATAATCATCACCAACATCATCATAAGCATCAACATAATCATCACCAACATCATCATAATCATCATCATAATCATCACCAACATCATCATAATCATCAACACAATCTACATAATCATCATCATAATCATCAACACAATCTACATAATCATCATCATAATCATCAATAAAGCGGTTACTTTCTTCGTCATGTCTGGGCTCTTCACCCTGTTTCACACTATCTAATAGATCCTTGAAATGTTTGAAAAAGGTTTTTGTGGTCATGGTACTCTTTTTTGGCGTAACCTTAGATTTAAATTTTGAATAGAATTCCTTTGGGTTAGATTTTTGAAGAAGTTCCAATTGGTCTCCTTATAATTCTCTAAAATATCTTTTTTTACTTTTTGTAACTTTTTTGTAGATATTTTTGGCTTCACACAGCTTTTTTCTATTTAGATCAGATTTACGAAAGTTGAATGACTTAGTTGCGTTTTTATAATCCCTGAGAGCTTGGTTACAAGCATAGTCAAACCAGGGTTTATCTGGGTCACGTGTCGGACTGCATTTATAGTTTACAATACGTTTGGAGTTAAAGACAGTGACAATTTCTCCCAAAATAGAAGCAAAACATTTACATATTGTATGTAGGTCTGAACAATGAGTGCTTATAGAATGTTTTAGCCGATCAACATTTAACTTAAGGCATTCACCGATCAATGCTCTGTTTTCCTCGTTCCATCTGACAGTTGTGTGATTTATCTTAGGTAAAGCAGAAGTATTACTAGAACTCGTATTAAAAAGAGTTGGAACTCTGCACACTACGGAGATTGGCGCATGGTCTGAAAACTCATTAAAATCTAGGATTTTAAAATGTTTGACACGTGACATAAAATTGTGTGTCACCAATGCATAATCAATAACACTACAGCCTCTCTTGCTATAAAAAGTAACATTCCCAGCAGTATCACCTCTGGTCCTACCATTTAAAATTCTACAGTTGACCGTTTTACACAAACTAAGCAGTTTTTTCCCAAACAGATTACACAAAGAGTCCTGTGAGGTACGAGGAGGTGGTGTAATATCATTTTTATAATCACACACAATTTTAATAGATTCAAACACACTGTCCGGTAATGAGTCATTGCTTATGAAATCTTCAGAAGTAGCGGTCCGGCTGTTAAAGTCACCCATACAGATTACATGCCCAAGATTACTATACTTTGTAATACAAGTTTCTAACTCAGTAAACAAGTCAACATTGAGCACAGAATAGAATCTGCTATTAGCATCAGGTATGTAAACAAATATCACAAACACTTTCTCATTTTTATCATTATTATTTTTGTTTATGTCAACAACAAAAATGCCTAACGGCTCGACTGTTATCAATTACCACGCTGACCATGTAAATACTTTGTATCCCACCTCCATGAACCATGATAACTATTAGTGATATGTATTATCTGTAAAAATTAGTGTTTGCAAAAGTTTTCATCATGGGTCGGGGGTTGACAAACCATTAAAAAAAGAAACGAAAATTATGAATCTGATTGGTTTATCATTCAATCGCCTAATGTGGAATTTTTATAGTTTTTCACTCACTCTGCCTATGTATAAGAGTGGCCAGGTTCTAGTTGAAGGTTGAAATTTCCTGAGGGTAAGGGGCCAAGTTTCCTATCCCATTTAGCCTGTCACACACCATATTTGTGAAATATCTTGATCGTCAACTTCAATTAAAATCTGACATTGAAAGTTCAGGCCATAAAAGCAATCAGAATGATTGAATCGGTTCCATATATTGAAACACTGGGAACCAACCAGTACCGATGCTAGTTTCATTAAACATCATACCATATTATATACTGGCTTTCATGATGGGTAACAGATTTTCGTTTCCGTAGTTTGAGAAAAACAGGCTACCGGAAACAATCATAACTGGGAAATCCCATGGCCTGAAGTTAACTCCAAGGTACCAAAACAGGTTGAAGTTTATTTCTGAGGGCTCGTTACAGTCCTGAGAATCTGATAAAATTAAATATTTTGCAACCTATTCTTGCAAAACCAGTTTGGTTTCCTGCTGGCAGCTTATAACCCAAACCACAAACAAATGGATCTTCCATGTACCTTTGCAATCTTGATTTTCAGATGTGTGAAGTACTTGCACAAAAACAACAAGACTTTTCTTTAAAAGAGAGTAAGCTCAAACGCATCGAAGAGGACTTGAACTGTAAAAAAGAGGTCAGTATTGACAAGCTTTTTTTTTTTTTGGTCCACATTTTAGATTTTGTTTTATTCGCCCAATGTCAAAAAAACATTGCATGTCTATTATATTGTTAATTCATTGTGTGGAAGAAAATTTGAAGAAAAAAAGCTGTGTTTGGCTTTGTTTTTATTTGGAAATTTCTCTCAGAATATGCACCTTATTACCAGATGGTATGTCGCAAATTATTTTGTGTCATCTTATGTTAATTGATATGTCGGCCATGTTGGATTATATATTATTCGCTCTCGCTTCATTAACTCCTGAGTTTGGATCCAATCTCAACAATTCATTGAGAATATTCACCTTACAGATGCTTAAAAATAAGATCTAATTGTTAAATTATGAATTTCAATGTTCTCTCCAAAGATGTGTTTCTAATCTCTTCAAAGAGATTTGACATTGCTGCCTCAAGGAGTGTTTCTGTTACTTAAGCCAAGACCAGCTCCACATTGCTTTTGTTAATTCAAGTCCATTGGATTATAAAATGTATACATATGCTCCACAACTCTGTCCTGCTGAGAATTGATACATGTTTTTTTGTGTGTGTTAATTAATCTACTAATGTTTGTGTTTTGTATTGCAGATGTTTCAAAAGGAGTGGACTTCGTTATTAAAACAGACTGAAGACACACAGTCAGAATTGTCACAATTAGGATTGGTGCATAATAACAGTATTGAGGATTTAAAACTCCAGCTTCAACAAACTAAAAAACAGTCAGTATTCATTATCTATCTTTGTATGTAAGGGGGTCTTTGATTGACTGATGTTTTACGCCACACTCAAGAGTAATTCACTTACATGGCGGCGTTGCCAGGTTTAGTGGAGGAGGAAACCGGGCTCATTGCCCAGAGGAAACCCCTGACCTTTGGTGAATACCTGACAACTCTTCCACATACGGCGACCGAGTGAAAAATTCACTCAGACCAAATGAATATATCCGAGTGGATTTTTCACTTGATCTCCGTATGAGGAAGAGTTGTCTTGTACTTGCCGAAGATCGAGGGTTTCCTCCAGGCTATGAGCACTTTTCCTTCCCCACTAGCGGAAATATTGCTGAGCACAGCATAAAGCCCAAATCAATCAATCAAGTTCTTGGTGTTCCTGAAGTGACAGGTTCATTAGCAACTTTTAATTGTGGAATCTTTTTGTCTGCTTTGTTTACTGCTTGAGAATGGACTTTAGTTAGGTGTGCAGAACAAGGCCGTTGTGGGTGCGTGTGTGGTACATTTTCAGCTCTTTATTTACTGATTGTCAGACAGAAAACAAAGCAACAAGCAATTCCCAAAATAACTCTTTAAATGTATATTTTTGGCGGAAAGAAGACTAACAGTGTTCCATCCGAGATTGACCACTACTTATTTTTCTACTAATCTGAGGATCAACGGAGAGTCACAACAAACTCACACGATGACTCCTTTTAATATGCCTGTGTCAGTTTGACTTTATTTTCCCCCCAAAATTGTATGTCAGCCTGGTCGGCCCTCGTGTGTCGAACCAAACCACTGGCTTGTGGTGACAATCGAATGACTTAACACACTATACTTTTAAATTTATTTTCTATTATTGTTTTTCTCACCTTATAAAGATATACCTCTTTTTAACACAATTAGAAACTTATCTCCGTGGTTATTTTAGACAAAAGATTTTCCCTGTGCCCGTGTGTTTTAGTGTTCATAATTATAGTAACTACATTTTGATATTACTTGCTTTACATTTCGATAACTCGTTATTTTCAGCTTCCATATATCAACACAACAAACTTATCAATATTGTCTAATTTTTGCTTTTTTTCAGTTCTGAGCAGCAGAAAATACATTGGAAGAGTAAAGAAGAAGAATTTTGTAATTTCCTCACACAATATGTCACTACTGTCATTGAACACAAACTAGCCATATCTGTAAGTATTAACATATAAGGATTGACTTCTATGTTTCTGCAGTTCTTCATGAACAAACTTGCCCCTGTGAAAAGTAAATAAATCCGCAAAGCGGTTTATGAACAATTTACATAGGTGCCAGTTCGTTCATAACTCGAACGGAAGAAACATGAAAGTAAACCCTTATACTCTAATTGCTTTAACATATATTACTTAAAGCGGCATGAGCTGCCAAAATGTCGATATTTTGAGGTTGAAACAGAATGTGGAAATTATTGGCTATTTTTCTCAACACTTATAATTCAGAAACTTTTTAGTGCTTCTAGTCTCCAAAATGTACGATAAAGTATTGTTTTGAATTAACTTTGGCTTAGAATGAATGAATGGTCGTCCCGGTTATTTAAATTTTGTTTACTTTTTAACACGTTTTCGGTTCGTACAGGCCACATACTGTATGGATTTTTCTCATTCCAACGCCAATCATTTAGTTTTTGATGGCCTTTAAAGCCTCTTACTGTCATCACGATCAGAAATTATGATAAAAGTGTGAATTTTGTCAGCTCATGCCTCTTTAAAACATTAAAAGATATTTGTAGAGAGGGATATATTTTATTTTCAAGAATCAAAACAAACAGGCGCACAAAACTGACTGCAAGTGACGTCACAATCAGGGAGAGTGGGATGACATCATTTCAAATCATAGCGTTGAGTCTGTCAATGCACCTGTGTTGACATGAGCAATTTTTGTTGTTTCGTCAGTCGGCAGAGCTGGTTGGTTCATCGTGCTATGGGCGCAAGCAGATTAACCAATCATATTGCAGTATTCGTCGTAAACACAATGGAAATTGTATATTTCTGAACTCTAAAACACAGGGAAATCTAGCCATATCAGTAAATATATATACTCCAGGAGGCTGTTCCACAAAGCAGAGTAGCGTAAGTCTTTGCGTAGCTGCCATAGCAACATATCTCTACAGTATGGGTTGCTATGGAAGTTACGTGAAAACTTACGCTATGCCGCTTAGTGAAACAGGCTCCTGATGCCTTACTTGTTATCGAAAAGCGTCAATCTATTTTACCTGGAGTGAGCCGCTGCATTTTTTGCCCCGTTTCCTTTCCAAGTAAGCCTGGCAAGTTTTTAATGGCCGATCTTAAATGTAAGAGGCTTTTCAACTACTGATTTTTTTCGTTCTATTATAATGCCTACAAATAGAATTGCAATGTCATCTTAAAAGCTCTTTTATGCATAGCCTTGGGCAATATTTTCCAATTAATGTTAAGTATGTCGTAGAACATCTACTTAACAAGTCTAACCAAAAAAAAAAATTAAATTTTGGCCGCAGTCCTTACAAAATTCAATGCTACAATTACCGCCCAACAATGGTTACGAAAGGTAATGAGTTCATTGAGATATAAAGTCAAATGCAACCTCCTTTGTGTACATACCCTCAGAGTGATGACAAAACACACAATCTCTGCTGTGTCATTGCCTCTTTATAGCACTTTGTACACATTGAAGGTTGTGTATGACGTCACATTTGAGGACTTTTGCCGAGCAGTTGCTAAAAATATGCATATTTATTCCTCGCTCCTTTTTTGAATACCAGGAAACTGGTACCAGGAAACGAAAGTTGTTTTGCTTTAACCTATATTTTTCTAATAATTATTTATTCCATATACAAAAAGAAACCATCTTTAAGCCCTGTTAATAAACCCTTTAATAGCGTCATCTGTCACTGGTTATCACAAAATATCAGAGGTAACTTGCAAGTTCTAGGGTTAGGTCTTCAATTGGATTTTTGTGTGGACAAATGGTGTAGCAGAACTATAATAAGAATTCTAAATATTTTGTTTATGTTTTAGGATGGAATTGAAAAGATGAACAAAGAGATGAAATCCTGTTTACAAAGACTAACAGCCAACCCATACACACCACGATATTGTCAGGGAGCTGACTGACACTCCCTGAAATGAACTATCATCATGCACGTCGATGTCATGATTTTAAAAAGCAATACCAATGGAAAGCTGTCTGTTTCCTGAAATGAACTGTCATTGTGCATGTCACGATCATAATTTTCAAAAACATTACCAATATAAAACTGTCTGTTTCCTGAAATGAACTGTTATTGTGCATGTCACGATCATAATTTTAAAAAAACATTACCAATAGAAAGCTGTCTGTTTCCTGAAATGAACTGTTATTGTGCATGTCACGATCATAATTTTAAAAAAACATTACCAATAGAAAGCTGTCTGTTTCCTGAAATGAACTGTCATTGTGCATGTCGATGTCATAATTTAAAAAAAACATTACCATAGAAAGCTGTCTGATGTTTCCTGAAATGAACTGTCATTGTGCATGTTGATGTCATAATTTAAAAAAAACATTACCATAGAAAGCTGTCTGATGTTCTCTGAAATGTGCTGCCTGTATCAGCATATATGTCGCTGTTTAAAATATGTTACCAGCGGAAAGGACTATTTCGTCTGTAATGTAAGCACCATACCATTTTGGATAGATAAATGGCCTTCTGTCAATACGTAGTTTTCATCACTGATTTGGTGGTCATCAAAAATATACGTAACTTGCCTTCTACATGTATTCCTTTACCACCAGACGGTCGAGGGTTTCTTACGGGCATAGAGCCCTGTTTCCGCCCACAATAAAACTTGCAAAGCCGCCATATAAGTGACATAATCTTGAGCGGCGTAAAACATCAATCAATCTACATTTATTTTCATTATTGGAGGCACATTTGATGGTGCAAGTGAACTTCTGGCAGCTCTGTTTTCGCGTAATGGACAGAATTACAATGGACAAAGTACCTCAAACTATGCAAGATCTTATAATACTTATATGTTTGGATAGATTTGCCTATAGTATATTGTTATTTCCTGTGGAATCCAGAGAAATACTTTGATCTATTGGCTTCTTTACGGTTTTCTGTACAGTTGTCCATTTGTTCAACATTATCTTTGTCTCAAAAGCACACAAGAATGGGACAATCTTTCCTAGATGGGGTTTATGATTTATTTATAGTTGGTCATGTAAGGAATCTAAGTAATTGGCCTTGAAATGACTCTGGTATCTTTTTTTAAATAAAAATACATGCTGTGGCTTTTCATTTATTTATTTCCCCACAGAATTTTTGACAGCGTATGATGCTTTGTATATATATATTTTATAGTTTGTGATGTCATTATGCTTCAAAATAGACGTCGCTTCCTTCAAACAACATATTAGCATTGTATTGAAACTAATATGATTCTGTTTTTGTTTCTCATCTATTTGTCGCAAGTTTGAATCTCACTCAGTTGAAGTTAAAGAAGTAACTCTGTGTCCTACTTATAAGTGCACTGGCAGCACAGAACCAACAATAGTTGGATATCTTATGTGGGCCCAGTAATACTAAGGCAAAACCTTAAATGTGGCGTAGAACAGCAATCAAAAATGAGCCATAACGGTGACATTGACATTTATTTTTTTGACATGCGAAATAACAGTGCATCGAATTAGTAAGTCTAATTAGGAGATAAAAATTTGTTGATCTATCCATTGCCCTCTCTTACAGGCTAAAGGTCCAAGGGATTATTTTTATTTTTGGATGGAAAATGTTGGTTATCGATGGATATTTACATCCTTGTATTCTTTTGTCAATCCGAATCTATGAAAAAAGGCGGATTGTGCTACCTTGTGTCACTTCAGTGTAGTGTTGGAATAAGATTTTGATTTTATATAAGTTTCTCGGCCAAATTCCAGTCGAAAAAATAAATGCCAATGTCACTTTTACGACTCCATATGATAGGCCCTGTGACATTAGCAATCTTATCAACTATGTTTTACTCTGTATAAAATTAACATGTGAAGAAACCAGGCTGTATATTTGTATATATATATCATTGAAATATTAACAGTGTCTACAATCTACTATTGTGGTTACTTTTTATATATTTTCTGCTCTTCCACGAGATTCCCCATCATTTGACTGAAGCAGAACACATGGATGACGGATTGATTTTTGTTTTACACCACACTCCAGATAATTTCACTTACACATATGTGGCGACGTTTCCAGGTTTAGTGGGTAGGGAAGCAATCTAGTGAAAATTCCTCTCAAAATTTTTCTATGGATTAAGTGGGATTCGAACCCTGAACTCATTGATGGAAGGTCTGTGTTGTATTGTCAGAGAGACTGTTGCTCTGTCGACTGAGGTTCCTGGGGCCTCTTTCACAAAACGGCGTAGCTGTATTTTTTTGCGTAATTTCCATATATATTAGCGCATCTCTACGTGAAAAATTACGCAACGCCGCTATAACCAATTTGCAATAATAGTTAATACTACAGCTAAGTAAGAAGAAGGGTGAGCCACAAGTTAAGAATATAAAACTGATAGGGCAGTTGCATACTGACGTCCGCAGAAAAAATATGGTGATTTTCACTTCATTTTCATTTACATGGCACTCAAGGGAATTTATGTACAATCAACAGAGAATGTGGCGGGAATAAAGCTCTAATGGCTTGTTCTATCCCGACTTGAATATAACAAAAATCCAAGTGGTGTTGGATAGAAAATCTGATTTGTCCAGAAGTCGTAGAGTTAACTACACCTTCACCATTAATCCTCGTAAATGAAACTATCTTGAAAATGGCACAAGACCCAAAGATTTGGTGACCGACATTAATATCCCTTTGTGAGAAAAGGCCTCTGAAATCGCCGAACGCTGTTGATGCGTTATGGTTCATTTCCACGCTAAAGACAGATCGTTCTTGGTGTCAAATAGTTCAATTTTACCGAACTTATGGTGATATTACAAATATGTAATATCACCATACGTTCGGTAAATTGAATTAAGTGTCAAAATACCAAAACCAACCTCACCAAGGACCGAAATTTCCATCGTTAGAGGTTTTTCTTTCCTCATAACCTGTATTTTGGCGACTATCCTTTTATTAGCCGATGTGTGCGTCAAGAGTCCAGAAGCTCTTATGGGCCAGTCACAAATCAGTTGCGATGCATCGGCGATGGGTAAAACCCGGGAAATTTTAACAAAATCTTGAGACAGATCTCACGATTTTGCACCCGTCGGAGGCGCTCTCCGGACGCCTGCGGCTTGTCGCAGATTTTTTAGGCACAGCCGTCGCGGTCCCCAACTTTGAACTTAACATTTTAAGATTGCTCGCAAGATTTTTTTTCACCCATTTAGGCCATCCCAGACAATCTCCGATGACCTACGATGCCCTCCGATTAATCGGAGGCATCCTCCGAATAATCTGAGACTAGTCGCAAGATTCTGTGTGGGATTGGAAACAATCGTGCCCACATGCTTACCTCCCCTTCGCTTCAGAACTAAGTCTCGCATGCGAAGATTAACTTCTCTGTTTAGATTGGGATTGGAAATTCAGGTTGAGATTAAATGTCTGCGAGTAGTCTCCGGCGCCCTCCAACTGAATCGGAGGCGCCCTGCGACGATTCGTACGCTTTCTGTGATCGTCTCCGACGAATCGTACGATGGAATCGTTGTAAATCGCCGTGTATATAGGCCTAAGGGCGCCTGCTGCAGGAGGCTATGACAGAAGATTTTAAAGATGCAATCGGAGGCTAATCCCACGATTTTTCGGCAAAATCCTTGAAAAAATCTCAGACAATGTGACTGCTCCACGTTTGTTAGGATTATTGATAGGATTGTTCAAGGATTCTTTATTTTCTACGACGACCCCGGCCAAAACTAATCCCCGACAGATCGCCGACATTGTGACTGGGCCATAATTTAAACCAGAAGAGGTCTTGGGAGCTAGGCCTACTGTCCAAAGCTTTAAACACAAACGATGTAATTTGAAGGAGAAAAATAAGCAAATCCTAATATACCGAAATGTTTGTCGTTTTTCAAAGATATTTTCGCTATTGCAGCAATGTGATCTGACTGATTTTTTGGTTTAGTCGGTGGAGACCACCCAGCAGTTACTTGCATCTATAAACTCAGATTAAATAAAAAATATTGACAAATTTCTGAGTGGATTTTTCACTCGTGGGGTACTCGCTGAAGGTCGGGTTTTTTACTGGGCAATGAGCCCGGTTTCCTCCTCCACTAAACCTGGCAACGCCGCCATATAAGTGAAATAATCTTGAGTGCGGAGTAAAACATCAATCTTGCATCTATGTGTTACTGAAGGCGGGCACACGAGGACCAAAAATTACCTAAATTCCGCAGATGCCCGTTGCGCTATCGTCTTACTATACTGTTGAATACAGGGTACCGGTGGTCTAATCTGGAACAAAATGATATTGGGCCAACCTCTTGTCTTTAACCAATATTACAGGTCTATAGGTCAAAATTTGGCCGACAAATCCCCTCCAATGCTCCCAGGGCGTCCTATTGTCTCAGATTTTGGTAGTGAACGTTAAAGAATATCACAGCTAATTAATTACTATCTAAAACCTATAGCAAATCGGCATGTTAGCTTTACCAAAAATAATGATGATTCGTTGCCAAATTATATTTTCCAGAAAATTCTGACTGCGGCCAAACTCCTGCCTGTCGTCAACCTAATGAAATATCATGGGTTGTGGTTTATTATAACAAAGTTATGATTTGGTATAAACGTCCAAATGATATGCCCCTTTTTAACACAAGAAACTTGTCTCCGTGGTTATTTTAGACAAGAAGATTTTCCCTGTTCCCGTATGTTTTAGTGTTCAACAATATTATATGTTATATCGCGGTATTGATGATTCAAGTGCCCGACATGGAACATTTTGGACAATTTTTTTTAATAGTTCACTATCTCATCGAAAATTAAGAAATATAAAGTTCTATCTAGTCGAGATATTTAATTTAGTGGTGTTTTTTGGAGCATCTCGATATACAAAACGTGTGTTTCCACTAAGATGTTTCTGCTTGGATCCATATCTGAGTATTTTAATCCCATATTTCAGTACAATATTAATAGAACTTTATCAGAATTGGACGCATTAGTTCAATTTGACCGTACGTTCGGTGAAACTGAATGAGGGATGCATGAAACATGTATCAAAGCTGAAATCAAGACCAATGCAAGAAGTCTTTTTGAGGACCACTAATTAGTTATCGAGCTTTATATCTCACTACGCAGATCGACCTCAATTGCATCAAATCAGTGGACAATCATTTGGACAGGAAGAAGCCGGGAACACATTCGATTTTTGTTCTCCAGGGTATGACCTGCTGTCAACATCGCTAAATTGTTGTTGATATTTTCTTGGTAAACCGAAATTCCAAAATCATCGGCAATTTTTCCAAAAGAAGAAGAAAAGATTTTTGATTTAATGCATTCTGGAGAATGTAGGCCTACGTTGAGTGGTGTTTTGAACTCGGCCTAAAATGAATGAATGTTCGTTCCGGTTGTAATTTTGTTTAGTTTTCGAATATTGTCCCGGTTTGTATATCGTGTAGGTTTTTCTTTATTTCAACATAAATCATTTAGTTTTCCGTTCAGCTTGGTAATATAAAAATTTAACGATTCTCTGCTGTTGTTTAGTCGATCCAGAAAATCCATTAAAAATAGAGACTCCTGCAGATTGAAGGTTCCCGACCAATTAACAGGTTCCCGACGTATAACCAAAGTTTGCTATGGCCGCTCGATCGTTGACCTCCAGATTAGTAGAACTGCAAGTTGATTTTAGGCATAAGAATAACATTTTACGAGTTACTCGCCGGATTCCCTGCCGCTATTGTTTTTTCAGTTCAGAATGCCTCACACGCGGAGCTAGTTGGAGATCTCCAAACTCTGTGGCCAAAGTGTATTGATGATGGGTGACCAACATCAATATACTTTGGCCACTGAGTTTGGAGATCTCCAACAAACGCGGAGCTACAGATAGAGTGGGAATATAGCGCTGCCAACTGGATCGATTTCCATAACCATAAAGAAGAAAAATGAATTCACAAATATAATTCGCAATATGTGTATTTTATCACATTCGAAGTGAAAACATATTTTGCATATCTCTGAATTTATTTATATTTATCACGTGTTTTTTCCCCAACATTTTCAAAAGGACGGAATGAAATGAAATTCCTAAAAAAAAAAGTCTCGCCGCCAAAGTCTTTCTGACATTTGTGAAGAAAGGTAACAATCACACTAAGCCTATTTGTAAAATTACTTAAATTAAACGTAATTTGTTTTAGTTATAAAGAAGAAAAAATATCCCTATTTATGTTTTAGATGGATTCGAACACCGGACGTCCCCACTAGCTGTTAGTGAAAGGTACGAGTATGCTTTTAATCTTGAAAACAGTGTACGCATTACTTCCTTTTCCGGTTTCCAACATGAAGTGAGTTCGCTGCAACTAAATTCGCCTCCTCTAATGAACAATATCACGGATTATTTTTATCATCGGGCACCTAACGCCCGGCAATTAAATAACCCATTACTAATAAACATTTTCTTGTTGTTTCATTCTTACAGGATCGAACTTTGTTCGTTCAGTGGGTACAAGATTTACCCTGGTCACGGCAAGCGGCTTGTCCGTACCGATGGCAGGGTACGTATTAAATAGGATAAACCGTTTGCAATAAAATAGTTCTTACTTCCATAGCCGTCAAAGTTTATTCGGTATTCTGAGTAGCTCTTGGGAAAATTTATTACGTTATATAAATTCATTTTGTTCTGTATTTATACTAAAAAATGATTTGTCAACAACAACAACACTGTAGTTTCTTGAAAACTGAATGATCCGTCCACAGTCACTCGAAGCAATGGTGTAAGGGGGTATTATTAATGGTATGGGAGAGGGGCATAACCTCCATAAAATATATATAAATGGCAGGTCCTCCAACTCTGTTGGTCACCCATCGTCAATGTACTTTGGCCACAGAGTTTGGAGATCTCTAGCCCCAGGTGACTATCCTGCCATTCTGTTGTATAGTCACAGATCGGTGCCATTTGGCTCTGTAGGACGGTTCAAAATTTTGGTCTTGTAGCTTTATTAGACCTTTCTATGATTAAATAACATACTTTATTGACTGTTTGGGTGTCCCGCTTGCATTCCCAATGGTAAAAATCCAAATAAAAGTTTAAAAACTCTTTCTATGGTCCATTTTGACCTACGATATCGTTTAAAACAGTTTTGTCAAACAAATATGGCGACCGTTAACTTCTGGAGATTGTCACCGTTTCGTATCTCAGACTGAAATTTTACCGTTGAGCGCATGCGTGCGCATGTGTATTGTGCCAAATTTTATACGAAACCACAGTACTTTATACAGAACTAGCGGTCGCCATTTTGTTTTCGTCAGATATGTTTAGGGGTATCGTAGGTCAAAATAGACCATGAAAAGAGTATTTAAACTTTTATTTGGATTTTTACCATTGGGAATGCAAGCAGGACACCCAAACAGTCAATAAAGTATGTTATTTAATCATAGAAAGGTCTAATAAAGCTACAAGACCAAAATTTTGAACCGTCCTACAGAGCCAAATGGCACCGATCTGTGACTATACAACAGAATGGCAGGATAGTCACCTGGGGCTAGGAGATCTCCAACTATAAAATATATAATACTACTACTAGATAATATGGGAATTTAGGAAATGGGTTTTGTTTACCAACGATGAAAGCTGATTCAATAATCACATTTTCAATTTGAAAACTAACCTGGACTCTTCCCCAAAATGCTATGTTTTGAGCGTTGTTAAAAAAGACCCATTATCTAACTGTACATATTATCTAAATATTCTATAGAGGTTCTGCCCCCCTACACCATTATTGCCATTAATTATTTTTGTTCTTGAAATCATTTTTTTTGTCAGTCATAAATAAAAGTATCAAATGGCGTTGTATATATCTTGATATATATGTCTCAGAAAACAAAATTTGGTAAAAAGTATAGTACGCTGAGAATTGCAGACAAAACAGCGGGGGTAACAGGCTAACAGCCGATCTCCTAATATTAATCGACTGCCGATGTGATCTCGTGCGACATCTGCCAAACTCATAAAAGGCCTGCACATTATCACTCAAGACCAGCTTTATCCATATATTTCAGTCGAATATCTTTCTTTACTAAGCCTAAGGAAAAACTCAAAAGCACAAGCCATTTGATATTAGGGTTGGTTTTCAATTTTTGACATTGGCTTTGTCTGTCATTTGTTTATTTTTTTTTTAAAGGTGTTTACGTTCATAAACCAAAAATGTCAGAGTTCCCAATTGATGAAACGTAACCCTCGTAAGATAAACTGGACTGTATTATACAGAAGGAAACATAAGAAGGGGCAGACAGAGGAGGTCGCAAAGAAGAGAACTCGCAGAACACAGAAGTTCCAGCGTGCTATTGCTGGCTCTTCACTACCTGATATTTTGGCTAAGAGAAATCAGAAGCCAGAAGTTCGTAAAGCCCAGAGAGAGCAAGCCATTAGGTAAGTCAATGTTACGAATGAAGTTATTGAACTATCCTCACTTGATAATGATTCTGAAATAACATTAGCTTTTTGATTATGGTTAACGTTTTATGTGACATTTAAAAAAGGTTAGGGGCATCCCTTCATTGGGCTGCCAATCTAACTTATGTTTTATGTGACATTTAAAAATATTTCCTTTATATGTAATGATAGCATTGCCAGGTTTAGTTGTGGAAGAAACCAGGCTATTTGCTCGGTAGAATTTACTGACCCTTACGCTGGGCTGGCAAGGGAAATACCAACCCATCCATGGGATGTCCGTGTTGCTCTAAGAGACATCACTGTTCCTAATGAGCTATAAGAAGATAAATGATCTGGGGAGAAGCTGCTTATTGCTGTTGTATTTTAACCTCTTAATGTAGTTCTACTTTTGGTGTAAGTTTTTACGTAACTGCCATAGCAACCCATACTGTAGAGATACGTTTACTAACGTTAGTAAGAAAGTTACACAAAAAATACATCTACGCGGCTTTGTGAAACAGGCTACAGATCATTTAAATAACCTTTTTTGTTGCAGAGCTGCAAAAGAAAAACAGAGGGCTAAGGATGCTGTCAAAAAGAAGGTAAGATTTTTAATAATGCTGCCTGTTTTGTCAACCATTATTTGTCTGCCTGTTGTTCTGAGATATTTACATGATATTAGCATGAAAACAGGATTTATATTAGCACCTTTTATTTGACCATACATTCATTGTCATGATCTGCCACATGTTATCCACTAAAAATGTGATATATTGAAGAAAAACATAAAAGACGAAATTCTCACCTGGTAGCCACCAAAGAGGGGTAGTCTAATCAGAATTGAATGCTGGTAATGACCGAAAACTCTACCTAGTAGCCACCAAAAAGGGGGTGGTCAAATCCGAATTGAATGCTGGCAATGACATACCTAAGCCCATCTGGTGTCCTATTCCATGGAAAAAGGGGTGTTCGAATCAAAACTAACGGTTCTGGATGACGAAAATAGTTTCAATTGATTTTTTCATATCATATATACCTGTAAGTAATCGATTTTCGAATAGGTAAGGTCATTTCTAATTATCTGAAAAAGTATTTTACAAAAGTTTTGCAAATCATTGGGATCTTGTCACAAATGTTTATTGAGGAAATGGAAATGGAATTTATAAGCTTTGTGTTTGGTCACATGTGTTTTCTTTTCTTTTTCTTAACAGGCTGCCCCCAAAGCTCAAGCAAAAAGCAAGGCTACAAAGATCGCACCAACAAAACAGCCAAGAGTTGGTGGCAAACGCTAATTATTAGTTTTCTGTAAAATTTGAGCCTCCTGAAAATAAAAAAAAATATTTAAATCCATATACTTTATTTGTTTACAATTCAAAGCATATTGTCTAATAGTCGAGGAGGGGGGGGGGGGGTATACTGGTTTCAGCTTGTCTGCCCGTTAAACAATCGTTTAAGGACCATAATTTGAAACTGCACCGTTCAATTTTTTTATAGCGTCTATACCATGAGACCCTAATTGCGATTGTTGGGGAGTCCTGTGCCACTACAGATATTGCCACCTATGACTGTGCTTAACACATCCATTCAGCATAACTTGAAAAGGCATCCTTCAATTTTCTCCAAATTTTATATATACATGTAGCTTCTATATATAGACCTCACTTGCGATGGCTTTTGAGTCTTGTGCAACTACAGGTGGCGCCACCTATGACTGTCAACAATCCAAACAATTCTTTCAGGTTTTGTACCTTCTGGACAGTAGGTGTGTTGCAAACTATTTATGACCTCATTATCATAAGTTGCGTAATAACCAACCTGCGTCTCATCCCTCCAGTGAGACGTCGGATCTGTTGAAGGGGTAACTGCCGCCAATACCGATGTAATGCGGCTTCCAATTCCTGCAGATTTTGTACAGGAGGCTCTGGGGCTTGAATGTTTCTGCCCATCCTATCCCAAATGTGCTCTAAAGGATTCAAATCCGCCCAGTTACCCCTTCAACACCCTACGTCTCACTGGGGGGTTGAGGCGCAGGTTGGAAGCTAATGGAGGCTATACGCGCTTGACCTTCTGCTCTAGTGATTTGTTCTACACACTCAGTGACATTTTTACTTTAAAGTGGCATGAGCTGCCAAAATGTTGATATTTTGACGTTACAACAATGTTGAAATTGTTGGCTATTTTTCTAAAGACGTATAATTCAGAAGCTTTTTAGTGCTTCTAGTCTCGAAAACGTACGATAAAGTATTGTTTTGAACTAACTTTGACTTAGAATGAATGAATGGTCGTCCCGGTTATTTAAATTTTGAAACTTCACACATCTGTTTAATACAGCAAGTACAAGAAGCCTATTAAAGATCAACGCGCTAAGATGTTTTTTTCAAGAGTTATGCCCCTTACATTAACACTGCTGTAAAAAGCCTTGTAAACACATTATCTAATAAAAGTCTTTCATTTTCAACTTTGAAACTTAACACATTTGTTTAATACAGCAAGTACGAGAAGGTTGTTAAAAATCAACGCGCTCGGAGGTTTCTTTCAAGAGTTATGCCCCTTACATAACCGTCAGCCAAGAACCTCCTTGTAAATGTGATACATGTATGTGGAGTAGTTTTTCACTAGCAACAAATTGTCTGGAAAATTAATAAATATATTTTCGGTTTCTTTGGCCCAGACCCGAGGGGTCATGGTGGCGACAGCCACTTATTATTTTGTCAAAATGCACTTGATTTGGCTAACGATATCCTGAATAAATTGTATAGCTTACTTAATATTACCACTAATGGTGATTTCTTATCGCCAGAATGTTGCCCTTTATTATCACAATCGTCTCTGCAACATCAGTTTGCCAACAATCTCCCTACACCAATGATTTTATCGGTCGGTGCAGACTTTCCATTGGGGGAGCTTAACTTTTTGTGTATATATGGAAGGATTTGTTTTGGTATGGCTGCAGTTACTGTTCCTTTCCGGGCGTATTTGGGGTTTCCCGAAATTCTTGTTATACACCCTGTAGTCCGCTTTCCTTTCCGCTCCATAACTTTCAAAGTCTTGATTCCATCTAGACAATTTTTTCTGAGTAAATACCTATTTGGTAGACGGTGTATCGCGACTCTTTTTTCACTTCACTGGTTAGATAACATGGCAGCTATATTGGATTATGAAATATTTTCTCTAGCCCTAAAATTTCTACTGGTTTGATGCGATCTGGATAATTCTTTCGCATTTGCATACCTTTTCGAGATCTGGTGTGCGGCGAACTATTTATGACCTCATTCATTGCGTAATTATGGCAGCCATGTTGGATTATGTAATATTTATTCTTTATCTCCATAACTTTGACAAATATGATTCTTTCACATTACATACGTTATTAACACACATATATGATTGCCCCAAAATACTAAATTCGAGATTGACGGGGACAAAGAAATAACAGTTTGATTGGTTGATTTTTTTAGCTGCAGGCAAAATTATTATATTTATACGGCGGAGCTGTGGGAGAGGAAACGGGCTCTTTGTCCGAAGGAACCTGCCGACCTTCGGCAAGTACTTGGCAACTCTTCCATATAAAGCATACATCTTTTAATATTTTGACAAAACTTAGTTATAACAATATCTTGTAGAAATGAAAAACATGGGTGATTTGATTTGATTTGACGCTCAACGTTTATTGTGAGATTGACGAAATGATAAAGTTTCTTTACATACAACATCCGTCTCTATGCTGAGACACCAACATTTCAACTTTAAGTTCAGTTGCAAGAATATATACATGTGTATGCCTCATTTGCTCAGGTCCGGTTGCGTTGCACCATAGTGTATTACCGGCATATATACCGTTGGTTGCATACTGTAAGTTTCCAAACTGCAAGGCAATCTACCGAGTTGTGAAACTGGACCATGTTTCATAATGTTATGTCATGAAGTTCCATTTTTATTTGTCCAAGTCTTGACGTAATTTAGCCAAAGCTGCCAAACGTTTATCTCTCCATTGACGACGATCTGGTAACGTCTCAACGGGCACCCATTGGCTGACTTCATTCTCCACCGCCTGAGCCTTCTCCCCAGCCATCAACTCGGGTTCACCGAATGATTTCTGCACTTCGTATATCCCCTTGCCATAACGTTCGCAGTATGAGCGAAAACCTACAAACAAGATAAATCTGAATTCTTAGCTTAAAATTCGGAAAAAAACTTTTCTTTGAAATATGTCAATTTAATACTGTTTTTTCCTGATACTATAAAATACAAGCGCGAAGAAGCAATTAAAACTTAAGACCTGGTTAAATCTGTTCCACTGCTCAGCCGAGGAAAGGCATTTAGATTCAGATTTGTATTGCAATGAACATCAACTTCAGAGTAACAATAATAAACGATATTCAAGGAAAATAGAATGGTATGGGAAGAAATAACAAGCAAGTTCACTGAGAGAGGCATCTTCTTGAGCCAAGGTAAAAATCTACATGTGTTATTCCGTAGACCAAGGCGTCATACCTTGTCTGAGATGAGCGGGATAGTTTAGAATAACCAATAGCTAGCAGAGAAATCTGGGCTCTGCCAATTTTGTTTTTCCTGTGTTGCAATCGCTAGGGAGTGTAAGTTAGATTCTTAGCACCATAGAGACCTATTTTTCGGGCACGCCAATGGTATATTATGGTAATGGCAAAGGAGATCTGTCTTACAGGTGGGCTAACATCATCGGGCTTATTTTGATACATGATTGCAATCCAAACAGAGAAGTTAATCTTCGCATGTGAGACTTAGTTCTGAAGCGAAGGAGAGGTAAGCATGTGGGCACGATTGACATGATTGATGATATAAAGTATGCTGACCATCGGCGTTTAAGTGACATGTCTCAAAGGGTCCCATGAAGGCGTACCGTGCCCCCAGACCTTCGACTACAGCAGTATCTACGTCTTCAACACTTATTACACCATCCTGGAAGATAGAAAGGAACCGCAGAACTGGTGCATTTATGTCTTCTATATATAGATCATATCATAGCGATTTCTTTTGCCAGATCAATAGGGTCTACTTCCAAATGTATGTTCTAGGCATAGTAAAGGGTCTGATTAGCATTTGACGTTACGTGGGTCTGCTAAAGGTTGTATATCACCCTCACAGATACATATCTACAGCCTTGACTACCTGGACCAGCCCAAAATTTGAAATAACTGTAAATGGTCAAGATGTCACCATTGTTCTTCGTGATCACCTTAATTTCAAGTAAGTTTTCCTTACATGTAGTGTTATAGCTGAAAAAGGCGTGAAAGGTCGATCTTCAGCAAATGTAGAGAGATCTCGCGAGAACACGAGTGTAGGCCCCTACCTGGACGAGTCTCCAACATTCGCCAATCAAAGCATACTGAATCCGAGGCTGAATGAACCCCATAACTTCCTTCTTCAATGTGATTGGAGCTTGTCCAATTGAAGCAATCAAGGCACGTGTTTTCGTGACAACCTCAAGGTCGGTCCATGGAGCAGGTACCAGTTCTACCAGACGACAATAAAACGGAGGGTTTATCTAGAGAAAAGACAGAGAATCAGTTTAATCATCCACTGTGCAGTGTCAATACAACATTGATCAGCTCCATATTGGCCAACATAAAATCTAGCTAGGAGGGTACCCCGACCGGTGATACCGGACCAATGAACCATATGCGTGGAATGGAGGTCACGTGGTATTTGATATGCGCAGAATGCTGCCATTACTACGAGATGATGCCATTTCGACCCAAGTCTGTTATGCACGCGCGCTTCAACTATCAATGGCGGCACATTTTAGAAAAGATCCAAACCAGCCAATGAGACGTGTCCATTCCACGCATATAGTTCATTGTACCGGACAATCATCCCGAATAGACAGATTCGAAAGTGGCATTCGAGTCCACGACCCATCTATAGCTGCGGTGTTGGCTTTCGCATAAATCGCTTTAACCAACCAATAAGAAAATGGGGCCTATAGGTTTTTAAAAGGCGAAATGACTTACGTGAAAGCCTTGCGGAAAAGGAATCGTTGCCTTCTGGTACATCCTTATAGAGTACGTCAATTAAACGAACATCAATTAAATTGAGCGTTCTGCATGGCATTCAAATTGCAGGAGTGAAACTAAGGAGCAACTTACAGGATGTGCCACCATACATTTTGATTTGTTCTTTAATCCTTCTGTAAACAAGGAGGGTATAATTGCACTGGACGAACTACACAACACGATGTCACCATCTGCAAACTCGTCCAGGCGACGGAAAACGTCTTTCTTCATTTCTAATATTTCAGGTACGCATTCCTAAAAAAAAAAAAACCAGAAATAATATATTTTCGAATTACTCTGTTGCCTTATAGCTGGGTTAAAAAATGACAGAAAAACACAGGAGAGCACGTAGTTCTGCTTACTTTTAATGCAATTATATTTTGAAAGCGAAGAAAACCATTTTTTAATCGAAACTCTTTACTCGCGATAGAAACTTTGTCTTGCTTTAGTTATTGAAAATATTTTATTATACCTGTACGTGGACGGCATCTTTCACACAATCTCCGAGGTTTTCGGTGACGGAGAGCAATTGGAACTGTTGCTGTACCGTCAGAGTGCCTCTCAATAGGCCACGATTCGCCAGTCCTTCCAGCTGCTCAAGAACAGACTCTCTGGCTCGGTCCAACTGGCCCCTTTCGATATCATACATACAGACGGGATGGCCAGCGCTAACAAACAACATGGCCCAACTCCGTCCAATTAGACCACTGCCAGGGAAAAAATACCAACACTGATGATTTTTGTATAAAACAAAAGAAAGATAAATCCGAGTATAATTGAATTATATTTCTGCAACTATATAGTTTTAAGTATATTCGTAGTACAGTATTCCTTTCCTTGAAAAAACAATTATTTTCTCCGTTTTAGACTAATGAAGGCTACTATTCTTACATGAAATCAAGGATATAATTCGATTTTATCTATCATAAGTTTGGTAAAATCAAACTTGACATAAATGTACTGTATATTTTTGCATATACATTATAGATCATATAATATTTCAACACATGGAACATCCAACACGTGGCCCAATTATGCGTAGCCCTATAAATCCAAAAATCCAACTGACAATATGGTCGCTTCGCAAACTCTCATTGAAACAATTTTCAACATAACCTTTCGACGTCGAGAGTAAATGTTTAGTGTCGTCAGAAGTCCATTCATAGACTTCTGATGCTATTTAGAAGTTGCAGAAAAGAAGAAATTCTGGATAGAAATTTGTTGGTATATTGAGGGCTCACGTTTCAACCCAGCTATTAAGATCGCTATCAAGCCAATGGTAGGGCCTATTGGCTATCCATGGTTAGGCGTATTTATTTTCCATCTTCGAGAGTAGATGTTTTGATAAACAGCCCAACGGCGTATTGATGCGCATAAACCTACATTATATGGACAACTTGCGACAAGGGCGTACGTTTCTAGAATTGTAACAGTAAAACTTATAGAAACTTGGCAAGACATAACCGCACACCCGTCGCTCTCAGAACTGCTGATATTACTTTATGCTATGGCAGTACAAGAAAGACCCGTGGTTCAAGTTAATTTGCCATGGAAAACGTCGGAAACCAGCACGATTAAGATCTGCACTATAGAATAGCCTTGCGCTTATTTTTTTGTGCAGAAAATAGCTCGCGCAGGTTCGAATGCCACACGGCCCAAAAAAAAATTGGAAACATAAATTTTAACTGCATGGGGTTTTCACACGAGGGTCTATATCTCCTCCGGGCAAAATCCCAGTCTCCTCCTCAGCTATACCTGGGCCTACATAGGCCTATAAAGGAAATAATCTTGAGGGCGACGTAAAACATCAATAATCGATTAATCCAAAGATGTGCCACTAAGGATTCAGACCTGGCTAAAAAATAATATTTCTGACGTCCCTTAGCCCAGCCAAGGCCTAAATCATACACTGATTGATTCATCTACGCCGCACTAAAATAAATTTCACTTAGGCGGCGTTGCCTTGTTTAAGGGGGGGGGGGGGGGGGGGACTGGGTTCCTTGTCTTGAAGAAACACCCGACCTTCGGCGAGTACCTGCATGACAACTCTTTCACATCGGGTGATCGAGTAAAAAGCCCAACAACTTTTCATTTATATGTGATCTGACTGGGATTCAAACGCAAGACGCTTCGATGGAATCCTTGAGGGACCACCCTTCTTGCAAATTGAGCCACCGACGCCCACGTTATTATATGAATAATCAGAAGTTTATGAATGGGCTCCTAATATAATATATAGGCCTATGGCCAAGACGGTAGAAAACTAACGCGGTCTTGTGTCAGATAGGGCTGGGGGCTGTTTCTCAACACACTTACACCAGTCGTAACTTTGCGCCTGGTCGCAACTTCGTGTTGAATGTATCTGTTGCCATGACAGTTAGACCCTGCAGTGGACTTACGTCGGGCGTTAGCCCCAGGTGACTATCCTGCCATACAACAGAATGGCAGGATAGTCACCTGGGGCTAGTCGGGCGTATATACGTGTTGAGAAACAGCCCTTTGGTATATCCGTCAATTACATATTATTATAACAGCTTTTTGGGGTATATTAGATTTAGAGTATATTTGTGGTTATACCTATAGGTATAAAATGTTATCAATAGTCACAGAAAAATACATTTTCGCAGCTGAATGCCTTTTACAGGATCGCCCGTTTATATGCCCTGTAGTTGGTTGCCATAGAGCCCTCATTCCCCACTCCGATATCAGGTCAAACGGACCTAGCAGTTTTGGGGTTAATTGATACGTCGAAAGTAGAGCAAACGGCTGCGATGTATATTTACTGTAGTGTCTAAACTTAGTCCAGGAACCCTGTTACGAACAAACCGGCAATGTGTTGTAGACTTCGGCTAAAACAGTCATGTGCACTACCGTTGAAAAGGAAAATACTTGCCTTCCTACTATAGCTATTTTAGCACCTGCATGTTGCATTGTTGAAGTGCTGCTGCCGGCCATTGCACACATAGATGATTCGCTTTAACAGCCCAAACAGTGACTTCGCTTTCGGACTGTGGACTTTTGCGTGACCTATTTATGGGCTAAACGATAGAGACAAGGGTATTATTTGTAAAACCAGAAGTACATAGTTTCATGTACTTCTGGTAAAACATATTATTGATGTTGACAAACTTTTTTTTTCTAAATGTGAAACCCAACGGTAAGAATCACATTGCGAGTAGATATCGTTGTAACCTCACAAAACTCCAATCTACCACAAGTCACTATGAAACGGATCTAAAAACTTCAAAATATGTAGTAATTTGTCGCTTTTTTCTCATCCCTCCGATAACAAAGGATTAATAAAAAAGAATTTTTTTTTTTTACTAATGTTCATGAAAACGGACGGATGAACAGACAACAAAACTTGTTCCGTAATTAACTTGAATTCATAACATTCCCACAAGTGGTTCCGGAGATATCTTGCAGACAAGTAGCAACCAATTAAACTATCTGAATTAGTTGATCGGTGATTTTTTACGAAACACTCAAGATTATTTCACTTAAAAAGCCGCATCATGTGGGTGATTAAGCCATGCTCTTTGACAGGAATAATTGATTGATTAAATGATGGCCTACGTGGCAGTCAAGATTATTTTCGTTATATGGCGGTGCTGGCAGGTTTAGTGGGGGAGGGGAGGGACCAGGCTCTTTGTCTTAAGTTCACCCCAGGTGGCGAGTACAACTCTGCCAGATAGGAAAAAACACAACAGAAATTGTTCACTTTTTTAATTGGTTTGAGTGGGGTGAGAACAAGTGAGAACATACAGCCCCCAAACCGCACCCCACAAATGAGCGGAAAAAATCATAAAATTCTGACAAGTGCATTTGGAGGTGTATTATAGAAGGGGTGTGCACTGAATGAAGTGTTATGAGAAAAACATTTTGGAGCAATATTTCCAATTTTGAACACACTGGGTGGCACAAATACATGTAGGTGTGGATGTTAAAGTGGCATGAGCTGCCAAAATTCACACTTTTTTCATAATTTCTGATAGTCACGACAGTAAGAGGCTTTGAAATCCATCGAAAAACTAAATCATTGGCGAAATGAGGAAAATCCATACAGTATGTGTTGGAAACGTAAACAAAATTTAAATAACCGGGACGACCATTCATTCATTCTAAGCCAAAGTTCAAAACAATACTTTATCATACATTTTCGAGACTAGAAGCACCAAAAAGCTTCTGAATTATACGCCTTTGAGAAAAATAGCCAATAATTTCAACATTCTGTTTTAACGTCAAAATATCAACATTTTGGCAGCTCATACCACTGTAAGATAGGTAAGAGTGAATTGTTGCATGTTTTTGCAAAGTAAAACCTGGGATATATACATATATACTAATACTGAGGTAAAACATGGTTGTTCACATCACGCTCCAAAGCTGTATGTATAATAACAGAGCCACACACCCACAATTCAACTTCCAATGGAATCATAAAACTATTTCTAAATTTCTTTTAACTGATGTTAATCAGAAAAAATTTAATGCAAAATCCGTTTTCAGTGGAATCTGAATCAAGCAAATATATTTTGGTATGAAAGGCAAGGAGCACAATCAATATCTTGCAACTATAAAAACATGACTTTATTTCTATACACGAAAAACGCATTTTATTCTTTAATAGTTGATTTTACTAAACATTGAAGATCATTATGAATGGACTTGGATGGCGACTAGGATAGCAATTAGTTTGCCAGGTTTATTGGTTGATACAATTGAGTACAAAATATGTCTGTTAGAAACCCAGGAGCTTCTGATGATACCAGGCCAGTGCCCAGGACCTATTGGTACCGAGCCAAAACACAGGATCTTATGTTGGTAACAGGCCAGTACCAAGCACATTTTGTTGGTACCAAGCCAAAACACAGGATCTTATGTTGGGACCAGACCAGTACCAAGAACATTTTGTTGGTACCAAGCCAAAACACAGGATCTTATGTTGGGACCAGACCAGTACCAAGAACATTTTGTTGGTACCAAGCCAAAACACAGGATCTTATGTTGGTACCAGACCAGTACCAAGAACATTTTATTGGTACCAAGCCAAAACACAGAATCTTATGTTGGTACCAGACCAGCACCAAGAACATTTCGTTGGTACCAAGCCAAAACACAGGATCTTATGTTGGTACCAGACCAGTACCAAGAACATTTTGTTGGTACCAAGCCAAAACACAGAATCTTATGTTGGTACCAGACCAATACCAAGAACATTTTATTGGTACCAAGCCAAAACACAGAATCTTATGTTGGTACCAGACCAGTACCAAGAACATTTTGTTGGTATCACGGCAGTTCACAGAACCGTCTGTTGCCATCAAACCAATTATACATCCCAAAAGAGATGAAATATATAATTTTTCCATGGTTGGATGTTATCTTAAATGGCAACACAGTAGTAAAAGGCTGTCATACAGAGTGGGCACTTACTCCTGTCCACAAAATCCTCCCCCAATCAAAATTCCATTATATTACTTGACCGCTTCTTCCATTTTTTTGTGGGTTTTTCGCTCGATCACCATGTGAGAGGACTGCCAGATAAATCTTGAGCATAAAATATCAATCAAACCCTTAAAGCAAACCCTTATTAAGGCCCGTTCTCACGACGCGATTTGTTGTACCAACTTTTAGCATGCGTTTAAAATGGATACATTAGATTGGTTGACAAATGGTATCAACCAATTAAAACCATCCATTTCAATCCAAGTCCTTTTGACAAAATCGCACCTTGAGAACAGGCTTTAACCATAATATTGCCATTAACGCATCATTTTTCTTCCCCTACCCCAAAGACCGGAATATGTGGTTGATTGATTGATGTTTTATGTCGCACTCAAGATTATTTCACTTAAATGGCGGCGTTGCCAGGTTTAGTGGGGAGGAAACCAGCGAGTACCTGACAACTCTTCCACATATGGCAACCGAGTGAAAATCCACTCAGAAATCGTTCAATTTTTATTTGGTCTGAGTATGATTTGAACGTTTCCCCCGCATCGATGGAAGGTATGTGTGGGACTCCGGGAAGGTCTAACCCACTGGACCACAAAGGCCCCATGTGAAGATGCGGGGCAGGAGGCCTATAAAGCACACAGATGAAAACGATCAATTCAGGATATGTATCAGAGTTATTTTTTCACCATCAATAGATTTAGCACAGATTGTTTATATTGGTTTAGATTATCGTAGGATTCTCCACTGTTAAATAGACTACTGACAGCTTCCTTGTATTCTTGCACAGGTTTTGACTGAACTAATTCTTCTGACAAATCTGACGATTTCTGAAAAATGAAAAAATAAACAAATAAATTTGGAGAATATATTGAATAATGTTGTTACACAGCAATACTGAATACCCACAAAATTATCCAAAAATTTGGTCCAAAGAAAAATTGGGTGTGTTTTTTTATTGGATTGTGCTATCATGTGGAAAGGTACCCATCTTACAAGCGAAATAATATTGAGTGCAGCGTTAAACATCAATCAATCCAAAAATTAAATATCAACAACGAATTTTTTCTCACTTTTATATCCATAATTTCTCTTTGAAAATTTTCTAAAAAAAAATCTAACAAAACAACAAAATTTTCTCAAGCGTTTTTTAGGGGACATGTTTTTAGAAGTAACAAAAGAGTAAAGTCTGAATACACATTTGGGATCTGTCCGTTATTTGCACACATCTTTGCTTTTTACTGGTTGCCGGCTAAACCAATACCACTGTTTATCAAATCAATCTTTTAGATTTGAAGGGAAAAATTTTATTTATGGGGAAGTGAAAATCTTGCGAGGTCCTACCGTATTTCTTCTATTTGGCCTAAATTTTCCATTGCGTTGGACAAAAATGGAGAGGAGGAGTTGTGTTAAAGGATAACCATTTTCACACACTGCTCGGCGGGTCATATTGCCTTAAATTCCCTCTAATGGGCAAATTTGCCTGGCCTTATTTAGCATATTTCTGTTCTAATGATCGAATCCTTATGATGAAAAAAGTGACTGAATCTTTAGAAGAAATACTGTACTACTAAATTGGCAAAATATGAAGAATTAAATACCTGATCATTATCCGAGTCCTTTATCTTACTAAGAAGTCTGATAACTGTCTTTTTAGATTGGCTTATATCCCAGAAATATTTCTCCATGTCAGCCTCTGTTTTCTCTTCTTCCCAACTCTCCACTTTCTGAAAACATGTCCAAAAAAAAAATTGGAAAATTTTCTCACTGGGTTTTTACTCGAACGACCTATGTGGGATGGTTGCCAGTTACCAACGGAAGGTCGTGGGTTTCCTCCGGGCATAGAACCCCGTTTCCTCCCACAATAAAACTGGCAACGCTGCCATATAAGTGAAATGATCTTGAGCACAGCAACCGACCAAAAGACCACCCATCCACCCAGATCTAAATTTTGACATTAGGCTCCACAGACCATAGAACGTCAGGAAGGCTAATGTATAATGTGGCATACTTAATGTTACTCCTTGCTGATTCAGCATACATGGCTAAAGCAGAGCCACAATGCTCCAGCCCGAGGGCCCCAATTTTGAAAGCAACCAGTGTGTGTAGGTAAATGTGAAACATATTCGCTTGGGTTGATTGATGTTTTACTCCGCACTCAAGATTATTTTATTTATATGCCAGTGGTGTAGCCAGGTTTAATGGGAAAGGAAACTGGGCTCAGTGCTCGGGAGAACAACCTTGACCTTTCACTCAGAATTTTTCAATTTTTATTTGGTCTGAGTGCGTATATACTTGGGAATAGACCGATTGTTTAGGGACATCATCGGGACATAAGTAGGGGGAAAACAGAGGGTGCAAAAAAAATCTGCACTGAAACTTATAGATGTGCAGTCAAGCATGTTGATAAAAAAAGGGGGGGGGGGCTTGTAATAAAGCAGTCACTACGAAGCCAGGCCCCCTCAAATATCACATAATTTTTCATCGTCATGAGCGGCATAGAAAACTCTAGAGATAAGCTGGAGGCATAATAATGTGACATCAAACTAACAAGATGCTAACTTGCATTGTGGGAAACTCGGAGGGGTCAAAGTTTGCCAATTTCTTTGATCTTTGATGTAAACAAAGTGCTGGCCACTTCACAAATATCCTACATGGACGCGATATGTTGGAAAAATTTTTGTCCAGATTATATTTTATAGTATCAAAAAACTCATCCGTATGGTGCTCTTGTCCACTCATAGAGTGAAGTTTTAACAGCATATAGATCTATACCACAATTGAAAATTTGACCCAGGTTCGATCTTCAAGAGACATGCCACTTCAATCTGTGATAAACAGAACTTTCAAATGCTCATTATTAACTAACAAGAGATTGATTGATTGATGTTTTACGCTGCACTCAAGATTATTTCACTTATATGGCGGCATTACCAGGTTTAGTGGGGGAGGAAATCAGGCTCAATGCCTGGAGGAAACCCCTCCACAAGTACCTGGCAACTCTTCCACATATGGCGACTGAGTGAAAAATCCACTCAGAATTTTTTCTATTTTTTATTTGGTCTGAGTGGGATTCGAACTCGCGTCGCATCGATAGAAGGTCTGTGTGGGACTGAGGGTAGATCACTCTAACCCACAGGACCACTGAAGCCCCCACTAACAAGAGAATGAAAAACTTATTGGATTGTTGTTTTAAACTCAGGAAACACTGCTCTTTTAAGGTGAATTATTAAAACATTATCAGGGTTTCTAGCCTTAAGCTTTAGGTCTTCTCAACCAATTTTTGCAAAATGATTCGAAGCAATAGAATATTGTGAATTCCCAATTAAACTTGACTATTTTTGACAAAAAAAAATTCATATCAAGCCTTCAAGCTAACACACAATATACTCATTTAGCTGGGGTGGTCATGAAAACAACTGAAACTTGATTGATCGTTTATTGTTCAACCAACACACATCACGTTTATCGCACAAATTTCTTGTGGGAGGAAATCCGGCTTAATGCCCATGGAAAACAAAACACCTGACCTTCTATTGGTACCTGGCAACCATCCCACTTAAGTCGATCAAGGCAAAAAAAAAATTGTATTTTTTGCAAGTTTTAGACATAAGTTGCTCAGTGGGTTAGAGTGATCGTCCCTCAGTCCCACACAGACCTTCTGTGCTTTAATGCAGAGCGGGTTCAAATAACTCAAATCAAATAAAAATTGAAAAATTTCTGAGTGGATTATTCACTTGGTCCCCACATGTGGAAGAGTTGCCAGGTACTCACCAAAGCTTGAAAGGTCAGGGTTACCTCCGTACAATGAGCCTGGTTTCCTTCGCCACTAAACCTGGCAACGCAGCCATATAAGTGAAATAATCTTGAGTGCGGCGTAAAACACCAATGCTATATAGATACCAATGACTACCAGCAGGGCTACTTGGACTTCACGAAAATTTTACATTAAGACAAGTTCTATATACAATACTTTTCTTTTTAAGGCCAGTGGGAATGACTGGCATCTTGTTTAGATAGACAATATTTAAAAAAGGCTTTTTTGTGAGAGACAACTGCAAAAAAATTAGGAAATGAAAATTCTTTACCTTTGACTCATAGTACAAGGCTGTAAGCAAATAAAGGGCAAAGTCTCGGTTCTGTTTAACAAGTGGACACCTACAATTTAAACAAAATTAAATGGAGGCTGAAGGAAAAACATATAGCCAATACAAAATGTAATTTAAAGGATCGATGCCAAGTTCTTTCTGAGCACTAAGTGGTGAGGTGTAACTGTAAATTGACCAAATATGTGTTTAAAAAAATAATGTAAAAAAAACAAGCTTCCTGTAAGGTCCCAGGGTGTCAAAGAAAAGGCGAATGAAAATACATTGTATGCATATCTTATATTAGCATTCAGAGATATGTTCGTATTGACGTCATTCTTGATATTTGAACACTTCCGTTGTCATTTTGACCAATCACAAAGATGCCCGGCTCAACATCGGTTGAGCAAGTTCGTACAATATATGTTCGAAACCAAATTGATTACATAATAGGAGGTATTGTCTAAACTTGTCATTTATCCTTAAAGGAGGAGAAAACAAAAAAACAACATGAAATTGTAACGAACAATCACCCTTAGAGTATCAATTTTTAAGCTGTAAATCTTACCTGCGTTTTATGGTGATGCAGAAAATTGCACATGTTTAAATTGGGTCACAAAAACGATGGGGACCGCCATTTGTAAAGCGAGAAATTGACCGGAAACAGATGTGCCTAGCAATTAACCTAGGCTTAAATGGCAGACTAAGAAAGTTGACCAATTTCACTCGCACGTGCGCTTTGAATTGCTGGGTATGCGTCTACTGATTGGCCGAAAGAGACACACCCCTAAGCACTGTTGTGATGATGGCGGCCAAGTAAGCAAGTCGGTCTCAGTCGAAATCCAACGGTTTTATGTAAAAATATGTCTATGGTACCATTGGAAAGGGAAATTCGCCGTCCGTTTAGTGTATATGCCTGTTTTATTTGTTTTCTCCTCCTTTAAACTGTATAAATTTTTCAATGGATTCTGCACTCTGAGGTACAAAGCAAACTATAATATGGACTCAACAAAGCCATGATCTGTACAGGAAATTAATGATTAACTGATGTTAACTTTTATGTAGGATTTTTTCAATATATGTACATGTATGAAGCTAATGACCAGGGTTGACCGTTGCAATGTTTAATTGGGGAGGAAAATGGACTGATTTTCTTCCGGAAACCCCCAAGCCTTGCACATGGGAAGGTCAAATGGAAAACCATCTCAAATTTGTTTAATTTATCCGTGGACTGAATGCGATTTGAACCTGTAACCCATCGATGGAAGGCTTTTTACATTCTGAGAGACTATCACGCGAAATAAGCCATCGGGGCCACAGTAAAATAAAAAGAAATAAATTAAACGAACAAATCTGTTATCAATTATGTCTTACCTGTCAGTATGTAGAGTTAGTTCCCCTGTGTCCACATTTAATCTATCCCCAGCTAATCTCCTAAGCTTATCTTCTCCGTGGTAATCCAAGCCTAATCTTGACAGCTTTATCTAAACGACAAATTATATTCTATCTAAAATCAATTTAGTTTTTCTACAGAATATATGGATTTCCTTTTTTGTTATTACTTATAAAACATTATTGAATATCCTTATCATATATTCATCATAGTTTTTTAATTCAAATTTTCAATTAATATAAGCCTGAACATTTCAGGGGCAGTAACTCTTTGGTTCTAACAAGGGAGGTAATCAAAGCCTTCCTCCTGAAATACTCACCTTGTATGTTACTCCTCTAGCTTTAGGATTTCTGATTGATGGCCCAGAGGATAAATAATTAGAGAACTTCATCTCTAAAGGAAAATGTTCCTCACACTTTTCATCTGTCTCTAACCCTTTAGGCCATGGAGTGCAGAATTCTGAGAAGAAAGAAACGTTAGATAACCATAACATGTCAGTTCAAGATGTATGGGTCATAGGAAAAAAAATATAAAAAATTCTGAGAGGATTTTTCACCATATTTCCCTATGTCACGGAAAAGTTGCCAAAATTTGGACTATTTTCATAGATTCTGATGGTCACGACAGTAAAAGGTCATCGAAAAACTTAATGATTGGCGTTGGAATGAGGAAAATCCATAAACTATGTGGCCTATACAAACTGAAATAGTGTTCGAAAAGTAAACAGAATTTAAATAACCAGGACGACCATTCATTCATTCATTCTAAGCCTAAGTTAGTTCAAAACAATACTTTATCATAAATTCTCGAGACTATAAGTACTAAAACGTTTCTGAATTATACGTCTTTAGAAAAATAGCTGATAATTTTAACATTCTGTTATAATGGCCAAATATCTCAATTTTGGCAGCTCATGCCACTTTAAGTCTAATTTCACTTAAATTTAAGTTAAGTCCCTTTAAAACACTGAGCAGCTCAAACTTTTGCAAGTCCTGGGGAATTCTATGTGCATGGTCATACTCATGTCCATAGATGTTTTCTGAGCAAAGTTTGAAGCTACCCCACAGAAAGACGCCACTAAATAGAGGTCTAAAAACCTGAAATCAGCATTTCAAGGTCAAACCACAAACAATGGATCTGCCAGATAACATCATCGCTTCCCTATATTGTCATATTGATTTATTGCTAACTGAAGATTTATCAGTAGGATTTATTTTAGGGACGCAATGTTGGGTTCTTTATTTGCTAGCAGGCTGCCATTGCAATTATTATTCTTTGAAATTGAATGGGCTTTGAAACCAGAAAGTGTTTGGTGGCTGGCAGATTGGTGTGGTTCAGACACCTGTGGTCAGGTTAATCATTCAAGAAGTTTAGATAGAACTTGCTTGAGAGCTTTGTCAGGAAGTCATAGAGGTGATTCGCTGAACATTTCTAACCTTTTCGAATAATACGTGTGACCACCAGGAGCTGACGTAGGGGGTAATTAATGAAGAAAGTGGGGAATTTAATATATTTATGATTACTAAAACACACGGGCACAGGGAAAATCTTCTTGCCCAAAACAACCACGGAGACAAGTTTCTAATTGTGTTAAAAAGAGGTATATCATTTAGACCTTTATACCCCATAAATTGTTGTAACAAACCAAACCTATTTAATATAGTACATCCATGATCCCGACTTACTTTTGATTGCCTTGCAGTGGGCTTTGATATGTGCTGGTGTGAGATGTAGAAAGTTGGGTATTTTCATCAACTCAGCATTTGCATAGCGGCCTGGAGATACCCCCTCATTCTCTTCTTTGCTCTGTAACATTGTCATTGTACAACTTTAAGTTTATATGACGTACAATGTATAATATAGCCTCTGTTAGAAAATTACGATTAAGTCAGTTGGATATTGAACAGTATAAAAAAAATATATGTTTTGTTTAAAAGGTGTGAAGCTTAATGATGTCACTCAAACAATTATGGGATATGGGTCTTGTTTAAAGTGAACACTTCGTTGTAGTTTGTAGTATATGTAATATACATGACAGCATGGCTCTAACTTTTAGAGTGCTTTTCGTAATGCTTTGAGTACTTGAATTAGCAGAATTCTTACCGTAAGCATGAAGGTATGTATATATGTTGTTGTGTGTACATGTATGTGTAAGCTTGAAATAATACTCTTATGTTCAATATTTAAATACAACCGCACTGCTATGTATAACTATTGAAGGAAGGTTTTATTTTGCTTTTACGTGAAAGCTTTAAAGGGACTTGCCCGGAATGAATATCGTTAAAATGTGTGCTATTCTACCGTTGTTTATATAAAGATGAGGTTTCCAGATAACCATTGGTAACTTTCTCAGCTCCCACGGACCACTGGATGGGGAGTTTTATTTGAGGATTCCATTGTCTGCTTTGTTGTGGTAAAAAAAAAGAGTGAGCAGTAGAGCCCTTTCTGGCTGCGTGTTTGGTCTACTTTTGGCTGTTTGTTTACGGACTGTCAGACACAAGAAAGTTTGGACGTCACTTTGTATTTTTAATTTGAATTTGAAAATATGAATTGTTAGGTGCCCGGAATGTAAACAAACCAAACTGCTCGCAGGGGCGATTTTATGTTTCAGTCGAGTGAGTGAACTAACGGCACAGTGTAATTTTACGTAGGCCTACTTATCTGAGAAATACAGACTGACGATCAGTTAACAGCGGCTGGAAAAGCCTGCTGATAATTGTTTGAGTGTAAACCACAGATAAAAAGGCCTGAAATGAGGGTAATCCAACACGAAAGTTGACCGACACTGATCGTTGTTGTTGTAATCAGGCTTCGATTCTTCGTTTGTTTTTCACCCCATTTCTACATTCTAAAGCTAACTAGACATGTTTTATGTGTCCTATGTTTAAGTTTAGTGGTATTAGTAGTAGTAAGCTCATGTAAATTGGTTTTCTTAGCAAATTTAAACAGGGTACGGTGGCAAGTGGGCCTTTAAGTTAAGAGGAGACTCTTAGCAGATCTCTACTATATGGCAAGTTTACGAGCCTTCTTAAGTCCCATGTTGTAGGCATACACTAAGAGTACTCTTCGTTCAGATCGCTTGCTAAAAGTGTGCCCAGAAGGTCAAAGCAGACCCACAACGAACTTAAGCGTTCTCCTTTTAAAACAATGAGAACAGTCTTCATACCGACCTTAATGACCCCCTGGCGGACAGGGAACGGAACGACCGACGACTTGAACACAGATCTTGTGGGCCAAACACTGGTCCAGTCATGATCAGGGGAAAGACGTAAGGATCGATCAGGGGGTACCTGTCAAAATAAACAAAAAACATTATTATTAGCCAATATAAAGGAGTCGTTGGCCTTGTTTAGATGGAACGACCTGAACATCCAAGGAGGCAAACAGACCAGGAAAGTGGGTTAGTAATGTAGACCTCCATGAGTCTGAACGTCATATCTTAGACTAATAGTCAAGTACAAACAACTCCTAAGTAAAATGATTGGGTGCATCAATAAGGGTTTATGGCAAAAATGGTGGATTTTAGTTAGTCTCAAATCAATTTTGTTGAAGGCCTTTTACAATTTCCAAGGATGTAATAATCGGAAAACAAAAGCAAAAAATATTTCAAGTATCATCCTTTGTCATTCTTCACAGTGCTTAGCCATCGTTTCATTTTCTTATATGGAAGTGATTATTTATTAATTGTTATTATTTATGATCACTAAAACACACGGGCACAGGGAAAATCTTCTTGTCTAAAATAACCATGGAGACAAGTTTCTAATTGTGTTAAAAAGAGGTATATCATTTAGACCTTTATACCCCATAAATTGTTGTAACAAACCAAACCTATGATATTTCATTAGGTTGACGACTCACATGAGCTTAGCCTTAGTCAGTAGAATTTTCTGGAATCCTTTTGTAACACATTGACAATGGTTATGCATCTTAACTATGGCTATGTTATTATTTGCTAAGTTTAAACATAATTCAGAAAATCTATTCATGATGGCTCCTCCTGTACATTCTCTGAAAGGCTTAATAATACAAATATTTTCCTTTAAAAAAAAACATACTGGTGGTTTTGCTGGGCGAGTCATTTTCTTTCTTTCTTCCTTTTTCAAGCCAGCAATCTCGTACACACGGAATTCAGGAGCTTCCATAAAAATTGAAAGAGGAGTGTAAATAAACAGTAAAAAGGTGTTCACTTTAAGATAAATCAGTCAAAAGAAATTTTATGTTATTAATAGAATGATTGATATCAAAATTTCCCTTTTTCTTGAGACTTTTTTGTGAGACTGACAGGCAAAGATTCATCCCACATTAGAAAATAGAGTGTCCAAAATAACTACTCTACACATAATTAGGTGTCTAAATATTCATTGTTTTACCTAGGATTTTACAATGCAAATCATCATAGATTAATCCAAGATTTTAAAAAAGGGTGCCCAAAATAGGTACTCTCCACAGAATTGGGTATGTAAATTGACCAACTTTTGTATCCTTGCCCGGCTGGTCATGTTAAATAGCTGAATTACTGGGTATCCAATTTAAATTGTAGGGAGTTGTGATGATGCGTGGACACCCCTTCCACTTTGGATGAACCCCGGCTGACAGGAGATCAAAGGCTTGGTGCACAAAGAGCTATTAGCTAGGAAGTCGGAACTCAGAACTGAGCATTTACAGCGGTAGGCACTTTGCTTTGTAGCACTTCTGGGGGCTGTTTCTCAAAACATTTACGACCGACGTAAGTCCAATTCAAGGCAGGGTTTCATAGAAGTCCGAATTTTTTAAGCCATATACTTAAAGTGGCATGAGCTGCCAAAATTCACACTTTTTTCATAATTTCTGATCGTCACGACAGTAAGAGGCTTTGGAATCCACCGAAAAACTAAATCATTGGCGGAATGAGGAAAATCCATACAGTATGTGGCTTGTACGAACCGAAAACGTGTTCGAAAAGTAAACAAAATTTAAATAACCGGGACGACCATTCATTCATTCTAAGCCAAAGTTTTTGAGACTAGAAGCCCTAAAAAGCTTCTGAATTATACGTCTTGAGAAAAACAGCCAATAATTTCAACATTCTGTTTTAACGTCAAAATATCAACATTTTGGCAGCTCATACCACTTTAAGTAATGACCTATTTAAAAGTCGAATCGTGTATTTTAGTTGCCAGAAATTGAATATTTTCTTGCTAAATTAGCTGCAATTCAGCTTTTTTAAGGAGTTAATTTTTTTATTACTGGTTGTAATTATGTCTCCCTCTGGCCCAACATATGTTGGGGAGACTTAATTTGGTTGTGCTGTCCGTCGTCCGTCAACGTGGGCTTGTCTGCAAGATATCTCTAGAACCACAGGGTGGAATTTGATGAAATTTTAATTACAGCTTATTTATGAGGAGTTGATCAAATTTTGGCGACTGTACGCCTGTCCAATCTTCAGTAAGCTTCAGAATCGGATATTTTCATTGGTTGTTGCTTGTCTACAAGATATCTCTGGAACCACTTGGCGGAATTTGATGAAATTTTTATTACAGCTTATTGCTGAGGACTTGCTGAGAGTTGATCAAGTTTTGGCATCTGTATGCCGGTCCTATCTTCTGTGGGCCTCCGTCAGACAGTGATTCATAGAATTCCAAAGTTTACAAACCAAAAATTTTGTTTTTTATGAGGCCAAATTGAAAAAAATTACTGGTCATTTTAGAGCCATAGTTGAATGAAAATTTTTTTACAATCCCAATTACATTTTTTGTTGGATCTAGTATTTTTAACCAAAAAAATCTCTAGACAAGACAACTGTCGTCCGTCAGCTTGGGCTTGTCTGCAAGAGATCTCCAGAACCAGTGGGCGGAATTTGATGAAATTTTAATTACAGCTTATTGGTGAGGATGCTCAAAGTTGATCAAGTCCAATCTTCAGTTAGCCTCTAAATCATATTTTTTTTTTTACTGTTCATATTTTCACTTACAAGGCTAGGTACTTTCTACAAGTTGAAATAATACGGAGTCATGCTTAGAGGCATGCAGTACATTGTACCTTTCATCATTAACGTCACTGTGGGGGAGACATATGTTTTGATCTCAAAACCTTCTAGTTTGACCAGTGCTTAAAAAAAATCTTCCTAATTTGGGCGGAAAATTTTCCGTCTGCAATTTGGGCACGACGTTCACAGGCGCAGTAAAGGTGTAATCTTAAGCCATTAAAGTATTTAAAAATATGAGGGACATATTGGATAGAAATAGGTGGTTTAAAGTAGTTCTCTCCGTACAGCCTTCAATGGGATAATGTTGTCAAATGCTACTATGGGTGTCGAAATGTTTGCCCTTGATTTAGCCCCAGGTAACTATCCTGCCATTCTGTTGTAGCTTGTATAGACTATAGTCCCAGACGGTTTGAACTTTTGATCTTGTAGCCTTTATCAGGCCTTTCCATAATTACATAACATACTTTATTGACAGTTTGGGTGCCCGCTTTCCAATGGTAAAAATCCAAATAAAAGTTTGAAAACTCTTTTTATAATTATGCCTGGTACATTTTGACATCCCTACCCTTGATTTATAATTTATACCCTGACTAGTGTAACTTCTAATTTTAGAATAGATTAAGGACAGGGTAGTTACGGGTTTTAAATGAATTATTTGGAAGGACTTCGGATTTCAGATTTAAGCTAAGTCTTAACTATCCTTAATCTCAACTACCTTTCAGACATTACCGCCTATTATATCTTTGAAACATTCCTCTTTTCACTGAACCAGTTGATTTCTTCGAAATCCGTTGTTAAACTGTTAAATCGCTCTTTGTAAAGCATAGCATAAAAATGGGCCTAATGAGGTTACATGAGTTGTCTCACCCTTATAATGGCGGTTTAATGTGTGGCTCTACCTGACCGGCATAGTAAGTAAGTAAACCAGGATAGAGACACACGAGTGCGGCTAAGGACAGGGTTGACACATCAACATCCTGGATAATTTCAACCCAATCTAAGACTGGCTGCTAGCATGCACATTCGCACACCTGTGTTTCTAGTAGGCCTACTGCTGTGGTGATTTTTTGATGCAGATGGATAAATGACATGTACTCAGAGTCAGTGTGTGCCTAGTTTTCGTCACACGCACCTTGCTTGTTACCTTTGTTTGTGGGTCTCTGATCGGAGACAACATTTTCCTTGGCTGCATTTACAGTTGGACTACACCAAAAAGAACGCGTGTGTGTCGATTTTAACTCCGCTAAAGAAAAACGGTTCCAGACCGTTCTGACATTTGATCTCAATGCACATTCTAACGCCATATCGAGAGATATACAGGACGAGAAACCGCGAGATTTAGCGAGACCGAATAGTACAGAAAACCGATGTGATAGATGTGACTGTTTCAGTAATGGCGGACGAAAAAGGCCATCCCAAAAACGCCCTTTTTAGAAGGTTTGAACAGTTAGAGAGGTGGAAAGGATCTGCAACTGATCAAGAACCACCTTTGAGGAAAAGGCCGGAAATACGGGTGAAATTCGATGATGGCTGTATGTTCCTTGCGGCTTGTTCGAGTGGCGACCTCGACGAAGTCCGAAGTTTTTTGGCGAGAGGTGCAGATATCAACACTGCTAACATCGATGGACTCACAGCTCTCCATCAGGTAACTTCGTTCCCCTCATCTTTAAAAGTTCCTTGAAGTACTTTGTGGTGTATTCCGTGTTATTGGATGGAATTTTACCCCTGTAGGATGTTGATTTTGTAAGGCATTGTGATGTTTTAAATACCTTTATTTATAATGTCAGAACAATCTACCTAAGCTGTCACTGTCAGGTCTGTAGTGTATAAGTTATAACATTAGTATAGGGCTTATAACTGGTGAGCTCACACAGTTCACTAAGTTAGCAGTCAACTTGGAAGTAGTAGTAGGATGGGATGTAAGCCAAAGTTGTCTGTTAGCACTCCATGCACTCACCTTTCTATAACAATCAGAACTTACACTAAGTTACATTACTTACACTGAACTGTCATTCACATTCTTTTATTTGCTATTAGTATTAGTCTACACTACAGGATAGAAATAAGTTCCAAGCTAAAGCACTCGCTGCGGAAAGTAAAACAAAAATATGCTTTTAATACAATGGTCTGGAATGTTGTTTAATATCCATTGTAATTAAAGCAGACATCAGACATTACATTTGCAATACCGGTACATGTATGTGTTTAAGTGGAATTACGAGCTGCCAAAACTTTTTTCATAAATTCTGAATGTCAAGGGGTCGGGATTATAAAACTTGCTTGAGCACGAATACGTGCTCAAGAGCCGTCTCTGTGCTCAACTCCAAACTCACACTTCAAAAGTCGGGATTATGTTCATTTCTGTGCTCCGTTGAGTAGGAAATTCTGAACAGGCTCCCGACCTTGCTCCAAGTTAGACTAAACGTAAAATAGCCCTCTAAATAACTTTTTCTATCGATATTTAGTGAAAAATTGTAGTTGCTTAGTTTATTTACACTAATACTGGAAGTGATAAACCCTCCCTTCCTAGATAGCTCCAATAATTCGTACTGAACTTGACTGAGATTGCCTTGTTTATATACGGTACTCAGTTGGGCACATTCTCAGAATGTTTTATAATCTCAATCTCTGATCCAAACCCCTGGGAGTATGCTCAAGGAGAGTTGAGCATGGAGGCTGAGTTGAGTACAGCACATTTTTATAATCCCGACCCAAGAGTATTGTCAGATGTACCTTGAAAAACTATCGAGAAAGCCAGTAACCTGTGCGAATGGAAGCTGTATGCTAATAAATAACAAACAAAAGTAAAAAAGCCAGGGTTTTGTGGCTTTATAAAAACTGCCTTAACATATTGATACATGTACATGTATGTGATACACTGTAGGCATCAGCGGAAAGCTTTGTTTTTTGTCTTGTTCTTATAAAAATGATGAACAATTGGCTGATTCTATTTGAACGAACTTATCTCTTAATTTCATAAATTTTTGCAGCTCAGAATGCCACAAAGTAAAATTTGTTGTTTTGGATAAGACTGACCATTCATTACTTAAAGACGCTGGTATTGCTTTCAAAATGCAAACATACATGTAGTTAACTGTAATATAAATGGCTCATTTCAAATTTGTTTAAGCTTCGAAATTTATTTTTGACTTGATAACATCTTATTCATGTTCAATTATTTTTATGCAGTACTATATTTTTATGATGTGTGAAGTATATGTATGTGATGTTGATGAAATTTATAGGACGGCGCGGAGTTTTGAATGGATATGTACCTGATCATGTGGTATCTGTCGTCTGTTTCATTACCCAAACATGGCGCAAAGTAATCGCTTCACCGAACTATTGGATCCAGAGTTGCAGATTCTGCATGAAACTCGATATAACAATAACACACCGAAAATACTTCAAATATATAGAAATCGGTATAAGAAAACACTTATTTACTCGAATCGGAGTCATTACCATGAATTCCGTACCCTCGGTCGAGACGCTGCCAAGCTAAGCAGAGCAGCATCTCAACTTGGGTCCTGTATTCATGGTAATGACTCTGATGTGAGTTAATAAGTGTATAATAACATTTGATGCATTGCAAACTGAAGGCCATGTGCTTTAGTATATTTATGATCACTAAAACACACGGGCATGGGGAAAATCTAGGGAAAAATAAGGCCAAATTTTGGACAGCCATAGTTGGGCTTAACTTTTCAAGCCAATAACATCACACAGCCCCTTAGTGCTACATGGAGAGAACTTGTGCTTTAAATAACCATTTCTGTCTTATATATCTCCCTAATATTTATGTTTTAAAGGCTTTGCTGAGCAGTTTTTACTTGTATTCAATATTTAAAGTACCAATCACAACAATTTGTTTTCTCTTTCCCTGTTCTCTCTAATCTGCAGACTTAGTCTTAGCTTAGACCTACGTCGTCTGCCCCATATTCAAACTTTTTCATAAATTCTGATTGTCTCAGGACAGTAGGAGAATTAGATGGTCATTGAAAAACTAAATGTTTGACATTAGAATGAGGAAAATCAATATATCCTGTGTGCTGTAAGAGCCAAAATAATATCCTAAAAGTGAACAAAAGGATTAAATAACCGAGGCAAACATTCTTCAACGTAAGCCTGAGAAAGTCCAAACCACTACTTTAACCTACGTTATCGAGACTAGTAATGCTAAAAAGCTTCTGAATTGCAAGTATTGAGGAAAATAGCAGACAGTGTCCACGTTACGTATTGTTTTAACGGAAAAATATCAATATTTTGCCCGCTCATGCCACTATAAAATATCTATAGTAACTGTGAATAGTTGAAAATTGGTCAATGTTGTAGGCCTAAATGGCACTGGGTGCAATCTTAACGCCAGCTTTGCAAGACAAGTCCCCTGGCAACTCAGTCATCTTAAACTCTAAAATTATAAAAATTGATAATATCATAATAATTACATGTACATGTAGATATTGCGAAAGAACAGATAGAACTTCATTTGGACTGCCCCCTTATTAGCTTGAATAGAAAACAGTTTCTTCGCCAAATGGGGCCTCGGTGGTCTAGTGGGTTAGAGTGATAGTCCCTCAGTCAGAGTCCCACACAAACCTTCCATCGATACAACGCGGGTTTGAATCACACTCAGACCAAATAAAAATTGAAAAATTTCTAAGTGGATTTTTCACTCCGCTGGCGTATGTGGATTCTGGAAGAGCTTTCAGTTAGTCGCCGAAGGCCGGGGGTTTTCTCCGGGCAATCAGCCCAGTTTTCTACCCCGCTAAACCTGGCAACGCCAATCTTCACTAAATGCCCTGTAACATTGCCATCTTACACGGGTGTAGCGTACAACTCTAAGCAATCAAAATGTATTATAATTTTTATATCTCATTTTGTTTTTGGCCAACATTGCCAATTTGCCATATTAGCAAATTAATCCAAGGGTCACTGTGGCCAGTGAAACTCCACACAATCAAAAGTATTATATATCTCTGTAGATATTTGTTGTTGATCTACATGTACATGTATGTTGCCATATTAGGTAAAAAATAAACTTACCTAAACGCGGTCCACAACTTCAAGCAATCAAAATGTATTATTTACATGTATCTCATGTATATTTGCTTTTGATCAATGTTGCCAATATTAGCAAATTAATCGGATTGTGGCGCACTTAAAATGTATTACTGTGCTTACATTTAGAAGTCAAAAGTCAAAATTTTGATTGTCATGACAGTAAGAGACTTTGAAAGTCATTCAAAAACTAAATGTTTGCTAAATGTGCTGTACAAGCCAAAATATTTTAATTAGTAAAATGTACCTAGGCAAACGTTCATTGAACTTCATTCATTCTAAACCAAAGTTATTTCAAAACAATGCTTTAATGTTCATTCTCCTGACTAGTAGCACAAACAAGCTTCTGAATTGCGTGTCTTGAGCAAAATAGCCCATAATTTTCAATTCTTTTTTTACCTGAAAAAATATCAACATTTTGAAAGCTCATGTTCAAAACCAAGTAAATTTTTAGCTATCTTAATAACTTCTTCAATTTGAAAAACAAATTACTTTTTTGGCTACCTTTTTACATCAATGCAAGAGTTGTTTGTTGTCAAATTGTGGCGTGCAACTCCACTAGATAAAAATGTATTGAATATTATATATGTCACACATGTTAGTTGTTGACATTTAAAATTAAATATCACTGCATTTAATCTCTTGTCTTATTGATGTATTTATACCCCCTTTGACCCATTTTCCACAGAATTAACCTAGTTTTTAAGTTGCATGTTGTAAATCACTACAACCCTAAACAGTACATGTATTGACATTGTTCATATTTGTAACCTACTTTTCAAATTCAATATTTAAATGAAGTATAAGAAAAGGTATTCGAACCCCAAAAGGTAGACCAACTGAAAATTTTTAAAAATCTCGTAAATATATAGTGTATATACATTACGATATGTAACTTTTTGTTTGACATTAAAATCCCAAGTTAATTGCGTTTTTCAATTCAATTTGCTAGTTAATTTTGTTGTAAAATTTGTCCACTGACGTATTTGTCCTTATCTAAGCTTCTCCTTCAAGAATGCTATTAAAATTGAATTTTCTCTGCAAATTACATGTTAAATCGAATTTGCAGTAATTGACCGATTGCTTGATGACGTCACTTGGAATTTATGCGCAAAGCATTTCGGGGGATTGAGGGATGGCCACATAATTTTAAAATATGGCGGAACAAATAATACTGCATCGAGAAGAAGACTTAAAAGGCGTAAAGTTACCAAAAAAATGTGTGGATATAAAGGCATTATATTACAGTAGGACCCGCTTAAACGCATAGGCATGGTCCGGACATAAATTATGCAATCAAGCGGGTTAACCGTTTAAACGAACCTGGCGAATTTAGACGTCCGCAGTTGTCCCCCTTGACTTCATGCACTATCGTAAGTAAGACTAGGACAATAGATTGCTGTAAATGAGTTGTACTTATTTCCTGGTTTCATAATAATACATAAAATAAAAATGCCTGACTTTTCATCGATGTACCTAGTCATTTGAGGGTTCAAAGTTTTCAATTTCAAGTTGCTGTGCTATTTCCCGGGCCTTAGTTGTCAACAGTGGCCCGCTGAGTGGTACGTCACGTGATTAAGCCATTTTGAACCATCGAAAAAGCGCCTCTTCAACGTCCTCTTGCTTTCCTTCCCGTTTTCTCTTTCTGTTTGGGTTCTCATTTTTTCTAAATTGATCAAGGATAGATTCTTTAACTTTTGACATTCTACACACCTGTGACTGAGAAATGCCGAAAGTTTTTGCTGCAGCTGACTGGGAACTACTGGAGTCCAAAGCATCGATCACCTTAGTTCAATTTTACCGAACTTGTGGTATACCGTATAGTCTTTTCGTTTTGACATTTCTACAGAAGTGATGATTAAAACACGAAGGAAGAACTTATATCTAATAAAAATGTAGGGTTTGTTTTTATGTGAGCGTGTGTTTTAATATTTAATATTTTTTGTTGTGTTCAAATGAAGCCTGTCGCCACAAACCCTTGCCAGTGTGTTAGTCCTATCTGGCTGTGTGTGCAGTCCAGCTGTGTAAGCTGGTTTCGTGGCCAGTTGGGATTAATCCCGTAGTTTTTTCGAGCTAGCCTGCCGATTATCCGGGTAAATACTCAAACCACGGGATGTTTGTTATGCAATTAAGCGGTTTATGCGTCAAACCGATAACCGTTTATCAGGACTTAAAACAACAGGCTGGTATAGGGAATGATTCCGTCCCCAGACATTTTATTCGAATAAGCGGGTTATTCGTTTAACTGCAATTCGATTAAGTGGGTCCTACTGTACCAATGTTTTCCCCCAAAAACGGTTTCTTGCTAAGTACCTATAAACAAAAGTGTGGCTCTGTACATACTGCAGTTTACCCAGAAAGCTTTGCGTAAATCTATGTGACGCCATCAGGCTCGGCGGTAATTACTTTCGAGAGAATGCAAAGTTTAAAAATCAAAGTATATTTTGGTTAAAACCGCTTAACGGAAAAGTTGATTCCCCAGCTCACCCAGCTGACAGAGATAGGGGGTAAATCATGCAGACAGTCACTGAGACAAACGATAGGGGGTAAATCATGCAGACAGTCACTGAGGCAAACGATAGGGGGTAAATCATGCAGACAGTCACTGAGGCAAACGATAGGGGGTAAATCATGCAGACAGTCACTGAGGCAAACGATAGGGGGTAAATCATGCAAACAGTCACTGAGGCAAACGATAGGGGGTAAATCATGCAGACAGTCACCGAGGCAAACGATAGGGGCTAAATCATGCAAACAGTCACTGAGGCAAACGATAGGGGGTAAATCATGCAGACAGTCACTGAGGCAAACGATAGGGGGTAAATCATGCAAACAGTCACTGAGGCAAACGATAGGGGGTAAATCATGCAGACAGTCACTGAGGCAAACGATAGGGGGTAAATCATGCAGACAGTCACTGAGGCAAACGATAAGGGGTAAATCATGCAGACAGTCACTGAGGCAAACGATAGGGGGTAAATCATGCAAACAGTCACTGAGGCAAACGATAGGGGGTAAATCATGCAGACAGTCACTGAGGCAAACGATAGGGGGTAAATCATGCAGACAGTCACTGAGGCAAACGATAGGGGGTAAATCATGCAGACAAGTCACGGAGGCAAACGGATAGAGGATTAAGCTGGCTTTCATTTTCTCGATCTGACCGTGTGTAGCCCGAAAAATCGGTCTCTGTGGTGTAGAAAATCTAACATACACTTCCCTTACGTTTGCACCCTAGAGCTTGAGTGCAGCGTAAAACATCACACAATTAATGGAACCTCAACTTTTTGTAGATAGGGGGCAACTTTCACCGTAAATATATTAATCAAAGAAAACCCTGTGATCAAATTTCCATTGGTTTCTATGGGTTTTTTCCATTCTAATCTGTGTTGGAAGATTTTGTGGATTGAGTCTGATGCTTTTGAGGGGCCTCTGTGGCTCAGTCGAGTCACAGCGATAGTCCTTCAGTCCGACACAGGCCTTCCATCGATGCAGCAGCATGGCGGATTTGAATCTGACGCAGACCAAATAAAATTATGTGGAAGAGTGACCAGGTACATGTACTTACCAAAGGTCCAGGATTTTCTCTCGAGAAAGAGCCTGTTTTTTTCCCCACTAAAATAAGTGAAATAGGCAAATAATTGAAATAATCTTGAGTGAAGCATAAAATGTCAATCAATCAATGCACTCGAATTGAGCACTGGGAAACCCGTTCTTGAGTAAGCCATTATAACAATGTACTTCTTCAAGGGTCTGTTGTTCAAAGGTATATTACACCTAAATCAGGTTTAACTTTGTAACGTCGCAAATGAATTTCTTTGTTGCACGACATCATTTAGACCTGGTTTAAACCTAAGTTACTACTACTTTTGAACAACCCAGCCCTGGTCACAGACTCTTAATCACAATTGACTTTTATCAAAAGTTATAAACACAAAAAAACACACGGGCACAGGGAAAAATCTTCTTGTCTAAAGCAACTTCTATTTATAAATGGCAGTTTGTATCTTTTGGTTTTATCATCCCAGACAATCATTTTTATGTAACTTTATAGAGCCCTGCAAATTTCTATCTATCTCTTTTCCATAGCACCCCCCCCCCCCCCTCCCCCCTCCCCTCTCCTCTCTCCCTTCAAATCTCAAATTAAGTTCTGTGTTTAAAGACTCGATTCCTTATACACAAGGTTCATAATTATTTTGTTTATTTTTTACTGTGTACATATATTTGTTTGAATCTATAATGGCAGAGTTTGTTCTTGAGTATCCCATCTGCCTCTCAGACAATCAGTGTTATGTAACAGTCTAGGGCTACCGGGTATTCAACTGGCCCATCTCTCTGCCATGTTATCACCAACCATATAGAATTCTTAGCATAGGCAGATCTCTGGCCAGTTGGATAGCTGTTCAACAATGTATTTTGAGACTCGAGGTTGTATGGTACATGTGTGTGTGTATTGCCTAGATGTGTTTTAGTTTGTCATTCTTTTCACCCCATACATGTGTGTACAGTTATTATTCCCAGCCCATTCATACTTTCATTGGGCTAACTCTAGTTTGATTGATTGTCTATCAAGTCAGCCTTGAAATCTATTGAATAAAGAAATAAAAAAGTTCATTTAATTTGACTTTAATCTGTTATGGATATGTTTGATAACATGGATGGGTGAGCTTGGGGAGAGGGGCAAGGGTTCATCCAGAGGGGTGTCCATGTGTCTTTTGGACACCCTGTGGTCAAAATTTATCTGATTTGGACACCCAATAATCCAGTAATTTAACATGGTCGACATACATGTACAAAAGTATGTCATAATGGACTCCCAATGTTTGTGGAGAATGTGCAAAAATACATGTAGCTGTTTTGGGCACCCTATTTTCGGATCCTGGATGAATGTATGGGGAGGGGTAGAATACAGGGTGCAGAAGGGCCGTTAATCCCCATTGGTCTTTCACCATTGGGTAATCATAATGCACCAATAAAAATAACCACTCTTCATTCGCAAATTATTCCCTACCTAAAACTTTGCTGACTGATCATTTCATAAGACAAATATTCAATTGTTCATATTAAAGGTCTCTTTATTTCTATCATCTATCACCTTTCAGGTGTTGAATAGACTGGTTGTATATATAATGCCATATAAGGAGGGCACATGATACTGTAGCACAGTAGAGCACAAACAGATTTTGTTGGGGATCTGGAATTTGGTGGTGTGCAAAATAGGATGAATTGAAGGCCAAGAAGACTTATTGATGACTTGTTTCGAAATAAGGCAAAAATTGGAAAATTGTATATCTGTAAAACTGGATTTCTCTTTTAGGACTTGCAGACATATCAATACAGACTTTAAGAGATAATAAACAAATATATGACAAGCAAGAGGGCAACATGTTAGCCATTAGTGGAAAGATTAGATTTCCTGAGACTGGTTTACTGTAACTGTTGTATTTGAATGTTTTTAACTTTGTAATGAGCCTATCTTCTTCTAAAAGAATATATGTGGGATGGTTGCCAGTTACCAACGGAAGGTCGTGGGTTTCCTCCGGGCATAGAGTCCGGTTTCCTCCCACAATAAAACTGGCAACACCGCCATATAAGTGAAATAATCTTGAGCTCGGCGTAAAACACCAAACAATCAATCAATCAATCTAAAAGATTAGCATCAACAAATGAGCTATACGAATGGACACGCCAATAAGCTAAAACAACCAACCAACAAATGGGCTGCTGGTTAAAACTGAACTAAATTCACCCCCCCCCCCCCTATCCCTTTGAAAGAAATCAAATGTTAAAATAATGACCCAGTTGTTATGCATGGAATGGTTGCCTGGAACCAACAGGAGACTTGGCAGGCTAACCTTGTAGTTTAGAGTAACTGGCCTCCCTCCTCCAAAAATCTGCAATGGGTCGTGGGTTCGAATCCCACTCAGTCCAAAAATTGGACAATTTTCTGACTGGGTTTTCACTCGAACAACCTATGTGGGATGGTTGCCAGTTACCAGCGGAAGGTCGTGGGTTTCCTCCGGGCACAGAGCCTGGTTTCCTCCCACACTAAAACTGGCAACGCCGCCATATAAGTGAAATACTCTTGAGCGCAGCGTAAAACACCAAAAAATCAATCAATCCAAAAATCTGCCGGTGTGGCGTTTAACACAAAACAATCTAATGATATACCACTTTTTAACACAATTAGAAACTTCTATCCATGGTTTTTTAGACAAAAAGATTTTCCTTGTGCCCGTGTGTTATAGTGTTCATAAATATGTATTCTACTCTAATAGAAAAACTGTCTATATTTCCAGGCTTGTATTGACCAGAATATGAACATGGTGGAGTTCCTGGTGGAGAATAATGCAGATGTAAATGTAGGTGATAATGAAGGCTGGACTCCTCTTCATGCAACAGCATCCTGTGGTTTTACAGAGATAGCCAGGTAAGCAGGACAGTTTTATTTAAAATGTAAAAACTTTAGGTTTTTCTATCTTTCTCTAGTTAAAGGCACACTTGCCGCCGTAGCCTGTTTAAATTTGCTAAGAAAACCAATTTACACGAGCTTACTACGACTAATACCACTAAACTTAAACATAGGACACATAAAACATGTCTAGTTAGCTTTAGAATGTAAAAATGGGGTGAAAAACAAACGAAGAATCGAAGCTTGATTACAACAACAACGATCAGTGTCGGTCAACTTTCGTGTTGGTTTACCCTCCTTTCAGGCCTTTGTATCTGTGGTTTACACTCAAACAATAATCAGCAGGCTTTTCCAGTCGCTGTTAACCGATCGTCAGGCTGTATTTCTCAGATAAATAGGCCTACGTAAAATTACACTGTGCCGTTAGTTCACTCACTCGACTGAAACATAAAATCGCCAATAGGGGGCAGCTTGGTTTGTTTATGTTCCGGGTACGTAACAATTCAAATTTTTAAATTCAAATTAAAAATACAAAGTGACGTCCAAACTTTTAAATTTTGGTAAAAATAGAAAGTTCCTAACTTATATTGTCTGGGAAAAATACAGAAAACGGTCTTTCTTTTTTAATGTAAACAATATTCCTGATTTTCGCGGCAAGTGTGCCTTTAATAGTCTTGAAAACCCTGAAAGGTGTAGCTGGATAGCCCTTAAAAGGCTTTATGAACAACCTTTGGCAATGTTATCTAATTTGCCATAACTGTGTTGTAGTATTGTACATGTACTTCACCAGTCTGGCCAAAAAATAAAAATTCTGGCCCAGAACCTACAAAATTCAATGCTACATGTACATTTGTTTCAAAAGTTATTATCTGTCAAACACAGCCTCATCTTCTCTAGCCAAGTTAAAATCTTCATGAAACCCATTCCGTGTTTTACCTTGGCGGACGACTCCACTTCAACCCGTAAATCGAACAGCGCCCACTGTTGGGAATGTAAGAGTTGTCTTTCCTAGACTTACAGAGTCTTAGCCTATCAGCACTCGTTAAACAAAAGTTCAAGGTGTACACAGCCGCCATTACGTTATTTTCAGTGTAAGTGCCTGGGGATTTGATTAGCTGCGAGAAGATTTACTCGCATCCAATCAAAACGAGCTGTTCGATTACGGGTTGAAGTGGAGTCGTCCGCCAAGGTAAAACACGGAATGGGTTACATGAAGATTTTAACTTGGCTTGCGAAGATGACACAGCCTCTGTTGTGTACGTACCCTCATAGTGGTGATGTAATACACAACTGAGTCAGTGCGTCTTTATGGAAGTTTGTACACATCGATTGCAAGTATCATGATTCTAAGGACACTTGTTGTCATTTCCATCGGAAAAGTGACCTCAAATTCCTTAAAAATGTCAGTTATTTTATTTTTACGCATCATTATTTTTGATCAATGGCAGTACACCCTAGCAGCTGACTTCATGTTTAAATTTTGTTGTAGAACGTCATAGTTACAAAGACTAATATAAAAGAATATCAAGAATCCTGTATAGTTTGATTAATAGCTATATTATTTTAAGAAATACCCGCTTCGTGCTACATATACTTTCAGTTCAATTATAATGATTAACACTGAAAAAGAAAAATGTATGCTTTGAAATGGAAATTCCATCACCGTAATGAACGTATTCAAAACAAGTCCTTGAGTAAGCATCACACAGTATAACCAAATTGTAAAATATCTTGAAAAAAAATCAATTGGTTTATAATACAAAATAATAATTTATTATGTGCCTCCGTTTCTCTTTGGCTAGGTATATGATAGAGTGTGGTGCGAGTGTAGCGGCTGTTAATAACGATGGAGAACTACCTTTCGATCTCTGTGAGTCGGAAAGGATGGAGGCTCTGTTATCGGAAGAAATGGAAAAACAAGGTATTGTCAACGCTTGCTTGAACCCTTTCTTGATTGATGTTTTACACATTATTTCACTCATACAGGGACGTTTAGCAGTGGTTCATATACATCCATTTTATCTACCTAATCAATCAAACAATTATGGCGTCATTCTCATGTTTAGATACTTTGAACCTATGGTCTCTTTCAGTGTCACCAAACACCGCTCACTTTGCATTTTTGAAGTTTTTTTATTTAATCTAATGCTTGTATAATAAGCTAATTTTGACTAACTAACTTAGACGTTTTTGGGAAGATTATCCACAATATTCGTAATAATTTGCCCCTTGTAATATGTATTCAGCTGTTGTTCATGGTAAAAAATAAAATAATGAAGGGAGACAACTACTGTCTTACAAAATAAAATTATGTTAATATGCTAGTTACCTCCCCTGAATCATTACATTGAAATAGTTGATTTCATTTTTAACTAAAATCATTGTGCAGTTTTTGATTGTTACACATGAAGCCTATAACAAGGATAAATTTAAGTTATGTTTGACATTATATTATTATTATTTTCATGTCAACAATATTTTTTACTTCAGAAAAGAATAAACATTACATTTGGAATCATAGACTTTAACTCAATTCTGACCCTAAAATGGTCAGTACATTGTTTCAAATCTCAATTCCTCCCTCTGAAAAAGCTCAATTTTTCAGTTTCGATTTGAAATTTTGAACTATAAATCTCTGGTTAAGTTAAGTTTAGTGGGTTAGGAAACCCACTATAAACCTCTAACCTTTTAATTTAAGACTACACGCCAACTCACATGTTTAATGAAGTTCAGGCCAAATAATTTTGCTGACAATGGGAAATATTTGGTCGCTTCCGTGGCTTGGAATGCTGGCAACCAATCAGCATTTTATGGTAGTTTGTGTCATTCAGACAATCATGAAGAATTAGTATATACAGGCCTTCTATGATGGGAAGAAACATTTTTTTTCCTGTAGTTATAGAACAGCCATTCTTATGGGAATGGGGTAAAGGATCTATGCCAAAGGTTGGAGCTTCAAAAGGGACCTTCAGGTGTATTGTGGGTTTACTAAGAATAAAAAAACGGAAACCTAATTAGATGAAGCATGATAATTCCAACTTAGCTTTATGGGACGAAAACATTTGCAAGATACTGTATAAAAAGTTAAGTTGATTAAATCGTTGATCGACCAAAATCCACAACAATTCATAGTTGGTTGATTGTTAATAGACTCCACCCAAACTTAGGGGCGATGGGTCGAGGGTTTGAATCCCACTCAGTTAAAAAAAAAAATGTATAATTCTCTGACTGCTTTCTTACTCGAACAGCCTATGTGGAATGGTTGCCTGGTGTCACTGAAATGTTGGGGGTTTCCTCCGGGCACAGAGCCCGGTTTCCTCTTACAGCGAACCTGGCACTATATTTATGTGCGGATGTGGTTTTGTTTAGGGTCCTGTGCGATATCCTTGAAATAAATTTGAATAAACTTTTGTGATGACATTGTAGAAAAAAAATGGTAATTTCCATCTTCAGTGGACTTAAAAGCACAAAGGATATGATTTGGTAAAATTAATTCTAAAATTGTGTTTGGATTTTTCTGTAACTTTTGAATGAGCCTTTCTTATCAATCAATATCTCATGGCTTTGGTTTAGGTATTGATGCTGAGGCTGCTCGAAAAATGGAAGAGAACATGATGCTGGCCGATGCTAACCAATGGTTGAACAATCGTAACGTTAAGGAGAAGCCTCACTCTCAAACCGGAGCTACATCTCTCCATGTGGCTGCTGCAAAAGGATATGTTAACGTCATGAAGTAAGAATATGCTTTTGATATGAAATAATTGACTTTGAGTCCGACACAGACCTTCCATTGTTGTGGAACGGGTGTTCCACTTGGTCATCATATGTGGAAGAGTTGCCAGGTACTTGTCGGGGGTTGCCTCTGGGCAATGAGTTTCTTCCCCCACTAAACCTAGCAATGCCGCCATATAAGTGAAATAATCTTGAGTGCGGCGTAAAACCTCAATCAATCAAAACAGGGGGGCCTCGCTGGCTGAGTCACTTAGAGTGATAGTCCCACAGTCCAACACAGGCCTTCCATCGATGTAACACGGGATCGAATCCCACACAGACCAAATAAAGAAATGCTTAGTTTTTTTAGCTTATGAAGGCAACATATATTCCTTTAATGCCAAGGTGCTGTTTCTCAAAAGATGTATATTGATAGGTCAGGCGTCGATCAAATAAAATACGAAACTGCCTTGACAAGTTCGCAATTACGTTCTACCTGTGTTCCGATACACAGCATTTTATTTTTCTGCTTCCCCGTGTTCAGATACTCTAAATTAAATTTGTGTCTGTCTTTCAGGGTGTTGATTCAAGCGAATGCTAACCTGAATGTGACAGACTTGGATGGATGGACACCCCTTCATGCTGCGGCTCACTGGGGACAGGAGGATGCTATCAAACTACTGGCTGAATCACTCTGTGATATGGAGATACAAAATACTGCAGTGAGTTTAGACAAAAATTATGTTACTAAATCTTGTTGGAAATGTCCTTGGCTCAGTCTACATAGCAATGGTCTCTTTGTCCGACACAAGCCTTCCATCCGTTGGCCACAGGTTCTAATCCCACTCAGTCCAAGAAAAAATGAATGATTTTGAGTGGATATTTCAGTCGGGCACTCAATGCTTGGGTTTCTTCTGGGCAAAAGGGGGCCTCCCTGGCTGAGTAGGCAGAGCGTTGGACGCGCAATCTGAATAGCCTTCCACCAATGCGTCGCGGGTTCGATTCTCACTCAGTCCAACAACAAAAATTGGAAAATTTTCTGACTGGGTTTTCACTCAATCGACCTATGTGGGATGGTTGCCAGTTACCAATGGAAGGTCATGGGTTTCTTCCAGGCATAGAGCCCGGTTTCCTCCTACAATAAAACTGGCAACGCCGCCATATAAGTGAAATAATCTTGAGCGCGGCGTAAAACACCAAACAATCAATCAATCAATCTTCTGGGCAAAGAATTATCCTCCTAAACTAAACCTGACAAGGCCTACATGTAAGGAAAATAATCTTGAGTAGGGCGAAAAACATCAATCAATCAATCAGTCTGTGGCTCAAGTGCTGGAGAAGTTTAATAAACCTCTAAACAATGGGCTGCGAGTTCTAATCCAACATTGCCAAGGCGAAAAAATCTTGCAATAGTCGTATCTAATCGACTGGTCAACAGCAAAAGATATGAGTAACACCAAAAGTTTTCAACTGGACATGTCATTGTCCCCTCTCCTAATGAATTTAACAATATGTCATATAGGACTAATTAGAGTGTGGCTTAAAATAGTAATCAATCAACCTCTAGACATAAATATTTCCGTCCTTAATGAAAGATTGCAAAAGAAACGGCCATTTCTGAGAACCATGTAGAATTAAAGAAAGACTTTTGTTCTCACTACATGTACATATGTCATGGTCTGTGTTTGGATATGTTAATTAGGGCCAAACAGCTTTTGATGTGGCCGACCCAGATGTTCTAGGTATTTTAGAAGAGGAAAAGAAAAAGCAAGCTACGGTAAATATAATTTCTCAGGCTTACTGTTCCTAGGCTTCAATTCTCAAGGAAGATAATGTTAAAAGTTTGTTGTGATTTTTTTTTTGACAAAAATTAAAAAATATCAATACTTTATGAACGCAGTTAAATGTACAAAATTTTAACGGACATTTCAACAATGTAGATAATTCTTTTCTTTTTTTATTCAAGTTACGAGAAAAAGTTGAAATCACTTCTGATATTATTCAAACTAAGCCAACTGGAAAACGAAGGTATGTACAAATTTGTCAAATTTGAGGAATAATTTTAGAAAATGATCATTATCAAATTCCAGATCTCATATTTTCTCTTAATATGACAGCCTTTGTCAACAGGTTTAAATTACTAACCAGTAAGCTTCTGTAAAATGTACGCGAAGGTTGTGTTGAGATGTCATAAGACACCTTAAAAGGATACAGCGCTTAAGTTTGTTGTCTTTCTCCATTGGCCTTCAGATTACTAGAAAAATAAGAAATGGTCAATCTCGGACGAAAGGCTGCAATTCAACATTCCCTGCTGCTATTGTTTTCTGTCTGATAGTCAGTAAACCAACAGCCTAAAATGCAACACATGCGCAGCCACAATGGGTCTATACCGCACACATAACCACAAAACAGACAAAGGTTTTTCTAAATAAAACTGCCTATCCAACCGTCAACGGGGGGCTAGAAAAGTTACCAATGGCCGTCTGGAAACCTCATCTTCATATAAACGACAGTCAAGTAGCACACATTTTATCGTTCTTCCTGTCGCTGGTTCCGCACGTTGCTTTAAAGGATCTGACTAAAAGCTTCTCTAGAATGTACACAAATGCTGTGCTGAGATGTAATAAGACCCCTTAAAGGATGTGACTAAATGGACTAAAAGTTTCTCTAGAATGTACACAAATGTTGTGTTGAGATGTAATAAGACCCCTTATAGGATGTGACTAAATGGACTAAAAGCTTCTCTTGATTGTACACAAATGTTGTGCTGAGATGTAATAAGACCCCTTAAAGGATGTGACTAAATGGACTAAAAGTTTCTCTAGAATGTACACAAATGTTGTGTTGAGATGTAATAAGACCCCTTATAGGATGTGACTAAATGGACTAAAAGCTTATCTAGAATGTACACAAATGCTGTGTTGAGATGTAATAAGGCCCCTTAAAGGATGTGACTAAATGGACTAAAAGCTTCTCTAGAATGTACACAAATGTTGTGCTGAGATGTAATAAGACCCCTTAAAGGATGTGACTAAATGGACTAAAAGCTTCTCTAGAATGTACACAAATGTTGTGTTGAGATGTCATAAGACCCCTTAGAGGATGTGACTAAATGGACTAAACGCTTCTCTAGAATGTACACAAATGCTGTGTTGAGATGTCATAAGACCCCTTAAAGAATGTGACTAAATGGGCTAAAAGCTTATCTAGAATGTATACGAGTGCTGTGTTGAGATGTAATAAGACCCCTTATAGGATGTGACTAAATGGACTAAAACCTTCCCATAAAACATCTATACTTTTTAGCGCAGAATTGTTTTCTTTCTCAATCTTTTCTCTTGTCGTTGACGTCATTAATCAATCAGTCTATTAATTTGTATAAAATACGGGTTCTACCATTTTATTATTTTCTCCAGAAGCTCTGTGACCAGAATGAGCGGGGGTCAAAAACATGATGTGATGACAAAGTCAACGGAAGAGGATAAGGCTGTATTGAGTGGTGAGGAAAAGGAGGGTCAGAGCTGTTCAAGTTCAAGTGATGGAGAAACAAGCGATTCGGAGACAGGTAGGTCACCAGAAACTATAGGGAGCATGAGTAACGTTACAATTCCACAAATTTCCTGTCACCGGCGTTGTCATTTCGCATGTGGGGAGCCTTTATTGTTTGAATTTGACGCTCAATTCTGACGTGGTAGAACAAAAAAAACGCCAATTGGGCTGACGTCATCTAAAAACATCCTCTGTCACCGTATATCGCGAAATCTCTCGTTAGACTCCAAGGCCCTATTGATGAAAGAATATTTTGGGATACGAGGTGAACATGCTCCAATTGGCATGCGGTATATTTATAAAACTGACGATTAGACGGTTATGTATGTGGCCCGGTCGATAGAGGGCCGAACGTTGGATTTGACAACCATTTGGGGAATATAGAGGTATATAATGGCATGGTCAAAAGGTACCAACGTTAATTGGGTGTTCCTCTTGGCAAACAAAAGAAATTAAACTTGGAGTACTGTGCAAACCTCCAAATAGTCGACAAGCAAACAGAATTTTCAAAAAACAATTTTAGTGTAAAATTGTTTGGAAAAACGTAATGTTTTTTACGTCCTTACATGTACGTTTTTCTTTTCAGATAAGAAGAATGCAATTAACAAAAAAGCGAAGCTGGAAGCTCCGGTATGTATCTGATTATTCAACTATATTTTAAATTCATTGGGATTAAATAGTGGTAATACACTCCAGTCTTGAAACATTCATCCTATTTCTTTGTTGTGCGACAATCAATCAATCATTGTTGTGTAATGTCAGGGTTGTGCATCAGCAGCAGAAATTGACAGGGGTATCGTGATAAATGCCATGAAAATGGCAATGCGTTCAATCTCCTTTTTGATTCAGTCTCCTTATATTCTCAGATAGTTATCATAAAAAAATCCAATAATTTAGAGGTCGGCTGATTTGAAGGACATTGTGCATTTAGCGTATATTTACTACTAAAACTAGAAGGCTATTTTAAGCATTGATGAATCTGTCTTTTTTCTGTTATTTACCCAGTTAACTGAACTTTCTGATTACACTATGATAAAATACACTTGAAAATAATATTATCTATCTTTGATAACAATAATAAAAAGCATACCATATTGGTAGTTCGTGGTATAAATCAGAAAACGATCTTAACATTTCGTTAGGACAAAAATGGCTGCCGACAGCTTCGAAGCTTGTGCGTTGTGGAACGTTTGCAACATACAAACAGAAGAATTCCAAAGGTTAAAAGAATTATCTCCCCTTGTCCATGCAGCTGTCATTGATATCTTAATAATTCCTAGCCCATCGTGACAAACGTGTGAAAATGGCTTTAGTATGGTCTTTGTCTTGACTATCGTGCAACAACAGCGAGAAGAAATGTTTTTCAAGTGGTAACCTCGTTCTGGATTGTAACATTAATGTTATAATCCACCATTTTGCTAGGTGACGGACTATTGTGCCATTGTCTACTGCGCAGCGCATAGCGCTTAGCCAATTTAGTTATTATAAGATATCTAGGCAGCTGTAGCTGGTCATGCAACAATATATGCTAATGCCAAAAGTAGGTAACTATTTTGACTGTTACATGGGTTGACCTCTGGAGGACCTATGCTCCCTCCAATCTTGGGTTGGATGTTCCTCTATAATCCTGACAGCGCCACCATGGGTAAACCTATAGATCCAAACATATGAATTCCATTCTGTATTATTTCCACAGGTCACAACCCCCGAGCCACCCGCAGTTGTTGTCACTGAACCCAGCAAGGACACGTCACGAGTGGAAGAGATACAAGAAAATAGTAAACCCGAACCGGAAAAACCCACTCCCAGTTCTTCTGTAATAGAAAATGTGAGTTATCTTCTATTCAACTTCTAACAGCATGGCTTATTATCCCCTCGCGCCGAAAGTCGGGGAGGGATATAGCGTTGCGTTTGTACGTACGTAAGTATGTACGTACGTACGTACGTACGTACATATGTTCACCTTTTGTCATCACTCTAGCGACTTCATTTTTGAACGGATTCTGACCAAACTTCATATATGAGTCCAGCATAGGGATACCTCGAACAAGTTCGTTTTTCAGGGTGCCCAGGTCAAGGTCAAGGTCACAGTTACTATTTATAGAAAATCTTTGTCAGCGCTCTAGCGACTTCATTTTTGAACGGATTCTGACCAAACTTCATATATGAGTCCAGCATAGGAATACCTCGAACGAGTTCGTGTTTCAGGGTGCCACGGTCAAGGTCAAGGTCACCATTACTATTTATAGAAAATCTTTGTCAGCGCACTTGCAAATTCATTTTTGAATGGATCCTGACCAAACTTTATATATGAGTCCAGCATAGGAATACCTGGAACAAGTTCATGTTTTAGGGTGCCAAGGTCTTCATTTTTAAATGAGTTCTGACCAAACTTCATCCCCAACCCCCATTTTGCGTCAGAGTTCTTGTGTTAGCACGCGAGGGGATTTGTATTGTGACAACTTTTTAGGAGACCGGTCTGGGTTAAATTAAAACTCTAATAACGAGACCCTGTTTGAATTGTGCGTCACAACATTTCATGGAAGCAACTCTAGTCAATTGTAATACAGAACAGCATGGCACAACTATCATATTAATTGTCCCCCTTGGTATTGAGTTGTCTCCCCTGGTAGCATTTTTTTCAAACTTGCAATTCATATAGATTTCCAAGTAACCGTCTACTATGCTGGATGGACAGTTTCCTAATCACATGGTGTCTAATGTCACTGAAATTACCTACCTTACAAAAATATGCATTCAACTACAAGTAATGGCTATGTATTGCTATGCAATACTTTCATAATGCTTGCTCGTTGTCAATATTGCATGATCTTTGTCCGATATATTAACACATTTGCTATAATGTGTTTTTGTTCATTTTTTTTTATTTGGAATGTACTGTTGTGTACCCATAACAACCCAGTGAAAATCGGTTAAAATATTCGGCTCTATTAAAATTTTAAAACTTATTCAAGAAGGAAAGCTGTCTCATTCACTATTTCACATATCACTAACAACCTGCCATATATTCAACTTGTTAGCTTGAATTCTGTTATTAATTTTTGTAGAAATTAGCTATATAAAATGTATCTCTTTACACGGTGTGGATTTTTGCTAGCTTATTATTATTGGTCTTGTGCTGTATTAATTTTGTTACTAACACTTGCTGTGTGCATGCTTGTATTTAATTTGTAACAGGTGCCTTCATTGGTCCTTCCTGATGACACATCGGACAGACTAACCAATCGCAGGGCTCTTCTTAAAACGGGCAGCTCTAGCATGCTCCCTGACACACCCCCTACCAACGAGATTTACAGTTACAGAGGTCGCGTTCTAAGATCACTGTCTTCCCCGAGAATACCACATAATAATACAAGAGTGAGTTGTAAAATTTAATTAAGAGTATGCCAATCAACAGTTTCCACTGTCAGACTGGTATCCATTTTCTTCCCAAAATTTCTGCCATTTTTCAAAAGTCTAATTCCAAATATAACTACTTTACTAGGATCTAGAGTTATAGTCAAGAAGATTTTCCCTATGCCGGTGTGTTTTTGTGTTTATAAATCTAGAGTTATAAAGGACATAATCACTCCTAGGTTCTTCCCATGTAATTTTTGGCATTTCATAGTTATTGTTTCGACTTGAAGATTCATTGTCTTAAATGTTACATCTTCTTTCGATTCAAAAGTGAAATAATCTTGAGCGCGGCGTAAAACACCAAACAATCAATCAATCTTTTGCTTCAAAAGCTTCTGCAGCATTTGGCAGCATATTTTTGGTTTATACAAAAATTTATCGATTTCGAGATTCAAAGTAAGCAAATATGCTTATATATTTTTGCGGCAGAAGGAAAATTTAGACTATGCAGGGATCTTTGGTTAGGTTTAAGACTTGTTCAATCACATCTGACGAACGCATTATGCGACAAAAACACCATTCAATCTGAAAAGCCGTCATAATGTATTGTCAAGTAAAACTCCAGATTATTGAACTCATAATAAAATATGTGACAAAGTAAAAGTAAACATAGTCAGAACAAGTGTTAGTCTCACTATAAATCCATAACCTATTCCAAAACTATCTCCTGACTCAACCTTGATTATTTTTTTAGGGAATGTTGAAACCCTTAGATACAAAACTGCTCTCCATTCTTAATTTTTTTCTTCAATTTTGACGACACAAACAAAGGGTTATATTTATTAAACCATGTAAGACTATGGTGGGAGATTTTAATTGCTAAGTCTATTGCCTAAATTAACATACTTTAATCAAAATATTTTATGCACTTTCTTCGTTATATCCATGATTATGCTATTATTCTTAGATATGTATTTACCGTCTATTTTAGCGACCGAGAACATTTTTTATATATTTAAGAACACTAAAACATGGGCACAGGGAAAATCTTCTTGTCTAAAATAACCATGGAGACAAGTTTCTAATTGTGTTAAAAAGAGGTATATCATTTAGACTTTTATACCCCATCATAAATTGTTCTAATCAACTAAATCTATGATATGTAAAGTTTTGGTATAAGGCTCCTCAAAAAGCATGTTGCACGTTGGTATAAAACATCAAGCAACCAATCATAAATGTGAACAAATTATTTGTGCAACAGGACAACCTTACACTTTGTGCATGAATTTGGCTGAGATGTACTCACTCACATTATGGGCCTGCCATCTACTAGTCGCTGGTTTGGATCCCACCCAGTCCCTCCCCCTTCACCCTTAAAAATATAAAAATAAAAATTCTGACTGGGTTTTCCTTCTAGCGTTGTTTTCAGGTACTCGAAACCTGGCATCCTAGCCAACAGCACTGAATCCTTTCTCTAGTTCAATATACATATTGGTAACAGAGAAATTGCATGTTATTGTCACTGGATGTCACATCTGTAATTATATTATAGATGTTTTCTCATTCATGTAAATACAATTCGTTTTTAAGAAAAAGCATGCTACTTTCTGCACCTTTAACCTGGAGGAAATGGGAAGCTTATAATTAAATTAAAAAAATAATACAAAGCTTGATTTAAAATCCTTTTAGGGATAAGTGATGAGTTTATCTTTATTTATTTGGTACTTTGTGTTTGTTTTTGACCAATCCAAGCTTAAGGACTTTTGTCGACAGGCATGTAAAGACTGGTGTTGGATGACTTTCAATTATATGCATGTTAGCAGTTTCCTTTAGCTGACCAAGAACTTGAAGAATTTCATTGTTTAATACTTGGCTACCTGGGTGCTCATTTGTCGGATTTTTTCCTCCAATTAATTTTTACTCTCCTATTATAAATATTGTTTTGCTGTTAAATATGTTTTTAGCCCGCCATCATTCTGATGGAGGGCTATTCAAATCGCTTTTCCGTGGTCCGTCGTCCGTCGTCAGTCGTCCGTCGTCCGTCCGTTAACTTTTGGCTTGTTACCTTTATCCCAAGAAAACTACCAGTCCAATCTTAATCAAACTTGACATACATCATCACCCTATGGTCTAGTTGTGCACCATACGTTTTCATCTCATTTGCATATTCAATGTGGCCACCAGGGGGCGATATTGTTTTTTTTTTTACCTTTATTCCAAGAAAACTACTAGTCCAATTTCCACCAAACTTGACTTACATTATCTCCATATAGTCTAGTTGTGCATCATACATTTTCATCTCATTTGCATATTCAATATGGCCACCAGGGGGCAATGTTGTTTTTCTTTGTTACCTTTATTCCAAGAAAACTACCCGTCCAATCTTAATCAAACTTAACATACATCATCACCCTATGGTTTAGTTGTGCACCGTACATTTTCATCTCATTTGCATATTCAATATGGCAGCCAGGGGGCAATGTTGTTTTTCTTTGTTACGCTTATTGCAAGAAAACTATCAGTCAAATCTTAATCAAACTCAACATACATCATCACCCTATGGTCTAGTTGTGCACCGTGCATTTTCATCTCATTTGCATATTCAATATGGCCGCCAGGGGGCGATGTTGTTTTTCTTTGTTACCTTTATTCCAAGAAAACTACCTGTCCAATCTTAATCAAACTTAGCATACATACATCATCACCCTATGGTCTAGTTGTGCACCGTACATTTTCATCTCATTTGCATATTCAATATGGCTGCCAGGGGGCGATATAATTTTTTTGTTACTTTTTTCCAAGAAAACTACCAGTCCGATTTTCACCAAACTTGGCTCACATTATCTCCCTATAGCCCTGTTGTGTACTGTACATTTGCATATTCAATATGGCAGCCAGGGGGCGATGTTGTTTTTCTTTATCTTTATTCCAAGAAAATTACCTGACAGTAATCAAACTCAACATACATTATCACCCTATTGATTAGTTATGCACCCTACATTTTCATCTCATTTGCATATTCAATATGGCTGCAGGAGGACGATATTGTTTTTTAACCAAATTTGAAAATGAAACTTATTATCATTATTCCAAGAAAACTACTGACCTGATCTTAACCAAACATGACACACATCATCCCTCAAGTTCTAGCTGTGCACCGTACATTCTCATTTCATTAGCATATTGAAGATGGCTACCAGGTGGCAATGTTGTTTTCAACCAAAGTTTCAAGGGGAGCTTACTTTGTAATTCACAATTTAATTTTCCTCAACAAAAGTTATCTCCCTGGAATAATTTTTTTTTTTTATGTAGGCCCCAATTCCTATATCCAGTTATTAACAATCTTTATGAATATGAATAGATGAACGCGGGCGTTAAGATCCCTTTAAGGGATCTCTTGTTACATATTAATGGGGGTTTTTTTCTGTGTAGGATCAAACGCCAGCTAAAGAATCCGTCCCAGCACCAACCACTGAGCCAGAAAAAACAGAGAACAAACTTGACCGGTAAGTTATCTCCCCTTTGGATGTTTTCCTGTTGTTTTGCTTTAAGTCCCTGGCCTTATGGGTTGTTCGTTGTTAAAATAACAGTTTTCTCGTTATACCTATTCCTCAGCAATCGTGGTATTTGAGATTTCATGGAATCATTTTTATTTTAAATCTGGAGGGCTTGGGGGAAGAGTGAGGATGAACACTTAGATCATAAACTGCAACTCAAATACTGTATTTCTTCTAAATATTCAGCCATTCTAATGGCCTAAATTTTCCATTGAGTCCGACAAAAATTGAAACGTGGAGTTTGTTTAAGGATAACCATTTTCACACACTGTTGGGCAGGTCATATTGCCTTAAATTCCCTCTAATCGGCAAATTTGTCTGGCCTCATTTAGCATATTTCTTTTCTAATGATCGAATCCTTATGAGGAAAAAAGTGGCTGAATCTTTAGAAGAAATACGGTATATAAGTTTTCAACAACCATCGTACCCTCATGCTAGGCCAACATTTATTTACAATGACAGTGTTTGACAGCTTCTTAAAAAAAGAACTTTAGTTATACCATTGGAATATTTGTTCTATTTCCTGATGGTATTGAAACGAAATTCTGAGTGAGGTGTAAAACATCTATCAATCAATGTATGAAATATTATTTCAAAATTTTCAGAGCCTGGTGAAAGGGGTTTGAGTAGATATTTTGCCAGTTGGTTCTTTTGTTGGCTTATAGCTTATAAGCATAGCTGTTAATTTATACATGACACCCCAATTACTCAGTATTCTCGTTATTTTTGGATTACACTTTCTTGAAATTATGGTAGAATACTCACTTTCTAAAAGACACTAACTAATTAAACCCAATTATAATCAATTAATTGCTCTCTGAATTTAGGTCATATGGGGTCGATCTGTGTAGTTAAAATCTGACAAATCGCTACGTCAAACTGTTATCTGCCTCATTTATTTTCGCCCCTCTGTAGTGTTGTTTGGTGTTTTGGTTTCTGTCTTTTTAAAACTACGTTTTGGTTTGGTTTGGTTAGATGATCCTTCTGGATAGGCTAAAATCCAATATCGGTTTTTGTGTGTTTCAAGGTTTTGCCCACTAGCTCTCTCTGTAAAACCTGTATCGGTTCGTTTGCTTTTATATAATCTGTGTAGTTGTTTCGTCTTGTGTGAATATGTCCTCTGTAAATGGCATTATCTTAATGGCAAAATATCTGATTGATTGATTGGTGTTTTACGCCACGCTCAAGATTATTTCACTTATATGGCGGCGTTGCCAGTTTTATTGTGGGAGGAAACCGGTCTCTATGCCTGGAGGAAACCCACGACCTTTCGGTGGTAACTGGCCACCATCCCACATAGGTCGTTTGAGTGAAAACCCAGTCAAAAAATTTTCCAATTTTTTTTTGACTGAGTGGGATTCGAACCTGCGACCCATTGGTGCCAATATATCTGGCACATTGATTGATTAATGTTGTACACTGCACCTCGCAGGTTGAGTGCAACATAAACAATAACTCCATCTGTAAAACGGGCTCAGTTGGCGCAGTGCTAGCCTATCATACCAACGTAGGTGGTTTCAAATCACGATGGAGGCTTTTCACTCCATCGCCATGTATGGAAGAGTTGCCAGATACTTGCCAAAGATCAATAGTTTTCTCCAGTCAATGAGCCGGGTTTCTTCCCCCACTAAACCAGGCAAACGCCTTCATACAAGTGAAATAATCCTAAGTGTGGTGTAAAACATCAATCAATCAACCATCTCTAGGAGGTCTGTAAAGCTCAATTAAATTTATAGCTGAAATACTTTTATTTTTAAGTATTAATTTTATTCAGCCAAATAGTCTTCTTTGGAATGTATCAAAATCGGATTAAGGAAATCCTCTAAAATTCTGAAATATTTGACAAAGTCGCATCAATTTTAATATGTTAAAAACTTTTACAGATATTAAGAATGCCTTTGTTTGTTATTGTCCATTTGTGTATGTAAAAAGTTTATGTTCATGTTATACTGTTAAGGCTATTTATTGGGTCAATTTTCAAACCAGTCTATCTGTATTGTTGTTTTTTTTTTGTTTTTTTTATTTTTAAATTGGCTAACAAACATCCTTCAAATTACTTTTACTGACTGCTTCATTTTCTTTCTGATCTCTCTTTATATTTGTCAAAAGTATTATTTTATCTTGTTTTGGACTTTTTGATTTCCATTTCATTTTCCCAATCTAAATTTAAAATAACTGTGATAATGTGATTGGCCATGCTATGGTTAAGCACCATTTTGAAAGAGGTCCATATTTTCTCTTTGCTTTTCTTGCCAAAATCTTTATTTCAAAACTGAATAGTATGGGGAGGCAATTGACAATACTCCTCACCCCCTCTCTGTCGTCTCATTCCCTTTTGAGAATACGGTTATATGATAGGAGCTGGTTATTATATTTATTATTCTAGGCTTATTATCTCCCCTGTTATAAATCTTTACTATTTGTAGCTAACCAATTGAAAAGCCTTTCTGTAACAACTTTTTGTTGGTGATTCATTTCCATGTGCCGCCGTCCAAAAGCTTCCTTTACTTTTCTGTTGTATTTTTGTGTCTATGTGCAACTAACCCGTGCATGATCTGTTGTCTCTTTGCATGCGCCCTCTTTCAGGTCGACCTTATTGAGCGGAGGAACCTACCATTCCCGTACATATAACTCCTGCTATGTGCCATTTTATCGTAGAAAAATCGAAGAAGAGAAAAAAGAGAAAGAGAGGGCTGATAAAGTAAAGGAACAGTCGCCAACAGAAACGCCAAAACCAGCTGAAAAAGAATCCAAAACAGTCACCAAAGCCAAAGAAGAGGTCGCCAAAGAGAAGACGCCAGAACGAACTTCTCCAGACAAACTTTTAGATAAAAAAGATTTACCGACTCCTACTAGAAGGTTAGTGCATGTTTCTTTTATTCCAACGTTTTGGCATCTTCTCCAGCCAAGTTAAAACCTTCATCACCATATTCAGTGTTTTACCAATTGGCGGACTACTCCACTCTAACCCGTAAATTGAACAGCGACTTTTAATTGGATGCGAGTAAAACTTCTCATCTTTACCGGTTGGATTGGAGTAGTCCGCCATGGTAAAACACGGACTGCAGCCATCTCATCTTTTGTGTTCAACAAAAAATTGTGGTAAAATTTATCTGTATCTTCCCTCAAATGAATGGATATAGGAATAGCTTTGGCATTTCAGATTGTTTGGTGGGATGGTTGCCAGTTACCAACGGAAGATCGTGGGTTTCCTTCAGGCATAGAGCCCGGTTTCCTCCCGCAATAAAACTGGCAACGCCGCCATATAAGTGAAATAATCTTGAGTGCGGCGTAAAACACCAAACAATCAATCAATCAGATTGTTTGTTCAATAACATGAGAATGTTCTGTGTAATCATTTTAAACCTTGGCTGTCTTTATCTGATGCGAAACTGGAAAATGATATAAGGAATCTTGAAATCCAACTCACCACAAGTAAATCCAATGTAACAAGCAAGCACACTCTAAAAGTGTAACATTTGTTCATTTCAGCAGGATAGACTCCACGCAGACAGAAGAGGCTGAGCTCCAAAGGAAGGCCAGGGCTAAGAGGAGTCGTGAAACACGTCGCCCAACACAGGTATGTGGAGCCAGTATCACATTGACTTGGGCTCATTTGGTGCACTTCTTTTATTGAATACTTTACGGGGGTGACAAAAGTAGGTTGGTTGCGTGTGCTAAATCCCAGCCTATCTCTGAAACACAGTTCCCTTCTTCACAATACCTGTTTTTGAGTGTATTCTTGTTATTTTGGGATTGCACTTTCTTGAAAATATGGTAGAAATTCCTCTACCGATTTTTGGGTGACGCACGAAACGGGAATCGAACCCAGGTCCCAGAGTATAGCACCTATCGCCAGCACTAAATGCCGGCTGCCTTATCCCTACAGCCAACCGGCCTCCTCAATTAGTGCGGGCGTTGGTGCTATACTCTGGGACCTGGGTTCGATTCACGTTTCGGGCCTCACCCAAAAATCGGTAGAGGAATTTCTACCATATTTTCAAGAAAGTGTAATCCCAAAATAACGAGACTACTGTTTTACCCACTTTCTAAAAGACACTAATTAATTAAACTGTTTTTGAGTGTGTGTTTCACTCGTTCTCGTTTGTGGAAGAGTTGCCACATAGTCCCTGAAAGTTGGATGGTTCTCTCCTGGCAAAAAGCTCGGTTTCCTCCAACACTAAACCTGGCAATCCCGGCATATAAGTGAAATAATCTTGAGTGTGGCGTAATACATAAATCTATCAGAGACCTGGGACCAATCTTACCCAAGAAAGGAAGGTCAGGGATTTCGGCTGATTGGAGAGGCTGCATTCCTCAATAAAAAAACTGGGTTTTCTGCTTGTCTCCTATTCAGACATTTTTGTGAATGAAACACGTAGAATGGGACCGAAATAAATCGGATAAACCCAAAAACCATCAATCCATTGAAATTATTTCTTGTCGTTACTTTATTGGGTTCACATATATAGACTGTCAAATTGCCCATTGAGTTGACCATCAAAGTCATTTTATTTTTATGGTTTTGAGAAATTTCAGATATCTGATAAAATGTTTGTTTGTTTTCCGTCTGTCTAGGGTGTGACAAGAGATGATATTGTGAAAGCAGAGGAAGTATTAAAAGCTTCCCAAGATGATAAGGATAAAACCCCATCATCGTCCGCCATTACAACAAGTACCACAACAACAACAACAACCACAGGAGACGGCCTTAAGGATCCTTCTATACGGAGACCCAGAACACTCGAGGAAAGAAAAGAGGTAATGAATCAGAAGGGATTTAAAAACACACTCAAATCAACAATTTTTGTTCATTCAATATGGGTTGCAACATGAATTTATGTAGCGTGTTTTTATGTAGCGTTCTACTACTACTCACTTGGTAGAGTGATAGTCTCTCAGTTCAACACAAGCCTCACATGGATTTGTCGCTAATTCAAATTCCACTCCGTCATAGTCAAATTGTAAAATCTCTGAGTGTGTTTTTAACTGGTTGAATAAAGTTGATTTTTTGGTTGAAGAAAAAAAGTGTCTGTGAGGGTTCGATTAAGAAGTTTGGTTGCAATTCTCTACTTTCCACTAATAAAATGAAAATGTTAGAACTTCTCCAAAACAATTTATAAAACAAGTAATATTTCTTTTATTACAATGCACCATACACACTTCTATTTCTTGTAAAGGCCCAGTGGCTGAGCCAGCAGGGCGATAATCTCTCAATCTGACTCATGCCTTCAATAGTTCACTTGGAAGACATTAATTGATGAATTTCTGATCGTTCTGGGGCCTCCGCGGTTCAGTAGGTAGAGAGTTGGACGCTCAATCCGAACAGCCTTCCACCAATGGGTCGCGGATTCAAATCCCACTCAGTCCCCCAAATATTTGACAATTTTCTGACTGGGTTTTCTCTCGAACGGCCTATGTGGGATGGCTGCCAGTTACCAATGGAAGGTTGTGGGTTTCCTCCGGGCACAGAGCGCGGTTTCCTACCACAATGAAACTGGCAACGCCGCCATATAAGTGAAATAATCTTGAGCGCAGTGTAAAACATCAATCAATCAATCTATTTCTTGTAAAGGCCCTGTGGCTGAGCCAGCAGGGTGATAATCTCTCAATCAGACTCATGCCTTTTATCAATAGTTCCCTTGAAAGACATTAATTGACATATTTCTGATCATTCTCTCTGAAGGGGTTGCCAGGTACTTGGTAACGAGTGAGGGTTTTCTCTGTGCAAAAAGTCCAGTAACCTGTCTCGATTAACCTGCCATTATTGAATATGGCGTAAATCATCAATCAATCAATCTTTTACTTATTGCTTATCTTATATGTCAAAACGTCAATTTCTAATATTTTTGTCTTATGTTTACTTTTATGTTTTTTAGCAGGATGAGAGTCGTACAAGCACTAGACGATCTCGTATTCCAGATCTATCCAGTAGTACTTCTAGTATACCTACCAAATCAGTTGAACCCTCCACCATTAGTGAGTACATTACTATTAGTACTACTAGTATACCGGGGTATATCGGGATTTCCTCAGGGCAACGATCCCGGTTTCCTCCCCCAATAAACCTGGCAACGCCGTCACATAAGTGAAATAATCTTGAGTGCGGCGTAAAACATCTATCAATCTAGTATACATTACTATTAGTACTTCTAGTATACCTACCAAATCAGTTGAACCCTCCACCATTAGTGAGTACATTACTATTAGTACTTCTAGTATACCTACCAAATCAGTTGAACCCTCCACCATTAGTGAGTACATTACTATTAGTACTTCTAGTATACCTACCAAATCAGTTGAACCTTCCACTATTAGTGAGTACATTACTATTAGTACTTCTAGTATACCTACCAAATCAGTTGAACCTTCCACCATTAGTGAGTACATTACAATTAGTACTTCTAGTATACCTACCAAATCAGTTGAACCTTCCACCATTAGTGAGTACATTACTATTAGTACTTCTAGTATACCTACCAAATCAGTTGAACCCTCCACCATTAGTGAGTATATTACTATTAGTACTTCTAGTATACCTACCAAATCAGTTGAACCTTCCACCATTAGTGAGTACATTGCTATTAGTACTTCTAGTATACCTACCAAATCAGTTGAACCTTCCACCATTAGTGAGTACACTACTATTAGTACTTCTAGTATACCTACCAAATCAGTTGAACCTCCCACCATTAGTGAGTACATTACTATCAGTACTTCTAGTATACCTACCAAATCAGTTGAACCTCCCACCATTAGTGAGTACATTGCTATTAGTACTTCTAGTATATCTACCAAATCAGTTGAACCTTCCACCATTAGTGAGTACATTACTATCAGTACTTCTGGTATACCTACCAAATCAGTTGAACCTTCCACCATTAGTGAGTATATTACTATTAGTACTGCTAGTATACCTACCAAATCAGTTGAACCTTCCATCATTAGTGAGTACATTACTATTAGTACTTCTAGTATACCTACCAAATCAGTTGAACCTTCCACCATTAGTGAGTACATTACTATTAGTACTTCTAATATACCTACCAAATCAGTTGAACCCTCCACCATTAGTGAGTACATTATAATTAGTACCTCTAGTATACCTACCAAATCAGTTGAACCTTCCACCATTAGTGAGTACATTACTATTAGTACTTCTTATATACCTACCAAATCAGTTGAACCCTCCACCATTAGTGAGTACATTACTATCAGTACTTCTAGTATATCTACCAAATCAGTTGAACCTTCCACCATTAGTGAGTACATTACTATTAGTCCTTCTAGTATACCTACCAAATCAGTTGAACCCTCCACCATTAGTGAGTACATTACTATTAGTACTTCTAGTATACCTACCAAATCAGTTGAACCTTCCACTATTAGTGAGTACATTACTATTAGTACTTCTAGTATACCTACCAAATCAGTTGAACCTTCCACCATTAGTGAGTACATTGTTATTGGTACTTCTAGTATACCTACCAAATCAGTTGAACCCTCCACCATTAGTGAGTACATTACTATCAGTACTTCTAGTATAACTACCAAAATCAGTTGAACCCTCCACCATTAGTGAGTACATTACTATTAGTACTTCTAGTATACCTACCAAATCAGTTGAACCTTCCACCATTAGTGAGTACATTACTATTAGTACTTCTAGTATACCTACCAAATCAGTTGAACCCTCCACCATTAGTGAGTACATTACTATTAGTACTTCTAGTATACCTACCAAATCAGTTGAACCCTCCACCATTAGTGAGTACATTGCTATTAGTACTTCTAGTATACCTACCAAATCAGTTGAACCCTCCAGCATTAGTGAGTACACTGCTATTAACGTATTTTCATTCTTCGATGATGTTGGAAGGGTGAGGTGCTCTCGATGGCTCACTCCAATAGAGGGTTTTCGGCATGAATCCCATTCAGCCTGAGTCCCCCCCCCCCCCCCCCCCTTTTTCCCAAATTGAGGGTTTTCACTTGATCACCCTTTCTGAAAGGACTGCTTGTTACATGCCGAAAGTGTTTGATTTCAATCACAGGTTTGAATCCCACTCAGTCAAAAAAAATTGGAAAATTTTCTGACTGGGTTTTCACTCGAACAACCTATGTGGGATGGTTGCCAGTTACCAGCGGAAGGTCGTAGGTTTCCTCCGGACATAAAGCCCGGTTTCCTCCCACAATAAAACTGGCAACGCCGTCATATAAGGGAAATAATCTTTAGCGCGGTGTAAAAACGCCAAACAAGCAATCAATCTAGTATAGTATGATCTTGTGTGCATAAAACAATAACCATTTGATACAGTGAAATGCGTCATTGGCAGGGGCGTCAACAACTTCCCTTTGTGTTGATTCGTTTAATCTCGATCACTGCTGATGTAAATTTATTATTTCACACTAACCATAATGCAATACTTGGAGAGAGTTCAGCAAGAGAAAATAGATAATTTTTCTGCCAGACTCCTACAACCAGCATAAATGTATCATGCTTTTATCGCTCAATGTGCTAGTTGCTACACTTGGGCCTGTTGTAAAGGGGCACTATAAAACAGTCATTTAAAATAAAAAATTGTTCTTCAATGATTTTTGCATACTTTAAAGACAGTATACTGTAACGTTTACATATACATTGGTTTTTGTATAAGAATTTCAGAAGAAGTCTTGAATTTCTCTATCCCTGGCTGTTGGTTGGATGTTTTAGCTTAGTGGCGTGTTCATTTGTCATTCCCTGGCTGTTAGGACTGAAAAAGTTTATAATCCAACAATTTCAGTGTTTATCGTAGTTTGAAAAAAATTAGAGTGTGGGTTTAAACTGGAAACAATGTTGGGTTTTTATCTCAGTTGATAGCCTCAGGCCGGTTTGCCCTATAGCTTGAGGGTTAGGTATTTTTAAACTATTTGATATATAAAAAGAAAGATATGCAGTTTCTGCAAGGAGAAAGTCGTCAACAGTTGAAAATGGAAGGAGATGGAAAATCAAAAACAGTCTACTCAGTTAAACTGGAGTTTCAATGGGGCAGATTTTGGCAGGCTGACAGGCTGCATGAAGGTGCACGATGAGAGCTGTTTAAGTTGTCGGGGTTTTTTTGTTGGATGATATTACGGGTGTTGAGATTGGGATTTACTCATGTGTGGTTAATTTTGTCTGCCTTTGATCTTCACAATTCCAATTTTACCTGGAAATTTTTTTTATTTTGTCTTCTTTTTAGCTTAATTCGAATTTTTTTTAATAGAAATTGTTTCAGGCTTACAGCACAAAGGATTCTGTGCAGCGTTTTTTGTAAAAGTCACATATCCAAAGGTTTGATTGTCTGAGGCGATTTGCTTGCTGTGGAAATAGGATGTGACAATCACTGCCTTCTGTTACGGCTCTGTCGGCTAAGTGATAGCCTGAATCAGACAAAAGTTTTTCATCTGTGAGGCGCGAGTTTGAATCCCACTCACTCCAATTAAAAATTGTTAATTTTTTCAGTGGATTTTTCACTTGATGGTCGCTTTAAGTGGAAGAGTTGCCAGGTACTCGCTGAAGGTCAGGGCCTAGTTTCACAAAGCGATCTTAGTTTAAGGTTATCTTAATTACCAATGGCAACGTATACCTTTAGCATTGGTTGCCATGGTAGTTAAGATCACACTTAGCTAAGATCGCTTTGTGAAACTGGGCCCAGGTGTTTCATCTGGGTAAAGAGTCCACTAAACTTGGCAAGGAAATAATTTAGAGTTCGGCCTAAAACATCAATCTTGCAGTGAAACCTGACCAAGAGTTTAAGATGTTAACTAGACAAGCGACTAGTTTGTCCTTTAAAACTGAACATTGTCTTACTTTCTCTTTCAGCACAAAACACTCCAAGTAGTAGGAATTCCTTAATTAGTACAGTGAGTAATAGTGAACCTTCATTAACGACAGGATCATCACTTAATAGATCAACGTCATTACGAAGGTCACGAATCACTGAACCAGAAAAAGTCCAAGAGGAAACAAAGGAAGAGAAAAAAGAAGAAACTAAAGGTATCCTATTTTTCCAAATTTGTTTAAACGGGATAAGCTCTTCAGTAGATTTGTACTTCAATCAATCTGAACCAACCCTCTTCTGATGAGTCCCATGTTCGAACCCTACTCCTTTAAGATGAATAATAATTGTGACAAATTTTGTGGCATCATTGTCAACGTAAGCTAAGCGCAGACGAGGGGATTCGGCTGAGCTACAAGGCACATGTGGCCGAGGGAGCGCCAACAAATTTCCGCGCAGACGATGAGCTCTGCCGAGGTTCATGGTCACCCAAGTTCACTGACATAAACAAATGTCACTACCCCCTGTCCGTTATGTAATATTCAAAGTGATCACGTGTTTCAATAGGTACACATGATTGGCCTTTCCCTCCTCTCAGCTCAGCTAGCAGCTCACGTTGTGCGCACACAGTGCGATTCTTGCCATGCGAGGCAGATAATATTAAACATGCTAGATGCATTCCTCACCGAAAATCTCACCAAAATGTGCGCGCACACGGGGAAAACAGCTTAGCTCTCAGCTACGTGTGGCCGGCAGCTCAGCCGGCGCCTCTCTTGTGCGCTAGGCTTTTCCTCCTGGAATACCTCTTCATCCACAAAATAAACACGACTTCCGGTAGCCAAATTTATTGTGTGTCACAAAAGACTAAACAAGCAATCATTTGTTAGTTAATTTGTTTTGGGGGTTTCATCAGTCAACCAATAAACTCACTGTTAAAATAGTATCCAATGTCCTAATGATTCTCATAAAGAATACATAATTTTATTTGGTAAATCAATTTGACAGAAGTTTGCCAATGATCTTTTGCATGTATATTCCATGACAATGTCTGACCCATAAAATGCTCTTTTCTTTTAAGATACAAAACTTTCTTCAGCAAGCAGGGCTCGAAAACGAAGAGAAAAACGTAACCTAACTGGTATTATAAATCAAAAAGACCCTAATGTAAGTTGCAAGTTAATTTTCCTTTATGTCATCGTTCAATTGTTATTTGTTTGTATACAATATGCTACTCTCAGAAGGTTAAAGGTTTTCTCCTGGGAAAGTGCCAGGTTTTCTCCTGGAAAAGTGCCAGGTTTCCTCCGGGGAAAGTGTCAGGTTTCCTCCGGGGAAAGTGCCAGGTTTCCTCCTGGGAAAGTGCCAGGTTTCCTCCGGGGAAAGTGTCAGGTTTCCTCCGGGGAAAGTGCCAGGTTTCCTCCGGAGAAAGTGCCAGGTTTCCTCCGGAGAAAGTGCCAGGTTTCCTCCGGGGAAAGTGCCAGGTTTCCTCCGGGGAAAGTGCCAGGTTTCCTGCCCCACTTAACTTGGCAATGCCAGCATATTAGTGAAATAAACTTGAGTGTGGCGTAAAAATCAATTAACCAATCAATATGTGAACTAGACAAATGAATGCTTATATGAATGTCTTTAATAATAAATTATATATATATATTATATATATTTTGAACATAAATATATATTTTGAACTCTAAAATACACAGGCACAGGAAAAATCTTCTTGTCTAAAATAACCATGGAGATAAGTTTACAAATACATGTATGTCTGTTGAGAAGAATGACAAATTTTATAGTTTTAACATTTTCTCCCTCAGAATGAAAATAAAGAAGAAACAGATGAAACAAACGAGGATAAGAAGGAGGATAAAAAGGAAGAGGATAGTAAAGAGGAGAGGACGTCCGACTACTCATATAGGGTAAGTCAGATCAACAGATACATTATTGTAGAGCGTCCGCTTCAGGGCTGGGAGATCCAGGTTCAAGCCTGGGTCGAGTCAGACCAAAGACTAAGTGGGAGCTGCTGCTGCTTCGCTTGGCGCTTAGCAATAGGAGTTAGAGCAGCGACTGGTTGGCCCGGTGTCAGTATAATGTTACTGGGTGAGGGGGCTTGCTCGGTATCTTCGGCAAGTCGTCTCGGTGAGGTAGCACCAAATAAAAGAGCAGTCCTGCCACATATGACTGAAATACTGTTAAGTAGGACGTAAAACCCAAATCACTCACTCACTCACCCAAGTTAATTTGGTCATTGGCACCTTGGGACAAGTTCCTGATTACTATTGAACAATCAATTATCTGAAATGTTGCGGATGCATTCTTAGGGTTTTGCTAGCAGTAAAATTATTCTTCCAATAGCTGCAGTATATATTGTCCCATTTTTACAATGCTCATCAATACTTCTGGTAATGATTTCTCCATGCATGTAACACTGAGGTAGGGTCTTGGGCCCATTCTATCCTATGCGATACTGTTAAGGGATCTAAAATATAGTTCTGAAGTTAAGTTTTCTCTATAAAATTGCTTAACTTTTCTAAATACTCTCTTGGTTGAGTCAACAGCAGGTTGTCAGCAGCCACAAAATGCATCAGAAGAAAACAACTTTACTTTTCATCTTTGTCTCTGAATGCTTGCGGGGGCCTCCGTGGCTCAGTAAGTAGAGCGTTGGACGCTCAATCCGAACAGCCTTCCACCAATGGGTCACGGGTTCGAATCCCACTCAGTCCAAAAAATTGGAAAATTTTCTGACTGGGTTTTCACTCGAACGACCTATGTGGGATGGTTGCCAGTTACCAACGGAAGGTCGTGGGTTTCCTCCGGGCATAGAGCCCGGTTTCCTCCCACAATAAAACCGGCAACGCTGCCATATTAGTGAAATAATCTTGAGCGCGGCGTAAAACACAAAACAATCAATCAATCAACCAACGTCTCAGAGGCTGAAGGATCACTTTCTTCTTAGCACATTTTTAGACCACAATGATCTCATGGTGGTCTTATCAAATCAAATTTTGTCCGTGGTCCGTCGTCCGTCGTCTGTCGTCCGTCGTCCGGTGTCTGTAAACTTTTCTTGTGATCGCGATTTCAAGAGACCTACTGGTCGGATCTTCATCAAATTTCATAGACATGTTCCCCTTATGGGCTAGTTGTGCAACATCTATTTTGTTTGCTCATTTCCATAATAAAATGGCCGCTGGCGGCCATTTTGTGATTTTTAACTACATAGTTTGTGATCGTGGAATCTAGAAAACCACCAGAACCGATCTTGATGAAATGTTTTTGTGTTGATTTCCCATATGGTCTAGTTGTGCAACATCTATTTTTCTGAGCTCATTTGCATATTAACATGGCCGCTAGGCGACCATTTTGATTTTCTATTTTTTATCACTTTTCTCTTTTGTGATCGCGATTCCAAGAGAAGTGCTTGTCGGATCTTCTGTAAATTTCACACGCACGTTCCTCCTATGGTCTAGTTGTGCAACATCTATTTCTTTTGCTCATTTGCATATCAAAATGGCCGCTAGGCGACCATTTTGTTTTTCTACTTTTTATCACTTTTCTCCTAAAGTAATGAGAGGATCTTCGTAAAACTTTGTACGCAGGTTAACCCTATGCCCTCGTTGCGTACTATGTACTTTTTTGCTCATTTGCATATTAAAATGGCCGCTGGGCGACTTTTTTCTTTCTTTTTGTCACTTTTCTCCTAAAGTAAAGAAAGGCTAAGATTTTCGTAAACTAATTAAGCACGTTAGCCCTATGGTCTTGCTGCGCACAATGCACTTTTTTGCTCATTTGCATATTCAAAATGGCGGCCACTAGCCATTTTTTTTATCACTGTTCTCCTAAAGTAATGAAAGGATGTTCGTAAAATGTTATACGCAGGTTAACCCTACGGCCTCGTTGCGCACTATGCACTCGCTGCTCACTTGCATATTAAAAATGGCGGCGGGTAGCTTTTTCTGTGATTCTATCTACATAGTTTGTGATCGCAGAATCAAGAAAACTACCAGGTGGATCTTTAATTGATGAATTTTTTTGTATTGCTTCCTCATATGGTCAAGTTATGCAAGATGTATTTTTTTGTCGTTGATGGTTTCATTTAACACATTCGGTACCGCTGTCGCCATATGGCGTTGCAGTGCTAGCCTGCTTCATTGCCGCAGACATCGTATGGCGACAGCAGAAAAGTCGGCTAAAACCCCACTGACGCCGTATGGTTATTTTTTCTTACAACTTCAACTAATTTTGAAAACGAACAAATAAAATCACATGTTGCATCTGTTGGTCGCTTTGTGTTTTGTTTTTTCAATCTTCGAATACGGTTAAGAGGTTTAATTTACTTTAACGGACGCGTAATTCACTGATAACTTCCAACTTTGTCTAGGTTAGAACGGACACCTCAAGCATACGTATATAACAAGAAAAGGAATATTTACAGCTTTATATCTTAATATGTATTTCCTTGTCTCCAATATACTGACTGTGAGTGAGATATTTAAATATCTATGATTAAAAAGTGCTAAAATCGGGTGGTGAAGTTTGCTAGTGCGAGTTCCCGCTGTCAATCACAGGGCCCCTACCAGGCATTTTAAAAGCACGACCCAGTTAAAGACAGATAAGCTATGTTTGGCACTGAGGACGTTATTTTGGAATTTCCGAGTCCAGGGTAGTGAAAAACAAGACATTTGTCAGCGCTTTTATAAACCCCAGAGTGAAATTGCAATCCTCGGGTCATTTTAAAACGTATAAAAATCGACTCCTTTCAGAATTCCAAGGGCGACAATAAACTATAAGAAATAGTTTACTATGCATGTTGCGGGCCGCCACGGCTTGTTCGAAGTCGGTAAAATGGCCTTCTCGAATTTGGATTTTAAACGCCTAAATTCTTTCCAAAAATGTAACAATAATAAATATTTTTAAAGGAGAGTGTTCCCTAAGACACTTGAGAAGATCCATATTGTATTATTCGGAGTGTGAAAGGAAGGAATATTTCAAAATGAAGTGAAATACACGGCAACGTACAATCACTATTTTGCCGATCGAATTTACATTCAGGCAGCTATGTACAGCAACTGACTTCGCAATTGTAAATGCTATTTACCAATAAAGTAACTGAAATGTTTTTATTCAATCATATATTTATATCAAATCGTGCATGAAGATTTTATTATCAGAGTTTACTAATTTCTGAACGAATCGGGACATTTTTTTACATTAATTTTTAAACTGACTTTCGTCATGTGTAAATTTTTACTCATCAGACGAGTGATACTTCACCCATTCTTCACTTTTCACGGGCTAATTTTGACAGATATACATTATCTTTTGATTTGTAAACAAACACTAAATGCATCTTAGTAACATGTGTACAATCGTTTTGGATTTTGTACATTTTAATTGTGTACAGGACTCAAACAAGCGATATCACTGACTGGCCTGTGTGCATGTACATGTAGGCTACTATGTAGCTCCGGTAAGTAGCGTATAATGTGCGGCCTCCTTGAAGAAAGATGGTTTTGAGTTTTCAGATAACAGCCACTATCTACCGAAGAAACTTTTTTCTTGTCCAGCCAGCCACCAACCGAAGAAATAAATTTCACATATCAAATTTGCGATCCGTTTACAAGCAGCCCCACTTTCTGATAGTGTTCTATGGTGGTCGCCTAGATCAGTTTAACTGATCTCTTGTTTGTAAAGGAAAGGAAATAATTTAGAGATCAAATGACTACCATTGCTTAACCATGGATTCCATCCTATGCCATACTGGTAAGGGATCTAAAATATAGTTCTGAAGTTAAGTTTTCTCTATAAAATTGCTTAACTTTTCTAAATACTCTCTTGGTTGAGTGAACAATGCAAAAAGGTTCCATTGCCCCCTTAGACCTGCCACCCCCCCCCCCCCCTTCTCTTCCAATCCACAGTCTGTAGAGCTATAGAACCCTAGACTCAGGAAACATCTATAGTTCTCTGCAGGCATATATCCTGGGCTCAGTCCATGATTGCGGAATTTACCACTATTTGAGGGCGAGGGGCGAAGAAAAAATACAGTAAAAAGGAAAATTCACTCAATTTTAAGGAGAAAAATACAAAGTTTTATTTACCAAACAACCTATAACCCACAATTTTGTGGGAAGTCATTTTGTTAGGCACATGCTGGAATAGCCTATGTAATGAAATCGTGCAGGGGGTAAATACTTCAGCCAATCAGAATGCACAACGTAAAACGTATAAACCAATGAACGTGAAGGGCATTCTGCCACTCAATGAAAAAATTTTAAATGACAGTTTGTCTTGTGAAGTCAAAGGAGTAAGGTCAACTTTACCAGTGGAAATTAAAATGAAATATACCAGCAGATATGTATGTATTATGAAGAAAGCCTTGTGGGAATTTCTGGAGATTAATTTGACTGATAGAGTTGTTGGTTTGACAGACATTTGACATCGGTGTGTCTGTGACCGAGGGACTGGAGCACCGAGAGCGTTTGAGAATGAAGCTGCCTGGGACGTCACTGTTGAATGCAGGGTCATGATGAGTGAACGTCGTTGATCCGTCGAAGGCCTCTGCACATAGCTGCCTACAGTGGCCTCGTTCCTATGACTGGTTACTGCCATGATACCACGGACATATGCTCAAAACATTAACTTCCATTTTTATTTATTTATTTTGAGTGAAGCATTTGTTTTAATAGAAGCAGACGTCAACAAACAAAGACCTGCACCCCCCCCCCCCCCCCCCACCCCTGCATATTCATGCAAAGTGGTTGAAACCAGCAGGAACCCTTTATTGTATCAGATAATGTGTCCCTGGTTTCCCTATCTCTGTAATGGTGAACGAGTTGGAGGTGTATTAGAATTTTATTTCTAGGTGGAATGCAATTAAAATGTTAAGCATATTATAAAGTTTATTACCATCCAACCAGCCATATAACCTGTCTGACATATACATGTACATAAATATATATATTAAAAGACATTATAAAGATTCATTAGTGCGTTTAATTAGTTTTTTGTTCTCAAATCCACTTAAATAAACATAACCGTGTGGAAATATAATAAATGATGGTGATTTTTATAAGCTCTACGAAAGGGTTGCCATTCGTCCAGAAATTTAGCAGTTAGCCACTGAACCTGGCAACATCGCCATAAAAGTAACAGAATCTTGGTGTGGTATAAAACATCCATCAATCCATCATTTAAATGCTCAAAGTGTTTGTGTTTTTTTATTGCATTAATAAACTGGTTGACATGCTACAAACTGTTAAGAAGTCTTCTGGGTTTTAGTGGAGAAGAAACCACAAAAAAGATCCTTCCATAGTATCAAAATACATATCTTCGTGATTTTTTTTTTACATTTTACATTGAAATTTGTGAAAGACACAACACGCAAACCATTTGGCAAATTTCAAAGTCACCTATTTAAGGAAAGTTTAGTTTCACTTTTAGACATAGTTGACTTCTATATGTTATGTAGATCCCTTTTCACAAAGTTTTGTTTTCACCCACTGTTAATATGTAATTTCAATTTTAGTTTCAAGAAAATTTAAGGCAATCAAAATTTAATTTTAGTTTCTAGAAAATTTAAGGCAATCCAAATTTGATGTTCTTGTTCTGAACTTTTTTGAGTCCCTTCAATGCATGAAAAAAACGACCCCTTTCGTTGGACACTCTATCCGAACAGCTTTCCACCAATTGGTCGCGGGTTCGAATCCCACTCAGTCCAAAATAAAATTGGAAAGTTTTCTGACTGGGTTTTCACTCGAACAGCCTATGTGGGATGGTTGCCAGTTACTAGCGGAAGGTCATGGGTTTCCTCTGGGCATAGAGCCCGGTTTCCTTCCACGATAAAACTGGCAAAGCCGCCATATAAGTGAAATAGTCTTGAGCGCGGCGTAAAGCACCAAACAATCAATCAATCAATCGTTGGTAAATGTATTTGACAACAATTGTCAGCCATGTTAGATTTCCAACACCCTCATACTTTATCTTTAGTGTTCATAGCGCTATTTTCTCTCCCAGAGAAGTTTAAAGATTACAAAGCCGTTATCATTACATTGACATTTTATTTGTTAAACATTTACACCTCTTACCTATGTTTGTTTGTTCATGCAGCTGTTTTGTTGCATTTATTGACGTATGCTAATATCCCGATCATTTAAACAGGTTAAAATGTCTTCATATTGGGAATATCAATATGCGTCTAAATTCTTTGTATTGCTATTTAAATACTATGCCATCTGTATCTGTGTATGCTATTGGGGTAAGCAGCAGCGGCAGGTCTAAGAGGGCTTTGCCGCAAAACAAAATTGGTTTAGGGTTCAATGTGTGTCTCAAATTGCCTTTATGAACAAATTTCCTTGTCATTTTTTTATGTTCATCAAAATTGGTTGAAGTGTCAAACTTTTTTAACAGCCCATAAACAACCACAAACCTAAGATCCAAAATATCTGATCGGGCGTAGATGTTAACTCCATGCCCACTTGTGCCTAATTAGTTTCTCCAGGTTAATCAATATATATACTACCAACTTGCCTCGAAAATGGGTGCCCTAAATTATCTCAAATAGCCAACAATATCCAAATAAACATATGTTTATAAGTTACATCGGCATAGAGTTTTTCAACGTATGGGCTGCTTGAGTTTTTTTTAATGGTGATATTGCTTTTTGTGTTAGGTCACTATAGTCTTTGTAAAAGTGAATCCAGTATAATGTGTGGAATCCCAAGTTGAAGTCTAAATTTAGTATCTAGCAGAGCATATTGCCTCCTGTTTCACATGTACTATACCTCTAACATGCTCTTTTAAAATCAACAGTAATGCAAAAACCTCACCCGTTCACATTGCACTAAAGCTGTAAGATTTTCTCCAAGTGGAATGGTTGACTCAGCCGGCAGTCATAGTTTCTCAGTCGGACACAAGTTTGAATTCCACTCTGTCCAAGTAAAATTTAAAAAAAATTTAAGTGGGTTTTTTGCGTTATGGCCCCAGTTTGAATTCCACTCTGTCCAAGTAAAATTCCAAATTTTCTAAGTGGGTTTTTGGCTTTATGGCCCTAAGTGGGAGAGTTGCCAGGAACTCACCAAAGCACCGTGTTTCTTCCAGACAAAGTTCCTGGTTTCTCCCAGACAAAGTTCCTGGTTCCCCCCCCCTCCCCCCACCCCCACCTAAAAAAAATAGACCTAGGACCACTGTCATATACATCTAAGTGAAATAATCTTGAATGCGCCGCAAAACATCAATCAATCATATGAGTTTAATTAGTTAGTGTCTTTTAGAAAGTGAATATAACAGTATTCTCGTTATTTTGGAATTACACTTTCTTGAAATTAAGTTAGAGGAGGCCGGTTGGCTGAATGGATAAGGCAGCCGGCATTTAGTGCTGGCGATAGGTGCCATACTCTGGGACCCGGGTTCGATTCCCGTTTCGGGCATCACCCAAAAAGAAGAATTTCTACCATAATTTCAAGAAAGTGGAATTCCAAAATAACGAGAATACAATCATAAGCTGTCTGAAGAATGCAGACTTTCCAACCCCACGTGTAATTGTGTGTGTTTATATTTGTGCTGTAATTACATAAATCACTGTCTCTTATTAAACTACTGTAAATGCTCTAATAATCTCAACAAACTACTTGAGTTTGTTCTGCTTTTTTTTCTAAACTGTTAATTTTTCTTTAACTACGGAACATAGTTTTATGGATAACGGCAAACATTTTCTTTTACTCCGGAACATAGTTTTATGGATAACGGAAATCCACATCAACTGTTAGGATTTTGACTCAAGTACTTGTGTATTTTTTTTTCTTTCATAAATAAGTTTTACACATAGCTTTGATAAATAATTTGAGGAATTTTCAGCTGTTCAGAATTGATTTTAGCAGTGTCCATGAAATTTTACTGGAGAGCATATTTATATGAGTTTAACAGCTCCCGTCCAATTTAGTTTTTCTCAATTTTACTTTGATCTGATATAAACTTGTTGTTTTAGTTGTTATAATGAGTGTGCACTGCATGATCTATATTTGTAAAGTGTCCTCAAAATTGTCTATGTTGTGTCAGCTTATATATAACTTGTTTTCAGGGTTGTAAACTCCCGGACTGTATTTTGTCAAAATCTGTCAAAAAATGTGAAAACATCATCCTTTATTTAACTTTTACATTTTCCTAGTTATTTGTACCTTGGATTCGGGTCACATGCTCAGATGTAGGTCACGTGCTCAGATGTAGGTCACGTAGGTGACACGGTATCATGTGTTAGCATTTGCCTTGTAATTACAAGTTTATAGAAATTGAAATTTCAGGTCTAAGTAAAGAAGACATGTAGCAGCTTTTATAACCTTTCCCCCCTTTTCTCACCTCAATGGTATCTTCCGTGTATGAGAGTAAATAAAGAAGAATCCAGCAGAACACCTAATGAAAGGGGTGATTATGTAGATGTTATATATGTTGAGGTATGGACTTGTGTGGAAATCTGTTACAAGCAAACTGATGGGCTGGTTTGTGTGAGTTTGTTACTGCAGGCTTAAGTCTCTCTCACAAACTGTCTGCCATATTACTGTCGGCTACCTCTTCCTAACTGTGTAACATATCACTAGTGTAAATGCCAAGTTGCCTGGCCCAGCTTAGTCAGAAGCTAAATCTGTTAGAACTTCTGGACTAAATATAGTTCCTGGGAGATGCTAATGGTTTGGCATGGGGATGCTGCTTGTCTACCCGCACAGCTGCCCACATGTCTAAAGTCTGCACCCATCAGTTACCAGGCTAAAGAGGAAGGGATCTTCACTACTTTTGCAAACCCAGTCAAGTTTTGAAACAATGCCTACTTAACTATACCAGTGACATACTTTTACCACTGTCCATATAAGATAGGAGAGTTCATAGGTTTTTGACACAGTTAAAACAGTTTATTTATCAGGTGGGGAGTTGCCGTTTGGATTTGCCGGAGTCCCTACCAGGGCCTCAACACTGATTTAAGTGCTTCATTCCAAAGTCAGGATCATAAGTGAAAGGATATATCTTTAGCAGAATTCATTTTGGATTTCTTGTTAAGTTCAGAACAAGTTGTTAACTTTTCACCGATCGATATTGCCAGTTTCATTTTTAACCAGGATACCAATGGACGTTATCACAGTTTGAATTCGGATACGAGGATAAAAAAAATTTAGTCCAGCAAGCATTCCTTGAGAAAAATTGCAATTTTGGAATTGTAAATTCATAGACTTAAAACTTTCTGTTATTCAAAGCCAAAAATTCCAGTTTCCATTTATTTAGTGTTTTTGAGATTTGACGAAATCGTGTGACAATGTCTTACGGAGGATATGGATCGTCTTACGGGCGTTATTCTGGTTTAGGGTCCAGTTCGCTGTCAGGGCTTGGCTTGTCATCCAGCTCCCCGTATTCCAGTTCCTTGTATTCAAGTCCCTATAGTAGCAGTACCAGTGGTGTATATAGCTCCGGGCTGTACGGCTCATCCTCAGGCTTGGGGTCGGGATACAGCTCTCGATCGGGCTCCACCAGTAGTATACATTCCTTAGGGGGTAGTAACTCTTATGGATTACCGTCTACCAGCTCTACAACTTCCAACGTGAGTCAAATATAATTCAGAAAACGTTTTGGTAAATTGAATTTCTTTTAAATTAAGTTTTTTTTAATTTATGTTTTGAGTTCAAATTTTGTCCATATCACAAAAAATGAATTTTTTTAGACCGTCTAGGTTGTTTCCCCCCAATGAACCTCACTAAAAAGTTATATACATATATTCTGGACTGCAGCATTGTATCAATTAATCTAGTTGTTTACATATATATGTACAGCGAGTCCTGTATATACCCACACATCTTGACGAAAGAAAAAGATTGGTTTACACAGGTATCAGTATAATGATAATACAGAAGGAAATCTAGCATACTGTCTATTAACAGACCAGATACTGTCAGAAACACTGAATCAGTTCTGTATATTTTGAAATGCTAGGAACCAACCAGAACCAATGCTAGTTGTACATTGTACCATTTACCGCAGCAACAACAGGTTATCGGAACCAATCATTATCGTGAAATTCTGTGATCTGGTCAAGGATCCAGTTTTTGAAGGAGTCCATTTCTGTAAATTTTGTAACAGGCGAGCTATTATACAAAAAATCACACATTTTATAGTTGTACACATAATGCAAAGCTGTTGAGAGGACAGCTGATAACTTTCTATTTCCTGATCATTGGCAAGTTTAAAACAATTTTAAGGCCTTTACAGCTTATTTGTTTAGTTTTGATTTTAGCCAGACAAGAGTTTCTAACAGAGATTTCAGAGCAGGACATTGAATGCTTACAGCCTAGTCGTGCTTTCGTCCTCTTCTGACATTTTAATGGTTTTGTTCCGATTATATAAAAAAGAATTTAGCTAAAAAAAAAAGGTCAGCTCTTCAATGTTACTCAGAGCTGTGAAACACTTTCACAGCTCACTACAGCAGCCTCCAAGCTCACTACAGCAGCCTCCAGCCATGTAGAACTTCTGTTTGTGAGGCAATAACAAATGTATCACGGAATTCCCACTAAGTGCTCGTTAATTATACATTTTTCGCTGAAAATAGACCTATCATGTTCATCCAAAGTCAATTCACTATTATTTTTCTAATTAGCAGATAAATTATGAAACATTTGAACAATATTGGGTAATGGGACACTTGCTCCGCATACCTGCTGCGAGAATGTACGTCAAGCTGGCATAAACAATTGGCTTAGTTAGGCCAAGAATGAACCTACATGTAGCCTTCCCAGCTCCCAAATTATTTGGATTTTATTTAAATTTTGTAAACATTTTTGCTTCATAAAAGCCATCAGCTAATTCAGTGGCGGATCCAGAGGGGGGGACGGGGTGTTCCTGACCCCCCCTGACATTTTTAGGAGTGCCCTTTTTCGATTATCAGTGCCCTTTAAAAAAAGAAATAAAATTTTCGCCTGACGCTCTTATTGTATTATTCGAGTAAATTACGTGAAGTGTACTGTAGTAAAGCCGCATTTCATACACTTCATGGTGCATAATCCCAGACCCTTGGCTATTGCAATTAAGCATAAGCCCCCAGTCTGATAACTTCGGGGATTTACGTGCGTGAAATACCCTCTGATAGATTGCAGGTCATTTTGAATGTGGCGAAACGTACAACTTCCATACCCTATGGAGGGCCCAACAAAAGTGTCCTCATGATAACGTAATGGGCCAAAATACTCTTAACTTTCAAGCTCCATCAGTTTTATAATTGAACCATTGGGGGGATCCCTGATATGTACCGAAACTGCCTATCTTTGACTCCCCCCCCTCCCCCCCCCCCCTAATAATTGGCCTATTAAAAAAATTATGGACTTTTCAAACGCGATAGTTAAAGGGCAGTTCAGTGATTAAAGGGCAGAAACAGTTGAAAACTGGGGTTTAGAAATCTGAGATTAGTACAATACATATACAGTTTCTAAGGGTTAAAAGAACAAAACCGTGCCCCACTAGTCAATTTGTCTTGATGATGGGTTGTTTTGTCATCGTCCATCGTCTGATCGCAAGTTTACAAAAATCTATATCTTTATATGCTAGTAATGGCTTAGGCAGATGTCGGCGATTTAGTACCCGCGGGCTCTACGGGCTTAGGCAGCCCCGGTCCTTCGCGTGATGGTGTTGTGATTTTGTCTCCCACGTAAACAAACTTTTTCCCCAACAACTCAAACTGTCTTGCTGTAAGATTATTTTGTAAGTCAATCGCCTTATCACAACATTTGCTACTGTAAATTTGTCAATTTCTTTTTGAAATGTCAACCCCCCCCAAATATGAAAAAGGTTCCGCCGCCCCTGTACAATTTACATTTTATTTTTCCGTCTGCAGTGAAGTATTTTTATATATACTTTCGACGCCTTTTCTATTCAGCCCAAAATTACGATGATTTACCGTATAATAAGCGCAAACTGTCCGAGGCGTGTCAAAGCCGACCGGTAGCTATATGCCAGTTCTGCACGGAACAATAGCGTGACGACATAACATTAACAGCAATGTCAGACCCCATCCCCGGACAAGTGCAGTTGTCAACTAGTCGTCTGTCATATTCATATACTTGCATTCAAGATTTTTTTTGTCTCCCGACAATTACGAAAAGTACGCTATCGTCTTTCCCTTGCTGTTTTACCAGAAAATTCAGACAAAATATTCGATCAGTCTGTCGCTTGGCATAGTCACGATAACTGCAAAATCCTACTATCTTTTTGGTAGCATGACAGTACGGAAACTTTATTGGCTCCCACTTTTAAGAATAAAAAACCTGTCACTTAAATGTTTTTTGTCTCGCCCTTTTTACTCACAAGCATTGCCCTTTTTACTCACAAGCAGTGCCCTTTTTGGCGCTGACCCCCCCCTGAAAAAATGAGCTGGATCCGCCCCTGAGCTAATTGATTATGTTTTATTTCGACATCAATTTTTCTTCAGTGAACTTCTAACCATTGTTTTGACGGTGAGAAGTTTGAATATTGACAGACCATAAATTACACTATATTATCCTTTGATTTACCCTTTCGAACCTGTCCCTTTGACTGTGGCTCTTCATGTTTTAAACCATGATAAGAGAGTGGGTGTGGTTTGACCATGTCTATGTAACCCAACACCTAATCTCAATGATCTGTGTTGATTTTACCAGGAATTTCAGGTGAAATAGCTTTACCCATTCAAACCGGGTCAACTCTAGCTCCATTCTACCGTAATAAATCACTGTGTGTTTACATTTACTTATCATATTTATTGCTTAGACCCTTAAGATAGGCCTTCAAATTGTTTTGAACAAATGCAATGGGATCTCCAGCCATGTTCAAATATTTTCCTAGGAGCTTGAAAAAAAAATAGATTGTTTAGCGTTCTGTCATATTTAAGTGTTTCTATTGAAAATTGATCTTATGATATTCACCTATTTTCTTTAATAGTCTGTAGGACTTCGAGCAACATTGGTTAAAAAGAAGAACTAAAAAATATGAAAAGATTAAAGCCTGTTTTTGAATATGTTATTTTTTGTGCCTTTTTAAGTTTACTCTCGTTACATTATGAGCTTTTGTAACCCACCACTCTCTAGCAAAATAAAGTTTTCATTATCAAAAACTAACAACGAAAGTATGTCTTTATAAGTAACACAAATTTATGGGAAAACAAACTTCTATTTATTAAAAGACAGCAATGTTTCGGTGTCGACACCAAAAGGTTGCCGTTTTAATAGAAAGAAGTTTGTTGTCCCATAAATTTGTGTTACTTATTATGTCTTATCAACTTCTAGAATGCAACAACTGAAACTATGTCTGCCATGACCATTCTCCGGACTTTTCCCTTCAATAATAAGCAGTTCTGAGTGGGTTTTTCAATTGATAGCTTGTTGTGAAATGTTAGTCAGGGGTTTAATCTGACTACAGTGCACTGAGCCCGGTTACCTCTTCAACTAAACCCGGCAACATAGACATGTTAGTGAAATAATCTTGATACTAGCATTAATCATTATATTCCTAGTATTTGCTTCGATAGATATTCCTAAAACCTGTGTGTTAAATTAAACAAGGAAGAGCATGTTAATATACAAATGTTATCACTATCACATATATATTATGAGATTATATCATGTAATATTTAACACAACTTGTCATAACATCAATTGAGCTGATATATTAGGTTTTATCTTTAGATGACCTTTGTCTGTCGGCTCGATGCATTTCGCCTTCCTCATGTTAAATATAATTCAGATATACATGTAGTAGTGAATTAGTAAATTAACCGACACTGATTGACCCGGAAAAAAATCCGGGTCAGGGTGAGAATCGAACTCACCCACCGCTCTACCAACTGAGCTACCCGGCTCTGCTGGGAACAATTCGCTTGTTTGATTCTCTTATACATGTAGTAGTCTCGTCCAGTCAATCATAATTATTGGAAATAGTCTTGAATAATAATGTAGTCAACATGTCATACCATCTACATATAGTCTCTATGGTTATTTTAGACAATAAGATTTTCCCTGTGTCCGTGTGTTTTAGTGTTCATCTTGTGACTTAAACACCATGCTCACATGATATCGTGGAAGTAATGAAGGAAATTATCTTATTATTTGCTGTTATGACCTCTTAATAGACGCAAAGCTGTAAATTAGAATTGTTAGCATGTGAGCTGTTGAAAGTTGTTTTTCTTTAACTACGTATCCTATGGACATGCCACTTAAGCTTGTTGTGGTTTTTTCACTCACTTTCAGATTAATGGGGAAAAAATCCATCTGGAAATAAGTAACTCTAGTCAGATTTCAGCTAAAGGTGAAAGTAAAAAGAATTATCTCACTCTGAAATAAAAAAGTGAAATAGTTAAAATACAAACTTATATAGCTACTGCCTTTGTTTAAAACTAATATGGCGGGTTGCCATGGTGACCATTGTCATACTTAGACACTGTATCTGCTATAGAAATAATCGTACTTTCAGTAACACTACTTGTTCAGAAAAAAAGAGACAAATTTAACGTGAAGTTCATCCTGCTGGTAATGTCTGCAAATCTTTTGGTTTCGTCAGACTTAACTTTGCGCCTGGTCGTAATGTTGAAGTAATAAGTTGCCATGACAGTTGGGCCTTGCATTGAACCTACATCGGGTGTAAATCTGTTGAGAAAAAGTTCCCTTACTTAATATATAATAAAAACCTTTACTGCTTAGAAAATCCTGAATTAATGAAGCCTTTTGTAGATGTTTACTTTCAGCATTCTGTCTTCATCATATGTAAATTTAGTTGACCTCTCCGATAGCACCTAGCACCGTGTGCTTAAGGTCAAATGTGTGAAATGGTTAAACAAACCCAGAAGAAATTTATCAATCATCACAAACAATCAATCAACCAAAACACCCTCCCACAAATATCAATTACAACCAATAGATAGACATGTTGTAGAAATGTTTCGCTCTTTTTATACGCCCGGCTTGAAAAGCGGGCTGTATTATGGTATCATCTCCGGCTGTCCGGCGTCCGCTTTCCCCTTCTGCTCCATAACTTCCAAAGTTTTGATTCCAACTTGACAATTTTTTCTGAGTATATACCTTATGGGTAGAAGGTGTGTCGCGAACTATTTTTGACATCACTCGTTACATGATATATCATTTATATTGGATTAGGTAATATTCTCTTCCGCTCCATAACTTCTAAAGTTTTGATTCCATCTTGACAATTTTTTCTGAGTATATACCTCATGGGTAGAAGGTGTGTCGCGAACTATTTTTGACATCATACATTGCGTAATATGGCAGCCATATTGGGTTATGTAATATTTACTTTTTCTCTCCATAACTTTAACAAATATGATCTGATGTTTTAAAATCTTTCATGTTACATACCATATTAACAGACAGTGTGTACAAAAATTGTTTATGATATCAACTATTGCAAATTGTTGGATAATGTATACCTTTTTAATCTTACTTTCATTTTCATGAAAATAACCTTTAAATTATAAAATGGCTTCTACTTGTCCGATTCTCATCAAAAAAGGATTTTTTTCAAACTGCAATAATGTTTCTAAATTGATTAAAACTATTCTTAAATCAATATATAACGTTTTATTAAAATAAGGATTAAAGTTTTATCTACAGACCAAGAGATAAGTATCCCAGCTTTGGTCTATTTACCTTGTCAACTTACAGTTAGCTCTCAGTCTCTCTTGAAAGATTTATGGCTTTGTGTACCACATGGCCTCCATAAAACAGTGGGTGACATTACAGGGATTCATACACGTCCAATTTACTTACCGATATTCGGTTCGTAAAATTGAGTTTAAAACTGAATTTGGTGTTGAAAAACTCAATATTTTCAGTTTAAAATTTCCTTTTGAAAACTAAAATTTCCAAACTCAATTTAAGCGTGAAAAACTGAATATTGTTTGATTGATATCCACTGTTTATGATGAAAAAATCTAAGTTCAAGGGAAAAGTTTATTTCGAAACCGCCGTCAAACGACCATGGCCGTCATTCTCTTGTTGTTGTTGTTTCGTTTTCAGTGTCTCCACAACATGGCTTATTTTGCACTTTGGAAGTCTTTTTAATTACCTAAACATTTCTAAAATAAGCTGATTTAGTTGAACTGAGGAGTTTTGGGGAGTATTACCCACAATAATCGTAATAATTCGCGACTTATATTTATTCAGCTGCTTTTGGTCGTATAGAAAATAAAAGGGGAGACAACTAGTGTCGATAATAAGTTAGTTACCTCCCCTGAATCATAGTTCTCAAATAGTTCAATTCATTTAAATCATTGTGTATTTTTTTATTGTTGCACATGAAGAAGAGATTAGGGATAACTTTGATCTAGGTTCGACATTACATATTTATTATAATCATTAGTTTTTTGTCAAACCTGATTTTTTTCTTGGAATTCATACATTCATGAAAAAAAGAAATATTAAATTGGAACTGGTTTGTAACATAGATTTTAACTCAATTTTAACCCTAAAATGGTCGGTAAATTAAAAAAAAACTGAATTTCGCCTTCTAAAAAACTGAATTTTTCAATTTCGGTTCGTAAATTTTGGACTTCTATGAATCCCTGCATTAGCAATGGACCCATAGCCAAATCTATTGTAAATCCATTTGGTCTATGATAAAATTAGAAGTAATAACCTGTAGGTATATGGGGAGATTTAGAATATTGTCAAGATGTCTATGGCCAAATAATGTAGATAAAAAATATTATGAGAAAAATTGTCCAATCTACTTGAATTGGTGTGAGCTGCGAAATTGCCAATTAATTACATTTGTTTAAGTATGATTAGTAAATTATAAACTGCCTTTCTAAAAAATTGAAACATTTTAGTGCAACCTATATTGACACAGAAATCCCACAATTTGATGCTGGCGATTCAAGAAATAATGGATTGATTCTCTGTGTATACCCTGTGATAACTGTCCACCATCAACTTTGCTTACAGGCTAGTTTCACAAAGCGGTTTCACGGGGAAAAAATTCTGCTGGCGAAACAAGAAATAATGGATTGATTCTCTGTGTATACCCTGTGATAAGGAAATCATGCATGTGTTGGAATGATTGATAACCTCAAAATGACGGACAGAAAGTATTTTGCACAGGAGAGTATTGACGTTCACTCTTACGTGTCCCGACAATGACCTGTAACAAAACGACCTTGGTAGCTCAGTCCGCAGAACAATAATTTCTCAGCCTAACACTGGCCTTACATTGATGAGGCAAAATTCGAATTCCACTCTGTCTAAATAAAAGTTGAAAAGCTTCTGAGCAGATTTTTCGCTTGATTGCGTTATTTGGGAGAGTTGCTACATACTTGCCGAAGGTTAGGGGGTTTCCTCCAGGCAAAAAAGGCCTGGGGCCTGTTTCACAAAGCGGCGTAGATGTATTTTTGCGTAACTTTCATACTAACGTATGGGTTGCGATGGCAGTTACGTAAAAATTTATGCTACGCCGTTTTGTGGAACAGGTTTTCTTTTGTTGTCGTTAGAAATGTGAATTTGAACAGCCATACCAATAAAAGAAACGTTTAATGAAAACTATCTTGTTTTGTTTTTTTCAGGGTTCATCTTCCCGTTATAATCGACCAAACTCCTACGCGGACATATCCAAATCAACCTCATCTCTAGATTCTGATTATAAAAGGGTAAGTCTCGGGGGGTTTTTTTTTGGGGGGGGGGGGGGGTGGGGGGGGGAGCTGAAAAAGAAATAAGGAGCGAGAGTATCATGAGAATTCAACAAATTTCCTGTCAATGCGCATGTGGAGAGCCTTTATTGTCCGAATGTGGCGCTCATTTCTGACGTTAGAACAAAAAACATCAATCAAACTTAAAACGTCATCAAAAAACTTCATATGTCACCGTAGATCCAAGGCCCTTTAGAAGTTGAGGTCTTTAGGGTACATGTATTTATAAATGCAACATCAAAAACAGTGTCTGGTATAACTACTTACATGTATTGCTGCATTGATTTGTGAGGGCTATAAGGTTCAGGTCTGAATTCATTCCCTGTTCTCCAAAAATTAGATTTCATAAACAGGTATTCTGCAGTAAAATAGATATCATTTATACAGCATTTTATGTACTGAAATTTTTGAAGTGGGCAGAGTGATAGCTGATAGTCTCAGTCCGTCACAGACCATCCAATAATTGGGGGCTCGGTGGGTCAGTGGGCAGAGTGATAGTCTCAGTCCGTAACAGACCATCCAATAATTGGGGGCTCGGTGGGTCAGTGGGTAGAGTGATAGTCTCAGTCCGTAACAGACCATCCAATAATTGGGGGCTCGGTGGGTCAGTGGGCAGAGTGATAGCTGATAGTCTCAGTCTGTAACAGACCATCCAATAATTGGGGGCTCGGTGGGTCAGTGGGCAGAGTGATAGCTGATAGTCTCAGTCTGTAACAGACCATCCAATAATTGGGGGCTCGGTGGGTCAGTGGGCAGAGTGATAGCTGATAGTCTCAGTCCGTCACAGACCATCCAATAGTTGGGGGCTTGGTGGGTCAGTGGGCAGAGTGATAGCTGATAGTCTCAGTCCGTAACAGACCGTCCAATAGTTGGGGGCTCGGTGGGTCAGTGGGCAGAGTGATAGCTGATAGTCTCAGTCAGTAACAGACCATCCAATAATTGAAAGCCGGTTCAAACTCCACTTCAAAAGAAAAAGGAGAAATTATTGAGTGGGGTTTTCACTTTTCAGTCGCTCATACTATGTGGAAGTCTGCCACCAAAGATCACCATTTAAGTGAAATCATCTTGAGGGTGAGGGTAAAACATCAATCAGACAGTGTTAAGAAAAGTATGAAACTATCATTATTTTTGGTCACAGGTTCGAATCCCACTCAGGCCAAAAAAATTGGAAAATTTTCTGACTGGGTTTTCACTTGAACGACCTATGTGGGATGGTTGCCAGTTACCAACGGAAGGTCTTGGGTTTCCTCCGGGCATAGAGCCCGGTTTCCTCCCACAATAAAACTGGCCACCCCGCCATATGAGTGAAATAATCTTGAGCGCGGTGTAAAACACCAAACAATCAATCAATCATTATTTGTATTTTTTTAGATGTATGAAGATGAAAAATCAGAGAATGATAAACTAAAGAAAGACTTAGCACAAACTAAACGAGATTTGGAACAAGCCCAAAGAGAAATCGATAGAGCACTTAGGAAAAGAGATTCAGATGCAAAGGTATGTGCTTCATGTTGAAATCTAATATGAGTATGTATTCCTTACTCATTAATCAGACTAAAATTATGTATTCTGTGTTAAAGGGGCATGAGCTGCCAAATGTTGATATTTTGACGTTAAAACGGAATGTTGAAATTATTGCCTATTTTTCTCAAGACATATAATTCAGAAGCTTTTTTGTGCTTCTAGTCTCGAAAATGTATGATAAAGCATTGTTTTGAACTAACTTTGGTGTAGAATGAATGAATGGTCATCCCGGTTATTTAAATTTGTTTACTTTTCGAACAAATTCGTACAGGCTACATACAGGTTCGTACAGGCTACATACTGTATGGATTTTTCTCATTCCCACTCCAATCATTTAGTGGTTCGATGGCCTTCAACGCCTCTTACTGTCGTGACGATCAGAAATTATGAAAAAAGTGTGAATTTTGGCAGCTCATGCCACTTTAACTGGTAGCCACTTGTGTGGAAAGAAGACCCCTTAGCCCTGTTTTATCTCAAACTTAACCTGGCAACACAAGCTTTCAAAAGAAATTATTTCAAGTTTAGAGTAAAACATTAATCTATCAATCAGCCCAAAGGAGACAAGGTTTTCATTTCTATCATTGCCCCATAGACCCTTTCGGCTTAAGGGTTGACGCCTGCGCAAAAGCTTCGTTGTATGGCAAAATGATGCTAAATTGAGTTTTTGGATCAATCTGACGTCAGAATCATGTTCATTTTTGTCTATGACGTAATGCAAAAGAGACGTGTCACAGCGACCACAACAAAGAAATGACGTCCATGCCATACAGTTCGAACAACGTCATAAAAACGTCATTCAAAGCCGAAAGGGTCTATGTTTTGTAAAGCATTCCACAAATATATTCCACAAATATATTACAGATATAATCGAAGAACCAGCTGTCTGATCCTGTGGTTCTATAGTTACTTGGGGCCCGGTTTCCTCCCCCACTAAACCTTGCAACACTGCCATATAAGTGAAATAATCATGATAGCGGCGTAAAACATGAACTAATCAAACTGTGGTTCCTTTTATAGCTTCCTGACTTGTAAATCAGTAAAATGTGTAAATCAGAAAATATTCTTTGCTAATTCTATTTTTGTTGCTTAATATTCTTTCCTCAAAATAAAAAGTGAAAAAAATGTGTGATTGTTTTCAGCAAGAAAAACGGGCATTGGAAAGGAAGGTCTCAGAATTGGAAGAAGAACTTAAGGTAGAATCATTTCTTTTCCCCTTCCAAAATATCCCTCTTTCATTTCATGTTTGATGTTCATAGTTATGGTGACTCATAGAAATTTTTTTATAGTTTATGTCCAATGGCACCAAAAGAGTAAGAGCAAAGATTGTATGACATCATAGATGTGGAGACAGCCAGAGCGAAATGCCCATTTCAATGTCATGATATAAAAGATTGCGAAAATTTTGTGATCTTTTACAAAGGTTTTGATAGATATATCCACCCTCAGATTTGCTGACAGGCTAGTTTCACAAAGCGGTTTCACAGGGAAAAAATTCTGGTTAACACTGGATACCATAGTGAAGGGATACGACATCATGGCTACTAGGATTGATTGCATTTTTCGCAGGCTTCATGAAACAGCTCCTGGAAGCTTCAACGTGGAAGGAGAATTTCTGGGGTTTCTCCTGGACAAAGAACGTGGGGGTTGAGACCAGGGCCCAGTTTCACAAAGCGATCTTAGCTTAAGATGATCTTAATTACCAATGGCAACGTATACCTTCAACATGGGTTGCTATGGTAGTTAAGATCACACTTAGCTAAGATCGCTTTGTTAAACTAGGCCCTGGTCTCAACCCCCACTTAACCTGACGGTGCTGTCAAACTTTTTACTGTATTTGTTTTATCAGAAATCAAATGATGCTATACTTCAGTATATTTTAATGTGTGAATAGCCGCCACTGAATTCAGTAATTTCCTCGATGATGAGTGCCAATTACTATACATGCTTTATGTGTGAGATAGCAATCTATTTTTCGTAATCTTTTTCCCATTTTGGGTTAGACTGCTAATTTGATATTTCAATCAATGGTGTTCTTTGTTCTGGAAATTTTTTGTCCTTCTGTTTCCCCTTTTCCGTTAAGAAAAATATAATTGAAATATAGTGTAAGAAACATCAATCAGTCAATCACTCCATTTCTTGTAGGAGTATGAATCCTTCAACCCATCACTAAATTACTCATTCAGGGGGGCCTCCGTGGCTCAGTAGGTAGAGCGTTGGACACTCAATCCGAATAGCCTTCCACCAATGGGTCGCAGGTTCGATTCCCACTCAGTCCCAAAAAATTGGAAAATTTCTTGACTGGGTTTTCACTTGAACGACCTATGTGGGATGGTTGCCATTTACCAACGGAAGGTCGTGGGTTTCCTTCGGGCACAGAGCCCGGTTTCCTCCCACAATAAAACTGGCAACGTCGCCATATAAGTGAAATAATCTTGAGTGCGGGGTAAAACACCAAACAATCAATCAATCAATCATCACTCATTCAGAGTTGTATTATTTAGTCGTTTTTTTTTTCATTTCTTCATCACTCCATTTGCCTTTAGTTTGATCTATAAAATCAGTTACTAAATTACTCACTCCTCGAGTCACTCACTCAGTTATTCCATCAGCCAGTCACTCACTCACTCAGTTATTCCATCAGCCAGTCACTCAGTTATTCCATCAGTCAGTCACTCACTCAGTTATTCCATCAGTCACTCACTCAGTTATTTCATCAGTCACTCACTCACTCAGTTATTCCATCAGTCACTCACTCACTCAGTTATTCCATCAGTCACTCGCTCACTCAGTTATTCCATCAGTCATGAGTCAGTCACTCACTCAGTTATTCCATCAGTCACTCACTCACTCAGTTATTCCATCAGTCACTCACTCACTCAGTTATTCCATCAGTCACTCGCTCACTCAGTTATTCCATCAGTCACTCACTCACTCACTCATTTCATCAGTCACTCACTCAGTTATTCCATCTGTCAGTCACTCACTCAGTTATTCCATCAGTCACTCACTCACTCATTCCATCAGTCATCAGTCACTCACTCACTCAGTTATTCCATCAGTCACTCACTCACTCAGTTATTCCATCAGTCATCAGTCACTCACTCACTCAGTTATTCCATCAGTCATCAGTCACTCAGTTATTCCATCAGTCAGTCACTCACTCATCCACCGTTCACATAGTCATAATCTGACTCTTGTCTTGCCAACATGTTTCAGCTAATGGACAGGTTAAAGGCTGAAAATGAAAAATTAAAGGATGAAAATAGAGCATTAACGCGAGTGGTGGCCAAACTCTCTCGATGGTAAAAGCTGTAGTTCACAGCTGGGAATGGTAGATTTATCTCCCCTTACTTCTTAGCTTGGCCCTTGTCACGTCTTTGGCTCCCCAATACTGAAGTGCTCATATATCTCAACAGCCTGGTATTTTCTGACATGTTGTTTGCTATGAGTTGGCATGGAGTGAAGAAAACATATCTAATACCTATCTAACTTCTTAAACACATACCATGTTGATTGTTTACTATCTGTGGAAGAGTTGCCCACTGAAAGAGGAGGGTTACCTGCAAGCTAAGGGCCCGGTTCCCTCACCATCTAAATCTGGCAACACAGCCATATCAATAATGTTGAGTGGCGTGTTAAACGTCAATCAACTGACAAACACATAGGGGGCCTACATGCCTCAATTGAGGCTGCGGGGGCTCAGTTACATGTAGCAGAGTGATAGTCCTTCAGTCCAACACAGGCTTTCCGTCCATGCAACACATCAACATCAAATCTCACTTAGACCAATTAAAAATCGGAAAAAGGTGGATTTTTCACTTGATTACCGTATGTGGAACAGGTAATTGTCAAAAGGTCAGAGGTTAATTCCGTGCAGGGGGTCCATCTTACACCACCAATATACCCTTGCAATTGACGGATTCCTTGATGGTGTCACTTGGAATTTACGCACAAAGCTTTTCGGGGGATTTAGGGATAATTTTAGAATATAGCGAAAGAAATAATGCTGTATCAAGAAGAAGACGCAAAAGGCTTAAAGTTACCAGAAAAAATGTGCGGATAAAACAGGTTATGTCATCATTGTTTTCCAATAAAGTGACATCTTATCATAACGAAATGGCGAACTGAGGTACATTTTACCCAGAAAGCTTTGCGTAAATCTATGTGATGCCATCAGGCTCGGCTTTAATACCTGCATCAGTCCTAAAATTCTCTGTGTTGCCAGTCGATAAACACTAAAACATTATTGATGATAATCTACAGTTTCAAGTTACTTGAACTCTTCTAATATCTTTTTCTCTCGCTACTTGTATTTTTTCAAGAGAGTTTATTGAATTATTTCCCTTGGGGCTGGGGTTTCCTCTGGACATACACCTCGACCTGCCCGCTCCCCGTTATTTAAGACCATGCAATGTAACCATAAAGGTGTTCTTGTCAGAAAACCTCAATCAACTATTCCTGTAATCAACCAATATGGGATCTCTGGCAATGAAGTCCAGATTTGAGTTTACCACCCCCTCTTTAACAAAAGGGAACAAGATATATCCGAAAGGGTCAGAAATTATCATTTGGTTAATTGACTCTTAAGTTCAACCGCTGTATATTTAATCCCCCACCTCCCCACTGCCTGAAATTCACAATATTACATGCTAATTCTATCCTCTGGCTATTTCCCTCCAAACCTTTTTAGATGGTTGCCAGTTACCAGCGGAAGGTCGTGGGTTTCCTCCGGGCACAGAGCCCGGTTTCCTCCCACAATAAAACTGGCAACGCCGCCATATAAGTGAAATAATCTTGAGCGCGGCGTAAAACATCAAACAATCAATCAATCAACCAAACCTTTTTTAAAATATTATATCCCGATATAGGCTAGCTGACGAGCAAAATTACTTAGGAAATTTTTACTGAGCGAAACAAATTTATTCACAGATTTTTGTTACAAAGTATGAATAAGAAAAAGAGTTAACAAAACCAATATTAACATTTTTGGGTGTGGTCGTTTTTTATTTAAAAATATTGAGAAGCATAATTGTTTATGGTTGAAGTTTTTATTGTTTTTTTGTTGATCAGTTGTGAGTTATTTTGTAGATAATGGTTTTTTATTTACAGGTAACCACCATTTACTTACAGCATGATTACATGTGTTCCAGAAAAGGATATTTCTTAGAGAAAATTATTATCTAGTTCTGGGGCTCGTTTCACAAAGCAGTCGCATCGCAAACGAAGCCTAGCTGCTACTGGATACCGTAGTGAAGAGATACATGTATGACGTCATGGCAACTGCTATTGATGGCACTTTGCGACGGCTTCGTGAAACGGCCCCCTGATTTGCTTTCATAAGAAATGTCTATTTTACTATATTTGAAATTGAGAAGAGCCCAGTGTTAGAAAAACCAATATCTGAACAGAAAATAAATCAATTTAGACTTAATGACTCTTGTAACCTCACACATTGACCTCTGTGGATTTGTTTAAACTTTGTGCTACCTTTTAAAACCATTGACCCAGCTGCAAGGAGAGCATTCAATTCAATCCGATCGAGAAAAAGTATATTGCCCCCTCCCCACCAATCTGGTTACAACTCCATAATTATAATTTTCGTTTTTCATTTAATTGTATATGATATTGTGTAACTGATCAACCATATAAAGTGGATATTGACTGGCATAAAACTCAAATGTTGAACAAATTTAGCAATATTGCCACCTGTATGTATCTTCCCAAGCTAGACACTAGATGACCAGACACTACCTGTCAAGGGTTCATCCAGAGAGGTGTCCACGTGTCTTTTGGACACCTTGTGGTCAAAATTCATTTGATTTGAACACCTACATGTAACATAAGAGTGGTTTTCTGGGTTACTACTTATGTATGGTTCCCAGAAAACCACTCTTATGTTATTATGTTGCCCTACTTCTAAATGTCCTTCAAAAGTTACACCTACATGTAATAAGCCATTAATTTATCAATTTAAGGCCATAATGGACACCCAATTTGTGGAAAATGTGCAAAAAATAGCTATTTTGGAAACCCTATTTTTGGATCCTGGGTGAATGTATGCTACCTGTATAACAGCCAAGGTTTTTTAGCACCCCACCATGTGTCTTTTCACTATAGTTCAAATGGCCCTGAATTTCCAACTATTCTATACTTAGTCTTGCCTGCCAAAATATTTGCTGATGAAAAGTGTGCCTGTCTTGCGGAATGTTGTTTACCGTTGTTTTGCTTCTAGATATTTTTCTTCGTAATCTAGTTCACAATATTTAAATTTTGTATATTATCTATTATTGAATTTTGCTTGCAAAAAGTCATTATGATGATATAAAATTTAGCATAACATAAGCTGGCATCTGAGAAGGTTTTTTCTAGTAATTACCCTTCCCTTAAAATGCTCAGTTTAGTTAGTGTAAAAAGATTGATCACTGATTTTGAACTGCTGTAAGTTTATAGTCCTTGAGATAAGTGACACTAAATCTTCTCTTACTAAATCATTTTTAGCGACATAAAGCTGACAAAAAAATTGTTGTTTTTTTTTTCAAGGTTTAATGTCTTCAAATGATTACATCTATTTTTACAGTTTTGGGGAGATTAGAAATGCTAGCATTAAATTAACATGCTGAGTCATCTGTTCCAACAACAACAATTAATTTTTCTGTTTTTTTTTTCAGAATGTACGAGAAGACATAGAGCGAGTGAAACAAGAGAACCAGGCGTTAATACGAGTGATAAGTCGTCTCTCTCGATGAGATTTACCCATCTTTCTCGCCTTCTTCATCCAAAAAACAGACTTTCACTAATAATATATATTATATAAAATATATATATCATAGGTGTGTCCGTGAGAGAATGAGATGTATTTACTGTGTGTCTGCGTTGTATAAAAGGATGATCAAGTTTGTAAGCATTTTGTAAGCATGAGGCCTTCACTGTGTTTAATATTATTAGCAGTCTTAGTGCACATTGGAGTGAAAAAGGCTCATTGTACATAAAAAAGTGTTGTAAGAGTGGAGTGCAGAGTTATCTCCCTTTAATTATTAAAAAGTAGGGGGCAGTCATCTCTCTGCTTCCTGCCAATCCTCAATGTCAAATACTTGTATTATAAGGCTTTAAAATATCTCCACTATTTTTCTTTCTTATGTGGAAAAAAATTGTAAAGTTATTGGTTGTAATCTCTCCAAAGATGGATGTTATGGTCTGAACCCCATTCAGGTGCTCCCCCATATGACCGCCTTATGGGTGGGGTTCGGAATAAGGTCTACTCAACACTTAAGAGATTTCATCCCTCTTTCTTGTGGCGTTTCTATTTAAGTGTCGACTTGCAATTATTTAAAATGACTTTATTTGATTTCGCTGTCTATCTGCTGAACGTGTCAGTGGATTTTTTTTTATATGAAATTTTGCCTGTGTACAGGATTAGCGGTTCTTCTTGGTTGTTTAGTGTTGTGACTTGTCGTGTGATTTATTACTTATATCTCAATATCTCTGTGGATTGATGTGTTTCATGTTGTCATCATTTATCAGTATTTATTTATGAGTGGTTGTGGTTTTCTATGATATACTAGTACAAAAACAAAACAAAAAAGTTTAAAAAAAATATATTTAATGGCATAAATCGTATTAAACTCTGCCAAAGCTTCATTGAATTGATTCACCAATGTGTGGACAAATTTTGATATTAATACCGCTTTACTAGAACTTTTTCGACTACATTAATCATGAAAGCCTGAGGTAGTTTTCAGTTTTTACTTTTCGAAATCTTCCCTTCAGAATGTGAAGGGTGGTATATTACCAAAATCAAATTTTATTTGATTATCTGTCATTGAATCGGTCAACACAGACTTACTAACAGGCTCAGAAAACCATACAGCCATTCCTAAATAGTCTGATAGTGATGAAAACATGGATAAGCTTTCTCGATGCCTCTTGAGCCCAAGCCCATGACGACACCTATAAGTTTCAATAATGGGAAACTGGGAAGACTAGCTGGCTGTTTCTCAAGGTATTTAAGTCTGATGCAAGGCCTAACTGTCATGGCACCATATACCTTCAACGTCAAGTGTCTTGAGAAACAGCCCCCAAGGCACTGTCTTACAAAGCTGCTGTAAAGATGCGTTAAGGCCTACACCTTGACTAGTTCCCATAGTTCTAATACAGATTCAAGTCCATAACTTTGGCCAGCTTTGTAGGACAGGCCCTTGGTGTTCATGTTAATTTCTTTAAGCAGCTGTGATTTAAGCTTACGATTCCAACTTCTGACCAGCAATATTTCGGTCATTGTAAGCTGGTGTTGTAGCTAACATCACCATAACTTCATGAGGCTTTGGGAAAGCTTACAAAGGCCCTGTTTCACAAATCAAGAATTTGCAAACGAGATCTTGACAAAGAAAAACGATAAAAGGTTATAAGTCTAGAAGCACCCATTCCAAACTACTCTTTGAGGCCATTTTTCAAACTGTGGATTGTGAAAACTTTTGATGTCACCAAACCATATCTTGTGGATATATCTTGTGGGTTTTCTTTTGGAACAGGGCCTTGTACGGGAGCTCTCAATGCTGTCAGTATTTTCCTGGGTGAAATCTAAAACTGAAAGAACTAGAAGACCATGTCAAAACACTGTTGTACAAAATTTCCACCTTAATTTTCTCATTTATATTTTATTGTAATTGAGAGCTCCCATACATGCATCAGTACCAAGGGATTATTTGAGTTTAGTTGTCAGAGTGAAAAGCTTGGGCTTTGATGAAAGTGACCTTTTCGAGGCAAACAATTCACCAACACTCAACCAAAAAGATGTGTCAGTTTATCAACTTTTATTGACAAATCAAAGAAACAATATGGTATTCTGAAGGGTATGGTATTATTTGTCTGAAATTGGATAGTTTGGGATCGGTATTCCAAAATTCACCCAATATATTGTGAATGAGAAGCTATTGAGAAGGGGCCCACTTAAACCTAAATGTTTCTGCTGTTATGGAATGGACGCCATTTTAAAAGGGCAGATGTTGTCTAAATGCAGGCCCCATACTGTTGTCAACTTTACGGCTAAAATGTTTTTGCTGTTATTGAATGGACGCCATTTTAAAAGGGCAGATGCTGTCTAAATGCAGTTCCCATACTGTTGTCAACTTTACAGCTAAAATGTTTCTGCTGTTATTGGATGGGCGTCTTTAAATAATGTGGAACGCTCATGCTACTGCAGCTAAATGCATGAAGATAGCTGGTATAAATATTGGTAAATGGTATGGCAAAGAATAAATCTGGACTTTCATAGATGTTTCCCTTAAAAAATATTGCTTCTAAACATCTAAGAGCAGAACTTGCCTTCAAATTCTGAACAACGGAAGGCAAATAATACCATACTTTTCATGCTGAATGCGGACACCTTGAATGTTAAAAATGGTGAAAGCGATGGCAATTTTTCTCTTTTTTTTTTCAATTTTGAAGAACTATTCGGACGCACGTGTTTGCTTATTTTATTGTGTTAATGTTTTTTCTGTCTCTTTTTATTTTAATTGTGAACACCTGTAATTTCAGATGTTTTGTAGGTTATAGCCAAGCCATGATTTCCAATGACAATTACTAGGTATGACCTTTCCGAAGAAAGGGTGCTGCTTTTTCTTTTCAGGTAGCCATCCTTAGTTCCAAGAAACAATGTGTTCCAGGTTCTTATATATTCAAGGACTGGCCTAAATTTTGTAGAAGTAAAAATTTCTATGAAAACATGATACTTAAGTAAATCTCTACATGTCAAGTATTTTTTTTGACAAAAATTGAATTACATACAGCAAAAAGTGTTTGAACGGTTTGATAATAAACAGAAAAGAGCTCTTAGTTTTCAAGCAAAAGGAAGGTTAAATGGTCAACAGTTTACGCAAAGTGCAATCTAACCAACGAGCATAATATATATATATTTTTTTTTTCCTTTTTTTATTATTAAAATTAAAAATGGCCCTTTGCATACCCTCTCAGCATTTCTTAGAATCACAGCAGAATATTTTATGCAAATTTTTAAAGAAGATTTATAGAATACGGCATGTATTTGAAAGCGTCTGTTTCTAATTTGATGGTTCATAGTGGATTCTTTGTAGCGGGATTTAAGATAGATCCTGTTCCTCTTTCAGTAAAATGATCATATGGAGTGTTGAAGTACTTGATTGAATTGACAAAGGAACTGTTAATTGTGTCTGTCGCCTTTAGCACTATTCTGGAGTACAGCTTTGAGTTATCCTGGTAATTACTCCTGATAAGTAGATGACCATTGTGTTGCTTTTTTTAAATACAGGTTCAGTCCAATCAAATTGGACTTGATGCTGTCTTCATAGTAACTGATTTAAATCTATGTCCGGCTTTGCTTGCTGTCTGCTTTTGATGTTGTATTAAGATCACTGGCGGAAAGTTTGGCAACTCTTTTTAAAGTAGGTAAATGCCAGCTTCCAGTGAGACCTCTATCCCACTCAGTTCTCTCCCTTTCTTCCAAGGTTATATCTCTATCATCTTCCCAATCGTGATGACGAGCCTATCTTTGTGTACCCAAGTAGTCTTGCTATGCATAGATAGTCGCGTCATCACAATTGTCATCTTCCCAGATCCTCAGAAATACGCATCAGAAGTCCCTTTTGGCGTCAAACTGGGCGGACTCACGTCTAGGACCATTTCCTGACTGTGATCTTTAGCCCTCGATTTGACTTTAAAAGTGTGATCTCCTTAGGTGACACGCTGGATCTAAGGCCTGCTTATTTCAAGATGTTCTGTGATTATATTAAAAAGGAAGACGTATTTGAAGAATAGTTTAGTAGATTTTTGCTGATGTTTATATTAATGTTAATTTTTTTGTTTTTGACTGTTTGTACTCAGCATATCAGGCTTGGAACAGTTTAAGGTATAATAGTTTGGATGTTAATGTTTGGTTGGAAAATGGGTATTAATTCAATACTTTTTTTACTGATGGCGCAGAACCTCATATTTTGGACTGTCCTGTCTAGAAACTAGATGGAGTCTTTGATTTGTGGTTTTGCCTATTGGCGGATTTTCTAAATCCAAGTAACGTTTGAAGTTTCATTAACAGCTGCAGACCTATTTTCCAAAGATGCTATCACAGAAGTTCCAGAATCCGAGTGATTTTATCCAATCTAAAGGCCCGTTCTCACTGTGCGTTTTGTCGTACCGACTTGTAGGATGCGATTAAAAAGGATGCTTTTGATTGGTCAATATGATTTATCAACCAATCAAATGCATCCATTTTAATCGCATCCTACAAGTCTGTACGACAAATTGCACAGTGAGAACGGGCCTTAACAATAGATCCTGGAAACGGTCAAATTCAACGTCCAAGACCAGGGTATCATGATACATCCTTGAAAAGCACTGGTCCACTAAAAACCAGGATACGGTGCCGATATGTTGAAAAAAACAAGTTTTCTAAAATTTGGAAAATAGCATCTATGGTGTTCACTTTGGAAAATGGGTCTTCGAATGTTACTGCAGCACTTTTGACGAACAGCCGGATGTCTTGCACCTGATGCTACTCCTCCCTTCAAACTTGGAACAGAGTGGCCTCCTGGACAAAGGGGGATTACTCTGGACTGACTATTGATGGAGGGAGATTAGTCTCCTTAACTGACACGCTGGAGTTGAGGCTTGCATACTATCCATTCTGTTTGTTAGACTGTAGTAACCCAAACTATCCATACTAAAACTGTTCTTGATGCCTGGGTTATTCGTCACTGTATACGCTCAGGATCCTGTTTCACAAAGCGGCGTAGATGTATTTTTTGCGTAACTTTCATACTAACGCATCTCTACAGTATGGGTTGCTATGGCAGTTACGTGAAAACTTACGCTACGCCGGGTCCAGTTGTTTAGTGAGGTGTTCAACCAATGCCAATCAATCAATCATGTTCTTGTATATGGTGATTTGTTCGTGAATCCCTGTGTTCATTGTATATTTTGTTAAACCTTTAATAAGTACGCATTTTTCTTTTGGCTTCTTAATGTCCTCTACAGTTTTGCCCCAAAGACCACGTGCTAACAGGTTTCTACGCTCTGTAGGCCTTTATTGTGTATTCTGGTGACTTTATTTACTTATATACATTTCATTGAGCAGCTTATTAGAAAACTGTTCTCTTAAGGTACTGTTTAAATCGCCTTAGGATTAATCTCAGACTTTTAGCCATCGAATCTTTGAACTACCTTCCTCTGTTCATAAGCCATGTGAAAATCACGTTTAGTTGAATCGCGGTCTTTCAACGGGTTACATAATTTGATACCAAATTCAATTTCCTGCTTTTGTCAAATCTAAATCTAAATTTTGAATTAGCATTGAATTAGCTCAAGTGATACACACTACCTGCTCGAGTAAAGGTGTGAGGATAGAATTGTATTGTGTCGTATTGTATTGTTCACTAAGGTTACTAAAGGGCAGGTGTTCATTACTTCCTTGCCAAGGAAGTAATGTGTGAACCAAGTTCTTAACAACCACGGAAAGGTCCCCAATTGTGATCCACGTGTAAATGGTCCCGTATAACATCCCAGAAAAAATGGTTCTGATAAGCTTTCATAAACCAGTTTTGTTAAGCATATACTTTCGAGAAAAGTGGACTAAAATTGAAAGTCGTTTTTAGTCCGGCATTTTGCACAAAAATAAGCAAATCTTTGAGATGGTAGCTTCTGGTACGGTTACCAATTTATTTAAAAACAAATTTACATTTACATTTGGTAAAGCAATAATTGGCTCTAAACTAAAAAAAAAAAAAAGCTAATATTTTTTAAGCCGGCTATTCTACAAGAGTAGTTCTCTTTATACATATAGGTTTATACAACCTAGAACTGTGCTCTTGACTTGAACTGGGTAACTGTTTACGTTCTGAAGACATCCAGAAGAGTTTTTTTGTTTGATACGAAAGCTGACTGGGTTGTGGACGAGAGGGCTACGTCTTGTGCTATTTTGACACCCTTGCCTCCGGGCATGTATCGCGGACCATTGTGTTCCCAATAAATTTAGAGCCCGGATATCTGTTGTGAAAGAAAACTACCACGCCGTTAAAAGGGAAATTAACATAAGAATGGGGTTCTAAGTAAAAGAGACCTATAGTCGTTAACCGGCTATATTTACAATTCTTATTTTGTCCTCGGTTATTTCTCAAATCCTTTTCCGCTCGTAAACACAGATGGCCGTAATATCAGTTATTTTTAGTGCTTAATCCCTAGAGCCGGAAGTAGTTATATTGCCGCAAGTTATAAAATCGTGTATGAATAAGACCGTGTAGCACGTGGGTGGCTGGCAGTGCACTTGGTAATCCGAAAGCGAATTATACTTGAATCCTCTTAGCCGATCCATGTATAGATTAATCCGGATTATGTGTGTATTGAAATGCCCTTAAGTCTGAAGTGTCGCTGAATTGGCTTTATAAATACAACCTCTAAGCGAATGTGTCCGATTACTATTGTATCAGAAGTACACAAGTTGATATCTTCAACAAATCTCACAAAATATCGCGAGGCACTCCAGAGTCTCGTATAACTGGTACGTTATAAACGGAATTTGTTCGCGGCTTATTATTGCTCTCGCTTACCAACGAGATATAATTTTGATGTCAAAGTTATTTAGAGCATGCTTTGGTATCAAACATTTTTCAGACGAAATTAATTGTAACAGACATAAAATGGTTAGGAGGGAAAACCAATTGACTGTTTATTCTCAGATTAACGTTTGAGCAGTATTGTGTGTTAAACGTTATGTACAATGTGACCAGTTCCTTTGTATCATGTTATGTATACTTCACTCCCTACAATCTTAAATCGAAATACGACTTGGTCTATTCTTAGTGCCCGCATTGTAAAGATTCCAAGCTTTACGCATCAGATTTGTCATCAGGCACCAAAACGTTTAATGGAAGGCTTTTGTAGCTTTTGAAATGATAAAACTCTGGAAATATTCGTGAAAGATTTTTATGCTGAGGTTTTAAGTAATAGCTGAGAATGATATGCAACTCGAGAATATTTTTATATGTTCTTTTTAAACTAAATATTTAAACCACTGAAGATTTTTTTTATTATTTTTTTTTAATTTATTTTACCGCAACCAATCTCGTACGGCTCTCCTAAGGTTAACAATTCACATTCAGAACTAAGGTTCTTTCTTTGAAAGTGCTATTTTAACCATTTTTTTTTAAATTTTATTTCGTCCCAACATAGCAAAGGGACTAATCCTTTTTTCTAGACATTTAAAGCTTGTCCAGGCCAGATTATTAACCCTAACGAAATTGTATAAACGACACTGAGTAAACTTGATTTCAAAGCGGCGCGTAAGTTTTTACTTAACTTCCATCGCAACCCATAGTGTTTAGATATGTTGCTATGGCAGTTATGTAAAAACTTACGCTACCCCGCTTTGTGACACAGGCTCCGGGCTGCCATATGCTCCAATGTAATTGTACAGTCATGGCTTTGCTATGGGTGAATCTTCGTATACTGTTACCAATGGGCAACTCTACTTTAAACTACGCGACAGTAAGTTGCTGAACAAACTACTTGCATGATCATCAGAGAAATAATTTTAAAGCAAATGAAAAATAGAATTTTTTTCAATCCAATCCTAGTGCTATGTATGTACACGACTATTTTTGGCTTCTATAGACCTACATTGACACCAAAAGCAGTTGGCCTTTTGCTTGTGGAACATTTTTGTTGACGTTTATCAAGGCGACCATCTTATGATTCCAGAGACCTCAAATTACACTAAAAACAGTTGACCAATGGTTGTCCTTGTCTTGTAGAAAAGAGTTGTTCACTTTTATTTGGACGACCATCTTTGGTTTCCATAGCAACTTCGAATGCCACCTTAAGCAATTGGCCAATGGTTGCTCCTGGGCTTGTAGAAATAGTTTTGTTTCCCTTTTATGAAGACGAACTATTTCTTAAAGCAATTCAAATGAAAAATATCCTAATTTATTTATAGTGCTATGTTTTTATTTGAGACATTTCATTTTGTTTTGTCGTAACCAGTGTAATTGGCGGATCTTATAGATTTGAAGTATTCTGACTGTTATATTCAGTTGGAGTAATGGTTTACCGTCACCGTTTCCATTTCGGAGCTATACGGACTTGATATTTGATAGTTTGACGGGTATTTTTGTTGGAAAAATGGTTTGGCTATACCTACTTACATATGCGTCTGATTCTCGTACAGGGTATCTTTCTTTTATAACAAGAAGTGGATTAAAATGTATGGCTAGATTTTACAGTCTGTCTTCAGGCTCGTTAACGTGCATGCTGTTCATTCGAGAAAGGTTAAATTGTTACCGTGAAACATCATGAACTATATACCTGGACCGGGCACGTCTCATTGGCTGGTTTGCGTCGAAATCGCCCAATCAACTCATAGTAATGGCTGCGCTCTCTGGAACCCAACTGTCACGTGACCTCCATTCCACGTATATAGTTCATTGAAAACTTCTCAAGGCAGTTTTCTTTGGCTAACATTTAAATCCATTTTCTTGAAACACTTTTTTTTGTATCTGTATTTGTATGTATTTTGTTTGCGTGTCGCCACAGTTGCCATATTTCAGCTCGCAACACTCGAATGGAAGTTGTGTTTTTTAAGTAACCAAAATGGCTTTCATGCACTCATGACTTATGGTCCACCTATTTTTCGAAAACACTATGGATGTGACCACTAAGTCAGCTCTAATAGATCTTATATTTAATCTTTAATAAACTTGTACTGTAGATGACTGAAGATCTGGACTTTGGGTTTGTTATATTTTGTTTTAACAAGATGTATCGGTTTTATCTTCCTGGGGCTCGTTTCACAAAGCAGTCGCATCGCAAACGAAGCCTAGTTGCCAATGGATACCATATTGAAGAGATACGACGTCATGGCAACTGCGATTGATCGCACTGTGCGACTGCGTGAAACGGCCCCCTGACGGTCAAGTAAGTAAAACAGGATGAGACACATGTCACTGTGTGCGGCTACATTGGTGTTGGTCTATGTTAAATCCACATATAAGCAAGTCTTTCGCTACATCTATGAAATAAAGCGAGAAATTTTACTGCCGATTTGAGTGAAATAATCTCGAGTGCGGTGTAGAACATTTGCCAATCAACCGATTTACCCATTGATCAGCCGATTGCAAATGCCTCACCAATTGGATACTTCTCCAGAAGACCTGATTTTACCCTTGTCGCGATTAGATATCTCGAATGATTGATTGATCGGGGCTTAACGTCGCACTCAACAGCTAAGGTTATACGAATGAAGGTTCAAGCATCCTTTGACGATTATCAGAATTTGTCAATTGTACCAACGGCATTGATGGCTTGGTCAGCAGAGAGATAGTCTCTCATGTCGACAAGTCTCTCATCGGTGGGTCGCGGGTTTGAATCTCACTGACTTCATCGGGAAAATTTAAAATATATCTTGTCGCTTTTCTTCAAACTCACTTTGCCGAAAATGGTATCAGATTGTTGCCTAAGCTGTAATGTTAAACCTTACACATTTTCGTCGGCTAGTTTAGTTTTGTTGTCTATAGACTGTTTCATGAAGTAGGTGTTTTCTCCATGACTCAATATGGAATGGTCGGCTGATATCTGCCCAATCTGACTTAAGTCGAGATGTTCATTGAAAAGACCAATGCACATCTGGACTTAAGTCGGATTGGTATCTGCCGTATAGGTCAGAAGGTTCTTCCTAGTAATGACCCCGCTTTCCTCGCCCACCGATTGGGCATTGCCATTTAAGTGAAATAATTATAATCTTGCGTATGGTGTAAAACATAAATCAATCAATATGTTTCCCAATCGCCGATGTTTTTCCTCAAAAGACCTCGATATAATTGTAAGCAATCATAGTGCGACGTCGTTAATCACAGAGCCGTAAGTTTACTATACCCCCCCCCCCCCCCCCCCCCCGCCCGCCACCAAAAAAAAAAATTATTTCTGAAAGATATTGGCGAATGATCCAGTTTCTAAGATCCTTGTCGCTTTATCACGAACAAGTGATGGTCATAAAATTAAGTGTCTAAACATCTCCAAATCAAACTATAGCCTTCTGTAATATCATAGAGACACAAACAAAATAAACTGAACGACCTGTTTTGTTGTATTAATATGTATCCGCCTCCTCAACACGTATATGTCGTTGTAATTGACACCTTCATGTTTTCCAAATCGATTAAATGAGACAAGAGCTATAAACTGTACAGACTTCACGCGGACACGTGTCTCAGGTGGCATCGTACCAACTCATCAACGCTTTAAATTATATAGTCGATTCTGAAACGTGAGGCATCATCACGTGAGTCAGTTGATCTTGCTTCTCGCGGATCCATTTACCCTACTAGCTCTACTTAAATTTGTTTTTATTTGTCACTCAGAAAGTAAACAGTATTTTCCTCTCCTGGCCCTTCTGTCATATGGCATAATTTACTGTAGGGTATAAACAAATTCGTGACATAACCTTAATTGTTTATTGTCACGTTAAGTAGCCTATTTTCTCAATTGATGTTGTTTTATGGTTAGGGTAAAAATTCCGCTATCGATCTGAGCCGTAACCCTTTAAAGTAACATGAGCTGCCAAAATTCACACTTTTTTCATAATTTCTGATTGTCGCGACAGTAAGAGACTTTGAAGGTCATCGAAAAACTAAATGATTAGCGTTGGAATGAGGAAAATCCATACAGTATGTGGCCTAGCTATACGAACCTGAGTAGTGTTCGAAAAGTAAACAACATTTAAATAACCGGGACGACCATTCATTCATTCTAAGCCCAAGTTAGTTTAAAACAATACTTTATCGTACATTCTCGAGACTAGAAGTACTAAAAAGCTTCTGAATTATACGTCTTGAGAAAAATATCCGATAATTTCAACATTCTGTTTTACGTCAAAATATCAACATTTTGGCAGCTCATGCCACTTTAACTGGAATCCACCCCACGTGCAGAGTATGCTATATTTTGGAACTCTTTTGGGACTGTTTCTGAAAATTTGTTGCGACTGTTGCCCATTTCTTATAATTAATAGCAAGTTTGAAAGTTTCTAAGTGGAATCTCTCTTCCTTTATTCCATGCATTATAACATGTAAGCTACGTTATGGTTCAAATTTCGAGCATATATAAATATGACAGAACTTATTTTATGTTTTCACATGCTAAATGCCATAATGACTGTCTTTCGTCAAAATGACCTATACATATATCTAGTGATGTCAACCGATATTTCAACTTGACTGGCCAAATATCATTTCGAGGGCCGTTTCACGAAGCCGTCGCAAAGTGCGGTCAATCGCAGTTTCCATGGCGTCGCATCTCTTCACTACGGTATCCCTTTGGGGGAAGTTTGGTTGAAACAGAATGAAACTCGGATTATTTACTCGGCCATTCTGCCGTTTGCCAAAGCGTAAAACTAATGCCTCGTTTCTTAAAAAATAAAAATAGAAAAACTTAATTATTCACTGTATAGCTTGTGTTATACCACGCCCAATGAACTATATGCGTGGAATGGAGGTCACGTGGTATTTGATATGTATTGAATGCCGCCATTACTAGGAGATGATTCAATTCCGATCCAGATCTGTTATGCACGCGCGCTTCAACTGCCAATGGCGGCACATTTTACAAAATCGGATCCAAGCTAGCCAATGAGACGTGTCCATTCCACGCATATAGTTCATTGACCTCGCCAATCAGTTTAGATGCCAATCATTCTCTGGCCGTGTAAAATGTCTAGACATGAGGTAAAATAACAAGCCAACACTTTCAGACACATTTATATACATTAACATAAGATTTTCCCCAGCGATAAAAAAACTGATAACAACAATGCCTTACATTTATCCCTAGGCGTATTATCCTTCGTAAAGTTTTAGAACTTACAAATTTGGAGACGGGCGGTTAGGGGTGGTTTAGATATACATTAACCGACTTGGCAATTTGTTGTACTTTTTGCAGCATCATGCCGGTTATTTGCATTAAAATATTTTTTTTCTTTAGAAAAAACTTCGAATTGAAATTGCTTTCCTGACTTGCTATAAAAGCGTCTATGTGCGTTGATCAAGCCCTTCGAATGGAAATTGCTTTTCGTCATGCTCTTTCTGTCGGAAGGTCGGAGTGTGTCGATCAAACCAATTGACCAAAACTGGCTTTATTCGACTGGCTGCCAGAGGGTCGGAGTATGTCGATCAAACTAATTAACTGAAAATTGCTTTTCCCGGCTTGCCGTCTGATAGTCGGTGTGTGTCGATCAAACCAATTTACTGAAAATTGCTTTTCCAGGCTTGCCGTTTGACAGTCAGTGTGTGTGTCGATCATACCAGTTTACTGAAAATTGCTTTTCTCGGCTTGCCGTTTGACAGTCAGTGTGTGTGTCGATCAAACCAGTTGACCGCGAATTGCTTTTCTCGCCTTGGGGTCTGGCGGTCGGAGTGTACACGTACATCAAACCATTTCAATGAAAATTGAGCTTCCCGACCGCTGTCTTGACGATCTGAGTGCATGTGTTGATCTGCTCGACCATATCCTTTGAACGAAAATTGTCTTTTCCGACTTTGTCCTGCATGAGGATCGGCGTGGGACGATCAAGCCCTTCCAAGGAAAATTGTTTTCGAGGACTGACTGGATGTTAAAGTTTGTCCATCAGTCCCTTGAAATGAACTCTTCTATTCTGTTGGACGATAGCAGTGTGTTCAGCAACACCTTCGAATAAAAATTGCCTTTCATCATGCATGCACTTTTGATTGGTCCATGAGATTATCACCGCGGTGGAAATGTTCTCATCGCGACGAGAACCTTTCCGCCGAGGTAGAAACCTTTTCTCCGCGGTAGAAACCTTTTTCAGCTTGGTGGAAGTATTTTCCTTTATGATTTAACAGTTAACATGCAGGTTTTTTCTTTCGAATTTCTCTGCAAATCGTTTTACCTATAAATGTATATGATTTTCTATGGTACACGCTTGATTTCTGCAGATACAGTTTCAACTAATTCCGTTGAAGGCGAAAAACACTGGAAATGGGAAAACTCCACCCATGTCAGTATAATAAAGCTCCGTAGGTAATAAGTTGATGTTTATACCAAATCATAGTTTGTTGTAAAAAAAACAAAAACCATGACATTTCATCAGGTAGTTTGGCTTTAGTGGATTTTTTTTCTCCAACACTTTGTAATTTATATAGACATGTTGTGCGCACCTTCAACTGTGGCAAGAATATCGGTAAGATGTCGAGGGATATATATTTGTGTAAATAAAATCAGACTGCATGACACTAAAACATGGCACATGGAAAATCTTCTTGTCTAAAATAACAATTAAAATATATATGTATACAGGTCTATAGGTAACTATTAAAGTGGCATGAGCTGCCAAAATTCACACTTTTTCATAATTTCTGATCGTCACGACAGTAAGAGCTTTTGAAGGCCATCGAAAAACTAAATGATTGGCGTTGGAATGAGACAAATCCATACAGTATGTGGCCTGTACGAACCGAAAACGTCTTCGAAATGTAAACAAAATTTTAAATAACCGGGACGACCATTCATTCATTCTAAGCCAAAGTTAGTTCAAAACAATACTTTATCGTACATTTTCGAGACTAGAAGCACTAAAAAGCTTCTGAATTATAAATAGCCAATAAGTTCAACATTCTGTTTTAACGTCAAAATAACAACATCTTGGCAGTTCTTGCCACTTTAAGGTTTAGTCGTTTTTGTTTTGTTTTTTGGTCAGGGACGTTAACATGTCGTATTTTGAATGGAATTTTAAGCGGAAATGACTCCGACGTGTGCTCTATACCCTTCATTATCAAATCGCGCAAGGAACGCGAAAAATTCAGTTTAAGTATGTCGCGGTGGTTTTCTCACCGCGTAAACACTGTAATTACCGCTGTAGGTGTATACAGATCAGCTCAAATCACAGCTTGCTGTCTGTTACACTGGAACTGTGCCATGCTAGTTATAAAATTATAAAAGAAAATTCCTAGTGTACATATGTGATGACAGACCGTGACACGGAAATTTAGCAATTAAATTTAATAACAGAATATTTATGTTTAGACTTGGCTGGTCCAGTGAATCATCCAGAACACATCATTGTAGGACAAAAAGAACGTGTGATTGCCTCGGGACAATCGAATCAGCTATATATACATGTTAAATATAACGGTGACGAAAGTGAATTATGTGCAATTTGCTTCGATACAATTGACTCGGATAAACGAAAGATTGACCCCCCCCCCCCTCCCTCCACAATCCGCTCCCACCCACTAGCCTATTATAAAACATGACATTACGTAGGCCTATACATATTTATGAACACTAAAACACTCGGGTACAGGGGAAATCTTCTGTATTTTCCTCCGGGTAAAGATCCTGATTCTCTCTCCCACTAAACCTTGCAACGCCGCCATATATATTAAATAATTGTGAATGCCGCGTAAGATATTAATCCTTGTTTCTGGACAAATTGGGACTTTGGTTGCCTATATTATATAAACTAATTTTGCATCTTATCTATATCGTGCCCCTGTCCGAAAGTGACTGTAGTTTTGTGAAATATATAATATTACACTATATAATTTAGACCGCTGGCATACGTTCATAGGTAGATTTCAACAAGGTAACACTACAGATTTGTTCCAGCATTCTGTGATTAGCGTATAGAACTGTTAATATATACCAGTCTGTTCATACAATCGAATCTGATGCAATTTGAAAGTTTATAAATAAGTGAGCATAATGAGCACTTAAGTGACAATACCTTCTCACTTGTACATGGAGTAACATTTATAAGGTGTTATCAGAGGTCTATTAATGGGATTTCTGGTATTATATATCGTTATACAGTACAGTCTCAAAATTCCCAACACGATTGAGTCATTGTGACTAATTGTTACTGAATGGGTCCCCGCAGACGTGTTAAGCCTATTCACAATTCTACAGCCTATTGTGATGGGTAAAATGGGTGTTTTCTCATACCGGTACTTATATCGTCATTAATTAGACAAGTGCTCATGGGACCCAAAAGGCTACAGCACTTGGTTACACATCCAGACCATCGTCGGCTAAAATCTTCTAAAGCTCGCTTTCAGAATGCTGACCAATGGGTCGCGGGTTCGAATCCCACTCAGTCCAAAAAATTGGAAAATTTTCTGACTAGGTTTTCACTCGAACGACCTATGTGGGAAGGTTGCCAGTTACCAACGGAAGGTCGTGGGTTTCCTCCGGGCATAGAGCCCGGTTTCCTCCCACAATAAAACTGGCAAAGCCGCCATATTTTTGATATAAGTGAAATAATCTTGAGCTCGGCGTAAAACACCAAACAATCAATCCGGGCATAGAGCCCGGTTTCCTCCCACAATAGAACTGGCAACGCCGCCATATAAGTGAAATAGGCCTAATCCTGAGCGCGGCGTTAAACATCAAACAATCAATCAATCAGAATGCTGATCGTTAAACTTTTATAGCCAATTGCAGGATTCTGTGGCGGTGATATAAACACAATTCTTAGATTCCTTGGTGAAAGTGTGCATGAAATGGTCCGCTGAAAGGTATACGAAAAGTCTGGGTGTTGTTCAGTTGTGACACCTGTTCGTCCCCATGCACTATTATCTCACAGGAGTGTGGTATGAACATCGGTCATCCTAAAAGTGGCATGAGCTGCCAAAATTCACACTTTTTTCATAATTCCTGATCGTCAAGACAGTAAGAGACTTTGAAGGCCATCGAAAAAACAAATGATTGGCGTTGGAATGAGGAAAATCCATACAGTATGTGGCCTGTACGAACCGAAAACGTGTTTGAAAAGTAAACAAAATTTAAATAACCGAGACGACCATTCATTCATTCATTCTAAGCCAAAGTTAGTTCAAAACAATACTTTATTGTATATTTTCGAGACTAGAAGCACTTAAAAGCTTCTGAATTATAGGCCTACGTCTTGAGAAAAATAGCCAATAATTTCAACATTCTGTTTTAAGATCAAAATATCAACATTTTGGCAGCTCATGCCACTTTAAACAGAGACATGATGGGGAATTTTGAAAGGAATCTTCTTAAGACTATCCGAATTACTATTTTGGTGGTCAAAAATTGCTTTCTAATATTGGCAGTTTATATATCTTGGAATCGAAACTAATAGGCCTACATATGCTACTAAATAATGTACACAAATAAATGGGAGTTCTTAAACCAATTCACTTTATCGATGAGGACGTTTGTATTCAATCTAACTAGGCTTCAAGCACATTGAAAAATAACTTGTAATCGATATCAGAGGCCATGGGCCTATATGATTGTTTTCCGCCATCGATAAGAACGGTATATTTAGGTTTATATATTTTTTCACTAAAGAATATAATACATATTAAATAGTTTTGTTTTATTATATTTTTAACGCTATAACACACGGACACAGGGAAAATCTTCTTGTCTAAAATAATATTATTTTATTATATGTACGGGTACTGTAATTGTTTTTGGGGTCGTCTGTGGAATAACCCAGGATAGGCCCTACACGTGTTTGATCTGGGCTTGCAAGTGAAATCATCCTGGTAAAACATCCTGGTTGAAACCTTTCGACCCTGTAAATAGCTCGTAATAACATCCGATGTCATCCCAATGTACCGCTAAATGTTAAAACTCATATATAATTGATAGTAGACTAGTAAGGTACAATCTCCAACGATCTATAAATACAATGGTTTATAAATATATCTCAGTGGTTTAATGGGCGTAACCATACCGATCCGAAATTGTTCCCGCGATGAAGCATTTCATATTTTGTACTGAGTCTATTTATGAAACCTTGAATAGATAATAACATAGCCTTTGGCCGAGTTAGCTTTTAAATTGTACTAGCTGTGTCACGGCCCGATGATCGTTTGGAAAAAGTCCCGCCGACCCCGTAGCGTTTTCATAGCAGGAATTTGACCCTTTATTTAAGCATGTGTCATCTGCGAGATGCGACAGGTAACAGACTGGGATATTTACACTGCTCTGAATTCGCCCCCGCTGCTCACAAGAATGTCTCCGCCAGCTTTGTCAGAAAAAAGTAGACACATAATGTCAGTGTTTAACCCTGTAGCAATAAACTAGCCTACATACATATGAAACTTTTTTCCGCGGCTCTCAACAACGTCGGTTTTCCTTCAGTGATCCCGCTCGTCAGACGAAATTTACTTATCATTTATACATGGCGTATCAATATAACTGAGCTCTACCGGCACGAAAATTATGGAAGTGCTCGCTTAGCGAATACATTGACTGGCTATCTTTTTTCAAATCCGTGAAATAACAAAGCTGTTAGGCAAACTGATTATTTTCGTATTGAGGCAAGGCCGCATACCATTGTTAGATCAAGCGGTAATAATAATCCATTTCTCCCGATGACGTCACATTGTTGGTCAGAGCGAGGCTAATTGGCTTTGGTTAGGACGTATCGATACAGGTAGGCCTAGCCGATATCATAGAAGCCAGAGGGAGAAGGAAGTTTCGTCGAAGTCGTCTATTGGTAAATTTTGAACATTCACTGGGGAAAATGGCGAAATAACGACAGAGCTTTAAGCCGGCGGATTGATTACATCGGCTATAGGAGAAATTCCAAAGAGTGTCGATTTTGACAGAACGTCAGAAGCGATAATGGCGTCACCATCCAGTTCGGTCAGTCAGGAAAGCTTAGACCACGATGACGGAACTCTAACATTTTCAAACAGAACACGTAGTCGGATCCGAGTTTTACGGACAAGGGGAGCTTTTCGTACAGATCGGGATGACACTTGTGACGGGTCAGGGCAAAATGGTGACACGATGGGAGACGGCGACGGTGATCATGATACGAACCGAAGCCATACGATTACGAATCGTGAAAGGCCTATGAAAGACAAACGTACTCGGCCTAATCATTTACCAAGAGGAAAATTACCCAAAGACAAACGAAAACTGAGAGAAAAGAGAAGAAGTACGGGCGTTGTTCATTTGCCTTCGACAGAGGTAAGTTTTAGATCTCTTTATTACATTTCATTTGTGGAATTTGACAAGGCAATGTCAACACGCCGAAACTCTTGGACGCGGTTATCGCCCCTTGTTTAACAGGTGCTTGGAAAAGAGTTTTCATATTTAAAGGGGCCCTGGTTTTATGGATCAGTCAAAATTATATTTATATTATATATTTCCCTTATGTAAAATATTTTGACTGTACATATCTTTTGAAAGTTATTTGTTCCTTTTTTTATAATTTATCTCCCAACCTTGGTAAATTATAGCCGCACTCATGTGTCTCTTTCCTGTGTTACTTACTTGTCGGTCAGGTACATTAATAAAATTAGACTAGTTATCAATATCCTACATTGAAATAATTATCAAACAAATTATATAGGTCTCCGCGAAGTTTTATCAACCTGACCGGCAAAGTAAGTAAACCAGGATAGAGACACACGAGTGCGGCTATCCGCGAAGTTGCCTAAAATATGATAGAGTTTCGTCCCTCAAATTCAATTTGCATGAGAGTAAATAGAAAAAAATCACATTTTTAGCTGATAAAATTGGGATCTTGTCAAGGTATCAAACTGGTGTTAGTCATTGGAAACAATATGTACTTTATGATAGTGAAATTTGGGATATTTTGGGGCAGAAAATTTACTTCCATGTTAAGAGCCAAGTGGAAAGTGGTATAAACATTGTACAAAAAGACGTTACTGGGCAGAGCGCTATTTATTAATATTACATCGGCCGTTCATGCAGATGATCTTTTATGGCACGTCAATTGGTTGTTATGTATGCAGTCCCAACTCCCAAGAGACAACCAGTGGGATTTATTAATGATAAATATCAAACTTCAAGGGTAGGTACTAGCAGCCTAAGGCAGGAATAGTCAATTCACATTTCCTATTGACTACTTTAGCAGGTCTCAACCATGATCAACTGAAGAGCTTCACAGGGTAATTTTTTAAGAATCATATAATTCGACAGACCCTTGTACATGTAAGTTGGGTTGACTATTATACATGTATTCATGCTAAATCTGAAAGACTTAAAAAAGAAAGAGATTAACACCTTTTAAAATGGTACACATGTGAGTTCTTGATTATAAAAAATTATAAAATGCTCATGAAAGCAGTTTTGTACGAAAATTTCCATCCTGAACTTGCATAAAATCTAGCTGGCTTCCCCTCACCCCCTTGATTAGGCTAGTATTGAGAGATCCTTGCGCTTTTCATCCTGAAACTGATAGTTTTGCTGTTTATTTTTATCCTGTAGAGTTCATGCCTGTGACCCCCAAACAAACACACTTTTATATTGAAGCTATCTCAATGACTGTCTTTAATAGCTTCTTGGTCATGTTAAATTGCAAAATTATTGCCAAATTGGGGGTTTGAGAGGGTGTCCTAAAAGCAAGTGGTTACCAATCTGGATGAAAAAAAATAAAAAGTTTTGTTGTTTGGGAGGTTTAAGTACTGATCCTGGCACCATAACCCCCTCCTCCTCATTTTGCCCTGCAGCGGCCTCAAATTCAATTCAGTCTCCCCAAAAAGTCTGAATGTAACTCTCTTATGATTTAAGATGAGGTGTTCCTTTAGTCTTTAAGGCATTGAATTCAGAATAATATACCTGGAAAGACAATATGACAAAGAAATTAAAATCTCGACGGTGTTTTCGAACCCTTATAAATAGATGGCTAGTGACGCCGCTTGAAATTGGATTGCATTATGTGTTGAATGGCCTGACTGGCATCTAGCGTTAAAGTGAGCAACTTCTTTCAAGTTGCTGCAATACTTTCAGTAAAGAATGAGGGGGGATCGGAGCTCTTCTCATTTGGGGTATTATTATCGATAGTCTACATATTTTTGCTTGGTATATATGTACTGCCGAGCGAGAGTTATGAGGTTGTCCTGATGGGAGGATGTTTATGATCTGTTCTGAATGAACTATATATAAAGGATTGGCAGTTCACTTATGACATGCCAGCTGATCAAACCACATTTTCTATTTCATCTCTTCCCTAGATGTATATTTAGCATCAATCCAATGCAATGTTACAAAACAACTACATCAAATGTTGAGTGAAAAACAGCTATAGTAGTAATGTTACGTGTAAGGACTACAGTACAGGTATTGTTCTATGTGCTCAATGGAACATCTGGGCTAAGTATATTTCCATCCTCAAGACCACAACCTGTTAACTTAATATACAGCCAGGTATATGTCAGATTGATCCTTTGAAGTTGCCTAATGCAAAATTAATCAGGGCGAAATTTTGATATAAAGCCTTTTGAGACCTTCTGCTATATATATATAAAGATTTCTATGATATCCTTATAAATAGTGTGATTTATATGATTAGAATTACCGACCCATTGGTGTAAGGTTTTTTCGATGCCCTAGCATGATGTACAATGTCTGGTAGGTATCTGTCAAAGGTTGATTGATTGATGTTCTATGCTGCACTTCAAGATTATTTCACTTATATGGAGGCATTGCCAGGTTTAGTGGGGGAGGAAACTGGGCTAATTACCCTGCGGAAACCACATAACCAAAGGTTGAAGGTTTCCTCTGGGCAAATGGCGGTTTTCTGACAACCCTGTCATGTAAATGAAATAATCTTGAGCAAGACAGAGACATAAATTACAAATCAATTATTCAATCAATCAGAAGATCCATGGCTCTACCGACGGAACCACGGTCACAAGTTGAGTCCTTTTTACACAGAAAAAGAAGCATGTATAATATTGAAAGACAGATTTTGAAAATTATATTTATGATGTTTTGTTAATATACACTGCAGCTATGATATTTGAATTGACTCATAGCTCCAGCTTGTCATATTGATGTATGGATGTGTTTTTTGAAGTTTTAAAAACCGGATTCTTGTGTCGTGAACATACAGACTGTCGTTCTTTGTTACATAACACATACTCTACATGTACATGTAATAACTGGTTGTTGGTCTCACAAACTGTACATATCCGTATCCGGTTTCTCAGTCATATTTAGGCCATTAAGTAACTCTGGTTTTCTTTGCCTTGATTATGATAACACATTTTCTACATGTAGCTCAAACCAAATAAAAATTTAAAAATGTCTGAGTGGATTTTTCACTTGATTGCTGTATGTGAAAGAGTTTGCTGTATGTGAAAGAGTTGCCGGGTACTCCCCAAAGGTTGGGGTTTATCCTGGGCAAAAGGAGCCCGGTTCCTCTGCCACTAAACTTCTTAACGCACCTGTAAGTGAAACAATCTTGAATGTAGCGGAAAACATCAATCAATTGAATTAATCCATATGTAGCGTCTGAATATAGGCATTGTTCAGCATTTAATCTTGATCAGCCTCAACATTAAAATATTGGCTTAAAAAAAGAAATTGGAATCCTACTCAGTCCAAAGATAAAGGGAACCAATTTTGAGTGTGTTTTGACCTGATTGCCCTAAAGGCAACCAGGTACCATTGAAGGACTAATCTTCATCCTATCAAAGAACTTGGTTTCTTCTCCTACTATAGGCCCACATATACTAGTAGGTTAAATGAAATAATCTTGTGTAGGATGTAAACAATCCATCAATGAAAAATAAAAATCCACCCAAAATTGGACCAAAAATAAATGTCATAGAAACATTCCAGTTGTCCCATTCCCCCCCCCCCCCCCACCATGTATATTCTCTTGGAAATGATGGTTCAAAACAGTTATCAATATCTTTTTCCAACCAGAGAAGGCAAGCTTGTCCTCTTCAAGTCATTAAAGTTTGAGCGGGGGGCCCTAGTCTTTGTAAATATTCCTGTTCCGATTAAACTACTTAGGAATAATACAGAAAGGAAACTAATTACCCTCAAACCCTTTTGACAAATAAAAAAAAAATCAACCATCCATCGACCTCTGTTACATGTTATTAAAAATTCTCACTCTTTTTTTAACTTTTAGAGCACAGGAGACTCTTTAGATGACGAAAATACGGACAAGGAAAGACCTGTGGTGGAAACTACAAGGAATACCAAGTATAATGAAATCATTGATGCAGATAATCCACAAACACCTTCAGAGGTAAACTTCACATATTGCCTGTTAAAGTGGCATGAGCTGCCAAAATTCACACTTTTTTCATGATTTCTGATCGTCACAACAGTAAGAGGCCATCAAATAATAAATGATTGGCGTTGGAATGAGGAAAATCCATACCGTACGTAGCCTATAGGAACCGTAATAGTGTTCAAAAAGTAAACAAAATAACCGGGACGACCATTCATTCATTGTAAGCCAAAGTAAGTTCAAAACAATACTTTATCGTACATTCCACAAACACCTTCAGAGGTAACCGTCACATTTTGTCTGTTAAATTAGTCTGGTAATTATTTTTTGGTGTAATTTCAGTATAAATATTTATTTAGGGGGCAAAAGTCAGACAACCCCTGTTCCTCTTCTGTCACAGGAACCAAACCTAAATGTTACTATCTGGGATCACATCAGGGTACCCCCTTCACACTCTCCTTCCCTATGTAGAAGAGTTGCCCCACATACTCAATGAAAGTCGTGGGGCCTCGGTGGTCCAGTGGGTTATAGTGATCGTCCCTCAGTCCCACACAGACCTTCCATCGAATCACTTTCAGACCAAATAACAATAGAAAAATTGGATTTTTCACTCAGTCGCCGAATGTGGATTTGTTACTCACCAACGGTTGGGGGTTTCCTCCTTGCAATGGGCCTGGTTTCCTCTCCCACTAAACCTGGCAACGCCGCCATATAAGTGAAATAATCTTGAGTGCTGCGTAAAACAATCAATCAATCATTGAAAGTCTTGGGTATCCTCTAGGCAAAGAGTTCGGTTTCCTCTCCCTTAGGTGGATTTTAAGACTTTCGGACCAATTTTCGTCTCAACGGTAGGTTGGGGTTGCCAATCACATTCAGTCAAATGAAAAATATAAGTTTCTTATTAGATCTTCACTTAGTGGGTTAGCAGGGAAATAATCTTGAGTGTAGAGTAAAATAGCACTCAATAAATCTGTAGGAGTACGGTAAGAATTCTGCTAATTCAAGGACGAGCAATGTGAAGATAACAAATTATTAGACTGCTTTCTGTCATGATTGGTCTAAACAACAACAATAGCGATTGCTCGATAGGATTATCGGTCCCTCCATGCAGGAGGTAAGACACCCAATGAAAAGTCTCAAACTTTTAGACTGCTTTTCGTAATGTTTTGAGTACTTAAATTAGCAGAATTCTTATCGTAAGCAGCAAATTTCTATTGCTGCCGCGTTCCCTAATTGCAAAGTTGAGCCTTTTGTTTTGATTGTCAAATACATGAGTGTAAATGCACTAAGATTCAAAGCATGTGATATATGGCATGTCTTGTGTGTGATTAAAGAAATGCAAATATTTTTGTACCATTTATTATTTACTCCCAGTCTGTTTGATTCAGACTTTGTCCATGCTTTCACTGATTTAGGTACTTGTATATTAGAAATAGATTTAACTATGTTAAGTTTAAGGTCAGGTGTTTTGCAACAGTGACTTTTTATAATATTTTTCACCCTGTACAATGGAATTTGAAAAAGTATCCTGTTTCTAGTCATGAGCGTTTTATATATTTATGAACACCCGTACACACACTCAGACACGCACTGGGAAAATCTTCTTGACTAAAATAACTACATGTAGTTCTAGTTGTGTTAAAAGGGGGTTATGTCATATAGACCTTTATACCCAGTCTTTGGTTTTTGTAATAAACCAAAACCCATGATTATTAGGTTGTAATAAACCAAAACCCATGATTATTAGGTTGAAGACAGACAGGAGATTGACTTAAGAATTTTTTTCTGAAATACTTTGTTGTATATTGACAAAGCTGTATGGATCTTCAGCTATGGCAAGAAGTTGGGTAAACTGTAATTGAACAAAATATTATAATGGGAAAAGAAAGTGAAAATGTGTGATTTCGTTCTTAGGTAGAAGACAGACAAGGGAGTTTAGTGCTGACATATAAATCTGTGAAACTGTTGTTATAAATTTATGAACACTAAAACACACAGGCACAGGGAAAATCTTCTTGTCTAAAATAACCATGGAGACAAGTTTCTAATTGTGTTAAAAAGAGGTATATCATTTAGACCTTTATACCTCATCATAAATTGTTGTAATAAACTAAACCTATGACATTTCATTAGGTTGACGAGTTTGGCCGTAGTCAGTAGAATTTTCTGAAACACATTGTAATACATTGACAAACTCTTGTTACAAATGTGTACGTAACATAAATAAGTATAAACTGTGTTCTTATTAGATTGAGGGTCCTCCGTGGCTCAGTAGGTAGAATGTTGGACGCCCAATCCGAAAAGCCTTCCACCAATGGGTCGCGGGATCGAATCTCACTCAGTCCCCCCCCCCCAAAAATGGCAAATTTTCTGGGTTTTCACTCGAACGACCTACGTGGGATGGTTGCCAGTTACCAACGGAAGGTCGTGGGTTTCCTCCGGGCATAGAGCCCGGTTTTCTCCCACACTAAAACTGGCAACGCCGCCTTACGCGGGGAGTTTACCCAACTATGTTGATATTGCTATTCGAGTCAAACAAGTGGTCCGTTTCAAACCACACAGATATTATCCCTCTTATGTTCATTTGGGCTCTCCCCAATTTGGCTTCATTTGCATGTCCAGGACTTCTGTGATATTTTGATGACTTGTGTCTATAAAGTGATGAGTTACATTGTTTTTTTTTCTCTGTTAGGATCATGGAAGAAAAAGTTTTGCTGCGAGGAGGAACAAAAGGTAGGTTTAATTATGTACCATTATATTCAACAACTGGAGTGGTACACATTTTTTTTTTTTTAAACACTAAAACACATGTGCACAGGGAAAATCTTCTTGTCTAAAATAACCATGGAGACAAGTTTCTTGTTGTGTTAAAAACAGTAAAAAGGGTGGGTCGCAGATTCAAATCTAAATTCTACTATGTAGAGGTTTTACTATAGTCAAAACACGCAGGACAACTTGTATTATATTGTACAATATATATTTTACAATATGGTACGATTTGACCTATGTCAAAATAAATAAAAAGTCTTGATGGGATTTTAACTCGGCCCCTCCCAACTCACCCTCCCACAAAATAGACAATGGACAAATTTCTCTGTGGATTTTTCACTCCATAGCCCTGTGGGAAAGTATTAGTAGCTTCTCACCGAATGTTGAGGATTTTTCCTCTGAGCACAGAGATCGGTTTCATGGCACATAAAACCTGACAACGCTGCCAAACATCAATCAATAAATCTATCTGTCTCTATGGAATAAATCTGCCATTTTGAACAGTCGAATTAGGTCTTGTACTCGTTTGACCCCTCAAGCTCTTTTGCTGATCCATTTTGCTTTTAATTAATTTTTGGATCCAATTTTTGATGAACTAAGTGTTTAATCTGCTTTTTTTCTTTTGACAGTCCATCTGACCTTGAAGCTGACCTTGAAGACAACCAGGATTATGATAGCACTGTCAGCCAATCAGAATGTAACTTACAGTTGATTGGTCAAGGAGAGCAGAATTCTCAGCCTATCAAGACGGCTCCAACGGTGAACCACTATAGTGTTAACAATACAGGCTATTCTAAGCCGGAAATAAAATACCAACAGAATTACCAAAGTGCGAGGAATGACTCTCAAATAAAGACGTCCTTTTCCCCATTGGTTTTGTCACGTTATTCTGACAACAACGAAGTGAGACGCCAACAACCCAGTGTACTAAGTCGATACCAGCCTGAAAAATTTGCGACTGAAAGAGACTCCTATAAGCCCGAATACCCCTCTCGATTTCGGGACCGTGATATTACTACAGCAACCAATGGCCGAGTCCTGTCTCCCAAAGAGAATATAAAAGATTCCATTAGTCCACGATCTGTATACAACAATAGACAAATAGATAGATCCTCCAATCCTGACGTAGAAAAGGTACGTTATTTATTATAGTCTGTCTTAAAATCCCGCTCAGTTCAAAGTTAAGTAGAAAAATTTATTATATTTAAATCTCAAAATAACTAAAATATTTAGGATAGCTGTTAACTTTTTTTTTGGCATTATGATTGAACTTGGATAGAGAGATGAGAAGCTTATGTGATTTTCATTTCGATGAATACGTCTTTTTCTTAATGTTTGATAAAACTTTCAAAACACGGGCGATTGTTAAATACAGCCATTTTGCTAAACATTTTTTTTTCAACTGCGCTTCTCATGCATGGCCTGGCTATATAGTCAGCCGCCTACTTGTGTTGGCAAATTATTGGCTGTAATTGGTTGGCGTGTTATTTCATCATTGCGAAAGCTAAAATCGTCTTTTAATATGCTCTGATGATTTACATGCCCCCCCCCCCTCCCAAATTATTTTCAAAATAAAGATTGGTACCAACAAGTTTTTTAGATTATGTTTGTTGAGGAACTTTTCAAGCCAAAAAGGATGTCCCTTCCGCTAGCAGGTGGGCTCAAATGTGGCATAGAGCCCAGATTTCCTCCCCCCAATAACAGTGAAATGATATCAAGTGTGGCATACAGCCCTGATTTCCTCCCCCAGTAACAGTGAAATGATATCAAGTGTGGCATACAGCCCTGATTTCCTCCCCCAGTAACAGTGAAATGATATCAAATGTGGCATACAGCCCTGATTTCCTCCCCCAGTAAAAGTGAAATGATATCAAGTGTGGCATACAGCCCTGATTTCCTCCCCCAGTAACAGTGAAATGATATCAAGTGTGGCATAGAGCCCTGATTTCCTCCCCCAATAACAGTGAAATGATATCAAGTGTGGTATACAGCCCTGATTTCCTCCCCCAATAACAGTGAAATGATCTCGAGCGTGGCATACAGCCCTGATTTCCTCCCCAATAACAGTGAAATGATATCAAGTGTAGCATAGAGCCCAGATTTCCTCCCCCAATAACAGTAAAATGATATCAAGTGTGGCATACAGCCCTGATTTCCTCCCCCAATAACAGTGAAATGATCTCGAGCGTGGCATACAGCCCTGATTTCCTCCCCCAGTAACAGTGAAATGATATCAAGTGTGGCATACAGCCCTGATCTCCTCCCCCAGTAACAGTGAAATGATATCAAGTGTGGCATACAGCCCTGATTTCCTCCCCCAATAACAGTGAAATGATCTCGAGCGTGGCATACAGCCCTGATATCCTCCCCAATAACAGTGAAATGATATCAAGTGTAGCATAGAGCCCAGATTTCCTCCCCCAATAACAGTGAAATGATATCAAGTGTGGCATACAGCCCTGATTTCCTCCCCCAATAACAGTGAAATGATCTCGAGCGTGGCATACAGCCCTGATTTCCTCCCCCAATAACAGTGAAATGATATCAAGTGTGGCATACAGCCCTGATTTCCTCCCCCAATAACAGTGAAATGATCTCGAGCGTGGCATACAGCCCTGATTTCCTCCCCCAGTAACAGTGAAATGATATCAAGTGTGGCATACAGCCCTGATTTCCTCCCCCAATAACAGTGAAATGATCTCGAGCATGGCATACAGCCCTGATTTCCTCCCCCAGTAACAGTGAAATGATATCAAGTGTGGCATACAGCCCTGATTTCCTCCCCCAATAACAGTGAAATGATATCAAGTGTGGCATACACCCCTCATTTCCGTCCCCGATGAATTTGAAATGATATCGAATGTGGCATTTATTAACCTGATCAATGAAATAGCCTTGTGGCAGGTTGATTTTCAGTGAAAAACGTACAATTAACGAGCAATTAATGCGAATTCTGTGGTACATTGTTTACTGTCTGACAGTCCTGATTATGAAATCCGGACAAAAAAACACATAAAAGTTAGAAGATGACGAAATGATCAGCCAGGGTGTAAGCGTGTTTCGGCTCGCTCTGGAGCCTCTGTTAGAAACTCTAGCCTGTCTGAAACTAAAAGTAAACATATCAGCTGCAAATGAATTCAAAAATTGTATTAAACTCGTCATTTAACTGTCTATTAGTGGAAAGAAATTTACCAGTGATCTTCCCAACACCTTCACAGTAAAATGTCGGAATTTTTGGGGTCTTCAAATTGCCTCGTACATACGCTCCCCTTTTAAGTCGAAAGGGTATATTGGAGGGAATCAAATGGTTTCTCAAAAAATTTTATCATTTTAATACTGGTACTTATTTTTGGCAGATAATTTAAGATAATGCTTCCTTGTTAAGAATTTACATCTATTGCAAAGACGAAGCTGTACAAGTGGTACTTAAAACTTCAATCAGGGGCCTCGGTGGCCCAGTGGGCTAGAGTGATCGGCCCTCAGTCCCACACAAACCTTCCATCGATTTGCAGACCAAAAATTTCTGAGTGGATTTTTCACTCGGGCTCCGTATGTGTGAGAGTTGCCAGGTACATGCTGAAGCTCGGGGGTTTCCTCTGGGTAATGAGCCTGGTTTCCTCCTCCACTGAAAGCTGGCATGGCCACCATATAAGTGAAATAATCTTGAGTGCATCGTAAAACATCAACCAATCACTAATGATAAAAAATGAAGACATCACCATGTCAAGTGTAACTGTGACGAAGACAGCGGTATAGGTGTGGAAAGCTTGTGTTGTTCACAAACAACTAACTACGTGGTGATGTCTTATTTTTTTTATCATTAGTATGGCACCCACTTTTAAAGAGAGTTTCAAACATTTCTTACATCAATCAATCAAACTTCAATCATCTTTTCCCATGTGAAATTTAGATTTTTTGCCAGAATCGGAGTCGATTTGTGTGGGTATTTGGACTGTGTATTCCCTTCGAAAAGCAAGCAATGTCTTTTTTTTATTTGTGTTTGTATAAAATAATATACTGATTGTTTTTATTATACGCCCGGCTTGAAAAGCGGGCTGTATTATGGTATCATCTCTGTCCGTCCGACAGGATGGCAGTCCGGCAGTCCGGGCGTCCGCTTTCCCTTCCGCTCCATAACTTCTAAAGTTTTGATTCCATCTGCACAATTTTTTCCTTATGGGTAGAAGGTGTGTCACAAACTATTTTTAACATCACTGGTTACATAATATGGGAGTTATATTGGATTATGTAATATTCCCTTCCGCTCCATAACTTCCAATGTTTTGATTCCATCTGCACAATTTTTTCTGAGTATATACCTTATGGGTGGAAGGTGTGTCGCGAACTATTTTTGACATCATACATTGCGTAATATGGCAGCCATATTGGGTTATGTAATATTTACTTTTTCTCTCCATAACTTTAACAAATATGATCCGATGTTTTCAAATCTTTCATGTTACATACCATATTAACAGACAGTGTGTAAAAAAATTGTTTATGATATCGACTATTGCAAATTATTGGATTATGTACATTCCCTTTTATTCTTACTTTCATTTTCATGAAAATAACCTTTAAATTATAAAATGGCTTCTACTTTTCCGATTCTCATCAAAAAAGGATTTTTTCAAATTGCAATAATGTTTCTAAATTGATTAAGGCTATTCTTAAATCAATATATAACGTTTTCATCAAATGAAAAATACATATAAGGATTAAAGTTTTATCTACAGACCAAGAGATAAGTAGCCCAGCTTTGGTCTATTTACCTTGTCAACTTACAGTTAGCTCTTTAGTTAGATTTATGGCTAAGCCAGGCTTTGTGTACCACATGGCCCCATAAAACAGTGGGTGACATTAGCAATGGACCCATAGCCAAATCTATTGTAAACATTTGGTCTATGATAAAATTAGAAGTAATAACCTGTAGGTATATGGGGAGATTTAGAATATTGTCAAGATGTCTATGGCCAAATAATGTAGATAAAAAATATTATGAGAAAAATTGTCAAATCTACTTGAATTGGTGTGAGCTGCGAAATTACCAATTAATTACATTTGTTTAAGTATGATTAGTAAATTATAAACTGCTTTTCTAAAAAATTGAAACATTTTAGTGCAACCTTTATTGACAACAAACAATGTTTAACATCGTGTTTTAACAGCAGCGATAATTGATGACTTGTACCTTGTACAAATCTTGTTAATAATTGTTGATCCAAATAGCCCATTTTAAATTTGATACAGATGGATTTTAAAGGTTTTAGTGGTAAGATTTCATTTTGTTGACATAACATCACCTTTTACCAAGCTTCACATAATAAAACTGGCAACGCCGCCATATACATGTAAGTGAAATAATCTTGAGCGCAGCGTAAAACACCAAACAATTAATCAATCAATCATTTACCAAGCTTCAACCTCTTCCCTCTGAATTTTGAAAATTAAATTCAAATAAATATGGAAGGATTTGTTTTGGTATGGCTGCAGTTACTGTGCCTTTCCGGGCGTATTTTGGGTTTCCCGAAACTCTTGTTTTTTATACCTGTGAACCAATTATTATATCATTATCTACTTCTATTTTCCTGTAGCTTCAAGAAGAAAACAAACGCCTACATAAACTATTAGAAGATAAGAATAGAAGAATAGCTGAGCTGGAAGAAAAAATCTCTGCTCTTAATACGGTAAGAAAACAAGTTTTATCTATATAGCAAAAGAAACGCAGGACTGGTGTTTTTCAGCTTCATGTAGTACTCATAAAGATGAAACAGCCAGGGCCCAGTTTCACAAAGCGATCTAATAGCTTAAGGTAATCTTAATCACCAATGGCAACGTATACCTTTAGCATTGGTTGCCATGGTAGTTAAGATCACACTTAGCTAAGATCACTTCGTGAAACTAGGTCAAGTACCTTAGCACATTAAAAAAGAGCACTTTTAGTTGAGGTTTCTTCACTGGGACATGACAAAAAATGTCTGATTATAGGGCCATTATTATCATTACAGAGGGTAACATCATTATTTAAAGTGGCATGAGCTGCCGAAATTTTGACGATAAAACAGAATGTTGAAATTTTTGGCTATTTTTCTCCGGTATTTTGCAGAAGCTTTTTAGTGCTTATAGTCTCAAAAATTTACGATGAAGTATTGTTTTGAACTAATTTTGACGTAGAATGAATGAATGCTCGCCCCGGTCATTTAAGTTTTGTTTACTTTTCCAACACGTTTTCGGATCGTACAGGCCACATACTGTGTTGATTTTCTTCATTCCAACGCCAATCATTTAGTTTTTCGATGGACTTCAAAACCTCTTACTGTCGTAACGATCAAAAATTATGAAAAAAGTGTGAATTTTGGCAGCTCATGCCAGTTTAATTGTTCATTTTGACGTTAAGTATATTCTCAATTGATGTGGTTTTATGGTTAGGGTAGAAATTCCTCAATCGATCTGGGCCTTAATCCTTTAACTGGAATCCACCCCACATACAGAGTATGCTATATTTTGCTCAGCCTGACAACTTCACAATATAATCAATCAATAAATGATTATAATAATTGACAAGTTTACTGAATATTGAAAAATAACTCTATATGATATGTTAATGGATTCATGTTCGTTTTCCTACTACCAGAATCGCTTGAGAGAGTCAACATAATGTTTAATCTAGGCTCTGTCTAAGGAGGTAGGCCTGCAAGCATGGGGTCAATATTGATGTTGTGATTGTTTGCAGCTTATCTTAATTTTTGTTCTGTGCATTTTTGGTTTACCGTTCAAATTAAAAAGGCAGTGCACTTAGAATATGCTTGCAGTTTGGAAAGTTTATCCGATATGTTACATGTATGTTAAATGTTGTGGATTTAAAAACTTTTACATTTTTTTTTTCAAATGGTCATAGAGATGAAGTTTGCTTTATTTTTATTACTTTCAACCTTTATTTCTTTCGTTGAAATCTTCCGATTACTTTTAACATGTTGCTGTTTATCGTATACCTCAGTGAAATATGTATTTGTTGTAAGAGTTTTTAAACGCATTTGGGTGTGGCCCAACCAAATGTTACAAACATTAATTTGACTTTTGACGAACGGCTTTCTTGAATGACGCAACCACATTGGTAACACCACAAATTGACCAAGTTAGTTGAGTTTGTCAAATTTTTGTCGAACATGCTCTATTGTTTATCTTAGCCACTTAACTGAGAATGGTCAATTTTACTGGCACCCTACGTATGTATAGAAAGTGATTTACTGAATGCAAATTAGGGATTTTTCGTCTTTTTCTGACATTTTTAGAGATCTACATTTCTTGACCAAGAGAATGATGTCGGTTAAATGTTGTGTTTATGGCATGATGATGTTATTCTTTTTGTGTTTTTTTGTGTCATTTCCATCGTAAAATATTTATAGACCCATATAAATGTAGTTCAGTAAGCGATGATTTTTAAGCACCAAGTCTACATTATTCTTCTGAGTAAAAACATGAGTTTTATTTTGTTATCGAAAAACACAAAGTATAAGCACAGGTGTCTGAATAATTAATTCACATGATAGTTGGCATAGAATGTTTTCCCTCCATTGCCTCTGTGCTTTGTCAATATTTAAATAGGAATTCCATACGTGTTTGGTATGGTATTTTGATACCATATGTCACTCTATATAGGTCAAGAAATGAATTGAGTAGTTCAAAGGGCAATTGTAATGGTATTTTAATATCTCATTCTATATTGAATTTTAAACATTCTATTCATTATTTTGACGTATTTGGGTTAGTTCTTTTATCCGTCAACAGTTTTTGATTTCCTTATTTGTTCCTGTCAACTTCTTTGATTGCCATATAGAAGTTTAAGATGAGATCAACTCATAATACTTTTGATTACATAAAACCATCCAATATAGAAATAATGCCCCTGTTTAGGTCAGTGGTTTCCTCCCCCACTAAACCTGGTTTGATTGATTGATATTTTACACTGTACTCGAGCAAATTTCACTTCTATGGAGGCGTTGCCAGGTTTAGTCAGGGAGGAAACCGGGCACATTGCTCGAAGCAAACACGCGACTTTTGACTGGCAACTCAACATACAGCGACCGAGTGAAAAATTCACTCAGAAATTTGTCAATTTTTATTTTGTCCGTGCGGCGTAAAACATAAATCAATCAATCTCACTTATTATTTTTTGTTTTCGTTTCAGCAAGCGACCTACCTCGAGCAACAGCGTGAGGAAGTCCAGGGTGAGAACAGCGCTCTTCTGAGAGCACTGACCAGGCTGACGGCCCAGTAACATGGAAATCCTCTCTTTGATACCTATATATCAACAAAACACTCAATCCATGTTCCAGTCAGCATTACTTAGATGTCAGGGTACATCCATGCTGCCAGCCAAGTAACATGGATACTCTTTTTGACTACCTACTTTGCATTAATATGATACTCAAACCATATTTCAGTCAACTATGGTAGTGATGGATATCTTAACTTTTCAAAGGGTATATTTATTCTGACTGCCCAGTAGCATGGATATCTTATATTTGGTAACTGTCTCTCTATATCCATAATGCACTCAATCCATGTTGCAGTCAACTGTTGAGGGGGATGGATTTCAATAGCTTCAAATGATTCTTGGCTCACGGCCCAGTAATATGGATATCTTCCCTTGAACTACTTTCTCATTACATGGCTTATACACTCAATCCATGTTCCAGTCACTTTGTGGTTAGATGTAGAACCTCAATATTTTACCCTAGGGTGTATGTTTGTTGACAGCCCAGTTATATGGATATCTTTGATAACTGTATATGAATAATACACAGGCTCTCAATCTATGTTGACTTGAAATTTCCCATAGGGTATTTTCACTAAATCTGGTTGCTGTTTCCATAATGTCTCACTTTTTAACTTGCAATATTCTTTAAAGTGTAAGCAGCAAAAAGCCAGTGATTTTACAGCTACAAAACAAAAGGTCCATTCTCATGGTGCGTTTTCTAGTATTGGGGGCCGTTTCACGAAGCCGTCGCACAGTGCGATCAATCGCAGTTGCGATGACGTCGTATCTCTTCACTATGGTATCCATTGGCAACTACGATTCGTTTGCGATGCGACTGCGTTGTGAAACGAGCCCCAGACTTGAAGCATGCAAATTTTAACATACAACAAAAATACAAAGGGGAGTAACTCATGTTTTTGCATTTTTAAGCAATTTGATTGGTAAATGCATGCGATTTATAGTATGAAAATAGAGGACTGTCTCTATTTCATGCTGCTTGATAACAACATGTTGGATGCTACAAAAATTGGACCAACCTCCCTGTTCTCATTGTGCGATCAGTTGCACGCTACAAGTCAGCACTACAAATTGCAGCATGGGAACCGGCTTTAACTGGGTTTAATTTCTCCTCTCAGAGCTAGAAAATTCCACCTTGGTTATAGCCTCCAACCTCATTGACTTGATAGTCCTATGTGGAAGACCAATAGTTTCCTCCTGGCAAACAGCCCTTTCACACTAATCCTGGTAACAGCATCATTATAATCGCCTTTGAGTATATCAACCAATCAATATATCCATGGACTACAATAGAAAAGCTGTAATATGAAAATAGCTGAAGAACTTAGAATTACTGTACTAATGAAGTTCTTGTAAATTGTCTAGATATGTTTACCAGACAAAATAAGTGTCTGTATTGAATTTACTTTCCATTAATATGAAAACAAGTTGCCTTGTTCTTGATGGGTAAATTATACAGTCCTTAGATTAAAAATGCCATCCACACCCATCCACTTATTTTATAGATCATCTTATAGATTATCTCCCCCTTTTTTCGGTTACCTCCCCTTTTTTTTAGTGATCCCCCCTTGTAAACTAATGGCTTCCCCATTGTTTCAGTCCCCAACACTCAAAAGACCCAGTTAAGTTGATAAATAAAAATTGAGAAAAGTAGCTTTCTAGGATTTACTCTAAACTTTTCTCTTTATTTTATTTTTATATGCTAAAAATCGAAATGAGTCTGGAATACATTTTATGTTCAATTTAATATTATGTTGATAGCTTGCTTTCTTTTCAAATATAGGTCTTTTCATTTGCAATATGGCCACCAATATATAATTCATTTTGAACTAGACCAATACCGCAAGTATCTATGAAAACAAGGCTTTCAAACTGAGTAAATGCTATTTAATATTTGGTTTTCAAAGTATATTTCAAATCCAAAAAAGTCAGGCTGCTCTAAAAGTGTCTTCATTTTTTATGGATTTTTTTTAATTGCTTATTTTCACTTGTATTTGTTAATGCATAATCTTTTTTTTAATTGGCATAATTTTTGCTAGTGATAGAACAATTTTATGGAATGAATGACAATGGCTTAATTTAGGCTTAACCAATCGTGCTTTATATATGCTGTATTATAGAATATGAATGTTTAGACAGTATGTATGAGATTGTATTTTTGTTTGATTTTGTTGTATGCTGGTTCTGTAAATCAGTAGATTTAATTTGTTTGTTTTTGCCATATTTGTATTTGTTACAATTTCATATTCCATACAAAGTATGCTCAGTTTTCATATCATTCCTTTGCTATTTGTTTTTTTATTTTATTTTTAATCGCTCTCAAACGGATGCTTTTTACATATTTCTTTTTTGTCATTTTATATTTATAAAATTGTTTTGCTTGCTATAGAATCTCATCGCCTGGGTATGATTTTGGGATGTACTCAAACGCTAGTTGTTACTTTGTATTTGGCCTTATTCCTTTGATGCAAGCTGGTTTGGTTATGAAGTCAAGGCTTATCAAATCTTGTTTTACAGATTTTGGGGGGAAGGGGAGGGGGGGGGGGGGGGGGGTCCCTTTCTTGAGAAGGCTTCAAAGTTCTTCAGATTCTCAGTTTTACTTATTATAAGCAATTGATTTTATACTAAACAGGGTAACTCAGGCCTATGTAAGTAAAATAATCTTGAGTATGACATATTGAAGAATTCTTAACGAATTTGAGATATATTGAACGGAGACAGTATATGAAGTCTGTGCTTGATCTAAGGGAGGCAACTGATGCAAGACATACTATGTTGACTTCGAATATACATATTGTACTACCATTTACTGGATTCAAATTTACGGTGCCTTTTTGATTTATGAATGTACGTTTCACCTTAAATGATATACAAGGTAGGTAGAAAATGGGTGTTAAAGTGTTGTGAGGACCTACTATTCAGTTTGTATCTTGGTTCGTCCAGTATAGGCTCTTCTTTGCAGTGTGTTTATTATATTTTTAACCGGATGTGAATGCCGAGCTGAAAGTAGACTGAGCAAGAAAAAAAAAATTTGTGGGACACTGACTCTTATTCTGAGACTTCTTTAAAATATTTAGAACAGCGGGTGAAATTTTTCAGTTTGCCCTTTTTTCTCAAGTTTCTTATTTCAGCTTAGTTTCCTAAAGGCAATTTAAACTACTAATTCCAAGTATTCAATATAAGTAACCAGTCAGTTCATATTTTAAAAAATATCTCCGATCACCGTTGAAGTTTAAATGCAGTAAGTAGACGTTTAAATAAACTTCGATGCTTACTTAAATCAGAAACTTATGTATGTATGAAATGTTTGAAGCTCTGTTTAAATGTGGGTTCTATTCTTATGAGAAATAATTAAGGCATTACCACGAAGCTTTTGTATGTAAACACATTTGTTAACATCGACTTCATGCTGAAAGAGCTATTTATTACAATGATCGCTGTGTAATTTTGTCGTTGCCAGAAATGGCAAAGTCCAATAGTCAAATACTATGAAGTAAAGTTTGTTCTTTCATGCTGCTGCATTATTGTCAAAGCATCCAACATGTGCATTGATATGTTATATGCTGGCCATCTTAATTTCATAGGAATAACCAACTTATGTATTTAAAGTAATAGGCATTGTCCAACATAGATTTAGGGCCTACCAATGTATGTATTCAATTGTATGAAACATGTTATATTGCCGCCCAAAACATTCCGTACAGGCCTATTGCTGATAATATAATATTCTATTACTGTGGTGATCCACTCCAAGTATATCCTGATATAATTCCATAACATATCAAAAATGTCTGGGAAAGATGGTCATTCAGAAAGCCATGTATATATTTGAAATATTAAAGTATTTATATCGATAAATTCAAAGTTGTCCTTTCTCTATCTAACACTTTATTATGGGTGTGGTTAAATAGATTGATTGATTGGGGCTCAACGTCGTACTGTAGGCTATGGTTATATGGCGGCAAAAGTACCAACCGTCTAGAAGATCACCCTCCTACCCAAATCTTAATTTGGTCATTAAACTCCACAGACCATAGAATGTCAGGAAGGCGAATATATTTGGCATACTTAATTATGTCTCAACATACTGTTGTTGTGCTGTCGGCGTTCGTCAACTAGGGCTTGTCTGCAAGATATCTCAGAATTTCAATTACAGCTCATTGGTGAGGACGTAGAGTGTTTATCAAGTTCTGGCACTTGTACCCCCGTCCGATCTTCAGTTAGTTTCCCAATCAGATATTTTCATTGGTTGTTGCTTGTCTACAAGATATCTCCAGAACCACCTGGTGGAATTTGATGAAATTTTAATTACAGCTTATTGGTCAGGACGTTGAGTGTTGATCAAGTTTTGGCGCTTGTACCCCCGTCCGATCTTCAGTTAGCTTCCTAATCGAATATTTTCATTGGTTGTTGCTTGCGCTACAAGATATCTCCAGAACCACCTGGTGGAATTTTATGAAATTTTAATTACAGCTTATTGGTCAGGACGTTGAGTGTTGATCAAGTTTTGGCGCTTGTACCCCCGTCCGATATTCAGTTAGCTTCCTAATCGAATATTTTCATTGGTTGTTGCTTGCGCTTGCTTGGCGAGGATGTTCAGAGTTGATTAAGTTTTGGCACCTGAACGCCCGTCCAGTGGAAATCAGTGGATATCAATATCACAATTATTTGATTGACACCAGAAAGATATTTGGAGAGGTGTTGTCTCATGCTAACTCACTCAGATGCTGGAGTCTCCAGTATCCTCAACATTTCTTTCTTCGTCTTGGGAAGTCATCCATCAATTCTAAAAAATCTATGGTGGCTGATTTTTAAGATGCCATTTTGTGTTTTTGCATTTTTGATTGAGAACACTGAGAGGAACAGATTGAAAAGTTATGTGTTTTCTTATTTTCGTTTCAGTTCAGTTCTAATAACAACCAAAATGGTTTTGTTAAAAATTAGTTTACTGCAATGAACAGTATTAGTTCTGCTTGTTGCTTATGGGAAAAGTAATTGCTTTATCAGCCCTCAACACCGTGGTCTTAACCAAAACGAAGATTGAAGAATTCCCGATCACTGAAAACTCCCGAGCCAACATTAGCATTCCTTCAACTGGTCGTGGATTTTAATTGTAAAGAAAAAGATCAAGGGTTTTGACCCATCGCTTAGTTTGGAAGGGTTGTCAGGTACCTGCAAAATGTGGTGGGTGTGCTTTGGAAGAGTTCCAGGTACTTGCCGAAGGTCAAGGGTTTCCTGCGGGCAATGAGCCCGGTTTCCTCCCCCACTTAACCTGGCAACGCCGCCAAATAAGTGAAATAATCTTGGAACGTGTAAAACAATAAATCTAATCACTCCTAATTGACCGATTGCTTGATGACGTCACTTGGAATTTACGCGCTAAGCATTTCGGGGGATTGAGGGATCGTAACATAATTTTAAAATATGCGGGAAGAAATAATACTGTATCGAGACGAAGACGTTAAGTTACCAGAAAATATGTGGATAAAAACAGGTTATGTCATCAATGTTTTCCAAAAAAGTGATACTTTTTAAGTACTAAAAGTACTAATATAAACAAAATGGCGAACTGAGGTACATTTTACCCAGAAAGCCTTGCGTAAATCTATGTGACGTCATAGGCAGTAATTGTAGTAAACAATCCTCTAATTAGCTATAAGCCCTTAGGGCCTCACATTAATGATACATACTGTTGCTACAGAAGTGAGAATCCTGTACAAAACCTGGCAACACATACATATAGCCATAGGTCTAAATGATATACCTCTTTTTAACACAATTAGAAACTTGTCTACATGGTTATTTTAGACAAAAGATTTTCCCTGTGCCCGTGTGTTTTAGTGATCACAAATAATACATATATATGTAAGTGTCATTATCTCCAGTTCACCATTCAATATAACATTGATGGATCGTTCTGAAAAGTTTTCAGACTCTGTACTGTAGAATCGTTGTTGTGAGGTTGTCTATACTGATTGACGTTTTACTCTACACTGAGGATTATTAATAATGGATAAAACACTGCATGGGGCAGAGTTAGTGACACATCTAAAGTGGTGGAGGGACCATGATTAATAGAAACATTTTAAGTGGCATAGGCTGCCAAAATTCAGAATTTTTTCTCAAATTCAGAGTCAAGAAGTTCTGCTTTTTAAGTACCTTGGAAAAACAGATTGGCTCCCTAAACGCAACCTAAAATTGACAGACAGCATAGAGCCAGCGAGGTCACTTATCTTAGCCTTGGGTGACTATCCTGCACGACACAAGTCACCTTGGGCTTCCCACAATGTGTGTGGATCTTAGTTGAGTTTCAATTTGACTGTTAGGCTTCTTATTAGGAGGAAGAATCCCCAGTCCAGGTTTCTCAAGGGAACAACTCAAGTACTGTATATAATAACCCATTTCCTAACTTTCCACACCATCTTAAGTACATATATTTCATCGAGCCTATGCCCCTAAACACCATTGCCTCGTGGGCCTGTACCCCAGGTGACAATCGTTCTTTCTGACCTTAACCCACAATATGTCGAGTGGATTGAAGTTATTCGGATATATACGACCTTAAATACTTTTAGCCTGTACTAAACGTGTACAACTTCAATCCACTCCACTATTCTGACCGGTGGCCAAGTAAAACAGGATAGTGACACAAGTGCAGGTACTAGCACTATTGCAGTACTTGTAACATTGTATACAACATACCACAGTAGTCACGGATTGCTGTTATACGCCACTCAAGATTACTACACTTGTAATTTTATACAGCCGCATTTAGTGGGGGAGGAAACACCCGGCAACTCTTCCACATACGTCAAGCGAGATATAAACTCAAAACCTTTTTAATATTTTATTTGGAGAGACTATGTATCGCTCCAGATTTCCAAGTTGACGTACAGTACTACTTACAAATTTCAAAAGTGCAATTTAAAGATCTTTTTTGTAGAGTTGGTTGGCCCTTAGAAGGGCCTTTGGAAGTTGTGGTCGGTCTGCCTGGTTTAGTACTCTTGGGATTGGGAACTTTTCTTGCCGCCCTTTCCGGCACTGGCGCCAGTTTTCTTCGGCAGAAGAACGGCCTGAATGTTAGGCAACACACCACCCTGGGCAATGGTGACTCCGGAGAGAAGACGGTTCAATTCTTCGTCATTACGTACAGCCAGCTGTAAATGACGGGGGATTATTCTGGACTTTTTGTTGTCACGAGCAGCATTTCCCGCCAACTCGAGTACCTCAGCCGCCAAATATTCCAGAACAGCGGCCAGATAAACGGGTGCTCCGGCTCCAACACGTTCTGCGTAGTTTCCCTTTCTTAAAAGACGATGAATTCTGCCGACTGGGAACTGCAGTCCAGCTCTTGATGATCGTGTCTTGGCCTTAGCTTTGGCTTTCCCTCCTTTTCCACGTCCAGACATCTTGTTAAAATGAGTTGAAGATACACAGATATATCCTGAAGACAAATCTGCTGTAGTTGTATGACGAGTTAAGAAATGTCGTGTTATTTATACCAGGAAATCCCGCCAAGATGGTTGACTTATCTCTGACCAATCAAAACAGATCGCGCCTTTTCCAACAACCAATCAAATAAGTTGTGACTTATTAGGGCTATAGCCAAAGTGATTTCCGGTCTCCGCCAGCTGGCGCTTTTTACTTCCGTAAATATTGCATGTTCTTCAACAACAACGACGTGTACATTGAGTTGGCATGTTATATTGTCTTTAAAGATGGCTTGGGGAATAATTGAAATTTCTTTAATTGTCAATGCCTGCATGTCAACTGTGGGCTTTCTTGTGACTCTCAGTGTCATACCTAAGTTTCGGGATATGTTGATCCGTGCAAATTTATTTGGAATTGACCAAAGCAAGAAACAGCGTGACAAAGTGTAGGGCTATACAATTTACATATTTCATTAACACTAACACTGCAACAGTTTTAATTCTAGAAAACTATACTCACACGATTCAAAGTGCTCCAGAATAAATGTTGTAGGACGTTTTCCGTAAAAAAAGAATTTCCCTCAAATGATATTTACCATTAGTCAGGTTGGGGAAAGTCGCCGATCTGCGGGTTGTCCATCGATCGACGGACAAACCGCCAAACGACGGTCCAGCGCTGCCGTCGATCGACGGACTAACCTTGTTATAAAAGAGAATAACCCCACATTTCGGCCTGTTGTTGTTTTGTCGCCAAACAAACGAGTGAAAAAACAAAATGGTACGTTCCCAGCTAGCTGTTGATTAAGTCTTCGGCACTCAAACACAGCTCCCCGCGTGCGCTGAATGCTTCAAACTTTGCACTATCAAAATGGCAAAATGAATGACGCCATTTCTATCGCATCTTTTACAAAGAAAACAACTATTTACTCACACTTTCCTCTACTCCACATGTGCAACTTGATTTCGTCTTTACGGAAATGACCTTTGGAGTTCAATCGATGTACGCATAAGGCAGATATAATCGATAAACTGCTTCTGTCAGCTTCCTGGTAATGTAGACGCGCTTTTCTATGGTGACCCATAAAGACCATATTGTAGCAATATTAATTTCTCTGGCACATTACCATAATTATATGATGCTACATGTATACTGGAAGTTTAGATTTTCAATCCACACAATAAATAATCTGCAATCTGCATAATTTAATATTTTTTTCATAAAAACGCTCGGTATATAAATATATATCTGAATATATACCAAAATGTTGCACCCTATTCCAAAATGTATTTAAAGTGAGAAAAAATATATATAGTTAAGTTAATTTATTCACCTGAAAGAAAATCTGGCAATTTAACAAAAACTCACAAAAGATGTCTTTTTTTCTCACTTTAAATACATTTTGGAATAGGGTGCAACATTTTGGTCTATATTCAGATATATATTTATATACCGAGCGTTTTTATGAAAAAAATATTAAATTATGCAGATTGCAGATTATTTATTGTGTGGATTGAAAATCTAAACTTCCAGTATACATGTAGCATCATATAATTATGTTAATGTGCCAGAGAAATTAATATTGCTACAATATGGTCTTTATGGGTCACCATAGAAAAGCGCGTCTACATTACCAGGAAGCTGACAGAAGCAGTTTATCGATTATATCTGCCTTATGCGTACATCGATTGAACTCCAAAGGTCATTTCCGTAAAGACGAAATCAAGTTGCACATGTGGAGTAGAGGAAAGTGTGAGTAAATAGTTGTTTTCTTTGTAAAAGATGCGATAGAAATGGCGTCATTCATTTTGCCATTTTGATAGTGCAAAGTTTGAAGCATTCAGCGCACGCGGGGAGCTGTGTTTGAGTGCCGAAGACTTAATCAACAGCTAGCTGGGAACGTACCATTTTGTTTTTTCACTCGTTTGTTTGGCGACAAAACAACAACAGGCCGAAATGTGGGGTTATTCTCTTTTATAACAAGGTTAGTCCGTCGATCGACGGCAGCGCTGGACCGTCGTTTGGCGGTTTGTCCGTCGATCGATGGACAACCCGCAGATCGGCGACTTTCCCCAACCTGTTAGTAATAGTATAAGCAGGCCACTACAATTTACATTTCAATAAAGATAATATTAGACGTTAAACTAGCAGCAACATGAGCAATATACCCTTTCGGCTTAGAACGACGTATGGCATTGAGGTCATTTCTCTGTTGCAGTAGCTGTGACACGCCTCTTTTGCATTGTGTCATAGACAAAATGAACACGATCTTGATGTCAGATTGATCTAAAAACTCAATTTTGCGTCATTTTGCCATACAACGAGGCTTCTTTGCAAGCGTCGGTCTTTAAACCGAAAGAGTCTATTGTAGTCAATTATTATCTTTTTTCTCCTGAAAAATTGTATTCACCAAAATAATAAATGACTCAAAATGAATGCCCAAGCTCTTCTGTTTAATATCAATTCACCTATTACCGAATTTAAAGGAAAAAAATCACTTTAGAGTTCATAAGGAGCGCGCTAATGTTTCCATTCCAACGGTACCAAATACACAATTTTGCAATTTTTTTTACACCTGACAGTGAAGTTAATACAGGACCCCAATAAGCGAAACAAATTGGTCAACTTTCAAAATCTCCCACTTAACCCAGGTTAATTTCACTGTCTTCAAAGCATTCATATCTCCAGAAAATTGTTTTCAGTTTCTCGAAACTTACATTAGATTATAAAGGATGCTTTAAGGTAAATTTTTTTTCTTCAAAAAAATGGTCTGCGTGTCATATTGGTGAGCTCTTTTATTAACTTCACTGTCAGGTGTACAAAAATCGCAAAAATATGTGTTTGGTACCGTTGGAAAGGAAACATTAGCGCGCTTCTTATGAACCCTAAAGTGAACAGAAATACACAGGGAATTCAAATAAATAAACATATATCCCGGTTTTTTAAGTTTTGTTTAAATTTTTTAGCGCACAACTTAAATGATGTTTTCAAGTAAATCATTTAGGTTATCAATGAACTTAATACGCTTGCAGACTCTGTTAATGAATTCTTAATAAAAGTTCTGATTTGGCATGCTCTAACCGGCAACCCCCTAAGAACTGTATATCAAAGAAAGGCAGCGGAAACTTAACGCAAGAACAAAACCAGTCCAGTGTGTCATTCAGTTCATAGCAAAGTCAAACAGATTCTGACAAACTCAAACCAATAGGACTATAGGCTATTTCTCATTTTGTTACAATTGTTCAAGTGTCTGTATTCCATGGAAAGGTGTTAACATAGGCAATTGCCTGTTGACCAATGATCCATTTCTTTAAGAAGAAATAAATATTGTTTAAAACAATGCCAAACAAAAAAAATAATGGCTATATTATCTACCCTGATTCTGTAGATAAACATTTTCTTTACATATATATCCTAGCAATTTTTTTGTTTGACTCATTTTTTGTTAAATGTGTACCAAAATGCACTTAATATGTAAATTTCTTTTTTTCTTCTTTCAGGCCAGAATCGCTGGGTGTTGTGAGTGGGACAATTTTTCTCATTGTCATGTTTGTGTTCATACCAGTTCCATTCTACCGACACCTGTCGGACACAGAGGCTGGGAAGTTTCCCCACCATGAGGTACTTCCTACACTCTGACTGTGACATCTTGCTAAACCAGTTTAACTAGTCCCTTCTACAAAGTTAAACTTACTTTAGGTTTCTCACCCTCAAACTCAAACCACCCATAGGATCCCCTTCTTAAGTTACACTTCTCCACCATAGTGTGTTCCTATTAGTTTAATCGTCTGCCATTTTGGGGGGGAAGTCTTTGTCCTCAACAAATAGTCACAACTTGGTATTTAATGTCATGCCATAGAAAACCTATAGTTTCCAACATACTATGTCCTCCCCCCGTCCCCCTTACTAAGGAAACTCAAAAGATTGCTTCAAATAAAAGAGGGGGCCTCCGTGGCTCAGTAGGTAGAGCGTTGGACGCTCAATCCAAACAGCCTTCCACCAATGGGTCGCGGGTTCGAATCCCACTCAGTCCAAAAATTGGAAAATTTTCTGACTGGGTTTTCACTCGAACGACCTATGTGGGATGGTTGCCAGTTACCAGCGGAAGGTCGTGGGTTTCCTCCGGGCACAGAGCCCGGTTTCCTCCCACAATAAAACTGGCAACGCCGCCATATAAGTGAAATAACCTTGAGCGCGGCGTAAAACACCAAACAATCAATCAATCAAATAAAAGATTGTTTCAAAAACATTGCTTCAAATCTAACAAGATTTAAGTAACCATTACTAATTGTTAACAGACATGTTAATCAACAAATCTTTATCCTGCCAAGTTTATTTCTTAATTAATATAGAAAGTATAAAATTCCCTTTGACTCAGTCATTTACCCTGGGACCAAGCAATACTATTCGCTGCTTTGGGCAGATTTTTTAGCTTCAATTAGACATGACTGGAGATCAGTATTTGATTGTTAAAAACCATGATAACTGGGAAACAACTAGAAATTCTGAGAAATCCTAAAAATAGTTAAATATACTTTGCAAACCTTTGCTCTATATGGCAAATGGTTATCACCTCACATAAAATCTAAATGCGGACATTTTGTTGTTCTCCATTCCAGGCCCATGCTAATTTTAATATCAAGCTGAGACCCTCCCCTCTCCTCCTCCACCCGGACTCTATCTTCCCAGACCCCATAGCACAATCACAGTCCCCCAAGGCCACTATTCAATCTCTTCTTAGTGCAGTGGTTATGTAATACCTCACCCATCAAACAACCATTTCCTTTTCAAAACTGAGTGATTACATAATTGCATCTGGGTTTTTTTTGACTGTGAACTTATTTACATTAGGATGCTAAAGTGTTTGAAGCTTGAATACAAAGGCACTGATACTGTATAGTGATTTTAGTCACACCATCTCAAAATACAGATTACCAAAACCTTCAGGAATGTGTCACTTTCAACGTAACTCTTAATTGTACACAAACACTTGAAGATTTATTTCTGTTTCATTGACTATTACAAAAACCTAGCATGGATGATGTTTATAGGATTAAATAAACTTAATTTTTTTAGTTCATTCATTCCCACATATGCTATTTCTCAATACCTCAACCGAGTTTGATTTCGTGTTTAAAATTGTCAGGTAAATGTAAGATTTAAGAAATGTTTGAAACTTTCTTTAAACATTGGTTCCATACTAATGATACAAAATTAAGACATCACCACGTAGTTAGTTGTTTTTACACCGGTACAGCTGTCGAAAGCTTGTGTTGTTAAAAACAACTAACTACGTGGTGATGTCTTAATTTTTTATCATTAAATGTAAGATAGTGATTCAGCACTGATGTCACTTTCACTGATCTCACTAAATGACATCACTCTAAAATTATGGGATGCAAGAGGGATTATGCTTGAAATGACTTTTTTGTTATGACCTTTTTAGAGACACACATAACAGCACACTTATACTTTTTTGTACAGATTAATTTCCATATGCCATTTTTATCCCTCCTATTATGGCATTAATCGATGCTATGGACGTCACCCAATATCAATATAAGATTTTCTGCCATTTTTTTTATTAAAGAAATTGTTATACCAAATATAACAAGAATACTACTATACTCAGTTTCTTACAGATGCTAACTTTTTAAACATATGGCATGCAAACATAAAAATTATGATTTTCGTTCAATTTCCCATTATCATAATAAACTAAATGGCTTCTTCTTGAAAAGAAACCAAGCTCAACTTAATGACACTATTTTGACACAAAATAGGACATCAGGAATTAAAAATTTTCCTTTACATGACAATTTCATTGTATTTTTGTTTTCTTTCTAGTAAATTGTTTCTTGTTTTTTTATTTGTAAATATTTTTGTTTCAGTTTGTAGAATTTATCACAGCCTTGCTATCCATATGCTGTATGATATTACTGGGATTTGCAGATGATGTCTTAGATTTAAAATGGAGACACAAGCTTTTGTTACCCACAGTTGCCTCCCTTCCTTTACTCATGGTCTACTTTGTGAATTTCAACTCAACAGTTATCATTGTTCCCAAGCCATTCAGATCCCTCATTGGGTTTGATTTGGATTTAGGTAATTTTTCAAGTTCCTGGCAACTCAGAAATTTGTCAGTTTTTATTTGGCCTGAGTGTGATTCAAACCTCAGTAGACTGAGTGTGTCATAGATTTGAATCTGTACGCAGAGTTTACTCGACGGGAATCCTGATTCCGATTTCCTTATATAGAGGCTGCACTCACAAATATTGTCATAGAAGAATGCGCTGGACTCCCATGAAAACATCTAAATGTCAAATGTAAAAAGAAATAATGGTTAATTGGAAACAAAATGAAAAAAACATTGTATTATGGAAAAGTAAAACTCACAGTATTAGAGGAATAAATATATTATATATATATTCAGATAAAGTTTCAATGTTAAAGTTCCTATGTAGCAAAATTAAGTGAATAAGAAAATGCGAATTTGTGATCTATTTAGAATTTGGATTAATGAGTCGAAAAACAACCTCTTCGCATATTTGATGAGTGGCTAGTCCGATTTACTCAAAATCTGGTGTTTAAAGCTCGTTATCTTCTGTTAATGATTCTTTCAAAGTCATAGTAAAGTGAATAATTTTAATTGTTGGTAAAATTTCTTATGAAAATTTATTTGTTTGTGTCTCATTTCTTTACTTATCTTAAACTTCAAGCTGTTATAAAAGATGAATACCAATTTGGGCCATTTCTTTTACTTTTCAGGTTTTCTGTATTATGTTTACATGGGTATGTTGGCGGTGTTCTGTACAAATGCTATAAACATCTACTCTGGTATCAATGGTCTGGAATGTGGCCAGTCTTTTGTTATTGCTGTATCTGTACTCATATTTAACTTTATAGAAATTTCAGGTAGGTTTGAATTCTTCATCAATAAAGTTCTAATATTACCTTGGTTGTCTGCAAGTCTAAATTTTGTAAAGGCACACTCGCTGGGAAAATCCAGAATTTTCTGTGCCTTTAAATTTTAAAATTGTTCTTGTTAATGGGTTTTTATTCAATTGACCTATTCAAAATGGTTTCAGGGCCACAAGGTGCTGTTTCTCAAAGCGTTTACATCTAACTCACCAATAAGTCTAATTCAATGAAAAACTTAAAAGTGACTTGCATTGTGTGTGTTGACGAGGATAGGAATCTTTTTGCTAACCCCTTTAGCGACACTTTTGGCTATACTTTTTTGTCCACCATGCATAACCGCATGTAATTGAGTGATTGGTTTATTACATCATCATGATATTAGGAGAGAAAAACATGGCAGCATGTCACTACAAGGGCTTGTAACAAAGTGGTCATTACAAAACCAGACCCCCTCAAACATCCCATTTTTTTTAGTGATGTCATTAAGCTTTGGGCCTATAATCATAATTATCGGAAACCTGACGTCTTTACGATTTGTCTATTGTCTTGAGTGCTGTGAAAAACACCCAAACATTCAACTTGCGTTAATTATTTTCTGACCCCTTGTCAGTATAATAAAAAAAATTTTATAAGATTATTTTATTAACTAATATGGCAATGGAAACTCTATAGAAAAATTTCTATCATTATTTTAGGTGAAGCCCAACAAGCCCATGTTTTCTCCATTTTCTTCTTGATGCCATACCTAGCAGTCACATCAGCTCTTCTCTATTATAACTGGTAAGATATGGTTCAAAGAATTCTGTTGATTTTCGGTGGTAGAAGTTTCCTGTGAGAAATTATCATTGTCATTACTGAAAATTCTTCAGGTATTTGACTTCACTTTATCTTTCCATTAAGGGGAAGGAACTAGTTGTCAGGAAATTGTACTACCTAGTCATTGCTTTAGTGTGATGGCTCAGCCGGCAGAGTGATAGTCCCTCAGTCTGACACAGGCCGTGTCGCAGGTGCAAATCCCACACACCAAGTAAAATTTGATTGTGGATTTTCACCTCGATTGCCACTGAAGGTCAAGAGTTTCCTCTGGGCAAAGAACCCAGTTTCCTCCCCCACTTAACCTGACAATGCTGCCATATTAGTGGCATAAAACATTAACCATTGAAGAGGTACAAAATAAAAGCTTTTTACTGATGCCCAGCTAACATTGTTTTTTACAAGCAACTGAAATGTATACATACATCCTGCTTATTTAAATTTTATTCTTCTCGTTCAGTTTCAGCAAAATTTTTATATTCACTGTCTGTCATTTAGTTTTTAAAGATACAGTCTCTTACCAATCAGAATTCATAAAATACGTCATAATATTGGCAGATCGTTAAATGTTTATTTATCTTTCTTTCCACAGGTACCCGTCTCAAGTTTTTGTCGGTGATACATTTTGTTATTTCTCTGGAATGACGTTTGCTGTTGTTGCAATCCTGGGTCATTTTAGCAAGACGATGCTTCTATTCTTCATCCCTCAAGTGATGAATTTTGTTTACTCAATTCCTCAACTCTTCAAGTTTATACCTTGCCCCAGGCACAGATTACCAAAGTAAGTTTATTACGAATAAGTCTGCCGTCCATTGGTCGCAGGTTTGAATTCCACTCAATCCAAAAAAAATTCTATGTGGAAGGATTGTCATCGTAACTTTCCTCGAGGCAAAGTGCCTGGTTTCCTCTCTCATTAAGTCTGGCATTGCTAAGATATGTGAAAGAATCTAGAGTGCGATGTAAAACACCAATCAATCCTCATAATTTTTTCATGGGTGGCGGGTTCGAATCCCACTCAGTCCAAAAATTGGAAAATTTTCTGACTGGGTTTTCACTCGAACGACCTATGTGGGATGGTTGCCAGTTACCAACGGAAGGTCGTGGGTTTCCTCCGGGCATTAAGCCCGGTTTTCTCCCACAATAAAACTGGCAACGCCGCCATATAAGTGAAATAATCTTGAGCGCGGCGTAAAACACCAAACAATCAATCAATCAATCATAATTTTTTCAATCCATCCAAATCAGTAATATAATATGGACAATATTTTTTATTTTATCGAAACAAGCAAATAATATAGATGCCAGGCCAGATAATTACAGTGTCGGTGGGAAACATTGAATCGGTTTCGTGTATTTAAATGCTGGGAACCAGCCGGTACTGATGCTAGTTCAGTTGTACATCGTATATATACCATATTCTGGTTTTACATTTAGAACAACTGTAACAACAGGCTTTCGAAATCGATCGTTAACAAGAAATCCTCTGGCCTGAGATGCATATTACAAATCACGCTTGTGTTATTTTTCAGATTTGATCCAGTCACTGACAAAGTCGATACAAGTACAACTACGTTTCGTGTGAAAAATTTAGGGTTTCTGGGTCAGATTTTTTTCAAGCTTTTCTCAAGTTTGCGCTTGATACGCGTTAAACACGGCGTGGGAGAAAACAACGGTTCTGTAGAATGCAGTAACTTTACACTTATTAACCTGTTGTTGAAGTTTATTGGACCAACTCATGAAAAAGCATTGGTTATTATTCTTCTCAGTTTTCAAGTAAGTTGAGGAATTTTATTTTATCTTTGTCTGTTTTGAGAAGGATACAATTTTGGTATAAGTAGTTATCGATTATCATTATTGATGATATTTGGAGTAGCTACCAGTTACTAGCCGAAGGTCCCAAGTTTCTTTAGCTGCATATAGCTTCAATCAATCAGTCAATCGAATTTTATGGCTGATGCAATTGTTTGTAAACGCTTCCACTTAAATTATGACAACAAAAAAAGGAATTTGTGAAAAAAAACATTTTGATGGGGCAGCCACAGTAAATTTCTTTGTATGTAGAGGGAATAATCATTGCTGGCGGAGCCACATAAGGATGTAGTTTGATAAAGGGCTTACGTAAATTTTGAGTTTATGATCGATTATAATGTACTGATCATAATCTTGATTTTTGTATACCTTGTGTTGACATGGCATTAAAGAAGCCCATATTGTGGACGCGTTGAAATAACTTCAGTACAGTCAAATGTATATGGACTATTGACAGGGTTTGACAATTCCCTTACTTATATAGAACTATGACAGTATTGTCTTTGAACCTAATGAAATTTTAAGGCTCTTTACTTTATTTTCAGGTGTTCTGCAGCATCGTTGCGTTTTTGATACGATATCAGCTCGCTCGACTTTTTTACGACGTCTAGGCACCATCTAATATCATTTACAAAAGTATTTATTTTCTCCTCAAGCAACCAAGGGGAGTAACTGTTGATATTTAATACACGTGTCATAATAGAAGTATGAAGGGTTCCTTGTTAAGATATGTTTTGAAAAAGAATGTATTTATTGTTGTATAAAAGGGCTTAAATTATAATTGTTTTATTTTAGTGGTAAATTTTAATTTGTTAAAGTGTGCTGCAAGGTTTACAACATTTTCATGTTAAATTTGAGAAAACTTAGACGATCGTCACTATGGGACTGAAATAATGCTGGTAAAAATATTAAATTTTCTCTCACTACTGAAATAATGTTGAAAGAGAGGTTTAATCTTTCTCACTCGCGAAAATGGTCGCTTAGGCATTCATCATTCTCTGCCTTACTTAGTAGTAGTAGTGGTAGACGCTAAATGGTTTGAGTCTTCCGTTAATGTACGGATGTTTAACGGCTTTCAATGAATATTTTTTATTAGCTTAGTCTACGTATTCATGTTTGTGGGAGGACTACCAGGGTTTCCTGTCGCATGAAACTTAATTTTTGTCGACAAGGAACCTAGTTTTTGTCTACATGGAACCTAGTTTTTGTCTACATGGAACCTAGTTTTTGTCTACATGGAACCTAGTTTTTGTCTACATGGAACCTAATTTTTGTCTACATGGAACCTAGTTTTTGTCGACATGGAACCTAGTTTTTGTCTACATGGAACCTAGTTTTTGTCGACATGGAGCTTGGTTTTTTGTCGACATGGAGCTTGGTTTTTTGTCGACATGGAGCTTGGTTTTAGTCGACATGGAACCTTGTATTTGTTGGTATGGAACCTAGTTTTTGTCGACACGGAAGCTAGTTTTTGTTGGCATTCAACTTGGTTTTTGTAGACACGGAACTTGGTTTTCTTCCAAATAAACCTCAGGCGTTATGATGTAACAATCATTTGCTGCGGCTTGCCATTACTGCTGGTCCAAAACGGCAGAAACGAAAATCCGTTGTCCATTATGAAAGAACTGTACATTGTTAGAGATATACAGTAAATGAAACAAAAAGTTTAGATTCCAGCTTTCAAAACTAAACAAGTCATTCATTATTTGTTTTCCCACTGACAGTAAATTATAGAGCCTGAACCTGGCCATGTAATTGTACAAATATGGAGTGCAGATGGAAATCTACAATCAATCAATAAATCAATTGTATCAGGGTTCACAAACCAAATGTGAGGTCGACAATTTCTGATAATCAAAATATATGTTGCCATATGAAATTTAATTGTTACATGATATGCCATTCTTTCTTTCATCCAAACATTAAAGAAAATCTAAGTGTATTTATCCTTTGTCAGCACATCATTTTCAATATCTGACTTTCGGAGGAAATAAAATGGTCAACCATGGTACATGTGGAGGAAATTTGATGTAATGTGCTCTGGAATGTTTAAATCTTTTCGTCCTTGGTAACTTTTCTTGTATATCTAAATTTTAAAATCCTCTTTATGCACAAGATCACTCAATAAAACTTTCAAGAGAATTTGTCAGTTTTTAAAATTGATAGATTCTGTTTTATGCTGCACTCAAGATTCTTTCACTTATATGCAGTTTTTAGAAAAATATATGATCGAGATCATTTACTGTGAACATAATGCATGGAACACTTAGTGAATAAGCATTATAAACTCCTACAAGTCTTAATCCACATACAGCTTTCTTAATTTCTTTAAGAGTTTGACTTTTCATCAGCAATGTTTCAAAATTTGTGGCACACGCCAAATAAATATTCCACACCCGAAATGACAAAAAGTTTGTATCCAAAATCTGGTAGAGATGTATTCTGCTTATACAAATCTTCAAAATCACACAGAGGTATTCACCAAAATAGATTTGAAAATCATAATTTTCCTTTCCAACTGTCATATCATATGTTATAATGGATTGAATAATGTTTTACGTGGCACATATTTCATATATAGGGAAGACTAGGAATCTGTTCAGTCCGACACAGGCCTTACCTTGATGTGGCATGGGTTCGAATCCCACTCAAGATTTTTTCACTCGGTCGCAGTATGTGGTAAGAGTTGCCGGGTTCATTGCCCGGTTTTCTCCCCCACCTAACTTAAGTGGAATAATCCCAGCGCAGCGTAAAACGATAGTCAAGGGATCGTTCGTTGGACATCAGTGTATTTTTACTCACCGGTCGGGCATTTCTTCTAGGCAATGAGTCGGATCTCCATAGCCATACAAGTGAAATAATCTTTTATAGTGGGGCGTAAACCAACCATATTTGGGTGTGACTGATGCCGAACAATTTTTACCCCATCCTGTCCTGGGCATTCTTTCCATGATGTTTTCCTGAATGGGGATTCCAAAGGAATGCCTAATATGGAAAAGTTTGCAGGTATTTGCTGAAGGTCGCGTGTTACCATTCCAAAAAACCTGGCATTGCCAGCATAAATGTAAAATTATCTGAAGTGCAGTGCAGAACATCAATCAAACAAGCGGTCTGGAAAATGTTTAATAATCATTAGCCTTATAACATACACTTCAAAGAATCAAACAACCTTACAAATGCATTTACATTTTTCAAATAAGCATAGATTCCATAAGGCAAGAAAAAGGATTAGGACTTCAGAATAATGAGGACAAAATGTGGCACTTTATTTTCTACAAAACAATTCTTTCCAAAAAAGAAAAATATGAATAAATGCAGATGGGTTAAGTAGCGTGGGAAATTAATACACTGTTTAACAACTTTACTTACAGCTTATTAACTAGTCACAATGGCATGAAAATAAATACACGCATTAAGGTCATAGTTGAATTCAGAAACCAATTTTCACCAATACATCATTTTCAATATTGTCTGAAACACATCGATGGTACAGCTATGGCTTTGAAAGTAATCCTCGCCGAATGTTCACGGATTTTCCAAAAAAGCATCATCACATCCGATAAAATCTGAAAACTTACCAAAGGGTTGATAAGCAATGATTAACTGAAGTCTTTCTCCCTCCTATTGCTTTAAGACCATGCTCGACACATCGACTGATGCACAATTTTTCACAGCTGGTAAAATGTTGACTGTTTGATGACCCGATTTGTAGCCAATGAAAATGCTTTATTAGGACTTTTAGTTTAAATGTCATACTTCCCAAATCAAAATGGCCGAGATGTGGAATATCTTCAAAATGGAAGATGCCTCAAAATCTTTCGTATTTTCCTTATAACAAAAAAGAGTCTGTGTAATAAAATCTGTTTTACGAAGCCTGCTGCTCCAATTCACCAGGTGGCGCCTCCGGCTCTTCGTCATTGTAAATATTCTCAGCCTGCAACAAAAACATACTTGAGATTTCAATAGAATGCCAGAACTGCTAAAGGAGAAGGAAATGAAAGAGCTTAGTAAATACAGTACAGGCGCTCTAAATTTTCCTTTCAAACGGTACTAAAATCATATCTCTAAGATCTTTTCTCGCCAAACTGTGCTATAAGAAAGTTAACAAGCCTTATCAGAGAACGTCTAACTGACTCGGCAGCCATATTCACGGCAAAGCTTAGCTGTGTGTCTCGATCGGCCAATCAGCATATGCCTAGCTCACCAGTCACTGCACTAGCGTAAAAGAAATTGGTCAACATTTCTTTCAAAAGATCGATTTCAAAAGAGGTCATTCTTAGGGAATTTCTGTTTGCTGTTGTTGTCTATTGTACATGCATAACAAACAAAGTCACTAATGCACCACACGTGCAGCTGTGAAGTCTGTACATGCCCAACTAACCTACATCGATTCACATAACTCAAGGGCCTTAATAAAGATTCCTATCGATAATCCAGCAGTCCATAGGAGCTATGAAATTTATCACAGCTCATCTGGAAACCTCGTCTTGATATTAACAAACGAATAGCACACACTTCGATGAAACCTTTGCAGTCATTTCATTTAAAGTGGCATAAGCTGCCAAAATGTTGATATTTTGCTGATGAAACAGGATGTTGAAATTATCGGCTATTTTTTCCAAGAGGTATATTTCAGAAGCTTTTTATTGCTTCTAGTCTCGAGAATGTACGATAAAGTATTGTTTTGAACTAACTTTCGCTTAGAATGAATGAATGGTAGTCCCGGTTATTTAAATTTTGTTTACTTTTCGAACACTATTCCAGTTCGTATAGGCCACATTCTGCATGGATTTTCCTCATTCCAACGCCAATCATTTACTTTTTCGATGGCCGTGACGATCAGAAATGATGAAAAGTGTGAATTCTGGCAGCTCATGCCACTTTAAAGAATAAATTTCCATTAAAAAATAATAGCATAAGTTTGGTATTGAAATTTTTGTCAGGGGAGATGATCAAAAGCTATATTGGTACAACTTACCATTTGCCAGACTTGCATGATGTTGTCTTCTGATACAGAACAAATCACCCAGGGTTCTGTTGGGTTCCAAGAGAAGTCGGAGATCTTTGCTGTGTGACCACCATGGATAAACTGAAACAGATTCATTTGTTGTTTGGGGTTTAACGTTGTACTCAACAGCTAAGGTTATATGGTGACAAATTTGGACTTTATGTTCCAGACCATAGAACGTCAGGAGGCTAATGTATTTGGCATACTTAAAGGCCCACTTGCCGCCGTACGGTAGCCTGTTTGGCATTTGTTAAGAAAACCAATTTGCACGAGCTTACTACAGCTAAAACCACTAACATTAAACATAGCACACATAAAGCATGTCCAATTAGGTTTGGAATGTATAAATGAGGGTGAAAAATAAACGAAGAATCGAAGCTCGATTACAACAACATCGATCAGTGTTGGATTACTCTCATTCAGACGTTTTTGTCTGTGGTTTGCACTCGGTATGCTTTTATAGTCCCTCTTACTCGATCGTTAGTATTTCTTAGATAAAGTTCGTAAAATTATACTGTGTTGTTAGATCGCCTACATGACTCAAACCTTTAGGGTACTTGTGCACACGCTCAGGTTCGAAAATCTGTTTTTCAATTTCAAATTAAAAATACTAAATGATGTCAAAACTTTCAATTTCTGGTAAAAATAGAAAGTTCCTAACTTTTTCTGTCTGGGAAAAATACAGAAAACCGTCCACTGTTTTTAATGTAAACAGTCTTCTGGATTTTCGGGCAAGTGTGCCTTTAATGTTCCTCCTTGCTTGGTGAACATACATGACTAAAGCAGAGCCACAACAGCATTATCAAGTTATCGGTTGAGGGTTTATTACTATACCCACCTAGAACTATTACATGACATTTTCATTACAGTAACTAACATTTGTCAAGTGCCATCCATCTTATTTAGCAAGACGATTACAAACACATACCAATAGTTCTGGGGGTCCGTCTTCCGCATCTTCTGCTAACTGCTCCTCTCCGATTTTACTGGGGAAAAAAATTGTAGGTGTTACTTAAAGGGGTTTGAAAACGGTTTTCATGATAATCAAAAATGAAGCCAACATTTATTCATTGTTATATTTAAAGAAAAATTTTTACAATTACAAAAAGAGCAGACTTATTTTTTTAATTGCTTTCCAAACAGAATTTTAACAGATGAGACGATTTTAAAGAAAATTAGAGTATTTGAAACAATTTAGCTACATCTTCTGATGCCGTAATTGTTTAACATTTCGAATTAGGCATTTATGCATTACATTTATTGTTTGATTGATATTTTAGCCACAATCAAGATGATTTTGCTGATAGTATCTAGATGCGTTGCCAGACTTAGAGGGGGAAGAAACCAGGTTCTGTACCTGGAGGGAACTTTGACCCCCGGGTGATAGCTGGTCATCATTTCCCATACAGTGATCTGGTGATCAGTCAGTATTTCCCCCAATTTAAGGAGGATCCATGGGATTAAGGCCAACACCATGGATAAAAAGATTGTGTTGGACTGAAAGTTTATTGTAACTAAGGGAGCGTTCCCATTAATCGTGTTGAGAAAGATCGTATTTTTTCCTGAAATTTCACGATTGGATTACAATTGCATTGTGTTTTTTACGTTTCCATTTAATCGTGATTTTTTTCTAAAGTTTTAAAATCACGATTGAACTGTCACGGCTTGAAAATCACGATGTATAGAAATCACGATCAGCTTGTCTTTCGCGCATTGATATGTAGTTTACTTGCCAGACTTTGTCACAGCGCGCAATACTAAATAGTTCGCTATCCACCTTTTGGTTCGTGTTGATCAATGAAAACAAATATAATCTGGAAAAGTTGTTGTTGTACTTTTTAAATTGGTAGAAACTCTACTCACGCATCAGATTGAAGTCGGTGTTGTCTGCTTGAAACGTTCATACTGCGGAGTATTATTTCGATATTGGGCTTCCCTAACGGTAGCTCAGACAGACTTATCGGCCCTCACCCCCAACTGACTTTTCCCCGTCGACAAAAGACTTGGTTCTGTTTATGGCTTGCTTCATGGGGTATTTCGTGGACTAAAAGTGTGGTTTACGAACTCAACTCAACGCTGTTTATCCGTTATTAGGGGGATTAAGAATCAATCTGACTAATCTCAACATGTCGTTATCAATGAACATCCTGCCTTTCGTCAGATTTATAAAAAAAGATCGACACCTTGATACCCCTCCCCACTCCATGTAAGGTTAATTTTTTTAAACACAAATCATTCTAGAAATAAGGTTTTACGACATATTTTGACTGTCCAAATGTAAACCCAGTTTAATTTGTAACTGGTTTAATATCAAACATGTTATGAAATACTTGTTTTGAGACAATATTATCAATTCAATGTTGTCGGATTTCTGTAAAACTTGCATTTCACAAACCATCCGCCTTAATAATTTTTTGGAAAGTCTGTACCTTCATAATTTAAAAAAAATAATTTGTCTGACAGAAAAACTGCATTAGCGTACAAAAGATTATTTTATTCAACTTAACGAAAATGTTGTTTGCGAAAAAAAAATAAAACAGGTGGTAGGCCAATAAATTCAAAACATCTGACAGGTATAGTTTATCAGCGTGTGAAGTTGTACGTTGACAACAATGGTTTGTTAATTTAACTTCTAAGCAGTCCTTTGGAGTCCTAATCATAATAACGGCAAAACCTGTGAATACATTTTCTCAAGATTCAATGATACCATTGTCTTGTAGTGTATTGTTTTGTAAGGAAATTACTGAATAAGCAAATTAACCATTGTATTGTTTTGTATCATGGCAATTCAAATATTGTAACTTTTTTTTCTCCAGGAAATTTCATCCAGCAAAACAGACTTTAGGACTATGGCTCCGTGATCTTCCATAAAACTGCTTTAAGATTCATTCATCTGTAGTTCGTTTTAGGAGGCTTGTTACTTTTTATGTTATAGGTGCATTAAAATATTTCCTTGATATTCATTTAGAGGCATAAGCCTCACTTTGTCTACACAAATTGTGGTTCAGGAAGTTGCAACCGCATGGTTCAAAGGAGTGGAAGGGGGGTAATTTGAAACTATACACAAACAGTAGGGCTTATCTCTTTCATGTTTGGTAACTATAACATATAGTATAAGATAAGATAGACACAACTTATTTTAAACCAAACTTTTCCAACGACAATCTCAACACATAAGCTGCCAAGACATTTTTTTAAATTCTTTATTCGTATTCTCCAAAGGCAATAGACGCTTAAATAATGGTTAGAACTAATTCAGACCTAAAATAAATGAATTTAGTTGAATTATCACATATTGCACGGATATTAATTATTTCCACCTCAATCATTCAGTTTACCGAAAAAATACCTCTGTTTGTCCCGATAATCAAATCTATTGAATAGGTAAACTTTTGGCAACCCGCGTGTCTTTGATAAAGTGAGATTTTATAAATGTCGTTCTAATATGTTTTTACAGGAACCTTTGTCTACCATTTTGTATGTTTGACAAATAACATCTTGATTTGCTTTGTGTTTTTTCTTCTTCAGAAAACAATGGTATAGATGATCTTGCCAAGGAACAGATTTATAACAGCCAGCCTACGTTTTGAAAATATCTTTCACTTTTTCAAGTTTTGTTGTGGAAATAAATTGTGTATATGTTGCTTATATTGTGTCCTCTTATCTAAGTTTTATTCCATGTCCTGTAAATCATTATCTTGATACAAGTTTTCATTAAAACGTTAAGTAAGTATCTTTCCTGCAACTTGTGGTATTTCGTCAAATAGATGTTTATGAATGTTACAGTTAGCCACGAAAGGTCTGGGATTTCCTCTGGGTATGGAGCCTGGTCTTCTTCCCAAATAAGCTTGATAGCACCGTCATAAAAGTGACATAATCTTGATTCAATACAGTTAGTAAAATCAAATAATCAACTGTATTTTGCAGGAATTCGGGAGTAAAATTTCTATAGTACGGGCAACGTGAAACAATCAATCAACAATCTCTGTGTATTTCAACATTTTGTGGTATAGTAAACCTGCATGATCATCGTAGGTGTTCTTCTGCAGGTGTCTTCCTTCCTCTTCACAGAGTCACATTTCCTCATCTATCAGGGAACAATACTTACCAAGTCTCAGTCGGACGAATTAAAAGGATTAACAAAACTACACTGGAGCTAAACCACCCAAGACAAGTTTGAACCCGCCATACAACTCGCCCCACCTGTTTCGAAATTCACCAGTCGTTCTCCCATTATTGTGTAATCTACTCCCTTCTAATTATTAAAGATTGAGAATATCTCGTCTTAATTATGAATAGTCAGCTCCACATCTATTATTTAGATTACGGTGCAATAAACTGAATCGTTTGACTTATTTCTCAATTATTTTTGATTGGCGAATTGGAATATAATGTTTGTTTGAAGTAGGCCTATACCTGTAACAATATTTCAAGGTTTTTGGCACAGCCAGGTAAGTTAAATGTGTACAATATATGTTTCCTTTAAAATGGCCAGTGTTTTCGGCGAGAAATGTCCCAGCAAAGTTATCAACCCAGTTGGCCGTCATATTTATGATCCCCACTAATTCGTGACAGAGTGGGAAAATACTGTTTTTTATAAGGGTAAGAGATATTCTGTAGCCAGCTTTAAAGCCAGAAAAGGATGTACGTGTATATTGGACAAAGATAATGATAATGACTAGCATATTCACTGTTTTCAAATTGTTGATGGAAGTAGGCATATAACATTTATTTAAACGATAAACTACAGTCTGCAAACACACCGTGTCCAAGGTCGTTAACCGGCAAAATATAGCGACTCTGATTCTGTACCACCTTCAGATATAGGCACAATACTCTATATGTGAAAAACAAGTTTAGAACGTTATGTCAGTTTTTGCTAGATGTTTTAAACAATCATATACATACAAACATTAGTTTTGACAACATAACATTGGGAATAGTACGAACAACTGCATCCAGCCGTTTCATCACAAAGTTTCGTTGTTGTTGTTGCACATCAAGCTATAGTAAACTTGATATTATTCAAAATCTAAAAAAGAACATACGCTGATAAAATAAATATCGTATTACACCATGCAGTGAAATAACCATGATATTTGTCACTACAAAATAAGACACAGAGCGTTCATAGCTAAACAATGCTCACACCATTTGTAAGCGGACTTCACAGCGGGTCATTATCAACTGACGCGACGCCTTGTCGGACTACTTTCACACACAGCGTGACTGATCGCATTTCACTATATCGTGAAAAAAAATCACGATCTGAACTAACCAATCGTGAAACAATCGCATTTTTCAATCGTATTTTTTAAATTTCACGAACACCTGAAATTCGATGTATCGTGATTTTTACAAAAAAATCACGATTGAATCACGAACGATTTATGGGAACGCTCCCTAAGCCAGGAAGGCCTGCTTGTTAAGGGGGATGTCAATTGTTGGGCTACATTAAACTAAACACAGAAACTCCCAATATTTGAGGGGGCCTCCGTTGCTCAGTTGGTTAGTGTGAAACTCCATCTCCGTAACTCAGTTGGTTAGAGAGATAGCCTGTCAGTCCAGCACAGGCCTTCCATCAATGAGGTGCGGACACAAATCCCACTGACCAAATAAAAATGTAACAATTCTGAGTAGATTTTTCACTCGATCATCACATGTGGAAGAGTTGCCAGGTACTCAACGAAGATGGGGATTTCCTCTGCCCACTAAACCTGAAAACACCTCCAAATAAGTAAAATACGTTTGAATGTGGCGTAAAACATCCATCAATCAACCCTATATTTGACTTATGTTTATGAACACTAAAACACACGGGCACGAAAATCTTCTTGTCTAAAATAACCACGGAGACAAGTTTCTAATTGTGTTAAAAAGAGGTATATCATTTAGACCTTTATACCCCATCATACATTGTTGTAAATAAGTAAACCTATGATATTTCATTAGGTTGGTGTCTATGTGACCTTTGACTTGCTTACCTGAGATCCCAGACATGTAATCGTCTGTCAGTGCCACTGGAAGCCAAGATGGTTTCATTATGAGGAGACCACTGCACTTGGAAAATTTCATCCTTGTGAGATTCAAAGGAATGCAGTTTTAACTTAAGGTTTCGAAGATCCCACAAGGCTACAGTCTGTCAAGAAGAGGAAATAAAGATCAGGATAATGTCAAGATAATTTTATGTAATCTGCAGCAAGTATAAACCACTGAAATATTGTTTAAAGTGACATGAGCTGCCAAAATTCACACTTTTTCATAGATTCTGATTGTAAGAGGCTTTGAAGGTCATCGAAAAACTGAATGACTGGCGTTGGAATGATGACTATTCATACAGTATGTGGCCTGTACGAACCAGAATAGTGTTCGAAAAGTAATCAAAATTTAAATAACCGGGACGACATTCATTCATTTTAAGTCTAAGTTAGTTGAAAACAATGCTTTGTCGTACATTCTCGAGACTATAAGTACTAAAAAGCTTCTGAATAGTACGTCTTGAGAAAAATAGCTGATAATTTTAGCATTCTGTCATACTGGCCAAATATCTCAATTTTGGCAGCTGATGCCACTTTAAAACATATACTCAATTCATGGTGGCCACAGTTTACAAACATGAACAGTGAAGGATAATCTAAATAAGGAATAGGCATTTTATTTTCGGTCAGGTAATTATTATTTCACTTATATGGCGGCTTTAACAGGTTTAGTAGGGAAGAAAACCGTGCTTTAACCTGGAGGAAACCCCTGACCTTCAGCGGGTACTGGCATTTCTTAAATTTTATTTGGTCTGAGTGGGATTCAAACAGTCGACCCATCAAAGCCTGTGTCAGACTGCGAGATAAGTTCAAGTTAATGATTGTGAGATCATACTGGGGGACAAATTTTTTTTTCTAAACCTGGCAACGCCGCCATATAAGTGAAATAATTTTGAGTGTGGCGTAAACTATAAATCAATCAATAAAAACCCACGACCCACCCATCAACTAAAGGCCTGTTTCTGACTGATTGATTATCAATTATCACTCTGCTTACTAAGGCCCCATTTGATGAGGGAATAATTCTTTCAATAGTAGGGCATGGCTCAAACTTTTCAGAAACCCAGAAAAAAAAAACCCAACTAAGTACCAACCTTATCTGCAGATCCTGTGGCAAGAATGAATTCACTGTAAGGGTTGAACGATAAACAATTCACCTCGGCTGTGTGTGCATCTACAGTGTGACTTGGTTTGTTTGTATTTGATGACCTCGTATCCCAGCTGTAAAAGCAGAACAGAAAATTAAGGTTTTAGCAGACTTTATTGAAAAGAGAGATGCTAACTTTTGCTCCATTCAATATCCATTTACTTATGAGAGTTGTCATGTTAATTTAAAGTGGCATGAGCTGCCAAAACATTGATATTTTGACGTAAAGACAGAATGTTGAAATTATCAGTTATTTTTCTCAAGACGTATAATTCAGAAGCTTTTTAATGCTTCTAGTCTTGAGAATGTACGATAAAGTATTGTTTTGAACTAACTTTGGCTTAGAATGAATGAATGTTCGTCCCGGTTATTGAAATTTTGTTAACTTTTCGAACACTATTCCGGTTCGTATAGCCCACACACAGTATGGATTTTCCTAATTCCAACGCTAATCATTTAGTTTTTCGATGGCCTTCAAAGCCTCTTACTGTCATGACGATCAGAAATTGTGAAAAAAGTGTGAATTTTGGCAGCTCATGCCACTTTAAGAGAGAAAAATAGATATCAGGAGCCTGTTTCACAAAACGGCGTAGATGTATTTTTAAGGCATAACTTTCATAGCAATGTATCTCTACAGTATGGGTTGCTATGGCAGTTACGTAAAAAGTTACGCTACACCGCTTTGTGAAACAGGCCCAAGGCAACAAACAATTTGAATGTGTTGGATTCTACCACGCCACACAACAGCCAAAACGTTAATTGCTCGGAAGATTGATTGTTTGTTTGGTGTTTTACGCTACGCTCAAGATTATTTCACTTAAATAGCGACGTTGCCAGATTTATTGTGGGAGGAAACCGGCCTCTGTGCCAGGAGGAAATCCACAACCCTTCGGTGGCAACTGGCAACCATCCCACATAGGTCATTAAAGTGAAAACCCAATCAGAAAATTTTTAAAAAATTTTTGGGACTGAGTGGGATTCGAACCCGCAACCCATTGGTGGAAGGCTATTCGGATTGAGCGTTCAACCCTCTACCTACTGAGCCACAGCCGCCCCTCATTCGAAAGAAGTCAACCAACTAAATACCTATGACGGACCTTATAAATTAGATGCCTGGCTATGCTCTATTAAACTTTAAATTACTTGATTTAAGAACAAGGGAGATCACTGTTTAAGTTCTTGAAAGTTGGATAGTCCATCTAATACAAGAATATCTAGCCTTTTCTATCATAAAGTACAAAATAGGAGCTTTCCTTTGATACCAATCTTAGGGTTGTTTGTTAAAGAGGGTTAAAAGCCAGAAAACCTCCCTAACTGAACTCCTACAACACAGCCGTTAAAGTGGCATGAGCTGCCAAAATTCACACTTTTTTCATAGATTCTGATTGTCACGATTGTCAAACTTAAAGATTGGCGTTGGAGTGAGGAAAATCCATACAGTATGTGGCCTTTACGCCCCAAAATAGTGTTCGAAATGTAAACAAAATTTAAATAACCGGGACGACCAATCATTCATTCTAAGCTTTAGTTAGTTGAAAACAATACTTGATCGTACATTCTCGAGACTATAAGTACCAAAAAGCTTCTGAATTGTACGTCTTGAGAAAAATAGCCGATAATTTGAACATTCTGTTATAATGGCCAAATATCTCAATTTTGGCAGCTCATGCCACTTTAAAATCTTGTTCATTACTGGCACACATCTTGGGATTGTACCAGTATTTGTTCACTTACATCATAAGTTTTTGATCATCAGCAACTGAGCCAAAGAGGCTGACATGTAAAAGGTGCCAGGCAACATCCTGCAATGAGATAAATTTTAAATGATAACATTTTACAGAATCAATAGAAATCTCAACCAGTTTTAAAATATAAATTTTAATAAAATTGGGTTTTGATTGATTGATTGTTTGGTGCTTTACGCCGTGCTGAAGATTATTTCACTTATATGGCGGCGTTGCCAGTTTTATTGTGGCCGGAAACCAGGCTCTATGCCCAGAAGAAAACCACGACCTTCTGTTGGTAACTGGCAACCATCCCACATAGGTCGTTTGAGAGAAAACCCAGTCAGAAAATTTTTCAATAAAATTGGATTTTGCAATCACGGCCAAGATGAATTGCCTTGCATGAGGCCATTGTCATGTTAAGTATGAAACATGATAACTTTTGAAAGATCTCGGCAACCTTCCCTTAACTCATTCGCTACCGCGAGCGACTCAGGCCGCTGCCTGTGCACTAGCCTTCCTCCCCGCGAGCGACTAAACCCGCTCTGTCAGCCTGCCTCTCATTTCCCCGCGAGCGGATATACCCGCTAATAACATAACGTACGATTGGGTATAAATAGTGAAAGATTGGGCTTTCCCAAAGTATAATCCAATGAAATTTACTTTTATTAGTGACTTAGGCTTATATTTCCGAACTTTTTATTGGCTAAAACAAATGACGTGAGTGGAAATCCCCCAATGTTTGACGAGGTATTTTAAAAACAGCGCGAAGCTGTGTCAGTCACAAAATGCCGGCTACGATAGTGAGTGTAAAACATGGTGTCGGTCTCTTCATATTTTACCGCTATATAATTATTTGATTGGAAAACAAATAAGAAAATAAAACCTCAGAGTATTATTCTTTCGAACTGGATATACTGTCGACGAATTTGTCATTTACAATTTACTTGTCCGTTTGTCGAAAATGACTTGCATACGTCTTCAGTTCAGGTAAGCCGGAAATGGCGAGATCGTGTTGAACAGCGGTAAACATAGCAAAACAAAAAGGCCGATAAAGGAGTTTTCAAAACCAATTCAAACTTTTTATTTGATTGAAAAGTGGAAAAATAACGTTGAACTTCTTAAAATTTATGTTTGCAAAACAAATTTTGGCAGAAAAAAATTACTTTTGCCCGCTGTACTGTGTAGGTCTACGGCCGCAGTGTTGACGAGTAGAACTTTCTTGCAGATTTGACGCACAAATATGCGCTAATTAATCTTTTTAACGAGCTCCATATATTTATTTTTAAGCCAATTATAAAATTTTCATCGCAACCAGATTATATTCGCAAGTTATAAGAGTTTATATAGCGAAAAAAGATGATTTCAAGCCAGTTGAAAGTTACGTTGTATACATGTAACCTTCCACCGTTTACACTGACTGACTTTCTACTGGGGACAGGAAGGCTGTAGGCAGACAACAGCTACGGCAGTGACGGCCAGCTATGCCTGCAGTAGGGAATGAGTTAAAGTTTACAAATAGAATACCAATGGATAGGTAGACGATGGGTCTGTTATTCGTAAATAACAAATAAGCAACTTCACTAGAAATTAAAGGGGCATGAGCTGCCAAAATTCACAGTTTTTTCATAACTTCTGATCGTCACGACAGTAAGAGGCTTTGAAGGCTATGGAAAAACTAAATGATTGGCGTTGGAATGAGAAAAATCCATACAGTATGTGGCCTGTATGAACCGAAAACGTGTTCAAAAGTAAACAAAATTTAAATAACCGGGACGACCATTCATTCATTCTAAGCCAAAGTTAGTTTAAAACAGTACTTTATCGTACATTTTCGAGACTTGAAGCATTAAAAAGCTTCTGAATTCTACCTCTTGAGAAAAATAGCCAATAATTTCAGCATTCTGTTTTAACGTCAAAATATCAACATTTTGGCAGCTCATGCCCCTTTAACTTTACCTCTACAACAGATGTATGTCCTGTAAAAATTGTGTTGGCTTCAATGACTCGAGCCTCCTTCGGGGTAGCTGTGATATCCCAAAGGCAAATTGTCTGAAAAAAAAAAAAATATTTATATATATATAACAATGTTAAACTTTAGCTGAGTATTGGATTCTACCTTCGAGTAGATTATTTCAGATTATGGCTGCAATGTCAGGTTAAGAAGAGGATGAAACCTCCACCCTTCAGCAGGTACCTTGCAATCCTACCACATAGTGATTAATGGGGGAAAAAAAACAATACACAATATTTTATGGAATCGGCCTGTGTTGGACTGACAGAAAATTGCACTATCGAATGAGCGAGTGTATGCACAAGTATTTGCCAGAACAACTATTGTAGGAACATTGGCAAGAAAATTAAATAACACTACACTTTAGGATAATTTTTTACTACAGCTGGCGCAATTTTATGCAGGTTTTCTAGGACTGGATCTGACTGGGTCGAACGACCTATGTGGGATGGTTGCCAGTTACCAACGGAAGGTTGTGGGTTTCCTCCGGGCATAGAGCCCGGTTTCCTCCCACAATAAAACTGGCAACGCCGCCATATAAGTGAAATAATCTTGAGCGCGGCGTAAAACACCAAACAATCAATCAATCAATCTAGGAATGGATTTAAAGGATTTATTAAACAGGGCTAAAACCTGGTTTTGTGTTTATGGTTGAAACAAAACAAGCGTTGATTTGGAACGAACGCCGCCATAATGGTGCAATATCTATCCTTATTTCTCGTTTTAATTATTTTGCTACGAGATACCAGCGTTAATTGAGAAATGCTTACATGGTCATCAGAAGCACTAAGGAGATGTCCATGTAGGTTTGGGTTCCATGATAAACCGTATCTGAAACAAAAAATCAAATTTAAGGGGCATGAGCTCTCAAAATGTTGATTTTTTCCTATTCAAACACAATTTTGAATATTGACCAATAATTTTCTCAACAAGTATAAGTTACAAGAGAGAGAGAGAGTAAGTGATTTGGGTTTTACGTCCTGTATTTCAATCATATGAAGAGGGCAGATTTCCACTGCTCTTTTATTTGGTGCTGCCTCGCCGAGACGATTTGCCGAAAACCCAGCAAGCCTCCTCACCCAGTCACATTATACTGACATCGGGCCAACTAGTCGCTGCTCTAACTCCTATTGCTGAGCGCCAAGCGAAGCAGCAGCAGCTCAGACTGTTTAAGTCTTTGGTCTGACTCGACCCAGGCTTGAACCTGGATCTCCCAGCCCTGAAGCGGACGCTCTACCAACTGAGCTATCGGGGCTGGTATAACAGGGTTCGCACAGGAAAGTTGAAATGAAATTCAAGGACTTTTCCAGGACTTTTAAGGACCTACATGACAAAATTCAAGGACAAAACAGACCAGAGTAAAATGCCAAGTGTTGCTTTGTTATCGTTGTATTCGTAGATTGTCAACGGAAACAACTACCGAATGCGAATGACGATTGACCGTGAAGGAAGCAAACCGCTGGTTCTGTAGATCGGTAAAATCACAAAAACACAGAAATAAAAATTGGCAAGAATTGGCAAATAACCCTTTTCCCAAGTGAACAATTTGTAAGCTGCCGTTTTTTTTATAATACTGACTATCGAAAGATACTTGAGTGGGCGCCTTATAAAAAGTGAGCGTCTTTTACGCGCCAAAATGAACATACGGCCGTACCTTCTTCAGATCGGCCCTTTTGATTTACCGTACCGCCTTCTATTTCATTCGCCCGGCTGTTTTGTCCTCTATCAAAAGCTCATTACAACTTAGAAAATTACTATAAACAATTCAAATGTTAGATGTCATTGACTAAATATAGTATTTTTTGTACAATGCATCACTATTGTCTACGAGGCTAGTTCAAACCAACTCCATTTCTATGGAATTTTCCATTTTATCTTATGGGGGGTTTGGTTGCCAAATGAAGCCCACAGCTTGTTACTTGTAATTTCTGAAACTAGCCGCCAAAAAAGAGCACCTGTTTCTGTTTGGGTACCGTTTTACATGGGATCGTCTGTTTGCCATCATCTGCATGAAATAATTTTACCAACGATATAAACCCAATAATGAAAATAATTAAAGCAGGCCAAGATGTGATAATCCAATGAAATCCCTCCACATATATCATGGTAATTGTTTACCCTTGACACTTCCTTATTTGGGTAGTATTTCCCAGACAATGAAAAAGGGGCTTAGATAGGGGATCTTCAAACTGGTTGATATTATGGGCCTGGCAACTATGGACAAGTGAAGTTATAGCCGAGAAATCTGTGCTCTGCCGAATTTTTTTTCTCTCCGTGTTTGTCATAAGGCGACACGACACATTAGCAGCCATATAATTCCAGTTGCCGTAAGACCGATAATCCGGGCTAGTGAAGTTATAACTCCTAATTGACGAACAATTCACAACTAGAATATTTTCCAAATAGTATTGAAAACACTGCTCACATGTGACCTAGACCCTATTTATTGAGGAACAATTACTAGACTAAATTTTAGCACCGAAAAAAAGGGTATTTTTCAATGACAGTCACAGAAACCACGCTGTACCTCTTAGTGTTAACTTGAAATTCTTTGACTTCCCAGGATTTTCAAACAAATCAAAAGAACCAAATCTAAATTACACATCGTTTTATAGATTTTACAGGCTGTTTTTGCTAAATCAAATGGGATTCAAAAGGCGGACACACTGAATGGAGTTTCCCGTGATTAAAATAAACATTCATGTGAATATTAAATGAGAAGTTCTTATAGTTGCTAATTTTGGTTGGTTGATCAACATGTAATTCCTTTTCAATCACACCGCACATTGGAAGTGAAAGAAAAGTATTGTGTTTCCTAAACAGCAAAAAAAGTGTTCAACGGACATGTACACATGTATTGTCAGACAGCCGCACTCTTGATGTGTCCCTATATCTTGTTTTACTTATTTGTCGGTCATGAAGATGATCATACAAACTTTTTCAGTTACCCAAACGAGCTAATAAAATCGCTAAAGTAAAACTTGCATTTTAAACGGGTGGATTGTAGCAGAACATTAGCATGTAATAGTTTGTAGGTAAGGAAACCGCTATTTTTTTTTTGCCTTCATAATGATTAGGAGTCCTAAAAAAGCCAGAACAGGTCTCATACTGTGAATGCTAACTGTCTTTGTGAATTGACAATTCTCACGGTCTACACTTGATAGGAAATCTACAAGTCTCAATATGTATTCTTGCTTTGACTCCCCATGCATTGGTACCCAGTCTGTCTGGGATTTTTAATATCTCCATGACAACTGTCAGTCATGTCACATTGTGAGCAAAACCATTCTTATATTTAGAGGGAGGGGAGGGGGGTAATGTACACGTAGTTAAGCTTTCGAAAAAATACTCGTCAGATTTTTTAAAGTTCATTTTAGACAATACTTTCGAAGTTACTAAATTGGATTTAAACTCAATACATTTTTTTCGATTATACTTTGAATTAAAAACCCAAACACAAACTTTTAAAAACACTGGACCCCACAGAGAAGTTGGAGATGGACTCAACCTACCTTGTTGACTAACATGTATCTCTGTGTGGGTTTTTTACCCTGCATTTCTGCAGTATTAGCTAAGGTTGTGTTAGTGTTGTATCGATTTAAGAAATAAAATACTGATTGAAAATACACAAGGATTATACTTTTAAAAACCAAGAGAGTTAATGTGGATTATATAAGGAAAGAACCATTATGCCTTGATGTACCACCAAGAGTCGGATACCGTCGGGTCAGTTTCCCGCGTCAAAATTAAGACACAATTGGCATTAAATTTTCCTTTGCATTGTTTTCTCTAAGTTATGCTAACCGTAGAACGAATGGATTTTTAACGAATGGATTAAAATGTTAATAGTGGATAATCTGTGTTAATTTTAAGATAAAATAGGCTTATTCTTTCCCATTATATTTAATCATGTCTAAATTTCGTTTCTTACGTAGTTTAAAATCTTACTGGAAATAACATTGGAAAATCTTTCCCCTACTAGTCCAACAGCGCTAACGTAGGCTATATGACTACAGTAAGACCACCGCCGAAACGGAGATTTTATTTTACCTAACAGAAAGCAATCAATCGACTTCTAAATAGACAGTCCTATACTTATTCTGAGGAAGTAAAAAGAAACAAAATTTGTTACAGATTGTTTTATTAACCCAACAGATCTCCCAACAATAATTAACAGGGCAACGGTCTCATGCTGGGGGATTAGGCCTACTAGGCTATTAGCCTCAACATTTATTCGGGCAGCAGGGGGTTAAGTACCTAGTCCGCTTAGGCGATCGGCGCTGCGAATCCGCCGTAGACCTTTTTACTGCGAAAAACGCTGTGATTTACCGTATGTAAGTGAGCGGTCCAAAACACGCGCTCGACACAACACATGTACTAAAATCCAACCAATCGACGTCACACGTGTCAAGTCGAGGCTCGTTAGAGCTGAACAACAAGATTTGCCTCCCTTACCATAAGACAAGCTGTTTGAAGTAGAGAATGGTGAGTGCATGTGATAGAGTACACGAGGCCGCAAATTTTCCGTATCAATAATTTTCTCCGCCGGACTAAACAGTTGTTGTATAAAACACAACATTACACAAATGTCAAAATTCAAGGACTTTCAAGCACTTTTACAAAAAATGTATATTTTCCAGGACTTTCAAGACCTTGAATTTATTAAATGAAATTCAAGCACTTTCCAGGTTTTCAAGGACCTGTGCGAACCCTGGTATAAGAACTAGTCTTGATAATGTAATTTGAGCCTAAAATTAATGTTCCTCATCGCTTGTGAAATTTTTGCATACTTTTCTATCCTATTTCGGATTGTACAGGTTCCACACTAAATTTTCAATGTGAATCATTTTGCTTTTTTGATGAACTTTAAATCCTGTTAGTGTCATGACAATGTCATACTAACTTACCCTTCCTTCTGATGACCTTTTAACCGAAGTTCAGGATTACATTCCCCACTTGGGTCTACAAAATAAATTTATTCATTGATTGGGGCTTAACGTCACACTCAACAGCTAAGGTACCAAAAGTATTGTTTACATGCAGACAAGTTTCCAGATGACCATTCATAAAATGTAAGTCTCCAACGAACCCCGGGATATTGGGTTTTATTTGAGAAACAAGAATGATCCTGATTACGAGAGCAGCTGTTTTCTTTGTTATTGTGAGGGTTGACCTAGTTTAGCTGTGTATCTTCATACACTGCCTTGCCTGAGAATTAGATTGATTGAATATTAACAAAAACTTACCTGGTTTGGAAGGGTGTTTTGTATAATCAAAGACGAGCACATCACTGGATGGTGTTTTAGTGGCGATAACACAGGGGTTCTGTGGCATGTAACGCGCCCTGTTTACCTCCCCTTCATGGTTAATCTTTATTTCAATTTCAATTTTCCCGCTGACAGATCCGAATCCACCAAACTCTGAGGAAAGTAAGCTTCATGTTTTAACACAGTGATTCAGCAATACAACAAACAAAATACAGGTCTTAGATTCTATGGGAGACTAAAAGATGAAGTTTGACACCAAAGAAAAGTTTTTTTTCTGCACCCATATCCAAGCACGTATTACTCCACTGGTGTTGATCAATAAGGATTAATTGAAGTTTTAGGCCATACTCAAGAGTATTTCACTTACAATTACATGGACGCTTTGCAAGGCTTGGCTTAGCAATTCTTCCACATAGGGTAATTGAGTGAAAAACACACCAATAATTTATTTTTCAATTTTTATTTGGTTGATTAATATATTGATGTTTTGAGTGGGACCCAAACCATCAATGGAGGCTTGTGTGTTTGACTGGCCCATTGATAGAAACTTTCTTGAATTAAGAATTTAAGTAAGTGTCGCCCCCTAAAATTGAGGATTTAGAAACGGAACGTTTGTGCTTCTAATTATTTTCAGAGTTTGACAATGCTTTACACCCACACAACATAAATAATGAGTATACATACACAATTTACATATGTATTAAATCATCTTTCAATTAAAAATCCAAATTATATTAGTCAAACTTCTACACAGAAGACAACCTGGGAGAACTAGTTCAATGATTGTTAGTATGGTGTAAAGCCATAGTTGAAGAAAATCAAGTAAAGAAAAAACAGGAAAAGAGTTATAAAACAAAAAGAAACTAAGACACTCAAGTTGCATGAGCTGCCAAAATTTCTACATTTTGTCATCAAAACAATCTTTCCAAAGAAATGCAAATAAAATGCTTTCTAGAGGTACACAACCCTTTAATGTAGTCATTTAGTTTTTTCATAAGCTTCAAAGGCCGAAAATATTTATGTAAATTTATGAAAACAGTGCGAATTTAAGCAGCTCATGCCATTAAGATGTTAATGTTAATTACCAAATGAAATAAGTAACAATCCATAAACACTAATAATTTCGTCATGTTGTTTTTCTTTCTAGTCAAAGAAAGAAAAACTATAACTTGAAAACTTTTCTTTGGATCTGCAATTAAACTGATAGCTTTACACAGATAAACAGCCAACATCAAATTTTACACGTCATTTTGAAAATCAGAATGAGTATATTTTTTTTCAAGACCATAAAGGCACAAAAAAAACACAAATTAATATATTTATTGCCACGAGAATTACAAATATCTGGTGATTGATTTTTGTTTCTGATCAAGATTTTTTTCATTTATATATGTTTATGGTAGTGTCTTTGAGTGTGATTCGAACCCAGCGTCCATTGGTGGAAGTTTGTGGATTTATTGACTGATTTATGTTCTACGCCACACTTAAGATTATTTCACTTATATGGCAGGCTTTTCAGGTTTTGTGGGGGAGGAAACCAGACTTTGCCCGGAGGAAACTCCCAACCTCCGACACGGATACTCTTCTATACAGAACGATTGAGTGAAAAACAAAAACATTTATTACTAAACTATGTAGGGAGGAGTCCAATAATTAAAAACAAATATTTAATTTATGATAAATTTGAAAACTTACCTCCTTTTTCGCTGTCGTAGTGTGAAGCATCAAACTGTGCATTATCATTGGGTAACTGAACGGACGCAATAAGCAGATGATTCTGCTCATCCGACCTGTACGGGTTTTGGGACAGAGAAGCAGAACTGCATACGCTAAATTAAGCAGCTCTTAAACTCAACAATTTCATGGCAACAAAATCAACATTGTTTTTTTCTTTATAAAATTATGATACAACACCAGAAAATTAACCTGTCATGAGCTGCCAAATTAATATAGGGAATTTTTTGTTGACACAGAATTAGCTTATTGTTCTATGTTTTCATCAAGAAATACAAAATTAGAGCTTTCAGCTCATATCAAACTCGGGGATGTACTCTTTGCACAGAAGTCGTTTGTGTATGCAAGAAAAATCTTAAAATAAAGATGTACCTAATAAACGGCTTTTTTGTCTTCGTTCTTAGCACACATCTCCGGTTTTTACAGTAATATTTTTGTTGTTTTAACATCAATCCGTTAGTGTTTCAAGGTACTTCACATGGTGAACTTCTTTTTACAATCAGTTTTTATGTAAAAGCCCGAATTTTGGCAGCTCATGCCACTTTTAAGGAGAGGCGAAATAACTATGATTACATCCAAGATATATAAAAATAAATATGAGAAATCGACAATCGAAAAATTATCTTGCATCATTGTCACTAAAATTGGAAAGCATTCGCCATTTACATTATTTTCAATTTGACACAGTTATAATCAACATGCAAGCTTATGTTTCTTCTATTTTCTTGATTGTAAATTTCTAATTAAATAAAACATATTAGCATCTCACGTGTGAGTCCCAAGGATTAATCTGTGCAGTGAGTAGTCTTTTCCCTCTGGCCTGCAATTCAACATAAACAAATTTCTTCATCATTCTCATAATTGAATAGTTAAAAAGACAAATTTTCTGTCAAATAAGGGGAAAAATTGAATTGAGTGAGAATTGAGTTAGAATTTTGGGGTTGTGATTTGATTGGAGCTTTTTCTAGCACTTAATAGCTAAAGTTCTATGGAGACAAAGTACATGTACTAACTGACCAAAAGATCACCCTCCCCACAGCCACATACAAATTGTGACAGTTAAGCTCACTTGAATTAGAACCTGTCATCCAAGACTTGTTTGATTGTTTGGCGTTTTACGCCGCGCTCAAGATTATTTCACTTATATGGCCGCGTTGCCAGTTTTATTGTGGGAGGAAACCGGGCTCTGTTCCCGGAAGTAACCCACGACCTTCCAATGGTTCGAGTGAAAACCCAGTCAGAAAATTAATTTTTTTTGTTGGACTGAGTGGGATTCGAACCCGCGACCCATGGATGGGACCAAGACTTGTTTGAAGGGGAGTGTCTAGCGCTTCAACAAAGAGGGTCTCGGAATTATTCCCTCCCCTTAACTATTTGGATCCAGACGAGACCTCAGATTTTCATTTTAAATGATTTCGTGCTTTACTAGTTCCTATACTGACCTTGTGACATCAGGTAACCATTGTGCTGTTAAACTGGGCCACTCTAGGGCGTGGGTCATCACCAAATCATAGAGAAATGGGGTATTCTTCTTCCAAATCTTGTATTCCTCGTTGATAACCCGCTCTTCTACCGCATCATCGTATCCTTCTGAGGTTAAAATTAGGAAATCATGTTATGTGTTTTCAAAGGTATATTAAAGTAGACACAAGGAAAATTACATTGAAACTTCATCATTCATGTATCAAATGACATCATAATTTATTCATATCTCTGAGGTTAAAGGGCAGCTTTCTACTGAATGACATTTTAAACTATAGATTTTGCCACGAATGGTCTTTGACCTGCTGATTGAATACCCGTAGAGGTATCCGATCGGCTATCGTAAAGCCAACTTATATATGTGCTTAATCCAAGCGATAAAGCTTTCTCGACGATAACAGCTGGCTTACTTATTGACGCACTTTCTTGCAATATTTCAACCTCCAAATAGAAATAGAACTTATTATGGAGTTACATTTGTCAGGCAACCCAAGAAGAGTCACCGTCAGCCTTGACGGGGAGTTTTCAAAGACAAAATGTCACAAAAGCTTGAACGTTGGGTGTACGATAATTGGTTCCCATCACTCTACAAAAACAGGCCATCGAGCCAGAGAATGACCGGTCCCTAAAACTTCATTGCAGAATCTTGGGAGAAATTAAACTATATTAACAAAAGTCAGCTGAGCCCAGCTTCACTTTTGTGAAATTTCTTGTCAATGCAAATTTTAGCCCTGAAAAAACTGCATAGGCCTAAGTGTACGATAACTGATCAGTGATCCGATACCCTAAATTTTTTTAGTAAAAACATAACCTGGGTTGACGTAGAGGTTTCTGACTAAGGCCCCAAAGCAGTTCTTATAAGCTCCCCTTGAGGGTTACTGAAGTTTTTACTTGTCTCAGTTAGTTAAATTCTATTATTTGCTATCTCTTCCTGGTGTTGCAGAGGGCTTTGTTTTACGGAGAAAAAACATTGAAGGATCCGATCTACAAAATCGAATCACGTTTTGGTACCAGACTATATCATTCGCAGCCAAAGCAATGTAAACATGGACAAAAACCGAGCTTATATATTTTCTTGACGCTCAAAAATCATGATTTCAACTATACCTCCGTCTTTATCAGTCATTTTTGCCGCAGTCTCAACGTGTTTTAGTGGTAATGGAAGTCGAGTACAACAATACACGCATGCGCATTCCTTTAACTGGCGCCAAAATGTAGACTGGTTCACAGGAAAAGGGTTTATTATGGTCTCGAAATATAAACAAATTTATCCTTCCGACTTCACTATCTAAATTTATGAACACTAAAACACACGGGCACAGGGAAAATCTTCTTGTCTAAAATAACCACGGAGACAAGTTTCTAATTGTGTTAAAAAGAGACTTCACTATCTAAATAGCCTAAATTTTAAAATTTAAAATTTAATTTCTGATATCATTAATTATTTTTTACATATAAAAAATTCTCGAATAAAAAGTAAAACGGCTTGCCATATGGCCGCTTTGTGTAATTTCAGGCCCCAGGGGCCTATTTAAACTTACCTAGCCGACTGAAATTGCAGCGTGTGATTTAACATTACCACTTAGTCAGCTATATCTGCTCTTATAGACGACAGAAAAAAGAAAATAAGTTTTACGAAATATAGTCCAGCCCTGTACATATTTTAATTCACTCAGTTGTCTTTTCATATATCATTATCAATAGGCCTATATATCAGGTTGTCTGGTAGGCCTAGTCCGGGTTTCTGACTCCAAAACTAATAATTTTTATACTGACGGCCATCGGTATAAAACAAATCGTTATTTAGTCTGGCTATTTAGATTTTCTTGATAAACAATTTCTTGATTAATTGATAAGTTCTGAAAATTTAGCTATTCCTGTTTCAGACTTGATAAATATGTGCTGAAAATTCAGCTATTCCTGATTCAGACTTGATATTATTTATATTATATGTGCTGAAAATTCAGCTATTCCTGATTCAGACTTGATATTATTTATATTATATGTGCTGAAAATTCAGCTATTCCTGTTTCAGACTTGATTATAAATATAACTATAAAGTATAAGTGCTGAAAATTCAGCTGTGTTTAGTTTTGATATTATTAAGATAATAGGCCTACATGGGGAGGAGAGGGGGTATTTATTTGTCCATCCGATACATAAGTCTCTATATAGGCCTCTTCCTTTTAAGGAAACCCAAGATGTCGTTGTATCTTAAAAGAAGCGCAAAAACAGTCCATTTTCTGTACGGCCCGTACCAGTACAGAATTTACCGGTCCGTCTTTGATGGATGTGCGTGTTGAACATTTGCTGGTAGCACCCATTGAACTGATGCATCGTAGAAATTTGTAAAGAATTCTTTCCAAAGTACATTTTTCTCAAATTAAATTCTGAAACATTTGGTTTTCTCAGAGTATTAATCAGTAATGCATATGTACAGTTAAACGGCTTTGTAATGAATTTTCAAACAGCAGACAGAAACTTTAAGGGTGTGCATCACGACTGTCCCAAATTTTCCAACATGGCGACAAAATACATGTAAATAATTTGTGGATGACATCTATGGCTTTTGGACAGTTTAGAAGCTCAGTTGAATCCCGATGGACAAATTGTCGATTTCTATGCATTTTTACGGTGTCGAGTGTATATTTGTTGGTGTCTAAACTGGGACAAAATGGACTCGCTTAAGTTAAACGAGCGCGAACAACAGCTATACCAGGAACTTTTCAACTCGTGTGATGTTGAGGGTACTGGAAAAGTGTCTGGTAGTCGAGCGAACGACTTGTTTCGAACCACCGGACTTTCACAGGATACTCTGCATCAGGTACTGACCTGTGGTTTAGATGTTTGACTTAAAGACAGGAAAATACACATCTTATTTTATGCCCATGTCAACTTAACACTGATTTATTATGTGTCACTGACTCCATTACCGGCATTAGCATACGTTGAGCCACTCCTACCATTAGTATCACTGTCAGTTTTCACTGTCACTGTCAGGACTTTGTATCTCAGTCAGGGTCCTGATCATCACTGGAAAGGAGCTTGAGTCTTACAATTACATGCTTAAACCACCCTTAATCATCCTTATTACTTTTCAAAAAGAGCCTTTGCAAATTTTATCAAATGTAAATCTACTTTAAACAGTCAATAATCTGTTATTGAATGATATTTGAATACTTAGCAAGCTTAAGATGCAAATGTCATGATGACACATTTGAAATGACAGTGAACAGTCACACACTGACACAGGTGTTGATATTAGGATTATGTTATTGGTACTTTGATATTTTTGTTTTGGAAAACATTCGGGTACCCGGTAGTGTAAAATTGTTTAATAGATCATCATCTTTTTAAAAAATGCTAAATTAACAAACGAAGACTCGTGCCACTTTGGTAGAACATGTTTTTAATTTCAGTGCAAGTATCTGCAAAGGCTGCTTATATTGTTGTTACCCACTTAATAACATGTTCGGTTTTTTTTTCTCCACTTTCTAGATCACAGAATTATGTGGGGCCAAACGACTTGGATTGTTTGGCCGAAGCCAGTTTTATGTTGCCCTAAAATTGGTTGCTGTTGCACAGAGTCAATTGCCACTTAGTCTAGAAAGTATTGGGTCAGGTAAGGTAACAACTACAAGGTTCATGATTTAATTAACACTTACTTACAATTTGGGTTTTAACTACGACAAACAAATTGGTACATCCTCTTTCTAGAGTGTTTTTTATTAAATTCACATATTCACTACTCAGATTGACTGTTTATTTGGTTTGGAAATCAGATTTTATTTTAATACAGTGTTGCCTTGTGGGCTTGCATTACAAAGGGAAACCGGATTCAGATACCTTAAATGCTTGGATTTTCATTAAAAAAATCTCAAATGAAAAAAAAATGTCTATAAATTAGAAACAAGAAAGCAATATATCATGAAAAACAAAAATAACTGTATTAGGTTGATGCACAGATAATTTATAACTGTATGCAGATTAATGAGGGTGAAAAACAAATGAAGAATCGAAGCTCCATTACAACAAAAACACCGATCAGTGTTGGTTGTGTTGGATTACCCTCATTCAAGCGTTGTTGTCTGTGGTTTGCACTCTGCAGGCTATTATAGTCCGTCTTACTCGATCGTTAGTATGTATTTCTTAGATAAAGTTAGTAAAATTATACTGTGTCGTTAGATCGCCCACACGACTCAAACCATTATGGCATTTGTGCACACGCTCAGGTTCGAAGTTTGTTTACATTGCGGGTACCTGAAAAATCTGTTTTTCAATTTCAATTTAAAAATACTAAATGATGTCAAAACTTTCAATTTCTGGTAAAAATAGAAAGTTCCTAACTTTTTCTGTCTGGGAAAAATACAGAAAACCGTCCACTGTTTTTAATGTAAACAGTCTTCTTGATTTTCGCGGCAAGTGTGCCTTTACAGCATTTCTCTGTGGGGGGTACTGTGTTGCATTGTTTGCGTTTGTATTGCACTTTTGATGAAAATGAGCATACTAATAAAGTATACACAACACACTACATTGGACAACACAGGCAGTTTGCAGTCTACAGTCTTAATTTATACCAGGTGCCAATAACATTATATTTCTCAAAGAATTTTTAAAAATTTTCTCAAAGAATTTTTAAAAATTTTCTTAATTTTTGTCTAAATTGTTTCATCTGTTTTACCAGATGTGCCACTACCAGATTTCAGTTCCCAACCTGATGCAGGTAACGTTTTTTTGTGTGTAAAACATAGATCAGCCATCATTATGATTTAAAAATATTGGCATTAGAGAAACAGAAAATCATTAATTTGCAGCTCATTTATGATCAGTTATTTAAGAATTTATAGTGGCATAAGCTGTAAAAATTACACTTTAGTTGTGAATCAAGATTTGAGGATGAAAGTGACAATTATTTAAAGTCAATATCAATGAAAAACTCACTTAGGTTGAAATGAAAATTCTTTGTTAGAATAAAAAAATCTTGAGGAAAAACTGATAGTTTTGTCACATAATACTTGATGTACAAAATGTGTGTTTATATTAAAATTGAGAGTTTCAAAAATATTTTCAAAAAAGCTGATTACTCAATCAATGTTCAGAAAGAGGCTTTTCTGGATATACAACCCTTATTTTTATGGGAAAGCAAAGGTTTGAAAAAGTGGAATTTTTAACATTCAAAAGGCGCTTTCTCAGATTGGGCCATGATCTGCCTATCTTATTGGGTGAGTCCATCAGGGTAATGATAAGTTTAGAAATGACAATCTGTTATAGAATACAGTAAAGATGTCTTGGAAATTATGAAGATGCCATTAACACTGATTATACAAATCAGTCCTCGCGAATAACTACGACAATGAATAACTGTCAGCAAATATTAAAATTCACTGGAGGAATGACATATTCCATCAATGGTTTTGCCGAGGCAATCTTGTGGTTTACTGAGGTAAAATAGCTGTGCCTCGGCAAACTTTTTGCCATAGTTATTATTTTTTTTCTTGAGGGCTGCAAATTGACATTCTATTTCATTGTGTTGTAGTGAATTTACGACTAACTGATGTAGAACAAGAAGCTGCTGCAGGGGACGGGTAAGTTTTTGTCTACCAGTGGTAACAGATGTTCATTTATAACAGGACACACTTGTGTATGGTTGCTGGTATAAAAAAAAAAATAAATGTTCATATTTGCACTTAGCTATGAATATTTTTGCCAGCTAGCAACAGGCAGTCAATGGTGATCTCCTAGCAAAGAGTCCCCTTTATTTGTGCATATTTGCTCTTAGCTATGCACATTGTTGCCAGCTAGCAACAGGCAATCTATGGTTATCTCCTGGCAAAGAGTCCACTTCCCTTCCCTGATAAAGGAGGCAACATAGATATCTTATAATTACTAGAATAGCAAATGACAAGCGAGTTCCAGCCCAGAAGTCCGTCATCCGTCATCTTGCTAGTTGATTTTTATACGCCCGGCTTTAAAAGCGGGCTGTATTATGGTATCCGGCTGTCCGGCGTCCGCTTTCCCCTTCCGCTCCATAACTTCCAAAGTTTTGATTCCAACTTGACAATTTTTTCTGAGTATATACCTTATGGCTAGAAGGTGTGTCGCGTGATTTTTGACATCACTCGTTACATGATATGGGAGTTATATTGGATTATGTAATATTCTCTTCCGCTCCATTACTTCTAAAGTTTTGATTCCATCTTGACAATTTTTTCTGAGTATATACCTAATGGGTAGAAGGTGTGTTGCAAACTATTTTTAACATAACTGGTTACATAATATGGGAGTTATATTGGATTATGTAATACATGTATTCCCTTCCGCTCCATAACGTTTTGATTCCATCCGGACAATTTTTTCTGAGGATATAGCTTATGGGTAGCTTCTTTGGATAATCTAGTGATAGCTATGGTGGCCAAAACCTAAAAAGTTTAGAATTATAATTATTTCTCTGTTTTAAAGGCTCTTCAATTCAGTTTTATTATCCATATGGTAAAGCAAATATAGCTGCTTAAAGAAATGTTTGACAATAATCATGAACCTGTTTGTAAGTGTAAACAGATAAGACTTGTATATTTACACACCATTGACCATCTCAGAGATTAGGCTCTGTTCAAATATACCTATATAAAATGTGGCAATCTGGTCAGTGATGTCTTCAGCAAGTGATTGAACCAGCTGGACTCCAAGCTGAAGACCTGGACATTTAACACCAGATGAGATTGTATATTTGAAGGACCCATTGCATATACATGTATATATGGAAGGATTTGTTTTGGTATGGCTGCAGTTACTGTGCCTTTCCGGGCGTATTTTGGGTATCCCGAAACTCTTGTTGACAAGTTGTTTTCGAGTCCAATGTGAACTTTTCTGCCATTTTTTTCGAGAGAAAAACAAATTTCAAGCGATAGTTACTGTACATATGAAATTTCTCGCCCAAAAAGACAAACTTGCTTTAGTAGAGCCTGTGTCTTGACTACCTTGCAACAACAACGACAAATGTCTTTCAAGCATTAACCTCTCTCTGGAATGTAGCGTTAATGTGATGTCAGTCAACAAGCAAGATGGCGGATTATTGTGACGTTTTCTACTGTGCAGCGCTTAGCCAATCTAAACTTGTCTCCATGGTTATTTTAGAAAAGACGATTTTCCCTGTGCCCGTGTGTTTTAGTGTTCAAAAATATTTAATATAATCTATCTATCTATGGGAGGCAATGCCTTCATGAAAATGACAAGTGCAGTGTAAAACACCAAACAATCAAACAGTATTATAGGAAAGTTTAACATTTTAGGCTTATTAAAATCACTGTCACTTAAGGGTGACATCACATGCATTGTTGAAAACTCTTAATAAATGTGATGGGCTACCTTATTACAAATGTGTGTGCTTGTCATAATGGCAACCAGCAAGTCATCTAAGTTCATTTATTGTTCAGGACAAAGTAGCTTGTAATTTTAAGTTTTTGTCCATTTTTTGGTCCACTCTCTCCACCATAGCCTTTCTGATCTCTGTGTCTGTATTTCTCAGATGAGGTCCTTAATATAACAGCGCACAGTTTGATCGCTCAAACTGTTTAAATCATAAGGGCACTTATGCAAATGTCCAAGCTCAGAGTTTGCTTACCTTGGGACACCTAACAAATCAAATTTTCAAGTTAAAAATTTGAAATTATGTCAAAACTTTAAAAACTTCATAGCTCCTCCAATGTATCAGGAAAAATACAGAAAAACGGTTTTATTTTATTTTTCAGTTCTTTTCCGATTTTTTTCCCAACAGAGCCATATAAGTAAAATAATTTGAGTTTGATGTAAAATGATTAAACATAAATTCTCTAAGCCCTTCCTCAGTCCAAAAATTTCAAAATTTTCTGACTGGGTTTTCACTCGAACGACCTATGTGGGATGGTTGCCAGTTACCAGCGGAAGGTCGTGGGTTTCCTTCGGGCACAGAGCCCAGTTTCCTCCCACAATAAAACTGGCAACGCCGCCATATAAGTGAAATAATCTTGAGCGCAGCGTAAAACACCAAACAATGAATCAATCAATCTAAACCCATGTAATTTTATTTCCAGCAGTACCAAGGTTCTGACACAGACTAAAGGTCAACTGCCACCTCCACCCACAAAGAAACATACTCGCAATTTATCTGGTCAGTATCGAGGGGTTCCAGGGCAACCTTCAGAGGGCAACCAATATCCAATACAAACTCAGGTAATGCTGACCAAATTTTTTCATTTTTGTATACAGATTGCTGATGTAGTATTGGATGAGTAGCCATGACAGATCTGGGGACTATGTTATAAAAACTTTGGCAAACTTGAAATACGTTATATTTCAATCAAGGAAAAGTTACTTCCCTTGCTGTGCTTGTTAACACTTATAAATGAATACACAACACACTACATTGAACAACACACACAGACATGTTTACTCCACCATGACAATACAAGATATATGAAACATACCCACAAGGCAATACAAGTTTCCTGTACATAAAAGTATGGGTGATGTCCCTTTGCCAGATGATATAAAATGATGATTAACATTAATTGTAATTTCTTCTTTTTTTTAATATATTAAATATTTGCATGGTATGTAGTCTTCTTTTAATATGAAATAAAAGTCCTTTAAAAGTTCCACCACATTTTTTTTTATAAATATATATATATATATTAAAACTTTGGATTAAAAAAAAATAGAGAATATTTAGAAGGACGAATTGAAAACTTTAAAAAAAGAATGAGGCCTTCATCAGACTAGACTATCCTCTGGCCATGGGGATTATTCTGCCCCTTTTCTTTCTAAATCAAAGCACAGTAATTAACAAAATTGCTCAGGCATTTTTCCACTCTGAAGAATATTCAAGAGTTCAACTCCCGAAGCCCCCCTCTTGGTCAAAGCATTGGCTAACTGAGATTTGCCTGGACACCATCGTATTTTCACCAACTGGTTTTCTATCATCTCTGTAATAGCTGCGATATCAATGCGCAGACGCTTATCGTCAACAGGCTTAGTTGTCTGAGTAGACTCAATAACACTCTTATTATCAATAAATGCTGTTATTGGGATTGAATGTTGTTTTCTTCCATATATATCCTCAACAATTTCTCTGAAGTATAAAGCGGATTCTAAGCCTTCCTGTAAACTTAACGCTTCAGCCGCTATCGTAGATCTTACAACACGTTTGATTTTATTTGCCTGCCAGAAAATGGGACAACATTTGCCTTCCCTGTCTTTTATCCAAATAATATGTGCCCCTGTACTTCCTTTTCCATTGTTTATATTTCCCAGTGCAGCATCACTGAACACAAAAATCTCAAAATCATCTCTAGGATCACCATTGAGTGATGGAAAGAATTGAATGGCCCGTAAATCTTTAAGTCTACTGATAGCTTTGATGGCTCTCAAGAGATCACCAATTGATGCTTCTTGAAGTTTAGTACTTAGGTCTACAAATTCAAATGCTAAATCTGGCCTAGAATTTTGCACTGCCCAGTTTAACTGACCTACTAGGCGACGATACAGACTCTGTTCTCCTTGATCCAGTATGGCTTGGCGATCTGCTGCTCTCTGTGCATCAATATAAGGATGATCTAAACTGTTCATGAAAGAAGTGTGATCTAAAGTTACACCAGCAGAGTTTTGCTTAATGTGGAAGCCAATGTATTTGAAATCTCCCTCTTCAATTTTTCCAGCAAGAAATCTTTGTAACAAACCTTCCATTATTTTATTGAAAACATCATCACCTGCATGTAAGAAATCATCCACATGACAGCAGATCATCCCATGAATCACTCCCTCCACTTCCAACATAAATACAGCAGGGTCGAGCTTCAACTGTCTACATCCCAATTTAACCAGTTCATCTCGGACACTTAAATAAAACTGCCTGGCTCCATCCTTTAGGCCATACAATCCATGCTTTAATTTCCATAGAAATCCCGAAGGTGTCTCACTTTCCAACGGAGGTTTTATAAATATTTCTCTGTCCAACTCATTTCCTTGAAGAAAAGCTGATTTAATATCTGTACATTTAATGGTCCATTTCTTGCTAGCTGCCAAAGTCAGAAATATTCTGATAACCCCCTTCCCAACAGTTGGGCTATCTTTAGGTACAAATAATTGCTCTTGAAATCCTTTAGCTACTAGTCTTGCCTTGATTCTCTCTCCTTTTTCACTAACAACCCATCTTGTGGAAATAGTTTTCTGACCAGAGTCCTCCACTTCATCATATGTGTGAAAATCTTGTAATTTCTGTAGCTCCTCTTTCTTTGCTAAAGACACTTGCTCCTCATCTAACAAATTGACTTCCTCCTCATCTTGAACACACCTTCTCCCGGGGGGGGGGGGGGGGGGGGGGGGGGGGGGGCTGCACTTCGGCTTATAATTACGCGTAGGCCTACTCAGGACTGAAACAAATAATGATTAAATAAGGCAAATTTGAGCTAAAATCAATGAAAAAATTTTCCACCCCTTTAATGAAACTGTGGAAAATCTTCTTACATGTATATTCCAAAATACGACACCGGGGCCTCCGTGGCTCAGTACGTAGAGCGTTGGACGCTCAATCCGAACAGCCTTCCACCAATGGGTCGCGGGTTCGATTCCCACTCAGTCCAAAACATTGGAAAATTTTCTGACTGGGTTTTCACTCGAACGACCTATGTGGGATGGTTGCCAGTTACCAACGGAAGGTCGTGGGTTTCCTCCGGGCATAGAGCCCGGTTTCCTCCCACAATAAAACTGGCAACGCCGCCATATAAGTGAAATAATCTTGAGCGCGGCGTAAAACACCAAACAATCAACCAAAATACGACCGTCAGTATAAAAAATAGTAATTTTGGAGTCAGAGACCCGGACTAGTCGGAACCTAGGAAAAGTGTTTTACAGTCTTAGCAAAATGAATGTAGGCCTGTCCTTCTATTTTCTCCCGTTTTCATTTTGAACAGCCGTATATAATTCAGCCTTACTTAGTTAGAGCTCATCTCCGCTAGAACTCATAATAATATCTGGATTTACTAGAAAGCGACAATGCAGCTATTAAAAAGTCAACAACATAAACAGTTTCTCGCTCTGTGTATATTTTTAACACATCTGTGTTAAAAAAAAAGAAACAGAATCACACCTACAATACAGTAATATGTAGACCTGTTCGTCATATGATGAACACGGAAAAAAAAATTCGGCAGAGCCAAGATTTCTCGGCTATAAACATAGGGAGTCAGTTTTGCCTTTGATGATACCCTCGCAATTCAGATTTTTACCTCGGCAAAAAAAAAAAAAAATTGGCATTTTTCTTATTTTTGTATCCCACGAGTCACATGTATTGCAGTACCTTATACACTATTGTATAACGTATAGCAGCTTCTGTCAAAGATTCAAGTTCGTTTTCAGTAACACTCATTACTTTAAGTACAACAAATGTCCGTTTTGTCGCACGGCCTGGGCCATATTCTACAAAGTACAAGATACACGGAATGGGCCGCTGAAGATCGGTAGTCAGTTGTCCATCTACACGGGTGAAACGGCCTCTTCTTTTTGAGCGTGGTATAAACAATCGGCAAATCTGTGACTGTATACTCCCTATGATATTTTTCATGAAATGACCAGAGGAACAAGGGGAATTGAAAGGAAACATTACCACAGCAATCGCCGGACTTCAGTTATGTTAAAAGCGGTAATTTCAGACGGCAGAAGATTCACGAACTAGAGCCTCGTTTTCAAGTACACAGCGTTGTCACGTAAGTCACGGACTTCGTCGAAAACCTCTCCTACAGCGGCGGTAAAACGATCACGGGCAGCGATCACCGGTTCTTGCTGGGCTGTTTTTTCAAAACAAACAAAATTATAGTGACTGCGGAAAAGCAGTTTTACGACGTCAATCTATGCGCCACTGCCGATTGCCGTGGTGAATTGCGAGGGTTGATTTAATCAACAAGGCAAAACAAACAAAATTATAGTGACTGCGGAAAAGCAGTTTTACGACGTCAATCTATGCGCCACTGCCGATTGCCGTGGTGAATTGCGAGGGTTGATTTAATCAACAAGGCGTGCTGGGGTAGGCCTCCTGCAATTTCACGCGTCTGCCGATAAGCCCTTTCTCACTCTCACGACGAGAAAACTAAGTACTCCCATATCGTTCCGGTAAAAACGACCGCTGACAACCAATAGCCTGTAAACAAAATCACAATCCTTTGTTGAGCGTTAGTGCTGTTGATGTCTTATTGGGCTACCATGCAAGGGCATACGTGGTGCTTGCCAGGGCATGCGTGGCGCACAAGAGGGGCATGCGTGGCGCACTAAAGGGCGGGCGTGGCGCTGCGCCACGCCAAATACGTCTAGCTAGGGGTCTGTGGTAATTTATAAAAAATATGATCACTTTTCTTGACTTTATTGATGGAAATGTTTTCTTGACAATCTATGCTCCCTAGTGAAAGACCTGTAACAGTCTCTGAAACAACTACTGGTTTGACACATTCATCTTTCAAATTTGTAACATTATCACCTGATTGAATATCATTTTGTTCACTAACATCTTCAAATGGTGAATTAACTTTACAAAGTCTGTTGGGTGATACCCTTACAAATACCCCGCCATGTCTAACAAAGACAACTTTACCGTCCTGAAAGACCACCTTCCCTGGGCCAAGCCATCTTTCTTTCCCTTCTCGTTTATAGAACACATATTCTCCATTTTCAAAAATTTGTTCTGCTGCCCTCACTTTTGACCTTAACGCTCTTCTGATTCTTTCACTACACTCGGTCTGCAGGTAAGCGCAGTGGAAGCGTGCTGGGCCCATAACCCAGAGGTCCGTGGATCGTAACCACGCTCTGCTACCACTTGTTAACACTTATAAATGAATACACAACACACTACATTGAACAACACACACAGACATGTTTACTCCACCATGACAATACAAGATATATGAAACATACCCACAAGGCAATACAAGTTTCCTGTACATAAAAGTATGGGTGATGTCCCTTTGCCAGATGATATAAAATGATGATTAACAGTGCTCTCTGTTCAAAGGAGGAAGCATTTCTCCACACTCGCGAGATCTCTGGGACAGGCCTTGTGTTAAATGAATGGGGAATTATACAGAAAACTGTTGACAGGCAATAAGATCAAAATATTTCTTTGGATTTTACCTAAGATAGTGAAAAATCCAAATGTAAACATAAAAATAATTCATTAAAACCTAACGAAATTATCTGTAAATAGATCTCTTTCATTGTTTGTATTGCTGTGCATTATAACAAGAAGGAGGCTGTCCCACTCATACCACCAAATGAACCTCCATTTTGAAGAGTTCTACTTATGGAAATAGAACATATTGTCTTCAATGTGGTGTAAAATTTCAAATAGACAACATATCTTTATGTCAAAAATCCAAAACTGCAAACTGTTGAAAAAATATTAGCTGTATGATTTTTCAATCTCACAGGTTTTTTTTGTGAAATGTACTTCATGTTTAATGTATTCTATTTCTCAGCATCAAAACAATTCACGAGATGATTCACCTCATAATTCAAAGTCACCTGTATTTTCACCGAAGCAGTCGCCCCCGGTATCACCCCCAGTCAAACCCAAGGAGACGCCAGAAGAAGCCCCTCAACCAGCGGCTGTTCGAAGTAATTCCATAGGAAATAGTGCCCTGAATAACAGTGTGGGCTGGGCTCAGTTTGAAAATGACGAACAACAAGGTAATTATATTTTTGTGAAGAATTAGTTATGGTTCATCTTTACTAGTGCTGAAACGAATAGTTGATTTTGGTATTCGAATATTCCGTTCTGCTATTCGAATAGTATTCGAGTATTCGCTTATAAATAGTCCTGACAGCCAAACGACATGAGATCCGATCGATGGCCGCCTACCATGCCTTGCATCTACCTCAGTTACCGGTCGAAAAAATAAGTTGAAATAAAATAATTGTCATGCATGATTGACAAATTTGCTTCACACTGCAAATCCCACCATCCACAAATTTATTAGAAAACTCGAAAAATTCATAACTTTTGGTTTAAATCAGTTAAAACGTTTGATAACACTCTATGCGTGAACTCTGGCTGCGAGAAATCACTTTGCAGAACGAAAGAAAATGGAATGCAGGCTTCTGATTGGATAATATTCGTTGTATCTATGTCAGATAAGAGTTACGTTTGTCCGGTTTGACAGACCGTGTCTCAAATTTGCCGATAAATTCCCAGTTGATCAACGCAATATACGCATCTCTGCCAAATACTTCAATACGTAATTAGTTCTTTTAACTATTTTAAGCTGGTGATATCCATTTAAAGCGTACAGATCTTGAGAACCAAGCAGTCAAAACTTCCGAATTTCACCCTTATTGATGTCAAACATGGCGGTTGATAAAATTAAGTTAGCGCAGCGAAAAGGAATTGAAAAAAAACAAGATCTTTACAGGGAATATTAAAGAGCTACACTGAAATTTCATTATTCCTAAAATACTAGTGAGTAAAATTTAATTGCGTCAGATTCGGATCTTATTTGTTGAAAATTTTTAAGCATCCAAATGAGTTGACGAATATTCGAATAGTAAATCAGTATTCGAATATTACTGATTTAGTATTCGTTTCACGAATATTTTAGTATTCGTTTCAGCACTAATCTTTACACTTTCCAACAATTAGACACTTAAAAGCAATTCTGAGAAACGAACATTTCAAAGTGACATGTGAGCTATTTTTAACTAGCCAATGGTATTATTTGGATTAATTTAGAAAATTTTTTGTTTGTTTTGGCTGGAAAAATTACGATAAACACCAGGCTCTATCCGATATAAATGAAAATGTTTGACTGCCAGATTTAGTGTGCACCAACACTAGCAACCTAAGGATGGATAGGCCTCGATGTCTATTTCCCCTTCATAGACTGATCCAGAGACATTTCGATACCTGTATACAGGTATGGGCGCCCAAACTCAAAAGCAAAATATCCGCCCAAATTCTTAAAACCAACATATTTTAATGTCAAAATAGCATTTAATGTTGAATTTTGGGCCAGAGATGTTTTTGTCTTATTATTGGAACATTTTAAACCGAAATGGTATGCCCAAATTTTCCCTAGATCAGTCCCTGCCCTTAGGCAATATTGTTGATCTGATGAATTGCCAGATGACCAATTGCCAATAACTCTGAAATAATTTGATCATAGGTTTGGTGCGTCCAAGTGGTTTAGGTAAATCGTGGGAGGAGCTAGAAGCACATGCAATGGATTCCTCGTCTATCAGTTCTGAGGCGGAAAGTGTAGATGATGTTTGGACGATATCAGACGAACAAAGAGATTACTATATCGCACAGTTTAAAACAATGCAGCCAGACCTCACGGGAGTCATTAAAGGTAATCATTATTGTACATTCTAATAGACCTTCCTCTGGTTTATAGGGTCCTCGGTGGCTCAGTCGGTTATAGTGATAGTCCTTTGGTCCGAACCTCGGCCCAAATAAAAAATTATAAATTTCTGAGTGGATTTTTCGCCGTATGTGGAAGAGTTACCGGGTACTCTCCAAAAGTCGGGGCTTTCCTCCACCACTAAACGTGGCAACGCCGCCATATAAGTGAAATAATCTTGAGTGTGAAGTAAAACACCATTCAATCAAAACCCTTGGCCCTACACAGGCCTTTCATTGATGGGTAGCAGGTGCAAATCTCACTCAGTCCAAACATAAATATGTAAAATTTCTGAGTGGGTTTTCCCTCTGTCAAATGCTTGCTGAATGTAAGAAATTTCTACCAGACAAGAACACAGATTATTCCTTCACTAAACCTGGCACGTCTTAAAATTATCTTCAATGTGAGCTTAAACAGTATAATAATATTGCGTGTTTTGTTTAGTGTTGAAAAAGGACAATTTCTTAATTATTTGAGTTTTATGAACATTTCTCTTTCCATTCTAAAGGAAACATTGCAAAAGAATTTTTTGAGAAATCACGGCTACCTATACAAGAACTTTCAAAAATATGGTAAGTTTGACTGTATAATCTTTCTGTATTTGTGAGATGAGAAAATAGTTTTATTTTGTTAAAAATTAATTCTGTCGGTTATAATTTAAAAAAAAAAAAATTTAATGGATTTTTTTTAGAAATTAATTTAAATGAAAATGATTTAAGGGAAAATATTTTTTTTTTTCATGAATTAAAAAAAATTTATATATATTTTGTGTGTCAATTTTTAGATTAAAATTGTAAAGATTAAAGAAAAAATTTTGTTTTTTTCAGGCAATTGTCCGATTTTAACAAAGACGGTGCATTATCCCTAGAGGAGTTCTGTACGGCCATGCATTTAGTTGTCCTGAAGAGAAACGACGTGGAGCTACCCAGCCATCTTCCACCATCCCTTATGCCATATTCTACTCTTGTCAACGGTCAGTGTGGTATTCTAATCATTCAGGGTTTGTACTGAGCATGTACTGTGCATTAAAAAACCTGGATTTTGAAAATGACTTTTTAAGGCCTGAATAACCTGGAATTCTCAGGCCTGGAAAAGGCTTAAAATTTAGGAAAATGACCAATGCCGAAACGGAGTATAATTATATGATTACTTACTAGAAATTAACCTTTAGACTCTTGGTAAATTTAAACGCTAATTATGGGAGTATTTAAAAATTTGTCAGGACTAAGTCGTCAATAAATTAGCCGAAATAGTCATAATTAGAGCTTGCAAAATGGCCTCGAAATTCAAATCAATTTTAGATATTTCTTTTTTATGAGTAGATTTAGAGTGTGATTGTCATTGTTTCTCCTATGGTATAAAAAAAAGTGTTAAAAAGTTCATCTACATCATAGATATCATAAGGGTTATACCCTTTATTTGTCAGAATGATAGAATGTCTGCCTATCAACTCATTTTTTACAATTCTAGGATGAATATTTTCTGTGAATCTGCTTTACTAATTTTGCATTTACCAATATACTCAACAAGAATGTTTGTTTTCACCAATGTTTCTCCACAAATTATGGTGTGTCATATTTTTATATGCTATCAATCAAGAGTTTTCATATTGGCCTTAGATTGCATAACTTTTCTGAGCAAGTTATTTCCGCAAATTAAACAGCGCTGTGTGTTTTCGACTTTAAATGTTTTTCTCAATATAATTTCTCATGGGTACATTATTTGATATAAACACAGCAAAACTGGCTCTGAAAATGCTTGTTCAAAAATCTCCCAATACAAGACCTGGTTTTCTTTGTTTCACAGCATTATTTATCCTTCGCTGTTTTTCTCTCCTTCATAGATGAACCTTTTGCATCAGACCTCCCCCCTGGAAGTACCATAAAGAGACTTTCTCCTATGTCCCCTTCTGCTAGTCAAGTAAGTCCAAATTTTGTACAGGAGGCTCTAGGGTTTGAATGTTTCTGCCCATCCTATCCCAAATGTGCTCTAAAGGATTCAAATCGGCACAGTTACCCCTTCAACAGATCCGACGTCTCACTGGAGGGTTGAGATGCAGGTTGGAAGCTAATGGAGGCTATACCAGCTATTGACCTACTGTTTTACGGATGTGTTCTACACACTCAAAGTGACACTTTTACTTCAATATGTTCGCCCTGTGAAGCCAAGCATCTTTTTATTTTGTTGAAATTCACTTTTGATTTGGCTAATGATATCCTGAATAAATTGTATAGCTTATTACCATTAATGGTGATTTCTTATCGCTAGAATGTTGCCGTTTATGATCACAATCGTTTCTGCAATATCAGTTTGTCAACAATCTCCCTATGCCAATGATTTTATCGGTCGGTGCAGACTTTCCAGGGGGTGCTTAACTCTTTTCTTTGTGTATATGTTTGAATTAATGTTATTTCTGTTCCAGTGGTCTACTGCTTTCCTTTCTGATTCCTCAAGTGATTTGTCTTCCCCAGTCATTAAGCCAGTCAAATTTGAGGTCAATCCTGTATCACATGATCCAGTAAGTAATCAATCAGTCAATCATTCAATCATTCAATCAGTTAAATCAATTGTTCAGTTGCCAATTATTCACTAATATTTGGTCAGACAATTATTCTACAGGATATTTATGCTAATTTAAGATGGCTTAAAAGACTTTAGGTACGAACCAAGTTTTCCTGGCTAAATTTTGATGTTAAACAGTTAACCTTTTAAGCTGCATCTTCAAACTTCGGACAGAGCCTATGTATAAAGGCGAGTCTTACTGCATTTATATAATTTGATAATGTGTGTTTGTATTTCAGGAAGCTAATATTGTACATCCTGTGGCATTACGGATGTCCCCAGACGGCCATACATTTGCAACAGTAGATGGGTTAGACAGGTCAAGGACTACTTCAGGTAGGTCAGCAGTTATCCCCCTTTAGTTAGGCTGACAACCCGTTTGGTTTACTTCACCTGGAGCTATTTCTCAAGAGATTTAGGGGCGTTAGTGGTTCAGCTGGCAAAGTGATAGCCGCTCGGGCCACATAAAATTTACCAATTTCTGATTAAGTTTTTCACCCGATCGCCCAATGTGGAAGGGCTGGTAGGTTCTTGCTGAAGGCCGGGGGTTCCCTCTCCACTAAACCTGGCAATGCTCCCATAAAACGGAAACAATATCGAGTTTGGCATATAGCATCAATTAATCGATTTATATGCCGGGTAATTTAGCGACTGCTCATAATATAATGGTGAACTTAAATGTTGTTGTGACAGTTACGCCTTACATGAGACTTATGTCTGACGTTAATGATTGGAGAAACAGCCACCAGAAACAAAGAGCCATTTTCTCTACTGATTTTTATTTTTATTTTATTCTTTATGGTGTTTGTAAGCACAGTATAGTTTTGGAGCAGCTAAATTATCTTCATTTATTTTGACTGCACGCTTTTGTATGCTTAGTCCCTTAGAAGAAAAAACTTTCTTTAATTTGTCTGTATGATGTGTTTGATTTGGTTAAAGCTAGTACCCTTTTGTAGCATGTAACTATTTTTCTTATTTTCAAATTTAAACCAGAGTGGCGTGGTGAATACCTGACTTATTTTGTAAGTGGCATGAGCTGCCAAAGTTCAGACCTTTTTTTCACAAATTCTGATTATCAAGAGAAGTTAAGAGTTTGAAGCACCTTGAAAAAATAAAAATAAAAAGGTTTTTGAAATAAACTGAAGATGTGTGCTAAAAAAAAGAGATAAAATCCAATCTATCGGTGCAGGGGGCTGTTTCTCAACACACGCCCATCGTAACTTTGGGCCAGGTCGTAAGGTAATGTTGAAGGCATATGTTGCCATGACAGTTAGGCCTTGTCTTGAGAATAGCCCCCAGTTTTAGGAGGTTTATTGCTTATACTGTAACATAACACCTCCAAGAGCAAACAGGTGAACGCTTTTATTTCTTTACTTCTTGACAAAAATGACGAACAAAAATTTCCCCTAGATTTGGCAGCTCATGCCACTTAAATGTCATTATCACCTCTTAATCCTTTACAAGTATTTGAAGTGAATTTCTTGTAGTTTGTAATTTTTGTATTATTGTTTTGTGTTATTGAGTATGTATTATTATTAATATTTTGCTACCAGTTTTGTGTGTGAAAGCTGTCGAATGTTGTTGTTGTTGTTGTGAATTGAATCTTCCAATCTTCCAGATCCGGTTCATTATGAGACAAATCACGACTCTGCAGAAATTTTAACGCCATCAAAACCCCGATCCAATACAGAATCTTACTCATCAGAGCCCATGTCCCCTTTATCTAAACTCCATGGCAATCTACAAGGGCGTCCACGGCCAATCGCTAAGAAATCGGCTTCAGGTAGTCATACGATTTCAACTCAAATATAAAACTGTGACTTTGGTGACTAAATGTAAATGTCAAAAGTCTATAATTTATTTTTTACATAAATTTTAAGAAAGTAAACCATTAACAATGATTTAAAGAATTCACATATATATATATTTTTTCAAATTTTGTGTCAGAAAATAGGAATTGGTTTAGGGGAAGGAGAAGAGCACTGTTTCTTCCTTTGAATTCAGTGTACGATAAGTCAACCCTTCTAACAAATAATTTTTTAAAGGAAAATGAACACAAAATTTATGTGTTATGTATGTTTAAATGGGAGATTTTGAAAGTTGAACTATTTCTTTTGTGCAACATTGTACTTTGTAGTATGTAATATATCTCAAATCCGAGCCCGCCCCCCCCCCCCCCCACCCCACCCCACCCAAAAAATAAATAAATAAATTTTCTCCAAGTATTCAAACATAATTTTTAAGCGCTTTTTATCGCAGAAGTGTTTTTTTCTTTTGTTCTCTTGAACAATTTCAACAGCTCCCTGTCCTGCAGTTTTATATTTGTGAATGTAGAAAAATCTGACACACCCCCCCCCCTCCCACTCCCCACAAAAAAAAATTATCAACTCATTTATTCCCATGCATAATAACAAATCAAGATATTGAATGGCATACTTGTATTGTAGACTTTGGTGTTGTTACATAGTCAATTTCTCCTTGTACATTGCATTCAAATGTGTAATATGATTTTGTTTTCAATTTCCATTTGGTTTTGCACTTTTGGCTGCATTTTTAGTTAGCTTGAATTTTCTGCACTGTATAATTTACACACTTTTGTAGGGTTTCCATAGATGTAAAAAATCCCCCCCCCCCCAACCCCACCCGCACCAAAAAAAAAACAAAGGGAAAGAAGATTAAAAATGCTGAAAAAAAGTAAAAAAATAATTTAACAATTTATGTAATATTTATTGTTATTTAGTTCTAAGTAACCATATAATGAAATTAAAATATTTTTTAAAACGTTCTAATCAGAAATTGTTTAACTGCCAGTTACTATAACTTCTGAGATATACATATTTAGTTTAAACTTTAATCTAAAGACCCATGGCTTAATGATGTCATCACAATTTTAGGAGGCATCGGCATGGCGGATGGAAATTATTGCATACAGAAAAGTATAGGTCATAAGACCCAATAATTTATTCTTATACATTCATTTGTTTTATTAATCCATGTCTGCAAAAACTCCATTGTACATAATTATTTTGATGGTAAATGCTTGAATGCTTTGGGGGCCTCTGGGAAGAACATTTAGCTGACTCACAGAGTCATACAAATTGTACTACCCTCAGAAAATAAAGATCATATATATAGTAGCAAGTCGGTTACTTCAAACAAAGACGCATAAGAGCCCATAACAAGACGATTACATGTACTACAAACAAAGACCCGGGTTTTTTGTACCCCACTATGCAATTCTCCCTTTTCAAGTGACATCATTAGGCTTCGGGTCTATTTTAACATGGCCTCATTATGAATGATTGTGAAACGATTTTATGTTATTTTTATCCAGCAACATTACCTGGGCAATTGCAGCCCCCTCCAGTACCTGCTAATCAGGATGAGGTGTTTGCTGGTGGTCCTGCCCAGGGTGAGCTGCCTCCTCCCCCAGCCATGGAGCCTGGCCTCACTCATCATCCCACTGCTTCAGAGCCTCCTGAACTTCCACCTCGACCAACCATGCATAACAGGAGTATATCTGTCGACCTTAAATTAAAAATAGATGGTATGTAAACCCTTTATTATTATTTTTCATTTTTGACTTAGATGACCAAGATCACTGCACAATTTGTTTCTCTTTTTATATTACGTTATTTGTTTTTAAATACAAGCAAACCTGTCAAAATCTATATGTTGAAAGGCCATCAGCATTTACATTCATGTTAAATAACCGTGATAAATGGACACCTGTCTAAACTGATATTTTTCTTTCCTCAATAGACGTATGACTCTCTCTGACTTTCTATTTAGCCTAAATACATTGCTCAGTGTGCATACAAAAACTCTAATTAAATACATCCAATATTGCTGAGTCCTGTCTTGCAAAGGTGGTGTAAGCTACTAATCTTGTCAAAGCCCTATGCAAATTTCAAAATCAGCTGTGTGACAGGGCCAAGATTTCTCATACGGCTGGTCACTGGGAACCAGTGGAGGGCTGGCTCCTGCCTATTAGTTATCATACAATATTTTAGCCCCATCCTGATTGTCAAAGATGCTAGACCATGTACATGTATCCACGTCAGATTATTGCTATGCTTTGGTATTTGGATTGTATTAAAAAATTTAAAATGGTGTGCGAAATCGTATATGGTAGGAGGGGTCAGAGAGGATATGACAACTGTAATTCTGAACTGTGAACAAATGAAGAGAATGATCATAAACAACATGGCAGACGTCCTTTCGAAAATCTAGCGAATCAGTCTTTTAGATTCAAAAATTCATAATGTCAAGCAAATGAACAACAAATGATTTATGGAGTTTTTGGAAAAGACACAGAAAACACAAAAACAGCCTTCACACTATAAAATATTGATGGGACTTTTTGCACAGTCTCAGTTATTTTTGTCTTTTGTTTGAATCATTTTGATTTACGATTTTTTGCCAGGTGGCTTGATGCCTCCGCCAGCCGTACCACCAAGAATCTCTCCAAAAGATGTAAGCTCAAAACAAGTGCAATACTCTATTCTACCGTGTTTAAATTTATTTCATTCACAGAAAATAACTTTCGTTACTTTTGATTTTGCATTAATTGTAATACTATTTTTTTTTTTGCTTGAAGTGGATGGACCTCTCCATCAGCCACGGGGAGTCCTGAACTCTGTTAAACAAAATCAGCAAGGCGACTGTGTGACATATTCATTGACCCAGTTGGGATGTCTAATAGAGTTTATGAAATCGATGGGCTGCCCTTTAGAATCCCGGTTAAGAAAATATGGGGAAATTTTGACTGGGTTATCTCTCTATTGCCCGATATGGATTGGTTGCCAGGTTACTCGCCGAAGGTCAGGGGGAGTTTCCTCTGGATATAGAGCCTGGTTTCCTTCCCCACTAAACCTGGTAACGCCACCACCATACGAGTGAAATAATCTTGAGTGTGATATAAATCATCAATCCTGTCTGATCACCAATATGGCTGATGGAGAGTTCAATCCAACAGAGTTTAATTTAGATTAATTATTTGTTGTGTTTACAGTTTTCCACTGATGTGTTTTTTTAGTTTGCTCTAATACATGAATGACAATTGAACCTATGAATGCATGGGTTTATGATTGGTTACCCTGGAGGTCAACCCTGCCCAATTTACCCCTCACAGTAGACCAGAGCGCATGTCTCGACACCCGCATGATCGCCCTTTTCTGCCTTGATGCCCTTTTATTTTGCTAAATGACTATCATTATATCTTATCCCAGTTCACTTATAAAATCAAGAAATTTCACATGGCGTGCAACTGTGGGTGTTAGTTTTAGAAACATGAATTCATGTGCAGTGCAGACTAACTTTTTTGTAGAATTGTATGTTGCCTTCCATAATGCTAGAAGTTTAACAAAGAAAAGCCCACTTGCAAACCCACATTAAGTTTCATTATCACCTTTTCCATATAAAAAGTATACATTACCATCTATAGGGGCCGAAGAAAATCAACGAGAAATTTACCTTCGGGGCAATAGACTCCGATAGACTTTCCCAACCTGAGAGTACAAGGTTGAAACGATTTGAACCAATCCCTTCTCAAGAAGTTCTGAACGTGATCAGTCCGACAGCGCAGCACTCCGTGGAAAGGAAGGTTATCAGTGGGCAAAGTACCTTAGAGCGACATCGTAGAGCTAAGTCGTTGGATTTCCATCAAACGCCTGTAAGTTTCTCAGAGATGATGCAAAAATTATGGCCACAGTTTGTTCTATCCTATCTCACATTTGTCATACGTGTCAAGTTTGGACCGTGAGTTCATTCTTGTTTTTGTCACCTCTCTGTGTGAATTCTGGTATAAGCTCAGCTTTTTCTTTCTTAACTTCTGCCTCTGAAGTTAGCGTATTATACCAATGTCCTTGAAACTATCTAAATATATCTCTTGAGTGAAGTTCTTCTCTTCAATGTCTGTGACCGTGTTTATTTCAAACTTTGCTCTGTAAACAGTATGTCTTCAACTGGGAACTTTCTGTGTATAATTCGTAAAATATCTGCTGGGTGAACAGTGCTTTGTCGGCAAACTTTCTCTGCATATTGGTCAACTTCTGCTGGGTAAACTGTGCTTATTAGGTGAACGTCCAAAAAAAACCTTTCTCTGTACATGTATGTAAATCAAACTTCTTCTGGTTGAACAGTGCTTTCAAGGTGATCTTTTAAGACTTTTTATGTACATCTGTCAACTTCTGTTGGGTGAACAGTGCTTTTAAGGTCAGTGCTTTTTAGAACTTCTATTACTGTTTGTGTATATAGGTTTTCTGCTGCTGTGTGAATAAGGCTTCTTTTCAATGTTTATGGGGGCCTCGGTGGCTCAGTAGGCTAGTGTGATTGTCCCTCGGTCCGCCACAAGCCTTCCACCAATGTGGCTCTGGTTCTAACCCCACTCAGACCTGCAGCCTGTTTCACAAAGCGGCGTAGATGTATTTTTTTCTTACTAACGTATCTCTACAGTATGGGTTGCTAAGGCATTTACGTAAAAACTTACGCTACGTCGCTTTGTGAAACAGGGTCCAGGCTATCTATCTATCGTCTATAAACTATCGTTATTTTGATCTACTTGTTATGGGTGGGGTGGGGGGCATTTTGGCTTAACACCTTTTAAAAGTTCAACAGATTTTCGCATGGCTTTTTTTTTTTGGTGGCATTTTGAAAAAAATTACTTTAACTAGAAACCAGCAAACTAACAGTCTTTCTAATGTGTAAAGTTTGTAAAATTTATGTTTCTTGATTTCTTACCCTTTGTTTGTTCCCTAGAATGGCTGTGTGTTAACTGCTTGTTTGCATGCTTTTTCTTTGATAACCCTTTTTTTCCCTTATTGTGTCTCAAATTATTATAGATTTCTGTAGGAATCTGGAAATTTAAAAAAAATGAATTGGTAGTTTACTAATAAATTTTAATAAGTTTGGCTTAGCCCATATTGAATTCATATTGACTAATTTTATGAATATTTCTATGTTTTAAAGTCCATCTGTGACGAAAACAAGGGACATTCTTCCAAAAGTGTTCTTGTTACAAAAGTGTATCAGGCTTTTTGTGATTTAGAAAATTAACATTTTGCTATATCAATTGATTGATTTTTATTCCCTGTCAAGAAACGTAAAAATACAGAATTTCCTACAATTGGCATAATTATTTCCGTTTATGAACAAAGTTGTCAAAGAGCCTGGTTACCCCAGGGATAAACAATCATGTTCGAATGGTTAATTAAGAATCAATTTGATTGTCGGTTTTAAACACTCCTGTGTCAGGTACTCGCCAAATGTCGAGAGTTTCCTCCGGGCAATGAGCCTGGTTTTCTCCCCCACTAAACCTGGCAACCCTGCCAGATAAGTGAAATAATCTTGAGTGCGGCGTAAACATCCGTCATTCAATCAACACTCCTACGTATGTAATATTTTTGATTTAAAACACAATGGCATATGGATTACCCTATACACTAAAACAGCCATATATATATATTACGAGATAACAGTCTAAATGATATGCCTCTTTTTAACACAATTAGAAACTTTCCATGGTTATTTTAGACAAGAAGATGTTCCCTGTGCCCGTGTTTTTTAGTGTTCATTAATATATATAGAAAAACACATTAGAAACTTGTCTCCATGGTTATTTTAGACAAGAAGATGTTCCCTGTGCCCGTGTGTTTTAGTGATCATAAATATATATAGAAAAACACATTAGAAACTTGTCTCCATGGTTATTTTAGACAAGAAGATGTTCCCTGTGCCCGTGTGTTTTAGTGTTCATTAATATATATAGAAAAACACATTAGAAACTTGTCTCCATGGTTATTTTAGACAAGAAGATGTTCCCTGTGCCCATGTGTTTTAGTGTTCATTAATATATATAGAAAAACACATTAGAAACTTGTCTCCATGGTTATTTTAGACAAGAAGATGTTCCCTGTGCCCGTGTGTTTTAGTGATCATACATATATATAGAGACAAGTTTTGAAAAAAAAGGAATTCTTGTCATCCTTTTGATAGCTTTTTATAAAATACCTTTTCTTTGTAAATGAAATTAACGGTTGATTATTCCAGGTAACTACCAACAAACCCTCAGATGCCCAGACGTCAATAGACCAAACAGGTGAGTTAATACATCATGGGTGGTAATGGGTCCGCTAGGGCACTTTAAGTAGACCTAGCGACGCTCGTGCCCACATCTGCTTTTCATATTGATGGCCAGCGGATTTAATACATCATGGGTCGTTTACTTATGGGTCCTCTAGGGCGCATTAGGTAGAGTTATCGACGCTCGTGCGCACAACCTGCTTTTCAAATTGATGGGCAGCAGATTCATGGCCGTCTGAAAAACTGAAAAATTTGTATCTGTTTTTGTGATGTGATCCTCTGCTAGCCAGGTTCCCTTCCCTGCTCAACCTGGCTATACGTTCTTAATATTGAATTCTCACACTACACCCCCCGATATTTCCCAGGCAGTGTTACTTTTTAGCCCGCCATCATTCTGATGGAGGGCTATTCAAATCGCTTTTCCGTGGTCCGTCGTCCGTCGTCCGTCGTCTGTCGTCCGTCGTCCGTCCGTTAACTTTTTGCTTGTTACCTTTATTCCAAGAAAACTACCTGTCCAATCTTAATCAAACTTAACATACAACATCACCCTATGGTCTAGTTGTGCACCGTACGTTTTCATCTCATTTGCATATTCATTGTGGCCACCAGGGGGCGATATTGTTTTTTTTTGTTACCTTTATTCCAAGAAAACTACCGTAAATCACTTAAAACATCGACACCTAATTCTTAACTTAAAATCCGACACTTCGAGAAGGCTGGCTTACTTCAAAGGAGGGCGCCAGCTGAGAGCTTAATCACTTGCGGAAGTAGGCATGTTGTTTGGCTCAGCGTGCGCCATAGATGTACTAACAAAGCGCTGTCTGCGGACTGAAGACCAGATTTTCTCTAATAACTATTCGAAGATTCCCGAAATTCGCTTTTGGAATAAGGAAATAAATCATTACGGAAGTGAATGTGTTGTTCTTGTCAACGGTAAACTTATGCTATGGTTTTCTTCTATGCGGTCTTATTCTTTTACATTTCGCTGGTTCATGTCGTATTTTTATGTCATCCCAAAACTAACTGTCCCCTTCTCACCAAATGTTGAATTAAAATTTTTTTGATTTATATCATTAAAGCAAGGTGCACATATAAAAAATGTGTTTATCTCCGCCGGTCTATATTTTGTACAGCAGTTTCGTCAGCACCATTCCCCGTTCAATTCTTTACGTTTACTGTAGGCACGTCCATCTATCAGTTCAGTTTCCCGTGAAGTGTTTAAACCATCGTTATTTTTGTATTTATTTAGTTACAACTGGTCCTTATTTAGTTATAACTGGTCCATGAATTACGATGCATGAATAATGGGAGTTAATGGCAGATTTTTTATTTTTTTTAGAAAGCGCTTGCCGACACTACGGGTATCCGATCAGTTATCGTACACTTTTGCCGGTTTTTCAATGCTAAAATTTACATCAGTGTTTGCATTGACAAGAAATTCCACGGAAGTGAAGCTGGGCTCAGTCGACTTTTGTTGAAATAGTTTAATTTCTCCCAGGATTCTGAAATAAAGTTTTAGGGACCGAACATTCACCCACTCGTCTGCATGTTTTTGTAGAGTGGCGGGAACCAGTTATCGTACATCCAACGTTGAAGCTGTTGTGACGTCATTTCTCGTGTTCGAAAAGTCCCCGACACGGCCGAAGTCGACTATTCTTGGGTCGGCGGACAAATGTAACTCCACAAAAAGTTGTAATTATATTTGAAGGTTTAAATTTTGCAAGAAGATGCCTCGATATGTAAGCATGTTGTCATCGGCGGGAAAGCTTAATCGCTTAATTGGTTCTGTACGATAACTGATCGGATACCCGTAACGTATCATTGGAACAGTTTAATACAACAAAGGGTTATTGCCAGTATGGGCGGGGTGGTAAATGTCACTCACTGTCAGAGAATTTTCATTAAGCGAAACAGCCAATAAGATTCAGCAAATAGCTGACCTTCAACCAATCTATAGTGTTTTGCTGTAATCAAAATCCACATATTAAACTGACTGGCCCCATGTAGCCTACCGTTCGAAGGCGGAGACTCGATACATTTGTTCATACGTTGAGTCACTAAATAGATCACATATTGCATTATTGGATCTTACAAATAATAACGAAAACGGTTTTCGAAGAATTTGATCTGTAAAATTCTCAAATAGTTCTTATTCTTGATCATGTTTTTGGTTCCTGTTAATGTTTCTTGTTTCACTTCCCCGTCGTCTGTACAGAGATTACAAGCCATATTTCGATCAAGTCGTTGCTCTGAAAAAATACTGTAGTCTGTAGGCTAAAACTAAGTCTGCATCCGATGAAACCATAGCACTACGGCCGTAATGTGTTATAGACTATAGTTGTATCATGCGACTGACAGTTTCGAAATCAGAGAAGATACAGCTCCATAATTAAATATTCATTTTTTTGTTTTAAGATTTAAATCGAAAGATACCGTATTGTCAAAGTCACTTTAATTTCGCTGCGGCGATGGCGAAATTCATACCAAGTGACATTCAAACAAAGCCTGGTGAAGAAAAAATATACCGATCTCCTGAACTTTGGACTTTCTCCCCCCCCCCCCCCCCCCCCCCCCCCCCCCCCTTTTGAAGGACAATAGAATATTCCAACTGGCTTTCTTCAACTCGCCAGAAACGCGTGTACATTTCCAGGGCAAACTTATAAAACAGACTTATAATAACATGGATTTACCGATGTTTTACAAGAACGTATAGATACAAGGTAAAAATGATATCAACAACTGTGTAACCATTTCTGAGGCCAACTGAATAAAAACACTGAGAAAATGACGGTTTGACCGATACCAATATGGCAATAATACACACAGTTGAGTTTAACGCGTCAGTTTTTAGCCACTTTCTTTCTTTTTCTTTAAGTTTTATAACGGGATTCAATTTTAGAAAACCAACCAAATGTAGTAAGGTTCGGATTTTGATTTTATTGAATTTATGTTTATCTGTAATTAATAACTCACAATACACAAAAGAGTGCATTCAGCCGGCCGGTAAGCGACTATCAACACAACCCAGCGACAGGCATGAATATCCTGCAGTGAGCTCGTTAGTGTCACTAATCGATTCTTTGTTCACCAATCCCTGGGAAATAACATCAGCCGCCCTTATCGCATGACCTTAGTTGGAAACAAAATCGTCTAAATTCTACGTGATTTACGGTACCTGTCCGATTTTCACCAAACTTGGCTGACATTATCTCCATATAGTCTAGTTGTGCATCCTACATTTTCATCTCATTTGCATATTCAATATGGCCGCCAGGGGGCGATGTTGTTTTTTCTTTGTTACCTTTATTTCAAGAAAACTACCTGTCCAATCTTAATCAAACTTAACATACATCATGACCCTATGGTCAAGTTGTGCACCGTACATTTTCATCTCATTTGCATAAACAATATGGCCGCCAGGGGGAGATGTTGTTTTCCTTTGTTACGTTTATTGCAAGAAAACTTTCGGTAGTTACCTTTATTCCAAGAAAACTATTAGTCCAATCTTAATCAAACTCAACATGCATCATCACCCTACGGTCTAGTTGTAAACCATACATTTTCATCTCATTTGCATATTCAATATGGCCACCAGGGGGCGATATTGTTTTTTTTTTGTTACCTTTATTCCAAGGAAACTACTAGTCAGATTTTCATCAAACTTGGCTGACATTATCTCCATATAGTCTAGTTGTGCATCGTACAGTTTCATCTAATTTGCATATTCAATATGGCCACCAGGGGGCGATGTTGTTTTTCTTTGTTACCTATATTCCAAGAAAACTACCTGTCCAATCTTAATCAAACTTAACATACATCATTACCATATAGTCTAGTTGTGCATCGTACAGTTTCATCTCATTTGCATATTCAATATGGCCACCAGGGGGCGATGTTGTTTTTCTTAGTTACCTTTATTCCAAGAAAACTACATGTCCAATCTTAATCAAACTTAACATACATCATCACCCTATGGTCTAGTTGTGCATCGTACATTTTCATCTCATTTGCATAATCAATATGGCCGCCAGTGGGAGATGTTGTTTTTCTTTGTTACGTTTATTGCAAGAAAACTTTCGCTTGTTACCTTTATTCCAAGAAAACTATTAGTCCAATCTTAATCAAACTCAACGTACATCATCACCCTACCGTCTAGTTGTACACCGTACATTTTCATCTCATTTTGCATATTCAATATGGCCACCAGGGGGCGATATTGTTTTTTTTTTGTTACCTTTATTCCAAGGAAACTACTAGTCCGATTTTCACCAAACTTGGCTGACATTATCTCCATATAGTCTAGTTGTGCATCCTACAGTTTCATCTCATTTGCATATTCAATATGGCCACCAGGGGGCGATGTTGTTTTTTTGTTGTTACCTTTATTCCAAGAAAACTACCTGTCCAATCTTAATCAAACTTAACATACATCATCTCACCCTATGGTCTAGTGGTGCACCGTACATTTTCATCTCATTTGCATATTAAATATGGCCGCCAGGGGGAGATGTTTTTTTTTGTTACTTTTTTCCAAGAAAACTACCAATCCGATTTTCACCAAACTTGGCTCACATTATCTCCCTATAGCCATGTTGTGTACTGTACATTTTCATCTCATTTGCATATTCAATATGGCCGCCAGGGGGCGATGTTTTTTTTCTTTATCTTTGTTCCAAGAAAACTACCTGACATTAATCAAAATCAACATACATTATTACCCTATGGTCTAGTTATGCACCGTTCATTTTGATCTCATTTGCATATTCAATATGGCCGCCAGGAGGGCGATATTGTTTTTTCGTTACTTCTATTCCAAGAAAATACTGGTCTGATTTTGACCAAACTTGGCCGACATTATCTCCCTCTGATCTAGTTGTGCACCCTACATTTTCGTCTCATTTGCTTATTAAATATGGCCGCCAGGAAGCAATGTTGTTTTTTTACCAAATTTGAAAATGAAATTTACTATCATTATTCCAAGAAAACTACTGACCTGATCTTAACCAAACATGACACACATCATCCCTCTAAGTTCTAGCTGTGCACCGTACATTATCATTTCATTAGCATATTGAAGATGGCTACCAGGTGGCAATGTTGTTTTCAACCAAAATTTCTAGGGGAGCTTAATTTTGCAATTCACAATTTAATTTTCCTCAACAATAGTTATCTCCCTGGAATAAGATTTTTTATGTAGGCCCCAATTCCTATATCCAGTTATTGCTGTAAGTGAAATAATCTTGAGCGCAGCGTAAAACACCAAACAATCAATCAATCAATTTAATATGAATAGATGAACGCGGGCGTTAAGGGATCTCTTGTTTAATAACGTGTGAAATTATGGTCCTAGTAAAGCTTTGACCTCACGAAGGACTGTCAAAACTGACGTCACAAAAGAATTTCATCATCAATACTTTTGACAAGATTAAATGTCTGATAGCAACCATATATTGTAGTGTCTGAGATGTTTTCTCTGATGACATTATTTTCTAATGTGTAACTATGCAATATCCAGTCTTTCTTCAGACAGCCATTCTTGAAAATAGAGCAACGTCGTCATATATTTTCCAGTTGAGCTGCATTTTTTGTGTAGTATGAGAAAAAAGATTATCCAACTGGAACGTGTGTTATGTGTTTTACAATGGATATCACTCTCGTTTATTAATTTCCATAGTCACTCGCCAAAGGCTGTGAAAATTAATAGACTCAAGTGATATTTATTTAACACACAGGTTCTTGTTAGATAACCTCTATATAATTTTCAGTGTGGCATTAAACATCATTCAATCAATGATTTAGATGAATTTGTTAAATGTTATTTTGGCTAAATCCAAATGAGCTTATTTTCATAAATTTAAACAAAAAATTACCCATCCTGATTACTTGGAATAACTTGAAGCAATCTGCTTTCATTTTTGGCTATACCGTGAATCACCTAAAATTTCTACGATTTTATTCCCAACGAAGGTCACACTTTAAGGGTGACGGATGTTAGTTCCTAGGAATTGTGAACAAAAAATCAATTAGTGACACGGACGAGCTGACTGCGGGGTATCCATGACGGTTGCTGGGTTGTCTTGATAGTCTCTCACTGGCCGTCTGAATGCACTCTCAGTTATACTTTACAGATAAACATAATTCAAAATTGCTATCATAACTCATACTTATTTCTCAATTTCCTCAATGTTGAATGCAGTCATTAGGTTACTAATACTTTTAAATTTCAGATTCTGTAAGCAGTATTCCAGAGGAAAAACCATTGATGGTATGTTCTTTTTACATTTTAAAAAACTTTTATATTCATTATTAACTGTGTGATCAAATTGTCCCCTATTTTAATTAAAAGTACATCAATGAAAGTATGTTTTTAAGCTCATTAGAATTGCAGTTATTTTAGCTTTCAAACTCCACAGAGTACATATTTTAGCAATTTATGTAACATTCGCCTGGTGAAGTTTATAGATATTAAATAATACCACCACATGCACCGTATCACATTTTGGTCAAACAGGCCAACTTGGTCATCTATCAAATTGGTCAAGTATCAAATTGGTCAACTATCAAATTGGTCTACTGTCAAATGTGGTCACTTCAAATCTTTAATTTCTAGTCAATTTCTTGAAGCTTAGATTGAATCACAAAATAGGGGTTTCCTTCCACACTAAACCTAGCAATGACGCCATACTAGTGAAATAATCATGATGGCAACATAACATCAATCAATCAATGTTTTTCCCTGTGATATTTTGCACAAACTTCATTTGAGCTTACAGAAGGGTAAAATGTGTTCTTGATGTGGTACGATATGGTAGGAAAGGTGAAACTTAACCATTTACTTGAACTTGAAAAGTGTTTTCCTTTCTTTGCCTGTGGCTCACTTGGTAGTGGGCTGGACTCCCCAATCCAAATAGCCTTCCACCAATGGGCTGTTGGCTCTAATCCGTGTCATAAAGGTGAAATAATACTAAACTGTTCAATCTTTGTTTCCTCTAATTCCGTCGTATCATTTTTCTACAGGATTCTGACGATTTATTAAAACCTGATTCGGAACTTGGAGAATCCATGTCGATTGTGGATAAACCTCGTCAAAATGCAATAGCCCTCAGGTATGCCTGTATTTTCTTTTAATAAAATGACGAGTTAACATATTCTGATATATTTATATTTTAGGCCAAAAAAAAAACAATATGTTATATTTCCAGGAAAAATTATTTTTAATTTTATTAACACAATTTTTTTAGAATTGAAAAAGACTCTTTTTATAATTCAAATAATCTTGAATGCAATCAATGAATCATTCAAGTAAATGGAAAGTTACTAATAGTAAGTTCTTGAGGAAAACGTATCAAATTTTTTAAAAAATGTAAAACATATTTGTAATTTAAAAAAAAAATTTATGCATGGAAATAATCTTAAATGCATCAATAAATCATTCAAAAAAATGAAAAGTTATTGTTGTAACTTCTTGAGGAAAAAATAAATTTCTTTAAACTTAACTTAGAAAATGTAAAAAATATTTTTCAGACAAGGCAGTCGAGACAAGCGAGACGTTCAGCTGGCCTTGCGCACTCACCGAGAGAGAAATGCTATGCTAGGTCGAGTCAATAGTGAACTTAACCAGGAGTTACAGGAAGCCATGGAACAGAGGATAGCCTTAGAGATTCAGTTAGAACACCTTAGACCGTTCTCTAGTTAGTGAAATCGCCTATGATTGGAGGTCAGAAAGTGTTACCGCACTCCTCGAAAGCTTAGACCCTTATACAGTTAGTAAATTTTCCTATGATTGGAGGTCGGAAAGTTTTGCAATCTTAGACCTCTACCAGCAAGTAACTTTCCTATGATTGGAGGTCAAAAAGTTTTGCAATCTTAGACCTCTACCAGCTAGTAACTTTCCTATGATTGGAGGCCGGAAAGTTTTGCAATCTTAGACCTCTACCAGCTAGTAACTCTCCTATGACTGGAGGTCGGAAAGTTTTGCTGCACTACTCGCAGTCTAAGACCTCTATCAAGCTAGTAACTCTCCTATAATTGGAGGGCAGAAAAATTCTGTTTAACTAACTCACAATGTTATCGAGCTAGAAAACTCTCCTATAGTCAGAGACTGGAAAGCTCTGGTGAACTCTTGTTATTGGAAATGTAAAAGCTCCTGCCCAGTTTACTTCGGACAAATTTGTTATCCAGCTGTTGAGCTCTTGAGTTCTTGAGCACTTGTGACGCCGCCATGTAAGTGAAATAATCTTGAGCGCGGCGTAAAACACCAAACAATCAACCCAGTCACTTGTGACTTAGACTTTGCTAAATGTCAAATTCTCTCTGCCAGATGGTCACTTAACTACATGTATTTGAATAATTACTACGACCTGAAGCTCTGTTCCAACATCAGATTTGTGTTCAGATTGAGTAGCACATAATGGCGTTAGAAAGGATTTGGAAATCAACGGTGGTCATTTTAATATGTGTTTGCAATGCAATTTTTTTTTTTGGCATATGGCTTATGATTGGATGATTATGTCAAGATGGTTATCTCACATGGGCCAATCAGATCCGTGTTCAGTCAATGTACATACATTACAGATGGAAATCTGTCAAGGTTTTTTAATTTTTGGCATACTGGCTTATGATTGGATGATTATGTCAAGATGGTTATCTGACGTGGGCCAATCAGATCAGTGTTCACTCAACGTTCATACATTACAGACAGTCATCTGTCGAGATTTTTTTTGTTGGCATACTGGGTTATGTTTGGATGAGCAATTTAGTGTTTATACTGTAATAATCTGTTACCATAGTTACTACCACGCCCAATCAGTCACACCTATATAACAAGCCCGTGTGTTTTAGTGATCATAAATATATAACAAGCCCAGTCATATACCTTGTAAAATTTCACTTTTTTTTTTACAAACTGACATTAAGCTCAAAAGCTGACATTTTGCTTTCTAGCAAGACAGGGGCTCGTTTCACAAAGCAGTCGCATATCAAAGGAAGCCTGGTTGTCGATGGATGCCATAGTGAAGAGATACGACGTCATGGCAACTGCAATTGATCACATTTTGCGAAGGCTTCTTGAAACGGCCGCCAGGCTTTTCAGACCGAGCTGTGAGAATTGACCTTTGCCCCAGCGCCACATGTCCAATTTAAACGCTCTCTGTCAGGCTAGAAAAACTCAGCGATATAGCTCTGTGACATCATGATATTTGCATTTTCACTCTGTGTTTGTCTAACCTTTGGAAATGTTTTGCCAAAACATGTGACGCTGTCAGAGAGGTCATTTTTGTCCTGTTGAATTTAAAATAATGCCATGTGTAGTATGGCTGGAGTTCATTATAGATTGTAAAGAAACTGTAAACATTCATTAAAATTAATGTTAACAAAAATACTAATTATTGGAAAAATAAATTGTGGATGCGGTAAAAAATAATTATTGCTATGGAAGAGATCAAACTTGGCAATTGCGGCAATTGTAAAATAATTAGGTTAGGCGTGTTTTTAGCAAATCATGTTAAGAAAGACAGGTTTTTCTTTCCAAGTTATTTGGTAAGATTAGAATATATTTTCCCATGCATCAGTGCTTATTATGTGTATATATACTATTCAAAATATATCTTCTTTCTTGAAATTGTTTGAAGCAATTTTCGATGTGAAAATGCTAACAGGCACGCTATAGGATTGACTTATCACCGTGACCCATTATAATCTTGTGAATGACGTACCTTGTTTTAGTTAAAAGACTGGATGGCCATTTACAGACTGTAACTTACTGACAATAACGGAAGCAACATGGTCAATAGTCGCACAGTCAGTAATTAGGCGTACAGTACGCCTAATTACTGACTGTGCGACTATTGATCCTGTTGCTTCCGTTATTGTCAGTAAGTTCTATTTCCATTAATCCAACTCTACAAATACAAACAATCAAAGAGATCTATTTACTGACAATTTTCTGGTGTTTTGATGAGTAATTTGAATGCAATTGTTATGTTAAATGCGATGGAGTATACAAAGAAATGCTGTCTTCTTACAGTTTTCTGTACAATTTGGCATTCATTTGAATTATGCCAGTACTGGAGAGTGAGACAATTCTAAGGTATTGATACAAGAATTATAATGAGGAGTCCTGTCAAATTTAAATTGCCAAATTGTTAAGGATTTCTATTATTTGTTTTCTGTATGTTATGTTTTTTTGTTTTTTGGCCATGGCTGCAAGGAACAATATATATTTGGACAAATGAGATTTAAAAAAATGACCAGTGATGCATTGTACATATTAAACATGGGGATTAGTTAATTCGTATCATTATATTCCGAGTGAATATATTTCGTACCAGTCATTTTAATGGTGTTTTGATCAATATCTTGAACACACAATAAGGGATGTGCAATGTTCTGTAGCCAAGTTAAAATTCTCATGGAACCCATTCCATGTTTTACCTTGGCCGAATACTCCACTCAAACCCGTAAACCGAACAGCGCCAACTTGTGGGAATGTAAGAGTTATCTTTCCTACCCTTACATAGTCTTCGCCAATCAGCATTCGTTAAACAAAAGCGCACGGTATATACAGCCAATGAAGTATATGAGTGGAATGGATGTCACGTGGTATTTGGTTTGCCTCGAATCTCGCCATTACTAGGAGATGGTGCAATAGCTATCCAGATATGTTATGCACGCACGCTTCAACTATCAATGGCGGCACAGTTTACAAAGTCAGATCCAAACCAGCCAATAAGACGTGTTCATTCCACGCATATAGTTCATTGTATACAGCCGCCATTACATAATTTCTCGGCTAGTGGCAGAGTGAGCGCCTGAGGTTTTGATTAGCTGCGAGTTTTACTCTCATCCAATCAAAAGGCACTTTTCCATTTATGGATTGAAGTGGAGTATTTTGCCAAGGTAAAACACGTAATGGGTTCCATGAAGGTTTTAACTTGGCTTGAGAAGATGATGATGTGAAGGTGGAAGCGGACACATGTGAAAGAATTTGTTGATGTTGTAAAGAAAGTTTAACACATATAATTATGGACTGATTTCTTTAAGGGACATGAGTTGCTGAAATTTTGTAATTTTTCACTGAGATTTTTTTTTTTAATAATCAGCTATTTTTTTTTTTCAAGAATTGCAAATTAGAAACTTTCTATTGAAAATGTATGCTTAAGTAGTGCTTTAAACTCAGCCTGAGTAATTTAAATTTGGTTTACTTTTCAAACACCAATTTGGTTCCTACAGACTGTATGTAATTTACTTTGAAAAGTAAACACAATTAAAATTTAATGGTTTTGAAGTTCATCGAAAAATAAAAGCACCATTTTAATTCCTGTAGACTGTGTAGAATTTACTTTAATTTTTCGATGAACTTTAAACCCTTTTATTGCCTTCACAATCAGAATTTATGAAAAATGTGTGAATATTAGCAGCTCATGCCACTCTAGCTATAGTTGAACTTTGTCTAGTCATTCGTTTTTCAACAGAAACACATATTCTTGCAACTGGTACTCACCTCTATATAATGCTAGTTGTCCTTGGCCTCTTCTGGGCGTCTATGGGGTTTTATGACCCATTTGATAAGCATTCATTGCATCAAAAACTCGAATCCATCTCCCCTGAACTTTCCTTCAAGAAATTTGGCTTGTCTTTTGACAATTTTGTCAGTTAGCATTGAAATATCAGTCAGACAAGCTTCATGGAGCTTGGGGGGGGGCTCAGTCGGTTAAGGTGATAGTCTGACACAGGTTTTTCTTCAATGCGGCGTGGGCTCGAATCCCACTCAGAGCAAAAAATTCTGAGTTGATTTTTCACCTTATTGTCGTGTGTTGGTGATTTGCCAGGTACTTGTCCAAAGTCTGAGGTTCCCTCCTGGCCCAGTTTCTTCCCCCACTAAACCTGTCAACACCGCCATATAAGTGAAATAGTTTTGTGCGGCATAAAAACATCAATCAATCAATCAGGGTGCTCATCGCCCCTTCCCCCCCCCCCCCCCCAAACACTGAAATCATTATTCACTATAAACTGACAGGATCTTTTGAGTATGATTTAATTTCTATACAAATATTAAGATGGATTGAATCTGATTGATTGATTGATGTTTTACGCCACACTCTAGATTATTTCTCTATATGGTGGCTGCACATGGTTTAGTAGGGGAGGAAACCAGGGCCAGGGCCTCAAATCGTTACCTTTTGCTGCCCTTGAAATGGTAAAAATTATATTCCTTATAAAAAATATTGAAAACAGATAATAAAGTATTGTCATAGTATACATAAGGAATTGGCGTTAATTAAAATTATTATCAGCGTACCAAGTATTATAACGACCAGCAGCCTGTGATCGTTAATATGTATATATAGTTATTAATAGATTTAAAAAATATACATGTATAGCCCCTGCAGTATATATACATATTCATTTGTCCTATTATTGCTTGTGTACTTGTAAAGCCTATAGCCCTTGCAGTGTATACATAATCATTTGTCCTATTTTTGCTTGTATACTGTAAAGTATATTGCTTGTATACATGTACTTGTAAAGCCTACAGCCCTTGCAGTATACTATATATATATATAATCATTTGTCCTATTTTTGCTTGTATACTTGTGAAGTCTATAGCCCCTGCAGTGTAAACATAATCATATGTCCTATTATTGCTTGTATACTTGTAAAGTCTATAGCCCCTGCAGTGTAAACATAATCATATGTCCTATTATTGCTTGTATACTTGTGAAGTCTATTGCCCATGCAGTATATACATAATCATTTGTCTTATTTTGCTTGTATACTTGTAAAGTCTATAGACCCTGCAGTATATACATAATCATTTGTCCTATTATTGCTTGTATACTGTAAAGCCTATAGCCCTTACAATGTATACATAATCATTTGTCCTATTTTTGCTTGTATACTTGTAAAGCCTGTAGCTCTTACAGTGTATACATAATCATTTGTCCTATTTTTGCCTGTATACTTGTAAAGCCTGTAGCTCTTGCAGTGTATACATAATCATTTGTCCTATTATTGCTTGTATACACAACAATCATTTGTCCTATTATTGTTTGTGTACTTGTAAAGTCTATTGGCATATCTTTTTATGTATAATGTTATATACAATAATAATGCATGGCCTTTGTGAGATATTTATCAACTACAATGGAAGGTCAAGGGATTTGCCTAGGCATAGAGCCTGAACCCGCTCTCCCCCACCCCCAGGCAACATCTACATAAATATACAAAAATGACTGCCTCTTCAAATATATATATATATATATCAATCTCCAAAACGGTTATCCATGCAGTTGTACGGCTCTCAAACTTTATCAGGCTCCACAGTCGGATTGAATTTATCTTGACGCTCTTGATCCATTCCCATATTTACTCTTCACGTCTTTAGGAATAATTAAGCCCAGGTTGACAAATCTTATTTTACACGCTATCACTCATATCATTGAAAAACTTGCAATAGAAACACCAAAGATTCTGTTGTTAATTATAGCTGCTGAAGAAATTAATTATAATATTAGCTATTTAAAAATACACACTGTTGACCTTCTCTTAAAATTATTGTTTAAGAAAATCTGAAAAGAGGTAAGCACCCAGCGAGTTGATTGTGTCGAAATATTGTAAAATTTCATCCAACAAAAGCAATAATTATGAATTTTGCTATCCTGCTCTGGGCATGTTAAAAGTGGCATGAGCTGCCATCATTTTGTTCTTAAACTTTGCTTATCAAGAAAACAGTCTTTATTAAACAGTTTAATCATTCATGTTGAAATAAAATTTAAAAAAAAGCGTAAAAGTCATATGAGATTCACTCCCCTGGGATTGCATTTCAACAAAGAATGATGTTTTCGTACTGTATTTTAGAATCGTATAAAGTCGTATATCTACCCCCCAAATCCAGTGGGTTAGAGTGATCGTCCCTCAGTCCCACAGAGACCTTCCATCGATGTGGCGGGGGTTCTAATCACGCTCAGACTGAATAAAAATTTAAAGATTTCAAAGTGGATTTTTCACTCAGTCACCATATGTGAAAGAGTAGTCAGGTATTCGCCGAGGGTTTCCTCCTGGCAATGAGCCCAGTTCCCATTAATTTTAAACTTTAAGTGAAAAACAATGCAAATTTTGGCAGCTCGTATCCCTTTTCGGTTGGTCTAAAATTATTTACGCTATCTAGTCCACTTCGTTTTACTTCACTTGACTATGAATATGATGGGATTTTTTTGTTTATATTTGTGGTCTGAAAATGAACCGATGTTGATATGGTTGCCTGCTCCTTGCATTTTATGCATTTTTATAGTATAAATACACTGATTTTTTTTTGTGTACATGTGCATTTTAGGAATTTATTTTTGAACACACTGCTGTTGAAATGAGAATATTATTAAAATGTAGATAGTATTATTGACTTGAAATTAGGGGCACCTGACTATGTACTGTTAGAAATATACAACTATAATTGAAACATTGTCTGATGCATGCCCTTGTAAACTTTGTGTAGAGCTGAAGATATTACCAAATTGAAAAGCCCATATATATATACCAACTGTATTAATGATGTATTTGTAAATATCGTATGTGAATGTAGGGCTGGTAATCAACTTGTGCTAATAAACACATGATACATTCATAATATCATAGTGTTCATTTTGTCTTCTGTAGGTTAAGAGTAGGATATTTAATAGCTGTACAAACAAACTTCCAATGGATTGCATGCCACTATTTGAAAAAAATACCCAATTTTCTGTCTGGTGGTTCAGGGCCTCTGTGGCTCAGTTGGCAGAGTATAGTCTCTTAGTCGGACACAGGCCTTTCTACTTTGAGGCACGCATTTTGCCTTCTGTAGGTTAAGAGTAGGGTGTTTAATAGCTGTACAAATGGCCTTCCACCAGTGGGTTGCATGCCACTCATATTTTAAAAAAATACCCAATTTTCTGTCCGATTGTTCAGCTCATTTGGCAGAGTATAGCCTCTCAGCCCGACGAAGGCGGCACGCATTCAAATCCCACTCAGTCCAAAGAAAAATAGAAAAGTTTTTGAATTGATTTTTTACTTGATCGCCTCATTTGGAAGAGTTGCTTGGTACTCCTGTAGGTCTGGGGTTTGCTCTGGGCAAAGAGCCGGGTTTCCTCCCCCAATAAACCTGGCCACTCAGCCATACAAGTGAAATAATCTGCGGCACATGAATCCATTGTCTGGTTGTTCATCAGATCACCATACGGGATGATGGTCGAGTGGTTTATTTGCACACAATAGCCTTTTTTTCGTCTCCTGGCAACACCTTTATCAACAAACAATCAGTAGAAAGATTTCTTTGCTGTTTTATATGTTTTTTGGGATTGCATTTCAACAAAGAATGATGTTTTCGTACTGTATTTTAGAATCGTATAAAGTCGTATATCTACCCCCCAAATCCAGTGGGTTAGAGTGATCGTCCCTCAGTCCCACAGAGACCTTCCATCGATGTGGCGGGGGTTCTAATCACGCTCAGACTGAATAAAAATTTAAAGATTTCAAAGTGGATTTTTCACTCAGTCACCATATGTGAAAGAGTAGTCAGGTATTCGCCGAGGGTTTCCTCCTGGCAATGAGCCCAGTTCCCATTAATTTTAAACTTTAAGTGAAAAACAATGCAAATTTTGGCAGCTCGTATCCCTTTTCGGTTGGTCTAAAATTATTTACGCTATCTAGTCCACTTCGTTTTACTTCACTTGACTATGAATATGATGGGATTTTTTTGTTTATATTTGTGGTCTGAAAATGAACCGATGTTGATATGGTTGCCTGCTCCTTGCATTTTATGCATTTTTATAGTATAAATACACTGATTTTTTTTTGTGTACATGTGCATTTTAGGAATTTATTTTTGAACACACTGCTGTTGAAATGAGAATATTATTAAAATGTAGATAGTATTATTGACTTGAAATTAGGGGCACCTGACTATGTACTGTTAGAAATATACAACTATAATTGAAACATTGTCTGATGCATGCCCTTGTAAACTTTGTGTAGAGCTGAAGATATTACCAAATTGAAAAGCCCATATATATATACCAACTGTATTAATGATGTATTTGTAAATATCGTATGTGAATGTAGGGCTGGTAATCAACTTGTGCTAATAAACACATGATACATTCATAATATCATAGTGTTCATTTTGTCTTCTGTAGGTTAAGAGTAGGATATTTAATAGCTGTACAAACAAACTTCCAATGGATTGCATGCCACTATTTGAAAAAAATACCCAATTTTCTGTCTGGTGGTTCAGGGCCTCTGTGGCTCAGTTGGCAGAGTATAGTCTCTTAGTCGGACACAGGCCTTTCTACTTTGAGGCACGCATTTTGCCTTCTGTAGGTTAAGAGTAGGGTGTTTAATAGCTGTACAAATGGCCTTCCACCAGTGGGTTGCATGCCACTCATATTTTAAAAAAATACCCAATTTTCTGTCCGATTGTTCAGCTCATTTGGCAGAGTATAGCCTCTCAGCCCGACGAAGGCGGCACGCATTCAAATCCCACTCAGTCCAAAGAAAAATAGAAAAGTTTTTGAATTGATTTTTTACTTGATCGCCTCATTTGGAAGAGTTGCTTGGTACTCCTGTAGGTCTGGGGTTTGCTCTGGGCAAAGAGCCGGGTTTCCTCCCCCAATAAACCTGGCCACTCAGCCATACAAGTGAAATAATCTGCGGCACATGAATCCATTGTCTGGTTGTTCATCAGATCACCATACGGGATGATGGTCGAGTGGTTTATTTGCACACAATAGCCTTTTTTTCGTCTCCTGGCAACACCTTTATCAACAAACAATCAGTAGAAAGATTTCTTTGCTGTTTTATATGTTTTTTGGGGCTGTTTCTCAACACGTTTAAGCCTGACGTAACTTTGCCCCTGGTTGTTATGTAATATTGAAGGTATATGTTACTATGACAGTTAGGCCTTGCATTGGACTTAGGTCGGGCGTAAATGTTTTGAGAATGTGTTATTAACATGTGATATCTGTAGTAGAGAATGAATACATGGTTACTTTATTAACTAAACCTGCTAACTTGGACCATCACGTGTTGATAGAAAAAAAAAGAACCCTGACCAAACAATTCACAATTTGTGTAAAGTCGCCATTGACCACTAATGTTTTACTAGGAGTGAGTGAAAATGCAGATCAACTGGCATTTTCAAACCTGGCAGTAGGTGCCCTAATCTGGGATGCAAGTTAATTGTAGAAAAAAAACAATGCTTATACTGACTGCTCTACTTAGACTGCTTATACAAAATTGGTATAAGAATTTCAGCCATTTTTATTACCAGGTTCCCTTTCCGCTCAATAACTTTTTTGATCTGACTTTATGGCTAAGATGCTGTGTCATCAACCATTTATTACATCTTTGGTTGCATAATATAGCATCGACATTGGATTATGTAATATTCATTTTTATACGCCCGGTTGTATTATGGTATCTGATATTCTATATCTTTGTTCCTATATGCTTCATAACCTGAAGAGTTTTGATTCAATCTTTACAATTCTTTCACAGCATTTACCTTATGGGTAGATGGTGTGTCGTCAACAAATAGATTGATTTATTGATTGGTGTTTTACGCCGTGCTCAAGATTATTTCACTTACATGGCGGCGTTGCCAGTTTTATTGTGGGAGGAAACAGGGCTCTATGCCCGGAGGAAACCCACGACCTTCTGTTGGTAACTGGCAACCATCCCACATAGGTCGTTCGAGTGAAATCCCAGTCAGAAAATTTTCCAATTTTTGGACTGAGTGGGACTCGAACCCGCGACCCATTGGTGGAAGGCTGTTTGGATTGAGCGTCCAACGCTCTACCTACTGAGCCACGGAGGCCCCTCAACAAATAGAGAATTGTGAATAAAGAATTTCCATTACTGAAACTAAAACAAATATGTTCTATAATGTAGAGTACTCCGTCATAGGGCTTGTCAAGTTTTCCAAATGTGACTACTGTTATACTCACTTTCTGGATCTTCTACTAAACATACAACAATTTTTTTGAATTAGAAAAGACCAGAAAAATCGTAAAATTTAATAGTAAAAGATTTGATTTATTTAGGATATGTTACAAGAAAAATGTTGAAAGACTTGGGTGTATGAAAAAGATCAATTGTGTTTTAAAATATGACAGAGAAAGTCTTGCATTATAAACAGTGGGGTCTTGTCCACATGTTGTCATGGTAACTGCTTAAAGTTATAACCAGCAAATACTTAAAACCTGTAGCAGGTCAGAACTACACTGACACTGTGGCACTGACAGCTATAATATCTATGTTATTATAAAAATGTTTGATCCACTGCTGACAATCCACTGCTGATTGTCAGTATGGTTTAGCGATCTCCGTAAAATATAATAAATAGCATGTGTGACATCTTTGGTTATAAAGGCCTGTTTCCACTGAGAGTTTTACCGCGAGCTGACAACCCGACTGGAAAACCAAGTCGCGTCACAGAGAAAAAGTGTAGTATATACCAGTCTACAACGCAAATCAGTGTCCAGTGGCGTCGGAACGTAATTGAAAGTGGGGGGGCCCAACTATCACAGCCCAACCGGCGAGGGTCCAGGGGCCGCCTAGGCCCCGGAAGCTCTTGGGACCCAGACGGCCGGAGATGCGTTCTGAGGGTTATTCTGGAAATAAATATGATCAACTGGCCTGCAAATAATTAGTTCTCTTTTCATGATTTTCGTTCACAAAAGCTAATATTTTTCTATCAACTTCTTGAACATAAAAAAAATTCTCTTTAAACGCTGTCTTCAAGTCGATATTCCTCATGCTATTGGTACCAAAAGCTAATGATTTCCTCTGCGAATCAGATTATAAGAGGGATGTGCCACTAAGGTTTAAGAGGTGTTTCCACTTGTGCGGATATGGGTGAGGCAAAAATCTTTAAATAAGAGGTGTTTCCACCTGGATTGGGGCGGCGCCAATGCGGAACCGCACGGTGATTTCCATATTAAATCAGGTAAACCTACTGTGGAAGTCCCTTTCTCTCACAAAAAGTTGGGATTGTTGCTCTTAAAATAAAATAATTCATCAGGCTTTTACAAACATGCGTTTATATAGGCATTACCAAGTTTATGTAAGACATAATTCCATTATCTTTAGAATACATAAATACAACAGAATTAATCCAGTGAAGCTTGTTTTGGTCTACATAGTTCGAAGATAACCAAAAACACACACAGAGAGCAAAAAATAATTTTCTTAACCAAGTAAAGTCATCAGATTTGGTAACTACATGGGTATTTTGTACAAGAAAATATCCAGATGCCGTACGGACAATCGCACAAATCGAAACACAAGCGCCGCATATAGCCTACCGTAGGTCTTTCCGTATCCCCACCGTATCCGCACAAGTGGAAACGCCGCTTAAAGGGGCTTTCGCAATTGAGACTCTCGCCGCACGGTCAAGATGCTGAAATTGATCGCTTGGTGGAGATAAAATTTTTCGGGCCGCAGTAGAATCGGAAAATTTACTGCAAGAAAATAATCCATTTTACGATTGGCCGGGGCATCGTAAGGGCGTGGCAAGGTTCCCGCGCGTTTTAATCCACGAATCTCTTGCGGCGAACCGCGCGGAGTGACGCAAGCAACGCACGTCTAGCGCAAGTGATCCGTGAGATAGTTGCGCGGAGGTGCTACGTGATTGGAACGTGCGGCGATTTTGGGCTCTGCAGACGTGATTGCAGTATAAAAAGGTGCAGAGATAAAAAAAAAAAACCGTTAGAAAAAGAACACCTGAGGGTATTTTTCGCACGGTGAACGCAAGGCGGTGTAAGACCGAGACGGCGAATCGTTCAACGGTTTACGACTGCCGCAAGGTTGGCGGAACAAGAAATTTCACCGTACGGAGCATCTTACGACACAAAAAAAATCGTGCAACAACCGCGCGTCAAGATACAACGGTTTACGGTGAACGTACTGGCGCCCGCATGGATCAGAGGTAATAAAAAAAATCTCACGGCCGAAAATCGAATTCCATGTGCACACCAAACTTTTCTGCGGCTCTTGCGGCACAAAAATTCCGCGCGGTAAGGTGCGGTTGCCCGCAAGGAAGGCTGCGGTCCATAGTACGGAAGGCCAAAATCCATGACCGCAAAAGCCGTGAACCCGCCGTATCTCAATTGTGAAAGCCCCTTAACACACGACGTATTTATAGGCCCCTACAGTCCCCAAATCACTACAATTGCCAATTATCATATAAGCCAACATTGCGTTAAGACGATCAAATATCAAAGAACAACCTAACAAAGACAGTTTGAGTTAAAAGCGCAGTTCAGAAAACTTGGATCTTCTTTGTTCTTTAGATCCCTCAAAAAGTATAGCTGTAGCGTATGTTCGAATGATCTGCTGCGCAGCCGGGAAAAAATTACACTTTCTGAGTTTCTTAAACCCCAAAAGTGGGTAATTGAGAGGGTAATAGGTCGTAGACAGGTCAGTTGAGAGGCCGAAAAGTGGGGGGGCCCGAACATACTCTGGCCCCCCCTTAATGAAAAGTTGGGGTGCCCAGGCCCCCCTGGCCCCCCCGCTTCCGACGCCACTGGTGTCAGTCGGCTTCAGTTTCGTGCAGAGCATACCGGTCTATGATGCGATGTAACTCAAGCCGACTGACCCGGACTCTAGTCGAGTTCAGTCGCGTCGGGTCGCAAAGCTCTGTGTATACCTTTACAGTTACTTAATTTAAAGCAATAATTTAGCGAGTATAACATGAGAAAAATATATTCTTAGCGTGTTTCACAAATTAAGATTGCATACGTTTATACGTTACTACATTGACAATCTATACTTAGATATTTTGCTATGTCAGTGACGTAAAAATTTAAGCGAAGCCATTTTGCAAACAGGCTACAGCTAAAACATTGTCTCCAGAATCTATATTATAAGACACTCGAAGCAAGTATACGGTGGAGAAAAATATATCGAAATATCTTATAATGTACAATATTGCTTTCAGTTACCTCGGTATGTATATCCTAAGTAATCTGCCTCCTAAATCCATTTATTTTCCACTTATTTACAAGTAGTTTGCCTAGGACGGATTGACTTCGTAAGGAATCCATAATGCCTGCCCATTATGAGTAGAAAATACATGTATTTCGAAATACGAATTGAGGAAGCCGTCTAGACACCTTTAGTTGTACTTTCAAATTGCAACCAGTTTTAAATACATTCAGTGATTTCAGTTGCCATCAGTGGCTTGTTTCACAAAGCAGTTGCATCGCAAACGAAGCCTAGTTGCCAATGGATACCATATTGAAGAGATACGATGCCATGGCAACTGCTATTGATCGCAGATGCCATGGCAACTGCGATTGATCGCACTGTGAGACGGCTTCGTGAAACGCCCCTCGGCCCCACAGCACAACCAAAGTAAGTATAGAGTAGTACAAATACTATTGTTATAGTATAAAAGTTGTGGACTAGCATTTTCTTTAAAAATGAGATGAAGTTAAGATAAATGTTTGGAAATAACAGTTTTATATTAAAAATACAAGTTTTCATCAAAAACAACAAACAACAGAGTATGAGGTAAGATACTTACAACTAAAGCAGACTCCTCAAAAAAATCGAAAAAAATAAAACGTCTAACGTTATTACGAATTGTCACGATTCACGAGCCTTCTATCTAGACATAAAATATAACTAGGTAATAACATTATGAAAGCCTATCTATATTGAAAAAAAAAATCCTATCTTGAAAAAAATATGTACCACATTGAGAATAACAATGACAATTTTTCAGCGGTGATGTGTGAATATCAAAACAAACAGAATAATGACAAGACATTTAAATAATACATTATTATTATGTAAAAAAAAAAATATGTATGATGTATAAATTGGGTCGAGATTTCATAATTTCAAGCTTCATAATGATGCACCATAAAAATTGGCGGGTGAGCCAACATAAACATACAATTTTTTAAATAAAATTTACATGTTTAAAAAAGAATGTTCTCTTTTAGCCATGATCATTGATAAAAAATCTAACCTATAATTCTAAAAGGTTTTAGTCCTAACAAAACGTCTATTTAAAAAAAAATAATAATAATTTTTTAAATACTTTCTCTCATAAGCACTTCAGATCTATTTATGAAAAATCACAACTTGTAAAATTGGGATGTGGTTGAAGACCGTATGTTATCGGAAAAACATAAAGTTCTTATGTTGACATAAGTTAATATATAGATTAGATATTGAATATATAACCCTTCTTTGAAATAACCCTTCAAGATTGTTGCTTGAAACCAAAATATAGAACATCTCGATAACTTGAAAGTAGGGATAAAACCTTGAGACAAAACCTTGTGACACATATGTCTGTAACTTGAAATTTGTGACATGAGCGCGGCGTAAAACACCAAACAATCAACCCAGTCACTTGTGACTTAGACTTTGCTAAATGTCAAATTCTCTCTGCCAGATGGTCACTTAACTACATGTATTTGAATAATTACTACGACCTGAAGCTCTGTTCCAACATCAGATTTGTGTACAGATTGAGTAGCACATAATGGTGTTAGAAAGGATTCGGAAATCAACAGTGGTCATTTTACTATGTGTTTGCAATACAATTTTTTTTTTCTTTTTGGCATACTGACTTCTGATTGGATGATTATGTCAAGATGGTTATCTGACATGGGCCAATCAGATCCGTGATCAGTCAACGTACATACATTAAAGACGGACATCTGTCAAGGTTTTTTAATTTTTGGCATACTGGCTTATGATTGGATGATTATGTCAAGATGTTTATCTGACATGGGCCAATCAGATCAGTGTTCAGTCAACGTACAAACATTACAGATGGAAATCTATTGACATTTTTTTGTTGGCATACTGGGTTATGTTTGGATGAGCAATTTAGTGTTTATACTGTAATTATCTGTTACCATAGTTACTACCACGCCCAATCAGTCACACCTATATAACAAGTGTGTTTTAGTGATCATAAATATATAACAAGCCCAGTCATATACCTTGTAAAATCTCACTTTTTTTTTTACAAACTGACAATAAGCTTAAAAGCTGACATTTTGCTTTCTAGCAAGACAGGGGCTCGTTTCACAAAGCAGTCACATATCAAAAGAAGCCTGGTTGCCATTGGATGTCATAGTGAAGAGATACGACGTCATGGAAACTAAGATTGATAGCATTTTGGGAAGGCTTCGTGAAACGGCCGCCAGTCTTTCAGATCGAGCTGTGAGAATTGACCTCTGCCCCAGCGCCATGTATCCACATGTCCACGTTCTATAAGGTTAGACATACTCAGCGATATAGCTTTGTGACATCATGATACTTGCAACATCACAAAGCCAACACTCTGTGTTTGTCTAACCTTTCGAAATGTTTTGCCAAAACATGTGACGCTGTCAGAGAGGTCATTTTTGTCCTGTTGAATTTAAAATAATGCCATGTGTAGTATGGCTGGAGTTCATTATAGATTGTAAAGAAACTTTAAACATTCATAAAAAATAATGTTAACAAAAATACAAATTATTGGAAAAATAAATTGTGGATGCGGTAAAAAATTATTATTGCTATGGAAGAGATCAAACTTGGCAATTGCGGCAATTGTAAAATAATTAGGTTAGGCGTGTTTTTAGCAAATCATGTTAAGAAAGACATTTTTTTCTTTCCAGGTTATTTGATAAGATAAGAATATATTTTCCCATGCATCAGTGCTTATTATGTGTATATATACTATTCAAAATATATCTTCTTTCTTGAAATTGTTTGAAGCAATTTTCGATGTGAAAATGCTAACAGGCACACTATAGGATTGACTTATCACCGTGACCCATTATAATCTTGTGAATGACGTACCTTGTTTTAGTTAAAAGACTGGACGGCCATTTACTGACTGTGCGCCTATTGACCATGATGCTTCCGTTATTGTCAGTATGTTCTATTTCCATTAATCAAGCTCTACAAATACAAACAATGAAAGAGATCTATTTATTGACAACTTTTGCTTGATGAAAATAGGACGTATTGACATAGAGGTATTCTAGTCCACGATCATTATAAAGGCATTTCAAAACCGGTTTTGTGTGTTTTTATACAAGGAGTATTAAATCAAAATGTTGATATTAGAAGACATATTTCAAGCATTAATATTATTAATCTCTTTATTATGAGATACTGGTTTGTTGGAATTATGGAGGTATCATCTTTCAGCATGATCTGCCAAAATTTACATTTTCAAAAATTCTGATCGCCACGACAGTAACAAGGTTTGAAGTTCATCCAAAAACTAAATGATTGACATTGAAATGAAGGGAATCCATACAGTCTGAAGCGTGTAGGAATCAAAATATTCCCCAAGAAGTAAAAATTGAAATACCCAAGACAAACATTCATTCATTCAAGGCAAGAGTTCAAAATACTGCATTCTCAAGATTACAAGCAATAGAAAGCTTCTAAATTGTATTTGAGTGAAATAGCTGATAATTTAAAGGCTGACTTTACCAATATTTTTTATTTCAATGTCAATCCTTTAGTTTTTCTAGGTACCTCAAGTGCATAAAAATAAAAATTTATGAAAAAGTCCCAATGTTGGCATCTCATGCCACTTTAATGTCACATAATAATCGATATGTGCTCCTTGTAGAAAAATGAAAAAATTTTGAAATGAACTAAAAATTGACATCAAAATGAAAAGTAATGTATTCTATAAAACAATGTGGTGAATGACTGCATTTTGTTACAGCTTAATAAGCCCTATGAGTTATTACACTATTACATTCTAAGGTATTGATACAAGAATTATAATGAGGAGTCCTGTCAAATTTAAATTGCCAATTTTTTAAGGATTTCTATTATTTGTTTTCTGTATGTTTGTTTTTTTGGCCATGGCTGCAAGGAACAATTTGTATTTGGACAAAATATGAGATTTAAAAAAATGACCAGTGATGCATTGTACATATTAAACATGGGAATTAGTTAAGTTGTATTATTATATTCCGAGTGAATATATTTCGTACAAGTCATTTTAATGGTGTTTTGGTCAATATCTTGAACACACAGTAGGGGATGTGACATGTTCTGTAGCCAAGTTAAAATTCTCATGGAACCCATTCCATGTTTTACCTTGGCCGAATACTCCACTCAAACCCGTAAACCGAACAGCGCCAACTTGTGGGAATGTAAGAGTTATCTTTCCTACCCTTACATAGTCTTCGCCAATCAGCATTCGTTAAACAAAAGCGCACGGTATATACAGCCAATGAAGTATATGAGTGGAATGGATGTCACGTGGTATTTGGTTTGCCTCGAATCTCGCCATTACTAGGAGATGGTGCAATAGCTATCCAGATATGTTATGCACGCACGCTTGAACTATCAATGGCGGCACAGTTTACAAAGTCAGATCCAAACCAGCCAATAAGACGTGTCCATTCCACGCATATAGTTCATTGTATACAGCCGCCATTACATAATTTCTCGGCTAGTGGCAGAGTGAGCGCCTGAGGTTTTGATTAGCTGCGAGTTTTACTCTCATCCAATCAAAAGGCACTTTTCGATTTACAAATTGAAGTGGGGTATTCCGCCAAGGTAAAACACGTAATGGGTTGCATGAAGATTTTAACTTGGCTTGAGAAGATGGAGTTGTGAAGGTGGAAGCAGATACGTGTGAAAGAATTTGTATTAGCAGCACAAGTTGATGTTGTAAAGAAAGTTTAACACATATAATTATAGACTGATTTTTTAAAGGGACAGTAGTTGCTGAAATTTTGTAATTTTTCACCGAGATTTGTTTTTTTTTATTATCGGCTATTTTTTTTCAAGAATTGCAAGTTATACATTTTTTATTGAAAATGTATGTTAAAGTAGGGCTTTGAACTCAGTCTGAATTATTTAAATTTTGTTTACTTTTTCAAACACCAATTTGGTTCCTACAGATTGATAAAATTTACTTTGAAAAGTAAACAAAATTTCAATTTAAACGCTTTGAAGTTCATTGAAAAATTAAAACACCATTTTAATTCCCGTAGACTTATAGAATTTACTTAAATTTTTCAATGAACTTTAAACCCTTTTATTGCCTTCACAATCAGAATTTATGAAAAATGTGTGAATATTAGCAGCTCATGCCACTTTAGCTTTATAGATGAACTTTGTCTAGTCATTCGTTTTTTAACAGAAACACCTATTCTTGCAACTGGTACTCACCTCTATATGATGCTAGTTGTCCTTGGCCTCTTCTGGGCGTCTATGGGGTTTTATGACCAATCCGATAAGCATTCATTGCATCCCCTCAAATCCCCCTCCCCTGCCCTTTCCTTCAAGAAATGTGGGTTGTCTTTTGACAATTTTGTCAGCTGGCAGTGAGTGATCAATCAGACAAGCTTCAAGGAGCTTGGGGACCTCCGTGGCTCAGTCGGTTAGAGTGATAGTCAGACAGAGACCTTCAATGCAGTGCGGGTTCAAATCCAAATTTGTCACTCTATCGCCCTATGTTGGAGATTTGCCAGGTACTTGTCCAAAGTCTGAGGTTCCCTCCTGGCCCAGTTTCTTCCCCCACTAAACCTGTCAACACTGCCATATAAGTGAAATAGTCTTGTGCGGCGTAAAAACATCAATCAATCAATCAGGGTGCTCACCCCCCCCCCCCCCCCCCAAACACTGAAATCATTATTCACTATAAACTGACAGGATCTTTTGAGTATGATTTAATTTCTATACAAATATTAAGATGGATTGAATCTGATTGATTGATTGATGTTTTACGCCACACTCTAGATTATTTCTCTATATGGTGGCTGCACATGGTTTAGTAGGGGAGATAACCAGGGCCTCAAATCGTTAGCTTTTGCTGCCCTTGAAATGGTAAAAATTATATTCCTTATAAAAAATATTGAAAACAGATAATAAAGTATTGTCATAGTATACATAAGGAATTGGCGTTAATTAAAATTATTATCAGCGTACCAAGTATTATAACGACCAGCAGCCTGTGATCGTTAATATGTATATTAATATATAGTTATTAATAGATTTAAAAAATATACATGTATAGCCCCTGCAGTATATATACATATTCATTTGTCCTATTTTTGCTTGTATACTGTAAAGTATATTGCTTGTATACATGTACTTGTAAAGCCTACAGCCCTTGCAGTATACTATATATATATATAATCATTTGTCCTATTTTTGCTTGTATACTTGTGAAGTCTATAGCCCCTGCAGTGTAAACATAATCATATGTCCTATTATTGCTTGTATACTTGTAAAGTCTATAGCCCCTGCAGTGTAAACATAATCATATGTCCTATTATTGCTTGTATACTTGTGAAGTCTATTGCCCTTGCAGTATATACATAATCATTTGTCTTATTTTGCTTGTATACTTGTAAAGTCTATAGACCCTGCAGTATATACATAATCATTTGTCCTATTATTGCTTGTATACTGTAAAGCCTATAGCCCTTGCAATGTATACATAATCATTTGTCCTATTTTTGCTTGTATACTTGTAAAGCCTGTAGCTCTTACAGTGTATACATAATCATTTGTCCTATTTTTGCCTGTATACTTGTAAAGCCTGTAGCTCTTGCAGTGTATACATAATCATTTGTCCTATTATTGCTTGTATACACAACAATCATTTGTCCTATTATTGTTTGTGTACTTGTAAAGTCTATTGGCATATCTTTTTATGTATAATGTTATATACAATAATAATGCATGGCCTTTGTGAGATATTTATCAACTACAATGGAAGGTCAAGGGATTTGCCTAGGCATAGAGCCTGAACCCGCTCTCCCCCACCCCCAGGCAACATCTACATAAATATACAAAAATGACTGCCTCTTCAAATATATATATATATATATCAATCTCCAAAACGGTTATCCATGCAGTTGTACGGCTCTCGAACTTTATCAGGCTCCACAGTCAGATTGAATTTATCTTGACGCTCTTGATCCATTCCCATATTTACTCTTCACGTCTTTAGGAATAATTAAGCCCAGGTTGACAAATCTTTTTTTACACGCTATCACTCATATCATTGAAAAACTTGCAATAGAAACACCAAAGATTCTGTTGTTAATTATAGCTGCTGAAGAAATTAATTATAATATTAGCTATTTAAAAATACACACTGTTGACCTTCTCTTAAAATTATTGTTTAAGAAAATCTGAAAAGAGGTAAGCACCCAGCGAGTTGATTGTGTCGAAATATTGTAAAATTTCATCCAACAAAAGCAATAATTATGAATTTTGCTATCCTGCTCTGGGCATATTAAAAGTGGCATGAGCTGCCAACATTTTTATTGTAATTTTGTTCGTAAACTTTGCTTATCAAGAAAACAGTTTTCATTGAACAGTTTAATCATTCATGTTGAAATAAAATGCCAGGTACTCACCAAAGGTCGAGGGTTTCCTCCGGTTGATTGATTGATTGTTTGTTTGGTGTTTTACGCCGCGCTCAAGATTATTTCACTTATATGGCGGCGTTGCCAGTTTTATTGTGGGAGGAAACCGGGCTCTATGCCCGGAGGAAACCCACGACCTTCCGTTGGTAACTGGCAACCATCCCACATAGGTCGTTCGAATGAAAACCCAATCAGAAAATTTTCCAATTTTTGGACTCGAACCCGCGACCCATTGGTGGAAGGCTGTTTGGATTGAGCGTCCAACGCTCTACCTACTGAGCCACGGAGGCCCCGGTTTCCTCCGGGCAATGAGCCCAGTTCCCATTAATTTTTAACTTTAAGTGAAAAACAATGCAAATTTTGGCAGCTCGTATCCCTTTTCGGTTGGTCTAAAATTATTTACGCTATCTAGTCCACTTCGTTTTACTTCACTTGACTATGAATATGATGGGATTTTTTTGTTTATATTTGTGGTCTGAAAACGAACCGATGTTGATATGGTTGCCTGCTCCTTGCATTTTATGCATTTTTATAGTATAAATACACTGATTTTTTTTTGTGTACATGTGCATTTTAGGAATTCATTTTTGAACACACTGCTGTTGAAATTACAATATTATTAAAATGTAGATAGTATAATTGACTTGGAATCAGGGGAACCTGACTATGTACTGTTAGAAATATACAACTATAATTGAAACATTGTCTGATGCATGCCCTTGTAAACTTTGTGTAGAGCCGAATATATTACCAAATTGAAAAGCCCATATATATACCAACTGTATTAATGATGTATTTGTAAATATCGTATGTGAATGTAGGGCTGGTAATCAACTTGTGCTAATAAACACATGATACATTCATATTATCATAGTGTTCATTTTGCCTTCTGTAGGTTAACAGGGTCCTGTTTCACAAAGCGGCGTAAATGCATTGTTTGCGTAACTTTCATACTAACGTATCTCTACAGTATGGGTTGCTATGGTAGGTAACGTGAAAACTTACGCTACGCCGCTTTGTGAAACAGGGCCCAGGGCTGGGAGATCCAGATTCAAGCCTGGGTCGAGTCAGACCAAAGACTTTAACAGTGGTAGCTGTTGCTGCTTCGCTTGGCACTCAGCAATAGGAGTTAGAGCAGCGACTGGTTGACTCGGTGTTAGTATAATGTGAGGGGGCTTGCTGGGTGTCTTCGGCAAGTCGTCTCGGTGAGGCAGCACCAAATAAAAGATCAGTGGAATCTGCCCTGTCACAAGGAGACGTCTTCATATGACTGAAATACTGTTAAGCAGGACGTAAAACCCAAATCAATCACTCTGTAGTTTAAGAGTAGGGTGTTTAATAGTTGTACGAACAAACTTCCATCAATGGATTGCATGCCACTCAGATTTGAAAAAATACCCAATTTTCTGTCCGATGGTTCAGGGCCTCGGTGGCTCAGTTGGCAGAGTATAGCCTCTCAGCCCGACGCATGCGGCACGCATTCAAATTCCACTCAGCCCAAAGAAAAAAAGTTTCTGAATGGATTTTTTACTTGATCGCCTCATTTGGAAGAGTTGCCCGGTACTCCTGGGGGTCTGGGTTTGCTCTGGGCAAAAAGCCTGGTTTCCTCCCCCATATACATGTAAATATTAAAAGTATACGCATATGTTACTATGACAGTTAGTCCTTGCATTGGTTGTGCGTAAATGTTTTGAGAATGAGGTATTAACGTGTGATATCTGTAGTAGAGAATGAATACCTGGTTACTTAACTGTACCTGCTAACTTGGACCATCACACATGTAGATAGAAGAAAAAAGAACCAATTGTCCAAACAATTCACAATCCATTTAAAAGAGTTCTATAAAGTCGCAACTGACCACTGATGTTGTACCAGCAGTGAATGAAAATGCAGACCAACAGCGGACGGTTTACAGGTCAGTTGACTGAATTGAAAAAGACACCTGGCATTTTGATTGTAGAAAAAAAAATGCTCGTATCGGCTGCTCTACCAGTTTGGTATGCCAAATTGGTATAAGAAATTGGTACACCGACTTTTAAAAAAGCTGGTAGTATTATGGTATATCCAGGTTTCCTTGCCACTCCATAACTTTTATGATCTGATCTTTACAGTTCTTTCACAGCATTTACCTCATGAGTAGATGGTGCGTCATTAACGAAAACAGAAATTAATGTGAACAAAGAATTTCAATTATTGAAACTAAAACAAATATTTCCTATAATGTAGAGTGAGTGATTTGGGTTTTACGTCCTGCTCAACAGTATTTCAGTCATATGAAGACGTTGTCTCCTTGTTGCAGGGCGGATTTTCCCCACTCTTTTAGGTGCTGGCTCACCGAGACGACTTGCCGAAGACAACCAGCAAGCCCCCTCACCCAGTCACAGTATACCGACACTGGGCCAACCAGTCGCTGCTCTAACTCCTTTAGCCAAGCGAAGCAGCAGCAGCTACCACTGTTAAAGTCTTTGGTCCCATTCAACCCAGGCTTGAACCCGGATGTTCCAGGCCTGAAACAGACGCTCTACCGACTGAGCTATCGGGGCTGGTCCCTTTAATGTATAGTAATCCATCATAGAGGAGGATGTATGCTGAGTTTTCCAAACGTCTTGTTCAAGACAGTGTAATCTCAAAAATAGATATGGGAGTATCGGGGTACTGTTATACTCACTTTCTGGACAAACTAATTGATCTCCTACTTAACATACGGCCATTTTTTGCATTAGAAAAGACCAGAGAAATCATAAAATTTAATAGTAAAAGATTTGATTTATTTTGGATATGTTACAAGAAAAATATTGAAAGACTTCAGTGTATGAAAAAGATCAATTGTGTTTTAAAATATGACAGAGAAAGATTTGCATGTTGTCATGGTAACTGCTAAAAGTTATGACCAGCAAATATTAAAACCTGTAGCAGGTCAGAACTACACTGACACCTATAATATCTATATTTAATATGATAAAAATGTTTGATCCATCTTGTGTCAGTAAAGTTTCATGATCTTAAAATATTTTAAATAGCATGTGTGACATCTTTGGTAATTATAAACGCCAATATACACTGAGATTTTGCTGCAACCCGACTCGACCCGACTGGAAAATCAGGGCGCGTCGCAGAGAAAAACTGTAGTGTATACAAGTCTACGACGCAAATCAGTATTAGATAGCTTCAGTTGTGTGCAGTGTATACCTACGACGAGATGCAAACTCAAGCCGACTGACCCGGACTCGAGTCTAGTTCAGTCACGTCGGGTCGCAAAGCTCGGTGTATACCTTTACAGTTACTTAATTTAAAGCAATAATTTAGCGAGTATAACATGAGAAAAATATATTCTTAGCTTGTTTCACAAATTAACATTGCATACGTTTATAAATTACTACATTGACAATCTATACTTAGATATGTTGCTATGGCAGTGACGTAAAAATTGAAGCCAAGACATTTTGCGAAATCAGCTACAGCTGTAACATTGTCTCCTGATTCTATATTTTAAGTCATCTGTCAGTTTTCAACTGCCTCAGACACTCGAAGACACTTATAGCAAGTATACCATGGAGTAAAAATATATGCAAACGTCTTGTACATGTACAATATTGCTTTCATTTAATATTGGTACACGTATATTCTCAGTAATCTGCCTCCTAAATCCATTTATTTTCCACTTATTTACAAGTAGTTTGCCTAGGACGGATTGAATTTGTAAGGATTCACAATTGCCAGCCCATTACGAGTAGAAAATTCATGTATTCCGAAATACGAATTGAGGAAGCCGTCAAGGCACCTTTTGTTGTACTTGCAACATTGCAACCAGTTTTAAATACATTCAGTGATTTGAGTTGCCATCAGGGGCTCGTTTCACAAAGCAGTTGCATCGCAAACGAAGCCTAGTTGACAATGGATACCATATTGAAGAGATATGTCATGGCAACTGCAATTGATCGCACCGTGCGACGGCTTCGTGACACGCCCCCAGCACAACCAAAGTAAGTATAGAGTAGTACAAATACTATTGTTATAGTATAAAAGTTGTGGACTAGCATTTTCTTTAAAATTGAGATGAAGTAAGGATATATGTTTGGAAATAACAGTTTTATATTAAAAATACAAGTTTTCATCAAAAACAACAAACAACAGAGTATGAGGTAAGATACTTACAACTAAAGCAGACTCATCGAAAAAATCGAAAAAAATAAAACGTCAAACGTTATAACGAATTGTCACGATTCTTCTATCTAGACATAAAATATAACTAGGTAATAACATATGAAAGCCTATCTATATTGAAAAAAAATCCTATATTGAAAAAAATATGTACCACATTGAGAATAACAATGAAGATTTTTCAGCGATGATACGTGAATATCAAAACAAACAGAATAATGACAAGACATTTAAATAATACATTATTATTATGTAAAAAAAAAAATGTCTAATGATGTATAAATTGGGTCAAGATTTCATAATTTCAAGCTTCATAATTATGCACCATAAAAATTGGCGGGTGAGCCAACATAAACATACAATTTTTTAAATAAAATTTACATGTTTAAAAAAGAATGTTCTCTTTTAGCCATGATCATTGATAAAAAAAATCTAACCTATAATTCTAAAAGGATTTAGTCCTAACAAAACGTCTATTTAAAAAAAAATAATAACAATTTTTTAAATACTTTCTCTCATCAGCACTTCAGATCTATTTATAAAAAATCACAACTTGTAAAATTGGGATGTAGTTGAAGAGTTAGACCTAATGTTATAGTGAAAACATAAAGTTTTTATGTTGACATAAGTTAATATATAGATTAGATATTGAATATATAACCCTTCTTTGAAACAACCCTTCTTTGAAACAACCCTTCAAGATTGTTAATTGAAACTAAAATATAGGACATCTCGATAACTTGGAATTAGGGAGACAAAACCTTGTGACACATATGTCTGTAACTTGAAATTTGCGATAAAACCTTGTGACACATATGTCTGTAACTTGAAATTTGTGACAAAACCTTGTGACACATATGCCTGTAACTTGAAATTTATGACAAAACCTTGTGACACTTATCTGTAACTTGAAATTTGTGACAAAATCTTGTGACACATATGTCTGTAACTTAAAATTTGTGACAAAGCCTTGTGACCCATATGTCTGTAACTTGAAATTGGTGACAAAACCTTGTGACACATGTGTCTAACTTGAAATTTGTGACAAACATTGTGACACAAATGTCTGTAACTTAAAATTAGGTGTAAAATCTAGTGAAACATATGCAGTCTTGCATAAAAGCACAAACATATAAGAGAGATCATTGAGAACATATATATGATAAAGGAGAGTATATTATGCGAAAAGAGATGACTTTCACGTTATAATATCTTCAGTTTCAAAGTTTGGTTGGCGATGGACGGTAAAATTATCATGAGATGGTCCGGTCAGATCTTCTACTAAGGCCCACTTGAAACGATCAGAGTTCTCTGTGTACAAAAAAATAAAATCAGAAATATAGATTTCGTGAAATTTTTTAAATAGGATTTTGTAGTCCTTATACTTTTGCCTTGTAATAACATTGATTGATTGATGTTTTACTCTATAATCAAACCTATATGTGGGATTCGGACTGGCGATCTATCAACGGATGGCTTGTGTTGGAATAACTTTCAACTTTTGCAAACGCATACAATTACACTGCACTCAAGATTATTTTACTTATATGGCGTAGTTGCAAGATTTAGAGGGGAGGAAATCTGGCTCATTGCCTGGAGGAAAACCCCAACCTTTCGAAAGTACCTGGCAACTCTCCGCATACCGGGATATAGTGAAAATCCACTCTGGTGGGATTTGAACCCGCACCGCATCGATGGGGGGTCTGTGTCAGACTGAGGGGCGATCACTAAACGACTGAGCCACTGAAGCCCCCATATAAAGTGTCTCACAAAAAATGGTCCACCAATAGGTCGCGGGTTTGAATCCCACACAGTCCCAAACAAGAGTTTTAGTAAACTCAACATACGCCCGCCGTGGCAAAGTCGCACCGCTACGATTAACAACTTTACATTTAATATAACATTTGTTTTAATTTCATCCATTCGAATTTCTTGTTCACATTAGAAGTTTTTCTTTTCTGAATTTTCTGAAAAAGCTGCAACTAAATACCAGTATGTTATACATACTCTTATCTCTATTTAAACAGCCACAGTACGTTATAGTACACATATATTATCTGTTCAGGTAATTTCAATCATATTTTAATAGCAAAAACTGAAATATTGTGGCTGTTTTGACATTGCTGCTATGTTCCATAATTGGAAAGGAGCAATCAATACAATTTAGCTTACAATTCTTGAATTTTAACAGTTTTGACTGGGACACTGTTCTATTGGACTTGGCTGTAAAAGTTTTATTACAAAGCAAACAATCTTCAGGCTGACCACTGATACAATGGTGTGTAAATATACAAACCTTGTGTACTACTCTGGTGGATGTCATGGTCCCCTTATCTCTATTTAAACAGCCACTCTGATAAATACCAGATGGGTAATAAAGTGGGGAAAATGGTATTTTTTTGTTATTATAGTGCACATTAAATTATCCAAGAAAACAGTCTCAGAATGTATAAATTAATTGCCTTCCAGTATTACTCTGGACCAAATGTACTCAAAAAAGCATTGATATATATTAATATATATATATTAAACATCAGGTACACATTTCTGATAAAAAAAAACTCTTGAAAACAGACAAAAAATATGTGGACTGAAATCAAATTTGGTAAGCGACACATTATCTACCTATAAGGTATATATACTCTAAAAGAATTGGAGAGATTATATCAAAACGAAAGAAGTTCTGGAGCCAAAAGGGAATATTACATAATCCAATAGGGCTGCCATATTATGCAACAGGTGATGTCAGAAATGGTACACGACACACGATCTGCCCATAAAGTATATACTCTGAAAGAATCGTCAAGATCGGATCAAAACTCTTCAAGTTATGGAGCGAAGATATAGACTAAGATAGAATATTACATAATCCAATGTAGAAGTCATATTATGCAATTGACAATGTCCTAAATGGTTCCTGACACACCTTCTACCCCTTAACTATATGTTGTAAAAATAATTGTAAAGATCGGATCAAAACTCTTCAAGTTATAGAGAGGAAGGGAACGAAGATATAGACTAAGACAGAATATTATATAATCCAATGTAGAAGCCATATTATGCAATGGACAATGTTCTTAATGGTTCATGACACACCTTCTACCCCTAGAGAACATGTTGTAAAAAAAATTGTAAAGATCGGATCAAAACTCTTCAAGTTATGGAGCGGAAGGGAACGAAGATATAGACTAAGACAGAATACTACATAATCCAATGTAAAAGCCACATTATGCAATCGACGATGTCATATATGGTTCATGACACACCTTCTACCCACAAGGTATATGTTGTGAAAGAATTGTAAAGATTAGATCAAAACTCTTCAAGTTATGGAGCGGAAGGGAATCCGGGCCGGACGGCCGGACGGACGGCGCTGGTGATACCATAATACGACCGACTTTTTTTAAGTCGGGCGTATAAAAATTGGAAAATTTTCTGACTGGGTTTTCACTCGAACGACCTATGTTGGATGGTTGCCAGTTACCACCGAAAGGTTGTTGGTTTCCAATAAAATTGCCGTGGCACGCCTCCATATTAAAGGTCACGGAGGCCAGTGGCCTCGCTGCTCATGAGTGCCGTATTTGTTTCTCAAGGATATTTGATATCAATATTGTTTAACAGGTCTTGAAAATGAGCGCCCCCAATTTGCCAAAATTTAAGGCCTATCGTGTGAATAATATGAAGGATTCTATGAATAACTTACCGACATCGTCCTGTTCTAGTGTAGAAGTTAATGTAGGTTCTCCCCTTACAGATAGTTTGGTCTGGGGTTTATTCCAAGGTAAGGAGTTAGGAGAGTCTAATGGTCGTGGAGTGTCATTAATATCACCTAAAGTCCCATCAATAGGGGCTAATTTATTTTTCTTTAACTTTTTCCTTCTCTTCTTCTCTGTTTTTTTCTCGTCTGTGAAAGAATAAAGTATGATGAAAATCAAAATGTGTTTTTGGTAAAACAAAAATATGCTTTGCAACGTTACTATATGAAAAAGAGTATAGTGAAATTTCACATAGATATGTTCCAAGTGGATTTTTCACTCGATCGCCGTATGTGGAAGAGTTGCCAGGTACTCCTCGCCTGCTTAAACTGGCAACGCTGGTATAAAAGTGAAATAATCTTGAGTACAGTGTAAAACATCAATCAATCAATCAATCACATAGATTTGTCCAATTTGTTTGTTTTTCTATCCCCCCACCCCCACCAAAAAAATAAAAAGAGAAAGCAGACCCCTGGCCACCACGTTTAAATCAATTAGGTAGAAGAAAATATTGTACAACTACAACAGTCATGTAAAATTGTATAAAATTATCGGTTATAACACATTGAATATCATGACAGTGAGATGAAGTTATATTGTAATACCCAGAGTTTCCTTTACGTCAATTTTTGACATCGAATATCTGCCTGAAAATGACTATAAAAATTCTATTCATTCTGTAAAAAACTGAATTGCAGTTAATTTAGTCAGGAAATATTCAATTTGACTTTGAAATAACATAATCCTTCTGGTAAAGGCCTCGATAATTTTGCCTTCTGAATGCCACCATCTGTCCAAGACAGTTAAACAAAACAAACCAAAATACAGCTCATAGCACTCGTGTTATTTACCTAGAGGTTCAAGATGTCTCCCCGAGTTATGAATATGAGGCTTCAATCCATTCCCTAAATGTTCAATGCCACCATTAGCTCCAGATTCAAACGCCAACGGAAGGGGAGATAACCTACTGAGACCAATAACATTTTCCTTGGGTGGGTTCGATGAGAGTTTTGAATGACGTGGCGAAGGAGAAGCAATGATGATATCCTCATCATCATCAATGTCATGTACTAAATGTCCTTTTTGCATATTTCCATTTTGAGCAGTTTCTGTTCTATTTTCGTTTCTGTTTGCTGGTCGTGGTTTTTTCTCTTTCTTTTTGGCTGCTTTTAAAGCTTCTTCCTACAATTGAAAGAAACGGTCATCTTGAAGTGTTCAACTATGCATTTTCTTTTTTATGGCAGCAGAGACAGTTCCTAAATGTAAATTGCAATAGAAAAACCCATTTTACTCTTGTAACTATTGTCAACTTTTCATACTTTAATATGATTTGTTGATGTCAGACGGGTTATAAATTTAGCTCCCTTCATATCACAAGGATATTTTATGATGATCAAGAGAATTTACTAACTTTTTGCATGCATAATGAGTGTTCTTGTTCAGTGGACGCTTTCTCCAAACACAATTTTCATTTTTTTAGACTGACTGACTGTTTGCTGTTTTAAAGCGTGCTCAAGATTATTTCACTTATATGGCGGTGTTGCCAGTTTTATTGTGGGAGGAAGACGGGCTCTATGCCCGGAGGAAACCCACAACCTTCCGGTGGTAACTGGCAACAATCCCACATAGGTCGTTCGAGTGAAAACCCAGTGAGAAAAATTTTCCAAATTTTGGGGGAACTGAGTGGGATTCGAACCCGCGAACCATTGGTGGAAGGCTGTTCGGATCGAGCGCCCAACGCTCTACCTACTGAGCCACGGAGGCCCCCATTTTTTTAGAACCATAGATGTATATCCAGTAGTTCCACTGATTAGTTTAACGTACTACACAAGTAGTGTTATTCCGAAAAACGAAAACTTCATATTGACTCAATATTTCGACTTTTATTCAGTCATTATCAGATGTATATGACAAGCTACAATACATAATTTTTATCTTACCTTCTTTTTGATTTCTTCGAGATCTAATCTTTTGAAAGGGTCTCCCTCCATGGGGTGGTCAGGACTGTCTGATCTCACTGGAGCACCTGTCCTTAGTCTCTCTTCTTCCTCTGCCTTCTCTCTGTTAGGGGAAGGAAATAGAAGACACTGTCAACTGGTTTTAAGTGGTACCCGTGGTACATGTAGGTTGAAGTTTCACACCCATTAAGATCATTTCACTTTATATGGGCAAGCTAGGTTTACAGGCACAGTTGGAAACGACTCTAGACGTCCAACCTTCAACAAGGGCCCTAATGTTTCAAGTCGTGTGAGTGATTTAAAGGCACATTATCATTTTACTCACTTTAACTGTGAAAAACAGACCGACAATTGGGAAAGAGGGACTTGAAAAGGCTGCCAATAAAGTTAATAGTGTAATCCACAGGAAAAAAAGGCCTGAAGTGAGGGTAATCCAGAACTTAAGTTAACCGACACTGATTGTTGTTGTTGTAATCACGCTTCGGTTCTTCATTTGTTTTCCACCCCCATTTATACATTCTAAACCTAACTCGACATGTTATATGTGTCCTATGTTAATTTTTTGTGGTTTTAGCTGTAGTAAGCTCGTGTAAATTGTTTTTCTTAACAAATTTAATGGCAAACAGGCTACAGCAGTAAGAGGGTTGTTAAATAGGAATCCATTAGAAACAATTTCTGAGAATGAGTAGCATTCAAAAACAGTAAACGATTCGTAGAAGGCTTTTGTGATCGAACAGCTAACAGCCCACCTACTGAGCAAAATAGACCCTAAAGCAAGGCATGAAGATTGTCCACACAATTTAGATAAAAAAAATTTGCCTGCTTACCTTTCTTCTCTAATTTTTTTAACCCTAGCCTTTCTTTCTTCCGTCTCTTTCTTTCTCTGCTCTTCTTGGATTTTCATATCCTCCAGAACGCGATTATGAAGTCGTTCGTAATCCAAACTAATCATGTCACACAGCCATAGTAGGCCCTCTTTTATATTAGGGTCTTTTTTCCGACCAGTACCTTTAGTGGCTGCACACATTTCCTAAAGAAAAGATTCATTACTTGATGTTTTTCGTCGCTTATTTTTGACAAAAAAAATGTAAAGAAACAGAATTTTTAAAAAAATTAACTTAGTCAATTTGAGAATTTGTCGAAAGAATTCAATAAAAAAATTAACCTATGTCATGTTTCCTTAATATAATGTAGATAGCCAAAAAAAAAAATTAAATAAATCAAATTACCAATTTTTTTTAATTTGTCAAAAGTTGTATGCAAATTGAGAACCCTTATTTTCCCAAATCAAATTAAAATTTGACAAAATGTTAAATGTGAAATTGTTGGTCACTACTTACAACTCTACAGGGACATTTATTGGTATTTACAATCTCCTCCAATCTCATCTGCTCACAAATATCAATTTCATCTAAAGCACCTTCTTTGTCCTGTTTGTTAGCCAATCTAAAACCAATAACAAAACAATCTCAGCTGTGAGCTAAAAGTATAGCAAATCATTGTAATTTTTTAATTTTAATTTTATAATTAATTAATACTTAATTTAATTTATAATTAATTGATTTTAATTATAGTTAATTACTTTTAAGTTACTTTTTACTTTTATAGTTAATTAATTGTGCTTTATAATTAATTTTAATTTGTAATTAATTAATTCTAATTTTATAAATTTAGAAAGACTTACAGTAAAACAGGTTTTCCCTTCACTTGGGGGTTCTCTAGTAGTTGTTTGAAGACATGAGTGGATTCAGCAATTCTTTGGGTATCACTGGAATCCACTAAATAAATAAGGCCATAGATTTCCGCCATAAATTTGGTCCATATTCCACGAAAGTTCTTTCCGCCGCCAAGATCAAACAATGACAGCGAGTATTTGCCCAAAGTAACATCTTTTCTTTGAAAACCGATTGTTGGGGCTGTAGTTAGTGGTTCTAAGGAAAACAAAAAAATACATATATCTTGAATAAGTTTCACTAACAGGTGAAAATATGATCATAGTACAGATGAGTGACATTGAAGTATATGACAAATATGAGGTATTCCAAGAAATAATTTTTTTTTTGCTGAAAAAAAATGCAAAATTAGAAGACATTCTGTCAGATAAGTTATAGGGTAAGTTCGGATCAAACCTTAGGTGTTAAAAAATATAAATAAAATTGAGAACATCTTTTAATCACAACAACTGTTTTCCATTTCCTATAGATTCATATAGATTTTTTATCAAATTCACAAAAATAAAAATTATAAAATATATTCTAAAACAGTCCTTAAGGCCTGTTTTCACTGTGCAATTTTTCGAACCGCATTCGATTCAAATGGATGCATTTGATTGGTTGAGAAATCATATCGACCGATTAAAAGCATCAATTTTAATCGCACCCTATAAGTTTCCTTAATTAGGAACCATTTTTTTTTTTTTCACATATTGATGGTTAAACAATGGGCAGATAATTAGGACCACAAAGGATACTTACCACCTAGTAGATTATTAGCTGTGACTGTTTTTCCAGCATTGTCCAGACCTAAGATGGCGAGAGTCAAGTTCCTGTAATAAAAATATAACAGACAGGTTGTGATGAAAACAAATTATCCAAATTCACCATCATATTGATGTTTTAATTTAACTTAAGTTCAAATATCAGCTTGTTGGTTTGGTCCAAAATTTACAATGCAAGATTTAAGTCCATCCATTGAACAAAATCTTTCACTTCACTGACATTAATTTCAATTTAATTTAATTTCAAGTTCCAATATCAGGCTTTTGGTTTGGTCGGAATTTACAATGCAAGATTAAAGTTGCATATAATCAAAATTTACAAAAGGGTTCATGCCAGCGAAATTCATTTCAATTATATGACTGCATTACAAGGTTGACTACGCAAGGAAACCAGGCTCAATACTTGGAGGAAATCCAACAACTTCTAATGGTACCACTGTAGGAAAATGTCGTTCTTCTGTATTACTGTAGGATTCCAAGTCGAAAAGTTGAACATTTTAACAAGCCTTATTTTCCGCTTTGAGGTGGCTTGAGCTGAGATTTTCGATGAAACAGAATACGCTAATTGTTCTTCATTTTAAACCAAAAGTACAGAATAAAAGCTTTGTGTTGATATCAATCTTGCAGAGGTAGGTTAAGGTAGTTTTATAAGCAGCATGAAACTCAAAAATGTACTCATACATCCCTGTTATTTAAATTTTGTCCCTTATTATTTGCACATATTTGCAATTTTGTACGGGTTACTGGCTTCACCAATACTCTTTCAATGCTTTACTTTAAGGCACATTACACATTGAACGTCTCTTGACAATAGGAATGAATCAACAAAAATCTGAATTTTGGCAGCTAATACCACTTAAACTACATGTAGGAGTAGGATTCAGAAAATCTGAGACAATACAAAATGCAATGACCATTGACTGACTGTTGCTTAAGTGGCATGACTCAGATTGGTTGTACATGTACATGTCATATATATATGTCAACAGAAAGCCCCCTAATAAAGATCCTTATTGATTTAAAATGTTACGTATTATCTAATAAGACTAATTACATAATGTAATTAAACTGTAACCTATTACAACATGTAGACAGTTACTTATATCCCCAGGAAGGGAGGATAATTTTGATCTAACGAATGATCACTACCTGGTAGTATTTATTACTAGTTACACTGTCCTCCAATCGGCTCTCTCTATTACATGTAGTCTTAAGTAAATGCTGTCAGTCCAGCTGACAATAATACATTGGGTTAGTCATGTGAAAAGGGTCAACCCAATTTGAGTGGTGCCTAATTCATAAACCCTGAACGCTGGAATCCTTATACCCTCAGCAAATAGCTTCAGAATCCTAATCTATATCCATCAATTTTGACAACTGCTTTACACAAAACTTGTAATATAAGCAAAAAATGTTTGATTTTTTTTTCTCTAATTATGACAAAGACATCTTGTAATGACAGTATACTGTTCTCACCTTTGAACCCTGCCTTTTCTGGAAGACCAACAGTTACCCATTAAACTGAACATGAGCTGCTCTACACGGCATTAAAGAATTTTGTCCACAAATAACATGATCAATTATCACTGTAGGTAAATTTCATCTAAAATAAAAAAAAAAAAAAAAATTTGATAAACATGTAGCAAAAATGATTTGCTGCTTTTTTCACTTTTGCTGGTTTTTCTGTATTGTCATTGACGAGAAATTTCACAGAACTTAAAGCAGACTTTTGAATGACGTTTTACAGACGAGCCAATCAATCGCTCATCTGCCTGTTGTTGTTGAGCGACGAGAACCAGTTATCGTAAGCCAAAATTAAAATTTTTGTGAAGTCATTTTACGGCTGTAAAAATTTTCGAGACCAGCCGAATGTGAGTACTATTCTTCGGGTTGCCTAGTCTGGTAAATGTAAATCCATAATAAGTTCTATTTGGAGGCAGAAATTTTGCAGGACAATACCTTGATAAGTGAGCCAGCTGTCATCGGCAAGATAGCATGATTACTTGGCTCAAACAAGTATAAGAGTTTGGTGTTCGAAAACTGGTTGGATATCTTTATAGTTACGACTTTTAATTGAATTTGAATAGATCGGAAGCATTTGACTTTCAGATTTAAGCCAAGTCTTAAATATATCCATTAATCTCATCTGCCTTTGTCAGAGCTATTACCTCGAACAAACATTTTAACTTTTAAGCCTTCCTCTTTTAATTGTACACATTGATTTGTTCGAATTTCGTTGTGAGTCTGCTAAATTCCTCTTCGTAATAAAACGGTGTAAAAATTGGCCTGACAGATTTCAAACTCTCCTCGCACATAATAACGTAATCGTATGACATGATCTGCAGCTTGCCCAAGGATTTCCCAAGTCGCATGGCTTTTTAAAGGACCTCCCCAACGGCAACCTTCGTGTACACCTAACACAATTTGGCTCATTCATAGGCTTTAACGATTTGACGTCACCTGCGAAATATTTGCATCACGTGACAGCGGAGTTTTGAAAAGTCTGTAGCTTGAGAATAATTAGGTCACCCTTATCCTAGCGGCATGATGTGTGGCTCTTCCTGACTGGCGATAAGGTAAAACAGGATGAGACACATGAGTGTGGTTAGATATCAGTACTGTTAATACTAATATGTTATGTAGGGTACAAAAAAATTTGTAATAGTACTGAAATAATTCTTGCCAGGGGCAATGGGTCATGCCACAAAAAATAAAGCTCAAAGCTTGTGAGAATAACAGCTGTGCTAACCTCCAGCAATCTTCTATCTTCATTAGGATGTAAGGATAAATTTTTTTTTCTATTTCATAATCAATGAAGCAAAACAAGGAAGACTAAGCCAGTAAGTGCACAGCAACAACAACGAACGTTATTGAGCCAAAATCAAAATTATTGAATAGTATACCATAGTTTGAGATTTCATAACAGTTATTTCACTGTGTTATTATGAAAGAACAGGATTTATTCCCCTACCTGTTCATCGTACCTTCCATGTGTTGATTACGACACAGACAATCAAAAGTCAAACGTCAAAAAATATATGATGTTTTGAGCAATAGCAACAGTCTTAATCCTGCCTTTACATGTTGCCAATCACGTGACTAGAATAATCTCTGTCACACCAGACTTGTCATATGTTTTGTATTTTTTTTCTTAAAATTTGTAAAACAGTAGCTCGGCATTACCTTGAATATGTATTTAATATTAAATTAGTAGCATTATATGATATTTTTTTTCGTTATACAAGTTATTTTTGGTTTTGATTATGGCAGAGATTTTCTTGTGGCGCCATCTTTGCCCGACTTATTAGCGAATCATTTTAAAGCAACATGAATGACCATAGATAGATTTAAGATGGGCCAATTTAATGATAGATCCATATTATTTATTCTTAGAGAACTTAATAGCCTTCTGGTTTGTTTAATCGTTTAGATTATCGCCCTGAAATTTTATCAGAAATTATTTGTTATTTGGAACCGACATCATTCATCCAGTACGGTGGCCGAGTGGTTAAGGCGTTGGACTTAAGTTCCAATGGACGTAAGTCCGCGTGGGTTCAAACCCCACCCGTACTAAATGGGGACAAATTTTTTGGAAAACTTTTTTTTTAATATCCGCCTGTGTACATTTTGTTGTATTCCTTGTCATTAAAATTATGTAACTACTAGTAATCCGCAGGCGAAGAAAATGTTCTTTGTTCAAATCTGATATTTTTTTTCTTCATGTATGTCAAATTCATATATTGATTCCCAGAAACGACAAATGACATAGTATAGGCCTACTAGTTATAAAGTATGATTTCCAAAAAAAAAAATATTCTATTTACTTAGGTATTACAAATATAAATATATTCACCATATTTGTATTTTCAGAACAAAAAAAACAACTGGATCTCTTCTTCTAGTGAACTGTATGTACAATTGGCCTAACCAGCAGAACAAAATCTCTCTTCAGATAATTTCACAAAAGTGTTAAGAAGTTTGCATACCACTTTCTTGAACTAAAAAATTGGAGAAAAAAAAAGATGATATTCCAGTAGACCCATCACTTTTCTCAAAATTAGACCGATGGCTATTGTTGGCTTGTGGTGCAATGTATTATGGGAATTAGGAGTGCATGTAGTAGCCTAGGCATGGTCAAAATCTTTTTAGTCAGATTATCTGGCCTCCAGATATGACTAATTAAGCTGAAGATTCAATTTTTAAGACTTTGAAAGAAAAAAAAAATCCAAATTTTGTTTGGAAATCCTGAATATACAACGTATATGAATGTACATTCGGCTTTTAAAGTGGCATGAGCTGCCAAAATTTAGATATTTTGCCATTATAACAGAATCTTATAATTATCGGCTATTTTTCTCAAGACGTCGATTCAAAAGCTTTTTAGTACTTATAGTCTCGAGAATGTACGATAAAGCATTGTTTTGAACTAACTTTTAGACTTAAAATGAATGAATGGTCAGTTATTTAAATTTTGTTTACTTTTCGAACACTATTTCCGCTCGTATAGGCCACAAACTGTATGGATTTTCCTCATTCCAACGCCAATCATTAATTTTTCCGATGATATTCAAAGCCTGTTACTGTCGTGACAATCAGAATCTATGAGAATAGTGCGAATTTTGGCAGCTCATGTCACTTTAAGATATTTTTTCCCAAACCCCTGGACTTTTCAAATTTTGTCCAGGTCTAAACGCATTTGCTAGAATTGGCTTAGAATGAGTCCAAGGCCATTTAGTTTTTTAGAACTGTGGCCTCTGTAGAATCTGAACCTTCCCACATTAGTGTGATATGTAACCATGCCCCCCCCCCCCCCCCCCCCTCCACCCCCTTAACAGCATGGATTTAAATTTTCTAAACTGTGACAGTGCATAAGTTCATATATGAGCTTAATATATTATATACCAGGGCCGGTATTCACAAAGAAACTTAAGTTCACTTTTAGACTTAAGTCAGCTGAAAAAACTAAGTTTTTCCAAAATCTGACTTAAGTTTCAGAGAAAAACTTAAGTCATATTCATAAAACGTCTTAAACTTAAGTTTTGCTTAAAATTGACTTAAATCTTAAGACTGGTAAGGAGTAGGCTTAAATCTCATCAAAAAACTTAAGTTTATTAATAAACATGGCGACTGCTCAACCGAGACAACGCGTTTACAAAGAAAGAAGCAACAGATTACAAGAATTACAGGATGAGGAACTTTTAAAAAGATACAGATTGAATCGAGAGGGGATAGAGTTTGTTACCAATTTGGTGAGGGATGATATTTCCCCATCTACCTCCAGAAATCGTGCCTTACCCGCCGAGTTGAAAGTTCTACTCACTCTGCGCTTTTTGGCAACGGGTAAATTTCAACTTTGTAACGCCGATGACCACGGAGTTAGTCAACCAAGTATTTCGAGGGCCGTTAATGTCACGATAAACTCCCTGGCATCAAACAGAATTTGTCGGCAGTTTATTAATTTTCCAGTGGATATAAATCGTTTACGAGAAAATCAGCGAGCCTTTCATCAGATATCTCATTTCCCAGGAGTTATTGGTGTGATTGACGGTACGCACATTCAAATCCAGGCACCTCCACGTAATGAGAATGAATACGTAAACAGGCACAGGTACCACAGCATCAACACTCAGTTAGTTTTCGACCCGACAGACAAGGTAATCGATGTTGTCGCACGTTGGCCGGGCTCTACCCACGATGCACGTATTTTCTCACAGAGCGGTCTAAATCAGCTGTTTGAAAGGAATTTAGTTCCAGGTGGAGGCCATCTTCTCGGGGACAGCGGTTATCCATGTCGGAGATGGATATTGACACCTTTTCTTCACCCACAACCAGGCGCCCAAATCAACTACCACAGGCAAGTTATGTTGATTTTCATTGGGAATGCCCTAGTTACCGAGTCACGGAACGTTATGTAGAAACTTAAGTTCGTTCTGGCGAGCTTAGCTAAGTTTCGACTTAAGTCAGTTTATGAATGCAGACTTAAGTTTTTGACTTGGCTAAGTCAGAAAAGAATAACTTAAGACTAAAACTTAAGTTTAGACTTAGTTTTTTTATGAATACCGGCCCTGGTTAGCAGAACAATCCAGGTTTATATGGATTTCCCTTATATGGCAGCGTTGACAGGTTTAGTGGGGGAGGAAACCGGGCTCATTGTCCGGAAGAAACCCCCACCCTTCGACGAGTACCTAGCAACTCTTCCACATACGGCGACCGAGTGAAAAATCCACTCTGAAATTTTTCAATTATTTATTTGTTCTGAGTGTGATTCTAACTATGCAGAATGAAAGAAATGAAATAACTCTTATATCAATATAAAGCAGCATTCTGTTTTTATTTCAAGCCCAAAACTTTACTGACAAGATCAAACAGAATATTGAACAACAAACGCCATTTTGGAAAATTATGGCAAAATTATAATATAAGGGCAGGACCAAATTTTTGGTAAAATTTATGTTAAAAAAAAAATTTCAATTGCAAAACAAAGTCAAAATATACAATTTGGCAGCAAATTTTTAAAGCAAGGAAAAAAGTAAATAATTCACTAAAAATTGAATTTCATTGACTCTCCTTTTAAAAGAGGTAAACTTTTAAATGAAATTACGATATACAGTGTAGGCCTATATATATTTCCAGAAAGTGTATATATTACTACAAATGGGAATGAAAACTAGGCTTCTAAGAGAAATTTCTTAAGGCAGTAAAAAACTTGTACTGCACTGGGGCTTTTTAGTTAGATGAGAAGTTAACGTGTGCGGTCGTACCCTGTTTGGTCAATTGACCACTCCGTCAGTGCCAAGTGCAGTCCAAACGTTCGATAAGGTTAGACAGGCTCCGTGAAATTGTTTTGTGACGTCAGGATATTTGTAACATCACAAAGCCAACACACTGGGCTTGTTTACCCTTTTGGAATGTTTGACCAAAATATTTGGGGCTGAGCCGTTATCAATTTACTCATAGATCTCCTGATTGAGGGTTTGGTCACAATGATAGAGCGTTTTGGTTTTCATCAAACCAGGGGCCTGTGAGATTAGACATCTTTAGCCACAGGCCCCGTCTAATCGATATGGATAAACGGTAATGACATTATACTGTATACAAAGAGCAATATAAACATCTAAAGTGCCACTTATTTGTATTTGTACACACATAGACTTAAGTCCCACTTATTGTATCACAATAAGAGTCAAAATTTAGTAAAATTGTAAGCTTCTAAAAATATTGAGATTTTTAAAACTTTTAATAGCTTAAAACTGACTTTAAAAAAATGGGATTTGAGTCCGTTTTACTGGAGCTTTCAAAAAGGGATTAATGATTTGACAGAATTTTCGTGTCAATATTTTGTTACATTTAATATTTGCCATGATTCATGTGAAAGAATAGCTTGTTTTTAAATAGAGACCATTACACTTATTCCCAAGATTGATTGATTGAGGTTTTATGGATTACTTCACTTATACATCGAGGTTGCCATGTTTTATGCAGCACTTAAGATTACTTCACTTATACATCGAGATTGCAATGCTGAGTGAGGGACAACACTGGGGCTCGTTTCACAAAGCAGTCGCATCACAAACGAAGCGTAGTTGCCAATGGATGGCGATTGATCGCACTTTGTGACGGCTTCGTGAAACAGCCCCGAGATCTTTTCCATGAGGATACCTCAGATCTTCAGCTGGTACTCTAACATAGGGTGATCAGTCAATAGGTTGATGCAGTTTGGGGGGGGGGGGGGGGGGCATCCTTCAAAGGGAGATAACTATCAACTAATATGCTATCCGGAGGCTTGAATCCAATTAAATTTTTAACATGGCCACTATATAATTTAGTGATACATATATGCATATAATATGTATTTACATTGAAAATATATTTTCAACAACAAGAAAACTAAATGATATGGATTTGGAAAAACTTGGAAATTTGTTAGCTATCTCCCAATGCACCACGAAAACCTGCAGAGAGAAAACGTTAAAATTGAAATGAACACAGCACCAACAATTTATAATTAACAATAGTCTTAATAAATAGATTAACATAGTTAAGAATATAAAGCTTTGCTATAAGGTTAAAATATGAAATAAAAAAAGCTTCACACCTCAGAATTCACACACAGCAGTTGTAACCCTTTGAAAGGTAAGCATGCAGCTACATTGATTGATAGTTAGTTTAGGTGTTGCATTCAAGATTATTTCACTTATATAAAAATTAAATTCTATTCAATGAATAGCTCAGAAGTCTGACGACATAAAACCCAAAAGGCTACTGGAATCAGGTGCAGTACGTTAGTTCCTTCTTTGAGCTACTTAGGGGAGCCCATTCATAGACTTTTGGTGAGATAGATTGTTTGACGTTTTACAACACAACACACTCAAGCATATTTCACTTATATGGCAGCGTTGCCAGGTTTAGTAGGGGATGAAACCATTGTCTAGAAAACCCCCAACCTTCTACTCTTCCGCAATGGTTGATGAAGTGAAAAACCGACTGAGAAATTTGCGTTCAAGACAACGGATGTGAGTGAATTTGGAGTGAGCAGTAAACTTGTATAATAAAGCTATAATTATCTCCCTTTAATAAATTTAATAAAATTAAGCATCGCCATAACTATAGAAATGAAAATAGAAAGTTTGAACAAACAAAAAAACGGTTAATACTGTAAGACACTTGGCAAGAAAAAGTAAAAAATTAATATGATATATAAACAAGATCAGGTAAATCTAAGGTAATTCATGGCGTAGTCAAGGCTACACAGCAAAACATGGCCTAAGAGTAAGACTATATCACTCAACTGAGGGTATTACAACTTAAAAAGTGGCATGAGCTACCAAAATTCAATTTTTTTTCCCATAAATTGTGGTGGTTAGGCCATTAACAGGGAAAATCCATACAGTCTGAAAACTGTATAAACAAAAAAAAATATTCATCGAAATACCGATAAACGAAATTCAAATATAAAAGCGAGACAAACCGTTATTTAACTAAACACAACATAAAAATAAATTCTCGAGAAAACTATGGCTATAAATAAATAGCTTTTAATTTGTAGGCTTACTTCTTGCGAAAAATAACCCATAGGTTCAAGAAAAATTTTAATGGAATAATTACTATCAACATTTTGGAAGCTCATAGCACTTTCATATTATGCAGCACATTTAAAATAAAAAAACAATAACAGGAAATTACACACATCTTAAAGGGGCATGAGCTGCCAAAATGTTGATATTTTGACGTAAACACAGAATGTTGAAATTATCGGCTATTTTTCTCAAGACGTATAATTCAGAAGCTTTTTAATGCTTCTAGTCCCGAAAATGTACGATAAAGTATTGTTTTGAACTAACTTTGGCTTAGAATGAATGAATGGTCGTCCCGGTTATTTAAATTTTGCTACTTTTCGAACACGTTTTCGGTTCGTACAGGGCACATACTGTATGGATTTTCTTCATTCCAACGCCAATCATTTAGTTTTTCGATGGCCTTCAAAGCCTCTTACTGTCGTGACGATCAGAAATTATGAAAAAAGTGTGAATTTCGGCAGCTCATGCCTCTTTAAGCAAGCCAAGAGGGGACAACTATATGCTACCTTGACATATAAATGTATGTTACAGATTGAAGTGTTCTAAAGGCTCATTCTTATTATGCGATTTGTCGATTGCGATTAAAATGGATGCATTTGATTGGTTGATAAATCATATTGACCAATTAAAAGCATCCATTTTAAGATTATTTCACTTATATGGTTTTATTGTGGGAGGAAACTGGGCTCTATCCCACATAGATCTTTTTTTTTTAACTGAGTGGGATTCGAACCAAATCGCACAGTGAGAACGGGCCTTACTATCATTTGCTTTTTTTGTAATGTAAAGAAGTTATCATTTCCATGGTCAGGTAGTTTTACTGCTTAACGCAATATTCAGTCCATAGACTTACTGAACAGGCTTTATTATCATACGTATTCAGAAGGACTTCACTTTAGGGCGTATAATTAGGTTTATAATTCACTTTTATTTGTGAAAGAAAAGTTTTCAGTCGTTTTTTTAGTTATTTTTTTTAGGTTTGACTTTCTCAAGCCACAGTTTCTTATTTATGTATACTCTTATTTGAAATAATTTTGTTTTTAAACAAACTCCCAAAAATCAGTAATTTTTTTTTAACTATTTGTGACGGGGAACATTTTCTTTACAAACTGTGGGCTGATATTCAACTGAAAGTGAAATAGTGTCTTCAGGTACAGTGCCAAAATATAAAATGAAAAATGAGAACTTTTGTTTAAAAAATCATTTCAGCACCATTTGATGTGAATTAAATAGAACTAAATGTATTAAATCAAATACCAGAAACTGGTACCAAAAGTGATGACCAATGTTTAAACTGCAGGTCTATTAAGAGAACGCTATTTAAGAAAGTAAAAATATTTTATTTTTACGAGGTACCAAACATGGCCTGCATGAACTGAATTCATTTTGTAAAAAGCAAAGAAAATACTTGCAAGTAAAAATGAATGACTCTGTAGTTTATTTGAATCGATTGATTTTATGGAAAATAATAAAAATGTATGTGAGAAGTGTTATAGATCTCAAACCTTATGATGTCACTTGAAAGTAGCGAAAATGCATTGTTAGGCCTGAAAGGGGACCTTGCTTTGAAAAGACGACTATGTAAAGCCTTTGTATGGGCACACATGACTGCACACCTTTACTTTTCAATGCCAAATTCTTTCCATCCGCCATGCCAAGTTCCTCCTATTACACGGATGACCCAATTAAACAATCTGTCTATTGGGAAAGCCTTTGGTACAAAATTGTAAAAAAAAAATCTTGAATAAAAACAAAATCAAAACATATGTCCTTCAAGCTTAATAATAAGGGGAGATAATTGGGTTCAAACCATTCCTTTGCAAATATGCACACTGCAACAGTTATTGGCAAAAAACTCAAAATATGATTAATTTTTGATGCAACAAAAATAAAACAACAAACAATTAATTCATCAGCTAAAAAAATTACACACCCACATAGCTTTGATGAATTGATGCGTAGAACAAATTTCACAGGAATAATAAGTACTTTGCAGTAAGATATTAAAATTAGTGTTTGGGCTTAGTTTAAAAACACCCACTCTGGGGTACAGGTATTGCACAAATCCCATGTATATAGTTATTGAATTAGCACAGCCTCATATTAGAATGCGCAAGAAGCTAAAACCAAGGGAACCACAGCCATAGAGTAGAAATTTTGCTAACAGCATCCGCCCCCTTCAGCCTCTCCCTCCATCAGTTGGAATGATTCTCTAGGCCGGGCAAAACCATTTTTCACACCGTCCCATCCCTCCTCAACTTGTATCTTGCCATCTTCTAATAACTGGTAAATATCACGGGCTACAGTCAGAAACGCCTCTTCTACATTCTGACCAGTTCTGGCCGACGTTTCCAAAAATTTCAGTCCATTAATATCAGCAAATTGTCTTCCTTCCCTGTTCGTGACTTTTCGTTCTTCATCCATATCTGCCTTGTGGCCTACTATCACATACACAGCTTGGTGTGGCTCTATATGCATTCTAGACTCCTCTAACCATTCTCGTAAATTTTCAAATGTCTTCCTCTTGGTGATGTCGTAAACTAGAAGAGCGCCTACTGAGTTCCTATAGTATGACCTCGTTATTGACCTACAAACAAGTGGAAAAGAACAAATAATTGATACATGTATTTTATGTCCACTATCGGTCGATGTATAGAAAAAAATTGGATTTAACCATGATGTGACAAGAATCACATACACTGTATTTAACTTGGTGATTACATAGCAAGTGACTAGTCCCCCGGATATTAATCCCAAAACATGAATATAATTATATACAAACTGGATAGAAACGTACTACTAATAGATTTAATGAAATCACTTATATATAGATTTAAACCAATACATTAGAATGATCTAGTTACAAATAAGGGCAAACCTCAATAAAAAATTGCATTAAAAACATCTTGTTTATCAAGTTATTGTCAATGTGAACTTCTTAAAACAAGTGATTTTTTTTATGTACAATTTGTGTCAATAATTATCTTAGATTCTTAGTCCAACAGAAATTGTCTGTATAAGTGCTTTCACAGTTTCCCATTTCTGTTCATAGTTGTGTACATACATGTTTGAATATCTCATAGTCAAGACAACTATTTGATTCGATTGATTGGTGCCTAACGTCATACCAAGATCAAGGTAACTAATTCCAGTTAACCATTATTACCCACCATTTTATTATAACGTTGAAGGATCAGAATTAAATACATGAAGGAATGCATTATGGGTGGAAGGGTCGCAATATCGGAAAAGAACGGGATCAGCTCTGTAACTGATTTCCGTAATCCTAATTATGACAAATTTATATGATAAGTGCAAAGTGTACAAGTCTTAATTAAGCCTTTGGGTTTTTTCAACATTGAACTTGTATGGAAATTTAAATTCCTTTATATCAGTTAAATACATATTCAAAAATCTGTCTGTTGTTCATTGTGACAAAACCTTGTATAAATGTGAGTTTTTTTGTGTGAAGGATGGATTGGGATGCATATTAAATTTTGGTCAATTATGTTGCTTAAATTAGGAGAAAATCTTCAGAATCGCATTTTTCAATGTATTGCGTCTTCTATTCCTAATGGGTAGCACAACATCAATGATCATTGAACTTTGGCCATAATCTAGGGTTTGGATATTTTCCACAGGAATGACTATCTCATGTGGTTGCTCAGCTATGGTCAAACAGGACAGCTTTATTATGTTCGTTCCTTTATCAGTTAAAGAATAAATGCCAAGTTTAAGTCAATGCCTCTTATTCGGTAATCAATTCTTTTTATCTCTACAGCCTACATACGGAAATTAATTAGCTTTAGCGCCATGACGTCCCAGTTGACATCTGATATATATGCATTACGATACTATTGTTGTGACGTCATACACAAACGACGTTAAGCCAGGAGGGCCTCTTCATGGTTGGTTGAAATGATACCGAAAGCGTCCAAATGTCAAATAAGAAGATATTTCCGATTGGTGACGGACGATGTGCATTTTTTCAATCAGTGTTTCTTTTACACCCCCAGGACCTTACTGGAAGTTCGTTTTGTTTCAATATTATGTTTTTAGACACATATTTACTCAATTTACAATAACAAATCACCACTACGGGTATCCGATCAGTTATCATACACTTTTGCCGGTTTTTCAATGCTAAAATTTACATCAGTGTTTGCATTGACAAGAAATTCCACAGAAGTGAAGCTGAGTTCAACCGACTTTTGTTGAAATAGTTTATTTTCTCCCTGGACTCTGAAATGAAGTTTTAGGGACTGAACATTCACCCGCTTGTCTGCATGTTTTTGTAGAGTGAGGGGAACCAGTTATCGTACATCCAACGTTAAAGCTGTTGTGACATCAATTCTCGTGTTCGAAAAGTCTCTGACACGGCCGAAGTCGACTATTCTTGGGTCGGCGGACAAAAGTAACTCCACAAAAAGTTGTATTATATTTGGAGGTAGTTACAGCTTTTAAATGATATATGTCGGAGAAATCCGCGTTGCAGATTTAAGCTAAGTGTTAACTATCCTTAATCTCAAAGTACCTTTCAGCTATTACCGCCTATTGTATCTTTGAAACATTCCTCTTTTCACTGAACCAGTTGATCTCTTCGAAATCTGTTGTTAAACTGTTAAATCGCTCTTTGTAAAGCATAGCATAAAAATTAGCCTAATGAGGTTATACGAGTTATCTCACCCGTATAATAGCGGTTAAATGTGTGGCTCTACCGGACAGGTGAGTAAGTAAAACAGGATAGAGACACACGAGTGCGGCTAATTTGGAGGTTGAAATTTTGCAAGAAGATGCTTCGATACGTAAGCCTGCTGTCATCGACGGGAAAGCTTAATCGCTTGGGTTAAACACGCATACGTGTTGGGTGTACCATAATTGGTTCTGTACGATAACTGATCGGATACCCGTAGGTGTTCAGAAAGAACTTGGCATTTATCGTAGTTTAATCTTATTTCACCAGTTGTATTATTATGAAATTAAATATATTTACAGCTGAGCTGATATATGTACGGTGCAGAGAGAGGGGGAGGTGACCGACTTTGTGACAGTTCGTTTACCTAAATCTCTCCTGACCCGCCGTATCCCACAGTTGGAGCTTCACTCGGACCCCTGGCTTTATCTCGATAAGACGAGCATAGAAATCAACGCCTACCGTAGGATCACATACTTCGGCAAATTTGCCATCTGTAAAATATTTCAAGAGAGACGACTTTCCCACAGTGCTGTCCCCGATCAAAATCAAACGAAACTGATAATCAAATATTGGTTCAACCATGTCTGAATTTACCAAAGAATTACAATCATTCCTGGCTGTATAAAAATGCTCACATAAATTTAACCTCAGCGCTGCGTAAATTTTGACAGAAAGGTTTGGTTGGTTTCGTTTCACACAAGCACATCTCTCGTTAGACAGGAAGTACAATTAAGCACAAAATCATTTTTCAGTTTTGTAAATTTCAATTTACGTTCTTCTTTTTTCTCCTTTATTTTACCTATTCTGTTCAATGGTTTTGGGGTTAAATATGTTTATCATACCCAGTAATAAATAAAGAAACTCAAAAACAACTTTTGACTTTTGGTGTGTACTTGTCTCTTGCGCCCCAGTCTAGTCAAACGAAAACCGACCGGAAAGCGCCGATTGATACCGAACGTCACCGATCACCATGGAAAACACAACCATTGACGAAACAACACAACGGAGGAAGGTCTATCACCTACTATTGAAAGCAAATTGGATCAAATTATCTGTATATATGTGTGTGTTCGTGTTTGCGCAAACACAGGCTTCTTACCGAAAGATGTGTTAATTGGATTTTAAAATGTTGCATTAATAAGGAGAAAGAATTGTGCAAAATCTTTCAAAAAGAATCCCAACAAAAGAGACTTGTTGAGTTCGGCTTGGAACGGAAGCCAGACTCACCCAGTAAGTCACCATCGGTTAACTTTTAAGTGCATGCTTAACTTGTGAGGAATAGCAAGGACTACAAATTTAAGTCATACTCAAGGTGTAACTGTTTCTTTTTATTTTTCATCTAGTGCTCTAGCCGCACTCATGAGTTTCTTTCCTGTGTTATTTGCCGGTCAGTCACTCAGTGTTCAGTAATACAATTTTTTTACACTAATTTAGTAATTACAGCTGTCAGTAAAATCAGTGTAGAAATTTGCCTGACAGATTTCAAACTGCTCACGTAAATTGACAAGGTGTCACGCGATGTGCAATTAACCTGAGAATTTCCCCATAGGCATGACTTGACTCGATTTGACATGACTGATGGAATCTTCGCATCACAAGACTGCAGGCTTTTAAAAAGTGAAAATAATGAAGGTTTAATGTGTGGATCTTCTTGACCGACAAGAAAGTAAAACAGGATAGAGAGTGAGACACATGACTGCGACTACAAATGTTTTTAGGATAATACCTTAGCCTTATTTACCTCTTGCGATCTGGTCACTCATTCACTTTATTTACTAATTCAAGAATTATTATGAATTATCTCTTTTGTTCAGGTCTTAAGGATGGAACATTCTGAGGAAATGTTCAATGGCCAGGAAATTTCAGACGATCAGTTCGATAAAGAACTAGATGACTATATTCTCAAGGATGAAAATTCCAAAACGCCAGAAAAAGAAAATAAAAAGGGGGTTTGTATGGTCTGCTTTAAATTGACGTAATGCCATGACTAGGAGTTTAGTACTGGAACTTACTTGTAACTTCTTGGAGTGGTTAAACCGTTTCCATGTGGGCAAGCTAGATACATGTATCAAAACTGGTTGCCCTCGTCACAATTGGGCTGCTTTAACTACATACTTAATGGGGAGAATTTTGTCAAGGTTATAGTGAGAATTTATGGTTATTATTCTAAAATGTTATGACAGTTTCACACAATATTCAAGTAACATAATTATAGGTTGGCTACCAGCATCGTTTGCTCACTTGGCATGTATATGTATTTGATCTAAAAATCCAGTTTAAAGTTCGCCAGTGAACAAAATTAAAATATTCAAGGGCCACATATATTAATTTATCTTAACACTTTTTAAGATTATCCTTAATTCCATCAAAATGCCTTTCAAAGTATAATGTTCTAATATCTCTAATTTTAGGTTGAAATTACACATGAAGGAATTAATGATGATGATACAGATGTTGAGGATTTATTGTTTGGAATTGAAAAAGGTCAGCTTGAAATCAACAATGTTAAAAAGGAAGCTGTAACAGAAAATCCTAACCAATCAGCAAAGAGTTCTGAAAATGAGACTGAGGATATGGATGTGCTAATTTTACAAGACAAGGTGGACTCTCCACAAAAAGGAGTTTCCATTTCAGGAAATGGCTGGAGGCAAGGAGATTGGGCTCCCTCTGATACAGCCTCAGATAATGATGATGATGCTGACTATACTTTAACTGATGATCAAAAAAGAGCCAGCATGGAACTGGAGCATTTAAGGGCTGAAAATGACTATTTTCCTGGTAAGTTCTTCATAAAATGAGCTTCCAAAAGAAACAGTTTAAATAAATACTAATTGTTGAGACAATAAGAGAGGAAATGATATAAAATAACTGATGCCAAAATAAAGAAAAACAAAACCAAATTAGCTTTGAAAATTAAACTAATTTGAAATAATGGAGATGAAAATTTATTGTAGTGATGAAAAAAACTTTAAATGATTAATTTTTAAGAAAAGAAGTCCAGTATTTCTAAATTTATTTTAATGAGAAAATATCAAGACTAATAGTCTCTCAGTCTGACACAAGTTGTTGCATCAGAGGTTGGAATCCCTCTCTGTGCAAATAACTGAAAAATAACTGAGTGGATTTCTCACTCGATCTCCTTATGTGGCAGAGTTGCCAGGTGCTAACGAAGGACCCGGTTTTCCTTCACACTAATCCTGCCAACGGCACCCCCTTATTGGAGAAATTTTGAGTGCGGTGTAAAGCATCAATCAATTAACATTTTGACAGCTCGAGCAACATGTTAAAAATTTAGTACCAAATGTAATTTAAAGTGGGTAAAGTTACACAACATTTCTTTGACAGATGTGAACTATATACTACAGTGTTAATTATCATTAATTAATGTAACGGAATGTTTTACTTCTGATTGGCTTTTATTGATCCACATGACCCTGTAAATTCTCTGCTCAGGTTGTTTAATAATGTACATTACAAGCAAGGGAACTTTTGCTATGTGGCATCACCATTGAGAAAGGAATATTGATACCATCTTTTAGACTTGTTCTGTGCACAAGCAATGTAAATAATTCAGGCCAAATGGCTGTTTCATGAAGCCGTCGCACAGTGCGAATAATCGCAGTTGCCATGACGGCGTATCTCTTCAACATGGTATCCATTGGCAACCACGCTTCGTTTGCGATGCGACTGCTTTGTGAAACGAGCCCAAGGTGTTATTTGAAAGAGAAGGAAAAATAATCCTTTTACATGTACTTGTATATATCTGTAAGGAGTTTTCTTTTTGTCACATTTGTAAGTTTATTTTTTAGCTGAATGGTTTAAGAACAGGCCATTTTGAGTTGAAGCTGTTAAGTGTTAACAATATTTTAGCAATACTAACTGTGAAAGTATTTATGTCAACAACAAAGTGCCTAGCAATATATGGTTGTAAAAAAACAATGGATAGCTTTTTTGTTTCGTGTCAGTTTAATACATCATAAAAGGGCAGGGACAAACAGCAGTAAATTTGTTTGTATAATTGTTTTGTTTAGTTTAATACAACTAAAAAGGGCAGGGGAAAACTAAGATCATACAGTGCAAAGCTTTTTGATCAACAACCTACTTAACCCACCTATTATTTTGTTCGTTGTTTGTTACATAGTTTTGTCTGTCTCGGGGGTGGGGGACGGAGAAAGCAAAATTTATGGGGTTCAATCTCAGTCCACCGATGTTCTTGCCATAGTTAAGATGCATAACCATTGTCAATGTGTTACAAAAGGATTCCAGAAATTCTACTGACCAAGGCTAAGCTCTTGTCAGTCGTCAACCTAATGAAATATCATAGGTTTGGTTTGTTACAACAATTTATGGGGTGTAAAGGTCTAAATGATATACCTCTTTTTAACACAATTAGAAACTTGTCTCCATGGTTATTTTAGACAAGAAGATTTTCCCTGTGCTCGTGTGTTTTAGTGATCATAAATATATTATTTTTAGAAAATGTTTGTAATGCCAAGCAAACACATTCTTATTATTGGCCACGCCAAACAAACACATTCTTATTAATGGCCACGCCAAACAAACACATTCTTATTATTGGCCACGCCAAGCAAACACTTTCTTATTATTGGCCATGCCAAACAAACACATTCTTATTATTGGCCATGCCAAACAAACACTTTCTTATTATTGTCCACGCCAAACAAACACATTCTTATTATTGGCCACGCCAAACAAACACTTTCTTATTATTGGCCACGCAAAACAAACACATTCTTATTATTGGCCACGCCAAACAAACACATTTTTATTATTGGCCGCGCCAAACAAACACTTTATTAATATTGACCATGCCAAACGAACACATTCTTATTATTGGTCACGCCAAGCAAACACTTTATTATTATTGACCACGCCAAACAAGCACATTCTTATTATTGGCCGCGCCAAACAAACACTTTATTATTATTGACCACGCCAAACAAACACATTCTTATTATTGGCCGCGTCACACAAACATTTTATTATTATTGACCACGCCAAACAAACACATCTTATTATTGGCCACGCCAAGCAAACACTTTATTATTATTGGCCACACCAAACAAACACTTTTTATTGGCCACGCCAAACAAACACATTCTTATTGTTGGCCACGCCAAGCGAACACATTCTTATTATTGGCCACACCAAACAAACACATTCTTATTATTGGCCACGCCAAACAAACACATTCTTATTATTGGCCACGCCAAGCAAACACTTTCTTATTATTGGCCACGCCAAGCAAACACTTTCTTATTATTGACCACGCCAAACAAACACGTTCTTATTATTGGCCACGTGCCATGTTAGTTAAATGTTGAATGCAGCCTAAGCACATCAATCAATCAATTTATATTTAATATAATATTTTTCATTCCTTTTTTCTTTAGATGAGGACCCTCCGGAGTATGATGTTAAGGACAGAATCAAACAATTAAACGCTGACTTAGCCATGGAGCCTGTCCCAGATGAACGAGAACATAAAGTCATGTTTAAAGAAAACCCTGTGAGTTTAGTTGTACCACCTGCCGAATATTGGGGCGGTGATTCAGAAAAGAGGAATAGTGCTGCTAATGACGAAACACATTCTAATGACAATAGTGCAGATAATACCGATGGAAGTGTTCGGTTTAGAAGCACCAAAGACCTCTATAGGACTAAACCCCCAGAAACTTCTGATACTGCTGACGAGGTTTTTGAAAAAGAAAATGACGTAAAACAAGAGGATGTGAGCTCCCGTAGCGAGAAAAAAGAGAAAGTGTTAGTTGAGAAAGACGGCAAATTTGAACTAGTCAATGCTGATAGCGTTCACGCGCAGCATTTGCAATTGCCCGAACTTGCACAAGAAAGTAAAGAAAATGAAAGTGAATTATCATCAATGACATCCCACCCACAGCCCCCAGCGTCCCCCAGACCCGTTTCTAGTAGTGGCTATGGGCAGCGTAGTGCTCCGAGGCAAGTTCGAACACGCCCCCATTCAGCCAGCGTTAGTCATAGCTCAACGTTAAATGATTTTTCTTATGTATCACCCTACGGATTGAGCCCAGAAGAAAAACATAAACTAGAACAAAACCAACGTTATAAGGAAAATCATCAGAAAAAAATGTTAGAAAAACAAAAAGAAGAGGAGAAAAAAAAGCAAATGGAAAACGATGAAGCATTCAAATGTTGGCTTCAAAGGAAAAAGAAAACGGGAAAATGGACAACAAATGCTGAGCAGAAACCTGTGATAGAGGTAGGTATTTTTATGTTAACTTCCCTTAGTGTGGCAGAGGTATCGGTCTTTTATGGCAATCATCATCAGAAAAAATAGTCTGAGTTATCTCCCCTTAATCTGGGAGAGGCATCAATATCTTATAATAAATAGATCGACACGCGACTTCCAGCAGCTAAGTCGCCATCTTGCTAGGTGATTTTTGACTTGCGTTACCAAGTTGTTTTCTAGTTTAATATTAACTTTTCTGTCCTTTTTTTCGAGAATGGAATAAGTTTCAAGCTGTTAGGGCTGCATAAAATTCCTTGCCCATCATGACAAACGTGTAAAAGTGGTTTTAGTAGGGCCTATGTCTTGTATATCGTGCAACAACAACGACAAGAAATGTTTTTCAAGCGGTAACCTCGTTCTGGATTGTAACGTTAACGTTATAGTCCGCCATTTTGCTAAGTGACGGACTATTGTGCCGTTCTCTACTGCGCAGCGCATAGCGCTTAGCCAATCTAGTTATTATAAGATATCTATGGGGAGAGGTATCAATGGTGGAATGCTTCATGACTTACAAATACAAATATATTGTGACGTATTGTGCCGTTTTGTACTGTGCAGCGCATAGCGCTTGGCCAATCTAGTTAATGTAAGATATTTGTGTGGAGAGGTATCAGTCTTTTTATGGAAATCATCAACAAAATTAATCTGAGTTAACTCCCCTTAGTCTGTGAGAGGTGCAACAGTCGTTATCAAAGAAATTAGTCGGAGTTAACTCCCCTTAGTTTGTGAGAGGTGTCAGTCTTTTTATGGCAATCATTGTCAAAGAAATTAGTCTTAGTTAACTCCCCTTAGTCTGTGAGAGATCTTTTTATAGCAATGATTATCAAAGAAATTAACTCCCCTTAGACTGGAACATCTATCAATCAGTCTTTTTATTGCAACCTTTATCAATGAAACTACTCTGAGTTAACTCCCCTTACTCTGGGTGAGGTATCAGTATATTTATGGCTATCATTACTGACTGACTGCACTGGGTAAGGGACAATGAAATCAACCAACTGAGGAAAGATAATGTTAAGTTTTCAATCACTTGTTTCTAGATAAACCATGAGAAATGTTTCAATGATTGGCTTCAACAAAAGAAAGAACAAAGTAAAAGAGAGAAGCTATTAAAGAGGAGGGAAGAAGAGGAGAGACGATGTGGACAACATATTAGAACCCAGCAAGATTGTCAACAGGCTTTTAAACAGTCAGTATTCTTATCTATCTTCGTCCCTTACATAACATACCCCTATTTTCTGTAAATTTCTGAATTCATGTCCAGAAATGCTCAGCCCAAACATATTCCTTGTTCAAGTCCATGTTTTCATTAGAAACTATATCACACAAATTAGTATATTGTGCACATGATATCCCATATTTAGGAGAGGGTGGAGGTATGTTTTCTTTAAAAAATAAATTAGTTTATTTTATGATATTCTATTTTTTGGGGGGGGCTTCCATGGCTCAGTAGGTAGAGCGTTGGACGCTCAATCCTAACAGCCTTCCACCAATGGGTTGCAGGTTCGAATCCCACTCAGTCTTAAAAAATTTTCTGACTGGGTTTTCACTCAAACGACCTATGTGGGATGGTTGCCAGTTACCAATGGAAGGTTGTGGGTTTCCTCCGGGCATAGAGCCCGGTTTCCTCCCACAATAAAACTGGCAACGCCGCCATATAAGTGAAATAATCTTGAGCGCGGCGTAAAACGCCAAACAATCAATCAATATTTTTGGGGGTGAGGGTGTTGGTTGCGGGTGTCTGTCTCACCTCATACTTTCAATTATCTGTATTCTCACATTTGCCCTTAGCTCGCTCTCTCGCCAATCCAGAACACCTGCCCTTCCCCCATGTGCCTTCCTATTCTTATTACATGCATCACTAGCATTCCTGAGTAAATACTGTACTCCATTTCCCTCCTTTATCAAATTGCCACCATCTCTATCCAATCAAATAATCCTTGGGGATTCAAACTTCATACAACAAATCAATTTGGTAATTTCAAGTCATTTTTCTCCTTCTTCAGATGGCTCAGGAAAAAGACCCATGAATCTCTTTTACGACAGCGGTTGGAGCGACAGAAATACGGCGTATATTCTGCTGGAAGGCGACGTCCTCGTGCAGCACGCTCATTTCACTTTTCTGACTGGAATTTTAAATATGACTGTTCAAATAGCTTTTGACACTTAGGGTATACTTAAAAGACTGAATTTTTATCAAAAGCAATTGGCTGTGACAGGGAGATATTTTATTCCCAATTTTATTCCCATTTTTTTTGTTTTTTTTGTATCACCTTGTTTTAATAAAGTGATTTTCATTTGAAAATAAAAAGTTTCTTTTTTCATCTGTATTCCTAGAAAAGACCTTCCTATGTTCTTGTTTTGGATTTTACTTATAAAACCTTGTTTAAGATTTTTAGGGGGTATTTTGCAACGGGCAAGAAAATACCTTTAACCGTCCTAATATTTCGATCACATTTTATGTTTATAGCCAAAAGATATTTTTTTCGTAGATTTCCTTCTTTAATCGTTTACATTTTTTGATTTTTACAATTAATCATTAGGCTTGACATTATTTTTTTTTTGTTGGTCGTCTCATTAGGCTTAATATTTTTACTTTTTTTTGGTGGTCTTTGTAATTTTTTTTATCTGAAGACAGTTGACCTCCTTGTCAGGGCCACATGTCCAGTACAAAGATTCGATAAGGTTAGACATGCATAGTGAAAAGTTTTGCGGCGTCACTCAGGATATTTGTACGGTCAAAAAGCCAACACTCTGGGTTTGTCTAATCTTTTGGAACGTTTGGGGAAAACATGTGGTGTTTACAGAGAGGTGAATAGACCCTTTCGGCTTAAAAATGACATTTTTATGACGTTGTTCGACTTGTTTGGCATTGGCGTCATCTCTCTGTTGCAACCGCTGAGACACACCTTTATCACATTGCGTCATAGACAAAATAAGCATGATTCTGACGTCAGACTTATCTAAAAACTCGGTGTTGCGTCAATTTGCCACACTCAGCAAGCATTAATCCTTAAGCCGAAAGGGTCTATTGTCTTTGTGGTAATAAATATGATTATTTCATTAAGTTTATTTTATAAATTCAAGCTATTTTGCATCATTGTGATATCATTGGCAGCAAGAACTGGTAGCACATGTTAAGTTATTACATTTTCAATACTATATTTGTTATGATATTAGAATAGTGTTGTGTTATCAATTTTTATAAATGATAACCAAGAAATGGATGTGTTTATCGAAAAGAATATATATTTGTTTATTGAACTGGTATAAAAAGTATAATATTTATTGCAAATCATTTAACCCTTCTGACTTATGTCTATGCAACAATGTTGCCGTGTATTGCCAAGATCGTCACCATATGATATTTTGGTGGGATTGAAAACAAAATAAATATATAATTTTCCTCTCTTTCTTGGGAGTAAAGCTGGGTGTGCGAATACAAGCCCACTAATTAAAAAGTACCGTACTTAGCTGAATCGATAAAAAAATGGCACCTCCTGAAGGCATGGGTAAAAATGGAATGATACTATACAGCGACTTCATGCTTGACGCATTGCGTGGCATCTCAGACCAGTTATTTTGTTTACAAATATAATTTTGTATCGATATGTTTTCATTATATTTTTTATTTAACTTTATGGACCCGCATGCTAAATCCCTCTGTTTGCTGCGACAAAAATCTTCGGGTAATATTTTTAAAACACTATAGCCTGCATTTAGCTTAGACAATAATCTCAGTTTAAAGTGGCATGAGCTGCCAAAATGTTGATATTTTCACTTTAAAACAGAATGTTGAAATTATTGGCTATTTTTCTCAAGACATATTATTCTGAAGCTTTTTAGTGCTTCTAGTCTTCGAGAATGTACGATAAAGTATTGTTTTGAACCAACTTTGGCTTAGAATGAATGAATGGTCGTCTCGGTTATTTAAACTTTGTTTACTTTTCGGACACTATTTCGGTTCGTATAGGCCGTAGACTTTATGGATTTCCCTCATTCCAGCGCTAATCATTTAGTTTTTCGATGGCCTTCAAAGCCTCTTACTGTCGTGACGATCAGAAATTAGGAAAAAAGTGTGAATTTTGGCAGCTCATGCCACTTTAAAGAAGCATGAGCTGCCAAAATTCAGATTTTTTTCATAAGCTGAGCATATGAAGTAGCTTGAAAAACTAAAGAATTTGCATTCACATAAAAAACATCAGTTAAGCCAGTAGCCCGTACAAACCGAAGATTAGTGCCAATAACAGAAAAAATTCAAATAGCTGAGATGTATTAAGTACATTTTGGGTACGGTACTTCTGTTTTTTATAAAACTACCTAAATGTACATTACAAAGATCGGTATCATGGGAAAGCCCTTATTTTGTATTTCTTGATTAAAATGACAAACAATTAGTTAATTCTGTTTAAAAAAAATGTTTCTGCATATTTGGCAGCCCGTGTCACTTTAATGGGATTTTTAATTAGCACTTCTACCAATACCTCAGCTATATTTGCAAATCATTCCAAAGTACTCCATTGTGTTTAAAGTTGAAATAGAAACCTCTAAATCAGTTTGACCAAGGCCTTTGTTTGTCGGCTTCCATGGTAACGTCTGATCAAATTTCTTATTGTTTGTTCTCGTAAAATTTTTAGATAAGCTTGTGCCATTCAGAACCCTAACATGTGCGCACGTAAATTTACTAGACAAGAACAATCAGATTTTCATATGTTCTCGCACATTTTTTCGTGTTTGAAAATGTTGTATTCCAACAAAAGTATGCTGCAATAGTTGCTGCAAGAAACAAAATGAAACCTTTTGATTTTCTCTGAGCATTTATTTTCTCTCAGTAATCCAGACTTGAAATGAATAATATTTTATTTTGAGCCTACTTTAAAATACTTCTATAGAAATTGACCTCTCTCTCTCAGCGTCTTATGGCATGCTTTGCCATTAGACGCTAAGAGAGAGTTGAATTTCTATAGAAGTATTTTAAAGTATGCTCACCAAAAGTTTACAAAAAATTATGATCGCTACAGCTCTGTGGTGTCACGACATATGTCACTAAGTTGATTTACTTGATTTTATCAAGTCTTCATGAGCGTTTGACTTGGCCGGGTATTGTATTTGTAGTCACAGAAAAAAATTTAACAATATAAAAATTCCAAATGATTTGAAAAAAGAAAAACAACACAACGCCATTACATTGATAAAACCAAACTGTGAAAATAAATCAATGGAAAAGAGAATGAAATAATCAGCTCTGTTCCTTGGACTTTGCTTCGGTAGGTTCTACCCAGGGTGTTGTTTGGTGTTTTCCAGGAGTCAAGCTCTGCCTACAGCTTCTTTTCTGCCCCATTTACCGTCTAGACACACCCACTCCAGAAAAATATTTTATACATTTTCTGAGTCAACAGCAACAATCCCTCAATCTAAATTATCTGAGATAATTTGTTATTTTTCTATTTGAGAATAAACAGGCTAAGACACATATTTTGTTAAAACCTTAATTTCACATCTTGAAATTATAATTATTTTTGTGTAGATTTGTTGGTTTTCTACTTTTTACCATTGAAATACGTATTAGTTCCCTACTCTCTGTAGTACAGCGGTAAACATATACTTAAATAGTAAATTAGACAAGATATTTGTTTTGATACCTCTTTTGTTTATGGCAATTTCTATTCATCATAAGCCTTTACCATGCAATATGAGACAAAATCAACAATCATAACACACATGTTTACAGACAAACAATTTATACTTGTTAAATTGTACTTCATTATTATTTATTAAAAATTAACCATTTATACTATCAATTCAGCGTTGTTTATGTTACTGACTTTGTCCTGTCTAATATTAAAGGCACACTTGCCGCGAAAATCAGGAATATTGTTTACATTAAAAAAGAAAGACCGTTTTCTGTATTTTTCCCAGACAATATAAGTTGGGAACTTTCTATTTTTACCAAAATTTAAAAGTTTGGACGTCACTTTCTATTTTTAATTTGAATTTGAAAATTTGAATTGTTAGGTACCCGGAACGTAAACAAACCAAACTGCTCGCAGGGGCGATTTTATGTTTCAGTCGAGTGCGTGAACTAACGGCACAGTGTAATTTTACGTAGGCCTATTGATCTGAGAAATAGAGACTGACGATCGGTTAACAGCGACTGGAAAAGCCTGCTGATAATTGTTTGAGTGTAAACCACAGATAAAAAGGCCCGAAATGACGGTAATCCAACACGAAAGTTGACCGACACTGATCGTTGTTGTTGTAATCAGGCAGCTGTAGCCCGGATTTTCGGTCTAAAAGGCGGCTTGTTTTATATTTGGCTGGTAATGTGAATCGCCCTCTATATGACCAATACGGAAAAAAAAAAATTCAGCGGAGCCCAGATTTCTCGGCTAACAGCAGCTGATGGGAGTTCATTTTGTTTGAAATGGCGGGAGCTGTTTGGAGTCAATAATATGTTTCCCAGTAACCCATTTCCCTGTACATATGATACAGGTCACAGTTTCTGACTTCCGGATAGATATTTTTGTGTGTTTTTTTTATTATTTATTCCTGACCCCCTGCATTTTTTTTTCTGGGCATTTTTGTAGTTTTTATAAAAGGACAGAGGTTGAGTTACAGTCTCGAAATGATTTTAGAAGTGGAATGGGACCATTTTAGGTGGATGGAGATCTGGTAGTTAGGCGTGCTTTGGTTTGTTTACATGCGGCCGAGTATGTGCAAAGTGACCCCTACCCGCATTTTCTGGTCGTAGTTTAAAATTTCTACCTTCAACCTATGAAAAAATTGTGCTTAAAATACTCCCAAAAGTTTAAGGCCCCCACCGAAGGATTTGGTTCAACGAAAGTAAGGGAAGGTGCTGTGAGAGCAGACATTAACATTACCGCAAATGGGAAATGAAGGAAAATGAAACTGTGACCTGCATCCATATGTTTCCCGCTACCTACGCTTGGACCTATGTTCCTCAGTACATGTGTTCCCCTTTCCCGGTACCTATGTTTCCTGGTCCTTTTATTTCCCTGTATCTATGTTTCTAGGTACCTATTTTTGAACCTATCCTCCCTGGTCCATATGTTTCCCAGTACCTATGTTCCCCGGTCTGTGTTTAATGGTACCTTTATTAACAACGACGCCGGCTAAACCATCCTATGTATATTTTTAAAAGAAAAATACGCTGGCTTTGGCAAGTCTTTCTTTTGTAATATGCTTGCCTTATATCAGCGAGAGGAGTTGAAATGTTGGCTGTTTTAGCTTATTGGCTCGTGGAGTGTGAAATGTTCTATGCAATGCTCTAATAAGCTCCAAAATGCTTCACACTTTAACATTCAGGGGGCCGTTTCACGTCACGAAGCCGTCGCAAAGTGCGATCAATGGCATTTGCCATGACTCCGTATCTCTTCACTATGGTATCCATTGGCAACTACTCTTGGTTTGCGATGCGACTGCTTTGTGAAACGAGCCCCAGACTTCAATTCAAAGTGTGACAGGCGTGTTTAATCATTACTGAGAACACGGTAAATATCTTACAGACGCCAAATGGCCTTGTGTCTTGGAACGCAGCTTCTTCGATCCCGCGCCTCAATCCATCACAGTAGACACCTCATATATATAGTGCGTACAGGTAACGGGAAAGGTTGGGAGCGAATGGCTTCAGCTGAAAAGTCCTGGGATGCTTGATCAACCTGCGGCCCACTTCAGCACATAGTCATTGTTGAGGGGTATTTACCTCATTCAAGAACATACCGATTCAAATTGGCCTTGTACTTTGTGTATCGTCAATCCATCATAACAGCCGCTGTGTTAAGGTAAACTCGACGGTGATAGCGATTGATTTCCCTCTGGCACTGTCAGGAATTCCAGCGTACCTATTACTCCAATAAGCGAAGAGTTCTACGACAGGTGAGTAAACTTTGCCACCTTGAATTCAGTATATTCCAATAATACTCCATGTAAGACTTAGTCATGGCTTTCCATTCGATTCTTAGTCACGACCCTTTTTTGACAAACGATGTTTACCAGAAAAGATAGATTGGACTTGATAACCTTTGTGTATGCGGCTGAAAATGTTGCTCTCAACTCAACCCAGATCAACGACAAAGAAACTTACATGCGTAAAGCTAGCTAGAGCCAAACATGCTACAGCAGTAATTGAGGCTTACAAGTTGGATGTATTTGAGTTCAAAGGATGCAGCTCATAACGGTCTTCGAGACGAGTATAGAACCGACGATGTTATTCATTGTAAAAGACCTATAGAGTAAGCATCATTTACGTATATATATACTTCATATTCCGGACCTAATAGTTTGCGTCTTTCTGATGTGTGAAGCCTTCGTCTGTATATTTGGTGGCATCAGTGTTGACTTATTTGATGAAAACTTGCAAGTTGCACAGTATTCTCTTGTTGCAAGGATGACGATGTATATGTTTTCATGACCCGTTTTTTTGTTTACGTTTTAATTTTTTTAACCAAAGGGGCCTGATAAACAATGGTAAAAATTTTTTTAATTCATTTTAATTTAATCATGTCGCAATGTATTAGTTTCAGTCAAAAGATCGGTTTGACCAACAACCTTTCTGCCAGATGGCTCTTGTCTACTCTAAACCATCGGCTGAGACGTATATGGTAGCTCCTAAAGCTCACTTTTAGCTGTGAGCTTAATTGAGATATTAACCATGGGTTTACCGTTACGACGATTGATTTAAATGCCATATAAGTCATTCTGCAAACATTCGAGAAAACAGATCGATTGCACGCCAGTTCCCAGAAAGACCACAGCGATGTGATGGACCGTTATAGAACTAAGATGAACTGTGACGTAAAAACGAGATATTGATAATTTTATGAATTAACAGTATAGGCTACACAACCTATTCAATATTCTCTTTGAGACGTTCTCCGAATACACTTTTAAAATTTGCTCTTTTCAACCGCACCTGTTTTAGTTTACCTACCGGACAATATCACAATGGATATTTTTAACTCCATCTAAAAATGAACTACAAAGAATATAATCAAATACTGACGGCTCTGTTCTTCTATAACAATTTTTTTATCGAGAAACTTTTTTACGGTACAGATAACTTCGTCTTCAAGTAGAATGTTTGTGTTTGTTCTCAGTTTGCGTTATAGATCAACTATACCTTTAGATACCTTTCAACTGTCAAGTTTATGAAAATATTTTTATGAGCCACAATATATTGGTCTTTTGTTAAATCCCCATCGGGTTTGAATTGTTACGATAGCTGGAACCTCCTTCTTAAATGAATATTTCCCGATCCCAAGCAAACATTAAAATCAGTTCTCATTTTATATGGATTGATATAAACATATTCATTTTTTTATTATAGGTGCGAACTTTCAGATCAGCAAACGAGTGGAGAAATTTGTTCAGAATTGCAGGACACTTAAGGCTGGTTCATCAACATTTGACAGGACCTTGTGAAGAAGAGCTACAGAAATAATAACTCTGTCTACAGCATTGTCAGTTCGTTAACACAGGGGATTCTAAATACACATGTGCATGTGAATTCAACTGTGCTCCATCGTAAATTCCAAAAGGGAGTTCTATAAACACTTCGCCTAGCTGAACCATCTGGCCGAGAAATCTTATCTGTGTGTGTGATTTTTAAAAAACTTTTCGCCAGAGTGTGTATGTTCGATTCTTAGTATCACAGCTACCGACGTTCAGGGTACTGAGCCATTGTAATTTACTATTATAAACATAATGTATGACGAAACAGCTGTACTTAGAAGGCCCACTCGAACGGTGTGATAAACTTTTCCCTTTTTTTAAAACAGTCTTTGCAGGTGATCTGAGCCATGCTCAGCAAAGATGAAAAACAGCTTGTGTTTCGGGGGCCTACTCTAACAGTGTGATAAACTCTTTCTTTTGTTTGACAATCTTTGCAGATGATCTTATCGGTGTTCAACAAAAATGAAATACGGCCTTGTTTTAGCCAAATGTTGAAACAGATGTATTTCGTAGACTTATTCTAACAGTGTGATAAACTTCTTCCACTATTTGTCAGTCTTTGCGGATGGTTTAAACTGAGTTTTATTGTTCTTCAACAGAAAAGAGGATATTTTGTCTTCATGTGTGCCATGTTCATCGACGATGAAAATCAGCTTGTTCTTCCTTAATCACCAGGAACGGGACATACACACTCAAACCCGTACACTGGATTTTCTGGTTTTTGCAATTGTTCTATGAATACTAATTCAAACAAACGAAAAATATATACCCAGCGAAGTAAAATCCAAAATGACATTTCTGTAAGCTTCGATATCTAAAATGGTGCTGCGGATACCGTTCCAATTTTTAGGGAGTAGTCGCTTGAATTACTCCTTGTGTATTTATGATAACATCGAAAATGTGACAGAATACATATCGTTCCAGGAAGATATTCGCCCTCTGATGTTCTCTTTTTATGGCACTGTTGTAGTTTTTGGAACCCTTGGAAATGTTCTTGTCATTACTACTGTTCTCTGCGACAGGTACATGCGGCGGAAGGCAACCTATATGTTTATATGTAACTTGGCTATTACAGACGTCATGTTTTTGCTGATTTCGTTGCCGTTATTTTTGGTGGCCCCTGCGCATGACAGTTGGACTCTTGGACGTGGTTGGTGCAAAGCTGCGTACTACTTCGAACATCTTTATGGGTTGAACAGCGTATTTACCCTAGTGGGACTGAGTGCTGATCGACTTTATGGGACCCTTTACCCAATTAAATCGAAAAAACTCCGATCTCAGTGTTATGCCATCGCCATATGCACGGGCACATGGACGCTTTCTGCTTTTATATGTACTTCAAACATATCGTCTTTCGACACCGCTGTGTTTCCCACAAACGACAACTCAACAGTGACGTTCTGTTTATTAAATGTGGACGCAATTGCACTGAAAATAAAAACAGTTGCGTTATTCCTTTACGGATATATTGTGCCTTTTTTAGTTCTCGTTATAATATATTACGTGATATTATTGCATTTAAGTCAACAACGATCGAGCTCACTGCGAACGTATAGTTCCCGGATGAAGCGAAATCAGATCCGATTGGCTCAGCGACGGAAAGTGACACTGTTGGCAATCTCCATTGTTGTGGTGTTTTTCGTTTGTTGGTTCCCGTTTCACGTTCATAGATTGTACCGAGATGTCGCCGAAGGACCCATAACGGTTCCTCTGGGCCACCTTCATGTCACAGCATATATCTTCATGTTCTCTAACAGTGCTCTGAACCCAGTCATATACGCCTTTATTTCAGACGACTTTCGAAAAGGATTCATTCGAAGATGTGCTTCTAGGAAATGAAATAAGAATAACATATGATTTAGGTAATTCATCAAAGCGAATTCCTTATATCTGCCTCCTTGTTCACCAGCAAATGTCAGAATGTAGATAACGAGTCGGATTTAACTGGTTGAATTAATGATTTAGGATGAAGTATATAGAGTGTTGTGCTAGTTTAAAGTTATGAAAGACGATTTCTGATGACCAGACAACTGTATGTAGACTATATGCTAACTATATTTATATCGGAAAAAACATAATAACATAGTATCGTGCTTTTGTTTTCTGATGTGACGCTTCAGCCGTATTCCAGGAATATTTCACTGATTTGATCGACTTTCGCCACATATACATTAGTCCGAATTCAATATTAAAATAGAGTCCTTTGTTTAGGAAAGTTGTCCGAAACCAACTATAGATCGTGTTTTTCGCCTCCAATGATGTCCGAAAATATATGAAATGCTCTGGTGGCGTCGTGAGCTATCTATTGAATATTAGTGCCAATGACAGCTTCTCAACTAGTAGGCAATGATTTACAGAATCTAATGAAATAACTTGCGGTTCTTGTATCGACTTAAATCCGTTGACATTTGTACATTTATATGTATAGAACCCGGCATCAGGAACTTTTCATATGATAAGGGATGTCAAGAACTTTAAATATACGGCTTTCCATTATAGCTTACACTGATATAGGCATGCTTTCGTTCCAATCAAATAACCACTAGATGTAAGCAACCTGCAACCTGTTTTACGTAACTGTCATAGCAGCCCATACTGTAGCGATACGTTGGTATGAAAGTTAGGCAAAAAATCCATCTACGCCGTTTTGTGAAACAGGCCCCAGTTTGCGGATTATTTTCTTAATATCAGTGGTTTGAGAAAATTATCCAGAATACAAGAACACATTGCGCTAAGAAACACCTTCAAGGAAAGCAATGGACCGATATTTTTAACATCGTGACATGTTGTATGTTCTACGTATTTATGTAAGTTATATTTGTTTGGCGCCAAAATATATCTTATCACATGTTATATTTCTTTTCTAGGAACATAATGTTTTGGAGAACGGTTTAATCCTTTCTGTGATATCTTTTTCATTCATAACACAGTTTAAGGAAAATCATTATATATACTAATACTATGATACTATGGTTCCTAGACGTACACTTTCGTCCGTCTCATTTAATTAGTCTCAAGTTTTGAGGCTGATTAAAAATATGTTCTTAAGTGCATGTATTTTCCTTTAACTCATGCTGTGTAACAAACTGAGTTTGACATAGGGTTCGGATGTCAACTTGATATCATTAACATGAACATTCTACTATTGGCATTACTTTCTAAAACTGCATTAAAGGGGCATGAGGTGCCAAAATGTTAAAACAGAATGTTGAGATTATTGACTATTTTTCTCAAGGCGTATAATTCAGAAGATTTTTAGTGCTTCTAGTCTCGAAAATGTACGATAAAGTATTGTCGGACACGTTTTCGGTATTGTATGGATTTTCCTCATTCTAACGCCAATTATTTAGTTTTTCGATGGCCTTCAAAGCCTCTTACTGTCGTGACGATTAGAAATTATGAACAAAGTGTGAATTTAGGCAGCTCATGTCACTTTAAAAAAGTCATTTTATGGACTTATGGGGGAAAATGGGTATAGAAGAATGGGTATATGGAAAAAAAACACCTACAAATAATCAAACTTGTTTTAACCAGATGTATAGTATCTGTACATTTCGATAGAATGTATTTCAGTACGACTATCGGGTTGATACATTAAAGACTGTGAGTGCTGTACCTGACGAGCAACGTATGCTTTGGAGTGAAGAGTGTTAGCGAGTCGTGTTTATTCTACTGGATGGTATAGGTGGATGGAAGCGTCTGTAAACTGTCAAGTTGGTAAATATCTGGATAATCAAACGTCCACCCCCGCCTTGTACATACAAGATCATTCTGTGGTTAAGCTTATAAAACTGCTGTATCTGGAAGATTTCTATGGGAACAACATGATTCTCCCAATCTGATAACTTCGGAGATTTGCGTGTCAAAGCCGACCGGTAGCGAGCGAAGATAGCCGAAGGATATATGTTCCGAGTGCATGATCCCTTTCGTTAAAGTGGCATGAGCTGCCAAAATGTTGATATTTTGACGTTATAACAGAATGTTGAAATTATTGGCTATTTTTCTCCAGACGTATAATTCAGAAGCCTTTTGGTGCTTCTTGTCTCGAAAATGTACGCTAAAGTATTGTTTTGAACTAACTTTGGCTTAGAATGAATGAATGATCGTCCCGGTTATTTAAATTTTGTTTACATTTCGAAGACGTTTTCGGTTCGTACAGGTCACATACTGTATGGATTTTCCTCATTCCAACGCTAATCATTTAGTTTTTCGATGGCCTTCAAAACCTCTTACGGTCGTGACGATCAGCAATTATGAAAAAAGTGTGAAATTTGGCAGCTCATGCCTGTTTAAAGGTCAGGAATGTGATATTTATCTAGCTTGTAAAGCCAAACTTATGTTTTATTACACACTGAAACTTCGGGGATTTACGTGCGTATCTAAGCCGACCGGTAGCGAGCGAAGATATAGCCGAAGGGTGTTCCGACTGGTTTTATTGTAGACCCTAAAAAAAAAAACAAGGACACAGGGACAGTCTTATTGATTAAAATAAGCATCGGGACGAGTTTCTAATTGTGTTAAAAAGCGGATTGTGTCAATTAGATTTTTTGCTGTAATTAACCAATAGGTTGAAGACAGACCGGAGTTTGGCTTAAGTCAGGAGAATTTTCTTAATTACTTTGTAATACATTGACAAGGTTGTGCGGATCTTCAGCTATCACAAGAATATCGATAAACTGAGATTAAACCAAATATAATTATGGGAAAAGAAAGAGAAAATGTTGATAAATCCTAATTAGAAGATTTATAATATTAAATGTCTACCTCGTTGTTCATGTTTGGTTATTTATTGGTCGGTACCCGGTCGACGACCAATAAATGGCAAAAGTTATATAATAACGGAGAAAGACCTTTACTAGAGCGATGTAGGCGGGAGACTCAAAAGGAGTTTAACCCTGAGTATAGTAGATCTTTCAAACTCTTGTTCTTTATAATATATGACTGGCTTATAATGACCGGCTTTTGGCTCGAAGATCGAGCTATTTTTTCAAGGCCATATTCATGTTGACCTTGTTATACTGAAACACAAGTTGCATAATACTTTTTTCATGACATCTTCCGGAGTCTAAGTTCAAATCCAAAGGGTAAACAGTTTGTATGGTTTGAATAAAAAAAATCCCTTTTCAAACGTTTGGGTTCGGTATCTGCAGCAGAAGCGAGAAATGGGTTTTTTTCAATGGGCATGCATGGTCTCTAAATGGCTCTTAACCGAATGGCCTAGAAATATTGATAAAGATGTAAGTTGTCAATTTTATCCATGTTGCAAATCACCAAAGCACTATCATTTGTAAGGATCAGGCTGGATGATGTGATAAAATCCCTGTACGTCAATAAAACTTTTTCTACAGAGCTTTGTCCCATTGCCAGCAAGAGTAATTCAATTATACCTCTGATCTATTGGAAAGCCATTGACTGTTAGAGTTATAACAGAAAGCTGTGGAGAGAATCACAGTTTCTAGATGTTGTGATACATATTGCGCATCGCAAGAGTAATTAAATTACTAGTATACTAAAGATACATTGGAAAGCCATCGACTGTTAGAGTTGTAACAGAAAGCTGTGGAGAAAATCACAGAAACTGTCAGGGAAGTCGTTAGTTTTTTATTAATGATTTGTGCCACATTCAAGGTTGTTTCTAGATGTTGTGATACATATTGCGCATCACAAGAGTGATTATATTATACTAATGATATATTGGAAAGCCATCGAGTGTCAGAGTTATAACAGAAAGCCGTTGAGAAAACCCTATAAACTGTCGCGGGGTTGTTAGTTGTTGATTAATGATTTGCACCTCGTCCAAGGTTGTTTCTAAGTTTCATGATACAAACTCCACACCTAAAGAAGGAAGAAGAAAGGCGGGTGGGGTGCACTCATAGTTGACTTAAAGGCCCACTTGCCGCCGTAGCCTGTTAGAAATTTGTTAAGAAAACCAATTTGCACGAGCTTACTACAGCTTAAACCACTAAAATTAAACATAGCACACATAAAGCATGTCCAATTAGGTTTAGAATGTATAAATGAGGGTGAAAAACAAACGAAGAATCAAAGCTCGATTACAACAACAACACCGATCAGAGGGGGGTAACTTAAGAGTTGGATTACCCTCATTTAAGCGTTTTGTCTGTGGTTTGCACTTGGTAAAAATAGAAAGTTTCAAACTTTTTCTGTCTGGGAAAAATACAGAAAACCGTCCACTGTTTTTAATGTAAACAGTCTTCGGGATTTCGCGGCAAGTGTGCTTTTAACAAATATTCGATCCTCCTACAAGCAGATACGGGTGCGCTTTTATAATACGTAGGCCTACACGATAAACTAAATGATCACAACTATTGTAGCCAAGAATGTTAATGTTCTCCAAGGAATACCATGCAGATATTTAATCATATTTGTCAAAAACAAATTATGCTTATACGAGGGGGTTCAAAATATGTAAAATTGGAACGGTGACAGCGGCCATGATCGTTTCTTTAAGAGGGACTCCTCGTCTATTAGTGTATATATTTTTTCATTCTATTTCTGCCAATATGAAAAATAAGAGTGATTTGACTATGGATGAAAGATGGTAGGCTCGGGTTTCAGCGAAAACTGTAAAATTAACGAGCAGTTAGTAGGAATTCCGTGGTACATTTGTTTATTGTCCCACGGACGGTTTCGTTTCAATGTAAAGAGAGGCCCTACGTGGGCGAACCGTACTGTTGGGGAAGCGTACTGTTGTGGAACGTACTGTTGTGGAAGCGTACTTTTGTGGAAGCGAACTTTTGTGGAAGCGTACTGTTGTGAAAGTGTACTGTTGTGAAAGTGTACTGTTGTGAAAGTGTACTGTTGACAAAAGGGTACTGTTGTGAACTATATAATATAATTACCAATATTTATCTATTTGATAAACTGTGACGACCATCATTACGTTTCTACATAACATAATCAGGACATAAGCCACATAAGCGACGAAACGACCGACTGTGTGCTAGCTATAAGCGTTCAACGGCCAGCTTTGGAGACTGTGAGAGAATCCTGCCGAGCTAAAACTAGATCTAGTAAAGAAACCAGCTGCAGAGGAATTCAAAAATCGTCTATCGGGAGAAAGAGAGTTACCATTGGCCATCTCAATAACTTCTCATTATGCGTGAGTAAATTGTGAGATGTTTTTATCTTGGCCTTGTTTCACAAAACCGTCGCACTGCGAACGAAGCGTAGTTGCCAATGAGTACCATAGTGAAGCTATACGGAGTCATGGCAAGTGCGATTTATTGCACTTTGCGACGGCTTAGTGAAACAGCCCCCAGTAATTTGTCTTAAACAGACAGTGTCCATTTAAAGTGTTGCAGCCATTGATTGAAGCTTGATCTTTTGCAGAAAAAAACCGGATATAGAATTAATGAAACTACTATATCAACCCTGTTATAGGTTGGCCAACTCGGAGATGTGAAAAACTGTCCATTACTCGAACACATTCTGGGCGCTAACTAAACGTGACCAGCTCGGTCGATATGCCTGAACTCCAGTCAATTTCACAACTGCAATTGATCAGCTCTTTTAAGAACACACTTTAAAGGGACAAGCTCAAAGCGACCCTGCCAAAAAATCTTTAAAACATATGCTTTTCAACTCTTCATATAGTGTTGAGGTATAATTGCCTATGGTTGTTTTTTTGGCAAAAATGTCAAGTTAACGATGCGCGTACGGACAGTGTCTAAGACAGAAGCGTACAATAACGCGAGACAATAGCGTACAATCACGTACAATAGCGAGAGATCTTGATTATATGCAAACATTAGTACTTACATCTTACAGTCAAGGACCTTGGGTCGCTTTCGAGTCCAGAATATTGCAATCATTCGAGGGATACATCATTAATCTCAACTCTCTTACTTAACTGACTGCAAGAGGAACTAAGCAGAAGGCTGCTCCGAATCGCCGGTGTAATATTTTGTTTGGCCTAATAGGTCATCGTCAAGTGAACCCCCCCCCCCCCCTCTTTTTTTCATATTCGCTATTTAGATTTAATTGGATTTAAGCCTTCGAGTTATCGTTGGAAGGCCTGATTTAGACTGATAGAATATCACTCTGGGGCCTGTCTTACAAAGCTGGCGTAAAGTTGCACATATGCCTACAACAGGGACCGATTGCGTCCAAGGCGCAAGTTACTATAGTTTTAGCACTGATTTACGCCCAACGTAACTTACGCCAGCCTCGTAAGACAGGGCTCAGCCCTTGAGGCCTCCGACCCCCATATTTTAGGCAAGTATGTTTTCTCAGGAAAACCGCATTCGACAAAAATGTATACGTTCATTCACTAAATCAATATCCTCAGAGTACTTCCAATGATTTCGTTGGTCACCACATCTATATATATATGTTTCCCATAAAAGAATATCTTAGATTGAGAAAAATGCCTTTTTGCAAAGTAAAGAGGAAATACAGCAACGTTATTCGTATCGCTTCCTAAGGTTGTTTCGCACCTTCTTAACATCAAAACTTAGGCTTAATCTTCCATCAAAGAAATTAAGTAAATCGGACCTAATTTTTCTTTTTTATGAATTATGAATACCGATCACTTGGCTATTCATAACTAGATTTACGTGTTTCAGCTTTCTAAAAAAAATAAACATTAGTTTCATCTAAATAATACATACACCCGAAATGACTTTATAACGAATTAGGTTAATAATAACGATTGTCCAGTATTTGGTTGGAGTATTCTAGCACAGTTTCTTTTGAGCTTCACTGTTTGTTTGGATTGACGCCATCCACACTTCGTACCGTAAATGTGAAACGGTTGCTATTTGATTGGCCCTAACATTTCCTAGACTCCTCTTCCGATACTGATACCAAAATTGACAATAATCAGCAAGTATATCTCCTGGATTACTTGTCTGAATTACTAAATCAATACCATTTGTATTGTATGGAATTTTGTATTCATGAATTGATAAATGATGAAAAAATTATTTTTTTTCACATTTAAGACGGTGTTCATATGTCCGATTAATAGTAAAGAGCCAAAACGCTCATGAGTTTTACATGCCTATGACGGCGTTCACGCCTGTGTTCCATATACTACAGCCAAGACGCTCATGAGTTTTTCATGCCTACAAAGGAGTTCACGTCTGTGTTCCATAGTACAGCCAAGACGCTCATGAGTTTTTCATGCCTACAAAGGAGTTCACGTCTGTGTTCCATAGTACAGCCAAGACGCTCATGAGTTTTTCATGTCTACGACGGCGTTCACGCTAGTGGGTTTACCATGTCTATGACGGCGTTCACGTCTGTGTTCCATAGTACAGCCAAGACGCTCATGCGTTTTTCATGCCTATGACGCCGTTCACGCTAGTGGGCTTATCATGTCTATGACGGCGTTCACGTCTGTGTTCCACAGTACAGCCAAGGCACTAGTGGGCTTATCATGTCTATGACGGCGTTCACGTCTGTGTTCCACAGCACAGCCAAGGCACTAGTGGGTTTACTATGTCTATGACGGCGTTCACGTCTGTGTTCCATAGTACAGCCAAGACGCTCATGCGTTTTTCCTGTCTACGACGGCGTTCACGTCTGTGCTCCATAGTACAGCCAAGACGCTCATGAGTTTTTCATGCCTATGACGCCGTTCACGCTAGTGGGCTTATCATGTCTATGACGGCGTTCACGTCTGTGTTCCACAGTACAGCCAAGGCACTAGTGGGCTTATCATGTCTATGACGGCGTTCACGTCTGTGTTCCACAGTACAGCCAAGGCACTAGTGGGTTTACCATGTCTATGACGGCGTTCACCTGTGCTCCACAGTACAGCCAAGACGCTCATGAGTTTTTCATGTCTATGACGGCGTTCACGTCTGTGGTCCATAGTACAGCCAAGACGCTCATGAGTTTTTCATGTCTATGACGGCGTTCACGTCTGTGGTCCATAGAACAGCCAAGACGCTCATGAGTTTTTCATGTCTATGACGACGTTCACGTCTGTGGTCCATAGAACAGCCAAGACGCTAATTAGTTTTTCATGTCTATGACGGCGTTCACGTCTGTGTTCCATAGTACAGCCAAGGCGCTCATGCGTTTTTCATGTCTACGACGGCGTTCACGTCTGTGTCCCATAGTACAGCCAAGACGCTCATGCGTTTTTCATGTCTATGACGGCGTTCACGTCTGTGTTCCATAGTACAGCCAAGGCGCTCATGCGTTTTTCATGTCTATGACGGCGTTCACGTCTGTGTTCCATAGTACAGCCAAGGCGCTCATGCGTTTTTCATGTCTATGACGGCGTTCACGTCTGTGTCCCATAGTACAGCCAAGACGCTCATGCGTTTTTCATGTCTATGACGGCGTTCACGTCTGTGTTCCATAGTACAGCCAAGACGCTCATGCGTTTTTCATGCCTACAAAGGAGTTCACGTCTGTGTTCCATAGTACAGCCAAGGCGCTCATGCGTTTTTCATGTCTACGACGGCGTTCACGTCTGTGTTCCATAGTACAGCCAAGACGTCCTTGAGTTCAACGCAGACGGAAGCTTATGGAAATTTTATGTGCTCTAAAAATGGACACTCTTTTCCCTTTCAAACCATCATATTAAATAGTCTTAGCGTACTTGTGACCGACCTAAGGAGTGTTTTGTGTAGATCCGCACCATGAAATCGACTCAATTGTAATGTGGGAAGTTTTTGGTGGTGCCAATAGCTGACTTAATGGGTTTATCTATTAGCGTATATGCTATTAGTCTCTAATAAGACACAACGATTTTGTTGTTTTCGGACATCTCTTGGCTTACATCTGCATAAGTTCAACTAAAGATTTTTCCTGTGCCCGTGTGTTTTAGTGTTCAAAATATATATATATTTCTTGTCTCCATGGTAATTTTAGTCAAGAAGATTTTCCCTGTGCCCGTGTGTTTTAGTGTTCAAAATATATATATATTTCTTGTCTCCATGGTAATTTTAGTCAAGAACATTTTCCCTTTGCCCGTGTGTTTTAGTGTTCAAAATATATATATTTCTTGTCTCCTTGGTAATTTTAGTCAAGAAGATTTACCCTGTGCCCGTGTGTTTTAGTGTTCAAATATATATATTTCTTGTCTCCATGGTAGTTTTAATCAAGAATATTTTCCCTTTGCCCGTGTGGTTTAGTGTTCAAAATATATATATTCTTGTCTTCATGGTAATTTTAGTCAAGAATATTTTCCCTGTGCCCGTGTGTTTTAGTGTTCAAAATATATATATTTCTTGTCTCCATGGTAATTTTAGTCAAGAAGATTTTCCCTGTGCTCGTGTGTTTTAGTGTTCAAAATATATATATTTCTTGTCTCCATTGTAATTTTAGTCAAGAATATTTTCCCTGTGCCCGTGTATTTTAGTGTTCAAAATATAAATATTTCTTGTCTCCATGGTAATTTTAGTCAAGAATATTTTCCCTGTGCCCGTGTGTTTAGTGTTCAAAAATATATATGTTGTCCTCTTTGTGAAAATCTGTGGGGGTAACCTAAGGACTGATTGATGTTTTGAAACACATCAAGGTTAGTAATGAAACATAAAGGGAAGAGGAAAGTAATGAAAATAGAGTTGGCCGACAGTATTGTTTATTTATTTATATATGTGCTTTTCGTATGATTAACCTTTTGTTCTGGGATCTGTAATTTGACTTTAAGTGGCATGAGCTGCCAAAATGTTGATATTTTGACGTTGAAACAGAATGTTCAAATTATCGGCTATTTTTCCCAAGATGTATAATTCAGAAGCTTTTTAGTGCTTCTAGTCTCGAGAATGTACGATAAAGTATTGTTTTGAACTAACTTTGGCTTAGAATGAATGAATGGTCGTCCCGGTTATTTAAATTTTGTTTACATTTCGAACACAATTTCGGTTCGTACAGGCCACATACTGTATGGATTTTTCGCATTCCAACGCTAATCAATTAGTTTTTCGATGGCCTTCAAAGCGAAAATCTTCGTGGAACCGAAATTATGAGAAAAATGTGAATTTCGGCAGCTCATGCCACTTTAATGTCCGATGATCATTTGAATCAATAAATAAACATCTTTGCAAAATGTAAATGTGCACACGATTTAATGAAATATTTGACTTGAAAGATCGGTTAGAAATTTTATTTCTTCGACAAATTGGCGACGAATTAAAAATCCGACAAATTATGAACGGTAGCAAAATGCAGTTTTTTTAACGATTCTGGGCATTCATTTTTAATCCTGTTTTTATTTAATCAAGCTGGGATAAGATAGAAGGGACCGGACATCGAACTCAGGAAACTAATTATTCGAGTTAGTTCCTGTATGATCATCAGACATGATGTACTTTAAATTGACCTCCGCAGCCTTGGGTCCTTCCTGCAAAATGGCTCGATACTCGAACACACAAAGACTGCTATTAAACCAAAAAGAGTAGATTGACAAGAGTGGTCACTTCGTCCGCGCCATGTTGGATTTGAACTGACACGATTCGACTATAAGGAACCTTCTTTCTATAGGGGGCGCCACACAGTCGAATCGTGTACAGTCGGAACACCCTTCCGCTAGGGGGCCAGAAGAACATGCCGGCAATGCTGATTGGACGAAGTGACCATGCACGCTTGTCAATCTACTCTCTTTGATTAAACTCAACTTGATACTCTCTGCTGAAAAGCCTCTCTGGAAAGCAATACTTCTACCATCTTCTCGGGCCAAGATAAAATCTCCATGGAAGCCATTCCGTGAATAACTTCCATGAAGATTTAAACTTGGCCCGGGAAGACGCACTTCTACAAGCAGCGGACATTTCTCTCTCCGTTCATCCCACCCACTGGTTTACTTGTAGGCAAGATTTGTCGCTGGCCAATCAAGAGATCAATCATTGTTAAGAGTCCGTGTTTCTGCTAAAAAAAATGACGCAGCAAGGGTTGTGGCATCAGCTGATCTCTTAATTTGTCAACGACAAATCTGGCCTGGAAGTAAAGCAAAAGACGACCAGAGAACATCATTCCAGTGAATATCAATTCCACAAGCTAATACAAAAGATGACGTCTCATAGGCAGACGAAGGGATAAATATCCGCTGCTTGTAGGAGTGTAGCATTATATCAACACCGCTTGGACATTGTTTGAACAGGGTTCTGATCTACTATTTTAAAGTGACATGAACTGCCAAAACGTTGAAATTTTTCCTTTTTTTTTTGTTTTTTTATTATCGGCTATTTTTCGGGAAAAAGTATAAATTAAAAGATTTTCAGTGGTATACTGGTCTCAAGAAGTGCGTTGAATTTTGCGTCCTTTTCGAACACTATTTCGGTTCGCACAGGCCGCATACTGAATGGGTTTAATCTATTCCAGCGCCATCATTTAGTTTTTCGATGATCGTCAACAACTTTTTGTGTCTTGAGTTTATAAAAAAAGTGTCAATTTTAGCAGCTCATGCCACTTTAAGGACAAGTGACAAGTCAGCTTCCAAATGATTCCGATTTCTTGAATGCGTTATCGGAATGGTTAATTTAGTCTTCGCAGCAGGGACCGCGGAGCATAATTGCGTTTGGGGGGGCCAACTATCACAGCCCAACTGGCGAGGGTCCAGGGGCCGCCTAGGCCCCGTAAGCTCTGAGGCGCTAGACGGCCGGAGATGCGTTCTGGGGATTTTCTGGAAATAAAAATGATGATTTGCTTTCTTGTTTTTATAACTACATTCAGTTAAGAAATGTCTAATATCGGCACTTGACCCCAGTTCAAGAAGCGGTGGTCCGGGGACCGCTAAGGCACAAGAAGCTCAGAGGCATTGGCATTACTTATTCAGCTAAAAAAAAACATCGGTTGATAGATAAAAAAATGGTAAACACAAATACCACAGCCCAACAGGCGAGGGTCCAGGGGCCGCCTAGGCCCCGGAAGCTCTGAGGCTCTAGACGGCCGGAGATGCGTTCTGAGGATTTTCTGGAAATAAAAATGATGATTTGCTTCCTTGTTTTTATAACTACATTCAGTTAAGAAATGTCGAATATCGGTACTTGACTCCAGTTCAAGAAGCGGTGGTCCGGGGACCGCCTCGGCACCGGAAGCTCAGAGGCATTGCATTACTTATTCAGCTCAAAAACCCATCGCTTGATAGCTAAAAAATGGTAGACACCCTGTTAAAACACTTCCGAATTACACCACAACCTCCATCGCTATTCAATTTGCGCTGATGGAGAAATGGAAAACTGAGATATATCACAAACTGTTAGTTATTGCTCCAAGTAGGGGATCCCTAACTCGAGGTTGTTGAAGTTGCAGCGGGGCAACTTCAATGTCCAGGATCCCCATGCAGATAAGTTTCTATCAGTTCATTACTTGGAAGTTTGGGTCACTGTAAAGACTTTCCCCGGCATCAGTGGAGTGCAAAATTCAAAATGAAACCAATGTCAAATGATAGAATAAATTAGCTGGAAACTGTAGGATTGTTAAGTACTGAAAGGATTTTGTATGTGTTCTGTTTTAAGAATTTCGGTCGAATTATTTGTAAAGAATGTGTACATTGAGCCAGAAATCTCCGAAATAAAACCTAAATTCAGGAAATTAAATGTTTATTCGCTTATATTTTTCGATCATAATTTGCATTATAAACATTTTAGTACTGGCTCTGATATTATTTTTCTAATTACATTTTCCTGAACGATAATAGCAAAACTGCTATAATACCGATTTTTGGACTGATCACAAACCAGTACTCAAACCAAATAATGATGCTTATTTCCGATTTATTTCTATGTTAGCGGGTCCAGAAGTCCAATTTATATTGGAAAAATAAAAGAATATAAGAAATAGAAGGCCCACGTTATTCGTTAAATAATGAATTATTCTCATTACGGGAAAATCTCGCTTGGGGAAATGTTGTGTAGGGAGAAATTGTTGGCCGTGAACCCGCCGAGTCAATGCACGTATGGTAAGGAAGAACTGTAATGGTTTGCTTTTAGTTTAAAAAAGATTGACGAGATTTGAAGGCCCTCACTCCTACCACACTTCGTATAACTCATCGAATTTCGGCCACTTTATTTCAAGTCCATATTTGTATTTAAGAAAACTGCAAAAAAATAATTTGCCAAAAAAAAAAAAAAATTGGTAGGCCAAAATTTGGGGGGGCCCCCCTTGCTCCGCGGTCCCTGCGCAGTACTGCCAAAGTGGCATACAGTTGTTCGATAACTCCTAATTAAAGAGGGGTGTCCAGAAAGACTGAGAAAAAAAGATCGCTTAAATGGGTGCGATTCTATGAGAATTGGGCGGGCGCGCTTACAGCCTCTTTAGCTGTGCATGTGGTGCATTCTCGGCTGTTTGTTTACTGACTGTCAGACAGAAAACAAAAGCCACGGCGTATTTCCGAAATAACTCTTAAAATTTACCTGTTTGGTGAAAAATTTACTTGCGACCTTTTATTCGAGATTGATTACTTCTTATATTCCTACTAATTTGATGGTCAACAAAAATCGCTACAGACCAATGCGGTGTGTCCTTTCAAGGATTGGACAACATATTCTACTGTGCGTTATACCAAAGGGATTTCAACAATGAATTTGATATTCTCAACAAGTCTCAATACGTCTTCAGACTTTATTCCCTGGATTAGTAAATTAACCGACATTGATTGACCCGGAAAATATTCCGGACCAGGGTGAGAATCGAAGTCAAGACTTCGGGTTACCGTCCCACCGCTCTACCAACTGAGCTACCCGGTCCTGCTGGAAACGGTTCGTTTGTTAGATTCGGCCGGGTAGCTCAGTTGGTAGAGCGGTTGAACGGTAACCATAAGTCGTGAGTTCGATTCTCACCCTGGCCCGGATTTTTTTCCGGGTCAATCAGTTTCGGTTAATTTACTAATTCAGTAATTTCCCTGATGATAATTGCAACTGACTTTAATCTCGCCATCCGAATTTCAAGACAATTCTCAGTTGAATGTTGTACATGGTTATATGGTGAATAAATAAACACAATTTGCTCCAAGACAGAGATAAACTTAAAATATAAAACCTCCACCACGGGAACACATAATGCCAGAATGATTCTAAAGTTCTTATCTCGATATACGTAATGGTTATTTGCGTGGCCCATACACCGTTATGCCCCAAGAGATATTAACTTAAAACCTGTAGCCCCCATGCAACACAGGAATGAGACAAGGGAAAACATAATACGCAAAGGTTATTTCTGTTGCCCATACAGAATTCTGCTCATTAGGAAACATAGGGCCTACAATGGAATAGATACAAAAGAACAAGGGGAAATATAACTGTAGTGGGCATAATATCAAAATCATTCTTAAATTCTGATTTCAGAATATTACGCAATGCTCATTTGTGAGCTCGTACACAGTTATGGTCATAAGCACTGAAAGCACACAATATCTTAGAGTAGATAACCCCCATCAAAGGAATAAGATGAAATATAATGTTAATAGTAAAAATGCCAAAATAGGGTTCTACAGATGATGGGACATCATGCTCTTATCTATTGAACCGCCATGATCATTAATGAAACTATATATTTTATAGATGACCTTCGGCAAAACATGGAGACTTTGATTTCAGTGAAAGTTTTGATGCCAAGAAACACGATGGTGAATTATGCTGCTCTAATCTATTGAACCGAATGGTCTTACGTGGAGATCTTACAGTTTACAATTGTAATAACCATAGTGCCAATTAGGATTATATAGCCCTTATTCCAAGAAACGCGATGGTGAGATATCCGGCTCTTATCTATTGAACCGCCATGATCATTAATGAAACTATATATTTTATAGATGACCTTCGGCAAAACATGGAGACTATGATTTCAGTGAAACCGGCTTATAAAAACAGATGATGCGGAAGCTCTGATGCCAAGAAAGACGATGGTAAATTATACTGCTCTCATCTATTGAACCGCCATGATCATAAACGGATATCTTACAGATGACCTCGGGCAAAACAAGGAGAACATGATTTCAATGAACACAGGCTATTACAAGAGATCATGCGAACTCTCCGAGTCCGAAGTTCAAGACAGAAGACGGCAAACTCTGCTATCGCCACTCTCATAAGCAGATATTATCCGCCAACAAAAAGCCCGGAAATCAGAATTTTCGTTTGACTGCCGATAAAGCCTTTTAATGCATAGACACCATGGCTGCTGGCCGAAATTGGTTGTCTCTCACTATACCCATCCCCATCGATTGGTCCAGTCATTATGGAAGTATGCTGTTGAGAATTACCCTTATTCGCCTCCCGTGTGTCTTGTGTGGTTAAAACACTCTGTAGTAACTCAGATATACATATCAAGCTAAACGTGACAGTTCTCTACAAGATGTAAGTCTGAAAACATGTATGACTCGGCCTCATTGACTGGATAGCACCGTGGTAAGTTTACGTTCCTTCTTAGTACATTTTCTTATTGTTGGGCTTTGCTAAGCATGGATTTCGGACACATTTCAGGCGTTAGGCCAACCCAGGGCACCGTGTCTCGTATAACCGATATATCAAATGTTATAACAATGGTTTCATCATAATTGTTCAACATCAATCAAAAAGGTAATTGTTCAACATTAATCAAAAAAGGTAATTGTTCAACATTAATCAAAATGGTTTTTGAACCAAGTATCAGGCATTATTTAGAGCGGGTTTGTAACCAAATCTAAGATAATATTGGCTGCTCTATTCATTATTCATTCAACCAAATGCAAGAAGCTACATGTATCTTCCCAATGCTTCTGAAACAAATTATCCATACATTATTTAGAATGATTCTAGAAGCAAATATATTACAATATATTTACAATTGTTTAGAAACATATCTGCTAGAGACATTAATCAGAACGGCTTTGGAACAAAATTTCAGATGTTGTTCGAAATCCGCACATTGATGGACAATGCTCGTCACATTGTTTACCAAACACCACTTGTAAATAAATTAGCCCTATAATCAGAAATACCGATTTTTCAAGTACGTCTTAATTTCCCATTATTTTGGATTGCGAAATCACGCTGAAGATGGGGTTTTTTGTTAAAGATTTGTCTGTTTGTCAGACCATAAAGGAGTTCCCACTTATAATCGATGAAAGGAAATGGGCTATATTTCCAAACAATAATCACACTTGCTGGAGCAGTGCTTTAGGATTTCTGGCAGAGAAACCAGTGTCTGGCTACAACTATAATTTCGGGGTTGGTTGAGAAAGCCGTTGTTCCTGGATGCGAAAATGGCTGCATGATGCTGCCAAGAATGTTTTTGGTGCCAAATTGTTCGTTTTCATGATGCAACATTGTTCGTTTTCATGATGCAACATTGTTCGTTTTCATGATGCAATATTGTTCGTTTTCATGAAGCTGAATCACCATATGCAGAATGTTTTGTAATCGAATCTTGTATCCAATGTTATTTGGAAAGGCTTTTGGACCAAATCTTGGATAATATTCAAAATGGGTTTGGAACCAAATTCCAGACGGTATTCAAAATGGTTCTGCGAAGAAATGTGATCCATTATTCACGATGGTTATAAAATGCGCCAAATGGTTTTGGAACCGAAGTTCAGATATAATTCCCAATGGTTATAAAGACAAATGCCCTCAGACTGGCTTTGGAACCAAATTTCGGACAAATATCGTTTAGAATGGTTTGGAATAAAATTTTGGATAATATTGAAAATCGTTGTGGAACCAAATTTCAGACGTTTTTCATAAAAGTTCTGAGAAGAAATCAGCTATATTATTCAGAACGGCTTTGGAACAAAATTCCAAATTTTTGATAAAGATGTTGATATGTTGACGTTAAAACAGAATGTTAAAATTATTGTCTATTTTTCTCAAGACGTATAATTCAGAAGCTTTTTAGTGCTTCTAGTCTCGAAAATGTACGATAAAGTATTGTTTTGAACTAACTTTGGCTAAGAATGAATGAATGATCATCCCGGTTATTTAAATTTTGTTTACTTTTCGAACACGTTTTCGGTTCGTACAGGCCACATACTGTATGGATTTTCCTCATTCCAACGCCAATCATTTAGTTTTTCGATGGCCACCATAGCCTCTTACTGTCGTGACGATCAGGAATTATGAAAAAGTGTGAATTTTTGCCAGCTCATGCCACTTTAACATATAACAATCGTGACGTTAATCGTGAGCTGTACCAGGACACCCGGCAGAGAAACCAGTGTCTTGCAACAACTATGATATCGGTCTGGGTTGAGAAAGCTTTCATTCCGTCACTCAGACGAAAACGTGTCTTTAATAACTGCATGATGTTGCCCAAAATATTTTTTGTACAAAAGTCCATTAACTGTTTGTTGCTGCCAAATTGCTAATAGTATGTAGAATTTCTCTACATATCATACATTACCATTATTCAGAATGGTTTGGAAAAATCAAAGAGGTTTTGGAACTAAATTTCCGACCGTTTTCAAGAGGATTTTAAAGAGCCTTCAGAATGGTTCTCAAAATAAATGGCATTAATCAGAACGACTTTGATTGATTGATTGATTGATAAGTCGTTCAAGCGAAAACCCAGTCAGAAAATTTTCCATTTTTTTTTTGACTGAGTGGGATTCGAACCCGCGACCCATTGGTGGAAGGCTGTTTGGATTGAGCGTCCAACGCTCAACCTACTGAGCCACGGAGGCCCCCAGAACGACTTTGAAACCGAATTCCAAATAATATCCCAAAACTTCGGCACACTGAAGAACAATATTTATCTAATGTTTACTCTGTATCCCCTGTAACATCCCCTCCAGCCAAGTTAAAATAACCACAGAACCTATTCCGTGTTTTCGGTTCCACGAAGATTTAAACTTGGCTCGCGAAGATGCCTCTGTGAATAAATGTTAAAACAAACACCTTAATCAGAAATATCGAGTTTTAAAACTTTTTTGAATTTCCCTTAATATATCATTGTGCATAGGGCAATTGATATCGTGAAACATGATGGGTTATTTGTAAAAGAGTTCTCTCTCCTTCAGCCCATAAAGGAGAACCGCGCTCCCCGATCGATAAAGAGAAATTGGGTGTAAACAATCGTGACGTTTGTCATGAACAGTGCTTAAGGTCGGGATTTTGGCAGAGAAAACTAGTGCCTTACAGTTGCTACAATAGCGCTCTAGCTTTTGTTCGTCCATGTCACGCAGACGAAACGGCCTCTCGTTATACATACAGCTGCATTATGTTGCCCAAAATTGTTTTGCCGTAAATCATATCCACTGTTCGTTGCCAAGAAGCCAAATCACCAAAGCATTTCAAATCCCTAATGTTGCCTAAAATGGTTTTTGAACAAAATTTCAATCGAATATTCAGAATATTCCAGGAGGCCGAATCACCCATGGTTTGCAGTATATTTTTTTAAAAATCTTTCATGCAATGTTTTTGGAGAAAGGCGTTGGAAGCAAATCTCGTTTATATTCGAAATTGTTTTGAAATCAAATTTAAAACGCTAAATCGGGATGGATTTAGAGTCAATTTTTCAGTTGTTTTTCAGAATGATTTTGAGCACGAATTTCAAATGTATCTGCTAATTGTTTTGGACCAAATCCCAGGTTTATATGTTTTCAGCGAAAAGTGTCTGATGCCAACCAAAATAACGTCTGGAATTCGGTTCCAAAACCATTTTGTATATCATCCGATCCCAAAGCCTTTCTAAATAATATTGGATACAAGATTCGACTTCATGAAAACAAACAATATTGCATCAAGAAAACGAACAATTTTGCACCAAAAACATTCTAGGAAACATCCTGCAGCCATTTTCGCCTAAGTGACATTCCGGAATAACGGCTTTCCAGCCAACCCCGAAATTATAGTTGTTGCCGGACACTAGTGTGTCTGCCAGAAATCCTAAAGCACTGCTCCAGCAAGCGTTATGATTGTTTGGAAATATAGCCTATTTCCTTTCATCGATTATAAGTGGGAACTGCTAAATGGTCTGACAAAGACTATAATGTTTAGCCCATGACCTCTACCAATAGACGTTGAAACTAGCCCTATCTGTTCATGCCATATTACATATATTTATGAACACTAAAACACACGGGCACAGGGAAAATCTTCTTGTATAAAACAACCACGGAGACAAGATTCTAATTGTGTTAAAAAGGGGTATATCATTTAGACCTTATACCAAATCATAAATTGTTGTAATAAACTAAACATATGACATTTCCTACATCTGATTTGATTAACGGGAAAAAACAATATCGTGAAATACATAATAACGATGATGGGTTAATCCGTAATATTCGATAAAGAGAAATTGGGTGTTTTTCCATGGGCAATATTTTGGTATTTCGTGGATATTGAGGAGGAAACATATCCCTTAACAAAATCACGCTTTGTTGGTCTAGCCACAGGCACACGGAGTGCTCTGCCTTATCCACCCTCTGTTGTACTTCTTCTTCTTATAAAATTTGATTGGCGACTCCATTCTACACCTCTGTTATACTATAAATATGGTCCATATTTATAGTATAACAGGCGGTGGATAAGGGAGAGCACTCCGTGTGCCTGTGGTCTAGCGAAAACCCAAACTTATCCCTGTCAATCACACGAAAGAAATATATTGAATACGTCCTAGATGTCAAATGTTGTTCAGGATAGCTTTTGTCTACATATTCCGAATAATATAGAAGCTAAAATTTGCAAATGTTACATAGAATAGACTCCTTATTCCGAATGATATAGAAGCCAATTTGCAAATGTTACATAGACTAGACTCCTTATTCCGAATTATATATATAGAGGCCAATTTGTAAATGTTACATAGAATAGACTCGATATTCCGAATAATATAGAAGCTAATTTGCAAATGTTACATAGACTAGACTCCATATTCAGAATAATATAGAAACCAATTTGCAAATGTTACATAGACTAGACTCCATATTCCGAATGATATATATAGAGGCCAATTTGTAAATGTTACATAGAATAGACTCGATATTCCGAATGATATATATAGAGGCCAATTTGTAAATGTTACATAGACTAGACTCCATATTCCGAATAATATAGAAGCCAATTTAGAAATGTTACATAGAATAGACTCCATATTCCGAATAATATAGAAGCCAATTTGCAAATGTTACATAGAATAGACTCCATATTTCGAATAATAAAGTAGCCAATTTGCAAATGTTACATAGACTAGACTCCGTATTCCGAATAATGTAGAAGCCAATTTGCAAAAGTTACATAGAATAGACTCCATATTCCGAATAATATAGAAGCCAATTTGCAAATGTTACATAGACTAGACTCCATATTCCGAATAATATAGAAGCCAATTTGCAAATGTTACATAGAATAGACTCCATATTCAAAATAATATAGAAGCCAATTTGCAAATGTTACATAGACTGGATTCCATATTCCGAATAATATAGAAGCCAATTTGCAAATGTTACATAGAATAGACGCTATATTCAGAATATTAACATAAGGCTTATTTATGGATTGCAACTTCTTCTTTATTGTAAACACGACGTTTCGGTACAGTTTCTAGCACCGTTATCAAGTTAAACTAATGATCATAACATTCAACCATATATACTTATACCAGGCCAGACAGATTAGGGTTAAGTAATTCGAAACAACATGTGGTTAATAACAATTCATATTAAGAGTCCCTATAAATGGCTGCACTTGGCTACAGCTGATCTTCTCAGTGGGTGGGGTTATAAGTATATAAGGTTGAATGTTATGATCATTAGTTTAACTTGATAACGGTGCTAGAAACTGTACCGAAACGTCGTGTTTACAATAAAGAAGAAGTTGCAATCCATAAAGAAGCCTTATGTTATTATCAACTCAACTTCTAAATGCCACAGAAACAAGATATATTCAGAATAATATATATAGAAGCCAATTTGCAAATGTTACATAGACTAGTTTTGTGACCAAATCATATATCTATTTAATGAGTTAAAATCTCAGACAACAGAACCACAGACAAATACGCCTGAACTGAGGGTAAACCAACACTTTAATTAACCGACACTGATCGGTGTTGTTGTAATCGAGCTTCGAATCTTCGTTTGTTTTTCGCCCCCATTTATACATTCAAACCCTGATTGGGCATGTTTTATGTGTCCTATGTCTAATCTTAGTGATTTTAGCTGTAGTAAGCTCGTGTAAATTGGTTTTCTTAACAAATGCCAAACAGGCTACGGCGGCAAGTGGGCCTTTAAGGTATACGCTGACTGACATACATGTATATAGGCCTTAAAAATATATAGGCCTTTAAGGTATACGCTGACTGATATATATGTATATATGTCTATTAAAGAAAAGATTTGATTTAGTTTAAACCCCAAAATAAACCCTGCATGCATTCCTCTTTTCTAATCTTCTTGATCTCTTTTATATAAAAAAAATATGCAGTGTTGAAGACTTCAATCAACGAAATTTGTCCTATAGTATTTGCATAATTTTTTCTGTATAAAAGTTTTTTTTTGACAGTGATAGGAGTTTGAAACATTTTAAGGAAGTGGGTTATCTTTGATAAACTAGCAAATAAAATCTGTGTCACAGTTATAACCGAATATTTGTATATAAGAAAATCCCCTTGGTGAAAATTGTAGCCTTTGTCTTACCAGAATACTATAATGTGCGTTTATTTGAAGTATTAAAACCGTCCTGTCTACCGCTTTGCGTTATCATGTATACCCATAAATGATAAACCTCTTTTTAACACAATTAGAAACTTGTTACCATGGTTATTTTAGACAAGAAGATTTCCCCTGCATAAGTCGTATAAGGAGAAAAATTACTTTAAAGTGGCATGAGCTACTTTTTTTTATAAATTCAAATTGTCAAAAGAAGTTGAGAATTTGGAGGAGATTCGAAATTTAAAGGATAAAAAATATATTGGCAAAGCCAGATAAAAATTGTTTTTGTTTACAAAACTACCTAAATGTACAAATTCAAGATTAGTATCGGCTAAAATTTTCAACGTCTTGATAAAAATAACGACTTAAATAAAAAAACTACCTTTACGTACATCTGCAAAACTGCATGGTATAAACTTAAAGCTCTTATTGTGTACGTTTTGATAAAAATGACGAACAATTAGTTAATTCTGTTTCAACGAACTATTCTCAATGTTTGGCAGCTAATGTCACTTTAACTTTAACGAGTGTTATTTTAGAACAGCAATAAATAAATAGTACAACAACGGCATAATTATTTTACAACATATCAAACCTAATATGAATTTTAATCTCTTGAATATAATATATATATTTATCAATTTTTTAATTTATTGGCCCACTTAAGCTCAAAAACTATTTAAACGGGGGGAATATCATGAGGAAACGACTAGAGGAGGGCCAGTGGGGGGGGGGGGGGGGAGGGGAGGGGGCAGGGATATTAAACGCCTAGAAGGTTAATTGCCAAACATTACATGCGTGTGCTTGTTGCTGTATATGTTTATTACAACTGTGGACCTATGTGAACGTCGTGTCAAACGTTATAATGATACATAACTTTTTTAGCCAGATTTTGGCTCACTCTATTGGCCAGTTACATGTACTTGTATATTATCTTTTCGCGTTTACCAATACCAGAGTAGCTCAGAAAAACGGACCTTTAGTCGGGCGCACGCTGAAACGCCGAGATTTCTTATCTTCCGCATTACAGTGTACTTACTATACCAGGGACATATAACATAAGAGTGTTTCAATCCAGTCAAACATCTTTTCGTTTTGATTATCAAACAGAATTTGGTGACTTTGACACGGACAATATGTCGAAAAATGTATTAATTGAGTGGCCGACAAAAGGTGAGTACCATATAAGCTGTAATCGTAACGAATGATATGATATTGAAAGGGTTTCCTTTATATGGACATCATCCAATTCGCTTGGATGAAGCAAAAAGATGACGAAGTTTGTTTAGGTAAAATTCAGGCCTCATGCAATGTATCTATAGCTAATTCTAAATTTTTAGAAATTTGGGCACACGTCCTCTAATTGGAACTAAGAAACTACTATTACTTGAGGATTCTAATCTATCCAAAATTAACCTTGACCCCCAACCTGCTATGCAGATAGAATGTTTTCCTGGTGCCAACTTCAATTCCTTTCGGACGCTAATTCAAAAGTATCAAGGCCCCAAACCTGATAAAGTTATCTTCTTGAATATTGGTATCAATATGCCACCCTACTTTCGGCTTAGGAAGTAATATTGTTAATCTTAGTAACGAGGAACTCACTGCTGATGATATATCTCTACTCAATAGAGGACTTTCATTTGTGCCTTGCCCAAAATCAGTATCTGATAGGGACTTTTCTATTAGTAAATCAGTCCATGTTATATGTCTGGCTGATATCTACCGAGATTCTAGAGGGTTACATAAGCCGTTTACATCTGAAAGTGGCTACACGCCCCCTTTCACACGTATAAACCAGAAATAAACGTAAGCCGTGACTCTGTATCAAGCAAATTTGATGGTTTAGCTAATCCTGGAATTCAAGATTTACTGATCCAGTTATTATATTATGTCTAGACAGGATTACATTGAAGAGGTAGAACGGCAGCAAAGCAACCCTCTTCAATACCAAGAACTTAGTAAAGCAATTTGGCCTGAAAATGTTGGAATTTTCCATAGAATTCTTCTTTCTCTTGAGGAAAAAGGCTATTTCAATGAAAAGAAGAATTACTGTTTGGAATCTGATCACAACTCTAAAAACAGGGCAATCTTACGATGCCCCCAAGGCGTCCTATTATCTCGGATTGTGGCAGTGGAAGTTGCAGAATATCAGATAAAAATTCAGATCAGAGAAGATTTAGATAAATATACACACGTATTTTATATACGGGACGGAATTCTACATGAGGTTCAACATACCTGTCACATAATTTTCTACTACCGATATCAGAGCTTTTGAAACATCGGATTTGCACGTACTCTTACCGCTATAAAGTGAATTATTTTCTGGCAACAACTTTTCTTTCATACCTCCTTATATTGCATGTGGAACAATTGCATGGTTCATTTAATTCAGACACCCTTGAACGTTTGCAACGGTGTGCTATCGCCTATTTATTATTTAGCCCAAGTGGCATGAACTGTACATTTTGTTGAAACAGATTTAGCTAATTGTTCGTCATTTTTACCAGAAAGTACAAAATAAGAGTTTTAAGTTGATACCAATCTTGTATGTAGATGTACACTACGATTCCCACTGAATAATTTTACATGATAGACCACAGTCAAAACTCCGAAGAAAGAAAGCATAATTAATGTTCAATATTTCGGTTTATTAAACCATCACCAGGATGGTAGATTAGCCCGGATTATCGGTCTTACGGCGACTGGTATTATATGGCTGCTAATGTGTCTTGTCGCCTATGACGAACACGGAGAGAGCCCTGATTTCTCGGCTAGATGGTAGATGTACGCGAAGGTAGTTTTATAAGCAACAAACCCCCTCAAAATGTACTCATACATGCCGGCTATTTGATCCTTGTCTGTTATTTGTACACTTCGCAGGCTGGTGTGGTTTACGGACACAACCAATATTTTTGTTTCATTTTTACTTTTGTCAATGTACTTCAAACACTGAAATTCTCTTGACAATCGGATATATTTGTTTAAATCCGAATTCTGGTAGCTCATGCCACTTTAAAATGCTGAGCGTGATTCTCCAACAAACCAATTCTATAGAACAACCAGCTAGTTTTTTGTCCAGAGAGACAACGGAATATCTAAATATTTACTTTTGTCAATGTATATGATTTCGTGTTTCAATCTGCTTTCAACGAACGCTCTCTCAAGCAGAATTTGTGAAAAAGGTCAACTTTATGTCGGTACTGATCAAATAATAATTGATGCTATGGCCGATAGATCACGGTTCTTTCTCCATCGAACTCAGGTTACTGACACGTTCAGTCTAACTCGTCCTTAATGCATTCCACCTGCGAGAACTTATATGCTTAGAAACGATATAAAAATCCCCTAGAAAATGGCATGAGTTGATTTTATATTATAATAGAGTATAAAATTACACATTAAGTCATTGATGAGATTTTGACTTAAAAAAGACTCGCTCGCCACATCGGGTAAAATCTTGCGAGTATTAATAAAAATCTTAATTTCAACGCACATAAAAAGTTATAATACGTGTTCGAAATGTAAACAAAATTTGAATAACCGGGACGACCATTCATTCATTCTAAGCCAAAGTTAGTTCAAAACAATACTTTATCGTACATTTCCGACACTAAAAGCACTAAAAAAGCTTCTGAATTCTACGTCTTGAGAAAAATAGCCAATAATTTCAACATTCTAACTTAACGTCAAAATATCAACATTTTGGCAGCTTATGCCACTTTAAAATATGATCCCAAATTCCAATAACGAGATAGCGAGAATCTCTTTGCCCCAAATTCTTGTGCTGAACATGGAGACACATTCTGTTCGTGCTTCGTCAAATTCAGAAATCTCTATAGAATCTGATATCTAGTTGCTTGAATGTAACAGGTTTGATACACACAAAAACTATACAGCAGCACAGATGGTGTGGTGTACGCCATTCAAAAGAAAAAAACAAAACAATAGGCTGACATTTAGAATTAACTGCGCACATATTGAACAAGGGAATTTTTCATATAATTCACCAAAGGTTGTTGGCCCCCGGGAATGGAACAAACTCTCACCTGAACTCCGTCAAATCACCTCATCTTCTTTATTCAAATCTAAACTGAAAATCTATATCTTGTTGAATATTCACTCTGTCTAACGCTTCACATTTTAGTTTTCATATCCGGCATTGGTGAATAAAATATCAATCAATCAATCAATCAATCAATCAATATAAAATAGGGATTGATCCTAGTGCCATGTCTCGTGTTGAAGATCTCGTAGAATGGCACGAGATCTCGATTGCAAGCTGCTGAAGCTTCAGTGCAGAATTTCTGTATTGTAGGCCTATATGTATGATAAATCCATATGTTACCACCAGACTCAGTGGTATAGACGTCAACCATAATCCCATGTTAAATTTTGTTTCCTTGCTGGCATTCTGAGTGATAAGAGTTTAAGGTGAGGTTCACAATTTGGGATATTTTAAAGTGGCATGAGCTGCCAAAATGTTGATATTTTGACGTACAAACAGAAGGTGGAAATTATCGGCTATTTTTCTCAAGACGTATAATTCAGAAGCTTTTTAGTGCTTCTAGTCTCGAGAATGTGCGATAAAGTATTGTTTTGAACTAACTTTGGCTTAGAATGAATGAATGGTCGTCCCGGTTATTTAAATTTTGTTTACTTTTCGAACACGTTTTCGGTTTGTACAGGCCACATACTGTATGGATTTTCCTCAATCCAACGCCAATCATTTAGTTTCTCGATGGCCTTCAAAGTCTCTTACTGTTGTGACGATCAGCAATTATTAAAAAAGTGTGAATTTTGGCGGCTCATGCCACTTTAGCGAAACTTATCGCTATTGTTCTCAACAAGTTGAAATCAGCATGCTAAGAGATTTGAAGTGATTGCGTAACTGTCAGCCATCTTGGTTCTGGTTCCATGTCACTCTTTCGAAATAATTGTTTTGGGCGATCACTTCGCAACCGTTATATTTTGCTACAACAACGTTTTTAGAATTGTCATTTTTCTGTTGTAGGCACCATGACACACATCTATTGCATTTCGTCATGGACAAAATGAGCACAATTTCAACGTCAGATTGTTACAAAAACTCAATATAGCGTCATTTTGCAAACAACGTCGTGAAAAACATCTTTTAAACCAAAAGGGTATTTCGAGGAAAATTAGATTAACAATAGTGCGGACTTTTTAAGAATAACATGGCGAGAATTTTTTTTACTCTATTTTAAAATGATATTTCTCTACCAGTTTGGGGTCATACCCTAACCGGAAATCGAACTCGACAACTATAAAATTGTATGTACCCTCGCATTTTTCAAGAGATTTAGTAGTTTATTTGTATACTTCAAACGCTGGTTGTGTCTTAACAATCTGTTTCCAAGACAAGTCTGAATTTTGACTTTGGCGTAGACATTGGTAAATAAAACAAAGTATTACTAATACGTTAACGACATTATTTTATTCTATTAGTACACCAAAATACACGCTGTCCAAATTCCATCCATTCTTTGTTTTGGGCGTTTACGATCGCAAATAAACCAACGGCCGTATTTTCTAACTGGATTGTGGATACAAATGTTTGAGACTAACCCTGTGTTTGGTTAGCGATTGCTTATACGAAATTCGGCGAATATTTGAAGGTAAGTCAATTAGGTTGTACAGCGCTTGCTATTGGCTGAATAAATACTGATGAAAACTATTCAAAGCAATAAACTAATGTATATTTGACCAAGTTTAACGCGCTTTGAGACAACGCGAAATGCTTTTCTCTCTCAGGATACCATGTAGGTCTATTAATGTGGTTAAGAAAGAGTTTGTAATTTTTTGTAGGCATAGATCAGGGGATCGCATTGACGGTAGTTATCCCAAATAACTTCAGAACCTTATTCATAAACTGTTTAAACCTTATGATATTACAGCTTTTTAATGAAATTCAACTGATGTATAGAATGGGGTTTTTTTATCACACCGCGGAAAGGAGTATATATACCGTAGTTGGGTTTCTGCGTATCAGCATTTCACAATGGAGATCTTGTGCCACCCCACGCGACCCTCGACATATTCGAGATGTCTCAGAGCAAAAAAAGGATAATCCCACGAATGGGATGGAGCATTTCAATGTTAATGCAGGTATGATTGATTTTATGTGTTTGACCCTAATATACAGCAAGCGAAGTCACTCTGAAACTTAGGGGATTTACGTACGTGAAATGCCAAAGCCGAGTTCCGAGTGCAAGCAAAGTTTGAACTTTTTTCATAAATTATAATTGTCACGACAGTGAGAGAGTTTGGAGTTCTTCGAGAAACTAAATGATTGACGTTCGAGTTAAGTCAATACAAACTGAGGTCTGCATGAATAGAAAAAGTGTTCGAACAGTCAACAAAATTTAAATAACCGGGACGAACATTCATTCATCTAAACACCAAGTTAGTTCCAAATCCTGCCTAAATCTATTGTACATTCTAGGACCTTGCAGCTCTAAGAAGCCTCAAAATTGTTCTGCTTGAGAAAAATAGATGGATTTTTCAAAATTGTATTTTAACCAGGAAATATCAACATTTCGGCAGCTATAATGCGGCTTGAAAGATCGTCTAGAATGCATGCAAACACAAAACTATGCATTAGTAACTTTTCATGGATTCTTAAAGAAACAATTAGTTTCGTTCCATTATGTTATATTTACTCTTTCTGGTAGTGGAAGATAATAATTTCACATGCTAAACATGTATCCCCGCTTTTGGGTCAAACTGTTATTAGAAATAGGCTTATTTATCATTTATTCTGCGTGTGTTCGATGTTAATTTCTCCTTCGCAAATACTGTAATTTACTCGCTCGGAATACCAATTTAAAATTTCAGAATGTGTAAGTTTTAAACGGTTTCTTTTATAGTTATACGAATTGTTTGCGCTCCAGCTCAACAAAATGCTCGGCATTTCTTTTTTACCAAGTAAAATAGGCCTGCGGGTAATGGGACCATCTAACTTCGACTATGAATTTGAAGCGTTTATGTAACTTTCTTTCTTCCGTTCTGGAAATTTTCAGTTGTGTGAGATTTGCGGTCACTATTTATGTCACGCTAAGCGGATTGCCTTAATCTTAATATCTTGATGTATATTATAGCTTTAGTATTAGTGTATATTCACTACTTGGGAGAAACGATTAGGTCCTATAGCTGGGTGGGTTTTTAATGCTGCAACTATTTCGACTTTTAGAGGTAAGATTTTTATTTTTCCCTCAACGCCAAAAAATAACGGAGGTCGTCAGGCGTCACAAAGAACTCTATATAACAAACATCTAAATAAAAGTTTAAGATGGTTTCCTAAAATATTTCAAGATACTCTAGAAATAGGAGCATATATAGTGTCGAATAGATCTGAGAAAGGAAACGCCCAGCGGAGTTCCACAGGGGTCTGTACTTCGGTCCCTACTTTTATATATTTCGAAAATTCGTATCGACATGTACCTAACTCTAATTTGAACAACGTACACTTTTTCTGAAATATAACAAAATAGTTTCCCTCAGTAACATTATTCGCCTTAAATCTCCCTGAAACAGTTTTTCAGTTAGTCATTACGGCTGTCTTCTTTGTAAGAACCATATGACATATTTTCACTTTCTTTTCCCATTATCATATTTTGTTTAATCTCAGTTTACCCAACTTCTTGCCATAGTAGAAAATTCTACTGACTCAAGCCAAACTCCTGTCCCTCTTCAACCCAATGAAATATCATGGGGTTTGGTTTATTAAAAAAACTTATGATTAGATATAAAGGTCTAAATGACATATCCTGCTTTTTAACACAATCAGAAACTTGTCTCCATGATTATTTTAGTCTATGACTTTCCCTGTATCCGTGTGTTTTAGTGTTCATAAATATATTCTAGCCATTTTTTTTTATTCAACTATACCCATGGTTCTCTGATAAATCCGTAAACTTTATCAGCTAGTTCTTCTTACCAAACGTCTTTTTTTCCTTTCAGTAGAATGGTGACGGTGCGCCAATCACTTTCAAGGAAGTTCGGGGACTGGGAACATTCTCACTTTTCTATTCCCAATGTGTCGGGAACCCTTTCATTAGGAACTAGATTTCAATTGTTTAAAGCCTTGTTAGCTTAAACAGACCGTTAAGTATTAGTGAAAGATGAAACTTCTTCGGATAATCAAGCATACAATCAAGCCAAAGCGGTCGACCATCCTTACACTACTTTTATGCCTCATTGTCTTGAATTTGTTGGCCACACGTGGGAACCTGTCCGTGTTGTTTGAGAAACGTAGTGTTAACTCGCTGCAAGAAAGAGTTTTAACCTTGTACAACAATTCCAGCGACCACTGGTCGAGTTTATTCCAAAAACCACCTGGCTTGAAGTGTGGGTCCTATATTGAAGGAGAAACAGCAGAACTGAAGAAAGCAATCAAGAAGCAGACATTATTTAAACGATTGGTGATCCATGACGAGAAGTATGCAGAAATCACGAAAGATTGCGAGGAATTTAAGAGGATCCGCGGATATCCATCTGAAGAAAATTCAAATGACAGCAATTTTTCAATAGCGTATAGCATATTATTGTACAAAGAGGCGGAACAAGCTGAAATACTTCTTCGTGCGATTTATGATGTGAACAATCTATATTGTATTCATGTCGATTCATTTTCACCCTTAGTCCTCCACCAAGCTATGCAATCCATCGCAAACTGTTTTCCAAATGTTTTTATCGTGTCTAAATCGGAAAAAGTTGTCTATGCAGGAATAACTCGACTTTTGGCTGATATAAATTGTATGCGGGATTTAGTAAAACACAAGAAAAACTGGCAGTATTTCATCAATTTACCGAGTCAAGCTTTTCCATTGAAAACGAATTCCGAGCTGACCAAAATACTCAAAATATACAACGGTGCTAACGACATCGAAGGATTGCCGTTTAGAAAGAGGTTACCGGGCCGCTACAGCTATGTGCACGTTCACGTCAGAAAGAACGGGAAACTAGCAATTGAAAGGACAAATAAGACAAAGACGTCTGCTCCTCACAACATCACTATTGTTAAAGGAAGTGCTTACGGGGTATTTAGCCGTGGATTCGTAGAGTTTGTTCTCAAGGATCCCATTGCTCGGGACCTTCTTGAATGGTGCAATGACGTGTACAGTCCGGATGAATATTTCTGGGCCACTCTTCATCATCTGAAATACAACAAGTTTCTTACAACCCCAGGTGGATATAAAGGTAAAGGTCGCTGAAAGGTCGCTGAATAGGTCACTCGTCGCAAACATCCAGAAAAACTGTTTACATTAAAAAAAGTTTTCCAAAATTCAAAAAGTCAAAATGTGTACCGAAACTGCGTCTGTCTCGATTTGTGTTTCATAAAATGAGGTTTACCTGGATAAATAACTTATATAAACAAATAACTCTATGGATGATTTTATCATTTGATTAATTTACGATTATTATACGTCCTTTACTATAACATCTAAACCTGTATAAATTAGTCCTTCATTATAACCTCTTAACCTATGTCAGTAAGTCCTTCATTATAACCTCTTAACCTATGTCAGTAAGTCCTTCATTATAACCTCTTAACCTATGTCAGTAAGTCCTTCATTATAACCTCTTAACCTATGTCAGTAAGTCCTTCATTATAATCTCTAAACTTGTATTAGTAAGTCCTTCATTATAATCTCTAAACTTGTATTAGTAAGTCCTCCATTATGATCTCTAAACCTGTATTAGTAAGTCCCTAATTATAATGTATAAATCTGTTTTAGTAAGTCTTTCATTATAACATCTAAACCTGTATTAGTAAGTCTTGCATTATAATTTATAAACCTGTATTAGTAAGTCCTTCGTTATAATCTCTAAACCTGCCCCTAATTGTAATATATAAATCTGTATTAGTAAGTCTTTCATTATAACATATAAACCTGTATTAGTAAGTCCTTCGTCATAATATATAAATCTGTATTAGTAAGTCCTTCATTATAATCTATAAATCTATATTAGACAGTCTTTCCTTATAATCTTTTAACCTGTATTAGTAAGTTCTTCATTATAATCTACAAATCTGCATTAGTATGTCCTTCGTTATAACATCTAAACCTGCATAGGTTAGTCCTTTGTCATTACCTTTAAATCCTTTTTTTTATACGCCCGCTCTTAAAGCGAGCGTATATCGGTATACCGCTGTCCGCCTGTACGTCCGTCCGTCCATCTGTCTGTCCTGGATTCGTGTCGGCTCCATAACTTAAAACCTATTGTCGGAAATTTGTTTTTCTTCTGATATATGTAGCTTATAGGTAGATGGTGTATCGCGTACCAAAACTAAATTGGAGTCTCAATATTTTTGGCGAGCCAAAACAGCCACCCAGCCTTTTGGCATTGAGTAATTAGATTATCAATTTTTTTTCAGTTATAACTAGCTTATGGGTAAATGGTGTGCCCAGTACCAAATTTAAATTGAGGTCTGGATATTTGTGGTGACCAAAACAGTCACCCAGCCTTTTGACATTCAGTAATTTGGGAACTACTGTATTTTTTTCAGTTATAACTAGCTTACAAATATACTAAAAGTAAATTGGGGTCTCGCTGTATGTGTCACCCAGCATTTTGGCATTCAGTAATTGAAGAATCTGTCTGTGGTTCAGAAATCGAGCGTAATTGTATCCAAACAACTTTGGTGACCATGGTGACCAAATGAGTTGCGGAGGACCTTCTTTTGTATTGTTTTATCCGTTATTAAATGAAATTGCTGTTTTGTGCCTATATGTAGTGTAGACACTTTTGCGAGTGGCTTTGGTACAGTTTTCAAATATAGGTATAGCAGCTTATAGGTAGGTGATGTGTCAAATACTAAAATTGACAAAGCCCCAGTTTGTTTAGGTGACCAGCCGAAATCCTGTTTAAAGCATGTCTTTAATATTGAATATGAAGAGAGTGTGCTGCAATAAATTAACTGTTACTCTTATGAGTTTCTTTGTTTAATTGTAGGAGAGTTAGATCACCCGTGGTTGGCAACATACGCAGCTTGGGCAGGTGTTGACCGTTGCCATGGACGCTGGCTTCGAGGCGTGTGTATTTTCGGCTTGGAGGACCTACAGATGCTTGTATCCCGAAAGGAACTTTTTATTAACAAGTTTATGCTTAACGTTCATCCCTATGCTCTTCATTGCATGGAGGAATGGATTCAAAACAAAACGGAAACAAAAGTGCCAACGGAACTTTATTTCTACAGAAAACTACCATTCATATATCAGGAAAAGTCATAGCGCAATTGTCTTAAAGTGGCATGAGCTGCCAAAATTGAGATATTTGGCCATTATAACAGAATGTTAAAATTATCGGCTATTTTTCTCTAGATTTACAATTCAGAAGCTTTTTAGTACTTATAGCCTAGAGAATTTTGTTTACTTTTCGAACACTATTTCGGTTCGTATAGGCCACATACTGTATGGATTTTCCTCATTCCAGCGCCAATCATTAAGTTTTTCGATGACCTTCAAAGCCTCTTACTGTCGTGACATTCAGAATCTATGAAAATAGTCCGAATTTCAGCAGCTCATACCACTTTAAAGAAATTAGGTTTCCTTGTCGATCAACGTTCTCTAGTTTGTAAGTCCAAGGGCCTAACCCAAAATCGATAAAAGAATTTCTGTCATTTTTCAAGAAAGTGTAATCCCAAAAATAACGAGAATACTGTTAGACATGTATCGTTCAATCAATATACCTAGCGTTAAATGCAAATCAACATAGTCCGGTCGTCTTTGTTGACAACGAGTTAAGGCCCGCCCGTATTGCATTATTCAATGAGGTAGACTATAGCTAGTTTCAATCTTTCAAATAGTCTGCATTTTCTGTAATAATATATGCATTAAATTGGTGAATGTGCGAGTGAAGCATTTTCGTTTATTTTTTTTGTAAACACTGATAAAGATTCTAGTCCATTGTTTTGTAGGACAAGGCTCTGGAAAATTCTGTTTTCCTAAACCTGCAAGAATGTTTGAAGGCCTATACAACCTTTTTTATTAAAAAAAAACATTATATAGTCAACGATAAATTCGAACGTGATTAGTCATCTATTTTACCTAAAATGTTTGTTTTACTTGGTGTTTTACCTAAAATGTTTGTTTTACTTGGTATTTTACCTAAAATGTTTGTTTTACTTGGTATTTTATCTAAAATGTTAACGCAATTATACTTTAGGCTATATGAAAGAATAAGAATTCGTCAATAAATAAGAACTGGTTTTGTACATATATATTTTTTCGTGATTTTTTTTTATTTTAACGATTGACAGTTTGATGGGGTTGCACGGGAGAGGGGGGGAACCTGGAAAATAACAAAACGTGACGAGACTGCTGTGGGTGTTGAAAACCCCAGGTAACCCAAACTTTTGGGGCGAGATCGTTCAGACAACCTGATCGCATACCTTCACTAGCCTGTAGCATCAAGGTTTTGACAATGTTCATGATACAGCTGTTACTGAGGATCCTGTAGGTCATAATACCCAGTTTCTCATTTACAGCCAACGGCAATCTGAAACAACTGCAGGACGAATCCACTGCTTGTCCTTTTGGCGTGAAATAAACAGTGACTAAACACACAAGTTGGACAAGGGTTGATTTTGAATATTTTTTTTCTGTATGGATCAGTGAGTTCGAAACTCAGAATGGGGGTAGCCATCTTTACTGGTGTGCAGCAAGGCAAAACAAGGCATCTTTTCTGAATGTTTTTAATTTTCCACCTACCAGGCAACTTTGAAGCTGGAATTGAAAGAAATCGGCATGCACTAGGCACCTTTTCTGAATGTTTTTAATTTCCCACCTACCAGGCAACTTTGAAACTGGAGCTGAAAAAATTTGACGAGGTTTTTGTAATTAGCAATTAACAGAAATATCAACATTTTCGCAAATAGGGAAACAGACTGTATTTTCTGACCTATTCACCCAATAAAGACGTCATGGAAATTGCTTATTGCTTCGTGGCCATAAAAAACAGCCAAACACATATATAAAATTGCAAACGGATAGCTATATTTCCAAATACGCCAGGCAATTCGAGACAAGTGTTCTGGCCGCTTGGTATGGGCCTCATATAGCAAGATATTCACCCACTTTCAAATATTTAACAAAAAATTAACATCCTTATTCTATTAAAGATAACGGTTTATATATCATGAAAATATTTATGTCAACACGGCGAGGAACTCAAAAATAAGTATATTTTACGGAGGCCTATTGGTGCCATAGGTGGAATTTTGACTTTTTCAGGAGAGAGATTCTGTATCTCGAGGAGAGATTTGCAGAGAAAGTTGAAAAGCGCATGCGTACTGTCAAATCACACGGGAAACATTTGCACCGTGGATAAACGTTTTCCACCGCGGTGGAAACCTTTCCTTTGCTGTGGCAATGTTTCCACCGCAGACAAAAGGTTCTCACAAAGGAGAAAATTCTCCCCGCGATGTAAACATTGTCACCGCGGTGAAAACGTTTCCTCTGCGGTAGAAAGGTTTCCATCGCGGAGAAGGTCCCCACCGCGGAGAAGCGTTTTCTTGCCGTTTTCACCGTTTCTCCGCTGTAAACTTTCGTTCCCATCGCGGTTAAAATTCAAATTATTTCTAGACATCATGTGATTTATCACCGCAGTGGAAACCTTTTGAAACCGATGATAACATTTTCTCTGCGGTTGAAAGCTTAATTTTCACCGCGGTGGAAATGTTGTCCTTGTGATTTGACAGTTTACAGGCGTTTTTCGACTTTCTCTGCAAATCGTTATACTTAAAGGTATGATTCTTTATTATGATACACGCTTTACTTCGAGATACAGAATCTCTCTTCTGAAAACCATTTTTCCCCTCGTGCAAAATTCTGTTCAAGACGAAAAACACTGGAAATGTCATAATCCCCCCCCCCCCCCCCCCCCCCCATGGCACCAATAAGGCTTCGTAATATACGCCCTTTCCCAATAATGGGGTGGGATTTATATGTCAATGTTTACTCAACATGTTAAAGAGCTAAATTATTTTCTTAAACCCGCTCAACGCAACCAGGAAGTTGACATTGCGTCTGATCGTGTACACAAAAATTGGCCCCTTAAGATCCTACATGAGATGATTTCCCATTATGAGGCACGATTGGATAGATAAAAAGCTCGCCCATCTACTTTGTATAGATTCCGTCATCTACCGGTCAGTGAAGTTTCGAACCTGAACCTATATAACTCTTCTGCTTCCAAAATGAAGAGATTGCATACCAAAAATATCTCAATCAAAATTTAAAGTATCAATGGACAAAGTTCATTGGACCGAAGATACAGCAAATTGCTTGTATACTGGCTTCAGACAGGGTTTAGGCACTATCGGCTTAAGAAGTAATATTGCTAATGTAAGTAATGGGGAACTTACTGCAGATGATATATCTCTACTCAATAGAGAACTTTCTTTTGTGTCTAGTCCTAAGTCATTATCCGATAGGGACTTTAGTAAATTAGTCCATGTTATGGACTTCTGCATCTCTGCCGACTAAGCCGCCGAGCCCCCCCTCCTATATTGGAAAAATTAGGCTACTGGCAAAAAATAACCTGTTGTTTCTCACCGTACCCTATATAGTCCGTTACGGTACTATATATTCCATTTAAAGACTTAAATTCGCAGGTTTTGGTTGTTTGTTTGTTTTAGCTTATTGGCGCGTCCATATTCGTATGAATGATTTGCGCCATATACTAGTGAGTAAGTAATAACTATAGAGCGATGAAGAAAACTGTGATGTCTTGGCACAATATATTGAATATCTTTGTGTGGGAGTACATGTTAGTACGGTACGTATGAGACCTACTTTATTAAAGGGAAAGAAAATCTAAGCTTTATACTAGTTTAGATGGAAAGAGTAGAGTTCATTTAGTCCAAAACAACTGTCCAATGTATGTTTTATCCCCTCGTAAGTGAATAATTGAAATTTGAAGGTGGTGATACAATGGAGAATAAGCTCCCTAGGCCATTCACAAGGCCGCCATCATTTTTTCATTAGTTTTATCCAATTATTGTTGAATAAAAATTTAAGTGCGTTATAGAGTAGTCATGTGATGCAATTTAGCCAATGGCTGGCTAAGTAATGGCGCGCGGTTGCATACTGACCTACATATATTTGTCGCCATGTTTTTTTGGACCTAAATCTACCCTTATACATTAGAGAGCGGTAAAAATACGTCATTATTGATCTAAAAATAGCTATACCAACATCACGTCATCCTAAAACGGAAAAATGGCTACACAGATAAGCCACTGAAAGGACATACTTCTGTCTGTTTTTATTAGCTTGAGGGTCACTGGAGGTAATTGACGTGAAATGTTTTAAGTACTTTGAAGGTTGTTATCGACGATAATCCCTATGTATTTCTAGAGATTTCTCCACCTTTAAAGCATGCAATACTTAAGAGTGGTGAGAAAGGGGAAGATAGACAGATTGGTCAATATTGGTAATGGCCCAGTCACAATGTCGCCGATCTGTCGGGGATTAGTTTTGGCCGGGGTCGTCGTAGAAAATAAAGAATCCTTGAACAATCCTATCAATAATCCTAATAAAAGTGGAGCAGTCACATTGTCTGAGAATTTTTCAAGGATTTTGACCCGGTTTTGTCGAAAAATCGTGCAATTAGCCTCCGATCGCCTCTGATGCATCGGAGACGATCGGAGACGATATCTGCGAGGGTCTGTTCTTTTAATTTCCCCCCCACCCTGGGTATATGTGGGGGGAAATGAGGGTTTTCAGACCTCGCATTTGTATTTCTTCCTGTACACTGTAGAGTGGTATCCCTCATCTGGTTGTACATATAACAGTCACTTCAACGATTAATTGGAGGGGATCGAAAGTCATCGGAGATTATGTCTTTGATGGCCAAAATGGGTGAAAAATCTTGCGAGCAAATTTAAAATTTTAAGTTCAAAGTTGGGGACCGCGACGACTGTGGCGATGCCTAAATAATCTGCGACAAGCCGCAGGCGTCCGGAGAGCGCCTCCGACGTGTGCAAAATCGTGGGATCTGTCTCAAGATTTTGTTAAAATTCCCCGGGTTTTACCCATCGCCGACGCATCGCAACTGATTTGTGACTGGGGCATTAGTCAAGTGTCACTTAAGCAATATACAGTACACAAATACAATATATTATTAGTTAGTTGATGCCCTTCCGTGGGTGCCAGACACCATGTACCCGTATACCCACAGAAAGTCGTCCAATAACGAATTTATTACCACCCAGAGCAGCTTGTTTGCTTAAAACTGAGTATAATCATACAGCTGTTACGCAAATTACCAGCGGGGTCAAATTTCATGACTGCGTTTTCATTGAATCCATTATATGTGAAATATTTGACAGGTTGCGTTCAGAAAAATTGAGAAGCAAAGCAAAGATATTGGTATTTTAAGATTAAACGGAATCAAGAAAATGTTCTCCGTCCGTCATTTTTGTATGAGTTTCTAACGCTCGTGTATTCTCTCGACAATTGAAATTAATTGAAGAAAAAACAAATAATTTTGGCCGATTAAGAGCCTTAGATATCCTAAATAAGATGTGATCTTGTAAAGAATCCAGCTATTATATCAATAAAGGACGGTAAAAACAACGGTAAATTTGCTCAATTGTAACTCGAAGTCGTTCCGTGCTGCTGTGGTTAGGCTACTGATCCACTCAAATGTATTTAGGCCTACACCGCTCTATATCGATCTCCGAGTCCTGGTATATAGCCTACAAGTCATAGGCTTTGGCTATTGAAATGATTACAGTTCTTAGGTATGACGGATATTTCCCCTGATAATACGCCTTAGTCAGAATAAATGATGATCAGGAGAGAGAAAGCAGATGGACTGATAGATGTACCCGGTATGAAAAGTGAAGATTTTACTGAAAATTTAACGGGGATCGACCAATTGTATTCTCGCGAGATTTCGTTTATTGACATGGCTGAGATAGACCTCGTACGCCTTTACACGACATATGTCTAACGCATGAATTTTCACATACCAGCTTGGGTAACATTTTTAAAAGCTATCAGGGCAAGTAACGAAAACGTAGAGCTAATTTCACGAAATAGATCCGACGTCTCAACGGAGGGTTGAGACGCAGGTTGGAAGCCAATGGAGGCTATACGCCCTATTGATCTTCTGCTCTAGGGATGTGTTCTACACACTCAAAGTGACATTTTTACTTCAATATGTTCGCCCTGTGAAGCCAGATGGACTCTGAAGTTTCATACTTACAAGCATATTTTATTTTGTTAAAATACACTTTTGATTTGGCTAACAAAATCCTGAATAAATTGTATAGCTTATTGTCATTAATGGGGATTTCTTGGTTGCTATCCATATTACTTATTTTCCTTCTTCATGTACTTTCAACTTCTAAATGCCACTAAAACAAGATAGCCTACATCCAGGCTGTTTGAATTTTATCCGCAATTAGCACATATCTTCGGTTCGTACCAATAGCTTTATCAATATCTTTTATTTCAATGTAAATCCTTTAGTTTTTCAATGTAGTTCAAACGTTCAACTTCTCTTTATAATTGGAATTTATGAAAAAAAAGGTCCCAATTTAGTATCTCAGGGCACTTGAGCACTTTCGAAGAGGCCTCAGTGGTCCAGTGGGCTAGAGTGATCGTCCCTCAGTCCCACACAGACCCTCCACCGATGCCGCTCGGGTCGGTGGTCCAGTGGGTTAGAGTGATCGTCCCTCAGTCCCACACAGACCCTCCACCGATGCCGCTCGGGTTCGCATCACACTCAGACCAAATAAAAATTGAAAAATTTCTGAGTAGATTTTTTCACTTGGTCGCCGTATGTGGAAGAGTTGCTATAGGTACTGGCCGAAGGTCCCGGCAGTAACATTGTAAAATGTCAATGATCCTAAAAAATAAATACTATTTGTTGGCCCAGTCCTGAACAACGAGGGCGTTGGCAAATCTTCATTTGTATGTATGCAAATATTTTACTTCCTTTGGGCGTGACGAAAACTGGAGAGAAGAGGTTGTTTGTCTGCCTGGTTAAGAATAGATTTTACTGGAAATCTTCTTGGTATTCAACTAAAACTCGAAGGCTTTATTGACGATCTGGGATTTTTATATAATGACATTCTTAGCACCATCAAAACACCATTCAACTTTAATGCAGTTTTTTGGGGGATTGTTTTGTGATATTCTCTAGTGGATTGATTGATTAATATTTTACGCCGCATTCAAGATTATTTCACTTGTATGTCGGCGTTGCCAGGCTTAGTGGGGGAGAAGACGAGGCTCTTTGCCCAGAGGAAACCCTTTACATTCGGCGATTAGGCCAACATGACAACTCTTCAACATACGTGATTTAGAGAAAAATCCACTTTTTCAATTTTTGTATGGTCTGGCGTAAGTTTTTACGTAACTGCCATATCAACGTATCTCTATATGATGGGTTGCTAGGGCACCAGGGCCCTGTTTCACAAAGCGGCGTAGATGTATTTTTGCGTAACTTTCATACTAACGTATCTCTACAGTATGGGTTGCTTTGGCAGTTACGTGAAAACTTACTCTACGCCGCTTTGTGAAACAGAGTCCAGACAGTTACGGTACACAAAAACTTACCCTACGACGCTTTGTGAAACCGGTCCATGACAGAAAGGCGAATATTTTATTCTATCTATATATCCTACAAATAACATAGTGGATGATTTATTTCATCCCGTGAATAGTCTTCGTTGCCTGGTTTCAAGCTATGTAGGCGGGGCCTCCGTGGCTCAGTAGGTAGAGCGTTGGACGCTCAATCCGAACTGCCTTCCACCAATGGGTCGCGGGTTCGAATCCCACTCAGTCCAAAAATTGGAAAATTTTCTGACTGGGTTTTCACTCGAACGACCTATGTGGGATGGTTGCCAGTTAACAGCGGAAGGTCGTGGGTTTCCTCCGGGCATAGATCCCGGTTTCCTCCCACAATAAAACTGGCAACGCCGCCATATAAGTGAAATAATCTTGAGCGCGGCGTAAAACATCAATCAATCAATCAAGCTATGTAGGCCCTAAAAATCATGCCAAAGGCTGCTCCAACAGCACTAAAGACATCTATGGCGATTGATTGATTGTTTTGTGTTTTACGCCGCGCTCAAGATTATTTCACTTATATGGCGGCGTTGCCAGTTTTATTGTGGGAGGAAACCGGGCTCTGTGCCCGGAGGAAACCCACGACCTTCCGCTGGTAACTAGCAGCCATCCCACATAGGTCGTTCGAGTGAAAACCCAGTCAGAAAATTTTCCAATTTTTGGACTGAGTGGGATTCGAACCCGCGACCCATTGGTGGAAGGCTGTTCGGATTGAGCGTCCAACGCTCTACCTACTAAGCCACAGAGGCCCCCATCTATGGCGAAAACAATCACATAGAGATGAATGCTATGTATTTTAAAAAAAGACATAACGCTGAACAAATCCAGCCAAGATCTTCCATGTTTATGGGTGTAAATGGGACCTCATACTTTTGAACGTTATCTTTCTCCGTGGCGCGCCGACTTACACAAACGCGACGCGCGACGCGACGCGGTACTCGACGTCGACCTCCGCGTCGCGCGTCCAGTTTTATAATGGTAGAAGATAGACAGTGAACTCGACGTCGCGTTTTTCTTGAGCGACGTCGAGTTCCGCCTCGCGCGTCGAGTTTTCAATCGCGACTCGACGCGGTACTCGACGTCGACCTCCGCGTCGCGTTTGGCAATGCTAAAAGATAGGCAGTGAACTCGACGTCGCGTATTAGAGCGAGACGTCGCGGGTTTTTTTTGCGCGACGTCGCTTTTTTTTTGCACGACGTCGCGCGTAGAGTTGGAATTCAAGGGGCTGTTCCTCAACACGACTTACGCCCGTCGTAACTTTGCGCCTGGTCGTAACGTAATGTTGAAGGTATATGTTGCCACGACGTTACGACTAGGCGCAAAGTTACGTCGGTGTTGAGAAACAGCCCCCTGGGCCCTGTCTTACGAAGCTGGCGTAAAGTTGCGCATAGGCCTACAACATGGAGCAGTTGCGACTAGGGCGTAAGTTCCTATAGCTTTAACACTGATTTACGTCCGACGTAACTTACGCCAGCTTTGTAAGACAGGGCCCTGGGGCTCGTTCTACTAAGCTGGCGTAAGTTGCGCCAGTCGCAAACGCATGTTAAATTATAGGAACTTGCGCATGGTCGCAAATCTGGAGGCGCAACTCTATTTTGTAAACCTATGCGTAACTTTGCGCCAGCTTAGTAGAACGAGCCCCTGGGCGTTAAGTCCTTTGCGCAAATGTGGGGACCATTCATTATTATATATCAATAATTATGATCAAACGTCTATTCCAATGTGTAGGCTATTAAAAAATTAGCTGTCAAATCGCTATTTTATGGTAAGTCGTTTGTTTGATTGTTTTGGAAGCAAATTAACTTTCATCTTTAAAGCGGGAAGGGCCACGAGCTTCAGTAAAGTTATAGGCTTTGTCCAAATCACAATCGTTTTTAGTGGTAAATGAGAGTTGTGGGCAAACTTAACTAATGACCCAATGTTTCATTGATTTAATTAAGTAATTAGAGTAAAAATTAAACTTCCTTCATGAAGTTCATCTGTCAATTATCGAAACGAATTTCTGTAGTCTCCGCCTTGACATGCGCAGTAGAGTCTTCCGTCTGCTTGTCATAACAAAGTCACATGTTTGAAAGGAGCTGTTTGAATACAAAGGAATATCAAAGCGTAAGTTGATTTTCACTTGATTTCTTGTTGTTTTGTCGAATAATCGGAATTATGCAACCAACGTAGATTTGCGGCTGACTAATCTTTGGATGATTAAATGAAATACCAGCCTCGTAGTGCAAGCTGAGTGTGTGCACATCACAACAACAACGACACGTCGATCGAAATCGAGTGTCGGTGTTATTTCACAGTGGTTTTAGCTTATTAAAAAAAGGCAATTTATATCTGTCCTGTACTTCCTTACTATTGGTGATTTTTTGTTTTATTTGAAGGTGAAATTAGAAGCCAATAGATCTTTCACAAACGTTCTAGTCTCTCGTCGTCTCGATCTGTTTTATTTCTACTCTTGGTCTAACTTCTTTCTAACTCTGAGTCTAACTAAGCGTGGATTTGTTCTGTGACTGACTGGCATTGTGGGACAGGTAGTAAATGTGGAATGCAAATGGACAAGCATACGAATAGTAAGTACATATACAAGAGGCTTAATTTCGTGAATAGTATAGTAAGTAATAGGTTTGTATATTTACAAATCATCTATATACTTGAAGAATGGTATTTTACTTGTCAAGTCATTCCAATCCACCCCACTTGTGGGTATTTGGTCTACTCTCCAATTAATCAAAAGTCAAACTGTATGTAATACGGAGAACATTTTAAATGATGTACCCCTCTCGATCTAAATTTGCAATCTAAATTCCCACCCAGTCAAAAAAATTGGAGAATTTTCTGACTGGGTTTTCACTCGAACGACCTATGTGGGATGGTTGCCAGTTACCAACGGAAGGTCGTGGGTTTCCTCCGGGCATAGAGCCCGGTTTCCTCCCACAATAAAACTGGCAACGCCGCCATATAAGTGAAATAATCTTGAGTGCGGCGTAAAACACCAAACAATCAATCAATCTGAAATAACATTGAGTGTGACATAGAAAACCATTCAGTATAATACTTGGTGTAAAACTGCTCTAAATGCATCTTCAAAGTTTGATTTTCATCATCTAAAAAAAACTTTATAATTTATGTTATAAAAAATTCACTACATAATAATGACAGTGCACTGTTGTTTATTTTTTCAACAGTCTTGAACAACTTGACTGGAGGATAATTCAAAACTAATGCAAGGTTTCAAAGATTTCTCAGTTGCTTCAAGAGCAAGATCAAAGAAAACAAAATTGAATGGAATCCAGTGTACAGATCTGATTATTTATAAACAACACAGACAATTCAGTAAAAGGAATGGGTGAGAAAAGAAAGCCCAATTTCTTATTTGGGCTATTAGGAAGAGACTTTATAATACATTTGCTATGTAAGTAAGTTATGATAAGGCTCATCAATGATATGTGGTTTCAAACATAATAAACGAATCAAAAAGTTTGATTCCTGTCCATTTAAAAAAATAAAATATACATGTATAACAAAAAGAAAGATTTTGTTTTCATTTCTACTTTGTTTGATGGATTGATGATTATATCACTAATATGGCAGCCTTGCCAGGTTTAGTGTGAGAGTAAAATCCTGATCCTTCGACAATTGCCTGTCAACTCTTCTACATACGGCGATTGAGGAAAAATCTCACTCAGAAATATTTCAATTTTATTTGGTCGGAGTTGGACTCGAAGTCTCGAACCTGCAACTCATGACTTGAATGTCTGAATCACTGAGAAACCATCACTGAGCCAGCGAGGTCCCATGTTTGTTTGATAGATCGATGTTTTATGCTGCACAGAAAATTAGTTTAGTGCGGGAGGAAACTGGGCTCTGTCGGAGGAAACCCCTGACCTTCGGAGAGTTCCTCGTAAGTTTTCCACATTGGTCGACAGGGTGAAAAACCCACAGAGATTTTTCAATTTTATTTGACCTGAGGCCGCGAGTCGACACATAGATGGAAGGCCTGGGTCAAACTGAGAATCCATCGCTCTGCCCACTGAGCCATTGAGGTCCTTTCTTTGTTTAATTGATTGGTGTTTTTAGTCACACTCAAGATTATTTCACTTATATAGTGGCGTTGCCAAGTTTACTGGAGAGGGGAATGGAGCTCTTCTCGAAAGAAACACCCAACCTTCAGCGAGTACCTGGTATCTCTTTCACATAGGCAGACAGAGTGAAAAACTTACTCAGAAATTTCGAAATTTTATTTGGTCTGAGTGGGATTCGAACCCACGACCCATGAACGGAAAGTGTTTGTCGGACTGAAAAACTATCACTTAGCCAACTGAGCCACAGAGACCCCTTCTTTCTTTGATTGATTGATGTTTACGCCACACTGAATATTACTTGACTTATATGGCAGCATTGCCAAGTTTAGTGGAGGAGGAAACTGGGCTCTGCCCAGTGCCCAGAGGAAACACCCGACCTTCGGTAAGTACCTAGTAACAAAGAGACTATCACTCTGCCAACTGAGCCGAGGTCCCTTCTTTCTTTGATTGATTGATATTTATGCCACACTGAATAGTATTTCCCTTATATGGTAGCATTGCCAAGTTTAGTGGAGGAGGAAACTGGGCTCTGACCAGAGGAAACACCCAACATTCGGTAAGTACCTAGTAACAAAGAGACTATCACTCTGCCAACTGAGCCGAACGCCTTTCTTTGCTTGATTGATTGATTGTTTGTTGTTTTACGCCGCCCTCAAGATTATTTCGCTTATCTGGCGGCGTTGCCAGTTTTATTGTGGGAGGAAACCGGTCTCGATGCCCGGAGGACCAACGACCTTCCGCTGGTAACTGGCAACCATCCCACATAGTTCGTTCGAGTGAAAACCCAGTCAGAAAATTTTCCAATTTTTTGGACTGAGTGGGATTCGAACCCGCGACCCATTGGTGAAAGGCTGTTCGAATTGAGCGTCCAACGCTCTACCTACTGAGCCACGGAGGCCCCTTCTTTGCTTGAAGAAGGGAGATTGTGTGTAGTGATGATTCTCACATCATCACCAGCTTTCCACAAGTGGGTCCCAAGTTCGAATCCAATTCAGTCCAAATTGAATAGATTTTTAGGTACCTGCCAAAGGGTGAGAGTTTCGGCTTTACTCCAGACATGAATGAATCTATCGAGGTCAGTGGGGTGGTATATGAATGTGTACGCAAGTGTGATTGTTGAGAACTTGCAGGTTTCTAAGATTGATTTATTCATTGTTTTAATTCACACTCAGGACTATTTCGTTTATAAGGTGGCCTAGCTAGGTTTATTGGGGAGGAAACCCCTTGACTATCCATAACAACATGACAACATAGCACATTGGGCCAGTGATCAAGTTGTAAACCAAGCCAGCATTTTTAAAAGAAAGTGGGAATTGAAATCAAAACCAATTGGTGGAATGTTTCCTAAGAACCTAAAAGATGATTTTAGTTCAGATTATTTGCAGAAGATTTTCAAAATAAAACATATCCGACTAGATTATTTATCGTACAGGTTCTTTGTTATGAACACAGTTTTATTCTGACAATTCCAGCATTTAAATGTGAAGTCAATCACCAAAAAACAAATTTAATATGTGTACACTAAGCATATGCTTTTCCATAACTACCAGTCCACCAAACGTTGGGTTTTGACATATTTTAAACATGTCTATATCCAGGTAGAAATCATTTTCAGTTAATGTCACTGAATTTAGCAGTCTAGTCTAGTGGTGATGATTAGAAATTAAACATCATGACCAGTCAAAAATGATTATTTCAAAACAAATTAATACTCCATCTCGCAAGGTTTTCCATCGCTAATGAGTAAGGTTGAAGTTGTAATGTCAATACGCTGGCACAGATTTAAATGTATGTGAGCCACATCTTAATAACTCCTCATTTCTGCCTCAGTCAATTTTTTAGCACTTCCCCAACAGAATACAATCCATAGGCCTACAGCTCCATCTTTTGTTTTCATATCACTGCAAAATATAAAAAATAGGAATAGTACTAAAACAAGGTTTTCTTAGTTACAGTGCTAAAATAAATATCAGATTTACTAGGTGCTTTATGTCATACACAAAAGAATACAACACTGACAGAATGGCAGGATAGTCACCTGGGGATGGGCTAAGGTGTTAACTCTGAACTGAAATAACCATACCATGAAAGTATGTAGTGACAAATTCACAAAACAGAGCTCAAAGTGATGACATTTGCAGCACATAGACTAATATCATTCTGGCAGGCCAGTGAGTAAACGCAAGGTTGGACATATATATACGGTATACATGTATTGTTTATTGAAACTTTCCTGTAACCACAACAACATTGATTGTACAAGTACTACCACTCACTCTCACTGTCAGCTAGTTTGTCCGAATGAAATATCAATAACTAATGATCTTTAATACATCACCCTGCATGAAATTGAAAAGAAATAAAGTTAAGCTAAATTTTGATTGTAACACGAGGCCTACAAAAAATTGTACAAGATAAAATGAAGATTGGACAGACCTGTACTGAGTGAGAGGCACCGTTGTGTTGACGGCTGAGTGCAGCGAAGAAGGCAAGCCAGATTATCGCCCGATCCTCGTTGTTTCTCTCCTTTTCATATCCACTAATGTCAGTAAAGGTATTCCAAACTGCTTTCGGGTGAAAACTTTGTGGATATTACGGCCTCTGTTTTGTTTTTACCGTCATTAACACTCAACTTCTTCGAGTCATTCTCTCCAACTTTGCTCGGCATGTTTATGCCTTTCAACACTGTTTACAATGAAGTGCGCATGTGCATGTCAGTAACTTCGGGGAGGATCTGGGCGGTTTTTCAAATATTTTGTAATAATTGGTAGGGCCCCCCTTTGAAAAATTAATTCGTACGGGAAAACCTACGTTAGGATTTTCATGAAATTTGGACAGAGGCATCTTCTAGGATTCGTCTTTCCGGGAAAAATAATACCATGTGTGGGAAAATTCGTTTTAGCCAACCTGATGGCCCTTCCCTCTTTAAAGCGGGAAGGGCCACGAGCTTCGGTAAAGTTATAGGCTTTGTCCAAATCACAATCGTTTTTAGTGGTAAATGAGAGTTGTGGGCAAACTTAACTAATGACCCAATGTTTCATTGATTTAATTAAGTAATTAGAGTAAAAATTAAACTTCCTTCATGAAGTTCATCTGTCAATTATCGAAACGAATTTCTGTAGTCTCCGCCTTGACATGCGCAGTAGAGTCTTCCGTCTGCTTGTCATAACAAAGTCACATGTTTGAAAGGAGCTGTTTGAATACAAAGGAATATCAAAGCGTAAGTTGATTTTCACTTGATTTCTTGTTGTTTTGTCGAATAATCGGAATTATGCAACCAACGTAGATTTGCGGCTGACTAATCTTTGGATGATTAAATGAAATACCAGCCTCGTAGTGCAAGCTGAGTGTGTGCACATCACAACAACAACGACACGTCGATCGAAATCGAGTGTCGGTGTTATTTCACAGTGGTTTTAGCTTATTAAAAAAAGGCAATTTATATCTGTCCTGTACTTCCTTACTATTGGTGATTTTTTGTTTTATTTGAAGGTGAAATTAGAAGCCAATAGATCTTTCACAAACGTTCTAGTCTCTCGTCGTCTCGATCTGTTTTATTTCTACTCTTGGTCTAACTTCTTTCTAACTCTGAGTCTAACTAAGCGTGGATTTGTTCTGTGACTGACTGGCATTGTGGGACAGGTAGTAAATGTGGAATGCAAATGGACAAGCATACGAATAGTAAGTACATATACAAGAGGCTTAATTTCGTGAATAGTATAGTAAGTAATAGGTTTGTATATTTACAAATCATCTATATACTTGAAGAATGGTATTTTACTTGTCAAGTCATTCCAATCCACCCCACTTGTGGGTATTTGGTCTACTCTCCAATTAATCAAAAGTCAAACTGTATGTAATACGGAGAACATTTTAAATGATGTACCCCTCTCGATCTAAATTTGCAATCTAAATTCCCACCCAGTCAAAAAAATTGGAGAATTTTCTGACTGGGTTTTCACTCGAACGACCTATGTGGGATGGTTGCCAGTTACCAACGGAAGGTCGTGGGTTTCCTCCGGGCATAGAGCCCGGTTTCCTCCCACAATAAAACTGGCAACGCCGCCATATAAGTGAAATAATCTTGAGTGCGGCGTAAAACACCAAACAATCAATCAATCTGAAATAACATTGAGTGTGACATAGAAAACCATTCAGTATAATACTTGGTGTAAAACTGCTCTAAATGCATCTTCAAAGTTTGATTTTCATCATCTAAAAAAAACTTTATAATTTATGTTATAAAAAATTCACTACATAATAATGACAGTGCACTGTTGTTTATTTTTTCAACAGTCTTGAACAACTTGACTGGAGGATAATTCAAAACTAATGCAAGGTTTCAAAGATTTCTCAGTTGCTTCAAGAGCAAGATCAAAGAAAACAAAATTGAATGGAATCCAGTGTACAGATCTGATTATTTATAAACAACACAGACAATTCAGTAAAAGGAATGGGTGAGAAAAGAAAGCCCAATTTCTTATTTGGGCTATTAGGAAGAGACTTTATAATACATTTGCTATGTAAGTAAGTTATGATAAGGCTCATCAATGATATGTGGTTTCAAACATAATAAACGAATCAAAAAGTTTGATTCCTGTCCATTTAAAAAAATAAAATATACATGTATAACAAAAAGAAAGATTTTGTTTTCATTTCTACTTTGTTTGATGGATTGATGCTTATATCACTAATATGGCAGCCTTGCCAGGTTTAGTGTGAGAGTAAAATCCTGATCCTTCGACAATTGCCTGTCAACTCTTCTACATACGGCGATTGAGGAAAAATCTCACTCAGAAATATTTCAATTTTATTTGGTCGGAGTTGGACTCGAAGTCTCGAACCTGCAACTCATGACTTGAATGTCTGAATCACTGAGAAACCATCACTGAGCCAGCGAGGTCCCATGTTTGTTTGATAGATCGATGTTTTATGCTGCACAGAAAATTAGTTTAGTGCGGGAGGAAACTGGGCTCTGTCGGAGGAAACCCCTGACCTTCGGAGAGTTCCTCGTAAGTTTTCCACATTGGTCGACAGGGTGAAAAACCCACAGAGATTTTTCAATTTTATTTGACCTGAGGCCGCGAGTCGACACATAGATGGAAGGCCTGGGTCAAACTGAGAATCCATCGCTCTGCCCACTGAGCCATTGAGGTCCTTTCTTTGTTTAATTGATTGGTGTTTTTAGTCACACTCAAGATTATTTCACTTATATAGTGGCGTTGCCAAGTTTACTGGAGAGGGGAATGGAGCTCTTCTCGAAAGAAACACCCAACCTTCAGCGAGTACCTGGTATCTCTTTCACATAGGCAGACAGAGTGAAAAACTTACTCAGAAATTTCGAAATTTTATTTGGTCTGAGTGGGATTCGAACCCACGACCCATGAACGGAAAGTGTTTGTCGGACTGAAAAACTATCACTTAGCCAACTGAGCCACAGAGACCCCTTCTTTCTTTGATTGATTGATGTTTACGCCACACTGAATATTACTTGACTTATATGGCAGCATTGCCAAGTTTAGTGGAGGAGGAAACTGGGCTCTGCCCAGTGCCCAGAGGAAACACCCGACCTTCGGTAAGTACCTAGTAACAAAGAGACTATCACTCTGCCAACTGAGCCGAGGTCCCTTCTTTCTTTGATTGATTGATATTTATGCCACACTGAATAGTATTTCCCTTATATGGTAGCATTGCCAAGTTTAGTGGAGGAGGAAACTGGGCTCTGACCAGAGGAAACACCCAACATTCGGTAAGTACCTAGTAACAAAGAGACTATCACTCTGCCAACTGAGCCGAACGCCTTTCTTTGCTTGATTGATTGATTGTTTGTTTGTTGTTTTACGCCGCCCTCAAGATTATTTCGCTTATATGGCGGCGTTGCCAGTTTTATTGTGGGAGGAAACCGGTCTCGATGCCCGGAGGACCAACGACCTTCCGCTGGTAACTGGCAACCATCCCACATAGTTCGTTCGAGTGAAAACCCAGTCAGAAAATTTTCCAATTTTTTGGACTGAGTGGGATTCGAACCCGCGACCCATTGGTGAAAGGCTGTTCGAATTGAGCGTCCAACGCTCTACCTACTGAGCCACGGAGGCCCCTTCTTTGCTTGAAGAAGGGAGATTGTGTGTAGTGATGATTCTCACATCATCACCAGCTTTCCACAAGTGGGTCCCAAGTTCGAATCCAATTCAGTCCAAATTGAATAGATTTTTAGGTACCTGCCAAAGGGTGAGAGTTTCGGCTTTACTCCAGACATGAATGAATCTATCGAGGTCAGTGGGGTGGTATATGAATGTGTACGCAAGTGTGATTGTTGAGAACTTGCAGGTTTCTAAGATTGATTTATTCATTGTTTTAATTCACACTCAGGACTATTTCGTTTATAAGGTGGCCTAGCTAGGTTTATTGGGGAGGAAACCCCTTGACTATCCATAACAACATGACAACATAGCACATTGGGCCAGTGATCAGTTGTAAACCAAGCCAGCATTTTTAAAAGAAAGTGGGAATTGAAATCAAAACCAATTGGTGGAATGTTTCCTAAGAACCTAAAAGATGATTTTAGTTCAGATTATTTGCAGAAGATTTTCAAAATAAAACATATCCGACTAGATTATTTATCGTACAGGTTCTTTGTTATGAACACAGTTTTATTCTGACAATTCCAGCATTTAAATGTGAAGTCAATCACCAAAAAACAAATTTAATATGTGTACACTAAGCATATGCTTTTCCATAACTACCAGTCCACCAAACGTTGGGTTTTGACATATTTTAAACATGTCTATATCCAGGTAGAAATCATTTTCAGTTAATGTCACTGAATTTAGCAGTCTAGTCTAGTGGTGATGATTAGAAATTAAACATCATGACCAGTCAAAAATGATTATTTCAAAACAAATTAATACTCCATCTCGCAAGGTTTTCCATCGCTAATGAGTAAGGTTGAAGTTGTAATGTCAATACGCTGGCACAGATTTAAATGTATGTGAGCCACATCTTAATAACTCCTCATTTCTGCCTCAGTCAATTTTTTAGCACTTCCCCAACAGAATACAATCCATAGGCCTACAGCTCCATCTTTTGTTTTCATATCACTGCAAAATATAAAAAATAGGAATAGTACTAAAACAAGGTTTTCTTAGTTACAGTGCTAAAATAAATATCAGATTTACTAGGTGCTTTATGTCATACACAAAAGAATACAACACTGACAGAATGGCAGGATAGTCACCTGGGGATGGGCTAAGGTGTTAACTCTGAACTGAAATAACCATACCATGAAAGTATGTAGTGACAAATTCACAAAACAGAGCTCAAAGTGATGACATTTGCAGCACATAGACTAATATCATTCTGGCAGGCCAGTGAGTAAACGCAAGGTTGGACATATATATACGGTATACATGTATTGTTTATTGAAACTTTCCTGTAACCACAACAACATTGATTGTACAAGTACTACCACTCACTCTCACTGTCAGCTAGTTTGTCCGAATGAAATATCAATAACTAATGATCTTTAATACATCACCCTGCATGAAATTGAAAAGAAATAAAGTTAAGCTAAATTTTGATTGTAACACGAGGCCTACAAAAAATTGTACAAGATAAAATGAAGATTGGACAGACCTGTACTGAGTGAGAGGCACCGTTGTGTTGACGGCTGAGTGCAGCGAAGAAGGCAAGCCAGATTATCGCCCGATCCTCGTTGTTTCTCTCCTTTTCATATCCACTAATGTCAGTAAAGGTATTCCAAACTGCTTTCGGGTGAAAACTTTGTGGATATTACGGCCTCTGTTTTGTTTTTACCGTCATTAACACTCAACTTCTTCGAGTCATTCTCTCCAACTTTGCTCGGCATGTTTATGCCTTTCAACACTGTTTACAATGAAGTGCGCATGTGCATGTCAGTAACTTCGGGGAGGATCTGGGCGGTTTTTCAAATATTTTGTAATAATTGGTAGGGCCCCCCTTTGAAAAATTAATTCGTACGGGAAAACCTACGTTAGGATTTTCATGAAATTTGGACAGAGGCATCTTCTAGGATTCGTCTTTCCGGGAAAAATAATACCATGTGTGGGAAAATTCGTTTTAGCCAACCTGATGGCCCTTCCCTCTTTAAAGCGGGAAGGGCCACGAGCTTCAGTAAAGTTATAGGCTTTGTCCAAATCACAATCGTTTTTAGTGGTAAATGAGAGTTGTGGGCAAACTTAACTAATGACCCAATGTTTCATTGATTTAATTAAGTAATTAGAGTAAAAATTAAACTTCCTTCATGAAGTTCATCTGTCAATTATCGAAACGAATTTCTGTAGTCTCCGCCTTGACATGCGCAGTAGAGTCTTCCGTCTGCTTGTCATAACAAAGTCACATGTTTGAAAGGAGCTGTTTGAATACAAAGGAATATCAAAGCGTAAGTTGATTTTCACTTGATTTCTTGTTGTTTTGTCGAATAATCGGAATTATGCAACCAACGTAGATTTGCGGCTGACTAATCTTTGGATGATTAAATGAAATACCAGCCTCGTAGTGCAAGCTGAGTGTGTGCACATCACAACAACAACGACACGTCGATCGAAATCGAGTGTCGGTGTTATTTCACAGTGGTTTTAGCTTATTAAAAAAAGGCAATTTATATCTGTCCTGTACTTCCTTACTATTGGTGATTTTTTGTTTTATTTGAAGGTGAAATTAGAAGCCAATAGATCTTTCACAAACGTTCTAGTCTCTCGTCGTCTCGATCTGTTTTATTTCTACTCTTGGTCTAACTTCTTTCTAACTCTGAGTCTAACTAAGCGTGGATTTGTTCTGTGACTGACTGGCATTGTGGGACAGGTAGTAAATGTGGAATGCAAATGGACAAGCATACGAATAGTAAGTACATATACAAGAGGCTTAATTTCGTGAATAGTATAGTAAGTAATAGGTTTGTATATTTACAAATCATCTATATACTTGAAGAATGGTATTTTACTTGTCAAGTCATTCCAATCCACCCCACTTGTGGGTATTTGGTCTACTCTCCAATTAATCAAAAGTCAAACTGTATGTAATACGGAGAACATTTTAAATGATGTACCCCTCTCGATCTAAATTTGCAATCTAAATTCCCACCCAGTCAAAAAAATTGGAGAATTTTCTGACTGGGTTTTCACTCGAACGACCTATGTGGGATGGTTGCCAGTTACCAACGGAAGGTCGTGGGTTTCCTCCGGGCATAGAGCCCGGTTTCCTCCCACAATAAAACTGGCAACGCCGCCATATAAGTGAAATAATCTTGAGTGCGGCGTAAAACACCAAACAATCAATCAATCTGAAATAACATTGAGTGTGACATAGAAAACCATTCAGTATAATACTTGGTGTAAAACTGCTCTAAATGCATCTTCAAAGTTTGATTTTCATCATCTAAAAAAAACTTTATAATTTATGTTATAAAAAATTCACTACATAATAATGACAGTGCACTGTTGTTTATTTTTTCAACAGTCTTGAACAACTTGACTGGAGGATAATTCAAAACTAATGCAAGGTTTCAAAGATTTCTCAGTTGCTTCAAGAGCAAGATCAAAGAAAACAAAATTGAATGGAATCCAGTGTACAGATCTGATTATTTATAAACAACACAGACAATTCAGTAAAAGGAATGGGTGAGAAAAGAAAGCCCAATTTCTTATTTGGGCTATTAGGAAGAGACTTTATAATACATTTGCTATGTAAGTAAGTTATGATAAGGCTCATCAATGATATGTGGTTTCAAACATAATAAACGAATCAAAAAGTTTGATTCCTGTCCATTTAAAAAAATAAAATATACATGTATAACAAAAAGAAAGATTTTGTTTTCATTTCTACTTTGTTTGATGGATTGATGATTATATCACTAATATGGCAGCCTTGCCAGGTTTAGTGTGAGAGTAAAATCCTGATCCTTCGACAATTGCCTGTCAACTCTTCTACATACGGCGATTGAGGAAAAATCTCACTCAGAAATATTTCAATTTTATTTGGTCGGAGTTGGACTCGAAGTCTCGAACCTGCAACTCATGACTTGAATGTCTGAATCACTGAGAAACCATCACTGAGCCAGCGAGGTCCCATGTTTGTTTGATAGATCGATGTTTTATGCTGCACAGAAAATTAGTTTAGTGCGGGAGGAAACTGGGCTCTGTCGGAGGAAACCCCTGACCTTCGGAGAGTTCCTCGTAAGTTTTCCACATTGGTCGACAGGGTGAAAAACCCACAGAGATTTTTCAATTTTATTTGACCTGAGGCCGCGAGTCGACACATAGATGGAAGGCCTGGGTCAAACTGAGAATCCATCGCTCTGCCCACTGAGCCATTGAGGTCCTTTCTTTGTTTAATTGATTGGTGTTTTTAGTCACACTCAAGATTATTTCACTTATATAGTGGCGTTGCCAAGTTTACTGGAGAGGGGAATGGAGCTCTTCTCGAAAGAAACACCCAACCTTCAGCGAGTACCTGGTATCTCTTTCACATAGGCAGACAGAGTGAAAAACTTACTCAGAAATTTCGAAATTTTATTTGGTCTGAGTGGGATTCGAACCCACGACCCATGAACGGAAAGTGTTTGTCGGACTGAAAAACTATCACTTAGCCAACTGAGCCACAGAGACCCCTTCTTTCTTTGATTGATTGATGTTTACGCCACACTGAATATTACTTGACTTATATGGCAGCATTGCCAAGTTTAGTGGAGGAGGAAACTGGGCTCTGCCCAGTGCCCAGAGGAAACACCCGACCTTCGGTAAGTACCTAGTAACAAAGAGACTATCACTCTGCCAACTGAGCCGAGGTCCCTTCTTTCTTTGATTGATTGATATTTATGCCACACTGAATAGTATTTCCCTTATATGGTAGCATTGCCAAGTTTAGTGGAGGAGGAAACTGGGCTCTGACCAGAGGAAACACCCAACATTCGGTAAGTACCTAGTAACAAAGAGACTATCACTCTGCCAACTGAGCCGAACGCCTTTCTTTGCTTGATTGATTGATTGTTTGTTTGTTGTTTTACGCCGCCCTCAAGATTATTTCGCTTATATGGCGGCGTTGCCAGTTTTATTGTGGGAGGAAACCGGTCTCGATGCCCGGAGGACCAACGACCTTCCGCTGGTAACTGGCAACCATCCCACATAGTTCGTTCGAGTGAAAACCCAGTCAGAAAATTTTCCAATTTTTTGGACTGAGTGGGATTCGAACCCGCGACCCATTGGTGAAAGGCTGTTCGAATTGAGCGTCCAACGCTCTACCTACTGAGCCACGGAGGCCCCTTCTTTGCTTGAAGAAGGGAGATTGTGTGTAGTGATGATTCTCACATCATCACCAGCTTTCCACAAGTGGGTCCCAAGTTCGAATCCAATTCAGTCCAAATTGAATAGATTTTTAGGTACCTGCCAAAGGGTGAGAGTTTCGGCTTTACTCCAGACATGAATGAATCTATCGAGGTCAGTGGGGTGGTATATGAATGTGTACGCAAGTGTGATTGTTGAGAACTTGCAGGTTTCTAAGATTGATTTATTCATTGTTTTAATTCACACTCAGGACTATTTCGTTTATAAGGTGGCCTAGCTAGGTTTATTGGGGAGGATTGTTTGTTTGTTTGGTGTTTTACGCCGCGCTCAAGATTATTTCACTTATATGGCGGCGTTGCCAGTTTTATTGTGGGAGGAAACCGGGTATTGGGGAGGAAACCCCTTGACTATCCATAACAACATGACAACATAGCACATTGGGCCAGTGATCAAGTTGTAAACCAAGCCAGCATTTTTAAAAGAAAGTGGGAATTGAAATCAAAACCAATTGGTGGAATGTTTCCTAAGAACCTAAAAGATGATTTTAGTTCAGATTATTTGCAGAAGATTTTCAAAATAAAACATATCCGACTAGATTATTTATCGTACAGGTTCTTTGTTATGAACACAGTTTTATTCTGACAATTCCAGCATTTAAATGTGAAGTCAATCACCAAAAAACAAATTTAATATGTGTACACTAAGCATATGCTTTTCCATAACTACCAGTCCACCAAACGTTGGGTTTTGACATATTTTAAACATGTCTATATCCAGGTAGAAATCATTTTCAGTTAATGTCACTGAATTTAGCAGTCTAGTCTAGTGGTGATGATTAGAAATTAAACATCATGACCAGTCAAAAATGATTATTTCAAAACAAATTAATACTCCATCTCGCAAGGTTTTCCATCGCTAATGAGTAAGGTTGAAGTTGTAATGTCAATACGCTGGCACAGATTTAAATGTATGTGAGCCACATCTTAATAACTCCTCATTTCTGCCTCAGTCAATTTTTTAGCACTTCCCCAACAGAATACAATCCATAGGCCTACAGCTCCATCTTTTGTTTTCATATCACTGCAAAATATAAAAAATAGGAATAGTACTAAAACAAGGTTTTCTTAGTTACAGTGCTAAAATAAATATCAGATTTACTAGGTGCTTTATGTCATACACAAAAGAATACAACACTGACAGAATGGCAGGATAGTCACCTGGGGATGGGCTAAGGTGTTAACTCTGAACTGAAATAACCATACCATGAAAGTATGTAGTGACAAATTCACAAAACAGAGCTCAAAGTGATGACATTTGCAGCACATAGACTAATATCATTCTGGCAGGCCAGTGAGTAAACGCAAGGTTGGACATATATATACGGTATACATGTATTGTTTATTGAAACTTTCCTGTAACCACAACAACATTGATTGTACAAGTACTACCACTCACTCTCACTGTCAGCTAGTTTGTCCGAATGAAATATCAATAACTAATGATCTTTAATACATCACCCTGCATGAAATTGAAAAGAAATAAAGTTAAGCTAAATTTTGATTGTAACACGAGGCCTACAAAAAATTGTACAAGATAAAATGAAGATTGGACAGACCTGTACTGAGTGAGAGGCACCGTTGTGTTGACGGCTGAGTGCAGCGAAGAAGGCAAGCCAGATTATCGCCCGATCCTCGTTGTTTCTCTCCTTTTCATATCCACTAATGTCAGTAAAGGTATTCCAAACTGCTTTCGGGTGAAAACTTTGTGGATATTACGGCCTCTGTTTTGTTTTTACCGTCATTAACACTCAACTTCTTCGAGTCATTCTCTCCAACTTTGCTCGGCATGTTTATGCCTTTCAACACTGTTTACAATGAAGTGCGCATGTGCATGTCAGTAACTTCGGGGAGGATCTGGGCGGTTTTTCAAATATTTTGTAATAATTGGTAGGGCCCCCCTTTGAAAAATTAATTCGTACGGGAAAACCTACGTTAGGATTTTCATGAAATTTGGACAGAGGCATCTTCTAGGATTCGTCTTTCCGGGAAAAATAATACCATGTGTGGGAAAATTCGTTTTAGCCAACCTGATGGCCCTTCCCTCTTTAAAAACTAAGAATTTAATTCTAGGGTTCGTTCACAAAAAGCGAAGTATATAAATATCATCGATCAGATTTATTCACTGAGCTAATCTACAATAATGAATGGTCCCCACACATGCGCAAATGACATAAAGCCCTGAACTTTCCATATTACGTCGCCGTGCTGATCCATACAGGGCGACTACCATATATGGCTTGTGGCGTCATGTCTAGACACTTGTCAATCAAGTCTGGTCGTGCCATAACGCCTCGCCCAATATTCGTTTACTGCCCCATAAATTTCCGTATCCTCCCACGAACAAACCCTGTAACTAATATACTGAGACGCAATGAAAACGCACCATCGATTTTGATTAAGTGTGCTGGTGAGGCATTAATCTTCCGAAATCTGATTGTTGGCATGTTTCTAGGACGGTCAATTACCAATGCACAAAAAACAACAACAACTCACAGAACTTTAATTGAAGTGACACGTGAACACAAGGGGTACAAACTGCCGATGGCGTGGAGTCAGTATTGGTCCAACATACGGCCGTCTGGCATGAAGTCCGGCTGAGCGTAGTCGGCGACGTACAGTGTCCACACTGATGTTCCCATGACTCCCACTCTCAGCAGCAGCAACACGGGTAGCTGGCAATGTGCGGTCCTGTAGGTGCTGTCGTACAATGTGTCGATCTTGTCGAGGCGTTGTCACACGTTCCCGTCCCGGTCTTGGTCGATCCCTGGTTGACCCCGTTTGCTGGAAACGTTGGGCCAGTCTCACGATGGTCGAATGATGACATCCAAACCTTCGGGCAATTGCTCTGCTGGGCAAACCTTCCTGGATTAATGCAATGGCGCGTTCTCCATACTCGGGTGTCAATCTTGGCATATCGCTACGTCTTCACCAGAACAGTAGGAAGTGTACCGACCCTAGTTTCTGAAAGGCCACATCTTATACCTCATGTACGCATGAAAACTTCATGAAACGCGACATAACCATTGAGCCACGTTTACATTTTCGTGTTTCGGCAACATGTTCAGTGTTGCGTTTCCGCGATCACTGAAACACCACCTTTACATGTTTTGGCATTGACCTGACGTGACTTCAATCGGATTATTATATGGCTGGCAATGTGTCTGGTCGGCTTTTATGACGAATAAGGAGCCCAGATTTCTCAACTAAGTATTCATAACACAGCAGATGTCAGGGACTTACGGTACTCAACTTTATCATTTACAACAAAGTCGAAGTCGTAAAGAATAAAAAGAGGGCTCAAATTCCGTACTTTGGGACAGGAATTTTGTGATATTTTTTTTGCGTTCGTATGCAATATAAAGCTTAATTATGGATGTTTATTCCCAATGAACATCCGGACTTACTTCAAATTGGTTCGTATAGTACATGTTGTAAAGAAAATGAGGGACAAAATAGGAGGTAATATATTCAGAAATCCTTTAAAAATCCTTTCAATTAATCGCCCTATATGGATGGAAGAGTTGCAAGGTACTCGCTGAGGTCAGTAGACAAAAACTTGGTTTCTGTATAAAAAACCGGTTTCCAACACAACTAAACCTGGCATCGCTATCATATAGGGGAAATCAAAGAACTATATAAGTGGAATGGACACATGACACAGATGGTTTGGATCTGACTTTGTAAAAAGCTCCGCCATTGCTGAATGATGGGCATCTTCGCAAGCCAAGTTAAAATCTGCATGTCCCCACACGGAATGGAGACATTTAGGTTTTATCTTGGCTGGAGAAGATGAGTGATGGGCGCATGCATGACAAATCTGGATCGAAATTGCACCATCTCTTAATAATGGCACTGTTCGATACACAACAAATACCACGTGAACTCCATTCCACGTATACAGTTCATTAGGTGAAATAATCTCAAGGGCAGCCTATAAACATCAACCAGTTAAAACATAAACTATTGAGCGGAATGAACAATCAATCTAAGCCCTTCATCACAAATTGCTACAACATTGGAAGATTGTCAAAAATGTGTGTCCAACAACAGCTAGATAGATATCATATATCTGTTAGAGGACATACCCCCCTTTTTAACACACCTAGAAACTTGTCTCCATGGTTATTTTAGTGAAGAAGATTTTCCCTGTGTTTTAGTGTCTAAAAATATATATCTATTTGAGGGGTATACTTGCAACTTGCCGTTGAAAAGTTTGGGGTTTCCTCCCACCTAAGACTACTATTAATCTGATTTTCGGGTACGCCAGCAGACGGTCGAGGATTTTCCAGGCTCGCGTATTCTCGCGAGATCTCCTTCAGACGTGGCTAAGGTTAAATCTGGCCTTTAGGACTAGGGTAACTTCCAATTTTAGATTGAGCCTGCTGTCTTTCTCAGAGTAAACCTTGCAACGTTACCAAAATTACAGTAAAATTATTTTGAGTGTAATGTCAAGCAACCAATCAGAGAGCTTAAAAAACTTTAAATCGCAAATTAGGTTTCATTTTTAACAAAAAAGACAACAACAAACCCTTGGTATATTTTCATATACTATTTTATCTATTATGGCGATGAAATATACATAACGTAACAAAAATATGAGTGAGAAACAAAATACTAATTTACCTTTGAGATACTGAATTGGTTTATATACTAAAATCCCGTCCTCACAGTGCGATTTGTTGTACCAACTTGTAGATGTACGCTTTAACACGATTTGTCAACCAATCAAATGCATTAATTTAGTCGCATGCTACAAGTCTGTACGAGAAATTGAACTGTGCGAAGAGGCCTTAGAGGAAGGTGCAATGAACTATATGCGTGGTATGGTCACGTCACATTGGTTATACTGGATCTGGTGTGCTAAAATCGCCGTCATAACTATGGGATGTTATCTCTCGTAACGCAAATAACGTTTTTCTACAAATTTATGACATCACGAATGAACGGTCAAATTGACGTCAAAAAGTGACTCGTCAAAAGACTGATTTGTCATCGTCTTATAACGTTAATAAAGTAATGATAAAAAATTAAAGACATCACCACGTCCTCAGTTGTTTTTAACAACACGAGCTTTCGGCACCTGTGCCGGTGCCTTCGTCAAGTTACAAACATTAAAGAGAGTTTCAAACATTTGTTAATAAAGTAGTTGTCGTGTCAGGGCTAGTGACGTCGTTCTCTTCCGCTTCCTCTGTATAACATCAGATCAGTTTTGCCATCTCATAATAATGGCGGGTCTCACTACAACTCAAATGTCACATGATCTCCATTCCACGCATATAGTTCATTGGGAAGGTGCATCAGCTTTTTTCCTTACAAAACTTGTAACTGAAAACAGCTCATTTTCCTCCAAGAAGCACAACTTAAAAACTTAAGTACACAACCAAAATGGTCCCTTGTCAAATAATCTCTTCACAATGAAATGATATACAAAGCACTCTAATTCTTTTAGTCTAAGGCAGCAAAAACAATAATGTGAAATATAAAAAACCTTCCAAAAATATATAACCAAGTTCAGAAGAAGGATGTTAAATTTATCTGTCCAACAATACCAAATATATATTTTGGTGATTTTTTGTGCCTGAAGTTTTAATTGCTTAAATTTTGTATTACACTACAAGTAGTCTACGATGCTCAAAACAATCTCCCATTCAAATCCAAGTCTTTGTTTCTAAAGAAAAGTTTCTTAAAATTTTAATTGAACTAGAATGGACATTGGAAGAAAATTAAGGCTTTGTGAAAATTTGGTCTGTGTTGGTTATTGATGATTGAAGAAGGTCTTCATTTAAGCCAACTGAAGAAACTTGTCTCCATGGTTATTTTAGTCAAGAAGATTTTCCCTGTTCTCATGTATTTTAGGGTCTATAAACTGATATGGGAGACATTTAAAATTGACCCACTTATTTTGCTGATTATGGTTTTGAATAAGCTTCATTGTAAAGTGTAAAAAATAGCCAAAATATTTATTGGTACAGTCAGAATTTTTGGGCGAATTTTCGTTTCTTTTTCCTTAAAAATAATTTTTAAAAAAATGACCTACCTGTAGGCCTACATTTGAGAGTTTGAAAAGCCCATCCTGGGCTGATGTTGAAAGATAAATGTAAAAATTGACAAAGTAACGGTTTTCTTGCCTTTTATATGTAAAGTTTTTATAAACATTTCTTATAAAACGTATCAGTTTAGAATAGTTTAGAATTCCAACTAGACAGGTTCAGTTTACCAATATTTTAAAACACCATTTAAAGTGGCATGAGCTGCCAAAATTCACACTTTTTTCATAATTTCTGATCGTCACGACAGTAAGAGGATTTGAAGACCATCGAAAAACTAAATGATTGGCATTGGAATGAGGAAAATCCATACAGTATGTGGCCTGTACGGACCGAAAACGTGTTCGAAAAGTAAACAAAATTTAAATAACCGGGACGACCATTCTATCATTCTAAGTGAAAGTTAGTTCAAAACAATGCTTTATCGTACATTTTCGAGACTAGAAGCAGTAAAAAGCATCTGAATTATACGTCTTGAGAAAAATAGCCAATAATTTCAACATTCTGATTTAACGTCAAAATATCACCATTTTGGCAGCTCATGCCACTTTAATAATCTTTACGATGTAGATTCATCGTTGTCAAGAAAATTTACAACTAACGCCATGTTGTATTTTTATTCTTTTCTAAATTATTTCGGCCCATACATTTATACATAATACATGTAATACCATTCTAAATTGATCCCAAAAGTCAGTTATAAATATAGGCACTATTTCAGATCTATGCACCGTACAAAGTCTTATAAAAAATACCCTTTAATAAGCTAATACTTGATTATGCAATGTTTACCCCATCTTCCAGAAGTCCTCTTATCTGAGATTTTAGCGGAATCAGTCATCCTTGATGGTGTACGTCTTTAACAAATGTCGCGGCTGATCAGTCTGAAATTAATCGGTAACTTAATTGAAAGGTTGATGATTGATTTATGATGATAATATTGTTTGGGTATTTGCATATACCACACAGTATGACAGTTTAGTTCACTTATATGGAGGCGTTGCCAGGTTTAGCAAGAGAGGAAAGAGGGCTCTTTGATATAGGAAATCCTGACATTCTGCATGTACCCGCCAACGAGTCAAGTGAAAATCATTTCAGGATTTAAAAGAAAAGTGGGAGGCCTGCACAATCCATTAAGGGATTGATTGATAGATGTTTTACGCCACACTCAAGTCCATCAATGGAAGGCTCGTGTTGGGAGTGCCAGGCTATCGCTCTACCGGTTGATCCGTCTCGGATTGAAAGCATGTTGGATACAGTGTTCGGTTGTCTACTGAGTAAACCCCTGAGGTGATAAGCTTGAATGAACACAGCGGCAATTATTTTACCAATTCAGCCTTGAGCGCAACAAGAAACTTGAAAGTAACAAAGCTAACCAGTACTTACATCATATCCTTTGAGAACAGCTATGTGGAATGCCAGAAGTTGGAGGGGTATCACAGTTAATACACTCTGTAGACAATCTACTGCATGAGGCACTTCCAAAAACTCGTGGCCAAATCTCTTGGTTTCCTCATCCCCTTGACAGCATATCAATATGGGACGACCCTACAATTAAAAAATACTTCTTTTTAAAAGGAAAGATCAATCTAGAGATAAACATATACATCTTCTTCAAATTCCCCAATTGAGGAACCAGTTATTGAGTGATTAAACTGATAATTAACAAAACGCTGCAGGTGAGCTGTTTAGTGATGTAAAAAACTGAAGAATTGGAAGAATAATTCTCATATTCCTCCAAGATATACCTACCTGTACAAACACTTGCCTTTTGACCCTAGGAGAAAGAACAATCTGCATTTTACACAATAAAATCAAAAAATCTTGCCCTAACATCCTGTATAGTAATCTAGGCTAATGCCCTGTACTGGCTATCCGTTTGTACATACCGCGCATGCGCGAACCTTCCCTTCCGGTCTACCTCTTTCAACGCTTGCAGGCGTAATAGTGAGGGGAGGATGGGCTGGGTTTAACTGTTTGTACAGGTAGGTATATCTTGGAGGAATATGAGAATTATTCTTCCAATTCTTCAGATTCCCATAGATAGTACCTACAACTGTACAAACACTTGCCTCGCATGCCACAGTCCGGAGGAGGGACTAATACGCCGTACAGAGCATTAACCAAGTTTTTTTGATTCCCGCGTAAAGAATGGTAACCTCGGTATTACTCACCTCGAACTCTCCTGGATCCGTCCTCAGGTGTCCAGTGGGCCAGGATGAATTAGATCTTTCTCTGAACGCTGTTTGGGCCGCTACCAACGGACCGAGTGAATACAACCCACCACGTACTAAAGTCATGTCCCGGAGACAATAGTCCGCGAAAGTCGTCGGTGACTTCCAAGACAGATAGATTGATAGGTTGTTTGGTGTTTTACGCTGCGATCAAGATTATTTCACTTATATTGCGGCGTCGCCAGCTTTATTGTGGGAGGAAAACGGGCTGTGTGCCTGGAGGAAAACCACGACCCTCCGCTGGAAACTGGCAACCATCCCACAAAGGTCGTTCGAGTGAAAACCCAGTCAAAAAAAAAAAAATTTCCATTTTTTTTTTTTTTTTTTTTTTTTTTTTGGGCTGAGTGGGATTCGAACCCGCGACCCATTGGCGGAAGGCTGTTTGGATTGAGCGTCTAACGCTATACCTACTGAGTCACGGACCCTAGCCTTCCAAGAAATAAGCCCTCATAATCCGAGGACATCGTGTAGGGACATCATCGTTTATCAAGCGGCTTGGTAAACGAAGATTGCACAGGAAATATATTCTCTATTAGAGAAATGTGTTTTATTTTACTGATTTATTTATTTCTTGGAAATAAACTTCACTCGGAAAGGAATAAGCAACATTCCTGTGTCGGCTACGAAGACCGGTGGTCTTCGAAGACCGACGGAAGGCATATGGTCTTCGCAAAGGTCCGCGCTCAAATCTGCAGACTTTCTGCGTCTTGACAAGCAAAGTCAGCACCCAGGCTCAAGTGGCCGTACATACTAGGAATAACGGCTGTTCGTGTATTTCTTACTACGGTAATATACACAAGTACTGTCGGCTTGCGTTCACATCCCGTCGACCCGTAATGGCGAAAGGGTGTAACAGTCGACTATCCAACAGGCCTATCAGCCGAGTCGTTGCTGATTAGCCAATCACAGCTCCTTTCTTTCCCCGGCATGGGAAATCATGAAGATGGCGGAAAGAGGACAATTCCAGCAATTGACGGGAGAAAAACATCTCTAGTATGGTTTACGTTCGAACCTAAGATCTGTAGTCAGAACAGGTACGGTACTTTTTCCTTTTGCTCATTTTGGAAAAAAAAGAAATTTACTTGAAAACCAGTTGGCAAGAAGTCCGTCTATGATTAGAAGATAACGACATTCTAATGAACTAGGAGCTCGGTCTTGTACTTAGATTGATGATTGGTCTTCGCGCCGCACTGAAGTTATTTAACCTATAAGGTGGCGTAGCCAGATTGTGGGGGAAGGACCTGGGCCCGGAGGAAACCCCCGACCTTCGGCATGGCAACTCCTCCGCATACGGCAACCGCCATAATGTAAAAGTTGTCATTTTGCAACGGTAACTGCGAGAGGAAACTGTCAGGGTAATAATTTAAAGTGGCCTGTACGAACCGAAAACGTGTTCGAAAGTAAGCAAAATTTAAATAACCGGGACGACCATTCATTCATTCTAAGCCGAAGTTGGTTCAAACAATACTTTATCGTACATTTTCGAGCCCAGAAGCATTAAAAAGCTTCTGAATTATACGCCTTGAGAGAAATAGCATAATTTCAACATTCTGTTGTGACGTCAAAATATCAACATTTTGGCAGCTCATACCCCTTTAATAGTAAGCTGTCATGACGCAATGCCACAAGAAATAACAAACAGCGCACCATTTTAAACTACGAACGGACTGTTATTAATTTACAACCGCACAGTAGTGATATCATTTATTGGTCAGCCTTGAAATCTGCGAGCAGGCCGGGTGAGCAGTCCAACCTGACGATTGATTGATCGAAGAATTACGCTGCACGCAAAAGCTATTCCGTTTATACGGTGGCGTAGCCAGGTTTAGTGGGGGAGGAAGACCGGGCTTACCGTCCGGAGTAAATCCCGAACTCCGGCAAGTACCTTGGGAGTCTTCCACATACCCATCTTGACGAAGGCTGTGCCAACGCACGTGTGCCCGACGAGTGCAACCTCGCCCTGCACTAGTGTCAAGTCTCATATGTAGTATACTGTGAAGGTCGTAGGGGACCCCCCAAGACCAAACCTCCTAAAGCCTGATCCCATAAATTATGGATGAGGGCTCACAATACTGCCAAGAGCCTGAATCCAAGAAGATTAGTCCTCGCCAAGGTTGCTCGTTGACGAGGGAAAATTTTTGCATGAAAACAGGCTCAGGGGTTCCTAGATATTACCAGTCGTCATGATCGGCTAATAGTCTTCTGTTTACGTACCTCCCCCCCCCCCCCCCCCCCCCTCATGTCCTATGACACAACTTGCAGGTCGTCCTGCAGGTCCAAGGGGGGGGGGGGGAATCTGATTAATGTATTAATCGCTGATTTTTTGCCGCAATCCATGTTATTTCACTAACCGGGCAACTTGTCAGGTTTAGTGGGGGAGGGAATCCCCGATCCTCAGGGGAAAGGGTTGCATGGTTAATGCTTTACGCTACATTTCGGCTTATTCCACTTATACTGCAGTTTTGCAAGGATAAGTTGGGGAGGAAAACCGGGCTCATCGTCTGGAGGAAGCCCCCAACCTTCAGTGAGAACCTGGTAACCCCTTTCCATACGGCGACTGAGTGACGAGTCCTCTCAGAAATGTATTTGTTCTGAGTAAGATTCGAACCCGCGCCGCATGATTTGTGTAAGTAGGCCCCGGGCTGACATTTAAAAAAAAATCAAAGGCAACCAGGCGGGGTCCAGGGCCTAGCTTATCGGATGGGGAGACTCCCACGCTTGGGCGATTTCCCGCTGTCGACCGGTCACCCCAGTGGCCCGCTCTAAATTGAGCAGCAGCTGGTAGATATAGTCCAGGAGTTCAGAGAAAGTCAAATATTGATCGTCCGTCTCCTGTTGGTTTGACAGTTGGGATGATAACCGCCGGCGGTTCGACTCGCACCTGGGCGTACATCCATGGCCGAAACATGGTAGGTTTAGGCCTCTTGGAACACCTCTTGGCGTTTTGACAAACCCAGAACCTGGGTTAGGGCTGTTAGCCTTTCCCCCCACTCTAGTTGTCAGGCCGATCGACTCATGAACCCGTGGGTAGTGTCGTAATCGAAGGCGTCGTAATTTGAGGCTCCCCTGTGGACTGACAAATCCAGAGCTTGGGATGACGCCAGTATTACAATCAGCCCACTTTAGTTGTCAGGTGGCCGACTCGTGTACCTGGACGTACAGTCAGGGTCGAGGCCGCCGTATGCTAAGCCCCCAGGTGGATCGACAATACCAGAGCTGGGGTGACGCCCGTAGGCCCACAAAGCCACTCCGGTTGTCAGGCGGATAGACTCGTGTGCATGGGCGTACAGTCGTGGTCGGACCGTTGTATGTTGAGGCTTCCCGTCGGCTCGACAGATCCAGAGTTGGGGTGAGGCCCGTACGGTAACCAACCCACTCCGGATGTCAGGCGGGTCGAGTCGTGGGCCTGGGCGTACAACCCTAGTCGAGGCTGTCGAATGTTTAAGCATCCTGGTGGCTCAACAGATCCAGACTTGGGGTAACGCCCGCAGGACTCGCCCACTCTGGTTGCTAGGCGGATCGACTTGTGTACATGGGCGTACATTCGTGGTCGAGGCCGCTGTATGTTTAAGCCTCTTGGCGGTTCGACAGATCGAGAAGTTGGGATGACGCCGAAGGCTCAAACCACTTCAGATGTCCGGCAGCTCGACTCGTGTACCTGGGCGTACAGACGTGGTCGAACCGCCTTGTTCAGTAGTTGAGAAACCCTGATCATCCGTATCTTCCACCGAATCCGTCGGAGACTCCTCTCCAGTGGGCTCCGGTTCGGGATACTGGACGTTGGGCTGGAGGTAGTTCCCTGACCAAGTTTTAGTCTGGTAGTCGCCCTCTAAGAACTGGTCCGCCCATCTCCTGGTCTCAGGGAGCGCCTCCTGGCGGTTCGACTGATCCAGGGACAAGGTTGCCGGTCGTTGCCTGATCAACCCGCCCTGGACGTCAGGCAACTCGACTCGTGTGCTTGGGTGCAGAGTCGTGGTCGCAGAAGCCTGTTTAGATCGTGAAGATCTGGGCCCCTCGATTGCCGCGCCTGAGTTGTTTATTTACTCGAGCTTGGCAATTGAGAATTTAACGCCCACTAACGTTTGTTCCATGGCACACAAACGTTCTGCGTCTGACCTCTGCGTGGGTTCCGGCTGACGGGTGTTCCGACACGCAGACTTCGTATGGGAAGGTGTAACTGACGTTCGGTCGCTGGCTTGAGACAAACTGTCGAAGATAAGCAAAATGAACAGAACATATGTTGAGAGCTAATCCCAACAAAGCATCAACGACAGCCAAATCAGAAGAGATAATCAACAAGAGAACACAGAAAAAAAAATTTTTTTTTTTTTTTGTTTTTTACTAACTCGTTATTAATTACTCATTCCTGTTATATTATATATCGTTTTTTTCTTTTTATTACAATAAATAATAGTTATTGATTTAGGACTTGCCTGGACCGTTTAACCTCGTCCGCTGAGTCTGGGGAGATCGCGTGATCGCCCCCCCCCCCCCCCTCTTCGAGGACCTCCTCGGTTTCGAAGAATTGCCCTCCTTACTGGACCAGGAAGAACTTCGGGACCTGCTACTCTTCCTCTGAGGCTTCGCTGCTGATGATATTCTTGGCAGGTATTCGTGGGGTAAGTGCCTCCACAGGCACTAGACACCATTTTCCATCACAAATTTTTAATCTAAAAATAACAACGAAAAATATTTAAAATTTAGTAATGGAACGTAATTTATTTAAACAGGGACGCACCCCGCTTTAAAAAATCGCCTATGAAAATATGTAATAGTGTTTGTATGGGAGGGTGGTGAGCCACAACAACCCGACCGCGTGGTGACGAATTTTGGACCCACGACAGCATATATGTGGGTTGAGATGGGTTGAGTCCGAAAACTCTCCAAAAACAAAAAAAATACAGGACATTTTTTGGTCAGAAACCCTCTAGTAATCTAGGGGAGGGTATCTAACCGCTAGGGACAGTAAAATTTCCTACCAAAAACGATTCAGAGAGAAGGATTAGTAAGAAAAGTATACTTAGTATAATTTGCAGTGTTGATCTCTTCTCTGCAGAGTTGAAAGAGGTAGACCGGAAGGGAAGGTTCGCGCATGCGCGGTATGTACAAACGGATAGCCAGTACAGGGCATTAGCCTAGATTACTATACAGGATGTTAGGGCAAGATTTTTTGATTTTATTGTGTAAAATGCAGATTGTTCTTTCTCCTAGGGTCAAAAGGCAAGTGTTTGTACAGTTGTAGGTACTATCTATGGGAATCTGAGCTCTTTGCCCACAGAAAATGATGACCTTCGACAAGGGAAAACCCCACATAGTTTTATTTGAATTGAGTGAGATTCAAACCCGCAACCCATCAACAAAAAAGTCTGTGTCGGATGGAGAGACAATCTCTCTACCCAGTGAGCCAGTTTAATGGCCAGGGGACAATAACCATTTCAACTGATCTGTTTGGATATGGACCAACCAGCTTATGCAGATAGAAAGTAGTTTGCGAGACTAGCTGGTCGAATCTAGTAACTTTTTTTACCAGTTATTCATACAGAAAGCCACTTCTTGATTGATTGATTGATTGTTATTTTTGTTTGTTTGTTACATTATTTCACCTATATGGCAGAATTGTCAAGTTTATTTTCCGCGGAAACTAGGCTCAATGCCTGATACAATAATGTACCTTATTATTAACGCCTTTACAACCATTTTATATTGATCAATTCAGTTGACAAATGAAACAACACCAGGAAATTGTCCATTTGGGGGTGGGGGGGGGGGGGATGACAATGCACCCTTAATAATGTATAAATGATACAATATCAGAACAGAATATCATGGCAAAGACCTGGTAATCTGGAATGTTTCTTTCATTCTCCATGAGGTTTTTATTGAGCTGCTCAGGCTTTGATCATGACAACAGAATAACAATTGTGGAATAAAATAATATCCTGTACTTACATGTCTGGCTGTTACTTGCTGAAGAGCATTCATACATTTCTGTAAGAAACAAATAGAAATTTGTGAGAAACTATAATCATTTTAGAGGAGTCCAGCGGCAATAGGCATGGATTTGAACCAGCGGCCTGTTGGTGGAATTCTTAAAACGTTATGAACTCTATACTTTATTGGGAGTTTTTGGTTTATTGATAGGGGCTTAACGTCACACTGAACTGTTTAAGTCATACAAATGTACGTCATGGCAACAAAAGAAGTACCAGCAGCCTCACCACACCCAAACCGACCCCATCTGAATTTTGACATTAGGTTCCACAGGCTGTAAAATGCCACAAGTAATTGGCTAATGTATTTGGCATTCTTAATGTTCCTTTTTGCTAGGTTAGGAAACATGACTGAAACATAGCCACGCCCACAGCCTGATTGATTGATTGATTGATGTTTAACGCCACCTCAAGATTATTTCACTTATATGGTGGCGTTGCCAGGTTTAGTGGGGAGGAAACTGGGGTCGTTACCCAAAAGAAACCCCCGACATCTGGCGAGTACCTGGCAACGCTTCCACATACAACGACAGAGTGCAAAATCCACTTAGAAATTTTCTGATTTTCCCCCAGTCTGAGGGTCAATACTTCCATGTAGTCAGACCTCCAGGAGATGTTATCTTTTGATAACTTTACTCAATTCATCTTTTCACTTAGTAAAACCTTTGATTCACAGATGTTTTACACCACAATCAAGATAATTTCATTGCCAGCTTTAGTGGAGCCAGATTAGGGAACCTCCAACTATTGGTGGGTATCAGGCAACTCTTCCACATACATAAAACCTTTGAAATCTTTTCCGTAAAGGCTTTACGACTTACGTTATACACATGGTCCCTTGTGACGATCATTATCACAGGCATTGCTTTATCTATCAGGGCTAGAGGTCCGTGCTTCAGTTCACCAGCCATGATGCCTTCAGAATGGATGTATGTCAGCTCTTTAATTTTCTGAAAGTGAAAACAGTAGGATTTATCTTAAAAGTAATTAACTGTACAAAATCAGGCATACGAGGAAGGACAACTAAGTAAATATGGACTCCAACTTCTTGGTATATTGTGGGGCAACATTTGTTTTATTTCTTCATGCTGTCAACTTCTACATGCTGCTAAAACAAGATAACATAAAATAGTATAGAAACGGTTGATTGGTTGTTTGGTATTTAATGGCACACTCAAAATTATTTAATAAGGTTTTTTTTTATTTCCATATAGGAGTTACTCCCCTTTGGTATGCTCTCCACTGAAAAAGAGGACAAATTGTCCAAACGGTGTACTGTTGAATGATTGGAATATTGTACAGGAAACAGTTACCATGTTATTGGATCTAAGCTTTTTTTATTACACATCAAACAGTAAAAGTAATGTTAAAAAAAAACTGAAAACAAAAAACCTGAAATCATCAACAAAAGGATATCTTTCTTAGTTCTAACTTCCATGCCTATACAATGAAAATGAGTACCACCAAATGAACTTCCAATTTGTAGAATTCAACTAATAGAAATTGAACGTATTAACACATTGCAAGGTTTATTATTGGAAGCAAACTGTGCTCTGTTCAGAGGAAGCCCCAAAACGTCAGCTGAAAATCGGCAACCATTTCTCGTAGGTGAATAAGATGGTTGATTGATTGATTGATGTTTCACGCAACACACAAAATTATTTCACTAATATAGTGTTAATGAGAAATCATTATGGCATCACCACGATGTTAGTTGTTTGTGAACGACACAAGCTCTCAACACCTATATCTGTGTCTTTTTATCAAGCGTAACTGATACATATACATGTAGGTGTCGAAAGCTTGTGTGGTTCACAAACAGCTAACTTCATGGTGATGCCTTAACTATATCTCATTAGTATGGAACCCACGTTTAAAGAGATTTTAAAACATTTCTTAATATCGTGTCATTGACGAGTGAAGCGGCAGGCCCGTTACAGGGCCCCCATTATACAATCTTATTCAACTTCAAAGCTACTTACATGAGCCCCTTCCAGACACGTGGAAAAGTTATAACCTCTTCCCATTACCAACACACTTCTCTGTTGATATAACTCTTGAGCCAAAGTATGTATTCTTTCATCCATTGTCAATACTTCCTTTATTTGGCCTGAAAATAAGTAAAAAACCCATAACTTTAGTCGCTGTGTCTGTGACAAACTCAAGCCAAAAGTTTAAGGCCTGTGTGAGGTGTAATTCTCGAGACTGAAAAGCTTTCGTAAGAAAAATAGCTTATAATTGATAAAATTTGGTCTCAACGGAAAATATCAACATTTTGGCAGCTCAAGCCACTTGATTGATTGATTGGTGTTTTACGCCGGACTCAAGATTATTTCACTTAAATGGGGGCGTTGCCAGTTTTATTGTGGGAGGAAACCGGGCTCTTTGCCCGACCTTCCGGTGGTAACTGGCAACTCTTCCACATGCGGCGACTGAGTGAAAAATCCACTTTTTTATTTGACGGCGTTGCCAGGTTTAGTGGGGGGAATAAACTTGACTCTTTGCCCGGATTGATTGATTGTTTGGTGTTTTACGCATCGCACACAAGAATATTTCACTTATATGGCGGTGTTGCCAGTTTTATTGTGGGAGGAAACCGGGCTCTATGCCCGACCTTCTGGTGGTAACTGGCAACTCTTCCACATGCGACGACTGAGTGTGATTCGAACCCGCGCCGCATCGATGGAAGGTCTGTGTGGGCTGAGGGAAGATCACTCTAATCCACTGGACCACTGAGGCCCATCAAGCCACTTGAAACTTACCTGGTAAAATTTTCAGGCCTTTGATAATTTCCGCTCGCCTTGCTTGCATAGATAGTCTATCCTCACTCATTAACAGAGCAAACAGCACCAGTGCTATAAATTGACTTGTGAAAGCCTAGAAAATAAAAATAGAATTTTCAATTATTTAGCAGAAGTTTTGCACTCAAAATTTGATTGATTGTTTGGTGTTTTACACCGGGCTTAAGATTATTTCACTTATATGGCAGCGTTGCCAGTTTTATTGGCTGAGGAAACCGGACTCTATGCCCGGAGGAAACCTACGACCTTCTGGTGGTAACTGGCAACCATCCCACATAGGTGGTTCGAGTGAAAACCCAGTCAGAAAATTTTCCAATTTTATTTGGACTGTGTGGGATTTGAACCCACGACCCATTGGTGTTCGGATTGAGCGTCCAATGCTCTACCTACTGAGCCACGGATGCCCCTCACTCAAACTTATAGTTATGAATACTAAACAGCATCCTCGGATACCCAGGGTTAAATTCTCGACAAGCTCACCTCTTACCCCTGGGTCAAGTGCCTCGTTAAGCGTCGTTTTCTGGGAACGCCCATTTTCTGTCGGACCAATCAAACGATTTCTTATAAACGTTTTAACTCTTCAGTTTTGGAGACACGTTTATCGAATTGAAGTAAAAACAAAGATGGCGGCCCATAATAGGACATGTGAGTTGTGATACAACCGAAAAGTCGTCCATGTTTGTTTTGAACACTGCTAAGATGCCGACGCAACGCGGATTCTGATTGGTGAAATTTTCCGCCACAGTTTTGTGGCGGAACCAATCAAAATCTACATGCATATTAAATTAGAAACGACGGGCAGGGTCCGACTTGTCCCACGGGTAATGTGAGCGTAAGCGGAATTTTTAACCGTGGGTTTCGACGATGACTAAACAGGGAAAATCTTATTGACAAAAATAACCATGAGGCAAGTTTCTAATTGTGTTAAAAAGATTTATATTATTTCGACCTTTATACCCAATCAGAGGATGTTGTAATAAACCAAAGCCCATGATATTTCATTAGATCGACGACAAACAGGAGTTTGGCTTTCGTCAGTGGAAATTTCTGGGACACTTTATTATGATACGGAGATGGATAAAACATGATAACGGTTTTCAAAAAAATCAAGCGCTCCTTGTAAAGATAGGGCCTACACAATGTACGTACCTTCGTACTGACAACGCCTATTTCAGGTCCAGCGTTGATGTGGATACCGCAGTTAGATTCTTTAGAAATACTGCTACCAACTTTATTGGTTACTCCGACAATCATGGCACCACGTTTTTTACAGTATCTCAGAGCCAGCAGTGTATCAGCCGTCTCCCCTAAAGCAAATCAGGAAATATCTTATCATAGGCCTTAGGACGCTGGGGCAGATTTGTCTCAGCAAAGCCACAATGCCCAGAGCATGAGAACAGTTTTGAATCTGGAGTGCTGCTTTGCAATTTAAGCAGTTTATTCATTTAACCATGAATTCTTCACCAGGACAAAATAAAATGATAATAAAATATCATGATTTAGCTTTTACATGTACATGTACGGAAAAAAATTGGGAAATTTAAGGACAAACTTGAATCCTATGACTAGAAGAATAAGATGGAAATCGGCTGTTGAACGTATTTTGGTTACCATGGTAAAGACGTGAATTATTAATGATGTCGGTCGGTACCTCGGTGGCTCAGTCGTTCAGAGTGATAGTCGGACACAGGCCTTCCATCAATCTGGAGCGGGTTTGATTCACACTCAGACTTGTGGATTTTTCTCACGGTCGTAGTATGTGGAAGAGTTGCCAGGTACTCCCCAAAGGTCAGGGGTGTCTTCCAGGCTAAGAGCCCCACTAAACCTGGCAACACTGCCATATAAGTGAAATAATCTTGAGTGTGGCGTAAAACACCAATCAATCAATGAATCTGACTGATGTCAGTGGTACCCAGTTTGTATTTTTTCACTTCAGATAGGGGCCTCATGAAACTTGCACAACTAAGGGATTTATGATAAATGTACAGGTATAGCAGACATTGTAAAACATTGAATGGGGACTTTATATCCATCGCACCCAAAACCCTCCCCTTGCCTTTGCTCAACGTTTCACAGTCGGCAATAATCATCCCAATGATGAAGAATTAAAGACATCACCACGTCCTCAGTTGTTTTTTTAACAACACAAGCTTTCGACACCTGTGCCGGTGTCTTCGCCAAAGACACACTTGACGAAGACACCGACACAGGTGTCGAAAGCTCATGTTGTTAAAAAAACAACTGAGGACATGGTGATGTCTAATTTTTTATCATTAGTATGGAACCCACGTTTAAAGAGAGTTTCAAACATTTCTTAATAATCATCCCGCGGAGATAGAACACTCAAGGTATCGGAAAATCTTACCGGACTGACTGAGAAAGAGACAGACATCATCTCGAAAGACTGGTACACTTCTGTCGAGGAAGTTACTGGCCAGTTCAACAACTGTCAGAATTTAGAGTATAGGAAAATCTTACCCGACTGACTGAGAAAGAGACAGACATCATCTCGAAAGACGGGTACACTTCTGTCGAGGAAGTTACTGGCCAGTTCAACAACAACAGGAAGCTCTGTCATCTCTTCCATAAGCTGCCTGCACTAAATAAAATATTTCAAATGATCTTATCTAAGTTAGACAGAAGTAATAATTCAGATCATTTCTGCCATGGCCACATGGTCAGGCAAAACAGACAAAAAGTCAAAAAAATCTGCTTTGTGAAGTTACAAATGTCTTCAAACCACAGAGCTGTTTGTTGAATGATGAATATTTTTGGGTGTTTGGCCTGGCCTGGTACTCAAGATTATTTCACTTATATGGCGTGTTGCCAGGTTTAGTTTTTTTGGTCTGAGAGGGATTTGAACTTGCGCTGCATTGATGGAAGGTGTGTGTGGGATTGACGGACGATCACTCTAACCCACTGGACCACCAAGGTCTCGGTCCATTAAGGTAATGTTAACATTGAATCATACAAACATGTCAGTGTCATCTGTTTCAAAGTGTGTATATATATATAATTAGTGGGAATGTCATGGTTGATGATGTATCTTGCTAAAAAATATAATACAGTTTCATAACACAGGTCCGGCTTCCTGTCTCACCGAACCTTGCGAAGCCGTCATAGAAGTAAAATAATCTGTAGTGCATGAATCAACAGTCATAATACAGGGATATATTTAAGCAGATGGCAATTAAATTCCATATGGTTTTTCTAATGCATGAAATATTACAGGAAATTTTTTCGAATTTTCAGTCACTAAAAGCCTTTACATTTTTCAGAAATCATAAATGATCACTTACAGCCATAGCACTATGGTAGCTGGTCCCACAGCCAATGAAAATCAATCTCCGACAGCGACGAATGTCTCTCATGTATTCTTTCAAGCCTCCAAGAATCACTTTATTTTTCTCAAAGTCCACTCTCCCACGAAGGGTGTTGATCACAGACTCCGGCTGTTCAAAGATCTCTTTTTGAAGGAATGAACTGAAATTTCCTACATAAAAAAGGATACAGCTGGGTGGGTTAGAATGGGAAACGTAACTTATTAACAAATGCCATTCAACCCTAAAAAAATAAGTGTTTATGGTGTTTTTTATTCTAACAATTTACTGAAATGTTCCTTTTTCTTCTAAATGTTAATTAATAGGAAAACAAAATTCTGAAATTCAAATAATTCAGTAATTCTATTTTTACTGATTGATTCATTGATGTTTTACGCTGCACTCAAGATTATTTCACTTATATGGCGGCGTTGCCAGGTTTAGAGGGGGCGGAAACCGGGCTCTTTGGCTTCAGCTCTTCCAAATACGGAATCTTAATCTTAATTTTGGTCTGAATGAGAGTTGAACCCGCTCCGCATCGATGCAAGGCCTGTGGCAGAATGAGGGACAATCACTCTAACTGACTGAGCCACAGAGGCCCTTATTTTCACTGAAGTTGCACTAAAAATTGCTGTCTAGCTTAAACATGTGATAAACATTGAACGTAGCATCATGTAATAGACAGATTTCAAAGCACCAATATGAATGTTAATATTAATGGATAACCATAGAAGCAGTATTCAAATGATGATTGTTTTTTTTTAATTTTAAAATTATTTCTAAAATAATTAAATATGTTTAAGTGTATATTGGATAGACAGATTCTTAAGGTTGTGTTTTAATACACTATTGTGAATGTTAAATCAAACTTCTGATTGATTCATGTTTTAACACTCAAGATATTTCACTTATACAGCAGTGTTGAAAGGTTTAGAGGGGGAGGAAACCAGGCTCTTTGCTCGGAGGAAATCCATGATCTTCAGCGAGTACCGGTCAACTCGGAGGGATGAACTAACAAGAGATCAGTTAAACTGATCAAGGCGACCACCATAGAACACTATCAGAAAGTGGGGCTGCTTGTAAATGGATCGCAAATTTGATATGTGAAATTTATTTATTCGGTTAGTGGCTGGCTGGACAAGAAAAAAGTTTCTTCGGTGGCTGTTATCTGAAAACTCAAAACCATCTTTCTTCAAGGAGGCCGCACATTAACGCTACTTACCGGAGCTACATAGTAGCCAACATGTACATGCACACAGGCCAGTCAGTGATATCGCTTGTTTGAGTCCTGTACACAATTAAAATTTACAAAATCCAAAACGATTGTACACATGTTACTAAGACGCATTTAGTGTTTGTTTACAAATCAAAAGATAATGTATATCTGTCAAAATTAGCCCGTGAAAAGTGAAGAATGGGTGACGTATCACTCGTCTGATGAGTAAAAATTTACACATGACGAAAGTCAGTTTAAAAATTAATGTAAAAAAATGTCCCGATTCGTTCAGAAATTAGTAAACTCTGATAAAAAAGATCTTCATGCACGATTTGATATAAATATATGATTGAATAAAAACATTTCAGTTACTTTATTGATAAATAGCATTTACAATTGAAAAGTCAGTTGTTGTACATAGCTGCCTGAATGCAAATTCGAGGATCGGCAAAATAGTGATTGTACGTTGCCGTGTATTTCACTTCATTTTGAAATATTTCTTCCTTTCACACTCCGAATAATACAATATGGATCTTCTTAAGTGTCTTAGGGAACACTCTCCTTTAAAAATATTTATTATTGTTACATTTTTGGAAAGAATTTAGGCGTTTAAAATCCAAATTCGAGAAGGCCATTTTACCGACTTCGAACAAGCCGTGGCGGCCGGCAACATGCATAGTAAACTATTTCTTATACTTATAGTCGCCCTTGGAATTCTGAAACGAGTCGATTTTTATACGTTTTAAAATGACCCGAGGATTGCAATTTCACTCTGGGGTTTATAAAAGCTCCGATAAATGTCTTGTTTTTCACTACCCTGGACTCGGAAATTCCAAAATAACGTCCTCAGTGCCAAAAATAGCTTATCTGTCTTTAACTGGGTCGTGCTTTTAAAATGCCTGGTAGGGGCCCTGTGATTAACAGCGGGAACTAGCACTAGCAAACTTCACCACCCGATTTTAGGATTTTTAGCACTTTTTAATCATAGATATTTAAATAGCTCACTCACAGTCAGTATATTGGAGACAAGGAGATACATATTAAGATCTGAAGCTGTAAATATAAGATATTCCTTTTCTTGTTATATACGTATGCTTGAGGTGTCCGTTCTAACCTAGACAAAGTTGGAAGTTATCAGTGAATTACACGTCCGTTAAAGTAAATTAAACCTCTTAACCGTATTCGAAGATTGAAAAAACAAAACACAAAGCAACCAACAGATGCAACATGTGATTTTATTTGTTCATTTTCAAAATTAGTTGAAGTTGTGAGAAAAAATAACCATACGGCGTCAGTGGGGTTTTAGCCGACTTTTCTGCTGTCGCCATACGATGTCTGCGGTAATGAAGCAGGCTAGCACTCTAACGCCATATGGCGACAGCGGTACCGAATGTGTTAAATGAAAACATCAACGACAAAAAAATACATCTTGCAAAACTTGACCATATGAGGAAGCAATACAAAAAAATTAATCAAATAAAGATCCACCTGGTAGTTTTCTTGATTCCGCGATCACAAACTATGTAGATAGAAATCACAGAAAAAGCTACCCGCTGCCATTTTTAATATGCCGTAGGCCGTAGGGTTAACCTGCGTATAACATTTTACGAACATCCTTTCATTACTTTAGGAGAACAGTGATATAAAATGGCTAGTGGCCGCCATTTTGAATATGCAAATGAGCAAAAAAGTGCATTGTGCGCAACGAGACCATAGGGCTAACGTGCGTAAATTAGTTTACGAAAATCCTAGCCTTTCTTTACTTTAGGAGAAAAGTGACAAAAAGAAGAAAAACAAAATGGTCGCCCAGCGGCCATTTTAATATGCAAATGAGCAAAAAAGTACATAGTACGCAACGAGGCCATAGGGTTAACCTGCGTACAAAGTTTTACGAAGATCCTCTCATTACTTTAGGAAAAAAGTGATAAAAAGTAGAAAAACAAAATGGTCGCCTAGCGGCCATTTTGATATGCAAATGAGCAAAAGAAATAGTTGTTGCACAACTAGACCATAGGAGAAAAGTGCGTGTGAAATTTAAAGAAGATCCGACAAGCACTTCTCTTGGAATCGCGATCACAAAAGAGAAAAGTGATAAAAAATAGAAAATCAAAATGGTCGCCTAGCGGCCATGTTAATATGCAAATGAGCTCAGAAAAATAGATGTTGCACAACTATACCATATGGGGAATCAACACAAAAACATTTCATCAAGATCGGTCTGGTGGTTTTCTAGATTCCGCGATCACAAACTATGTAGGTAAAAATCACAAAATGGCCGCCAGCGGCCATTTTATTATGCAAATGAGCAAACAAAATAGATGTTGCACAACTAGACCATAAGGGGAACATGTCTATGAAATTTGATGAAGATCCGACCAGTAGGTCTCTAGAAATCGCGATCACAAGAAAAGTTTACAGACACCGGACGACAGACGACGGACGACAGACGACGGACGACAGACGACAGACGACGGACGACGGACGACGGACCACGGACAAAATTCGATTTGATAAGACCACCATGAGATCATGGTGGTCTAAAAAGTCTACGTATTAGGGTTGGTTTACAGAAATTTGACATTACTTTTAAAATCATCACACTGATTACCTTTCAGAGTTTGTTGGATTTCAGCTTTTAATGTGATCAGCTCTCTGACATTGTTTGAGGTGTCACTTTCTACACGATGAATTGTTAAACAACCATCCGCTATAGCCGCAACATCGTCATCTTCCAAAAATATCACCCGATTTGTATAGTCAATAATAGCACTGAAAAATTAAAACGAAAGTCCACAAATGTATGACATGGTTGCCAGGTTTATTTGATTGATCGATTGATTCATTCGTTCAAATTTCGTTTTACTCCAAGATTATTTCTCTTTCGGTAACATTGTATAGTCAATAATAATACTGAAAAATAAAACGGAAGTCCGCAAATGTACGGCATGGTTGCTAGGTTTATTTGATTGATTGATTGATTCATGGGAATTTCGTTTTCCTCCAAGATTATTTCTCTTACGGTAACATTGTATAGTCAATAATAGCACTGAAAAATAAAACGGAAGTCCACAAATGTACGACATGGTTGCTAGGTTTATTTGATTGATTGATTGATTCATTGGAATTTTGTTTTACTACATGTTCCAAGATTATTTCTCTTACATGTATATGTTAACATTGTAAGATTTAGTGTGGAAGAAAAAAGCCTTTAGCAGGTACTTTTCCACATAGTGCAGTTCAGTGAAAGTCCACGCAGAAATCCCTTCAATTAAGGTCCAATCAAATTATATCCCAAAAAGCTGTGTGTTGTTCCTTGTTTGTTACAAGTGAAAATTACCTTGGATCTGATGACACAAAATACTCCACTTGTTTACTTGGTCCAGTCGGGTGAAATTCCATGAGGGAGTCCTGTCTAGCCATAGAAACTGACCGTGTGTCTGAAATTGATCAGTTATCATTTGGAACATTCACCATCAGTAAGCCTCAGGTTGGGACCAGAAGCGATTGTGGAACTATTTCATTGGGGCATGAACCTTTTTAAAAAATCTGACTACACCGATTATCTTTTTAAAATTTAGTTACAGGAATTTGCTGCATTAAACAAGGACTTGAAACTGAGAGTGAACACCTTTTCAGGTAACTCTAAGTCTAAGGGGGGATTCAGTGACCAAAATTTTCAATAGGCATTTATTGTATTTAAAGGGGCATGAGCTGCCAAAATTCACACTTTTTTCATAATTTCTGATCGTCCCGACAGTAAGAGGTTTTGAAGGCCATCGAAAAACTAAATGATTGGCGTTGGAATGAGGACAATCCATACAGTATGTGGCCTGTTCCAACCGAAAACGTGTTCGAAATGTAAACAAAATTTAAATAACCGGGACGACCATTCATTCATTCTAAGCCAAAGTTAGTTCAAAACAATACTTTATCGTACATTCTCGAGACTAGAAGCACTAACAAGCTTCTGAATTATATGTCTTGAGAAAAATAGCCAATAATTTCAACATTCTGTTTTAACGTCAAAATATCAACATTTTGGCAGCTCATGCCCCTTTAAGTAATGTTTTTAGCGGCAAAGTTGTTAAAGTGCCATGAGCTGCCAAAATTTGGAATTTTTCATAAATTCTGATTGTCAAGAGTTCAGCATTTGAAGTACCATGAAAAACTAAAAGGTTGACATTGAGATAAATAATGTTGCATATTAAATTTGCGTACACGTACATGTACCTGATCTATATCAGAGAAAAGCTCTTATTTGTAATTTTTGATAAAAATGATTAACAACTAGCTAATTCTGCTTCAACAAAAAATTCAAAAATTTGGCAGCTTATGCCAAAGAAATTAAATTTTTTTTAGATAAACTTTATAAAAATTAGACCATGACAACTGAGAAACATCTAAGTGGCATGAACAGTCAAATGTAGGGAAAAGTTTTGTTGAAACAGAAGTTGCAAATTGTTTGTCATTTTAACAAGAGGTACAAAATAAGAGCTTTCTGCTGATAGCAATCTAGATGTAAGTTTTGGTAGTTTTATAAGCAGCAAAACCCCCCTGAAAGTGTACTCATACATTGGCTGTTTGAATTTTGTCTTATCAGGGACTGATCCAGGGAAAATTTGGGCATACCATTTCGGTTCAAAATGTTCCAACAATAAGACAAAAACAACATCTCAAATTCAACATAAAATGCTATTTTGACATTAAAATCTGTTGGTTTTAAGAATTTGGGCGGATTTTTTGCTTGTGAGTTTGGGCGCCCATACCTGTACACAGGTATCAAAATGTCTCTGGATCAGTCTATGGTTATTAGCACTCGTCTTTGAATCGTACAGGGAACTAGCTTTACCTATTTTTTTATTTCTAATAGTTTTTTAAAGTACTTCAAAGTTGAACTTCTAACAATCATAGGTTATGCAAAAAGTCAGAATTTTTGCGGCTCATCCAACTTTAAGCTAAGGGTGCTATGTCACTCTGAAATTCAGAGCTGGACACTTTCCAGAAATTTTTTAATAAACTTTTAAAAAAATTATTCACCTACCTTTTGTGAAGAAAACTGGGATGTGGTCTGCAGCTAATTTGGCTGAGCTCTTGATACCAATCAAAAGTGGACTGCCTCTTCTACAATTATAAAACTAATCATACTTTTACGTTTAAAAATTTACACAATGACAAAAACACAAGACAAAAAAAATTGAAGAGAGGGCTATATTTTTCGTCTTGTCTGATGCAATTGTCTACATTCTGTTGAATATACGACAGACTAATAAAGATGTTCAGTTTAAATTTGAAGTTTATGTTAGAAGAAATTTAACCCCCCAAAAAATTCACGAAAAAATAACATCGGGTGATTCAATGCCATCAAGGTAATAGTGTAAATAGATGTTGATTTTTTAGCTGTTTTTTATAAGTTGGTGTCTTCTAGCATGAAGATCCCTGTTGCCAATATACCTTGAAGCAACACACTCTCCTGGGAAATGACTGCTTTTCAACACCATAGCAAAGGCACCCTCCTGTTTAAACAGATGTAACAATTAACATTATTTATCCCAAGTTGCTGCCATAGATAATCTAGAGTTAAGAGAGTGTCAGAAAAGTAAAAAGTACAGATTTTACAAATAAAATACCAATATGTAATTAAATTTCTAAATGTTTTTAAAAGTTAAAGTAGCATAAGCAACCAAACTGTGAGCTTTTTATGAATTCTGATTGTCAAGGAAATTGGAATGTTTGAAGGTATCTAAAAACTTAATTGAACTGAAAAATAATCATATATACCCAGGGTGCAGGTTCGTTCATTCAAAACAGCATTTAATTTTAACACTCAGTGAGAGCTCTTGGTAAAAGCAAAATGATTCAACATGTAATTTGCACTTTTAATAAAGCTTCTGCCACTGAAATACATAAATTCTTTGCTTAAAGTGGCATGAGTTGTTAAATATAGGGAAAATTTAGTTAAAACAGAAACAGTTGATCAAAATTTTTATCAAGAAGTAAAAAATAAGAGGTTTTCGTTGATACCAATCTTGCGGTTGTACTCTGGGTACATGTATTTTTTTAAGCAGCAGAAACTCCAAAGCAATACTCATACATTCCGGCTATTTGAATTTCGTCAGGTATTAACACACATCTTCGATTTGTATGGGTTACTAGCTTTACAAATATTTTTTACTTCAACATCAATCCTAAAGTTTTTCAAGGTTTTTCTCTTGACAATTAGAATTTATGGGAAAAAAAACCTGAATTTTGCTAGCTCACGTCACTTTAATAGGCCTTATTCAATTAATTAAACTAAAGCGTAATTATCATAGAACCAGTCCTATTAGGTCAACAAAAATCCAACTCTTGTTTTGAAAATGCTATCAGATAAAACGTTTTAAGGAATCATTTGAAATTTGTTACCAGTTGTAGTATAGTCATCTCTAACAGCTCTCTGAAGCTCTTGTCAGGGTGATTGTCATATAAATACTTGATCAGTTTGGGAATGACTTCTGTATCTGTCTCAGACTCAAATACAAAACCATTGGACTCCTGAATGAATATAAAACATTTCTTAATATTAATATATTACAACAATTTATGGGGTATAAAGGTCTAAATGATATACCTCTTTTTAACACAGAAACTTGTCTCCATGGTTATTTTAGACAAGAAGATTTCCCCTGTGCCCGTGTGTTTTAGGGATCATTAATATTAATATTAAGATTGACTTTATAGTTTTTAGTATTTTTGCACAAATAGCTTAAAGGATTTATGAACAGGGCTTAAAGCTGGTTTGTGTGTGTATATGGGTTAAATGTATAATTGAAAAACATAAGTCGAAGTTAGCCTGGTCGTCAACAAAAGTGTGAATATGCATTTGTAAGTAATTTTTGTAACTAATCAGAAAGATGAAAGTTATACACCGCCTCTGGTGTGTACAAACTGCCATGAAGACGCACGGACACAGCGTATTGTATTACTTCACCACTCGGAGGATACGTACACAACAGAGGTCGTGTTTGACGACATATGTCACTGAGCTAATTAACTTCTGCAACCATTGTACAGGGTAAATGTGTCATTGAAGTTTGTATGCGCTGCACCAAAAATTTATTTTCTTTTTGGTCAGACTCGTAAAGTACATGTTAAATAAGACTTGTAACGCAAAATTGGGAAATATTGCCTGAAGTTGTTCATAAATCCATTAACTCATATCACAATATGTTTCCAAGGTTATTTGGAATGAACCATATCCAGGCTCTATGCATGGATTGATTGATTGGTGATTTGTGGGTTGAGGAAGATTTGAACCCACAACCCATCCAACATATGTTGATGGAACAGGAGCCTATGCATATAATCTCAATGCAAACCTAGAACATCATCATGTTAGAGGGAAAGTTTGACAGATTTAAGATCAAACAGTCCAACTGCGATGAAGCATTAACCTGGTATCAAAAAGTTAAATATTTAGTGAAAATTTTATAAAGTTAATTAGTAACTCACCAAGAAATGTTTGATGTCTTTGAAGTTTGTGATGATGCCATTGTGAACCACAATAAACTCTGCAAAATAAGCAGAGAATCCACTGCTAACCAATAACACAAAGTTCTATCCGATGAAAACTGGGCTCCATTACACTTATAAGCAGGTAAAACTCAGTGAGAATTTTTGTCTGATTTGATTAGGACTTAGTAACTGCAAAGTTTTATTCCTTGAAATTTGTTCACAAGCAGTTAGTGATTGGCTGAACATAAAGCAATCACAGTCTACACCTGCCAATTTTTTGTAGCTAGAGTTTTTCCAAGCTTGTGGCGTGTCAAAATTGAACGGTAAGCAAATGAAGATTACTGGCTATGATCGACTGAATATGAACGAGGGTAATCAATTAATAAGATCCAATTTTTTACTGAAGGGAGTCGATCATGACCGAGGACTAATGTTGGTAGGTTAAGAAGTCGTTTGTCTAGGCGAGACAAAAACAATAGGTGTTGACTGACAGCAGACGACAAATCATGATGACTGGAAGAGCAGACGATGAGTGAGTATGCTCCCAGGTCTTGAAATTGGGATAACTTGGGGGACCCTTTTTTGCCGCCCGTTTGGCGAGACCAAGAGGGTGGGCAACGCAAACCACTGGACTGCCTGGGCTGTGCTCCCCTGGTGAAATATTATTGAATTGATTGATTATTTTGGTGTTTTACACCGCGCTCAAGATTATTTCACTTATATGGCGGCGTTGCTAGTTTTATTGTGGAAGGAAACCGGGCTCTATGCCCTGAGGAAACCCACAACCTTCTGGTGTTCAGTGGCAGCCATCCCACATACGTCGTTCGAGTGAAAATCCAATCAGAAAATTTTCCAATTTTTATTCGGACTGATTGGGATTCGAACCCGCGACCCATTGGTGTAAGGCTGTTTGGATTGAGCATCCAACGCTCTACCTACTGAGCCACGGAGGCCCCTGAAATATTACTGAAAAACAAACTGAAAGCACTCACCATTGTTTGAGTCTGACCTCTGGGGATGACTGTTGATCATAGAGGGAGCTCCGTGTGTGGCCCAGCGAGTGTGAGCGATTGCGCAATGAATGTCAAAGGTCGCCTCAGGGTCAAGGTCACTGTGATCTACAACAGAAAAAACAAATGAAAAAAAAACCACACTTATGTAAAATAAGCAAAATAACAAAATTGATCTCGGAAAACGATAATGTTAAAGAGCCAAAACAACATACACAGCAACAACTATAAAGTAATTCTGACCATTATAACATCTAAGGGAGGCAAGTCCCAGTTATCAATCTTACATATGGGTCTACTAATTAATACACTTGAGCATAATGCTGTCATGCAAAAAGGGTGAGTTGTTTGAATATTTAATGCCGCCCTCAAGATTATTTCACTTATATGGCTGCCATGCCAGGCTGAATGGGGAGGGAACCAAGGGGTTGTTTCACAAAGCAGTCGCATCGCAAACAAGACGTAGTTGCCAATGGACACCATAGCGAAGAGATACGATGTCATGGCAACTGCGATTGATCACACTGTGACGACTGTGAAACGACCCCCAGGCTTTGTGCCTAGAGAAAATCCCAGACATGCGGAAAGTATGTGGGAACTCTCCCACATAGGACGATCAGGTGAGAAATCCACAAAGAATTTTCTACATTTTTTATATTACAGAGTCGGATCTGAAACACAGCCCATTCATGAAAGGCCTATGTTTGTTTTAGATACTATATTGATTGACTAATTGGGGCTCAACGTCGCACTCAAGAGCTAAGGTTATATGGCGACAAAAGTACCAGCTGACCAAAAGATCCCCCTCCCCAATAAAAAAAAAAATGAGCACTGGTCAGCCAAAGAAAAGATTGAGAGAAGCAAGTAATTAGGAAACTGGGAACTTACGTAAAATTTGTTCGTTAATTAAGTTGACTTTGCCTTTGTTCTTCACGACTTTTATGGAACATTTTTCTTTCTCTGATTCGCCCACGTCCACACCAATTCCTGCCAAGAAATTTGATGGATTTATTTGTTCTGGACTGTTTTGTTAAAAAGTGTATACAGCTTGAACCAGGTCTAAATTACGTTCAAGCAAAGAAATTCAATACGATGTACAGCTGTACTTCAAGTATTAGAACTCTTCAAAGTGGAGGTGCATTTAGTGGTTTGAGTGGGACAGCCTTGTTGTCATTGTAATCTGGGATGAATATGAAAGGTATATGAAACGTCAGTCTACTGGCAGAACGTTTGGCTCGTTATTGTTCGTTTCAGACACCCCGTGACGGCATTCCGATCAGCCTCAAGAATAGACGAAACCCCAATCGGAACACACTTCAGCTATCTTCGCTTGCTTCCGGTCGGTTTTGACACGCATATACGTAAATCACCGAAGTTTTAGAGTGCCGAAACCCGTGTTGTGTATTCCGATTCATTCCAAACCTTATCGATGTCGTGGATATATGGACTGCGAATGAATCGGAATGCCTTCATGGGGTGTCTGGGACAGACAATAGCGAGCCAAACTGCTGCTCGTAGACTGACTATAATACAAAGGCGTTTCATATCCCCTTCATATTCATCCCAGTTGTAATGCACAAGAATACAAAAAAATGAAAGAGATCTATTTACAGTTAATTTCGATGAAATAAAGGGTCCATTGGGAGGATTCCGTATATGAAAAGGCGACACTATGAATGCTTTCTTTGGAGTGAGTGGGATCCATGACTCAAAGATGGAGGCTTACTGGCTGAGTGTCTCAGATGCACAATGATCACAATTGTGGATTGATTGATTGTTTGGTGTTCAAGATTATTTCACTTATATGGCAGCGTTGCCAGTTTTATTGTGGGAGGAAACCCACAACCTTCGGCTGGTAACTGGCAACCATCCCACATAGGTCGTTTGACTGAAAACCCAGTCAGAAAATAACACTTGTGGAAGCATTGTGTTTAAACTGCATGCTTTTAACAAGCCCATCAATTGATATCTTATCGCCCAGGATCAGGGAGTCCAAAACTCAAGCAAATAATTGTTTACCATAAGAATCATATCCTCTGTATTCTAACTTTTTCAGGCCATTTAACAAGATTTCCAGAATCTCTCTCCTCTTTGCAGGCACCAGGTAATTCAAATAGCCAAAGATACCTACAAAATAAACATGCAAATTTTAGAAGAAAATATTCAAATCAAAAACAATTTGAAAAATTGATTGATCAGGCCATTTTTTTTCATGTGAACTGTCATTCGGACTGTGCTTGACATCAGCATTTTGATTGGTGTTTATGCCGCACTCAAGATTATTTCACTTATTATTTATATGGCGCCGTTGCCAGGTTTAGTGTTGGCCTTCAGCGACTGTTCCACATACGGCGATCAAGTGAAAAAATTTACTCAAAATTTTTTTAAAAATTTTTATTTGGTCTGTGAGTGGGATTTGAACCCGTGCCCCATCGATGGAAGGCCTGTGTCGGACAGAAGCCAGGACTATCCCTCTAACCCACTGAGCCACCGAATGACCGAGCCCCCACCCCCCACCCCTCGGCAGTTTGACTGTCTAAAGCTTGATTTCAGGAGCTTCACTGAGTTTGACTTCTGAAGTTTGACTGAGATTGACTTGAAGTTGAGTTGAACTTGAAGAGATTCAATTTCAAATTGAAAAGAAAGAAATATAAATGTAGGCCCTTTTTTGATTCGCAAGGTTCGTATGCTATAAAATAGATGTTTTAGTTGATCCTTGACAACGATATTGGATGCCAAAGTAAACTTACCACACATGATGTTTCAATGGTTGACAACCACGGGCGATACAGAAAGTGAAAGAAAAGGTCGATTAGCAAATAAACAAATCAATCGGAGCGCCACAACTGCTCTTCCTGCCACGAGTATTAAAACTGGGATCTTCTCACAACATTGACTGCTCCCAACCTGGTGCGCCGCTCTGAGGACGATGAACAGTTTTAAAATAAAGATATTAATAGATCAAATGCTTGGTATAGCGAATGCGATATAGCCTATATGTAGCTAGAATTTTATAGAAGGCTGTTGAAATTGATCAAAACAAATTTTGTCGATAGACTGTCGATGTTCATAAAAAAAATATATTGTAGGTCCCCGGCCCTATTATTATTAATCATATTATTAAATGGGCCTAACAGCTGGACCGCATCATCAAAAGTTAATAAAATTAAAAAGTTGTGAATGGTAGCCGAATGTTTCAACCTGTTTTGTCAGGTCAAATTATGCCGTATAGCCGGCAATATAGACATGGTCTACTTAGCAACACAGCTCAGAAAATTAAGTGTTATTTGCTATGTTTACTTGAGATGTGACCCGACCGACGCCACGTCCGTTTACAATTATACAAAAGCATATGCGAGGCTACTTCACTCAAGTAAAGGTCTTAGGCCTAGGCATACTCCGTTATTTGATAATTTCTGACATCTATTGTTCGCCGACCAGGTACCGACCGATACATATCTACACATAAAAAAACGAGGTACCTGGTTGACGACCAATAAATGTTAAAAATTATTAAATAACGGAGTAAGACCTTTACTTAATTGAAGTCAGTTTTTCCTTGTATAGTCCTGCATATAGGCCTATATGCATTGATAACAGCTCTCCTTTTTATCATTGCGAGCTTGATTTATCTTTATTCGGCAATATAAATTGATAGAATTTTCAAAGATAGCCCACTATAGTCTACGTAGGGCCTACACGTGTTCCTTATAGGCCTAAGTATTTTTTTTTAGGAAAATGACAGTCCAAAGTCTACATTAACCAGCATATTAGTCTATAGGCCTATATATTATATATAGGGGCTCTATAGACCTATATTGAGAATGTAAATGGCACAAACTGCCATTTTTCATAAATTTTACATGGTCAAAAAAAGTTGAGTGAGCGCTGAAGTAGCCTACATTGATAAAATAAATGATTGGCGTTAAAATAAAAGCCATGCAGCAACGTATGAACTGAAGATGAGTAGGCCTACTGGTATAACGGACAAAGGGTCATTGTACCTTATACAAGCTATCCTAAAGTGACATCAGCAGCAAAAATACTGATATTTTCACGTTAAAACAGAATGCAGAAATAATGGCTTTTTCCAAAGTCGTTCAATGCAGATGATTTTTTGTTGGTGCTATATTAGTCTCTAGAATGTACGTTAAAGTAGTGTATTGAACTAACTTAGCTTAAATTGCATGGATGCGCATGCAATGCCTCTAGTAAAAATCTTTCATAAAAAAAATCGGGATCTCAACTTTCGGTCTGGGCCTATAATATATGCATAGCTTTATTTAGCTATAAATACCTATACGTGTATCATACATCACCCACAATTATTACTTCTTTATATTCCGTATCTAGGCCTATACTTTGTTACAAATATACTTTACAAAGTCGAATGCATATGATATACAAGGCATATATATATATATATACGTAAACATTTACCTATATCTTACCTGTAGGCCCTATATATTATTCGGCCGGTTAATTAATAAACGTCTCGTAAAAATGTCGAGTTGAGTTTAAACCGGTCTGTCTGGATTGCCTGCATATACCCAGGGGAGAAAACATGTTGTATCCTTGTTCAACTGATTTAATATGCATAAGCTATTTCGCCACGAGTTGATATTATTATTGAAAAGCTATAAACGAAAATGACGTGATGTTTTATTACCTGGACACCTTTTTGTCATTTGTCCCTTTTAAGGCTGAATAAGTTACGTGTTCGCGTACAATACATTGGACCTTAGAAAACCGTTAACATGCAGGCAACATGTTTTAACTATAATGTTTACATGTAGTTGTTTACGCCCAAGCAATATGTACGTGAAGTAAAGCCTTTTCTTCTCAGCGTGTTTCCGCAATCTGTTTTCCGGTATGACTTATACACTTTGCAGTCACAATATACAAGGTCATTTAAACCTGAAGAAAAGTCGATTCACAGGCCATACCTATAGGAGTTACGTACGCTATACATCTCAACGAGTAATTGCATGATTGATCGCTAGAACCCGCGTCGCATCAATGGAAGGTCTGTGTGGCACTGAGGGACGATCACTCAACCTTTTAAAGGCACACTTGCCGCGAAAATCTAGAATACTATTTAGCCTACATATAAAACAATGGGTGGTTTTCTGTATTTTTCTCAGACAGAAGAAGTTAGGAACTTTCTATTTTTACGAAAAATACAAAGTTTTGCCATCATTTAGTATTTTTAATTTGAACTAGCTAATTGAAAATTAGATTTACCAAGTACCCGCAATGTAAACAAACCCCGAACCTGAACACACACACTTGTAGGCTAAGCGCCCTCAGTATAACTTTATGTACTTTATCTGAGAAATACAGACCGACAATCGGGTAACAGGGACTCGAAAAGCCTGCCGATACTTTTCATCGCGTATAGTGCTATCCGCAAAAAACATCAAGGACGTGCCACATTGAAACATGTCATTCTTTACAATCCCCCTCCCCACGAAAAAAAAAAGAAAACATAAAAGTCAGTTTTTCAACGGTTTTTTTTTTCTGGAACGGCGAACTAAAGATCGAATGGGATGTACGTGCGTCAACTTAGGGCCGGTTGCTTAGTAGTCTTCTGACTTTTATGTGTCTTTTTGTCTGATCATGTTTCGAACATTAATTCGGTTTAACCAAATATATCCCCTGTCAAGAGAATAGTAAGTTTTTAATTCAAAAGTTCTGAATAGCAACACTCTCGATTTAAACATTTAGCTGAACTGGTATAATTCATTTTACCTCTAATTCAGATTCGGCTATACTGGCAAAGTAAGTAAAACCAGGATAGAGTCACACAAGTGCGGCTAATTCGGCTATTGTAAATCTAGACTTTTGTCACCTTCCTCTCAAAGTGCCAGATACTGACGATATTCTTAATGTTTATCGATACTTGTAGTTGTTTTGTTGTTGTTATCGTGAGTGTATATTTTGGTTAGACATGTGTTTGTATGTGCTATATGTCCAGTATTAATGACAAATTGTTATTTTCTAGCTTCTTTGTGGGGTTTTTTCTGGGTTGTTGACAGTTTTGTTTGTCCTTTTCGTTACCATTAAGTTGTTCTGTGAATATGTTAGGCCTATAAATTGGTTTCTTTATAATGGTAGATTTTGTAATTAACGGCTTAGTTAGCAAGATTTTACAATGCTATCTCTATTTTTATATCAATAGTTGGAATGAAAAAACAACCTGTTAAAAGATATACAATTCATTAAAGCAATAAAGGCACACTTGCCGCCGTAGCCTGTTTGACATTTGTTAAAGGCACACTTGCCGCCGTAGCCTGTTTAAATTTGCTAAGAAAACCAATTTACATGAGCTTACTACGACTAATACCACTAAACTTAAACATAGGACACATAAAACATGTCTAGTTAGCTTTAGACTGTAAAAATGGGGTGAAAAACAAACGAAGAATCGAAGCCTGATTACAACAACAACGATCAGTGTCGGTCAACTTTCGTGTTGGTTTACCCTCCTTTCAGGCCTTTGTATCTGTGGTTTACATTCAAATAATTATCAGCAGGCTTTTCCAGTCGCTGTTAACCGATCGTCAGTCTGTATTTCTCAGATAAATAGGCCTACGTAAAATTACACTGTGCCGTTGGTTCACTCACTCGACTGAAACATAAAATCGCCAATAGAGGGCAGATCGGTTTGTTTACGTTCCGGGTACGTAACAATTCAAATTTTCAAATTCAAATTAAAAATACAAAGTGACGTGCAAACTTTTAAATTTTGGTAAAAATAGAAAGTTCCTAACTTATATTGTCTGGGAAAAATACAGAATACGGTCTTTCTTTTTTAATGTAAACAATATTCCTGATTTTCGCGGCAAGTGTGCCTTTAAGAAAACCAATTTGCACGAGCTTACTACAGCTAAAACTACTAAAATTAAACAAAGCACTCATAAAGCATGTTTAATTAGGTTTAGAATGTATAAGTAAGGGTGAAAAACAAACGAAGAATCAAAGATCGATTACAACAACACCGATCAGTGTTGGTTAACTTAAGTGTTGGATTACCCTCATTCAGGCGTTTTTGTCTGTGGTATGCACCCACTGATCTAAAATAAACGTTTATTTCTAGATCAGTGTATGCACCCGGCAGGCTTTTATACTAGTCCCTCTTACTCGATCGTTAGTATGTACTTCTAGGATAAAGTTTTTAAAATATACTGTGCGGTTAGATCGCCCACACGACTCAAACCATTACGGCACTTTTGCACACGCTCAGGTTCGAAGTTTGTTTACATTGCGGGTACCTGAAAAATCTGTTTTTCAATTTCAAATTAAAAATACTACATGATGTCAAAACTTTCAATTTCTGGTAAAAATAGAAAGTTCCTAACTTTTTTCGTCTGGGAAAAATACAGAAAACCGTCCACTGTTTTTAATGTAAATAGTCTTCTGGATTTTCGCGGCAAGTGTGCCTTTAATATATAATATGGTAACCTGGAGCCTGTTTCACGAAGCGGAGTAGGGAAAGTTTTTACGTAACTGCCATAGCAACCCATACTGTAGAGATACGTTGCGATGGCAGTTTCGCCAAAAAATACATCTAGCCTACGCCGATTTGTGAAACAGACTCCAGAAACCCTAGCCATGTACGATTTCATTTAATAGAAGGTAAATGTAAAATCATGGTTGAAGAAATAAAATTGCCCAGTCCAGGGTTTTAAAAAAATCGGTTTGTATACGTAGGATATACATTGTACAGATTTTCCTTATTCCAACGTCAATCAGTTATTTTTCCAATGATCTTCAAACCCTCACATTGTCTTGGCAATAAGTTTGCTTTAGAACAACGTGTGAATTTTGGCAACTCATGTCATTTTGAATTAAAATTTAAAGTGACAAGAGCGGTTAAAATTTATAAATTTCCTTTAAAACAAAATTGTGAAATTATCAGCCATTTTGCCCGAGAAGTACAAATTAAAAGCTGTTTATTGAGTATTGTTTTCACACTCCAGAATTAAGAAAAAGCGAAAGTTTTGGCAACGTATGCCACTTCGATTAGTCTTATTCAACATGCCGTTGTATAGAGGCTGGTCAAAGGGAGATAAACATTGTTAACCTGAGTAACGGAAGTGTTCCTGTCATGTGATATCGTTGCGCGCACCGCTTCCTTGACAACGCAGACGACATGGCGTTGTAAACTAAACGAAACGCACTTCTATGGTGTTTGATTCGTTGTTTAGGTGCGTTGAACAAGAGCACCTCTACAGAACAGTTGTCTATTTTTTACTTTTAACTCATTCGCCGCTCAACTGAGTGAAGAACTTTAGGTAAGCGCTCTCAGATTTACAGAATTTTGATTCCTTTAGGACGAAATTGTTCGTCCACTGTCGCCAGTGTCGGTTTTTGACAGACAGAAGACTGACCTCCAAAACCAAAGATTCTTCAAGTTCTTTTATAAAATGACAACAGGAAACCGCAATAATGTCATTTACTCAAATATAAGGCATATTTGAATTCTAACTTTCTTAATTTTCAGAACATTTGTTTTGCCATGTTTTAACTTGTAAAATTGCGTGTCAGTTGATTTTTAACATAAACAGGATGGGGAAATGCGTGGATCGACGGACTATCCGTAAATTGATGGACTATCCTTGAATAGACGGACAGTTTTGTCACAAACGCTGGATAGTCGCTTGTCAAAAAACGATAATATTCCTGAGTCTTCCAATTCTTACAACCGCCATGTAAGTGAAATAATCCTGTAGTGTGACGTTAAACACCAATCAATCAATCAATCCAATTCTTATGCAGATGTCAAGTTTTGCAGTTCAACAACAACAGAGCAGTTCTCATTCTCAAACCTTCCATTCACACTCTTATTTCATCCCAAGCTTCAATATTTTTATGCACTGAAGATGTCAAAATGGGTGAGACAAACTGTCAAAATGCATTTTGCCATTTTGGATGAATAATATCGAGAGAGAGAAAAAAAAAAAAAACATTTATTTTACATACATTTAAAACCCTGCAAATTAAATGAAGACATTGGTATAGATGTTAAAACTTTGTGCTTCTCAGAAAAAAACCTAAATGAAACCTTCATTTAAATAGAATTTCAAACAGTTCTTCAGTTTTGTGTTTCCAGAAACTTTTAATATTCTTTTGTATTAATTGAAAACATGTAAATTAATTTAAATTAAAGTGGTATGAATTGAACTATCCTTATTGTAATAGAAATGACATCATAGGATTTAATAATTAACAATCATTGTTAATATTTACTGATTTAGACTTAGAAAACCGACAAAGATATATTTTTTTCAAAAGACATATTTTTTTTTTTTTTTTTTTTTTTTTTTTTTGTAAAAGAATTATCAATTTACAATACAGGCTATAGGTATCACAGAGTTGAAGTTAACTTCTGTTTGAAAATTTGATGTTTATAATATATATATATTATATTTTGAAATAGTATATAAATTGTTTGACCACACAAATTTTTTTTTTATGTGGTTAAGGACATCAGGACTGTCTAGAACAGATATTTTTTTATATTTCAGTATGTTTAAAAATGAATTTTTCTTTTTTAGAATGGCGAGCCCTGGGAGCCGTGGCTCTCTCCCAAGATCATTATCAGGAAGTGGTATACGAAGAGAACCATCCACTGCCAAATCTAAAAGTGACACCCAGCAATACCCCGAAATCAAACAGAGAGGCTTTTATTCAGATATATTGGAAACCAATGCAGATCAAGTGTTGGGGGTAGGTTAACGTTTTCACCGTGCTCCTATTTACTCTCGTTGATCAATGCCCTCCTTGATTTGTTCTCAACCTAATTTACGGCTCCCTAATAGATGCTTTCCTTAGGTTATTCTCTCACTAATTTACTCACTCCCTAATTTTTGCTCCCCCTAATTTTCGCTCACCCTAATTTACACTCCCTAATTTATGTTCTCTCAAATTTACACTCTTTCTTATTTATGCTCGCCTTAAATTAGCTACCAAAGTTTAAAATCTGTCTGAAAACTCAAACTTCTGGCTTATCAGACGGCATCCAATATCCTTGTATTACATATTTTCACATAACTCTTTTGGTGAATTTGGTTAATTGACCGTATGCATATATTGCTATGCTTCAACATATAATTGGATGACAGTTTTCTGAGCTTTCTATTTTCTTCTTTTAGGAAGTTTTAAATGGACCTCTTACAGCACAAGACACACTTTGGAATGTGGCAAAGGAAAAACATACCCCAAAAGGTAGGTGTGAATGGGTTTTTTGTTGGTTTTTTGGGGGGTGGGGTTGGGGGTGGGGGAGAGGATTAAAATGTCTTAATCTTTCAGATATTTGCTTTTAACATTTTTTGTAAGTACATGTACTTGCCTCATATATATATTTTTATATATTTATGATCAGGGAAAACTTTCTTGTCTAAAATAACCATGGAGACAAGTTTCTAATTGTGTTTAAAAGAGGTATATCATTTATGCTTATCAGCCCCACTTTAAACAGTGTTATTAATAAATTGATTAAAAATGTCTTTTCATTCCAGTTACAACATTTGAGATTGAAGATGTGAATGAATATAATGAACAGTTGAAGAAACAGACATTTGGTCCAACCACAGAAGTTACGGAAACCTCCGTAAGTAAAGCAATAGGGAGCGGGAGTATTTGTGAGAATTCCACAAATTTCCTGTCACCGGTGCTGGCATTGCGCCCGTGTGGAGCCTTTATTGTTCAAATGTGACGCTCAGTTCTGATATAAAAAAACGTCAATCAAACTGACGTCATAAAAAAAAAACGACATCTGTCACCGGATATCGCAAATTCTCTACGGAAACACCCAGGCCCTATGGTTCATCCAGAGGGGTGTTCAAGTATGCGTCTGTTGGATGCCCTGTGGTCAAAATTCATTATATTTGAACAGCCAATAATCCAATAATGTAACATGGTCAAGATGCAATAACATGGCGATTTTGACACCTAGTTCTATAAGGAATGTATACAAATTTGCTATTTTGGGCACCTATTTGTAGATTTTGTATGAATGTATAAAGAATAGGGGGATATCTCTCTATGACAGACAGCTCACATTTAGAAATTTGTTTTGTAACACAGAAACGTACATTTCTAAATAGAAAGCTTATTTATTGAAGTAAAAAGTCATTATTTATACTTTTTAAATGAAAAAAAAAAAATAATTATTTCCAACTTTGAAATGGGAAAATTGGGAGGAAAAATGATTATTTAACCCAGGAAGTAAACTTGTTTTTATTTCTCCATTACTCAGGATTTTCCGCTTCTTGCATCAGAACCAAAGGTTCAGTTACCATACTACACCAAACCTGGAGAGTGCCCAAGAAAGATTGAAATAGAAAGGTAAGGAACATCATGCCTGAAATACACTGCAACTACATGTATTGTTAATTATTTCGAAGCCCATTGAGCTCTGAGGTTTGTTTGGTTTTATGACACAATCTAACTAAAGCATTCTGCCAATGCATTGCTGGTTCAATATCCTTGTTCTAAATAATTTTTCTAGCAACAAATTTGAATTTTTCATATAAGTTAAATAAAATAATCTATAGTTTAAGGTAAAAAGAATAACCCTGAATTTTAATCTAGGGCTTGTTTCACAAAGCAGTTGCATCGCAAAAGAAGTCTATAGTTGCCACTGGATACCATAGTGAAGAGATGACATCATGGCAACTGAGATCGATCGCACTTTGTGACGGCTTCGTGAAACGGTCCTCTATTCTGGACTTTATTCAGAGGGTGTATAACATTATGTATAGAAACCACACAGATCTATTGAGGATATTTATGTATTTAGCGAGACACAACAGAGAACAAAGCAGACTCTCTTTTATCTCGTTCTAATTTTATTCCTATTTTAGACGGCGCCGTCACTATGCTGAGCTGGATTTCAAAGAGCTTTTGTCCAAGAAAGGAATCCAAACTGAGTTCTTAATGCCTAAGTCATCGGAAAACAACAATGTCCAGTTGAACTCTGACCCCGATGAACCGGCACCCTTTCCCAGCTTCCTTCCACTAGAAATCTTTGATAACGTGGAATACGATTGCAGGACGCCAGAGGAATGGAATAGACTTGGTGAACAAAATGGGGTCAAAAAACCAGTCCCCGGCCTGGCTCTTATCCCTTCTAAAGATCTACCAACTGGGTGTAAGTTTTTTTAACCAATATAAATACACTATGCTGAGAGAAAAATTTTGATCATTTCTGAGTTACGGCCATGTCTGTCTGTCTGTCTGTCTATCCGTCCCTAGAAACAATCTTGTCTGGAGTACTACTTCTATATTTTCATGCTAGGTGGATGAAATTTTGGGTCCATATTGCCCATTTTCCTCCCACATTAAAACTGGCAACACCGCCATATAAGTGAAATAATCTTGTGCGCTGCGTAAAACATCTAACAATCAATCAATCATATTGCCCATGATGTGCAGTTTATCCATTTGCGCATTCAAAATTTGTTGCGGGGCCTCCGTGGCTCAGTAGGTAGAGCGTTGGACGCTCAATCCGAACAGCCTTCCACCAATGGATCGCGGGTTCGATTCCCACTCAGTTAAAAAAAATTGGAAAATTTTCTGACTGGGTTTTCACTCGAACGACCTATGTGGGATGGTTGCCAGTTACCAACGGAAGGTCGTGGGTTTCCTCCGGGCATAGAGCCCGGTTTCCTCCCACATTAAAACTGGCAACGCCGCCATATAAGTGAAATAATCTTGAGCGCGGCGTAAAACACCAATCAATCAATCAATCAATCAAAATTTGTTGTGCCATTATTTTGTTAGTCATTGTCCTTGAATAACTTTTGTCAAACAAATTTACATATAGAGTAGTCAAGGCTACTTCTTCTGTAGTTTTAATAATAAATCAATGAAAATTTGTGTACAACAACAGCCCATAGTGTGCCGTTTTAGGCCTACCTTTTGTCAATTCACAGCTTTTCTCAGGATTATTTCAGAGGGATTGCACTTGAAAAAACTTTAAGAGAGAATAACAATGTAGTGTTGCGTGTATTCTTTCTTGCATAACTAGTTTTTCTCTGGTTTTTTTTATTGAAACTTAATTCTAAGGGGTCCTGTAAGTGAGGATTACATAATCAGTGGAAATAATATTTCCTAAATAAAATCAAACTCAACAAACCAGGCAGCCTTTAACAATGAACCGGGAAACAAGATTTTGTTTGGCTAAACTTTTTGACTGACAACTTTCAACAGGTGATTTGCCAATTACTTGCGAATGACGTAATTTAGCGGACGCCACAATTACGGCTCTATGTAGTACACCGGACAAAGCATCTGTCTGTTTTTAACTCAAATTTTTTTAGCAATTTTACAACATATTTTAGAAAAGAAACCCCATATTGTGACAGTTTATGTCATATAGGTGACCCAACAAATCCTGACATTGTCTGGGACTGGTATGACGTGGCCATGTTGGACTACAATGAGAAAGCCAAACTCTTTCTGGTTCAAAAAGTGGATGAGAAAGGCAGACTTATGGAGAAGAGAATCAAAGATGTTTCTAGCAATTTGAACGAGGACAAACAAGGTAAGTAACATAAGCAACTGAAGCTAATCCAATGTTCAAGAGCCGAGAAATTTTTATTTAGAGGCTCCCTTTATAAAGTGGCATGAGCTGCCAAAATTCACATTTTTTTCATAATTCTGATCGTCACGACAGTTAGAGGCTTTGAAGGCCATGGAAAAACTAAATGATTGGCGTTGGAAGAAGGAAAATCCATCCAGTATGTGGCCTGAACGAACCGAAAACGTGTTCGAAAAGTAAACAGAATTTAAATAACCGGGACGACCATTCATTCATTCTAAGCCAAAGTTAGTTCAAAACAATACTTTATCATACATTCTCGAGACTAGAAGCACTAAAAAGCTTCTGAAATATACATCTTCAGAAAAATAACCAATAATTTCCACATTCTGCTTCAAAATATCAACATTTTGGCAGCTCATGCCATTTAACTTGAATGTTGGAGCTACTAGAAATCAAATAAAATGGCAGCCACATTCTGGCCCAACAAACTTGAGAATTAAGACATGTTTTTCTAAGGAAATTATTTTTCCTCATTAATTAAGAGAAAATAAAGATAGAATTAAAATAATGTGTTTGCTTTGCAAACAAGCTCTTTTCGGTCCAGAAGAAGCGCTGTAATTTTTTTATTTCCGTCAGTACCAGACATATACTTTTGCAATTGTTTTACACCTCACAGTGTAGTTATTTGAAGATCATAACAAACTAAAACAAACTGGTTAACTTTCAAAACCTCCCATTTAAGTCCAGGTTCATTTTATCCATTTAAAGGCCTTCATAGCTCACCAATATGGCAAGCAGACCAGTTTTTCACAATTTTGTTGAAATAGTAAGCCTTTAAAGAGGGTGAAATTAACCTGGGTTTAAATGGGAGATTTTTCAAGTTGACCAATGTGTTTTGTGTGTTGCCGTATAATGCAATATTTTATAGACTTCACCCTGGAGCATAAAAACCAATCGCCAAATATTTGTTTGGTACCATAGGAAAGATAAATTTAACCGGCTTCTTCTGAACTTGTATTTCAAGTTTTTTCCTGTCCTTTGAATATCAACTTTTATGATGGCATCTCTAATCAACCAGGTTTTTTTTTTGGTCAAAGCTGGCACGATTGGTATATTGGAGAATTTTTTTTTTTTTTTGTGAAATGAGAGAATAATAACAGGACTATTTATTTCAGAATTTGGTGACGGGCCTTTTAATCAGTTTTGGGTTCCACGAATTCGACTGATGCTAAAAGCCGAAGATCCACGTATTTTTGCTGCCCGAGTAGCGGAGGCTTTTAACAGTAGAAAACAGTGTGAGGCTTTGTTGAGATATAACCTATATGTGGATTGCATGCCGATGGACGGAGTAGGCGAACTTGACCAAGCCTCGATTAAACGAATGATCGAGTGGGCCAAGGGAACTTCATCACTTTCCAAGGATAGAGGGTGTGTAGATTTTTATATGGGATTTGATAAATAAATAGATATTACGGTAAGAATTCCGCTAATTCAAGTACTCAAAACATTACGAAAAGCACTCTATAAGTTTGAGACTTTTAGTTGGGTGTCTTACCTCCTGCATGGAGCAACTGATAACCCTATCGTGCAATCACTACTGTTTTTGTTTTAGACCAAACATGGCAGAAAGCAGTCTAATAATTTGTTACCTTCACATTGCTCGTCCTTGAATTAGCGGAATTTTTACCGTAGGTCAATTGTTTCTTGGTGTTTTTCGGCATGTTGAGGATATTTTAACACCATTTCCATTCTTCACTCTGTACATGACAACCTTTCTCAAACCCAAATTTTCAAGTGAAAACCCACTCAGAAATTGTTCAACTTATCCTATGTCTTGAATGTTATTTGAACATACGAACCATCGATAGACAGATAATCAAACCAGTACCCAGTCAGTAAAAGGACGAGGTCAAGTTGGATTGACTACAGTGGCACAAGACTTACTACAGTTGCGTTTTACAAAGTGGACCATAGACCAACCACTTTTATTGTTATATCTATGAACACTAAAACACACCAGAAAAGGGAAAATATTCACAATTAAAATAAGCAGAGAGACCAGTTTCTAGCTGTGTTTATATACTGTATCTCATTCAGCTTGTAAAACCGCATATTTTTCCCTTTTCGCCCCATACAAAAGTAATATTTTACTTAACATATCTCTAATGCCCATTGCACTATATGTGGGATGGTTGCCAGTTACCAATGGAAGGTCGTGGGTTTCCGCCCGGCATAAAGCCCGATTTCCTCCCACAATAAAACTGACAACGCCGCCATATAAGTGAAATAATCTTGAGCGTGGCGTAAAACACCAAACAATCAATCAACCTAATACCCATCACACACTATGATATTTCTTGAAACATTTGGAAAATATTTGACAAATCTTGCAGTTTGTGATAACTAAAACTGCTCTTTTATCAGCTTGGAGGATTACATACAAATGCTGGAAAAGGAAGTTAACATTGATTTCTGTCGCTCCATGAACAGAATCATCTTTGACAAGACAGTGGCTGATGACCCTATGACCTTTGCCTTTGTCACATTACCCCCAAAGGAAGAACTTGTCATTCCAGAAAAAGGTGTGTATTTCATTAGCATCTGCCATAACTTACTTTTAATAACATTTATAAGGAAATTAAATATTTGAATGTACTTGTTATGTTTGTATGCGCCTATGATTTGAAAAGTCCTTAAAAAAACACACCAAAATCAACATTAAAATTCTAATCACAAAAAGCTCTCTAGATAACTCAGAGGCCATCTCAAAATGAAAAAGTCTGCTGGCAATATTTATGGGTTCAAATCTGCTCGATAAAAAAAAAGCAAAACCAAAACGATCAATATTACTGGTTTCTGATTATATTGAGATAACAAGGATTTACTATATGTTTTCCCAGTTTCCAACATTTGGTTGGGATATTTTTTTAGTAATGTTCCCATCCCGTTATAATAGCTGTCTGCCCCTAAAGACTGAATTCCTTGAGTATCCTCTCAACTGATCACTTATAATAAATTAGTTCAGGTGATGGATAAGTGCCAAAATTTATTTCAGCACTTCAGAAATGTATATATGTTGATTTTGGTGTTTTGGGCTATATTCGATTTAGTTAATTCTCTACTTGCCCTTTAAAGGAGGGGAAATCTCTAGAAATACATAGGGATTATCGTCGATAACAACCTTCAAAGTGCTTAAAACATTTCACGTCAATTACCTCCAGTGACCCTCAAGCTAATAAAAACAGACAGAAGTATGTCCTTTCAGTGACTTATCTGTGTAGCCATTTTTCCGTTTTAGGATGACATGATGTTGGTATAGCTATTTTTAGATCAATAATGGCGTATTTTTACCGCTCTCTAATGTATAATGGTAGATTTAGGTGCAAAAAAACATGGCGACAAACTTGAAGTGGGAAGATTGTCTCCGAATATATAGGTCAGTATGCAACCCCGCGCCATTGCTTAGACAGCCATTGGCTAAATTGCATCACATGACTAGTCTATAACGCACTTAATTTTTTATTCAACAATAATTGGATAAAACTAATGAAAAAATGGTGGCGGCCTTGTGAACGGCCTATGGAGCTTATTCTCTATTGTAACGCCACCTTCAAATTTCGATTATTCTCTTACGAGGGGATAAAACATACATCGGACAGTTTTTTTGGACTAAATGAACTCTACTCTTTCCATCTAAACTAGTCTAAAGCTTAGATTTTCTTTCCCTTTAAGTAAAAACTATCTTGACATAAACTCTATGAAGAAGTTGCAACTAACGATACATTTTGTTCCATTCCAGCTTGTTTTATGGATGTCCCCGATTATCCGTTTGATGAACAATATGACAACTTCGCTTTCAACTCCCTACTCACTCTACAAGAGAGTATTCAAGCTATCGGTAAAGTCCGAACTGAATGTAACAAAGTGGCCGGCATGTCTCTCTTCCACGTGCCCACCACTAAACCAATGAGATTAGAGGAATTTGAACAGACACAAGCTCAGGCAACCTCACAGGTAAAATACCATTTTAATCAGATTTTAAGTGATCGCAATCAAAACGAAAATTTGTTAGCCTAAGTGAAAATATATCAGTGCACAAATCTATTGCATCATTTTCAATTATTGTTCCTTGAAGTTATAGCGCCCTTTTCTTTGTCAGCAAGAATATCAACCTATATTATGGGGGTAAGGGGTGATCATTCCCTTCTGGGCATAGTCATGCCTATCTTACAAAGCTGTCGCACAGATGTGCATGGGCCTACTACACCATTGAACAGTTGCGCCAAGGGATAAAGCTCCTATAGTTTTAACACAGATTTTCTTTCAACGTAACCTAGACCAGTTTTGTACGACCGGGCCCATCGTATAATTGAAATTGTCTTGAACACCGGTAATATAAAATATGTATAGGCCTACTTTATTAACTTATGTGATAAGTTCTACCTTAGCTAAGGGAACAAAGTCAATTTTCAATACCAGAAATACACTGAATAAGCGTTATCATATCAACCAGTCAGGTACCTCTTTTTTTTGTCACATGATACAGCACTCTGCTTTTATACTGCGATCCGGGGTCTCTGCACCCTGGGACGCAGGTTCAGTTTCTGGTTTTAGCTGCTTCACAACTTTATGAAAACATTTCTGCCTCTTTTCAAGAAAGAAACATTTCTGCCTCTTTTCAAGAAGGAATCCCAAATATGACTATTCTCTTTATTTCTTCTTTCTAAAAGTGAAAAATTGAAATTTCATAGCATAAATGTCGATAATGTTGTTGATCGTTTCTGTGTTCTAGGTGGCCTTGTTTCTGAAGGACAGTTGGATAACGACCTTAAGGGCGGCCATTAGAACCAGTCTGAGAGATGTGGGAAAAGGATGGTTTAATATCCATGAGACTAACTGGGAAGTCTACCAAATTTCCAAACTAAAAAAGTTCATGGAGATGGTCAAATTCATTATGCAGGTCAGTGGTTAAACGATGAATTAATGTGATTGATTGATTGATGTTTTACGCAGCACTCAAGACTGTTAAAGATATATATACATGTATGATGACATTGTTTGGGTTATTGGGAGCTAGAGCTTAAGGAAACCAGTACCAAATTACTGTGACGATTCAGATAAAATTCATTTTGCTAATCAGCGATTAAACACTGAAGTAATGTTGAACAGCTTCTTTTGTCTACAAGTGCTGACTACTAATCCATAGACAATGATAAAAACTTGTTATATAGCTTTTCTAGTCACAAAGATTATTCTTGTTAATGTCCCTGTGCCAGTGTGACTTATAGATTTCAAAATATATTACCTGTTGCCAAATAAGATTCCTGCTTTGCATGTTGCTGTATCTCATAATTTTTTTAACTAGTAACTAGACATATTTGTTCTGATCTTTCAATGTAATTTAGAAGTTGAATAGTTACAATCAGTCGGACAATTACTTATGGATAACAATAAATCAAGAAGTTGTTATCCACAAGTAATTGTTCGCCTCAAGAGTTCATCCATAAGGGTGCCCACGTATGTTTTGGACACACTGTGATCAAAATTTACCTCATTTGAACACCCAATAATCCAGCAATTTAACATGGTCAACATACAAAAGTAGGTCATTTTGGACATCCAATTTTGAGGAGAATGTGCAAAAATAGCTATTTTGGACACCCTATTTTCGGATCCTGGATGAATGTGTGGTTCACCTTTGTATATTTGTTCTGTCCTCTGTTGTCAGATACTCACTGAAGGTAGATTTCTTCCGGGCGTAATATCTTAAATGTTTTTCCTACGTGAGTGTGAGAAATATTGCAACTGCAAACTGGACTTGAATGCTTCTTTTGTCGTATTTTCAGGATTCTTTGCGATTCCTTGTTCAAGACTCGCTGAGTAACTTCACCCAGATGATACATGATGCATGTCATGCTACGTTTGACCTGAGTTCAGATTTTGTTTGGGGACCAGATGTCATCAATAGTAACTTTAGGTATGTAACTTGTTTTTATTGTGTTATGGGAGGGGGGTGAGAGGTTGTCATGACGAGATACTTCTGTGTACTTCTGAAAAAGAATATTCTTGTTGTATAACTCCATCGTGACATCATCTTGTCTAGGATATTCGGCGACTTAGTCCGACACTGGCGTTTCATTGATGAGACCCGAGATTGAATCACACTCAGACCAAATGGAAATTTAAAAATTTCTGAGTGGATTTTTTCTGAAGGTCGGGGGTTTTCTTCGGGCAATGAGCCCGGTTTCCTCCCCCACTAAACCTGTAAACGCTGCCACATTAGTGAAATAATCTTCAATGCAGCGTGAAACATCGATCAATACTTTATATATATTTTAAGGGACATAATAATCGATTGTTTAGAATACAACTACAATAATATTGAAACCGACATTAAATTTTTTCTCCATCGCTTGTATTTCAGGCCCAAAAGAAACGCCCTGTTTTTGGTGGATTTGATTTTGGACAATCAAGGGGTCCACTACTCTACCAATCTGAACAACTTCAACCACACAAATATCACCCTGTTTGACAAAGGAATTCTCTCCACTCAAAATGTCCCCCAGCTGGAAAAGGTGGGTTTAAGAATTCAATTTCTTACATTTTGCCTTATGCGATATATTGGTCTTTTAAAATGCAGTGTCGGGTATCAATCTATCATAGATATCATATTACCATTGTTATACTTTGTAGATTGCTTTGTTTGTTTGTTGTAAGACCGGTGGTGCCACATACCAAATATGTTATGCAGGCCTCGCTTTATTCTCCCCCCCCCCTCCAATGAAAAAAAAAACAAATTATAAAGAAATTTTTTTTTCACTCCATTGCCGTAGGTGGAAGGGTTGCCAGGTATCCTCACTTTACCTCACTGCCCATCCTCTCTGGCCTTGGGATCATTTTATTTGCATTTCAGTTCAAATAAAATCTCAATCAAATTTCCGAGTGGATTTTTCGATTGATTGCTCTTTGTGGCTTGTCTGTAAACCAGCATACCCATATGACAAGTTCATCAAATCAATATTTGATCACACTTCGCAGATGAAATTTCTTGGGGTCTAACAAATAGAAAAAACTGTCATACATGAAAACTTGTCTTGCACGACGCATGTATCAGTTTACAAAAAAGCCCTTTTTGCACCTTAATGGAACAGTTGACAGGTACTGGCCCAAGGCCGGAGGTTTCTTCCAAGCAATGAGCTCAGTTTCCTCCCCCACTAAGCCTGGCCACGCCACCACATAAGTGAAATAATCTTCAATACAGCATAAAACATCAATCTTGTTATTTGCCACTAACCCTTTGCTTATATAACATGGAATTAAAATGTAACGAAAATCAACCGTTTGTTTTTTAGTCGATCATGGAGGACATATTCTGGTCCGGGACACCGCTGTTGGAGTCGGTCGGAGAACACGAGCCATTTGTAGAGGATCTGAGAACGGCCATACAGGAGTCTCTAAAGAAGTCCCTCGTCCCCATGATAGCATACTGTAAGGAGTACGAGAAACATTTAGAGTTGATGAACCTTGACATCAATGAATACATCAGGTTCGTAAAATTATTTAATCGTTGATATTATGTTGTCAAATTGCTAGTCGATAACATCCAGAAGTATAGGGATTTGATATTAAATAGCTAGTTTTACAGAATTCTGTTATTCGGTATATTACATGATATTATAGGGAGGGGGAGTATCGTTAGAATTCAACAAATTTCTTGTCTCTGGCGCTGTCATTGCGCATGTGAAGAGCCTTTATCGTTCGAGTTCATCCGGATTTTAGTCCCGCCATTTTCTATTCGATAAATTTGTTATACTCTTTTATGATGAATTTATGAATGAAAAACGTCATCTGTTACCGGATATCGCGAAATCTCTAGGGATACTCCCAGGCCTTCTTATGTAATATTTGTTGATGACTAACATATATCAAACCTTTTTTGAAAGCCCCAGTTGTCATTCAGTGCTGGTGATATATGCCTTATGATTGATTCCCAACTATGACATTTGGCATTTTTCTGGAATATTCTCCTACGCCAATATAAGCCTTCCATCAATGGGCCGTGGGTTTGAAACCCACTCAGATCTGACAAAAAATAAAACGAAATTTTGATTGGGTTTTCACTTTGTGGTTTATTTCCCCTGGTAAACTCATGTCTCAAGCATTCAAAATAATTGTAACCACAATTGAATATCATTTCCTATACAGTTTAATTTATACCGGGTACTCTCCAATAAATATCGCAATGCCTGAATGCCAACAAATAGAAAATAATTTTATTTTGACTCTGGTGTAAAACACAAACAATCATTCAAATATAAGGTAGCAAAGAATAATATAACTTAATATGCCGTAGTCATTTTTTTTTTAATATTATTTGTTCCACTCGTTTTGTATGAGAAAGAGTATTTTGTCTTGTCAGTTTATTTTTGTGTATATGTCAGATGCCTGTATTCTGTATATTCTGTGTACACAATGATAAACTGAAATATCTCTTTCTGTCACAATCTGACTTGAAGTCGAAATGTTCATTGAAAATGATTGTTTTCAAGGATATATTGCCTTATATTCAGTTTGTACAAATGAATATTTTTATTCAAGCCAACTGAAAATGGTTCTGTTTGTCAACGATGATGTTGACCTTGACTCCGAAGAGTAAGTCACCTGACCCAGCTGTTTGGAATGAAAATGTTGTCATTTTTCGTTATCATTTAAATTCATGCATGTATGTGTTACAGAAATATATATTGAGATGACTTTTGTACTGAATACACAGGCACAGAATATGCTGCTATGTAATAGTTATAGCTCAGATACGTGACGATTATAGGTTTTTCCTTGAGGGGGAGAAGAGCCCCCGACCGCACGAACCTGTAATTGTCAACAAAGTTCACGCTATGAGAAATTTATAGATCATTATATTTATGAACACTAAAACACACGGGCACAGGGAAAATTTTCTTGTCTAAAATAACCACGGAGACAAGTTTCTAATTGTGTTAAAAAGTGGTATAGATCATTATACATGTAGAAATGATTCACTCTTGTTGATAAATGATTATACTTTCACATCGTCTGTAACATGTTTATTTCTTATCATACACTCTGATCTGCCCCCATCACTTCGACACCTGGTTGATATTTACATTTCGTTCTTTCTTCGTCATTTTGCTTGGAATGGGGGATTGTCTGTTTCACATCACATGTCTTTATACCTTATAAGAAAGTTCTTTTGTGTTAAACCGTCCTTTGGCATTTTGGCTGCTGTGTTACCACCAATCGTTATACAGCTAGACATGAAGTATATTTTTCATTTCCATAATATGGTTTACAGATTATAAACCTGGCCTTTTGATAATAATAATAATAATATTCTTTATTTCAAGAGGGTTACATATACGAAATACACTCAATCAGCTGAATAGCTGTTCTACCTTGAGGCCCTCAAAACTGTTAGCATCATGACATAACAATGGTTTACATATATACAGTGAACATATACATAAATACAGACATTTTTACAAAGACAAAAATTATTAAGTATTATTATTATTAGTGATTGGCTAATAGACTAAAAGTATATGATAAGATTATTTTATTTCACTCATGTATAAAGTATATATTTTTCACAAGACCCAATGCCATTGCCAGGGGTTATTTTTGACTGAAATAGAGCACACGTAAAAGATAGTTTAGTGTTTAACATGGTTTGTCACAGTGGGCATGCAGAGTGTGATACAAAACACCATATAACAATTCAACAAAGCCCTTGCACTGAAACAAAGCTCTTCACAATTTTGTTTCACGCTATGCTTATAACTGCCTTTTATTCCATTTTGCATAAAATAAAATACATTTTGGAGTAAAAAAACAAACTTTGCAAAGTTTTTGTATGAAATTTAAATCTCTCTAAGGCATAAATGGGTCTCTCACTCCCATACAAGCCCTCCATTGATGTATTTAATTGGGGTTTGAATGCCACTTAAGTCAACTCAACTGCCAAGTTCTGTGGAGGGGTCACCTCATAGCTGGCAATCAACTGTCCTTTAAATAAATTTATCATTTCGAAAAAGTAAACCAAGTTTTACACAATGCATCAATAGTCTCATCGCTTTAAGGCTTTACTATTGAAAGTTTGGAAAAAATTCAACAGTTTGAATTAAAAACGACAAGAAAGTAGCTTTCCAAATAAGTAATTAAAGTTTACCTAGATACATGTAATACACCGTTAATTTTTTAGTTATTTATTTATATTTTGGACATAGGTAGGTACATGTAATACACCTCCATTTACTGCTTTTTTATATTTTTGGTGTGTTTTTGTAGGCAATATGAAAAGGCAGGCCACTCTAATGTTGAAGTGAAGAAGGAGGTCGAAATGCACCTCGCAGAGAAAGAGCAATTGGAACAAACCATCCCCAGTAATGTTATCATTGGTCCGTTCTGGGTGAATACGGAAAATGTCCGCCAAACTCTGGCCAAGAAACGTAAAGCTCTGAGTCACGCTGTTCTTGAGCTTCTAGCTAGACAGCTCCGTAAACAGGCCGATGATGTAAGCTTTGCTTGAATTCTATTTTATTCTAGGAAAATAGGTTAAGTGGCATGAGCTGTCAAATTTTGAAATAATTAAGTTTTTGGTATTTGTAAATTGCTCAATATTTTTCCAAAAAAATGTGAAATAGGAGTTTTCCATTTATATAACAATAAAGATTTTGTGTTATTTAAGTTTATAAGTAACAAAGACTTGAAATCATCTTGGTAATTAAAACGTTTTTCATTATTCAAAATTTTGTTCGTGCAATTGCCATGGTCAACCAATATTTTCTATTTCAATACCAATCGTTAAGTAGGATCTTCTTAACTATGAAAAAAAATTTAAATTTTTAAAGCTTTTGCCTATTTAAAGAAAAATTTATTATTTCAATATTATTAATACGAATATTTCGGTCTACAAAAAATGAGATATTGATGTGTTTCATATGAGATATTAATGTGTTTGATATGAGATATTAATGTGTTTAATTGATGTAATTTTAATGTTATTTGACGTGTTTCTAATTCTCCAGGCCTGTGAAGAGTTCAAATCTTTCAGCCGTAAACTGTACGAGAAACCCAACTGTATTGAGGAGTTGGCTGATATGAGAGAATGGATGAAAACAATACCTGAAAAACTACAGGAACATCAGGTTTGAGAAATTATATTTCCCATAGTAAAAAGGAAATTAAATGGATCGGTTAAGTGGCAGTGCTCTGCTACTGACCTTTTTTTTTGCCTGATACGAAAAAGTATACCTAAGGGCTTGTAGTTCTAAATTTGCGAGCATTTCCTATAAATAAACACACATTTGGACCATGTAAAATGGATTATTGGTGAGTACAAAACTTAATTTGCCAAACAGTCACCACCCTCCCTTCAGAATTATCCCAACTTATAAAATGATAAAAATTGTTTAATTATTTTATAACATTATTGATGTCATAATATTTATAAAATGATAACGCTAATTCAACTATATATGAATTTTGTAATTTTTTAGTGAACTCTTTTTATTTATTTATTTTTCTAGGAGTTGATTGACAAAGCCATGACTGATTATGAACTGATTGAAGAGTTTTATTACAGTTTGTCTACAGATGATTTCAACGCCAAGTAAGATCTTCCTATAAGATTAACCAATCATATTTAAAGCCATTTTGTTTGCCGTGCTTACAAGACAGTCTAAAAGCAAAGTCAGTCTCAAATTTTTGATTGATTGATTGAGTACAGGGCTGGCAACTCTTTCACATCTGGCGACCAAGTGAAAAATCCAGACCTAATTTTTTTTTTAAATTGAGTTTGCAGTGGCCTCTCTGAAATTTATGGCTTGAAAGTCACTATGAAATTCTGTTGTGAGAAAACAAAACCCATCAAGACTTGTGCTGAATGCATTTTGCTAATTTTTTGCATGTTGATTCTGGGCTCATATCAAGTAGAGATATATATTTTTTTCACAAGTGTCAAGAAAAGTTTTTGTAGATCTTCTCTTAAAGACTGGTTACCTTATATCGGCCTTCCCTGAACGTTTTTTTGTAGGCGGCTGGCACTTCTGTCGGCATACGACCACAGCTGTTGAATGCGACATTAAGCCCCAATCAATCAATCATTCAATCGATCCTGTTGCTCAGATCCCCACAACTCCATTGCCAGAGAAAGTTAAACGCCGTCACATCAGTAAATTTATGTTAAATCTTATTTATAGACTAATCCCATAATTCAGTCAATTGATAAATCAACCAATATGTTTGTAGGTGGACTGCGATTGGTTGGCCTCACAAGATAGAGAAGCAGATGGACACGACGTATACACAGTTAGATGAGGATGAGGAACGATTCCATAAACTACAGAACACTGACCAGGCCAACTTTAATGACCGTCTGGACACATTACAGGTACATTATATTTAACATTTTCAAACTCAATTAAAGCTTTTGATTTATAGGGGGCCTCGGGGGCTCAGTTGACTGGAGTGATATTCCCTCAGTCTGGCACAGGCTTTCCATCGATGCGGCGGGGGCCTCCGTGGTTCAGTAGGTAGAGCGTTGGACGCTCAATCCAAACAGCCTTCCACCAATGGGGCGTGGGTTCGAATCCCACTCAGTCCAAAAAAATTTTCTGACTGGGTTTTCACTCGAACGACCTATGTGGGATGGTTGCCAGTTACCAACGAAAGGTCGTGGGTTTCCTCCGGGCATAGAGCCCAGTTTCCTCCCACAATAAAACTGACAACGCCGCCATATAAGTGAAATAATCTTGAGCGCGGCGTAAAACACCAAACAATCAATCAATCAATCAATCAATCAATCAATCGATGCGACGCAGGATCAAATCCCGCCCAGTCCCAGCTCATCCAAAAACAAAATTAAATCTTTGCCATTTTCTGCCTTTCCTTCAAGAAAGTGTAATCCCAAAAGTTATCAAAATACTGATTCTTAGCCAATTGATTACGGCTAAAATTGCAAGCAACCAATTTATTTTGGTACTAAGAAATTTATATCTGAGTAATATTAGCTTGAAGTTGTAAAGTCTAGTTCCAATTAACATATGATCTGGTTAGGTCATTCAATCGGAAACTCAGTTGACGTCAGTTTCAATCAATCAATGATTTTTTTTTTAAAATTCAGATGGTGGTGGCTGGAATGGCTGCCTACACTGATGTCAACAAGGCCCATGAGATCGCTAACGAAGTCCGCCGAGTTAACAAACAACTGAAAGAAGCCCAGTCGTTGTCACAGACGTACAATAATCGGGAGCGGCTGTTTGGCATGCCGGTCACCAACGTAAGTTATTCAGTTTCAGGTCAGCTGGGAGAACAAGTTTCAGCCATATGGTGGCTTTCAGGGGCATTCAAAACAAAACTTGTTAAAACGTTTTGCTTCAACCAGCACAGTGTTTGTGGAAGAGTTGCCAGGTACTGGTTGAAGGTCCAGGGTTTTTGCTCCACCAGCGAACCTGGCAACATTATCATATAAGGGAAATAATTTTACAGGGAGAAAGTACATGTAATTCATGGAATAAAATCCGGAATTTTTTTAATAGCGTAATAGATTCATCCAACTTATCGAATAAAAGCAAAAACTCTGTCTTCCCTCATTTCCAAATTATTGGGACCTTTGTATCCATGGAGCCGTCTCGTTGAATTATTTTTGGCATCCTAGTATAAATATGAGTGCCAGAAATGCAACTTTGGTAAATGTCAGATTGTATTCACAGAAAATCCCATTTGTATGTCTTGGATTCACTGCTTTTTATTTTGGATATTTAAAGTTTTTTTGTTTTGCCATCTCAATAAAAAAAAATCGCACTGATATTTTTATTTGTTGCATAAAATGCCATATGCTTAGGATTCATGCTTTAGATTATATTTTTGTGCCACAAAGTCCTTTAGTAAGCTTGTCATTTTATTATGCTCAAAATTCAAATGAATGCTGGATTCGAGGACGAAATCCCATTCACTTCCCATTCTGTTTTTAATGTCACCCACCTACCTGTTCCGTTTCACAGCCTCAATTGGCTCATTAATGTTGTTTAATAACTTGCACTTGTTATCTGTTTTGGGGTTATTTTTTTTTCTAGCACTGGTATACTATTTTAAATATGTAGATATTGAAAAAGCGAGCAATTTTTGGAGAAATACCCATTTTTCTAAGTATACTAGCAACACTAATATCTATATCTAAATATTCCTCATTTAAATTTAAACGAAAAAATAGTTTTCAAACTAAATATTGCAGCTTTCTTTTACCATTAAAACTGTTCTTGAATTATTTTTATGAACAACAAAAATTAAATGTACAGAAGGGTCCAAAAGCCCTGTTTTAAAGATTTTATCTCAATTTAGAGGACACTATTTTTTTTTGATTTCAAAAAAATTCTATTTGAATACCGATTCATTCTGCCATGAAGCAAAGTAGAAGAACTAGAAGAACATTATATATTCATTACATGTACATGTACCTTTATGTGCAACTTTAGTCAGTCGCTCACCTCCTAGAGCGAGTCTTGCACCTCAAAGTTTTCCATCGATGGGTTGCAAGTTCAAATCCCACGCAGTTCAAAGAAAGAGTGAAAACAGTTGTGGGGGCCGTTTCACGAAGCCGTCGCAAAGTGCGATCAATTGCAGTTGCCATGACGTTGTATCTCTTCACTATGGTATTCATTGGCAACTATGCGTCATTTGCGATGCACCTGCTTTGTGAAACGAGCCCCTGATTGGAATTTTGCGTTCCATGTGCCCACCAAAACCGTTAAGGGTTTCCTTGGAGGAGACAGAGAGCTCCTCTAATAAACCTGGCAATCAAGCCAAAAGGGAAATAATCTTTAGTGCAACACTACAAATCAATCAATCTATGCAACTTTTGATTTTATCAAATTTCAAAATTAGTTATTAACCTACATTGAAGGATCTGGTTAGAACACAGGACTTTTTATCTAGCTTTGCATATTTGAGCAAATTTATTTGTACCCAAAAGTTGATCAATTCTCCTACCCTCACCTACCTAACCCACAAAAATTTTCTTTTTCATTTTGTGTATTTGAGCACATTTATTTATACCCAAAAGTTATTTCTCCAACCCTCACCTACATGTACATAACCTACCAAAATTTTCTTTACCTTTTGTGTATTTGAGCACATTTATTTATACCCAAAAGTTATTTCTCCTACCATCACCTACATGTACCTAACCTACCAAAAGTTGTACCCACCCTGTGTGTATTTGAGCACAGTGTTTCTAGGCCTCCCATTTTTTAGCAGCGCATACATTTGTGATTTTAGTATGACAAACTGGCAAAGCTTATTAAGGACTTTGAGCCGTTTAGAAACTTGTGGTTAACTGTATCTGATTGGCTACGGTGGCACGAGAGCTGGATGAACGATCCTCTCACCTCCATCAATGCGGAAGAAGTGGAGAAAAACGTCTCGGAGGCGTTCAAAACCATGCACAAGTCTGTCCGAATCTTCCAAGATATCCCTGGTAAGTTTGTGATAAAAATGAATTATATTTTTTGTCTCGACATAATTTGCAAAACGGAACCTTCTCAGGGCTGTCGTAGAAGCTCAGTAAGATAAGAACATCCTCGGAGATCTACATATCTGCTAACTTATGTGTCATTTCCTTGAAATTAAAATTATATTTTTCCTAGCTTTTTACGAGATAATCGTAAACCAAAGCATTCTTAGGCCTCAGGGACGTAGTACCTAGATCATCAGAACAAAAAGTTCTCTGTGACCAATAGATCTGCTAACTTATGTGTCATTTATTGAAAAAGATATCATTATTTCATACCTTTTTTTATATGGTTATCATGAACCAAAGCATCCTTAGGCCTCAGGATGTTGTACTTTGAACATCAGGACAAAAGTATCCAAAAAATAATATGTTATTTTCTGGAAATTTAAATTATATTTTTCACAGCTTTTTTCGTGATTTTCATAAACTAAAGCATTCTAATCCGCAGGGGGCTTTGTAATACCTTGTTCAGCAATAGATCCCCTCTATCTAATATTACTTCCATGAAATCCCTGAGATATTTTTTTGTCATCAAGATAAAATGTTCTCTGAAACTGATAGATCAGCTAAACAGTGTGCCATTACTTTGAAATTGAAATGATAATTTTCGTACAATTTATCAACATGAGCTGAAGCATTTTTAGGCCGCAAGGATCGGTGTAGTACCTTTATAATTGCATGTATGATAGAAAATTCTCTGAAACCAATAATCTTGAGTAAAACATCAATCAATTGAAATATTAAATAGTTATTCAACTTGTGACTTATATAAAGCAAAGAAAATTGAGTTACCAGGTACTAGCCGAAGGTCTGGGTTTCCTTGGGGCAAAGAGCCCGGTTTCCTGCCCTCAGCAAACCTGGCGAAGCCACCATATAAGTGAAATAATCTTAGAGTGCGGCATAAAACATCAATCAATCAATCCATGTCACATTTAATTATTCACAAACTGCTTTTGATCAAAATGATTAGTTCTGTGAACTAATGTTGTTCTGTACGACTCTAATTAAGATTACCTTGATGGTAGAACAGAGGAGGATGAAGTTCTTGGTAATTGTCATGTCGTTTTTGTTTTGTGTAATCTGTGAACTGTCTGTGCAATCTGTGAGCTGCTTGGTGCATTGTATGAGTATATGGATTTTGTGAGCTGTGTACACATACAGAGGTCTAAATGATATACCTCTTTTTAACACAATTAGAAACTTGTCTCCGTGGTTATTTTAGACAAGAAGATTTTCCCTGTGCCCATGTGTTTTAGTGTTCATAAAAATATATGCGCTGTCTAGTGCATTTTATGAGCTGTCTAGTGCATTTTATGAGCTGTCTTGTGTATTTTTTTAGCAGTCTTAAATGCAATCTATGACCATTCTAATGTAATCTGTGAGCCGTCTTGTGCAATCTATAAACTGTCTTGCACAAGCAGTTTTGTGTAATATTTGAGCAGTCTTTTACAATCTGTGAGCTGTTTTGTGCAAATTATGAGCTGTCTGGTGAATTGTATGAGCTGTCTTGTGCAATCTATGAGATGACTTGTATAGTTTGTGAGCTGTATTGTGCAAACTTTTAACTGCGAGATGTCTAGTGCATAGTATGAGCTGTCTTGTGCAATCTGTAAACTGTCTTGTTTAATATACAAGCAGTATTTGTGCAAACTGTGAGATCCATGTCTTGTGTAATCTATTTCTGTATATATTTGATTCTGTATGACCCCGGAGTTCAGATGTCAAACACTGATATACCAACAGTGAAGGTCTTTGTGCATTACAGAGACGAGTTCTTGCAATGATATTACAGAACCTTGTTGTCTCCAACCTAGACACTACTTTCTAGTCCCCCAGCTTTTTTTACAATGTTATTGTCTGATAGTTTTGTAAATTGATAACTTTTATGATTTATTTTATAACTCATGATCTTGTCTGTTTGTGTATACATACTGTATGTTTTCGTTTTCACCAGCAGAATTAGGTTTTCCTTCTCCAGTAAAAAACATTTCATTTTCCATTTGGACTAGCAAAAGTAGCGTTATCGAATTTTCAATAGAAATAGGATGAACATTTTCTTCTGACCTGCCTCTTATTTGAACGGCCTATTTTGGATGGTTTGCAGGTACCAATAGACCCTTTTGGCTTAGAATGACGTTTTTTATGACGTTCTTCGAATTTTAATACATTGATGTCTCTGTGACATGCATCTTTTGCATTGCGTCATAGACAAAACGTCAGATTGATCCAACAACTTGATTTAGCGTCACTTTTGCCATACAGCGAGACTTCTGTGCAAGCGTCAGTCCTTAAGTAGAAAGGGTCTATTGCTGCAGCACTTTTTCCCGACCTATTATCTATATTGATGCCTATTTTGACAGGTATTGTTATAGCTGCTCTGTGAATGTATGATTTTACAGGTGTACAAGAAGTGGCCCAGCAGATAAAGACTGTTATAGAAGAATTCAAACCATATATTCCACTAATCCAAGGCTTGAGAAACCCAGGAATGAGGAATAGGCATTGGGAACAGGTACGATAATTTATTAGCCATGTCTGATGTACGTGGTGGATTGCATTGAATGAATGGAAACCAGATGGCATGCGTAAACGTATTAATATGCTTACCTTACCGGGTGATGTTTCACGAAACAGCAGCAAAGTACTATTATTTCCATTGGCAACCGTACTATTCATTGGCAACTTGGCTTTGTTTGCGATGTGGCTAGCTGCTTTGTGAAACGAACCCCTGAATTGCACATACATAAAATCTTTTAGTTGAACATACATTTTCGATACATCCAACATACCATAATTTAGTATTAACAATGGATTCCAAGTTCTCAACTGGAGTTTACTGGACTGATCATTTTATTTTGTATTAAGCTTTGGAAATTTTTATTCTTGGATATGAAGCTATATATATATAATCCCGATCTATGACACAATGTAATGTTACACTTGATGAAGACACGGGTATAGGTGTCGAAGGCTCGTGTTCTTCATAAACAACTAACTTTGTTGAGATGCCTTAATCATTTCTCATTAATGTATTTCCTGTTTAGCTATCTGGTGACCTGGGATTCCCTGTACGTCCTAAAGCCAACCTTACCTTCAGTAAATGTCTGGATATGAAACTCAACGAACACATCCAGGTGATCGCGAAAGTAGCTGAAGTGGCCGGCAAGGAATATTCCATAGAACAGGTAGGTGGCTTGGTCTTCAATTCCATTTTGTACTCGATTGTCAGGGATTTCCTCTGAGCAAATAGCCTGGTTTCCTCCCCTATTCAACTTGTCGCAATAAAACATCAATCAATCAATTTCATTTCTCGATTGTACAATGTTCAAATGGATTTACCAAATTTTGGCATTTTATTATTTCTGACATTTGAAAACTGCATGCTTTATTAATTATTACTTGCTTTTTAAATAGATATACCTTTTTTTCATAAATATTTATCTCTGTGAAACTAGACACATATAAACTAGCTCTAAGGACCTTGAGACCTGTAACATGTGCCTCTTACTGGGTTGCGGGTCTCAGAGATCAAAAACATCTATCAATCAGTCTTTCTGGGTCTATTTCTGTTCCTTTTATTTTTTGGCTCAAAGAATTGCTAAGTAAACAGAGGGGTGGGGTGGTAGTTGGTTGGGGTTGGAGTACTACTTGGGGATCATTTGTCTTTTGCAGTAGCTGGAACATCAAATACATGTCATAGAAAACTCCTTGATGAAGTAAACAATCTGATAATTAAACAATTTCTGATATTTTTACTCTTTTCTAATCCTTTTAATCATCTTTTTATATAATTCCATAGGCCTTGGATAAGATGGAGAAGGAATGGGAACCAGTGCAGTTTGAAATCCTGGCTTATAAAGAGACTGGTACCTTCATCTTGAGAAGCTCTGAAGAAACCTCTCAACTATTGGACGACCATATTGTTATGACCCAGAGCATGTCATTCTCACCTTATAAGAAACCATTTGAAGACAGAATCAGTAATTGGGAGAGTAAGCTACGAACAACACAGGTAAGATATTGGGAAATTCTGCAAAGATTTCTAAAACAGCTGAATTTCTGAGTAGGTTTTTCACTCAATATGGGAGAGTTGCCAGGTACTCGCCAATTGTCAAGGCTTTCCTCCAGGCAAAGAGCCGGTTTCTTCCCCTACTAATCCTGTTCAGGATGCCATAAAAGGGAAATAATCTTTAGTGCGGCCTAAAACACCAATCAATCAATCTCCCTCTAAACCTGTTAAAGCTGCCATAAAAGTGAAATAATCTTTAGTGCTGCATAAAACATCTATCAATCAATCAATAAAACCTTAATGTCCACCATGTAGGCCTGTCTGTTTCATTGTTAAGTCTGTGTTATTTCACTTAAGTAATGCCAAATTTGACATTGTGACCTTAGAAATATGTCATTAATTTTCCTAAATTGGAAACCTGAGATATAACATTATTATTATGGCCTCCTTAGGATGTATTAGATGAATGGTTGAACTGTCAAAGAGCATGGCTGTACCTGGAACCTATCTTCAGTTCTGAGGACATCAACAGACAGCTGCCAGTTGAAAGCAAAAGATACCAAACCATGGAGAGAATGTGGAGGAAAATGATGAAGAATGCCAAGGAAAATCCTCAGGTAAAAATTAAACGAAATAATAACTTTCTGGTTGCGTATTCCTAAAGAAAGTAAGTAAATTTTAAACTTTGTCAGTAACACTTATCTTTGTTTGGTCGAAGCGAAGTCAGAACTAATTTACAAAAGGAAACATTAGTTTAACGAAAATTTGACATCTCATTAGCTTTTTAACTGATTTAGCTTTACAAAAATTACTTAACTCATCTATTTGACTAAATTAATTTTATGAATTTAGCTACACAAGTAGCAGACATTCACAATTAAGCCACATCACAATTAAGACAAGATTAATGCGAAGGCATTGTCATTATTTTTCTCACCCTGACTTGTAATTTTTTACGAGTCAATTAGTGTCGGTTAATTTTACTAATTCGGCTGTATTCTTTTTCTGTAAATTTTTCTTGTTCTTTGTGTGGGTTATCTCCCTTTGTCCTGACAACCGTCTGTTCCTTTTGTGTATTAAAATTGTTCTTCTTCTTTGTGTAGGTTATCTCCCTTTGTCTTGACAACCATCTGTTCCTTTTGTGTATTAAAATTGTTCTTCTACTTTGTGTAGGTTATCTCCCTTTGTCCTGACAACCGTCTGTTCCTTTTCTGTATTAAAATTGTTGTTCTTCTTTGTGAAGGTTATCTCCCTTTGTCCAGACAACCGTCTGTTCCTTTTGTGTCTTAAGATTGTTCTTCTTCTTTGTGTAGGTTATCTCCCTTTGTCCTGACAACCGTCTATTGGATAATCTTAGAGAGTGTAACAAACTTTTGGAACAAGTACAGAAGGGTCTGAGTGAATATCTGGAGACCAAACGTAATGCCTTCCCACGATTCTACTTCCTGTCAGACGATGAGTTGCTGGAGATTCTGTCGCAAACTAAAGATCCTACTGCCGTTCAGCCTCATCTCCGAAAATGCTTTGAGAACATCGCCAAGGTGAGTTCTGGCTTGTTGATTTTGAGATAAATTTTGCTTAAAAATATTGTTTCAATGGCATTTAGAAGTTGAACGGTTACAATTACTTATGGATAACAACTTTTGCTTTATTGGGTGACAACTTTTGGATGTGGTCCACCATTGACTTAGACACTGATTTAAGAACTACATTGAAACGTCGTCACCCATAAACCAAGAAGTTTTTGTCCATAAGTAATTCTTCACTTTACTATTTTTAGTACAAATGATATGAATTTTCTAGTGATAAAGATATATATTTTCAATTGTACAGAAAATATAAGCAAACAGCAACGTTCTTATAGCACAGTTTGACATGGGAAAAATCATAGAGATATGATTTTGGTACAGTCGGAAAGGAAAATTTACCACGCCTGTACTGTATTCAATTATTTCTTTCTTTTCCCTCTCTCTTAAATAACTGAACAAGGGAGTTTACCATGCTGAAGTGATAGGTTCTCCCATTGTATATTGTTTTAGAAAAATTGTTAATATATTGTTCTTTATTGTTTTCCCTATAGCTTCGTTTTGAGGAAGATCTTCAAATCACCCGTATGTTCTCTGGGGAAGGTGAAGAAGTGGGATTCCGAGAGACCCTTTACCCCAAGGGTAACGTGGAGGACTGGATGTTAGAGATTGAGAAATGCATGAAGGAGAGTTTGCGACTTATTATTAAGGACTCACTGGAGGATTACAAAAAGGTGCTCAATAATTTTCTCTGTTTTATAGGATGTTAAAACTTAAAAACGTAAACGTTAAAACGCTATTACTAACACCGAGTAGTAGCGACATTTGGTAACTAGAAAAGTAATGGCTTGATGGATTGAATAAAATTTTCGAAACTTTTCTCTATATTTGTTAAATCAATAAGAAATACTCTGTATCACTGTGCTTTAGATTAAAGAGTAAGCCAGGTTACATGGCTTAAAGTGGCATGAGCTGCCAAAATGTTAATATTTTGACGTTAAAACACAACGTTGAAATTATTGGCTATTTTTCTCAAGACATATAATTCAGAATTTTTTTAGTGGTTCTAGTCTGGAAAATGTACGATAAAGTATTGTTTTGAACTAACTTTGTTTTAGAATGAATGAATGATCCTCTCGGTTATTTAAATTTTGTTTACTTTTCGAACCCGTTTTTGGTTCGTACAGGCCACTTACTGTATGGATTTTCCTCATTCCAATGCCAACCATTTAGTTTTCCGATGACCTTCAAAGCCTCTTAATACTGATGTGACGATCAGAAATTATGAAAAAAGTGGTAATTTTGGCAGCTCATGCCACTTTAATAGTAACCATGTAATTTTTCCTAGAAGTCTCCTGTCATTAATAATTAGCCTGAGGTCTTACAACCCATTTGTAAGGGAAAATAATTATAAAAATTTTTTAGACAGCTTTGTTAAAGAGGTTTTTGTTTTTGTCCAGATTCCCCGTACAGAATGGGTGTTAAACTGGCCTGGTCAAGTGGTCATTGCAGGCTGTCAGACATACTGGTCAAGTGAGGTGTCGGAAGCCTTGGAACAAAAGCGTCTACCAGAATTATACACAGTGCTTCTCAAACAGCTAGACGACCTGCGGGATTTGGTAAAGGGTGACCTAACTAAGATCGGCAGAATGACTTTATCGGCTCTCATCGTCATTGAGGTACATGCTCGAGATGTCGTTCACAAAATGGTACAAGAAAAGGTGGAGAACGCTAACGATTTTGAATGGATCAGTCAACTCAGGTAACAGTCAAACTATTTTCTATGTTCTGATTGTCTCTTGATTCTTTGTCTGGTATGAGCGTAGCCAATCAAGATTTATTAACTTTTAATGCAGCATGGTTATTCGTAGAAGTTGGGGAAGCCGGCCTCGGCCAATATTCCGTTTACTCATCCCATATATATTACCTTATCTGCCCTCGAGCACACTGTGCAACATATAATCCAATAACTTTTCTATTTTGCGCTCTATTATTCTTGTAAATATGATCTTGTTTCCAAAATTTAAAATGGCAATTAATGACATAAAAATCACACGTTTCTTGAGTAATATGGTTTTTCTGTTATCAGTTCAAATTTGTCATTAAACCTGACAAAATGAGCTGCCAAGGGATTTTGTTTGTTACATCTAGAAATATTTTTGAACATTATGTTATCATTATAATTTTTTTTCTTTAGATATTACTGGTGTGATGAGAACCTGTTTATTCGTGCCGTGAATGCAGAGTTTAGTTACGGGTATGAATATCTGGGGAACACTGGACGACTTGTCATCACACCTCTCACAGACAGGTCAGTCAATTGGCCTAAATTTGAGATTTTATTACACACACCAAATGAACTCAATGTCTAAGCCTTTAATGAATGTCTATATTGCTTTACGTTTTGAGTTACAACTTGCCCCCCCCCCCCCCCCCCCCCCCCCCAAAAAGAAAAAAAAATATGGTCTGGTAAGTTGTACTGTAAAAAAAATCATATTTCATTATCTATTTCATATTGGAAATTTTTTTTTTAATTTAATATTTATTATCTATATAAATTATGATATAAAAATGTTATTTTAATTTATTATGCATTTGTTTTATATTGTAAAAATTGAATTTTAAAGATGTTACCTGACCTTGACCGGAGCTCTTCATTTGAAGTTCGGAGGTGCCCCGGCTGGACCTGCCGGAACTGGGAAAACTGAAACAACAAAGGTAGGCCATGTGTACAAGAAAATTTCATTTGTTGTTTATGCCATCTGTAGTGTCAATTGATATTTCTGCCGTATGTGGAACAGTTGCCAGGTATTCGTCGAAGGTCAGAGGTTTCCTCCGGGCAATGAGCCTGGTTTCCTCCCCCCACTTAACCTGGCAACATCGCCAAATAAGTGAAATAATCTTGAGTGCGTTGTAAAACACCAATCAATCAATCAATTTAATATTTCAGTATTTGGATAGTTGTGTGTGTGTGTTTTTTTTACACTGGAGACTTTTTACCATCTGAAATATGTGGCAAATATATATATATATATATATATAAATGTAAAGGTCTAAATGATATACCTCTTTTTAACACAATTAGAAACTTGTCTCCATGGTTATTTTAAACAAGAAGATTTTCCCTGTGCCCGTGTGTTTTAGTGATCATAAATATAAATGTAGTTTTGAGATATTATTTTATACGGGTGAATAACCATTAATATTTTCTTTTCAGGATTTGGCCAAGGCTATGGCTATCCAGTGTGTTGTCTTCAACTGTTCTGATCAGTTAGATTTCATGGCTATGGGCAAATTCTTCAAGGGATTGGCCAGGTAGTATTTTTATTAAGTAATGTGCATATAACTTACATGGCAGGAATAAAACAAGCACTAGAGGCATTTCTTCTATGCACTGACTCGGGGCCTAGTGGCTCAGTGAACAGAGTCTCTCAGTCTGACTCAGGCCTTGATTTTAGTAAGAAATTGAAAAAAGTCTAGGTGGAGTTTCCACTCGATTGCCAGGTACTGGCCAAAAGTCGGGGTTGCCTCCCCACATAGAGCCAAGTTTCCTCACCCATTAAACATGGAAATATTCTTGAGTGTGAGCTAAAACATGAATCAATAAATGCAGGCCTTACCCGGTAGGACATTCAAAGAATTTCTGGATAGCTATATCCACAAACGAGGCAATGCCACCTTATAAGTCAAATAATTTTGAATGGGGCTTAAAACATCTTGCAAAATCAGGTCTGCCCACAATTTAAAATACTTTGGTTTTCTTGGTTGTTGGGTTCTCTCCAAAGAGTTCTGTTTCCTCTTAAAAGTTTTGAACCATATTAAAACCACATTGAGCCCCCAACACAAAGAATTCCTGAATATCTAAATCTAAAAGAAGAAGGCATTGTATGGTGTACAACCGGGTAGTCTAAGAAAAGCTTAAGAGACAAAGCGTTAATAATCTGAACATTAAGTCAAATGACCTTGATTGGGATATTTTAATCCTTATCTGATAAATGGTCTAGAGAATTTCTCAAAAGTAAATAAATTTCTGACTGTATTGTGTATGATTTTATTAGTGCCGGTGCCTGGGCTTGTTTCGATGAGTTTAATCGTATAGACATTGAGGTCTTGTCTGTAGTTGCTCAACAAATTGCAACTATTCAAAAAGCTCAACAGCAAAGGGTGAGCCAGATTTGGTGCATGCTTACATGAAGGATAGCTTCATTAATCTGGGCTGGTGTAGAAATACATATGGAGTGACTCCTCTACCTTCTCTTAATAGTTCTTCTTACTCTTTTTTCTAATTTCTTCTTTCAAGCTTTTGATAATATAATCTAAACTTGTGAAAAGTAAACAACGTTTTGACAATAAAATTTTATTATGAATCAACTTTCATTTTTTTAACATTAGATAAATAATAATTCATTATTTTTTTATTTCACGTTCAAATTGGTAACTTATTTCAGAATTTCAATACAGCTTAAATGTTTTATTGCACTGGACTGCCATGGTCGATATAACTTCACATACTCATTGCATGCTTTTTGGACTCATGGGTGATTTGTGACGGAGTAAGTGAAGATATCGTCCATGGGTTTTCCGCAAAACGAAAAACAATATTCTTATGTATAAACTGATCATCTAATTTGCATGAATCTCCACTCTTGTGTGACATCTATCTCTAAACTCTCTCCACTTCGTAGTTCCGGGGCCTGGGCGTGCTTCGATGAATTCAATCGTATTGATATTGAAGTACTGTCCGTGGTGGCTATGCAGATCATGACCATAACCAAGGCTTTACTGGAAAAGGTTTCTTATAATCGTTTCTCTATTTTCTGTTTGTGTTGTGGTGGTGTGACTCTTACTAACATCAGGAATACATTAACACTCAAAGTATGTAACCTTTTATCGAATGTTGTCATTGGCATTTTTTCCTTTGCCCGTTTTGAAAAGGTGATTTGTAAGCGAAATGCCTTTGCTGTGCACAACTTTTTTATGAAGTACTATTTTCGCGTCAGATTGGAAATCTCCGATTTTTTGGGGGCCAAGGTACGGTTTTTAGTTAAACCATCCAGGGAGTAATAATGTTAAGATTTGCACATCATTGCTTCACTTGACTTTAAAGTGGCATGAGCTGCCAAAATTTACACTTTATTCATAATTTCTGATCGTCACGACACTAAGAGGCTTTAAATGCCATCCGAAAACTAAATGATTGGCGTTGGAATGAGGAAAATCCATACAGTATGTAGCCTGTACGAACCGAAAACGTGTTCGAAAAGTAAACAAAATTTAAATATCCGGGACGACCATTCATTTATTCTAAGCCAAAGTTAGTTCAAAACAATACTTTATCGCACATTTTCGAGACTAGAAGCACTAAAAAGATTCTGAATTCTACGTCTTGATAAAAATAGCCAATAGTTTTTACATTCTGTTTTACGTCAAAATATCAACATTTTGGCAGCTCATGCCACTTTAAGATTTTTGTTGCCAGAAGTGCAAAGATATAACATTGTACATGTCATTAACAATGTCTGCAATATATTATCTCCCTTTCCCAAGGAGGCGGGGGGGGGGGGGGGGGGGGGAGGGCTCAATTGACAGAGTGATAGTCCCTCGGTCCAACACAGTTTGAAGCAGGCTCAAATGCCACTCAGATCAAATTAAAAATAAAAACTCTTATGGGGAAGAGTCGCTGGGTGCTCGCTGAAGGTCCGGGGTTTCCTCTGGGCAAAGGGCCCGGTTTCCTTCTCTCTGAACCTGTCAACGCTACCATATAAGTGAAATAATCTTGAGTGTGGCGTAAAACATCCATCAGTCAACCCTTTCCCAAGTCATAATGATACTGCAGTTCACCAAACTGCTTTCCACTGGAACCAATGCCTAAACAATACAGATATAGAGGTTGCAGACTTTATTCATGTAAACATGTATATTGTATATTAATTTAACATGGTTTCATAAAAGCAACAACAACAAAATCAAAAAAATTACAGAAAACAACATTGCAGTATGACAGCATAAACTTTATTTTTTTTAATGATAAAAAAAAATGTTTCTGTCTTTGATTTGATTTAACTGTGAAAGTTTTTTTGTTGTACTTCTTACATTGTATTTCACATTGTAATTGCAATTTATTTTAACTTCACCTGTTTGTTATACTTGTGTGAAGAAATTTGTGTTAAAAACTATGATTGTCCAAACAATAATAACCTTGACTTTATTGGATTAATGTAGCTCTTTGAACTAAATCTTAAACAGGAATTTGAGGAATTTAACATGTTTAAACTGTACCAATTATTAATTACATGTAATTTGAGGAATTCAACATGTTTACAACCAATTATTAATTACATGTAATTTGAGGAATTCAACTTGTTTACAATTACTAATTACATGTAATTTGAGGAATTCAACATGTTTAAAATTATTAATTACATGTAATTTGAGGAATTCAACATGTTTACAATTATTAATTACATGTAATTTGAGGAATTGAACATGTATAAACTGTACCAATTATTAAGTTCATTTAATGTGAGGAATTCAACGTGTAGGCCTATAAACTGTACCAATTACTTATGGCATGTAATGTATGGGATTTTAGGTGGATCGGTTCATATTTGAGGGAGTTGAGTTAATGTTAAAACCCTCCTGTGCTGTCTTTATTACTATGAACCCTGGCTATGCAGGCAGAACTGAACTCCCTGATAATCTAAAGGTAGGTGGAAAAATGTGTGAAAATTTTGATTTGATTTTATTTCATTTTTATAATACGTTTTTAAATTAGAATTTATTTAAAAATTTTATTTCATTTTTATAAATACAATTTTTAAATTCAATTTTTTTTTCTTTTCTTTTTCTTGAGCCAAGGGTTGAAGTTTCACTGCCTATTAAAATGATTGACATATGACAAATGATTTTGACATATGTATGAAATTTTGAATGGCCTATAATCCAGGCATCACTCACATTTATGAGTTTCCTGCAGACAAAGAACTGGGTTTCCCTTCCAAGGAAATAATGTTTAGGAAGCATTAAACCACTGTTGAATTATATGACCTCTTGTGTTATTGATGTCTATTTCCTCGATCACCGTATTTACAATGGTTGCCAGGTTCTAACGAAAATATTGAGAGGGTGTTCCTACGGACACACAACCTGGTTTCCTCACCCTGTAAACCTAACAATGCGTCCTCCTTAGTCAAATAATCTTGTGTGTGCTTATAACCTCAATCAATCAGTTTATCATTAAGTAATCGATCAGTTTATCATTAAGTAATCGATCAGTTTATCATTGAGTAATCTGCCAGTTTATCATTGGGCTATTCAGATACCAGTCTAAATTACATACCCCCCCCCCCCCCCCCCCACCTCCTTTTTAACACGCTATGGTTATTTTAGACAAGAAAATTTTCCTTGTGCCCGTGTGTTTGAGTGTTAATATATTTATGTATGTTCTTGAATCAATTAGCTCTACTGATCAGTTTTGTTTAATGTACCAACAGGGCTCCTACACCAATAAGTTATAACATAACACCAATGGTTACTCAATATGTTTTCAATTTTTAGGCTCTATTCCGACCGGTGGCCATGATGGTACCCGATTATGCATTAATTGCTGAGATCAGTTTGTTCTCCTTCGGATTTGCTGATGCTAAAGTCCTGGCCAAAAAGATCACCACAACATTTAAACTGTCTTCAGAACAGCTCAGCTCACAGGTAAAGATTTAACATTAGGCCTCTTTTTGATAGTAGAAGTACTGGGTAGTATAGTTTATTTTTTGTCTGGTTTACAAAAGAATTTATCATTAGCCTACTAAGTTAACCCCCTGTGGCTGACTTGGTAGAGAGTTGTGTTCTTCTTCCGACAAACTTTCCCCGATTTGTCGCAGTTGCAAACCCAATATCTTTAGAAAACCATTAGAAAAAACTTTGGATTGACTTTTTTTAAATGATTTGCGGACATTCAATTTCGGCACCATTTTAAAGGAAACTTTAGCAGAATTTGGTCTTTTGTATATCATATATTACAACCTACCTCCTATTTCACGATTTGGATGATTGTGGTTCATAGGCTTATTTTTATCTTCATTTTGAACCCAGAAGCCAGTGGCCATTTATATTTAAGCACCTTTCATGACCAATACCACTGACATACCACATGTGTAAAAAAAAAAAAGTATTCTGAAGTGAGACAATTTGTAAGTTTTATAATGTGTATTATCATATTTATGTAAGTGTTATAATGTGTATTATCATATTTATGTAATTTTTATAATGTGTATTATTATATTTACCTATTATATTTCAGGACCATTATGATTTTGGTATGAGAGCTGTAAAGAGTGTCATATCAGCAGCAGGGAATCTTAAGAGACAATATGTTGATATGGATGAGGTAATTAATATTAAAGTTGCACGAGCTGCTAAAAAAATTTTTTTGCTAAATTTTTACATTAAAAAAAAATTTCAAATTATCAGCTATTTTTCTCAGGTAGTAAAATTTAGAAGCCTTTTAGGGGCACTCGTCCCAAGAATGTACATTAAAGTATTGTTTTAAACTAACTCTGGTCTAAAATGAATAAACTTCATCTCCCTTTTGTATTTTACATTTTGTTTAAAGTGACATGAGCTGCCAAAATGTTGATATTTTGACGTTAATACAAAACGTTGAAATTATTGGCTATTTTTCTCAAGACGTATAATTCAGAAGCTTTTTAGTGCTTCTAGTCTCAAGAATGAATGATAAAGTATTGTTTTGAACTAACTTTGGTTTAGAATGAATGAATGGTTGTCCCGGATATTTACATTTTGTTTACTTTTCGAACACATTTTCTGTTCGTACAGGCCACATACTGTGTGGATTTTCCTCATTCCAACGCCAATCATTTAGTTTTTTGATGGCCTTCAAAGCCTGTTACTGTCGTGACGATCAGAAATTATGAAAAAAGTGTGAATTTTGGCAGCTCATGCCACTTTAACTTTCAAAGACCAGGCTGCAGAGTGCACAGATTTTCCTTATTCCCACGCCAATCATATAGTTTTTCGATGAACTTCAAACTCTCATATTTTTTAGAATACGAATACCACTCAGTCCCAAAAAAAAATTGGAATATTTTAAGATTGGGTTTTAACTCGAACGACCTACATATGTATGTGGGATGGTTGCCAGTTACCAACCGAAGGTCGTCGGTTTCCTACCGGCATAGAGCCCGGTTTCCTCCCACAATAAAACTGGCAACGCCGCCATATAAGTGAAATAACCTTGAGCGCGGCGTAAAACATCAAATAATCAATCAATCATTCTGTGTCATTTCATTATATTGTCCTTCATGTTTTCTAGGAATTGATAACTCTGAGAGCTATCCGAGATGTCAACGTTCCCAAATTCTTGGTAGACGATCTGAAACTTTTCAATGGTATCGTCTCGGATCTTTTCCCTAGCATCAAGTAAGTGGAATATATTTTACTTAGACAATTCAAATATTACTTGCTTAATAGGCATTTAGAAATATTGTTCTATGCTTAACGGCTAAAATGAGTAAAGATTGTTGTATACACATTGCAAAGAAAATAACTTTTCAGATCACTTTTTTAAATAAATTGATGCTCATTCCAACAATCCCATATATGGTAGTGCATTTTCCCAAAGACTCAACAATCAACCATTATCCATGTTTAGTTCAAACCATATTTTATTTCCCTCCCCCTTCCCCCTGTCAAAAAAACAAAACTCCACAAAAACAAAATAAATATAAGATTCTTAAAACAAATCTCACTAAAATGTTTTTTTTAATAAATGGATTTAATTCTGTTTCTTAATATACATGATAAACGACTAGCTTATACTAAGTATATATTAAAAAGTATACAAGCATTTAGAAAATTTAGTGTAAATGCAATATAATATTTACAATCATCAATTCGCAGATTGGTCAAATGATGATATTTATGCACTATTTCTTTGTAACAATAAATAATAATTATCATTACAGAATGAATGATCAAAATCTTGCTCTTCAATAAATGGTACATCTTGGGCAATTATTGTATTGATTTTTACGGAACGTCTTAATCGTTTCATTGTATTTTAATCAACAGAGAGCAGCCAATAGATTATGGTGAACTGGACACGTCACTCAGGAAGACCTGTCAGAAAGCTGGTATCAAAGACGTACCAGGTAAGTCTTGATTTTTTATTTCTAAATGATATTTATGAACACTATAACACGCGGGCTCAGGGAAAATCTTCTTGTCTAAAATAACCATGGAGACAAGTTTCTAATTGTGTAAAAAAGAGGTTTATCATTTAGGCCTTTATACTCAATCATAAATTGTTGTAATAAAGTAAACCTATGATATGATATGTTTACAGTTACAAATCACCGTTATATGTTCAAAAAGATCTAGTCATTTATCCTTTACAAATATATTCCAAGATCAAGTTATATAAAGCTCCTACAATTAAATGGAAAGTCTTTCTAGTTTTATAAAAATGTTAAAAATGGACCTTTATATTGATAGGGTGAACCAGCTATATGTACCCACCAATGAGTCTAAGGGCGCAGCATTTTAGAAATTAATAAAATTTTCACACCCTCATTGAGCAAAATGGCTTAAAAAATACCAATTTTCACTCCTAAATCAAAATTATTATAAACCCCTGGCCGTATATAAATATTCTTATTCAATTAGTAGAGACACTAAAATCAATGATAAATTTGAAATAAAATATTTTTTTGTTTTCCTTTCCTACTACATAGGGTTTATTCATAAGTGTATCCAACTGTTTGAGACTACAGTTGTTAGGCATGGTCTTATGTTGGTTGGTCCAACTGGCTCAGGGAAAACTAAGGTAAGTCTCAACCCACAGTTTTCCCTAATATTTATTAACACTAAAACACACGAGCTCAGGGAAAATCTTCTTGTCTAAAATAACCACGGAGACAAGTTTCTAATTGTATAGAAAAGAGGTATATCATTTAGACCTTTATACCCCATCGTTAATTGTTGTAATAAACTAAACCTATGATATTTCATTAGGCTCCTAATGTCGAGGGGCCTCGGTGGCTCAGTCAGTTAGAGTGAAAGTCCCTCAGCCAAAAACCGGCCTTCCATCGATGCGGCTGAGGTTCATCGATTCCCACTCAGTTCGAAATAATAAAAGTGAACAATTTCTGAGTGGATTTTTCACTCAATCGCTATAATGTGGAAGAGTTGCTAGGTACTCGCTGAAGGTCAGATGTTTTACCTCTGGGCAAAGAGCCCGGTTTCCTGCCCCACTAAACCTGACAACATCGCCATATAAGTGAAATAATCTTGAGTGCGGTGTAAAATATAACTATCAGTCAATCGTGATATTGAGTTTTTGTCTGAATCGCCCTATGTGGAAAGATTGACATGTAACTACTGAAGGGTCTGAAGTTTCCTTCTGGAAAAGAGCATGGTTACCTCCCCTGCTATAACTGACAAATAAGTGAAATAATCTTGAGTGCGGTGAAAGGATACTTGTTGTATTTTTTTAGCTTTTTTTTTCTTAATGCATACCCTTGCAAATCAAATGTTTGAAAAGAATTCACCAAAAAAATAATGCTTTATAATTAATATTATTGAATCTGTGACTGCTGTCACTGTGCTTCATGATAGAGTGAATGAGTAAGAAAAGTTAAGAAACCAGACTCTAATGATCAGAATAGTTCTTTTAACTTCTTTTGGAAAAAAAATAAAATTTACAAGATGTAAAAAAATAGTTTTTGTTTCTAATACCTAATATAAACATTTTGAATGATTGTAGATATACTTAAAAAAAAATAAGAACTGCAAAGTCTGATTTTGAAGAGAATTTTTTGTTATTTACATGAATTTTTTGTTAAATTGGATTTCTTAATATTTGTTTTTAAAAATGTAAATTAATTTTAATTTCAGTGTTATGAGGTATTGAAGAATGCAATGACCGCACTGAAGGGACAACCTTCTCCTGCTGGGTTCCCATTTGAGACGACCCATACCTATGTTCTCAATCCAAAGTCTATTACTATGGGTCAACTATATGGAGAGTTTGATATGCTCACTCACGAATGGTAAGATTAAAAATATGATTTTTTTTTCTGTTTTAATTGTGAAAGTTATGCTGCATACATGCAATAATTATTTCAGAATATTTTATTGTAGTTTGTATAATCATTAGAGATATAAATTTAAAAAAAAGAAGAAAACTTTTCATCTTGTTTCAAATCATATTCAAAATATATGATATGTGCAATGTGGTATAGTTAATGGATGCCATTTGAATCCTGGCGTTTCTTCTAGCCACTTTCTTTCTTAATAAATCTATAGCCCCTAATTAATGAAGCTGGCCTTGGTGGCTCAGCCGGCAGAGTGATAGTCTCCCAGTCCGACACTAGTCTCACATTGATGGGTCCGAAATTAGAATCCTACTCAGTCCAGGAAAAATTAAAAAAATTCTGAGGTATATGCATAAACTGAAGGTTGGAGGTTTCCTTCTGACAAAGAGCTCGGTTTCCTCCCCTTCTAAACCTGGCAACGCTGCTATACAAGCGAAATAATCTATCCAGCGAAAAATATCAATCCATCAACCAAATCAATAAAATAATGTTGAATGCGCGTTAAGCATGTTAGTTATCAACATCATTATTTCATTTTCAGGACTGACGGTATACTGTCAACTCTTATCCGTGTGGGCTCAGCGTCCCTAGACAATGATAAACGCTGGTTCGTATTTGATGGTCCCGTTGACGCCGTCTGGATTGAAAACATGAACACTGTACTAGACGACAACAAGAAACTTTGTCTCAGCAGTGGAGAGATTATCAAACTGACAGATGTAAGAATTTTAATCTGTTGAATCTGTCTGGAATCTTTTAAAAGGCATTATCTAAGAAACTAAAAAGTCTTGTATTTCCTGAAATGTAGGAAAAACTTCTGAATGCATTTTTTACTTGATCGATCTATATGAAAGGTTACCAGGTGCCCGCTTAAAGTCAGGGTTTGGGAATTTTTTCAACTGTTTATTCGACCAACGTGTAGGGCATGGATCCTGGTGTTTACTGCAACTAAAAACACCAAAAAATCTCATTTGACCAGATATATATACTGTATATTAGTAATATGATTTATTTTATTGCTAAGACTAGTTTTAATTGATTTCAAAATGTAATTAGTTAGTGTCTTTTAGAAAGTGAGTATAACAGTATTCTCGTTATTTTTTGTGATTACACTTTCTTGACAAATGGCAGAAATGATTTCAAAATGTAAATGGACAATTAAAATATTTATTTAACTTTCACAGAATATGACGATGATGTTCGAAGTTCAGGACTTGGCAGTTGCCTCCCCTGCCACCGTCAGTAGGTGTGGTATGGTCTACCTGGAACCCAGTATCATCGGACTGGAACCATTTGTGGAATGCTGGCTGAAAAAGTTACCAGATTGTGTGTATCAGTACAAGGATCAACTGACTGGGCTGTGTGACTCGTTTATCTATGTAAGTCAGAAATCTGATGAATCTTTGCTGGTTGTAGGTTTTTAAGAAGCTAACCCTGTTTGGGCCTGAATTTGGCAAGCCTTCCTACAACTTTCTATGTGGAAGAGTTGCCAGGTACCTACTGAAGGTCTGGGGTGTCCTCCGGTAAAGAGTCTGGTTTCCTCCCCCACTTAAGCTGACAAGGCCGCCATAGGAGGGAAACAATCTTCAGTGCGGCGTAAAACATCAAGCAATACTTTTTATATATTTTAAGGGAAATAATGATCGATCGTTTAGTATACAACTACATGTACAATAATGTTGAAACCGACAGCATACCGAGTTCAGCATAAAACATCAATCAATCCAACTAAGTCGGAAAATATTTTTCCAAGTTTCCTCTCCCATTGAAAACATGGAAACAATCAAAATCTATAGGTACTGTAATCTAATTGTTACTTTTAGCTGGGAATTGCTACAGTTATAAATAGTTTTCACTTATAAACTACCTATAACTTGTTTCTTTTCACAAATGATGTTACAAGTAAGCAAAGTTTACTGGTTTCCTTACAAAAATTTAACTGAAGAAGGCTTGATTCAGGCTCTAGGGTGCAAACGCTTTGGATTCTCAGCACCAATAGAGTCCAATTTCTTAAAAATCTTACACAGGCTCTCGTTCCCCACCATCTTGGCTTCCGTTCCTTATTTGTTTCTTCTGATCAATTGATATCACCAGGACCATAGTGGTCTCGGAAATAATGCCCCAAATGATCCCAATTTCAAGGCCTGCTTACATGTAACTGACCATTCATGCATTGTTTTACCTCCCTTGGTTATAGGATGTCATCAAGTTTGTCCGATCCAATGTGAAGGAAATCGTTAACACTATGGACAGTAACCTGGTATTTAGCTTCCTGAAACTTCTCGAATGTTTCTTCACACCGTTCATTCCAAAAGAGGTATGTCAAAACTGTTATTAAAACTTGCTTTGATATCTTTCAATTGATTTCTGTTTGCTTTTTGGCTGTTAACATTTCCTCTACTAACTTCCTAATACTAATCTCAATTTTTATTGGACTTGGCTTTTGCAGAATCAAAATTTATTACTAATGTCAAAACTTTGCCAGCTTATGCAAATTATGTAGCATTTTCTTGGAATGATCAAAAAGCATCTAACTTAATTTATAGGGCCTTTAAAGTTTTTAACAGTGTGAGTTACCATAATACATTATACCCGAGCAACTAACTTGATATACAAGCATATAACATTGCATGTAAATTTATTACATTTTACCTAAGCAATTAACGTGATATACAAGCATATGACATTGCATGTAAATTTATTACATTTTACCTAAGCAATTAACTTGATATACAACCATATAACATTGCATTAACTTTATTACATTTTACCTAAGCAGTCCACCCGATATACAAGCATATAACCTTGCCTGTAACTTTATTACATTTTCCTAAGCAGTCAACCCGATATACAAGAATATAACCTTGCCTGTAACTTTAATACAATTTACCTAAGCAATAAACTTTATATACAAGCATATAGCATTGCATTGACTTTATTACATTTTACTTAAGCAATTAATTTGATAAACAAGCATATACCATTGCATTCACTTTATTACATTATACCTAAAGCAATTAACCTGATATACAAACTTATAACAATGCTTTCTAAATTTATTATATTATGTGTGTACCTGAGCCCAAAAAACCAAGGTAATTTACTTCCATGATTGTATAAACGTAGCCATTACACATTGAGATAGAGGAGGATCCACCAGTTAAGGCACCCCTCCTTCCTTCTCTCTCGATGGACTCGAGGGATTCTGATAGTGACGAAGATGGCTCAGATCTAGTAAGTTCACCGTCACAAGATGAACACACTATTGACACAATTTTCACACGTCACCTGTCAAAGACAAAGTGCTTCGATTGTATGTACATGTACACCCTTGCATTGAGGCATTCTGGTAGAAAATACTTCAATCATTCATTCCTTCATTCAAACATTTCATACTGTACTGTCTCTAAGACATACATGTATATTAATTTTCTTTGCATTCAAACATTTCTTAAAGGTTAAATGCCAAGTCCTTCCGGAACACCTAACGGTGATTTGTTATTGTAAATTAACTAAATATGTATCTAAAAACATAATATTGAAACAAAACAAACTCCCGTAAAGTCCCAAGGTGTCAAAGAAACAGCGATTGAAAATATGCATATCTTCCGTCACCAATCGGAAATATCTTCATGTTTGACGTCATATTTGACATTTGAACGCTTTTGTCATCATTTAAACCAACTATGATGACGCTCTGACTCAATGTCGTTTGTGTATGACGTCACAACAATAGTAATGTAGATATCAGGTATCAACTGTGATGTCACGGCGCTAAAGCTAATTAATTTACGTATCTAGGCTGTAGAGTGAAAAAAAATGTCTTGAATTTTGTATTTTTTTGCCTGAAATCTCATTTTGCTTTTGGCTGAGTTCGAATGTCTATACGGTGTATGTTTTTAAACAAATTGTTTACCAAATAGGAGGCATTGACTTTAACTTGTCGATCATCCTTAAATGTATATGCACTGCCTCTAAAACCTACATTAATTTGCTTTTCACTGCCTTTCAAGGGCAGTCTACCAATATCACCAACACAAATGTGCTTGTTCTGTTTGTGTCCTGGGCTTACAAACATTAGACATAGTCTATAATTAAACATTAATTTATTCATTGATTAATACATTATCCAAACCTGCTTCGTATAACAAAACATTTGGTCTATATAGTCGAAATTCCCTTTGCTTTTAATGAATCAGTTGTTTTATAAAATATTGAATAATATTATCTGATATTTTTTGTATTTCTACTACTTCTTCGGTCTTAATTTTGAAAAGTATTTCAAGTGGCATGAGCTGCCAAATATAAGGAGAATTTTGCTAAAATGAATTAGTTAATTGTTGATCTTTTTTATCAGAAAGTACAAAATAAGAGTTTTCCTCTGATACCAATCTTGAAGATATGCATTTTATCAGTAGCAAAACTCCCAAAAATGAACCTCATGCATCCCGGCTATTTGAATTTTGTCCATTATTAGCACACATCTTTGGTTCCTACGTACTACTGACTTAACCAATATTTTTTATTTCAACTTTTATCGATTACTTTTTCATGGCACTTCAAATGCTGAACTTCTCTTGACAATCAGAATTTAGGAAAAAAAAAAATATGGATTTTGGCAGCTCATGCCCTTTTTAGCAAACCTATGTACTGCAAATGAAATAACACAGTAATTTTTTAGTTTTTTTTCATAAAAGGCACTTCGTTTCGTTTTTGAGCTGCAGATCTTAATTTGAAAAATATATTTACAAAAAAAAATAATAATAATAATAAAGCAATTAATAATATTTATTAAGAGATTCCTGAACACCTTATAGCACTTCTAACCAATTATCAAAAAAAAAAAAAGAACAACAAAAATTGAGTCATCTCTAGTTAACGTAGATAGTACGTATAATTTAACAATTTCCAAAATTGACATTTTTTTAATTGCATAACATTTTGGTGTCACTGTTTTAGTTTTATTGTTGTATTTACTAATTCGTGGTGTTTTCCTTGTGATATTTTTGTTGGTTCTCTGCACCATGTTCAAATTTACCATTCTTCTGCCAAATGTTGATGTCTGTCTGTTTATCTTCTGACTCCACCATGTGTAGAGCAAGTACAGGAAAGTGGTAAGCTTTTCAAAATCTAACAATTTAAATTTAAACAAATTCATTCACTGATGCAATAGATATTTAAAAAAACGTTACAGTGTCTCAATCGGGATATCAATCTCACACGGGCCTTCCGTCAGTGGGTTGCAGGTTTGAGTTCCACCAGTATAAAAAAAAATATTTGTTAAAAGTCTGATTGAGGTTCTTACTTGATTGATGTTTTACGCCGCACTCAAGATTATTTGACTGATATGGCAGCCATGTTTACCCGACGGAAAATCCACTCAGAAATTTTTATTTGGTCTGAGTGTGCGCCACATTGATGGATTGATTGATTGTTTGGTGTTTTACGCCGCGCTCAAGATTATTTCACTTATATGGCGGCATTGCCAGTTTTATTGTGGGAGGAAACCGGGCTCTATGCCCGGAGGAAACCCACGACCTTACGTTGGTAACTGGCAACCATCCCACATAGGTCGTTCGAGTGAAAACCCAGTCAGAAAATTTTCCAATTTTTGGACTGAGTGGGATTCGAACCCGCGACCTCACATTGATGGAAGGTGTGTGGGACTAAGCGACGATCACTCTAACCCACTGAACCATTGAGGCCCTCATTTTACTTGATTGTAAAAGGGCTTCAGGGTACCCACGTAAAGCTAGAGATTTTTTTCTGGGCAAGGTCCTTTCCATGTTAACATACGTTTCTGCTGTTGTCATAGAAAAAAAAAATCGCTTATTCTTTGGATTTGTAGAAGAATTTTTGTCAGTATTTTATTACTTGTTAACACATTATTTAAGATGCTTGTTTTGCACAATCAAACTTTAATCACCCTATGTGGGAGAGTTGTGGGTCGTGGGTTTCCTCCAATCAGAGCCTGGTTCCTCTCCCTCTTAATCTGACGCCACCATATAAGTGAAATAATCTCGAGTGCAGCCATAACATCAATCAATCAATCATTTGGAAAAATATTTTTATTTTTTTATTTTATTGATTGCTTTGGAATAGGAATAAATTAACAACCCGTTAACTGCTGACAAAAATAAAGATTTCTAACAAATAATTAAATGATTTTGTTTTAAGGGGGAACAACCCATTCCAGAAGAGAGACTAGAGAGGATCGGTGAATTGATCGAACCTTGGTTCCTGTTTGCCTTAGTCTGGTCTCTAGGGGCAACTTGTGACAACGATGGCAGGAAGAAATTCTCGATGTACATGAGAAACAAATGTAAACGGGAACTGGTAAGCCCCATTTTGATTTTTGACCAAATTTAAAAAAAATTAATTATTGATAATATTTTTTTAATTTGAATTGTAGGAAATAAAACTGAAGGTTAAAGGCTTGATATTTTTTAGCTCGTAGATATATTTTATATCCTGGTTTTTTGTTATTGTTTTTTTATTCGAATTTAATTTTTCTTAATTTTGTATAGATTTTATTTTTTGAATGGCTCATTTACGTCTTAAGTTAAATTTCACGAAATTTCATACGCCTGTTTTGATGCGCACTCTCTGTGATGTCATTATCAAATTTCTCAACTGTATTCCTTTGATCTTCTGCAGGTAAAGATGCCTTTCCCAGAGGCTGGTCTTGTATATGATTATGTATTAGATGACGGAGGAATCAGTAGTACCAAAAGTGATGAAGATGAGGCCGAAGATGTTAAAAAAGAGGTCAGAATATTTCACTATTTTACGATTAATGTTCAGTAGATGTTTCACGAAGCCGTTGCAAAGTGCGATCAATCTCAGTTGCCATGACGTATCTCTTTACTATGTGAAACGAGCCCCAGGAATGGCTTTTCTGTAATCAGGTATTTCATGGAATCAATATTCAATCACTGCTCACAGATGAAGTGCTCTTAGAATAATGACAAAAAAAATGCCATACATTAAAGCTGCTCTGGATGTGCCAGAGTCCAGAAAACTACTACTCTATTTATGTCTTTTTTTGTTAAATTGTCGAACACTACTGAATTGAAGACATGCCAGGTACCTGCCAAAGGCCGGGGCTCTCCTCGTGACAAAAGCTCTGTTCCTGACAAAAGCCCAACGGGCTGTCGTAAAAGTGAAATAATTTTGAATGCGTCGTTCAGAATCAATCATTCAATATTTTTTGATTAGGTTCGCTGGAGTGGCTGGATGGAGGGCAAACCAGACTTCACCGTGTCTTTAGACAAGAGTTTCTCAGATATCATTGTGCCTACCCTGGATACCATCAGAAGCTCACACATATTGGAGATGTTGTTGGTCAACAAAAGAACCGTCAGTATCATTACATTTTTACTCCTCCTCAAAATTTTCTGTTTGACAGATTTTCTTATAAAGTGACTGAAACAATCCTAAATCTAATTCAATGATATTATATCCGATATTATATCCAAACATATATATATTATATGCCTGATTACTCCAACTTCTAAATTTCACTGAAAATTAACAAAGAGGATGCTAATTCTATGAAATCTTTGTGCATTTCAATTAGTCTAATTTCAAAATATAAATGCTTCTAAAAAAGCCTTACACCTTGAAGTTTGAATGCCACTAAAATAATCCTTTTCCCATGTTATAAATACAAATGCATATGTTTATAGAGCTGCCTTCTTGTTTTATCCAGGTATTATGTGTTGGGCCGACAGGTACAGGTAAAACTCTAACCATTGCAGATAAACTCTCCAAGAGTATGCCTAAAGATTACACCCCAGAGTTCATTGTCTTCTCGGCTAAAACCAGCGCCAATCAAACTCAGGACTTGATTGATGGCAAATTGGACAAGAGGTTTGTCATTTTAAAATATGATGAGTTTTTTTAAAAGACCCACGGCACATTTTTACGAAGACAATATCAGGCCTCAGTTTCTAAAAAGGTAACTGTGCATTCAAATCCTGACACAAGTATTTTTTTTTTTACATTTTGTTTCAACCTTTTTATTCCAGACGTAAGGGTGTTTTCGGCCCACCGTTAGGCAAATACCTGATCTTCTTTGTGGATGATTTGAACATGCCGGCGTTAGAGGTCTACGGAGCACAGCCACCCATTGAACTCGTCCGACAGTGGATGGACTTCAAGGGCTGGTATGACAGGAAAGCTATTGGTAAGAATTTATCAAATATATGAGGAATCATTAAATAACTGACTGTGATGCTTGTGAAAAAAATGTCCACAGTGGGTGAGTTATGTTAAAATGACCTTGTCGAGGTCATAACCGGATTATAATGACCTTGTCGGGGTCATAACCGGATTATAATGACCTTGCCTGGGTCATAACCGGATTATAATGACCTTGTCGGGGTCATAACCAGATTATAATGACCTTGCCCGGGTCATAACCGGATTATAATGACCTTGCCTGGGTCATAACCGGATTATAATGACCTTGCCCGGAACCTGTTTCTCAACTACTGTATAACATCTTATTAAAAGCTAACACAAATTGAAAGGACGATTATTTTCTCGGAGAATTTGGACAAATCTTAAATCGCACATTTGAAGGGTTCTTGATTCTTAATGTTTAGATGCATTAGACGTATTTGATTTCACAATAACAATCGGTTCCGGTAGCCTGTTTTACTAAAATTTCTGCTTTTCTAAAATTACAAAAACGAAAATCTGTTACCCATCATAACAGGCCTGTATAAAGTGTGAAGTATATACAAACTACCACCGTTATCGGTTGCTTCCCAGTATCGTAATCTATGCAACCGATCTGATGTTTCCCATTGTCAGCGAAATGATCTGGCTTGTATTTGTATTTTTCTTCCCACACTGCTTCAGCCAGGGGTTTGTTGATTTCATTGATTTATATTCACAAAATTCACCTATTTGTCTGCAATATTTGTTCTATTTATCAATCTTCTAGTATTGTGGGTTGCTAGTTACCAACGGAAGGTCGTGGGTTTCCCCCGGCATAGAGCCCGGTTTCCTCCCACAATAAAACTGGCAACGTCGTCATTTAAGTGAAATAATCTTGAGCGCGGCGTAAAACACCATACAATCAATCAATCAATCTAGTATTGAGCATTGTTAAAAAAAAAATAGTTTTTTCTTAAAATGATTTAAATGATGTTAATTATTAAAAATGGAAATATCTAAAACAATTGATGCCTTCATGTACTTGTATGTCACCCACAATCTTTCACAATGACACCTTCACATATGATATTATATAACTTCGACAATTGTACGATTCAGGGGTCTGTCGTAGAACTCTTGCATACAAATGTGTACACATGTACATGTAGGCCTACAGCATGGTGTAGTTATGCCCATTTGTATATTTTTACCATAGATGTACATCCTCAGTAACGTAAGCCAGCTTTGTAGGACAAGGCTTATGTCGGTACAAATCAAAACTACTATTTTTTGTGTACTTTTACACATATATTTATGATCACTAAAACACACGGGCACAGGGAAAATCCTCTTGTCTAAAATAACATTTTATATATATAGTATTGTATTTACATAATTTAGCTGTTATATTAATTTTAAAAAAGTTATTTCAATTAATTAGGCCATGTAATTATAATCCGGTTAATCAAGCATTCCATTTACAAAAGCCACCGTTTGGTTTAGCCAACTAAAAAATTAAAGAAAAAAAAACTGAATATTGGGAAACCTTTATATATCACATGTCTCTCCGAAAAATAAAAATGCTGGCTTAAACGTGTCAGTTCGTCAAGGTTATTTAAAATGCATATTAATACAGACAGAAACCATAGTTGGTGTTTTTGTAAAGGAACATTTTATAACCTGTTACAGGGGAGTTCCGTAACCTGGTGGATGTGAACTTTGTCTGTGCCATGGGTCCGCCCGGTGGAGGCCGTAACCCTGTTACGACTCGGTTACTTAGACATTTCAACTTCCTAGCCTTAGCTGAAATGGAGAACTCCAGTATGCAGAAAATCTTCTCTACCATTCTGAGATCCTGGATTGGTATGTATTGGTTTCTTTTAATTAAAGGCGAAGAAAGAAAGATTTGTTAGTTATTGTAACCGTTCAAGTGTTTTTTTCATCTGTTTTGAGTTTTGTTGAACATTATCATGAAAAATCTAAGCTGATACAGTTGCCTTTGTGCTTAACGGCAAATTGGCTGCTCAGAAACGCCTTTATTTATATGGAATTGACGTCTCCATCAGCGCCACTTGTCCAGTCCAAACGTACAAAAAGTTTTTACGCACTCAGCGAAATAGCTCTGTGATGTCATGATAGTTATAATGTCACCAAGCCAATTAGCCTCTGGGTGTGTCTAACTTTATGGAAAGTTTGGCTCAAACAAGTGGCGCTGGCAGAAAGGTCAATTGGAGCCTCACTGACACAAGCTTTCCATTGATTGGTTCGTGGCTTTGAATCTCACTGATTGAAACGAAAGTTTGAACAATTTCTTGGTAGGTTTCATCACTTGACCATTCTATGTCGAAGGCTTGCGAGGTACACGCCAAAGGCCCAACTAAATATGCCAATGCTGCCATGTACAGGGAAATAATCTTGAGTGTGGCTAAAAAATCAAAAATATAACTGAAATAATCTTGAGTGTGGCATTAAACATCAATTAGATGATCAATTGTATGGAATTATTTGAATCACTCAACAGAAATGAGCTCTGCTACTGAGTAGCTAGAGCTTAGAGATTCCAAACTGGACAGCCTTTTACCATACTCCACGGGTTCAAATTCCACATAGTCCGGCCAAAACAATTTCGAAAATGTTCTGACTGGGTTTTCATCCATTTGACTACAGTGAAAGGATAGCAAGGTGGTAGCTTAAGACTGGGGACTGCTACCCCCCCTAAACCTGGCAATGCCACTGCTTGCTTTAATCTAGTGCAGCTGTAAAACCTCAATCCTATGTTTGACATGCATAGTGTCAACGGTTTTCTCTGTCAAATGGAGTTGTAAGCTGGCATACAGAGCTGCCATTTACCCGCGGAAGGTACAGAGTGGGGTCTAAAACATCAATCAATCAATACGGTATACAGTACTCTGGAGTTCCTACTCCCGATAAATCTGACTTCAAAGTAGGTCTGCTTGCCAGTTACCAGCAGAAGGCCGTGGGTTTCCTCTGGGCACAGAGCGCGGTTTCCTCCCACAATAAAACTGGCTACGCCGCATATAAGTGAAATAATCTTGAGCGCAACGTAATACACCAAATATAAATCTTCTTATAAATGAAACGATCTTGACCAAGAAAGCTTTAGTATAGAAATTTAAATTTCAAATTTTCGCATTTGTTATTGTTTTGCTCACAGCTGAAGTAAAGTTTGCACAGGAGGATGGTAAGTCTGTGTGTGTTAGCATGCTGGTAGATGGTATTTAGAGCATGTTCACTGCAGATTAATGTATTTAGCTTAGATATCCCATCTTGATAGCCTACTCATTATGTCTATCCCATCATGTCTCACTTATACTCTTATGAAATACCTTGAACCTCCCTTGTCTTTCTTAACACCATGTTTCTCAGTTAGTAGTTCCGCTCCAGTGTTAGATTTGGTTTTCTTCAAAAATAAAATCTTATGTTGATTATGACAAGAAGTCAATGTACTTTTGACCTTGATACTAAACGGAGACTGGGGCCTCCGTGGCTCAGTAGGTAGAGTGTTGAACGCTCAATCCGAACAGCCTTCCACCAATGGGTAGCGGGTTCGAATCCCATCCAGTCCAAAAGAAATTGGCAAATTTTCTGACTAGATTTTCACTCGAACGACCTATGTGGGATGGTTGCCAGTTACCAACGGAAGGTCTTGGGTTTCCCCCGGGTATAGAGCCCGGTTTCCTCCCACAATAAAACTGGCAACACCGTCATATAAGTGAAATAATGTTGAGCGCGGCGTAAAACACCAATCAATCAATCAACAGAGACTAAAAATAATTTATACCGTTTGATTCTTTGATCCTCCATGTTGTACTGGATCATTCACAGACTTTTTACTGGGGGGTTTGGTGGTCAGAGTGATTGTCCCTCGGTCTTGCACAGACCTTTTGGCGATGCGGCGTATGTTCAATTCACACTCAAACCAAATAAAAATTGAGAAATTTCTGAGTGGATTTTTTACTCGGTTGCTGTATGTGGAAAAGTTGGCAGGTACTCGACGGGGGTTTCCTCAAGGCAATGTGCTCGGTTTCCTCCCCAACTGAATCTAACAACGCCGCCATATAAGTGAAATAATCTTGAGTGCGGTATAAAACATCAATCAATCAATCAACCCAGGCTTTATCCCTAACCGTAGAGAGGGGAAAAAAACATTTCTGATTGTATTTATTTCCAGAACTCAATGTCTCATGGCATAATTTGCGGCTTTCTGCCTTAATACAAAGTGAAACATACTCATAAGGTTATGGATAACAACTTCAATAATACCAAGAAGTTGTTATCCATAAGTAATTATTTAACTTATTGTACTCGTTGTAAATGCCATTAAAAGATTTGAAATAAGATTGCTTCCTAGCTCCCTTTAAACTCTATGAAAGTGCATAGATATGCTAATGACTGGTATTTAAAGTGGTAAGAGCTGCCAAAATTCCAATTTTTATCATAAATTCTGATTGTCAAGAGAATTTTAACGTCTAAAATACATTGTAAAACTAGGGGATTAACGTTGAAATAAAACATATTGGTAGAGTCAGTAACACATACGATCCAAAGAAGTATTCAAATAACAGACAAAATTCAAATAGCAAGGATGTATGAGTAGCTTTTTTTTTCTACAAACAAAACTACCTAAACATACAACTGCAAGATTGGTATCAATCGAAACTAAGCTCTTATTTTGTACATTTTTTTTAAAAATAACGAACAATTAGCTGTTTTAACAAAATTTTCAGGATATTTGACAGCTCATGCCACTTTGACTATATCAGCATAACTCCTTTCATTTGCCCATTGTATCCATTAACCACCATAGCTTTTCAACTAACGGCATGATAGAGAATATTGTGATAGCAGCATGTAGTCGTCATTAACAGTCGGAAATGTACCTTTTTTCATTTATTTTTTATTCTATACCATGAAATTATGAAAATGTATAAACAGCTGTGGGCTGTTTCTCAAAACATTTACGCCCGACGTAAGTCCAATGCAAGGCCTAACTGTCATGGTAACATATACCTTCAACGTTACGTTACGACCAGGTGCAAAGTTACGACGGGCGTAAGTGTGTTGAAACTCAGCCCCCAGGTAACAAATCCTACATAAAATTACGACCACTCAAATATATTTAAAAAAACGTGAGAACTGTCTTTCATATAAAGTGATATAGTGGCACGAATGGAAATTTGCAACATTTTTATTTTGAGTTCGTCATTCATTATTGATTGATTGATTGTTTTTTTATTCGTCACTTAATGGGTTATATGCATGATATTATAACTTAGAATTATCGCATCATTCCTATGGCGACCCATTTTAGCAATTAATTGGACATAAAAATGCCAAACAATAAATTTCTTTTCAACATTGTATTCATATAAGATCTGGAACTTGTTTAATATTTTGAAACCATTTTGCACTCAAATTGTTGAAAAAATATTGCTGAAATGCAAATTTGAGATCGTAAATATCATTAAGTCTACAACTTCAAAAATCCATTATCCTACTAATCATTAATTTCTGAGACAGCTCTCAATAATAAAATTCCATGTTGATAGATATCAAGAACAACGCTTTTTACTTACTACAGAACACTTTTTATAGTTCTGTTTCGGTTTTCATTTGTAAGTATGATTTTTGGTATTACTTTAATTGCATATTGTAAATCATTTTCAATTTTCTTGTTCCATTTTAGATGTTATTCCAGGCAGTATGAATCAACACTGTGGGCAGTTAGTTAGTACCTGTATCAATGTATACAACACTATAACCACCCAACTCCTCCCCACCCCCGCCAAGAGTCATTACACCTTCAACCTGAGAGATCTGTCCAAGGTATTTCAAGGTATCTTAATGGCTGAACCCATGAAGATGAAATCCCTGCCGGATATCCTACGACTGTGGTACCATGAGAGTTGTCGCGTCTTCCAAGACAGATTGGTCAATGATGAAGATCGTAACTGGTTCCAGAACCTCCTCAAAGAAAAGATGAAATCAGATTTCAGCACAGATGTTAACGAGGTCATCACCTCCGAACCTCTGCTTTACGGTGACTTTATGTCACCCAGTGTGGACAGCAGAATTTATGCTGAGATCACAGATCATGAAAAGGTAGCTCTTTCTAAACAATTTTTGGATCCAAATGACTCCAAAAGTTTATTTTGTTTGGTCTTTCAAGGAACTTCAAGGATGTTTCATGAATATATTTTACCTGTAACAAATTGGTGGTGTGTTAGCTTTACCAAAAATACTGAAGATTTGTTGCCAAGTTATCTTTTCAAGAAAATTCTACTCACAAAGGCCAAACTCCTGCCTGTCATCAACCTAATGAAATATCATGGGTTGTGTTTTATTATAACAACTTATGATTGGGTATAAAGGTCTAAATGATATGCCCCTTTTTAACACAATAAGAAACTTGTCTCCATGGTGATTTTAGACAAGAAAATTTTTCCGTGTGTTTTAGTGTTCAAAAGTTTATATTTTGAAACTTGATGGAGATATTTTTCTTGTTCCATTAAACCAAATTCTTACTTTCAAACTCCTACACCCTTCATAAACCCATTGGTTTAATCTGCTTAAATTAAAACTATATATAAACTGTCAGCGTATTCTGTTTAGATGGTGAAGGTGATAGAAGACTGCCTGGATGACTATAACCAGGTGAACACTGCCCAGATGAAACTGGTACTCTTTATGGATGCCATTAAACATATCTGTAGGATTGGCCGTGTAATTCGACAACCCTTAGGAAACGCCCTTCTGCTGGGTATGGGTGGAAGTGGACGACAGTCTCTTACCAGACTGGCTGCACACATGTGAGTAATGGTTTCTGGAATGAATGATTTAGACCTTGCTGAAAAATTTGGTAATCAGATTGCCTTTTTGGTTTGAGGCATGGCTGTTGCTGAGAAGCCTTCCACTCATCAGTTGAGTGATACAAAGCCCACTCAAAATAACAAACAAATGAGATCGCTCTATGCTTGTTATCCAATTGATAATGGTAACCAGGTGTTGACAGAGGTGAGGTTTCCTCCAGGCCCAGTTTCCTTTCCAATAAATCTGGCAAACCATCACAGTATATTGGTTGTTTGCTACCTATGTATGTTGTGCCTCTCTTAAAAAAATGCGGGAGATAGAGTATTCATCAGTGCAGGGGTAGAAGTCGATTAGTGTCATGCCTTTCTATCTTTGTAAGAAGGGAAAATCAATATTTATTAAAACTACATACATGTACGGTAAGAATTCCGCTAATTCAAGGACGAGCAATGTGAAGATAACAAATTATTACACTGCTTTCTGCCATGTTTGGTCTAAAACAACAACAATAGCGATTGTTCGCTAAGATTATCGGTCGCTCCATGCAGGAGGTAAGACACCCAACGAAAAGTCTCAAACTTTAGAGTGCTTTTCGTAATGTTTTGAGTACTTGAATTAGCGGAATTCTTACTGTGTAGTCTGCAAAATGTCCATTTGCTATCAAAGGTTTTGGGCAGGTAACGATTGGTATTTAATGGGTGTTTGTAGGGGGGGGGGGGGGGGGGGGGGGTATACATATATTGTTTTGCTTATTCATCTTTTTGTTGTCGGCCCTTCAGAAATCAAAGCAACAATGAAAACTTTTAATTAGAATATTTTGCAGATTTAATGAAAATAAACCCCAATCATTGTAAATATTTATTTGCTTTGCAGAGCGGAGTTTGACTGTTTCCAGATAGAGTTAGCTAAAAACTATGGTATGACAGAATGGAGAGATGATTTAAAGACAGTCATGATGAAGGCAGGAATGGAGAATAAGGCGGTGGTCTTCTTGTTCAGTGACACACAGGTATGGACAATAATCAAATTCATCACCCCCCCCCCCCCCCCCCCCCCCTCCCCCACCCAATCCTTGTCAATGAAAAATAAAGAACACTGCAGAAATAAAATATGAAACATTAGATAAATCTGGACATAGACAAAAATCCTGGTAACACAACCACGTCTGTTTAAATGTAACTTTGTTTGTTTGTTTGTTTGGTGGGTTTTACACTGTAGTCTGTCAAGATTTTTCACTTTTACATACAAATATATAACAGGTAGCTGCATTCCCAGGTTGATTGCAAAAGATAGTCATTTGTGCCCACACACCGATTAATGGTTCAAATCCTTCCCTTCCTTCAAATAAACTAGAGTGTAGCATAAAACACCAATCAATCAATCAATCTTATAATAAAAGTACTATGTTTTTTTTTCTTCACCTTTTAAGTCTGAGGTTTGTATATGTATATACATGTATGTATAATCATACAATCTGTTCACTCTGTAAATATACTTTCAAAAATATAATTCACTCATAAATGTACCGGTAGTCATAGGGCAAATTTTTCAAACCATTGCAATGTTACGCATGCTGATGAGTTTAAATATATTTGTAGCTTTTGGTGTACATTTTGTGTAGGACACTTGGTTCTTTAACTGCTTTTTCGAGATCAAAGGGAATACGAAATATACAAGGTCTTTGGTGGATCAATCGGTTAGAGGGGTAGTCTGTCAATTCGACACAGGCCTTCCACCAATGCGAGGCGTTCTAATCCCACTCAAAACAAATACAAATTTCCGAGGGGATTTTTCACTTGATTGAAGTATGTGGAAGAGTTGCCAGGTACTTTCCGAAGGTCGGGGGTTTCCTCTTGGCAAAGAGCCCTGTTTCCTTCCCAAATAACCTGGCAATGCTGCCATATAAGTGAAATACTCTTGTATGCAGCGTAAAACAACAATCCATCAAATGCACATTTATTTTTCATTTCAACTTTTTTTTTTCAATTAACATTATTAAAACATTTTTAAGCTAAAATGCTTCATGAAATATGTGTGCATTTATTTCACTCACATATGCAAATTTATGTTCACATAGTCTTTTCTGGAATACCATAGAAGACACATAATCAAATGTTTTTTAAAACACACTAAAGCACATTAAAACTGAATTAAACCACAGTTTTTAAAGCCAGTCTATTGAAAGCTTAAAGTTTTATCGATTTTTTTAAATGTACATTTTGAATATGCAAGGCCTATCTATTGATACATTTTGGATTTATTTGACATATGGATGCATCTCAGATATTTTGGGCATACTTAGGGAGGCATCTCAGATGTGTTGGGCATATTTTTGATAGATTTGGCATATCTGGATAAATTTGAAATATATTTGGCATTTTCATGTATTGTGCATACAGGGATACATTTGGCAGACTTTAGGCGTATCTAGGAATACGTTTTGATATATTGTGTATATTCTATAGGGATACATTTTCCATGTAACTTGGGATCCATATTTGATATTATCGAAATAGGAAAAAAGACTCCGGGTCCAGTTGAGAATGGAAGTCCCAAAATAAGTTTACAGTCCCTTTACCAACTTAGCTACCGAGTATATTAGGATAAGCCTGGGTTACTTTTTGTAAATTTTTGTCCAAAACTTCAGTCTTTTGTTTTTACTTTGATAATCCAGAATGTGACATAAAGCATCAATCAATCAATCAAGGAGCAAGGAGGCACATTAAATATGCCAAATACATTAGCCTTCTTGACTTTTAACGGTCTGTTGAGTCTCATGTTAAAAATTAAGATGGTGGTGAAGAGGGGGAACCAAACCTTTTGATTGGTTGATACTTATGTCTCCATATGACCCTTGATGTTGATAGCCACATTTAACCCCTATCAATAAAAATCAATAAATCAATCAATTATTTTTACTTTTTTCAGATCAAGAGTGAATCATTCCTGGAGGATATTAACAATATCCTCAATGCTGGAGACGTCCCCAATATTTATGGTTTTGACGAGTTGGATCAGATCTACACGGCCATGAAGCCTATAGTACAGGATGTAGGCTTACAACCAACCAAAACAAATCTATTCTCACAGTATACCAAGAGAGTACGCAGCAATCTACACACTGTTATAACTATGAGGTAAGAGTACTTTATACTTGTATTTTCGTTATTTTTTGGGATTACACTTTCTTGAAAAATGGCAGAAATTCTTTTACCGATTTTGGGTGAAACCCGAAACGGGAATCGAACCCGGGTCCCAGAGTATGGCACCTATTGCCAGCACTAAATGCCGGCTGCTTTATCAATTCACACAAAATCGGTAGAAGAATTTCTGTCATTTTTCAAGAAAGTGTAATCCCCAAAACTAACAAATACTGTTATGCTCACTTTCTAAAAGACACTAACTAATTAAACTCATACTTTATACTTTATGAATCGGTTATCACTCAATGTGGTTGTCTCCTGCCAGTGTGTGTATGTGGTGGAGGATACATGGGGTTGGGGCAAGGCCCATCAGTCCTTAGACAAAATTGAAAAATTTTGAAGTGTGTTTTTTGCTTGATTGGCCAAGTGAAAGGCGCATTCATTTAAAGAATTCAGTAAAACGATGCATGTTTTTTAAATTTATTCATTAAATGTTGTCATTCTCTAATTATTTCCATTCCAGTCCCATTGGTGAAGTGTTCCGAGCTCGCCTCCGTCAGTTCCCCGCTCTCGTGAACTGTTGTACAATTGACTGGTTTAGTGAATGGCCAGACGATGCTCTCCGATCTGTAGCTTTACGATTCCTCTCTGACATCGTGGAGTTGGACGGTGAAGATAAAGTCTTGGAGGGGCTGGTAAGTGGTGGTTATCTCCCCTTTGTTTTATAAAAATTATTTTCCCTTGATTTTTAACCCACATAATATGATGATTATCCCATTTATTTATTGCTCTAATTATCCCCCATAAATTTGCGTTTTACTTAGGTTTTCTTCATTTATCTGTAACATACTAAATAGTATATTTGTTTTTATCCGACAGATTATATACCTTTTCAGTAAAGATTATCTCCTCTTGGCAGTATTTTACAAATTATCTCCCCTTGTCTCTTATCATTGATTTACTTCCCTCCTTACCTTATTCAATTAATATCTCCACTCACCTTTTTCCATTGATTTTCTCCGAGATGTACAATATTTGAATTCCGATTACATTAGAACTATTCTACAATGAAAAATGTTATATGCAACATGTAATTGTGTGATCTTTTAATTAAAATTCACATTTGGATCTCAAAAATCTTCTGATACCCATTCCATATCCAAATACTAGAGAAAAAAGGGACTTTTGCATAGTTAAATATATATCGTTTATTTTCTTAACCAGGTGTGTATGTGTCAGGAAATCCATCAATCAGTCATCAGAAACTCGTCCAAATTTCTGTCCGAGTTATCCCGCCATAATTATGTCACCCCCACCAGCTATCTAGAGCTACTGGGTATTTTCTCCAAGCTGATTGGGATGAAGAAAAATGAACTGAACACGGCCAGAAATAGAACTAAAACTGGTCTGGATAAGGTAGGAAATAAGGAATTTTGTTTGCTTTTTGATTTAAATTATAATGTTTTCAAGGTACGAATAAACGGTCAAGGTTTTCTGATCAAGTAAACAGTCCAGTTTCCTTTCTTGATATTTGCCGAGGCAAAGAGCTCAGTTTCCTCCCAGATTAAACTGTACAACTCTGCCATATAAGTGAAATAAACAGACAAAGCAATGATAAAATAAAACCAAAAGGGTTACAATTCAAGTCATGCCTTTAGGGGAATCTATATACGGTTTTAAACATTGTTTTTATCTAACTCCAGCTCTTGACGACAGCGGAGGAAGTGGCTAAGCTTCAGGAAGAACTGGAGACCATGAGACCTTTACTGGAGGAAGCTGTCAAAGAATCGGTGGCCACCATGGAACAAATTGCTCAAGATACGGTAAGTTTGTGTCACATGACGACCTGAAGGCTGATCCATAGGAACGCATTAATGTAACCTGCCGTTCAATATCAAGTGCTATCGTTGTGCTGTTTTAGAACTGTTTCTTGATTAATTTTAAAAGTTTTTGTTAAATAAAAGGGAAAAACACAAACTACCTAATGTAATTGAGATTCTTTATATGTGACTGCCAGACATAAACAGAAGTTCTTTCAATAATAATTTTTTTTTAAGAAAATCTACCAACAGGCTTTCATCTCAGATTGATTTCTTCTGGTTTTTCTACTTACATAGATTTGAAGGGTGACCCAAAATCAAAGCGATTATTGGTATATCCTTTTAACCAAAATACCCAAACCTATGTTTCAGACTGTTGCTGAGGAAACCAAGGCAGTGGTCCAGAAAGAAGAGACTCAGGCCACAGCCAAAGCCAAGGAAACACAAGCTATAGCTGATGATGCACAGAGAGATCTCAATGAGGCTTTACCTGCTCTGGTTTGTTTCACATTTTTTATATTTCTGTTCTTACTTTTAGTGTATGCTTGTTCTAACTTAGTTGCCGAAACTCGCTGAAGGCTGGGGGGCTTCCTCCGGGGAAAGAGCCTGGTTTCCTGCCCCACTAAACTGTGCAACGTCGCCATATAAGTGAAATAATCTTGAGTTTGGCGTAAAACATCAATCAATCATGTTCCAACTTATTTTATAGCTCTGCTCTTTAATAACTTTATAGACCTATTTTTTTTTAAGCCAAAGCATAAAATAAAATTGTCCTAACAATGTGCCTCCAACAGATTTTTGTATTGATTTCTTGTTATATATTATCATACAAACCTATTTAGGTAAATTATACTGGCTGGAATTACTATGGTACTTACACTGCTGAACGCTTCTCCTTTTCTTTCGTATATATTTATGAACACTAAAACACACGGGCACAGGGAAAATCTTCTTGTCTAAAATAACCATCGAGACAAGTTTCTAATTGTGTTAAAAAGAGGTATATGTACGCTTTAAAAAAGGAAATGGGCAAAAAAGGATTTTCTCTCATACATGGATGATGCATTCGCTTGTACCAAGAGACTTTTTCTGTCATAGATTCATGATACAAATCGCTCTTAGTCCGAGAAATGAACATCCTCATCTGAGGTAGCTAACTGCCAGGAATCCTAGATCCTGGGGTCTCCATTACCAAGAAATCTTGACACCCCTAAATAAACAATCAATCTGATTTTCTTACTCAATATAATACTAAAATACATCAGCAAAATTTTTTTTTTTTACTAAAATACTATTGAGAAAAGTTTCTAGTAAATCCTGCTAAATATCTTTACAGGATGCTGCTCTTGCCAGTCTGAAGTCCCTGAATAAGAATGATGTGGTGGAGGTCCGTGCCATGATGAGGCCACCAGATGGCGTACGCCTTGTTGTTGAAGCCGTCTGTATCATGAGGGGCGTAAAAGCGAAGAAAGTCGCCGGAGAAAAGGTGAGAAACAGTCTTCCTTCAGTGTAAAAAATTCAACATTGTGACCCTCAGCTGTAAACGTCTTGGGATCAATTATTATAAGTTGTCGTTAGTTAAACTGTCCTGTATCAATTTTCCAGACTAATTTCACGGTCATTTTTAGCTCATTCATATTCATATTTTATTATTTTTTTAGACAAAAAACTTTAAAGCGTAAAAAGGTTGAAGAATTCTTTTTATGTTACTTATTCCTCAAAAAAAGATGATGATTTTATTCCATCTTCTTTGTGACATATCATGGTTTTATCTCCCAAAGAGGGCAACGATGCCACATAAGTGAATGATCTTGAGCGGAGCGTAAAATACCAAATGATTAATCGAAGTTGCTTGCTTCCGTAAAACATATGTAAATTATGCCTTATTTTTTTCAAAGAACTTATCATGCAAATTTCTTTATTCTTTTGCATGTTTCTAGCCAGGTCAAAAGGTTGATGACTATTGGGAACCCGGAAAAGCTTTGCTTCAGGACCCGACCAAGTTCCTGGAGAGTCTGTTCAAGTATGACAAAGACAACATCCCTGATGACGTGATTAAGAAGATTCAACCCTATATTGATGACGAGGCCTTCCAACCTGCTGCCATTGCTAAGGTTTCTGTTTATTCATATATCAAATCTTTATTGTCACAAGTTCATCCAGCTCATGATATACAGATTTCAAACTGGATTCTTGTCATCATAATTACAAGATTCTTAATTGTATATGAAGTCCAGGGGGCGGTTTCACGAAGCATTCGCAAAATGCGATCAATCGCAGTTACCATGATGTTGCATCTCTTCACTATGTTATCCATTGGCAACCGGGCTTCTTTTGCAATGCGACTGCTTTGTGAAACGACCCCCAGCTGCACACTTATTGTATGCATTTTAGGTTTGACAGTTAGAAAAGTGTTCAAAATTATAATGGCATTTTTTCTTTTTGTAATTCATCAATATTTTAATCTCAAAATTGCTAAGATATTTTTTTGTTGAGAAGACAATGTATAGATACAAAAAACTCTTATGTCAGTTTAAACTTTAGTTACTTAGATTTTAATCTGAAATGTCGTTTGAATTCAGGTCTCTAAAGCCTGCACATCAATCTGTCAATGGGCCAGAGCTATGCACAAGTATCACTTCGTGGCGAGGGGCGTCGCTCCAAAACGCGAGAAATTGAGGATTGCTCAGGAGGACTTAGAGGAGACTCAGAGGATTTTGGACGCAGCCAAAGCTCGCCTTCAAGAGGTCGAGGATGGAATCGCTACTTTACAGGCTAAATATGAAGACTGCGTGAATAAGAAAGACGAACTCGAGAAAAAATGTGCCGAGTGTGAAGCTAGATTAGTACGAGCTGACAAGGTAAACAATTACATTTGTTTGTTTTTTTTGCAAATTTTTTTTAAAATTATTTAGTCCATCTAAAAAGAAAAATTAATTGTCTTTGAAAACTTTAAATGTTTTAACTTTACACTTTTTCTATTAAATTTTCAAATGAAGCATGGATTGAAACACAAGTATGAATATTTGGCTAGTAAGCAAGTTCGGGATAAAGTTTTTAAGAAATCAATCATTAAATATTGGCATAACTTTGTGTAAATTTAGTTAGTTGGAATTTAGAAGTCCGAAAAATAAACGAAACAGGTCGCTATTCACACCTAAAATGTCAATATATTTCTGAATGCAGTTGATTGGTGGATTAGCTGATGAGAAAGAAAGATGGAAGGAGTCTGTTGATCGTCTAAATAAAGTTATTGGTAATATCGTGGGCGACGTCCTTGTCTCATCCGGATACGTGGCCTATCTAGGACCTTTTACCGTAAGTTTATTTCATTTATGTCTTTTTCTGTGACTACATATGCCAGAAAAAAAGTTAGTGAGATGAGCAACTCCAGGTCAGGAGTTTCTTTCCCTACTGGGGGCCTCCGTGGCTCAGTGGGTAGAGCGTTGGATGCTCAAAGCAAACAGCCTTCCACCAATGGGTCGCGGGTTCGAATCCCATTCAGTCCAAAAATTGGAAAATTTTCTGACTGGGCTTTCACTCGAACGGCCTATGTGGGATGGTTGCCAGTTACCAGCGGAAGGTCGTGGGTTTCCTCCGGGCACAGAGCCCGGTTTCCTCCCACACTAAAACTGGCAACGCCGCCATATAAGTGAAATAATCTTGAGCGCGGCGTAAAACACCAAACAATCAATCTTTCCCTACTAAACACGGTAACAGCACAAAAAGGGAATTAAGATTGAAACTCCCAGCAAATCTTTATTTTGTGTACACATCAAGGCCTCATTATTTCTAAATGAAGCTGAGTTAGATCTCTAAATTTTCCTAAAATATTAATATTGTATCTTGAACAATATTACTCCTGTCAAAATTAACAAGAAATTTTTTTCATGCTATTTCCAAGAATGTTCCAAGAATTAATGAGACATTCTTAAACAAATACTGACTTGTTCATGTTCAAACTTCATATTGAAATCTAATCATATTTTATCATATCAGGGTGAATATCGTAACGACATGTTAGCCGAATGGGTGAGCAAACTAGACCAGCATCAAGTGCCTCGAACTGAAGAACCCTCCCTAATGGGTACCCTGGGTGACCCGGTGAAAATCCGTAGCTGGCAGATAGCTGGACTTCCTAAGGATAATTTGTCGGTGGAGAATGGTGTGATTGTACAATATTCACAGAGATGGCCCCTGTTCATTGACCCTCAAGGGCAGGCCAACAAGTGGGTGAAAAACATGGTAAGATAAGAACTAGTTTTTGAAAGGAAAAATTATTTTTAGTTATTTTTTTAAGTTTCCTATTGGTCCAAATAGTATTTTTTTATATCTTATTTGGGGCAATTTTGAATATATATTTGTAGTAGGTTCAGGTATTTAATTCAATTTATTTTAGAGAATAAACAACATTTTGGAAAAGGACAATATTTTTGGATACATTGTTTAGAATTCACTGCATTTTGAAATTTAAACATGAATACAATTCTGTTATTTTAAAATTTTAAATGCGACAACATTTTATCGATACATTGTTAAAAATTAATGAAATTTATAGATTTAAACATAAAATACAAAAATTGGCCTTTTAAATTTTAAAGAAGTCAATATTGGTATATTGTTAAAAATTAAATGAATTTAGAAATGTAAGCATAAAATACAAAACTATGCCTTTTAAATTTTGAATACTTGATGAAAATAAACCACAAGAAACAAAGTTAATCATTTTTTCTCTGTCTGAAAACAGGAACGAGACACTGGTATTGACGTGATTAAATTATCCGATAAAGATTTCCTGAGAAGTCTTGAGAATGCTGTGAGATTTGGGAAACCGTGTCTCCTTGAGAACGTGGGAACTGAACTGGATCCAGCCCTGGAACCTATACTTCTTAGACAGGTTTGTGTTGAAACGTATATCAAAGCATGCAAGAAGTCAGGCCATTATCGTTAGTAGAGAAACATTTTCAGTTATTCCATTCAAATCTCATTTTTACCCAAAAAATTGTCAAAATTTTCTGAATGAGTTTCCATCTTGCTACTATTGTTTCCCCGGAAACAACCACGCCCAGTGGTTTCCTTGGAGCATAGGTCTGGTTTCTTCTTTGCTCCTAAAATAAACCTCGGAATCTTGTAATATAAGGAAATGTTTTTGATTAGGTTTCCAATCAACAAACAATATATTTGTCCAAATTTCTTTCTGAAGTCAAAATTTATTAATATTGGTAGGTATGTCTTGATTTCTTTATAAATGAACATCCCTGTGAAAAACAATCAAACAAGTTTCTGTTTATGGCCACAGCATACAAATTAAACAAGATTTCGAGTTCATCATTTTCCTTAACCTATCACCTAGAAAAAGTTTACTAAAAAATTATTTTAGACATTTTTGATTGCTTGTCACATCTTGAAATGCCATTTTTTTCCCCAGACATTCAAACAACAAGGCAGTCTAGTGATTAAATTAGGAGATGCTGTTATCCCATACCACGATGACTTCAAGTTTTACGTCACAACCAAACTGCCTAACCCCCATTATACTCCTGAAGTATCAACCAAAGTCACCCTAGTCAACTTCACTCTTTCACCTAGGTATGTTCCAACAACACTGGATATTTGACTCATTTTATATTCTTTAAAAATGCAGAAAAATCATCAAAGGAGAACGTTTCTTAAAAAGATTCAATCAGTAAATGAAGTTTAATTTGTGGGCGGCATGAAAATCACAACAGTTATTCAACCTTGAGCCAATTATGTTGACCGAATGACTGTTCTTACATTCCGTTCTTTTACGTCACTTGCATCTATCATAACGTCTCACCTATGCTCTATGCTTTTTTTACCCCTCGGGCAAATTTTGCCTGAAGGGTATTGTTGCTGCCGCCGTTGTCCGTCTGTTCGTTGGTCCTTGTTAACACATTATCTAAAAAAGTCAAAAAAACGCGCTCGGATGTTTTTTTTTCAAGAGTTATGCCCCTTACATTACCGCTGCTGTCAAAAGCCTTGTGAACACATTATCTAAAAAAGTTTTTAACTTACAATTTAGAAACTTCACAGATTTGATTAATACAGCAAGTACAAGAAGCTTATTTAAAATCGACCCGCTCGGACATGTTTTTCAAGAGTTATGCCCCTTACATGACTGTCAGCCAAAGACCTCCTTGTAAATGTGATACATGTATGCGGAGAAGTTTTTCACTCGCAACAAATTGTCTGGAAAATAAATATATCTTCGGTTTCTTTGGCCCAGACCCAAGGGGTCCTGATGGTGACAGCCACTTATTTTTATTTATATTAAAACCTTCATAAATTCATGGGGCCTTGGTGGGTAGGTCAGAGTGATAGTCCCTCAGATTTTTCACTTGATCGCCGTATGTGGAAAATGTGGCAATGAGCCGGGTTTCCTCCTCCACCAAACCTGGCAACGCCGCCATATAGGTGAAATAATCTTGAGTGAAGCGTAAAACATTAATCAATCAATCAATCAATCACTCAATCATATATTCTTTCAATCATGATGGACCAAATAATAATAATTTTCACTGCTGTATTTAAAATTTCAGCGGCTTGGAAGATCAAATGTTGGCGACAGTTGTAGCTGAAGAGAGGCCAGATTTAGAGGAGGCTAAGAATCAGCTGATCGTTAGTAACGCCAAGATGAAGCAAGAGCTGAAGGAAATTGAGGATCGTATTTTGTACCGACTGAGCGCCTCCGAGGGAAGCCCCGTTGATGATGTGGATCTGATACAGACCCTGGAGGCGTCCAAACTCAAATCTCAGGAAATTCAGGTAACAAACTTTTTTTTTAAGAAATTGAGATTTTTTTATATTAAACAATTATGATAACCAAATATGAAATCGATGTACTCCCAGTGCCAGCGTGTTTAAAATACAATTTTTTTATTTTTATTTTTTTTTTGGTTTAGCCTGTACATAGGCACAAGCGTTTATTGAATAAATCATACGGTTTTACAAACGTTCGCTCGAGATACATTCCTCACGTGACAAGGGATTGCACGGCTTACTTTTTTGTAAACACTTTAGAAATTAAATGCACATACAAATAAGAAAATATCAAACAGTATTCAGAAATTGTTGATTACCTCCCTTGATTACTAAGCTTTGTTAATAAATTGGAATAGTAATTTAAGTTAAGATTAAAATTACTTATTGGTAACAACCCAGGGGTTGAGAGAGGAACAACATGTTGATAAAATGAATAAGTAATATATTAGTGAATCATACAATACTTAAAATTCATATCTAGAAATGACATGGACGTTCGATATTTGAATGCTAAAATAATAAAAACTAGCAATCTGCTTTTATTTGGTTGAAGGGATCGTCTTAGATAAAATTTATAACAGTCTTCACCTAGTTCCAAAAAGGTTTCAATTACTTTTCCAGATTTTCATCGAAGAACTCTCGTTAACAAATTTTTGTTTTAAAAAAAATAGTCGTTAAAAAAGTTGCAATAATCACATTGTATTTCTATTTCTTTCAGGCCAAGGTACAGATCGCTGAACAGACTGAGTTGGACATTGACAAGACTCGTAGTCAGTACATCCCAGTGGCCGTCAACACTCAGATCCTATTCTTCTGTGTGGCGGACATGGCTAACATTGACCCTATGTATCAATACTCCCTCGAATGGTTCATCAATATCTTCCTGGGAGGAATTAGTAATGCTGAGAGGGCAGGTTAGTTCACGTTCATCTACCATCTCAAAATAGGGTATCCAAAATAGCTATTTTTCACATTCTTCACAGTGGTGGCTGTCCAAAATGATATACTTTTGTAGCTCAACCATCTTAAATTGTTGGATAATAGGTGTCCAAGTAAGCTGTAAACATTGTGCCCAAAAAGTGCACGGACAGTCACACCGTTTTGAATGAAACCTTAGTTCACAAGTGAATTTTTCAAGATTGATTGTTGGTGTTTATGTCACACTCATGAACTTGTGGAAGCAATGTGGAAGATTTGCTGAAAACTTACCAAGGTCACAGGTTTTCTGCTGGCAAATGACCTGATTTTCTACCCCACTAAACCTGACATTGCTGCCATATGAAATAATCTTGAATGCAGCGTTAACAAAAATAAATCGACCAAAGAGTTTTCCGTCTATGGGCTGTCTCAGTTTGAATACCTTATCTCAACAGAGAACAACCAAAGTATAAGGGTTTGCTGTGAGCATAAAACATCAAACCAACCTAAATTTAGCATGACATAACTTTGAGTTATTTAAACATCAAGCCCCAATCAATCAATCAATCAATCACTCAATCAATCACATAATTGATCTATTAACTCATGACCCCCCCCCCCTTTTTTTTTTAAATTTTTTGAAATAATATTTTTTTATGTTTTTTTTCTTCCCCTTACAGACAACATACCTCAGAGGATTATCAACATTAACAACTATTTCACCTACAGTCTTTACTCCAATGTGTGTAGGAGTTTGTTTGAAAAACACAAGCTTCTCTTTGCTTTCTTACTGTGTGCCAGAATCAAGATGCATGAGGGGACGATTGACATGGTGAGTTTAAAGGATATAAACAGAATGTTGAAATTATTAGCTATTTTTCTCAAGACGTATAATTCAGAAGCTTTTTAGTGCTTCTAGTATGGAGAATGAACGATTGGCTTAGAATGAATGAATGGCCGTCCCGGTTGTTTAAATTTTGTTTACTTTTGCGAACACTATTTCGGTTCGTATAGGCCACATACTGTATAGATTTTCCTCATTCCAACGCCAATCATTTAGTTTTTCGATGGCCTTCAAAGCCTCTTACTGTCTAGCTGATCAGAAATTATGAAAAAAACGAAGAATTGTGGCAGCTCATGCCCTTGTAAGTTATTGATTTTCACCGAAAAGTGCATTTTTTGGTCCTCTTTTAGGATGAGTGGCGTTATCTTTTGGCCGGTGGCACAACACGACCCAAAGATCTACCAAACCCTGCCCCAGAATGGCTCTCTGAAAAATCCTGGAATGATTTCCTAACTCTAGCCTCATTGCCAAAGTTTGCTTCATTCCCTGAGAAATTCCCAGAGAATATTGATGGATTCAAACACATTTTTGATAGCTTTGAGCCTCAAAGGTAAGAAAAAAAAAAATTAAAAGGGAGGTCACTCTAATTGTCTTTCATGGTGTTGAAGAAAGTTAGAGTGACCTCCCTTTACTTCTGTTATACCCCACTTTAGCATACACTTGGACAGAAGTTTTCTCACTTCATTAAGGGTTTTAAGATGATTACATTTTTTTTAATTGACCTCTCCAGCAGGAAAAAAGTTAGAAAAGGTTTCAGATATCCAACATGGCCACTGTGAGAGGTTACAAGTGTCACCAAGCTGTTTCATTAAATGTGTCAAACGTTCGGCGTAGTCATGTGGCGATGAATGAGGCGATGACAATTACCACTTTGCCTTACCACACCAACGTAACCACCCACATTGCAACTCACCATTTTTATACTTCTAGCTTAAATTCATCCTGCATCAACAGGCCTTCAAGCATTGTTTTTGGGGCCTCGGTGGTCTAATGGGTTAGATTAATCGTCCCTCAGTCCCACACAGACCTTTCATCGATGCGACGAGGGTTCAAATCACACTCAGACCAAATATACATTGAAAAATTTCAGAGTGGATTTTTCACTTGGTAACCTGGCATCGCCCCCGTATAAGTGAAATAATCTTGAGTGCGGCATAAAACATCAATCAATGAAGTATTTTTTTGTTTTTTTTCTTGGGTGTTTTTCACTGATTACATATCTATTTTATCTTTGATTTTTTTTTTAAACAGAGAAGAGTTGCCAGGAGAATGGAAGGAGAGTTTGGATTCTTTCCAGAAATTATTGATTATCAAAGCTCTACGTGCCGACAAAGTCACAAATGCATTCCAGGATTATGTCGCTGATAATCTGGGCCAGCGATTTATTGAACCTCAGGTACGATGACCATTTACGGCAATGTAATTTGTTAATTTTGATCTGTTTTATGGAATCGATTAATGGATCTTGGCTGAGACCTGTTTTTAAAAAATCTGTTACTGCTTGGTAAATGGCGTCGTGTGATGTAGGAATTTCTTTGTGAATCAACGTAATTTAACCTGCTGTTAAACTTTCTTTGCTTTCAACAACCGGTTTCAGATTAATAAGCAAAAATCAAATTTAAAAATCATCCCAATTTTACATATAAATTTACTCGGATTTTCCTTTACGACTGTTTTATGGATACAACAAGAAATGTTGACCTGAATGTTTTAAAAAATTATTTAAATAGACCAAGAAATTTAGTTCAAGTTGTCAATTTTCAAAACATATACAATGGATTGATTGATTGTTGTTTTATGCCGTACTCTGGATTAATTGCCTGAAGGAAACCCCTGGGCTTCGGGAAGTACCTAACAACTTTCCCACATATTGGGATCGAGTCAAAAATCCACTCAGAAATTTTTATTGGGTCTGAGTGGGATTTGAACCATCGCCGCATGATAAAATAGATGGCATTTTTATTGAACTTTTCTTGTTTTACAGACTGCTGACCTTCATGTGGTGTACAAGGAGTCATCACCGACCACACCCCTGATCTTCGTCCTCTCAGTGGGTACAGATCCTGCTGCAGATCTGTACAAGTTTGCTGAGGAAATGAGATTTGCCAAGAAACTCTCAGTTATCTCCCTTGGCCAGGGACAGGTAGGCAATCTCTGATTAAAATTCATCAAAGGTTCTCCACTGACTAATATCACTCTGTGCTAAATTACCTCCCTTTGTTTGAACTTTGTTGACTTTTAACATTGAAGTAAATACACAAAAAGGTTGTCCTATTTATAATTTTTAAAATATTATGTATCATATTTTCTTATATAAAACACTTTACTCATGTAAATTGACATTGATGAGCTTTATGTTCAATAATGTTCAAAATAGTTTTATTCATTGTTTATAAGCTTTTAAAACTTTTACCAGTGACAGATGGCATTATTAAGAACAGTTTTGGGAACGTTGCAATTCCATTTGACGTATTTTGCTCCATGATAACACCATGTTACAACAAAAAGTTGCTCGACCACCTGCTGAATGCAGAACCGGTAACAGACAATTCGTGGAATTGTTATGAGACTTGCGCTCCTATAACACAACATTTCCTGTCCTTTAAGCTACAGTATGAAACGACTTGTGTACAGTTGATATACGATTTTGCTTGTAGGGCCCTAGAGCTGAAGCTATGATGAGAAGTGCTATGGAGAGAGGAAAGTGGGTATTCTTTCAGAATTGTCATTTAGCCCCGAGTTGGATGCCATCCCTTGAGAGGCTGGTGGAACAGATTGACCCAGACAAGGTAGGTAGAACTTCCTGGAAGAAAAAATATCTTAGGTTCTTTTGGGTTACTGGCTTTACCAATATTTTTGGTTTCACCGTAATTTTTTTTGTTTTTCAAGGTACTGCAAACGCTGAACTTCTCTTGACAATCAGAATTTATGGAGAAAAAATCTGAATTTTGGCAGTTCATGCCACTTTTTTTTTTTTTGGTGGGAATCAAGAGCTTTTGACACCTATATAATTGTTTTTAACATGTATAATTGTTGACAAATACTTGGTATTATTTCTCATTAGAATGGAACGCCCATTGAACCAGAGATATCTGTAAAATGTATTATTCTGTGTATTTTAGGTTCATCGTGATTTCCGTCTGTGGTTAACCAGTATGCCTAGTGCTAAATTCCCCGTGTTCATCTTACAAAATGGGTCAAAGATGACCGTTGAACCTCCGCGGGGCATCAAGGCTAACCTATTGAAGAGTTACACTAATCTCAACGATGATTTCCTCAATGCTTGCGGAGATAAGGTAAGGCAAATATTTTTATACAAATTTTTCAGTTGAATTAACGGCCGAGCCTGATGACATCACACAGATTTACGCAAAGCTTTCTGGGTAAAATGTACCTCAGTTCGCCATGCTATTAAGCGGTACTTATAAAGTTATAGCAAGACGTCACTTCCATTGATGGAACATATTGATGACATAACATATTTAAAAGTTGATGCTGATAGAGTTATGAAAACATGTTGTGTCTTCAAGTCACCTTTTACGTCATCTACAATACAGTTTTATTCCTTCGGCCATTTTGTAAAATTATGTGAATTTCCCTCAATCTCCCGAAATGCTTTGCGCGTAATTTCCAAGTGGCGTCATCAAGCAATCGGTCAATTGGTACTTCTCTCATAAACAGAAATACTTCAAACTGTTTGCTGCTTTGTGCTCTACTGTGCCAAATCCAATGCTTCTATGTTATGATAATTGAACAAAACCCACTCAGAAATCTTTTTCTTTGAACTGAGTTGGATTCGAGGTAAAGAGAGAATTGGCTGGTTCAATCTGTCTCGTATAAATCAATGGACTAGGCCACAGAGGCCTGCCCAGGGATGGTAAAAATAGACCCACGATCCTTAGTGCAGATTGGAATTGGATTCGAACCTGCAACCCATTGATAGTAATAGTTTTTTTAAAGTAGCCAACAATGATTTAATCCTTGTACTGAACATTTTAGGGAATTGATCTGGAATATCGTGTAAAACACACTGTAATCATTCTAGTTAGGTATTAACATATGGCGGTGGGGGAGGTGGGGGTTTCATCGCGGACATATAGCCTGCCTAAAAGTATCAACTAATACACCTTAAAAGGCTGTCTAAACACAAGCTTTATAAACCATAGTATGGCTGAACTCAACCAACCAATCTATACAATTACTGAAAGAAACTTGTCTCCATGCTTATTTCAGACAAGAAGATTTTCCCTGGGGGCCGTTTCACGAAGCCGTCGCAAAGTGCGATCAATCACAATCACACTTGCGATGACTTCGTATCTCTTCACTATGATATTAATTGGCAACTACGCCTCATTCGCGATGCGACTGTTTTGTGAACTGAGCCCCAGTGCCCATGTATTTTAGTGTTCATAAATATGCAATTACTGAAAAAAAATTTTTTTTTTTTTTTTTTTTTTTTTGCAGACACCTGACTTCAAGTTCCTGCTACTGTCACTTTGCTTCTTCCATGGCACTGCTTTGGAGCGACGTAAATTTGGTCCTCTTGGTTTCAACATTCCTTATGAGTTCACTGATGGGGATTTAAGGATTTGCATCAGTCAATTAAAAATGTTCTTAATGGAATACGACAAAGTGGTACCGTTTAAGGTATAAGCTCACAGAGTATGAAAATTAAATTTAGATTCTATTGCCCCTTTCCCCTGCCCCCCAGCAGCGAGGTTATGGGGAGGGGAGAATGCTGAATTATGCATGTACGCCTGTCTGTCCGTTCGTCTGTCTGTCCGTAGACACATTCTTTACCATTTTTAAGTGCTATTTTTTAATTTCTATATCTAATTGATGGTTAAATTTGAAACTCCTTCGCCTCACCCCCCAAATCAGCCCAAACTTATTGATTGTAACAAGAATACTTTCTTTGTCTTGACTCAAAAAAAAGTCTAAATATTTTCTGGTCTCGAAATTTTACAAATTTAAATGTGAAAAATACTGACAAAACATGCTTATGCCTTTATAATTGCATTCTGTTATTAAGGAATATCTGTAATTTAAGTTTTTCTGATGTTACAGGTATTGACTTACACTGCTGGCCACATCAACTATGGCGGCCGTGTGACTGACGATTGGGACAGACGCTGTTTGATGAACATCCTCGATGATTTCTACAATCCTGTCATGCTCTCGGATGATCACGTTTACTCGGAATCAGGGATCTACCGACAGATCAGTCCTTCCATGGACCATAATGTAACTATGTGATATTTCTTGACAAGACTCTCTAGTAGCTAGTACTATTAGCTTACTCAGTAGATAGTTCACTAGTCTTGTAGATGTATCACTATTATCTTATGGGACGTGCAAAAGCGTGTGTGTGTGTTTTGTGATTCTGTGTGCACTAGTTGGTTTGCTGTGTCATTTTCTGTTTTTTGTTTTTTTCTTTTTTTTTGCTCGTGTGCTTTAATATTCAACATATCTTTTAGTGCAATCATATTTTCATGTGCTCATAATTATTTTAGCGTTTAAACATACAAAAAAAACAAATACATTTTTTAGTTTTTTCCTAACCTTGTAACTCCTCTGTCGCTCCAATTGTAGATAGTTGGATACTAACTCTTATAAGCCCCATCCCCCAACCCTAAACTCACCCTGCCTCCAACAAAAAATTCTATGTTTGATTTTTTGTCTGCTTGACTCCCAATATGAAACAGCCCTGCAATGTCACCATATTAAAAATAGCATCAATCGTTTGGGCTTTTTTCTAAATTATTGAGAGTAAATACCGCCATAAGACATAAGAATATTCAGAATACAGTTCAAAACATATATCAATCTACTCAAGAATATTGATGAAATCTTAATCACTAAACCGTTAAACAGATAGATTATTCAGAATATAGCTCAAAACACATAGCAATCTACCAATAACTCAAGGATATTAATTAAATCTTCAGTTAGCTCAAATACAAAACCGTTAAACAAATTGACATGTCATTGGTGCTGACATGGTAGAAAACAACTGGCATAATCTTGAATGAGTCAGACTCTAAAAGTTTGAAGTTTTTCCCACAGTTTTCAAAATGAATTTTTAAACGATTAAGCATTTTAATAATTTTATCTTAATATGTTCAGATACAAAAAAATAAAAGACAATAATCAATACTTTGAAATAAATTGTATGCCCCACTCTCTTCTCCCCACTTTCAGATTAAAAACGAATTCTGTGGTCATATTTCTGTTGTACATGCCAGAGTTGTTCCCCCTGCCTCAGCTCATTAACCAACCTGACATAGTATTACATCAGCCTTCCACATAGTCCAAGCCACATCACTTCAGTTGACATGTTGAAAAACAACATGCTGCTGGCCAGCATTTAGGAATTAGTTTAAGGAAAAGCACTGAAAAACCGGGGCAAATTTCCAACTTTAACCATGACTATTTGTGACCTTCAATATCGTATTTGTTCCATGTTTTTAAACCGACTCGAGACATAACAGAAATAAACATTAAAGGTTGAATAATGTTCGTACACAATGTGTCACTCAAATGAGAACGCACAAAGTATGCACTCACATTTGAAATACACAAAGTACCATGTCTTACATAACATGCCTGGGCCAGAGAGTTAAGGGGCCTTGGAAATTTTCCCTGAAAAAGTTAGTGGCATGAGCTGCCAAAATGTTGATATTTTTACGTTAAAACAGAATGTTGAAATTATTGGCTATTTTTCTCAAGACCTATAATTCAGAAGCTTTTTAGTGGTTCTAGTCTCGAAAATGTACGATAAAGTATTGTTTTGAACTAACTTTGGCTTATAATGAATGAATGGTCGTCCCGGTTATTTAAATTTTGTTTACTTTTCGAACACGATTACGGTTTGTACAGGCCACATACTGTATGGATTTTTCTCATTCCAACGCCAATCATTTAGTTTTTCGATGGCCTTCAAAGCTTCTCTTACTGTCGTGACGATCAGAAGTTATGAAAAAAGTGTGAGTTTTGGCAGCTCATGCCACTTTAAATGTCGACAAAAAATGAATCTAGCTGAAGAGCTTTTTGTTTTCTTTCTTTTAGTTAATAAGTGGTGGTTGAAAATTTCCCGAACCAACTTTCATTTCAACATATGGCTCTCGGACATTTTATGTAGTGTAATAAAGCCCTTTTAGAAGCCTATGTCATTGACCCTGTCTTTGAGGCATAATTCATATTCTATCCCCATGCTATAAATGTAGCTCTTATTTCATATAAGGATTGAATTACAAAAATTAGTAGATGGATGTATACAGGATTACATAAAACCCTTGGATATCAAATAACAAAACAGAACTTAGATCTTTATGCTATCTAAAACCTAGGGTAAATTTTCTGGGGTGTTTTATATCTGCCATTACACTGTATAATGTAGTCTGGGTTTCTGAAATCAAAATGATTATTTTTTTTTTAATACGGCCGTATTTTGGAGTCGGGATCCATTGCAATAAAAAAAAAACGGTGTAGACTGCCCACTTCTTAGCGACAGAATGTGCACCGATTTAGACTTTGAAATAACAATATATCCTACTGAAATCGTGGCTAATCATAGCCTACTCAAATCTTTTCACTATACGTTATCTATAATGTAGATATCAATTTAAGACAAAAGAGGTTCGATCTTTGTTTTTGACGTATAATCTCTCCAGCTTTCCACCAATGGAACTCAAGTTTGAATCCCATTTAGAAAATTTTCCCAATAAAACTTACAATGCTGTCATATTAGGGAAATAATGGTGAGCAGTTTTGTAATCCAAATCTAATTTGTAATTTTGTTAAGTTTGGAAAGGAAAAAAAAATCAAATTAAATTTACTGAAAAATTTAAAAATCTAATTTGAGTCTACATCAAATTCAATTTCATGTATAGACAGACAGAATATCAAGTAAAATTAAATTGAAAGAAAAATAATATCACATCTTAAATCCTTGTTACATGTTTTTCGCCTAATTAGCTTAATAAAAAACGCATTCATTTTCCTTATATTTTTAATTAACTTTTTAATTGCCATTCCAAATTTAGGTCATGACACACTTGACTGGATTTTGACCTAATTTCTGTCCCATTGTTCTATCATTCAAAGTCTACTTCCTACGAAACTATGAAATATGACCTCTGACCGAAGTATTTTGTTAAAATGATACTTTTGAGTGAGAACAAATTATCTAGAATTCTCTCATAGGCATGTGCAGCCAAAATTCAGACTTTTAATCATAAGTTCTGATTGTTATGAAAAATTGAGCATTTTAAGGGCCTTAAAAAATGAAAGGTTTGACTTAGAAGTAAAAAATATTGGTAAAGCCGATAACCCGTACGAAAAGAAAATGTGTGCTGATATACGACAAAATTCAAATAACCTTTGTTGCATATATAAACTTCTTTACCCTACATACTTGAGATCGATATTAACATAAAGCTCTTTTTTTGTACTTCTTATTAAAACCAGTGAACAATTGGCTAATTCTGTTACAGCTAAATTTTTCCCCATACTTAGCAGCTCATGCCACTTGAAGTCCCCAAAATTAATCATTGCTCTTATGGGAAGCCCAAATTTGAAACAAAATTGTTTATGCTAAATCTCAAATAAAAACACTGGTTCAATGCGCAACTATTGTAGTAACTCTATAAAATAATATCATATCTTGTCTGTCAGTGGTACTTGGAAGTTGAACAGGTACAATAAGGTGAAGAAGTACTTATGGATAACAACTTCATGGTTTATTGGGTGGCGACGTTTTGATGTAGTTCTTAAATCGTTATCAAAGTCAATGACAAACAACAAAAAATAATTGGTATATTCGCTTCCATCGGTCCATCTGTCCGTCCGTAATTTTTATAACGGATGAGAGAATTGCAACTTAAGGCAGGCACTAAATAACAGAAACTATTTAATAGAAAAAAACTTCAATAGAATTAAGTCTGGTGAATTAAGCTCGCTGCAGCTTGTCTTGGAGGATCAAAATATCATATAAAAGTGAATGCTTTATAAATAAAGTATAAACTTTTTAAGTAAGGATCATGATATAATTACTTAATAATATAACGTTTACAAGCCCCCCAAGCCTTTCTCACACACACACATGCGCTTTGTCAATATTATAGAAGCACCCCTTTAACAAGTGTGGCATTAAACATTAATCAAACTCAAGAAATACACATATGTCATTTCCTGAGTTAACCTTTCTAACCTCTCCTGTTACTTATAAACTCAGCTCAGAAAAATTCCTCTGATCTGTTTTTTATAAGTGTCAGGAGAAAGAATTCTTGTGATGGTTTGTCGTGAATTAATCATATTTAACACTCATTCTAAAATTGAATCTAATCTTTTTGTCTATTAATCTTTGGTTTATTAACATTACTATTTCAGGATTTTTTTTTTAACAAAATCTTGTTGACTGTGTGGTGTCTATGCCACACCTACGATTATCTATCTTTATGTGATTATTGCCTCATCATTTTGGGGTGGAAATGTTTTGTTTTTTTTAGCTGTTGTTGTTGTATTACAAGAAACTACCCCTAAAGTCAGCACTCAAAGAGTTTTGGGGTTTAGCCTGAAAAGATGGATTGATTGGTGTTTTACACCACATTCAAGATTATTTTACTCATATTTCATTGGTAGTTTTAGAGGGGGAGAAAGGGCTCTCTGTTCGGAGGGAACTCATGTCCTTCAGTAGTTACCTGTCAACCGTTTCATGTAGGGGGATTGACGGAAAACCCCACTCAGCATTTTTGTTCTTCTGTGTACTCGGCGAGATTCAAACCCTCGATCCATCCCATTGCTGGAAGGCTTATTGTCGGCATGAGACACTATCGATCTACAGACTGAACCACTGAGTGGCCTGAAAATGAGCAAAGGGCCCATTTCGTGAAGACGTCACAAAGTATCTCCATAGCATGTTTAGTTTATTATCCATTGGCAACTACGACGCATTTGCAATGTGGCTGCCTTGTGAATGATCCCTGGGCCCTGTCTTACAAAGCTGGCGTAAGTTACGCCGGACGTAAATCAGTGTTAAAGCTATATGAACTTATGCCCTAGTCGCAACTGGTCCATGTTATAGGCTTATGCGCGACTTTACGCCAGCTTCGTAAGACAGGGCCCAGGACTCTTTATCGTAACAGGGTGTCTCTGTCCTTTAGGTTCTTTTCTCTTCGGGGGCATTGGCGTTGGTGGCTCAGTCGGTAAAATGATAGTATTTCCGTCCAACACAGGCCTTCCATCAATGGGCTGCTGGTTTGAATCCATCCAATCCGAGTAAAATTCAATAATTTCTAAGTGGATTTTTCACTCGATCGCCCTATGTGGGAGAGTTGCCAGGCACTCGCTAAAGATCTGGGGTTTCCTTCGGGCATTCAGCTTGGTTTCCTCCTTCACAAAACATTGGCGTCACCAAATAAGTGAAATAATCGTGCCAAAAATTAAATCGGTCAATAAATCATTCCTTAATTAGGTTTGTGTTAGACATCGAAGAACGCTAAAGAAAATTATACACAAATCGTGACCCCCAAAAAAAGATGCAAAAGAGATGCAACTGTCCCATTTTAGCCTATACAATTTTCTTTACTGTTTCTCCTTTTTTTTCTGCTTTGACACTTTCAGAAGACAAAACTATTTTACGAGTGAGGACATCGACCACAATTACCATTTATAATATATAGATTACATAACTTACTAATTATATACACGTCATATTGTTTCGCGGCCCTTAATTGTCATAACCCTCAAGAATAAATCTATTTTACGGAGATGCATGTGAAACATAAAGTGGAGGATTGCCGAAAAGATAACAGATATAAATAATCTGTATTGTCACATACACCGTTAAAAATTACCAATTAATTATTCGGCTAAATTTCTTCGAGACCTTTTATGTCACAAGGTCCTTGTCAAGATAATGTTATTATTAGATATTTGATAACAGTGAGAGGTGTCAACTGAGCCTCAGGAATGCTCCTTTAATGCAAATCTTTTATTATTATATTTCTTTTTTTATCATTATCTTTTTTTTTTCATTTCGAATCATTTTGTATTTTCTAACGTCTTTCTATTATTGAGACTGTTGAGTGTCATATATTGGAAGAGAAAATTTTTTTTTTTGTGTTTTTCTTATTTTGCACCTAATAACTGTTGAGCTTTGTTCATAATATACCAGTAATGCAACGAAAAAAATTATTTAAAAAAAGACATCTTCTATATCAAATATTGAAATATTGCTTATAAAGAACTTAATTCTAAAAAAAATTATTATTATTATTTATTTTTCCGCAGAGCGTAATTTTATTATTTTTTTTTTATTATTATTATTAAGAAATACTCCGTTTGTTTTTTGTTTTTTTTAATATATACTAGTAGCCATATCTATATATATTTTTTTATCAGCCCTTTCTAGCTCTAACCACCTGGGAATAAAACATATGTCTGGGTTGAATTTATTGATAAAACAAATCTACTTGATCCAGTAGCTTTGGTAGCCTTATACTGGTCACAAAAACAACAGAATATTGAATTTTAGTCTGCAAGGTTTTAAAAAATACAGTCTACTTTTTTATTACTGTGCGAGTCGTTTTTAATTCAGGAAAATGAAATATACAAATGGATATATGTAAATTTTAAAGCCTGTGTAAATAATGAATATTTGACTTCATGTAAAACAACTCTATCATAAAATCTATGTCAAATCTGATGCAAGAATGAAAAGCTATTAATGCAGACACATACATACATGTATATCTATCATAAATCCAACAAACAAGACCCCAGTTTCCTCCTCGATAAACCTGACGGGCTTGTCTTCGTATAAGTGAAATAATCTTGAGTATGTCGTAAAACATAAAATACTCAATCAACTCTGATGCAAGAATGAAAAGTTATAAATACAGACAATATTTGACACATACATATATAATCTTGAGTATATCGTAAAACATAAAATATTCAATCAACTTGAATTAACCTTAAAAACATAGCTATTTGGTTTTCTTAAGACCAATACAGGCTTTGCATCAATGTTTTTAAATAGGACCTAAAAGGGCACCGTGGGTAGGAGGCAAATTAAAGATTCTGACATTTTGCTGTAGTACACATACTGGGAAGGTATTTGGATAATCACTGGTAAATTTTTTTCCCCTGACAGAATTTAATACGATTTTGGAATTTATTTGCAGCTGGTATGTTTACCTTTAGTTTCAGCCGGACTGGAGTTTTTAACAGAGGCTCCAGAGCGAGCAGTTGCACACTTACACCCTGGCCGATCGTTTTGTGGTCTTCTGACTTTCATGTGTTTTATTTTTGTCCTGATTACCTAATGTAGAAATAAACTAAAGAATGTCCGCTCTTAACAGTTTATCAGATAGATGAATATTAGTAAAACTTTCACAACTAACTACAGTATGGTTTACCCATTCGGTTTACATTAAATCGAAACCGTCAGTCAGACAGTAAACAATGTACCATGAATTCGCCCTAATAGGCGATTTGCCAATTACTTGAAAATGACATAATTTAGCGACGTCACAATGACATTCATATGTAGTAGACTGGACAAAGCATCCGTCTGTTTTTAACTCAAAATTTTCAGCATTTTTACAACATATTTTAGAAAAGAAACCCGATATTCTGACAGTAAATGTCTGAAATAATCAATTAATGCGAAAAAATCTTGCATGAAACGGGAGTTCAAATGAATATAGCAAAGTCTAATTTGAAGCTGAGCTTGTCCGGTCTTAGATTGGTGCCACGACGTCATGTCATTGTTACGCGAAAAACTGGCAAATGGTCTATTGCTCGTTAATTATACATTTTTCACTCAAAATCGACCTACCACCTTTCATCCAACGTCAGTCAAATCTTATTTAGGAGAAGTTTTAGCAAAAATATAAACAATTCTACACAGATAGTCCCTTTAAAGTGACTACAGAATGGAGGCCCCAAACCACATTACTAACATCTCGTCTTTTCCTTTCCAGGGATACATGGCTTATATAAAGAGCTTGCCCATCAACGACACCCCGGAGATATTTGGGCTTCATGATAACGCTAACATTACGTTTGCTCAAAATGAAACAATCCGTGTTCTCTCCGGTCTCTTAGCTCTTCAACCCAAGACGGCTGCAGGGGGAGGGAAATCCAGGGAAGAGGTACGTCCCGGCAAAATCTAAGACCTTTAAACCGTTACAAAAAATATCCTTCTCCGTTGATACGGCCCAGGGCCCAGTTCCACAAAGCGATCTTAGCTTAAGGTGATCTTAATTACCAATGGCAACGTACCTTTAGCATTGGTTGCCATGATAGGTAAGATCACACTTGGCTAGGATCGCTTTGTGAAACTAGGCCCAGAATCAACGCTCGCATGATAAATTATGGGATATGCTATTAACCATTCAGTCCAGCAATAGAGAGGTGGGGATGGAGTGGGGGAATACGTGTGTGTGGTGGCGTCTGACAACTGAGTGGTTCAATCAGTAAAGCCAACAAAGATGGCTGTGGCTTAGAATCCCACCCGGTTGAAGGACAAAATCGAAAAATGTCTGAGTGAGGTCTCTGAATTGTACTACATGGAAGTATTGCCAGGTTCCGTCAGAAGGGTTTTCTCCACTTCAAGATTCCAGTTTCCTCCACCACTTAAGCCATGCAGTTACGCCATACATGAAATAAGTTAAATGGCCTTGAGTGCGGCGCGAAATCAATCAATTACGCACATCCCAAATTTTTTCAAATTTCGTATTCAATCCAAATGTAACCATGTCCCAAACTATCAATAGCTCGCAATAGGGAGCGCAAGTCACGTGTGAATTCCACATATTACCTGTCACCGGCACTGCATAGCGCATGTGACTGAGCGTTTTTCGCTCCATCGTGACGTTTTAATGTGACGTTATGGAACAAAATATGTCAAATGGAATTGCAACGTCATCAAAAACGTTCTAAATGGTGTCATCTGTCACCGGATATCACAAAATCTCGTAATGATTCTTATGATAGCTGTCATGTTATAATGTGATAATATCCAATCTTCAGATAATGGAAGAAACTGCCAAAAATATTCTCGGGCAAGTTCCTACGGCTATCAAGATTGCCGATGTGATGGCTAAATATCCTGTCATGTATGAACAGTCGATGAACACCGTTCTTGTTCAAGAAGTTATCAGGTATGTCATCTTTATTTTTTTATTTTTACTTTTTGTGGCTGTGCGGGAAAGGGGGAAGAAAAGAAGACCAGTTGTACTTTTTCATATGTATACCATTTTCCATTTTTAACGGTTTTCCTTATCTTGTGTTGCCAAATGGAAGATTAGAGGTTTCCTACGATCACCGATCATTTCTTCTAAAATAAGGTCTTCGTGGAACAATACACTTAGTGTGATCTGTGATGTCACAACTATGTTTTACGTACAAGGGATATAAACTTAATCTGACGTGAAACATCAAACAATCTGTTGATCTTGTGGGATCTTGAAAATTTTAAACCTCCACAAATAAGTGTCATTGTTCAGTTAGGGTTTTGGCTTTCATCAATCAATCAGTCAGCCAATCAATGATTGAGTGAATCCACAAAAATTTCTGCTGGGCTTAACACACATGGAAGTTCTTTATTCAAAGCAGACTCGATAACGTGCACCATTTGCGTCTGTGGCACTTACATTTTAACTCGTAACATTTAAAAAATATTTCTTTAGATATTGATTATAATTCAATATCAGATTACCGGGAAAAACTTTTTTTGTATTGATTTTAAAATAACAAAAGGCAAATGTTTGACACAAAAATCAACATCATGCTAAAAAAAACTAGTTTCAAGTAGTTAAGTATATGAGCGTAGTCTGCACAGATGGGGGGGGGGGGGGTATTGACTTTTTAAGGATAAAAATCTACGTAAGAACGTCACGGAAATCATTTTACTGACATACATTACGGATCAACTCCGATTTTTATTGATCACGTTCAGGAATATTTAATAAACCCTTTACCATATGGTATTTCACACCAGCTGTTCACGGGAAAATAACTACACATTTTTATGCAGTTATAACAGGTCTGTGGCGTAAAGGTTGAAGTAAATTTTACAAGTAACAAAATGCACATCAGCGAACGCACTTTAAAGGCCAAAAGGCTTCAATTCCTGAGTTAGAGGCTTGTCATTGGCATGTAAAAAACCTTTAGGTTTTATCTCATAAGGGCGTTCTTCCTGGTTAAAGGGGGCCTTGTTTAGAGTGATAGTCCCTCAGCCCAACATCGGTCTTCCATTGATGGGGTGCCGATCGAATCCCACTCAGACCGAATAAATAGTTGATTTTTCATTCCATCGAGTTGCCAGGTATTTCCTGAAGGTTTGGGGTTTCCTCTGGGCAGAGCCCAGTTTCTTCCCCCCCACTAAACCGGGTATCGCCACATATAAGTGAAATAATCTTGAGTGCAGTGTAAAACATCAGTCAGTCAATCTTCCAAGTTAGACTGTAGGGTAACACCCATGTCTCCTTGCAACCCGACTTCAACTGCTCAATAAAGCTAACAACGTCGCCATTTATATGAAATAATCTTGAGTATGATGTTAAACACTGTTCAACCTCAGTTTATCCTCAAGTTTAGAAAAAGCGGAAAACAATAATTGACTTTTTGGTAAAAGGATCACAGAGTGAGATTCTATGTACGAGTATACATACATTGTATCCTGTTTAGAAGCTAGTCATTTTAGTGGCTCGTGGGGGTCTTAGTTGTTTTGCGGACACTGTATCCAGAAATCATTCTTCAAATGGGTTGCAGGGTTTCTATCCCATATTTTTCTGAGAAAATTTTTAAAAAGTCTTCTTTGTTTGTAATTCCATCTGCAGCTGTGAGTTTTTCCTTTTGTCATAAAGCATCAGTGCATTTGTCAACAATGGATCAACAAATTGAAAACTGTTTTAATTCATATATTTGTGGCATCAGTGGCTCAATCAGTTTTGGTAGAGGGATAGTCCCTCAGTCCGATACAGGCCTTCCATCGATGGGGCACAGGATTAAACACCACTCAGGCCAAATAGAAATTGAAAATTTTATGAGTGGATTTTTCACTCGATCAACATATCTAGAAGAGTTGACTCGCTGAAGGCCGGGGGTATCCTATAGACAAAGAGCCTGGTTGCCCCCACTAAACCTGGCAACGCCATGTAAGTGAAATAAGAGTGTGGCGTAAAACATCAATTAATTAATTTCATTTTATATTTTCTTCAGATATAATCGTTTGCTGGACACCATACATAACAGTCTCAAGGCTTTGCTGAAAGCTCTCAAAGGTCTCGTTGTGATGTCACAGGAGCTGGAAAACATGGCCAACAGTCTCTATATCAACGTTGTACCTGATATGTGGTCCGGAAAGGTCAGTGCTTCATTAATCCATTAGCTTGTATTTTCCAATATGGCTGTCGTTACCATTATAACCGATGACACAAAACTAATTTTGCTTATTTCTTTTACTTACCATGTTGATAGTATGAAGTGCATTAATTATCATCAAATTCTGTCCAATATTATCAAAAACAACATTTTTCCTTAGCTCCTACCTTTAATAGTCAAGCTGGCCATCGCCCTGCATAAGGAGCAGAAATAACTAGGCTGTTTAAGTTGCACGAAACTAAATGATTCCCATACAATAAATAGAACTTTATCCATATGTCTTAATCCATACATCTTAATCCATACATCTTAATCCATATGTCTTAATCCATATGTATTAAGCCATATGTATTAATCCATGGATCTTAATCCATTCGTCTTTATCCATATGTCTTTATCCATGCCTCTGCAGCAGGGGATCCACCAAAAAACCAACTCACAAAGAAATCGAGGGGCCTAGGTGGTCCAGTGGGTTAGAGTTATCATCCCTCAATCCCACACAGACCTTCCATCGATCCGGCGCGGGTTTAAATCACACTCAGACCAAATAAAAATTGAAAAATTCCTGAGTGTATTTTTCACTCGGTCGTCTTATGCAAAAGAGTTGCCAGGTACTCACTGAAGTTTGGGGGTTTCCTCCGGGCAATTAGCCCGGTTTCCTCAACTACTAAACCTGACAAAGCCGCCATATAGGTGAAATAATCTGGAGTGTGGCTTAAAATATCAATCAATCAAAATGAAACCATAAACATAGATGACCAGCTAGTTTTGATATCCTTGTTGTTGCACTTTGGGCTCTGTCTTACAAAGCTGGCGTTTAGATGCCCATAAATTTACAAGATGGATCAGTGTTGTTAGTACTTTAATTTAACATAGATTTATGTCCAAAGTAACTTACAATTATCGTTGATGATAAGTCCGTCTGGATATGCGTGGTGGCCTGGATTCCTCCCCAACTAAAACAGAAAATGGAATTTATTGATCTTATGTGTGGCGTTAAACCTCAATCAATCCCATTATAAGCCAGACAGTAAAGCTTGAGAGGTTATTTTATTTTTTATTTTTCTTCATAAACAGTAACCCTTTTGAACATGTGTGATTTAGCCAGACAGAATAAACAAAAATGCGTGGGTTTTAACAGAAAATTTCAAATTGGATTTTTATATGAAATCAATAAATGGCTGAGAATAATAGAGATGGGATTTGACTACAAAAAATGTAATTTATAGAGTATTTTCTCTCAGACAATTGAGTTGGCGTTATCGGTCACTATTCATATATGCTGTACTTTGTCGCATGTATATTAGCTCTGTTCGTTTATTTACATTCTGTTCGTTCCCGCCCACACTCTGTGATAAGCAACCTTTGTAAACTCTTTCTTAACCATATGTTCGATGATCACACCTTTTGAGAAATTTTTTTATCCTTTCAATAGTTTTGGCAGAATTTTTTTTTTTTTTTGGTTTAATTTATCATTAGAGATGCATGGGGTTAGTTAAGTAAACAAAAATTGAGCCTTAGATAAAAATGGTTTGTTTGTACTGGAAATCCATTTTAATCCCTCACAACCCCCATGCCATAACCCCAAGAAAATGAAACTTAACAGATTTTAATAATCTAAACTAAAACATGTTTTTTTTTCTTCTTCTTCTTTGTATAAAAATTTGTCTAACTACGTAGATATTAGACCTTTTGTTAAAAAACAAAATGCAAAAAGTAAAATACTTTCAGTAAAGATTGGTTGTAAAAAAAAATGTTTGATTGATTGATTTGTGTTTCACCATAAGATACACAATTAGAAACTTGTCACAATGGTTATTTTAGACAAGAAGAATTTCCTAATGTCGTGAGTTTTAGTGTTTATAGGTATACATACTCATGGGTTTAGCTTATTACAACAATTTATGATGGGTATAAAAGTCTAAATGATATACCTGTTTTTAACGCAATTAGAAACTTGTCTCCATGGTTATTTTAGACAAGAAGATTTTCCCTGTGCCCGTGTGCTTTAGTGTTCTTAAATATATATAAATATATATATTTATAAACACTAAAACCCACATTAGGCACAGGGAAAATCTTCTTGTCTAAAATAACCATGGAGACAAGTTTCTATATTAGCACATAATGAGTTAATTCGTCCAGTGAACCTGTTGATTCTCCCAGGCTAGGAAAGTGTTTATCAAGATATCAACATGTGTTTGTAATCCCAAACTCTTGTGTATGTCTGAAGACAATATATCTACTTATTACGGGCCTCACTTGACCCCTTTTCCTGTCACTCTACTCATTTCCTTTCCATCTCACATCTTTAACACAAACAAGTTGAGAGTTTTAACTGTTAACATGTGATAAACTCATTAAATGACAAAATGGCCTATCAGTTTGTTATTTTCTTTGCCCTGTTTCGGTGGTTCTCTTCGTCCCCTTTCGGACTTGCATAACTGTTGTTGGCTTCATCCTTTTCTCATGTCTTAACTATTAGGGTTAGAAATCATCACAATTAATTTCCAATTACTGATTTAATTAATTGTTCGTTACACTGTTGCATTAATGGTTGTATTTATTTAAAGTCGCATGAGCCGCCAAAATGAATGCATGTTATTTAAACGGTTATTTAAATTTAGTTTACGTTTCAAACATTACGACATGCTTTTCCTTATTTCAACATCAATCTTTGATTTTTTTTATCGATGAAATTCAAACCCCCTTAGCCTTGCCAAAATCAAGATATATGAAAAAAGTTAAATTTTAGCAGCTAATACCATAACTTTATTGATTATATTTTCTTCACCGCTGATCAAAAAGAAAGCCGCGATGGGGGAGGGGGCGACTAAGCGATGGGTTATCAATTTATGACCACACACCCCTAACGCCCCAACCCCCCTTCCCTCTGCCTCGCTTGAGATTTCAGTTGCTATAAATAATGTTTTGTATTTTATTATCTCTGTTACACAGGCTTATCCGTCCCTCAAGCCCCCAACCCCCCCTCCCCTCTGCCTCGCTTGAGATTTCAGTTACTGTAATGTTTTGTATTTTATTATCTCTGTTACACAGGCTTATCCATCCCTCAAGCCTCCAACGCCCCCCCCCCCCCCCCCCCCCTTCCCCTCCCCCCTTCCCCTCTGCCTCGCTTGAGATTTCAGTTACTGTAATGTTTTGTATTTTATTATATTTGTTACACAGGCTTATCCATCCCTCAAGCCTCCAACCCCCCTTCCCCTCCCTTAAGATTTCAGTTACTATAATGTTTGGTATTTTATTATCTTTGTCACACAGGCTTATCCGTCCCTCAAGCCATCGACCCCCCCCCCCCCCCCCCCCTACACACTTTCCCCTCTGCCTCGCTTGAGATTTCAGTTACTGTAATGTTTTGTATTTTATTATCTCTGTTACACAGCCTTATCCGTCCCTCAAGCCTCAACCCCCCCCCCCCCCTTCCCCTCTGCCTCGCTTGAGATTTGAGTTACTGTAATGTTTTGTATTATATTATCTTTGTTACACAGCCTTATCCATCCCTCAAGCCTCCAACCACCCCCCCCCCCCCCCTCCCCCCTTCCCCTCTGCCTCGCTTGAGATTTCAGTTACTGTAATGTTTTGTATTTTATTATCTCTGTTACACAGGCTTATCCATCCCTTAAGCCTCCAACCCCCCCCCCCCCCCTCCCCCCTTCCCCTCTGCCTCGCTTGAGATTTCAGTTACTGTAATGTTTTGTATTTTATTATCTCTGTTACACAGGCTTATCCATCCCTCAAGCCTCCAACCCCCACCCCCCCCCCCCCCCCTCCCCCCTTCCCCTCTGCCTCGCTTGAGATTTCAGTTACTGTAATGTTTTGTATTTTATTATCTCTGTTACACTGGTTTATCCATCCCTCAAGCCTCCAACCCGCCCTCCCCTCTGCCTCGCTTGATATTTCAGTTACGTTTTGTATTATATTATTTCTGATACACATCCTTATCCGTCCCTCAAGCCTCCCCCCCCCCCCCTCCCCTCTGCCTCCCTTGAGATTTCAGTTACTGTAATGTTTTGTATTTTATTATCTCTGTTACACAGGCTTATCCATCCCTCAAGCCCTTAGCTTCATGGGTCGTAGACTTGATTGCCAGAATGAATTTTATACAGGAATGGATAGACAAGGGAATCCCACATGTAAGCACAAACTTTTTCCTTCTTAAAGGATTTATGAACTGGATTTAAAGCTGGTTTGTGTTTGTTTATGGACTAAATGTATATTTGAAAAACACCAGTTGAAACGAAACAACCTTTGCGTTAATTCCCTGGTAGTCAAAAAAAGAACGGGGAGGAAATATGCATATTTTCCGTATTGTTCATAACTACTCGGAAAAATGACGTCATACACGGCCTTCGATGTGTACAAACTGCCACGAAGACGTACTGAGACAGCAGAAATCGTTTATTACGTCATCGCTGTGAAGGTACGTACATAGCGGAGGTCGTGTTTGACGTCATAAGTCTCTATTAAAGATAATTAACTTTCATAAGCATTGTAGATCGGCAAACGTAGCTTGAATTTTGTATGTGCTGCGATTGAAATTTAATTTTCTTTTTGGTTAGAATTTTATAGTACATGTTCTACAACACACTTAACGCAAATTAGACAATAATATTGTTCACAAACCCTTTAACAAATGTTCATATCTCTTAACAATTAAAGGGAATGAATTATAATCCTCAAAATATACCGATCAACATAACGAACTTTGGCTTAGTAAAAAACCAACGACAATGACACTCTGAATAAACATCATCAGTGAGAAGTGAACCCATTCCATCCAGTTGGAGATTGTGGCTGTTTTTTAGTAATTGATTGGGATTGATGATACCTGGGGCTCGTTTCACAAAGCAGTTGCATCGCAAACGACGCATAGTTGCCACTGGATACCATGGTGAAGAGATACATCATGGCAACTGCGATTGATCGCAATTGGCGACAGCTTCGTGAAACAGTCCCATGGGCTTTGTATAGGAAAATGAAATTTATATACAATTTATATTTTATTTGTTTTTTCTTCTTTCCCCCAGGTATACTGGATTTCGGGTTTCTTTTTCCCTCAAGCCTTCTTAACAGGAACTCTCCAGAACTACGCCAGGAAGAGTGTCATTTCTATTGATACAATCTCGTTTGATTTCAAGGTATGGTTAACATGAAATAAAAAATGTTTATTGATCATATTCTGTTAATATTTCACAAAGCGTTAAAATTGTTTTCTGGTTGCATTTAAAAAAATGGCAATGTGCAGGTTTACGTTTATTAGATATATATCAAATCTTTCAATGGCATTTAGAAGTTGGAACGTTTCTCTCATCTGCTATATAAAACAATATTTTTTGTTGTTTGTCATTGACTTTGATAACGATGTAAGAACTACATCGAAACGTCGTCACCCAATAAACCAAGAAGTTGTTATCCATAAGTAATTCTTGACCTTATAGATATATATCATATTGTGCCATCTGTGAACATTATTTTTGTAGCCACTCTGTGGCTCATTAGTTAGAGCTCTGGGTCCCATAATCAGAACCCTCTTCCACCGATGGGGAGAGGGTTAAAACCTCGAAAAAATGAGCGGCAGTCTCTCGATCCAACACAGGTCTTCAATTGAGGGTCACTGTTTCGAATCCTGCTCAGTCCAAAGAAAAAAACTCTGATGCCCCCTATTTGGAAGGGTTGTTATTGGAGGAAGGGGGGCTCCTGGGCAAAGAGCGCAGTTTCATCACTCACTTGGCCTCATATTCTCCAAAAAATTTTGTTAAAAGGCCCATAATCTTAATACTATATAAAACACAAAGCAGCCAGTCAAGTCACAACCGTGTAGCTTGTTTAACAAAGCAGCATAGCGTAAGTTTTCACATTACTATCCTGGCCGCCCATACTGTAGATATATGCTGCTCGGAAAGTTCTGCCAAAAAATATATCAACGCTGCTTCGTGAAACACGCTTTTGGCTGTAATTTGTCAAATCTGGCTGAGAATGTCTCCTCCTTTCAAAGAATAGACCCCTCCCCGTACCCCGGAAAAAAAAACAAAACACACCCACACCCCACTAATCAATCAATCAATCAATGAAGTTAAACACCATCTTTGTTTTTTCTGTAGGTTATGAGTGAGTCGTCCTCCGAGTTATCTGAAGGTCCTGTCGATGGATGTTATATCCGTGGTCTGTTTGTGGAAGGAGCTCGATGGGATTCGACCAATCATCTGCTATCCGAGTCTAAGGCTAAGGAACTATTCACTGACATGCCCGTCATGTGGCTCATACCCATGGCGAATCGGAGTCCCCCTACAGAGGGTATCTACGAATGTCCGGTCTACAAGACATTGACTAGAGCAGGTATGGCAAAAATTAACATACGGGTCGTTTCTTACAAAGCTGACGTAAGTTACGGCGGACGTAAAACTATAGGAACTCACGCCCTAGTCGTAACTAGTCCATGTTGTAGGCCAATGCGCATCTTTACGCCAGCTTTGTAGGACGCAGAAAGTTCAAAGACTAAGAACTCTTCTTTGAAACTCTCCTTGAACATGAATAACGTAACTGTCTTAAGTGGCATTTAGAAGGTGGTATAGGTGAATAACGTAAGACTTTCGTATGGGTAACACACTTCTAGGTTTATTTAATGATGACGTTTCTGTCTTTCTCCGAAGACTGTTCTCCTTGAACATGGCTGCCGTTTTTAAGAGAAATAATTACGGCATCACCACAATGTGAATTATTTTAACAACACAAGCTTTTAACGTCAATACCAATGTCTTCATTGCATTAGACAAAGGCATTGGTATAGACATCGAAAGCTTGTGTCGTTCTGGGGGGTTGGAAGATATGGATTCCTTTATCAGCACTATGTGGACAGGCTAAATGTCCGGTAAACTATAAAGGCACATTTGTCAAAATGCATTTGAGATGTGTTGATATTTGTGACATCACTAAGCTACCACATGCATTTGTTTAACTTTCGGGGGACCTATATAAAAACAAACAGTTCCATCCCCAACCCAGGCAGCAATTTTATCTGGAATGCTATAATGACTATAAAAAAGAGGACTTTTCCAGAAAAGTATTGTTTTTGCACCCATTTTTACTGCAGTCACTTTAGTTTCTGTTGGGCCTTGCCCATTTCTACTGAAATGTGGGTCGCAGGTTCAAATCCCACTCCCAAAAAAGTGGAAAATTTTCAGATAGGGTTTTCTCGAACGACCTATGTGGGATGGTTGGCAGTTATCAGCGGAAGGTTGTGGGTTTCCTCCGAGCATAGAGCCCAGGTTTCCTCCCACAATAAAACTGGCAAAGCCACCATACAAGTGAAAAAATCTTGAGCCCGGCGTAAAACACCAATCAATCAATCTACTGAGGTCACTTTAGTTTCAGTTGGGCCTTGATCATTTCTACTGAAATCACTTTAGTTTCAGTTGAGCCTTGTCCATTTCTACTGAAATCACTTTAGTTTCAGTTGAGCCTTGTCCATTTCTACTGAAATCACTTTAGTTTCAGTTGAGCCTTGTCCATTTCTACTGAGGTCACTTTAGTTTCAGTTGGGCCTTGATCATTTCTACTGAAATCACTTTAGTTTCCATTGGACCGTGATCATTTCCACTAAAGTCACCTTAGTTTCAGTTGGACCTTGTCAATATCAACATACTTCAATAAATGATAACCAATGGGTCGCAGGTTCGAATCCCACTCAGTCCCAAAAAATTGGAAAATTTTCTGACTGGGTTTTTACTCGAACGACCTATGTGGGATGGTTGCCAGTTACCATTGGAAGGTCGTAGGTTTTCTCCAGGCATAGAGCCTGGTTTCCTCCCACAATAAAACTGGCAACGCCGCCATATAAGGGAAATAATCTTGAGCCCGGCGTAAAACACCAACCAATCAATCAATCTACTGAAGTCACTTTAGTTTCCATTGGGGCTTGATCATTTCCACTAAAGTCAACTTAGTTTCAGTTCAGCCTTGCCAATATCGATATACTACAATAAATGAAGAAACAAAAAACAAATAAAGATCAGCAAACCTGACAACACTCTAATATAAGTGAAATAATCAGTGGGATGTATAACACCAATAATCAAGCAATCAATCAATCATTCAGAGGGGTGGAGCATCTACGGATGTCTTAAACATAGATCAATGCAGAATTATTTGAATTCCAATAAACAGGAAAAAAAATCCAGAAGAATTTTTTTAAAAAGACTCAATTAGTGTTAATTACAATTGAAGTGTTACTGTGGTGGTGCCTTGTAACAGCCTGACAGGGGCTATTAGGGTTATTGTTGTGAGTTTAATGGCACCTCTATGGCAGAGGGTGGTCTCCAGTGGGTAACCCACAGCCCTTGTCTATCACCGGGAGTCAGCGAAATATATTCAACAGCTGTTTCACCCTCAACGAGCATGTAGCATTGTTACAGGCTAAATCGACTCTATAAAGGTATTAGACTTTGGCTATCAACAGATCAGCTGTTTTGTGAAAGGTACAACAACTGAAGGGTGTCAGTTTCCTATTGAAGCAATAAATCACCTATAACCAGCCCGTGGAATGATGTCACAACCCACAGCATGCTTTCTATTACCAGATGAAATTGTTCAGCATTCCAAACCAACATGTTACCTGGTTTAAACATACTACATAAAATTTGTATTGATTGCTTACAATGCCCTTATTTTTTTAAAACTACTGAAGTTATGCTGGGTGTATGTTCAGCTATTGACAATTTTTGAAAAACAATATCTAAGAGGTGTTAATTTCATAAGACCGAGTTTTACGCCCAATAAACCTGATACAACCATGAGTATAGTGGGATCAGTTTAAGGGTGGGCGTAAATCACCAATCAATCTTGAACAAATATAACACTGGGAATTTTTTGTTAAATTTCCTGTTTGTTTGTAAGATTTTTCTAAACTTACATACAATACCCAACACACATTTTCTAATCATAGATAAACAGGGGTTCCGTGTACTCGGGAATTTCAGGTTTTATCAAATGTCCAACTGTTTTGACATACTTATCGCATCAGTTTAAGTTCATTGTATTTGACATAGTTTATGATAACACACTGTCATTCAGTGATGTGATATAACACCCACTGGTCATAAAATTATAAACATCGTCACTCATTTCATTCAAATCAGAAAATTTGAATTTAAAAAGGGACATTTAGTTTAAACTGAAATACTATTTTCTTTTCTAATCAATGTAAAGTGCAGAAAGTTCACACTTTGTTTTATGAATTCCGACTTTCTAGAGAATTTGAAGCTTTGACAGTCCTCAAAAACTAATTTATTCATATTGATATAAAAACGTTATGGATTGACTGTGTGACTCGTATGAACCGAAGGTCATCAAAAACTAAATGATTGACCTCGAAATAAAAAAATATGGATTGAGTGTGTGACCTGTATGCTGTATTAACAGAAATTTAACTCTTTTTAATAGTCAACAAAGTTGAAATAACCAAGACAAACATGCATTTATTTTAAACGCAAGTTTCCTTTAAATGAATGGGGCCTCAAGTTAGGGGCAGAAATGACTTCTGTAATCTGGCTTAAATAGCTTTTCTACAATCTGCCATATCCACCTTCAAGACAGTTTTTCATGTGCGATATTTTTTTGTTTTACCAAGAAAATTTTATCTGCTAATAGAGAGGCCCCCACATTTATCTTTGAAAGGGAAACTATCCACACTTTAACAACACATGTCACTTGAAAGGAATTAGGACATACTGTAACAGGGTTAATCTTTATAGCTGAAACAATGATCACAATAAAAATTTTATTATCATAGTTTACATCCTTGAAACCCATTTTAAGTTCATATGATTAGGGGATGATTTGGTGCACTGATAAAATTAGTATTACTTGATTAGATAAGAGTTTAGATTTATTATACTAAAGTGAACTCAGCTGACCAATATTCATTGTTATGTAATATTCAATTCTACTTGCCTTATGGTCTAAGTTTGTTTTTTTTACTTTGAACGTCATGTCTAATAAAAAATGCATTTGGTGATTTATTGCTGATTTCTGCTACATTTGATGTTGTTACATTTAGTATGTTCAATTATTTGCCTCAATAAATGTCCCCTCCCTAGCAGAGAAATCTGGGCTCTGCCAAATTTTTTTTCTTCCGTATTCGTCAAGGGCGATTCCCATTATCAGCCAAATATAAAACAAGTCGCCTTTTAGACCGAAAATCCGGGCTAACCCCCCCTCCCCTCCATCCGCATCCCTCTGCCCCAAAGCCTCCCCCAAACTCCCTTGACCAGATTTCTGGAATTTCAGAAGGAAGTTTCCTCCTGGCATAAAGCTGACTTTCCTCTACTATTGCCCTCGGGCTGGAGCATTGTGGCTCCGCTTTAGCCATGTATGCTGACCCAGCAAGGAGGAACATTAAGTATGCCAAATATATTATCCTTCCTGACGTTCTATGGTCTGTGGGGCCTAATGTCAAAATTAAGATCTGGGTGGGTGAGAGGGGTGAGGGATGATGTTTTGGTCAGTTGGTGCGTTTGTCTCCATATAACCTTACTTGTTGAGTGTGACGTTATGCCCCAATCAATCAATCAATCCTCTACTATTAAACTCTCCAACACCCCATTCTTAAGAAATAATCTTGACCATAAACTCAATCACAAGTTTTGTATTTTTCTCTCTTTTCCAGGAACGCTATCCACAACTGGTCATTCCACAAACTTTGTGTTTTCCGTGGAGGTTCCTTCGGACAAGCCCCAGAAACACTGGATCAAGCGGGGCGTGGCGCTCCTCTGTGCTCTCAACTATTAAAGCATCTAAAAATATGAAACACAAGTTTTTGAAGAACCTTATAAGCCATTTTTAAGGATTTTCATGTAAAAAATTAACCAGTATTTTTTAATTTAGTTAATAATTAGATTAATTACCAATATGAACATTTAGAAGATAATTCAATTTTAGTTTTTGAAGAATTCCAAATTATCTACCAAACGTCAATTTTTACTTGTTTATACCAAAACTACATATTTCAATAATATTGTTTTTGTTTGAAAAAACAAAAAACAAAAAAACGTCAAACTAAATGGTTCATGAAATTCCTCCATAAACGTGTACAAATGTTGTTTACAAACCCAGATGTTTTTGACTTAAATCAAAATTTTAGTATACAACCTGCATATTTTACTTTTACAAATGTTTTCAAAGTATTGTTTTCTGTATTGAAAACCAGTCCGTCCATGTTTTTTAGAACTTACTATTCTGTGATATAAATAATAGGTTATTCACAAACTGTCCATTTCAAATTTTTGATGACTATATTATATCAATTTTTATTTTTCCGAAATTAATATTGTGATATTCAATTTTATTCCAATAATATTTTTCTCAAATACGTCCATTTGAATTGTTGATAATATAACTGTGCTTTTTTTTATGATATTTAATATTTATTACGTAAAAAAATTACAGATATCAAAATTTATTACAACTTTTGTTCAAATATTTCGTGAAAATTTGAGAATAAGTCTTCCTGCATTTGTTCTTTAGTTGTACATTCAGACAGTTTTTGTGATTTTGGTGATTACATTAATCAAATAAATAAAAATACAAGTTTTAGACACAGTGTGATTTTTGAAAACTTGTTCTTGTTGGCTTTTCAAAATAAACATTTTCCACTTGTTTTAAACAATGTGTCATAGTTGTTCTTGGTAGACATGTAATTATGGAGAGGGTCAGACTACACCACTAGACTAGTTGCCTTATGACATCATCAGGGTTTTTAAAGGGGGAGATAACAATAAATCACTTTAGGGTTCAGAAGAAGCTCACTAACTTTTCCTTTCCAACGATACCAATCACATATTTTTGCGATTTTTTTAACTGCTAACAGTGAAGTTAATAAAATTCCACAATAAGAAAAACAAATTGGTCAACTTTCAATATCTCCCATTTAAGCCTAGGTTAAATTCATCCTCTTCAAGGCCTTCGTAATTCACCAATATGGCACGCAGGCCATTTTTTTGCTAGTCACATTTTCCTCAAAGCTTCTTTTGTAATTAATATAAGTTTCGTGAAACTGAAAGCAATTTGCTGAACATATGAATACTTTGAAGAGAGTGAAATTAACCTGGGTTTTAATGGGAGATTTTGAAAGTTGACCAATTTGTTTTGAGTGTGTAACATAATACGGTATTTTATAAACTGTATCACGTCCCATGAAAAAATCGCAAAAATATGTGTTTGGTACCGTTGGAAAGGAAAAACAAGCGCGCTTGTTTTGAACCATAAAGTATTTTTTTGTTTTCTTCTCCTTTAAGGGATAAAATTATGGTGAACGGAACACATTGGCACAGAGAGCATTCAGAAAGTATCCCTATTGCAAGAAATACCCTTTTGGGTTCCCATCAGACAACTAAGGAATCAATTTCTATTTTATGATCCATATACTAGAGTTTTTATAAGGCAGAATTCATTTATTCCAAGAGTGTTAAATTGTTTTAATAACATAACTTCTTAGAAATAGATTTGTTCTGTAGCCAATATAGCTTTAAGAAATCTGTCAAGGATTATATCAACAGCTTTTACTGTCCATGCACTTGTTATGTAATGCACATATTTGTCTATGATTCTCTTTTGTTTATATTGCGTCATGTCCCACTGACTATGTGTACTGAATATGAAAGAAAAAAAAATGTTGTGCAGTCATGTGTGTCAATGCAAGGGCTTGTCACATAGTGATTACTTCAAAACAATAATGTTGTGAGTGATGTCCTTAGTCTTCGGGTCTACCATCAACTAATCAACATTTAAAACAACTGGTCACTCCTGCTGTTTTCTTCAACTGGAATGAGCTGCCAAAATTGTTTCATAAATTATTTTATGACAACATGCGTTTACAGCCCTTTAAAAGCAAACTTTTTCACATTGAAATTAAAACTATCTATTAAAGATGTAATTGATGATAGGCACACCCATTGCTTACATTATAAACACCAGTCTTTTCCTTGGTTAGAAACTTTGTATTATGCAAAATTTGAAAGTTATGACCTCATCCGCCTGGATATATATAGAAGCTTCTTCCAGATAGAGGTATTGAAATTCCCTGCAAAGTCCTATGTATGAATTGATGTTTTATGCCACACTCAAGATTATTTCACTTATCAGGTGACATTGGCAGGTTTAGTGGGAGAGGAAACCCCAAACCTTCGGTGAGTACCTGGCAACTCTTTCACATATGGTGACCAAGAGAAAAATCCACTCGGAAATTTTGTTTCAATTTTTATTTGGTCTGAGTGGGATTCGAACCTGCGGCGTATTGATGGAAAGTCTGTGTGAGACTGAGGGACAATCACTCTAACCCACTCGACCACCGAGGCCCCTCCTATGTATGAACCCAATCTGACTAAAGTAGGTCTTATTTTATTTCCCTTCCCCATGAGATGGGGTGCTTGTGGGTCAGAAGTCAAGCTGGGGTGATGGGACTTGGCAGTGAGTCTCCAGTTCGAATCACACTCAGTCCAAAGAAGTTGATAGAAAAACTATCATGTGGGGGTTTCCCTTGTCATTTGGAAGAGTAACCAAGAACTCTACAAAGCCTGTGGCAAGAGCAACACCCCTCCCCCCACCCTCCGTTACCCTAAACCATATACGTGAAATAATCTTGAGTTTGGTCTTGTGATATATTCAGTGATAGACATCCCTATTGTGTCGGGGGCCCACATGGCTCAGTAGGTAGAGCGTTGGACGCCCAATCCGAACAGCCTTCCACCAATGGGTCGCTGGTTTGAATCCCACTCAGTCCAAAAAATTGGAAAATTTTCTGACTGAGTTCTCACCCGAACAGCCTATGTGGGATGGTTGCCAGTTACCAACGGAAGGTCGTGGGTTTCCTCCGGGCATAGAGCCCTGTTTCCTCCCACAATAAAACTGGCAAGGCCGCCATATAAGTGAAATAATCTTGAGTGTGGCGTAAAACACCAAACAATCAATCAATCAACCCTATTGTGTCCTGCGACAGATTAACATCTTGAGGCATCCTGAGTATATATAGGACTATATGTATATATAAACCCTCATCCATGTTTGAGAGAGGTGTTATACTTAAGTATTGAACTGTATCGATCTGTATGGATAAGCCAAGACTGTTTATAGAGCGACTCTAATGCATACAACAGATGGTTTCACAAGATAACTGCAGTTCTTTCACATAGAGTTCCCAGGTTGTTCTCGGAAGCCACTTTCACAATAATAAAAGAAGGAAAGAACACTCTTGCGTATGGATTTACAACTTCTTGACGTTTCGGTGTAGCTCCTAACACTGTTATCAATATATAACGTCATCACTTGATAATGGTGTTAGGAGCTACACCGATACAACTTCTTGGTTTATTGGGAGCATGACGTTTCGGTGTAGCTCCTAACGCCGTTCTCAAGATAACGTCACCACTTGATAACGGTGTTAGGAGCTACACCGAAACGTCGTGTTCCCAATAAACCAAGAAGTTGTAAATCCATACGCAAGAGTGTTCTTTCCTTCATTATTATGCTCAACTTCTAAATGCCACTTAAACAAAATAATAAAAGACCCTCCCCCCTCCCCATCTCACCCTGCTCCCATCCACTTTCTGATAAAACGTCCCAATATCCTAAGAAATAGACAGCACATATATAATTTTGACCACAGTTGTCCTATGTATATAGCTCGGGATATTCTATATCCCAACGTTTAACATGTGTCTCCATTAAGAGTCTTAATGTTTTAAATATTCTATTAAATTCAAAAATATGATTATTAATTGTATTAAGTCAAGCACTTTTCCAGAATATATGAGGAACTGTCTGATATATGCGTATTGTATATATCACAAAAGGGTACTGTTACTCAACACATTTACTCCCGACTTAAGCCCAATGGCAACACATACATTCACCTTCAATATTACGTTACGACCAGGCGTGAAGTTACGTTGAGAAACAGCCCCAAGTTTCTGAGGGTAGTTGGAATACCCAAAAGCAATGGCTGGACACAACATCAATATGCTTTGGCCATTGCGTTTGGGTATTCCGAAATATTTGTGTCAGAATGAGAAAAACGCGTGTTTATAAAAATGTTGTACACATGTATTTAGGACCTCTTGGCCATTGCATTTGGGTATTCCGAAATATTTGTGTCAGAATGAGAAAAACACTTGTTTAGAAATGTTGTACACATGTATTGAGGACCTCTTGGCCATTGCATTTGGGTATTCCGAAATATTTGTGTCAGAATGAGAAAAACACTTGTTTAGAAATCTTGTACACACGTATTGAGGACCTCTTGGCCATTGCATTTGGGTATTCCGAAATATTTGTGTCAGAATGAGAAAAACACGAGTTTAGAAATCTTGTACACACGTATCGAGGACGTCTCTGCACCCATTCTATTTCAGAGACAAATATTTTATATATGCAGGTAACTTACTTTACAAAGAGACATGACATTATTTGTGTCTACTTTGAAATGCGGGTTTATTTTATTATTGATGGCATCTTTTGAAGTAAGAGTGCAGGAATACGGGTCAGCGGCAGATTGACGTAGAGTATTGACGTAAGTGGTTGTAAGGCTGTAGAGAAGCATGTCGGCCTCGGAGAGATATTGACAACAGTTGAACAGCTGAAAGACCTTTAATCAATATCACTCTCCCACGGTGGTTTATCGGCCAATACAGTTGCATTACTCGGAGGTCACACCTGTTGATTTCGATCTATTCACAATCAAGTACTTGCTGAGACGAACTTAGAAGCCCGTAAAGGGCCTTCCATCAATGGTTTGCGGGTTCGAATCCAACTAACGCAGCCCCATCATTTTGTCCATATGCCCAAGACAGGGTCATCAGTGTCCTATTAGTCCGGGTTTCTGACTCCAAAATTACTATTTTTTTATACTGACGGTCAATATAAAAAAAGTCATTTTGGAGACAGAAACCCGGACTAGTGTCCTATATACATTCGACACTTTTATAAAGACGTTATCGAACAATTAGCCGAGAAATCTGGGCTCTGCCGAATTCTTGTTTTTTTGTGTGTCCGAATTCGGTAAGAGTGCCAACGTCAGCAAGTGTATACGTTAGATTTTCAGCACCATAGAGACCGATTTTTTTAGTTATAGGCCAATCTAGGGGCTGTTTCTCAACGCATTTACGCCGTCGTAACTTTGCGCCTAGTCGTAACGTAATGTTAAAGGTATATGTTGCCATGACGTTACTATCAGGCGCAAAGTTACGTCGGTGTCGAGAAACAGCCCCCTGCACCTGTAAAATCTAGGCAGTTGTTTGTTTTCCGATAGAAATCCACACATCTGACGCTGTGAAGAGACGTTTTATTATTTGCAAGAATCTGCTGGTCCCATATTGGGTTGAAGAACAAATGATGTTGGGACAATGGTATGACCAGCTTTGCGGCCCATAGATCAGTATAGCGTCCAGTGGGCTGTTTCTCAACACACTTACGCCTGGCGTAGCTTTGCGCCTGGTCGTAACGTAATGTTGAAGGTGCATGTTGCCATGACAGTTAGTCCTTGCATTGGACTCGCGTCGGGCGTAATGGGCGTAAATAATTTTACGAAACAGTCCCCTGGTTAAGCTAACAGCCTGAGAATGTGAAACTAAACAGAGGGAACGTCGGGAAAGCTGAAAATTCAAAACAATTTAACTCAAATTTATGAAATTTCGTTTATTTCAGTCCTGAAATCTTTCAAAATGAGGAAATTAGTTTCAATTTAGCGACTTTTTTTCACGTATGCGTTTGAGTATTTGGGGTTGTTTTACTTAGCCTATATACGCGTCTTTGTCAAAGCTATTGGAGGGAGGGTGGGGTGGTTCGTTCTTTTTGCAAAAACGATTCCTAACACCGGCCCATATTTGCAAAATTTGATCAGATCGTCTTGAATCCAGTCAGATAATTGCAAATGTCATTTTCGAACCCGCATGGTAACGTTGGAGGGGTGGTATATTACGCTTTCTATCGGGTGGTCCGTGTAGCTCGACTGACGCATAGGAAATATACTGATTTGCTGACCTTGGTTTCATTCCTTATATACGACACAGTCCGTGGCTGTAAAATTGTATTATTGATATGTGAAGAGTCCTATAGTATTTGCTTATACATGTATATATACTTACTGAATGGGCATATCCGGACATATGTACCTATTGTATGTGCATATATAGGTGACCCTTTGAAGTAAAGGTCTCAAGACACATTCGAGTCCCACACACACATAAGCTTCTGTATTTTCTTATTGTGTTGGGGTTATTTCATATTTTTTTTATTGAAACGTATTTCCAGGTTTTATGAAAATGAAATATTTGATTTTAAGTTTCGAATTTTGAGGAAGTTCCTGTAGGCCTACACAAATGAGTGCATAAATGATAATATCACGGGTCATTAATTTCATGCAATTTCCGTCATGGGTCGACGATTTTTGAAGACACCCGAATTCAGTGAAACATGCTTGAGGTGAAACTTGCATTAACCGGAACACTTTGTGGTAAACACTGACAATGTTTTTTTCTATTCGAAGTTTGTTTCGCATTTATGTTTTATTGGAACTCAATTAAACTTGTTTGAGTGGCATTTAGAAGTTGAAGATATAATCAGGAAACCAAAACTGTATGGATTACAACTTCTGGATTTATTGTAATCCATACAGTTTTGGTTTCCTGTTCAATTAAACTGTATGATAAATGCAGTGCCTTGCCAGGGTTCGGGAGTTTCTATTAAGTGTATGTCTCTTTCAAAAACACACGGGCACATGGAAAATCTTCTTGTCTATAATAACCATGGAGACAAGTTTCTAATTGTGTTAAAAAGGGGTATATCATTTAAACATTTATACCCCAGCATAAGTTGTAATAAACTAAACCTATGATATTTCATTAGGTTGACGACATGGCCGGGCCGCATTGTTATATATTTATTGTTATATATGTATTCAATTATCATTAATTGTTATGTATATTATAGATGACCAACTACAATTCAATATAATGGGTATATATTTATGCAATGGTGTGATATTATCTACGGTTTAATTTAAATATTTTAACACATCGCGTGCATTGTATTACATCGAGTTATATAAATGCCCCTCTTGAAATAAACGCATGTGTTTAGCATGTATAAAAACATTAGCTCGTGCCTAATATTAAGATAGTATGAGACAATGGTCAGAATTAACTCTAGACATTTATTTACAAATTAAACCCTAAATTTACATAGGAAATATATCTCTATATATAATCCTCGAAATATTCTATATATATGCAAATGACTCGTTGCCCTTTTAGACGGGTGCTATACATCATGCATCGAGAGTGCATGCTTCTCCCATGCAGACGCCTGCTTAAATATCTAGGTATATATCTGCATGTTCCGGCAGACTAATGAACCGTGCAACTGAAAAATGGTAATCAAGATCTAGAGTAAATATACCCGGGGCACTTTCGTACTTCGCGTACAGATATGAGTTCAGAATATACTGGGAAATCAACAGGTCATATCGATCTTTGTCCATATCTTCAATTAAGGCAAAGCATCCAATGGGAAGCTAAACGTCCATTGGTGGTCGCTGTATAAGTGTATGCACAGTCGCTGTTGCATCTCGCGTTAAAACTGAATAACGTCCGTTCATTCATATGAATATGCTATATTGAGGTGATGCACTAAACATTCTGATTTTAAAGCATATCAATTCTGAAAGAAGTATTTGGCCAACTCAAATACCCAATAAATATATAGTTGATTATTAATCAGAATTCTCGTTATGATTGGGGTTACGCTTTCTTGAAAAATTCCAGAAATTCTTCTACCGATTTTGGCTGAGACCCGGAACGAGAATCGAACCCGGATCTCAGAATATAGCACCTATATCGCCAGCACTAAATGCCGGTTGCCTTATCCATGCATCCAGCCAACCGCGGCCTCCCGATTGAAACTCGATTAACAATCAAATATCTCTTTATATATAGGTTAATTTACTTATTTGAAACACAGTGGCACACGGAATATAGCTGTTGGAACAGTTGATTACGATTAGCATTTCACACCGCCTTTCATCGGACAGGGGATGGTGGACGGGCTGCATAGTTTGTATAGTTTTAGCCCAGGTTTGAGAGTCAGCATAAAACCATCGAGTTGAATTTATGTACGAAGCTCATTGTTGGATGGGCAGTATAATTTCCCATATCGCCCCACCCACACTCCGTGTTTATAGACCTGTGTCGTTATAGTTGCGGTATATATGGAACAAATGCCCAGCTGTTTCGCTCGGAGACAATTGAAATGCAGGGAGCAGCGCTGCATGTGTGCATGCTTGCCGTGCCTGAATCGCCGAGGCTTAGTCCGTTTTAATTTAATCCTACTCGTTGGGATCATCACATATGTCACCAATTTGAATAGGTGAGATTCCTACATGCTTACCTTAAACTGGTCACAGGTTTACACGGTAAAATTTTGAGATGTTTTGGAATTAATTAGACCCACGATAAACGACCCCTGTCAGACAGTGACTGCAACCGTTAGAAAAACTCCCAGCTGCTCGTATTACCATTCATATTCACAAATCACAAGCCAAGGAATGGGTTTTCTTATAGTTTTTTTTGTCTTCGATGGGTTCCATTTATCATGAGGTGATAAATGCCATTGAAAGATTCCATTTATCGCCATAATTTTTTAAATCAACTCTAAATACCATTCTGTGGTCAAATTAGCACGAAGAATTCATTCTCATGCAATTAGGGAAATTGCTTCATTGATGGTTTATGACATCTTTTAACTTTAATGGTATTGTTGCGAAAAATAAACAAGGGTAATATATTCATATGTTTTAACATGTACATTTAGGTTGTAAAAATCCCGTATATATCCATATATGCAAGTCTATCATTTCGACTAAGCTGGGACATATATTATATCGCTGATGTTAAGCTGGTATAACCGAAACAATCATATCATATTTTAGTTTTACCCATCTTCACAAAATCATTCTCAAAATTACTGTATAATGTAAAATACGATATTATTTTTCAACATATATAATCTCCTTCCTGGTTTCATGCAATCACTTATATACGAAACTGTAAGAATGGGCTAATAAAGTCCACCGATGCAAAAGTTTCCAATAGTCCTTTTCTTATCGTATTACGTCACGGTTAAATTTTCCTGCGCATTTCCTGCTGGCTATATAGATACATAAAAAATATTATATCAGTATGGACGATTATCTTATATGCGAAGTCGTAGGGCCTAGGCCGTTCATGGATATAAATAAGCTATATAGAGTAATCTTTGATTAGCTTTCAAAATCCATTAGTTCCACTGATTAGTTTAACGCGTAATACACATCTATAATGTTAACCCGATAAACGACAGTTTCATATTATATATGAAACTTGGTTAGATTTTGTTATCAGGCATTTATGAAAACTGCAGTTTGCTTGCTGTCAAAACCAAATATATATTTTTTTATACTGACGGTCGTATTTCGGAAAATACGGCCGTCAGTAAAAAAAGAATAGTAATTTTGGAGACAGAAACCCGGACTATATATAGTAGATGGTGTATTAGTACCTATAATATATAGGAAATAGTATGGAAATATTATCACCTGTTGAATGAAGTCACATGGGCGATATACCGCACATGAAAGAGTAAATAATCTCACGCTGTTTCCGATCAAGTACCTTAAAAAAAGCGTTAGACTCCCTGAAGAGATAATCCCTTTTAATAATCACTTCCCAACCGAGTTTGGTCCATTAATCCCGATGGGCGTTCGATTTTCGACACCAACTGTTGACATACACTAACAGTGTTAGAACTATGAAAACATTGCCATGTGCTTTTCTAGTTAACATAATTTATTCAAATCTCCGGCCTCCTATTGGTCCGTTAACTCAACGTGGCTATAAAATTGTGGACTAGCCGTTAATGATATTCATTTGTAGTTTCGCGTCACACGCCGACTCGAGTGAAAATCTTGTTTATGTGGGCAGGGGATAATTTACTCTCATCGGATATTAGTTCAAGCAACACGCCTCTATACCGAGAAGCGGAGGCGGTGTTTTCTGTGTTGATTAAACGTCAATTTCCACATATTGTGGGACTGTATTCTATAGCGCAGTGATTCTGTGTGTGTGATTCGGTTTCAATCCACTGACAGGACTTCAGTCTTATGAAGCGTGTCTGAACTGCCTGTTGGACAAGCGCTTTTGACAAGTTTATGTTTACGGTTTACACCCTGATTTAGCCGGCCTGTCTACCCTCGGAGTTTCTCTGAGGGCTGGTGACGACTTTACTTCACGACCATGGACATTCTAGACGCAACAAGGAGTGATTTTGGGCCGGAGCCCGATATGGTGGACATCCTCAACGGCGACATGTTCAGCAACCCATGTGGGCTGGTAGGTAGAACTTATGAACTTTCAAAATCAACAAGTTGTTCGGCTCAAAAAGACTGCCAAAATCCCAATTACATATTCCAAATTGACGAAAATAAAACTTAAGGACATTATTTATATCAATGTGGTTACTTTTCAATTTTAAAACGACAGAACATGTGACGAAAAGGACAGAGTTCAATTGTCCATATGGAATGTCTATGAACAGGTTGGGGAAATGTGCCGAACGGGAGTCCACTCCTCAACGGGAGTAACACTCCGGATCGAGCTATAGACCGCACTCTTGATCGGGAGTAGGGTGGGTGAAAAAAACAAAACACGCCTCCGTTCTCCTCAACCCCTACCGTAATGCACGCTTTGCAGAGCAACAACAACGCAGTAGACTTCAAGCTTTGCCTCCGTGTGTTTTTTTCTTTAAAATTATTTATCGTCGCATGCGCTGACCACTTCAAAGAATTTCACACAAACTGCAAAAAGTGAATTCGCCATTTTCAACAAGCCAAAGCAGCATCAAAATAAATGTTTACCTTAGCCATTGATGTTTCAAATTAAAGACTAGTGTCTGTAGTGTTGCATGCTTCCCACGTGGTGACAGTCCGTCGTTCACCCAAGTCACTGACTCGGACGCGCAAATTTCCGGTCTTTAAATATTGCCAGTCGGCGCGATTATACGGTGGTCATTAGTGACCATCGATGCATTTTTATTCTGCACACATCGTTTTTAATTCATTTTAAAACTGTTTGATAATAAAAATCTTTTTTATTTACTTCATGCACTAAAACAGTTTATTTGTTAATTGTGTATTTAATTTGAATCGTAAATTTTAGATGGCAGCACATTTACAAGACTTTTTGCATCTCTTCGTGTTATTTGTCATAAGGCGTGTTTTCTGTAAACTGAGTGAATGTGTCGGATGACGTCATAATTTATTCATATCCCAGAGGTCAAAGGTCAACTGTAGCAAAATCAGTCAGTTCAAAGGTCATATGTGAGCTGAATGCCCTTTGAACTGACTGATTTTGCTACAGTTGACCTTTGACCTCTGGGATATGAATAAATTATGACGTCATCCGACACATTCACTCAGTTTACAGAAAACACGCCTTATGACAAATAACACGAAGAGATGCAAAAAGTCTTGTAAATGTGCTGCCATCTAAAATTTACGATTCAAATTAAATACACAATTAACAAATAAACTGTTTTAGTGCATGAAGTAAATAAAAAAGATTTTTATTATCAAACAGTTTTAAAATGAATTAAAAACGATGTGTGCAGAATAAAAATGCATCGATGGTCACTAATGACCACCGTATAATCGCGCCGACTGGCAATATTTAAAGACCGGAAATTTGCGCGTCCGAGTCAGTGACTTGGGTGAACGACGGACTGTCACCACGTGGGAAGCATGCAACACTACAGACACTAGTCTTTAATTTGAAACATCAATGGCTAAGGTAAACATTTATTTTGACGCTGCTTTGGCTTGTTGAAAATGGCGAATTCACTTTTTGCAGTTTGTGTGAAATTCTTTGAAGTGGTCAGCGCATGCGACGATAAATAATTTTAAAGAAAAAAACACACGGAGGCAAAGCTTGAAGTCTACTGCGTTGTTGTTGCTCTGCAAAGCGTGCATTACGGTAGGGGTTGAGGAGAACGGAGGCGTGTTTTGTTTTTTTCACCCACCCTACTCCCGATCAAGAGTGCGGTCTATAGCTCGATCCGGAGTGTTACTCCCGTTGAGGAGTGGACTCCCGTTCGGCACATTTCCCCAACCTGATGAAAGCATGTGCTTGCTCAGCGAACATGCTTAGCGAGGGAACGCCCATCTTTTCTAGTAAGAAACTTGAATAGACCATTCTGACAGTTTCAATAAACCTAAATTGGGTGTGGTTTTGTAGATTTCGGTAATCTTTTGATCAAATCATTTTCACGTCCTTGACGAAACAATTTCAACTGGGTAAATTTTTAATGACCTGTGCAGCATATTGCAGGATTTGTCTCCGCAAAAAACTTTTACATTCCTTGATTTTATTTCATTTCTCATGGTCAATGTATTATAAACAACTTTTAAATTTAAATTTTCAAATATTATTTAAAATTTGTACACATTTTTTCAATTTATCATTTGAGCTTAGAGGGCAGCTTATTGGCAACAATGAATACATATTATATACAATTTAATAGCTGTACATACTCACTAATGGTAAATTGTAACTAAAGTAACAATAGTATGTTTCAAGGATAAACTTTGTTTCAAAGGATTTTATGTAGTCTTATTGTAGTAAAAAATGCCCAGTGACCATGCTCATAGCTTCAAAGGGGGCCGATATGTTTTCACACTACATTTTGCCTTACATTTATGAAATAGTCACTCAAGTGTAACATATTGCTGTTATCTCAATTTCCTTGATAAGGAAGGGTGTTTCAATTGTTTTTCTTACAGTTTTATTTCCTTTAAAAAAAAGTAGGGTATTTTCTCCGATTTCCGTGATAAGCTTCTTAAAACAACATAGAAATATCCTTGATTACAGCAGTTGACATCAATCAACCAATCATAAATGACCAGTGGATGACACTGACAGCTATTGACATCTCTCCCCCTATATAGATGCTGTAGCTTAGCCTTGCAAGTCTGCTGCCCCCAGGGTATGTCTGCCCTTTTGTGTGGTCAGTGGTCACCTCACTCTGCTGGTCAACAGTCCATCTTAAAGGACAAGAGGTTGAAGGTTAAATGACCCTTGCACTTGTCAAATATTCAAATATAGACAGCACTTTTGACTTTGCTCCCCACTTGTTTAGGCTTATCATGTATACAGTTTATGTCCATCTCAATCTATATCCTTGCACAGCATGTATCTGATATAGGAGCTAAAAGAATAAAAAAATCAATATTTGAGATATGTCCGGTTTTCCTGAATATCCTAAATTCTGGAGTGTCTGAATTAAGTTCTTGCGTTAATGTGATTTTAACTGAAAACTTTGCATTGTTTTAGATTGAAAAACAGGAAAATAAACAATTCAAAACATAGCTTCCGGCAGCATTTCAATCCTGGATCTAATATTGCCTAAGACTTGCGTAGTTTTACTTATTTTAGTCAAAGCAATTTCTTTGTGTCGGTGATCGTTAAGCTCGGATATGAAGGGCTGTTACAGGGGCCTTTATTATATTTATGAGATATGTTTAACGTCTATATTTCTCAATTTTCTGAAAGAAGCAAAAAATTGTTTAGTCTAAAGCAGAACTTAAAAAGTGTTATGTAATTCTGTATTTACATGGTAGTGGTTAAGTCTGGCTGTAAATTTAGGTTGATGGCAGATAAAGTTGTTAAACTTCTTCCATTGGCCGAAGGACAGGCATCTCTTTCCACTTGTTGATTCAACAGCCTGTCACCATATGGCCTTTGCTTCAACTCTCCAAGACACCCCCCCCTCCTCCCCACATCTCAACGACATCTTAGCTTGGTATCAAATAACACATACCACTGACATTGGAGTCTGGACTTGTCAACTTTATACACACATTTGAATTCTTCCCTGTTAACTAAACATAATATTAAAAACATAAGTAGGTCCTGTTACTTTCAGCCTTTGTTTTAATGGTTTATTTCGAAGAACGAGAATTATGAGTTCTACTCAAAGCCTTGTTAACTAAACATAATATTAAAAACATAAGTAGGTCCTGTTACTTCCAGCCTTTGTTTTAATGGTTTATTCTGAAGAACGAGAATTATGAGGTCTACTCAAAGCCTTGTTAACTAAACATAATATTGAAAACATAAGTAGGTCCTGTTACTTTCAGCCTTTGTTTTAATGGTTTATTATGAAGAATGAGAATTATGAGTTCTGCTCCAAGTTTTATTTCTCTGAGAAATAGCATTAACATTTCTCAACACAATTACTAAATTCACACATATGGGAATCGAGACCGACATCTAGTTTGATTCCTCATTGATAATTCTGTCAATGTTTTTCATTTAATGTGTGAATTATGCTAATTTATTTCTAGGCTTATATATTAACATACATAAATACTTTTACTGGTGGTAATTGCACATTTTTGTTTTATCGTAACGGAAACTGCTGCATTTGATATCCTGAGTGTTTTCTATTGTGTAGGGATTTTATTTGATTATTACAACCCATAAAATGATAACTTCATAATATAAACGACTTATGTGGGATGGTTGTCAGTTACCAACGGAAGGTCGTGGGTTTCCTTCGGGCATAGAGCCCGGTTTCCTCCCACAATAAAACTGGCAACACCGCCATATAAGTGAAATAATCTTGAGCGTGGCGTAAAACACCAAACAATCAATCAATCAATCATAATATAAAACCGCTATAAGAAATCCTAGATATAACAAGAACTACGAAAGATACTCACTTTTTGCGTTAATTGTAGTTTCAATTGATTTTTTGTCTGTGGAGTCTAACATCCAAATTTAGATGTGGGGGGGTTGGGGGAGGGTGATCTTTTGGTCGGGCGGTACTTTTATGTGCATTCAACCTTAGCTGTTGAGTGTGACGTTAAGCCACAATCAATTAATCAATATTTTACTGATAATTTCAAAGGCATTCTCATACTTGCTGCCAGAGAAAATTGGTTTTCGCTTCATGTTTTGCAACATATATAGCTTTACATATATTATGTATGATAAATATGTCTGCAACAATTTTATTTTAAAGGAGTCCTAAAAAACTTTCATACATTTGAATTTTGTATTACTGGACATCTGTTATATAAATGGCCTATTTAACCTACATCCCACAGAAACTAGATGGAGAATTGTTACCATATGTTTGGTTTAGAGGCCTGTGAATTTAATTCCACGGTTCTTCTAATGGATATACATTGCACTTAACTTGTGCCTTTTAGAACTATTGAAGGAAGCATTGAAAAAAATCATGAAAAATGGATAAGTAGGTGAAGTGACTCTCTGCTATATATTACAAGTATGCAGTTTACTACATGCGTGAAACTCAGCTAGGAAATTACAGATTTTAGTAATGACATAATCGTAAAGGCAAGCCAAGATCAAAAGATTTGGAGTTTCGAGTTGAGCACAGAATCGGCTCTTGAGCACAGAGTCGTGCTGAAGCAAGTTTTATAATCCCGGCCCTCGGGCTTGTTACGAAGCTATTGCTTCAAACTTATCTCCTCAAATATTCCAGAATTTTTGGTGTGATGTCACTAAGCTTCAGGTCTATCTGACTTCCAATTAATTAACCACAGTTTATAAACCTAGTTATACAGACATTGCCCCATGTGCAGGGCTCTTCAATTATGCACCCTCTGATGAATAAATATGAAACGAATCTCTTTGTAAAGCATGTGAGATTATATTTTCATTTCATCTTAAATGTCAGGCCGGCATTAAAGCAGTGCTATTTAAAGGTGAAATTAAAGTGGTGCTGTATAGCATTTAAGCTAGATTTTTCAGAATGTTCATCTGCTTAGCCAATGAATCTAAATAGAGATATTTTGTACTACCAGAATAAAATATCTGAAAACTTGAACCATTATGAGGAAAAATCATCTAAGTTTGCTATACTTTGACATCACAATTGTCCCAACCAATGGCTGTAGACCTTGATTGTTGTTTATATGATAAGTGATCAGTTTAACTTCATGAATGTTTTGATACCAGGATATGTGGTGAATAGAATACAATTTCTGATCAGTCTGAGAAGGCCACTGTCTCCACTCTTGAGTGCACTTGTACGGTTCACTGCACCCAGGACCGTAAACTTCCTGAAAATTTAGATTAGGCGACTGTTTCTTCCTGTTGGAGAAATTGAAATAGAAAATAAGTCGTTTTTTTTAACAATATTTTGGTCATCAACAACGATTAATCTAGGTTCAATATTTTTTCAAATCAAGGTAAGCAAAATGTTTTCAAATTTTGGAACGAACAAAGTGTGCGAGACGAAAAGTTTTGATCGGTTGGATAAAACATTTGTCAACTTAAAGGCTGCAGACAAAATTGAGATTCAATAGCACCAGTATTTATTGCATAGTCAGCAGTTTTTAGATGTAACAAATAGACGTTAAGGTGTCAACAGATAATGACCAACAAAGAGTATGCAGAGATCAGGGCTATATCAGCTGTTTTTAGCCCTCATGGTCATCTAGATAGGAGATAGAAGTTTGACTAATGTGGGTATAGCAGCCTGCAATTAAATCAACCCTTATCCATAGGTTATATTGTAGACATGTGGCTGTTTCAATGGCCATGTTCTGTGTTAATTAGTCACTGATAAATATCACTGATCAACCTGTCAATAATAAATGTGGATATGTAATGCATTGATATCACTGCTGCATGAACGCAAAGTCTGTCACCTTGTTTGACAGTATTAAATTCTTAATATGCAGTTTGCATAACCTGGGAAAATAGCGTTTAAGAAAAATAGCTTACAAGCTCATGCTGGATAACGAAAGAAATCCCTCAAATTATAACTGCAGGCATGGTTTATTCAATCTTTCATTCCCGACCATACCATTTGCGAAAGTTTAAAAGTTTCTACAAGCCGCTATATGGAGGATGGATTTTCTCGAGGTTCCATCGGCATACATCTAACTATGCTTAGAATGTCTCCAACATTTAAAGTTTCTACAAGTTGTTATAATTGGGGTGGATTTTCTCGAGGTGCCATCGGCATACATCTAACTATGCTTAGAATGTCTCCAACATTTAAAGTTTCTACAAGTTGTTAGGCCTATAATTGGGGTGGATTTTCTCGAGGTGCGATCGTCATACATCTAATGTTTAGAATGTCTCCAACACTTATTTTCCTGAATTATCTTAGATCTCAAAGACTATTTAAGGATCTGTGGACAGTTGGAAAGTCATTGAGAATTTATGTTGACCTTGACCTCCTTTCGGCTAATTAAAGCGGTCTCCCATGCTTAATTGAAAACACATGGTGATTATAAACATTTCAATTGCATAGGTCACTGTCATGGTGATTTACATTTATTTTGCAAAATTGAACAAAGTGCCAATTGCAACTGACTGGAAACCTGTCAAGACCACTGTATCAGGAAATTTTTCGCCTGCGCCTTTTATAAAGGCCTACGACATGGCCCACGTCTCCAACAGACAAATCTTTTCATTGGTCAGTCTATTGGCCTACAACTTGTCCGACATTTTCCTCACAGAAACTTTCATTTCCTTAGCGACTTTGTAAGTTTTCAGTGTGGTTCATATCTCCCATACAAAACACTCCATCAACTGATGATTTCCAGACACACCCCCTTTTTTTATGCTCAGATGTTTTGGTACTGCTATAGGCTGAGATGGGACTGAGCAACCATGCTGAGGAATGAGACTGGTACAACACTGGTACATTTATAACAGTCAACTACTTGTACCATCATTATAGTTGTCACCTTTGTCCCATTCACAGTAACATAACAATGTTATATCTCACCACACTAACTAACAGGTCTTCACATGACAAAAAAACTGAACATAAATTAAAGGTCTTTTTACACCAATAAGTTCAAAATATATGTATATAATTGTTGTTTTCAAAGGGACTCAACACAGAAAAATATTATTTCTTCAACATTTAATTAAAAAAAAAATGATCTTGATAGAAAGTGTCACTTTGTGATTAGTCTAAAATTATTTCAAATGCAGCTTTCTTTCACCGTTAGTCATTAGTGGTTGGTGAAATTACTGATAATAATTTCTAGCCTTTGTCACATGTTAATAATTGTGGCAAATATTAAATGAAATTGCTATTTGTTAATATATGGTGATAACATCAAATTGGATCAATCTTTGTATACATTTACTCTGGCAAACAAATTAGGCACTGGTCAGATGATTATCTTGTCTGTATAAATTAAATTTTATGTTTGTTTTATCTAACCAGGGATAAGTTATATTTTTTATGTGTCTTTAAAACCCAAATTATTTTTCTATGCACATACCTATTTTGTTGTTAGCTGATTATATTTAGGCACAATAGACTTAGCATCATGGGCAAAATAGACTTAGAATTAATGGCAAAATAAACTTAACATTCAGGCCAAAATAAACTTAACATCACGACCAAAATAAACTTAACATTAAGGCCAAAATAAACTTAACATTAAGGCCAAAATAAACTTAACATTAAGGCCAAAATAAACTTAACATTAAGGCCAAAATAAACTATGGGCAAAATAGACTTAGGAGAATCATGGGAAAAATAGACTTAGCATCATGGGCAAAATAGACTTAGCATCATGGGCAAAATAGACTTAGCATCATGGGCAAAATAGACTTAGCATCATGGGCAAAATAGACTTAGCATCATGGGCAAAATAGACTTAGCATCATGGGCAAAATAGACTTAGCAGAATAATGGGAAAAATAGACTTAGCAGAATAATGGGAAAAATACACTTAGCAGAATAATGGGAAAAATAGACTTAGCAGAATAATGGGAAAAATAGACTTAGCAGAATAATGGGAAAAATAGACTTAGCAGAATAATGGGGAAAATAGACTTAGCAGCATTGTGTACAACAAGTTGAATTTTATGTACACTGTTGTATTCAGAATAGGGAATGTTTTCCATGTCAACAGATGCCACAGTATGCAGGTTATTTCAGTAGTGCATCAAACAAACCTCCATCGTCCCACATTTATACATACCGAATTCTCCCTTTATTTACTCCCATCGATCACAAGGTGTATATATTCTTAAACATTCGTCAATCAATAAATCAATGGATCAAATAATCAATGGGTCTTAGAGATCTCTTACATCTGCTTTTAATGAAAAAAAAAATATTTTGTTGATATGTTATTTTTCGGAATTAAAAGTTTATGACTATTAAAGGTCTATAACGAAAAAGTAGATTCCAAGAGTTGCATTTTGAAATTTTGGTTTGATCAATTTGTGGTTCGCTTTCTGTCAAGCATCCTAACCTAAACCGTAACCTTGTTTACAATATGGTATACTTAGTTAAAAACTCATTAGAAAACAAACTCCTCCTGAATCCAAGGAGTGTTATTTTCGATTCGTTATGCAATCTACATTTCAATTTGAATTTCAGAGGATAAATTGATTGAATAATTGATTATTTCACTTATATGGCGGCGTTGCCAGTTTTATTGTGGGAGGAAACCGGGCTCTTTGCCCGAAGGAAACCCACGACCTTCCACTGGTAACTGGCAACCATCCCACATAGGTCGTTCGAGTGAAAACCCAGTCAGAAAATTTTCCAATTTTTTGGACTGAGTGGGATTCGAACCCGTGACCCATTGGTAGAACAGAGGATAAAAGATGATCTATATCAGACATAATTTGGTGACATATTCTGTGTTTTGATTGGATCAAATTTCAACTCCTATATCCTGCTTCAAATGAAAGGAGTTTAAACCTGAAACCGAAAAATCTTTACTTTGAAAAGTTTTTCTGACAAACAGCCGAATACCTATTATATGTTTTGGTTCTTGAAGCTACAGGACCTGTCACGAATTATTGTCATGCTCTCGACCTCCCGACAAAGCTAGCCGGATCTAAATTTAAACCTTTACCGTAAATCTAGTAGAGAATTTGAAAGTAGTCATAGGCTGAAAGCTTGTTTTAGCTTGCAATCTTAAATATATCTACTCGTAATGATTTAGCTATACGTTGAACTTGCTCTATATAAGCTGAAACTGACTTTTGTAGAGCGACAAGTTTCTATTTGTTACAAGCCATTGTTATAAAACATAACGCATATCCCCTGTCATGTTAGTGCCTATATACAATTAGAGGTCCCATTCTGATACAATTTATTTTCAAATTAATTTTTATTCTTGATTTGTCAGTATAAAAAGGTTTTATTTAGCTATGAATTTTATTTTGCTTTTAAGTTATAAAGCTGCTTAATTGAATCCCGGGTTGTTTGTCTACATAGAAAAATTGAAGTCTTAACACCCACGGCCAGTCAGAATATTTTAGAACTTGTCTCTGGTGAAAATGTATTAAGAGCGGAGAAATCTATTTTTCATTGCTATCTTGACAGATTATAAAAGTATTTCCGTAGGAAATGAAATCGAAAATTTTTTGGGGGGTGTAGAACTTTGGTGGTTTAACATATAAAGGTGACAGTCAGGTTTTTAGGACAGCACTGCAGACATACATGCAGCTCGCTGTCTGGACTGCACATGTTTTAACCCCTGTGTATTTCCTGTATAATGCTGGGAATTACCTCAACAAGCTTCTACACACATTTTAGGATTTCCCTCTCTCCATATGGCTTTCATTTCAGCCCACAAACTCTAACTTTAGCCTCTGTTAGGAATGAATTCATAAAAAAGCATGGCTATGTCTGGTGGTTTTATTATTCAAGCAAAGCTTGGCCTACATGCAAACCATTCATTCAAGTTGTATGGAACTATAGAAGAAAAAACCAATATCCAGGTCCATATGTTATATATCATATCCCTAAAGATTTTTTGTAAGTTCATAAATGCACTGATGTACAGACAATAAATGAAAAAAATCATGTATAAAATTGCAATACAAGCAATTTTTTCTTTTGACAAGGAAATAAATGATATATACGTTTATTTATATACCAAGATAAAATCATTGAATATATTCAGGCGTCCATCTAAGTTAAATTGAATAACTAGCAATAACTTTGTGGACCCCTGGGGACATTTTTGTTTAAAATGTGTTTCCATAAATTTAATCTATAGTAGTAATTTGGTTCGAGTCTGTTACACATTGGTGCAAGGCTGACTTTATTGAGGGGCCTACGATCTACTTAGTGGGTCACATAGGCCCCACATTTGATTAGGTTTATATTTGATAACGTAGGCTATAGGTATTTCTCGTGCTAACCACATGCTGCAACTTGTAATTCTGTTAACTGGGAATTGTTCAGCCTGTTACTATATCCTTAGTCTGTATCCTGTAGTAAATGGACTTTAGATTGCTCTGTAGGGGGACGGAGATTTTAGATACCCAATTTAACAGGTTGAAGTTCAAGTGTGGTGGACATTTATTGTATTGTATGTATCTAAAAGTTTGATTTGCTCATTGATCTTCAAAGGCAACGCATTCAGGTGATATCATTTCACTTCCCTATATTACTGATACAGGTCTGTTTTGCTCCAAAGCCCCACATTAGGGAAATTTTTCTTTGCACAGACATGAACGCAATTTACTTTTACTGTAATGAATAAATGATAGGTTGTAAAGTAAACTTGCATTCAAAACTACTACCCGACTACCAGCATGCACTGTGTCCCCGATAACCCTATGACCTGCAGGGCTTAAGAATGTGCAAATAGAACGCTATATCCATGCACTGTATATTAAACTATCGCTGAATACCCCATGTGTGTGTGTGATGAATCAGAAAAGTGGGCAACTTCAAGTCTACAAAAATCATAAGACTAGAATTTACATGTAGGGCCTAAAGACTACAACTAAGTTAGCTTTTTTGTGTTTAGGTTTTTGTCGAATTCTACTAATACGCCAACTCCCATCAAGTAATGGTATTTATACGTTCGTAAACATTTTATCTTTTCAGTCTTCGACAGATTCTTACATGGATAGTGATTGGCTGAACAGTTTATTCGAAGACCCAGTGCTAAATGACAAGATGATTACGGAAGCGGCTCAGCCCCCACGTATCCAATCAGAACACAGCTATTCCATGCATAACGACCCCATCCATATGGCCTCCCTTGACCTCCACAAGCTTGATGACTTCGCCGATGGTAAGAATTGAAACGCTTCTAATATCCCGCATTTGATCTTTGTTTTTGTACGACCGCGTTGCCAGGTTTAGTGACCGAGGAAACCAGGCTATTTGGCTGGAGAAACCTACATGTACGACCTGCTATGGGTACATGCTAACCCTTCCATGTTGACCATTGAAGTGAAAACCCACTCAGAAATTTATCTGTTTTTCCTACGGACAGTGGAATCAAACTTATGACCCATTGGTGGAAGGCATGTGTTAACCACAGAGATTAGCACTCTATCCAACCCTTCTTTGATATGATTTTTGAAATTGATAAAGTGGTTTCATACATGAACATTTCTGACACTACATGCACACCCTGGAAGGGATAGAACTTTAGTGGGACACAAAAAAGCATTTAAATAAGTCAATTTTACAATATGTCCTATGTAGATACTCGCCCCTCCAAACACACGCACAAAAATGCACACCCACAATGGTAGGCTCGAACGACCTATGTGGGATGGTTGCCAGTTACCAGCGGAAGGTCGTGGGTTTCCTCCGGGCTCAGAGCCCGGTTTCCTCCCACACTGAAACTGGCAACGCCGGCATATATGTGAAATATTCTTGAGCGTGGCGTAAAACACCAAACAATCAATCAATCAAACCACCATGGTAGGTAATGAGGGAGCATTTGGCTCACAATCACTGCCCTCCTGTAAACAGACTGGAGCCCACTGTGCCTCAAAAACATACTAAAATGAACAAGGCACCTTTGTATTCCTTCTTTACCACATTGATGAAAATTATTCTTAAATAGTTTCCTTGTTCAAAAAATTTTAAAATGCTTCCTGACAGGCTGTAGGTGTAAATATATGTTAAGTGACTTTGTCTATTAATGGAGTCGAGTGGCTTCAAACAGTCTGTGTTAGTGACCACAGGAGACAGGTTCATTATGAATTCACCTTGGAGATTGTCACATCTCCTCTGTTAAACATTTCTAGCCTATACGCTTGCACCTTCTTGTGGTTACTTCCTAAATCAGAAATTTTGAGCGAAGCTTTAAAAAATCTACTTTTTTGATACAAATTTAGCTCATGTGAAAAAACAAACCAGAAATCTTTTTAAAAAAAAATGTAAGTTGATGTTTGCACTTGCTTTTGAAAGCAAAAATGTAACTTGCTACCCTGTACGCAGAAGAAAAATAAACTTTGAAAAGAAAACAAAGAATTAAACATTTCCCTTTAAAATTAACCTTAACTTAAATCTTATTTTTAAAGTTTTTGTTTTGAGGGAATAAACAAAATTAAAAAAATAACATAACCAAGGCTATAGATGCCGTTAAGCCGACTCAGCTGGGGCTGCCGTTGCACAAAGGTGTATTAAGCTTAAATCTAACTTAAGTATAGGTAACATCGCAATCAAATTCATTTGTGACGCAACATACGTATTTCAGCCTGACTTGTAAAATACACCTTTAAGCAACCAGCCCATGTATCCTAGTTGTGTTGTTTACAAATAGTTTGTGTGTAAGTTCCGTTAAGCTTAAATCAAGGTCATTGTAGCTTCCGGTTTTTGTATATTATTTAAATTGTACAGTAAGATCATCTTACAGCTTACTAACATTGCATCACAGTTAACACCTAGTTATGAAGTTTGATTGTAAAAAGGTATTGATAGGGTTTACTGGAGGTTTCCTGATTTCCTTGTGTCAAAGTGTCAAGAAAACTGATTATTGTCTTTTCTCACTAAATGTTAATCCGACTTATCCATAAACAATCTCCAAAAATTTCTTGGTCTCCATGCATTATTTCATGATTTGCTACTGGCTATAATAGGCCTACCCAATTTGAGTACAACATGAAACATCAAAATGGTTACTAGTTTAGTCTTAAATTACCCCTCCTCCCCCTAACCCTAACTTAAACAACCTTATCTCTGTTTGATGTGGCATTTTAAAAGCTTGTCTGGAGTGATTTACTTAGCTAATTACCGTTCACCAATGAGATCAATAAGTTTATTGAACGACAGATGGAAATCGTTTCAAATTTAATATTGATTTATCGGAGAAGAAAAGCAAGTGTAAATTTCAGCTAATTCCGATATGTGCACTTCTAGTGTGCCACTTGCTTTGAAGAGCATTCAGGGCAGAACATGGTCAAAATTATTTTCCGGTATTCATCGGTCCATAAAGTTTCTTTAACTCTTCCAAATTAAAAGCAAAAATGTTTAATTAACAGTTGTTTGGATTGTCGCTATGTTTTAGGGATAAAGATTTAATCCATTTTATATTTTGCAGAAGTGTCATGGTAACTTCAAAGAATATGTAAATTAGTTCTGTGTAATTCATAAGTAAGACAGTGTCACTATATTTTAGTGATAACGATTTAATCCATTTTATATTTTGCAGAAGTGTCATGGTAACTTTTAAAGAATATGTAAATTAGTTCTGTGTAGTTCATAAGTAGGACAGTGTCAATTGTTTAAATCTAAATTGAAGATAGCTTTATTTTTAAATATCACGTTCCTCTTCGCATGATATTAAATTAAAAGTGCAGGTATATGTGAGGAAGTTATAGTGATTCCAAGATGTCAAGAGTGGCCCGCGGGTTAGTTCCGGGAGTCCGGCACTATACAACACGAGGAAGTAAACAGAAGTTGTTTGACGGGGTTTGTGTGTGGGCAACTACCCGGGCCCAAGCCCTGTAGCCCCTGGGGGCAAGGAATGACTTCCACTGATCAAGCCTACTGATTATATCACTGCATTACTGATAAACTCTTTTGCGAAATGCGTCCCAGTCCGCAGACTTGCACGCTCCAGCGAATTCAGATATATACACACCCTTCCAGCATTTTTCTTGAACGGGTCTTACTTAACTTTTCATACAACCCTTAAAAAGCATTTGTAAGAATAGAACGTAGCAGTAGGTGTATCAAATTGCAAATATTGTTTTGAATCACCGTTTCCTTAGATCAGACCTTATGCTTTTTGATGCACTAGATATCAGTGAACCATGAAGGCTATAAAAGACTAGATATTATCTACCTTGAGGAACTCCCAGCCAACGCCCTTTTTGGATTTCCAAAGACTGTGACCTTTTGAGTATACTTGATCTGAATGCTCATGATTTCAAATGCATTTCTATTTTAATGAGTTAGAGCCATAGCCTTATAGTTCCATTCGAGTATTTACTGACAGTATAAATACAGGCTTTAACAAGGGTGTATTAAACAGTCTTATTGGCCCAGCATAATGTGACCATTTCTACTTATACAAAACATGAAGACTGTCATATTTGACATTTAATTTTATATTGTTCCATAACTTTGTAAGCTTATGTACATAGTTTTGAGTCCAAAAATTGGGAAATTTTCTGACTGGGTTTTCACTCGAACGACCTAGTGCATCATTAAAAACAGTTCTGTCTAATCCAGATAGGACACTCTAAAGCTATTATAGCATTCCACCAATATGCGACTGGTTTGTTTGGAAAAACTTCAATTTACAATTAAGGATTTAACCTGCAAAACACCCAAGTTAAAATATTTTTCGACATCATTAAAATGTCGAACAAATTGAACTCTAATTTCAAGATTCACTTTTCTTCACCCATGTAGGCCTACCATGCTATGTACATAATCAATCAATCAAGCAATCAATCAATCAATCAATAAATCATACTATAGTCTAGTGGAATTTTACTGGCACATGGCTGTTTATAGTAAGCTGTCGACTTAGTCTGTTTAACCATCTGTTTTACCCCAGTATTGATCAAAAGTCAAAGTATTTGATGATTTCGTCAGTTTGTGTCACACATGGGCTGCGGGATAATCTGCAACAGCTGCTGCGTGCGTAAAATCAGCCACTGTGTGTGATGGTAGCTACGTGATGGTACTATGTTCAACTGTTGAATTAATCAATTTCTTCGGCTTCTACGATAAATATATGGGTTTCTAGTACAGCATCTGTCGGCCCACCCTTTCTCGAAAGTTTACAGAGTTTTAATTTCAAAATTTTGTTGTGAGGGATTGAGGGGACGGGGTAGGTCTATAGATCTATGGGTCAATTTTTGTAACCATATAGTCCCAGCTGTTGTATGAGATATTGATCACCAAATCAATTTGTCAATCAATCAATAATTCATAGCAGATGGTTTGTGAAATTATAAAATTACCTTTAAGACTTGAAAAAGCATTTAGCAATATCTTTAAAAATTTGCACACATCCAGAAGGACCCTCAAATTAAACTCTTATAATATACCCACTAACACTATCTTCAGCCTTTCACCACTATGTGAAGGGTTTGAATTCTTTTTAAATATCTGCATGCACTCAGAAGGACTTCTAATTAAACTCAACTTAAACATTCACTGACACTAGCTAAAGCCTTTCACCACTATGTGAAGGGTTTGAATTCTTTTTAAATATCTTTTAAAAGGTCTGCACACATTCAGAAAGACTTCAAATTAAACTGTACTTTAACACTCACTGACACTAGCTTCAGCCTTTCACCACTATGTGAAGGGTTTGAATACTTTTTAAATATCTTTAAAGATCTGCTCACATTCAGAAGGACTTCTAATTAAACTCAACTTAAAAACTCAGAAATACTAGCTTCAGCCTTTCACCACTATGTGAAGGGTTTGAATTCTTTTTAAATATCTTTAAAGATCTGCACAAATTCAGAAGGACTTCAAATTAAACTCTAATAAAATACTGACACTAACTTCAGCCTTTCGCCACTATGTGAAGGGTTTGAATTCTTTTTAAATATCTTTAAAGATCTGCACAAATTCAGAAGGACTTCAAATTAAACTCTAATAAAATACTGACACTAACTTCAGCCTTTCGCCACTATGTGAAGGGTTTGAATTCTTTTTAAATATCTTTAAAGATCTGCACACATTTATTAGAACCCTCAAATTAAACTTTGATAAAATACTCCCTGACACTAGCTAAATCCTTTCACCACTATATATAAGGGCTTTTGAGCTGTTTTTGAATATCTTTAAAGATCTGCATATATTCATAAGAACCCTCAAATTAAACTCAACTTAAAAACTTACTTCAGCCTTTCACAACTATGTGAAGGGTTTGAATAACTCTTAGTTCCAGAGATCTTAATATTGTTTGACATGTGGATTGGCTATCCAAACCAAAAAGGGAAATAATCTTACTGTATTAGTAAATAACCGACACTGAAAAAAACCCGGGCCAGGGTGAGAATCAAACTCACATCCCACCGCTCTACCAACTGAGCTACCCGACCCTGTTGGGAACGGTTCGCTTGTTAGATTTTCTTATACACGCAGAGCTTATAAAAGAATTTATAATCTTGAGTGTGATGTTCAACATGAACTTTTCTGGGCCATAGGTTTCCTGTCCCAATAAACTTTGCAATATTACTGTAGTAGAGAAATAAGTTAAGCGTTTACAGCAATCTGAGAATCTAACAAGCTTTATAATGGTCTGCCTACCTGTTTTCTGATTCAATTCAACTATGTGAATAGTTTCTGGATAAGTAATTTTTATTTTCATTTTTATTCCCCAGAAATGGAAACCGAATTTTTCAATACAACAAATCCCTTAGATCTGAGCCAGAAATCCAGTTCCCCAGAACAGATATCCATTAACATCAAACAAGAACCACAAAACATGGAGGATTTCATCGCGGCACAAAACATCCCATCAACCTCATCGTCTCACCTCGATCACCGACAACCAACCATCGTACTGGCAACTTCAGCAAACTCCATCCTTAACTCTAAATCTGAACGCCTGGTGCTTCCAAAAACAGAACCTTCAGATATAGACCAAAATTCATCGGATTCTTCAGGTACAGTTACCTCCCTTTATCTTCTGATCACGAACTCACCAAATAAACTGATGACTTCATGACGTCATTGCATCTTCGCAAGCCAAGTTAAAATCTTCATGTCCCCATTCCGTGTTTTACCTTGGCTGACTACTCCACTTCAACCTGTAAATCGAACAGCGCCAACTGGTGGGAATGTAAGAGTTGTCTTCCCTAGACTTAGCCAATCAGCACTCGTTAAACAAAAGTTCAAGGTGTAGGCCTACACAGCCGCCATTACGTTATTTTCAGTGTAAGTGCCCGGGGATTTGATCGGCTGCGAAAGTTTTACTCGCATCTAATCAAAATGAGCTGTTCGATTTACGAGTTTGAGTGGAGTAGTCCGCCAGGGTAAAACATGAATGGGGACATCAAGATTTAAACTTGGCTTGCGAAGATGACGTGATTGGGTTATTAGGATTGAAAAAGAAGACAAAGTATCTTGTAATAAGCACACACATGCTTACAATGGCTTGTAACAAAATAGTCACTTCAAAGCACGATGTATTCTGACACAGCAAGGAGGAACATTCAGTAGGTCTTCCTGGCTTTCTGTGGTCGGTGGAGTCAAATGTTGATATTTATATGTGGATCTTTTTGTCGATTGGTTCTTTTCTTGCCATATAGCCAAAGCTGTTGAGTGTGATGTTAAGCCCCAATTAATCAATCAATCAAAGCAAGACCCCTTGCTATCCCATAATTTCTCGAGTGACATCACAAGGCTTCAAGTAAAGATTATTGCTAAATATTTCTTTGGTTTTCTGTGATTTCCATATAAGCAACTTGAGCGTAACTAACCCAATGACAAAATTCATGACGAATAAAATTATGCAAAGTATTGTTTCAATTAAACTAATAATTATCTCATTATTTCTCTAGGGTTGGATATGCTGCCTCCTACCCCACCCAGCAGTGCGAGTAGCGACAGTGAGGGCAGTCTTAGCCCCCAGAGATCCGCACCCTCCAGTCCGATACGAGAAACGCCACATTCTAAACATCATTCACTTTCGAAAGCCTTCTCACAGCCATTATTCACAAGTCCGGTAAGTTTTTTGAAGAAAAATACATGTTTGTCATCTTTCTTTGGATAATTTCTCGAGCATTATTTTGGGGGATATGTCCATTCTAGTCAACTGATTTTTCGCAGAATGTCTTGACCACAAGTTAAATAAGTGTCTCTTAAAAAGTGAACATAACAGTCGGTTGGCTGAATGGATAAGGCAGCCAGCATGTAGTTCGATTCCCGTTTTGGGTGTCACCCAAAAATCGGTAGAAGAATTTCTACCATATTTTCAAGAAAGTGTAATCCCAAAAAATAACGAATACTGTCTTGACCACGGTCTCTTTTCTCCATTGATTTGATTCAGTTTTTGACCTCATCTGTTGAGTGCGACATTAAGCCCTAATCAATCAATCAATCAATCAATCAAGGGGTTCTTCTCTGGGAAAGAGCCAGTTTTCCTTTTCAGCATAACCTTGTAATGTGACAACGTAAATAACATGAAGTGCGGCCTAAAACACTAATCAATGAACCAATTTCTGCCAGAGCTTATCAAAAAAGTAATATGGTTGATGGAAATTATGTGAGAAATTTAACTTTTCAGCGGCTAATGACGATAGATAATTACACGGCTACACACAAATTGACATTAGCGATTAGACACATCTTGATTTCTTATCCCGGACTTACATTTCACGATTAATCTCCACATCATAGAGCATTCTTACAGGAAGATAACGGCTATATTAAGACCTCATTAAAGCTGCCGGGATTTTTTGTTAAAAAATTTTTGGGTTACTTTTAGCCCAGCTAATTTTACGTCAACTAAACAATGGTATCAACTTGGGCCATGATCTAACCGAAGCTTTGAGGAATACAAGTGAAGAAAAGGCTTGAAAATCAAATTCTTGATTATATATTTTTTTGTAGCTTAAAAAAACACACTGGGAGGGAACTTGACCAAAATAACTATGATGGCAATTCTCAAAAAAAAATTGCGGTTGAATAGGGTAAAGATATTATTACAAATCTACCCCCCCCCCCCTCCTTTTGCTGTAACACCATGCCAACCCCCCCCCCATCCCCCCCCCCCCCACCCCCACCCAACCACACACATACCTCCTTCTTACTTTTATAGATGAAACCTTTTTTCAACAATCTGGCGTCAAACTCCATGCATTGAATGTTATAACTATGTGGGCAAACCTAGTATTTTATAATGACTGTCTTTAGTGGCATTTAGAAGGTGGTATAGATAAATAACTGCAATTTATGATTTGAAAACAGTCTTCAGAGAAAGACAGAAACGTCATCATTAAATAAACCAAGAAGTGTGTTACCCATATACGAAAGTCTTACGTGTTTAGTATTTTTATGGCTGGTTTCCTTCAGTCGAATCGGTTGACTAACTGGGGCTAACATTTTTACGACTAATTGTATAGGCCCTCCATTTTTAATGTAACCCAGCAATGCTGGTAAAGAGAGACCGGCCTTTTCACGTGATCACAATTAACAGTTATCTGATTGACACAAGATTATGTTCTATAAACTTAGATAACAATTTGGACTATTTTTACACTAAAGTATTACAGATCCCTCAGTACTCAGTCAACCGTATCCATAACTGACTCGTCTATTGTAACATTCATTAACGACCTGTGAAACGATATAATGAGCTGACTTAAAAAAAAACGCCTGAAAACATCGTCTAACAGGGGGGCTTGTGTTTTAAACAAGCTGCCTGGGGTGAGGGAAGTGCTGGAGATGAACACACTGATAACGTCTTAGAGGTTACGTGCAGGGTTAAATAGAACACAGAAAAAAATAAACTTCCTATTTGAAGTTGGCTTGAGTAACATTTAGGATTTGGTTATTAAAAAGTGACAGCCTCCTGTATTTTGTAAGTTATAACACACTGGTGCATGGAATAACATTTGCACGAAAATAACGAAAATAGACATATATATGTAACATCCAGGGTACGCCAGATAACTATAATCAAATCAACTTTTTTAGCAATTGACATTTTTTTATGCACAATAAGGAATAAGAAAAACAAATTTGGGATTTGAGTTTGTAGTCAAACCTCCAATTCTCAACGGAGGGCATTCTGGGACACCAAATTGGATAAAGTAATACACATGGGTCCAAATCACGCTTTATCAAGAAACCGCAAACTTTTTGATTGAATGATTGATTAATGCCGAAGTGGATTTCTGAATTAACATCTTTCAAATTTTTTCTAAGTATTCGATCCCTTCATTTCTATTTTTTTTTTTTAAATAATTTTTTTCTTCTTTTTTTTTGACAGATTCCTACATCAGGTGTTTTGATTTTATCGGAAGAAGAAAAGCGGACGTTAATAACAGAAGGTTACCCCATTCCCAATAAACTACCCCTTACTAAACAGGAAGAGAAAAATCTCAAGAAAATTAGAAGGAAAATTAAGAATAAGGTAAGAATTTGACTGACCAAAAGTACATAATTTTAATATTTTTTTTATTTTTAATTTAATTTAATTTTATTGCCATTATTTAATTTTTTGAGGCATTGGTGTTAGTAGCTTATGATTTTTTAAATATTCTTTTGAAATTTGATGAAAAATACTGTAATTAATTATTTATTTTTTTCATTTTAAACAGATCTCTGCTCAAGAAAGTCGTAGAAAGAAGAAAGAATACCTGGAAACGTTAGAAAAGAGGTAATTTGAAAGCTATTTTACCTTAACAAGTGTCTTCACAATTCCAACGATTTTAATTAATTTTTTACCGAAATATGGTCTATAAATTATTTTATAATCAAAACGAAGGTAGTTTCAATAAACGGTATAACAAGGTGTGGGCTGTTTCTCAAAAGATTTAAACCTGACTTTAGTTTATAGTAAGACATAACTGCAATGGAAACCTATAGGCCTGCCTGAAGCGTAAAGTTTCAATAACTTTCGAATTTACATCGGGTGTATATGTTCTGAGAAATAACCTCTGCAAATTTTTATCTGTTATTTATTTTGGCTTATTAAACTTGTTTACAAAATAAGGAAATATCATTGAATAAAATAGTGATTTATCAATGTTAAATATCTGTTTTCCTTTTCTTTGTCAGAGTGGAGAATTACACACAAGAGAACTGTGACTTAAGACGTAAAGTTGATAGCCTTGAGAACAACAATAGGTAAGAACTTAATCCAGAATGTCAATCATTCCAATACAAGCCATTTTTTGTTCCAAGTGGCCTTGGTTGCTCTGTCGGTTAGAGTGATTGTCCCATCAGTCCGACACAGGCCTCTCATCAATGCAGCTAGGGTTCAAATCCCACTCAGACCAAATAAAACTGAAAAATTTTTGAGTGGATATTTTTTACTTGATGGCTATATTTAGGAGAGTTGCCAGGTACTTGCCAAAGGTCAAGGGTATCCTCTGGGCAAAGAACCCCCCCCCCCCCCCCCCCCCCCCCCCCCCTCCAACTAAACCTGGCAACGCTGCCATATAAGTGAAATAATCAGCGCAAAACTTAAATTTTAAGAAATAAATGTTGACTTTTGGCTTACATGGGATAGCCATACTTCAGTTAAAAAAACTAAAATAATTGGCACAGAACTTCATAAATCTCCATTTTGATTTACTGGTTGTTAATGTTTATTCTTACTCTTTAACAGGTCATTACTAAGTCAATTACAGAAGCTACAGGCTATAGTAGGAAAAATCACCCGTCCATCTGCCACCACAACGCAAACTGGTACAGTGCTAATGGTAAGAATCTTCTCATAATTGTCAAAACTAAGGGCCGATAGGCTTTTCTAGAATATCTAGCTAGATTTTGTAAATAGATTCTGGCAATGTCGTATGGGAGTTAGGGTTCCAACTAAAGCTGATTCTAACAATAGGGCATACGTACATAATCAAATGTAGTTTAGAATTGTTTTGACTAAACATTCGACAATGTCAAATTCTGTATATTCCTTACCCAATAACTGCTGCTCATTAGATGGTAAAAATGGAGGGATTTGAGTTTGTAGTGTAACCATTTTGATGTTGTGACTAACCTTTCTATGGGTTGTAAGATGTAATGTAGCCTAAAAGTTGTAACGCTGTGTGTGTTCAACTTTCAGGTTGTGGTTCTGTGTTTTGCCATCTTTGTTGGTGGCTGGGCTCCGATATCAATGAACGTAGGCTACGGCAGTCCGTCCTCCGTGGCACATTCAGCACTCTTCACTAACCCACGACCCGTACACCCCTCTCCTACAATGGGACCGCTCCCACAGAATGTACGCCTTATGGAGGAATATTCCACTCCAAACAGTAAGTAGGGGCTGTTAATAACATTATTGCATTTGGAAACCTTTAGAAAGCGCAGCATAGGCTTACTAACAAACCGGTATCAGAAAAATGTAGTCTCAGTAAAAAAATTTTTTTTTTTTGCAATTTTGAATGCAAGGGGGATAACTCTCTTTGCCAATTCTGATGGCTGCTCAATCAATAAAGGGAGATAATTGTATTGAGGCAAACAATTAACTCCCTTTGATGATAAAATGAAAAGAATACTTTGAAAATTTTTTGTCGTTGAGTGCATTTTGTGTTGGTGACAGGTTTTTCCCCTCCTTTGTGTTGGGTGATGGTACAATGACAAATATCAACTTTGGTGGAAGGTTTTTATTGTTTTATGATTTTATTAAAAAAGCATAAAAATAAAAACTAATTTTCTTTTTTTTTCTTCAGAAAAGTCCCGAGTGCTTCTCTCCGTGAAAGAGGATCTAGATGACATTTATGGTCCCCGTGTTCCTGATTCGGGCTGGCGCTGTGATCAACAGAGTTCCCCGATAGAGCCTGCCGCTCCGTCTGAAGAAAGTATACCCGAGTCACCCAAACTGGTGGAGGCGATCACCACAACTCCTGTTATCACCTTGGATACACGTGTAGTCACGGAGAACCAAACCCAAGAGGAGCGTGATCGTCAAGCGCTGATGCACCCAGACATCGCGGCACCAGCTGATTTCCTCTCTACTGACCATCTTCTTAATGCCACGGCAATCAACGAATCTGCATAAGATCCGTGTAAAACAACCCTAAGGGGCATTGGAGGAGAAATTTGAAGTGGTCACAGAAGGCAAAGGGTCTCGGTTATAAACTTCACCAAAATCTTCAGGGTTTTTTTCTGAAGAAGTGTTATTTTGATGACTGTGAAAGAACATTTGACACGTATTCGTATGTGACCCATCTTGACGATATTCTGAAAAACCAAATGTTAATGTATCATTTGGTACATAGGATCATTTTCATGTTAATTTCTCATTTTTTCGCTTATGTTGACATATGTGATACTGTTGTGTACATACCATGTTATACTGGATTGTTATAAAAGACGTTTATAATTGATATGCTCAATTGTCGGCGGGCCAATAACTATTATGTTATTTTCAAACAAACACTTTCGGTTCATCTCAAAAGTGTCTCATTTCATGCTAAAGCATATCTCATCCTCATTTATTGATCATAATTTTACCAAATTTTTATCGCAATTTACAACTCTTATTTTAGTATTTTTGGAACTATTTTTTTTTTTTCGTCACAACATGTTTTAGAGGCTGCTTGTGCTAAAGTTTACTACACATATACACATAGAGAATGTTCATTTACTTAGTAATTTATTTTCTCTTACAATACAACTTAAATTTCTGGAACAAGTAAATTTAGCTATTTGAAACTGTAAGAAACCATTTCTTTGCAAAATGATTGCCAGACGCTCTCCGGGCTGATTTATTGTTTGTTTTTAAAATAAACTATGCATGGTGCAAATATACTGTTAATTGGTTGGTAAAAAACCAAGTCCGTATATTACGCCTAAAACTATCTTCCATAAATTGATGTACATAATTATATTTATTCAAAATATATTGGGCAAATTTCATTTTAGGTGTTCCTAATTGTTTAATTGCTTTTTGGCCTATGGGATGTAATCTGTACATAATGCATTTTGTGCCTTATAGAGCTCTCTACCATATGTTCGTTTAAATAAATAGATTATCTATATACATATTTGAGGCAAAGACTTTATTCTAAACATGTTTAGAAGATGACACTTTTCTCCAGTAACTAGTCATTATTTTTGGTTTGGATTCCGATGTGAATTATTTTTGTAATTTTTTTTTCGCCTTTGTCTCAAAACCAAATGTTGAAAGTAAGGGCTTAAAAGTACTGGTAACTTTTAAAAAATAAAATTATTATTCTAACTTAATTTGCCTTTTTGTTTGTAATCTTTACTCAAGAAAAAAATGTTAGTTGGTTGAGTCTGTAGATCGATGTACGTCAACCATATAAACTATACCCTAGAGCCTGTTTCAGAAAACGGCGTACATGTAGCTGTATTTTTTGCGCTACTTTCATAGCAACGTATATGTACAGTATGGGTTGACATGACAGTTGAGTAAAAAATTTTCCCACGCTGCTTTGTGAAAAAGGCTCCAGGTTTTGATGTTAAAAGAAGACTACCATTTGCTTGGTTTTGTTCACTACCAAGCGTGATTATTAATTGAATATATTTAAACTTTTCCTTGGAAAAATTGTGACCAACATGTTTCATACACCTGCTTAACACATGTTGGTGAGGGAGGGGGGTCTGTAGTCGCCAACCAGGGCTTGTTTGCAAGGTATCTCCAGAACCGCTGGCGGCGTAAAACACCAAACATTCTCAACTGGCCGCTTCTTAAGACCAAGTCTTTTGGTTTCTAACTATACCAAACACATATTTTTGTGATTTTTTTTATTGCTTTCGTGAAGTTACAGACCACAAGAAGCAAAACAAATTGGTTATTTATCAAATTCTCCCATTTAAGCCTAGGTTATTTTCATCGACTTCGACCAATTTTTCACAAGGCCACATTTTCCTCGAAGCCTCCCTTGTAATTGAATTCAATGTAAATGTCAAGAGACTGAAAGCAATTTTCAAGAAAGGAAGGTTTTTAAGAGAGAGAATTAACCTTGGTTTAAATGAAGATTTTGGAAATTGAGGAATTTGTTTAGTGCGTAGTGACCCAATATGATACTTAATAAACTTCACCATGAAGAAATGTTTGTTTGGTAGCCTTGGAAACGTAAAATATAATCTGCTTATGAACTGGAGGTGTTTTTTGTGGCTGTTCACTTAAAAAGTGTCACTTGTAGCTAGTGTTCATAAATATTTAAGAGCACTAAAGCATAAGGGCACAGGAAAATCCTAATGTTTAAGTCCTTACCTTGGTCAGGACCAATAGATGAATTGGATGTTAAATATAACAACCCCTTTAGCTACAAACTAACCTACACCAATAGGTAAGAATATTTTACAACAAATCTAAAGTGTGGATGACCACACACAAAGTGTTTACTTTTAGATGCAGCTTTATATGAGAGAGTGATAACATGAAAAGAGTGTCCACCACATGACCAACTGATCACCTGCAAACTAAAGGGAGATAACCCTGTCACTAAAGGGAGAGAATTACATGGAAACTGAATGAAGTACAATTTTCTGACTGGGTTTTCACTTGAAGGACCTATGTGGGATGGTTGCCAGTTACCAACGGATGGTCGTGGGTTTCCTCCGGGCATAGAGCCCAGTTTCCTCCCACAATAAAACTGGCAACGCCGCCATATAAGTGAAATAATCTTGAGCGTGGCGTAAAACACCAAACAATCAATCAATCATAGGACAGGGTAATATCTAAAAGCTCGATCTCAAGCCTTAGGAAATAACATAGTGGATTCAAAATTTTTATGGGGTTGGCACGGTTGGCATTAACGGGTGTCCTGGGCAATCATGTAGTAAGCCTGACGACCAGGCCGGCCCTAGCCGGTGGTATATACATACAATGCAGTCTCAATCAGCAACATTAAAAACAAAAAAACTATATTCTGTTTTGATAGACACTATATAACATGTTTATTAACAAAATTTCAGCGATTATACATAAATAATCTATATATAGGTATGTGAACTGAATTATCCCCCCTTTTGACCTAGCAGAACTTGATCTCTGCCAGAAGTTCTACTTTACTTGTACAGATGAATCGTGAATAACACTTCCTGAGATTTTGAGAAACTGTTCAATGGAAAATACAAGAAATTCTTCCAAAACATTGACTGTAAAAAGGCCTGAATATTAGTGACGTCACTACAAATTATGGGACAGCGAAGGGATCATACTTGAAGTGATCGCTTAATTATAAACCCATGTAGCAACACGCTTGACTGTACGTCTTTATACTTTTTTGTGCTGAATAGGCCCTACTTTCTATCGGCCATTTTGATCCCTCAATACACCCTAATGACATCATTAGGCAATGGTTCTAACAAATATAGTAATTAATTTTTTTTATAACATCACGGAACTAAAATGTAGGCTGTAACCTACACAGATTTAGGTGCTAAATGTAATTTTAGAATTGTGTTACAAAAAGCGGTTTAATGAAAAATACAAAATTACTCAAAAATAACTATGTGAACTGATGCAGTAACATACAGTTTACCTCATAGGAACATTTCTGAGTTATGTGTAAAAAAACATAATCCTAGAAGTAAAGCAAAGTATTCAGTTCATTTAAAAACAACAGAGATAAACTTCTAAAGTCGAAGTTAATTATGTGGCATAAGAAAATTAAAAAGCTACCAAAACGGCTTTATTGATCTGGCCTCTCGGTCTGCGATCAAATTTATTGATTATTTGCTAACTTATTAAACATGCATAAAAAACATACATTTCATAAGACATCTTTTAACACTAATACAGTGAAATATATGAAGTAATAACAAAGGAACGTACAGATAACAAAACATTCAGCGCAAGACAGTCTTTATGCTTGTCTGGATTATCTCCCTTTCTGACAGTCTTTATACTTGTCTGGATTATCTCCCTTTCTGACAGTCTTTATGCTTGTCTGGATTATCTCCCTTTTCGTGCAACATTTTATATATAATTATTATGAATGTGTCTTCACAGATATATGACTAGTTGTAAGTTTGAAAAAAAAGCTGTTGACACTGTCTCTACACGGTTGTCATGGGAACAGGGCATCCTGGGAAATAAGGGTTTGTTGGATAGCTAAGATTCCTGTCTGTCCAATCGTTGTTTAAGTATGAGGTAAAAAACAGTCCTGCTGCAGTAGTATTTTATTTGAGGGATTGTGAGAGACATTGGTCCTGGATTTACCATGTTGTATCACATGTCCCTTCCAGCTAGCAACAGGCTGGTGAGAAGGGGGCGGGTTATATACCGGGTTACCTCCCCTTTCATAGGCCTGACTGCTGCATGGGATAATAATACCGCACCCTTGAACTTTTCTGTGAAGAAAGAAATTAATATTTACATTATTCATAAAAACTTAAACAGGACTAGGGAGGATAATTTATTTTGACAAGGAAAACAGCCGAGAGATTCTTTATCTCATTTGACTTGCCAGGTTTAGTGGGGAGGAAAGCATGTTCTTTGCCCGGAGAAAAACCCCAACCTTTGCGGAGTACCTGGCAACTCTTGCATCTAGGCAAATCGGGCGTAAAATCCTTTCAGTAATGTTTGAATTTTCTTTGGACTGAGTGGAATTTGAACCAGGGACCCATCCATAAAAGGCATATGATGGACTAAGAGAATATCCCTCTGTGGTCGAGTTCGATTATGCATTCGGCGTACGCGGAAGACGGGAAACTGTAAATCGAACGACTTTCTTCGGCTGGGAATTTGTGTAATCCCCAAGTAGCCAGGGTGCACTCGGATTTCAAGATGGTGCCCATGTTATTCATATGCAGATAAACAAGTAGTCATGGCAACCATGACGTTTCTTACTTCCGTTAGTGCCTGCACGTTCGATTTTAACACTGAAGACCAAACTGATTTTGCTTATGTCAGATATTACCCTTGGCGTAATTCGAGCACATAATCAAACTTGACCTGTGAGTGTGCTGCCAAGGCTACCATTAGAAGGTCAGGAGATTTGTTCCTGTTTATAGTCCAATTTTCTTCCCCAATAAGCCTGGTAACTCTCACATATAAGTGAAATAATGGCTGGTCGGGAGATTCGTTCCAGTTCATAGTCCATGTAAGTGAAATAATTTTGAGTGCGGCATTAAACTTCAGCAATCATTAGCAATTCATTTATAATAACGTAATTCCTGAACCCTTGCATTATTTCCGTACATAGACGTACCTTTTGGTTAGGACAGAGTGGTAAATTACAATATCTCCTTTCTAATGTTGCATCACAGGGCCTTCCTCCGTGTTTGGGTCGTTTTTGAACCCGTCTTCGTCTTTCTTGAATAATATCATTACCACAGGTCTTGTTACAGCTGGACCATTTAGACCAGTTAGACATTCTACAATCTATCGCTGAAAACAGAAAAAAATGAACATTTTTCATTTTAAAGATTTTTTGCTAGTACAGTACTGTCAGTGACTAAGTATCAATCCTCCGCCGTTCCCCCGCAGAGCCTGGCTAACACCTCCGCGGAGGATTCGAGCCGGCTCTGCGGAGGATTTTAAAAAGGTCCGGGGATGTTCCGCAGGGGATAAATGCTGGGTCCGCAGGGGATCCGCGGAGGATTGATACTTAGTCACTGACAGTACTGTACATCAAAATTTCACAAAGTTTTTAGTTGATTTTAGACAGTAAGCAATCTAACTCTCCATAATTGAGCCTGGTTCTCTTTATATTTTGACTGGTTCTCTAATATATCGCAGCGTTGCCAGGTTTAGCGGGGGAGGAAGCCGGGCTCATTGGATATGAGAATATAAATATCTCTGTATATTCTACAGTCTGCCCACCAAAGAAGATAATTCTGACGTTTAAACATTTGGATATCACAGACAAAGCTAAGGTGGGGAAGAGTTATTCTACACCACAAAAGCAGTTTACTTTTAGATGTAGTTATGTGAATCTGGCTGGCTGACTAGTGGGAAATTAGTGCATGCACACTAAGGGGAGATAACTCTGGCAAATTAGAGGGAGATAATTACTTAAATGGTAACTGAATAAATAGCAAGTTAAAGGGAAATGTTTAAAACTTGGACAACACAGTAGAAAGTCTGCTACCGTCCATCCCTCCAAGTAGGTGGGCAGTTTCAAAATCGCACAGCTTTGGCGGGCTGTGTTCAGCATTTTTCATATACGGGAATTTGGAAATTTCAGGAAAATTCATTTGAAAGAACAGATTGTACACCTAATTCAGATTTCTAACTAAACCCATTTTTACATTAGGGACAATATAATATTCAATAAAATCTAAAATTTCAAAGCAATCAATTAAATGTCATTGATATCAAGGTTTCTTTGACTAAACACCTTTTAAACTCACCACATTTCCTTCTTTTACATTTTTTTTTCTTCATAAGTCGTCGTGGACATTTTCGTCCACCATTCTGTGGTTGGACTTTGATCATTCTCAGTTTGGTTGTAATTCCTTTTCCACAACTAACAGAGCATGGAGTCCAATCTGTCCAGGGGGTGACCATGCAGTCAACTTTGGGTCCCCTCTGTCGTTTTTCCCACTCCATTTTCTCGCGCTGTGCCCGGGCTTCTCTCTCCTGCTGTTCTAGCATCATTTGTTTTTTCATCATTAGTAATTTCAGTTCTTCAGCAGCCTCGGCACTGTCAGGGGCTCCGTCATTCCGCGGAATGTGCAAAGATTCTGAAGAACGAAAAAAATAATTATTTTTTTCATATTCCAGAACTAAAGATGCCAACTGTCTTTAGTGGCATTTAGAAGGTGGTATAGATGAATAATGTAAGACTTTCCTATGGGTAACACACTTCTAGGTTTATTTAATTAGGACGTTTCTGTCTTTCTCCGAAGACTGTTTTCAAATCATAAAGATGCGTAGCTCAAAGATTCAACCAAACTATAGCTTGTAGCCTTAGCCAAAAGTTTGAAAAGAAAAGTAGAAGAGAAAATTTTAAATCGATTTCAGTAAAATCAAAGATAGGAAATAATCTTAAACCAAAAATATAAAAATTTTATGGGAAAATATAACAGTTCATAAGTTTTGGTAGTCACAATACCTATAAACAAAATTTGGATTGAGCAACTTTTGGTGGTTTTCTTGATCATGTCTTTTAATGAAAAATGATGGATTGAAATACAGTGAAACATAGGTAAATCAACACCTTGATAAACCTGAAGCCTGCCTAAACCAAACTTTATTTCTTCCCCGAGACATGTTGGTATAGGCCTATAGAGGTCTCAGTGTATAACTAGACCAAGCCAAGTAGCCATATAATTAACATTCTGCTTGTAACAACTGGCTAGTACAGCCATTTAATTAACATTCTGCTTGTAACAACTGGCTAGTACAGCCATATAATTAACATTCTGCTTGTAACAACTGGCTAGTACAGCCATTTAATTAACATTCTGCTTGTAACAACTGGCTAGTACACTGTTCTGTCTTTTCCACTAAGCAGATTTTACGAAGAGCTGGACACGATAAAAGTGAGAGTGTAGACAGGAGAGAAGATATAAATTGTTGCTATGTCATTTACCAATTATAGTTCTGTGTCAGAAATGGCCTTTGCTTGTTCCGCAAAGCATTATGAGCAAACCCAAAATTGCTAAATTTATATTAAAGTATCTTCAAACTCACCCATATGTTTACCACATATATTCTGACACTCATCCATTGTTTCAAAGTTGTTATCATTACCACGGCAACCAGTGTAATCAAATGGCAGACATTTTTGCATGTTAGTGTCAAAATACCATCTTGAGAAGCTACCCCTACATAGCCCTCTGTCTGCTGATTGGCTGCAAATGGCTGAAAGAAAAACAATTTGACAAATCTATGTAAACGCAGAATAAGAATTCACAGCTACGTGTAAAAAAGAATGCTGATCCATCCAAAATTAATTCCAGGTATTTATTGATGTAGCAAGTTCAAAAATAAGATATGAGATTTTTTCTATTATGATTTGGTTTTAACTCTAAAATTTTAAATAACATTTCCCTTTTTCTATCTTTTTGTCTATTTCTGGTGATATTATATGCACCAAAAATGTTGTTTTTGTTTACAAACAACTAACTACGTGGTGATGTCTTAATTTTTTATCATTAGTATTTTAAAAATGTTTGAAATTTGTTTCTTACAAAGACTGAATGAATTTATTGTGTTTTATATATGTACGCATATAAGACAAAATCAACCTAAGTTCATACTAACATGACAGTATTTACCTAGTCTAAAACAAGGAAAGCTAGAACCATTCCCTGGAGGCTGACAAAGTTTACACATAGCAAAAATGTTATCCAATCTAATCGTTTCACGAAGCCGTCACAAAGTATGATCAATCGCAGTTGCCATGACATCGTATCTCTTCACTATGGTATTTATTAACAGCTACCCCTCGTTTGCGATGTGACAGCTTTGTGAAACGAGGCACAGGCCCAGCCCATGTTCTCTCTCTACTATGAAGTTCACGTCACGTAGGTAGATCAGTAAAAAAAATCCTTAAGAAATCTAATTTATAATTTTTCGCCATTGATTAAGGGTTAAACAGAGTCTAACGAACCTGTAAAGTTCCTCATCATGACTGCTTTTTGACAGTCCAGTATCGTTGCCATACATATCTCTTTCTCCATCCTGGGTTGTGTGCAGTGATCCGTACCTTTCTTACGGAGGAACATACGGAATCGCTCATGCATGCCTTTACCACATGTAACGCTACAAGGTGACCAATCAGACCATGGGGTCATGGCGCAGGGGTCGTTAGGATCTGGAGCCTCGTCATAACGCACTTCAAAATTCTTCTTTTTCTTCTTGCGGTTTGGATGACGACCTTTCTCCCTGTAGCTATAAATACTACTGAGGTCGCCTCCGCATGTGTTCTCGATCCCGATACAGTTGTCGGTCTCCTGTAAGGGTACGCCACACATCTCCTCGGTAACCATCGGGTTCATCAACATTCGTTTACGATATTTAAACCCTACCCCACATGTTACTGTACACTCAGTCCAGTCAGCCCATTCTGTAGTGGCACATTTCTCCATTTCTGAAACACAAACAAAATAAATCTTACAATAAATGGAGTCTTATGGACATAATGCTTTAGCCTCGTTTTAAATAACACGAATCATTATTTGTGGGCTGCATGATTTGGTTAACATGAGGCTTTTATGGGTTTCTTCAAAAGAAGATCATTTTGAAGGGACACATCACATGTCACTTATCACATAGCTAAACACTTGAATGGACGGGCCAATAAGCAAAAAGAACCAACCAACATAGCTAAACAAGAAAAGAAACAAGTGACACCATTCTCTTCCAATGTTTACCTCATATATGAAATAAAACTCACGATGTTTTTTGTGCATCATCATTTTTTTCTTCATAATGGCGATGAGTTCATCATCAGACGGCGAGCTGTCTCCTCCGTCAGTAAATTCCTCTCCGTTTTCCGAACACTGCGAGTCTGTCTGAGGGAAAAGTCTCTTCAGATAGAGGCGAGCAACGGGTTTCATCTGTACTCCGGGGTTATAGAAGGGCGCCTCTGGATGGCCTGGGAATGTGTTCGTTATTCGGTGAATCTTCTCCGGTGGGTCAGACTTGACATTTTTAGACTGTTTAGAAAAATAATTTATATAATATTGAAGTGAAACTTCGATTTTAAAATTTTGTTTTATGCAGAATATCAGAGAAGGGCTTGTTGATCGAGATGTGACTAACGGAGTCAAAGAGATGTAAAAATCCTAAAGTTAAAAAAAAAACGAAAAAAATATAAAAAAATTAAACTTCCGGTCATTTCATGCTAAAGTTTCAGCAAAATGTTAAACACACAACTGACAGACAAACAGATGTCTCCAAGACAAAAGCTACACGTATTAATTAATTATTATGAATAAATATAGAAAACTGGCAAATATCAGCTATGAAATTTAAAGTATTTTACAAATTTGTTACCATATATGTGATTCCACTGTCAGTACCGGCATCCCATGGGTATAACTCTATCACTTGATCCCCAGTCCAGGAACAGTTTGGTAAACACATATCAAATGCACTCAGGCCTACGCAATAGAAAATGAATTTCTTAGAAACATGAAAAACAAATAAATAAATGTGTGGGAGAGTGTGCAGTCTTTAATCAGGCTCCTCAAAACACTGAGTGGGTATTCACTCAATGTACCCCAGAATCGGTTTACAGTACTGGGCAAAGATCTTGGCACCCCCCCCCCCCCTCCCCCCCAAAACTGCGAGTGGCCAAATCTCCATATAAGTGAAATAATATTGAATGCAGCATATGGCAATCAATTATAATAATTGATCAATCATTCAATTAGTTAAAATAAAAACAAATGAGAAGCCCATGTAAATATCTCCTCATTATTAAAATTCATGAATACAGGGTTTCAAAGGCAATTCTCATCATGGAAATTACTGAATTAGTAAATGCCTACACTTGATGATCCGTAAAAAAATGTAGCCTCTGAAGGCTGCATAATTATTCCAGTTGTCTCCTGTCGTTCTTTTTAGTGAGATCAGTAATTAACCTATGGTCTCCCCCTTATATGCAGCCCCAAACCCGCTCTCTTTCTAAGCATCCCCCACACCCAGTCCTATACTTATATGTAGCCTCCATACAATCCCCCCCCCCCATATATGCAGTCCAACAACCTGTGCCCCCATGTATGCAGCCCCACACCCCTCCCCCATATATGCACCCCTACACCCCCTCCTTCATATATGCATCCCCACACCCTCCCCCAAATATGCATCCCCACACCCCCTCCCCCATATATGCAGCCCCACAACCCGTCCCCCCATATATGCAGCCCCACAGCTCAATTCCCCCATATATGCAGCCCCACAGCTCAATTCCCCCATATAGGCAGCCCCACAGCTAAATTCCCCCCCATATAGGCAGTCCCACACCTCCTCCCCTTATATATGCAGCCCCACGACCCGTCCCCCCGATATATGCAGCCCCACAACCCGTCCCCCCTTATATGCAGCCCCACACCCTCCCCCATATAGGCAGCCCCACAACCCGTCCCCCCATATATGCAACCCCACACCACAATCCCTTTGCATGCAATTCTGTCCAGTTTCAGTATATAACTTACCAACACACCAGTCTGGACTTGGTCCCAACATGGACAGGAATGAGAATAGATGGTGTGTTTTATCTACAGTAAATCTCGCCTCTCTTGTCTCCTTCATGTTGAAGATACTGGTCGTCTTCACTACAGTACGGATATCAGTACTCTGTGAATAACATGGTCATAACAGTTGATATCATAAATCCGCAATCTATATCAATATTGAAATTTATCAAACACTTTAATAAAGGAAAAAAAAAGTTTTCAAATTTACAATTTAATTTCAATGATTTGTTTAGTTTACGACACATTTTAAGAAATACACAGAAAGTATAAAATGAACTAAAACTAAATACAGAATATCAAACTACACTATTTGAAAGGTTAATTAAACCAACACCAAATTAATAACAGATACAAAAGTGAATTGACTAAAAAAGCTTTAAAAAATACTTTGCCGATTATAAAAACACCTAAGTGAATTAGTCATTATCAAGCCTGTGTCTGGTTTTACAATAAGGCTAAACACAGGATACCATTGCCAATTGACCTGGAGCTTTATGACGTCATAGAAAAAAAATTATGGGACATTTGAGGGCTTCTGACTTTGAAGTGACACGCTTGACAGCACACCTTTACTTTTCAGTGCAATAAGTCCCATATTTTCAATCAACATTCGCTCAAAATCTTGGTATTTTTAGACAATTTTGGAACGTAAACCATATTAAATCAGTAGCCATATGGGATTAGCTTTTCTTGGATTTTAATCAATACAAATGGAATGTATAACAACCCTTTCTGTTTTAACCAGACAACAAACTTGACAGATGACAAAAAGAAGGTGGCCAATCCACTTTCAGAATTTAAAAAAAAAAAAATTCTTAAAAATTATCCTGATCCAGTAAATGTAGTGGGCCGAAATGGCTACTAATTTTCAACACCCAATTGTGACTATACTTTCTTGTGTCACCAAAAAAAAAATACAAATTAATTGATAAATTTTGTTTTTAAAAAGGTCTGAAGGGATTGGCCATCAAATGATGAAGGAATATAAAGATGAGCAAACCTGTTCCTTCTGTTTCCATGGTGATTTGAGGGTCAGGGGTCAAGAAGCAAAAGCGTGCAAGAAAAGAGCAAAAAGAAAAATACAGAGGATTAATTCTACAGCCCACACCTAAAGAACATATAAACTGTGATGTTAGTATATAGAATACACCCTGGGTGAGACCTACAAAAAGAAAACTACCTGTTATGTCAGAATATTAATAAATATAGATTTAATCAATGGCTTCGATTTTGACTTTAAAACCAACCTTAAAATGATTTCCATTAGGTGACTTTTCTCATTCATATGAATGGACGTGCCAATAAGCTAAAACAACCAACCAACAAGATGACTTTGCAAGGATGGTTGAGAGAGGTAACTGTGTACCTAAGTCCTTGCCAAGCAAGAAACCCCAATTACTCCAATTTTATTATGTAAAATCAAGTCCATTGACCTCTCACCAGAGCCATTGGGCCAAGCCAAACATTCAAAATGGTTAGAAATATCCAGCTTTGTCAGTTTATGATGTTACAAATCTTATGATGTCACAAAAGTTTTTTAGCTGAATATGTGTAACCGGTTGTGAAGGTTTTGCTTGGCACATGGCTATGACATAACAATGGTTGTACATTTTGTAAAGATTATAATAAAGATTAGGAAGATCGTAATGAAGGCTATGAAGATTGTAATGAAGGCTATGAAGATCGTAATGAAGGCTATGAAGATCGTAATGAAGGCTATGAAGATTGTAATGAAGGCTATGAAGATCGTAATGAAGGCTATGAAGATTGTAATGAAGGCTATGAAGATTGTAATGAAGGCTATGAGGATCGTAATGAAGGCTATGAAGATTGTAATGAAGGCTATGAGGATCGTAATGAAGGCTATGAAGATTGTAATGAAGGCTATGAGGATCGTAATGAAGGCTATGAAGATTGTAATGAAGGCTATGAAGATTATAATGAAGGCTATGAAGATTATAATGAAGGCTATGAAGATCGTAATGAAGGCTATGAAGATCGTAATGAAGGCTATGAGGATCGTAATGAAGGCTATGAAGATTGTAATGAAGGCTATGAAGATCGTAATGAAGGCTATGAAGATTGTAATGAAGGCTATGAAGATCGTAATGAAGGCTATGAAGATTGTAATGAAGGCTATGAAGATTGTAATGAAGGCTATGAGGATCGTAATGAAGGCTATGAAGATTGTAATGAAGGCTATGAAGATCGTAATGAAGGCTATGAAGATCGTAATGAAAGGCTATGAAGATCGTAATGAAGTCTATGAAGATCGTAATGAAGGCTATGAAGATTGTAATGAAGTCTATGAAGATTGTAATGAAGGCTATGAGGATCGTAATGAAGGCTATGAGGATCGTAATGAAGGCTATGAGGATCGTAATGAAGGTTATGAGGATCATGACAATGGCTATAAAGATCGGTATGAAGGTTTTGAGGATCGTGACAATGGCTGTAAAGATCATCATTGAAGCATTGTAAGGTTTAAAGGTTTAACCATTTGATAGGATTTAACTGGCTATCATAAAAATGTTGTGACAATGAAATGAGTTTAAACGTGATAATACAATAGTGATAGAGAACCATGATTAAACCCCGATATCGAGATTTTTCATTGTACATCTACATAGGGTAGGACCTCTTTCAGCAAACACACAATAATGAATTAAAGTTTTATTCACTTCTCAACATGAAATGAATTGATAACATTAGAATGTGCAATGGGCAAAAAAATAAAATAATCAAAAAACACAAAGGGAGAATGATATCATCACACCTATTTGATCAGAAACTTGACGCCATATTTTTAACCAATTGCAATTGAGATCAGTGATTGGGGGGGGGGGGGGGGGGATGAATTTGAATTTTAAAGCACAGACAAAAGGTACAGCTTTTACATGGTAACATGGTTGCATATATTGTAAAGTTTCTGGTGAAATAGGTTAATTATGACAAGGTGAATTGGTAAATAATGATATCTGATACATATAAATGAATACAAAGTTTAGGATCACTATTGTAAATCATTAATTGACATATTAAACAAAGACCCCACCAAATACCAAAGCAGTTTAACATATTAAATAAAGACCCCACCGAATACCAAAGCAGTTTAAAGCTAATATTGTGGGAAAAGCAAAGCACTACAGTATAAGCCAACACTATCACCAAACTACACAATAATAAAGCCAGCTTAAAAACATATAACTACACACAAATAAAAATTGAAAAATATAATAAATAAAAGGGTATAGAGTTGTCTTTCCTTGATCTCTGGTAGCCCCTTGCTAAAATTATCAAACTGATAAGCAGCAATCTACGTAATATGTTCAATTATAGATATTTTTAAATTAGAACTCTAAAACACAACAATGACCATAGAAGATATTAAAAAAAGGTACCCAAATGTATCGTATTTGATTGTCTTTTTCAGAAAATTTTGTTTTTTTTTGGTTAAGATTTTAATTAAAAACTTTGACTAATGCTACAATATGGAGGCCTACAGAGATCAAGGGACAACAAAAAACATCCTCAAAATTAATAACACCACCAATATTAACATTGTTGAGTGTACATTATAAATAAACTCCATCCTAAACCAACACATGCATTACTCACAATTTAACTTCCATCGGAAATCTTGCAGAAAAACAAAAGGAAAGCAAAAAACGAACAAAAGCTGGAATAATTATTAAACATACTCACATGCTCCTTAAGTTCCTTTTCCACGGTATTTGGGTAGCCGAACTCACAGACCTGTTTCACCCCCGGGGAGGAGTACTGTCCGTAAGCCCAAATACGATAATTACTCGTATGCGAAGCTCCCACAACGTTGGACCAATGCAACAATGGCTCATCTAAATGCGAAAAACAGTAAGTAAAAGTCATAAAACTGTGTTAAATAGATATAATATTTGCCCATAGCACACATTATTAGTATTGGTTGTTTGAACCAAAATGTTGGAATAATGACATAATCCCTTCGCCCCTCTATGAACAGGAATGCTCAAAGCTGTATTCTAATTTCTAGACAAAGAGCTTTTTCCTAACCATTAAACCTTCTAATGTCATCGTGTTTGAAATTTAGAGTGGAAAAAAAAAACTCTGGAAGAAAGGGTTTGATTTTATCATACATTCTTTAAAAACAAGGGAGATAATATTTTTATACAGAAAGAACAAATTAGATTTCAATGAATGATGTTAAAACTTACATATTTTGGGTGGGTAATCTTTTGGGTGGTTATGATGTGTCCAGTTGTTTTCGAATGTGAGTTTGTATGAGGCGTATCCACAGGCACAGCATTCTGTTACTGGTTCTTCTATAACAGCAGCATCTCCTTGACCAGCTAAAACAGGTAAGGTTATTCAAAGTTATCTCCCCTTCATCAGTGTTATTCCCACAACCCAAGTTAAATGATGATTCTATTGGTATAAAGGAAGACTGTCCACCATTAGCTTCTATTAATTCAGTAATTGAATATTTATGTTACACTTCATGGACTGTTTTTAAAACTCCAGTTTCTTATTCAGGCATACACAGATAATGCATCCGGGTATGGAATCCCACCCAACCAAAAGCTTTTGTCAAAAGCTTTCTTTTGCACCAGGAGCCTCTTTGGCTCAGTCAGTTAGAGTGTAGTCTCTCAATCCCACATATGCCTTCCACTGACACTATTCATTATTTAATCGCACACAGATCAAATATAAGCGGTTTGATACGATTTTTCTTTCGATAGATGTGTGGAAGGTTCTCGAAGGAGGTCAGGGGCCTCCGAGCAAAGAGTGTGGCTTCCTTCCCCACTAAACCTGACAACGCTGTCATATAAGCGAAATAATCTTGAGTGCAGCATAAAACACCAAGCAATCAATCTTTTGCACAAGTAAAAATAATTCGACCAAATAAAGTATAAAACAAAGAATATTTATTGGAATTTTATTTTGGAAATTTTTTAGCTTCAGGAGAAACATGCTTTGAAATTCTGTATAAATATAAAATAAAACTATTAAAATAAAATCAAATAGGTGGTTGCATAGTGTGAATGTGTGAGGGCTATTTGATTGAATGTTCACATGGCCTGGAATTTAAAGTGGTTGGAGTGCCATGTGTTAGCAATAAGGGCTGATAAAGTAAAGTGACCCTGATAACAACTCCAAACACTGCTTCATTTATCACTATGATAATCATCTCCCTAAACAAACTGATATATTGAGTTCTCACACTACACCCCCCATAATTCAACTCCCAGACAGTGTGTTATTTTTTTAATAATCAACGTGTGAAATTATCGCCCAAGTAACGTTATGACATCACGAGAGAACTGTAAAAATTGCGTCACAAATGAATTACGCCATCAGTCATTATGACGTTTTAATAAGGCGTCCAGCATCAACCCAACATTGAAGGGACTGTGATGCTGTCGTTGGTGACGTCACAATGCCTTATCGAGTCTTTCTTCAGACAGCCATTCTTAAAAATAGAGCGACGTCACCAAACATTTTCTTAAGTAGAGTCGTGTTTTTTTTTATAAAACGCTGTATATTTTGTGTGGTGTGAGAAAAAGATTATCCAACTCGAACCAGTGTATTACAATGAATATCACTCTCGTTTATTAATTTCCAAAGTCACTCGCCAGAGGCTCGTGGCTTTGAAAATTAATAGACTCGAGTGATATTCATCGTAACACACTGGCTCTCGTTAGATAACCTCTATATACCAGGGGTTGATAGGGCTGAGGACTGTGTCTGGTTGTAGAAGTAGGGTCGGCACCAGTCATTCTACTTCATGGGTACCAACCAATACTGACCCCACTGAAGAGTATGAGCCCCATTGAAGATTAGGAGCCCCCCTGAGGTATACTGCCCCACTGAAAAATGTGGGCCCCAATGAGGAATATGGGTCCCATAGAAAAACATGGGCCCCAAATACAGGCCCCATTGAAGATTAGGGGCCCCCAGAGGTATACTGCCCCATTGAAAAGTGTGGGCCTCAATGATGAATATGGGTCCCATAGAAAAATATGGGCCCCACTGAGGAATACAGGCCTCATTGAAGAATACGGTACCCACTAAGGAAGAGTACCTGCCCCCCTGATGGAATTTTCAATAAAAGACAAAGGTTAAACCAAAACAACCTTTTGGACAATGAAGCCAGATCCTATTAAATTAATCTACTTTAAAGTGGCATGAGCTGCCAAAATGTTGATATTTTGACGTTACAACAGAATGTTGAAATTATCGGCTATTTTTCTCAAGACGTATAATTCAGAGGCTTTTTAGTGCTTCTAGTCTCGAAAATGTACGATAAAGTATTGTTTTGAACTAACTTTCGCTTAGAATGAATGAATGGTCGTCCCGGTTATTTAAATTTTGTTTACTTTTCGAAGACGTTTTCGGTTCGTACAGGCCACATACTGTATGGATTTTCCTAATTCCAACGGCAATCATTTAGTTTTTCGATGGCCTTCAAAGCCCCTATACTGTCGTGACCATCAGAAATTATGAAAAAAGTGTGAATTTTGGCAGCTCATGCCACTTTAAACAAAACCAATTGTAAAAAAAAAAATGTATCCACAATTTGTTACAAAAGAAACAAAAATGTTTATGATTACAATAAGATATCCTGTATTGTTTCAATATGCTTAGAAACAAACTGATACTTTATTGAAATATCTGTTTGATGAAATTTCTGATGATGAGAGTAGCAGTTCTCAAAAGTTCATATTAAATACCACCATGTACATGTACAAAGTACAGAACAAGTTGTTGAGTTTCTGAATTTATTGCACTGCATGTAATCACCTTGTTTTCTTTTAGCAGAAGCAAAAGTCACAGTAAATACTTCATATTGCAGGGTGGGCATTTTGGGTTTCCGCTGAACTTGGTATAACTTGCCATAAAAAGTAAAAATCATGCGACTTAAAGGAATATAATGAGAGGGTATAAGTTTGCTGAATCAAGTTTCATAAAAAGTCATACTTTTTTTTTATATAACATGTGTTTTCTTTATGTTGGTTTTAAGCCTGGATAAGAACATTGACATAGACGAGCTCAACTTTACTTGGAGAGGGAAAATTATAGTTTATATCAAAACCAACTGCGGATATGACATTTGTTTTTTTTTTTTTTTTCATTTTTTTTATTAATGAATTTCGCTTGAAATGTTTGATATCATATTCAACACAGGTCATGGTATTGCAACAGTTGGTTGTCTGGGAATGGAAATGTCTACAGACCTCACGCAAACGTTCCCTGTCTTAGCACTACTTATAATGATCAATCCCAGTATAATTACCCTTCTAAAACACACACTCAATTACAACCTTCTAATAAAAACCAACCTCATTGAAAAAGTAGTACAAGTGTCAAGAAGCATGTGTTTAAGTATAAAGCCTTCTTTTTTCTTTCTATTTTTTGTTATTCTTGTTTTTTTTTAAACAGTTTCCAGCTGTGTGAAATTTGCTTACAGAAGTCTACAAGAGCTATCAATTAATGCCTAGCACAGACGGAAGTTTTGTTGTTGCTGGAAACAGGATATTTTGTGCCGGCGACTTAATATCCTTAAAAAACCCTCGTCTGCGGGTTACGACGACAAGATTTTTTGTCAGCATCAAATTATCGGCTGGTTTGTTTTGCAGATATAAAAATCTTGTTTCGGCAGCGCTGATCATCGTGTGCGGTGATCAGATTTTTAGTATCCGAAACAGAATGGTATTAGCCGATCAACAATCATTACGAAATCATGTGACCTTGTTTAGAATCGTGACACCATCTCGTTTCGAAGATGAATTGTATGTTGACGTCAATATACCTTTTAAAACGGTGGATTGCAGTTGCTCAGCTGTGGGTAACTTCGATTCAACTCAGACAACAACATATCTTGTTTCCAGCGACAAAAAATGCCCGTGTGCGCCAGGCATAAACAGTTTGATACAATTTAATCCTCAAATTAATATGGCATGCATAAGAAAAAATCTTAAAATTTTGTTAAAGGTTTTTATTTTTTAAAGTTTTTAACTTGTTGATAACTTCTTCAATTTTAAAAAAAAATGTTGAGTAATTGAAAATCTGCATTTCTCAAGAAATACTCACTTTACAGAGTATTAAAATAAATTAGAGGGCAAAACAACAAACATTAGCAGACTCCCACAAACTATGAGGTATTAAGTTTTCTTTTACAGGATATTTGTACATGGAATTCTGTAATTTTGGGACGGTGTAGCTTGTTCCCTCCTCTGTTCTCACTTATGGCTGTCATGTATAAAAGTGGTACATCCTGAGAGTGCCATAAAACACCAATGATCAAAAACACCTTGCATGGGGAGTTTTATCCCTATACCAATTGTCTATAATTCAAATATGGCTGACATGTATAAAAGTGGTACATCCTGAGAGTGCCATAAAACACCAATGATCAAAAACACCTTGCATGGGGAGTTTTATCCCTATACCAATTGTCTATCCTTCAAATATGGCTGACATGTATAAAAGTGGTACATTCCTCAGTGTGCCATAAAACACCAATGATCAAAAACACCCACCCTTTATGAGATAGCTAATCAGAAATCATTCTATGATGTAATAAATAGGCATGTCCAACTACACCAAGCGACATCAAACACCCTTTGAAGTTATTCTGACAATTGAAGGCAGGTATATTTGACAGCCCTTAAGATTCATGATGCAAAAATACAGAGGGCAGATTGTTGAACACCTGCGGTTGACTAACCCGCAAAAAGGTGAAAAAAGAATACAAGAAAATCCAGGTAATGATTTATCTAACACTTCCATCAAAGCTGATCTCATTATCGAAAAAATATCAAAAGAAAACGTGTTATCCTAAAAAAGTTTTTTCCGTTCCAAAAGGCCAACTTATAAGCTACGGGAGCTATGATCTATGGCCCATTTAAAACTAATCTCAAACCATATGCTTATTATTTAGAAAAAATATTATAAGATAACGTGTAATTCTACAAAAAATTTTCAGAAATTATGTGAAGATGTGGGGAAAAAGAGCTCCTAACTAGGCTCTTAAATCGCTTTTTTTCAAGGATTTATTAAAGGTGTTAAAACTTACCTTCACAAAAAAGTTTAGTAAGAGCTCCATCATCTTTGTACCAGATATGAGCGTGTTCTATCACGGTGGCTCTGAAAATACAAGACAAAAAGTTAGACAGGACCCCTAGGTTGATGGATGGGACAAGGTCTTTTTAAGCTTGGATTTTGTAAACCAGGGGCCGGTTGCACAAAGGTGTATTAAGCTTAAGTCTGACTTATCTGAGCAACGTCAAAATAAAATTCCTTTGTGACGCGACATATTTAAGCCTGACTCAAGCTTAATACACCTTTGTGCAACCGGCCCCTGGTTCAATCGGTTAATTCTATTGGTATTGTTTCTGGCACATATGTGGACTTTTGTCTTTTTAAGTCTGGATTTTGTATGGCTTGTTCAATGGGTTAATTTTCTTTAGCATGTACACTGATTTAGTGAGAAAATTAAGTCTCAATTCTGTTAAATTGTGAGGGCTCATTTGGAAGAGCTATAGTCTCTCAGTCAGACACAGAGCTACTATACATGGGTTGTGGCTTCGAACCACACTGTCAGACAAAGGGAAAATTTGTTTTGTTTTTATTCAATCAACCTGTGTTGATTGATTGATTGTTTGGTGTTTTACACCGCGCTCAAGATTATTTCACTTATATGGCGGCGTTGCCAGTTTTATTGTGGGAGGAAACCGGGCTCTATGCCCGGAGGAAACCCACGACCTTCCGTTGGTAACTGGCAACCATCACACATAGAGCCTGTGTTGAAGGCTTGCCAGGTACCCGTCTAAGGTTGAGGGTTTGCTTGCTCCACCAATAAATCTGGGAACACCGCCATATAAGGGAAATAATCTTGTGTGGGGCGTAAAACATCAACCAATCAATCGATCAAAGAATGGAGCAGTTGTGGATCAATTCAGTTGCCATAGACATTATAGAATCCGTCAGCCTAGATGAAGTAATTAAAATGAATCGAAAACTCCATGCTGATATATATTGCAGTTGATGGGTATGGCTAAACCAACAACATTTCAATCTGTGCGACTGTGAAACTAAAGTCAGTCTCATTCCATCATGCATTGTATGAACTGTTTTGTTAACACATTGAATTGCTCATCTAAAACTATCCAAAACCCTTTCGATTTTTCATGAAATTCCTTATAACTGGAGATCTAGCCATTCAAACAATCCCAATAAATCAGAAATAACGCTTTCAAATGATTAATTATTGAACACACAGGCACATGGAAAATCTTCTTGACTGAAATAACCATGGGCGTTAATTGAAGCTCTTTTGCTCGCTGGCCTGCACAAGATTATTTCACTTACACTGTACATTGCAGTGATGCCAAGTTTACTTCTATACCTTAATTTTCAATTTTACAATTTCATTGCAATGAAAAAATTGCACAAAAGGTTTAATTTGTATTGCAATTTTGACTACTATTTTCTTCAAACTGTCTACGTTAAATGTACAGAAATCAGCCGAATGTAAAAAGAGTGGCCAATTTGATATGGAAAGCTGTGTAATTGACCTATCAATCACTGTATTTAATCCCTTTGAGGTTGACTAATCTGAAGGAATCTCCAGCCAGATCCGGGCAAAGTTTCTACTCTGCTCTTCTCTTAATAACCATGCTTGATATCAAGTACAGAGTGGGATGAAATCAGAGATGGAAATTGGACAATCTATCAAACGATAATACTCACTTAATGATCACATCCCTTCAACAAATAACCCAGGTAATATGGTTAAGTGGATTGAGCAAAAGGGCCAGATTAAGGTATTATTACATTTAAGTGAAGGTAAGGAGATTTTATCACTACTATAGGGAGAGTTTTAGACAAATGAAAATACCAAGGAATCATGTATTCAAAACCAAAAAAAGTGTTTAGGTTTTTAGGCTTTTCACCATTTCTTGTGGTCACATCTTATGGAAAAGAGCTTATTGCAACATGGGAGAAACACATTCCTAAATTTTAAGACATTTTCAGGCACTTTACAACTCTGTTTCAAAGCAGAAACCCTTCCAGTCAACAGATCTTTCAGTCTAAAACGGTAAATTGGACGTTCCATCTGTTTTCCAGACAGAAGCTCTTCTAGACCAAAGCCTTTACCTATAAAAGTTCTCCTATAGAACAAGACTTTCCAAACATAGCACCTTCCAGACCATTGCCCCTCAAGACCAAAGCTGTTTCAGAAAGAAGGCCCTTGAAGTCAGATTTTAAGCTCTCTATTCCAGACATAATATCTTCCAGGCAAAACAATTTCTGAACATAAGCCTTTTATGCCGAGGCTTTTCCAGGAGCTTGTCTTTTCAAGCATAAATTCAAAGACAAATGTCCTTTGAGAAAACATCTTTTCCAGACATGTCCTTTGAGAAAACATCTTTTTCAGACATTTTCTGGCTGTTCAAAAACGGCTTTCCAGATAAAAGCCTTCCAGATAGTAATGAGAGCCATTTCAAATCAAAGTTATTGGAGATATTATCCCAGAGAAAATTTCTTTCTGACAGAAACGTTTCACGACAAAAGATACTTTAGAAATTAGAAAGAAGCCTTTCAGACGTTTGCGTTAAGATAGAAGTCTTTCTAGAACAGTCTCTTATAAAAGAACCAAGTCATAAAAATTTCAGGAGGAAATTTAAACATACAAGATTAAATACAGAATATAATAGAAAACAATTAGCTTAAACAAGTAATAACCCGAAAAACAACAGTTTCATGATGACAAGTTATCACTAGTTGTGTATTACGTAAAACTAGTCAGTGGCACAAATCAATTAGCTTAAGTATACATTTTCTAAAATTGTGTTTCTAATGACATGAATATTGTTCAAATGTACAAGAATATTTAGGTTATCAACTGAATGTAGAGATGTATTAGTCAGTTTGTAATAAGTGTACAGATAGCCGAGATTCCAGACACGTTAATTTCTTGTGTCTAATCTGCCATGGTGTCATTTCTATTATCATAATCATATGCAGCCAGTTCTACTAAGTCCTTAGTTATTGTTAGATTTAAATCAGATATAATACAGATTACTATAGACAGATTGTGAAATAATTACGAACAGATTTCCTCCTTTTTAAACAGTTTAAGATGACTGATTTTCTGCTATTGAGAGTTGATATTGAACATTTTTTAATAAACCACCTTTATATATTTTCCGTTTTTGAATAATAAAACAGTATTGAAAGCCGATATTTAAATCTCTTAAATACATGGAGGTAAATATGGTTTTAGAAAATTGATCACAGTTTTAGTGTTATTTCTGTGACCTTCAGCTATTCAGACTTAATATAGAACATTTTTTAATAAACAACCTTAAACAGGCATGAGCTGCCAAAATTCACACTTTTTTCATAACTTCTGATCGCCACAACAGTAAGAGGCTTTGAAGGCCATCGAAAAAAAATAAATGATTTGGGTTGGAATGAGGAAAATGCATACAGTATGTGGCCTGTACAAACCAAAAACATCTTCGAAAAGTAAACAAAATTTAAATAACCGGGACGACCATTCATTCATTCTAAGCCAAAGTTAGTTCAAAACAATACTTTATCGTACATTTTCGAGACTAGAAGCACTAAAAAGCTTCTGAATTATAGGTCTTGAGAAAAATAGCCAATAATTTCAACATTCTGTTTTAACATCAAAATATCAACATTTTGGCAGCTCATGCCACTTTAATCTATTTTCTGTTGTTGAGTATTAAAACAATTTTGAAATACATGGAGGTAAGATAGGTCTTCTAAGATTGATCACAGCCTAGTGTTATTTCTGTGGCGCTCTGTGACTTACAGTGGTAGTTATCCCAGGCAATCACATGGTGTAACTATCAGTGTTGAAGGTGCCACACACTAGAGTCTTTGTTGACACCCAGAGTATTCAGGGTAAAATGATAAATAGTCCACTGATAGAATGGTTTACTATATACTGACACAAACACACTCTACCTACTTCACAGACTAGTTAATTACTAGGATTACTTAGGCTTTAAAGTTACCGTAATATTTCAAACTTTTTTCACCAGGCCTGCTCATATATTTCTTTTTTAAACCGTTTATTTCTTGAGAAAATGCCAATTTTGATAACAACTGATGCTTATAAATGAAGAAAACGCACATCCCCAAGGCTAGTGACCATGGGTGGGGGTTAAAGGTTGATTTTCTACCCCTTCATCCAACAAGCGATAACATCAACACGCAAATATACAGTTTGGAAAAAAAGTCTGAGGTAACCATTTATACTTCAGCATATTGCATTAAGGGTTTAATTTTTCTTTCAAATTGAAAAGGTTTAACATGGAAATTCAATGTGACACCTATGCAAGAAAGAAGCTCACGACAGTAAGAGGCTTTGAGGGCCATTGAAAAACTAGATGATTGGCTTTGGAATGAGGAAAATCCATTCAGTATGTGGCCTGTACGAACCGAAAACGTTTTCGAAAAGAAAACAAAATTTAAATAACCGGGACGACCATTCATTAATTCTAAGTCAAAGCTAGTTCAAAACAATACTTTATCGTACATTCTCGAGAATATAAGCACTAAAAAGCTTCTGAATTATACGTCTTGAGAAAAATAGCCAATAATTTCAACATTCTGTTTTAACGTCAACATATCAACATTTTGGCAGCTCATGCCACTTTAAGCGTTTAATTTTTCTTTCAAAGCTAAAAAGTTAAATATGGAAATTTAATGTCACACCGATGCAAAAAGGAATAACCCCTGGGCTATAAATTAGTGTCAAAAATTCTTATAGCCCCAAAGTAGATTATACAATAAAAACGGAATAGAGATCTTAACTTAATAGTTATGTAAACCGCAAGGTAACTTTCTGACTTGGGTAACTCCCAATATGACCTCTATAGGCATAATTATTTAAATAGAGTTTTATCTATAGATATATATCAGATAATTTAGGTATTAGGGGCCTAAAAAGAGGGCTATGTATGCCCAACAGAGCATGAAAACATTATATAATCCATTTATCACGCATTAAAGTACTGTGAACTCTGACATAAAATTGTGAGGAATTTTCTCCCTTCAGTGTGATAAACTTTAGGCAGTGTTAATTAATCCGACTTAAACTTTAATTATCGCCCCAAACCAGTTTTAAAGGTATTTTGTAATCGTAAACAATTTTAAATATGTAATTTAACGCTATTTTATGTAGTACCGCTATATGTATTCATATCATATACGTGTGCCCATGTATTCTTGTATTAGTAAATTAACCGCCACTGACTGACACGGAAAAAATCAGGACCAGTGAGATAATCGTAACTCAGGAGTTTGATTATTTTTCCGGGTCAATCAGTGTTGGTTAATTTACTAATTCAGCAATTTCCCTGATGATGATTGTAGCATGTGTTCTTAAGTTCATAAATATGTTTTCATACATGTATATATCATGTTTCATAAATATATATCATGTTTGAATAATTTGTCTCTAAAGCAGTTCAGACAAACTTGTGTCAATGTAATTCATAATTCATAAATGTAAAAAAAGTCATAAAATTGCCATTATTACACAGGCTTGTTGGATTTGGCCAAGAAGGTCAGAAAAAATTAACTTTAAGAACTCCATGGAGTATTTTCAATTGAATAAGACTGATAAAAAAAACAAGAGATAAAGAGAAGTTAGAATATAAAATTGTATTGCACCTAGTTTATATTTGAGCTGACATTTTGTTACCTGTTATCTGGACTGATCCATGTAATTTGGTAGATTTATAAAAGTTTATGGGGTAAGAAAATAGTCTTGATCCAGGTATATACTGGATAGTTAAAAGAATGGATTAGCCAACAACAAAGAGACTTGGTCAACATTCAAATCCATGTGTTATGTGATCATGTTTTTATTACCTGTCATCCATCTTTTTTTCACCTGACAGGTGTTATACACAAGGGGATTAAGAAGCCGACAGTAGCTGTAAATCTCAGATGAGACACTGATGACGTCTTTTTTTCCCAGTCTACACATATTAACTATACCCGATTTTTACAGGTGGGTTTATCAAATCTCGGATTGAAGAAGGACGAGAAATTTTTCATCTTAAAGTGGCTTGGCTGCCAAAATGTTGATATTTTGACATTGAAACAGAATGTTGAAATTATCGGCTATTTTTCTCAAGAAGTATAATTCAGAAGCTTTTTAGTGCTTCTAGTCTCGAGAATGTACTATAAAGTATTGTTTTGAACTAACTTTGGATTAGAATGAATGAATGGTCGTCCCGGTTATTTAAATTTTGTTTACTTTTCGAATACTATTCCAGTCCCTTTAGGACACATACTGTATGGATTTTCCTCATTCCAACGCCAATCATTTAGTTTTTCGATGGCCTTCAAAGCCTCTTACTGTCGTGACAATCAGAAGTTATGAAAAAAGTGTGAATTTTGGCAGCTCATGCCACTTTAACTATGTTTAAACTTACATTACTGGACTAAAATGTGAAACTCTTTTTGTTTCAAATACAGCTTCTATTTACCCATAACTGTTAGTCTTAATAAACCTCAGATTTGAGCTTGATTGATTGATTGTTTGGTATTTTACACCGCGCTCAAGATTATTTCACTTATATGGCAGCGTTGCCAGTTTCATTGTGGGAGGAAACCGGGCTCTATGCCCGGAGGAAACCCACAACCTTCTGAGTGGGATTCTAACCAGCGACCCATTGGTGGAAGGCTGTTCAGATTGAGCGTCCAACGCCCTACCTACTGAGCTACGGAGGCCCCCCTCATATTTGAGAAGGAGAGGACAAAATGGTGAATATACAATGAGGTTGCATAGCGTTATTATCAGAAGTCTATGAATGGGGAAGTGTGAAACGTCCCATTACACCGTATTCAGGACATCTTCATCATCACAGTCGAAGCTGGAGAATGGTTGATGAGACGGGAGCAACATCTCACACCTCAGTCAATATTCATGATAAGAGTGCAACATTTTCATCTCTAACATCACCCCCCCCCCCCCCCCCCTCCCCAAACCACCAGATAGATTGAGTGATAGTTTACACTATTATTTATACTCAAGTTTAATTCACAAACCTCAAATATTCATGATAAGAGTGCAACATTTTCACCTGTAACATCACCCCCCCCCCCCCCCCCCCCCCACACACACCACCAGATAGATTGAGTGATAGTTTACACTATTATCTATATTTATACTCAAGTTTATTTCACACACCTCAAATATTCATGATAAGAGTGCAACATTTTCATCTCTAACATCCCCCCCCCTCCACCAGATAGATTGAGTGATATTTTACATTATTATTTATACTCAAGTTTATTTCTCAAATACGGCTAATAAACCAGGCGCTCTACCTGGGGGAAACCTCAGCCTTAGTTGAGTACCTGACAACCATCTCTGAAAAGGAGATCCAGTGTAGAAATCATCAGAAACAAATAATTAAGACTGAATGGAAATTTAACCCGCGACCCATCGATGGAATACTTGGAAGAGTATTTCTCTGCCGACTGAGCCACCACGGACCCACCCCAATAGAGTTATCCATGCACCTTGACACAGCGCTTATGTCCCCACCAAAGAAACAGATAATAGCTCATATTAACTATCATATATAACTCCTTTTAAACCGAATCTTCATTATTAAAAATTTAAAAGTTCTTTAAATTGATTGAGCATTTCTGTATTTTTTAAATCATTCTTTTTTCAGAAATTTTTATTCAAACGAAAAATGCGGATAAAAAGATTAATCAATTGCTAGGCTTTGTATAACCAAACCGAATGGGAGAGTTTTACCAGTGGCATAGAATTCATAAAATTACATAGATTAAGGTGTATTAAAGAAGTTTTACTAGATATATTTACTCCTGGATAGAGTAGAATTAAGTAAGTAAATATTACACAGCGACAATAGAATATATATTACTCTGGATAAGTCTTTATAAAAACTTATTTATCTGCAGGTGTGCAAACCATTTCGCAGCATTTTACGCTATACAATAATTCTGGAAAAGTTCACAAGGACGGTTTTATAACACAAAATAGAACCCTTTCAATAGTAGTTATGTGAAAAATTTGACAAAAGAATGTTAAGGAGTAATTCATGAAAATAAGAGTTATTTACATTTACCTCACAGTCAATATAGAATTTTAACAAAATATAAGATTCTTTATATAAGATCTTCAGTGAAACTTTCAAAGCCAAAGTTATAAATCTAATTCATGACTACTTTTTCAAAAGAGCAAATTATATTACAATTTTCAAATTTTATTTTAGGCATTTTTCACTGGATTTTTCACTTGATCACAGTATGTGGAAATTTGGAAAGTCCTCACCACAGGTTGGGGTTTCCTCCAGACAGAGCCCACTTTCCTCCTTCAACTAAATCTGGCAATACTGCCATATATTAAAGTCAAAATAATGTTGATTGCAGCATAAAACATCAATCAATCAATCTAGGCATTTAAAGACAAGCTATCTACCTTTATTTGAGTATTTTCGGTAAACAATTGTAGGTTTGCTCCATAGGTGATGCTGATGGAACTTGGAAATATTTGAGACTTTATAATGTGATCTCTATTGACTTTATATTTCGACGACAGCAATTTTGGTTTTCTGATATATGTGCGATGCTCAAAGGTAGACAACCTTCTGCTCTTAGAAAAGTTCCTCACCTTTTATAGTCTGAGTTGTCCTAGTGTCGGTAAACTTTGGACTGGAATTTTGGAAAATTAAATACTGAATAAACAAAACCAATTTTACTGTTACATTTAGCAGTTATCGTTTTCACCAAACTGACACCCTTGAGGCGGAAGTGTCTGGTGCTAACAAGCTCCTGCGTTGCCAACTGCGAGGGATGTCAAACTTTTTTCCGTTAACATACTCCAGTTGCTCAGGTACATCAGGAGTTTTTTTTACATCCTACGAATTGCCATTTCACATTTTGTATGTTACAGCAGTAGGGGTAACCACACATACTTTGGAAAAATGCTACAGTAGAAAGAAACTTAATGACTTCTACAAGATGGTTCAGCGTATAATTATGTCAAAAGCTGTTTTTCTGTTAATCATTACATGAATGAGAAACATGGAGGATATCAGTGTCAAAAAGGTTAATTTCAGTTCTATTACATACAACTTATATCCAAGTCTTACAAATAGGTAGTTGTAATTGGAACACTCTGGATGACGTTATTTTGGAACAAATTACTAAAGACAGAAGAACCCCTTCTAGGAAGTTTACGAGGCTTAAAAGTAAAACTTAGGAAATTTATAAATTTGGAGGTTTAATAATATATACTTGCCACTAAACAGCAGAAAACTGTTTAAAACATGTTTTTGAATGGTTTTCTGTATTTTACCCAGATAAAAGAAGTTAGACACTTTCCATCTTTGTCCAAATTCAAAATGTTTAGGATCAATTTGCATCTTCAATTTGACACTGGAAATTGTATTTGTTCCGTTGTTGTTTAGCTTTGAAGTTTTGTATGGTTTACTCATTTAGGCTTTTCAAGATAACTTTACATACTTTATGTGCGACATGTTCAATTTTAGAGATTTTACTTATTGTAAGCTTGTGTAAAGTCTGGAAAATGCGCGAGAAAAAATTCAAATTCTAAAAAAAGTCACAAAACTCCTAGTTGATTAAATGACTGATATTTTTCCTTACATGTCAGTGTTTCCAAGGGTAGTAAGGGAGAGCTTCACCTCGAAGGGTAGAATTTCTTTTTGACTGAGTGAGATTCAAACCTAGAACCCACCAATATGACGGACGACTATCGCAAATGTGCGACTATCGCAAATGTGTGACTATCGCAAAGTTCAACTATCGCAAATGTGCGACTATCGCAAATATCTGACTACCGCAAAAGTGTGACAATCGCAAATGTACAACTATCACAAATGTGCAACTATAGCAAATGTGCAACTATCATGACTGAGCTAAGGAGGCACAGAAAATATAGTAGACGTGTGTGATTTGGTTTAAGAAGTTAAGTTTGCTTACCGAAGTTCCACACAGCCTCGTCCAGCAGATGGCGCCACCCACATCAGCGATACCTCACTTTTGGGCTTACTTAGTGTCTGATGCATCATCACTGTGTGAGAACAGTGTGGGGCTTCTTTAGTCACCTCATCCCCAAACGACTGATAAATAAAAATGGATGAAATTCAGTTATCACTGATTGATTGAGTGACTGGAGGGAATTATTGTCCCAGCATTTATATTTTTTTCAAAATTTACAATATTCTGATGCAGGCAAAACCATTTTGAACAAAATTTCTTTATTTTTACTTGAAAATTCATATGGACAAAATAAATGCTATTTTGAAAAGACGAGGGTTGGTTGTTCAAGTTATCTTGGCCGTACTGATCGATAAAGGATTCTTAACGGTCATTTAAGCTAAGAGTTCATTAAACAATTAACCACTGAAGTCTGTCTGACAAAATGACAAAACTTTTACTTTACTTCCATAGACAATATATTTCTACAGTAACGGTTGCCATCTTAGTAAATAGCTTATGTCCCTTTTTTGAAACAGGCTACGGGGCTCAATTGGAGAAAACTGGAGATAACCCTTAGCATATCGCTGCATCATGTGACTTATGGAGACATGCTAAGAGTAAGTAAAGAGCACTTTGTACACAGAAAAAATGTTTTCAATGGAATCCAAAAGAAAGTCAACTTTTGGTGCCGCAGCATTGAATACATTTAAAATCTATGTTTTATTGACTTTGTGTAAAGGTACACAAGTGAGCGTCACTCTGAAAAACGTAAGACCCATGCTAACTCAATATTTTGGCACTTTATTTTGCCATTATCATCCCTCTCCTGATGATAGCAAAATAAAGTGCCAAAATATTGAGTTAACATCTTTTTCGGAGTGACACTACTCGTGTATTACGCAAAACTGATCAGTAGAACTAAATGATTGTGTAGTGGTCATGTCTAATATTTCTATATTATTGTGTAGCCATGAATAAATAAAGTTTCTCAAGGAACATGCTTTCTAATGAAGGGAATTCTTATTGCTTTGTTCTTCATAATGTGTGTGTAGGTGTCCTTGTTTGATTACAGAATATTAGTTCTAATCTTGACACCTTTGTTTACCTGTCTATTTGAATTACCTGATAATGTCAGTTATTGTGACATGTGGCAATAATTAGACAGACATCCTGTTTAGGAGCAGCTTTGTGGCAGGAAAAATTATACAAAATCAATATAATGTTTGACTTTACCAACCCTTGACAATTGTAGACACTTGCTTTTCTAGCAAAAAGATCCACTTTCGTTAATGTCCATGTACCAGTGTGACTTAATTTTCAAAAATACTTGAACTCTGTCCTCACAGAATGCTTGTTGGTGCAAGTGAGATATAATTCTTATTTTTTGTCCTGAAGACTCAAGAAACAACAAAAATGATTATGGGAAATTTAAGATATAAGTTATAGGTACTAACCTTAAATGTTCCTTCGGTCACATTTTCTGTTTTGGCTCCCTGAGGAACTGCAACCAGCATGAACCCCCTAAATGTCTGCCCTGGGTATGTTGCATTGATCACAACTGAAACACAAGCAAATTAATACATATAAATTGATGGGAACATTTATGGATTGATTGAAATTAGGGTGGCATTGAAGATGAAGCCTCTATTTGACACCAATGTCAGGTTTAGTGGGAGGAATAGATCAGATTCTCTTCTCAGAGACCCCCATAGATGGGTACCTGGCAACAGTTCCACATGGGCCAATTGAGTGAAAACACCATGCAACAAGGTTTAGGCCTACATGATCTCTGTTACCATCTGAATTCTTGTAGAAAAGTTTTGGCTCGGATCTTATGGAAACATGAACATGAAGACAACCAGAAAAGATTATGCTTCCGAGCGAATGTTTGAAGCAAACATCTATTTATGTACAGCAACTTGTCTCAGCTCTCAGCACACTGATCTGAGATTGTGAATTACAACGTTTTCTATCTAAATACTAAACAATAAATAAGTCTAGATGTCTAATAATCATTTTTTTGAAGTGGCATCAAACACCAATGGAAGCATATCCCCCCTTCCCTTATTATTAGAAGTCCACGTTTAAAGACTGCCAAATTCTGCTAAGATTATTTCATAACAACATTGCTTAAGACATGTACATGTATGTAAAAAGTGGTTATGGTAAGAATTCAGCTAATTCAAGGACGAGCAATGTGAAGATAACAAATTATTAGACTGCTTTCTGCCATGTTTGGTCTAAAACAACAACAATAGCGATTGCTTGATAGGTTTATCTGTCGCTCCATGCAGGAGGTAAGACACCCAACAAAAAGTCTCAAACTTTTAGAGTGCTTTTCGTAATGTTTTTGAGTACTTGAATTAGCGGAATTCTTACCGTGCTTTAATAAACTGTGGGCTTTTTTCAAATGATTTAGGGCCACAAAATTCCAATATGTAGAGTAATTGTTATGGGACTCTGACTGTGCTCAAGAGCCGTTTCTGTGCTCAACTCCAAGTGCTCAGCTGGGTACAAAATTCTGAGCAAGCTATCGACCTTGCTCCAAGTTAGACTCAACACTTTCTATTTAAGAGATTCAATAATTCGTGCTCAACTTGGCTGAGATTGCCTTCGTTTGTATACTTAGTTGAGCACGTTTTAAGAATGTTCTATAATCTCAATCTCTGCTACAAACTCCTGGGAGAACGGCACCTTTTTATAATCCCTGCCCATTATTATAAAGAATATTATAGTTTAGGATAATCCGAGATGGCTAATTAAAGATTTGTTTCTACTAGAGAACAGTAGGCGTCAAAGTTCATCAGAAATACTACATTAGTTAAACAGGTGCCCTGAGTTACCAGATAAGAGCTATTGTAAATCCTATTACATATTAATCATTCCTTATACTCTAAGACAGTCACTATACTGTTCTTTAAATGGCTTCTAATACAGAGACTTGAAGAGGCAGTAAAACAGTGGCTGTTTGTATTTTTATCAGAAGGGATTGATCTTCAAGTGCTTCTATCACCTGATAAAATAACATCCAGAGATAATAACCATATAGGATTGCCTTTGAGACAAAAGGCAAAGTTTTTCCCCTCTCACCACTTGGTGTAAATCTTTAAGCCTGTGAATGTCTGCTTCTATCATACTCTTATCAAAGTAGGTCTACCCCAAAGGAGGTACCAGAAAGGGGTTTCCTTAGCATGAACAATCGGCCTCTATGGTGCTGAGAATCTAACATACACTCCCAGACGTTTGCGCCATTGATAACACAGAAAGGAAATTATTGGAACCTTTATTTACAATGGCCAAGCATTTATAATGAAATAGTATTTTTATAAGAAACTTAAAATTTTTAATTATTACAGTTTCCACTGACCACCTTGGCGTAATATTATAGAGTGAGTGACCCGAAAAAAAGAAATGTAACCCATATTGACTCAAATTTTCGGTTAATTTACAAACCATCATCCAGAGTGATGATGATTTGTAAATAATCTGAAATACTAAGTCAATATGTCTTTCTTCGAATTGCTTACTCTACAATATTAATTTAACCACATGTTAAATTTTCCTTGACGGACCCCAGAAAGTACCTTCCAGTGGGGTAACAGTTATATGTGGGGATAATGTGTCTTGATGGCTGGTTTACTCCTCCTTGGGTTATCAAACCTTCACTGCAATATCAATGAACTTTGTCAAAACAATGAATAACATTCCCTTAGTGTTCTGTCTCTTATCTAACATTCCTAATCGCTGTTTGCCAATATTGAGAGGTTTGTTGATCAAATACTGCACGTTTTTTTTCTCCACACTTAAATTGATACCTACGGTTATAAAGGTCATATAAAGCTAATTTTGAGATGAATGGTTTGGTAATACCGGGAAGACAAGAGCGTGGGGAATTTTTAATCTTGAGAGCTTAATTGTTACTTTAGTGAGTAGATTCTCAGGGATTTTCAGACAAATGTATTGGATTGATTGATTGATTGATGTTTTACGCCGAAATCAAGATTCTTCAACTTATCTGGTGGTGTTGCCAGGTTTAGTGTGGAAGGAAACCCGGTTCATTGCCCTGAGGAAACCCCTGATGGTCGGCGAGTACCTGACAACTCTTCGACATACGGCAACCAAGCGAAAAGTCCACACAGAAATTTTCCAATTTTTTATTCGGTCTAAGTGTGATTTGATCGCCACACCAATGGAAGGTCTGTGTGGGTCTGAGGGACGATCTCTCTAACCCACTGGACCACAGAGGCCCCCCAAATGTATTTGATATTAGTTCAATTTGCTGCACGGGATCCTTTCAGAATTTAATACCTTTGAGTGTAAAGAATAAACCTTTCAAAGTATATTAAAACTTGTGTAACAAGATGGGCGTACAACAGACCATAGTAATACAGCTGCAAAAGATGGGCTCAAAATAGAGACATATAAAAAATGACTGTCACATGTGTGTTCCACAGACAGTAGTATATTTCAATAGAATAAAGATAGACTCAAAATAGAGAAGATCATTGTGTTAATAAGCGTGAGAATTTCCTCTAACAAATTATAACATGACCTTAAAACATACAGGTCTTCATGTAACCCAGGTGCAACAGGTGTGGTTACATGATGTAGTCACTATTAACTAAGCATCTTTTCTTAAAATGTTTAAATCTCAAAAATGAATCTACATGTACCTGAGCGTTTACGTAATACAGCATTTTCTATGGGCGTGTTTGTACATGTACAAAGTGAGGTCTATATGTGGGAATGATCATTAATTAATATCTGTAAGCCGTAAATTCATGCTGCTATATTATATTAAATTGAAGGTGAGAAATATAAAGTATTGTGTAATACGTTTCATACCACCCCTTTGATTAAACAGCGCCCGGGGGAAGTCGAGTTTATAACACATGTCATATGTTAAGGCGTACAACACCTTAAGGATATTATGGCGATAGAAAGACCTCTACTGGGTGTTCTATAGAAGGCTGAAAGGCAGAAGATGGTCTCTTGACATCAAAGAGAACCTTAACATTGATATTGACCAATTAAACACCCACTTACATCATACATGTATGTGTAGAGGTACATGCAAGATCAAAGACTATATTATATGTGCAAAATACATATGAACTTACAACATATCTGTGCTACATATATATAAGTTGCCTTATGATAAACTCACCATTGGAAGTTGTAGCTAAAGAATACAATATAGCTCAATGTTTAGAAGGAAATATTAATTTACAACTGGCAATATTTGATTATGTGCTAACCTTGAAGATGGAAATGTTATCTTAGAAACCTATTCATAAAAATTAACACTGTATTTTTAATTCTCTGATCTTTAATGGGCCATGCTGCCGTTTTTTTGGGGTGGGTGGGTTGGGTGGGGTTATGCCAATATAACTCCGGTCCCCCACCCATTTATTTTCTAGATACTAATACAGCAGAACCTATTTCTTGAGATAAAGACATACAAAATAATGGTGTCATCCAGAAAATGACTCCCTATGTACATGTGCAGTTATCAGGCCTTTCTCAGATGCTGTGTATTTCTACATAAACGAAACCCACAATAGTGGAGATTGATTGACTGATGTTTCAGACTGCATTCGAGCTTATTTCACTTATATGGCAGTGTTTAATAGAGAAGAACAACCTGGCCAGAGGATACAGTGTACCTTAACCTTTTAAAAGGTATCTGGTAACTGTTCCACGTAAGGTGGTGAAGAGAAAAACACATTAAATTATTCTTTGGATTGATGGAATCACACCAACGGCATATCTATGGAAGTTTTGTGTCGGACTTAGAGACTATCGTTCTATCACCCAAGTCACAGAGACCCCAGGGGCCCTCCCCCATGGGCATAGGGTGCCATATATTGCATAATTTCAATTTCTGTATTGTTCTTAATATCCAGCAGCAAAACTGTTCAAGTTCGCCTTGATGTATTCTTTTTTTAATAAACCAAAATACTTGTTTAAAAGGTTTCTCTTTTACTCTCTGTGAAATTCCCAGAAGTAATAGAGTAGGGCTGGTAGCACTCAGTCACAGGTGTGAGAAGTATGTTTTTTCCATTGATGTCTAACCCTGTAAAGCTGATGAAAACTGGACTAAGCATCCCACAAAGACAGCATGTGTTTTAATGCTCACACAAGGGAGGGCTACAACTCAAGAAAAACACTTACTTGACAAGAAAAACTTACAAGCAATAGCCTTTCCAAATAAATACATTAAGGCATTTTTCTTCCTTTGATAAGTTTTCAAGGCTCTAGTTTCCCCACCCATACAAAAATACCATGTTAAGTAGAGTAATTGATTCCACACAATAAAACATTAATACACTGGAATATATAAGAATGTAACAATTTATAATGATGTGATCAAATATCTTTATCATATGAAGCAAAACAAAATAGGTCTCTCCCCCCCCCCCCCTTCATTGTGTAAGGTAAATGGTCCAATCCAAGCGGCAGATTTAAAAATATATATATTTAGACACCCTAACAAGAGCCATATGAGGATCTAAGTGAGATGGTAAAGTAGAAAATGTTGCACTTTCTTTTAAAAGGGCAATTCAGACACTGAAGTCCTACTTCAGACCAACCCATTGCCCCCCCCCCCCCCCTCCCATAAAAATTTACTAATGCCATCAGCTATGGACCCTGTTGTATGAGACTAAAGGGCAAATATAGAAAGTGTAAGTGGCAATTTTTAAAAAGACAAGCGTTACATTTGAACTAACTTACTCTTGACATATGTTAATCCCATTGGTTGTGAGAAGGGGCAATAAGTCTACATATCACCCTGACTGGCACGTAGAAGAAACCATGTGAATTATGTAAAGTATGTAATTATTATGGTAGGTCAGATGTGATGTGTTTGGACCACACTACAAGGAGCCATTGTTACCAGTAGTAAAAGTCTGCCTGCCATGTTTCTGTTTTGGCAATTTCCTGTGAGTGGAAACCCTCTTTGGAATTCATCCTTGTTTTAGACAATCAAAACTAACAGGTTGATGCCAGCTGTCAGAATGGAAACACGGCATAGTTCTCTGTAACTCTATATTTATGTGACATAAACACAACAAGGTAATGGGCTCAAGTTCTAATGCTAGAATAAGGCAAGAAAAAGACAATGTGGACTATACCTAAAAGAATTGAAGTGGACTATACCTAGAAGAGCTGAAATGGACTATACCTATAAAGAACTGAAATGGACTATACCTATAAAGAACTGAAGTGGACTATACCCATAAAGAACTGAAGTGGACTATACCTACAGAGAACTGAAGTGGACTATACCCATAAAGAGTTAAAGTGGACCATACCCATAAAGAGGCTGAAGTGGACTATACCTATAAAGAACTGAAGTGGACTATACCTACAGAGAACTGAAGTGGACTATACCCATAAAGAGTTAAAGTGGACTATACCCATAAAGAGCTGAAGTGGACTATACCTATAAAGAACTGAAGTGGACCATACCCATAAAGAACTGAAGTGGACTATACCTATAAAGAGCTGAAGTGGACTTTACCCATAAAGAGGCTGAAGTGGACTATACCCATAAAGAAGCTGAAGTGGACTATACCTATAAAGAACTGAAGTGGACTATACCCATAAAGAACTGAAGTGGACTATACCTATAAAGAACTGAAGTGGACTATACCCATAAAGAACTGAAGTGGACTATACCTATAAAGAACTGAAGTGGACTATACCTATAAAGAACTGAAGTGGACTATACCTATAAAGAACTGAAGTGGACTATACCCATAAAGAACTGAAGTGGACTATACCTATAAAGAACTGAAGTGGACTATACCTATAAAGAACTGAAGTGGACTATACCTATAAAGAACTGAAGTGGACCATACCCATAAAGAACTGAAGTGGACTATACCCATAAAGAACTGAAGTGGACTTTACCCATAAAGAACTGAAGTGGACTATACCTATAAAGAACTGAAGTGGACTATACCTATAAAGAACTGAAGTGGACTATACCCATAAAGAACTGAAGTGGACTATACTCATAAAGAGCTGAAGTGGACTATACCTATAAAGAACTGAAGTGGACCATACCCATAAAGAACTGAAGTGGACTATACCCATAAAGAACTGAAGTGGACCATACCCATAAAGAACTGAAGTGGACTATACCCATAAAGAACTGAAGTGGACTTTACCCATAAAGAACTGAAGTGGACTATACCTACAGAGAGCTGAGGTGGACTATACCTATAAAGAACTGAAGTGGACTATACCCATAAAGAACTGAAGTGGACTATACCTATAAAGAACTGAAGTGGACTATACCTATAAAGAGCTGAAGTGGACTACATGTATACCTACTGATTATTGCCAGTAAGCTTGGATCGGACCTAATTGGCTACATAACTAATGAAACTGTAGAAAAAATTGATGGCTGCAGAGCAGTTAGCCGAGAAATCTTGGCTCTGCCGAATTTTTTTTTTCCGTGTTCGTCATAGCCAAGATCACTTCCATAGTAAAAAAGTGATATTTGTTAAGGAGACCCGCCTAAAAAATCGGCCGCACATTTCACAACAAATAAGCAAAGAATAAAATATTTACCACTGCATTCCGATGGTATAGACCACGAAGAAGGAGTTTCAAACTTATGCCCCTGTAAAGTGACTAAAGATATATGATTGAAGTATTTCTACGACGCCCCGCACAGTTTAACTGGTGGTTTAAATGTTTTACTATGGCGGTTACGTCAGGTTGAAAGCCAGTGGAGAAAGTTTACCACTTTTTTTTCGGCGGGTCTCCTTGACAATATTAACTGAAGAGGTTTATGGATTGCAACTTCTGTTTATTTGTAAAGCGACGTTTTGGTCCAGATTCTAGTACCGTTTTCACGCATAAACCTCTTGAGTTAATATTGTTACCTCAACTTCTAAATGCCTCTTAAAGAATTTCTCCTTAACAAATATGACTTTTTTACTATGGAAGTGATCTTGGCTATGACGAACACGAAAAAAAAAAAATTCGGCAGAGCCAAGATTTCTCGGCTACAGAGCAGTTTACATAGTCAAAGACATTTTACAAAACATTTTATTTTTAAGTTTTGATTATATAAGAGGCATTTACATAAAACTTAATTCAGCACTTTTGGGATTTATGGAACTATGAAACATTTTTTTCTTACAAAATTAAAAAATTAAAAAAAAGCGAACTGCCTGTTTTGTAAAAACTTGCTTCAGGCTTACGAGAGAACTAAAGGAAAGTCATTTCTTGCTTTTATCTAATTAAAAGGGTTAAGAAGCATTTTGAAATGTAAATCTGACATGATAAACTGATTTATGTCAAAAAAGACTTTTAAGTAACTTTGTTAGCATTTGCTGAAAACGAAGTCAGGAACAATAAAGACAACATAAAAAATGTCATTTTTAATTCAATTTGTAGTAGCTGCGCAGAGTTTTGTTTGATAGTTCGAGAAATTCTCCAAAATTTTCGCATCTCTTGGGTTATTTTACTGAATGTTTCAATCAAAGATTAGGGATTGTTTTCTCAATTAACATCTTATAAACGAAAAAGCTATCATCATTGTCTTCAATAACGTGTTATTGTTTGCTTGAGCTCACATAAGTTTGCCGGATATATTACATGTTTGTGCTTCCAGATATTCATACCATCAGAACTGTAGACTGTTACTCAGGATTTCCACTGTCAAATTAATATAATTATTTTTGTCAAGAGGATTGATCGTAAACACAAAAATAATCAAATATTTGAGCCCAAACATTATAGCGTGTAAACCTTTGTGCTTAAAGGTTACCCTCATATGTGAATGCTCATGTATTTGTGTTAAATGATTAGGATCTGTAAATAAGTAGAAACAAGTTGGTCTTTTCATTTTAGTAATTACTGGACTGACAAGTGAGCCACATGTTTTGACCAGGATGTTTTAACAAGAACTTGTCTGGCTTATTCAGCATGTTTTTTAACACTGATGCAGTAAAAATAAACTGAACGCTCTTTAAGAGCACAAATAGAGTCTTTTCTATACGAATATGCTGTTTAAGAAGTACAGAGTCTACAATCAACAGAACAGACAGAGTCTTTTCTATAAGAAAATGGACTAAGGCATATAATAATAAGAAACGTCATTTCCACATTATGCGGAAAAATCAACAATACCTGTGCTGAAAATATTTGATTATGATTCTCATAATCTATTTCAGATTTGAACCACATGCAAAAATTGTTTCACTTGACCTTACCATGAATTAATTATTAATAAATTGTCAGATTTAAAAATGTAGATCAAAAACTGAAGACAGTTATAGGAACTTATTTACACCTGTTTATGTCACTGTTCCAATGCGATTTTCAAAAAATATAATAAAATACATGTAAATGTTTGTTTTTGTTTATTTATTGAAATATTATTACCTCAAGGCTGACTGTTAAGTTTTATTGTTATATCATTATTTATATTAGAAAATTTCTTAACCATGGCAAGAATATGAGATATGTCTGAGAGAGAACAGTAGGGCTTAATACACGACAAAAAAAACAACAATTTGCTTATGTCTGAAGGGGTACAGTACAAACTGTGAATAAAAAATTCTGACTAAAGTAAACAGTGATTTAGTATTTAGTTTGTCCTCACAAACATTTTCTATTTTGTTATCATTTCCCTCTTGTGTGGTTTTATTAATTTAACATCCAGCCTTGGGCAGATATCGTTTTGTATCAACATTTTCAAACATTCACCAAAACTCTCAGAAACCTATGTTATATCAACGGTGAGGATAGATTCTGTAAACACCTACACACACAAAAACACGATCTTTCATCAGCACTTAGGGGAGTTTGACACCTGGAAAAAAGGTAACTAATTTATCTGGAGGGTTTGCTGTTAAAGTTAGTTCCCAAGGTGAAGATGATTTATCTAGGAGTGTGAAGCGTTGATATTAATGGAATTAATCTCCCTAGCCTGTCTTGACTTAAAACCACATAACAAGTTAACAACTATTCACTATACCAATTAACACAGGGTCTTTTACCCTAAAAACATATATTATCTCTTTGTTTTGCCATATTTGTACATCACATACTGTATAAAGTATACAAAAATAGACCTAACTGGATTTTACTTGTAAGTCATTATATTTATAGTGGAATACCACTGAAACAAGGAGATAAAACGTTGCAATTTGAAGGTTTCGTCCGAAAGTTTCCAACACTTGTCTGGACTACAATGTATCTTGGACCCTCCCCCCCCCCCCCCAATTTGAAGCAAAAAGAAATCTAAATTGGTTTTCACTGTATTGCCCTATATGGACTGGTTACTAGTGACCTGTGGAAAGCCAAGAGGCTTCCTCCGGTTAAAGAGCTTAGTTCCCTTCCCCCCCCCCTCCCCTCAGTAAACTTGGCAATAGAGCCATGTAGCGATAAGTGAAATAATCTTGAGTACAGCTTAAACATAAATCAACGAACTATTCTTGCATATCAGGGTTGATAAAAATAGCTTTAGTTTTAAAGGGACTTTTTAATTAGCTTAACTTGAAAAGCTATAAAAAGTGACAAGCACTAAGTTGTTCAAAACAGGACTTTTGAGAGGCAAGTTGAAATTCCTTAAGAAACAAGTAAATCTGGCGTGAATAAATCACCAGCCATGGTGCGTCTGAAAATTGTCAAGATTGGAGTCAAGCTAGACAAAAGTACTAATAATAAATGGACCGACAACCTAATAATAAATGTCTTTTTCAGTCTCCCAGGACATTGTTAATTGACCATTACTGTAAACATGGTCAAAATTAATTAGCAAAAACTGACTGACAATCTGCGAAGAATCTCACAAGAGTTAAATACATCCATAACCAAGAAGAAAATCTAGTTTACAGAGGGTAAATTTGACCTACAGCAAAATAAACTGTCCATAAATCTATTCATCATTAAAATACCTTTCTATTGTATATTTTTCTTATTTGAGTTACAATTTGTTACCTTCGTTGTTAACATTTAGCCTGTAGATCATCGCAGTAAATTACATGTCCAGAACGAACACAGGTATTTTTGTTATTCAATCACTTAAAGGAATGTGTGGGAATAGCCTATTTGGTCAGATTAAAATAGACGCATCTTCTACCGAACTCCAAATAAATGTTACGAGAAGCTGATTTTACTTATTGTTTGTTTATTACAAGAGAGACTCATTAACCATAATAGTCAAGATTGTTTGCTTTCCTATGGTTGATTGATTGATTGTTTGGTGTTTTACGCCGCGCTCAAGATTATTTCACTTATATGGCGGCGTTGCCAGTTTTATTGTGGGAGGAAACCAGGCTCTGTGCCCGGAGGAAACCCATGACCTTCCGCTGGTAACTGGCAACCATCCCACATAGGTCGTTCGAGTGAAAACCCAGTCAGAAAATTTTCCAATTTTTGGACTGAGTGGGATTCGAACCTGGTGAGTGGGATTGGTGGAAGCACCAACATGGTGCAGGTTCCAACATTTCAATGAAATGACACATTTTAAACTGATAATTTGAAGACATATAAAATGATTGATCAATGTTTTACACCTCACTCAACATCATTTCTCTTATGGCTACAGGAGATGTTGCCAGGTTAAGAAGGGCAGGAAATCGGGCTCTTAGTCCGATGAAAACCCCCTCAGTTAAAAACACACTTATTTGGACTCAGTGGGATTTGAACCTGCGACCCATTTATGGAAATCCTGTGTGGGAGTCGGGCGACTGAGGCACCAAGCCATCCAGATATGATGACCATATTTTCTATAATTGTGAAGAGTATTAAAGAATCAAAGCAATTCTTTTTTAAAGTGAGATCAAAATTAAGGCGTACAAAAACCCTTTGGGCCGTTACCAGATTTTAAATACATCTTCTTGTATCTAGCATCTTATCACATGTAATACAACATTTTTAACGTTTGCTTGAAATTGATGAGAAAAGTATGCATAGAGGCATTTAAGAGAGGACATTTCACAGATCTGATTAGTATGACTGTTTATGGTGTAACAATTATAACAGTGAAGCGCAATTTTGATGTATGTGTGAAATTTCAGTTTATTAGAGATTATGACAGTATCATGTTCCACTAAATGACACTAATCCCACTAACAGCCCAGTTACCTGAGATTAATTGACAGGATTTTCACCTGAAGAGAATATGGGCCACCAGGCTCGCTATACTCAGTTAATTACACCGTACTAATTACACTTATCAAAACACAATCTCACTGACAAAATACCCTTTTTTTACGTCCTTTTAGGCATAATGAATAAGTTTTAGTTCATGTGTCAGTTTCGCTCCATAAATCAAATTACTTATGCTTATATAACTGCATATAAACTTACACTTTAGCTGTTATCACGATTGTAGTAATTAAAAAACATACCTTTCACAAATTGTAAACATCAACATTTAATATTAAAAAAAAAATTTGTAAGCAACGTAAACATTTACAAAAATGTATACAAGTCATTTGAAAAGAAAATATCAATTACTAAATGTACACTGATTGTCGCTGATAATGTTTTGTTTTGGATATAGTCGCTAATGTTAAACTAAGTACATTTTATTAGTAATTAAAACCGTGAATTATGTTAAAACATGTTCAGTAACTTTCCATTTTTACCACATAATGTCAAAATATTTAGTCACCTAAAACTTGTTTGTCATAAATTTGTTGTTTATTAAAATCAGCTATTAAATGGTTAAGAGTTAAGACATAAACAAGACCGTATTATTTCAATTTCTAAATTATACCCTTTCTGTGGCTAAGAAAACCATGAAAAGGCCTTTAAAATTGAATTTACTGCAATAAATTTATTTTCTGACATCCCATGAGCAAAACCAAGAAAGGGGAAAATTCTGTCAATCAAAGAAAATAAATATCTATTTCAGAGTCTTTTTTCTGTTGAGGAGACGGATTTATTAAATGCTAGACGTTCTTTTATTGAATAATCTATGTCAATAGTTATTACTTCTTAAAGGGGCATGAGCTGCCAAAATTCACACTTTTTTCATAATTCCTGATCGTCACGACAGTAAGAGGCTTTGAAGGTCATCGAAAAACTAAATGATTGGCGTTGGAATGAGGAAAATCCATACAGTATGTGGCCTGTACGAACCGAAAACGTGTTCGCAAAGTAAACAAAATTTAAATAACCGGGACGACCATTCATTCATTCTAAGCCAAAGTTAGTTCAAAACAATACTTTATCGTACATTTTCGAGTCTAGAAGCACTAAAAGGCTTCTGAATTATACGTCTTGAGAAAAATAGCCAGTAATTTCAACATTCTGTTTTAACATCAAAATATCAACATTTTGGCAGCTCATGCCACTTTAAATAATAAAGGTGTTGGCAATGGCTTGTTGAATTAATCCGATATCTTAATAAGGTATGTGATTAAAACAATACGTCTAGACATCTTATCAGAACATTACCACTCTCAGATAATGGCAATAATAAACTGGATCAAACCACAGGTGAAGAAATAGCCCTTTTAAGTTCCGGTTACCAAATGCAGATAGTATTGTAAACTTGCATAAATAAACATATAGGTCAGTTGTTTTGACCCAGTTTCAGGTGTACTTCACCAGTTTAGTGCCACTGTTTTGAACATTTGTCCATTTTGCCAATGATATATTTACTGGAATTCATCTGCACAGGTTATGGTATATAAATTCAGTATACTTCTGCAACCGTTTGGTAACCTAATACTTGTCTGCACACTTATAAAATTTTAACAGAATTAGAAACTTGTCTCCATGGTTATTTTAGACAAGAAGATTTTCCCTGTGCCTGTGTGTTTTTAGTGTTCATAACTATAAAATTGAAATTAACAGATCAGGAGCAGACATGTAGCTAACAAAGAAAACTGGACATCACCAGACCCCTTCGTTTCTAGAATCCTGTGAACAGAACACCAATATACACAGCGTGTACAGGATATTAAAAGTTGCAGTCCACAAACTTCTGTCTCTGGATCCAAATTTATAAATAAAAACTCTTACAATATCCAACCTTGTTCACCAAACGAACAATGGACAAATATCAACTAATGAAGCTCGCCATAGTTTACAGCTTTTGGCCGTAGCTACAGCCGTTGATCTTCAGCCAATGATATCTACTATGAGTTTCTGTCTAAAAATCATGAAATTCTCTACTCTAATTGCCAGAACCCTGTTTCACAAAGCGGCGTAGAGTAAGTTTTCACGTAACTGCCATATCAACCCATACTGTAGAGATACGTTAGTATGAAAGTTATGTAAAAAATACATCTACGCTGCTTTGTGAAACATGCCCCTGATCTCTTAACTGGCCATCAACAAGAGGTGGTGCTAACAGAAGCAGAGGTTGTGCTGAACGAAGAGAAAAATGTCCACTGTTTACAGGAGCCCATTTAGCAGCATGTATTAATTCATTGATTGGCTCACGATAAAACCAGAGGCCTGTTTCACAAAACGGCGTAGATGTATTTTTGGCGTAACTTTCATACCTACGTACCTCAACAGTATGGGTTGCTATGGCAGTTACGTAAAAACTTGCGCTACGCCGCTTTGTGAAACAGGCTCCTGGGCTATATTTTGGGGGCCCTTAAATGTCTGGTACATCAAAAGGGGATCAAGATTATTTCACTGAATTTGTGGCATTGCAATGCAAGAGGAAAGTTGACTGTATGTGAGACAACAACCTACATGTAGCTTCCCCTTCTTCATGACTGTTTTCCTGTGGTTTTTCACATCTTGAATGCCTCAAAGGATATAATCTGTTGCCGCTGTCATTACCAATTAGACCTGACAGCTTTATTATTATTAAAACAATATGTGTCAAGCAATATTTGATTGTAGTTCTCAAATTACAGTTATCAGTATCAGTTTCAATTAACTATAGCCATGTGATCATAGAGTACAGGCTGTAAAAGGGATAGAATTAAGAGTGGTTTAATAATTAACATCTGAAGCTTTATATTTCTATGAATGGTGAACTAATCAAGTTAACCGTCTCCGAAATTATATCTTCATTAAAGTTGCACAGGTACATCTCTGTAAAAGTAGCACAAGTACATCTCCATTTAAGTGGCACAAGTACATCTCCATAAAAGTGGCACAAGTACATCTCTGTAAAAGTGGCACAAGTACATCTCCATAAAAATGGCACAAGTACATCTTCATTAAAGTGGCACAAGTACATCTCTGTAAAAGTGGCACAAGTACATCTCCATAAAAATGGCACAAGTACATCTTCATTAAAGTGGCACAAGTACATCTCTGTAAAAGTGGCACAAGTACATCTCCATTTAAGTGGCACAAGTACATCTCCATAAAAGTGGCACAAGTACATCTCTGTAAAAGTGGCACAAGTACATCTCCATAAAAGGGGCACAAGTACATCTTCATTAAAGTGGCACAAGTACATCTTCATTAAAGTGGCACAAGTACATCTTCATTAAGTGGCACAAGTACATCTTCATTAAAGTGGCACAAGTACATCTTCATTAACGTGGCACAAGTACATCTTCATTAAAGTGGCACAAGTACATCTCATTAAAGTGGCACAAGTACATCTCCATTTAAGTGGCACAAGTACATCTCGATTTAAGTGGCACAAGTACATCTCGATTTAAGTGGCACAAGTACATCTCGATTTAAGTGGCACAGTACAAGTACATCTCGATTTAAGTGGCACAAGTACATCTCCATTAAAGTAAAACAAGTACATCTCATTAAAGTGGCACAAGTACATCTCCATTTAAGTGGCACAAGTACATCTCGATTTAAGTGGCACAAGTACATCTCGATTTAAGTGGCACAAGTACATCTCGATTTAAGTGGCACAGCACAAGTACATCTCGATTTAAGTGGCACAAGTACATCTCCATTAAAGTAAAACAAGTACATCTCATTAAAGTGGCACAAGTACATCTCCATTTAAGTGGCACAAGTACATCTCGATTTAAGTGGCACAAGTACATCTTCATTAAGTGGCACAAGTACATCTTCATTAAAGTGGCACAAGTACATCTTCATTAACGTGGCACAAGTACATCTTCATTAAAGTGGCACAAGTACATCTCATTAAAGTGGCACAAGTACATCTCCATTTAAGTGGCACAAGTACATCTCGATTTAAGTGGCACAAGTACATCTCGATTTAAGTGGCACAAGTACATCTCGATTTAAGTGGCACAGCACAAGTACATCTCGATTTAAGTGGCACAAGTACATCTCCATTAAAGTAAAACAAGTACATCTCTTAAGTTTGTTGTGGTTCTCCGTTGACCTTCCAATTATTAATAAAATACAAAGAGATCAATCTCGGATATACATGTAAGGCTGCAAGTCAACTTTTTAACAAGAAATGACAGTGCCAAAACAAACAGAACCTCAGTATTACAAAAGTATCTAAACTTTTGAGTGGAAGCCAGATACAGCATGATGTCATCATGTAACAAATATTATATATATATCAATACTAAAACACACAGGCACAGGGAAAATCTTCTTCTCTAAAATAAACATGGAGACAGCTTTCTAATTGTGTTAAAAATGGGTATATCATTTAGACCTGAAAACCTAATCATAAGTTGCTGTAATAAACTAAAACCTATGATATTACTTTAAGTTGAAGACAGACAGAAGTTTGGCTTTGTCATTAGAATTGTGTGGAACACTTTGTAACATATTGACAATGTTAAACATCATCAATTGACTATTTCAAATGTAAATATATATTTTAAAAATCTATGTAAACATGTCTTATTTATACTGTTGTTTTGAGTAGCCTAAAGGCTTTTTTCTTATGACATAATGTGGTGTGACAATTACTTTTTGCCATTTTGACATTTTACGCCCACGGCAATAAGATTACTGTCAGAGGAATATGCGTTTTTGTTGCTGTTTTGTACGAAGAATTTTATTTTTTCACTTTTATTATTATATGATTTTGGATTTGGATTTACAAAAAACTTACAGTTGTCGTTAATCTTTCATACTTTATTTTTTCCTTAGTACATGCAATATCAAGTAAACAGTAGCAGTTTTAAAGAAGCGTAAATGGTAAACCATTGACTCTCAGTCTGATAATATAATAGAAAATAACACCAGTACTGGATGTATGAAATTACTGTAGTTTCATAATTCTTCACATGTAGATCTCCATAGCGTAGGTTTTGTTTTCCTAAATAGCGAAAGTACATTTAATTGATAAACACAGACGCAGAATACATGAACAAACACAGAGTTAACAATGATGTCAAATTCCAATATAACCAGCAATATTTTTGACAGTTTACTGAGGAATAGTTGAAAGAGAAGCCCTTGGCTATTTTGAAAGAGAAAAAAAAAACTACAATCGTCCTGAAAAGACATGTTATGTCTAACACAAGGATATAAACAGATAGAAAAGTAAGCAAAACGCTCATACTATCTTTGAAAGTAGCTCAGTAGGGCAGAATAAATACAAACCGTATTGTGAGAAGGGTTTGCCAGAAGGTCAACACTACAAAAGTAAGCACTTAGAAAGATTTTGAAATGTCACCCTTTTCAGTCTTAATGGTTAAATATATAAGTATAGAGAAGCAAATACTTACTTCATTCAGAAATATTGTGTGGCAAGATTTTAATCGTAGATAAGATAAAACTGTTGATTTTTTTACTCAGAAAGGATAACTGAAGAAGAACTGTGCAATTTACCGGGTCTAAAATTTCATTCTTATCAATTTGCATCAGAGAAGTTCTGGTTTAAATAGAGTGAACATTTCAGGTAACCAAGTAAACATTATCTTAGTATCTGATTATGGTAAGGTCTCTAACTCTCACTGACATTTCCTTTAAAGTTTACACTTCAACCCAACACTCTACCCAGGGTGTATATATTCTGAATATTGACAGATTCTTCACATATTTTTAGTCAGATAAAACCAAAATAGATCAAATTTAATATGAATAGTGCCTATAGAAATCTCAAAAAGTTATATAAACACATGTTATAACTTTATGGAATTTGACCATGTGGCATGAATAAATAATTCTTGTAGAGATGATGATTTTGCAGGTGTATTTTGTACCATAATCTGCATAGAAATTTTGTACTGTTAAACAATGACGAAAAACCATGAAACCAAAATGACTGTCCTTAATTTCAATATTTTTAATTTCTGCTATAAACCAATGTGATTTTTTTTACAGTGGTTGGGTGGCAGACCCTTGTTTTGAACCATTGAAAATTTTCCTCAACATCCTGTGTAGGTGAACAGTTAGAAATATTGGCCACATCAGACACTAAGGTATAACTACAAAAACAATTTCTAGCTCATAAAGCCTTTTCAGTAATCCTGTCATCCTCAAACCAATTTGCTGAATATGCAAGAAAGATGTCTATTTGTATGCCTTCTTTGAATTAAACTGGACTAGGTGGATACACATGTATGCGCATATTAGGGGTACATGTACGCTTATTTGTAAACTTGAAATATCAACAATATATTTTCATTTCAATGGAAGGGGAACTAAGAAAGCACCAACATAATAACTTTGCTGAACGTAATTTATTTCATAAATTCTGTGCTGAGCTTTCAAAATAATTTGAATAGGTCTAACAAATTTCAGGTTAACCATGTAAAGAATAAAACGAGATTGTAATGGAACATTCATTCAGCTAAAAGCATGGCATAATCTTTAGGGCCAAGGAAAACTCTTAACAAGGCTATTACAAAAGGGTCACTGAACAAGTACTTCCAGATTTACAGGTGTCTGTCTGGCCGTTTAAAACATAGATGGACAGGTGTACCTCAGTGCATATGAGATATTAAAAGTTGTAGTCTTCAGATTTCTGTGTTTTGATCAAACCTTATGCACGTTAACCGACAATTTTCCCTGTTTGAACCCAAGCCTGTTCTGCTTGAAGAATACATGTACTTTTGGGCAACTAGAAATTACATACATGTACATGTACCTACTGTTTGACAGGCAAGAAGCCAAATTAAATTCTCAACTCCTGACACCCACAGAAAAAACTCTTACAAGCCTTGATTTATAAAAGTTTTTTGACCTTTTATGTGGCAGTCAAATTTATTTCTATGACTGAATTCAACCACTGACTGTTTGGGACCATCACATTTTTACTGAGTTTGGTTTACATTAAATTTTACTTATGTGTTTATATCTGTTTTCATAAAGTCATGGTTTTCAAACCCTCACCAATAAATAGCAAACAAATAAAAAAAGCTTTATTGTTTATCAAAGACAATGTCCTTATTTTCTACATAAATTGGATATTACTTTGTTTTTTATCATTGATATTTTTTCGTTTGTCAATCATATTAGAAGGCCTTATTTCAGCACCTGAGAATAAGCACTTAAGTGGAGTGGTCAACACTTGACCAGAACACCTTGTCAATGTCAAATCAGTTAAGGTGGGTACTTATTTCCTGCTATAAACCAATAGACAACCACCTGGTAGGAGAACAGCTTGAAAATACAATCATTATAGCTTTTTTAGATGCACCGAAGAAACCAGCCTTCAACTGGAACACAGAACTATTTATCACTTGATACCATCTGGAGAAATTAACACTGAGCTCCTGGTCAGTTTTGCAGACCATCATTCCTACAGTTTCTGACCAGTCCCAGCAGGTGTCAGGGTACTGATAAATCTTATTCAAGCCCAAACTGACCATCAAAATCACCTGTTTTCAATCACAGTGTTTATAGTGGCCATTCTGCCAAAATGTGGACCACTAGAGCACCCACTCTTAAAGGGAACACCTAATAGCAAAGATATATTTTACGTCATTCTAAGCACAATTTTCATCTGGTTTCAAAACCGATTTGATGGTTTTTCTTGTGATAATAGTGAAAGTGCTATGAGAGCTTATTCTCAAGAAAATTAAGAAGAATATATACCCAGGAATCTGATCCATAGGGAAAACATTAAATGCTGTCCAAAATTTGAGAAGATATACAAAAGGATAAAAATAATAAGGAATTTTCTCCCATATAAAAGGTTATGATGACATTGGAAATCAAAGTTATAATGGGTAGAAAGCAGATCCTGAAACATTGTTCTTTTATCATGGATGAAAGTTACATTTATCATGATGAAGGTATGATACCTCAGGACCATCTTATTATCATACATGGATTGTGTTGATGTGTTTGTTTTCTATATTTTCTAGAAAGCTTTTGGCACTTTCACATTGTGAATGGAAATGAGGGGGAAACCATATGGAAATCATTAACTTTATCCTGCGAAAATAGTTTGGCTTAGAATTTACCCACAGGTTAAGAGATTAATCACTTAGTCTTTATTGGACATCAAAACAAGTCTTTGGGAAGAAATGCCCTGGAAAAATGTCTATAAAACTATAGGTAAATCTTTTGAACTGGTCATCAGGGACTATGTTTCCCACATGTTTGGCCTGGTGGAATGTTCCCTTGACTGACCACTGAGTTAAGTATGTGATGTCTCAAGCCCCGGCTCTCCCTGGGGCTCCCATAGACAGTTCAGCACTCGCTGACAGGCCAGTCTCGTTCAGGAAGCCATGATAAATGACAGTGGCTATCTACTGACCACTGTCCTGCTGAGAAACACTTGGTCAGAGGAAAATTCTTAACAACGAAAACAGGTCCTGACTGTTTCCACAAGTGGGCACAGATTGACCAGGGAGTTTGGTGGGAAAGTTTATAAAAAAAAAACACATGCTTTTTAAAGTCTTCTAGGGCTAATATATGAAATTTTACTGGGTAATTCATTAATCTGGCTACAAAAAGGGCAAATGCTTCTACAATTTTGCTTTAGTTCATGGTGTAATATAATGCTTCAAAATGATCCTGGAAACGTAACAATTTATTCCAGGGCAATATCACCAATGTTCGTTGCTTTTTGCTAATTTACGCCTGTAGATGAGAAATGTAACTTAAAAAGATAATAAGAATCATGTATATAAATTCAATAAGAAACTTGTCTCCATGGTTATTTTAGACAAGAAGATTTTCCCTGTGCCTGTGTGTTTTAATGTTCAAAAATGTATAAATTCAATGTTTTGGCCCTTAATTTCGTCATCATCCAGAGTTATTTATACCTGTTAGACTCCAACTACTCAAGACAATGTTTCCATGTATACCATTGTAAGCGTCATAAATCAAATCTTGTACATTTGGCAAAATAACCAGAGCTAAAAGTGTTGAAGCATTACACATAATGTGAGAATCAAAGCCTGCTTTGCCTCAGGTCAAGCCCACACCCCAACCCCTCCCACAAAGGGTAACATTAAGGAATCAGTCAACTGAGGTGGCATAATCCTTTGATCTCTGATAAGCCATATTGACCAAGGTGTAGGATCAGATACAGGTATTGTGTTTAATTACCTGGATGTATAGCCCAGTTTACACTCAAAGCCATGATCTAAACTCACACCTTGATTATCTGAGCAATCAAGTGTAACAAGGAATCAGATAATAAAAATTGATCAAGATTTATTGACCAACGCATTGATGTTTTATTTCATATTCACTTATTTTGCTGCAAAATAAGTCAAAACTAAGGAGGTGACCCAGGTCATTTTGGAAATTCTTATCCAGAGAGATGTTTTAATAACATTTTATTCCAAAATAGACCGATTCTTTAATGATGTCGTAAGAATATGAGGAGGAAAAACATGGTGGACACAAACATTTCTGTACTGAAGAGTTTAGGTGTGCAGCCAAGTGTGTCGCTACAAAGGCTTGTAAGACCCCTCAAATATCCAAGAATTTTTCGAGAATAATCTATTATTTTAAAAATATAGACCAGTAATACAAGGAAAAGGCTATTCATTATCAACTTTTATTATACAACCAAAACGGATTAACCAGTGGGAAGCCAATTAGTTAGTGTCATTTAGAAAGTGAATTAAACAGAATTCTCCTTATTTTTTGGATTGCAGTTCCTTGAAAAATGGCAGAAATTCTTCTTCCGATTTCTGGGTGATGCCCGAAACGGGAATCAAATGGATAAGGCAGCCGGCATTTAGTGCTGGTAATAGGTGCCATACTCGTGGACTGGGGCTCGATTACCTTTTGGGGCATCACCCAAAAATTGGTAGGAGAATACAATGGAAAGCCAACAAAGGCACCACATGTCAATCATGTATCAGTCCATATTTGAGCTGAAACCACTATTGGAGAGTCAATAGAGTTCTATCCAGCCAAAACGACGTATTATGTTAGTCTGCTGAAGCATAAGGTTCAAATTGGACGTCATCAAGACAAAGTCCTTGTGAAATGTTCCATATGATCACATGCTTCATCCCATGATCCCAGCACATAAACGTCAAGATTGGAGAAACATTTCTCATCGACGCAGAATCATTTAATGCAGGCTTAATTATTTATGTATAATAAAAAGGTCATTATATGCATTTACATCCAATATGGAAATTAATTGTACTCATCCAAATCGTCCGAGATGCCAAAGGTGTCGAGTCTGATTGGGGCTTTTAATCCAACGCCAACTCTTACAATAAATATTCATATTGGATATAAGATCATATATTAATAACAGTATATTATCCTTCGTTTTTACAAAGTTTGTGTAATCAATTTTAACAATGTTACTTATACAGGTAGTTATTTAATGTTTATTTCACAGACTAAAGTTTCATAAAAAGACGTACATTAATCTCCATGGCTACCCTAACATGATAGATTGGTATATTACATAGAAAACAGAACATAAAAGCAATAAGTGTTTGATAAATTTGTTTGTAAACTTAGAAATAACAAAGACATTCGTCTAAATCCATTTCCCATGTCTGGATTGCTTTTAACTTACTCAACGGGGATTTTTAAAAAAGAAAAAACTTACATGAACGTCTCGTAATAGAAAGATTTCTGTCTCAATCTTAAGTGTCTTTAGACAAATTAAAAATAAAAACTTTAACAAATCATTAATTCTTAAATGACAGCTTGGCTTTAGACAATGATTCAATGAATAAAATGAATTACTTGTATAGCGAACATTCAATGCTGGAAGACAATTTTCATAAAAATCATTTAGACTTTTAGCTAAATTATCCAACTGTTTTTAACCGGCCACCTGTCAATTACTGAATCTGATAATGAATGATATAATGGATACATGTAACACATCGTCATCTGGATACATCAAAGCTACATCGCTAATACATACATCATTCTCCCAGCTTTTTTCACTGATAAAATTGAAAAAGTTACCAGAAAGGAGTGGGCTTTACATAAATTATACATATAATTTGTCACTGTGTTAGTTGTTTTGACTAAGTAATTAGTTTCAATGGAATCTAATAGGGTCCCTCATATGTCCTTTTCTTGCTTGAACAAGTACCCCCTCCCTTGGACATTCATTTACATAAATTTGATACAGAAATATGCTTACCCTTTGATTGGATACCACCATTGCTTAAAGCCCGGTATACACTGAGAGTTTTGATGCGACCCGACCCGACTGGAAAATCGCGTCATTGTTGCACAGAAAAAGTCGGGAGTGATCTGGACGTGCTAGATATTTGATCAAGAATTGGGTTGAGTCGGCTCTGGTCAGACAGTGTATCCACTCTTGCGACGATCGTCGTAGAGAGTATGAATCCGTAGGCCAATCAGAAACCTTACTACAGTCACATGACGTCGAACAAGCGTCTTTTTTTGTACATTTTTCTGCTAGAGAGTTCTGAACGTCATGTTTCCCAATTACTTCAGTCGCGTGCAGTGTATACCGGTCTACGATGCGAGGCAACTCAAGCCGACTGAACCCGCCTCGAGTCGGGTACAGTCGCGTCAAGTCGGGTCGCAGCAAAACTCTCAGTGTATACCGGGCTTTAGATATTCAGAATATAATGTTAAGTTGGAAAGTGAGATACTGTAAGCTGCATTTGTAGCGATACTGAGAACAGAAGATTTGATAATCAAGGGGTATTAAGAGTATCACCTGTATGCTTGGTTAGAAAAGAGATATCAACAATGAATTTTAGCGATGTTAATAAGATTCTATCATAAGATTCAGTAATCAAGTGACGGTTAGATAGAAATATGTGCGATTTTAGCAATGGCGAGATTGTATAGTAAGATCTAACAATCAAGTGGTATTTATGTATTCCTGGTATTACATGTACATGTACACTGGGTTAGAAAATGAAATTTCAGCTATGGATTTTAGCTACACTGAGATTCTAACGTAAGATTTGGTAATCAAGAGGTATTAAATTGTCAAAACTGTACAAATATATCACTGACTTCAAAGGACAATTTTCAAATTATAATACAGCCATACTTACACTCGACCAACATTATGAGTGCAATCTGACTCTTTCTGAAGTGAAGTTTTAAAAACTAAAGGATTGGTTTTAAGCTGATAACCCGACATACAGGTAGATTGAAATCAATACCATCTCTAGATAGAGTTCACCTTTGACATAACCCATAGACCGAGCCTTGAGAAGTGACTTCATTTCTTTTACAACACCGACAACATACATAATCTTTAAAACCCTTGTCTAACAACCCGTAAATAAAATTGTGAACATTTTGGAGATGTTGCACGTCAGGCCACCAAAGAGGACTGTCTCTTATTTCAAAGCCAAACAAGTGATTTTTTCTGTAACTATGACCAGGCTGTCAATCAAGCAGAAGTCAGGCTTCTACTGTACCAAATCAAGCTCTAACATTCAGTCAAGTTTCGGAAACTTGAGAAAAAAAGACCGAGATCTATGACTTCTTTGGCTTTTAAAACCTCATGTCATCGAGGGCAAAAGATGCTCTAAACATTTTTTTCTCACATTTTTCATTTGGATTTGACTCAGAAAACAGATGGCTTCAAGCTTGCCACAGCATTATACCCATCTAATCACAGAAGTAAAGTTATTTTTCCTACCAGAATCCCAGAGTTAAGTTCTGTTAATGTTCCTCTTTGTTAGGAAATAAAAGCAAACATCAGTGGTTAAAGAGGCTTGGTGTATTTGTTAAGAAGTATGGGATTACAGGCTGGGATTAAGGACACACAGGGGTAAACAGTACAGTTACATAAGGCTCCCTGTACCCAGAGGCAGGAATATAAGCTGGGTAAATAATCACCCATGTGATCTGAGGGTTGCTGAAGTTTAGAGACCTCTGGCAGGTGATGAGACTCTTCAGTCAATAGAGGCCAGATTAGTACTGACAGTTGCATAGATACAGGTTTAGAAAAAAAATGCCAAGGGGTGTGAAGTCTTGATTATTTGATATAGATTCTAACTAAAATGACTAACTACATACATCAGCCATGCAGGTGTCACTGATGTTTTCAATGTTACTTGCTTTGAAATCTTAATTTAGGGTGAAACACCTGACAAACTACAAGCAAAACATCATGTTACAAAACAGAAACAAATTGGTTTAAATTCCTATGGATTGATTAATAGGGGGAGGGGTAGGGGGGGGGGGGTGGAATCTAGGCTTTTAGCCTGAGGAATCCTCCAACCTTGAACAGGCACAACTTCTTGGCAACCATTCCATACAATGCTACGTATTTGTTTTCTACTCTTCTTATTCTGACTAGGTGGGATTCGAACCCTGCCATGGACAGCCTTGGGAGACTCTCCCTGTCACTAAGCCACCAAGGCCCCATTGGATACAGTTTGTGTTTAATGCCTAATATAATTTCACTTCATATATTGCTGTTTAGGCAGGTTCATTCACAGAGGAAAATAACCCCCCTTTGTTACCTGGCCATCATCCCACAAACGAGGATAAAATGTACGGGTAGTCAAAAAATATTGCCTAATTCACATAGGATTTGAACTAGCAGCTCATTGGTGCAAATGTGTTTAACATTATTGCTTGCAAGGCTTCTCTTTGATTATATTACAATCCAGAAAGCATAAAAAAGTATTTCTCAACTTTCACTTTCACAAAGAGCAGAATAAACCTCTTCAATGGTAAAAATTTAAGCCAGCCTGCTATTCATGAATTCATGTTTTTGGATCCTAATTGGGAAACTATTTCGCGTTAAATACATGATTTCCCTTGGCCAATGTGAGAAGAAATGACAGACTAAGGTGGGGTAATGCTCCTGGGGTTGAGACACTGACATCTTGACATGAGAGTGAAAACAACCCTCCCTCAAACCTGACCTCTTCAATAGCTAACCATTGGTAGGAAAATCTAGTTTTTTATTCTTGTCAAATTTGCAGAAGCAGTGTGAGTCAATATAACTGTTTGAAGGTAGCCTCAACCCCCCACTGTGCTGGGCCACAGACTCTCAATAGTAATACAAACACGGACAGAGACAATTTAAACTGAGGGATAAGTGAAAAAAAAAATTTACTTCGTAAATGAGACTACTTGAGATTTGGGAATAAATTGGTGAGCTTGTGTAATTTTGGCAAAAAGAATGTGTTTGAGAATGTCCAGCTTAGTTTGAAAAGGTTCACCTTTAACCTGAACCCTAGTGTTACTTTTTCACTTGACGCTGGACTAATATGTACCGTCTGAAGGCTGTCCCTCCTTACTTATGTCAAGGAGCTAGCGACATGAGCCTATATTTGCCTCGTCTTTCTTCTATGAAAAGGCTTCATGTCCCAATACAAATTCTACAAGTGAGTGCTTTGATAAGTCTACCAGATCCATGGTAAATCACATGTAACCTGTTACCCTCTTCAAACAAGGCTGCTTGTTTCTGTCAACTCTTGTTTTGTTTCCGACTGAATGCATGGCGACATTAACAAGCTTGAGTTAAATGTCCACCAAACCTATCCTTTCAATAAACATCTTAATTAGTCGACTGTCAACCGGGATTACATCTTTTACCACACATCTCTCTTGGCTCATCCGGGATACTTATACTGTTGTCTGAATACAGGTGTTTTACACACTGTCACTTCAATCAACATCAAGTTACGTAATGACTCCAGTGTAGCCACATAAGTTATAGGACATTTGTACCAGGAATCATTTTATTAGAGTCCTAGATAGTTTACATACTACTGCAATAGCAAAGTAACTCCGAATAAATTCAACAAACGCATATTGACAATCTCAATATTTCGACAAAGGTATATTTGTCATCTTCAGGAAAATGTCGAAATATTGAGATTGGCAATATGCGTTTGTTGAATTTATTCGGAGTTACTTTGCTATTGCATTATGCTAAGCTATTCAGTGGATCAACAAATTTACATACTACCTTAATTCATTTTATAATAACTTTTTATATTTCTGAAAAAAAAAATGCTGATTGAAGAATTGTTTTCACCTCAATAACTAGAAAAACCAATTAAAAGAAAGGTTCACAACAAAGAACTGAAGGGAAAAGGAAAAAAATAATCTGTATGATTAAATATAAAATACTGAGCTAAAAAAATATTGAGTAGTATAAAATTATTAAGAGCTGATTTGGAAAAAAAAGAGTAAAAATTCAGGTATCATGAGGTTGGAATGGAACACTACAAGTATCAATATCCGTCCAAAAAGACCATTGTAAAATCTATCAATGGCATTTACAAGTTGAAAGGTTACAATAAGTTGAAGAATTACTTATGGGAAACAACTTCTTGGTTATTTTCGCCACCCAAGACCAGTGTACCTTAAAAAAAGTATATTGACAAGCTTGTCCTTGGTTACTATAGCTGTGAGGAGCTTTTATCCAGACTGTCAAAAAAGGAGACCAGAGTATCATCATACGGGCATAAAAATGACAAAAAGGCTCATAAAACTGACACAATAGCCAATAAAGTTAGATATTCACTTAAACTTTCTGTCTCCAGTCATTATAGCTGTCAGCATGCTCTAAATTTGTAGATTCTTGCCATTGCCATAGTCATACAACTGAATATAGTTCCACACTATTAATGGGATATATCCAACTGCTACATTCTTCAGGCATGTTAACCAGTGTATTAGCACCATACTCTCACAGCTTTTTAGACCTTCGCTCATTTTGTTTTTGGTTTTTCTTTTGAGGAAAAAAGTCAACCACCAAAACCCACGGGAGGATTCAAGTGAGTGGTCAAGGTCAAGCGCCCCTCCCCCCCCCCACCACCACCATTGATTGACCATACCAAGTTTGCTTTTGAAACATTACGCATTTGCAGGATAAATTCGCATAACATTCGTTATAAATGCTAAAAAAGGCAGCTATGACTCAATAACTGACATTTATATGTAAGTAGTTCAGTTCTAATTTTCCGATCTTAGAATGCCTCTATCGAAGTCAAGCCCTCTAGCCCAACATGCCGCTATTGCTCTAACAAGGGCAGAAACATTTTGTCCATATACATGTATGGCTATATTTTATTTAAGAATAGCATTGGATTGTGACTTGTGACATTATATTAGAAAATGTATGTACAATAAAAAATTTTGAAAAATTACCAAACATAAGAAAAAATGACGAAACATTTGACATGTCATTAAAGCAGAAAAAACATATATTTAATGATCTCAATTTAAATTGGAGACAAAAAACAGCAAAAACCTTGTTCCTCCTAAGTGGTTAGCATGCCAATGGAAAACGTATTAAACCAACACAAGTAGTGATCCAATCTCCATAAAACACGCTAAACTTCTAAATGTTATTTCTTTTTTTTATCTGGCAATGCCACTTCATAAACTTTTACCTCCTATACAAAACATGAGGAACTTGTTTCTGTTTTACAAACCACTATCTTCATTTACTCCAGGTTTTATAAATGAAGGTAATCGTATCAAATACATATCCCTGGCAAAGAATCTGCATCAATACATTCATTTTGACTTAGATGGGAGCATTGTGTTAATTGCCAAGGCATCTTAACAAGCTGGAATTACTTGAAGTTAGCTGCCTTAGGTGCAGGAATAGCTTTTCTGTAAACCAGAATGCCCGTACGACACATTTTTTTGGTTATACCATGTAGATTTCATCTAATCAATATTACATCATTATTATATTTATGATCACTAAAACACACAGGCACAGGGAAAATCTTCTTGTCTAAAATAACCATGGAGACAAGTTTCTAATTGTGTTAAAAAGAGGTATCATTTAGACCTTTACACCCCATAAATTGTTGTATCATTATTATAAACAGATTAACTTTTCTTAGTATAACAAAAAAAACCCTGTCATACACAAGAAGCTGTCTTGCATGTCGCTTTTCAGAGGAGCCATTTTTGCATTTTAATGAACCCTCTTTCAGGTAGGCACATGCTTAGCAGATTTTCTGATAAATTTTTCATTTTTGGGAGAAGATGGTTACTAATTTTAAAGTTTCAGTAAAACCATTGTGACAGTTTTATAGACCTTTGTACGAGAATGTTAGCAATGTGGTTGTTTGACACCGTGCATGAGGTTTATGAGTGCAGCGATAGTTACATGGTTTCAAGAATTCCTGGTTTGTAACTAAATTTCCTGGGTTAAGGTAAAATGCAAGGAAGAAGTAAAGGAATTTGTGGGCTTTGGTCAAGGTATTAGAGACATTCTGTTCTGTTTGGTGATGAAGTTTACCCCTTAAGTCCTCACCTCAGTGAAATTGGGTAAGGTGGGATAAAGGGATTTAGGCAGCAAATGGCAGCCATCTTGGTCAGGTAACTTGATCTGAACGTCCATCACTGACCAAGTAAACAATCACTGGTCAGCGAAACATGAGAATCTCACCACAGCCTTCACAAATCACATACCAAGTTAATATTTATTTAATTCTGTCAGTGCTCTTGTCTTGTTTTCAAGGGAAAGGATAGTCTGCAAGGATGTAGCTCTCTTTTCTGAACACCTGATAAAAGGAAGCAAACAGATACCAGGAGAGCTTGTGTGCATAAGACAAAAAGGTTCAACCTTGTGTGAAGCTAGAAATTGAATAAATTGTTGAAATGCGTCCATGAAATTTGAAACTCCTCACCAAAGGATTGAAGAAAAGAAGGACAAGTATCATGTAACTATTATGAAGCTTGAAAGAATGAATCATGAAGAGGTTAGGCTACTCTTTAAACTCTTGACCTAAGGTTTCGCTGAATGACCATTTCATTACAGGCTTCGCTTATAATGAAATTAAACTAAATATGACAATGGGAAAAGAAAGTGAAAATATGTAATTTGGTTCCTGGGACGAACAAAGGAATTTAGCCCTTACTTTAGTAGATCTTTCAAACCGTTTGTTGGTCATTGGCTCAGAAGTCAAGACATTTTACTCTGCAGGGCATAATCCACCTATGTTGTAGGGGCCGATATTCGGCCCCATTCCCAAAGACCCTTTTCCCAAAACTGGTAAACGAATTTCCCAAAAGCCTGCAAGTTCCCAATTTATTTGCCGTAAAAATGGCATATCTCTATTCAGATACAACTTGAATTACCGCAGGAAAATATACTGTAAATTTAAAGGAATAACTGTCACCGTGTTCGCGAACAGGAAGTGAGTAGTTGAAGTCGGAAAGAGCGCTATTTTCATTGGCCGTTGTTTTTGTTTTTATCCAATCATTGACCTTGTATTCCGCGCGAAAATGGTGGACCTTGTGACTTCCTGTATCGTGTTCATGCTGGAGAAGTAATTTTTCCGGTTGATTTCAAGCCCATTCACGTAAGTATTCTGTTTGTTTTTAATGTAGCCATTGTAAAACTTATTCCAAGCGACAGTGGAAGATAATTAGCTCAAAAAATAAAGAATAACAAAGCTTGTAAACGTTTTTTTTCCTGACGTTGAAGTATGTTAATGTTATTGCTATAGCTGTCGCAGTTTGTGTTGCCAAATGTCAAAGCGTGAACGCAGGTCATATTGTTTTATAAAAGGAGGTAATTTGATGGAATTCTATGTTACACATGAATTGATTAACTGATATTTTTATTTCAATAATTGTTTTTGGTTCAGTTTGATTAATCTGCCTAAATTATTTAACTTCCTTTGCAGGACATAGCAATTTTTTCTATGTTTATTTTCGGTCATATTATTGCTATATATTTAAATAGATCTAATTCATTTCAAGTCATGTACATGTACCTTTGTGTGACTATGACGTGGATGTGCAAAATGTATAGGAATTTAATAATATTAACTTTTATTGGAAGTTTTGCTATTTAAAATTCCTATTTCTAACGATAACCATTCAACAACTAAATTCCTGATTTTTGCAGAAACTCTCTAGTTTAAAAGAAAATGGTAAGACAATAGATAAGGGTTTATTTTTTAATTATGAATTTACCAGAAGTATTAAAGGAATTATTTAAGAGAAAACTTCCAACTGGTGCTGAATGAGAGAATGTACCTAGACTATGTCACTTATAATTATATTTTTATTGTTTTCAGACTCACTGGCAATGTCAAGTCATAATGGAAAGTACTATGTCCCCAAGTGTGAACCCACCAAGGCATATTGTAAGAATAATTTGGGCAATTATATCAATTGTCCACATTACAGCTGTCCCAACTACTGGCTCTCAGTGTTGATAGTTTCGGGCATGTACACAGTCTTAAATAAAACATTTTGGTTGATTTATTGCAAAACAAAGTGTTGTTTTTTTTCCACCAATTAATTTAAATGGTATGAGGATATCCGATGAACCAGGCAGAAAAGAACAAGATATTGTTTATATGATGTAACTTCTTTTTCCCAAATCTATTTTGCACCGACGTTTAATTTTCCCAATGGACCAGCCATGGGCCCCTTCCCAAAAATGGTGGATTATGCCCTGCTCTGAAGCTATCTTAATCTGGGCGATATTCGTGCTGGACTTATTAAATTCTGAAACACACATGACACTTTCCAGAGTCCAAGTTCAAACCGGGGCACCATTTGGGGATCTTGCACATTGTAACAATTTGTGTTATTCTTTCCATATTATAATTGAGTAATCAAAGAATATCTGTGCACTGAACCTATAAGACATTGCTCAACCCTTCTTCAGAAAAATTACCAATTACAGGAATAAAACCCCTTGCTCCTAAATTTCATGGTTTAAATTTACAACCGTGGCACTTTTTTTTTAGATGTCAGCATTAAATATCTTAATAAACATTTGACACAAGTGAAAAGATGGCCCCGTCTTGTAGAATTAAATGAAACAAGTAAACAAGAAAAAGACAACCATATCTCAAAATCTACTGATTAATATCTGATTTGCAAACAGTGTTAGGGCTTCCTTTCGAGCACAGAAGACACCGGGCCAGGGGTAGTGTTGTTAATAAGAGCAGGGGTAGATATAATATAGAAGATATTTATCTCGATTCACCATGATAAAAGAGTAATGTTAGAAGATGCTCTGTGTGGTAGAATAGAAGGTGTCTCCTTACCATTATAAAGCTATCAGGAGGGTGTTGGGTTCCCCACCTCCCATTATGAATACACCATAATTGGGGGATAAAAGGGCATGACCAAGGGGTCAACACGGATACATGCAGGTAGAGTCATATAAGTGTGATTTATCTATACACAGGTGTATCAGCTCTCCCACTTTAGGGCATGCATTAATTGTAAGATATGGACTATTGATATCATAAATGGCAACTAGAAAAACAACTTCAATCCGCAGCCAATTGGCTAATTCAGGAGCTGGATGGTATATTCAGGATGGCCTTACATCTGGGATTAATATTGGAGTCCAATTTGGAGGGATATGAAACGTCTTTGTATTACAGCGAGTGTGATCACAGCAGTTTGGCTCTCTATTGTTCATCTGTGACACCTGGTGAGGGTCTTCCAGTCCACCTCGAGAATAGCCGAAACTCCATTCGGAAAAGACTTCTGCTGTATTCCCTCCCTACGATTGGCTCTCACATACCTCGGACACTCTGAAACTTCAGGGATTTACGTATGTGAAATGCCAAAGTCCAACAGTAGCGACCAAAGACAGCCAACATTGGTTCCAAATGGGGTTTTAGCTATTCTCGGAGTGGATTGGGATACCCTCAACCGGTGTCTGAGACGATTAGTTACACAGTCTGTGTGTGACCCAATACGGAAATATATGGGGTTAGTAAAATCCATATTGGGCGAGGCGTTAGCCGAGCCCAATATGCGGTTTTACTCACCCCGCTGAAGACCCTTCCTTAGCCGACGCTTGTCTGGTTGATAGTTTTTGACTTAGCGAAGGTGTTTACCGATACGGCGATAGTTCTACTCAGTTTTGGCTACTAGACTAACCAGGTAACCTACGTTCAGCAGATCTTGGGATAAGTACGCTTGCTATTCTCTGATAAAGGTTTCCACAGCGCCTAAAACTATAGCCATGCACATCGATATGTTCTGTTTGTATTTTTAATTATGTCGACTCACTTTAGCAGACGTGCACGTACTGTCGCAGCGTGTATTCAGGGGCAAGTAACTCTAGGTAACCTGATACGAACTCGGTCTGCCTGATACCGAAAAATATCACGTCTCCGCGTGATCGATGACGTCCAATCAAATGCAAGTATTTTGTCTGATGCGGGATCAAAAGAATAACGAGCCAAATTGCTGTGATCACACTGCCTGTAATACATGTACAAAGGCGTTTCATATCCCACAATGTTAATCCACGACAATTTCATAGAAATGCAAAAAAAAAACAAAAAAAAACACAACCCCAAAAAACTATCGTTGAAGGAGTGTAAAATTAATTAACTAACCTAGAAACAACAAGTTCTTCGCATATAGAGAAAGGTGTAAAATAGAATTAGACATAACAGGCTTTAGGAATTTTATTTGAGAGTTGATGTATATCTCACGAAGGCCTTGACTTTCAAATTCATTATTATGTCATCGTACAAAAAAATAAATAAATAAAAAACTAACTATTTTCAAAAGGTGACCACCATTAAACTGGGATGAGTTGTCAAAATGTTGATATTTTTCTTTTGCATGAGCTGCCAAATATAAGGAAAATTTCGTTGAAACAGAATTAGCTAATTGATTATTGTGGGTTCTTTTTATCTGAAATTACAAAATAAGAACTTTCAGTTGATACCAATCTTGAGGGTGTGCGTTAAGGTGGTTTTATAAGCAGCAAAAGTTCCAAAAATGAACTCATACATCTCGGCTATTTGAATTTTGTCTGTTATTAGCACATATCTTTGGTTCGTACAGGGTACTGACTGTACCAATACTTTTAGTTTTTCAAGGTACTTCATACGTTGAAAAATCCGAATTTTGGCAGCCCATGCCACTCCAATAGAACACAATTTTGAAATACTTGGCTTTTTCCTCAAGAAGTAGAATGCATGTAAAAGTAGGGTTTGGACCAAAGTTGGCCTCAACGAATAAACACTCTTATTGGTTATTTAAATTTTAAGCTTTTTGACCATTTTAATCATTTAGTTTTTCAATGCTCAACATGGTGCCTCTGTGGCTCAGTCGGAAAGTCTCTCAGTCTGACACAGGCTTTCCATCACTGAGGTGCAGGTTTGAATTCGGGATTTGGGATTTTATGTGGAAAAGTTGGCAGGTACTTGTCGAAGGTAAGGGGTCTCCTCCAGGCAAAAAGCTTGGTTTCCAACACTACCCCACTAAACCTGGCAATGCCACCATATAAGTGAAATAACCTTGAATGCAGTGAAAACCATCGATCAATAAAATGCTCAGTTTCTCTTCACAATCAGAATTCAAGAAGAGTTCAGAATTTTGAGAGGTCATGCCACCTTAAAGTGGCATGAGCTGTCAAAATTCACACTTTTTTCATAGTTTCTGATCTTCACGACAGTAAGAAGATTTGAAGGCCATCGAAAAACTAAATGATTGGCGTTGGAATGAGGAAAATCCATACAATATGTGGCTTGTACGAACCGAAAACGTGTCAGAAAAGTAAACAAAATTTAAATAACCGGGACGACCATTCATTCATTCTAAGGCAAAGTTAGTTTAAAACAATACTTTATCGTACATTTTCGAGACTAGAAGCACTAAAAAGCTTCTGAATTATACGTCTTGAGAAAAATAGCCAATTATTTCAACGTTCTGTTTTAACAACAAAATATCAACATTTTGGCAGCTCATGCCCCTTTAAGATTATTTCTAATTTTCAGTAATTATTTAGGAGTTTAGACCGGCTTCCCATCAACCCATGGTAAGTTATCTCGGTCCACAAATTGACCCTTTAACAATACAGAATAGTGTGTGACATGAGGTTTTGGTGCTTATAGAAGACACCTCCTGGTGAACGGAGACAAGTCCAGGAAGACCTCTGGTCAAATGGTCAAGTCGCTGGATGACAGTGCATATAGCCTCTCATTATTAACCTGTTGAAAATGTTAATTTAATCAGGGGGACAATGCCACGAGGGACGGTCAGCGATCAAACAATTCACCTTAGTTTCCCTGTCATTGTTGTCAGCCTACTTCACCTTCCTTGTCAGCATGTTATCTTAGGAAACCATCAGTTTTAAAATTGTAGAAATAAAAATATAAAGCACAGGTATAAAAGCACAGGTGTTTTCTCTACAGCAGTAAGACTGTCTCAAATTTCTAATAAAATATGGGGAAACTTTTTAAAGGAGAATCCGTCACCAAGACCACATGGATAGTGATATGATGTTAACTGCATAAACTTTTACCGAAATATGGAATTTCTCTATGTTCAGTTTTCTAGAAAAACATCTGACTTATGTCAGAAACCCAAAGTAGTTAATATATTTCTGAACACTAAGACACACAGGCACAGGGTTATACATGTACTTCAAAGAGTGCTTATTGTAAGTGCTATATTTTTAAGGTTTTAACATAAGTTCATTTTTCTAATTATTCAAACTATTCACAGTATCATTGAGCGACAATAGTTATTGATGCATGTGAGAAGACTTATAAGCGACATAGCAATCAGTGCAACTTTTTGGGTGTAGGTCTAATTGTGCAAACACATCAAAATAATTTATCCATTACAGGCCCTACCTATAGGTTGTCATGAAATTTAAAAAAAACAGGCCACAGAAAATACTCACAGGCTTTGAAAATTATGTCTTTGAAATTATATGTTTTTGCCATAAGCAGGATTTGAACATAATTTATGTCCAGTTTACTGATTGAAACTAAAATTGTGGTAAAAGGATTAACTGCTTTGTTGAAGTTTCTTGCTACAACCAGTAACTACGATATTTAGTCTATTGGGCATCAAGATAGGACTTAAACTGACAAATACTTAACAGGAATGTTAAAAAGAGACAACTAGTCACATGGACTAATAATTGCTAGGTGTTTTTGACACTAAGTAAACTTCCTTACAAATATGTAAACTATGTAGATGGCTTCGGGTCAGACTTGTTGTTGTTGTACTTTATTACCTGTTATGGTAGATTTATTCATAAAGCCAGCAATTAATTATTACGCTAAGGTGGACATGGATAGAAAAAAGGGAACGTGTGTAGTGACCCGAGTATCAGTAACACAACAACAAGGAACAGGGTGACTCTGGTTGACATTTTAACTTTAATAACCATCCTAGCTCTTTGAATTAAACAAATATGATTAACTGTAAATTTCATTGCCAAATTGGGTTTTCATCAAAGCATTTATTGCTGAATTGATTCATTGATTGATGTTTTACGCTGCAATGCATCCAAGATTATTTCACTTATATGACGGCATTGCCAGGTTTAGTGTGAGAGGAAACCAGACTCATTGCCCGGAGGAAACCCCCGACCTTCGGCGAGTGCCTGGCAACTCACACGGCGACCAAATGAATAATCCAATCAGAATTTTTATTTGGTCTAGCATCTTCACAATTAAAATTTTGACTTCTTAAGAAAAGTCTTTCAAATAAATGTCTATTAAGGCAATTTTAAAACATGTAAGCGTCAAATGCTGTGTGTCGATCTTAAAAAGCCGTTGAAAAAAAAAAAACAACAACTCAAACTGAATATATAAATTTGACTGCATTTCTGCATGTACATGTAGATCTATATGTAGTCGATGTACTAAAACATGTTCACAAATTTATGCAAAGTACAAACAAATCTATTAACAAAGCTTTTAAGTCCGTTAGACAAAATGAAAGTTATACCCCCAAATTAGAAAGAGCGGATGATTATCATAAGTTTTACATTAAAGCCTCATTTAAGAACACCTTAGTCACGCCAGTCACTTACACGGAAACATTTAAGGTGGTACTTTTCACAAGGAATGTGCTTTCAGCCCCTGAGGGAATTTGGCCACAATCGTATTCCATTAATAAGAACAATTTATCAATTTTGTCATTATAACTATCTTTTCATGTTTTAAGACATATACCTACACTGATGATTTGTACCATCTTTGCATTATTTCTTAAAATTTTAACATAAATTCTAACAGATACAACCAGACGAAAAATGTTTTCGTTTAAATTTTAATCGGATAACGGAAAAAATCCCAGTCGAGATAAAGAGACATTATCAACAATTTGTTTTCGTAAGTTAAATTAGGCCTCTGGACATTAAATCTATGATATATCCAGTTCAATAATTTTTAAAAACTTAATGCCTTTTAATGTTAAAAAAAATTAAAACAAAACCGTATAAATCCTTGTGTAGCTGATCTAAGACGAGTAAACAATTTCTTCTAACAAACAAAGTAAGTTAACAGAGAAAAAAAAGGAATAAAAAATCTTGTTGAAGTCTACTTTTGTTGCATGTATTTTTTACCTGAGCACTTGCTTATAGGGCTTCAAAATATTAACTGAAATCAAGATTCCTTGTAAAATATATTTTTAGGACTCCCATATATTTTTTCATATGAAGTCACTCTGACACAGCAAAATTAACAAGCCATTTTTACAACTTTCTATAATATTTTTGCACTTAGTCCTGAAAATCATAACAGACTTTTTAATGGAAATAGAGTATAGGTAGAAAAAGTCAAATTAACAAACATGATTTTTGACCAGAAAAGCTACAGTATTTAGACAAGCTCAATAATATTTTTGCACATAGTCCTTGAAACCATAACAGACTTTTTAATGGAAATAGAGTATAGGTAGATAATGTCAAATTAACAAACATGATTTTTGACCAGAAAAGCTACAGTATTTAGACAAGTTTCAATAATATTTTTGCACATAGTCCTGGAAACAATATCAGACTTTTTGTTCCAGGTAGATAATATCAGTGATAGGGTTCACAAATCCTAGCCAAGTGATGTACAATAAAATACTTTAAATATTTAATCTAGATAAAGGTGTCTGTCATACTTATTTCACTTCACTGGTTTTCCAAACCGCTAAGTGATTCCGTCTTTCAGGAGACAAATTGAATAAATACATATTTAGGGGATGTCAAGAGAGAAGAATTTAAAGTCATATTAAATAGTAGAAAAGCAAACCATTAGATCTAAAATATCAACTGAGAGAGAATTTAAAGTGATATTAAATAGTAGAACAGCAAAACTTTAGGTCTAAAATATAAACTGAGAGAGAATTTAAAGTGATATTAAATAGTAGAACAGCAAAACTTTAGGTCTAAAATATAAACTGAGAGAGAATTTAAAGTGATATTAAATAGTAGAACAGCAAAACTTTAGGTCTAAAATATCAACTGAGAGATAAGTTAAAGTGATATTAAATAGTAGAACAGCAAAACTTTAGGTCTAAAATATAAACTGAGAGAGAATTTAAAGTGATATTAAATAGTAGAAAAGCAAAACTTTAGGTCCAAAATATCAACTGAGAGAGAAGAATTGAAGTTTATTAAATCAATATTCTAACTGATATATTGGGCCATAATTTTGAACGATTAACATTAAAATGAAAAGAATGTTATGAGCAAATTAAAAAAAAAAATTGATTTTAAAAATTGGATCAAGTGATACCAGCATGAAAAATAACTCCTTATCGTTCATTTTGTGTATTTTCAGTGTCAGCTGTGTATTCTCTATGTTTGTTTAGTGTATCACCTGAAATTCAGTGTATTGACAATTTTATCTGGTATAATCTAAAAGGTGTGACAATCCAAGAGGTTCAACTGTCTGCAGATAACACTGCTTGATTTGAGCCTAAAGTTAAAGGCAATGGAGTGGAGAAACCTCTTCATACTGGACACAGCGTGCAGTCTGCAGATAAGACCATTGAAAAAAAAACTGTCATTTTTATCAGGTGATTAATTTTCGGTTGTAGGTAAGAGATTCAAGGGTTCGTCTCGTCTGGACACCTAAACGTTATCAATAAGTGGTAAATCAGCTAGAGATCCCACATGCATTCACGGTGCAACTGATTTCCCAAAGAAGCGCTTTAGATGGATTAAAAAGGGATATAGATAGATTCTCTTACTCATTGTACAGACATATACATAAAGGCAAAACCACTTGATACATTTTTAGAGCTTGTTCATATTTCTTTTCTATTTTCGTTGTATTTGAGGTTTTCTATCGAGCGTGACTCACATTGACTATGCTACTGTCTACAAGTAATAGTGCATTATCATTAGAGAAATGACAAGTTGAAGTGGAGAGGGCATGTCTGTGACAAGACACAATCAGAAGAGATTTCCGATGTCTTTACACGCTAAACTCTCACATTCATCGCACCCTGATCTTTAATGTGCTCTCTGACCAGCTAAAATACATCCTACCCAACCATTGTAAGTCTTCCAAGATCGACCAAGCAAACATGTTAAAAGCATGGACAATTACAATCTTTACAAGTCAGATGATCGAGAGAAAAAAAGTAAATGTCAATAGTTTTTGTTGAAAACCGATTCTGTACATGTCTGCCTTATGATGAATAACTCCGGTAGCTACGAGACACAGCTGGCGTCGTACGTTGTTCTCTTAAAAATTACTTAAAAGGATTTCCATAATCTTAAAAAATCTCAAGGTTTCTGACATCCCATATGGCTAATTTTTTGCAGACTGAATTTAATTGTTTTGATATGATTGGTCATAAATTATTTGGCATCAAACAAAAAGGGTTGTGCAGACCTCTTTGAAGCAGTTTCATGTTCAGCTCAAAACTATATAAAGTGCCACAATGTGTTATTGTCCTTTCCTTCAGTAAAATTAATTGCCCAATCAAAACACATTTCATCGGAAACTAAAACCTACATTTTTTTTACATTACTAAACAAAAATGGTTATTTGCATGTAAGAAACCACCCCCCTCCCCCAAACCAAACATATAAGAGATTAATTTTGATAGGAGATTGGAGAAAGTAGAAAACCTCCACTATGATTCATCTAGACATTTTAGGTTTGGAGTTAAAATGGTTTAAATTATGACTACTCTTTGGCTTTGATGCTGTATACAAATAAAACAAGCTTAGTTGTTGCTTGCACCACACCTATCAAGAAATATAAATATTGATTATTCCTGATTATCAGGACATGGCCATTTTTTAGCCAATTCAATTACTATATATTGATGTTCCTTATGCTAAGTCATTTATACCAATACTCAAAAAATGTCTGGTGTAGCTTTTCATGGATTAATCAATTCCACAAATTTCCTGTCACTGGTGCTGTCACCAAGCATTTTTCTAATGCTGTGATGTCACCAAAATCTTGGGGGTACACGTAGCTTGTAAAGCCCCGTTGATCTCTCTGCCAGCACCTTGTGTTCCCATAAACATTCGAAACAGGTTAGATACAGGTTTGCGAATTACAATTATTATGAAGTCATAGAACTGTTTCCCTGAATTTGCAAAAGCCTTTAGAACGTTTGCCCTGGCCATGTGGCTGCCAGAGAGGTCAATCGGTTACTTTGCGAAATTGTGCCAATTGTTCAGCCAGATGTTATAAAAACTTAACACTGCTTGTATTTTGTAAAATTTGTCAAATTTTGGGAAATGTCTGCTTAAAAGTAAGCATATCAGTCCATTTCAACAGAGGTATACTATGTGAAATCTTGGGAAATTATTTTGTAGTGTACTTAATGTCGGTATGGTTGACTTTCTCAGACTATTTTGCACAATTTACTTTAGTGAAGTCTTTCAAACCAAACCTGTAACAGGAGACAGGGGACATGACTTGGAACTACTGAAGTGATCCAAGTGTAAAATGCTTCTGGATGATTGAACAATTGCCCAACAAACTGTTCATTTCATCCCTGCTAAAGTAACAGCTTACTTAACAATATTCTGATGGTAGGAGGGGACCCTTTGAATTTTTTCAAATATTACTAAAATATTTGTGAAAAAGCAGATAAATAAATCCCATGAACATCACACATATAAAAGATCAAAAGGTTCAGAGATATAATAAATATAGCATCTGGTTGTTATGTATGTCATGTGCAGGGCTGGACATGTAATATGAAAGGCAATAAATGACATTCGAGGGCCTTGTTCGGACATCAGATTCCAGTCACGACTTTCAGGTTTATGATGTTGTGGTCAGGGAAATTCTCATGGCCAGTTTTTGAGTTTTATTTTGTTGTTTATTATCAGTGACTAGAAACCTTTGAAGTGTGGTATGTGCATTTTCACATGGAGTACCAAGCCACCTGAAATATAAACACCATTTCCAAAACACATTTAGCTTTGATCTCACATTCAGCCGAGAGTTTAATATCGCTATACAGTAAGCAAAACATTCCTAAATGAGTGTATTAACTGCAGGTTTTGATACCTATCTATCAAGTTTGTACCTGTGTATATCGCGGCCTATCTTTATATCTACAAGGTATCCGAAGCGAAGATTTGAGCCATAAGGACACAGTGCTTATTGAGGGAGGGGTCACAAATTACCTTTCACTTCCTTTATAGAATAAATATCTTTATGGTCGAACAAAACTACTGCACACATATAACTGACTTCTTGACGAGTCAATGTTTAGTTTACATGCTAATTGTGGTCAGTGAACCCTGACCATCTTAGTATTGGTTATCTCCAAAAGTCAGTGTAAGGTCTGCCCCTGGCCATTTGGTCAGTTATTGCCCAGTACTCAGTATAAGGCCTTTATCTGGACACTTCACTTCTCACTGCCCACACTCTACCTGTGATTTATCTGGGTCTTTATTCACCTCAAGCACCCGCTGACATAACACACTGGATAATCCATGTCCTGAGCTAAGTTAATCCCTCATCAGTCACTTTTAAATCCACCTCAAGAGTCAATACCTACAATACTACCACTGTGGACATGGGAGAAGAATGGTGAAATAAACAACATTCACTGAACAATGTATTTAGTCATGCTTTCAAAACTAAATGTACCACAAAAGTTCATTCTTTCAAACTAGTGTAACCATTGTTAAATGTTATGTATTGTCGGGAGTGCAATCAAAAAATTTCCATGTGAAAATAATGAACCCTTTTTCAAGAAAATTTACAGGTTCACAGCCGTTTTAGGATGCCATGAGCCGATGGGTGGGTCTCTGAGACATGCTGTTCTATAGTCTTTGATAGTTCCTCTGGCTCCCAAATTTCTGTTGCCCCAGTCCTTTACTTAACTTCACATATTTAAACTGAATTACCAGTAAATTTGGTAATATGTCAGTATCCATTGTTCGTAAATCTAAAAACATATTTTGGTTATCAGTGGTTGAAAAATCATACTGTTTTATACTGTATAATATTGATAAGCCATTTTTCTAGATATGAACCCTATGTTATTCCAGTTAGGTGTGCGAGCAAATCCTTTGTACACACCTGAAACATTCCCACCTGCACAGATAAGTAATTTAGTAGGCAAGTGAAGAGCTAAAGCAGATGGTCTAATCAGAGTTTCATCTGAAAACCAGGGATACAGTTGTATCCTTAAAATAACTTACTGCAATAGCTGGTTCTTACATACATGATTTCATTAGTGCAGAATTGTCAGGGATTTTCCACATGTAAGTATTTTCATTGCTTCCAAGGGTGTCAGGGATTTCCCACAAGCATGGTGTGTTCTGTACTTTCCGATGGTGTTCTTTCTAAAGAAATTGACTAATGATCTAAGTCAGCAGGTGAACATCTTTAAAAACAGTTAGTCTGTCAGTCTTTTAATGCAATAGCCATGGAAAGAATTTCTAAAGCTTATTTAAAAACAAACAACTGGTTTATGATTGGGACATTCAACCATACCATAATCATAGTCAAAAAGTATAAATGACGACACAGCCTCATTTTAATAAAATTAGAAACTTTAGTGCCTGTCCCACTATTTTCATAAATTATGGAAATAAATTAACGTTGAAATGAGGAAAATCAATACAACTATAAGAAACGAAATCATGTTCGAAACATAAACAAAATTTAAATAACCAGGACAACCGTTCATTCATTCTAAGCCTAAGTTGGTTAAAAAAAAAACATTTATGGTACATTCCTGAGACTAGAAGTGCTAAAAAGGTTCTGAATCTTGAGAAAAATAGCCGAAAATATTAACATTCTCTTTTAACAGCAAAATAACAACATTTTGGCATCTCATGCCACTTTAATCCTTGAACATAAATATTTTTTTCTCTCTAAAGTTGATGGTATTTAATTATTGGTTTGAGTTTAACTATAATAAACCTCAATATCACTGCCCATTTTAGAGACTACAATAACATCTATGATCTTATAAAACGAAAAGCGAGAGCTACCAAATTTATTTTGTCCATTGCCTATACCTGCTTACAAATCCTTTAGATTAAAACAAATTTGATTCAACGGACTTCAAGATTATGAATAGCTAAGCTTCAAAGATCACATTTATCTGCGGCTTTCTATAATACAGAGAATCAATGTTGTATTGGGAGGAACCCAATTGAAAGGCGTTTGGCAATTCTTTCCCCAGCTTACAAAACATTTCTATTAAATCTAATTCAAAATCTCTATTAAGGAAACATAAATCAGAATTTCTCCATGTGGAGTTGTTACATTCCATTAGAAGCTAGGACCGTGAAGTGTCCTAAATAAGACAGCAGGGTAGATCAATCTATTCCCACGTTTTAATACTATATTGCGGTCGTCAATTTAGTGTTATTTCGAGTGAGATGAATACACCTCGCGTAAAAAGCAAATTGTACTTAGTGGAGCTGCACAAAAAGGCCAGTGAGAAAGGACCTTAGTCTGAGTGTCAGTTGGCAAATTAATAATGACAGGTATTATAGAATATATGAAAACAGAAGGTGGTAAACTGGGCCACTTGCCTGCAGATTTAAGATAGTTGAACAGAGAAATATGGTGGGCTTTTTTTTAGAAGAGAGTAACAACTCCCATCAAATAACCACTTTCCATTTCCTTATATATATAAATTATCCATTTTTCACATTCACATCACCATTTGACAGATTCATTAGCTTAAACAGCGTGACATTTCATCGCCTCTCTAGAATTTTGGCTTGCCATTGGTTGTTTAAACTCTTAACCTTTCAAATGTTCCCTTAACGTCATTTATAATAAATTATAATGTGATTTAAAAGTTAAACAGAGGGCATTAAGTCACAAATGTCAACACTTATCCAACTCCTCAAATTGACTCTATTGTTTCAACAATCAAATAATAATCCTTGATATCAAAACCATACAGTGCTTTATTCCTGATAAATATGAGGGCTTGATAAAAAAATTTGACACTACATATTTGTCATTTAAAAGTTATACTAAATACTACATATTTGATAACTATTTTTCCCAAAAACCTGATTCACCAGTCAATAATCTAAAATAAAGTTTTCACTTGATGGGTTGGTGGGCATTTTATGCTTTTTTGAAGCTTATAAAAACTACTTTAACATAAATCGCCAAGATTGGTATCTATGGAAAGCTCTTATTTTCTAATTCTTGAGATAAGCAACTAACAATTAGCTAATTCTGTTTAAACCAAATTTTCTTTATACATGTATTTGGCAGCTCATACCACTTTAAGTCACAGCGTACTATTGTTTCTCCCTATGTTAATCCAGCAAATTTAAAAGTGTCTAATTTTGGGTACTTGGTGTGACAAACACACTGAGACTGTGAGACACCTCTATATAGTATCAACATGTCACATTAATTATAAACTTTTAATTAGGTTGATTTGTTTACCCGAGAAACAGTCTGCAGAAAGATGATACAGACGTGTTTAAAAATCTGATGGTTTCAAAAATGTCTACTCTACGAATTTCCCAATTTTTTTTTCTTCTCAACAAATTCCCCAATTTTTTTTGTGTATTCTACAAATTTCTCATTTTTTTCCAATCTACAATTTTCCCAATTCTTTCCCACAATTTTCATTCAAAAGACAGAAAAAAACCCCAGGCAATAACTAACTTCAGCCTGAGTTGAAATAAATGTACACAGTGAGTATAACTAATACGTCAGCACAAATTATGATACAGTGTTGGGTAAAAAACAGTTAGCAAGTAATAAACTGTCAGTGTCAACATATGTACTTGAGAAGTCTATTTTGTGGACTCCATGCTGCTGCAGACCTAACCTTTATGAATATTTTTTTTTTTTGCATAATAACAGGTCATGGGAAATTAAACGTCAGTTGTATAATAACTGTAAGTTACTTACATATCTGGCTGATTACATCTTAATTTGAATATCTAAAACTTTTTAGGGTAATGTAATAGACATATTATTCAAAGCACACAACAAATGAGTAATGTGCAACAGTGATCAAAAAACATTATGACTTATATTGAAAGGTTTCTAAAATCTTGGGACAGAATATAGAATTGCAAGCATCATTAGGGAAATTACTGAATTTGTAAATAACCGACACTTTAATATAGAATTGGTCGGTCAGTCACTTAAACTCACTTTCAACGTTAACCATGCATTTTTGCTATCACACAATTAACCAATTTTAAGCTTTTTTCAAATGAACAAATTTGGTTATTATATACCAAGAAACTATTCAACAAGCCACTATTTTAGAAACTAATACATTTAGTTTGTAAGTTCACAGCAAAATCCTTTTAAAAAATAATGTCATAAACAGCTGAAGAATTATACAATATTATATTTATGAACACTAAAACACACGCACACAGGGAAAATCTTCTTGTCTAAAATAACCATGGAGACAGGTTTACAATTGTGTTAAAAAGAGGTATATCATTTAGACCTTTATACCCCATAAATTGTTGTAATAAACTAAACCTATGGTATTTCATTAGGTTGAATGTTATAAATATAAATCTTTCTTATAACTAAGTAAATGTGAAAGTAACAACTTAAGTAATAATTTGAAAAAAAAAATGAACTGTAAGCTTTATAGAAGTTGTATAGCTTAAATAGGCTATCCTTTTACCTAGTAAATTCCATCATTGAAAATAAAGCATTCTTTGATAAGTTTTGTATTAAATTTCCACTCAAAGGAAGGTGAGAAATTTAATAGTTGTCTTGTTTTCAAATGACCAGAAAAGACAAAGGTCTTCTGAAAAATATCTCTATTTCCTTTTTCTCAGACCAAATGCAATTGGCCTGATCAATGCAGTAAGTCATTTAGGTATTTAATTATTTTTCTAAAAGTTAAATTAGAATATTATCTGATATAATGGATAACTTAGTAATCGATATATAACCACTTTGACTCTGTTTTTAATGTAAATATTTTACACTTTCTTAAGAGCGCCCGCGACAAAATATTGCCTGCAGACAAAGTTGATCAACATAGATATGGGACTTGGAAAAATACAGGAGTGTCGTGGGTAAGAAGCTAAACGGCGCCTAACAAGCAGTTTTATGTGCCAATTTCTTCAAGTTTAATCGCTGTATTTGGTTTCACCATTTGAATTAATGCAGAATAAAGAGCTGACATATTATCTGTAGCTGCATCTAACTTAGAGCCGGACTAAGTCATTTATCTGAGTAAGGGATTCAAAAGTGCTTCCGCAATGGACACCTCTTAAAGGGCCAAGTAACATAGCCACTATAAAAGGGAGCAGAAGTGAAGTGGGAAAATATGGCTGAAAAGTATTACCATGAAGAAAAAAGACGAAAACAATGCACAAGTTCGGTCTTCTTTAGCTTAGCCGTAATTTAAAAGACCTTAAATATTATTTATCAATTTTTTTCCTCGATTTTCTAGCTAAAACAAACTAGGGGTTAAGAATTTGAATATAAAGAAACTCACTCGTATAAACTTCTCCGGGTATATAACCGTCCGGCGCAGGTACTCCAAGAACTCGGATGCGAAATCCATTGTCCCCTGGGGTCCGCTGGGCAGTTGTATGGCGAGGGTATCGTTGACAAATCCGCCGATGATACGGCACACGGTGTCGATAATGATGGCGATGTCGAACGGGCTGATCAGCGCATAATGATAGCAAAAAACACTGAAATAGCAAAAGTACTAAAACTCGAAAAGCAGACGACCACATTGTCCTCTTTTAAAAGACGAGTCGAAAATCAATAAACCATTTGAAGCCGTTGTTTAAACTGTCAACACAAATCACTTCTGAACGTTTGGTAACTCCCAGAAAAACAAAAGGACTAGTTAATTTTATCCAAGAAATTCGCCCATCTTACAAGTCAGTGCATTTCGTCTGAATTCACCGAAGCATATTATTATCGTTCTTTACACACCTCTCAGCAACATGTTTACACACTTTATCGCACGAGCTCAGACTTCAACACGCCAATTTGATTGGTGGGATTATTCCAACTAACCCCGCCTCCTTCTTTGACAGGGCTCTAGTGACATCATGGCTGCTGACAGTCGCACCACGTTTATTCTATGTATAGAAATTATAATATTTGCTTAGATAAAAGTTTAGATATATCCCATATATATCTTTCTCAATATTTCTCCCCCATAAGTAGACTTAACCTTAGTTTGCGTTCAGTGAACTGCAATGCTCCAGGTCGAACAAAACTTGTCAGCTTTTAAAGAGAAATGAACCATTAATTTTTTTCTTCTATAGAGGGTTTCAAAACTGTCGCGAAGCTTTGCACTGTTTAGTTCTACGACTATATATCGGCTGTGAAATAAGAGCTACTAGCGTAACGTCTAATGAAAAATATTCACTCTATTATCCGGCGTAGAGAGAATGGCAGTATACATAAAACGATTTGTATTTCTGCTCCAATAGCGACTGGGTCTGGTATATAATGGATTTTCCCACTGATTTAGGTTCAAATGTAGGTATATGAAATATAATACCGTGTTTAGGCGACTACTATTGTAGTTGTTACCTTTGATGAGAAAATTCGTTCATTCATACAACCATTTCAATACATTTGGAACCGTGAATAACAACTGAAAAAGCCCACACGAAGAAGACCCAACTAGGCCTACTTTACAAATGAGTTGAAAATATACTCTCCGAAAAAAGAAACGCAACATCCATTTTTTTTTTCAAACATGAATTTTTCCAAAAATGTACGTGATTGACACATGACAACAGGATCATGCTATAATGTAAATGTCCGATAATTGAATTTAAGCCCCTGATAGTGGCTGTTGATCACACGTGACTTTCGGGTCAGCCTTTGTGTAACGCTACACGAGAAAGGCGTACGGAAAAACGTAGGGCAGTTGCACGTGCGAATCACGTCTTATCTTTATGCGGGTTTAATGGGTATAAAAGACACACAACCGTTCAATTGAATTCAGTCGTTAAATCGTTTCACGAAGCTGCTACAATATGCCAAGACTAGACGCAGCTACCCGGAACGTCGTCATTGGTCGTCTCCTGGCCGGCGAATCACAGAATGCAGTCGCTAGACTTTCTAATGTTCACCGGAGCACGATTTCCAGACTGTTGCAACGGCACCAGCAATCCGGTTCAACAGCTGATCGTCAACGTTCTGGCCGACCTAGGATCACATCAGCAGCCCAAGATCGCTACATCCGGTTACTTCACCTGTGAAACCGGACCAAACAGCAACAGAAACAGCATCAAATATCCCAGGTCTCCGTCGAATATCGGCACAGACAGTCAGAAACCGTCTCCGTCAAAACGGCTTACGCGCCAGACGTTCTTAATTGGGCGCAGTACTGAGACGCCAGCATCGACTTGCAAGGGTCCGATGGTGCAACAGGTTAAGGGACTGGAATCTGCGAAACTGGAGGCGAGTCTGGTTCAGCGATGAATCAAGATTCCAGCTGCAGAGAAGAGATGGTCGTACACGAGTTTACAGACGCCGGAATGAGAGGTTCGCAAGGAGCTGCGTCCTTGAGGTCGACAATTTCGGCGGAGGAAGTGTGATGGTGTGGGTGCCATATCCTGTGCCCAAAAAACTCAACTGGTGCACATTCCCGGCAACCTTAACGCGGTTCGATACACAGATGAGGTTTTGACACCACATATGCTGCCCGTAATGGACCTCCGCAGGGAAATTTTTATAGCACGACAGCGCTCGGCCGCACACAGCTCGTGCTACTGTTGAATTTCTAGCCAACCAAAACGTAACAGTGCTCCCCTGGCTGTCCAAATCACCAGATTTGAACCCAATAGAACATTTGTGGGATGATTTGGATAGACGCGTGCGCAGTCGTCACCCAGCGCCGCAAACTCTGCAAGAACTGCAGCAGAATGGAGGAGAATGGAGGAGAATTCCGCAAAACCGTATTCGTCGATTGATTGTGTCTATGCAGCATCAAATATCCCAGGTCTCCGTCGAATATCGGCACAGACAGTCAGAAACCGTCTCCGTCAAAACGGCTTACGCGCCAGACGTTCTTACTTGGGCGCAGTACTGAGACGCCAGCATCGACTTGCAAGGGTCCGATGGTGCAACAGGTTAAGGGACTGGAATCTGCGAAACTGGAGGCCAGAACGTAACAGTGCTCCCCTGGCTGTCCAAATCACCAGATTTGAACCAAATAGAACATTTGTGGGATGATTTGGATAGACGCGTGCGCAGTCGTCACCCAGCGCCGCAAACTCTGCAAGAACTGCAGCAGAATGGAGGAGAATTCCGCAAAACCGTAGACCTGGGATATTTGATGCTGCATAGACACAATCAATTGATTGTGTCTATGCCGAGACGGGTCCGTGCTGTGTTACAGGTTAATGGTGGGCACAACAGATGTTGACGTTGCAGTGACGTAATCTGAGCGCTATGAACTTTAATGTGGTCAATTTTTACATGTGAAATGAACTTTAAAGTCTGAACAACCAGTCTGCCAAATTTCAGTGTAATGTGATTCTTATTTCTGTATTAAAAATGATGTTGAAAATTCATATTTTGAAGAACAAAAATTGTATGTTGCGTTTCTTTTTTGGGAGAGTATATATAAATTAGGTAATTGGTTTAAACAGTTTTTATTTAGATAAGAATCCCGTTTCTGAGTTTTTGATGTGTTATCTGGACTCTATGTATAACCTAGCTTTGACGTGATTGGCGACCATTTGGGATTGCAAAAAAACAAAACAAAAAACAGTATCTTTTCTTTACTGTGTTTCGTAACATTGGCGTGTTGCACGACCCCGCCAAGGTCGAGAAAGTCGTGAATGAAATAGAATCGCGACCTTCACGCCCCCACCAGGAAAAAAATAATATTTTTTTATTTAATCGATTAGCGTGGTTGGCGTGTTTGGTGAGTTTGGTGGGGTAGAGAAAGTCGCAAATGTAGTGCATTGGCGAATTTGGCGGCTGATCTTTCCCTGGTAGTTTCGACTGCTGGTCCCTTTTAAAATATATCCAAATGACTAACTTTTACAAACTTAGCACTGACAGTTCCGAAACTGTAATCCGAGAACTCACAGCACTCACTGGTATAGCCATATAGATCCGATGATAACGAAACATAAATCCACAGAATAAAATCCAAGTATCACACTAGTAAATAGACAGAAAAAAAGTCTTGTACACACGCTGGAGAAAAATTTATCACGTGATGAAGTAGGGGTCGCTGATTGGCTGCAACCATCAGACTGATCGGGACAATATTAAAATATCTCACTTATAAAGTGTTCACTCTATTGCCTCGGTAACGTTTGGCTAAAAAAGATTCAGTATTGAATGGTTTATTCCAATAGTTTTCTATCTATTGTGAAAATCTTATTCTAACCGATGGGGTTTTGTCAGATCAACTGACGTGTAATTCTTGTGCCAACTGAAAGTCGTGTTTTTTTCTGAATAGAGTCTGGGGGTCGTTTCACGAAGCCGTCGCAAAGTGCGATCAATCGCAGTTGCCATGAAGTCGTATCTCTTCACTATGATATCCATTGGCAACTACGCCTCGTTTGCGATGCGGCTGCTTTGTGAAACGAGCCCCCTGGTTCCCATTCCTGGTTAACCGTGCGATGCGTTGAGTTAAAATTATAAAAAGACAATCAATGGCCGGGTGGTTGTTCAAAAAGAGAAGAAGTGGTAAGTTGGACGACGTCAAGTAAACGTATAAACGAACCGTGAAAATGTTACTTTTTATCAGTATTCTATACACTATATGTGAACAGCTAGGCGCTCTGAACAACCGATCTCAAAACATTTACGCCCAAAGAATATAACTTGGCGACTGGTCAGAACGTAACGTTGAGGGTATCATCTGTTTTTCACATGCGACAAGTCGTTTTGTTTCGGAAGAATTGCCTGCAGCCCACAAAAGGTAATTACCGAAATTGAAGATTTCTATTTTAGACCCAGCGGGCTGTTTCTGAACACAGTTACGTTCGACGTAAGTCCAATGTTGTCATGTCAACATTTACCTTCAACATTACGTTATGACCAGGCCCTTAGTTACGTCAGTGTTGAGAAACAGCCCCAGGCCTATTATTCATTTCTTGATCTTCTAAAAACAGAAGGTTCTGGAAGAAAGAAATATTCCTTTCTTCTCACATCCTTTATATAAGGATTATTCAATTAGACCTATGTTACAAGAAGTTAATTGTCATACTGGGTGTTGCCATTTCCTGTCTTGAAATTCACCATCCTTTCTCCGGAAATCTCACAGTCCTCTAGACTTGGCAGCGATGAATGAGAATAGGACTAACACACGTACTAAAGAACCAGACAATACTGTCTGTGTTTTCTTTTACATTGTGGTCTCTTTTTTTAAACAAGTGTTGTATTCCTGATTATGACCAACGGTGGCATTGTTTGTTTCAATCTAAAATAGAGATTGATCCTACTGCCATTCGTTGAGATATGTTGAAGATCTCGTAGGATGGCACGAGATCTCAATTTGTGTTTGTTTATGTATAATCAAGAGTAGAGTAGACTGTTATGTGTTTGTGACGTAAGTCATTTTCTAGTTGTAGGAAACGGGAAGCTGTGAGGAGATGATTTAATTTAAGTCTTTCGTTTTTTACGTTTGGTTTTGATTCCTACAAAATAAAATAAAGAATGTTTTGTAACTTTCATTTATCGTTGCTGCGTTTTCCTTCAAATACAGACTAAGTATGCAATACAAGCATCTGTTACTAAAAGCAAGAAATCATGTTCACTGTATTGTTACAGCTATTGCTTATAAACGCACCTATCGATTATAATAGTAAGAGGGACCGAAGCAATCTGTAATTGCGTTTCGATCCAAATATATATTTATGGACACTAAAACACACGGGCACAGGGAAAATCTTCTTGTCTAAAATAACCATGGAGACAAGTTTCTAATTGTGTTAAAAAGAGGTATATCATTTAGACCTTTATACCCCATCATAAATTGTTGTAATAAAGTAAACCTATGATATTTCATTAGGTTGACGACTGACAGGAGCTTGGTCTTAGTCAGTAGAATTTTCTGGAACACTTTGTATTACATTGACAATGCTTACGTATCTTAAGCTATGGTAAGAATATCGTCAGACTATATATTATAGGGTCATGGGAAAAGACAGTGAAAATTTGCCCCCACCCACCCCCACCCCTTCCCCAGAAAAACCTAGGTAGAAGGCAGACAGGGGAGTTTAGCCCTGACCAGTATGTCTTTCAAACTCTTGTTCTTTTTATAAGCAATGACTGGCCTTTGGGTCAGAGGTCGAGCAAGTTTACTTTGAAGTAGTCTGTATTGTTCTACTATAATCTTGGCCATAGCGATGCTAGCTTTGTTATACTGAAAGACAAATGGTATTATAGTTTTTTCACGACATCTTCCTGGGTCCAAGTTCAAACCCAAAGGATAAATAGTTTGTAATGTTTGAATCCAAAAACTTTCCCTTTCCAAACGTTTGTGCTTGGTATCTGCAGCGGAAGTGAGAAAAGGGATTTTCTCAATAGGCATGATTTCAAAATGGTCCTTGACCGAATGACCTAGAGTATTGAAATGTTGTGCCACAGGTACATCATGTTTAAGTCTAATACTAGATAAATGGTTGGCTGCTCTTTGTCGTAGAGAATTCTGAGTTTCTCCAACATACTGTTTGCGACATTTTTTACATGTGATAACATACACGATATTAGAGGAGTCGCAATTAAGATTCTCTGCCATTTGATATTTGTCGCGAGATTGTTCTCCGAAAAAGGTTCCGCGATCGGGTACGTATATATCGAGTTTGCATCGCGTCTTAAGGCATTTCATTGATGTACCTGAGAGAAATGTTGGACGGTAATGGTACACCCGTGAAGGGGAGGTAAGCGTTTCGGGGGCTGAAGGGGGAAACATGATTTGTCTTACTGTGTTAGATTTGATCCTTCGGAGTAATCTAAAAGAATACCTCCTAGGGAGGAGAGCTTTAAAAAGAACAGAACAAGCCTGGTTAAAGAAATCTGAAGAACTACAGTTTCTATAGAATCTAAAAATCTGAGCCTTAATGACTCCCTTGAAAGTGTGAGGAGGATGGTATGACCCAGCATGTAGCAGCTGATGAGTGTCAGTAGGTTTGAAGAATACTTTGTAATCTAGATGCCCAGTAGTATGATATGTATGACCCTTGTAAATAGTTACATCCAAAAAATCCACAGAATTTTGATCAATAGTAGGCTGTAACTTAATGCTTGAGTCGTGAGAATTAAGAGTATCAATGAAAATATGAAGGTCTTCCAACGTATGCTGCCAAATGATAAAAATGTCATCCAGATACCGAAGGTAAATAAAAGGTTGTTTGTGACATTTGTGAAGAATATCACTCTCCCACTCAGCCATAAAAATAGAGGCAAAGTTAGGACTAAAACGTTTCCCCATAGCACACCCTTTAATTTGCTGAAAGATCTCCCCATTGAATTCAAAATCGTTACCTTTTAAGCTAAGTTCCAGCAATTCTAAAATGTCTTTATCCGGACGACGGTGGTCAGGATATCTTTGGAATGCTGATTTTATGGATTTAAGCCCCAAATCTATGTCAATGTTTGTATACATAGACTCCACATCCAGAGTGACCAAAATCACATCTTGTGGGATGGATTTCTCAGACAATTTGGCCAATAAATCATCCGTGTTTTTGATAAAGCTAGGATGCCGATTCGCTATAGGTTTTAGATAGTAATCAATTAGCTCTGATATTCTATAACTTTCACTGCCACAATCTGAGATAATAGGACGCCCAGGGGGCATTGTAGGCTTGGGCCATTTTTCAATGGGTTTGTGAATTTTCGGAAGAATATAGAAGACCCTGTTTCTAGAGTTATGATCAGATTCCAAATAGCGATACTGTTTTTCATTAAGTAAGCCTTTATCTTGAAGAGAAACAAGAATTTTATTAAACTTCCTAACATTTTCAGGCCAAATTTCCTTATCAAGTTTTTTGTAATGGTGAGGGTTGCTTAGCTGCCGTTCTATCTCTTCAATATAATCCTGTTTAGACATAATAACTGTTGCCGAACCTTTATCAGCAGGTTTAATAACTATGTTTGGATTTCTCCTTAGCTTACTTAAGGCAAGACATTCTGAATGAGTGAGGTTATGTTGGTTTCTAGGATTAGTTAAAACATCAAACTTCCTTGATACAGAGTCACGACTTATGCTTATTTCTGGGTCATACATGTAAGAAGGGGGCGTATAACCGCTTTTAGATGTAAACGGCTTGCGTGCCCCACTAGAATCTCTGTAGATATCAGCCAGACTTACAATTCTGGAGTACTCCATAACATGCACTAATTTACTAATAGAAAAGTCCCTATCAGATAATGATTTTGGGCAAGGCACAAATGAAAGTCCTCTACTGAGTAGAGATATATCATCAGCAGTGAGTTCCTCGTTACTAAGATTAACAATATTACTTCCTAAGCCAAAAGTAGGGTGGCACATGCCCTGTCCCAAATTTAGTTTAAATCTACTGTCTGAAGCCAGTGGGTATACAAGCAATTTGCTGTATCTTCGGTCCAGTGAATTTTGTCCGTGGATACTCTAAATTTTGAATTAGGGATTTTTGGTATGACGATAACTCTCTTCATCTTGGAAGCAGAAGAGTTATATAGGTTCAGGTTCGAAACTTCACTGGCCGGTAATTTAGTGGATGACTGGATCTCTACAAAGTAGATGAGCGAGTTGGAAAAAGTCTTCCTAACCGCTGTCATCATGTTGCGCATCTGAGTTAAGGAAGTGTTTGGCTCAGTAGTTGTCTTGTTATTGATACCAATATTCAAGATAACTTTCTCAGGTTGGGGACCTTGATACTTTTGAATTAGCGTCCGAAATGAATTGAAATTGGCACCAGGGAAACATTCTACCTGCATATCAGGGTGGGGGTCAAGGTTAATTCTAGATAGATTAGAATCCCCAAGTAAAAGAACTTTCTTAGTTACATTAGGAAGGTGCCAATTAGAGGAGGTGTGCCGAAATTTCCAAAATTTAGAATTAGCTAATTTATTCCGAGGGTTGCGCTGACCCCTCGGAGGGGATCTCACTGCATCTGAATATCTCATAGGTGAATGGGCTGACAAAACTGGGGATGGGGGAGGAGGAGAGGGACTAGATGTACTAGGTCTAGCAGAAGTGATCCTAGTAGAAACTGGGGAAGACGGGGGACGAAAGGGGACAGAGGTACTACTAGGTCTAGGGGAGGGGGGCTGAGGGGATGAATAAGAGGGGGCAGAGGTACTAGGTCTAAGGGAGGGAGTACCAGTAGGGAAAGGCGATGGGGAAACAGAAGGTAAAGTTACAGACCTAGGAATCTGTGACTGCAGAGTTGGAGGTGAGATAACAGATGTCGACGGGCTGACAGACGGATGGGGTTGGGGAGACGATGGTGGACTAAACTGAGTAGTAGCAGCAGAAGTGACAGATTTAGTGATGGAAAGAAGAGAATAAAAATTTTGAATGGTCGAAAGTTGTAATTTACCTTTATAATTCTGTTTGCCCCATTTTAAAGCATTATTGAGAGCACTGTCAAAGTTTAGACCATTGGATGACCTGGCAGAAGTCACCTGTGCTTTTAATCTATTTAAACATGCCGCATAATGAGAAATCATCTCTTGTATGATCTTATGGGCCCAATTTTTGTGTACATGGTCAAACGCAATATCAACTTCCCGATTGCGTTGAGCCGGTTTAAGAAAAGAATTTAGGTCTTTAATTTTATTATTTAAGGAATTTGGGAGGGTCTGGTCACGTAAATGTCCCTCAAGGATGCCAATGTGGTGAAGACATTGTAAAATTTTGAAAAGGGCTTTCACCAGAGCCGAGAATTCTGAATATTGGGGACTTTTAGATTTTGAATTTCCATGCCTATTGCTAACTGAAAATTGCCTGCTTCTGTTACCACGCCCTTGTTTTGCCATTCTGCCTAAATGTCAATATACTTAATTAGTCGAACTGGATGAGAAGGGAAAATAGAGTTGGGAAAGTGAGACAGAGATAAAAAGGAAAAATATGTCTGGAAACAAAAAGAATTGATTCAAACTAGAGATAAAAGAACCTAATTGATCTGGCTGACTTATGGAACAAAAAGATGGAGTTTGGAAAATAAGTGTTTTAAAGAGGCAGAGATAAAGAATAAAATGCGTCTGGAGACAGAATGACTAAAGTAAAAAGGGTAATAAATCTAAGTCACATATTGTCAGATATATAAGCAAAGGAAGATTAAATAGAGCAGGAAGGAAAAAACCATATAAGACACTAAGGTTAAAATTAATGTACAATTAGAAAAGGAAATAATAATGAAGTCCTAGAAATAAAATTTGGAAGAAAAATATACAGGAGCTGTAAATGGAAGATGAGGTTAAATCATAAATAAGATGACAAAACAATAGTAAGCCTAAAACAATAAAAATATGTAAAGAGATAAAAAAAGTTATAAAAGAAAGTAATATATACAACGTTTTACAGTAAGCAAAGAATACTTAGCAGTAAACGGGTTCGCACACGGTCGCCAGAAGCTTTTCGAATAGGTTGTTCTTTTTCAATGGCTTCAGAAACAAGTCTAAAGTTATGTTGAATTTCTTGTGTTTATATGGGAAAATGACAGGAAATAAAAAGGGCTTGGGTAATTAAGGAGTATTTTTGTAAACAAGGGAAGATTAAGTTATCAAAACATTTAACTAAAGCATGGAAGCTTGATGAAGTTAGTTTATACTCATAACCATTGGAGGTATGGCTAAGTCTAGACATAAAAGGTCATATGGTTAGAGAGAGCTGGGGTATAAATATCCTGTGGTTTTGGAATAAAGGAGATTAAATCAAAAGGATATTACAGTAACTGAAGAGTAACAATATAAGCTGGGAGAAGAAATCTAGGGTGGGAAACACCTAGCCTATTGTATATTGCATGCAATAAAATATTTAAACGTTAAAAGACAGAATTCAAACGATAAAATTAATTATAGGATGAAAACTAATGAAGTGTTAAAGATGGAAGGTAATATTAGATGATAAAAGTAAAATATATATCAAGAAAGTTCAACAATGTTGCAGACTGCTTCCAACCGTGTACAAATGTGTGGATAGTTTTTTTGTTTTAAAACAATGGTTATTTTGAGCCCCTGGCACAGGCAAATATATATATTTATGGACACTAAAACACACGGGCACAGGGAAAATCTTCTTGTCTAAAATAACCATGGAGACAAGTTTCTAATTGTGTTAAAAAGAGGTATATCATTTAGACCTTTATACCCCATCATAAATTGTTGTAATAAAGTAAACCTATGATATTTCATTAGGTTGACGACTGACAGGAGCTTGGTCTTAGTCAGTAGAATTTTCTGGAACACTTTGTATTACATTGACAATGCTTACGTATCTTAAGCTATTGTAAGAATATCGTCAGACTATATATTATAGGGTCATGGGAAAAGACAGTGAAAATTTGCCCCCACCCACCCCCACCCCTTACCCAGAAAAACCTAGGTAGAAGGCAGACAGGGGAGTTTAGCCCTGACCAGTATGTCTTTCAAACTCTTGTTCTTTTTATAAGCAATGACTGGCCTTTGGGTCAGAGGTCGAGCAAGTTTACTTTGAAGTAGTCTGTATTGTTCTACTATAATCTTGGCCATAGCGATGCTAGCTTTGTTATACTGAAAGACAAATGGTATTATAGTTTTTTCACGACATCTTCCTGGGTCCAAGTTCAAACCCAAAGGATAAATAGTTTGTAATGTTTGAATCCAAAAACTTTCCCTTTCCAAACGTTTGTGCTTGGTATCTATATATGATGTTAATCGTATCTGTTGACTTAAAGGGGCCTGAGCTGCCAAAATGTTGATATTTTGACGTAAACACAGAATGTTGAAATTATCGGCTATTTTTCTCAAGACGTATAATTCAGAAGCTTTTTAGTGCTTCTAGTCTCAAAAATGTACGATAAAGTATTGTTTTGAACTAACTTTGACTTAGAATGAATGAATGGTCGTCCCGGTTATTTAAATTTTGCTACTTTTCGAACACGTTTTCGGTTCGTACAGGGCACATACTGTATGGATTTTCCTCATTCCAACGCCAATCATTTAGTTTTTCGATGGCCTTCAAAGCCTCTTACTGTCGTGACGATTAGAAATTATATAAAAAGTGTGAATTTCGGCAGCTCATGCCACTTTAAAGTGGCATGAGCTGCCAAAATGTTGATATTTTGACGTTGAAACAGAATGTAAAAATTATCGGCTATTTTTCTCAAGATGTATAATTAAGAAACTTTTTAGTGCTTCTAGTCTCGAGAATGAACGGTAAAGTATTATTTTGAACTAACTTTGGCTTAGAATGAATGAATGGTCGTCCCGGTTATTTAAATTTTGTTTACTTTACGAACGCTATTTCGGGTCTTATTGGCCCCATACTGCATGGATTTTCCTCATTCCAACGACAATCATTTAGATTTTGGATGGCCTTCAAAGCCTCTTACTGTCGTGACGATCAGAAATTATGAAAAAAGTGTGGATTTTGGCAGCTCATGCCACTTTAACGTTCTTCAGGGGCCACGGATCGGGTGGGTGAGGAGGGGGCGTAACTTAACGTCAACCGTAACTAATATGACAACGTATCTCTTAAATATTGTGATGCTTTGTAAAACGGGCCTCAGGGGCTACGGACCGGGTGAGCGAGGAGTGGGCGTAAGAAATTTAACCCAAAAGAAAAAAAATTTCAATGAAAACTGTTTGAAAGCATCTATAGGCAACCAAAAGCCTCAGAGTAACAGTTTACCTGCAGATTCGATCCGTGCAGTGCGATAATCTATAGTATGTCATAACTTTTCGCCATTTCCCTCTGTTTGAGGCCAAAATTCAAGAAAATAATAGCGCATGGACGGTAGGTCACCAAATTTAGGACCTCAGGTTTGGAATTAAATTCAAATATAGCCTCATGCGCATTAATTCGCAATCGAGATCTCGTGCCATTCTACGAGATCTTCAACACGAATGGCAGAAGAATCAATCTCTATTTTAGATTGCATTAATTCGGACACGGGATTTATCTGCCCATGCTTTCCATGGCATCGAGGTTAACTGTTTAATTTTGATTCTGAGGTCTGCCATGGTGAAAAATATGAAGATAAAAACCTTTTCTTTATAGGTCATCTTGAGGTATACCGATTCTGGGAAATTTGCATACAGGAGTGACATTCAGAACTGAGAAAAATGCAGTTTAACCTTAAATGTCGTCTAGACAGGGCTGCCACAATTCAATTCAGGGGGCTGTTTCACAAAGCCGTCGCACAGTGCTGTCATTCGCAGTTGCCATGACGTCGTATCTCTTCACTGTGGTATCCATTGGCAACGAAGCTTCGTTTGCGATGCGACTGCTTTGTGAAACGAGCCCCTATATATAGGTCTACACGAAAAGCTTTGCTTGTGCAGGCATCTGAGGATCAAAGTCAGATATGTCACACTGTTTAATTTCTTTTCATTTCATTCGAGAATTCGACTTTAAAACTTGTGACAACTATTGACCAAGACCCAAGAAGACAATGTCTCTGAAGTGACAGGTTGTTAAAATAAAAATTGACTTAAAGTGGCAATATTTTAATTTTTAGCTATTTTTCTGAAGACGTATAATGTAGAAGCTTTACAGTGCTTCTATCTCGAAAATGTACGATAAAGCATTGTTTTGAACTAACTTTGGCTTAGAATGAATGAATGGTCGTCCCGGTTATTTAAATTTTGTTTACTTTTCCAACACGTTTTCGGTTCGTATAGGCCACATACTGTATGGATTTTCCTCATTCCAACACCAAGCATTTAGTTTTTCGATGACCTTTAAAGCCTCTTACAGTCGCCACGATCAGAAAAAAAGTGTGAATTTTGGCAGCTCATGCTACTTTAAAAGATTCCTAAATATTTTGGAGCCTTGCCGGTCAATATTTTTCTATATATGACGGACAATTTGTGAGCAGGGCCGAAGAAGGCAATGTCAGGGAAGTGACAGAACTATATCGATCCACAAATTAGCACAAACTATTGATACCAATATATTACGAAATGTACGTGGATTAGGCCTTCGGCCTGTAACGTTTTACCACAGAATTTATAGTTGTTCCAATTCTCAACAAGTTAAATCCGACTCGTTATCTACATTCTGACATTTGCTGGTCCGTTCTGACGACATAATGAAAATCAGATTATTGAACAAGGAGGCAGATAAGGAATTCACTTTGGTGAATTACAATTCTGCATATATACCTTTGTATGAGTAACGTGGGCCAATATCGAAAAACAACATTTATGTAGATTCCACAGGTGGGCGTTTAAATAAGGTCTTAATAACATCGGCGCAGAGCATACCGGTGGGCCAATATTGGGCAAGTAGACGATATGATGAATATTGAACCAGCCACTTGCTATAAAATTGACCCGATAAGTTTTTTTCTTATTGGTCAAATTTGGCTCAACAAAGCTTTGATACCATGGTAACCTCGGGTACGCTGGTAATTCAAGTGTACGGAACAGAAATTTTAACGAAATTTTTACCTGAAACTAAGGACCTACTAAGGACCTACTGTTTGATATACAGTGTAAAATTGTATATTGATATCTATCGAATCACTCGAGTTATTAAAGTTTAGTTTAGTAGTATTTTTCGAGCCAACCGATATATTAAAGAAAGTTACATCCTGATCTTAGCAGCTGATCCCTCTGGATTTCCCCCCAAAAAACATCAGTCAACCAACGGACCACCCAACTATTATCATTGGATGACATGTCCAGATATCAAAGCGCTTCATCGCAAACATCTTCTTTGATTTTTCATTCTGGCGTTCATCTTTCATTGAGAGACAATCTGCGACCAAAACCCAAGAAAGCGATGTCTCTGAAGTGACAACAATGGTGCCATATTTAGCTTCAGGGAGAAGTTTATTCAATGACTTCATGTGTACCACCCTGGACCGTTCTCCGGATGATTGGTTGATTGCTGTTTTACGCCGCACTCAAGATTGTTTCACTTATATGGCGGCGTTGCCAGGTTTAGTGGGGTGGGGGGATGGCTCATTTCCTGGAGGAAACCCCCGAAAAACTTTCCCGAGTACCTGGCAACTCTTCCACATACGGCGACCGAGTCGAAAATCCACTCAGGAATTTTTCAATTTTTATTTGGTCGTGATTCGGACCGATGGAAGGTCTGTGTGAGACTGAGGGACTATCACTCTAACCCACTTGGCCATCGTGGTCCCTGTTCTCCGAGTGAGCTGTGAACTTAATAAAAAAAGGCATTTTCTATGAAAACACGCAGGGCAAAATTTATTTTGGATTAAAAAAAACGAAAAGTGTTTGCGCTTCAAACCCCCTAAAACATAGATCAACAAACAAGCCTGCACATAAACACAAAAACATAAGTCAATTAACGCAGTTATGTAGATCCAAGCACTTCATGTATAAGTTTCTCTTTGATTTTTCTTTTTTTAATTCGGTTCGGTAGTTCATATTCCATTGGGAGACAATCTGTGACCAAAACCCAAGAAAGCAATGTCTCTGAAGTGACAACAATCGAGCCATGCGAATTTCGAATTTATTCTCTCAAAATAGTCTATTCACTGACTTCTCCATTCCGGACAGTTCTCTGAGTGGGCTGTGAACTGAATATAAAAAGGCATGAAAATCCTAAAAGTTGGCGATTTTCCACGGAAACATGGAGAGTAGCAAAATTTATTACACAATTAAAAAAAACGAAAAGTGTTTGCACTTCAAACCCCCTAAAACATAGATCAGCAAACAAGCATGCACATAAACGTTGGAGTCAATTAACGCAGTTATGTATAGATCAAAACGCTTCATGCCAAAGTTAGTCTTTGATTTTTCTTTTTTTTTTAATTCGGTGGTTCATATTTCATTTGGAGACAATCTGCGACCAAAGCGCAAGACATCAGTGTCATTTTGAGATATACCAATTCTGGGAGCAGAGCTGAGAAAAGTGCAGTTTAGTCTTTACTAGAAACCTATAATCATCAAGCCAAGCGAAAAAAATATCGAGCCAGCTTTTGATTTCATCCTCCCAAAATAGTTTTAGTAGCTTCATGGAATAGTCTATCCCATGACTTCCCCATTCCAGACCGATCTCCGGCTTAACCATAAACTTAACAACAATAGGGTTGTTGCATAGTGAAATTTACATAAAACATGTGTCATTTCATCATTTAACGTATTTCATAAATAGGTAGACAGATAAGCGTCATATATTTAGTGAAACGACATATTAAAAGGAAAGAATTAATATATAATAAGCAAGATTGTCATGAAAATTGGTTGGTCGCCAAAAATATATATATATAAAGTTCCGAGTTATTTGGAGTGAAATATCTGCAAGAGCCCCTGCGCATTGGATCAATGTGTCCAAAGTATTGTGGATCATCAATTGCCAATCAAATGAGCAAACATTTGGTAAAATAAGCTTTACAGGCAATATAATTTTGTTATTTGGCTTTGAACTTTTTGGAGGAAAAAAACTACAGAAATTCTTCTATAACTCTTGGGAGTTGATCCCAACCCAAATGCATGTCGATCATAAAGGCCTTGATCCGACTGTACGGCAATGAACTATCGTCAGCACCATTGTCCTCCATTCTATACAGGCCATACGGACTTCTCAAAAGGAGATGATTTACCACAGAAAGGGTCCCGAAATGTCTAAATCGGCGTTTAATAAAATCAAATGCTATACGTTTGGATTTCATTCGAAAGATGAATGTACCAGCAAACCATGCAATAAGGGGCGTTTGCCCCGGTCCTGGAAATAAAATATGTTTTCTTGTTGCTTATTTATTTCGTCATTAATTCATTCAAAACATGAATATACCAGCAAACCACACACTAAGAAGCGTTGACGCGGTCCTGGAAATAAAATATGCTTTCTTGTTGCTCATTTATTTTGTCATTAATTCATTCAAAACCTGAATGTACCAGCAAACCACGCACTAAGAAGCGTTGACCAGGTCCTAGAAATAAAATATACTCATTCATATTGTCATCAATTTATCTTTCATTGAGGCATAATCTGCGATTCTACCCCTCCTTCATGTGCGTGCCGTGTGCAAATATACATGTTAAGTAGAGATGACTTTTCAAACAACATCGAGTCTGTAGTGCAACATCGGCTGGTAGGTTTACCTCCCCCGGAAGAAGTGATATTTTGCTTGTTATCATACAAAATGAAGGATTTAACCTGATAATGTTGTGAGTGTGGTTATATTCTGTCCTTTTATATTGAAAACTGGGCTGTCATGAACGTATACAGTCATCAAAGGGTTGATTTCACAACATTTCCCCCGAAAGCGTCGTCAGCAACCCAGCCTGTCAAAGCGGTAGCCATAGTGACATTATGTCATTCTGCTTCAAAATATCTGGGTCAACCGTTGCACGTGACCAAAGCTTATCGTTGATTGGTTAAAAGTTCCCATTCTGTCCAGAGGGAGGGAAAAGGAACGGCAATCAACTACATGTCACTTTTTCCTCATTTTTCTCAATTATCGGGGTAGAATCGACTTTAATACCGCTACGGCGGTATTAAACCCTTACCGGTAACCAAAACCTCTGAAGTGACAACAGACTATCTATAAGTTTCGAATTTTTCCACCCATAAAATGTGGACCCTTGGTGGATACGCTGCAATTAGCCGAGAAATCTTGTCTTGTGGTTTTTCTTTATTTCTACATGGTGCATACGTCAGGGAGTGTATGCTAGATTCTCAGCGCCACAGAGGCTGATAATTCGGGATACGCTGAAATACAAAATTGTTACTGTCCACACATCTATACAGTGTGTTTTAGTGATCATAAATATATACAGCGGTTCTCTAGCCATGAAGTCATGAGGCAGTTCTTACAACTGGCATGTTCTCTTTTTACGATGTGGTTTACTAGCTGCCGATCTAACCGCTTCAAATTATAGCGTAAATAAACTTCAAGGGTTTAATTTTCCTTTTAAGTGGTTTCTTATTTATCGATACATATTCTTAATTAACGTGTTCTAAGATCATTCTTTCATTTTACACGGTGATTAATCTTGGCATGGTGTTGTGTGCTTGGGCGATTGTTTGTTTGTTACAGGCGATGATGTTGGTCAATTGGTAATCCGCCACACGTCCATAAACACTAAGTCGTTAATCACAGAATCCCGTCAGTACAATAGGTGGCAGTCCACGTCAAACCTGTCACCAAATGAAATTGACGAGGATGAAAAGAAACAAGAATCATATACCAGTAGTTTTTTCAGATCGAAGCCAGGCAAGAGTGAATAAGGGACTGGTTTCACACAGTGACACATCGCAAACGAAAGCGTAGTTAAGTGATACCAGGTCGTGGAAAATGCGAATAGTCGCAGTTTGGGGAATCTTCATGGAAGGGCCCCAGAAGAGCATTTTTTCCACAAAGTATCTCATTCTGTTTAATACAAAGCAACCTGACAATCACATAGGCTGTTACCCATTATCAGCACCAATTTGGACGACGCATCCAATCGACCAACCGATCTTTTCTTACATTTCGAGTACCTATACAAATCCATTTTTCAAGTTCAAATGGAAAATACAAAGCCTATCGTAACCGTTGAATTTAGGCAAAAATGGAAAGATTCAAACTGTTTACTTATTTAAGAGAACAATTTCCTACATTTTCGCGGCGAGTGAGCCTTTAATATTTAACTGACAATCAAATACTCATAAAGTGAATATAAGGGACCAGAGTATGAATGCAAAGCAAACGTTACAAAACGGAAAGGGTGGGTGTGAGAGCATTTCATGTCGCTTTATCACGAGGAGCAAAATTGAAAGCATAAATTTAATGCTTACGTTTGTTTCTCAAAAAGAGCATATATCCTTAAATTAAATATTTTTTATCAGCGAATTTATTCACTACATCAACAGGTAGTATTTCGTATCAATCCAGTCAACATGCAGGTGTAAACTTGACATAGATGATGGAAAAGTTTGAGTACTCGTCGTGTTAATGGTTTACATATACGTAACTATATTATGGATCTGACAAACCCATCTCGAACAAGAATCTATAGGCCTACTGAATATGTGTGCCGCACAGTCGACAGTGTCCGTGGGTTCGAATCCCGGCAACGGCGTATAATAAAGATTATTGGATGGTCCCTCTCTTGGAGACACCGTACGTTCAAAATTTTAAATTTATTATTGTTTGGTGTTATAAAAACCGCATAAAAGTGGCATAAGCTGCCAGAATGTTGATATTTTGACGTTAAAACAGAACGTTGAAATTATTGGCTATTTTTCACAAAACGTATAATTCAGAAGCTTTTTAGTCTCGAAAATAAATGATAAAGTATTGTTTTGAACTTACTTTGGCTTAGAATGAATGAATGGTCATCCCGGTTATTTAAATTTTGTTTACTTTTCGAACACGTTTTTGGTTCGTAAGGGCCCCATACTGTATGGATTTTCCTCATTCCAACGCCAATCATTTAGTTTCTCGATAGCCTTCAAGGCCTCTTACTGTCGTGACGATCAGAAATTATGAAAAAAAGTGTGAATTTCGGCAGCTCATGCCACTTTATAGATTACGTAATTTATATAGACCTAAATGTCACATAGGTTATTGGTTACGGGGTGTTTCCCTTTCTGTTGTTTGTATAGTGTTTTCTCTCATTCCAATTTCAAAAAGTGCATTAATAACTGATCAAAAGTGGCAACAATTTTCATGTGTTATGCTTTGCAAAACGCTTGTTGGAAAAAAATAAACATTGATATTTTTGGCTTTAGACAAAGAATTTTAAAAAAAGTAGGCATATCTTCCAGAGGACTCCATAAAAAGATGACTGTTTCTCAAAGGTACCGCTTAACACAAGAACCTGTGATTAATCTTCTAACCGAACAAGTAATCCATCCACAGACACAAGATCATAATCCCTCAACTGACCACAAGTCATTAATCTTTGTTTTACCGGACACAGCATAGTCTTGTCAAAACGACACGAAAGCAAAGCGGCCGGCTACCGTATCGGACAGATAATCAAGGCAGTGAAAAACAACACACATATGTATACACGGATACCAAATTAGACAGATTTTTCCTCTTGAAAAAAAAATTGACGAAAAAGTCATTAATTTTCACACATGATTAATGTGGCCGGGTCAGTTACAAGACAGTTGAACTTGTCACAAAGTCCGGCAATACATGAAATCTACATTCCCATCTCGGCGGTCTATTTCTGATAGACGTCACTGTGGAGATGTTCATTTCTGAAGTATTTGGACACTCTCTAGATTGATAGCAATATCTCTAATTTGTATGATGGATTCACACTCATCATCTATATGCTCATTTGGAGAATCACTCCAATATTCTGATATTACTACAAACGAACGCGTATTCTGCATCGGCCATTCAGTTCAGGGTTTCGCAGTGATTCGAGTTCGAGGCGCTCAGCTCGTTGAGACTGCAATCTTGTGGCCCCAGGATGTGGTCTGAGGTCATAAACTTCCAGGAAACGAATATGAGAAATTTTTTTTCCCCAATTTCTCAAATTAGGCAACAACAATAGCAGCACAGACATGTTTGGCTCACGAGTTTAGTCCGCATGCATGGTTGATTTATGGTTGCATTTCAGCGTTGATTCAGCTAACAGTATTAGTATCGAGCCCGGATTTTCGGTCTAGAGGGCGACTTATTTTATATTTGACTGGTAATGTGAATCACCCCCTATGACGAATACGGAAAAAAAAAATCCACAGAGCCCAAATTTCTCGGCTATATTAGTATCGATCATTATTGTAGTCTTACCAACATTGGATTTCGAATGGCAAGGCTGTTTGTGTTCAAGCTGACGAACAGATGGGAGGTCAATGTTGAGCCAACGCTATAGGTCAAGTCACCATGATGGTCATTCGGTGGTGGGCTAATCATCAGTCTATCTCCATTGGCCAAACGTTACTAGTTGGCCTTATCTTGGTTGGTAAAGGGTTCGTTGTGTTGGGTTAGTTAAAAGTTGGTCTGAGTTCGGAATCATCAGTCAATCTATGGAGAATCCCGCGACCAGACACATTACCAGATATATAATACCAGTCGCCCTTACACCGGTAATTCGGGCTAGCCAACCATAGACAAACGATTCATCAGCACACTATAACATTGAACCCACCGTTCGCCAATGTTGGGTCAACTATGGTTACCGGCACAAAACCTTCGGTTGGTTGAACGTTCTAGAACGATGTGCAAATTGACCAAAGCCCAACGTTGAAAAACGATGTTATCGCCCTTTGTGGAATGGTAGCTATAGGAAGGTTGGGGGTGGGGGGGGTGGTTCGCTCTAGGAAAGCGTGGAGCTCCGTTTCGTCCCCACTGAACCAGGCACATTAAAAAATAGAGTACAAAACTACATATACCATCCCTAGTTGAGATCCCGGTCGGGAAGATGACAATCTCACCGAGCGACGTAAAATACGAAACGAACTATACAATCATATTGCATGCATAAAATTAGCATTGCAAACATTACCATATACATATACCGCAGGCATAGAGCGACTATATAGGCTACTAAGTCGCTCTACGCCTGCGACATATGGTAATGCTTGCAATGCTAGCATAAAATAGTTGCCAGCAGTGACATTAAGAGTCGGGAGAACATTTATTGCTACCACAACAGTCCATACATTACAACGTCAGGCCTCAAATTGTATCATGGTGATAACATATTGAATATTCATAGTCATAAACAGAGCTGTCTGATTGAAGTCGGTTGTAAAGAAGTTCTTTTCAATGAACATCTCGACGTAAGTCAGATTGTACACAGAGCAACCCATTCAAAGGTATGCTCGATACATTTGACATGTGGGCTTGAACCTCAATTTTGGATCGGTCTGAAATCAGCTGTATTCAACAAAATAATACGATCCAACATTATGATTGTCCTATAAATAAATAAATATTATAAGGAAATGCAACACGTCTGTATGGAAGCCGATAGAGGCCATCTCGCGATCTCGCAATCTCGCCCTTCAAAGCCTAGAGCGAGATCGCGAGATCGCGAGGCGAGAGTGCGAGACCGCGAGACTGCGAGACCTCGAGACTGCGAGATCGCGAGACTGCGAGGCCGCGAGACTGCGAGATCGCGAGGCGAGACTGCGAGATCGCAAAGCGAGACTGCGAGATCGCGAGGCGAGACCGCGAGATCGCGAGATGGTATATCTCGCAGTCTCGCCTCGCGATCTCGCAGTCTCGCCTCGCGGTCTCGCGGTCTCGCCTCGCGATCTCGCGGTCTCGCAGTCTCGCGATCTCGCGATCTCGCGATCTCGCGGTCTCGCGATCTCGCAGTCTCGCGATCTCGCGGTCTCGCGGTCTCGCGATCTCGCAGTCTCGCGGTCTCGCGGTCTCGGGATCTCGCGGTCTCGTGATCTCGCGATCTCGCAGTCTCGCGGTCTCGCGGTCTCGCGATCTCGCGATCTCGCGATCTCGTGATCTCGCGATCTCGCGGTCTCGTTCTCTCGCGGTCTCGCGATCTCGCGATCTCGCGATCTCGCGGTCTCGCAGTCTCGCGATCTCGCAGTCTCGCGGTCTCGCGATATCGCAGTCTCGCGATCTCGCGGTCTCGCGATCTCGCAGTCTCGCGATCTCGCAGTCTCGCGATCTCGCAGTCTCGCGATCTCGCGGTCTCGCGGTCTCGCGATCTCGCAGTCTCGCGATCTCGCAGTCTAGCTGTTTTATTTTAGGGAGGCATTGTTAATTGTTAAATTGATGGCTATAACGCGGTGAGATCTAAGAGTTACGTGTATTTATTTATGACAATTGGAACTGCCAGTATAGGAGAAATCTGGTAGGCTGCATAAACCCAAATCAAACCACAGTTTGTAAGTTTCATGTGGTTTGTTTGACAAGAAGTGAAATTTACACCCTAACCGTAGATCGTGCGGCTTCACACATTTATGGAAGCCTTGAATGGAGCCTTTCAAGAAAATAAAAAATCCAATATAATGTAAGGATTCTGAGATAAGTAAATTCATAGTACGAGAGAATATAAGAAGATATAACGAGATAAGTATAAACTGAATAACAATATACGTAAACCATATAAATAACGGGAGAGTAAATCAGACTCGTTATATACCTAAGTCATTACTGCAACTAAATTTCTCCTGCTAAGTAAATTTCAATGCATTAAAATTGATAAAAAAAATTGCGTTCTCGTCTTTGAGGGTTATAACAAGGCAAACATGAGGATTATATGGCACTAAAAATAGGTCTTGTCCCTGACCGAAACAGCATAAATGGGTATTAGATGAATACAGTTATTTGCAGATTTTTTCAGTCAGATAGTGGAAAAGGCTCTTCGATGGTCGACATAAATACATGTATAAACTTTTCTCCTCCTTACGATTTCATATCGGATTTATTCAATATATGATGTATATATGCCAAGTTGTTATCAGCTATGTACATTGAACACGAAACTACACCGATCATATTTTTTTCATGCAACCTCAGCGGCATTAAGGGCCTTGGAGCTTCATTGAATTTGCGGACCGTAGATAATTCATACAGGGGCGGATACAGGATTTTGTGAAAGGGGGGGGGGGGGGGGGGGGGGGCGCAAGTTCTATCAGATCGAGTCAGTATTTTTAAATGTGTCTGGAGGTGGTTTGAGGATTGGGAAGAGGGGGGTGGGGGGGGGGGGGGGCGATGGTGCTGAGAGGGCAATCGAAAATATAGTCACGGGTAAATCAAATTAATTTGCACGAATTTCACTTTGTTAGACCCTACCCGAATTCTTAATGGTCGATGGTCTTTCCAGGGGGGTTCCAGGCCCTTTGATTACAGTAACATAACAGATTCGAAAGAGGCCTGTAGCCCCCCTCCCGCTGTTCTACCTACACATACCATGGTGACTTTCCCGAGCCAATAGGCGAGGGTGCAGGGGCCGCTTAGGCCCCGGAAGCTCAAGGGTTCTAGATAGTCTGAGAAAATTTCTGAGGCTGTTCTGCAAGTAAAATTGCTTAATAATTTTCGGATTTTGCTTTTCCAAATTCTTAAAAAATATCAGTAAAATCGGTATGTTCCATACTGATAGATGAAGCCTTGTAACGTTTTTGAAGCATAAGGAGGGGATGACTGTCCCAAGCCAATAGGCCAGGGGGGTATTTCATAAACCACATATAGCCGACTACGGTCAGATAGTCGACTAAGCAGTAATGTTAAAGCATTGCTATTCTAGTCCGCTAGGTCAGTTTAGCCGTCTAAACCTGTTTATGAAATACCCCCCAGGGGTCGCCGGGGCCCCAGAAGCTCAAGGGTTCTAGATTGCCTGAGAAGCGTTCTGAGGCTGTTCTGCAAGCAAAATTGCAAAATAATTTTCAGATTTTGCTTTCCCTTATTCTTAGAAAATACCAGTTGAATCGGTATGTTCCAAAGTTAAAGATGAAGCCTTGTAACATTTTTGAAGCATGAGCATTAGGCGAGGGTCCAGGGGCCGCCCAGGCCCCGGAAGCTCGGGGGTTCTAGATTGCCTGAGAAGTGTTCTGAGTCTGTTCTGCGAGTAAAAATGCTAATAACTTTCGGATTTCGCTTTACCTAATTCTTAAAAATAACAAAATAAGACAAGCAGGAGAATCGCCCACGGTTTGTTTTGGACTGACTTTTTTTTTATTGAAAGTGGGAAGGGGGCAGAGTACCCAAACTCAGTAGGCCTATATACAGGCGTGGGTCCACGGGCTGCCTAGGTTCCCGAAAACGCTACGACTACCAGCCCACATCGCTTAATCTCGTGTGGCTTTGCGCCCCCACCACTCTCCTTACCACTTCTCCAAGAACCTGGTGTTTTTAGATGTACAACACACATGGGCACTGCCCGTACCAATGAGGCAATTATACGAAAAATTAAAATGTGATCGTGGCTCTATATAAAGCTTCTTTCTTCGTAGTATTGTGATGTAAGATGTTCGTTTTCCTACTCTCTTTTCCTTTTTCTCTCTTTTTTTTTCTCTCTTTTTTTTTTTTTTTTTTTGGCCGGCTGATAGGGGGGGGGGGGGGGGGGGTAGGGGAGAATGGATATTTGACATTTAATAATTATGGGTTCCATCGACCAATTTAGAAACTAAAAAAAGTATTTTATCATAATTCAAAACACTTGGCCTATACAATCAGGTATTTCCCATTTCGTTCTACACACCTGCTATTTCATTTGTAAACAGTCCTGGTTGATACTGCAACACAACGCTGCTAAAACGATTTAAAAATCAACCAAAAAGCTTGTCCTACATTAAAACTTTCGAAAATTAATTTTCTCTACTTTAAAGATATTAGGGACGTGGTACTTTTAACCAATAAAAACGGGTACAAATTTTAATAGAAATTCGGAATTCTCAACTATCATTGGTTGATCTCTTAACTGGCCAGCGGTAAGGATTGTTTAGGAGTGGAGTGAAATCATACTGTAGCAGCATTACTGAACATCTGTAAACTGACAGGCTAAATATCGCAAACAGTGCCCTTTAAATAGACCTCTTTAAATTCCAGATCAATCTTATAATAATGTATAAACCTAAATTTACATAACTATTCAAAGTTTACAAATTCTATTCTTCTAGAAAACCCAGTATTCATTTCAACGCAATGAGATATATTTTATTGACCTAAATCTAGGGAGACACTAGGCCTATTTATTATATATCTGGCAATGAAATATAGAGAACTATCATCATGATATAAATCATATCAGAGGGAAAATAGCAACTGATATCGTCACTGTGACGATAACAATTTTTGTGATATCGTCACAGTGATGATATCACTTTTTGATAGCCGGGACTACTTCGACCACTGCAAGCGAGGCCTACCAAGTCGTCCTTCCCGCTGATGTCTCTGCCTCACTGGACGCTCCACTGCCCCAGGCAGCGCAATCTTCCTCGACCGTGCTCCAATATTAAGCCTTTTTCCCCTATACTTTCTTTTTGCACTCAAGCACTTTCAGTTATCTAATGCTCTTTATAAATTCGAAAGTCCGATGCGAACTATTTAGGTTGAACTGTAATTGTATTTTTTGTAATGCTTAAAATTGGTTTTGCATTTTCATATTTTTCCTTGCTTCGATCAAATTTGACATTACCACTGCACGTGATTGGCTATGAGTAAATGCGCGCGTCTTGAATAATGACTTTGCGAAAAATGACGAAAACGCAGCGAAAGGGTGCATATCTTTTTTCTTGTTGATCTTAATAAACAGTATAAGTAATTTGATTCGGGTGTTAAGAATAGTTTTCTTTCTTAAGTTAACTGAATGAATTTCTTTGTCGATCTATTTTGTCATGCGCATCGTGGTAGTTTGGACCATTGACCTATATAGCTCGATATATAGGTCAGTGGCTGAGACATAAACCCTTGGCATGGTTTTGTTTTCGTTACGTAGTTGTTTTCAAACCAAAATTTAAAAGATGAATCTTGTTAGATATATAATAAAAAGAAAATTAACTGGTCTCGATATGTATACCATAAATATTTCATCTCGTGTGATGCGAAAATGTACATTTTCACTGGTGGCTTTGCCACTCGTGAAAATATCACTTTTCGCATCCCACTCGATGAAATATTTATGGTATACACATCGAGACCAGTTAATATCCTCTATATATCAACGGCCCAGCCGGTCGGTTTTATAAGGTAAACGGCTGTGGGAAGTATGTCACAAAGTCAACTGCACAGTGAACACATAATTCCAGAAAGGACCATAAAAATAACGTATTGCTAAATTCTATTTCAACCAGTTTTTGGGGTTTTCTGTTGAATTGATTCTGATTGGTACATACTGCTTTTCAGCGATGGTGACGGAGTGATGGCGATAGAGCGATGGCTATATTACGATAGATCGATGGCCTTATATTTTGCTCGGTCAAAGGAAACACTTAAGATTAATAAATACAAAAAAGAGATTATTTTTGTCATGTACCCGCAACGTATAGGGAAACTCCGAGCCTGGGCATGCACAAAAACGCGCTCTAATGGTTTGAGCCGTGTAAGCGAGTTCAGTCGGAACTCCCTTCGGCTATCTTCGCTCGCTACCGGTCGGCTTTGAGACGCCTCGGGCAGTCTGCGCTTTTTATACGGTAAATCACCGTATTTTTGGGCTGAATAAAAATGGCGTCGAAAGTCAATATTAAAATATTTCACTACCGACGAACAAAGAAAATAGAAATAATTATAAATTTATTAAATTTTAATACCATTTAGAAAGATATTTGATTATATATTTTATTTAGCCCGCAAAATCACATGTTGTAGACAGACGCAGTTTCGGTACATATCAGGAATCTTCAAATACTTTAATTATATAACTGATCGAAGCTGAAAGTTAACAAACAGAGTATTTCGATCCCTTACATTATCGCGGGGACACTTTTGTGGGGTCTTCGAGAAGATTTGGAAATTGTACGCTTCACGGCTACCTATTTGGTCGCCATATTCAAAATGACCTGCAGTCTATCAGAGGGTATTTTACGTACGTAAATCCCCGAAGTTATCATATGAGAATTACAGACAGAGGATTTGGTTGGAGGGGCACAAAAAGCTTGCCGATAAATTTGCGACAGTAAACTAAAAACAAGACCTGTAACACAAGGCCAGCAGATTATATTGACAGAATTACAGACAGAGGATTTGGTTGGAGGGGCACAAAAAGCTTGCCGATAAATTTGCGACAGTAAACTAAAAACAAGACCTGTAACACAAGGCCAGCAGATTATATTGACAGATTTTTATTTATATTGCAAATAGAGTAGTATATATCAAAATTATGTACTTTTACCAACTTTATTTACTAATAGTTTCGAGATAGAAAACTGTAGACCGAGAATTCAAAGAGAGTAGAAATAGCAGTATCGATCTCGAATAAAAATCAAAGGATAAAATCCTGGAAACACAACTGCTTGCCCGAATAGAAGATTTCACAGATCAAACAAATGACTGCAATATTGACAAAAATTCACAGGCTGCAAGTAAATAAGCAATTATATCGTATTCAAATCATATAGGCCTACAGCATTCCATTGCAGACTGAGCAGTTATTTACGTACTGACTAAATAGACCTCTTCAAATTCAAGAAAAATCATATTTCTACGTACATGTATATAAAAATAAATTTGCAAAACTATGCAAACTTGACATATTTTGCTTCCATGAGCAATCGAGAAACGTCTACCCGTAATGACAATCATTGAACTATATGTAAATTGACCACCTCTCATTGGCTCGTTTGGATCTGACGTTCTAAAAAAACTCCGCCATTGCTCCGAGATGGGCGCGCGCGTGCCCATCCGCCATCGTTTTTTTAAATTGCCTAATCATTTCGTAGTAATGGCAGCGCTGATCGTAGAGAGGGGGGGGGATTCTTGCTGGCAAAGAGCCCGGTTTCCTCCTACATAAAACCTGACAAATTAGTTAGCCTTTGTAAAGTCTACATGTACGTCAATGTAGGCTACACTTCACGTATCCCTTTTTCCATTGTGCCGTAGTCTATCCAAATATCTCGCTGGAAATCTAGCCAGTTGACCGAAACTGGCTGCAAATTTTATTTTAATAGTTTTTTAGTTATTCGTAGTGATCAACTGGGGCCAATTTTTACCATCCATTATATTAAATGTTAAGGCAAAATACAAATTTAGAAAAAAAAACCTGGCGTTTAACAGCCACCGTACATTTCCGAAATGACAGACGTGTGACCCAGCCGGGAGAGAATGAAACGTACATGTCAGCCAGGTGGTCGACTTCTCTGATTGAGGCATATCAGAGTGTAGCAAAGTATGATTACAACGCAAACCGACTACACATTGTTTTATAGAACTAGTCAGTTTGATGAATAAAACTCCTTTAATTTCTCAAAGTGAGATGAGCTGCCCAATAAAGTGAACATTTTATTGAGACAGTATTAGCAAATTGTTCGTGATTATTTTAAGAAATACAACGTAAAAGTGGATTACAATCTTGGAGATGTTTATGTACGTGCATGTAGTATTTGTAAGAAAAACAAAAACCTAAAATACACCCATACATCCCGGTTACTTGAATTTTATCCGTTATAAGCACACAGTTTCGATTTCATATGTCATTAGCTTAATGTTATAAGGGAACATCAAACGCCCAACTTCTTTTTACAATCGGAATTTATGAAAGAGTCAGAATTTTCGAAACTTATGCGGCCTCAGCTTTAGCCGTCAAGTTTTAACAATTATGGATTTCTCCCTTAAGCCATGGAACCGCGAGATCGCGAGATCGCGAGACCGCGAGACCGCGAGACTGCGAGACTGCGAGACCGCGAGGTCGCGAGACCGCGAGACTGCGAGATCGCGAGACTGCGAGACCGCGAGACCACGGCTTTAGGGCTCACTAAACATTTTGGACAGCTGGGAGTAGGCGGGGTGGGGGGGGGGGGGGGGGGAGAGATTGGCGATCCCAAACACATTAAGCGAGTGTCCAGGGTCCGCCTCGATCCCGGAAGCTCCGATACCATTGGTGGGTGGAAATACGTTCTGACGGTTTCCACGAGACAAAATCCACAATATATTTCGAGAGGTTTGGGAAAACTGACTGCAAAATGTAAAATAAATTTAGCCAACAGATCCGTTAGCTAAATCAATAACAGACAAACTCAGAGCTGTCGATATTAATGCACAAATGCCTACGCCTAGATTTCTGTTCTTTATCATCACACTAAAAAGACATTGACCTCTCTCATTGATCTGTTTGTAAAACTATCAAAATGCGATAGTTTTAAGAAAAGGAAAGTTTTTAGAAGTATTTATTTAATTAAGCAAATATACTATTTACAGACCATCTATGAGTGTATACTTTTAACTCCTAATGGTACGGAATTAAAAAAAATTAACCCTATGTCCCCAGTGAGAACTTAATAGGCGGTGTATGACAGAAGCGTAGCAAAGCCCTGCTTCAGTGCCCATCATTCAAGCCATATTGTCACACAGACCTAAAATGACCCTTTCAAGTACATGTTAAATCCAGATCGCGAGACCACAAGATCGCGACAGTATGAGACCGCGAGACTGCGAGACTGCGAGATCACGAGACCGCGAGATCGCGAGACCGCGAGATCGCGAGACCGCGAGATCGCGAGATCGCGAGACCGCGAAATCACGAGACCGCGAGATCACGAGACCGCGAGACTGCGAGATCCCGAGACCGCGAGATCGCGAGACTGCGAGATCGCGAGACTGCGAGATCGCGAGACTGCGAGATCGCGAGACTGCGAGATCGCGAGACTGCGAGATCGCGAGATCGCGAGACCGCGAGACCGCGAGATCGCGAGACCGCGAGGCGAGACTGCGAGATCGCGAGGCGAGACTGCGAGATATACCATCTCGCGATCTCGCGGTCTCGCCTCGCGATCTCGCAGTCTCGCTTTGCGATCTCGCAGTCTCGCCTCGCGATCTCGCAGTCTCGCGGCCTCGCAGTCTCGCGATCTCGCAGTCTCGAGGTCTCGCAGTCTCGCGGTCTCGCACTCTCGCCTCGCGATCTCGCGGTCTCGCGACCTCGCTCTAGGCTTTGAAGGGCGAGATTGCGAGATCGCGAGATGGCCTCTATCGGCTTCCATACGTCTGGGCTCTTGGCTTAAAGGATTGTCTCCCTTTGATTCACAAGTTATCTCCCCCTGATTCCACTAAATCGTCAGCTTCTCAGAAGATTTACGGTGGGCTTAACTTTGGCTGTTACATCACTCGATATGGCGTCGATACGTATAGTACGGGAGGAAACCAAACTCTTTGACCCCTATGGGTCCACCGACCTTCAGGGTGTACAGGTGCGGCGGTTGTGGTAGATGATGAAATAAATGAAAGCTAAATCAGCCAGTTTCCTTCACTTTATTTCTTAATGAAATATGATGACAAAAAATGCAAGGATCGACCTGCCAGGAACATTTCACAAAGTGGCGTAGCGTAAGTTTTCACGTAACTGCCATAAAAAACCCATAAAGTAGAGATACGTCGCTAGGCCAGTTACGTAAAAACTTACGCTACGCCGCTTTGTGAAATTAGCTTTCAAGGGCCAGCTCAACTCTGGATCCTCTGTCAGAAACTCTACCTAGCTGAAAATTGAAGTAAACAAATCAGCTGCAAAGCAATTCAAAACAGTATGAAACTTGTCATTGAAGGGTTTAGCAAGAGAAAAGAAAGTTACCAATGATCAACAGTTTCCCAATGATTCTTTTTAAATATATTTTTCCTCAGATGGATGGTGTCCTTTTTATCAACCATAAATGCATTAAAGGTAACTAAATAGCAATCAACCCCTGGTTCGTATGTTCTCATTTCAGACCAAATAAAAATTGGAAAATTTCTGAGTGAATTTTTCATCCCTATCGCCTTATGTGGAAGAGTTGTCAGTTACTCGCCCAAGGTCGTGGTTTCCTCCAGGCAATGATCCGGGTTTCCTCCCCCACAAAGCCTGGCAACGCCGACATTTTAGTGAAATAATCTTGAGTACAGCGTTTAACACCAATCAATGAATCACGTCCTCATGGCAGACTCCTTCGCCTACATAAAGACTGACATTTCCATGGAGCATTATCAATGGTGTGAAGGGCCATATACCCACTACACCATGCCTCGCACCATTGCTTTGAGTGACTGGGGTGCCGGCCACCCTTGCACAAAAGGTGATCGATTGAAAATCACAAAGAAATATTCAAATTTTTCTTTGGACAGAGTGGGACTAGAAACCATGACCCATCTATGGAAGGCCTGTCTCAGGGGGCCGTTTCACGAAGCCGTCGCAAAGTGTGATCAATCGCAGGTGCTATGACGTCGTATCTCTTCACTATGGTATCCATTGGCAACTACGCCTCGTTTGCAATGCGACTGCTTTGTGAAACGAGCCCCAGACTGAGAGAGTATGGCTCTGTTCACAGCCAATGAGGCTTCATGTAATGCCATAGAATAAATATGTAGAAATTTCTAACAAATGAACCAGAAAGAAGTTAACATGGAAACAGAGATTTTTATTCACATATGAGCTTGGAGAAAAAGGGTTACAAATTTGTTTGGAATAAATTTATTTTCTTAAAGACAGTAATAACTATATGTAGCCTACCAGTTAAATAGTTGATCAGCAGGACTTCAAAATCGGAGAAGCTAAATTTTTGTTTGAACGGTTGAAAAATTGGATAAAAACAACTCATTTAAAGAGAAAAAACAGTTTTAAGATAGAATTACATAGATCATAAGGCTTACCAGCTTGGTGTATTTATTAGTTGCAGAGAATATATTTGATTGACAGTTAATGACCAGAGTAAATTTGATTGACACTTAATGACCAACTTTTTGGTATCCTTAATTAATGGAATTAATTAGGAATTCTGAGTTTGGGTATAATTTAGCATGAGAGAGACAGAAGTTAAAATAATCAAATATTTAGCCTGCTATGATATTGATACCAATATATCAAAGAGTTATCAGTTGCTAAAAATAGGGAAAATTTCATTGCAACAGAATAAGCTAATTGTTAGTGATTTTATGATGTAGCACAAAAGAGCTTTCCGCTGATACCAATCTTAAGGCTATGGTTTGGGTAAGTTTTCATAAGCAACAAAAACCAAAACATTTAACTGTATACCACGACCAATTGTATTTTGTATGTTATTGGCACACTTCTTCATTTTTTATTTTAGCATAAATACTTTATACTTTTTTCAAGGTTCTTGAAAAGCTTAACTTCTGTTGACAATCAAAATTTGTAAAAGAAAGTCTGAATTTTGACAGCTAGCCATTTTAATAGTGATTCAATCCCAAACATATATCTGTTTACTGAAATAATTTAATTTGACATCTAACTCTGTTTTCCTGAAAGTCCTGCTAAGCAATAACGAGCAATGAACATCCTACATGTTATAGATAAAAGTCCTGTCTTTTTACTCTGATTACTTTACCTCCGTTTCTCTGTGAAGCATATTTGACATTTGTAGAACTAGAAAAATAATGCACAATATTCACGACACAAAACATACTTTTCAATGAACTGGAAAAATATGACGGTTAATATCTGTAAATCACGGCTGAGAATGTTTTACAACAATAGCATGTACAAATATATACAAACTGAATTTATTTATGCTACACATGTTACACTATATAAACACAGATAATTATATACACTTCCTAGAAGATGAACATCATATACATTTTCATATAATGTACAAAATCGCTGTAGACTATACCTGGTTACCTAGGCGATAACAAATACATGGAATAATAAGATCGACTTCGTTTAGTCTGTTATGTACTGTCAGATTCAATGGCCACCCTATGAAATACAGGGTATCATTTATTGTATCTTTGTTGACAGCTTGTCAACTTGCTTTAGTCTGTTATATGCAGTCGGATTCAATGTTTTAAACCTTCCTATTAAATACAGGGTATAAATTTATTGAATCTTTGTTCATAGCTTGCTCTGGTTGATTTCCTGTCACCTTTTTTTGTAAAAGTCTTCAATTCCAACTCTTATCACTGTATTTTCATAAAGTCATAAATGAAGAGTACAGGGGAAATAACTCTGTGACCAAATACCATTCAGTTGTCTCCCTTGAAACACACCCCACCCTTTGGCAAACACCACAGCCTAATTTTAAAGGATGGAATGGCAAATACAGCAGTTCACGTCAGCAGTTTACAAAAATAGCGCAATACATGTGTCTGTAAGCTAGAAATAAGGGCAAATTTAAAGGCAATGTTACTCTTTTGATTCCAGCTTGGTTATTCTCTAAATATTTGACATTTAATCCAAGATAATAGGTTATCAAAACCTCTGGATATTTCAATCTGTTTATTTGATCAATTACAATAGCACCATATCTGCTCCTGGAAAATACTCCATTTTTGTCCTGAAAAAAAAAGAAAAGAGAGTATTTAACCATTGGGTTATCTGATATCTTATGGATGGTTGAAGCTACATTCACAATTCATGTTTTCTTGAAAGGCCGCCTTTTTGAGAAAGATTTATGCCCCAGGTAAGTCAAATGCAAGAATTGACCTAAAACATACACCTCCAGCATTACGTTACTGCTCCAGTGCAGGGCTAGAGTGATTGTCCCTCAGTCCCACACAGACCTTCCATCAATGCGGCGCAGATTCGAATCGCAATCTGACCAAACAAAACATTTCTGAGTGGATTTTTTATTCGGTCGCCGTATGTGGAAGAGTTGCCAGGTACTCGCTGAAGGTCAGAGGTTTCCTTCACTACTAAACTTAGCAACACTGCCATAAAGGTGAAATAATCTTGAATGCTGTGTAAAACACCAATCGATCATTATCAATCACAAAGTTACATTGAGTTTGAATGTGTTTTGAGAAACAGCCTCGCGGTTTGAACTAATTTCCTCCCAAATGTACCTTACACTATAATCAGTATGTTAACCCACTTAAGAAAGAGAAAGTAAAATAGCAAGCATCTTTTTCCGATTTACAAATCATGGCCTTGCCTTGGTGCTCCAGTGATTAGATTAGAATCGGCTGATTATTCATTGTAATGTGAAGACCAAAAATGTTGGGACCTCAGTCGTTCAGAGTGATAGGCCCTCAGTCTGACACAGGCCTCCCATCGATGCAAAGCGGATTTTTCACTTGATCGCCATATGAGATCAGTTGCCAGATACCCTCCCCATATAAGTGAAATTATCTTGAGAGCGGCGTAAAACGTTGATCAATCAGGCAAAAATCCTCCATGAACCCTGATCAAGATTCGTTGTGAAGTGCAAATATACTAATCAATTTCATGTCTGAGTTGACGTGAGCATATATTGCACTACCCACCGTGTCTCCCCTCTACACCATATAAGTGGGACCCTTGAATCCTACAATTTTATGTTAAATATTTCTCACCTTGGCTTTAAATCACGACACCTTCCTAGAAGCTTGATCCGTTGTCTTTAATCTTTTTTCCTGGGAAATAAATTAACAGGAAAATTCATAGAACAACCTACGTAGCATTTTTTACACTTTTTATTGACCGCTGAAAAGCAGTTTAAAAATCAAATATAACTTATCACTGATCTGTATGTCAGGGTCAGAAAGTTACAAGAGATCAGGGCCCTGTCTTAAAAAGCTGGCGTAAGTTATGTAGGACGTAAATCAGTGTTAAAGCTATAGGAACTTACGCCCTAGTCGCAACTGGTCCATGTTGTAGGCCTATGCGCAACTTTACGCCAGCTTCGTAAGGCAGGGCCCAGGGGGGCGGTTGCACTAAGGTGTATATGGAGTGAGAGCAACGTGACAATTCCACAAATTTCCTTTCATAGGCTTTGTCAATGCGCAAGTGTGGAGACTTTATCGCTCAAATGTAATGCTGATTTCAGAGAAAATACAACGATCGAAGTGACGATGTCATCAAAACGCCATCCGTCACTGTATATCGCGAAATCTCTTGAGAAACTCCCAGTCCCTATTACACTTGTCTGACTTATCTAGGCAACGTCACAATAAAATTCCTTTGTGACGCATCATACTTAAGCCTGACTTAAGCTTACAGCTTCGTGCAAGAGGCCTCTGAACACCTGATTTTGTACATGGAACTCTGAGATTATTATAAATGGCAGTTTGTCTCGAAATAAGTAGTCAGTGAAAATAAATTGATTGTACTTCAAAGTGGCATGAGCTTCCAAATTGTGGATATTTTTGTGAAGAGCAGATTAGAAGACGTTTTAGAGTTTCATGTACCAGTCTCAAGGACGTCAACTTAGGCCCAAAATGAACAATGAGCAAAATGATTGATTGATTGTTTAGTGTTTACGCCGCGCTCAAGATTATTTCACTTATATGGCGGCGTTGCCAGTTTTATTGTGGGAGGAAACCAGGCTCTATGCCCTGAGGAAACCCACGACCTTCCGTTGGTAACTGGCAACCATCCCACATAGGTCGTTCGAGTGAAAACCCAGTCAGAAAATTTTCAAATTTTTGGACTGAGTGGGATTCGAACCCGCGACCCATTGGTGGAAGGCTGTTTGGATTGAGTGTCCAACGCTCTACCTAATGAGCCACGGAGGCCCCTGAGCAAAATGAGCATTCTGGTTATTTAAATTTTTGTTTATTTTTGGAACGCATGTTTGTACAGGCAACTCGGCAGATAAGGTCAGCGGCTGTAGTGACCCTTGACTGGGTTCTTAGCTACATACGAAAATGCTGAAACAAAATATCGATCTGCTTAAAGGGGGAGAAAACAAAAAAACAACATGCAATTGTATCGAACGGGCTCCCATAGACCATCGTATTCATGTGTGTGAATCTTGCACGTGGTTTACAGTGTAAAAATACAATGAAAATAAATCTGCCAGACAAGCTCGTGCTCGATCGTCAGAGGAGCGCGCCATTGACGGTTTGAAATTGACCGGAAAAAGTATTAGTAGATTACTTCCCTTGAGAGCTTACCATATCTTGTATGGTTATAACCTGCAATGTCAGCGGTAAGACTACCTTTTCTGAAAATTCTACAACGATCCCCACAAGTCGCGTAGACAACATATGCAGCCTGTCACGTCTTCCCAAAAGGTTGATTTACTAGCTGGTGTACATTTCAGAGTTGTTAGTGTTCGTCTTCTCTTATTAGCGCCTCGAAATGATCGAAATTAACCTAGGTTTAAATGGCAGACTTTCAGAGTTGACCAATTTCTCTTACGCTAGCGAGTGACTGGTGGCCAGGCGTATGCTGATTGGTCGATCGAGACACACGGCTAAGCTCTGCTGTGAAGATGGCAGCCCAGTCAGTTTAGACGTTCTCTGATAACGATTGTTAACTTTCTTATAGCAGTTTGGCGAGGAAAAATCGCAGAAATATGGTTTTGGTACCGTTAGAAAGGAAGATGTGTCGCGCCTGTACTGTATTTACTTAGTTCTTTCCTTTTCTTCTCCTTTAAGTTAGATCTAAATGATGTAGCCTCTGACTGTTTTAATTGTGAGGGACCTAAATAAACTCAGCTTTTTAACTTATACATTTTGAGTCTTTGTGATGAAAAAATAAAACAAAACATTGATATACCTTATGTTTCAAACATAACAAAGAGAAGTTTTCTTCATCCAAATAACAGTCTGTAAAAGAAATAGATAAGTATTACAACCATTGAGGAATTCCTTTATAAAGACAAATGAGAATATAATAGTAAATTAAGAAATTTTTTAAAATGCTAAATAAGGGATTATTTGTTCTTAAAAATGCCTCCTATAAGCGGGGGTTTAACAGGACATGTCCAGAGAGTCCAAAGATCGCTAAAATGTTGGCTTTCCTACTGTTGCTTAAAGTGGAATGAGCTGCCAAAATTCACACCTTTTTCATAATTTCTGATCGTCACGACAGTAAGAGGTTTCAAAGCCATCGAAAAGCTAAATAACTGCCGTTGGAATGATGAAAATCCATACAGTATGTGGCCTGTACGAACCTAAAACGTGTTCGAAAAGTAAACAAAATTTAAATAACCGGGACGACCATTCATTCATTCTAAGCCAAAGTTAGTTCAAAACAATACTTTCTCGTACATTTTCGAGACTAGAAGCACTAAAATGCTTCTGAATTATACGCCTTGAGAAAAATAGCCAATAATTTCAACATTCTGTTTTTACGTCAAAATATCAACATTTTGGCAGCTCATGCCACTTAAAGTAAAGCTCAGGGGCTGCTTGTTCAAAAGAGAATTAGCTTAACAGCAAGTTAGATGACGTTGCGTCACCAAGAAATGTCTTTGTTACGCCACGTTATTTAACCTGCAGTTGAGCTAATGTTCTTTTGAACAACCGGCCCCAGGTGTCGCATCGCAAGTCCCTATAAAGCCTCTAAACGGAAGTTTTCATCTAGTCCCCAGAGCAGACATATTGTACGAGAGTTATCAGTTTTGGTTTGCAGTTTGCACGTCTTGATTGTTCTGGCACTCAGGCAATCATATTTGCAAGCGCTGTCTAAGGCTCAATCTTCCAGTGGTAACCATCTTGCATAGCCGTTGGCACGCAAATCAAATAATGATCTATTTCTACACGGAAAATATATGTTATTTTTGTGGCCTTGGAAAGAGGCCAACCTCTGTGTCCAAAATTCTGCTAAGAGTACTTAGTGTGAGCATAACAAAATTCGCTTTATTTTTTGGGATTACACTTTCTTGAAAAATGGCAGGAATGGAACTTGGGTTCCTGAGTATGGCACCTATAATCACTAAATGCCTGCCGTCTTATCCATTCAGGCCGCTTCGATTCCTGTTTATGGGCGTCACAAAAAAAATCGGCAGAACAATTTCTGCCATTTTTCAAGACAGTATAATCCCCCAAAATAATGAGAATGCTCAATGAAGATTGCCTTTAAGTGTGAATGACTCATTCAGAATCATTTCACTTAAAGGCATTAAAGGCATTGCTCTATCATTTGCTGGCACTAACCAACCATTCAACATTGGTCGATCAAATTAAAATTAGTTCAGAATTTGTTTTTCATGTTTTATGGACTGAATAGCAGTCAGACGGATTCAATCCCAGGTGCCTTTAATGGATGTGTGATTTTTGTGTCCAAGGGGAGATAATTCAATACATTACAAATTGGAAACAGAGTTAAATCCCTTTGCAAAAAAAAAGATGGACTTGGGTACATTACCTTTTTCTACAGCACAAACATAATGATATTTTTGAGAACAGCCCTTGTTGAGACATCCGATGGAGGCACCAACTTCATGACAACTTGAACATGCCTACAACAACCAACATACAGAGTGAGTGAGTGAGTGATTTGGGTTTTACGTCCTGCTCAACAGTATTTTAGTTATATGAAGACATTGTCTCCTTGTTGCAGGGCGGATTTCCACCGCTCTTTTAGGTGCTGCCTATCCGAGACACTTGCCGAAGACAACCAACAAGCCCCCTCACCCAGTCACAGTATACTGACACCGGGCCAACTGAGCGCCAAGCGAAGCAGCAACAGCTACCACTGTTAAAGTCTTTGGTCTGACTCGACCCAGGCTTGAACCCGGATCTCCCAGGCCTGAAGCAGACGCTCTACCACTGAGCTATCGGGGCTGGTCTACCAACATACAGAGCTGCTTATTAGTATAGGGCCTGAATTTCAACGTGAATCGATTCTCCCAGCTGTAGATGTCGGGAAACAAATTTGATATAAGTGATAGCATTAATCAAGAATCTACTAGATTTCTACAGAGTTTTTATTTAAACCTCACAATGGAATTGGGTCAATTTTGCTCAGAAGTGGGCAGTATGTGGTCCGATTTTGACAGCGAAATAACAATATAACCTACTCAAATCGTGTCAAAACGCGTTCATTAATAATACGGCTACCTACTAGTGTCTGATATGGACGAGCAGGGTCGTTCCGTAAATGTAAAGCGTCCTCTGAATTGCACTTTTGTATCCTTCAGTCTCAAACTTCACCACCATTGATGACGTAACACTGTTGTGCTGTTTTTTAGGTTTTTTAACGTCAAATTCACTTTATACAAAGCTAAATTATTCATGAAGGTTGTTTTGACACTATTTGAAAGATTGATTGATTGCTGTGTTTTACGCCGCACTCAAGATTGTTTCAATTATATGGCGGCGTTGCCAGGTTTAATGGGTGGAGGAAACCCCCAACCTTTGGTGACCTCTTCCACATACGGCAACGGAGTGAAAAATCCACTCAGAAATTTTTCAATTTTGACATTATTTGAGTAAGAAATATGGCTATTTACTGTCAATCTGACCACAAATTGTCCGTTCAAATGCCAGCAGTCTACTCCAGCTTTTTGATTGCAATGAACCCTGACTCCAAAATACGGCCGTCAGTATGAAAAAATAGTCATTTTGGAGTCAGAAACTCCGACTTAACATGTATGTATGTCTACTTACAGTTGTAGCTGCAACATTAGCTGCTTCCTGCAGGCCATATATGTTGTTCTCAATAAGATAGGCACCGTCTGACCATAGTGCACAGTCCTCATGGACCCAGAGTTCATCAGAGTCTGCAATAGCACCAGATTCTAACTCAAACGATGAACACAAACTCTGCTTCTTATCACCCGATAGTCTTTTTGCGCGTACAGGTTTCATCAGGGCGGCATAATTCGGCACCTGATCAGCCAAAACAAACATTTTTTTCCGCCTTTGTTTCGGCTTCTCCGAGCCATCCTCCGCAGTCGATGGGGCAGGCTGATAGCCCTCCGGATAATACGGACCAAATAAGTCCCCGAGGAATTTATAACTACTATGTTTCCGGCATATGCAGCAAAACCACAGGGTTTCATCGGAAGGAGATAATCCCGGAACTAATACAGACCTATCGGAAGGAAGGTTGGAAATCTGTATAGACTTCACACCGGAAGTCGTGGAAGGTGGAATAGACATTTTTTTCTTTTTTACAGGCTTATTCGTTTCATTGTCCTCTAAGGGAGCATTCATTATCACACATTTATCAGGATTATCCCGAGAACCTTCCAATCTAATAAAAGGTCCTGCGGAAATCCCAGGGAAGTCTTTGCGTTTTTTAGTGGGCGGTAGAGAAGAAACAGTAACGGGCAAACTTTTCTTTGAGGACTTTAAAGATTTCTTTTCGTCTTCTGAGAAGTATTCAAAAACATCTCTTTTTCGTTTGGAAAATTTCTCCTTTTTCGCTTTATTTTTACTTCCGGGTGGCCTGCCTCGTCTTTTTCTATGAGAAGAGCTTTGCGCCGGCGTCACTTTTTGCGAACTAGAGGGCGTTAACTGCAGATCAGAGGATCTGTGTAACACAGAATCGTCCCTTTGAAAATCTTCATTATCTGTTCCGGTTGACTCTTCCAAGATCTCAATGTCATCAGAGGTTGGATTAATATCAGTATCCTTAACAGAAGTTTTTGATTTCTTCACAGATCTTTTCTTGGAGGTTTCTTGGTGGGCAGATTTTGAGCTTTCATTTACAGACGGGACACTTTCTGAATCAGACACGGGCAAGCTATTAGGTCTTGCTTTACTAGAAAAAGTTTTCATTGAGCTATTTTTCGATTTTGATTTTAGGGAGATATTTTGGGGGCTATGGTCATTGATAGATTTGTCAACATTGGCTTGTTCATGCTTAACTATTTCACTAGAATCCTTACTATCAGAGTTTGTTTTGGTTCCGGTTGTCTTAGCCGGTAATTTACTTGAAGAGCTTATGATTTCTTCCCATGACACTTCCCCTGGACTTAAAGGGGATGGTGGGCTACTATCTTCATCACTGGATAAGAATTTATTTTCTTCTTTAGCAGGTTCAATGGGCAATTCCTCTTTCTGTTCAGGCATTGATTCAGCTTCGACTGGTAGCTCTTTAGATGGAGATTTTATCCCTTTCAACACAGGATCTTGCTCAGGGGCATTTCCCACTTTGTTCTCCACAGGCTTGCCCCTTGGGGAGCCTCTTCTCTTTGTTCCAATGTGCTTTTTCTTGAGAACTTTTCGATTCGGTGAAACCACCTCATCTTCACTTGAATTTTCACATAAACTGGATTTTATTTGAAAATCAGAATTCTGTAAAACGGAATTGGTTGGACTAACGTTAGAAATGTCATTTTTGGGAGAATTTTGAACAATTTTAGAATTTACTTTATAATTAGCCAGTGGAGTTTCATTCTCAGCCACTTTTTCATCCTTGAACCTTTCGTCATTAAATGGAATAGAAATATCATTATGGTGCACGTCTTCTGAATCATCAGAGTCATGGTTTGTTAAATGGTTAAAGGACTTTGCCAGGGGAGAGGAACAAATTGATCCCCTGGTGTAGGTTTTGACACTATCCTTACGAAATAGGAATTCATTGTTTTCTACGTCTGAAACATCGGAAACGTCATCGTACAACGTGGCTCCAAACCTGGGAGTAGCTTGTATCACTGAAGGCATGGCACAAGTAACTGGACCACCTTGTCCATTGCCCTCAACAGCAGCTATGCTATGACAAATAGAGGACACCTTTTCCATAGCGCTCCGTTTTTTAAATTTCTTGTTAATATAGCTCTCGGTAATTGGATGTTCACTAAGGTCAAAGCCTTTCACACTGTTTGTATTGAAAGAAGAACTTATATCAGTTATCCTGCTGTTGTCATTTGCATCAGTCTTAGGAGCTTTGATCGGACCGTTGCTGATCACTTCAGAATCTGGCACAGAATTGGGAGTCGAAGGTGTATCTACTTTGTTTCCGTTCAACATAGGTTGTGACCCCAAAAACCTCTTTTTTGGAGACATGTTTTCTTGTTTGTACCTCTTAACTTCCACATGGCCAGTACCCTGTAACTTATCACAATTAGAATTCGCTGAATGGTAGGATGTTTCATCGGAATAATTCTTAACTGAAGTTTGCCCTGAAGAATCTGGTTCACCAGAATTTGAAAGAGACAGACCTTTAGATTCATCCATATCACTTGCCCTTTTACCGAGTTCCGTTGAACTCTCTGTTTGCTTCTGGTTGTTACTGTTACTTTCACAGGCAGGGGATTTCACAGACACAGCACTTGTATCTGCTTTCCTTTCTGCCACAAAAGAACTGTCCATCGGCTGTGAAGTCTGAAGTAAAGACTGGTGTAGTTGGTTCCCCTCCGAACGTTTTATCTCCAGCTGATTCCCATAGGAAGGGGTTGAATCAGTGGAGGTATCACAGTTTTTTGGAGCTGCTTCAGTGCCAGGTTCTAGGGAGGACAAACAATCCTCATTGACAACACTTTTGGGGTCTACAACTTGTGTTTCAGGGAGCATACAAAGCTTCTGTAGGGATTGCAAAGGGTTAGATTGACCAGAGCCTTTAGGTTGAGCACCCAGAGGTTGGTGAAGAACATTATATGAAAGACTACTGGTACTTCCTGATGGTGAAGGTTTGCTGACAGCGGAGTGAGGACTTGATAGTGATGGACTGAGAGCAGACTGTACATAAGGAGGAGAATTAGCATGACTTATGGGAGAGTTCACACAATGGGAGCTGGGAGAAAACTGAATTTGAGAGGGTTGAGAGGATTGCTGCATATGAGGGTAATATGGTTGATGAGGGGAATTGTGCTGGGAGGGATGACTTTGGGGAGAGCGTAAGTTCCCGGACGCCATTTGATGACCAGGTGATGACCCCGGTGTACAGTTCATCATTGGAGAATTGATATGCTTCATTTGCTGTATCGGGGAGCGCATTGGCTGACTCGGAGAGGGTGACGCCATATGTGTCTGCTTAGTACAAGGTGAATGCATGCCCCCTATAGACATCATAGGGGATACAGGGGAGTTAATGTTTCCTCCAACTGGGCTTTGAAGCGGCCCTGGACTAGGATTGTTATGGACACTGTGGTTACTGTGTTGAGAAGCTGGACTGTGCATTTGCATTGGACTTATGGGCGATGTTCTTGGCTGGTGGGGATGTGGGGATGAGCTGGGGTAACCATACTGTCCACCTACCCGAGATGGTCGGGATGGGCTGCCTGCAGGCTGCATCATCATTCTTGGTGAATTAGACTGCATGTTTGACTTGCCAGGCATCATTGGCATCATACCTGGCATGTTTCCCATATTCTGAGGACCAGGTAAGTTACCTTGTATACCACTCATGTTAGAGGGCAAACCTGTAGAGTTCTGAACATTATAATTAGTCCTTGGGTTATGATAAGGCGCAGATCTCCCCTTGTTTAGGGGCACCTGAACAGTCTGCGCACAATACGTAGAGGAAGCCATCTGAAGAATGTTGTCTGCGACTTGCTGAGGGTTGGGTGGATGAACTCCCTGTCTAAGATGAGGGTGCGGTGGAGGGTGGACAGAGGGTGAACCTGCACCCTGAGTCTGGGGTCCCGAAGGACGATTAAACACATTACTCCCCCCTCCCATATTGTTCATCAACAAAGGATCCTGTGAGTGGTTTACGTTCTGGTTGTACATGTTGTTAAACTGATGTGACAGAAACTGCTGCTGATTGTGTTGGTGCACTTGCTGCTGCTGCTGCTGGTTGCGGTACATGGCCTGGGCGTTAGGGTAATGTGATGGATTCATCATGTTGGGGGTCTGCACCTGCTCTCTGTATCCCTGCATCGCAGCATAATGGTTCATCATCGCCTGAAAATAAACAAGGTATAAACCATTATTCACTTGATTTATGTAGATTGTGAATTTGTTGTTCTACGCTGCAGTCAGGATTATTTTACTCATATGATGGTATTGCCAGGTTTAGTTGGGGAGGAAATGGAACTGTGGATCCTTGCTGCAAACATTTCACATTGGGCGATTGAGTGAAAACCCAGTCAGAATTTCTGTATTTGTTTTTTGGAGTGAGCGGTATTTGAGTCCCTGACCTATTGATGAAGGGCTAATGTCGGATTGAGTTTCACCCTAAATAAATATCCAAGAGGTCCTTACGAAAATTAAAAACTAGAAGGTTTTGAGATCAAAACATATGTCTCCCCCCCCCGCAGTGACGAATATGATGAAAGGTACTACATGCCTCCAGGCATAACTCAGTATCATTTCAGCTTGTAGAAAGTACCTAGCCTAGAAAGTTAAAATATGAACAGTAAAAAAAATCGCAAACCCATCTTTGACCGAGTGACGGGTTTCTGGATTCTTAGCGATAGGCATCAGATAGTGTGTAGCTAAGCCAAATGATACATCCCAAATGTACAGATATTATTAGTTACAGGGTTTGTTCGAGGGGGGATACGGAAATATATGGGGTCAGTAAACGAATATTGGGCAAGGCGTCAGCGAGAAAAATCGCAAACCCATCTTTGACCGAGTGACAGGTTTCTGGATTCTTAGCGACAAGCATCAGAGAGTGTGTAGCTACATGCGAGCCAAATGATACATCCCAAATGTACAGATATTATTAGTTACAGGGTTTGTTCGAGGGGGGGATGCGGAAATATATGGGGTCAATAAACGAATATCGGGCTCCATATACTGCTTACTGACCCCATATATTTCCGCACCCCCCCCTCGAACAAACCCTGTAACAAATTTATCCCACCGAAGACCTAACTTGCATGAAATTCGACCCTTCTTGACTTTCATAAAAGGCAGAAAATGAACTCAGAAAGCTATTTTCTCCTATTTTTTAACCCTCACGTGTATGGCAAAACCAGACTTGACTGACAAGTGTCTAGACATGACGTCACAAGCCATATACGGTAGTCGCCCTGTATGGATCAACACGGCGACGTAATATGGAATATACAGGGTCTCCACATGACAGGTTTGAACCAATGAACAGAAAGTATTGTGTGAGGTGGGATAATAATGTATCCTTATCTTCAATGTTCTTTACATTTATTGTTATAACTGGATAGACTGATAAATCAGGGAAATATACATGAATTTATGAGCACTAAAACAAACGAGCACAAGGAAAATCTTCTTGCCTAAAATAACCATGAAGACTAGTTTCTAATTGTGTTAAAAAAAAGACAATTCTAAAATAACTATATAAATAAATATATTAAAAAAATAACAGAAGTTCACAGTAAATGTATTCCATAATTCACTTCAAATTGAAAAGCTTTTAGACTAGATGTACATACTGTTTTCAAGTGGATGGTTAAGACGAGAGTTAAAAATGAAGGATTGATTGATTGATTGTTTGGTTTTTTACGCCGTGCTCAAGATTATTTCACTTATATGGCGGCGTTGCCAGTTTTATTGTGGGAGGAAACCGGGCTCTGTGCCCGGAGAAAACCCACGACCTTCCGCTGGTAACTGGCAACCATCCCACATAGGTCGTTCGAGTGAAAACCCAGTCAGAAAATTTTCCAATTTTTTAAAGATGAAGGAATGTTATTGACTGGCAACCCACTTCACAACACTTGAGAGTCTAGGTAATAATAGTTTGCTACACAGCGCTTAAAATGTGTCGATTATATGTTGGAGTTGGGAAGATTATTAGATATTGATTGATCATTATTTTCCAAGGTACTCAAGATTATTTCAATTATATGACAATGCGAAAAAACTGGAAGTGAGGAAACTCGTTTTCTATTATCCCAGTCGGGTGAACTTTCAGTTTTGCTAAAATCAAAAAGTGACGTCATTTTGTATCTTTTAATTTTAAAAATACAAGGCAAACGTTGAATTTATTCACACAAGCACAGGGAAAATCTTCTAGACTAAAATAACCATGGAGACGAGTTTCTAATTGTGTTAAAAAGGGGACTGTTTTAGACTAGGAGGTATTGAGGTATTAAAGCTCTTACAAGCTATAGTCCTCAAATTCCACATCAATGAGCCAGGAAGTTGTTCATAAAAAAAAAATCCTTCAACCTTTAAATGTCATTGGCAGATTAAATATGGGTACATGCATGCGAGTAATTGAATTAAAACAAAGACAATGCATTCTTTATGGTAATTCAACAAAGTTAACAAGTTTAATGTTTGTAAAGAATATAGGGTGTAGAAGTCTACCACAAATATATTTTGTAAACTTTTCTCCGTAGTTGTTTCGAACCGTGGTCACACAGCAAGTCATTTGTGATTACTTTGAGCTATCGAGGCTTCCATAAATATAAGTGGTCAGTCACACAAGACGCAATTCGTCTAAATCCACTTGTTTTTTAAATTGATCGAAACTAGTTTGATTGAAACGTGTTTCCAGTTAACTACAAAGTCGTTAATATGATTGATTGTTTGGTGTTTTACGAGCTCAAGATTATTTCACATATATGGCGGCGTTGTCAGTTTTATTGTGCGCGGAAACCTGGCTCTATGCCAGGAGGAAACCCATGACCTTCCGTTGGTAACCGGCAACCATCCCACATAGGTCGTTCGAGTGAAAACCCAGTCAGAAAATTTCCCATTTTTTTGGGGGGGACTGTGTGGAATTTGAACCTGCGACCCATTGGTGGAAGACTGTTCGGATTGAGCGTCCAATGCTCTACCTACTGAGACACGGAGGCCCCGTCATTAATATGACCGTTGGTTTTAGGCAGTGGTGAAATCTGCACTAATTAGGCAAATGGTATGAACATTATCTGGACATAAAATGAGAATAGGACAATTTGACCCACTTCTCAAAATCAAAGTAAATCCACAAACTTAATAGACACAAATGCATAATGAAGTGTGTCGCAATACAACATATTTATGATCACTAAAACACATGGGCACAGGGAAAATCTTCTTGTCTAAAATCGCAACGTAACAGGCACAGGGCTGTTAACAAGGATGTTCTCAATGGGAAATAATTAAGGCATCTCCATGATGTAAGTTTTTAAGAACCACATTTATAGCTTTTGACGTCAATTATATGTGCAATTATTTCTCATTAGAATGGAACCCACGTTAAAAGAGAATTTAAAACAGTTCTAAGAATTATCTTCTGGATATGCCTACATAGAAGATGCAGGAAACCTAGGCTTTTTTAGAAAAAAAAAATAGTTATCACTGTATTCAAAAAGGAAACATTAGCTAAGCTAGTTAAATTAGCCAATTTTAATTCACAGACTGCCTGACAGGTGATGTGAATTTATAGAGTAGGCGTTGGGAATAACCATAGTAACACCAGCATAATGATCAATTAAAAAGGCTACAGCTGACAAATGGGGAAGTCGTTCATAAGTATCAAGGAAAATAATAACCGTATATCATACAACTAAAAAGGCGACAGAGTCTCTAAGACAGACCTTCCTTTGACTGGTTAGGTGTTCAAATCGTTTTCAAACCAAGGAAATATAGAAAATTGACTGGGTGTATACTCGATGGTCCAATGTGGAACAGTTGACAGGTACCGTAAGTTGTCGTGAAAAAAGTATTATACCATTGTGTTTCAGCATAATAAGGTCTGCATGAATATGGCCCAGATTATAGTAGAACAATACAAACTACTTCAGAGTAAAATGGTTCGACCTCTGAGCCCACGGTCAGATATTGCTTATAGAAAAACCCAAGAGTTTGACAGATATACTAGTCAAGGCTAACCTCCCTCGTCTGTCTTCTACCTGGGAACGAAATTACATATTTCTACTTTCTTTTCCCATTATCAACTTTTGTTTAATTTCAGATTACAGTGCTTCTGGTCATAGCTGAAGATCCGTACAACTTTGTCAATAAATTACATAGTACAATCCTATGAGGTCCAATCTCAGTCTATCGATAATCTTGTCATAGCTTAAGATGCGTAAGCATTGTCAATGTATAACAAAGTGTTCCAGAAAATTCTACTGACTAAGGCCAAGCTCCTGTCTGTCGTCCACCTAATAAAATATCATGTGTTTTAGTTTATTACAACAACTTATGATGGGGTATAACGGTCTAAATGATATCCCACTTTTTAACACAATAAGAAACTTGTCTCCGTGGTTATTTTAGACAAGAAGATTTTCCCTGTATCCGTGTTTTAGTGTTCATAAATATAATGAATATCTAGAGTGAATATAGAATGGACATATAATGAAATGAACTCAGCTTACCATTGGATTAGACTCTGGATTGGGATAGCCCATGGAGGGGTGAGAAGGGTGGGCCATTCCATTACCACTGGAACCATAGGGGACATTCCCAGACATCTCATCTGGATAATTCATTCCACCTGCAGAAACAAACATTTCACGAACAATGAAATTTACCTGAAAGTGCATGTAATCATTTCCATTGAGTTCCATTTTTCCAGTATAGAAAGAAATTTGTAGTTAACCATCAGTTAATCAGTGTCGTCAAAAAACATCCTTGTTGTTGAGTTCAATTTGATTAAGGAGATGGGCTCAAATGAACAGGAAGTCTATCAGGAATTTGATGTTGCATCATAACATTTCCTTGACCTGAGAGAGCTATTTACAAAAATATTTGGCTAAAAAAAACCCAATAAAGGAGGGGCAGGGGGAGGGGTGGAGAGATTGGTTGGTACATGTATCAAAGTGCACCATTACAAGAGACATTGGTACACAGTGACATACCGAAAATAAAATATAATGCATTTTGGCGGTAAATGTCACGGAAGTCTTTAATATGTTGATTTATACATAAGTTATTTCTTAATTCTAGTACATCAGTTGGATAATATATTGGTTATTGTTTAAGTGACAAATTTCAAATAATTTTCGTTAAAACAGAATCAGAAAAATGTTTGCAATTTTAAACAAGAAATGCAACTTTCCGTTCATACCACCATCAAAAACGTATGTTACGGCGGTGATTAGGTGTAACAAAAGCATAAATAAAGCATAATAAAATCGCATCTGGTTATCTGATATATTTTTGGCTCGTACAGCTACCAGATCAAAATATCTTTTCTGTTTCAACTTCATTTACTTTTCGACTGTACTCAAAAGAGTCCTCAAATTCTCTAGTAAAGGTTTATGTGCAATTTATAAAGTAAAAATCAGAGCAGTTCATGCCACTTTAATATACAACACAGCCCACTATATAAAGAAAATATCATCTGCCGCAGCCCACAATAAAAAGAAAATATCATCTGCCGAAATAAACTACCAGGGGTTACTGTGTGACAGAGGTCAAACTGCAGTAGCAGGTGGTTGACCACAGGCAAGTTACAATAGTAAATGTACATTGACAGCCAGAGGTCAAGAGTCTACCTTCCCTATAAACTCAGTCTCATAAGTCTACCTCTTTCTAAAAGTGGCATGAGTTGAAATAACAAATAACGGTATTAAAAGTGTTAGTCAGTTACCTAAGTGAAACAAAGATGTGTGTGAATAACAAATATGATTTAAATAGTCAAGATGTATAAGTACATTTTAGTGCTTTGTTGGCTTGCTCATAAAAAATACTTTAAAATGCTGTAATATCAATGCAGAGAAGTACTTATTATAGTGTACTTCTAGATAAAAAATGACAAACAATTAGCTTATTCTGTATTAACAAAAATTTCTCGATATCTGGCAGCTCATGTTAAAGCTCGCTTTACCTACAAATAAAATAATACAATAGTCAAAATTCAAATTTGTCAAATTTCCTGATTTAAGGAAAGTCGATTCTGTTCCGTTATATGCGTCAATAGGGACTGGGAGTTTCCAGAGAGATTTCACGATATACGGTGACAGATGGCGTTTTACATGTATGATGTCACTTCGATTGACTTATTTTGTTCAAAAACGTCAGAACTGAGCCTCATAATCAAATGATGAAGGTCTCAGCATGAGCAATGGCAGCGCCGGCGACAGGCACTTTGTTGCATTCTCACGATACTTTCGCTCCCAATTTTCCGTCACAAAATCTATAATTATTAACGTTCATCCATTCACTAGAACATGCCTATTTATGTACATAATTTTATGGTCATTTAAAGAGAGCTGCATTCAGTACTACAATGAATTGCTAGGAAGAACAAGCACTCCAACCAGTCAGTCAATGACCAAACCATGAAAAGCATCTAAAATTTCTTTCACAAATAATCTAATCCATCATGATGATGTGTCAAACCAAAGACTAAAATGATCTAGGTTCACACCAGTCATGCACAATAGGAAGCTGGTGTATCTCGAGAATTCCACAAATTTCCCGTCACCGGCGCTGTCTTTGCGCAAGTGGGTAGTGTTTATCCTTCAAATGTAACGAGTTGGACTAACTTCTAAGTAGCCCGCCCAGAAGTCTCTTGATGTTGCATCCTCCCCCCTCCCTCCCACAAACACACACAGATCACCACAAGTTAAACACACTGAGCAAAGCACACAAACTTTTTGTTTTAAAACAAATAAAATCAGTGAAAGATTTATGAGAACATACCAGATAGAGATAAACTTTGTCTCAATACATGCACATTTTCCAAGATTTTATCATGATGTTCCTGAGCTACACCCATAGCCTGTAGTTGGGCTGGCTGCAGTTGACATACCTATTTAACAGAGACAAGAGGACACGAATCAGCAAGGATGATTCTGATTTGGGCTGGGGTTTTTGGCGGGAATGGGGATTTAAAAAAAAAGTTTCACTCGATTGATTAATGTTATACATGTACACCGCACTCAAGATTATGTCACTACGGTAACGGTAATATGGCAGCGTTGCCAGGTTTAGTGGGGGAGGAAACCAAGCTCTTTGTCCAGAGGAACCCCCGATCTTCGGCGAGTACCTGGCAACTCTCCTACATACAGCGATCGTGATCGTTCACCTATAAAGATGTTTAATAAAAAAAATGCTTTTAAACAAATCCATTCTTATCAATACTTTGGGGGTCAGTCATTGTTTGGAACAGATGGGTTATAACTGCTTTTTGCAAACCCTCTGGTACACTGTTGGAGCTACAGTACTTTGTCCACAGGTTATAAATAACACATATTGGGTTGACATTTTACCATACACCAATAGTAGAAATTTACTTCAATTAAGTATTTTTTCACTATCTCAGTTGTTGGCAATTTTGCATAGCAAAATTATAAAAAGCTATATTTGTCACGTGAGCTGTGTAGAACACTTGTTATTTCTAGATATTACGGTTTCTGACCTGTTCAGAAACTATATCCAACAAACAGAAAATTTATTTTCTTCACAAATGTCTTTACAAAAGGTTAAAGCTACAAGTGTGCCTTTCAACAAATCCTGCGTTTGTGACAATTTAAGTCTAAGCATCCATTTGTTCAATCATTTTTCAGGTAAAGTGGATTAAACAAGAGATCAGTAAAACTGATCCAGGCGACCACCATAGAACACTATCAGAAAGTGAGGCTGCTTGTAAACGGATCGCAAAGTTGATATGTGAAATTTATTTCTTCGGTTGGTGGTTGGCTGGACAAGAACAAAGTTTCTTCGGTAGATAGTGGCTGTTATATGAAAACTCAAAACCATCTTTCTTCAAGGAGGCCGCACATTTACGCTACTTACCGGAGCTACATAATACATGTACATTGTATGCACACAGGCCAGTCAGTGATATCGCTTGTTTGAGTCCTGTACACATTTAATATTTACAAAATCCACTACGATTGTACACTTGTTACTAAGATGCATTTAGTGTTTGTTTACAAATCAAAAGATAATGTATATATCTGTCAAAAACAGCCCGTGAAAAGTGAAGAATGGGCGACGTATCACTCGTCTGATGAGTAAATATTTACACATGACGAAAGTCAGTTTAAAAATTAATGGCCAAAAATGTCCCGATTCGTTCAGAAATTAGTAAACTCTTATAAAAAAAATCTTCATGCACGATTTGATGTAAATATATGATTGAATAAACACATTTCAGTTACTTTATTGGTAAATAGCATTTACAATTGCGAAGTCAGTTGCTGTACATAGCTGCCTGAATGCAAATTCGATCGGCAAAATAGTGATTGTACGTTGCCGTGTATTTCATTTCATTTTGAAATATTCCTTCCTTTCACACTCCGAAAAATACAATATGGATCTTCTTAAGTGTCTTAGGGAACACTCTCCTTATTTATTATTGTTACATTTTTGGAAAGAATTTAGGCGTTTAAAACCCAAATTCGAATAGGCCATTTTACCAGTTTCGAACAAGCCGTGGCGGCCGGAAACAGGCATATTGATAAACCATTTATTGTACTTATAGTTATAGTCGCCCTTAGAAATCTGAAAGGAGTCGATTTTTATACGTTTTAAAATGACCCGAGGATTGCAATTTCACTCTGGGGTTTATAAAAGCTCTGATAAATGTCTTGTTTTTCACTACTCTGGACTCGGAAATTCCAAAATATCGTCATCAGTGCCAAAAATAGCTTATCTGTCTTTAACTGGGTCGTGCTTTTAAAATGCCTGGTAGGGGCCCTGTGATTGACAGCTGGAAATCGCACTAGCAAACTGATTTCACCACCCGATTTTAGCACTTTTTAATCATATATATTTAAATATCTCACCCATAGTCAGTATATTGGAGACAAGGAAATATATATTGAGATCTGAAGCTGTAAATATGAGGAATTCCTTTTCTTGTTATATACGTATGTTTGAGGTGTCCGTTCGAACCCAGACAAAGTTGGAAGTTATCAGTGAATTACGCGTCCGTTAAAGTAAATTAAACCTCTTAACCGTATTCGAAGATTGAAAAAACAAAACACAAAGCAACCAACAGATGCAGCATGTGATTTTATTTGCTCATTTTCAAAATTAGTTGAAGTTGTAAGAAAAAATAACCATACGGCGTCAGTGGGGTTTTAGCCGACTTTTCTGCTGTCGCCATACGATGTCTTCGGTAATGAAGCAGGCTAACACTCTAAGTTCCAACGCCAAATGGCGACAGCGGTACCGAATGTGTTAAATGAAAACGTCAACGACGAAAAAAATACATGTTGCATAACTTGACCATATAAGGAAGCAACACAAAAAAAATTCATCAAGATCCGCCTGGTAGTTTTGTTGAGTCCGCGATCACAAACTATGTAGATATAAATCACAGAAAAAGCTACCGGCCGCCATTTTGAATATGCAAATGAGCAGCGAGTGCATAACAAGGCCATAGTGTTAACCTGCGTATAACATTTTACGAACATCCTTTCATTACTTAAGAACAGTGATAAAAAAATACTGGCCAGTGGCCGCCATTTTGAATATGCAAATGAGCAAAAAAGTGCATAGTGCACAACGAGACCATAGGGCTAACATGTGTAAATTAGTTTACGAAAATCCTAGAATTTCTTTACTTTAGGAGAAAAGTGACAAAAAGAAGAAAAACAAAATGGTCGCCCAACGGCCATTTTAATATGCAAATGAGCAAAAAAGAACATAGTACGCAACGAGGCCATAGGGTTAACCTGCGTACAAAGTTTTACGAAGATCCTCTCATTACTTTAGGAGAAAAGTGATAAAAAGTAGAAAAACAAAATGGTCGCCTAGCGGCCATTTTGATATGCAAATGAGCAAAAAAAATAAATGTTGCACAACTAAACCATAGGAGGAACGTGCGTGTGAAATCTAAAGAAGATCCAAATAGGACTTCTCTTGGAATCGCGGTCACAAGAGAGTAAAGCGATAAAAAATAGAAAAACAAAATGGTCGCCTAGCAGCCATTTTAATATGCAAATGAGCTAAGAAAAATAGATGTAGCACAACTAGATCATATGGGGGAACCAATACAAAAACATTTCATGAAGATCGGCCTGGTGGATTTCTAGATTCCGCGATCACAAACTATGTAGGTAAAAATCACAAAATGGCTGCCAGCGGCCAATTTAATATGCAAATGAGCAAACAAACTAGATGTTGCACAACTAGACTATAGGAGGAACGTGCGTGTGAAATTTAAAGAAGATCCGACTAGGACTTCTCTTGGAATCGCGGTCACAAGAGAGAAAAGCGATAAAAAATAGAAAAAACAAAATGGTCGCCTAGCGGCCATTTTAATATGCAAATGAGCTTAGAAAAATAGATGTTGCACAACTAGACCATATGGGGAACCAATATAAAAACATTTCATCAAGATCGGCTTGGTGGATTTCTAGATTCCGCGATCACAAACTATGTAGGTAAAAATCACAAAATGGCCGCCAGCGGCCATATAAATATGCAAATGAGCAAACAAAATAGATGTTGCACAACTAGACCATAAAGGGAACATGTCTGTAAAATTTGATGAAAATCCGACCAGTAGTTCTCTTGGAATCGCGATCACAAGAAAAGTTTACAGACACCGGACGACAGACGACGGACGACAGACGACGGACGACGGACGACGGACGACGGACCACGGACAAAAAGCGATTTGATAAGAATAGGTCAAGCATATTTTGTTTCAACAGATAAAAACAGAAAAGTCTTGGATAGAGGTATCAGGGGAGACAACTGTGATTAAATTAGTTACAATAAATACTGTATTCATTTTTTTAAAATTAATTTTCACTTCATTTTTGGAATCAGGTGATTAATGGTTTGAATGGTTAGCAAGTGATCATCTCAACTATAAATTTGATCACAAATCAATAAATACATTTTTCAGCCAGTTCGTGAACAGGACTGGAGGCAATTTTTCTAGGATGGCTTGCCAAATTTCAAATTCACTCCATAATAAATAATATTTCTTTCTCATTACTGAGATTTTACAAGACTCTGTCTTCGTTACCGTACGGCGTTAGTAAGTCAGCTGTCATTGGTCGCAGAGCATGATCGCTTGGCTGAGAAAGGATATTTTCATAGACCGTCCGCTGAAAACAATCTCAACTGATAACTTTAAATATATTTTGTTGTGTATCAGATGATTTTGAAAAAATAACCGCCTAATTGTAGGAAAGATTCCTCTAATGAGCTAGGAGCTTGATGATCATAGAACACACGAAAGTCTCGGATGATCATATACAGCTGGTTCCTTTTTTCTTAAAAAAAAATGCATTAACCAATACAATAAATGCTTTAATTTTAAAATGAATGACCAACCGTTTCACTCTTCATATCCATTTCCCTGTTATCGAATTATAGGTCAGAGTTATTGCATTACATACATACATGTATACAGAGCAGTCGCATCGCAAACGAAACGCAGTTGCCAATGGATACCATAGTGAAGAGATACGACGTCATAGCAACTGCGATAGATCGCACCGTGCAACGGCTTCGTGAAACGGTCCCCTGGTTGGAACACTTTCCTGTGAACATGGCGGCCATGTATTGTAATCTCAGCCGTCAACAGAAACTGTTCCAAGATCACATAGCAAGATGACCTCTTGAAGCCGACCTCATTACCGTACTAAAGTTAACATGGCGGATATCTTAGGTCAGAGCTGTCAAATCATTGGTCAATCTGTACCACATGACCAATCACATTATTTCCGAACTAAAGATATAGATATTTTCGATTTCGATGTGACGTCACAATCCCGACAACAAGCTTCTAATTTGCATATAATAAAAGTGAAAACAAGGCCATGACGACACCATTTTGACTTGCTATTTAGAGAGAGACAGTGCCAATTTTAATCGTTATCTGTACAACCGGAGGCAACATAACTTTTAGGCATAGTCGATGTTTAGCAAAGTTTAGGTTTTTACGACTTAACTGCTCAAAATTACTTTTCGAAATGGCGTCCAAGTTGTTTTCATCTAGTATCCAGGCAGAGGGAAGACCACATGACTAACTGTCTAAGTACCCGGATGTCCGAAACCGAGAATAACAAGACCAAATATATCCAGAAAGAAGCTAGACGGACTTATCAAGTAAGAGTATGCATCTCGGTACTTAGTCCGAAATATCTGCGATGATGATGTAAGACATTTTCTGACAGATAGGCCATCATCATCGTCAGAACGCATTTGATCAATTTTCTGGGAATTAAGACCACCTCTTGTTTCTCATAAAAAATATCAACATTCTCTTCATAACTTTTAAAAAATAAAATTGCTAACCCGTACTTTAATGATTTCCCTTTCTCCTCGCACCAATCTTAAGTCTGTACGTCGACACAAGCCATAGATCTGCCCGGTTAAATTTCAAACTGTACCAAACCTTTCCGAAATCAGCCATTTGCATAATCTCTCATTGATACGTTACTATGACGCGAACGATCAACCTGTCACATGATTAGTTCAGCTCAAGCAGTTGTTCTGTGTATACTTAACCAAACTATCACACGATCGTCCCCTAGTGGGTAGTCATGTGACAGGTTGACCTTTCACGTCATATGACGTATCAATGAGAGATTATGCAAATGGCTGATTTCGGAAAGGTTTGGTACAGTTTGAAGAGAATGTTGATATTTTTGATGAGAAACAAGAGGTGGTCTTGCCACCTCGAAGGGTGGCAAAAAATTCCCTGAAAATTGATCAAATGCGTTCTGACGATGATGATGGCCTATCTGTCAGAAAATGTCTAACATCATCATCGCAGATATTTCGGACTACTCGGTACCATTAGAAGTGGGTTTCAAAGGCTGGCTGAGAGTTTGTTTTTTTACTTTGAGACATTTTTCACTCAATGGAAAATATCTGATTTTATAAATGGCTACTTTCTACATGCCGAAGCTAAGTAACCGACGATCTGCATTAAGCGCTAATGTTAATAAGCCCCTTTCGGGTTCGGTGGAAGTCCCACGAGACCACGCGAGACCCGTGTTTAGGGGTATAACTTTAACCGATCGGCTGTCCGATTAACATTAGTGCTTATGGAGATCAGCTGTCACCCAGTTGTTTTTTTCTGTGATTCTCAGCTTACAATCTATACTTTTTACAAAAGTCTTGTTTTGAGACATATCAAGATATATAACAAAGCCATTAGATACTTCTTTTTGACGGACAAAAGCATATTATTATTTCTAACACAAAAATAACACGTCGTAGTTGTGTTTTCACGGTTGGTTTTTGACAACTTCGAAGCGTATCCATGCGATATAAATAATTGTATTGACAGTCAACTGTCAAAAACGCAACTGATAGCTTCTAGTGTGTTTCACAAAAAAAATTTGGATTAAAGGAATGATTTAGAAATAAAAAATCAAAGACAAAACCACACGATAACCGCCGATCACCATAGACGCTAATGTTAAATAAACGGCTAGTCAGTGAAAGTTATACCCCTAAACTAATTTCTCGTGGGGTTTTAGCCAAACTCGAAAGAGGCTTATTGAGCGTCTGGTCAGTGGAAGCTATACCATATAAACTCTGGCATTCAAACTCGACAGGGGCGTATTGGTAGTGTATGGTAATTAATACATGACCGTTCTTTAAAATTTGGAGTTTAGCTTTTAGATTTTACATAAATTACTTTTATTTGAATATAGCCTGACGTGTCCGAATAGTGTTTGACTGAGTAATGACCTACTAAGTATGCAGTGATACCTAAAACGAACTTTATGAAAAAGCTCTCTGACGTTTAATTCTTAAAATAGAAGATGTATTTCGCATGTTGTTGATGTTGTCTCGATACGGAAGCCATGTTTGTTCGAGGGACAGAGTAAATGTTATGATTTAACACTTACCGATTGTAACGTTTTGAAACCGAAGGCCTGGAATACATTAGCGTATTGTTTACACATAAACGTCTCAAGCCATCTTTCAACGGGTCCGGGCATCGTTTGGACCCCAGAAAAATAGGAGAAATACACCTACGCTTCAGAATTTTTAGTCCACCACATTTTCCGCAACTTTAACATAATGGCTGCGTGTCACGTGATCCGTCAAGGGCCACAAAGCCCCAAACGCCATAGAAAAAGAAAGTCAGTAGACTGCATCGGGGAAGATAGGCTACGCATTGTTTAGTGTTCGAGGTCATATTATTGTGTTTCTTGGGTACCTAAATCATACCCAATGAAGCTGTAACAATAATTTAATTAGAAAATTTGGTTAGAGGATCATTTTTTTTTCAACGAAAAATTATTACTCGCTAGAACTACGGCCGTAGAAGTAGAATAAAATACATGATTTAGGCTACTACTAGATTAATGCTTAGCCAGACATTCTGGTTACTGTATATCAACAATGGAATGTTTCTGAACTCCCTCCTTGTGTTATAGGCCTACTCTACTAGTACTAGTAGGCCTACTAGGCATTATGTTTCTCTCGACGTTTAGGATAAAAAAACTACAGTTGTTGAATTAACGTACGGCCGTAATGTGTAAATTCTGAAATATACGCATAGTTACGCTATGTAGGCCTACATCCACCGTCAAAACCAACGATTAAACCTTAAAGTTACACTCACGCTCACTTTTAATACTACTATAGGCCTACTAGGCTACTTTAGAGTGAGCTTGTTGAGAATTTATTCCTGGGCGCCCGAGGATGGGCTGTAGCCTACACTCAAATATGGATTGCTTAGTTTGCAATGTGTAGGCTAACATTTTTTATTTTTTTAAAGTCAAAAGTCAAAGTCATCGATTTTGATAACGGTGTAAGAAAGTTCTACATCGAAGCTAGCGTTGTCACCCAATAAACCAAGAAGTTGTTATTCATTTAGGCCTACATTTTGACCTTATTGTTCTAAATGCCATGACAAGATTTTCATTTGTTATCGTGATAAAGTGCAGTTCTTTCTACTCATCCTCCACCCACGTCATGGCAATTAAACTGCCAGATAATTTGTATTCATATTTAATAACAGATAGCCCTGCTACTTTTGGAAGCGTAAAAGGTCTCAGAAAGTTTAATACGTAGATTGTCTGAAGGGAGGCTATTCGTCTTCACCCTAAATGGAAAACCGACAGAATTGTCTCCCCTGCACCACAGTATATTGACTTTGTTGAGCTGTCACGGATTAAAGGGGCATGAGCTGCCAAAACGTTGATATTTTGACGTAAACACAGAATGTTAAAATTATCGGCTAGTTTTCTCAAGACGTATAATTCAGAAGCTTTTTAGTGCTTCTAGTCTCAAAAATGTACGATAAAGTATTGTTTTGAACTAACTTTGACTTAGAATGAATGAATGGTCGTCCCGGTTATTTAAATTTTGCTACTTTTCGAACACGTTTTCGGTTCGTACAGGGCACATACTGTATGGATTTTCCTCATTCCAGCGCCAATCATTTAGTTTTTCGATGGTATTCAAAGCCTCTTACTGTCGTGACGATCAGAAATTATGAAAAAAGTGTGAATTTCGGCAGCTCATGGTGCGTGTGTCCGGGTGTAATTCGAGTGGGTTCCCAGTCACTGTGGTATCTTCGGTAATGAGATGGCGAACTCTTTAGCAAAAAAAGCCCTATCACTTTCGTCTATTACTTTATCCATACCCCTCTCAATAGCTGAGGCGGTTAATAACATGAAGCCTTATTTCCTTAAAATGTGGCAAAGGAGTGGCAGACATCCAAAAAAGGCCGTATTTTCAATATAATGTAAGTGTTCGTACCAGAAGAGTCTCTTTTACCTCTCGTTTATCAGAAGTTACATTCTATCGAGTACAATCTGGTCATTACCCAACAAATGCATACCTGAGGGCTTTGATCTTTCTGTGGTGATTATTATTTATGATCGCTGTAATTTGGTGTCTTAGATAGTCTATACCCCCCCCCCCCCCCCCCCCCTAGGAGCTAATGGTTGTATTAGCACCACATGAAATGGAAACCTGCACCGTTTTAATCTTCATTCTTCTGGTCTTAGTGAGAAGTGTAACATTGAGGATACTATTAAACCTCTGTTGTTTTATTGTACTAAGTTTTTGACAGAGAGACACAAGGTTTACTCTGACCTCCAGCATGTTGGAGTTTTGAATCCATGTATGGAAGCCGTTTTTAACGCAAGTCAAAATTATACCAAAGTATATGTAAAGGAAATAGCTAGATTGTTCGTGTCGTTTTTTGTTTTTTCTTGTATTTGTTTTGTTTTGTATTTTTTTGGCTCTGTTTTCTATAATGTTATGTTGATTTGGTAATTAAGTGTGGTAAAGCATTAATATAGTTTGTGGCGCGAATCATTTCTAGGAATGGAGTCGCCAAAAAATTAAAATGATGATGATGATGATTTTTAACACTGATATGATGGCCTTTGCCTTGACTGGGGCAGTATATATGAGCTGCAGTTAAAATATTTACAGCACTCAAAAATAGAGAACAAAGCTTTATACACCGTTCTTTGTTTAGACATATCTTCGGTCATGAAAAGCCTCGGCGCTTCATCAAATTTGGGGGACCGTCGATGATTTATATACAAGATACCTCTTTTCAAGAAAGAAAAAGTCATGGTTTTTTGTAAGATGATTTTAAGAGCCTAGGTGGCCCGTGGACCCATGCACGCCTGTATATAGCAGCTTTCAAGAAAGAAAAATTCGTGTTTTTTTTGTAAGATGATTTTAAGAGCCTAGGTGGCCCGTGGACCCACGCCTGTATATAGGCCTACTGAGTTTTGGGAGTCTGCCACCTTGCCCAATCAGTATAAAACAAACTGTGACCGCTTCTCCTGTTTGTCTTATTTAGTTATTTTTAAAAATTAAGGAAAGCAAAATCCAGACGTTTTTACTTGCAGAACAGCCTCAGAACGTTTCCCGGGCAATCTAGAAGCCTTGAATTTCCGGAGCCTAAGCAGTCCCTGGGCCCTCGCTTAATGCGTTGGGATAGTGATCACCTCTCCCCCGTGCTTCAAAACGTTACACACCTTCATCTATAACTAGGGAACATAACGTTTTTATTGGTATATTCTAAGAATCAGGGAAAGCAAAATCCAGAAATTATTGGCATTTTTACTTGCAGAACGCTTCTCAACCAATCTAGAATACCTGAGCTTCCGAAATCTAGGTGACCCCTGGACCCTCGCCTAAAGTGTTGGGATGGTCATTCCCTTCTCCATGCTTCAAACACGTCACAAGTCTTCACTTAAAACGATTTTACTATTAGCAACTATTAGCAAGGGTAGAACAGCCTCAGAAAGCTTCTGACGATCAGAAATCATGAAAAAGTGTGAATTTTGGCAGCTCATGCCACTTTAACTTCTATGTACCACTCAGATCTTTGTGTCTATTTTCACAGGCTGCTTTTTTATTTTGTGTTGATTCGTCGGCTTTATAGTTTCCTGGGGTCGCGGGTTCAAATCCCACTCAGTCCAAAAAAAAATTGGGAATTTTTCTGACTGGGTTTTCACTCGTACGACTTATGTGGGATGTTTGCAAGTTACCGCCGGAAGGTCATGGGTTTCCTCCGGGCATAGAGCCCGGTTTCCTCCCACAATAAAACTGGCAACGCCGCTATATAAGTGAAATAATCTTGAGCGCGGCGTAAAACACCAAATAATCAATCTATCTTCGACATGCCTCCCAGAATGAGGGTTTATCTAACAAGCATCATTCAATTTAAACTCAAATAATTCTATTTATTCAAAATACTCCCTAAAGCAAACTCTCTGCATTTTTAGAAGGTAGAAGGTAGTTCACATCAGGTAGTTCACATCAGTTACCAATGGTCTTACCACCCAGAGGAAGCTGACCAAAACTTGTTTTAGTCAGCATGCATCAAGTACAAATTTATATTATTTAGTAAACCAAATTTCTTCAAACAACCTAATGGTGTGGGATGATTGCCAGAAATAAAGAATACGTTTAAGGTTTTTTGTGGGTAAAGAAAACTTCCAGTTATCATGACAGTTACCTTGCTACGCCAGCCTTTTAGTAATAACTTAATTAGCCAGTCCATAAATAGCCCATCGGTTTAGAGTCAAATAATTTTTCTTTGTGATCCAATAGATGGTAAATAAAATTTGATGAATTCTTGACACAAAAACATTTTCTTTCCCAAAGTTATTGTTGTAGGCCTACAACTTGTTGATTTTATCGATAAATCTAAAATACCGTTTCGTAAATGTTCTCTCACTTACTTGATAATCTTTACAGACTGCTTTACCCTTTTGCATAATTCCAACTTCCACTAACATATATTCTCCCCTTTGGAAAGGGTGGAATTGCATTATTCTCATTTCAGATTCCAATAGTGGTGACTGCCCGGTAAAGTGGTGACGGTCCGATGAATTAATGTAGTGACTGCTAGATGAAATGGTGACTGCCAGATGAAATGCCAGATAAAATCGTGACTGCCAGATAAAATCATGACTGCCAGATGAAATTGTGACTGCCCAATTAAATGGTGTCAGACTGCCCGATTAAATCGTGATTGCCAGTCCAGATGAAATCGTGATTGCCAGATGAAATCGTGATTGCCAAATTAAATCGTGACTACCAGATGAAATGGTGACTGCCAGATGAAATGGTGACCGCCCGATTAAATGGTGACTACCCGATGAAAGCTTGACTGTAAGATGAAATCGTGACTGACAGATGAAATGGTAACAGCCAGATGAAATGGTGACTGCCTGATGAAATGATGACTGGGGGTGTCCGATGAAATGGTCACTGTGCAATGAAATGGTGAGCGCCCGATTAAATAGTGACTGCATGATGAAATAATTCAATTTTCAATTTTATTGCAGGATAAGCCATTTGGCTTTTTACACTTAAAACAATACAGATGCAAGTACTGGTTGTGCATTCAAACATAGTTTATAATTACATCGTTGGTTCCAAGTATTTATACCTTATAGACCAAAAATAATACTTCTATAGGATAGAGCCTCTAACAAATATTTTCCAAGAGTTAATATTTTGTTTTTTGAACAAGGGTTCATTAGAACCCGAAACTTGTAAATTGGCGGCCATGAAAGGAAGTATGGCTTAAAATATTTACTTCGTATATCCCGTAAGGCCGGACAGCATAATAAAAAGTGATACTCATTTTCAACTATGCCCATGTAACATAATTGGCATAGCCGGTTATTATATGGTATATATAAGTACCTTTCTTTCTCAACATTTAGCCCATGAAACCCACAACGGAAACGACCAACGGTTTTTACAACTTTCCAAGAGATTTCACACAAACAATTTAGATGTTTTGCTTGTACAAAATCGGTAACTAATAATTTGTATGAAAGAAAACGGCTTGAAGTCTGAATACTATCACACCAAGTTTGTATAAAACTATCCTTAATTGTTTGCTTAAACCGTAAGTAATCAACATTTGAACATTTTTCTATAGCATGTATTATACCAAAACCATTCATGTTCAAAATATTTTCTAATTTCAAACTCAAATTATAAATTGATATCAGCCTGGTAAATGACATTGACTGTTGTCGATAAAGTTTATACATTAAGCTTTTTTGGTCAGAAATTATTTTGGACCAAAATTTAACAACCCTTCCTTGAATATGAACAATTAAGGACAATCTACCAAATTCAGAGTAAACAATCATGTTAGGGGTCCCTCTTGGCAAGCCTAATATGTACTTTAAGTACTGAGTATGTAACCTTTCGATTTCAGATACATCACACATACCCCACAATGATCCATATGATAAGATAGGCTTAACCATTTTATCAAACATATATATCGGCATGTAAGTTTGTAAAACATTGTTAGTAGATATAACTTTGGGGGTTGAAAAACAGTGGCCATGTGGCAACATTTTACTGGTCACTGCTGCCCAGTTGGTCAATAACTAGCACAGCTCATTAACATCTAAGCCCCCGGCTATTGGTCGCGCTTGACTACACATCTAATTAAAATCTCCTAACAAGAGGAGAATGGCTTGAACTGTGAGGTCGAGGTCAATAACTAGCACATCTAATTAAAATCTTAGCTCCCGGTCATTGGTCACGGTTCGCCGCATGTCTTATTAAAATCTAAGCTCGCGGCTATTGGTCTCGCTTCGGTACACATGTCATTAAGAGTAGAATCTAAGTTATTTATTAAATTATCTCAGTGGCATTGCATATCAAAAATATACTACGTATAATACTTAAGTCTTAACCACTGGTCATCAACCCGGAAGTGAACCGGAAGTGTACCGGAAGTGACTGGAAGTTACCGGAAGTAACCTGAAGTGAACCGGAAGTGACCCGGAAGTGACCGAAAATAACCCGGAAGTAACCGGAAGTGACCGGAAATAACCCGGAAGTCACCGGAAGTGACCCGGAAATGACCGGAACTACCCGGAAGTCACCGGAAGTTAACCGGAAGTGACTGGAAGTAACCTGAAGTGAACCGGAAGTGACCCGGAAATGACCGGAAATAACCGGAAGTGACCGGAAATAGACCGGAAGTGACTGGAAATAACCCGGAAGTCACCGGAAATGGACCGAAAGCAACCGGAAGTGGACCATTCTCGTGGTTTGACTCGGGGTCACTGCTGCCCAGTTGGTCAATAACTAGCACATCTCATTAACATCTTAGCTCCCGGTTATTGGTCACGGTTCGCCGCATGTCTAATTAACATTCTAAGCTCGCGGCTATTGGTCTCGCTTGGCTACACATCTTTCGCGCTCCACTGCACAACTAATTAAAATCTTAGCTCTCGGTTATTGGTCACGGTTCGCCGCACGTCTTATTAAAATCTAAGCTCGCGGCTATCGGTTCACTACGGTACACATGTCATTAAGAGTAGAATCTAAGTTATTTATTAAATTATCTCAGTGGCATTGCATATCAAAAATATACTACGTATAATACTTAAGTCTTAACCACTGGTCATCAACCCGGAAGTGAACCGGAAGTGTACCGGAAGTGACTGGAAGTTACCGGAAGTAACCTGAAGTGAACCGGAAGTGACCCGGAAGTGACCGAAAATAACCCGGAAGTAACCGGAAGTGACCGGAAATAACCCGGAAGTCACCGGAAGTGACCGGAAATAGACCGGAAGTGACTGGAAATAACCCGGAAGTGACCGGAAGTGGACCGGAAGTAACCGGAAGTGACCGGAAATAGACCGGAAGTGACTGGAAATAACCCGGAAGTCACCGGAAATGGACCGGAAGCAACCAGAAGTGGACCGGAAATAACCCGGAAGTCACCGGAAGTGGACCGGAAGTAACCGGAATTAACCGGAAGTGACCGGAAATAATCCGGAAGTAACCGGAAGTGAGCGGAAATAACCTGAAGTGAACCGGAAGTGAACCGGAAATGACCGGAAATAGACCGGAAGTGACCGGAACTGAACCGGAAATAACCGGAAGTGAAGTAATTGAGCCAAAAATAAGTTCCAAGCCCGGAAGTAGCCAAATTCTAACCGAATTCGGTCGTGTTACATATCAAAGTAAAGTTATTTCATTAATAATTTCATTATTTTTTTTTGTTTTGTTTTAGAGCTTAGGGACTAACGCCATTCACCTTTAAACGGTCCGACCTCGAACCGGAAGTGACATCATCGAACCGGCAGTTGTCCGTAATTTCGTTATTTTTTTTTGTCCCACAGCCTAGGTACTAACGCCATTCAACCCGTTACGACATCATATCCGCTATTGTGCGGCGTAAAACACCAAACAATCAATGACTCTAAGCAGTCGTCCTACATCAGGCGCTTTTCACCCCAGAACTATATTGTGAAAGTCTCAACCAATGCATTAACATAAAGAAACATAAGACATCGTTCGTTCTGATGAGCATTTTATTATCTTCATGGTGAACATTCTTCAAGTACATCGTTTCCGGTTTTCGTAAGGGTATTCGTCTGGTAAAACCTTATCAAATAACATATAGCGTATTTTAATCGCGTTCGCTAATGCCTCGTCAATCGGTAGGCCAATTACTCCGCGTAAAAAATCCCTAGTTTTCACAATTTCTCGGTGAAGCGGGTCTCCCATTAAATGCATCCAAATAGTGTTGTACTGTCCGTATATAGTCATCAAGGTTTTCTTTATTTCCGGCCTGCGCCGTCGGTATTCCTCCTGCAAACTGCAGCCGTCAACAGACATATGAGTTTGAATAGCTTCCTTCACAATGTCGTCCCACACGTCGGAAACTGTATCAGCCATACCGCTAGCGGGCGTAATGCTCCTCGTTAGAAAAACTTGACGGTCATCTTCTAAAGTATTTTCATCCGAGGGATGCCCTGGCATCTCAGTATTCTGCGAATCGGTTTTGTGTTTATTGAAAACGTGCCGCTTCACGTCATGTCGGCGACTAAAAGTCTTGTTACAAACGTGACAATTGAATCTCATTTTGTTTCACCCACTGCGGAATGTAATTTATAGCGCTATTTCAGCGGTCGGTCTAATCCAATGTGAAGGACGCGCCGCCTTTTATACGCTTCTGTCTTGCCTCCAATTCCGACTTAGCCATTTCCACCGCTTGCTGTGCGTTAGATACGGCAATAATCCGCGGCAAATCCGCCTTTTCACGGTTGGGGGAGCTTTCGCGATAATAGGGCTCGACAGTTTTTCTTCGTTTAAAGGCTTGACTTTGTGGCGTACCACTTTTTCTGCGTTCCTGTCTGACCTCCGATCTGATCATTTCCACCGCTTGTGCGGGAGACACCACATCTATCTGCGGTAAATCCGCATGGTCGGCGTCAATTTGCGGCGGATCCATCTTTTCACGGTCGGGAGAGCTTTCACGGCAATAGGGTTCCAGAGGGATGAGCGTGCTTCTACTTCTGAATGCTTGGCCGAGGGGCGAGCCTCTCTTTCTCATTACACCTTCGTTCATGGGTATTTTACCCTTTTCCATATTGCGGTAAAAACGCACCAATTTATCCACGTTCGACATGTTTAAACGTTACAGACACCGTCTGCGTAAGGAGTGTTGTCGAAGTACGATGATAGCTCGTTATATAAAGCTTTATGATACGCGCCCGCTGAACGCCAGAAGCGACCGTTAACGCAGCCTTAAGCGTAAAACAATATTACCATTCACTCACAATTAGCTGCGTTAACGGTCGCTTCTGGCGTTCAGCGGGCGCGTATCATAAAGCTTTATATAACGAGCTATCATCGTACTTCGACAACACTCCTTACGCAGACGGTGTCTGTAACGTTTAAACATGTCGAACGTGGATAAATTGGTGCGTTTTTACCGCAATATGGAAAAGGGTAAAATACCCATGAACGAAGGTGTAATGAGAAAGAGAGGCTCGCCCCTCGGCCAAGCATTCAGAAGTAGAAGCACGCTCATCCCTCTGGAACCCTATTGCCGTGAAAGCTCTCCCGACCGTGAAAAGATGGATCCGCCGCAAATTGACGCCGACCATGCGGATTTACCGCAGATAGATGTGGTGTCTCCCGCACAAGCGGTGGAAATGATCAGATCGGAGGTCAGACAGGAACGCAGAAAAAGTGGTACGCCACAAAGTCAAGCCTTTAAACGAAGAAAAACTGTCGAGCCCTATTATCGCGAAAGCTCCCCCAACCGTGAAAAGGCGGATTTGCCGCGGATTATTGCCGTATCTAACGCACAGCAAGCGGTGGAAATGGCTAAGTCGGAATTGGAGGCAAGACAGAAGCGTATAAAAGGCGGCGCGTCCTTCACATTGGATTAGACCGACCGCTGAAATAGCGCTATAAATTACATTCCGCAGTGGGTGAAACAAAATGAGATTCAATTGTCACGTTTGTAACAAGACTTTTAGTCGCCGACATGACGTGAAGCGGCACGTTTTCAATAAACACAAAACCGATTCGCAGAATACTGAGATGCCAGGGCATCCCTCGGATGAAAATACTTTAGAAGATGACCGTCAAGTTTTTCTAACGAGGAGCATTACGCCCGCTAGCGGTATGGCTGATACAGTTTCCGACGTGTGGGACGACATTGTGAAGGAAGCTATTCAAACTCATATGTCTGTTGACGGCTGCAGTTTGCAGGAGGAATACCGACGGCGCAGGCCGGAAATAAAGAAAACCTTGATGACTATATACGGACAGTACAACACTATTTGGATGCATTTAATGGGAGACCCGCTTCACCGAGAAATTGTGAAAACTAGGGATTTTTTACGCGGAGTAATTGGCCTACCGATTGACGAGGCATTAGCGAACGCGATTAAAATACGCTATATGTTATTTGATAAGGTTTTACCAGACGAATACCCTTACGAAAACCGGAAACGATGTACTTGAAGAATGTTCACCATGAAGATAATAAAATGCTCATCAGAACGAACGATGTCTTATGTTTCTTTATGTTAATGCATTGGTTGAGACTTTCACAATATAGTTCTGGGGTGAAAAGCGCCTGATGTAGGACGACTGCTTAGAGTCATTGATTGTTTGGTGTTTTACGCCGCACAATAGCGGATATGATGTCGTAACGGGTTGAATGGCGTTAGTACCTAGGCTGTGGGACAAAAAAAAATAACGAAATTACGGACAACTGCCGGTTCGATGATGTCACTTCCGGTTCGAGGTCGGACCGTTTAAAGGTGAATGGCGTTAGTCCCTAAGCTCTAAAACAAAACAAAAAAAAATAATGAAATTATTAATGAAATAACTTTACTTTGATATGTAACACGACCGAATTCGGTTAGAATTTGGCTACTTCCGGGCTTGGAACTTATTTTTGGCTCAATTACTTCACTTCCGGTTATTTCCGGTTCAGTTCCGGTCACTTCCGGTCTATTTCCGGTCATTTCCGGTTCACTTCCGGTTCACTTCAGGTTATTTCCGCTCACTTCCGGTTACTTCCGGATTATTTCCGGTCACTTCCGGTTAATTCCGGTTACTTCCGGTCCACTTCCGGTGACTTCCGGGTTATTTCCGGTCCACTTCTGGTTGCTTCCGGTCCATTTCCGGTGACTTCCGGGTTATTTCCAGTCACTTCCGGTCTATTTCCGGTCACTTCCGGTTACTTCCGGTCCACTTCCGGTCACTTCCGGGTTATTTCCAGTCACTTCCGGTCTATTTCCGGTCACTTCCGGTGACTTCCGGGTTATTTCCGGTCACTTCCGGTTACTTCCGGGTTATTTTCGGTCACTTCCGGGTCACTTCCGGTTCACTTCAGGTTACTTCCGGTAACTTCCAGTCACTTCCGGTACACTTCCGGTTCACTTCCGGGTTGATGACCAGTGGTTAAGACTTAAGTATTATACGTAGTATATTTTTGATATGCAATGCCACTGAGATAATTTAATAAATAACTTAGATTCTACTCTTAATGACATGTGTACCGTAGTGAACCGATAGCCGCGAGCTTAGATTTTAATAAGACGTGCGGCGAACCGTGACCAATAACCGAGAGCTAAGATTTTAATTAGTTGTGCAGTGGAGCGCGAAAGATGTGTAGCCAAGCGAGACCAATAGCCGCGAGCTTAGAATGTTAATTAGACATGCGGCGAACCGTGACCAATAACCGGGAGCTAAGATGTTAATGAGATGTGCTAGTTATTGACCAACTGGGCAGCAGTGACCCCGAGTCAAACCACGAGAATGGTCCACTTCCGGTTGCTTTCGGTCCATTTCCGGTGACTTCCGGGTTATTTCCAGTCACTTCCGGTCTATTTCCGGTCACTTCCGGTTATTTCCGGTCATTTCCGGGTCACTTCCGGTTCACTTCAGGTTACTTCCAGTCACTTCCGGTTAACTTCCGGTGACTTCCGGGTAGTTCCGGTCATTTCCGGGTCACTTCCGGTGACTTCCGGGTTATTTCCGGTCACTTCCGGTTACTTCCGGGTTATTTTCGGTCACTTCCGGGTCACTTCCGGTTCACTTCAGGTTACTTCCGGTAACTTCCAGTCACTTCCGGTACACTTCCGGTTCACTTCCGGGTTGATGACCAGTGGTTAAGACTTAAGTATTATACGTAGTATATTTTTGATATGCAATGCCACTGAGATAATTTAATAAATAACTTAGATTCTACTCTTAATGACATGTGTACCGAAGCGAGACCAATAGCCGCGAGCTTAGATTTTAATAAGACATGCGGCGAACCGTGACCAATGACCGGGAGCTAAGATTTTAATTAGATGTGCTAGTTATTGACCTCGACCTCACAGTTCAAGCCATTCTCCTCTTGTTAGGAGATTTTAATTAGATGTGTAGTCAAGCGCGACCAATAGCCGGGGGCTTAGATGTTAATGAGCTGTGCTAGTTATTGACCAACTGGGCAGCAGTGACCAGTAAAATGTTGCCACATGGCCACTGTTTTTCAACCCCCAAAGTTATTAAATAACCTTGGACAGTATTACCTCAATGTATAGATCATATCGGTAAGTATGTGTATATCACAGCCTAACGGCCTCGGGGGGCAGATGCATCGGACCGTATCCAATTAAGTCGACTGCCAAAGAGACGTGTGCGTCCAACCGTAACAAATTAACGGAATAGAATATGTCGAGTAATGCAGTAAAATGATTGCGCCTTCCCGAAAAAAAAAATATGCTGAGTAAAAAGTGTCAGCCTTAGGGCTCAGCCAATCTGTATAAATACGGGTGTAAATCAGATCCAGTCATCATCGGAAAACAGGACTGCCCGGCAACACTCTCAACACTATCCAACATTGTTTAACATTGGACAACCACTAAAGTTTGAGAAGCTCCTCGAAATGTATAACATCAGCTCTAGTCTATGTGTGGGAGTCATTAGTCTCGATGGACAGGCCAGAGTATCCTTCCAAAGGATTCAGAGCAAAACAGATGAAAGCAGACCAAACAGTATACCCATAACGTTATCATCTACTGCATGGAGTGGACTAACCACGCTTGCATATAGGATTGACGAGATGTTAAAGATAGGAGAGCCGCTAGAAAGACCATACAACCTAGAGGATGACATATATCTAAGTTGCAGTCAATACAATGGGAAACAATTTATTCATCTGCGGAAATGGATAGAAGACAAAACACTTTCGACTAACCTGAAGCCTACCAAGATGGGGTATGCCATGAACGAATTTGGATGGCGTAATTTAAGAAAGCATTTTTCGGACATAGACCGAGATATAGGAGAAATGGAATCCGTATTTAAAATGGCCGATGAATTTTCCAAAAAGATGAAAGATCCGGGATCGGACGACAATGCGGAGGGAGAAAATCAAGAAGAGGACGATGAAGATTGTAGTGCCAGAGACGACCACGCTAATCAACTCGGAGCAATGATGTGTAGACGTTGCAATCCCGGGGACTACGTCAACTGGTGACGTCATCAACATTATATCTACTATTAAAATACTATATTGGACCCTAATAAACAGAATGAATCTTACCACTTATCTTTTTGTTCTTTGTATATATATAGTCGAGTAGTTCTTCTACGTTCTCATACATATGTCAAACCGTTAACGCACCAGTGTCAATCATTCCATCCCTAATATAATGGGTAATGTAGGTAGTCGGTCTAGAAGATCTGACAGCGATATAGCGGGCCTATGCAAAATTTGCCTCATCGAAGTCTGTCAAGCGGTATTTCATCCCTGTAATCACGTATGCATATGCCTTGACTGTCTATATAAGCTGGAGGAATACAACGACTCTCTAAAATGTCCAGTATGCAGAAAACGGGTGAAGGGTGCATTCGAAGTGTATTTATAGAATATTCGTGGGTAATAACAGTGCAACCAGACCCACGAAGCGTGACTCAACACGGGTTAGAAGAAGAACTAGTAATAGCGGAAGCTGATGAATGGTTTTCTACGGAAGAACGCTGTCTAACCAATCTGTCGATGTCGGTACAGCCGGATTACCCAGCCTGTTGGGGTAATTTGAAAACCTACATTCTTACACGTCAGATACTTTTGTCTATATAACTACGTTTAAACGTGGACCGTCTTCATTTCCACACAGGCTTTGGCAGAGGATGGATAACTATCACAAAACGAAAATAGTAACCATCGTCTTGATCATTCTGTTCGTCATATCACTCATCGTCATCGTAACGTTAGCTGCGAGTTGTAATCGAGAAGTCGAATCTATCATCACCACTATCCCCAATCGGACTCTTTGTACTCCTATGCAACAAATCCGTATAGATAGACGTTTACGAGCTACAGCGTGTAAATACGGGAACAAGCTCAGAGTGGATTTACGCTATTTCATCGACGACACGGCTACTAGGAAAGGCGTGGTCCTTAACTATAATCAGTGGTCCCTTCTGAAAACGAAGTCACACCTCATCGATAAGGCGATTAGCCATGTGCTCGACGGATAGAACGAGATGGAAGGAGATGGTCGACTCGGCCGTGAACCTGGATGCTTACGAAGCCATAGTAGATTCCATGTTCGACGATGGAATCATCAATTTTGGACGGTTAATCACGCTCTACGCATTCACGTCAGCGGTTTGCGACAAACTATCTCCCTCGGCGAGACGTGAGATCTGGGAATACTATAAAAGCCTGTCCTACGCTATATAACCGACCATTACGTACAAACGGTGTTATGGTAAACTTCATTATCGCCAGCAGTACAGATTCGGTAGAACACTATCCGGATAACAAGCCATACCACTTTAGAGTACGTTTGAATAGAAGCATAACCTTCGAAGATTCCAGTACAGTCGCGCTAACGGAAATCATCTTAAAGAAACAGCCGAAGTTCCAGCCCAGGGCGGTTTTGAGTATCTGCTCCAATATTTGCGCTCACTCACTGGTAGGAGAAACGACTTTACCGCTTTTACGAAAAGTAGACGTTTCTGGTAGGAAAAGGGTTGCCGAAGTCTTTATACGGCCATACTATCATCCCGTCATCCTAGGCGAAGTCGAAGTGTTAGAAATCCGTATTTTAGACGAGCGAGGATCGTTAGCTACCTTCATCACAGAGCCGGTAACCGTAACCCTCCACCTTAAATCATGATACAGAGGAGACGATATGTACCGGACGTAAATAAATGGATCGCCTTTTATCAGAATATGGCCGCAAATCCGACGTGCAAAAGACCTAAAAAGAGGAAGACGAAGTGGGGTGGAGCGAAAAGGTCTATCGCCCGAGTAAAGACCCCCGTTATACAACTCGTGACCCCCGCCCAAGCGGCTGTGGAACGGGCGAAGTCGGAGATAAAAGCTAACCCCGAAAAATATATAAATAGAAGACGTTCTCCCAATTCCGACATTCCGAGTCTAAGCAAACGAAGGAAACGGACGGCTCCTCAGATATTCCGATTAAAACATGGCACACCTTCTGCAAGATAGAGACGCTGACGAGGGACAACCGGATGAACTTAGCCTCTTCGAATTACCTCCCGTTCAAACCGCTATTCAGGGTAGATACTACGTCGACATAAGACCATTTTCCCAAATAACGGACGAAGCACCGGTGGAATTTCTTATCCCCGGACAGGGATCGGACTATTTGGACTTGAAATCGTCTCGTTTATACGTTAAAGCGAAAATCGTGCACAAAGATAATAGCCCACTAGTACAGGATGAAAAATGCGCGCCCACCAATTTACTATTGTCGAGCATGTGGTCACAAATCGATGTATCGATGCTGGGATCGCTCATGACTGTAATGGACAACAAATACCCGTATAAAGCTTATATTCAAACAGTTCTAAATACGGGTTATGAGGCTACGACGACTCAATTGGAAGCCCAGCTATACGACAAAGACGTAGGCAACGACATCGGCGAATCCGACCCCGTAGGAGGTAATAACCCGGGGCTAGCCACACGTTATGATCGTACGAAAGAGAGCAACTCGTTTGAAATGGAGGGTCGCATGCTGCAAGACATCTTCCAGCAAGATCGCTATGTACTAAACAACGTCGATGTCCACGTCAAATTATATCGATCACCAACCCGTTACGACATCATATCCGCTATTGTGCGGCGTAAAACACCAAACAATCAATGACTCTAAGCAGTCGTCCTACATCAGGCGCTTTTCACCCCAGAACTATATTGTGGGCCCGAGTTCAAAAAGTGTGGACACTTCCTTTTTTCTTGCAGTTATCACAGCGTATACGCAGAGAATCGATCCATTATTAGCTTCCTTCACAATGTCGTCCCACACGTCGGAAACTGTATCAGCCATACCGCTAGCGGGCGTAATGCTCCTCGTTAGAAAAACTTGACGGTCATCTTCTAAAGTATTTTCATCCGAGGGATGCCCTGGCATCTCAGTATTCTGCGAATCGGTTTTGTGTTTATTGAAAACGTGCCGCTTCACGTCATGTCGGCGACTAAAAGTCTTGTTACAAACGTGACAATTGAATCTCATTTTGTTTCACCCACTGCGGAATGTAATTTATAGCGCTATTTCAGCGGTCGGTCTAATCCAATGTGAAGGACGCGCCGCCTTTTATACGCTTCTGTCTTGCCTCCAATTCCGACTTAGCCATTTCCACCGCTTGCTGTGCGTTAGATACGGCAATAATCCGCGGCAAATCCGCCTTTTCACGGTTGGGGGAGCTTTCGCGATAATAGGGCTCGACAGTTTTTCTTCGTTTAAAGGCTTGACTTTGTGGCGTACCACTTTTTCTGCGTTCCTGTCTGACCTCCGATCTGATCATTTCCACCGCTTGTGCGGGAGACACCACATCTATCTGCGGTAAATCCGCATGGTCGGCGTCAATTTGCGGCGGATCCATCTTTTCACGGTCGGGAGAGCTTTCACGGCAATAGGGTTCCAGAGGGATGAGCGTGCTTCTACTTCTGAATGCTTGGCCGAGGGGCGAGCCTCTCTTTCTCATTACACCTTCGTTCATGGGTATTTTACCCTTTTCCATATTGCGGTAAAAACGCACCAATTTATCCACGTTCGACATGTTTAAACGTTACAGACACCGTCTGCGTAAGGAGTGTTGTCGAAGTACGATGATAGCTCGTTATATAAAGCTTTATGATACGCGCCCGCTGAACGCCAGAAGCGACCGTTAACGCAGCCTTAAGCGTAAAACAATATTACCATTCACTCACAATTAGCTGCGTTAACGGTCGCTTCTGGCGTTCAGCGGGCGCGTATCATAAAGCTTTATATAACGAGCTATCATCGTACTTCGACAACACTCCTTACGCAGACGGTGTCTGTAACGTTTAAACATGTCGAACGTGGATAAATTGGTGCGTTTTTACCGCAATATGGAAAAGGGTAAAATACCCATGAACGAAGGTGTAATGAGAAAGAGAGGCTCGCCCCTCGGCCAAGCATTCAGAAGTAGAAGCACGCTCATCCCTCTGGAACCCTATTGCCGTGAAAGCTCTCCCGACCGTGAAAAGATGGATCCGCCGCAAATTGACGCCGACCATGCGGATTTACCGCAGATAGATGTGGTGTCTCCCGCACAAGCGGTGGAAATGATCAGATCGGAGGTCAGACAGGAACGCAGAAAAAGTGGTACGCCACAAAGTCAAGCCTTTAAACGAAGAAAAACTGTCGAGCCCTATTATCGCGAAAGCTCCCCCAACCGTGAAAAGGCGGATTTGCCGCGGATTATTGCCGTATCTAACGCACAGCAAGCGGTGGAAATGGCTAAGTCGGAATTGGAGGCAAGACAGAAGCGTATAAAAGGCGGCGCGTCCTTCACATTGGATTAGACCGACCGCTGAAATAGCGCTATAAATTACATTCCGCAGTGGGTGAAACAAAATGAGATTCAATTGTCACGTTTGTAACAAGACTTTTAGTCGCCGACATGACGTGAAGCGGCACGTTTTCAATAAACACAAAACCGATTCGCAGAATACTGAGATGCCAGGGCATCCCTCGGATGAAAATACTTTAGAAGATGACCGTCAAGTTTTTCTAACGAGGAGCATTACGCCCGCTAGCGGTATGGCTGATACAGTTTCCGACGTGTGGGACGACATTGTGAAGGAAGCTATTCAAACTCATATGTCTGTTGACGGCTGCAGTTTGCAGGAGGAATACCGACGGCGCAGGCCGGAAATAAAGAAAACCTTGATGACTATATACGGACAGTACAACACTATTTGGATGCATTTAATGGGAGACCCGCTTCACCGAGAAATTGTGAAAACTAGGGATTTTTTACGCGGAGTAATTGGCCTACCGATTGACGAGGCATTAGCGAACGCGATTAAAATACGCTATATGTTATTTGATAAGGTTTTACCAGACGAATACCCTTACGAAAACCGGAAACGATGTACTTGAAGAATGTTCACCATGAAGATAATAAAATGCTCATCAGAACGAACGATGTCTTATGTTTCTTTATGTTAATGCATTGGTTGAGACTTTCACAATATAGTTCTGGGGTGAAAAGCGCCTGATGTAGGACGACTGCTTAGAGTCATTGATTGTTTGGTGTTTTACGCCGCACAATAGCGGATATGATGTCGTAACGGGTTGAATGGCGTTAGTACCTAGGCTGTGGGACAAAAAAAAATAACGAAATTACGGACAACTGCCGGTTCGATGATGTCACTTCCGGTTCGAGGTCGGACCGTTTAAAGGTGAATGGCGTTAGTCCCTAAGCTCTAAAACAAAACAAAAAAAAATAATGAAATTATTAATGAAATAACTTTACTTTGATATGTAACACGACCGAATTCGGTTAGAATTTGGCTACTTCCGGGCTTGGAACTTATTTTTGGCTCAATTACTTCACTTCCGGTTATTTCCGGTTCAGTTCCGGTCACTTCCGGTCTATTTCCGGTCATTTCCGGTTCACTTCCGGTTCACTTCAGGTTATTTCCGCTCACTTCCGGTTACTTCCGGATTATTTCCGGTCACTTCCGGTTAATTCCGGTTACTTCCGGTCCACTTCCGGTGACTTCCGGGTTATTTCCGGTCCACTTCTGGTTGCTTCCGGTCCATTTCCGGTGACTTCCGGGTTATTTCCAGTCACTTCCGGTCTATTTCCGGTCACTTCCGGTTACTTCCGGTCCACTTCCGGTCACTTCCGGGTTATTTCCAGTCACTTCCGGTCTATTTCCGGTCACTTCCGGTGACTTCCGGGTTATTTCCGGTCACTTCCGGTTACTTCCGGGTTATTTTCGGTCACTTCCGGGTCACTTCCGGTTCACTTCAGGTTACTTCCGGTAACTTCCAGTCACTTCCGGTACACTTCCGGTTCACTTCCGGGTTGATGACCAGTGGTTAAGACTTAAGTATTATACGTAGTATATTTTTGATATGCAATGCCACTGAGATAATTTAATAAATAACTTAGATTCTACTCTTAATGACATGTGTACCGTAGTGAACCGATAGCCGCGAGCTTAGATTTTAATAAGACGTGCGGCGAACCGTGACCAATAACCGAGAGCTAAGATTTTAATTAGTTGTGCAGTGGAGCGCGAAAGATGTGTAGCCAAGCGAGACCAATAGCCGCGAGCTTAGAATGTTAATTAGACATGCGGCGAACCGTGACCAATAACCGGGAGCTAAGATGTTAATGAGATGTGCTAGTTATTGACCAACTGCTTCAGAGTTCAAGCCATTCTCCTCTTGTTAGGAGATTTTAATTAGATGTGTAGTCAAGCGCGACCAATAGCCGGGGGCTTAGATGTTAATGAGCTGTGCTAGTTATTGACCAACTGGGCAGCAGTGACCAGTAAAATGTTGCCACATGGCCACTGTTTTTCAACCCCCAAAGTTATATCTACTATTGTTTAAGGATATAAATCGCTTTCTTTGCCTTTTCGAGAAGATGGTTATAATTTAGACCAAGTGCACTTTTTGAGAAAATAACAGCATCATCAGCAAAAAGCAAGGAAAATACCTGTAATTCATTATAGATTATATCCTGATTTATATCTGTACTGAGATTGTCAGATATGTCATTGATAAACATGGAAAACATAATGGGGGGCAATGGTTCGCCTTGTTTTACACCCACATTTTGCTCGAAAAAATTACTTAATGAGCCACTACTCATCATACAAGCTTTTACTGAAAAATACACAGACTTAATTGCATTCACTAACTTAGAGCTACATCCTAGTACAATTAATTTATACCATAGGTTAATACCACAGGTTACAGTGGATCGGACATTGGGTGAGGTCATTATATGACTGTGTAATTATGCTATGACTTTATATTGCAGACTGTAAATATGTAAATACGTTGCTTGTTAAAAATGTTGAGATTTGCTACGATAAATGTAAATGGCATGCGCAAAGAACTTAAACGAAAATCTATTTTTAGATTTGTCAGAAAAAATAACTTTGATATTACCTCAATTCAAGAGGCACATAAATGATGTGATAGAATGGGAGAAACAATGGGGAGGTCAAATGTTTTGGAGTGAAGGCAGTGCTTCAAGCAAAGGCCTGTTGATATTGGTTAAAGAGAATATCGACATTACTAATATTAATACGGATATTAGTGAAGACAGAATTCTGTCAATTTCTTTTGATTTACAAGATCAAAAGTATAGTTTGTTTAACATATATGCTCCAAATGACACCCACTCTAAGGTTAATTTTCTGAAATCGTTATATAAAATCCTACTTAGTTATGTAAAAAATGGTAATTCCCATATCATCCTCATGGGCGATTTTAATACAGTACTTAATAGCAAAATTGATAATGTTTCTGGAAATGAACACCCTCAAATTGAATGTCTAACATTTTCAGATGTTATTAATAATTTAGATTTACAGGATATTTGGAGAATCTACAATAATGATAAAAAAGATTTTACATGGGCAAGACAACGGCCAAAATTAATAGCAAGAAGGCTAGATTATATTTTCTGTAATGACATTGCGCTAGACGCAACGGTGGGTAGTGAAATAATGGACTGCCCCGATAGTGACCATAGAGCTGTCTATGTCGATATATGTTTAAACAAATTTGAAAAAGGACCATCTTATTGGAAATTTAACAATTCTCTATTAAAAGATACAAGGTATATACAAGACTTAGTTATATTACTTGAAGACTTGAAAATAGAACATCACAATTTAGACCCCCAAACAAACTGGGACTTGTGCAAGATAAAAATTAGAGATTTCACTGTGAAATATTGTAGAGAAAAACAAGCTTTTAAAAAAGAAAAGATAGAAAAGCTCCAAAGTAAATTAACGGAATTAGCTACGTTTGTAAGTAAAAATCCAGATAATGAAGAAGCGTCGAATAATTTTGAACTTGTGAAGAAAGAATTAGATATACAATCTATATTAGAAGCTCAAGGAGCTCAAGTAAGATCCCGAGTCAAATGGATTGAAGAAGGTGAAAGGAACACTAAATATTTCCTAAACATCGAAAAAGTCCGTGGTTCAGCTAAAAGTATAACCAGTTTAAAAAGAAGTAATGGTGAACTTATCACCAAAAGATGTGAGGTTCTTAAAGAACAATGTAATTATTTTGAAAATATTTACAAAAAAGTGACCGACTTTGAAGAAACTGAGGAAAAATTTAAAAGTTTTGTATCTGATTTAACACTCCCTAAATTAGAGGAGTCTCAGAGATTAAGTTGTGATGAAGACATCACAATAAATGAGGTCACATCAGCTCTTAATGATATGAATAACGGGTCATCTCCAGGTATAGATGGACTCACTACGGAGTTTTATAAATTCTTTTGGGACAAAATACAAAATTTGGTTATAAACTCTTTTAATTATTCATATGAGAAGGGTGAACTGTCTGTGTTGCAAAAGAAAGGGGTGATAACTCTGTTACATAAGGGCAAAGGCCTAGACAGAGAACAGTTGAATAATTGGCGACCAATTACTTTAACAAACACAGATTACAAATTATTAGCAAAAACATTGGCAAGACGGTTACAGTTAGTAATCCCAAATCTAATTAATGAAGATCAAGTAGGGTATATAAAGGGGCGAAATATTGCTACTGTTATTAGGGAAATTGATGATGTTTGTGAATACTTAGATATAAACAACCAGCCTGGGATATTATTGGCTCTGGATTATAGGAAAGCATTCGACTCTATATCAAAGGAGTACATGATAGAATGTTTTAGGTCGTTCGGTTTCGGGGAAAAATTCATAACATGGGTTGAAGTGATAAACAAAAATACAAGTAGTTGTGTGTCGAATGCTGGTTGGTTAACCAAATGGTTTAAGGTTGAGTCTGGAATTCGTCAGGGCTGTCCATTTTCACCCCTGGCCTTCATATTATCAGTTGAAGTTTTGGCTTCAAAAATCAGACAATCCAAAAGTATTAAAGGAATAGATATAGTAACAAACGAGTTCACTAAGAAACTTTGTATCTGCCAATATGCAGATGATACTACACTGTTCTTAAGAGACGAAGGTGATCTCCATAATTCGTTAAGCATTATCGAACAGTTTTCTGCTTTTTCAAACTTAAAACTAAATATGTCCAAAACAGAAGCAATGTGGCTTGGTAGTATGAAACACCGTAAGGACAATTTATCAAAAATTAGATGGGCAATTGATCCATGTAGGATCAAAATCTTAGGTATATTTTTTAGCAACAAATTCAGAGCATCCGACATAACAGAAAACTGGTCGAGTAAAATTGAACAAATAAAACGTTTGATTGTTCAATGGAATAAAAGAAACTTATCAATTATGGGGAAAATTCTAATTATTAAGACTTTTCTTATTTCGACAATTATGCACCTTTTACAGGCACTGGTTGTGCCGGATGAGATTGTAAATGAATTGAATAAATTATTTTTTCATTTTCTTTGGAAAAAACATAGTGGACAACAAAACACCTGTGAAAAAGTAAAAAGAAAGATTATGTGTAAAGGTTATACTGAAGGTGGTTTAAAAATGATTGACATGCGAGAACTCAAAACATCTTTTTTTTTTTTTTTTTTTTTTTTTTTTTTTTTTCAGTTTAAGCCTATACAAATGCATATAGGCGTTTATTAAAGATAGTCACGAATTTACAAAAATGCCGCAAATGTACTCCCCACGTGACCAGGTTGCACTAAACGGCTTGTACTAATGTTTACGCTACATATACAATACAATGTACATTGGAATATAAAAAAGGCTACACAAACATTGTTACAATAAAACATTTTGTTCATCTTCACCTTTATGTTACATTTTGCTGTTTACTAAATTGTCCATGGGAAACATTTGTCAACATTGTAAGTTTATCATTGATACAATAAAGTGACACTTTCAGCTTGCATGAAAAAATGAGTTCACAGAAAGTGACATATTTAAAACGAATAAAATGAAAATGACCGAGATGAAACTAATGAGATGAACAAACATGGACATAAACAAAAATACATTTATGTATGAATAAATGAAATCACTTTAACAAATTATAATAATTGCTGGAGGTATGGGGAGTTTAGTCCAAGAGATTTTGATTTAACTAAGATAATATTTTGTAGGAATGATCTGAAATTTATGAAGTGACAAGAAGAGCCAGCAACATGGCAGCTATATACTATAGAAACTTACACTCTCCACGTGACTGTAGGCTGTAGCAATATACATCATCATGTAGCATAACTATGTATCCAACATTTGAGAGATATTATTACTATCAGATCATAATGCAGGACAAAAAGTTTGAGTATCTATATTACGGCTTGACAATAATATTCACAAAACCTTTAAAATACATGAGACAGTCATAAACAATGTACATGTAAGCGAATTTTAGGATAGAATATAGGCCTACAGAAGACAATACACACAATTTAGAAAAGCTTGAGACACAACAAAAAAAAATAATACAATTGAGGGACTTCGACTTTAATTCTTCATGATCTCAGTTGAGCAAGACAAGAAAATTAACATTATATTTGGAGCGATTTAGGATAAAGACAGCAGATTGAAGAAACGATCTAAAGTTGATGAAGAAGACGGGCGATTTGCTGATGTGACAACTATAGATATAATACTTGGCATATAAAATACAGAAATTAATCAGAGATTTATGGATTTTGGATAGGCTTCCAAAATAACCAAAAATAATGTCATTAACAGTAAGACTGACTCGGTCATCAAGAACACTAGAAAGCCATACAGAGACCATTGACCAGAATTTTCTTTTTCTCCAGCATGTTGCTATGTTATGAACAATAGTGTCAAGATGACCACATGTGGAACAATAGGGAGCAGTTATTACTTTAAGACTGTGTAAAAACGAGTTACAGGGGTATATGGAATGGAGGATTTTAAATTGCATAATTTTAACCTTATTCTCGATATAATAAACATGAGAAAGGGACCAAATTGACTTTGACTCGACTAACACTAAATTATCTATGTTCTTGATTATAGATTCAGAATTCACCAACATTTTATAGAAAAACTTACAACGAACCCTTGGGTCACAAATATTAATGGTCCCTATAAACGGGGACGCAGGAAACCTTCTCGGCATGACGTTGTTACTTTTAACAACATGGTTTCCATTTAAAGCTTTGGAGCATGACTTACTCAAAACATTCCATAATTTATAAGAATCGTAGTTAAGGGGAAGATTAAATTTTGTGCATAGGGATGTTAAGTCTAACACATTGCCATTTTCGTCAAAAAAATCGTGTACATACAGTAGGCCAGCGTCATGCCATTCTTTGAAATAAATAGACCTCCTTTTATTTAAAATATTTCTGTTGTTCCAAATTATTTGATCGCTAATAGGGACATGGTCTATTTCTTTATTAATATCTCTCCAAAATATAAGGATATGTTCGTAGAACGAAGGTAGTTTTACAGAAAGTTTTGATGGAGTATAGTTACAGTTGAGTAAAAAACTGAGACCCCCTAATTCCCGAAAAATAATCCTGGGAATGAGTTTCCAAAATGAAGTACATGGAGAGAAAAATCGTTTCAACCATGCTAATTTAAGACCCTTGTTTATTAAATCAAAGTCTGGCACATTCAGACCTCCACATTCTATGGTGTTCATCATAATTTTACGTTTTCTTTTATCATGGGTGACTAAATTGCAGTTATCTCATGGAAACGCACACAGTTGGTGCATAATTCCAAATTTATATTTTTCTATCTTCGGACCGGAAAGAAGTGTTTTTGAAAGCTCTGTAACTTCAAAGCAATTTAAAGGCATGTCTCTCATTAAATCCCACTTTTGGCAATGTGTTCTGACAGCTTGGCTGGATAATAATATTTCTGATGATTCCACAGAAGTCGATTATGATGATATTATTTGGAATAATATATGTATTACATGTCAAGGTGAAACATTATTTGTAAAACAATGGATAGAAAAAGGCATAGTCCGAGTAAGGGATATGCTTAAAAATGACAATTTTTTATCTTTTCAAGAAATTGTTGAAAAAGTGGGCAAAGCCCCTCAAAGGGTTTTAGAATATGTCAGTGTATTTAAAGCAATTCCAAAACAAATTACGGGCAGTGTTCATCCCGAAAACCGGGAAAGAATTTTGCTTTTTCGTGGAAATAATATAAGGAGCCTAAGTAGTAAGCAATATAGGGTAATGCTGAATGATAATGAGTGTCCATTATGGTCAGTTCTCTTTTGGAGACGCAAATTTGATGTTTGTATTGATGGTAGCTATTGGAAATTGGCCTTTGAATGTACCAAAGAGGTCCGATTACAGGTCCTCCAATGGAAAATTTTACATAATATTTACCCAACACGGATAAATCTCCAGAAAATGGGCATTGCTAACTCTAATCTTTGCGAATATTGTAAAAATATTGATTATATAGAGCATTTCTTTTGTGACTGCGCGCTTGTGCAGCCTCTATGGACCATGGTTAAAGGGCTAATATACACAAAGTTTGGCAAAAATATAACATTTTCTGCTACAGAATTATTGTTTGGATATATGAACTGTAACTTAAATTTATCTAATATTAAGAAGCTAGAAATCAACCATATTATTCTTGTGGCTAAAATGTGTATTAGTAAGTTCAAATATGGAAAACCCCAAAATTTACTCATATTGTTTGAAAGAGAGTGTAGGATACGTCAACTCCTTGATTAATGTAAGAGTCCTCACCAAGGTACAGTGAAAATGAAAACTCAAAATCAATGTATAGATGGATCCGAATATTTCAATTGTATAATTTTTATGTTGAAATGATTGTAATGATTGTAATGTATGTGAATAAACAATATATAAAAAAAAAGAAAAAAAAAAAAGAGAATTCGAATACAAATAGTTGAATATAATTACCAAATAAGGTGAAATAAATTTCTGACCAGCAACAAAAATTTCAGCACAAAGACAATCAAGCCCACAAGATTTGTTTTCTTATAGCAGAATTAATTTCTTCATATGTAATATCTAATTCAAGTTCTTCTACACAAACAGTTTGGTTAATCTCGGACTGGGCATTAACGGGATTTGAATATTGTAAATCATTAAAAGCAGAATTTAGCTCTAAAAAGTGATTATAAAAATCATTAATATCAATATTTGGCATATCTGGCTTTCCGTTTATAACTGTATTTATTGTTTTCCAAAATTTTGAGGGCGAATATATTTTTAAGCTTTTTGCTCTGATCGATTGAAAATTTTAATCTAGTTCTTCTTTTAATTTGATTATAATTTTTTCTAGTTAACAATAATTGATGCTTGTATTGATCGCCATATTTGTTATACAGTCTTTGGATTTTTCTAAATTCCCTCTGAGTATTTTTACACTCAAGGTTTAACCACTCTACTTTTTTATTTTCATATGGCAAATGATTGCTAGAGTTATCCCCCTTAATACACACGGTTTTGCCATTAACTTTAAACGCACAATCATATAATAAATCAGCAAATTTTGAAATTGAACCATCTAAGGAATTATTTCCGTTAACTAAATCCATGATTACATCATCTAAAGAATCCTTACAACCATTATTCGATTCATCTGACCAAATTATTTTTGTTTTTTTTGTAAACAAAATATCAGGTTTGTGCCCAATTGAAAATAAGAGTGGTGAATGGTCAGACAATTCTAATAAGTCACCAACCCTAAAGCGAAAAATTTCATCAAACAATTCTGGAGTAGTAAGTAAGTAATCAATTGTACTACCATCATCACTAGTGTGGAATGTAAACCGACTTGGTCGATCTTCACTATGACAGTTTTGTACCATATGAGTTACATTTAATGTCAGTTAATTATCTGTCAGGCAGATTGTTGATTTCATTTAAAGAGTCATCAAGAATATCAATAAATTTACTCAAATTCACATCAGCTAAACAAATGACTGTGTACTAGAATGTTGACTGCTTTATGGAATGTTGACTGTCTAATGATATGATGATTGCCTAATGATATGATGATTGCCTAATGGTGAGTGCCTAATGGGATAGTCAATGCCCGATGGAAAGATGATTGCCTGCTGAAATGGTGACTACTGGTGGAACGGTGAATGCACAATGGAATGGTTATTATTGCTTAGTTCAATCCTATTTTTAGACTATACGCTGACAAGCGAATGAGTTCACCAAAGGTTCTTACCCCATTCATAACAAACATTTGACTGGAAACTACAGTCACGCCTATAGTGCAGTAACCATCGAAAGGAGTTATTATACATACTTTAATACTGTTGTATACACGTTTAGCATAACAATACCACAGACTAGAGCAATAAATACTAGAACAGCATGTCCGAAAAAGGAACTTCTTAAACAACGCTACTACAGTTGGCAAATTTCCTTAGTAGGATATTTGCCCTCACACAGAGTTTTCTCTTCTGTGATTATGGAGCGGAAGGGAACGAAGATATAGACTAAGACAGAATATTACATAAACCAATGTAGAAGCCACATTATGCAATCGACAATGTCCTAAATGGTTCATGACACACCTTCTACCCATAAGGTATATGTTGTGAAAGAATTGTAAAGATTAGATCAAAACTCTTCAAGTTATGGAGCGGAAGGGAACGAGGGTATAGACTAAGACAGAATATTACATAATCCAATGTAGAAGCCGCATTATGCAATCGACGATGTCATAAATGGTTCATGACACACCTTCTATTCATAAGGTATATGTTGTGAAAGAATTGTAAAGATTAGATCAAAACTCTTCAAGTTATGGAGCGGAAGGGAACTAGGGTATAGACTAAGACAGAATATTACATAATCCAATGTAGAAGCCGCATTATGCAATCGACGATGTCATAAATGGTTCATGACACACCTTCTATTCATAAGGTATATGTTGTGAAAGAATTGTAAAGATTAGATCAAAACTCTTCAAGTTATGGAGCGGAAGGGAACTAGGGTATAGACTAAGACAGAATATTACATAATCCAATGTAGAAGCCGCATTATGCAATCGACGATGTCATAAATGGTTCATGACACACCTTCTATTCATAAGGTATATGTTGTGAAAGAATTGTAAAGATTAGATCAAAACTCTTCAAGTTATGGAGTGGAAGGGAATCCGGGACGGACGGACGGACATAATACGACTGACTTTTTTTAAGTCGGGCGTATAAAAAGGCAGCGCGAGCTTGCTTATGCAGCTTATCTACACATTCATTCCATCCGGGTACAATACAATTGCTTGAAGATTTATATTTTGAGAGACAAAAATCAGCCGACACAGATAGGGCGCTAACAATGTTAGAATAGTAATGATAAATAAGATTTACATGGTCGATACATTTACAAGAAAATTTGTCACAACTAAACACCTCCTTGGGTATTGCAATATCAGTGAGTTTAAGATCAGTAGCTACACGATATTGCAGTAAATCGTCATCTTTAACTTTAGACCAATTTATTCGAGAGCTGGGAGACGAAGTCTGGGATATACCCAAGGGGGTAACTCATCCCATGCTAGATTAACACAGAGAGGCGCGTGATCAGAGGTTATATAGTCATAGCAAATATGGATATCAGTGATTTATGTACATGCTCTGATGCAGCGCGATGGTCCAACCAGGACACTGACTGGTGGGCCTCACTAACAATTGTGTAACTAAAACCAAAACACATAGGACAACTTGTACTACTTTGTACATGGTGATCTTTTAACATGAGCTTTCGAGAGCAACTACTCTCATCATGAGAAATTACAGCAACACAACGTCGGCATGGTTAAACATGCATTATATACATAGCAAGAATGAACAAAACAAATACAAAAGTTATAATCACTGATAAGTTGTGATTCCTACACTGCAGTTAAAATCACCACAATCTAAGGTGGGGGAGGGGGGGGGGGGGGTGTCCTATTACAGGTCAAGAGTTAACTCGGGGAATTTTCACTGTCTTTTCCCATGACCCCATAATATATAGTCTGACGATATTCTTACTATAGCTTAAGATGCATAAGCATTGTCAATGCAATACAAAGTGTTCCAGAAAATTCTACTGACTAAGGCCAAGCTCCTGTCAGTCGTCAACCTAATGAAATATCATAGGTTTACTTTATTACAACAATTTATGATGGGGTATAAAGGTCTAAATGATATACCTCTTTTTAACACAATTAGAAACTTGTCTCCGTGGTTATTTTAGACAAGAAGATTTTCCCTGTGCCCGTGTGTTTTAGTGCTCATAAATATTTAAGCCAAAACACATAGGACAACTCGTATTATATTGTACATGATGGTGAACAATATATTACGAGTTGTCCTATGTGTTTTGGCTTATGTAAAACCACTCCATAGTAGAATTTACATGTATTAAGATATGGAGGACATGGAATAAGCAGGTGTGCTGTAACATCAGGATATTACACAGAGGATAAGACAACCTTATCTATGTGTAACTGTCACTAGGCAATATCTCTATATCAGAAATGTGCATTTGGCGGTAAGTACAAAACTGATTTAACCCTCGACCAAAGTTTTTGACAGGACTCGCATTCCAATCGCCCATGACCATTACATTAGGGATATCACTTTCTTCAATGATAGCCAGGATTTTGCCCATATAACCCATAAACATATCAGCATTATCTAAACAATCAGTAGGCATATAAACACACAATATAAGCAGCTTAGAGCATAACCCATTGACTCGGATACCCATAATCCGCGAGTCAATTAACTCAATCTGGCCATCAATGTTTTTTCGCCAAAGAATAGCAATACCACCGAAAGGGTGACCGTATGCTAAAGTGGTATCCCTCATGGCAGACACACCTCGGCCATAGAAGTTCTCGTCGAGAGAATTTAAAAAATGCAACTCATCATTACATAAGTTCCATGTTTCTTGCAGTAAACAACTGTCACTAAAAGCGCATAAGGGTTTTAGTTCATTGACAGATGATTTAACAGAACCACAATTTAAAGAGGTAATTCTTAGAGACATGAGTTAAATAGAAAGAAATATAAACTGTTAATAATCGACATCAGCATTGTCAAGCCACGAATAGCGATTATTTCCACGATAGTCATACTGGGAGTGGTTATTGTAGTCATTCAGGGGCGGATCCAGCTTTTTACGAAAGAGGGGTCCCAGACCCTTCGATTACAGAAACCGAACAACTTTATAAGAGGCATTAAGCGAGGGTTCAGGGCCGCCTAGGCCCCGGAAGCTCTGGAGTTCCTGATTGCCCGACAAGCGTTCTGAGGGTGTTCTGCAACTAAAAATGCTAATAATTTCCGGATTTTGCTTTCCTTAATTCTTAAAAAATAACAGTAAAGTCGTTATGTTCCCAAGTTTTAAGTGAAGCATTGTGACGCTTTGAAGCATGGAGAAGGGGGTGACTATTCCAACGCATTAGGCAAGGGTCCAGGGGCCGCCTAGGCCCGGAAGCGCATGGAAATCTAGATTGCCAGAGAAACGTTCCGAGGCTGTTCTGCAAGTAAATAATTTCTGGATTTTGGCTTCCCTAATTCTTAAAAATAACAAAATAAGACAAGCAGGAGAAGCGCCCGCGGTTTGTTTTATATTGATTTGTGCAATTATATGGGAAAACTACATAATTGTGCTACGTAAAAGGGTCCGTGGATAGTTTTCTTTTTTGAAAGTGACTACCGAAACCCAGTAGGCCTATATACAGGCGTTGGTCCACGGGCCACCGGTCCATGGGCCACCTAGACTCTTAAAATCATCAAGCAAAACACTGTCCATGACTTTCGTTATACTTTCTTGAAAGTAACAGTTGCAGTACTGAAGACACTTTCTCAAAAAACGGTGCATATAGTTTTGTTCTCTATTCTTGGGTGCCATATTCCTGTCAGATAAGGCCATCATTTTAGTGTTTATAATCGAATATAGGTTTATTAGGTATAAAACTCGTTTGCGGGACGAGATGATCACTGAATTTTGTGTGATTCTTTACATCCAGAAATTGCATTTTTCAAAATTCAGCTTGTTCCACGAAACACGTTGCTTAACATTGCAACACGGACTATGATGTGCAAAATATTAAAAAAGAAACATATCACCATAGTTACCGTGGTTAGTGGCTACTGTCAAACTAAAGATGACATGGAACTGGCAGACCTTGCATTAGATTGCATATATATAATGGTACGTTTTGATTAGTTACGGCTTTTAAATGAATTATTTGGAAGGACTTCGGATTTCAGATTTAAGCTAAGTCTTAACTATCCTTAATCTCAACTACCTTTCAGCTATTACCGCCTATTATGTCTTTGAAACATTCCTCTTTTCACTGATCCAGTTGATTTCTTCGAAATCCGTTGTTAAACTTTTAAATCGCTCTTTGTAAAGCATAGCATAAAAATTGGCCTAATGAGGTTACATGAGTTATCTCACCCTTATATTGGCGGTTTAATGTGTGTTTCTACCTGACAGGCGAGTAAGTAAAACAGGATAGAGACACACGAGTGCGGCTACGTTTTGATCTGTGTTAATTCCTTTCTCCAGACCCCCTGGACCCCCCCCCCCCTGCATCCGTCATGTCATTACCCAGGTCATTCGGTTAAGGACCATTTCGAAATCATGCGCATTGAAAAAATCCCTTTCAACACATCGCTACAGATGGTGGATAGGGAAGTTTTTTTGATTCAGACGTTACAAACTGTTTACCCTTTGGATTTAAACTTGAACCTGGAAGGTGTCGTGAAAAAAGTATTTGTGTTTCAGTATAATAAGGTCAGCATGAATATGGCCCAGTTTATAACAGAAAAATACAAACGGCTTCCAAGTAAGCCAACTACCAGTCATTGCGTATAAAAAGAACAAGAGTTCGAAAGATCTTCTAGTCAGGGCTAAACCTCTTTTTCTGTCTTCTACGTAGGGGCCAAATAATATATTTCCACTTTCTTTTCACAATTGTATAAATCCCCTTTATCCAACTTCCTTAGAGCTTTGTCAACATATTACCATACGTATTCCAGAAAATTCTGCTGTCCAAAGTCCAACACCTTTCTGCCACGGGTTTTAGTTTATTACAACAACCTATAATTGGGTATAAAGGACTTAATAACATATCCCCCAACCTACCTTTTAAACACAATTTGGAACTTTTCAGTATAGATTTTTTTAGTCGAGAAATTTATACATGCTCGTGTGATTTAGTGTTTATAAATATATATATATACTACGCGAATGACTTTAGCTCGATGGAAAACGATTGAATTTTTATTTGTTTTCGTATTGCCGTTTAGTATTGCTAAATGAAGGTTCCACTCTTTCCTGTGTTTTATCATTTTCACGTGATTGGATAAATTATCGTGGCCCGACATTCTTATACTTGCATTAAACATGGATATTATAATAAATAACACAATCACGTATACCTAATTTCGTAACGTATTTTTCGCCGTGAAAATGCGAAGGGATACAAATTCAAGCCACAATTACCAGTTTCCGTTTGTTTCTTTGTACTGACAAAAGAAGTTCCAGATATTTTAAGTGCGTTTTTTAATTATTTTTTCTTGGCCCCCTGAATTTTTTCTGGACATTTTTGTAGTTTATATGAAAGGAAAGTGGTTGAGCCTTTGTCTGTAAACGATTTTGGAAGTGGAATGCGGTCAGTTAGGGTGGATGGAGATGAGAAAGGCGGGTGTGCTTTGGTCGGTTTACATCCGGCGGACTATGTGCATGTTGACCCATATCAGCTGGGTTTGACATTTCCGTGAAATCCGTATGTTAAGTTTATGCCATGTTGTTTTTATAATACTCAAGAAGGATTGTTTAACCCCCCCCCCCCCCCTCCCCCCACCGAATGATATGAATCAACGAAAATTAAGGGAGGTGTAACGAGTCAAAACATTAACATTACCGCAGATGACAAATTAAATTGTGATCTGCCGCCATACACAAGTATTCTCGCGAGATCTCCTTTAGACTTGGCTAAGATGGATCTCGTACCCCTTTGAACAACAAACCTTATACCAATTATCATTTACCAGTTTCTGTAACATTTTTGAAAACTTCAAGGAGAAAATAACCCAATACATGAATATTGACTTGGAATTAAAATAAGCGTTAAACAAGAACTGAAAACGTTATTTGCTGAAAGTAGTCTATTTTTACGAAATCAGGCAAGATGGCGGCACTCCCCGTCGAGTCGATTCACCTCGAGTCGGGCCCCGTTATAAGCTCTACGAAGTGTCTTCAATAGTCACTAGTGTCTGACATGTTGGATGTAGCTAACCTCAAATGCCGGAGGGGAATAACAAAATGGGTAAATGCCAGCAAATGTCAGGTTGAATTTCATGATGTAAAGTCACATGATTAGCTGGAGTGACCTTCTAACCCAAGTACAATGGGTATATAAAATGGTCGGTTTTAGCGTTAGGGGTCACTTTTTTGACCGAAAGGACGGGGGAGGTTTCTAAAATTTTATTTTGGTACTCGGTGTTAACACATTTGCCACGACTGGGAAAGAAACGATATCTAGTTGCAGTCTGTTGAATCGATTCCATCGTGCATACTCCGTACAATTGTAAGGTAAAAATTGGGTTAGGAAACAAGTCAATCTACATAGCCCTTAAAAGAAATTCGCTTATATGATTGGTTATGTGCAATGGGGCATGCAAAACAGGAAGTAAAATTCCCCGAATTCATGCTTTGAAGTACATTGAAGGTGTTGCATATGTAATATAAGTATAAACATATCTATATATATCTGACAAAACCGGTCGTAACTTTACACAAAAAAATCAACTCTTTCAATTCCGACGGCTTTTATATAATGCGTTTGTTGAATGTTTACTTTATTGGGGTCGCGAGTAACGCTTGAACGGAACGGAAGCCTCGAATGCCATTACCTATGAAAATTTCCTATTACGTACAGTGTATGTTTTTGCAAATTGAAAAAAAATATTACATTTTGATCTATTCATAATTTGTTGCTGGTATACCTTAGTAACGTCTTTTCCCTGGCAGCAGATATGTTGCTTTTAAATTGGATTTTACTTTGTTCTTTACCATTTCTTGCGGCAGTTCAAGGTAGGTTTATCTATATGTTGGGCCGAAGATACAGTACGTTGTTTGTACACCCGTTGACTCGAGAAATTCAATTTTAACTACATTCGAGACAGGGCATGAGCCACTCCAATTTCTGCCTAGGTGACGATGTTGTTAACTGAAAGTGGCATGAGCTGCCAAAATTCGGACTATTTCCATAGATTCTGATTGCCACGACAGTAAAAGGCTTTGAAGGTCATCGAAAAACTTAATGATTAGCGTTGGAATGAGGAAAATTCATACAGTATGAGGCCTGTACGAACCGAAATAGTGTTCGGAAAGTAAACAAAATTTAAATAACCGGACGACCATTCATTCATTCGAAGCTTAAAGTGACATGAGTTAGTTGAAAACAATGCTTTATCGTACATTCCCGAGACTATAACTACCAAAAAGCTTCTGAATTGTACGTCTTGAGAAAAACAGCCTATAGTTTTAACATTCTGTTATAATGACCAAATATCTTAATTTCGGCAGCTCATGCCACTTGAAGCAGCTTAAACCTCGCTACATTTGATTTGCCTTTACTCAGTAAAGGTCTTTCCTTCATCCCATCCCCTAAACCCGCCCACAATAAAGATTTGCGCTTTACAATGGTGGTCCAGTGCGCTAGAGTGATCGTCCCTCAGTCATACCCGGGACTAATATTAGTCCCAGGTCCTACACAGACCTTCAATCGATGCGGCGCGGGTTCAAATCACACTCAGACAAAATAAGAATTGAAAAAAAATTCTGAGTGTTTTTTTCACTCGGTCGCCGTATGCGGAAGAGTTGCCAGGTACTCGTCGAAGGTCGGGGGTTTCCTCTGCGCAGTAAGCCCGGTTACCTCCCCCACTAAACCTGGTAACGCCGCCATATAAGTGAAATAATTATTTAGCCGAACAATTTAACTAAATTCAATTGAATAGTCAAATCTCAATAAACTGATATGTCAAGTGGAAGACGTTTTATCAGTGACTGTTTTTCGGACTATTATAGAATTTCAGAACCTATTGATTATTTTGTCGAACCATTAGACATTAGATTGATAAACTTTATTGCAGACACCGATGATTGTTTAACCAAGCTCTCTCAGCTTACCAAATGATACTGTCCTGGTTATCTTAGATGTAAAATCAATGTAAACAAATATTAATATAGAAACTGATCTCCAATTAATTAAGTTAACTCTTAGGAAATATCCTGACAACAATAGGACTTTAAGATGTTTGAGTGGCATTCTAGAGGTTGATGAAGACATGATAAGTAACACAAATATATGGGAAAACAAACTTCTATTTATTAACACAGCAACGTTTCGGTGTCGATACTAACACCGTTCACAAGCTAATGTAACAAGAAACAAGTAGAGGTATATATATTTTTTAACACGGGCACAGGGAACATGTTCTTGTCCAAAATAACCACGGAGACAAGTTTCTTATTGGTTTAAAAAGGGACATGTCATTTAGACGTTTATACCCAATCATAAGTTGTTATAATGAACCACAACCCATGATATTTCATTAGGTTGACGCCAGGCAGGAGTTTGGCCTTAGTCAGTAGAATTTTGTGGAAAAGATAATTTGGCAACAAATCATCAGTATTTTTGGTAAAGCTAACAGGCCGATTTAGTATAGGTTTTAGATAGTAATCAATTAGCTGTGAAATTCTTTAACGTTCACTACCGAAATCCAAGATAATATCAAGCCCTGGAGGCATTGGTGGATTAGGACATTTTTTCAATGGGTTTGTGTATTTTCGAAATATAGAGTGCCCTGTTTTTAGAATTAAGGTCAGATTCCAAAGAGCAATACTGCGTTTCATTAATATAGCCTTTTTCTTCAAGGGAACGAAGAATTCTATTGCAATTTCCAATATGTTCAGGCCCTATTTCCTTATCAAGTTTTGGGGTAATAAAGGGTTGTTTAGCTGCCGTTCTACCTTCTCAATCATAATCCTGTCTAGACATAAATGTAATAACTATTGTCGAGCATTTATCAGCAGGTTTTATAACGATATATGTTTTTATGTGCCATTAGCTTACTTTAGGCAAGACTGACTAAGTAGGGTTATGTTGGTTTCTAGGATTAGCTAAACCATCAAATTTCCTTGATACAGAGTCACGACTAACGTTTGTATTTGGATCATATATGTGAGAAGGGGGGGTGTATCCGCTTTAAGACGTAAAGGAATATCAGTAGATATCACCCAGACCTATAATTCTGGAGAAGTCCATAACATGAACTAATTTACTAATAAAAATGTACCTATCAGATAATTATTTCGGGCAAAGCAGAAATGAAAGTCATCTATTGAGTAGAGATATATCATCAGCAGTGAGTTCCTCATTACTAACATTTATAATAGCAATATTACTTCCTAAGCCGAAAGTAGGGCGGCACATGCCCTGTACGTACCAAATTTAGTTTAAATCAAGTGTCTGAAGCCAGTGGGTATACAAGCAATTTGCTGTATCTTCGGCCCAGTGTCTGAGGATACTTTAGATTTCATTTTTGGTATGACCTTAACTCTCTTCATCTTGAAAGCAGAAGAGTTACATAGGTTCAGGTTCGAAACTGGCAATTTAGTAGATGACTGAATCTCTACAAAATAGATGAGCGAGTTGGAAAAAGTTTTCCTAACCGCTGTCATCATATTGCGCATCTGATGTAACGAAATGGTTGGCTCAGTAGTTGTCTTGTTAATGGTACCAATATTCAAGATAACTTTCTCAGGTTTGGGGCCTTGATATTTTTTAATTAGAGTCCGAAAGGAATTGAAATTGGCATCAGGAAAACATTCTACCTGTATATCAGTGTGGGGGTCAAGGTTAATTCTAGACAGATTAGAATCCCCAAGTAATAGTACTTTCTTATTTACATGAGAAATGTGCCAGTTAGAGGAGGTGTGCCGAAATTTCCAAAATTTAGAATTAGCTAAGTTATTCCGAGGGTTGCGCTGACCTCTCGGAGGGGATATCACTGCATCTGAATATCTCATAGGGGAATAGGCTGACAAAACTGGAGAGGGGGGAGGAGGAGAGGGAGCAGAGGTACTAGGTCTAGGAGAGGGGACCTTAGTAGAAACTGGGGAGGTGATGCAATAAAGGTGACAGAGGTACTAGGTCTAGGGGAGCGGTTCTGAGGGAGAATAAAGAAGAGGCAGATGTATTAGGTCTAGGGGAGAGAGGCCCAGTGGGAAACGGTGAAGGGGAAACAGAAGATCAAGTTATAAGCCTAGGAATCCGTGACTGCAAGGGTGGGGACGAGATCACAGATGTTGACGGACTGACAGACTGAAGGGATTGGGTAGAGAGTGCTGAACTAACCTGAGTAGTGGCAGCAGAAGTGGCAGAATTAGTGAGGTAAAGAGAAGAATAAAATTTCTGAATGGTCGAAAGTTGTAATTTACCTTTATAATTCTGTTTGCCCCATTTTAATGCATTATTGAAAGCAATAATAGTTTAGACCATTGGATGACCTGGCTGAAGTCACCAGTGATTTTAATCTATTCAAACAAGCCTCATAATGGGGAATCATCTCGTGTATGATCTTAAGGGCCGAATTGTTGTGTGCACGATCAAACGCAATGTCAACTTCCTGATTGCGTTGAGCGGGTTTTAGAAAAGAATATTATTTAAGGAATTTGGGAGGGTTTGGTCCCTCAAGGATGCCAATGTGGTGAAGACATTGTAAAATTTTGAAAAGGGCTTTCACCAGAGCCGAGAATTCAGAATATAGGGGACTTTTAGATTTAGAATTTGCATGCCTATTGCTTACGGAGGATTGCCTGCTTCTGTTACCACGTCCTTGATTTGCCATTCTAACTAAATGTTAATATATCTATTTGAGCTAACTAGATAAAAAGGGAAAGTGTAGTGCGGAAATTAAGTACAGATAAAATAAGAAAATATGCCTGGAGAAAAGGAATTGTATAAGATAAAGGTAAAAGAGCCTAATAGAACTTATTGACCGAAAGAACAAAAAAAGGGGAGCTGGAATGGGAAAATAAGGGTTCTAAAAAGGTTTATATACAGAAAGGGTTTGTAAAAAAGTAAGGAAAAATAGATCTACGGATGAAATTAAAGGGTTTAGAAAGGTCTACAAAATACCAGAGTGAGAAGGGCTTATCATACAGTGTTACTGGAGCAAAGGGGGTCTCCAGTCATTGGCTTTAAAGGGAAAGAAAATCTAAGCTTTAGACTACTTTAGATGGAAAGCGTAGAGTTCATTTAGTCCAACACAACTGTATGTTTTATCCCCTCGTAAGCGAATAATTGAAATTTGAAGGTGGCGTTATAATAGAGAATAAGCTCCATAGGCCATTCGCAAGGCCGCCACCATTTTTTCATTAGTTTTATCCAATTATTGTGGAATAAAAATTTAAGTGCGTTATAGAGTAGTCATGTGATGCAATTTAGCCAATGGCTGGCTAAGTAATGGTGCGCGGTTGCATACTGACCTATATATTCGGAGACAATCTTCCCACTTCAAGTTTGTCGCCATGTTTTTTTGGACCTAAATCTACCATTATACATTAGAGAGCGGTAAAAATACGTCATTATTGATCTAAAAATAGCTACACCAACATCACGTCATCCTAAAACGGAAAAATGGCTACACAGATAAGCCACTGAAAGGACATACTTCTGTCTGTTTTTATTAGCTTGAGGGTCACTGGAGGTAATTGACGTGAAATGTTTTAAGCACTTTGAAGGTTGTTATCGACGATAATCCCTATGTATTTCTAGAGATTTCCCCTCCTTTAATCAGCTGGTCATAAGCATTGGGTATGTAAAACCCTTGATCTCTGTTTATCTCTGGGTTGAAACGCTTGAATAGTAAGCAGGGGCGGATCAAGCGTTTTACGAAAGTGGGGGTCCCAAGGCCCTTCAATTACAGAAACATAACAAATTTAAAAGAGGCGAGGCCTCGGAAGCTCTGTTGTACCTGATTGCCCCAGAAGCGCTCTGAGGGTGTTCTGCAACTAAAAATGCTAATAACTTCCAGATTTTGCTTTCCTTAATTGTTAAAAAATAACAGTAAAATCGTTATGTTCCAAAGTAATAGATGAAGCCTTGTAACATTTTTGAAGCATGGGGGAGAGATGACTATCCCAACGCATCAGGCGAGGGCCCAGGGGCCGCTTGGGCCCCGGAAACTCAGGGGTTCTAGATTGCCTGAGAAACGTTCTGAGGCTGTTCTGCAAGTAAATAATTACTGGATTTTGCTTTCCCTAATTCTTAAAAACAACAAAACAAGACAAGCAGGAGAAGCGCCCGCGGTTTGTTTTATATTGATTTGGGCAATTATATGGGAAAACTACATACTTGTGCTACATAAAAGGGTCCGTGGATAGTTTTCTTTATTGAAAGTGGGAAGGTGGCAGACTACCGAAACCCATTGGGTCTATATACAGGCGTGGGTACACGGACCACCCACGCTCTTAAAATCATCAAGCAAGACACTTGACTTTCGTTATACTTTCTTGAACGTAACAGTTGCAGTACTGAAGACTCTTTCTCAGAGAAATCTTGTATATAAATCATCGACGATCCGCCATATTTGATGAAGCCCTAAGGCGGAAGATATGTCAAAACAAAGAACGGTGTATATAGTTTTGTTCTCTATTCTTGACTGCCATATTCCTGTCAGAGAAGGCCATCATTTCAGTGTTTATAATCGAATATAGGTTTATTAGGCATGAAGCTCGTTTGTGGGACGAGATGATCACTGAATTTTGTGTGATTCCTTACATCCAGAAATTACATTTTTCAAAATTCAGCTTGTTTATTGCTAGAACCACGAAACACGTGGCTTAACATCGCAACACGGACTATGATGTGCAAAATGATGACATGGAACTGCATGGCAGACCTTGCATTAGCTTGCATATATAATGGTACGTTTTGATCTGTGTGAATTCCTTTCTCATCTCCCTACCTTTTTTTCTCTCTTCTTCTTTTTTTTCTCTGTTTCTTTTGGTTTGGTTCACAGTCAGTGTCTTTGTTTGGATCCAATATTGAAATGGGCTCCGTCCGTCCGTTCGTCTGCCCGTCTCGATTTCGTTTCCGGAGCAGAACTTGAAAATTATTAGACATGACTCAATCAAACTTGGTGTATGGAACAATCATCATGTGCACCTAAAACACACGGGAAGGGAAAATCGTCTTGCCTAAAATAACCATGCAGGCGAGTTTTTAGTTGTGTTAAAAAGGATGTATGTCATTTAGGCTTTTATACCCAATCATAGGTTGTTGTAATAAGCTAAAGCCCGTGATAATTCATTGCGTTGAAGACAGACAGGAGTTTTACTTTGGTCAGTAAAATTTTCTGGAATAGTTGTGCGAATTGTGCAAATCTCCAGCCATGGCAAGAAGTCCGGTATACTGAAATTAAACAAAATATGGTAATGGGGAAACTAAGCAAGTTAATATATGTAATTTGGTTCCTAGGCGGAAGACAGACAGGGGAGTTTAGCCCTGACTAGTAGATCTTTCAAACGTATTCTTTTTATAAGCAATAACTAGGTCAAGCCATTTTACTCTGAAGCAGTTTGTATCCTTCTGTAATAATCTGGGCCATATTCATGCTGGCGTCATAATACTCAATTAAGAAAGGTATAATAGTTTTTCCACGACACCTTCCCGGGTTCAAGTTAAATCCCAAAGTATTAACAGTTTGCAACGCTTGCAATAAAAAACTTTCCCTTTCCGAACGTTTGTGCTTGGTATCAGCAGAGGAAGTGACGAGAGAGATTTTTTTCAATTCAAATAATTTTTTTCAATTCAACCGCCCTTCCTACCTCTTGGGTAAGTGTACTAAACTCTGTTAAGTTGACGCATATTTCCCTAATCGTGAAACGTTTCTTGGGGAACAGATCCAATTTCGAATGACAAAAGTTACTCTTACAGCTGCATATCATCTATCTCATCCCACGCACATAGTGCTTAAAGGGGCATGAGCTGCCAAAATGTTGATATTTTGACGATAAAACAGAATGTTGAAATTATTGGCTATTTTTCTCAAGACGTATAATTCAGAAGCTTTTTAGTGCTTCTTGTCTCGAAAATCTACAATAAAGTATTGTTTTGAACTAACTTTGGCTAAGAATGAATGAATGGTCGTCCCGGTTATTGAAATTTTGTTTACTTTCCGAACACGTTTTCGGTTCGTACAGGGCACATACTGTATGGATTTTCCTCATTCCAACGCCAATCATTTAGTTTTTCGATGGCCTTCAAAGCCTCTTACTGTCGTGACGATTAGAAATTATGAAAAAAATGTGAATTTCGGCAGCTCGTGCCACTTTAATGCAATATGTGGGCGAAACTCTGAATTCTTTCCGACTGCTGTTCATTTGTCAGACATTTGATTAGAACACGTAATATAAGTAGTTGATCATTTCTCTTACCCTGGTCATTCTCTTTAAAAAAACCATTTTGAACTGAGAATTGAGAAAATCATATATTTCAGTTCAGCTGAAGAAACTGAGCACACCTGTTAGAGGGAGGAAGTGGGAGGGGGGGGGGGAGGGGGTCCTATTGGATTCACACTGAATAGACTAGATATCCTGGTAGACGTAAGGGGAAGAGCAAAATGCCGTTTGTCTTTCTTTGTAAAGTGACATGAACTGCCAAAATTCTAATTCTATTTTCAGAAAATCTGATCGCAAAAGAAAAAGAAATGTTCAGCGTTTGAAGTTCCTTGAAAAACTAAAGCATTGACGTTTAGCCATTACGAACCGAAACCGTAGGTTCCTTAACGATAAAGTTGAAATAGCTGGGATGTACGAGTTCATTTTAGATGTTTTGCCGCTTGTGAAACTCTATTTTCAAGTTGAATATCAGCGAAAGGCTCTTATTTTGTAGTTTTTGATAAAAAGGAATTAGCTAAATCCTGTTCATAGACTTCTGGCTAAATCTATTTCAACGAAATGTTCGTTATATTTGGCAGCTCATGCCACTTTAATAAATCCAGTTTAGACACGGCTTATATTATAGTTGGCGACTACAAAACAATTCACTTAACGCGCGTCCCTTTGTTAAAGGCCTGTTGTAGGTTTTAAAAACACAGTCTCAAAGACACATTAATGAAATCGTGGTTACCATTATTATCATCAGTTAGCTTTTCCTTATCTTGTTGATCCACCAACTAGCTTAGCAAGATGCAAAAGTATAGATACTCCGAATAAAGTAAGACGATGCATTGCTGACGTTCTCAATATTTCGACTAAATTGTATTTGTCATCTTCAGGAGAAATGAAATCTCCTGAAGATGACAAATACAATTTTGAGAATTTTTTTCGAAATATTGAGAACGTCAGCCTTGCGTCGTCTTACTTTATTCGGAGTATCTATGCTTTTCCTTATAGTCTTGATTTTTACGTATGGTCTAATCTTCATTTCGCCCATAATCTGAAAATCCGCAAATCTGTACGGACATTCAATCCAACCAGGACAAGAACATAACCTTTAGTAATGGACGCCACTCTGTGTAATGGCCTTTTTATTGTACATGTTCTTCGGTAGGCCTGTTTTGCTTCGATTCAACATGGAGCGTTTATGGCGCACATCATTAATAAGAATGGACGCGCAAATAAGCTAAAACAACCAACCAACATGGAGCACCTTTTTTGTGTTAATTATAATTCCTAGATATTCATTAAGATATTCTTGTAAAATATCCCAATGCCAACTTAATACTGTATTTGATTGGATCTGGTATTATTCTCCGAAAGAAAATGAACGTACGACAGATGATGTTCGAGTACAATGACAAACGTGCAATCAATTGTGATGACGCGACTATCTATGCATAGCAAGACTCTAGTATTTGTCAGTACTTGGGTACACAAGGATAGGCTCGTCATCACGATTGACGTGCAATAGCACTTAGAAACGACCAATAGCGCTTCTGAAGCGACCAATTCGGCACTCGGCAATGGGTACTCGGTCACATGGTAGTTATACGATGTTTTCATTGGATTAGATATTCATATATATAATCATACATTTAGTTTTACGGTAAATTCTGAAATCCCGGTTTTTAAAAAAAATGTATCTGAAAGAAATCATCGGTAGTATTTAGTACGTCTTAGGACTAGGTAAAAACATTGTTCATAATTCGGAGTGGAGATATATTCCGAATTAAAATATAGAATATAATATAATTTTATTTTCAGCTTAGGCAATGTTGCCTTTCGCCTAAATAAATCAACAGGTATGTATACAGACATTCATAAGGTGTAGACGACATACAGATCAGTGAGAACAAAATTAAAAAAGAATATTGAATAGAATTTAGCTGAGACCGTCTTAATTCAAATGCTTCTTTGGCAAATCTAGCTAACATTCTCAGGCGTTTACTTGGACACGACTGAAACAATTCCTGACACTTAAACATACTCGGTCGCTTTAAATAATAGGTTTTTAAATACTGACATCTGATATTGTTATAAAGAGGGCAAACAAATATAAAATGAAATTCATCCTCAACTTGATTTAATGTACATAATTGACAAATGCGATTTGGGCCATGCCGACCAGTCACCACTCGTAAACAATGGGAAGAAGTTATTAGGCGTGTTAGTACACTTCTTTGATTAACATTTGTAATTTTTGATAAATAATCTTCAAATCCGAAAGAGGTTTTAATAGCTTTGTAGAAAATCAGTCTGGGTGACTCAAGGCATGTATACCAATTCGTAATGTAACAGTCTTTTACTCTAGTTTTAAGTTCTGACAAAAATAAATGAACTCTAACAGAACCAGGGAACAGAAAAACATCCGCAAAGCCATACTGTGATAGGATATTTTCCACAACACAGAACCAGTTTTTGTTGCCTTTATATTTGCTCAGTTTATCGTAACAGTTAAGAAGAATACAGTTATCTGTAGATTGTAATTTAAACCAGTACTTGATCATACGAACGATTCTGTTTGTGTATATAGGAAAACGCCCTAGCCCACCATACACAGCGGCATTTGGGGTCGACAAATTAACATTAAGCAGTAATTTACAGAATTTTCTATGAACTCGTTCACTCTGCTCTGCTTTCTGGTTTCCCCACAATTCACAGCCATAATTCAAGACAGGAAGAACAACTGTATTAAACAGTCAAACATATCAAGTTTTAACTTTTTAACGTTTTAAACGTTTGAAATCACAAACTTATTCGGAGTTACTAAGTCCGAATAAGGAGCTTTAATTCGAAGCTAGTATCATCAAATTAGCAGATAGTAACTCCGAATTACAAAGTGTGGGTTAAAATTCAGGACAGTATACAACCCCTTTCAAGGGTCTGAAATAAAAACTTATTATTATTATTGTTAAAAGCACTTCAAGAGAATCCACTGACCTGAACAATGCTATGTTATTCAAAATGACAATGCATGTAGTTTAAATCAGCATTAGATTGGTCAAAAGGAAGCATGCATGTAAAACTATTTTCGCAAAACCAGGCTTATGGAATTGAAATATATGTGCAGAAGTTAACGTCGAGCAAGTCAACAGTAAACTAATAGGGCATTAAGAAAATTTAATCTAAGGGCGAAGAGAACCCGGGTGCTGTAGCTGTGTGGTACAAGGCTAGCCCAGCCCTGGAAAAGGGGATTTTGATTTTGAAATGGCTGGGAGATGAAGCTGGCACATTATCTATTAATGGCAGGGGCCATTTTAAAGTCTGGCTAATTTTTATTGAAAGATCAGGGTCTCTCAAGTCTAGAACAGCAATCCAGGAATTATTTTGTGGTTTTCTCAGGGAGGACCATCCTCGGATACCCAGGGTTAAATTCTCGACAAGCTCACCTCTTACCCCTGGGTCAATTGCCTCGTTAAGCGTCGTTTTCTGGGAACGCCCATTTTCTGTCGGACCAATCAAACGATTTCTTATAAACGTTTTAACTCTTCAGTTTTGGAGACACGTTTATCGAATTGAAGTAAAAACAAAGATGGCGACCCCCAATAGGACATGTGAGTTGTGATACAACCGAAAAGTCGTCCATCTTTGTTTGTAACACTGCTTAGATGCTGACGCAACGCGGATTCTGATTGGTGAAATTTTCCGCCACAGTTTTGTGGCGGAACCAATCAAAATCTACATGCATATTAAATTAGAAACGACGGGCAGGGTCCGACTTGTCCCACGGGTAATGTGAGCGTAAGCGGAATTTTTAACCGTGGGTTTCGACGATGAGGGAGGACGAGCATTTGAAAGTTCTGTGATCACAGAGATAGAAGTATATTTTCATCCTATCCGATTTGAGTTACAAGTCTGAGTGTCAGGCCTATTGGCCGATTGATTTGGTTGAAAAATGACGTAGTTTGTAGAGACCACGCCATTGTTCTAAAAATGACAAAGTTTGTAAATCTCGCCAATGTTCCTAAAAACAAGGTTAATATCATGTTACTAACGTAAAAGCCGTCGGCGATTGGAGTCGTTTTGTGGTTTAAGCGCCTTTGTGGATTGTTTAAAGGCACACTTGCCGCGAAAATCAGGAATATTGTTTACAGTAAAAAAGAAAGACCGTTTTCTGTATTTTTCCCAGACAATATAAGTTAGGAACTTTCTATTTTTACCAAAATGTAAAAGTTTGGACGTCACTTTGTATTTTTAATTTGAATTTGAACATTTGAATTGTTAGGTGCCCGGAACGTAAACAAACCAAACTGCTCGCAGGGGCGATTTTATGTTTCAGTCGAGTGAGTGAACTAACGGCACAGTGTAATTTTACGTAGGCCTATTTATCTGAGAAATACAGACTGACGATCGGTTAACAGCGACTGGAAAAGCTTTCTGATAATTGTTTGAGTGTAAACCACAGATAAAAAGGCCTGGAATGAGGGTAATGCAACACGAAAGTTGACCGACACTGATCGTTGTTGTTGTAATCAGGCTTCGATTCTTCGTTTGTTTTCCACCCCATTTCTTCATTCTAAAGCTAACTAGACATGTTTTATGTGTCCTATGTTTAAGTTTAGTGGTATTAGTCGTAGTTATCTCATGTAAATTGGTTTTCTTAGCAAATTTAAACAGGCTACGGCGGCAAGTGGGCCTTTAAGGTAGATTGTATCCAGGCTTTCTGGAGTCTCGGGGCCTCGGTGGTTCAGTCGGTTACAGAGATAGTCCGACACAAGCCTTTCAGCAATGTGGCGCGGGATCAAATCCCACTCAGACGAAATCAATATTTAAACATTACAGACTGGTTTTTTTCACTCGATCGCCATATGTGGAAGAGTTGCCAGGTATACTCGCCGAAGGTCGAGGGCTTGTTTCGTGCAAATACTTTTAAGTGCGGCGTGTAACATCAATCATTTTTTGGAGTTTCCCCTGCCTTTATTAGGATATGGGCATACAAGGCACTCCTTGAGCATCGAGTTAAGTTTCACTGATACATGTGTGTCTATAAGAGTGCCGCTCTTAAAGTGTGACAATTATATGATTTCTACTTCCAGGAGAATGGGCCCACATCTGCGTTGGAACAAGTGGAAACGTTGCATGTCCTGCAGGCACAGTGGTGGATGTTTTTGCCATTTATTTATCTTACCTCGATGGCAGTTGCGCTCAGACTACATTCCCAACAGTTCCAGTTAATGAATTAACCACTTGCTTCAACCGAGATCGCGAAGAATCCTTCCGGATCAATGCTATCAGTGAGAGCTGCAGTGTTAAAAATGTCTGTAATATTACAGATGTTTTAACTCCGTCAACAATACTTTGTCCTCAGGATAATCATAACCCCGTCAACAACATTTACTCGTACAACTATCGCTGTAAATCTAGTAAGTCCAACAGTTCGGATTGAATGGTGGCTTGATTGTGTTTTTTCGCTTAGATGGTAGTGTTGCCAAGTGATGGCGAAGAATTTTTATATCACGTGTCCGATTTATCCGCGCCACGTTATTCTCATCAAGGCAAGGTGCACTCGGATTTGAAGATGGCGCCCATCTTATTCGAACTCAGGTAAACAAGTAGTCATGACAACCGTGATGTTTGGTTACTTCCGTTAACCTGCACGTTTGATTTTAACACTCAAGAGGAAATGCATTTTGCTTATGTCAGACATTACTCCCCGCGTCCCGCCGAATACATAATCGAACTCGACCTTGAATAACGTGGACTTCATCTTGAAATTCGAATGCACCCTGGCTTCTTGAGGATTATATGGCACGGATAGGCCAGTCACGTGATACACAAATTTTCGGCTGAAGAAAGTCGTTAGGCTTACAGTTTCCCGTGTTCGGCGTACGCCGAATGCGTAAAGGAACTCGATCAAAATTTGTCTCGATCAGATATTTGAATATGCCAACCATTTGAGACTTCGCGACTGAGTTTTCACGTAAATTTTCGTTTCCGCTATTGTTTTTCATGTCTTAAGATTTCATTTACAATTTCATTTACTAAGGCTAGAGTTTATCTATTTTTACTGTCCTATCAGTGTTTTTATGTACCTTTCAGTACAATGGGCCCACGTTTGTACAAGTACAACAAGGGACATAACCTGTCCAATTGGATATGTCGAGGTGGACTTCATCTTTGTTGCATATCGAACTGCGGGGTGTGACCGTAATGCTCCAGTCACTGGTTCGCTTTCAGACGTTTCGGACTGCTACGATCGAAGCTCAACTGAGCAAACTATAAAGAATCAGATAAACAGAAACTGCAACAAGACGAAGACGTGCAGCCTATCGGCTTTCCCTGGAAATACGTTAGCGGGATGTCGAGCAGACCTGTCAAATCCCACAAACAACATCCAGTCTTTTAGGTACAGCTGTATTACTGGTGAGTAAGATTGGAGATAGGCGCCACTTTATAGCGCTGTACTACTGGTGAGTGACACCATTAGTACCACTGATAAGTGACACCATTAGTACCACTGTTAAGTGATATAATTAGTATGATTGATAACTGACACCAATATTACCACTGATACGTAACACCAATAGTACCACTGATACGTAACACCAATAGTACCACTGACAAGCGACACCATTAGTATAACTGATAAGTGACACCATTAGTACCACTGATAAGTGACACCATTAGTACCACTGATAAGTGACACCATTAGTACCACTGATAAGTGACACAATTAGTATAACTGATAAGTGACACCATCAGTACCACTGATACGTGACACCATTAGTACCACTGATAAGTGACACCATTAGTACCACTGATAAGTGACACCATTAGTACCACTGATAAGTGACACCATATGTACCCCTTATAAGTGACACCATTAGTATAACTGATACGTGACACCAATAGTACCACTGACAAGTGACACCATTAGTATAACTGATAACTGAAACCATCAGTACCACTGATTAGTGACACCATTAGTATAACTGATAAGTGACACCATTAGTACCACTGATACGTGACACCATTAGTACCCCTGATAAGTGACACTATTAGTACCACTGATAAGTGACACCATTAGTACCACTGATACGTGACACCATTAGTACCACTGATAAGTGACTCCATTAGTACCACTGATAAGTGACACCATTAGTACCCATGAAAAGTGACACGAGTAGTACCACTGATAAGTGACACTATTAGTATAATTGATACCTGACATCAATATTACCACTGATTAGTGACTCCATTAGTACCACTGATAAGTGACACCATTAGTATAACTGATAAGTGACACCATTAGTACCACTGATTAGTGACACCATTAGTATAACTGAGAAGTGACACCATTAGTACCCCTGAAAAGTGACACTATTAGTATTATTGATACCTGAAACCAATATCACCACTGTTAAGTGACATCATTAGTATAACTTAGAAGTGACACCATTAGTACCACTGATAAGTGGCATCATTGGTACCACTGATAAATGACACCATTAGTACCACTGATAAGTAACACCATTCAGTATAACTGATAAGTGACACCATTAGTATAACTGATAAGTGACACCATTAGTATAACTGAGAAGTGACACCATTAGTACCACTGATTAGTGACACCATTAGTACCACTGATAAGTGACACCATTAGTATAACTGATTAGTGACACCATTAGTACCACTGATAAGTAACACCATTCACTATAACTGATAAGTAACACCATTAGTACCACTGATAAGTGACACCAGTAGTACCACTGATAAGTGACACCATTAGTGCCACTGATAAGTGACACGATTAGTACCACTGATAAGTGACACCATTAGTACCACTGATTAGTGACACGATTAGTACCACTGATAAGTGACACCATTAGTACCACTGTTAAGTGACACCATTAGTATAACTGATAAGTGACACCATTAGTACCACTGATAAGTGACACGATTAGTACCACTGATAAGTAACACCATTCACTATAACTGATAAGTAACACCATTAGTACCACTGATAAGTGACACCAGTAGTACCACTGATAAGTGACACCATTAGTACCACTGATAAGTGACACGATTAGTACCACTGATAAGTGACACTATTAGTACCACTGATAAGTGACACCATTAGTATAATTGATAAGTGACACCATTAGTACCACTGTTGAGTGACACCATTATTACCACTGATAAGTGACCCCATTAGTACCACTGATAAGTGACACGATTAGTATAACTGATAAGTGACACCATTAGTACCACTGATACGTGACACTATTAGTATAATTGATAAGTGACACCATTAGTACCACTGATACGTGACACCATTAGTATAATTGATAAGTGACACGATTAGTACCACTGATAAGTGACACCATTAGTACCACTGATTAGTGACACGATTAGTACCACTGATAAGTGACACCATTAGTACCACTGATACGTGACACCATTAGTACCACTGATAAGTGACACCATTAGTATAATTAATACCTGGCACCAATATTTCCACTGATAAGTGACACCATTAGTACCACTGATACGTGACACCATTAGTACCACTGATAAGTGACACCATTAGTATAATTGATACCTGGCACCAATATTTCCACTGATAAGTGACACCATTAGTACCACTGATACGTGACACCATTAGTACCACTGATAAGTGACACCATTAGTACCACTGATAAGTGACACTATTAGTACCACTGATACGTGACACCATTAGTATAATTGATAAGTGACACCATTAGTACCACTGTTGAGTGACACCATTATTACCACTGATAAGTGACCCCATTAGTACCACTGATAAGTGACACGATTAGTATAACTGATAAGTGACACCATTAGTACCACTGATACGTGACACCATTAGTATAATTGATAAGTGACACCATTAGTACCACTGATACGTGACACCATTAGTATAATTGATAAGTGACACGATTAGTACCACTGATAAGTGACACCATTAGTACCACTGATTAGTGACACGATTAGTACCACTGATAAGTGACACCATTAGTACCACTGATACGTGACACCATTAGTACCACTGATAAGTGACACCATTAGTATAATTGATACCTGGCACCAATATTTCCACTGATAAGTGACACCATTAGTACCACTGATACGTGACACCATTAGTACCACTGATAAGTGACACCATTAGTATAATTGATACCTGGCACCAATATTTCCACTGATAAGTGACACTATTAGTACCACTGATAAGTGACCCCATTAGTACCACTGATAAGTGACACGATTAGTATAACTGATAAGTGACACCATTAGTACCACTGATACGTGACACCATTAGTATAATTGATAAGTGACACCATTAGTACCACTGATACGTGACACCATTAGTATAATTGATAAGTGACACGATTAGTACCACTGATTAGTGACCCCATTAGTACCACTGATAAGTGACACCATTAGTACCCCTGATAAGTGACCCCATTAGTACCACTGATAAGTGACACGATTAGTATAACTGATAAGTGACACCATTAGTACCACTGATACGTGACACCATTAGTATAATTGATAAGTGACACCATTAGTACCACTGATACGTGACACCATTAGTATAATTGATAAGTGACACGATTAGTACCACTGATAAGTGACACCATTAGTACCACTGATTAGTGACACGATTAGTACCACTGATAAGTGACACCATTAGTACCACTGATACGTGACACCATTAGTACCACTGATAAGTGACACCATTAGTATAATTGATACCTGGCACCAATATTACCACTGATAAGTGACACCATTAGTACCACTGACTAGGAACCCCATTAGTACCACTAATCAGCGCTCACTGGTGGGATTGTAAGAGTTGTCTTTTCTTCCTATACAGCGTCTTGGCCAAACGGCACATGTTAAACAAAAACTAAAGGTGAATATAGCCGCCATTACGTTATTTCTTAGCTAGCGAAAGAATGTAAGTGGCCGAGGTTTTGATTAGCTGCGAGAAGTTTTACTCGCATCCAATCAAAATGCGCTGTTTGATTTACGGGTTGTATTGTAGTAATCCGCCATGGTAAAATACGGAATGCCATGGGGATTTTAACTTGGCCCGAGAAGATGGATAAGCCGAGAAAAGTGACTTGCCATTTATAGAGCATACATACATGTGTGGGAAAACCGAAAGTGTGCTCGATTTTTTTCAAAGTTCCCAACTAAATAAGAGAAATTCTAGACACTTTGACTGTATTATCGAGAGCTATAGGTCCTTGCGGAATTCCTTGAAATATGAGCCCATTGGCTTCAATCTGCTGTTGACTTAACATGGGAGAAAAAGCACATTTTCGGCTGTACGATAAAATTGAGATCTTTTCTAGATATACAACTTGTGTGAATCATTGGAAACGGTATATACTTTATCATACTGAAGTTTGGGCTATTTTTCTGCCGGAAATTTGAAGCCACACATAAGTTCTCTATTTATCTTATGTTAAAAGTCAACCCTAATTCAAAGCAAAGGGAGGTAATTTAGCACGGAATGACGTCACTCCACATAGGCCTGAAAATTATTTATGAACGCCCTTTTTAATAACAAATGGGGAACAAAGCTTGTATCATACAATTTACTGCTCAAACACCTAACAGATGAAGGGAAATCAATGCCGTTAACACTTCCCCTTTCGACAAACAAAGAATGGGTGAATTTGCCTATATTCCAAAACCACTCCGGGTACCATTAACATTGTGCCATTGTTTTTGTGCAATTTTACATAGGTGATGACTTGGTCCAACCCTTATTCACGATTGAGGCAAATGTACAAATTGGAGAAAGGACAATGTTCACGTTACCAGGAAAGACCCAACCGGCTCCCACACCCAACGCAGGACAAAGGACAACAGGAAACACCCAACCGGCTCCCACACCCAACGCAGGACAAAGGACAACAGGAAACACCCAACCGGCTCCCACACCCAACGCAGGACAAAGGACAACAGGAAACAATGGACAACAGGGAGTGACGGTTTCTGAAACAAATTGTCAAAGTAAGTATAAGCATATTTATGAAAACTGGGAGGGTCATCAGTTTCAATAAAGTTGGGCTTGTCCAAATCGCAATCGCTCAAAGTGGTAGTGAAGGGTTGTGGTCAAACGTAGCAAATGACCCGATGTTTCATTGATTTAATTTAGTAATTATAACTCGAAATTAAACTTCTTGCACATGTTAACCATCGAAACGAAGTTCTTTTATCGTAGCCTAGACATGCAAAGAAGTTTGTCAAAACAGTCACTAGCTGGAGATCCAAGCTCTATGACCAAAGTATATATTGACGATGTGTGGCCATATAGAACTGGAGGACCTACGATATTGAAACATGCAAGTCGTTAGAATGACCACATTGTTCGTGAATTTTATCTGGATGTGGATTTCATAAACATACGAGTCCACATTTTGTATACATTAAAAAGCTAAACTTCGCATGGACTGGTATGTTTATGAAATCCGAAAGCGAGGCTTCAAAGGTAACGTTTAAAGGCAACGAGGAAGCTAGTCGGAGAGTCCAGCTGTCCTTCGAAAAACGAAGAGGATGTAACACAAATGTGAGTATTTGAGCGCCTTTTTGGTGGAACGGCGAACTAAAGAATCGAATGGAATGTGTGTAAAGTTTCGGCCGGTGGCGTTGCTTACATTGGGAGAAATTCAGAGAAAATCCGCGAACAATGTGGTTATTCTAGGGATGTGCAGCGTACAATTTTAATATACTGTTTGTATTAAAGAATGGATGGAAATGAACAAGTAGATGCCACAATACCTTACAATTGACCATTTATACCAAAACTTGATAGACAAACTCCAGGGGCCGGGATTATAAAACATGCTGTAGGCCTACTCAACTCAGACTCCTTACTCAACTCTTCTTGAGCATACTCCCAGGAGTTTGGATCAGAGATTAAGATTATAAAACATTCTGAGAACGGGCTCAACTGAGTATATAAACAAGGGGTCAGGATTATAAAAACGTGTTGTACTCAACGCAGACTCCATGCTCAACTCTCCTTGAGCATACTCAGAGATTGAGATCTAGGGCCGGGATTATAAAACTTTCTTGAGCACGACTCTGTGCTCAAGAGCCGTTTCTGTGCTCAACTCCAAACTCACACTTCAAAAGTCGGGATTATAAAACTTTTGAGTTCGTTTTTGTGCTCCGCTGAGTACGAAATTCTAAGCAAGCTATCGACCTTGCTCCAAGTTAGACTCAACGAGAAATAGCGCTCTAAATACGTTCTTTTATCAATATTTAGTGAAATATTGTAGTTTTTGAGTTTATTTGCACTAATTTTGGAAGTGATAAACCCTTAGTTTTACTTATTTCCAAATGTTCGACCTGCCGATGACTTGACAAAATTGCAACAACACCAAAACAAACGTTCATTTTTACCTCCCTTCCTAGAGAGCTCCAATAACTCGTACTCAACTTGGCTGAAATTGCCTTGTTTATATACTCAGTTGAGCACGTTCTCAGAATGTTTTATAATCTCAATCTCTGATCCAAACTCCTGGGAGTATGCTCAAGGAGAGTTTGAGAGTCTCTAGGAAGGGAGGTAAAAATGAACGTTTGTTTTGGTGTTGTTGCAATTTTGTCAAGTCATGGGCAGGTCGAACATTTGGAAATAAGTAAAACTAAGGGTTTATCACTTCCAAAATTAGTGTAAATAAACTAAGATACTATCATTTTTCACTAAATATCGATAGAAGAACTTATTTAGAGGGCTATTTTACGTTGAGTCTAACTTGGAGCAAGGTCGATAGCTTGCTTAGAATTTCGTACTCAGCGGAGCACAAAAACGAACTCCAAAGTTTTATAATCCCGACTTTTGAATTGTGAGTTTGGAGTTGAGCACAGAAACGGCTCTTGAGCACAGAGTCTTGCTCAAGAAAGTTTTATAATCCCGGCCCCAGAGATTGAGATTATAAAATATTCTAAGAACGTACTCAACTGAGTATATAATCAAGGCAATCTCAGTCATGGGCCGGGATTATAAAAACGTGCTGTACTCAACTCAGACTCCGTGCTCAACTCTCCTTGAGCATACTCCCAGGAGTTTGGATCAGAGATTGAGATTATAAAACATTCTGAAAACGTGCTCAACTGAGTATATAAACAAGGCAATCTCAGTCAAATTGAGCACGAATTATTGGAGCTCTCTAGGAATGGAGATAAAAATGAGTGTTTGTTTTGGTGTTGTTGCAATTGTGTCAAGTCATCGGCAGGTCGACCATTTGGAAATAAGTAAAACTAAGGGCTTTTTACTTCCAAAATTAGTGTAAATAAACTTAGAAACTACAATTTTTCACTAAAAATCGATAGCAACACTTATTTAGAAGGCTATTTTACGTTGAGTCTAACTTGGAGCAAGGTCGATAGCTTACTTAGAATTTCGTACTCAGCTGAGCACAAAAACGAACTCAAAAGTTTTATAATCCCGACTTTTGAAGTGTGAGTTTAGAGTTGAGCACAGAAACGGCTTTTGAGCACAGAGTCGTGCTCAAGCAAGTTTTATAATCCCGGGCCCAGGTTGAGCACGAATTATTGGAGCTCTCTAGGAAGGGAGATAAAAATGAACGTTTGTTTTGTTGTTGTTGCAATTTTGTAGAGTCATCGGCAGGTCGAGCATTTGGAAATAAGAAAAACTAAGAGTTTATCATTTCCAAAATTAGTGTAAATAAATTAAGCAAGTACAATTTTTCACTACATATCGACAGAAAAACTTATTTAGTCTAACTTGGAGCAAGGTCGATAGCTTGCTCAGAATTTCGTAGGCTACTCAGCGGAGCACAGAAACAAACTCAAAATTTTTATAATCCCGACTTTTGAAGTGTGAATTTGGAGTTGAGTACAGAAACGGCTCTTGACACAAGTTTTATAATCCCGGGTCCACGACAGATCCGAAGGTTCACTTGTCCAAAGGTTCACTAGTCCGAAGAATACCCGTTGCTACTATTGTGTGATGGGGGCTAGGCACAAACGGAAGTTTTTCTCCTTGATTTTGCTATTAATTCCTTGTATTTTTCTCATAAACGCAACTCGTCCTAGATTTTTCAACAGATTCTTTCAATAGAGACTAGTGAACCTTCGGACTAGTAAACCTTTGGACAAAAGACTTTTCGGACAAGTGAACCTTCGGACCGGTGAACCGTCAGACTAGTCGACCTTCAATCTAAAATTAGAAGTTAGTTCCCTACCCTAGTCCCAAAGGCCAGATTCAACCTCTAAGGACATTGGTTGACATTTTTATCAGAAATATCCACTGGAATGGGGTTGGGGAGTTCACATAGGAGGTCAATTGATCATGTGAGTTTTAAATTTTCGACAAAACAACAACACCATGGAATTTTACCTGGCATTTGCTCGCATCTACGTGCTTTTCTATTATTCTCTTACACTTAGCTAGAGCTATTGTTAGTTACATCGCACATTTAAACACTGGCAGCTATTGGAAACGCCCCATGGAACCTATCAAAGTGGCCAGTTCAAAATGAATCGGATCGACAGGGAACGTCGCCATTTTGCCTGTTTTCGTCAAAATGGGACTATTTCGTGAAATTGACTCTACGTTTTCGTTACTAGTTTAACGTTTTCTTAAATTCAAAATATATATTCACGTACGAGGTCTATGTTAGCCACGTCTAAAGGAGATCTCGCGAGAATACGATTGGTCGACCTTCGGACCACTGAACCTTCGGACTAGTGAACAGTTCCCGTTTCGGTCCGTTCCATTATCATGGGGACACTTTTTTGAAGCTCTCGAGAGGATATGTGAATTGTTCGTTTCGCGTCTATCCTTTTGGTCGCCACTTTCAAAAATGACCTGCAGTCTGCCAGAGGGTAGGCCCCCTATTTCACACAGGTAAATCCCCGAAGCTTCAAACTGACTCCAAAGGGACTGACCGACACTACGGGGCAGGAGGGAGTGAGGAATGGCCAAGCTCATGAAAAGTAAGTACGTGATATGCATGAGCCTAAAATCCTTAAAATATATCCTAATGTAAGTTTTTTTTGTCTCCATATAACCGTAGCTGTTGAGTGTGACGTTAAACCCCAATCAATCAATCAACCAACCCCAGCCCCTTTTGGATATGGGCATGCACTGCCACAGCTGTATTCCTTGACATTTGGGCTGTGGGTATTTGACCTTCTCCGCAAAAGTCAAATTTTATGCAATAGCTTAAGCTTGAGTTTAAGTTTGCATAGCTTAAGTTTATTATACCCCCCCCCCCTCCTCGAAACCTTGCAATAATTTATATAAGTGAAATAACCATAGTGTGACACAGAAAATCAACCAGATGCTTGTCTATTATTTACTATACTACATAGTGTAAATCTGCCCTAAATCTATCTTCACCAAGGTGTCCCAGGTTTGGTTTTCATCATCTAAAGTAAAACTTTATTTATGTTATAAAATTAACTTAAAGTGGCATGAGCTGTCAAAATGTTGATATTTTAAAGGTTAAAACAGAATGTTGAATTTTTCTGAAGACGTATAATTCAGAAGATTTTTAGTGCTTCTAGCCTCGAGAATGAACGAAAAAGTATTGTTTTGTATCTCGGTTCGTATAGGCCGTAGAGTTTTTGAATTTCCCTCATTCCAACGCCAATCATTTAGTTTTTCGATGGCCTTCAAAGCCTCTTACTTTCGTGACGATCAGAGATTATGAAAAAAAGTGTGAATTTTGGCAGCTCATGCCACTTTAATTGTTGTTACAGTGCTCTTTTGTTTATTTTTTCAACACAATTGAACTACTTTACTAATTTGAAACTAATTCCAGGTTTTAAAGATTCCCCTGCTGGACCAAGAGCAAGATCAAAGATCAAAGAAAACAAAATTAAAAAGAACCCAGTGTACAGATTGTTAACTGGCAACACAGACGTTTGAGTGAAAGGAATAGGAGAGAACGCCCAGATTTTTTGGGGCCTATTAAGAAGAGAATTAATCATGTGTCTAACTTATAATGAGGCTCAGAATTTTATAATATGTGATTTCAAACAATATGAATCAATCAAATATATATTTTGATTCTTGTCCGTTTAAAATAAACATGATGTATACTGAAACAATTCTTATACCTCCATTTATTTATTTGTTTGATCTATTGATGGATGTTTTACGCCGCATACCGTTGCCAGGTTTCGTGAAGAGGAAACCACGAGCTTAAGCGAGTATCTGTCAACTTTTCCCCATTAAGTCGACAGGGTGAAAAACACACTTCGAAATTTTTCCATTTTATTTTGTCTGAGTGGGGTCGAACCCGCGACCCATTGATGAAAGTCCTTTGTCGAACTGGGACACTATCACTCTGCCAACTGAGCCGAACTCCCTTATTTACTGTTTTGCTGGAGAGGAAGACGGCTTTGTTGATCGGGTGCAGTGATAGATTCTCACATCATCTCGAACTTTCTTAGCCGAGAAATCTGGGCTCTGACGAATTTTGTTTTCTCTCCGTGTTGCGACAAGACACATTAGCAGCCATATAATACCAGTTGCCGTAAGGCCGATAATCCGGGCTAGAACTTTCTGTACGTGGGTCGCGAGATCAAGTCCAATTCGGTTAACATAAAAATTGTTTTTTTCATTTGAGGTACCTGCCAAAGGGTGGGGGCATCGGGCTTTTTCTCCAGACATTAATGAATCGGTCGAGGTGGGTGCGAGTGGTTTATGGATATGCAAGTTAGATTGTTGCGAACTAGCGGCTTTCAAAGATTGATTGGTGTTTTAGTGCGATGGGAAGGAAACCAAGTTCTCTGACCAGAGAAAACCAAGATATTTTTTCGAAGATAGAGGGGTAATCGAACCCGAAAGCCATTGATGGAAGGGAACATAGGAAGTTAAGCTGGGAATGAGAAAGCATCTTTATTCTAGGGACTTCGGTGTCGTTTAGAGGGATAGTCCCGGAGTCCGAGACAGGCATTCCATCGATGCGGGGGGCCTGCGTGGCTCAGTAGGTAGAGCGTTGGACGCTCAATCCGAACAGCCTTCCACCAATGGCTCGCGGGTTCGAATCCAACTCAGTCCAAAAATTGGAAAATTTTCTGACTGGGGTTTCACTCGAACGACCTATGTGGGATGGTTGCCAGTTACCAGCGGAAGGTCGTGGGTTTCCTCCGGGCACAGAGCCCGGTTTCCTCCCACAATAAAACTGGCAACGCCGCCATATAAGTGAAATAATTTTGAGCGCGGCATAAAACACCAAACAATCAATCAATCAATCCATCGATACGGCGCGGATTCGAATCCCACTCAGACCAAATAAAAACTAAAAAAATTCTGAGTGCATTTTTTTCCTTTTGGAAGCTGCTCACCGAAGGTCGGGGGGTTTCTTCCGGGCCCGATTCCCCCCCTCGCCTCCTCCTAAACATTGTAACTTCCCCATATAAGTGAAATAATATTAAGTGCGGCGTAAAGCATCAATCAATCCATCAAAATAAAAAATAATTTATCGTACAGGTTCTTCGTTAAGAACACAAATTTATTTTGACAATTTCAACATTGCAACATTACCAAATAACATATTTAGTATGTGTTCACTAAGCTTAGGATTTTCTATTTTGACGTCATGTTTTATTATTTTCATCAAATGTCACGGAACCTTAGAGTGTAAAGAGGACTAGGGAATAAAGTGGCATGAGCAACCAAAATTTGCGATTTTCTGTTAAAGCAGAATTTCAAAATGAACGGCTATTTTTTTCAAACAGCACAAATAAGGAGCTCCCACACAGATCTTTCATCGATGCCGCGCGGGTTCGAATCACACTCCGACCAAATAAAAACTGACAACTTTCAGAGTGTATTTGGAAGAGTTGCTGGGTACTATCCGAAGGTCGGGGGTTTCCTCCGGGTAATGATCCCGGTTTCCTCCCCCACTAAAGCTAGCAACGCCGCCAGATAAGCGAAATAATCTTGAGTGCGGCGTAAAACATCAATCAATCAATCAAATGCCTGTATTCGGCAGTTAAGTTATTTTCGGCATTTACTCTGTCGTAACCTAACGCCTTTGTACGAAACTTCACTGAATGATTGAATGGTGATATATATGTTTATTTATGAGCACTAAGCACACGGACACAGGGAAAATCTTCTTGTATAAAATAACCATGGAGACAAGTTTCTAATTAAGATGTTTGAGGGGCATTTAGAAGCCGGTAATAGTAACATAAAAGACGAGATTTATAGATAACAACTTCTTTTTTATTAAGAAGGGCGTTCTTATATACTAGGAAGTTGTTATCCATAAATCTCGTCTTTTGTGTAAACTTTATAATTGTGTTAAAAAGAGGTATGTCATTAGACCTTTATACCCCATCATAAGCTGTTGTAATAAATGGTGATATATATTTTACAGATACAAGTGTTGGTGCTATAGCGGGAGCAGCTGTAGGCGGGCTTTTCGCTGGGGCGATCCTTGGTGCAGTTGGTGTGATGATGTATGTACATCTGTATATTTCTATTCTCCTCGATTTCTCTAAAACTAAGAATCATCGCGGAATATTAATACAACTTGCATTTTGAATGCATAGCACTTTCGACAAAACTAGTTAGCTGCCGATCTGCCGGCTAAAGGGTTGACGCTTGCGCAGAAGCCTCGCTGTATGGCAAAATGGCGTTATACATTGAGTTTTTAGATCGAGCTGACTATGACCAATGAACTATATGCGTGGAACGGAGGTCACGTGGTGCTTGATATGCTTCGAATGCCGCCATTACCAGGAGATAGTGGAGCGCAATGAACTATATGCGTGGAATGGACACGTCTCATTGGCTGGTTTGGATTGGACTTTGTAAAATGTGCCGCCATTGACAGTTGATAAGCGCCTGCAGAACAGATCTGGATGGACGCTCCACTCAATGAACTATATGCGTGGAATGGACACGTCTCATTGGCTGGTTTGGATCGGACTCATTGGTCACAGCCAATTAACTTTATTAACGTCATTACACGATGACAAATCACTCATGTGACGTCAATTTTGACATTCGTGATGTCATACATTTGTAGAAGAACGTTATTTGCGTTTCGAGAGAGACAACATCCCATCGTTATGACGGCAATTGTAGCACGCCAGATCCAATAGACCCTTTCGGCTTAGAATGACGTTTTTATGACGTTGTTCGAGTTGTATGGCATTGACGTCATTTCTCTGTTGCGGGCGCTGGGTCACGCCTCTTTTGGATTGCGTCATAGACAACAATTCAATTTCAATTTCAATTTATTATGCAGAACATTCATACAGAACAGTGCATAGTATAACTATAGAAGATATTAGAACATAATGATATACACAACATAAAAAGAGATATGTGCCCGGCATAATAGGAAACATATCCAAAAAGAACATTATATTCAATATAAAGCATATAGAACTTGCGTTGTGGTCATGCTGCTCTCGACTCCATATAAAATATATATAGTAATATTTAGAAATGACGCCAACGCCATACAACTCGAACATCGTCATAAAAACGTCATTCTAAGCCGAAAGGGTCTATTACTTGACAGATCTACGTGGCTTTATCTTTTCTGTCTTAAATTTCAATTTATTATGCAGAACATTCATACAGAACAGTGCATAGTATAACTATAGAAGATATTAGAACATAATGATATACACAACATAAAAAGAGATATGTGCCCGGCATAATAGGAAACATATCCAAAAAGAACATTATATTCAACATGAACACGATTCCGACGTCAAATTGATCGAAAAACTCAATTTAGAGTCATTTTGCCATACAACGAGGCTTCTGCGCAAGCGTCGATCCTTAAGCCGAAAGGGTCTATTTAACCAATGTGACGTGATCATTCCACGTATATGGCCACAGCGCCTGCAACAGAGAAATGACGTCAATGCCATACAATTCGGAGAACGTCATAAAAACATCACTCTAAAAAGATCTATAGGAAAGATCCCAAAAGAGCTCTCCCCTTAAACTGATATTATTATAGTAATATGGTATCGCAAATTGTCCTTTATAACTTGAAGTGGTATGACAATTGTTAAATCATTGGCTTTTTTTAAAGATGTCCGAAAGAGACCTTCCGTCAATGGGTCAAGCGAATTCCACTCAGCCAAAAAGCAAAAATTGAATAAATTTCCTCCCACACTTGACAACGCCACCTTATAGGCGAAACTGTAGCTGTGAGTGTGTCGTGAAATATCACATTTCACTTTTATATTTTTCAGAATGGGTTATATATATATATAACCCTTCTACGTCAAATTTTATGTCACAAAAACAAAACAATCAAGATAGTAGACGAGCCCAATGGGTTATGTCCCCTGAATTCTGCAGAAAATCGATGTTCACAGCCTTTTTTAAAAAGGTTATACAGTTTCAATTGATGATTTGACATCAAACCATCCGTTTAGTTTCCTGACAATACAATTTCTTTAGATATTATTTTCTTAAATCCGAACAAAAAGAACAATCAAGACAACTGAGCCCAATGGGTTGTGTCCCTTGAATTGATAAAAAAATTGTGCTCACAGCAACCGAGCTTTTTTAATTTATAAATCTGGTATCTGGGTCCAGGTACCAACGGAATGTAGAGACTATCTCAACATATTTACGGCCGACGTAAGTGTAATTCGAGACCTAACAATAAGATTATGATGTAATAACCTTGAGTACGGTGCGTAACATGAATACGGCACAAAGCAAAAGTACCAATCTTTTCGCACAGCTCGAATTGGTCAGTTGAGTACAATTGATTTTTTCTGTTTCAGATTTTTCAAATATCGAAAAGGGGATTCGGTTAAATCAAAAGATGGAGTTATCCCCCCTCCAATTGTTTCCGTCTCTGCAATCGCTGCTGAGAAACCCAATCTGGACTACATGAATCCATCCACGGCGACATCTAACGGCAAAGCCAGAGAAAGGGCGCATTCTAAACTGGAGGCCGTTAATTCGAACGATGGGAACTATGAACATGCAGACAGCACTCAGGACGACGGGAGGGAGTATGGCACTCTGCAACGTGAATACTCCGTCGATAAACCCGATTCGTATCAATATATAGAGTTGGAAGACTGATTGATTGACTGATGTTTAACGCCATACTCAAGATTATTTCACTTATATGATGGCGCTGCCAGGTTTAGTTGGGGGGGGGGGGGGCGAAGTGCTCATTGTCCGGCAGAAAACCCCGACCGTCGGCGAGTACCTCGCAACTCTTCCACATACCGTGACCGAGTGAAAAATCCACCCAGAAATGTTTCTAGTTTTTTTTAGGTCTGAGCGCGATTTGAACCCGCATGAGTTGGAAGAAGGCGATGTGTGAACAAATGACTTTTTAATACACTAGGATCCAAGTTTATTGTTTATTTTTTTTGTTTTTAGCGCGTTGGGGGCCGTTTGCAATTCAAGAAAAAGTTGGATCAGTTAAAGTGAACGCTTTCAAAATATCTTACTCTTTATTTTCAACACTAAGTTCTTCTGGTATCAAACTATGTTTTGATTGATGTCTTTAGAAATATTCTATGGGAAGCTACGAAATATTTGTTACATAAGTCCTGATGTCAGCTGATGATATATATATATATATAGATTTTCCCTGTGCCAGTGTGTTAATAGTGTTCAGAAATATATAGGACCTGCACTGAGGTAGATACATACATATTGATACCATATCGCTATTATATCAGAGTGTGGCTCATTGAGAATGTGATTTTGCATATCGGTGTAAACTAGTATTATAACATAAATTTAAAAATTATATTTATTAGGAGAAACATTTTTTTCTTAGGGAATTCAATATATGTGGATGTTATCAAAATCTCCTGTTGATATATATTTATGAACACTAAAACACACGAAAAATCGTCTTGACTAAAATAACCATCGAGACAAGTTTCTAATTGTGTTAAAAAGAGGTTTAGACCTTTATACCCCATCATAAATCGTTGCAATAAACTAAACCTATGATATTTCATTAGGTTGACGACTGGCAGGAGCTTGACCTTAGTCAGTAGAATTTTCTGGAACACTTTGCAATACATTGACAACGCCTACGCATCGTAAGCTATGGCAAGAATATCGGCAGACTGAGATTGAGCCCCATAGGATCATGGTAAAATACAGTGAAATTTGTGTCCCCCCCCCCTCCCAACCAGAAAAAAACCTAGGTAGAAGACAGACAGGGGAGCCCAGCACCGATATTTCCAGCCAAGAGTTTTCTGTTATAAAGAGTGGGAGGGGGAGGAGGGGATGTCATTTAGACGTTTAAACCTAATCATAGCTTGTTTTAATTAACCAAAACTCAATGCAATTAATGATTACCGTGTTGTTAGGTTGGATTTTGTAATATATGTAAATAAAATGTATTAGAATAGTTGATCTTAGTTGTCTTGATTGTTTTCATGTAACCGTTTTTTTTAAAGTTTCCTATTGTTTAACGGGCGGTTAGTAACTTACAGTGTCTGCTATCGCTCTCCAGATATTGTATATCCAGTGTTTTTTTTTATTCAACGACCAAAAATATATTGAAGTAACTCATCCGTCGAAAAATGAATTCGTATGCCGAACCTGAAGTTGACCTGGCTACCTTTAAAGATTCGTAATCTGAGAGGAAAGTAATTTGTCGTCCGTACAATGTAATATATACCAATCCCCCAAAGCATAAATGCAAAGCCGAGATTTAAGCATAAATAAAAGCCGATGCTTCACGTTCACTTGTTGAGTATTTGCGTTCCATTTCCTGGCCGTTATGCACTTGACTTAAAGCGGTTTCACGTGCATAGCCTGATGCATCCGTTGCCGTGAATGTTTCGTCCTCTGGGTCAAAGTAAGTCGAACTGGTCTAAAGCAAGGTTTTGGAAAAGCACTTGATGCAGAGAATAACCTAGATGGTTTTTCGTTTAACGCGAACATACCATCGAATACTCTGAAAGCTGTGAGATTGTGGCACTTTTTCTTCGAATAGACCTTTGTCTTCTTCCAAATATAGTGAATATACATGTAGATTGAGTAGTGGAGTCGACATGTAACCAGTAAGTTTGAAATTAATGGGGAAAGTTAGCATTTTCAATAATGTCGTCCCCTAAAACATTGTTTTGATAAAGTTGACCCAATCCATATGCCTAACGTTTGCATCTCAATTTACATCAGGATCTCACCGCCTTGTTGTACCGGCTTTGATGCTTTTATACTTTAGGGTGGAAATGCATGGATTGAATGATTGACGTTTTAAGCAATCAATGTCATTTCACATATATTTATGGACACTAAAACACACGGGCACAGGGAAAATCTTCTTGTCTAAAATAACCACGGAGACAAGTTTCTAATTGTGTTAAAAAGAGGTATATCATTTAGACCTTTATACCTCATCATAAATTGTTGTAATAAAGTAAACCTATGATATTTCATTAGGTTGGCGACTGACAGGAGCTTGGCCTTAGTCAGTAGAATTTTCTGGAACACTTTGTATTACATTGACAATGCTTACGCATCTTAAGCTATAGTAAGAATATCGTCAGTCTATGTGGGATTCCAACCATCACCGCATCGGTGGAAGGCCTGTGTCGGACTTAGTGATTGCCACTGTGCCCTCTGAGTCACCATGGTCCCCTGAATGGATGGAACCAGCTTTATTATTTTGATAAAGAGCCGGCTTTTCATGCAGTCATACATGCTAAAGATCTTCCTTCGCGTCTTCGTTTGTGTAAAATCCTGGCCTCGGAGAATCGGGCTTGTATTTCATTCGCGACACGTCAAAGCACTAGAAAGTTTCGAGATCTGTGATCAAGTCAGTGATCAATTGTGACTATGATCCTTGTGACTCATCCAGAGTTAAAGTAAATGGTAAAGTTAAATGGTAATTGGGGGGTTTAATATGAAAAATGCTATTTAAATAGTCCGAAAACTGACCGCCTTGTGTGAAGCACGGAAATCTTTGAATGTTGTGTTCTTTCAGTGGCCAGCGTGTTCCTACTCCTAATGAAAGCCTTATCCCTTGTTAGATTGGTGCGGTTTATACTTCATAGATGTTACTAAATTTCTGCCTAATGCCACGAAGTCAACAAGAGATATTATCTCAATGAAAGTTCACTCGTATAACAAGGTTGATTGATTGATGTTTTAATATAGCACTCGAATTATTTCACTTATAAGGTCTCAACGCTGTCAAGGAAAGCGGCAGCTGACTCGCCGCTAGTCGTCGTCTATAGTACGGGGAATCCCCTTTTAGCTAACTCTGCTGTTAGTTATACATGTATGTAGGTCTGGGAGTGTACAGATGTTTGTTGGTGCATATAATTGTTTTAGTTCTATGGTTGGTGTAGAAAACTATATTCACGGTTTCGAAATCGATAGGTCTAGATTAAATATCTATTTAAACCTGCTACAGTTTTTGTTTGACATTGCATAAGCGCCTGCACGAGGATTCTAGATCAATTAGGGGGGGTAATTCTTTCGGGTTTAAACGTGTTGCCACGTGCAAAGGTGGTGTTCGCAAACTACTGTTTTGTGCAGGACGACTAAAGCAACAACTGAGAAAAGAACAAATGTGAAGTAAAATACAATAAATTTGTTTTATATTACCAGAAGTGTCTAATGAAAATCCAAAAATTATGGAAACAGATGGAAAGTCAATTCAGCATATTTCTTAATTAGGTACATTTCCGCCATGTAAATATAAATAATTACGATAAAGGCGTTTTTTCACTTTTGATGTCGAACTCGTATATATATTCTCTTAAAAGGTACTTTTCAATTTACTATACAACCTTCAAAACCAGGATTTGATCCCATTGCAACTGTTGCTATGGCACCAGAATGACCCACAATATTGCCTATTGTCATAACATATTATCCTAACAATATATAATTGTCAATTAATGACACACCAATAAAATATATATATCAATTAAGTATATTTTATGCGGAGAAGCCGTCCTTAAGGAGGCGTTGCCAGGTTTAGTGGGGAGGAAATCAGGCTCATTGCCCTGAGGAAACCCCAGACCTTCGGCGAGTACCTGGCAACTCTTCCACATACGGCGACGGACTGAAAAATCCACACAGAAATTTTTTGTATAACAAGAAATATCATCGAAATCAAAGTTGAAAGACTAGTCCAGGGAAGAAGACAATCCAAAGAAAAGTTTTCCACATGTGCTCTGTTGCAAATCTAGCCCAGAAATATTTCCACAAGCATAGTCTTAAGTGGAATCCCTTTATCAGTCATCCTCAGACGCCCAGGGTTAAACTCTCAAAGAGCGCGCTTTTACCCCTGACATCAGACTTTATGTGAATATATGCATGTACTTTGAATTATAGAAAACGTTATACTAGTGAAGAAAACGAAGTCAATTTCACGAAATTGTCCCATTTTGGGCGAAAACAGGCAAGATGGCGAAGTTCATGTCGACCCTACTCACCTTGAACTGGCCGCTGTCATAGGCTCCACGAGGCGTTTCCAATAGTTTCTAGTGTTTGAAATGTTCGATGTAACTTACGATATCTCTAGCTGAGTATAAAAGAGCAATAGAAAAGCGGGTATATGCGAGCAAACGCCAGCTAGAATTCCAGGATGTTGTTGTTTTGTGCAATGCTTAAAAGTCACATGATCAGTTGACCTCCTAGGTGAACTTTCCAACCCAAAACCAATGGATTTTTCCGATAAAAAATGGCAACTTTGGGCCTTAGAGGTTAAATCTGGACTTAAGAACTAGGATAACTTCTAATTTTAGATAGCGATGTTTCCTAGCAAATCGCAAGGTTTAGTTAGAAAATAAGACTTAAAACAACGACTGTAAAATAGTATCTTAGATATTCCTAAGGGGAAAATTAAGGTGTCCTTAGCTTAAGGAGGCTTCGTAAAAGTGGACCCTGGGTCCTGTCTTACGAAGCTGGCGTACGTTACGTCGCACACAAATTAGTGTTAAAACTATAGTAACTTGTGCCCATGCAGTGGCCGCTTGTTCAAAGCGCATTTGGCTTAATACCAGTTTAACTTTGTAGTGTTACAATTGACTTTCTTTTTTACGTGACGTTATTTGGACTTGTATGAAGCCTAAAACATTGTTGAACAACTGAAATTGATTTTACACAACACATGCAATGACCACGGATACAAGTGAATTCGATTTTAAATCCGTAAATGAAACGTGTTGGATGCTATCGTTAACAAATAATAACGGACAAGTATGCGATAACTGCTCGCAGAAACTGATTGTCATCAAGTGCTTACAACTTAGCAAATTTTTTTTTCAAGCCTGAATTTTCAACATTTGTTATATTATTTCCTCTTCAATTGTTATTACACACCAAGCGTGACTGGGTCACTTCAAACGTCCTTGGGCAACGTTTATTCTGATTGGTTGGTTTCCGCCGCAAGACTGCTTGTGGAACCAATCAAATGTTCCATGTATAGCAAAGCAACACATTTGTAGCCAATGGGCCTAGGGGTATTCAATCGAAGTTGTTGAGATCTTAACCCTGGCATGTGATGATTTTGATCTGTGTACGTTTCTGGTCCGTGTAACGTTCGTTAATTAAATTTTCATTTTTTGACATTTGAAAAAAAGAGATAAAAAGAAATTTGACGTTCAATTTTTGTTTTTTATCTTTTCAACACACAAATCAAAAATTGAAAAATGACGGTCATTTTTCAATTTGCCTTTTCGCTCTACACGAAACGAATATTGAAAATTGTAACCTTCGTTAATGTTTCAATTTTCAATTGGTCAAGCCAATCAATGCGCCACCGATGCTTTTTCCTGTGATAAAGAGATGCCACAACAGTATGTCTACCGACATTTGCCAGTACGAGCTTTCCTATGAGATGAAATACCCATGCATTAGGCTGAAAGACAATGTACTTTACCAAACACTACTCAGATGTGTTCAAAATGTTGCGTGTTTTAGAATTATCGTTTTATTTAGTGTATTGAGTAAACAAAAGTTGAGGGATGTTGAATATTATAGTGTAGACGGGGCATAATGGTTATTTTAGACAAGACGATTTTCCCTGTGTCCGTGTGTTTTAGTGTTCATAAATATATAATGCAATAATTAAACGGATTTAACAAGACGCCTCTGCATTGAGAGTTAGTGTAGAGCTACATGAAGCTCTATGCTCAGTCGGCAAGTATGGTAGCCGGATACAGACATTTTATTCTTGAGCTTCGCGACCCCGCCAGACTCGCCAAAGCAAATGATTCGCGACTTTAGAACTCTATCCAGCCAAACAGGCTAATCAACTTAATAGAAAAGTAGTATTTTAGTAAACATTTCATTCGCGTCCTTCGCTACCTTGGCGAGGCGGGCGGGGGCGAGAAAGTCGCGATTCTATATCATTCGCGACTTTATCGACCTTGGCGGGGTCGCCAAACACGCCAAGGTTGCGAAACTCGCTAAAAAAAGATAGTATATTTTTGCTATCCCGAATCGCTTGGGGAAGGGTCGCGAAGGTCGTTATCCACGCGGAGGTCGCCAACAACGAGAAGGTCGCCAAACTAGTGAGTCCATATGGAAGAATAAGATTTGGCTTACTTTGAAACACCACGTCCCGTTCCTGAGTTTTCGATGTGTTGTGTGGACTCGATGTATAACTTAGCTTTGGCGTGGTTGGCGCCCTTCGCGATCTTTGCGACCCCGCCAAGCACGCGACGGTCGTCTCTGGGATTGCAAAAAAATAATATCATTTTTTAGCGTGTTTCGCGACTTTGGTGTGTTTCGCGACCCCGCCAAGGTCTAGAAAGTCTCGAATGAAATAGAATCGCGACCTTCTCGCCACGCCAAGGTAGCGAAGGACGCGAATGAAATGTTTAAAACACGTGGTTGGCGTGTTTGGCGGGGTAGAGAAAGGCGCGAATTAATTGCGACCCCGCCAGACTCGCCAAGTATACCCGAACTAAAATGTCTGTATTCGGCTTCCATAGTAAAGTGACATATCAATCGTAACATTGTTTTGGCGAGGTCATCTAGTACATGTTCACGAGTGCTGGAGAATTCTACTCTAGCCTGACTTCGACCAATTGAAAATTGAAACGTTAACGAATTACGGTTACAATTCCCAATATTCATTTCGTGTAGAGCGAAAAGGCAAATTGAAAATTGAAAAATGACCGTCATTTTTCAATTTTTGATTTTTGTGTTGAAAAGATAGAAAACAAAAATTGAAAATTGAACGTCAAATTTCAATTTTCATTTCTTCTTTTCAAAAAGTAGAAAATGCAAATGAAAAATTGAACTTAAAGATGGTCATTTCCTATTTTCATTTTGCAATATCAAAAATTGAAAATTGAATTAACGAACGTTACACGGACCGTTTCTTTCCACGGTAGCCATGTAGTTTTTACTTATAGTGTACTGTAGGTTAAATACAACACTAGAGACACTTTTCAGTTCATGTTCAGTTTGTGGAGTTTCTACAATCGTGCCCACATGCTTACATCCCCTTCGCTTCAGAACTAAAGTCTCGCATGCGAAGATTAACTTCTCTGTTTAGATTGGAGTTTCTATTATCACGTTGTGTAGTCCAGCACCGAAAACAATATTTACCCCCTTACCGAACAGCTTTTGGATAATTTTTATCATTTCTCTATCACGAGATTTGTATTATTTAATTTCCACGGTCAGGCGAAATGTTCGAGTTTTCTGACAGCTGGTTTGTTTACTTTTAGTTTTAGCTAAACAGGATTTATACTTCTTCATAAATACTGACGAACAACTAGCTTATTTTGTTTCAACGAAATTTTTTCTATAGATTTGGCAGCTCGTTTCACTTAAAGGATGTAGATTTTTTTTTGTTCAAAGCGGATTTAGATTACTTCTTCAGAGAATTAGCCGCAGGACTCGACGTTCGAGGATGCAGTCTGTATAAATATGAGTTAAGTCTTCATTTACTTATACGGAGTGCTGAAGTAGAGAGAAGATTTGAATATAGTTAGAATCTTTCTTGGTTTTGATTGCCCCAGTCAGTACCACAGGGTAAGTGATTTCTAGCATGGACCATCGTGAAGTCTTGTTTTTTTTAGAATAACGGGTTTCTTACATCAAGAAGATACCAACAAACCCTTTTAGTCTTTTTCTAAACTGTTATATTGATTCGTCTTAATATTGATTGCCTTATTCTAAGAATCCAATACGATGGCCCGTGTTAAAAATCATTAACGGTACTACAAGAATCGATAGATAAGACACACAATTATTTCAGTTTTACCACTGGACACTCACTTTTTCAGGGGAGCGACATAAGGATAGTTATGGCTGGCTACGCTTGGATGATCTTTATCCTGTTACCTCTCTTCATCACCGCTCAAGGTAAGGTCTACTCGGCTGATTGTATTTCAACTGATCAACCTTAAAATGAAATAAGCCTTTATGAAAATATCTATATTTTAAGTACTAAATATTCTGTAAGATAATGTTTAAATTCAAAAAATGAAAAAAAGTTTATCGTTACAAAGGCCGATTTCTAGAATTACGCCGGAGTATCATGCAAGGCCTTACTGCCATGGTAATGGACACCCTTAAAATTACGTTACCGTATATTTATGAACACCAACACACACGGGCACAGGGAAATTCTTCTTTTCTAAAATAACCATGGAGTTTCAATTTGTGTTAAACGTTACCATATACCAGAGGTGTTCAGAGCTTGTGGGAAACATTTTCCAAGCAATCTAAAATTAGAAGTTACCCTAGTCTTAAAGGCCAAACTTAACCACGTCTGGCCACGTCTAAAGGAGACCTCGCGAGAATACGATTGAGTTCCCAGGCAATCTTAAATTAGAAGATTTAACCTCTAAGGCCATTGGACGACATTTTATCGGAAATATCCATTGGAATGGGGTTGGAGAGGTCAATTGATGGACAACAACACCGTGAAATTTTACCTGGCATTTGCTCCCATCTATATATATACGTGCTTTTCTATTATTCTCTTACACTTAGCTAGAGCTATTGTTAGTTACATCGCACATTTAAACACTAGCAGCTATTAGAAACGCCCCGTAGAACCTATCACAGTGGCTAGTTCAAAGTGAATCGGATCGACAGGGACTACTTCGGGAAATTGACTCTACGTTTCCGTTACTAGTTTTACGTTTTTCTAAATTCAAAATATATATTCACTTACAGCGTGATGTCAGGATTTTTATATTTATCTGATAGCTTTTAAAAATGTTACCCTAGATCGCACGCGAAAATCCCTGCGCTATGTCCGGTAATGTCGTACGATCGAGGTCTATCTTAGCCACGTCTAAAGGAGATCTCGCGAAAATACGATTGAGTTCCCAGGTTCTCTTGGAACGAGGTTGGTCGAGTCCATTTGTCGACACCTTAAACCTTGATGACCATAAGGACTTATATAAAAAAGATAGACACAAAGTCATTGGCTTTTGGCGACATTATTAATAAATTCCTCTTGTTGAACGCCGCTATACAGTGTTAAACGTGTTTCAATGTATTAAAGTGGCATGAGGTGTCAAAATTCACACTTTCTCCATAGTTTCTGATCGTCACGACAGTAAGAGGCTTTGAAGACCATCGAAAACTCGAAACGATTAGCGTTGGAATGAGGAAAGTCCATACAGTATGTGGCCTATACGAACCGAAATAGTGTCCGAAAAGTAAACAAAAATTTGAATAACCGGGACGTTCTAAGCCAAAGTTAGTTCAAAGCAATACTTTATCGTTCATTTTCGAGACTAGAAGCACTAAAAAGCTTCTGAATTATACCTCTTGAGACAATGTAGACAATAATTTCAACATTCTGTTTTAACGTCAAAATATCAACATGTTGGCAGCTCATGCCCACTGGTCATAGTGACTTCACGCAACAACATAGGTTTAAAGTGAACACTTTCACCAAAACCTTTAATTGGCATTTTCTGCCAAAATTCACACTCTTTTCCATAAAATTCGATTTTCATGACAATAAGAGGGTTTGAAGGTCACCGAAAAACTAAATGGTGGTCGTTGGAATAAGGAAAAGCCATACAGTCTGAGACCTGTACTACTCAAAATGGTGTCCGAAATATAAACAACAATTAACCGGGACGAACGTTCATTCATTCTAACCCTAAGTCAGTTCAAAGCAATACTTTATCTTACATTCTCGAGACTTAATAGCCGATAATATTAACATTCTGTTTTAGCGGCAAAATATCTTAATTTTGGTAGCTCATGCCACTTTAAGTTATAATACAAAAAATACTTTTGAACGTAAATTCCAGTGACAAGTAGTAGTTAAAGTGGCATGAGCTGCCAAAATATTGATATTTTGACGTTAAAACAGAATGTTGAAATTGTATTCTATTTTACTCAAGACGTATAATTCAGAAGCTTTTTAATGATTCTAGTCTCGAGAATGTTCGACAAAGTATTGTTTTGAACTAACTCCGGCTAAGAATGAATGAATGGTCGTCCCGGTTATTTAAATTTTGTTTACTTTTCGAACACTATTTCGGTTCGTATAAGCCACATACTGTATGGATTTTCCTCATTCCAACGCCAATCATTTATTTTTTCAATGACGATCAAAGCCTCTTACTGTCATGACGATCAGAAATTATGAAAAAAGTGTGAATTCTGGCAGCTCATGCCACTTTAAAAGCTTCTGAATTGCAGAATATTGTTTAAAAGATTATGATGTATGATAATACATTACCTCTGCTCTGCATGGAGAATTTGAGATTTTATTTTCGTAATTTTCAGAATTTTTACCACCGGTATTTTATGACTGGAAACATGTATGTATCAATTCCCCGGAAGAAATCACCTGTCCACGGGGTTATCGAAGAGAGGTAGTTCACGTGTACTCAGCATACAGAGAGGGTGGATGTACGGATAACCTGACCGGGGCTGTACACGAACTCACGGACTGTTATTCAAGGGCCAACTCTGAATCAAGTCGAATAGCTGACATCCAGAGAGAATGCTACTCAGACATTTTGACAAAACCTTGTCCGTTAAGTTCTCCGGCTTTAGGTGTACGTGTTAACTACACGTGTTCAACGTCCCCAAGTCCCTTCCAAAACATGGAGTCTTACTATTACAAGTGTACCCAAGGTGAGTGGAACCAAAGAGAGTAGATTGACAAGTGATCACTGTCAGTTTTTCCTTGCTAAACAATCGGTGTAGAATGTCTATATTTTTCTGGCATTTTACTGTCGTACACATATTGGGAAGGTGTTGGAATGATAACTGGTAAACTTCTTTCCCCTGACAGACCGTTATATGACGAGTTTAATACGATTTTTGAATCCATTTGTAGCTGTTTTGTTTACTTTTAGTTTCAGCCAGGATGGAGTTTCTAGGAGAGCCTCAAGAGCGAGCCGTTGCACGTTGTTGATTGTTTCGTTGTCTTTTGACTTATATGTGTTTTTTGTCCTGATTGCACAATTTAAAAATAAACTAAAGAATGTCGACTCTTTACAGTTGATCAGATAGATGAATATTAGTAACGCTTTCACAACTCACTTCACTTGGGTTCACCCATGCAGGACCTCTGTTTACATTAACCCGACAGCGTCTGTGAGACAGAAAACAATATACCACAAAACTACCACTAATTACTCGTCAGTTGTACATTTTTCGAAAAAAAAATCGGTCAATTAGTCCCTGTAAGACTTTTGCGTGGCTTCCGGGAACGTCGCACTACTGCTCAGTAGGCATATGATTGGTTGAACTCACATATATTTAACCTACATGTAGATATGAATCGGCCAATCAGAGTTCTTCCTAATATCAACACAGACTTTTTTAAAAGAAGTTTACTGTATCAGGCGTGTTTGAAAAATATGTATAAACCGTACGACCTTTGGTACGATTAAATGGCGTCTAACTTAATATTATTACTGTCTATTTCATAAAGTATTTAGCGTGATATAAAACGTTTGTTTGAACTTTATTTTCTTAATTTTCAGTACCGGTATTTTATGACTGGAAACACGTATGTATCAATTCCCCGGAAGAAATCACCTGTCCAAGGGGTTATCTAAGAGAGGTAGTTCACGTGTACTCAGCCTACAGAGAGGGTGGATGTACGGATAACCTAACCGGTGCTGTACACGAACTCACGGACTGTTATTCAAGGGCCAGGTCTGAATCACGTCGAATCTTTGACATCCGGAGAGAATGCTACTCCGACATTTTGACAAAACCTTGTCCGTTAAGTTCTCCGGCTTTAGGTGTACGTGTAAACTACCAGTGTTCAACGTCCCCAAGTCCCCTCCAAAACATGGAGTCTTACTATTACAAGTGTACCCAAGGTGAGTGGAACTAGATATTGTCAAACCAAGGCTGGTTTGGCTTATGGCGCCACTTTAAACAAGACACTATTGGTTAAGATAGCAAGCACCCACCAATAAACGTGGCAAGGCTACTATATAACTGAATTAATAAGGTCGAGGGGCAATTGTCAAGCTTGAAAAAGGACGAACTAGAACTTTTTATACAGTGACATGAGCTGTCATTTTTTTCTTGCCTTTTGTTTTTAAAAGAAGTCAAGCATTTGAAGTAGCTTTAAAAATTAAGAGATTCACGTTGAATTAAAAAAAAATAGATAAAGCCAGTCACCCGTGCGAACTGAAGACGCGTGTTAATAACGGACAAAGTTCGAAGTAGCGGGGATGAACGGGTATTTTTTGTTTCTGCTTGATAAACTACATCAACGTGTATTTCCAACATTGGTATTAACATAAATCAACTATTTTTGAACTTCTTGATAAAAAAACAAAAAAAAAACAAACAAACAATGAGCAAATTATGTTTTTTTTTTCTCGCTTGTATATTTGGCAGCTCATTGGGGCCTTCATACCCCTTTTAATGACCGTATTTTCTTTATTTTCAGTACCCGTGTATTATGATTGGAAACACGTATGCGTCAACACAACGGGAGAACTCTCCTGTCCCCCAGGTTTTTATACAGAAGTGGTTCATATTTACTCGGCCTACAGAGAGGAGGGGTGTACGGGTAATTTGACCGACGCAGCTGTCCATGATCTTACTGGCTGTTACTCGCAACCTGCAACCGAATATGACCGTATCGATGCTATCAAGAGAAGGTGCAACAGGACAAATGTCTGTACTCTAGAACACATAAGTCCTGGCGCACGCGTTAGATATATGTGTTCAACAACACCATCATTTCCCTTGCGAAACATGGAGTCATACTATTATACTTGTAGGAGGGGTTAGACGAAATAAATATTGTCAAAATGAGACTTTTGTTGTTGCGGGTTCAAATGTTGAAGATTAGTTAATTATTATCATGGAAATTTCACTTGAGAATTCCATTCCCTGCCGGATTTTTTCTTTGGCCGCTACAGCCCAGAACACTCGCCATATTGACTGATTGCTAAATGACGTCATCGGAGGATAAACCATAGCCGGGAAATCCATCTGCACAAGTAGAAGAAAGTGCAGTCATGAAAGTAGGGATGCGCAGTCATGAAAGTAGGGAGGTGCAGTCATGAAAGTAGGGATGTGCAGACATGAAAGTAGGGGTGTGCAGTCATGAAAGTAGGGGTGTGCAGTCATGAAAGTAGGGGTGTGCAGTCATGAAAGTAGGGGTGTGCAGTCATGAAAGTAGGGATGCACAGTCATGAAAGTAGGGGTGTGCAGTCATGAAAGTAGGGGTGTGCAGTCATGAAAGTAGGGGTGTGCAGTCATGAAAGTAGGGGTGTGCAGTCATGAAATTAGGGATGTGCAGTTATGAAAGAAGAGGTGTGCAGTCATAAAAGTAGGGGTGTGCAGTCATGAAAATAGGGGTGTGCAGTCATGAAAGTAGGGGTGTGCAGTCATGAAAGTAGGGGTGTGCAGTCATAAAAGTAGGGGTGTGCAGTCATGAAAATAGGGGTGTGCAGTCATGAAAGTAGGGTGTGCAGTTATGAAAGTAGGGATGTGCAGTCATGAAAGTAGGGGTGTGCAGTCATGAAAGTAGGGATGTGCAGTCATGAAAGTAGGGATGTGCAGTCATGAAAGTAGGGTGTGCAGTCATGAAAGTAGGGATGTGCAGTCATGAAAGTAGGGATGTGCAGTCATGAAAGTAGGGTGTGCAGTCATGAAAGTAGGGTGTGCAGTCATGAAAGTAGGGGTGTGCAGTCATGAAAGTAGGGGTGTGCAGTCATGAAAGTAGGGGTGTGCAGTCATGAAAGTAGGGGTGTGCAGTCATGAAAGTAGGGGTGTGCAGTCATGAAAGTAGGGATGTGCAGTCATGAAAGTAGGGGTGTGCAGTTATGAAAGTAGAGGTGTGCAGTTATGAAAGTAGGGGTGTGCAGTTATGAAAGTAGGGATGTGCAGTCATGAAAGTAGGGGTGTGCAGTCATGAAAGTAGGGGTGTGCAGTCATGAAAGTAGGGATGTGCAGTCATAAAAGTAGGGGTGTGCAGTCATGAAAGTAGGGGTGTGCAGTCATGAAAGTAGGGGTGTGCAGTCATAAAAGTAGGGGTGTGCAGTCATGAAAGTAGGGGTGTGCAGTCATGAAAGTAGGGGTGTGCAGTCATGAAAGTAGGGGTGTGCAGTCATGAAAGTAGGGGTGTGCAGTCATAAAAGTAGGGGTGTGCAGTCATGAAAGTAGGGTGTGCAGTTATACAAAGGGCTTAAAAGCCAGACCAGTCACTACAAATTGACTGCAACGGACGTTGTATTGAAAAGTGATATTTCGTTTTTCATCCAGCCGCGAATAAGGGCACGAAAATTTACCGTCAGATAAGCAAAGAATAGAATATTTTTAGTATGGGTAAAAATGAAAACTCTTACCAGCCTTGCCGGATTATGGCATGCTTTGTGCAGTCAAAAATCAACGTCAAATTTAAATGACTTTCGTTTTGACATTTTCCTCCATGGGCCGTTTACCACGTGACGTTGACCAGATTCGAGTTTTTTCGGAAGATTGATTGAATGATGTTTTACGCTGTACTCAAAATTACTCAACTTATGCGCCGGTGTTGTCAGGCTTAGTGGAGAAGGAACCCGGACTCTTTGTACGGAGGATACCCCAACCTTCGGCCAGTACCTAGCAACTCTTTCACATACGGCGATCGAGTGAAAAATCCACTCAGAAATTGTTCAATTTCTATTTGGTCTGAGTGGGATTCGATCCGGCGCATTATCGATGGAAGGTCTTTGTGGGGCTGAAGGAAGACCTCGGTGTTTAATATTTTTCTATATAAGCGAGTATAAATCTTATGGTTGATGATAGCTCTTTTTGTTCGTTTTAATTTTTAAAGCATGTATTTTACGAATAATGTTTATTTAAAACGTTCGGGGATAAATGGACTGGGCCGATTCCTTTATATCAGAATGATGACATGCACTCATTTTACAACTCTACCAACAGAGAGCGGGCGTGTCTTTAAAAGAGAGGGAAAAGGAAAGAAATTATTAATTACCGTACAGAAACGGTATAAATTTGTCTTTCAAACGATATCAAAGCCACACTGTGCTAAAAAAAATTGCGAAGCGTTATTAAAGTGGCATGAGCTGCCAAAATTCACACTTTTTTCATAATTTCTGATCGTCACGACAGTAATAGGCTTTGAAGGCCACCGAAAAACTAAATGATTGGCGTTGGAATGAGGAAAATCCATACAGTATGTGGCCTGTACGAACGGGAAACGTGTTCGAAAAGTAAACAAAATTTAAATAACCATTCATTCATTCTAAGCCAAAGTTAGTTCAAAGCAATACTTTTTCGTACATTTCCGAGACTAGAAGCACTAAAAAGCTTCTGAATTATACGTCTTGAGAAAAATAGACAATAATTTCAACATTCTGTTTTTACGTCAAAATATCAACATTTTGGCAGCTCATGCCACTTTAAAGAACAAATGGCTGACTCGGCAGTCATCTTTGCAGCAAAGCTTAGCGGGAATCAGAAGATCGATAGCTCACTAGTCACTGCACTCGCGGAAGAGAAATTGGTCAACTCTGAAAACCTTCCATTTAAACCTAGGTTAATTTCTCTCATCTCGATGCCATGTTAACTAAAGACAAACATTCTAACGTCTCTGAAATATATACTGGCTTGTAAATCAACGTTTTGGGAAAACGTGACCGGCTGCATTTGGTACATTACCCTGTGCCCGTGTGTTTTAGTGTTCATTAATACATATGGAAGCCGGATACAAACATTTTATTCTCGAGCTTCGCTACCCCGCCAGACTCGCCACAGCAATTGATTCGTGACTTTCTCTACCAAACACGCCAACCACGCTAATCAGCTTAATAAAAAAATAGTATTTTGACGGAGGCGGGATCGCCAAACACGCCAAGGTCGCAAAACACGCTACAAAAAAGATAGCATTTCTTTGCAATGCCGAATCGCTACCTTCGTGTGCTTGGCGGGGTCGCGAAAGTGGAGAACGGCGCGAGGGTCGAGAAGGTTAACAAAGGGTGCGAGGGTCGCGAAGGCTGCTAACCAAGCGAAGGTCGCCAAACTATTGAATTCATGTAGAAGAATAAGGTTTGGTTTAATTTGAAACACCACGTCCAGTTCCTGAGTTTTTGATGTGCTGTGTGGACTCGATGTTTCTCACACTACACACCCCATAATTTTACTCTCAGGCAGTGTGTTATTTTTGTCATAATCAGCAAGTGAAATTATGGCCCAACTTACTGCTGATTGGTTAACAAACATGATTTTCCAAGTTCAACTAATCAAAACACAAGCTTGCATTCTCAGCGTAGGGATAATACGTTCGTTTTCCTTTTATGTAATAACTTGAAGACATCCTTGTTAGATTACAAGTGATTGACAGTATAACCCACAACTATGCGAGTCGGTAGCCAATCATGTTATGGTTTACATACAGCGGACTACATTTATGCAAAAAAGTATGATTGTCCCACGATCACGTCATAGCTACTTCCATATAAGGAAAGCCTTTGAATGAACATGACATACTTCTTGCCATAAACAAACTACTTCGTCTGCTTACTTCCGTTTTTCTAACAAATTATGATTAAATACGAATATATCATAGCCGTATTTACTCCTAACTGCAAACGATGACACTCTCTGTATCAATAATTAAACACGGGATAATTAAAACGTTCAATCAATCAATCAATCTACCCAAACTGGCGTCTCGCAGATTTCTCATAGCGGTGTAGAGGTCACAGCCAAACCTGACTTCGTCATTAGATTGCAGACATTGAACTATTGATATGTTTATTTTTGTTTTATTCTAAGAAGTGCCATTCATTTGTAGGATAAATATTTTATCTCTTTATTCTTAAGAATTCGTGAACAACAAAACTGTTTGATTTTAGAGATCTTTCTTGTGTAGCGTAATGAATACAGTCTCCATGTCAATGCGGTGAAGCGGTCTGACTTCATTAGAACGGCTGGATTGAACGATGTGATGTAGAGCTACATTTCAGAATAAAATGCAGTATTTTTGTGTATTGTGAGAAAAAGATTAACCAACTCGAGTCCGTTTGTTACAATGAATACCACTCTCATCTATTAATTTCCAAAGTCACTCGACAGGGGCTCGTGTACCAACTGTCAAGAAAAGGCAAGGTCCGTTCTCACTGTGCGATTAGTAGTATCGACTTGTAGCATGCGATTCAAACGGATGCATTTGTTGGGTTGACAAATCGTATCTACGAATTAAAAGCATCTATATTAATCTCATCTTACTTGTGGTTACGACAAATCGCATAGTGAGAACGAACCTTTACGGACACACGCACACAACAGAGGTCGTGTTTGGCGTCATGTGTCACTGAGATAATTCAGATTTGTAACTATCATATCGCGGTAAATGTATCATTGGATTTTGTATATGCTGCTCCCGAAATTTAATCTTCTTTTTGGCCAGACTTGTAAAGTACAAGCCCAGCAACACACTTAACGCAAATTGGAAAGTATTGCTCAAAGTTGTTCACCTCATACATACAACATTTAACGGCACTTAATAGTAACTTTCTCTAAATTCGTAATGTAAGATTTTAATTTCTCTCTTTCAATAGCAGTCTGTATATAGGCTTCAAAATTACATCAGTTTATTTAAATTTCCTTTGGAAAATTTCATCAATTTGATACTTTTGTTTCTTAGCAGTTCGTCGAGTTTATTTAAATGAAAAAAGTATACTCTCTTAACCTGGCGTCAAATGACGCTGTTTACGTTATAACGTCAATTCATTATGACGTCGTGTAATCAACCCGACTTGAAGTGTCATAATTTCTACGTATGACGTCGACTTAGAGTATGACGTCATAATCACGCTGAGACCTTCATAGTGATAATCTTTCACCATGAAAGTCATCACGTTTCTCTCGATTCTTTTTTCCTTTGCCCTTTTATTCTGGGTAACAGACGTATCTATACGACATCTTCGGGAAAAGTAAGTTCCTAACATGTTTACAGTTAACACACTGATTTTATGTTGTTGTTTTTTTTAAAAATAGAAATCGTTTAATTTAACATAAGCCCGTTGATCATTCGTGTAGAAATATAAATAATAAGAGGTAAAGCCATTTTAACGTCTAACACCTACCCCTAAAAACAATTTGCTCAAATCGTTTGTTTAGCTCAAAAACTAATAATCCGATACAATCACACAGTGCTTTAAATCTCTGCTCGGTTAAAAATGCATTTTAAACCCATTAAAATCGAATAACTGGGCAAAGTCGACCGAGCCAAGCCAAAACCAGTTAAACATGTGTATTTTAGATTTTCAAAAGTAATGAAGTTAGTGTAACGAGCAAGCTGCGATCATCAACAGCGAAATTACTGAATTATTGTCACATTTCTAATAACTGATTGCAGCTTACTTTCATCACAAATGAAAACTTTAAAACAAATAGAGGAGTGAGCTAATCAAACTGGGTTTGCTAGTTCAGTTGGCAAGAGCGGTCGGGCGGTGAATCGTGAGTTTAGTTCTCCCCTGGGTCAGCATTTTGTTCTGATCTATCAGTGTCGGTGATTAAATACTCATAATGCAGTAATTTCAATGATGCTGATTGTAGCTTGGAATATTTCGTGTGTGTGGATTCTTTTCATCTTATTCTTCGGTAGGGAATAATTAAATACAATCGTATTTTCTATGTTTTAGATGCGACGAAAAGCCTTCCTTCGCTACCAAAGTAAAGTTAGCAGTGAGACAATATCTAGGGTTGTCTCCCCCTAGTCCTCCACCCTGGTGGCGACCTCTATGTGGGGTTACCTCCCCATGCATGACAGGTATTAAAATAAGATCCCAACACAATAAACATTAGATTGAAGAGATTTATTAGAATTCTGCTTTAGTAATTTTCCCACTATATATTTTCCAGATTTTTCTTTTACAAGTATAAGATTTGTTTATGCCTTTTAACTAGTTGTATTCAGCTAATTTGTAAGTATATTGGTAGACTTACGCCGAAATGAACACAATTCTCAGGGGGATTTGTATCAATAATTATTATCTCTTTATCCACAGAGAACATCGATTTTGCCTTCAACATATCGATCTTGACGGTAGTCGTATTATTCATACATGGACAGTCCAGAATAAAAGGTAAACTTAATCTCTAAGTTTGACTGGTGCTTCTCACAGCGCTTGCTACATTTTGACATATTATACAGTTTCTTTTTTTTTTTTCATTTTATCATTTTTCATTTCATTTACTTTGTTCACCTTTTGATATTTTAAATCCTATGTTAACAGAAAATTTAAGAAAGGCGGAAATAAAGTCATAAAAAAGTCGTAAAATCTGAAAATAATGAAAACATGGCTGAGACAATCAGTGTAGTGGTGATATAAAAGAAATATTACAGATAGAAAACGAGAAAAAAAAATAAGGGTTAAAATGCCATTGGATGATACCCTATGCCTGTAAAAGATAGTCTTTAATAGAAGATTTGAATAACGAAATCGATTGAATGCGTTTTAAATAAGCAGGCAACTTATTCCATTCCCTGGGCCCAGTGACTTGAAGAGAATAATAAGACAGATTTGAATGGTAAAGTGGTCGATATAAATTGAGGTTAAGTGTTTGTGTGGCGTAATTATGAACAGCAGATTGTCTAGTAAAGAGCGATTGAATGGTTGGTGGGAGAAGATACTGGTGGTACATATACTTATGAATTATTAGCAGGGATGAATATTTACACAGTTTAGAAAGTGGTAACATTTTTAGCGATTTGAAAAGGTATTCTGTAAGGCGAAGCCTAGCAGATAAGGGGATAATGAGAATAGCTTTCTTTTGGAGTAAGACAAGAGAGTTCAAATGATTGTGCTTCCCCAAAGGGCATTTGCATAATTTAAATATGGAAAAATTAAATAAATGTACAGGATGTGTAGTGTTTCTCTATTCACATTTTTTGTATATGTTTTATGAGGCCAAGATTTTGTGATATTTTTTTTACTGATAGATGCCACATGGGATGACCATGAAAGTTAAGCATTAAAATGTACCCCTAGGAACTTAAATTCGTTCACAATTTCTATTTCTGTCGCATTAAGGACAAGGTTAGGTACTTAAAAAAATGTGTTTGGTGGGGGTATTGACATTATTTTAGCTTTAGAAAGGTTTAATGAAAAAAAGTGATGAAACCCCGGACCTCCGGGATGGTACATGACAAGCAGGATCACCTCTTGGTAGCCTGGCGACCTGGACCTCTCGTTCGTAACTTATCAGGCATCCAGCGAAACATTTTCGGATAAGAGTTCAGCCTATAGAATACATTATAGCCATTCTACAGTTAAACGGGATTCAAATCCGCCTATTTGTTTCACGCCGCACTTGAAACAATTTTGCTTATTAAAAAAAGTGATGAAACCCCGGAATCTCGGCGGGTACGGATTACGACTTCGTTAACTGGCGACCTGGATCTCTTATTGCTAACCTACCATCCATCCAGCAAAACATTTTTGGATAAGAAACCAGCCTAGATTTTTGGTTGATTGATTGATTGATTGTTTGTTGTTTTACGCCGCGCTCAAGATTATTTCACTTATATGGCGGCGTTGCCAGTTTTATTGTGGGAGGAAACCGGGCTCTATGCCCGGAGGAAACCCACGACCTTCCGCTGGTAACTGACAACCATCCCACATAGGTCGTTCGAGTGAAAACTCAGAAAATTTTCCAATTTTTTTTTGGACTGAGTGGGATTCGAACCCGCGACCCATTAGATTTGGATTTAGTAACACACAAGATCCTGTAAAAGAACTTTTCATTTTCTTTCAGTCAAATTTCTGACCAAATTCCGAAAACTGAGATTCCGAGCTTCAAATAAAAAAGGTTAGTTTGGATCCAAACTTTTCAGTAAAGATGATGTTTTTTACATCTACCCTAGACCACATACTAGTTTATCTCGTGAACTTCCATTAGTCAGCCATGGTTTAGGGATGAATCATAAGAGTGTTACTCCATTCCTGATCTTTATACTTTGAATTGAAATTTGGCTTGTAAAGGAAGAGTCTTCAAAGTTGCAACACAACATTTTCTATTTTCGAAGCAAATCGCCTAAATTACCTCGGCGGCTCAAAGACTCGTTCAGGGATAGTCCATCAGTCCGATAGAGACCTGCCATAGATGGGTCGCAAGTTTGATTCACAGACGAAATAAAACTGAACAAAAAATTCTGAGTGGGAGTTTCACTCTGTCGGGCCCTCGTTGGCTCAGTGAGTGATAGTCCTTCAGTCCGACACAGGCCTTCCTATCCCACTCAGACCAAATAAAGATTGAAGAGTTTCTGAGTGGATTTTTCACTCGATCGCCGTATGTAGAAAAGTTGCCAGTTACTCGTCGAAGGTCGGGGATTTCTCCTGGACGATATGCCCAGTTTCCTCCATCATAGAATCAGGTACATAATGTTGACTGCGACTTAAACATCAACCAATTTATGAATCAATCAATCAATCAAATTTCGACTTCTAGAATTCCTCACAGTATGGTTCAGGTTTAGCTTGTTTATGTAAAGAGGCTGTTGCCGCTGTTTAATTCACACAAGAGTTACAATTAAATATAAATTTTGGCAATTTGAATTAGACCTGAAGCCTGATGACGTCAGACCTTAATTTTCGCAAAGCTTTCTGGGACCAATACCCTGAACCTGCCTGCATCGATGGAATGTCTGTGTGGGACTGTAACTCGCTGGACCACCGAGGCCTCCTTATATTTATTGGAACTGTTCTCCCATCGAACAAAACAGCTCGCTGCTTGAAATAGGAGTCACTCGGGTAGTTGTTAGACGGGTGTTATATTTAAGATCACTAAAACACACGGGCACTGGGAAAATCTTCTTGTCTAAAATAACCATGGAGAAAAGTTTCTAATTGTGTTAAAAAGAGGTATATCATTTAGACCTTTATATCCCATAAATTGTTGTAACAAACTAAACCTATGATATTTCATTTGGTTGACAACTGACAGGAGCTTAGCCTTGGTCAGTAGAATTTTCTGGAATCATTTTGTATATGCTTATAAAATACTAATGTGTAATCTAATAGTATTATACACCTCTGTTTTAGAAGTACGCAGGCTCAATGAAATCACCTTTAGGTCTATTGCAACTCTGCCAAGGCCTCAGAACACAGGGATGGTAGCAGGTAAGTTGGACCGAAACAGATAACTTTTCATTGTTTAAAAACTTAACAAATTTTACAGCATGGAGGTTATCCTTCAGTCAAACTTTTCCGATGTATTTTGCAAACGAAAATGTTATTGTATATGTTATATGTTAGTAAATGAAAGAGAGGTCCAACGTGATTGAGCCATTCGCATGGAGAAGCCCTAGATGTTTTAAACATCGTTGTTTATCTGTCGATAAAATCATTATATATAGTGACTCTATATGTTTATCTACCGATAAAATCGTGCAGTGGCCCTACATGTTGTTTATCTGCCGATAGAATTAAGCAGGTAGAGCAGCATTGCCCCGATTATGAAAAGCAAGTGATCAATCATATGTTTTTCTTTTTAGATCACCATCCTGAGGCGACACTACATTGGATCTGCCCAAGGCCTAAACGGCAGAACCTGGGTGTGTGGAATTGTTGTATTTTTATCAGCTCTCTGTTAATTCTGGGACTAGCATGGTCCCAGGTTAATGTAGATTTATCGCAAATGATCTGATTAATATACCACAAATAAATAAAGTGAAAATTTAAAGTGGCATGAGCTGCCAAAATTGACACTTTCTTCATTATTTCTGATCGTCACGACAGTAGGAGGCTTTGAAGGCCATCGAGAAACTAAATGATTAGCGTTGGAATGAGGAAAATCCATACAGTATGTGGCCTGTACGAACCGAAAACGTGTTCGAAAAGTAAACAAAGTTTAAATAACCGGGACGACCATTCATTCATTCTAAGCCAAAGTTAGTTCAAAGCCATACTTTATCGTACATTTTCGAGACTAGAAGCACTATAAAGCTTCTAAATTATACTTCTTGATAAAAATAGACAATAATTAAAACATTCTGTTTTAACGTTAAAATATCAACATTTTGGCAGCTCATGTCACTTTAAGAGAAAGTCAAAAGCCAAGTGTTTGTCGTGAGTCAAAATGGAAGACCGGATAAATTTATTTTTATCAGCCATATGATTCCAGTCTTATTTAATCTGTATCTGTCTGTTTACAGTTATAGAATATTTCCTGGTCAGTGATTGGCTGAAATCTCAGTTTCCCTGGGCAACAGGTGAGACAAATTGACATCCTATTGAACAGATAAAGTGAAGAATTACTTATGGATAACAACTTCTTACTGTATTGGGTGATGGATTTCTTTAATATATATACATCGTTATCAAAATCAATTACAATCAACAGTATTACACTATCTGCTACCTAACACCATTTGGTGAAGACAAAACTACAGGAAGCCACCCACATCATAAACAGCATGCCCAGAGACGACGGATTATATGTACCCAACTGTTATGACCTTTTGACCCTCCAAAACAATCCTGAACGAGCTTAACTCGCCATACTTAATTCTATTGTAACTTTCTTAACTAAATTATGCTATTAAGTACCTGTCTCAACTAATGATTATCTCATATGTTGTAAAAATGAATAGTTTTGTTGATTGTCATTGAATTTGATAACGATGTATGAACGGCATCGAATCGTCGCCACCCAATACACCAAGAAGTTGTTATCATTAAGTAATTCTTCACCTTATTGTAACCATTCAACTTCAAAATGACATTGAAAGATTTGATATTGAATGGATGTTGAAATATACCTATTGGTTTGCATTATTAAAAAAAGATGTTTAAGGTGCAACATTTTATATATTCATGAACACTATAAGACACCGGCACAGTGAAAATCTTCTTCATTATACTAACATACGCTTGTAATGCATGCATTCTTTGTTCTTATATATTTTCAGTTCAATCGACTAGAATCCAACCGTGGAATTACTGCTTAGCAAAATGTCCTGCGATCCCTCGAATCAGAAACAATTTTGAGCCACTTGACGTCAAGCCTCGGTCTAAATCATGCCCTGACGCTCATGCCGCCACGTCTCGATCCAGACCATGCCCTGACCCTCATGCCGTCATGACTCCAACCAGACCATGCCTTGAAAAACGTATCAAGCCTCCATCGAGAACATATACTAAGCCCCATCATACCAAGCCTTTATCCAGACCGTACCGAAAACCACGTGCCGCCAAACACAGAATCCGACCTTACCCTAAGTCACATGTCGCCAAATCCAGGCAATGCATTGAACCAAATGACGTCATGACTCCAACCAGACCCTGCCTTGAACCACGTATCAAGCCTCCATCGAGAACATATACTAAGCCCCATCATACCAAGCCTCTATCCAGACCATACCGAAGGCGACGTGCAACCAAACATAGATTCAGACCTTACCCTAAGTCACATGTCGCCAAATCCAGGCCCTCCATTGAACCAAATGACGTCATGACTCCAACCAGACCCTGCCCTGAACCACGTATCAAGCCGCCATCGAGAACATATACTAAGCCCCATCACACCAAGCCTCTATCCAGACCGTACCATAGGCCACGTGCCGCCAAACATAGATTTAGACCTTACTCAAAGTCACATGTCACTAAACCTCGATCCAAACCCTACCCTGAACCAAATGACGTCAAGCATCAATCCAGATCCAGCTCTGAGCCACAAGCCGCCAAGCCTCGATCCCGACCATACCGTGTATCACATGCCACCAAACCTCGACCCCGTCCATACCGTGTATCACATGCCGCCAAACATAGATTAAGACCTTACCCCGAGCCACATACCGCTAAACCAAGACCCAAGCCCTACCATGAGCAGCATGTCACTAAACCTCGATCCAGACCCTACCCTGAACCAAATGACGTTAGGCCTCAATCCAGACCCTTCCCTGAACCAAATGACACCAGGCCTCAATCCAGACCCTGGCCTGAACCAAATGACGTCAGGCCTCAATCCAGACCCTGGCCTGAACCAAATGACGTCAGGCCTCAATCCAGACCCTGCTCTGAGCCACAAGCCGCCAAGCCTCGATCCCGTCCACACCGTGTGTCACATGCCGCCAAACATAGATTCAGACCTTACCCTGAGTCATGTGCCACCAAACCAAGATCTTGTTATAAAGAGCACATCGAACATATTTTCATTCCGCATGTAAGTGAAACATTTTTATTTCATTTTCTAAGCTTTTTTCCAAAGTTCCTTTGCAATTCTTGATTTTGCTACAGTTTTCATTTCTAATCGTTTACCTTGATTTGTGCGTGTTTCAGGTTCCAACCAAAGAAATGAAAATATACCGTGGTTTTTTACTTGGGCCTGTGAAGGTCTTACTCCAGTACTTGTTATCGGTGGTCCAGTCCGTATCTCAGGCACATGGCATTCCAGAAATCCATTGCTATTATGGCGAATCAGTCACGGAATGTCCCACTTTGATTCGTGCACAAAGTGAGGCTATGAAAGTAGATATGACATACAATCCGGACGATGGTGTAGACTTGTCTATTCATCGAGTAACGTCCACTGAGGGACTTTTACGGGAGGTGAGTTACGCCACCTACCAACTTACCTACAGAGGTATAGTATGTGCCGACCAAGGTACTACACTTCTATGCGGAAGCGGATGGGACATGTAACTCACCTTCTGTATCGAAAACAACATCGTGCCACCAGTTTTATATAATCGTCCCCGCCCCCAAATAATATTATTTTCTATTTCTTTTAAACCTCATTGAAGACAGATTTGTCCCTTAAATATAACATGTAAAATATACTTATAAATTTTTTCTTTCCCAAGATCTGATGATTTAATTCCAGATTATTGAAAACGAAATTATAAGGCTGGTTGCTGGATTTCTCATCTGCTTTCTTATATCCTTCAATCAATATACTGACCCAAAATGTACTAAAGAAACCCCAACTGTCTCACAATTTGCTGTACAGTATCTTTAAATGATAAACCTTATCAAGAATGCTGTATAATCTTTTTATATTAAGGTTTTATCATCACCTTAAATTGTATTCACAAATAAAATGTTTTCAATGTTGCTGTTATTTAAAAAAAATCTGTTTTGTCATTCTCATCTGTTGTTTGATGGTTACGTTTACATATTTTACATTTTCTTCCGTGGAAAATTGTTCCACAGTGTTGCAGAAACTATAGACAGTACAATTATCCAATATTGAGACTTGAGATCTTATTTAGTCTACATATAGAAAATAGTAAAATAAATGAGCATAAAAATTTGAAATAATTGCATATGAATGATCGCTTGGATTGCCTCGGGGACTTACGTCACAACGGACCGAAAGTGAGCGAAAACAGCCGAGGTTTGCTCTGAACGATTTGTCGTGTCCAGTCTAATTGACTGCTTGTCTTTATCGGTATTTTACCCATGTACAATCGTATTCTCGGGAGATCTCCTTTAGACGTGGCTAAGATAGACCTCGTACGCCTTTACTGGACATAGCGCAGGGATTTTGGCGTGCGATCTAGGGTAACATTTTTAAAACCTATCAGATAAATATATAAATTCCTACTTCAAGCTGTAGGTGAATAGATACTTTGAATTTAAGAAAACGTTAAACTAGTAAAGAAAACGTAGAGTCAATTTTGACGAAAACAGGCAAAATGGCGACGTTCCCTGTCGATCCGATTCACCTTGAACTGGCCACTGTTGTAGGGTCCACATGGCGTTTCAAATAGCTGCTAGCGTTTGAATGCACGATGTAACTAACCAAATGTAATAGAGTAATAGAAAGAGACGTAGATGCGAGCAAATGCCAGGTAAAATTCCATAATGTTGTTGTTTTGTCGAATACTTAAAAGTCACACGATCAATTGACCTCCTATGTGAACCCCATTCCAATGGATATTTCCGATAAAAATGTCGACCATTGGCCTTAGGGGTTAAATCTGGACTTTACCACTAGCGTTTTGAGAGAATTCGTCTTTTAATCTCCTTGAAGGAGAGTCCGGCAATGTGCAGAGAAATTTTTTTGTCACTTCACTGCTTCGGTCATTCATTTACCTGGCATTTTTAAACCATAAGAAGATACCACATTTTGGGAAACTCGTTTCGCATGCTTTGAAGTTCAGCTTGCTACGTTTGCGAGATCGTACTCCTCGTGAAAACATAACGGATTCAAATTCAGACTCCAATTTAATAAATACCTTCAAGAGCAGTTTCAAATGATTTAAGTTTTGTAATGTACCAACGGCTTTTATTTGTGGTGGAAAACTTTTTTTTGTTATGAATACATTAAAGTGGCATGAGCTGCCAAAATTCACACTTTTTTCATAATTTCTGATCGTCGCGACAGTAAGAGGCTTTGAAGGTCATCAAAAACTAAATGATTGGCGTTGGAATGAAGAAAATCCATACAGCATGTATACGAAAACGTCTTCGAAAAGTAAACAAAATTTAAATAACCGAGACGACCATTCATTCATTCTAAGCCAAAGTTAGTTCAAAACTATACTTTATCGTACATTTTCGAGACTAGAAGCACTAAAAAGCTTCTGAATTATACGTCTAGAGAAAAATAGGCAATAATTTCAACACTGTTTTAATGTCAAAATATCAATATTTTGGGAGCTCATGCCATTTTAAAGTGGCATGAGCTGCCAAAATTGGGGAATTTTGTCCATTATAGCAGAATGTTACAATTATCGGCTATTTTTCTCAAGACGTACAATTCAGCAGCTTTTTAGTATTTATAGTTTCGAGAATGAACGATAAAGTATCGTTTTGAACTAATTGGCTTAGAATGAATGAATGGTCGTCCCGGTTATTTAAATTTTGTTAACTTTTCAAACACTATTTCGGTTCTTAAAGGCCATATACTGTATGGATTTTCCTCATTTCATCACTAAGTTTTTTGATGACTTTCAAATCCTCTTACTGTCGTGACAATCGGAATCTATGAAAATAGTCCGAATTTTGGCGGTTCATGTCTCTTTAAAGTAAGTTTAATGAAATCACAAGTTTACTTCGCTGTACAGGCCGCAGATTATTTGTTTTCCTTATTCCAGCGTCAACCATTTAACTTTTAGATGAACTTCAGATCCTATAGTTGTCACGACAATAAAGAATATACACAAAGAAAAAGTTCAGCAAATCATGTACGAGTTTGATAGATTGCTTCGCCGCGCTCAAGATTTGGACGATTTCTATCTGGGAGCCATTTATATTTGGACAGAATTCGGAACAAGCTTAAACGAACAAATGTACGGATGAACATTAAAGCCATGTGAACAAGGAAATTGTTCCGGTTGATTGTTTGGTGTTTTACGCCGCGCTCAAGATTATTTCACTTATATGGCGGCGTTGCCAGTTTTATTGTGGGAGGAGACCGGGCTTAATGTCCGAAAGAAACCCACGACCTTCCGTTGGTAACTGGCATCTATCCCACGTAGGTCGTTCGAGAAATCGTTTTGAAACTAGGGTCGAACTTTGTGTATTTTTCCAATCATTTGTTCGTTCATAACAAATTTTTGTTTTTACGATTTGCAAAATTCAGAATTCAGACAAAATACTTTTCTTAAAATTCACACTTTTTTTTATAATTTCTGATCGTCACGACAGTAAAAGGCTTTGCAGGCCATCGAAAAACTCAAGGATTGACGTTGGAATGATGAAAATTCATACAGTATGTGGCCTATAGGAACCGAAATAGTGATTGAAAAGTAAACAAGCACTAAAAAGCTTCTGAATTATACGTCTTGAGAAAAATGGCAGACCATTTCAACATTCTGTTTTAACGTCAAAATATAAACATTTTGGCAGCTCATGCCACTTTAAATTTTGTTTTGTGGGTTTAAAGTTCTGCTGGCAATAACTTTTATGTCATTAATTTAATTTGGCGATAATTTAAACAATATCCTGGTTTTCCTTTTTCAATCACTGTGATGCTCCGCCACCCCCCCTCCCCTTCTTAACACAAACATTGTCTTGTAAAAAGACAAACAACCAAAATAAATTGAGAGCTTTATTTTCCTTTAACAAAACGACATTTCGCTCATATACAAAATCAATTTGGCGTTTTAAATACATATATTTTTCTGATAGCAATACGGAGACATGGGCATATATTCAATTAAATTTGAAGCTTTCAATTACCGATATGTTACATTTCATGAGAAAGAGAACATCGATATAATTCATGCCAATGATAAACCTTTCAAAAATGTATCCATTAAAGAAATCGGAACGATGATCATGTTATTGGATATGAAGGATTGTTAGTTGTTCCATAAATTTATCCATAAAACAAATCGGAACGATGATCATGTTATTGGATATGACGGATTGTTAGTTGTTTCATACATTTATCCATAAAACAAATCGGAACGATGATCATGTTATTGGATATGAAGGATTGTTAGTTGTTTCATAAATTTATCCATGAACTATGGCTAAACTATTTCACGGTCACACCAAATTATTTCCCCCTCTCTCATAAAATTAATTCACTCTCTCGCAAAACTATCTCCATAATTGATCAAATGTAGGCACTGTAGACTCAGAAAGAGAGCGTTGCGTAAATATTCCTTCAGCCATTAAGCACGTACGTGGAAAGTTGACAAAGAAATACATTCTCCATATGATATCAACTTTAAATGACAAAGCAGAGTAGACTAGTTAAAAATATACATAATAGAGGTTGAAGATCAAAGTCAGCAGAATATTAGAAAACTTGAGCACTGCGAATGAAAACATTATCAAATCATTTCGCAACAACTAAACCTCAACGCATCATAGCAATGAAATATATTGAGCAATTGTTTTCAATCTACTATCCCATTAATTCATTTGACGTTGTAATAGAAATCACTGACTTTAATACTTTAGAATCGGAATGTTTCTAGCCTGTGCAAGGCCAATGCGACCCTTCTCCGGAGTGTTCCAGATGCTAGCTTTTCGCCAGACTAATCACAAATGTTGGGGCGTGGACGTATCACACTGTTACATATTTATAAGGACATTTTAAGTCAAGAGAAAAAATGCCTATCATTAAAACTTTATATACAGTAATGACCTTTATACAATAGCAAAAGTCGGACATAATGGTTGCTATTTGAAAAAGTCGAAAAGGATATTGTAGAAAGTAAGAAAAAAATCATCAACATCAAGGGACTTTTAATATACGGTTCCAAAAAAAAACCTCATCATATAAGGTTGTCATCTTGCAGTAAGAAGTAGGGACGCTGAGAGGTAAATTGCTCATGGATAAAGACCTTTGCACCGTTGCATAAATCTTTACTACTCGTTGCCAGTTTTATTGTGGGAGGAAACCGGTGTCTGTGCCCGGAGGAAACCCACGACCTTCCGCTGGTAACTGACAACCATCCCACATAGGTCGTTCGAGTGAAAACCCAGTCAGAAAATTTTCCAATTTTTGGATTGAGTGGGATTCGAACCCGCGACCCAGGGAAAGTCAATGGAGAGAGTAATTGTTTATGGCTAAAAATTCAAGCAGCTCTAAATCGATGTATAAAGCTTTGGAAACTACATAAGCTAGAAAAGTGCATAAAGGGGGATAACTTTTACTTTTAAATAGAAATCAAATTACCTTTATAGTGTTGATTGTTTTTCGCGGCACTTAGACTATTTCACTTATATGACGGCCATGGGGAGAGAAAACAGGGCTATTTTCGGTTTTTGGTAAGTGTCCCACAAACACTTTTTTTTTAATTTTTCTTACAAGTGAGTGGGATTCGAACCAGCGATTATTCGATGGGAGGCTGTTGTCAGATGGAAAGACTATCCTCTTGCTGGTTGTTGGACATGCTACATCTAACACCGTGAACTCGAGGAACCACATAATTTGCTAGCCAGAAATACGATTCATATTACTGGATTTCTCGCACACAAAATATGCCCCTTGTTAAGTGTTCTACGCCACATGTCATAAATTTCATTGTATGAGGATTTATTGGGGATAGGCATCATTTATGTAGCCCTTTAATGGAACAATTACCCTTTTCTAGATAAACTGGTTGTTAACATTTTTTGCAAGGCTAGAATATTGCACAGTCCATATTGACGCCGTTCTTTGGCAACCCCACAAAATGTGTTATATTCACAGTTGGAAGAATTTTAATACTTTGACGAGTGGGAGATTGATAGATATATAAATACACACCAATAATTAACTTCTATATTATTTGTACAATACAGTAAAATACATAAACTCTACAAAATAAACATGAACTTTCGCCAATCCTGTCCTGTTCTGTCTGTTACACAGACGAATTAGTCATCTTATTGCGGGAGTTTTGGCCATCATTTCCCATAGTCAAATTAAATAATTGTTCCAATCCGTGAATAAATGAAAAATATTTCCTATAAAATCATCGCACCAACAGGACGTGTTATTTGAGCAGGGTTGAAGGGACACATGATTAGGGCGCCTTGTAAGAATTAGATCGTCCCAATTGGTGACCATTTTGCCAGTTGAGCTACCATATCTCCAGGCACTTAACTCGCGATGCATCATGGATCCCTTTTGACATTTAACTCAATACTTGCTGCACCAACGGACATAGCCCAACTTATTACCACACAGCCTCCATTGTTTTTTTCCATAGGTCCCCTATACATATTTAATCTTATAAGGAGTCAGAGGTCGGGCATACCCTTCTGGTGTCTCTTTTAACGAAATACCTGAGTTGATAAGGGCTTTTTTTATCACCTGACACAGTTGCCATGTAGAGTCATACAAGTGAAGTCTTCAGTCTTGACACTGATGTCTTCATGCTGAGTAACACAGACATTTGCAATCATACAAACCCCCACAATCATGTCTAGTAGGAGGCTTTATCCTATCAGTACAAAAAAATATCCACAACTCCCAAGAGATCAAAAATAGAATGACCTCAGAAAAATGGCGATTTCTCGTATGATTATCCAGTTTTCTTGAGTGGATTTTAATTTTATTTGAACACAGGCTATTTCCCCTGGATGTTTTTTATAGTCTAACTCAATGACCGCCCTTCCGTCCGTGAAATTCCCCAGCGGGAAATAATGTCCACATATATTACCCTCAGGGTGTACTTCGGTAACGTTATAACTAGCGAAAACTACGCCATCCTCGATACGATCGGACGGGTGCTCAGAGTTCCCAGTCTCCACGATTATTTTTACTAAAGATTTCGGTTTGTCTAGGGATATCGTATAGGTATCGCCTAACTGTGGCTTTTCAATCCAAAAATAGCCATCCGTAGTGTTATAAGCCATTTCTGGTGTATGGTGATGGTACCCCTGGAATGTTGAATATATGTGAGCCGGAGGATTGTCCCCTCCATGTTCTTTTGTCTTGTGACGAGGACTACGTTGGTCAAACTTACGACTCAAAGCCCACAGCTCGTCCAGATTTTGGGGAACCTGTAAAAACACCGCAATTTCCCTGATGACGATCCAAGAGGACTGCTGTAAGATCAGCTTCACTTCTAAACAAGCGATCTCAAAAGGTACCAGTTCGTCAGTGATTTGTACGTCGATCTTTCCGTCTTCAAACTGGCCCAAAGTGACGTAGTCTTCGCACTCAATATAGTCGGGTCTTTGTTCGCGAATGGACGGACTCGCCTGCAAGATTCCGTAATCGATGATGTCCGCAGGATGTTGCATAGAGCCAGAGTCGATGAGAATGCGTTTTAAAGCCTGCTTCTTCTTGAACACAATGGTAAAAGTGTCTCCCTTCTTGGGACTTTTCGCCCAGAAATAATCATCGGATCGGTCGTAGGCTTTCCTGGGTCGGTGCTTTTCATGAACAGCCAGCGTGGTGTAGATTCTAGCAGGTGGATTATCTCCCCTGAATATTTTTCCAGTGTTGAAGGATTTGTCTTTCAGCCGCTGGTACTTACCAGCAAGAGTAGAGAACAATCCGTGGTGCTGGAAAATGGTCGGTTGACGAATCCGACGCTGAAACTGGGTCATCAGCTCGTTGAAATATAAATAGGTCACATCGTTGGGCTGTTCGTTGTAAAACAACAACAGCAATTTTGAAAGTTTTTCTAAATCATGGGAATGAAACAGTTTTGCAATAAATCCTAATTCGGAAAACTCCAAACACGTCCAGGGAGTCGCTTGCTTATTGATAAAAGCGGCAATTTTTTCAAAATATCCGGGCACTGTTGTGACGTCATCCTCTAGTTGCAGGTAATAGTCTGACAAAGTTCTGCCGTAAAGCATCATATATGCAAAATCAAAATTCTGTTTCGTTCTCCATTTGATTTGCTTCATTTCATGATTATATGTCACTTTTAGCTTTTCTAAATTAGGGTACCAATCCAAAGGCGCGTGAATAATTTGAATGTAACCAGACTGGATTTCTTTTAAATAAAGTTTCATAACATATTCAGCCACAATCTCTTTTTTCTTCACCTCTAAATCGCCCAAGAAAATAACAATAGTGGTCCGGTTTCGCTCCGTGGCATTGCTGTTGGTTATGAGCGAATCAATCGTCTGCTTGATATAAGTTTTGTTTTCTGGACGTGCTATACTGGGGATGCCAATGGTCAGGTAACCTGTCAAATATAAATTGATTGATTGATTGATTGATGTTTTACGCCGCACTGAAAATTATTTCGTCAAATATAAAAGAATGTCCGAGTTAACATATACACATTTTAGAGGCTATAAACCATGTTATCCACGAAGTAAAAACCAAAAAATAAGAATGATTAAGTATGATCATAATTAGCATACGAGATTCTCGCACCTTCGGGAACGAGATTTGCCCAAGTCTCTGGTAGAATTTGTGTTCACAGTTTTGTATTTTAGAATGCATAATTTGAATAAGTCCGTTCCAGGATGCCAATATTTCGATTCTGACCTAATCATGTTAACAGAGACTGTGATTCTCATTCCACATACCAACAGATCAAAATTTATGCTATGGGGGCTGTTTGAAGTCTGAAAACATTTATGCCTGGGGCGGGGGTAGAGGAAGCCCAGGTGCTCCTTTTACAAAGCAGTCGCATCGCAAACGAAGTCTAGTTGCCAATGGATACCATATTGAAGAGATACGACGTCATGGTAAGTGCGATTGATCGCACTCTCCGACGGCTTCGTGAAACGGCCCTCAGACCTTCGGCGAGTACCAGGCAACTTTCCCCCTCAGAATGTCCCATTTTGTTGTCTTTTGGACTGATTGGGATTCAAACTAGAGATCTATAGATGGGAGACGGACACAATGGTCTCCCTACAATTGATCACCTGCACACAGTGAAGCCATGGGCAAATATTCATAACATATCGTCTTGCATAGGTTAATGTCTATATAGTAAAGAAATATGCACACTTCCAGGAAACATATAGGATCGTGGTATTGATTCGTGGATTAATACCACTGGCACCGGGAGGCACGGAAATATCACGTGTTCTTCTAAATACCATGGTTGTATTAGCATTCATAGATACTTAAAAGGGTTACCTCTGGGTTTCCTGAATCCATAAAGTAAAGATTTCTCCGGATCAGGCATTCTTTCTAATCCACAATTGCAGTCTGGTTCCTATAGTCATAGAAAAATATATATATACATGTATTAAAATCGGGTTATTGTCCATTTCATATCTGTATGTAACACTATGTACCGGTATGTCTATTTGTATTGAGACCTACATATATTGTATTTGTAAAGGTCTTTCAAGTGATGGAAGTCAAGTTTGACTGCTTGTTCACACCCTTCAGCCTCAATTAAGATTTCACTTAAAGTGTAAGGGTTAAAGTGGCATGAGCTGCCAAAATTCACACTTTTTTCATAATTTCTGATCGTTACGACAGTAAAAGGCTTTGAAGGGCATTGAAAAACTTAATGATTGGCGTTGGATTGAGGAAAATCCATACAGTATGTGGCTTATACGAACCGAAAACGTGTTCGAAAAGTAAACAAAATTTAAATAACCGGGACGACCATTCATTCATTCTAAGGCAAAGTTAGTTCAAAACAATACTTTATCGTACATTTTCGAGACTAGAAGCACTAAAAAGCTTCTGAATTATACGTCCCGAGAAAAATAGCCGATAATTTCAACATTCTGTCTCAACGTCAAAATATCAACATTTTGGCAGCTCATGCCACTTTAAACAATCAATCAATTGACAATCATCCAAATGTAAATCAGTCATTTAGAAACTCAACCAGAAAATCAGAATTTTTATGGTTTAGATTGAGTGCCTGCCATACGGGACCAATTGGTGGGAGGCTGTTTGGGTTGAGTGAAATACGGGACCAATTGGCGGGAGGCTGTTTGGGTTGAGTGCCATACGGGACCAATTGATGGGAGGCTGTTTGGGTTGAGTGAAATGCGGAACCAATTGATGGGAGGCTGTTTGGGTTGAGTGAAATACGGGACCAATTGATGGGAGGCTGTTTGGGTTGAGTGAAATACGGGACCAATTGGTGGGAGGCCGTTTGGGTTGAGTGCCATACGGGACCAATTGTTGGGAGGCTGTTTGGGTTGAGTGCCATACGGGACCAATTGTTGGGAGGCTGTTTGGGTTGAGTGCCATACGGGACCAATTGTTGGGAGGCTGTTTGGGTTAAGCGAAATACGATGCCAATTGGTGGGAGGCCGTTTGGGTTGAGTGCCATACGGGACCAATTGATGGGAGGCTGTTTGGGTTGAGTGAAATACGGGACCAATTGGTGGGAGGCCGTTTGGGTTGAGTGCCATACGGGACCAATTGTTGGGAGGCTGTTTGGGTTGAGTGCCATACGGGACCAATCGGTGGGAGGCTGTTTGTGTTGAGTGCCATACGCAACCAATTGGTGGGAGGCTGTTTGTGTTGATTGCCAAACGGGATCAATTGTTGGGAGGCTGTTTGGGTTAAATGAAATACATAGCCAATTGGTGGGAGGCTGTTTGGTTGAGTGCCATACGCAACCAATTGGTGGGAGGCTGTTTGGGTTGAGTGCCATATGGGGTCAATTGGTGGGAGGCTGTTTGGGTTGAGTGCGATTATGGCAAATGGGTGGGAGGCTGTTAGGGTTGAGTGAAATACGCAACCAGTTGGCGGGAGACTTTCGGTTGAGATACGAAACCAATTGGCTTTTTAAACTTACGCTTAAATTAGTTTTGTTGATTTGGGTAGTTCGAATCGATTCTAATTTCCTGAGCTGTTTGAAATTCCATGAGTTGATAAGCCTGGCTTGGTCACCATTGGAATATAATTCTGAAATGAAAGTAAATAAAAATAATTAATATATGGATTCGAGCAAAATAGAAACATTTATGCAACAGGTAACCTGTGTAAAAGAACAGTTGGGAAACTCGAACGACCAATGTGGGATGGTTGCCAGTAACCAGCGGAAGGTCGTGGGTTTCCGCCGGGCATAGAGCCCGGTTTCCTCCCACAATAAAACTGGCAACGCCGCCGTTAAACACCAAACAATCAATCAATAAAAATTGAATGGATAGGATGCTCCAACAATGTAAGGCCTACCGTGGAATGAAGGAACCCTGAAATAAAGGACTAGTTACATCCTGCTTGGAAAAAATAGCTACTGTATTATTGATATTCGGAATAGCAGGCACCAGTTCAAATGTAAATGGCGACAGTCCATAGCTTTATTACACTTATTTTATACAATTATTAAATACAATAGTTTGGATATTTATGAATGAGGAAAATAACACCTATACATGAAACCATAAAAATGACCATTTGCAACCTAAGAGTCTACTCAGTTTATTAATCTCAGGTAAATTTCGCCTTTTTAATTCTTGGAATGAAAAATAACACAGAGCTCCCAATTGTAATTCTGTGAACACGGTAAAAAATGTTTGTAGAACTACAAGAAAAACTTTTGTATTTCATCACAGGAGAATGTGCTGTAAATGTTTTACATCTGAGTGCGATGTTATTATATTGGCTCTCATGTAAATTTACGTAAACACACTGTAAATATACACAGAATTGTAAGAGTACCTATAAGTATTGTTGTTTTACATGTCACTCTGTAACACATTTCGGTAATTTTACTCTTTTTAGTTAATTTACAAATGTACATAACAATCTTGGTAGATTAACAGAGAAGATACATGTATTTAAGGACAGAAGAAAGCACGAAGTCCAGAAAATCCAGTGTTTCACTGTAAATCTACTAACATCACACTGTAAATTTACTTATTCATACGGATGTAAATCTACAGTAAATTTAACCTCTCCTACGATTGCCCGCCAACTTTGCTCTAACATTACAGACTTGAATATAATCAACAATTCATTTACGTGTTTAAGGAAGTAAAAGGAGTCAACCACGAAAATAGTTACATTTTTATGTGTCACTTCGCCAATTAAAGAAAATAGAATGTCTTCTATACGTCTTCTAAAAATCCGCAATTTATAGTCTTAAATATACAGGCCAGTGATTGCGCAAATTTTAGTAGGTCAGTATAGCCATTAAACGTATACTTCCGGTTATAAAAATCTCACGTTTGTTATTGTTATTGCTACTATGTGAAGGGGAGCATTCTAAAAAAAACTTTAAAATGTGTTATGATTTAAAGATAAAAAATTAAAAACCCATCTGCAGAGGAAAAATAATGCTATTTACTGCCACACGTCAAAGCGCTTTGAAATTTTTGTCCGACTAACTAATAAAACCGGGCTACGCCATGTTGATAGATGTGCTTTACGGATATATAGCTTGCGAATCTACCTCAAGAAACAAAACTAGCTATAAATCAGATAGCTGGTATGGTTGATGTGTCACTCAAAAACATTTCATTTATATGGCGACATAGCCAGGTTTATTAGGTCTGGAGGAAACCCCGACATTCTGCGAGTGCCTGGCAACTGTTCCACATACACTGATCGAGTGAAAAATCCACTGAGAAATCTTTCGACTTTTATTGGGTCTAACGGAGATTCGAACCCACGCCACGTAGATGGAAGGGCTATGTCGGAACAACGGGACTTTAAGATAGATTTCTCCGTGTGATCCCCTGTGATGGTCGATCAGTAAAGCCTGCACAAGTCATGTGTATCAATTTGTTTACCGTTGTGATCAAACCACGAGATCGATAGCGGAATTCGAGGGTAATAAAGGAGGCCTTACAATCACGCCACGAGGGAAACGTAGACTAAATTACAAAGAAACGCCGCCAGGTGGCATTCAATCAAGCGAGTGGAAGGATTGGAGTAAATAATTCAAAAGTATCCGGTTTCAACCAAGTCGCGTAGTGTCTATAGTTGAATGCATCTAGTTCATTGCATCATCCATATTCTACCATACCCACCTATCAAGGTAATTTCGCGTAACAATTTGATGTTTCTATAAATCCATTTAGTCGACATGGTAGGATAGACGACCAAGCGATAGCCTTGGTTGGATAGACTTCAGTTTAACTTCATTATGACATAGTTTGATTCAACAGACGACATATCCTAAAATTAGGATTTAGGATGTTTAGGTTTAGTAGGAATAGTTACTTGCTCCGATTTTACCACAAATATAAACTGTTTTAGGAACTTTTAGTCCACAAGGTATTGCCTGTGCCAATGAGTACCTGGGTGAATCTCCAATCTTATTTGACTTACATTATCATTTGTTTCCAGCCATGCCCAAATTTCAATAAATAAAATGAAGCTATGGTTAGGTGATTAGGACATTTCGCTCTCTTGTTCCATTTAACCTACTAGCCACATATACCACGTGACTATAAATATAAAAAATAAGACGAAAATCGGCGTAATTCACGGTACTGTAACGTTGATCTCCAGTATAACTCGAGTAATCCTATTGTTACACAATCTGTAATTAATCTGAACATAGCATTGTTGAAATCCATAATTTGTTTTGTTAACCAATAAATGGGGCGATTAATTACTCTACAGAGAGGCACTTAATTAATCAATATTAATCCATTTCTTTGAAATATTAACTTCTCTAAGGACAGCTTGTGTAAATGTAAAAAATTACCGAGGGTTGATTTGGAAACATCGCAATAGAAAAAAAACAAGAGCTGAGATTTTGTTCATGAATTCCAATCGTCAACAGAATGTCCCATGGAAAAGCTTAAAGGCCCACTTGCCGCCGTAGCCTGTTTGACATTTATTAAGAAAACCAATTTGCACGAGTTTACTACAGCTAAAACCACTAAAAAACATAGCACACATAAAGCATGTCCAATTAGGTTTAGAATGTATAAATGAGGGTGAAAAACAAACGAAGAATCGAAGCTCGATTACAACAACACCGATCAGTGTAAAAGTTCGTAAAATTATACGGTGTCGTTAGATCGCACACACGACTCAAACCATTACGGCACCTGTGCACACGCTCAGGTTCCAAGTCTGTTTACATTGCGGGTACCTGAAAAATCTGTTTTTCAATTTTAAATTAAAAATACTAAATGATGTCAAAACTTTTAATTTCTGGTAAAATTAGTTCCTAACTTTTTCTGTCTGGGGAAAAATACAGAAAATCGTCTTTAATGCCTGTTTTTATTAACAGTCTTCTGGATTTTCGCCTTTAAGGATTGACGTTGAAATAAAAAGCCACCAACTCGTACGAAGCGAAGACGCGTGGTCACAAAGGATTATATTCTAGTAACCGGGATGCATTTTTGCATTTTAAGTGTTTTGGTGCTACGATAACGCACATTCCTGGAATTGATATTAACGCACAGTTCCTATTTTGAGCTTCCCTAGAAAAATAAATGACATTTAACTGCGATACAGTGAAAACTTCCGTTTATTTTGCAGCTCATGGTAATTTAAGTTATTTTCTCCAGATTAACAAACAGAGCGTGCCCATAAACAATACACTTTCAAAGTTTATCCTAAGACATTATGGCCAAACAAGATGAAATAAACAAAGCAATTTGGATTATTAATAATCTAAATGGTCTTAACATGAAAAGTTTATACTTTGTTAAAATTATAAATGGGTCATTTATTATGAAAGAAAATAATTTGATGATTGTCACTGTCTGTCTTTACTTATGATTACATTCAAAATGATTATGCTTTGCACGCGATATTATTACGTCCGGTAGAAATAACATATTCTATTTCATATATTGAGATCCTCGTTAATATTTTATACCTCATTTATATATGATTGGTAAGGTAAAAAAGCCCGTTGTGTTCACTAAATAGGCAGCCCATTAAGGGAAATGAACTCCATGTGTATATTTGAGCTAATGTCCTTTTGACGCCGTTTCTATAGCAACGCTTAGAGTGTCTTTGACTAAGCATATACTTGTGTGTTATGTGCAGGGATCTCCTTTCTAAATACGAGTATTAAACATATTGTTTGGGTTTAATCGGCTGTGTTCTCGGATACATCCATTGAGAAAATACAAATATTTTAGGACAATGTGCCGTTTGATAATTAGTTTGCCAATCAGACTTGATGTTTTCCGCGGCATTTAAGATTATTTCACTTATATGGGGGCGTTGTTGGGATCAGTGCCTGGGGGGAGGAAACCGTTCCCTTCGCCTACCGCAGTATTAAAAAAAGTACCTGCATGGTTACCCTTCCACCAAGGGCGATCTAGTGAAACCCCGATTCAGATTTGTTTTCATTTTCTGTATGGACTGAGTGGGATTCGAACCAAAGAGCTAGAGAAGGTTTTCCCTTGTGTTTTATTGTTCATAAATATATATAAGGTCTATGTTAGACTGTAGGCCCGTTCACACTGTGCGATTAGTCGTATCGACTTGTAGGATGCGATTAAAATGGATGCTTTTGATTGGTTGTTAAATCTTATTCACCAATTAGAAGCATTTATTTTCATCGCATCCTACAAGTCGATACGACAAATCGCACAGTGTGAACGGGCCTTAAGAGACAACAGCTCTGTCGACAGCACCAACTGCTATGAGAATAGTGTTTTCAGCCATTTGGCTTCTTATTCCGTTTTTTCCCATCGCAAGTTGGATAACCATACCACCCGGCTGTTACAGAAGGTCTTTGAAATGTTTAATAGTCTAGACCCTGTTTTAGAAGGTGTCGCATCCTATAAAACAACCATTAAACTGTCTGTCCGGAGAAAATGTTAGAGTAATACATATTTTTGAACACTAAAACACACGGGCACGGGGAAAATCTTCTGGTAATATAGTTATACTAAAATAGCAATTTGGAGCACTTCAATAGCCAAACGTCCTACTTGCAGGAACGCAAAGCTATCTCGTAAACCCAATCCACGGCACCTTAGGATAATGTCTATCCAAAGTCAAGCGGCCCGGGGTTCTCCATTAAGAGGAAGCCAAGGCGATCTTCTGCGCCCAGTCTTTATTGCCTTTAAACCCCCTACTGATGGAGGCAATGGGTAATGTTAGGGGGATTATCTAGGGCTTTGTGATGAAATTTATCAGACAGCCGAAGGTCACATAGAAAACAAGTAGAAATCTGACATCTATTATACCATTATTGGGGAAACAACGGAAATGAAGTCAATGACACACGAAGCCGTATGATACAGTGGGCGAAAAAAATCGATAATATTGATCAGTTGACAACTTGATCACCAGGCTATGTCAACCCAGCAGTCCATCTTGTGGAATAAACGTCAAACTAATAGATACGCAAAACACTAGCGATTGCCTCGATACCTATAAATGTAATCTTTAATTCAAACATACACTGACAAGTGGAATACGTTTCAGAGGTAAGATGACTAGCCAATGCGGCTGGGTATACCTAGTTATAGATTAAGGGATCTTATGGATTTTCTATATGAAGGCTTCAACAGGCTGATTAATCGTGTTTTTGGATGCATTGAACAACTGTTTCGCAATGAATAAAACCAATAATTTGGAAACGGTTGTTCCCCTTCCTCGTTTAGTATGGTTGATTAATTAACGGATGTTTTCATTATGGCAGCGTTGCCAGTTTTAGTAGGGGGGGGGGGGACTGGGCTCTTTGCCCGGAGGAAAACCCCGACCTCCGGAAAAATATCAGATTGCTGTCAAGGTTATAACATAGACTTAACGATTGATTGATTGGTCGATCCATTGACTTATTAGAGAATTTACTAGTCTATTGATTTATTGAATGACTGGGGGGTTGGCTGTTGACTAATAGACCATTTGCCAGTTTTTCGCGCAACAATGACATGACGTCGTGACACCAATCTTAGACAGGACAAACCCAGGCTTTCAATTAGACGTCGGCCATATTCAATCCAGTTCCCGTTTCATGCACAATGCGTTTCTGGAGACAATACCAATAAATACACAAACACAATAAAGCATTTACTGCATGGATTACTCTGCCAGAAAAATAACAGCATTGTAAAGGAAACGGTTGACTCTGGCTCGTTCATGGTAGCCAGAAAAAAACCCCGTCGTAACTGGTATCCTAGGGTATGCTCGTTTGAGCTGCAAATTACAGTTTATTGATCGTCTAAGATTGGCTATCATCAGCCGACTAGTCCATTCATCTACCATTATATTGGTCATACAGCTAGAATAAAACTATTTGTTGAGTTCATTTCGTTCTTTGGTATTAGACAAAAATTCATATTTATGGACAATAAAGACTAAAACACACGGGCACAGAGAAAATCTTCTGTGAAATAACCGATAACACAAGTTTATAATTGTGTTAAAAAGATGTGTATCATTTAGGCCTTTATATCCAATCATAAGTTGTTGTAATAAATCAAAACGCATGGTATTTCATTATAAGTAATATATGCACCCAGTCTAAATTTTATTTAAAATACTTTTTTGATTCGAAGTCTCCGTGCCATGAAATTGTCGCGGGTTCGAATCTAGCTCAGACATTTCCTAAATGTTTTGATAGCCACTAAACAAAGTTCGAACAATGCATTGTGCAAAACGTTATTTTAAATAAGTAGCAACAGCCCAATGCATCAATGCTACGGCATATATGCTGAATAACTGCATGTAATCTAACGGCGACAGTGCATTTTTCAGATGGTTGTGAGGAAGGTAGGGTGGGTTTCTCCGGATAAAAAGGTCGGTTTCCTCAGCCAACAAAACTGACAAAATAGCCCAATAAGTGAAATTGTATTGAGGATGGCCGTTGGGAATCGATGGATTGATTGATTGATGTTTTAGACTGCTGCCAAGCTTTAGGTATCGAACAACGCTAGTGGATTCGATTTCTACGCAAAAGTCATGCCATGTTATTTTCTAACTACTTGTTGTTTGCGATTTGTGATCCACTTGTAGTAGGCACGGATGGCAGGTTGTGGATTTCTTTTGGTTGATTGGTTATGAAATGATTACACCGCATTTGGGATTATTGCACTTGTTTATCAGACCAAATGTATGCATGGTTGAAAAAATCGGGAGCTATGTGCCCCCAAAAGACCCACAGCCTATGGTAAATTGAGGATTTCTTCCCAGTAGATTATCTGGCTTCCTTTCCAGATAACAGTCATTACAAAAAGATAAAAAAAATTGTGCTAACTACAAAAACGAAAAACCGGTTTTGTTCGATAAAATGTGACGGTTAGTACAGTTGTATATATTTTGTAAAAACATCTCAATATTTCTCTTGGTGTTTTTATCTTATCATTAAATAATCAATAAAAACCTATGTTATTGCATTTGAGTTTAGCCGTACAATTTGCGGCAGGGATTTTCTTACTGCAGAGGTTTTCTTCCGAGTTTAGGCCTATACATACGGACTTGCACGACATTCAAATGTATGTCTTGTGTTGCGATTGGTGGCAGCGTGACTTGAGTGCGGCGCGTGACTGGATCGGGTCTCTGATTGGTCGGTTGTGGTTGTGTTTGTCTGAGAAGATGTAGGACATTATTTTGCCGCGCTGTGCATATTTTTGCACTTATATTCGCTACGCTCACTTGTTACGGTTGTGTTGCTGTCCTGGGCCCTCCTGGTCAACAAAGCATACATTTCTCAGAAATAAGTCTTTATGTACACAAGCCACGATAGTGGTGTCCCGTGTCAAGCACTAAGTGACATACTCTTCTATCTCGAGGAACAAGGCGTTCAGAATGGGATTGCTTTTAATCCTGTTGTCTGGGTACTTACAAAACACGGACGTAATAATCGCCTTGTCATCAAGTTAACTAACAGTAAACTTAAATCATACAGTTTTGAAAATAAATTTACACTGCCACAGTGACACACAGTAGAAGGATATTTTTCCTTGTTTGGTGTCATCGCCTGTTCCCGCTGTCAAAATCAACTTTAATCGTATAAATGTAAGGATATACGTCGTTTATTTCGCCTAAGCAAGGAGGCATTCAGTCAAACTATTATATGATTGTGTGAGCTTCTTTTAAAATAAGTTTTAAAGTCAATAAATTCAAGAGTAGTTAAAGTCTTTGAACAAGTTCTTAACTCCCTTTGCGTGTACCTTGTTGATGTAAGCATGTGAACCAAATAGAAAAAGCATGCATGAAACAGGTGTACGTTACCTAACAATGCTATTAGTATGGGCACATCTGCTTCAACTAAAATAACATGGTACTAGGGCTTAACAGCGAACGACCAACTGCAGCTGAAGCCTTCAGTGAAAAACAAAACATGAAAGTTACTCATGTATACACGTGTACATTGTACAATAATAACTCTCGTAACAAAAGGGATGGTAAACACCAATATTCTATAACGTAACATACACTCATCGATGTATGTATGTATGTTTATTTACGTCACTAAGTCTAACCAATAACAACTCTCGTAACAAAAGGGATGGTTAACACTAATATTCTATAACGTAACATACACTCATCGATGTGTGTATGTTTCTTTACGACACTAAGTCTTAATGGAGCGAGTCGCAGATTGACCAGTGGGTAGAAAGGTAATTTAACAATGCCTTGTTTTACTATAAACGATGTTTAACGCCGCACTTAAAGTGACATGAGCTGCCAAAATTCACACATTCATAATTTCTGATCATCACGACAGTAAGAGGTTTTAAAGGCCATCGAAAAACTAAATGATTGGCGTTGGAATGAGGAAAATCCATACAGTATGTGGCCTGTGCGAACCGAAAAGGTGTTCGAAAAATAAACAAAATTTAAATAACCGGGACGGCCATTCTCATTCTAAGCCAAACTTAGTTCAAAACACTAATTTATCGTACATTTTCGAGACTAGAAGCACTAAAAAGCTTCTGAATTATACGTCTCGAGAAAAATAGTCAATGATTTCAACATTTTGTTTTAACATCAAAATATCAACATGTTGGCAGCTCATGTCACTTACGATTATTTCACTTATATGGGGGCGTACCTGGCAACTCTGGGTGGATTCGAACCAGCTGCCATACATCGATGGAACGCCTGTTTCGAACTAAGAGATGATCGGACTACTGACTGAGTCACAGAGGCCCTATATATTCATTCGAAGAATAAATGTTGGTAACTGTGCGTCACGTGTTATGGATTATTTCGGACTTCCAAAGGACATTCGTCCCACCGATTGACCATGCATTTGTTATTACCCTGGACATGCTGTGATAACAGGTCATTAGGTGCCATTGGGGACACTACCAATGCTGCATGCGATCGAACCATCGGTCAAACATGACGACACAATAAAGCGCGAATACCTGGACAAAACTCTTTTACAAGTTAAGACCAAAATAGCAGGTTCGATCCAATTACACTGAATTCCGTTTTGGACAACCACTAACTAAAATCAATTTTGTTCACCTAGTATCTGAACTACAGCTGCGGGTCCACTGACCTGGAAAAACAGAATTTCCTAATTTCACAGATAAATAGAAAGCTGATTAATTCCAGCATCAAGGTCAATTGATATTTTGGTTTTGGATTCAAAATACGCCTACGATTGGATTATTTAATTTTGGAAAGGGGGTGTTCTATTGTACATATATACATTGCATACGCTAAGCTTATAGTACTTCGGCTGCCAAATTATCTTTTCCAGAAAATTCTACTGGCTAAGGCCAAGCTCCTGCCTGTCGTCAATCTAATGAAATATCATGAGTTGTGGTTTATTAGAACAACTTATGATTGGGTATAAACGTCTAAATGATATGCCCCTTTTTAGCGCAATAAGAAACTTGTCTCCATGGTTATTTTAGACAAGAAGATTATCCCTGTGCCCGTGTGTTATAGTGTTAAAAATATAGCATATCGGTCCGTGCATTGACTGAAGAGCGAATGACTAAATTGAACTTCATCTGATTGATTTATTGATTGGGTCGGTTATCAATTAGTAGATGATTTTATTGAATTTCACTTATTGATTTAATGATTGACAGGCTGATTGATCGATTAATCAATTAATATATTGATTGACCGGTTGATTGGCTGATTCAAAGGTAATGCAATAACAATTGCTAGTTGTAGTGCAGCAAGAATACTTTGAAATTTGGAATCGTTGTAGTGTTAAATTATTTATTTACAACAGGGCGCATGGATGAACACTAGTCCCCAGAGAAATCATTACGTCAATTATTATTCTTCGATTTTACAGCCTATATATCATATACGTCCCTAAGCATGACAGGAAAACTATAGCTATGGAGAAACTATCATAAAAGGGGTTTTATCGCTTAAAAAAATAAACCCATAAGCTAGAGTTCGTGAAAGAAAAATACTTCATTTATTCAGCTCGGGCGAGGACTGGAAACCATGTTGTAAGTATGGTAAAGAATATGTTACAAAGGATTCCAGAATATTCTACTGACCAAGGCTAAGTTTCTGTCAGTCGACTGAGTCGTCAACCTAATGAAATATCATAGGTTTGGTTTGTTACAACAATTTATGGGGTATAAAGGTCTAAATGACAAGAAGATTTTCCCTGTGCCCGTGTGTTTTAGTGTTCATAAATATCTATATATAGCCATTCATATTTATTTCCTAATATAACTCATGTGACTAATACGGTCAATGCTTTATCTTAATACCTATATAACGGTGGTCATGGGCCTGCCAATGGACTTGGGCTCTGTTATAATTAATAACTAAATATTGTATATACCCGGAGAGCGGCAAACATGATGACAAATGAAAACAGAGATTTAAAAAAAATAGTATTTTTCTGTATAAATAGACGTAAACGATTAACCGATTTGCTTTTGGCATATTAGTAAACGGTAAAGTTAAATTGAGGTCAGATAACGGCCCATAAAGCCCCCTTTTAAATCGGAGTTCATTTTTCTGGGAGTGTTTTACTTTTATGTTAGCGTACAGCACTTACACATATTTGTGAAAGTGGAAGCTTTGCTTGGTGATAATACAAACAATTGACGTTCTTGGCGGTGAATGTTGGAGCGAATTTCATTAATACTGTTCTTATGGTCGGTGATAGTAAGCCACCACATAAACCGAGAGGCACGACTTGAGTATACGAGCCTTTCACTCGGCTTGTTTACTTGGCCTGCCAAAACTGATCACTGGCCCTGGGATCTGACCAAACACAGTAGCTTAACCTGATTACTCTCCCTCTAAACAAGAACTACCTGTTAGTTTATGAACTTAAGCCCTAACAGTCAGGATTTAGCATAAATGATCGTTACCTTATAGCAGATTAGTAGGTAAACGATCCCATTCAAACCAACGTGAAACACATTTGTAAAGCATTGTGGCATTTTACGTATTTAAGAAAAACTAAAACACACGGGCACAGGGAAAATCTTCTTTTCTAGAATAACCACGGAGACAAGTTTCTAATTATGTTGAAAAGGGGTATATCATTTAGACCGTTATACACCATCATAAAGTTTATTTTGAACGTATGGCAGAGGCTACAAAAGCATAAAAATTAACTAGATAAGTAAAAGGTCGGTTTAAAAGATATCTTAGTTTTTGTCATGATAAACTGATAAAATACCGTTAAAGTGGCACGAGTCGCAAAATATAGGGAAACAGAATCAGCTCGTTGGTCATTTTTATCAAAAAGCACAAAATAAAAGCTTTCTGTTGATACAAATCTTACAGGAGGTCTAGTTAAGGGCGTCGCCCAAAATCGGTACAAGAATTTCTGCTATTTTCAAGAATGTGTAATCCCCCAAAATAACGATAATAGTGTTAATGATAAAAAATTAAAGACATCACCACGTCCTCAGTTGTTTTTAACAACACGAGCTTTCGACACCTGTGCCGGTGTCTTCGTCAAGTGTCTTCGTAACACTTGACGAAGATACCGGCACAGGTGTCGAAAGCTCGTGTTGTTAAAAACAACTGAGGACGTGGTGATGTCTTTAATTTTTTATCATTAGTATGGAACCCACGTTTAAAGAGAGTTTCAAACATTTCTGACATCGAACCTATGGACGAGAATAGTATTATAATCACTTTCTAAAAGACGCTAACTAATTTAACTCGTGCAGTTTTATAAGCAGCAAAACACCCAAAAATGAATTAAAGCGAAAAAAAAAAGAAGATTTTTGGCAGGTTATGTCAGTTTAATCCATGTACATCAATGGATTATGGTGCAAATGGATGATACATGGGTTCTTTAAAGCTTTGGTTTGGTTGATTGATTGATTGTCGTTTGATTGATTGATTGATCTTTGACGCCGCAATCAAGGTTATTTCCCTTATTTGGCGGAGTTGCTAGGTTTAGTAGAGGAGGAAACCGGGCTCTTTGCCAGGAGGAAATCCCCGACATTTAACGAGTACCTGTCAACTCTTCCACATGAGGCGATCGAGTGACAAATATACTCAGGGAATTCGAACCCGCGTCGTTTTGATAAGACTGGTTGTGTTGGTCTGTCACTGAGGGATTATCACACTAACCGACAGAGTCACCGAGGTCCCTTTTAAAGCTTTGGGAGCATAAACCCAAATAAGTTACCTTGAGCCCCTCATCTTGTTCGTCCAAGGTAAAATCTTCATAACCCATTCCATGTTTTACCTTGGCAGAGTATGAGGGTTCAACCCATAAGGTAGTAAAGACAACTCCTGCATTCCCATCAAGGTGGTGCTGTTCGATTTACGGATAGAACCTTCATAATCTGCCAAGGTAAAACACGGAATGCGTCTATGGATATTTTGCCTTGGCTCCAAAAGATATGCTCCCTTTTGTCTAGACTGGACAGGAACGGTTGCGGTAGAAAATACATTTTTCTGTGGACTGAGTGGGCCTCGAGCCCGCTAACTGCTGGTCTGTGTGGGACTCAATCTAAAATCAGAAGCCACCCTATACAGTCAACAAGTGCTCTATAATACAAAAACCAGGCATTAGAATCCATTGTATTTGGCTTGGAGACTACTTCCGTAAATTGACTCTTATTAAAGGCGTACGAGATCAATCTTAGTCACGTCACAAGATCTCGACAGAATACAATATTGAGACGCAGTTGCTCCGACGGTATATTGAGTGCTGTTTAGTTATCGTGGTAGTGGCGGGGGGAGGGCGGGCGGGGCGGGGGGTGGGGGCCTCGGCTACCGACTGTGCATTAAACAGTTTGCCTCTCACTGGGAATGAAGAAAACCTGTTTACATAACCCGTGGGACCCGGAGGCGCAAGTCTATTCCTTGAGCCTATTTTGAGACGTCCGCTAATATGCCAAGTGTCATTTCGGATTATTCCAAAGCGAATGTTCACACACCACGATACCGGTGGCAGGCCCCGTCTGACCAAACTGGCGCGTAGATGCGCATAGGCCAACATATATATCTTTATGCACACTACAACACACGGGCACAGGGAAAAATCTTCTGTCTAAAATAACCATGGAGACAAACTTCTGATTGTGTTAAAAAGGGGCATACCATTTAGACGTTTACATTGTACTAGTTGAGATCCCGGGGACGTATTTCATAAACCACATATAGCCGACTACGGTCAGATAGTCGACTAAGATGTAATGTTAAAGCAGTGCTATTCTAGTCGGCTAGGTCAGTTTGGCCTTCTAAACCTGTTTATGAAATACCCCCTGGCCATCAGGGTGGGAGGACTCAAGCGTAGCGTGAAACCATTCAAGAAATAGTTGAATAGAAAAGTTAGGTAATATCTCTGAAATCTATACACCCTGGGACATATCCGATTTTCATCCTGGAAAACTTAGTTGGCGTATATGTTTTTTTCTTAGCTGTGGATTAAAGGGAAGTGCTGGAAACGCCCCAAAGAGTTATTTCGCCGAGGGTTATATAAAGATGAAATTCCCCCCATGGATGATCACGGGGACTTTCGGAGATTCGAAGGTCCACTAGATCTTGTGTTTTATAAGGAAATTACCTTTTCTTCTTTGTTGCGGTTAAGGCGATTTAACTATTTTAGATGTCTGGCTCCATACACGTATTCGCCTGCGACGTATTCTCAACTGTTTCTTGTGTCTATCAGACAATATCAATAGCAGCAGATGTTGAGTGTCAATAAATAGCAGCAGAGAAATCCCCAAATATCTATATAAACATATCTTATTTTACTGCTAATATGGACGTCAAACTATAAACCAACTAAGGCAGTATGTTCCCGAAAGGCGTAACAACCGGTAAACCATACGAATTTGTGTATTTATCCGAATAGTAGAGCTGGGGCTCGTTCTACTAAGCTGGCGCAAGTTACGCCAGACGCAAATGCATGTTGAATGATAGTAACTTATGCATGGTCTCAATTTCGAGGCGCAACTCCATGATGTAAGCCTGTGCGTAACTTTACGCCTGCTTAGTAGATCTGGGGGGTATTTCATAAACCACATATAACCGACTACGGTCAGGTAGTCGACTAAGCAGTAATGTTAAAGCAGTGCTATTCTAGTCGGCTAGCTCAGTTTAGTCTTCTAAAGTTAAAATCTGTTTATGAAATACCCCCAGGGTCCAGTCTCTTTCGCGTCACTTCGAGATGGCCGGTACCGCTATTGGGAGGCCGGCCAAGGCTAAACGTGAGTGAAAAGCAAGAGGGTAGGGTGGGACTTGCGTCATACTACTATAGGTAGCATGCTGGGTGGTAAAACGAACAACTCTATATTTATTATGAGAATAGACAGAACCTGGTGGACAGTAACGGCGCTAACCAGACAGTTTACCATCGGTTCCAAATACATCTTTAATTGTAAGAGACACAATGTGACTTGGAAATTTGGTATATTGGAAAGTGTAAAACCGAATTCCACAATTAACACTTCTGATTGCATTGTACTGAATTTATGTTGCTTGGTATTTGTGAACGAACAGTTATCAATAGTTCCAAATAAAATAAAGTTATGTTAGTAAAATGGCCCCTCTGGCCTCATAATATACGATTTAATATAATATATTTATTTGAGAGTAGTCACACAGGCAGAGAGGCAATAATAAGAATTCAGATTTTTTTTTACTAAAACAGCTATATATGAACAAGTTTCTGTATGGTAATTGTCATGAGTTACTTAAATTTAAATTATCAATCAATGACTTGTAAACCTTAGAAGTTGTTCAACGGGAGTGGTTGGTTTAATCGGCAGAAATGGTAAACAGAGAAGGAATTCAATTGGCAGTCCCGGCATATCCAATGATTCAGTCTCTTTAAAGGGGCATGAGCTGCCAAAATGTTGATATTTTGACTTAAACACAGAATATTGAAATTATCGGCTATTTTTCTCAAAACGTATAATTCAGAAGCTTTTTAGTACTTCTAGTCTCGAAAATGTACGATAAAGTATTGTTTTAAACTAACTTTGGCTTAGAATGAATGAATGGTCGTCCCGGTTATTTAAATTTTGCTACTTTTCGAACACGTTTTCGGTTCGTACCGGGCACCTACCGTATGGATTTTCCTCATTCCAACGCCAATCATTTAGTTTTTCGATGGCCTTCAAAGCCTCTTACTGTCGTGACGATCAGAAAGTATGAAAAAAGTGGGAATTTCGGCAGCTCATGCCCCTTTAAAGTGAACATGAGCTGCCAAAATGTTGATATTTTTACGTTGAAACAGAATGTTGAAATTATTGGCTATTTTTCTCAAGGAGTATAATTCAGAAGCTTTTTAGTGCTTCTAGTCTCGAGAATGTACGATAAAGCAGTGTTTTGAACCAACTTTGGCTTAGAATAAATGAATGGTCGTCCCGGTTATTTAAATTTTGTTTACTTGTCGAACACTATTTCGGTTCGTATAATTTTGGCAGCTCATGCCACTTTAAATATCCATGGTCTGAATTACTACCGCCAAAATCATAGTTTATATCGGTCTAAAGAACAAAATGGTCATCAGATCGAGTGAAGAAACGGAATGTGTCCATATACAATTTAAGGCTATTGGAGAAAAGGTATTATCCAGTAGTTACACTAATTAGTTTAACGTGGTACACAGGTAGTGTTATTTCAAAAAACGAAAACTTCACACTGACTCAATATTTCGACTTTGATTCACTACTGATGATGACTAAATAAAAGTCGAAATATTGAGTCAGTATGAAGTTTTCGTTTTCCGAAATTATTTCAAATGACACTACTTGGGTAAAACGGTATTATGCTGTTCTCTTTAAATCTAGACTGACAATTAGAGTCTAAATTTAATTCTAATGCGTATCTGGCCTGTTTAGTGTAAAGCCCGTAGCCCCCCCCCCCTATCCCAACAACTGTGCTTAGTTTGTGAGTGTCTTTTACCAAAGCCAAAACAACTGCGTCCTATATTGTACATGATGGTGTATATTTCTTTCGAGATATATAAAACGTGACTGTGACTTACAGCATATGCTTATCGCTTGTAAATACCTTAGTATAATATAGTTTCAATAGCTAAGAAGTTCTGTGTCTTAATATTCACTTGTTTTTAGATCTACAAAGTATCTATTTCAGTCTTTTCAGTTATATTTTTGTCAGCATTGGATTTTATTTGAAACTGCAATTGATATTTGGGTACTTTGTGTTTAAAATAGGACACGCTACTAGTCGAACTCAAATCAGCAACATAGAATATTTCAGTAACCAGTTGTGGATGTATTGTGACTGAACTCTCTGAAATTGGGAACAGTTCATTTATATAGCTATTATACGTACTTTGATAGGTAATATGCTGGTATATACGCGACCATTATCGATTTGACCAGAAGGCATACCAGATTGGAATGGATTGACTTTGCATTCGACACGAAAATAATACTATAAAGTATAATATGTATAAAATTTTAAGCGTAATTCATATAATACATACCTGTGGGCAGTTGGACGTACCACATCTGGTAAAGAAATATTCCAGTCATGTATAAAGCCACAATAGAGAAGAGTTTGACCAACAGTTGTTTGGTAGGTACTTTCACCGCCATCTCGTAAAAAGCCACACAGAACCTCCGTATGATTTGTATCCAAACACTGATCGGTAAAATTACCAGTAGTCAAACCAAGAGACCTTCGAACTCAAGATTCGACCTCGTGGTCACTAAGGCTGATAAAGACGTTGTATTTCGCAAGTGGCAGTCAACACGCCCTCTTTTCGATCAGGATGAAGAAAGAAAGGTTATCACAGAAGGTTTCGCGCTACTTTTCGCTGTTGATTTTGTGCTACAGTTGTTGGCCAACGCATGTAAAATCGGCCAACGTGAAACTGAATATCCAGCTATTTCTCTGAGCTAACCACTACACAACACACGCGGTATCAAATCCATTAGACACAGCGAGAATTGCAGACAAAAGGATCGGATCTGTTAGCTGTGTGGTGTTGTTGTACGGACAGCCGTGTATGTTTCTCCCATAGTCCAATAGAATAAGCCAACGACTTGCTTGACTCGGGCGGACAACACGTTTATGGGCTTTCGTTCAGCGGGCCTAATCATATCACTCCCCCTCGTTCGGTAAGCCTCATGCTGTCACAAGACGAAAACTGTCAGTTGCTCCCCCCTAGGTGACTTGTCGGTTATCAGTTAACACAATATAACCACGTGATCCACACCAGAAACAAACACCTGTAAATATACAAAATATTTAGAGCCAATTTTTACTTCGCTTCTATATCGTTGTTATACAAAATAATGTTTTTTTAAAACATTTACTTTAATTATTTAAAGAAAAATCCTTATTATAATTTATGAAAACGGATTGTAAAATATATTTATATAAATCATACAAAAACAAAACAGTAGCACACATACTACTGTATTTTCAACGGCGTATGTGCTGAACTATGTGTGTTATAAGAAAAGGGTGGGGGAACTGGCCAAATGAGGCCAGTCCCCCCCCCCCCCCCCACCTACCACTCAGACAATTTTTATTACTCCACCTCTCTTTGTCATATACCTGTTGAGTGGCTACCAATTTGTATACCTGCAGAAACAATGCGATTTCGATAGCCGAGAAACCTTGGCTCTGTCGGATGTTTTGTTATTGTCCGAAATGCCAACGTCAGGGGGTGTATATTAGTTTATTATCACCGTAGAGACCGATTTTTCGAGCTTCGATTCCTATTACTAGCTTTGAATATGTCCAATATCATGTTAATTGCCAGACTTTTCCCCCCTAGCGGACTGGACTAAATCCATTAACATTTGCATTTCAGGTGGATCTTTTTTCCCTCTTTATAACACTGGCTTGTTTATCTAAATGGCTATCTCTTATATTATTAAAGATGGAATTATACCATTGGGCGTGGTGTACTTCAGACTTGACCGATTAACTGGTTGGTTTGTTGGTTGTATTAGCTTATTGGCGCGTCCATACGTATGAATGACGTACGCGATCTAACTCTTTCGCATTTATACCATCAACAAGATATTTATGATATATATTTATGATCACTAAAACACACTGAAATATGTGGACATTGGGTTGGCTGCGGACTATTTACATAAGAAACCCATCGCCAACTAGCTACCTGTCATCCTTTCTACTTAGGTTCAATTCTCAAATTGTTATTTTCCCAATCATTACAACATGCCCCCCCCCCCCCCAACACACAAGAAAAACCATTGCTAGTTAAATTTGAGTATGTAGTTTTTGTGTATAGATTGTTGACCTTGTCCACCTGTTGCTGGGTATTACACGTACTTTCTATACTCTCTATATTACTACATACGCGTGTAGCAGCTTATAAAAACTACCCTTACGTAATCAAGTTCGTTTTATTATGTAACACGGAATAAGGTTTATTTTTATGTTTGGGATCGTATCTTCAAACATCTAGTTTGACTTCTCTTTACGCTAAATCGCATTAACAGACCGTGGGCTTAAAGCGTCCATCCAAAACACTGTCACGCCCATCAAAGAAACAGCAGAACGTCAAGAGCCTTGTATGAAAACATAAGCCAAGCAAAACGTCGACAGCTTTGTATAAAAACATAAGCTAAGCCGTAAGAGCGGAGTAAATGGTGACTGTTTACTGACTGAATTGATTTTTATGACATCTTTGTCTAAAACTAATAAATTAACACCCTTTTTAAGGTTCGACTACACGTTCTTGGCTACGTACATCCGGGTGCTTCCATTTTGCTAGCAGGTGATAAGTAACATGGACTTGGGAAGTGGGAAGACGTGATTCTAGCACTCCTTTAGACGAGATGCTAACCATTTCCTAAGGTCAATAAATTTAATGCCTGCATACTATGGCGTTTTTTGCTGTTACTTTGGTTTATTGCATCCCATTTCTCAGTCCACGTGTATCAAGATGAACATTTGATTGGTCAAGGATTTCTCTGACGTAAAACTTAGGCCCATAATTACTAACATTTGTCGTCAAAAAAGTATAAAAGGCCCTGCTCTTCGTGTGAAAGTTTAAAACCCAGCAATTTCGTTAATGGACAACCGAAAATCAATATATTGGAGATTTTCAGAGTCTTCCATGTCATCTTACATAAACATTTTATACGCTTGTGTGTGAAAAGGGGGTTTATTCAGAGCCGTCTAACACCGCATGTTTCTCTACCACAGCTGTTGTTATCCATAAGTAAGTCTACTCTCATTGTGAAGTTGTTATCCATAAGTAAGTCTAGTCTCATTGTGAAGTTTTAATCCATAAGTAAGTCTAGTCTCATTGTGAAGCTGTTATCCATAAGTAAGTCTAGTCTCATTGTGAAGCTTTAATTCATAAGTAAGTCTAGTCTCATTGTGAAGTTGTTATCCATAAGTAAGTCTAGTCTCATTGTGAAGTTTTAATCCATAAGTAAGTCTAGTCTCATTGTGAAGTTGTTATCCATAAGTAAGTATAGTCTCATTGCGAAGTTGTTATCCATAAGTAAGTCTAGTCTCATTGTGAAGTTTTAATCCATAAGTAAGTCTAGTCTCATTGTGAAGTTGTTATCCATAAGTAAGTCTAGTCTCATTGTGAAGTTGTTATCCATAAGTAAGTCTAGTCTCATTGTGAAGTTTTAATCCATAAGTAAGTCTAGTCTCATTGTGAAGTTGTTATCCATAAGTAAGTCTAGTCTCATTGTGAAGTTGTTATCCATAAGTAAGTCTAGTCTCATTGTGAAGTTGTTATCCATAAGTAAGTCTAGTCTCATTGTGAAGTTGTTATCCATAAGTAAGTCTAGCCTCATTGTGAAGTTGTTATCCATAAGTAAGTCTAGTCTCATTGGGAAGTTGTTATCCACAAGTAAGTCTAGTCTCACTGGGAAGCTGTTATCCAAGTTATAAGTAATAACAGGTTTAATGTGTTCGACTCTTTTATCCACAAGTAAGGCCAGTCTCGTTGAGTAGTTGTTATCCATAAACAATCTCAGTTTGTATTGAACTGTATTATCCACAAGTAAGTTCAGTCTCATTGGCAAGTTGTTATCCATAAGTAATCTCAACTTGCATTAGACTGTAATATCCACAAGTAAGTCAAGTCTCAGTGGCAAGTTGTCATCCATAAGTAATAACACGTTGTGTTAGACTGTATTATCCGCAAGTAAATATAGTACTATTGAGAAGTTACTATATTTATATACACTTTAACACACGAGAAGCTGTTATACATTGGTTAAATGTTTCTCTTGATGTAAATTTACTATGAATAAGAACACGTGTGTCCATAAGTCATGTTGTCTTCCATAAGGAATTAGGAGTACTCGCCGGCAATTTCGGTTATATATATATATATATATATATATATATATATATATTTCTGATCACTAAAACATACGGGCACAGGGGAAATCTTCTAGTCTAAAATAACCATCTAATTGTGTTAAAAAGAGGTATATCATTTAGACCGTTATACCGCATAAATTGTTGTAATAAACCAAACCTATGATATTTCATTAGGTTGACGACTGACAGGAGCTTAGCCTTGGTCAGTAGAATATTCTGGAATCCTTTTGTAACACATTGACAATGGTTACACATCTTAACTATGGCAAGAACATCGATGGACTGAGATTGTACCCCATAAATTTTGCCCCCCCCTCTCGGCACAGGTAAAACTATGTAACAAATAACAAGCAAAACGGCCATAAACTCCATCTCACAACCTACAATCTGCAAACAACAAGGTTATAAACTCCATCTCATAACCTACAACCAACAAACAACATGGTTATCAACTCCATCTCATAACCTACAACCAACAAACAACATGGTTATAAACTCCATCTCATAACCTACAAACAACAAGGTTATAAACCCCATCTCATAGCCTACAACCAACAAACAATAAGGTTATAAACTCCACCTCATAACCTACAAACATCAAGGTTGGCTATAAACCCCATCTCATAACCTACAACCAACAAACAACAAGGTTATAAACTCCATCTCATAACCTACAACCAACAAACAATAAGGTTATAAACTCCATCTCATAACCTACAACCAACAAACAATAAGGTTATAAACTCCATCTCATAACCTACAAACAACAAGGTTATAAACTCCATCTAACAACCAACACCCAACAAACAACAAGGTTATAAACTCCATCTCATAACCTAAACCCAACAAATAACAAGGCTATTAACTCCATCTCATAACCTACAACCAACAAACCACAAGGTTATAAATTCCATCCCATAGCCTACAACCAACAAACAACAAGGTTATAAACTCCATCTCATATTAACCTACACCCAACAAACAACAAGGCTATAAACTCCATCTCATAACCTACAACCAACAAACCACAAGGTTATAAACTCCATCTCATAGCCTACAACCAACAGACAACAAGATTATAAACTCCATCTCATAACCTACAACCAACAAACAACAAGGTTATAAACTCCATCTCATAACCTACAACCAACAAACAATAAGGTTATAAACTCCATCTCACAACCTACAACCAACAAACAATAAGGTTATAAACTCCATCTCATAACCTACAAACAACAAGGTTATAAACTCCATCTAACAACCAACACCCAACAAACAACAAGGTTATAAACTCCATCTCATAACCTAAACCCAACAAATAACAAGGCTATTAACTCCATCTCATAACCTACAACTAACAAACCACAAGGTTATAAATTCCATCTCATAGCCTACAACCAACAAACAACAAGGTTATAAACTCCATCTCATAACCTACACCCAACAAACAACAAGGCTATAAACTCCATCTCATAACCTACAACCAACAAACCACAAGGTTATAAACTCCATCTCATAGCCTACAACCAACAAACAACAAGAATCTAAACTCCATCTCATAACCTACAACCAACAAACAACAAGGTTATAAACTCCATCTGACAACCTACAACCAACAAAAAACAAGGTTATAAACTCCATCTCATAACTTAGACCTTTATACCCCATCATAAATATAGTTGCAATAAACTAAACCTATGATATTACGTTAGGTTGACGACTGACAGGAGCGTGGCCTTTGTCCGCAGAATTATCTAGAACACTTTGTAACACATTGACAATGCTTACGCATATTAAGCTATGACCAGCATAACCAGTTCTGATTTTAAAATATCTACAACGCTGTCGTATCAGTAAGCTATTTGACTATTTTTTATACTTCCTCATTACATCATGGTTATTAAAGTGGCATGAGCTGCCAAAATTCACACCTTTTTCATAATTCATGATCGTCACGACAGTAAGAGGTTTTGAAGGCCATCGAAAAACTAAATGATTTAAGTTGGAATGAGAAAAAATCCATACAGTATGTGGCCTGTACGAACCGAAAACGTGTTCGAAAAGTAAACAAAATTTAAATAACCAAGACGACCATTCATTCATTCTAAGCCAAAGTTAGTTCAAAACAATACTTTATCATACATTCTAGAAGCACTAAAAAGCCTCGGAATAATAGGTCTTGAGAAAAATAGCCAATAATTTCAACATTCTGTTTTAACGTCAAAATATCAACATTTTGGCAGCTCATGCCACTTTAAAAAAAGTGAAATGGTCTATTTTTTTTAGACTTTCTATAAAAGAAATGCTTAAAAGAAAGAAAGTCTATTAGTTTTACACTACCGACTTCAACCAGAAGGTGCTCATTGGAATTAATCTCTACGTCATCCCCTTACCTCGTATTTAATTAAAATTTTCCAACTTCTACAGGCCTTCGGACAATTTAACTTCGATGAACGTTTAACACTAAACAAAACAGTCTGAGTTAACTTGGATATTAAATGGTGGTTAAAAAGACACCGAAGTTGGACCCTCCAGTACGTCCTGGTACGGCACATTCTTTAACACAAGGAGTCGTGACAGCTCATTTAAGTCGACTCATCCGCACAACTATGTGTACTTAAATTTTACAACATGCCTCGTCTATAAACAGAATAAATTTTCACTAACTATCAGCACTGGTGTATCGAATATTCATTATAGATAATCACAAAATTTTCTGTGACCTAGTTTCTTGTGTTGAAAGGAGGGCATTAAGTCTAAAACGAAGATCCTTTTTAAAATCGAACTTCGATTTATAAGCGCAAGTCCTGGCAAGTCAATGATTTGGATTGTGGGAGTGCTGTTCCGTCAGTCGTGGAGACAAAATGCACTTCAGTTCTCTGTTGGTTATTTACAATGTACAGTATTTTGACATTACTCGGGGACCTTTCTTCGAGAAATTTCCGGAAAAGTCTTATTAAAAATGGAACTGTCTTGTAAATAGTTTTATAAATGTTAGATCTTAAAGTGTCATGAGCTGTCAAAATTCACACTTTTTTCATAATTTCTGATCGTCACGACAGTAAGAGGCTTTGAAGGCCATCGAAAAGCTAAATGATTGGCGTTGGAATGAGGAAAACCCATACAGTATGTGGCCTGTACGGACCGAAAAGGTGTTTGAAAAGTAAACAAAATTTAAATAACCGGGACGACCATTCAGTCATTCTAAGCCAAAGTACTGTTAGTTCAAAACAATACTTTATCGTACATTTTCGAGACTAGAAGCACTAAAAAGCTTCTGAATTATACGTCTTGACAAAAATAGCCAATAATTTCAACATTCTGTTCTAACGTCAAAATATCAACATTTTGGCAGCTCATGCCGCTTTAACGCTTCTGTGTACGTGAGCACAAATTATTATGATTTCAGTGTACATTTAATTACAAGTAACTAAATGTATCCACTGAGCTATTTATCGTAGTACACACACAAGCTATTTATGTTCCACGTAAAACACGCAGGCAATGTTTTAGTTGTACCCTTAGCAGGCTACTTGGAGACAATGTTTTATACCTGGAGCGTGCTGAAAATATCTGACCCTTGTAGCTTTTCTAGATAAAGACTGAACAAAATACAGATATGATAAAAAGCTAAATCGATAATCCTATTGATTTTATCGATCTACACTGATAGACGAATCACGACTGAAAGCAAACTTACCTGCATTCAACTACTAATAGTCGTTTAGCGTCTATGTAAGTGTTAACGCAAGACTGTCGAACTGCTAGCCGAGAAATCTGGGCTCTGCCGACTTTTTTTTTCTCTCTCCGTGTTCGACAAGACACATTACCAACCATATAATACTAGTCGCCGTAAGACCGATAATCCGGGCTATCGAACTGCGTTTCCACACCACTGCTCGCGTAACAGGCTATAACACTATCGTTAATTTCTCTCGATACTACGTCTGGTTATATTGAACTGCCCAAACGAGATTTGTCAGGAGAAATCTGGGCGAAACAAAGGACTAAATCCATGTCCCGCTGGTGGAAAGAGCTGCGTGAGGGCACTGTTAGGCGTGCCAACGTTTTACAAAATTTCTAAAATGTCAGACATTTAAAAGCGATGACATGTGGCGTCTTTCTTTTTAGACGAATCTATCGAATTGACAACAGATGTAGATTTATTAAAAAATTATTATTTTCAAATTTAGCAAGCTAAAAAAGTCCAGCCACTGATATAGTGGTTTATCGTTCTACGAGAAAAATGACGCGAGATCTCGATTAATTACTGAAGGTTAGTTGGAACGCTACCCTCGCAAACATTCTTACCATTTTAGCATTGCATAAAGTTGAAAATTAATTTCAGTGATAATCTGAGCATCCCCGTCGTTTAAAACAGAAATCCCAGGGTATTTGTTCATGAACAGTCAAACCGTTACGATTCAGGCGTATTTTTTATATCTAATAGAAATGTTACAAAACGTACATAGTTAGACTTGTCACGAGATTGTCTCTTTCGGGACAGGAAATTGCCGTTGGTATGAATAGAATGCGTCCCCAGTCTAGCCAATGAATCAGGGGCAGCCGGATTCTCGCAACCTTGGTGTTGGCATTTTGGACTGTATTTGATAATAATATATCTTAGAAAGGATTAAAAGCCATAAAATGTTTTTACTTTTAAGTTACTTTAAGTTTTGGAATTGAGAAAAAAATAGAAAAAAAATCTAAAGGTTTTAAACAGCATAGGGGCCTCTAAAAGGATTAAAATCTATTTAAAGTCGCATAAGTTGCCAAAATTCGAACTTGTTTTCATAAATTCTGATTGTCGCGACAGTAAAAAGCCTCGACGTCATCGAAAAATTAATGATTAAAGAAAATCTACACAGTCTGCATAATGTGCGAACCGAAATAATGTCCATAAAGCAAACACTATAGTAGTACTAAAAGCTTCTGAATTGCTATTTGAGAAAAATAGCCGATAATTTCCGCATTGTTTTAACGGGTAATTGTCAGCATACTGGGAGTTTGTGTCACGCTAAGAATGGATTAAAGTTTGGTTGGTCAAAATACGACAAAGAAGGCGGCCCGCAGGTGGCGTTGAGGTATACAGTCGTTTCACTTAGCACCCAAAGAGACTTGTCTCATGCATCGCCCTGTGTGAGGTTTCTATTTTCCCAGACACCAAGCCATACCAAGGGGTCTATATTAACGGTGTTAATCTTACAAACGGTTTGTACATACTGCAGTAGTATCTAAAACGTACGACAGGTGAGATCCCTGTTCCACGTGAAATTATTCTCTTCTTTGTCTCTGGCTATAAATAAATATGCCCGCGAAGTTACCCAGTTCAACGGACTTAGAGCTAACGGTATGTGTTAATACTGTCGAGTTGTGTTATAAGAGGAGGTGTTTTGTTCCCTTACGATAAGATTATGTCTATTCAAGCAGAACTTGTGTGTTCCATTGTGTGCCTTTTGATTATTATCGACGGCTTTCCCAGTTTGAGACGTCTGGGCGATATACACGTCCCCGCACCCTTATATTGCCACTTCCACAAAGCGGGATCGCTGAGTGTTATAAACAGTAGAAATATGACTGGTCAACCCTCTTTGACCACTTCGAATCATGGTCACATGATGTAGAATCTTTAAGAGAGAGAAGCTGTCACATAAATATATAAGTATATATATCACATAAATACGCCATTCATCTTTATCACATAAATACGCCATTTCCCGGTGGGAATTTTTTTTGGTGAGAAATTGTTGGAAATATTGTTTTCTTTTTTTACGGGTATACTTAGGCCTATATGCAATCTCTGAAGTTTTCCTTATTTTCGCCCAAGCTTAAACAAGAAAACACAATGGCAAGAATATAAAAATTGCTAGAGTAAGAAAACATTACTCTATTAAAATAACACATTGCCTAAGGTTTTAAAAAAATCTTAAATATCCGCCAACATTATAAACTAACTATTCAAAACATTAAACGTGTTAATTGATATATTGTAACTTTTGTTAACGGGATAGAACAAGCCATTAGAGCTTTATTCCCGCCACATTCTCTATTGATTGTAAATAAATTTCCTTATGTAATTATTGAGTGGTTAATAAATGAAATGAAAAAATGAAATGAACAATAAATCAAGAAAAAGCTACCCAACGCCTTAATTTGCCATTTTAAATCTCTATGTTCGCCTGACCAAGAGTCAAAGCGTTTCTTGTCTGTAAAACTTCGCGTTTTCTTATTTTCGCTTGGAATAGTAGTCATTTCAGGACTGAATGTTGGGGGGGGGGGGGGGGGGGGAGGGGGGGGGGGTGGTTGAGTACTATGGCGGCATAATCGCTGAGATTATTCAAAGGTAATTTCGTTTCATGAGGATAAGAATTTGGGTCAGTTCTATTGCATTTATAGATTGTTGTTATCGGTGGACAGATGGCGTATCAGGTAGTTTGTTTTCCAAGCACTTGAAAGCTGGGGCATTACAGCGATAAAGGCTAGGCCTATATAGCGTTAATTTAGTTTGTACCTAAACCACCTAAGTTAAAGTGGCATGAGCTGCCTTGTACCTAAACCACCTAAGTTAAAGTGGCATGAGCTGCCTTGTACCTAAACCACCTAAGTTAAAGTGGCATGAGCTGCCTTGTACCTAAACCACCTAAGTTAAAGTGGCATGAGCTGCCTTGTACCTAAACCACCTAAGTTAAAGTGGCATGAGCTGCCTTTTACATAAACCACCTAAGTTAAAGTGGCATGAGCTGCCTTGTACCTAAACCACCTAAGTTAAAGTGGCATGAGCTGCCTTGTACCTAAACCACCTAAGTTAAAGTGGCATGAGCTGCCTTGTACCTTAACCACCTAAGTTAAAGTGGCATGAGCTGCCTTGTACATAAACCACCTAAGTTAAAGTGGCATGAGCTGCCTTGTACCTAAACCACCTAAGTTAAAGTGGCATGAGCTGCCTTGTACCTAAACCACCTAAGTTAAAGTGGCATGAGCTGCCGAACTGTGGATATTTTGACATTAAAAATAAATAGGGAGAGGAACAAATCCCACGGACTTTTTATTTATGAACACTAAAACACACGGGGACACGGACAATCTTGTTGACTAAAATAACCATGGAGAAAAGTTTCTCATTGTGTTAAAGTGGGTATGCCATTGGAACCGTTTTGTCTAATGATAAGTTGTTGTAATAAAACAAAGACCCATGTTATTTCAGTATAGGTGGAAGCCAGACAGGAGTCTGGCGTGAGTTTGATTCCACCAGAGACACCCTTAGGTGGAGAGACCGACAAGGGAGTTTAGCCCTGACTATGGTAGATCTGTCAGACTCTTGTCCCCGTTTCCTGATATTACTCTCCTACCATACTGTTTTAGCATCTCTATTCCGCTGTTACATAGAGAGAGTATATGATTTAGTGGCATAAGCTGCCAAAATACCAACTTTTTCACCAATTCCTTTGCCAGAACAAGTTGAACACTTGAAGTGCCTTGAACCCAAGTACAGAAGACGTGTGCTTTACCGGACAAAATTCAAATAACCGGGATGCATGAGTTCGTATATACTCATGGGTGTTATGTTACTTATAAAAACTACCTTCACATACATCTTCAAGATTGGTATCAGCGGAAAGCTCTTATTTTGTATTCCTTGATACAAATGGCGAACAAAAAGGTAATTCTGTTTTAACATTTTTCCTTCTCAGACTTGGCCGTTCATACCCCTTAATCCAGTAGTTCCGCTGATTAGTTTAACGTAGTACACAAGTAGTGTTATTCAGAAAAACGAAAACTTCACATTGACTCAATATTTCGACTTTTATTCCGTCATCATCAGGAGTGAGGTTTTGTCAACGTTCATATGTAATAATGATAATAAGTTTGTAAATCTGTAAGGCCATTCCTAATATTGTTATATCACTGCTTAATCTGTTTGTTTTTACCTGTATATATACCAATGTTGTTGCTAATGTACCTCACTCCTAATGATGACTGAATAAAAGTCGAAATATTGAGTCAATATGAAGTTTTCGTTTTTCGGAATAACACTACTTGTGTACTACATACCCCTTAAACGTACAGAGAGATACCTTACCTTGGTACATTACGACGGCTCTGTTATATAGATTAGTTTCCCGGGTAATACATGACCTGTCTTGTTTCCGTCTGTGATTTTTTTACTATGGAATAAATACGGAAATCCTTCTTAACATGTACAGCCAGAATAAAGCCGGCCGTCAACCAACAGTTACCTAACGAATACATGTGTAAGGTTATAGACCATTGGAGCGAAAGAATTGTTGCCATGGCAACTATGCACATATAGAAATTGTTTCATGTCCAGTCCCTTGAGGCTTATATATGTATAAGTAATGAGACTTGGTTAATGCAACAGTTCGGAAAGTAATTAGATCGGTTATGTCAATAGCAATGGAGATTATATACTGACATGCGCATAACCCCGATATGGTTATCTTTTGTGAAAACGTTACAACCGTGTCTACTGAAATACGCCTTACTTCAAGTAGCGTGAGCAGCCAACAACTTCTTGTCATAAATTCTGATCGTCAAGACCGTAAGAGAGTCATTGAAAAGCTCAATAATCGACGTTGGAACGAGGAAAATCCATACAGTATGTGTGCTGTTCGAGCCGAAATATTTTCCGAAAAGTAAATTTAAATAACCGGGACGAACTTTTATTCATTCTAAGGCTAGGTTCATTGAAAACATTACTTTAGCATACATTCTCGAGACTAGAAGCAATAATCATCTGAATTGCACGTCTTGGGAACATTTTTTTCTCTTTCTGTCTTAACGGAGAACATACTGACAGCTCATGCCACTTGGTCGTGACAAGTGGGAGGTATTAAAGATCCGGTTTTTTCATTACGGGGCCATAAATGAAGGCGTGACTTTTTATCTCTAAATATCGAACCTGTCACCCGATCCAAGCCAAGAAAGCTGTCGTAATTAGAGTATAAAATTCCAATTATGTGGAAGTATCGAGGGATATTGCGAGATTATAAGACGTGGTGAAGATTGAATTTGTATACGCTTTCCAGTCAGATACACACCCGGATTCTAGAATAACATCCAAACCTATCAAAACAATTTGCCCGAGCCACTTAAACACCACCCCAAAACGCCACACCCAAAGTCCATCCCGAACGCTCACGGAAACGCAAAAAATGATTTTGGATTGGATAATTATAATGGGGCTCACCATCCCGAACGCTCATGGGAATCGTGATTTTGGATTGGATAATTATAATGGTTCTTCACCATCCCGAACGCTCATGGGAATCGTGATTTTGGATTGGATAATTACAGTGGTGCTCACCATCCCGAACGCTCATGGGAATCGTGATTTTGGATTTGATAATTATAATGGTGCTCACCATCCCGAACGCTCATGGGAATCGTGATTTTGGATTGGATAATTATAATGGTGCTCACCATCCCGAACGCTGATGGGAATCGTGATTTTGAATTTGATAATTATAATGGTGCTCACCATCCCGAACGCTCATGGGAATCGTGATTTTGGATTGGATAATTACAATGGTTCTTCACCATCCCGAACGTTCATGGGAATCGTGATTTTGGATTGGATAATTATAATGGTTCTCACCATCTCAAACGCTCATGGGAATCGTGATTTTGGATTGGATAATTATAATGGTTCTCACCATCTCAAACGCTCATGGGAATCGTGATTTTGGATTGGATAATTATAATGGTTCTCACCATCTCAAACGCTCATGGGAATCGTGACTTTGGATTGGATAATTATAATGGTGCTCACCACCCCGAACGCTCATGGGAATCGTGATTTTGGATTTGATAATTATAATGGTGCTCACCACCCCGAACGCTCATGGGAATCGTGATTTTGGATTTGATAATTATAATGGTGCTCACCACCCCGAACGCTCATGGGAGTCGTGATTTTGGATTTGATAATTATAATGGTTCTCACCATCCCGAACGCTCATGGGAATCGTGATTTTGGATTGAATAATTACAATGGTTCTTCACCATCCCGAACGCTCATGGGAATCGTGATTTTGGATTTGATAATTATAATGGTGCTCACCATCTCAAACACTCATGGGAATCGTGATTTTGGATTGGATAATTATAATGGTGCTCACCACCCCGAACGCTCATGGGAATCGTGATTTTGGATTTGATAATTATAATGGTGCTCACCACCCCGAACGCTCATGGGAATCGTGATTTTGGATTTGATAATTATAATGGTGCTCACCACCCCGAACGCTCATGGGAATCGTGATTTTGGATTGGATAATTATAATGGTGCTCACCATCCCGAACACTCATGGGAATCGTGATTTTGGATTGGATAATTACAATCAGAGTTACAGAAATTTGTACACAAATTAGCATCTCGATTAGGTAAATTTGACTTAAATTCCCCAAAATAGAACGACCTCCGTTCAAAGAGGCCCCCCCCCCCCTCCCTCCTCCTCCTCCAAACCTTCCTACCTCACGCATATAAGTGAAATACTATTGAGTGTGGGTCTTAACATCAATCAATCAATCAATCAATCAATCAATCAATCAATCAATCTATACAGCAATAGGACGAGCAGTGTCAAACGTATGGACAATCTGCGTGACGTTAACAGAGTTTAGGAGAGGTTTGGGTATGATAGTAACGAAAAAGGTCTTCGGAATATTTGTATGCGGAGGGGTTAACAGATTTATCTGTGTGTTGTCTGGAATGTTCATCACATATCGGCGTAGTCGTTTTACCTGAACCTCCGAGGGCATAGAATGAGTCAAAAGAGCGTGCTTCATGTAATAAATGCTTAAGTTATTCGTGTTATGGTGCGTTTCCACGGACGCCCCTTAACGAGTGCGTTGACGGATGCGATTGTTTAACGCATAGAATGAAGTGTTTCCATTGGCGTTAACGCATGCGATCGAGAGTCATACGGTCAAAAGTCAAGGTCATATCACTGACAACAATTTTTTGTTTCGGTTTGGGGAAAGAATGTAAATAAGTGGACATCTACACAACCTCTCCATACAAAATACATTTACAACACAAACACAAGTCAGTAAAAATGAGTACACTAACTCACTCGGTGTTTTCTGGGGATTTCTATCTGACAGCAAAAGGTCATTAGGGTCGGAAAACTCCTTCAATGACGTCATGATTAGCGAACTCCCTCGTCCTTTACCTGTCCGATGCGTTCAAGGATTTAAGAACACGATTTAAAGCTGGTTTGTGTTTGTTTATGGACTAAATGTACACTTGAAAAACGAAAAATGTTGAAATGAAACAAACTTCGCGTTAGTTCCCGGGTAGTCAAAAAATGAATGGGGATGAGATAGGCATATTTTCCGTATTTTTCGTAACTACTCGGAAAAATGACGTCATACACGACCTTCGATGTGTACAAACCATAGAGATCTAAAAATAACTAGAGGGAGCATCGCCCAATCAGAGCAATGTAAAGGTCTGACGCCACAGTGGAGGACGAGCTAGTCCATCTATACTCATTGGCTAGGGTAGATCAAAATGGCGCGTTCGCCCGTCAGACCTTTACACTGCTCTGATTGGGCGATGCTTTAGGTTTAAAAATTTAATTAGTCACAAAAAGCGAAGTGGGAAGCATCCGAAAGGAAGGTTACTCGATCTACTCCATTACTCTGTGCTGGCGATTACGGCTAACTGGGGTAGTTGAAAATGGCGCCTGTCTGGCGTCAGCTTGTGAGGCCAATGAGCTCTCTAGTTATTTTTAGATCTCGATGGTACAAACTTATACCCCGAAGACGGAGTGAAACAGCAGAAATCGTTTATTACGTCATCGCTGTGAGGGTACGTATATTTACACAACGGAGGTCGTGTCTGGCGTCATAAGTCCCTGCGATAATTAACTTTCGCAAGCATTGTAGATCTGCAAATGTAGCTTGAATTTTGTATGTGCTTCGACCGAAATTTAATTTTCTTTTTGGCCAGACTTTTAAAGTACATGTTCTACAACACACTTAACGCAAATTAGACAATATTTCCAAAGGTTGTTCATAAAACCTTTTAAGAATGAGACAAGCTCCATTTTCCGTCCGTTAAGGCGTGCGTTAAAATCTATCTGACTGACCATGGAACACTATAGCGTTGTTCTGTAGTTCCTATTCGCACCCGTAAACGCATGTCCGCGGAAACACACCAAACGTATTTGCGATTCATGTAAATGATTATGCGCTTTTGCAAGTGTCATGTTTATTTTAAGAGGCATAGGTCCTTGTCTGGAAAAATATTGATATTTTTTAGTAAAATCAGGGTTTAACAGAAATTGGCTATTTTTTCAAGACGTATAAGTTAGATGTTTTATGAGGATTCTTTACATGTAGCTTCGGCCTTAAATAGTTTATTTAGATTTTGTTTACTTTTCGAACACCATTTCAGTTTGTTCAAGCCACAGGCCAAATGGATTTTGCTTATTCCAACGTCGATCGGTAAGTTTTTCGATTCACTTTAAATCCTTGCTCTTGTGGTTTTGACAATCAGAATTTTTGGAAAAAGTGCGATTTTTACTCCTCGTTTGATATTATAATCTTGATTTGATGACGTTTTCTTGCTATAACAAAACGTTATTTTACCTGGAAAGCTGCCTTACACATATGACGGATATGTCAAATTATCAAAGAAAAATCCATTCCTGTGCATTACTCTCACAAACACGCAAAGATATAAAGCCTAGCTATTCGAGAGATACACGAGAAAAAATACATCTATATGAGTCCGTGTGTTTTAGTGTCTATAAATATATGCATGTGCGAAGGCTGCTTTATCTATCTCTGGGAGGAATTTTGCTCCTATTATTGCAAGATATTAAATTCAGCGCTGATATAGTTTGAAAAGAACTGCGCATGACATAAATAAAAACCATCTCACAAAAGCCTTCATTTGCTAACTTGTGTGAAAATGAGTTTATAAAGTTACATCCAGTCATCTCAGATGAATGGGTGAATAAGACAAGTAGGCCTATAGTCGGTGAACGTATTTAACACACATACCCATATCTTAATGAAACGCGTTATGGCACGCAATGTGGTGATTTTCCCAGACCTTATTTTCTCAGGCCTTCATAAGCCCGGTGGCCTCGGTGGCAGAGTGATAGTCCCTTAGTTAGTGTGTCACAGGCCTTCCATCCATGATGTCTCGGGGTTCGAATCCCACTGTGACCAAATACTCGCCGAAGATTTGCTCTGGGCAAAGAGCCCATTTTCCTCCCGCAATAAACCTGACAACGCCGCCATAAAGGTGAAACAATCTTGAGTTTACAATAAAGTGAAAATCTGTTATATTGGGGGTAATTATATAACAAAGGAAAACGCAAATGAAATAAACAGGACATCATTGTGAACGGAGTGTTAATGGTAAAATTGCCAAATGGTTTTCGTTCGTATAATCCTGATAAAGGTAGAGCCTACCCTGCATATAAGTCAGGTAGGCAAATGATCCCATTTCCAGTGATCAGTGACACAGATACAGTTATCATTGACCCGAATGGCAGAAGTAAAATCGATAAATTTTGTTAACCCTAAATAACTATCGCGTAAGAGAACGGTAGCTTAAAGGGGCATGAGCTGCCAAAATGTTGATATTTGGCCATTATAACAGAATGCTAAAATTATCCGCTATTTTTCACTAGACGTACAATTCAGAAGCTAATTGTTAGTACTTATAGTCTCGAGAATGTACGATAAAGCATTGTTTTCAACTAACTTAGGCATAGAATGAACGAATGGCCGTCCCGGTTATTTAAATTTTGTTTACTTTTCGAACACTTTTCGGTTCGTACAGGCCACATACTGTATGGATTTTCCTCATTCCAACGCCAATCATTAAGTTTTTCGATGACCTTCAGAGCCTCTCACTATCGTGACAATCAGAATCTATGAAAATAGTCCGACTTTTGACAGCTCATGCCTCTTTAAATGTAATTTGAGAACATTGCATGGCGGGTAAGGGGTTTAAACTAATATTGCGCAAACTATAGCAATTTGAGAAGCACACATGCCAGTAGGATTATGTGTTGGAAAGAAACGAACCGGTAGGGTAATTAGGCGTATCATTTAACCCTGTAAGCCCGGGGTATGTTACAGGTAGCTAAAAATTAAACCCCTTTGTGAACTAACTTTTTCCATATGTGGCTGTTGGGGTACCAGCTACAGGCTGTATGTGACGAATTCCTATCTACGGGCGTTTAATACAGTAAAAGTATTCGGCACTTGGACGGTTATATGTGTCTAATACTGAAATTATTAACAGGGGGCTCTAAAGGGTAAACGACAGTAAACGACAATCAGCTGGAAGATTTTTTACATTCTGAAAATGATGAGCTGCCAAAATCCATGAGAGAAAATATTTGATAATTTTCAAAAGAAGTTCAATTTAGAAATTAGAAAAGTACTTGGAAATGTATGTTATGGAAGTTAAATGTTCGTCCCGCATATTTAAATATTATCCGCTCAAGCTCAAGTTTTGGCTGTGATAGATGTCAACGTGGAGATTTATTTTTAAAGCTCACCATGACGCTTTAACGATAGGAATAGTGGTGGGGGTAATAAATAGAGTATATCTTTAAAGTTCACTAGTAAAATAAGAAGGATATACAATACCTGACGCACCGCAAGTCACATATACGTGTAGGCCTCAAACGATCTACTATCCGAAGGTTTGCTGACGTATGCTATGACTTCACTCTGTCAGTCTCACTGCGAGTTCTGTTCGACACTTCTCGGGTCAGATATCTTGTTTGAGATAAGCCGAATGATTATAAGCCAATGATATGAGGTTTTTAACAGATTAGATAGGTTTCGTATATGCTTTATATATAACGAATGACTAGAGTTGCGTGTGAGCCATTCATGGGTGGGGAACCAAACTAAATTGCTAAAATCCTGAATGAATTTGTTGCTCAGTCGATCGCGGTATGTGGAAGAGTTGCCAGGTACTCGGTGACGAAGGTCAGAGGATTGCTCCGTTCAAAGAGCTGCCCCCCCCTCCCCCACCGCCACCAGTAACCTGGCAACGCCGCCATATAAGTGAAACAATCTTGAGTGGGGCGTGAAACATCAATCAACCAATCATATAATTATATCATTATTTCATTAAAACAAAGATTCCACAACATTAATAATTTTTGCTAACTTAAAATTAAAAGCCTTTTTTAGCGATACCATACTCGACCATCTACGTTACGGGTAGTGTTCCAAAGTAAGTTTTGCCGGGAATGCTTGAATTGAACGCACCTTGCAGGCATTTGAATTTTACACATTCTCGTCACACACGTCACACGCAATCGTATTCTCTCGTGAGATCTGCTTGAGATGTGGCTATGATAGACCTCGCACACCATTACAGTCATACAATAAAAAAAAAAGTTTAAGAATTATAAAAACTATAAATAACACAGTCACTGGAAGCAATTTTGTGATGGAAAGGGTGTGTGTGTGTGCGTAAGTCAAAGGTGTCAATCGGGGCCACTCGTATGTATACACACCTTCCAACCGTGGACACCCCTCAAACTGGGGACTGACCTCGTTTGTGAAACGATGAAATTTGGATTTGTTTGGTAATTATAAGTTACTCTTTAGCGAAAGGAGGTAAAAATATTCCTTTCAAAATTTTACCCCATTCGGATGGTACAAAACGGATACTCGGTGTATGCTGTGTGCATGGTGACAGGTCATTTCGTCCATAAACCTTTTCGTCCAAGACATTTCGTCCACAGGTTCAAGTCATTTCGTCCATGAATTTAGGTAATTTCGTCCATAACATAATCCAAGGGAAATTTAGCAGCAGCGTTGACTCTGGTCAGGAATAAAACGTCTCTTTGACAACTTCATTTAATAAGCATTTGTAGCAATCAGCCGATGGACGAGTTTGACGATGTTTTGGAGTCGAGACTGTTTTAAGACGGAATTAGGGCCTACCTCCCCCCAGTTAATCTTGCCGCATAGATATCTTATTATAAGATATCTATGTCTTGCATCGTGCGTCATTGTTTTTCGCCGCGCACCAATGAGCGGGCGCCTTACGTCGTTTTGTCAAATCGTGCGGCGATTTTGGGCTCCGTATTGCTCGTATTACTTCCGGGTTAAGATCGGCCACAAAAATAACTACTGGAATCATAAACTCATGGACTTCTTCTGTGTAAATGCTGTCCTATAATTTTTACCATTGAATCTCTTTAAAAGAAATGAGCATTCCTTTGTTTAACGGCTTTAACCTATCGTCTAAGATCTCTAAAATTGTTATGGACGAAATGACCTATATTCATGGACGAAATGACCTAAATCTATGGACGAAGTGTCTTGGACGAAAAGGTTTATGGACGAAATGTCCTGTATTCGTGTGCATCACTGCATGTTGGAAATCATCTCCATGAAAAGTGACTGTCCCCAGTTGTTATCTTTCCAACGGGTACCGGACTTGACGCATGCGCGTTGTTGCGCTCGTGTAAATACAAAAAGGATGGCGGAAAGGTGAGCAAATTCCAGAACTTTGTGAATCTTATTTAAAATTCATGTTTAACAAAAAGTGTAAAAGTAAACTGGGTCACTGATATTAAGATGAAATGCATTATCTTTTATTATATGTTGATGTCATGTGGCAATTCTCTAAACACGTCCAAAAACCGTCAAACTCGGATCGACTAGACTAGATCGAGTGATGATTTCAACAACAACGTATTTTCTTAGCAACAATTGCAACATGGCCAAGCAAAACGTTTGAAAAGGTCAATAGACCTCTAGCGTTTAATAAAACTCTAGCGTTTAATAAAACTCGGGCGTTTGATAAAACTCTAGCGTTTTCTATGGCTAGACACATCCAGATAAGTCGCTCTGTGACGTCATGGTATTTGACCTTCTAGAACATTTGGCTTGGCAGAGAGGTCAGTTACATGTGTATTTATTTTACGTTGAAAGAATTGTTTCTAAGATGGACAAATTATTACTTTGCAGGCACTGTTCAATGCTTGGAGTTGGAGATCATCCATATAGTGAGTTTGGACTCTTATTATTCACACAGAATTAAGGAAAATTCCATATTTTTACATAAAATTTGATAAATGTAAAACGTTTTAGGCTTAGGTCTACAATACCATAAAATAAATGTGTCAATAATTAGCAATCATTTGCATTCAGTCATACAACCCCAAAATATTCATTTTTCAACTGGAACACAGTGTAATTTTTTTACATGTGCATTTTTCTTGACAATCATTTAGTTTCTCTTTCTCTGTTGGTCATGTCATGTTAACATGCATTCTTGAAGCTGATATGTTCACTTCTTGACAAAAGTACTTTTAAAAATTTTCTTTTAGTGAGCAAATATCTTAATTCTGGCCGCTCATGCCACTTAAACGTGAGGATAATTTAATTTAGTCTTTTTATTATTTTGAAAGTTAACTTTCTCTTGACTAAATTTCGGTTCAGTTGTTACTTTAATGAATACTGTACTCAATGGTTTAATCAGTCTTAATCTATTAAAGTTATTTAGCAGTACAGAAATGTATGCCACAAACAATACTATAAACTCATTTAAAAGAAGCAGCTGAAAGTCCAGTATACAAATTTTTCAGATTTTCATATGCTTTATTTTTTAATTCAAGTGCATAAATTATTTTGCAGAAATTGGATGGGCAAAGTTAGCAGGCCTTCCAAATGGAGTGGTCTGGCCTGTGGAAATCCTAGAAACCAACCCAGATTCTCAGACAAGCCAAGTTTATTGTCACTCAGATGAAGCAGAGTGAGTATATACATGTAGATTATAAATACTAATTTGGTGGATTTGTCAGTGTAAACTTTACAATTCTTTGGCTTTTTAGTTTTATTTGTGTCAATCTGCACTTATATTGTAACTTATGCCATTGTGTACGACCTTCATTTCTCTTCTATCAAGAAAACTGTTTTGTGTGTGTCATATATACACAACACATTGTATTTCAACAACAGGCTTACGGTTAAGATTAAGAACTTGATGCCATACCGAACGGATCTCAACCTGGAGAATAAGTGTATTGGTAGGACGATTGCATGTGTTATGTTAGCTGCTTTGTTGTTTTCATGTAACATTTTTGAAAGTTCAATTTTATTGCAAAATGACCACAGAATACAGGCTTTTGTTTGATATATACTTGTTATTGTTTTAATGTTTCAACACTTTCTAGTGTTTCCAGACCTTCCATCGACGCGGCGCGCATTCGATTCCCACTCAAATTAAATAAAAATCGATCAATTTCTGAGTGGATTTTTCCAGTAAACTTCAGGAAAGGGAGGTGGGGCGCGGGTACTCTGTGACCTGTTTGTGATGGAAGCAAACGTAAGGTCTGGGTACAGAGCTCGGTTTCCTCTCCTCCTAAACCTTGTAATGGCACCATATAAGTGAAATAATCTGGAGTGTTTTGTATAGAACATCAATACATCCATCCTCCCATTAGATTAGACTAGTCTGGTTCGTGAACTTTTAAATTTGAGTCCTGTACATGTGACTGAAGGGTGCTACCTTGTATATGCTATGTAATGTATGTATAAAATGTACGCATACTGATGCTGTTTAGAGATTAATTATTCTAAAAAATTCAGATGGAGGCCTACCAAATCAAAATAGTTCACCAGCCAGAAGTGTTGAATTTCATTTATGATTGCTTAACTCTTTTTTGTTAAACCGTTTTATTAATTAATTTATACATTTCTGTTCATTTTTAAAACAGCCTCAGTGGCTCAGTCCGCAGAGCGATAGTGTCTCAGTTTGACATAGGCCTTCCATCGATGGGTCGTGGGTTCAAACCTCACTCTGACAAATTCAATTAAGCAAATCTTTTAAGGACCTTAGCTAAGAAATAATAGTGCATCTCCTGGGATTAAATGCTCTTTCACATCACCTGTTTTAAAGTGTTTTTAATAGGATATAAGAACACATCTTGTTAAAAAGTTAAGTGTTCCTTAATCTCCTTACGAGATAATGTTCGTTTTAGAAACCCTCGTGGAAACACATATTAACATTGTTGCTTTACGAATATTGTATATTTTCCAATTTGCTTAGTAATAGATTTAATAAATTCCAACTTTCCTTTACTGTAGGTATTCTGACAAAGAAAAACTTAAAAGGCTGTTTACAATGCTTTAAGCAGGATTTAGTGAGGATTAAAGGTAAGTAGATTATGTAAGGTATTATTTGTTTTGCACAAGCATGTCTGATCATACATCAAGCCTAACGCACTTCCATGGCAATTGGGGGGTGTTACATGATTATCACTGTTTTGTTATATCATTGAATTTTGGTTAAATAAGTAGAAAATTATTCTCTCAGGGAATATGTATTGTTTACAGTAGGTTCTGAGACAGTACAAGTTTTTTCATGCTAAGCCAATTATCTCCTCGAGGCTAACAACCAAGGGGTGTTACGGGGCTTTCAGAAGTGCAGAAAACGATTTCTGTAGCGCCAACAGTAACAAACAGTTTGAAAATGTTTTTTAGAACTGGAGTGACAGTCAAGGTCCTATTAGCCTTATTTACAACATAAAATCAACTGATGCCTATTTGCTTCTTTCAATTGTCAATATGTAGTTTTTTTTCTTCAGAGATTTAATATTACTTGACCCTTTAAAGCATCATTTGTTAACGTTTTTTTTCTTTCCACTTTTTAACCAGGGCTCTATATAGCACTCTGTGAACATAAAGGCTTGGCAGAACCATTGTTGTCTGAGGTTACATCTACAGCTGCAGACCAAAACACTTCACCCATCAGCTCCAGGGATCCATTATTATCAGCGGAGCCATGTTCAGTCGCAGACCAAAATCCTTCTTCCATCAGCTCCAGGGATCCATTGTTACCAGCCTCAGAACAAAATCCTACGTCTTTATCGGTAACCTCAGCTGACCCATTTTTATCAGTGATTTCAACCAAATTTTCGGACCAAAATACCAAGGCTTTAATCTCAGCTGACCCATTTTCATCAGTGATTTCAACTACAACCACGGACCAAAATCCCAAGGCTTTGACCTCAACTGACCCATTTTCATCAGTGATTTCAACTACAACCACGGACCAAAATCCCAAGGCTTTGACCTCAACTGACCCATTTTCATCAGTGATTTCAACTAAAACTTCGCACCAAAATCCCAAGGCCTTGACCTCAGCTGACCCATTTTCATCAGTGATTTCAACTACAACCACGGACCAAAATCCCAAGGCTTTGACCTCAACTGACCCATTTTCATCAGTGATTTCAACTAAAACTTCGCACCAAAATCCCAAGGCTTTGACCTCTGCTGACCCATTTTTATCTGCTGAGCCATCTTTTTCTTCAATGGTGCCGATTCCATCATTGCCTTCGACGAATTCTACCATGCAAGTTGTGCCATCTCCCAACCAGAGCCAATCAGCAATTACTAACTGTACTGTTGGTACACATGGTAAGTAAACAGTAATTATTTTAACAAATTGCTGAGTTATGATTGCTCAGTCTCTTAGAATATAGATTTTTATCAGGGAGACCTTGGTCATGTGTTTCATTTTCCTAGGTGAGGTCACAGAGCCTTCAAGACAGAAACCATTACAAATATCAGATTTTACCTGTGAACACAATGTTTTAAATACAGCCACTCTCAGATCTTTGCTTTTTGTATAGCAATCAACTTTCACAATATTTTGAATGATTAACTTTTACACATTACAACATCGGCCCTTTCAAATTTTATTTTTGCTAGGATCTCAGTTTGTGTAGTCTTTGTTTAATTTGAAATGGTATTACAATGTATGACCGGTTTCTCATTGACTGTTTTTACACAAAGTACATTTTTTGAACCAGACAAATTTGGATTGATGTCCTATTTCTTTTAAAAAAAAACAACCTTTGCCTACTTTAAATGAAACTGTTAAATTTTGCAGATTCTAAAGATGAGGAATCTGACAACGAATCCTGCTTACTCGAAGAAGACTCAGCATCAGAATACTTGCCTGACAGCAATCCTTCAGATGAGGAATGTTCAGATGCCTCTGTTGAATACCCACTCTTCAAAGATCTTCGCTATCTGAGGGGGACAAATCCAGTAAGAAATGAGGCAGAAGCAGTTACTGAAAGTAAAGCACTCTCTGACAAAAAGAAACAGCAAGTAAACAGAATAAGTTCATCTGAATCTTATCCTCAAAGCCTACAAAACTCCTCAGAATGCTCTATAGAAGTGCTAGGAACTTCCAATGATGGAAGGCGAGTGTATGATAAACGGTTTTATTGCTTTTACTGCGAACGGCCTTGTTCCAAACTACCTAGACACTTAGAACTTATACATAAAGATGAAATCGAAGTTGCAAAATTACTAGCATCCTCAGATAAAACCGAAAGACAAAAGATGCTACTGAAACTTCGAGTGACAGGAGCAATGTAGAAACCTTGGCCACTTGAATAGTTTCCTCCGGGAGACGATAAAATTCTCGGTGGACTCTAATATCATGGCCAAGAAAATTGGCAAGAATATCCAATTCATGGTCTTTCAAATTCAATATTTGGGATAACGTTCCGATTTGTTTCCTCAGTTTTGTTGATAGCAGGAGATTGGGGTGTGTGGCTCCACATTTTTCACTTGAATTTCTCAGTGCAGCACAACCACTGATGTGACCTAGAGATCCATAAAATGACCTTGCAAAAACAAATTTATTTTCCGGATGTACTCCAACATCGCCTCTTTTCTGTATAAGCAATTCTATCCATTTCTTCACTTCTGTTGTTAGAATAACAGGAACAGTTCTTCCCCGTTTGCCTACTATTTCAATTCTTTCCAGAGTTTCACAGAGTTTTTTTTCCAGGGAAGAAAGGCTAGATATCAGATTCCATTTGTGAGTAAGGGTTTACTCGAACGACCTATGTGGGATGGTTGCCAGTTACCAACGGAAGGTCGTGGGTTTCCTCCGGGCATAGAGCCCGGTTTCCTCCCACATTAAAACTGGCAACGCCGCCATTAAGTGAAATAATTCTGAGCGCTGCGCAAAACACCAAACAATCAATCAATCCTATAAATATTGTAATATTGTTTTTTGGGGGCACAAAAAATAATTTTTGATTTTAAAGCGGGAAGGGCCACGAGCTTCAGTAAAGTTATAGGCTTTGTCCAAATCACAATCGTTTTTAGTGGTAAATGAGAGTTGTGGGCAAACTTAACTAATGACCCAATGTTTCATCGATTTAATTAAGTAATTAGAGTAAAAATTAAACTTCCTTCATGAAGTTCATCTGTCAATTATCGAAACGAATTTCTAGAGTCTCCGCCTTGACATGCGCAGTAGAGTCTTCCGTCTGCTTGTCATAACAAAGTCACATGTTTGAAAGGAGCTGTTCGAATACAAAGGAATATCAAAGCGTAAGTTGATTTTCACTTGATTTCTTGTCGAATAATCGGAATTATGCAACCAACGTAGATTTGTGGCTGACTAATCTTTGGATGATTAAATGAAATACCAGCCTCGTAGTGCAAGCTGAGTGTGTGCACATCACAACAACAACGACACGTCGATCGAAATCGAGTGTCGGTGTTATTTCACAGTGGTTTTAGCTTATTAAAAAAAGGCAATTTATATCTGTCCTGTACTTCCTTACTATTGGTGATTTTTTGTTTTATTTGAAGGTGAAATTAGAAGCCAATAGATCTTCCACAAACGTTCTAGTCTCTCGTCGTCTCGATCTGTTTTATTTCTACTCTTGGTCTAACTTCTTTCTAACTCTGAGTCTAACTAAGCGTGGATTTGTTCTGTGATTGACTGGCATTGTGGGACAGGTAGTAAATGTGGAATGCAAATGGACAAGCATACGAATAGTAAGTACATATACAACAGGCTTAATTTCGTAAATAGTATAGTAAGTAATAGGTTTGTATATTTACAAATCATCTATATACTTGAAGAATGGTATTTTACTTGTCAAGTCATTCCAATCCACCCCACTTGTGGGTATTTGGTCTACTCTCCAATTAATCAAAAGTCAAACTGTATGTAATACGGAGAACATTTTAAATGATGTACCCCTCTCGATCTAAATTTGCAACAAAGTCATATAAATGAATTCCATCAATAGGTCGCGGGTTCGATTCCCACCCAGTCAAAAAAATTGGAGAATTTTTTGACTGGGTTTTCACTCGAACGACCTATGTGGGATGGTTGCCAGTTACCAACGGAAGGTCGTGGGTTTCCTCCGGGCATAGAGCCCGGTTTCCTCCCACAATAAAACTGGCAACGCCGCCATATAAGTGAAATAATCTTGAGTGCGGCGTAAAACACCAAACAATCAATCAATCATATAAATGAAATAACATTGAGTGTGACATAGAAAACCATTCAGTATAATACTTGTTGTAAAACTGCTCTAAATGCATCTTCAAGGTTTGATTTTCATCATCTAAAATAAAACTTTATAATTTATGTTATAAAAAATTCACTACATAATAATGACAGTGCACTGTTGTTTATTTTTTCAACAGTCTTGAACAACTTGACTGGAGGATAATTCAAAACTAATGCAAGGTTTCAAAGATTTCTCAGTTGCTTCAAGAGCAAGATCAAAGAAAACAAAATTGAATGGAATCCAGTGTACAGATCTGATTATTTATAAACAACACAGACAATTCAGTAAAAGGAATGGGTGAGAAAAGAAAGCCCAATTTCTTATTTGGGCTATTAGGAAGAGACTTTATAATACATTTGCTATGTACGTAAGTTATGATAAGGCTCATCAATGATATGTGGTTTCAAACATAATAAACGAATCAAAAAGTTTGATTCCTGTCCATTTAAAAAAATAAAATATACATGTATAACAAAAAGAAAGATTTTGTTTTCATTTCTACTTTGTTTGATGGATTGATGATTATATCACTAATATGGCAGCCTTGCCAGGTTTAGTGAGAGAGGAAAATCCTGATCCTTCGACAATTGCCTGTCAACTCTTCTACATACTGCAATTGAGGAAAAATCTCACTCAGAAATATTTCAATTTTATTTGGTCGGAGTTGGACTCGAACCTGCAACTCATGACTTGAATGTCTGAATCACTGAGAAACCATCACTGAGCCAGCGAGGTCTCATGTTTGTTTGATAGATCCATGTTTTATGCTGCACAGAAAATTAGTTTAGTGCGGGAGGAAACTGGGCTCTGTCGGAGGAAACCCCTGACCTTCGGAGAGTTCCTCGTAAGTTTTCCACATTGGTCGACAGGGTGAAAAACCCACAGAGATTTTTCAATTTTATTTGACCTGAGGCCGCGAGTCGACACATAGATGGAAGGCCTGGGTCAAACTGAGAATCCATCGCTCTGCCCACTGAGCCATTGAGGTCCTTTCTTTGTTTAATTGATTGGTGTTTTTAGTCACACTCAAGATTATTTCACTTATATAGTGGCGTTGCCAAGTTTACTGGAGAGGGGAATGGAGCTCTTCTCGAAAGAAACACCCAACCTTCAGCGAGTACCTGGTATCTCTTTCACATAGGCAGACAGAGTGAAAAACTTACTCAGAAATTTCGAAATTTTATTTGGTCTGAGTGGGATTCGAACCCACGACCCATGAACGGAAAGTGTTTGACGGACTGAAAAAACTATCACTTAGCCAACTGAGCCACAGAGACCCCTTCTTTCTTTGATTGATTGATGTTTACGCCACACTGAATATTACTTGACTTATATGGCAGCATTGCCAAGTTTAGTGGAGGAGGAAACTGGGCTCTGCCCAGAGCCCAGAGGAAACACCCGACCTTCGGTAAGTACCTAGTAACAAAGAGACTATCACTCTGCCAACTGAGCCGAGGTCCCTTCTTTCTTTGATTGATTGATATTTATGCCACACTGAATAGTATTTCCCTTATATGGTAGCATTGCCAAGTTTAGTGGAGGAGGAAACTGGGCTCTGACCAGAGGAAACACCCAACATTCGGTAAGTACCTAGTAACAAAGAGACTATCACTCTGCCAACTGAGCCGAACGCCTTTCTTTGCTTGATTGATTGTTTGTTGTTTTACGCCGCACTCAAGATTATTTCGCTTATATGGCGGCGTTGCCAGTTTTATTGTGGGAGGAAACCGGTCTCTATGCCCGGAGGAAACCCACGACCTTCCGCTGGTAACTGGCAACCATCCCACATAGTTCGTTCGAGTGAAAACCCAGTCAGAAAATTTTCCAATTTTTTGGACTGAGTGGGATTCGAACCCGCGACCCATTGGTGGAAGGCTGTTCGGATTGAGCGTCCAACGCTCTACCTACTGAGCCACGGAGGCCCCTTCTTTGCTTGAAGAAGGGAGATTGTGTGTAGTGATGATTCTCACATCATCACCAGCTTTCCACAAGTGGGTCCCAAGTTCGAATCCAATTCAGTCCAAATTGAATAGATTTTTAGGTACCTGCCAAAGGGTGTGAGTTTCGGCTTTACTCCAGACATGAATGAATCTATCGAGGTCAGTGGGGTGGTATATGAATGTGTACGCAAGTGTGATTGTTGAGAACTTGCAGGTTTCTAAGATTGATTTATTCATTGTTTTAATTCGCACTCAGGACTATTTCGTTTATAAGGTGGCCTAGCTAGGTTTATTGGGGAGGAAACCCCTTGACTATCCATAACAACATGACAACATAGCACATTGGGCCAGTGATCAAGTTGTAAACCAAGCCAGCATTTTTAAAAGAAAGTGGGAATTGAAATCAAAACCAATTGGTGGAATGTTTCCTAAGAACCTAAAAGATGATTTTAGTTCAGATTATTTGCAGAAGATTTTCAAAATAAAACATATCCGACTAGATTATTTATCGTACAGGTTCTTTGTTAAGAACACAGTTTTATTCTGACAATTCCAGCATTTAAATGTGAAGTCAATCACCAAAAAACAAATTTAATATGTGTACACTAAGCATATGCTTTTCCATAACTACCAGTCCACCAAACGTTGGTTTTGACATATTTTAAACATGTCTATATCCAGGCAGAAATCATTTTCAGTTAATGTCACTGAATTTAGCAGTCTAGTCTAGTGGTGATGATTAGAAATTAAACATCATGACCAGTCAAAAATGATTATTTCAAAAACAAATTAATACTCCATCTCGCAAGGTTTTCCATCGCTAATGAGTAAGGTTGAAGTTGTAATGTCAATACGCTGGCACAGATTTAAATGTATGTGAGCCACATCTTAATAACTCCTCATTTCTGCCTCAGTCAATTTTTTAGCACTTCCCCATCCATAGGCCTACAGCTCCATCTTTTGTTTTCATATCACTGCAAAATATAAAAAATAGGAATAGTACTAAAACAAGGTTTTCTTAGTTACAGTGCTAAAATAAATATCAGATTTACTAGGTGCTTTATGTCATACACAAAAGAATACAACACTGACAGAATGGCAGGATAGTCACCTGGGGATGGGCTAAGGTGTTAACTCTGAACTGAAATAACCATACCATGAAAGTATGTAGTGACAAATTCACTCAAAGTGATGACATTTGCAGCACATAGACTAATATCATTCTGGCAGGCCAGTGAGTAAACGCAAGGTTGGACATATATATACGGTATACATGTATTGTTTATTGAAACTTTCCTGCAACCACAACAACATTGATTGTACTTGTAGTGTACAAGTACTACCACTCACTCTCACTGTCAGCTAGTTTGTCCGAATGAAATATCAATAACTAATGATCTAACCAATACATCACCCTGCATGAAATTGAAAAGAAATAAAGTTAAGCTAAATTTTGTTTGTAACACGAGGCCTACAAAAAATTGTACAAGATAAAATGAAGATTTGACAGACCTGTACTGAGTGAGAGGCACCGTTGTGTTGACGCCTGAGTGCAGCGAAGAAGGCAAGCCAGATTATCGCCCGATCCTCGTTGTTTCTCTCCTTTTCATATCCACTAATGTCAGTAAAGGTATTCCAAACTGCTTTCGGGGGAAAACTTTGTGGATATTACGGCCTCTGTTTTGTTTTTACCGTCATTAACACTCAACTTCTTCGAGTCATTCTCTCCAACTTTGCTCGGCATGCCTTTCAACACTGTTTACAATGAAGTGCGCATGTGCATGTCAGTAACTTCGGGGAGGATCTGGGCGGTTTTTCAAATATTTTGTAATAATTGGTAGGGCCCCCCTTTGACAAATTAATTCGTACGGGAAAACCTACGTTAGGATTTTCATGAAATTTGGACAGAGGCATCTTCTAGGATTCGTCTTTCCGGGAAAAATAATACCATGTGTGGGAAAATTCGTTTTAGCCAACCTGATGGCCCTTCCCTCTTTAAAAATATAATAGGATGTCAAAAGTTCTGATTTATGGGAAAAAGGGAAGTTCATAATTAAGTCTGAGAAAAATACAGAAACACCTGCTTTTTTTTATTACCGTATTTCTTCTAAATATTCAGCCATTCTAATGGCCTAAATTTTCCATTGAGTCAAAGATGGAGACGTGGAGTTGTTTCAGGATAACCATTTTCACACACTGCACGGTAGGTCATATTGCCTTAAATTCCCCCTAATGGGCAAATTTGTCTGGCTTCATTTAGCATATTTCTTTTCTAATGGTCGAATCCTAATGAGGAAAAAAGTGGCTGAATCTTTAGAAGAAATATGGTAATATAAAAAGCAATTTTGTGGGCAATTGCGACGTTTTCAGTTTATTTGCATATAACTGATGGGCATTTTTTATTTTCATATTCATATTTATGTTCCCCATATGGTATACCCCTCCTTTTTCAGCTCATATGCAGAAAAAATGTCAACCCCTGGCCATTTTTGATTTGTCTAAGCCCAAAGCTTGGGAATTTATTTGCTTGTGATTTTGTTCATCAAACTATTAAATAGGTTTTGCTAATATTTGCAGTAGAATTTGGCAAGAAGTTTTTCTTTTTTTAATTGTTGCCCACATCCATTATTGGATCTCTTGTTCATTGTGTTTTTACTGTTACATTACATTTTAAAATTGAGTTAAAAATAAAAATTGCTGGCACCCTTCAACTAGCTATAAGAGTGGTTCATGTCAAGTGAAAGCACGAATAGGAACTCAAGCGCAATTTTAAACTTGTCTCTTTTCACACAAATGAGGCTTACTTGTACATTGTATATTTTAACCTCCATATGTTTTCCAGTGTACGAAAAAAAAAAACGTCATAATAAAGCTGCCACTTTTTCACTTGAGAAATTTGTATTTTTTCCACTTCGTAATTGGACTAACTGAACGTGTTGCAGTGTATCATCGGCCCCCAGGCAGGAGTGGCTGTCTGTTCGACACCAGGATATGTTCTCAATTAGATAGTTTGTCAATTAGTTGGATAGTCAAGATATCACCATGGTGTGTATGTCCCCAGTTAGTCTGCCTAATGTTAAGAGAATAACCCTACATCACTGTCCCAAGTTGGATAGTCAAGATATCACCATCGTGTGTATGTGTCCCCAGTTGGATAGTCAAGATATCACCATCGTGTGTATGTGTCCCCAGTTGGATAGTCAAGATATAACCATGGTGTGTATGTCCCCAGTTAGTCTGTCTAATGTTAAGAGAATAACCCTACATAACTGTCCTCAGTTGGATAGTCAAGATATCACAATCGTGTGTGTGTCCCCAGTTGGATAGTCAAGATATCACCATCGTGAGTGTGTCCCCAGTTGGATAGTCAAGATATCACCATCGCGTGTGTGTCCCCAGTTGGATAGTCAAGATATCACCACCGTGTGTATGTCCACACTTGGATAGTCAAGATATCACCATCGTGTGTGTGTGTGTCCCCAGTTAGTCGGTCTAATGCTAGGAAACTTACTCCACATTATCTCAATAAAGATAGTAGCTAACACTGATTACCATTGCAAATGTCCTCCATTAGTAATGTATACTCGCTTTACCTTAAAGGTTGTTGTTCTAGGTAAAGGCAGAAAGTGTGGGAATACGGGGCTACCCAATAAATCAGTCTTATATTCAGCAAAATGTTCTCAGTGGTTCAATAACCTTAACAGAGTGCAATGGCCCCAGTTGAATACCGACAAACACAATAAGTGTGTAAAGGGAGGGTCCCCATTTTGGCTGCCTGGTGTTGGATGACATACACAAATAAAACTTTGCAATTCTTCAAAGTTCAATACCCAACCCTTTTAAGGATTGTTTCAGAATCTCACAACTGAAGTTTAAGTTCAGTTACGATAAGAATAAAGAAGTCCCCAATTTAGGGGTTTCCTACATCTGTCCTCATTTGACACCTTTGACATGAATGCGTGTGTGTGTAGGGGGGGGGGGGCATTATCAATCGTGTAGGGGCATAAGCTCGATAGAATATATATATATATATATAAATAATATGGCTCATATTACTTATATATTCTATAGAGGTTATGTCACACTACACCATTAAAAATGCCCCCCCCCCCCCCCCGCCACCCCCACCCCGCCCCCTTACAGCACTATGGCTTCGGGTGACTGTGAAATAAGCCAGTAAATGGGAGCAAACCATGATGAACATTACAACTCAAGTGCAATAGCGACAAGATTTCGGGTTCAAGTCTAAGAGGTTGCTTTTCTTGACGACAGGAGCATGCTTATTTCTATTTTAGATTTACGCCACACACTCGGTGTTTTTATTTCAACCGGAACCATTTATTTATTTTTTTCGTGACGAATAAAAAAAATAGATTATACACAACCCCTTGGTATATTTCTTATATATTCTGGGGCAACGTTTTGACCAAGCCCTTAGGATCATCCATTATCACCACAATTGTCTTGATGGCTATCCTGGCAGCTTGGTCGAAACATTTCTCAAGAAGTTGCCATTCATATTTACTTCTTTACATTCTTTTCAGCTTCTAAATGCCGCTAAAACAAGATTTATTGATGAACTATAAGAGATAGATTGTTTGATTGACTGATGTTTTACGCTGCACTCAAGATTATTTCACTTGTGGGCAGGTATAGTGGGGGAGAAAACCGGGCGCTTTGCTCAGAGGAAACCCCCGACCTTCGGCGACAACATGTCAACTCTTCCACATACGGCGATCGAGTGAAAAATCCAATCAGAAATTTTTCATTTTTTTTATTTGGTCTAAATGTGATTCGAACCTGCGCCGCTTGGATGGTAGGCCTGTGTCGGACTGAAGTACCGTGACTCTAACCGACTGAGTCACCGAGGCCCCCGCTTAAGCGATAGAACTATAGTAATATTTGAAAAATCATTTCCTGAATACTCTTGAATAGTAATTTAAACGTTTAAGGGTCCGGAACCAGCGAGACGAAGAACGTTAAAATATATGCTATTCGACTGTCATTTATATAAAGATGAGGTTTCCAGATAACCATTGGTAACTTTCCTAGCCCCCACTGACAGCTGGATAGGCAGTTTTATTTGGGAATTCCTTTGTCCGCTTTGTTGTGGTTAGGTACGCGGTATTGACCAATTGTGGCTGCGCGTGTGGTGCGTTTTAGGCTGTTTGTTTACTGACCGTCAAACAGAAAATAATTCTTTACATGTACATTTTTGGTGGAAAGACGACTTGCAGCCATTCGTCCGAGATTTACAACTTCTTATTTTCTAATAATCTGAAGTTCACCGAAGAATGACCACAAACTTAAGAGGCGTATCCTTTCAAACACAACTTTCTTCTGTATATTCCTTGAGCCATAGACTCGCTATAACCTGAGCAGAGTGTAAATTAAAATTAAAATGTAAAACTAAGTACACGTGCAGAAGCCACAATGAGAAAGTCATATAAGTTTTTTTTCCTTTGTACAAATAGATATTAAAAATACCTCCACACGGTCGACGATTTAGTTGATGAGAATTCTATATATAGAGAATGAAATAAAATATGCAATCTAGGAATATTTCTAATGAATCTGAGTAAATAAATGTTCCAGTGTGAAAAGAAGAACATATTCTAATGGCTATAACTGTAACGATGATAATATTCAGCCATTTAAAGCCTAAGCTACTTCGTAACACTACTTTAGCGTACATTATCGAAACCAGTGCGACTAAAAAGCTTCCAGTTTGTACTTTTTGAGAGAAATCGTCGATAGTTTCAAAATTTGGCTATATTGGAAAAGCATGAACATTTAGCAGCTCAAGTAATTTTAAATGTAAGAAATGTTTAAAACTCTCTTTAATCGTGGGTTCCTTGCTAATGAGAAATGATTAAGGCATCACCACGAAGTTAGTTGTTTGTGGTATTGGTGTCGAAAGCTCGTGTTGTTCACAAACAACTAACTTCGTGGCGATGCCTTAAACATTTCTCATTAAAGTGGCATGAGCTGCCAAAATGTTGATATTTTGAAGTAAAAACAAAATGTCGGAATTATTGGCTATTTTTCTGAAGACGTATAATTCAGAAGCTTTTTAGTACATCTAGTCTCGAAAATGTACGATATAGTATTGTTTTGAACTAACTTTGGCTTAGAATAAATGAATGGTCGTCCCGGTTATTTAAAGTTTGTTTACTTTTCAAACACGTTTTCGGTTCGTACATGCCACATACTGTACGGATTTTCTTCATTTCAACGCCAACCATTTAGTTTTTCGATGGCCCTCAAAGCCTTTTACTGTCGTGCCGATCAGAAATTATGAAAAAATTGCGAATTTCGGCAGCTCATGCCACTTTAATTTGAAATGGTTCAGTATACTACGCCCTTCCATAGGTGCAGATTATATTGTTTGCCGTAGAGACATTTGACCAAAATGATAGAGGCGTAAATCATAGTTGTATTTGAGAAACCGAAAAATGTAAACATCATAAAGTTTGACTATCACTCATCAAATTTTGAGGGAAAAAATGTCCACATATTTTACCCCGGAACATGTTAGTTCACTTTACTTAAAGGAGGGGAAATCTCTCGAAATACATAAGGATTATCGTCGATAACAACCTTCAAAGTACTTAAAACATTTCACGTCAATTACCTCCAGTGACCCTCAAGCTAATAAAAACAGACAGAAGTATGTCCTTTCAGTGGCTTATCTGTGTAGCCATTTTTCCGTTTTTGGATGACGTGATGTTGGTATAGCTATTTTTAGATCAATAATGACGTATTTTTACCGCTCTCTAATGTATAATGGTAGATTTAGGTCCCAAAAACATGGCGACAAACTTAAAGTTGGAAGATTGTCTCGGAATATATAGGTCAGTATGCAACCGCACGTCATTTCTTAGCCAAGCCATTGGCTAAATTGCATCACATGACTACTCTATAACGCACTTAAATTTTTATTCAACAATAATTGGATAAAACTAATGAAAAAATGGTGGCGGCCTTGTGAATGGCCTATGGAGCTTATTCTCTATTGTAACGCCACCTTCTAATTTCAATTATTCACTTACGAGGGGATAAAACATACATTGGACAGTTGTTTTGGACTAAATGAACTCTACTCTTTCCATATAAACTAGTCTAAAGCTTAGATTTTCTTTCCCTTTAATAGAGGAATAAAATGCAATGTCCGGGCACATGTTGTGATCTACATTGTGGTACCAAACGACTTGGCTCGGGCAATCTTATATTTGGCTGAAGGCAAAGCGGCGTGTTTTACTGGGAAGCTGTGCAGGTCAGTTTAGTTCAGTTCATTAAGTGGCACGAGCTGTCGGGGTTTTCTCCGGGCAATGATCTCGGTTTCCTCCCCCAATAATCCTGGCAACGCCGCCATATAAGTGAAATAATCTTAAAGGGGCATGAGCTGCCAAAATTCACAATTTTTTCATAATTTCTGATCGTCACGGCAGTAAGAGGCTTTGAAGGGCATCGAAAAACTAAATGATTAACATTGGAATGAGGAAAATCCATACAGTATAGTACTATGTATACAGTACTATACAAACCGGAATGTGTTCGAAAAGTAAAAAAAAATAATTAAATAACCGACACGACCATTCATTCATTCTAAGCCAAAGTTAGTTCAAAACACTACTTTATCGTACATTCTCGAAACTATAAGCACTAAAAAGCTTCCGAATTATACGTCTTGAGAAAAATAGCTGATAATTCTAACGCGGAGAGTACCTAGAAACATTGTGGAGTGCAATTACATATGGAACCTAAGAAGGGTAGATTGCAGAAAGTATGTGCTTTTCGCCCAACTTCAGAATTTCCTTTAGTTCAGTTTATATTCCCAGCCAATGCAACTGTCTAGAGGTTCGTTTTTAATTAACTGCTTCGAATTTGAAAGGGGGCCTGGAAGACCCAGTCAGTTAGAGTTGCCAAGTACTCACCGAAGGTACGCAAGGGCCCGATTTCCTCCCCAACTAAACCTGTAAACAATTTTCATTACAGTTGGCAACACAAATAAACCCCCATCTCGTTGACAGAAGTCCGGTCGCTTTCTGTTCTCATTCTGCTACATTTATTGCAGATGGAAACGAGCTGATTCCGAACCATAGGTGGGTACCGGCTGTTAGCAGTTAAAGTTAAAGTGGCATGAGCTGCCAAAATTCACACTTTTTCCAGTAAGAGGCTTTGAAGGCCATCGAAAACCTAAATGATTGGCGTTGGAATGAGGAAAATCCATACAGTATGCGGCATGTACGAACCAAAAACGTGTTCAAAAAGTAAACAAAATTTAAATAACCGGGACAACCATTCATTCATTCTTTATCGTACATTCTCGAGACCAGACGCACTAAAAAACTCCTGAATTATTCTTCATGAGAAAAATAGACAATAATTTCAACATTCTGTGTTAACGTCAAAATGCCAACATCCTGGCAGCTCATGTCACTTTAAAGTCAACAGTTAAAGATTGGACTTGAGAAAGGTTTTTGGCAATCATATTAGAATGGATAAGGCAGCCGGCATTTAGTGCCGGCGATAGGTGCCACACTCTGAGACCCGGGTTCGATTCCCGTTTCGGGCGTCACCCAAAAATCCGTAGATGAATTTCTACCATATTTTCAAGAAAGTGTAATCCCAAAATAACGAGAATACTGTTATACCCACTTTCTAAAAGACACTAATTAACTAAAATCATATTACTCATTTATCACCAAACCCCAAAATTGTTCTTTTGAAATGAAATAACATAGAATTGAGCCACAAAATATGGTCGTTGACAAAATTTTTAACGAATGTTGAAAAATATTGTTTTGTTGACAAAAAAATCGAGACGCTGAAGGTAAAATTGCAAATGTTGAATTTTTTCGCTTTGGCATTCCATACTTACGATAGGTGTTTTCTTAGCAACAGAGGCCACACACAGCCTGCATATTCTGCTAGCCTTTGGGTCGCAGCTATTGCGATTTGCGCTCGTATATATTTATTATATTTATGAACACTAAAACACACGAGCACAGAGAAAATCTTCTTGACTTTTTGAGAAGGACACATATACATTATTGTGTTAGATAAAGGGTCAAGCATAAGTATATTTCTGAACTTGGTGTAACTTTTGTAGACTGTCACATATGTGTAAGAAAAAACCATGGGAAAAATATGACCTTTGTGAAAGAAGTTATAGTAGGTCATGTCCATAAGGGTTTCCACAAAGCCTCAGCCCCAAAGGACGATAGTTGGTATAGTTTTAAGCAAACACAACTGTCCCTTCTTACTGTACCGTATCATCTTTACTTTAGTTTTATCTTGTATGATATCTCACAACGTAGGCCTACGGCTTTAACTCCCGATTTGAGAAGAACAAAATAATTTAACAATAGCACCTCTGCGTGTTCTTTAGCAAACAATGTTCGGCACGGTGTGCAAATAAGTCCATTCGTTACGAAAAGTTTCCGGTAAACACTAAATTCTTTAAAAAAAGTTCCGTCGACTAAATCTGCTTTGGAAGATTTAATGTCTCATCTAGTTATGGCTGTCGTTATTTTTGTGCACCAAACTTACAAAATAAAATAGGCGGGCCATCACACGTGAGAGGATATTCCTACACAAATCATTACATATAAGAAAAAGAGCATTTGAATGAATAAACCTCATATGTGGCACTCTTATTCACGAACAAACAAAAGTAGCGAGTATCCCACAGCCGATTTTACTGCGCTTTGTTTAAAATGTGGAAAAGGCCAGACCCCAATCGGTCTTGTGTCTAAAAGTTAAGCAAACTTGAAACTATGATAAAACCAGCAAGCGTGAAGAAAATTAGTTTTAATTCGGTACTTTTGTGCAATGTGATATTTTAGGCCAGTCAGAAAGAATAAGGTTGATAGAAGATCGGTTCTTCCCGTAACTGACTCGGCAAGTCATCTCGGTGAGGCAGCACCTGAAAGAGCGGTGGAAATCCGCCCTGCAACAAGGAGACAACGTCTTCATATAACTGAAATACTGTTGAGCAGGACGTAAAACCCAAATCACTCACTCCCATTACTGACTTATTGCGCCGGTGGTTTGGCATTAGAGTTCGGAAATGTGACACTTTTGAAAACGTGACTCAGACAATTACCTCATTGTTCTCGGATGAATCATTTTCTCCTAATCCAAGCAAAAGAACCGTTAAAAATTCTCTGTGCAGTCTTATCGGTCTTTCGGTCACTCCATGAACAGTATTTCGTGTAGAAAAACGACAAAAACCAAAAATCTGAATTTCTATTAGGAGGATACTTTCTCTAAAATGAAGCAAGTGACCTCAGTGCGACACAGGCCTCCCATTCGTGGGTTCGAATCCCACTCAGACAAAATAAAAATTAAAAAAAATTTCAGCGGGTCACTCGATCGTCGTATGTGGGAAAGTTGACAGGTACATGTACTCGCCAAAGGTCGGGGGTTTCTTCGGGGAATGAGTCCGGTTTTCTCCACCACTAAACCTGGCAACTCAGACATATAAGTGAAATAATCTCAGTTCTGCGTAAAACTTCAACCAATCAGTCAATCTAATGTGGTGTATGACTTGTAATGCATTTTAATTGAAAGAACATACCGCCTAAGTTTGTACCGCATAAGTGTTTTTTCATTAGAAAAATAAGCGTAATGGAACTCAGATGAACAGCCGCAAGTCGCCTTCCCCCAACGGTTGTTTTAAAACGTTATTCAGTGATATCCCTACTGATAAATACGGAACCGTAGAGGGGACGTGCCAAAAAAAAAACTCTAATAAGATTTCGTTTCAAGAATTACTTATTCGTTCCACGAATTAGTACTTTGTTCCACGATTTACTTATTCATTCCACGAATTACGTATTTGTTCCACGAATTACTAACTCGTTCCACGAATTACTAATTCGTTCCACGGGTTACTAATTCGTTCCACGAATTTTGGCTTCCGTTGTTGTTGTCCTAGAAATAGGTTCTCAAAGTGAGGCTATGCGTACAGGTCAACATGGAAAGGGATGAACTTATTACTATATATTTTGAATTAGGGTTGTTGTACAAGAACATTGTAAGTATATTAGCTGTGAATCATGGAATTAGATTTCTTTTCGTCATTTGAAAAGGATATTAAACCGACTTCGTCTGAAACGTCGCGAGTGAGAGCCAGCCAAGAAATATGCAATGTTCATCCTCATTGGTTAGCTGGAAAGTTATAAAGCCATAAGCCATTGGTTATCATAATTCGTGGAACGAAATCCTAATTCGTGGAACGAAATAGTAATTCGTGGAACGAAATAGTAATTCGTGGAACGATATAGTAGTTCGTGGAACGAAATAGTTGTTCGTGGAACGAAATAGTAATTTGTGGAACGAAATAGTAATTCGTGGAACGAAATAGTAATTCGTTGAACGAAATAGTAATTCGTGGAACGAAATAGTAATTCGTGGAACGAATCTTTTGAGAGCTTTTTCTTTTTTTCTTTTGCATGTCCCCTCTACGGTTCCGTAGCTAAACGATGTCGTCTGACTGATAATAAACATCACACGCGCAGAAAGTATTCAGCTAGTGCAACGCAAGCAGGCCAATCATCATAACGACAACAAAGAAGAAAGAGGAGTTCCCATATATATCTCAACACCCAGTGTTTAATGGGAGCTAAGAAAGTTACAAATGGTCGGTCATCAGGGCAACTTATCTTTATATGCACAACGGTCGAATAGCACACAAATTAATAATATTTGTTTTTGGTTGTTCTGAACCTTTTCTTTCAGATTTCCGTAACATGGCGTATTTTGTATGTTGTTTATAAGCAAAACGGTAATTAATTCTATACTTTCTATGAAACGTTTTTACCAATCAAACTTTCACGTAATTTGTTTTAACTTGTAACCGAGAAATAAGAAACACAAGGATCATGTATTGCACCACTAGTTTATACAGGGTTTTTTTCCTCAATCTATTTATTTAGGCACTTATTGATCACGACTTTTACTCCCTTCAGCCAAAAGGGATACGGGTGACAGAGACCTACCAACAAAAAGATTGTCACGTTAACATTCTTCCGACCTTTAAATGTCAGAAATATGATTATAATATAGACACATAAAAGAAAGTACAGTTTCTAAAAAAGGATATATTCTAATGCGAGTTTTCTCCCTTTATAGTTTGGTATGGATTTTCATCCGGGTCATTCACATAATAATTTTGACTCAGATAATCATATTCTCTTCCACCATCATTGGACACTCTTGTCGTCAAATTTACACTCCGTAAAGTTGATTCTGTTTGGGTCATATTATGTTCACTTCGAACTTCATCATAAACTTGTGACGTCAGGTTTACATCTTGTAAAGTCGATTCTGATTGGTTCATGTCGTGTTCATCTTGGGCTTCATTATAAACTTGTGACGTCACGCCAACACCCTGTATGATTGTCCCTGATCGGTTTTCGTTGCTATAATCAGACCCTGTGGGTCCACTTCGCGGTTCGTCAAAACGGTTTTCTGTCCAGCAAATACGTTTATCCGGCTGTCTTCTCTTACACTTAAATGTCATCAACCTGAAAGACATAAATCTACTTGTAAATTGGGAATCTTTATAATTCTCACAATACATTTTCCGGGAGATATGCTAACATGGCCATAAATTACGCGTCGCTATTAAATATGGTACGGAAGAGTACAAACAAATCTAAATATTGATTTTAGTAGAGTGGACCTTAAGATCACATAATGACGTTGTAAAGTATATTCCTTAAGGAAATTGTCCACTGGATCAAACAGTCCGTTTGAGACGTAGTTCTGACTCGAAAATGACTATTGTTTAAACCGACAGCTGTATTTTAGAGTTCATTGCAATCAGAGGCCTCCGTGGTTCAGTAGGTAGAACGTTGAAATGTCAATCCGGACAGTCTTTCACTAATGGGTCGTGGGTTCGAATCTCACTTAGTCCCAAAAAAAATTGGAAAATTTTCTGACTGGGTTTTCACTCGTACGACCTATGTGGGATGGTTGCCAGTTACCACCGGAAGGTCGTGGGTTTCTTCCCAGCATAGCGCCCTGGTTTCTTCTCACAATAAAACTGACAACGCCGCCATCTAAGTGATATAATCTTGCTGTATAAATCTTACAAGAAATCTGCCTGCTCAGAAACCCCGGCTTTTTGATAGCATAGAATCCTAACGGCCGTCATTTTGGAGTCCGAGACCCGGACTAGTTTGGATGTAGCAAGTATAAACACGTATAAATAAATGGAAAAATAAACAAATATATAAAAAACCTACACGACGGTTCCAACGATGCCAAAGATCAAACCAGCCAGAAATCCCCCGGCAATAACTCCAATAAGGACACCATCTGAAATAGAGTAAGTACAATCTGCGAGTTTATTATGAACGTTTCTTTAGATGGAATAGACAATCCTGCTGCATGGAAGAAAGAGTCCTTCCCAGTGTTTAATACTATATGGTCTTTATCCCGAGCCGGGGCCTCGGTGGTCCAGTGGGTTTAAGTGATCGTCCGTCGGTCCCACACAAACCTTCCATCGATGCGGCGCGGTTTCAAATCACTCAAAAATTGAAAAATTACTGAGTGGATTTTTTCACTCGGTCGCCGTATCAGGAAGAGCCGTAACGCCGCCATATAAGCGAAATAATCTTGAGTGCGGCGTAAAACATCAATTAATCAATCCATCTTTATCCCCATGCTTCACCAGATCGATCCAGGCCCATAAGATCAATTATTTGTTTTGGTATTTTAAAGAATTTCGAACTCTCTTTGGTATTAGGTACAATCGGAATTCCTGGGGAAAGTACAGCTCACGTAACTTGTTGCTAAAGTGTACGGAACCGTAGAGGGGACATGCAAAAGAAAAAAAGAATAAGCTCTCAAAAGATTTCGTTCCACGAATTACTATTTCGTTCCACGAATTACTAATTCGTTCCACGAATTACTAATTCGTTCCACGAATTACTATTTCGTTCCACGAATTACTATTTCGTTCCACGAATGACTATTTCGTTCCACGAATTACTGTTTCGTTCCACGAATTACTATTTCGTTCCACGAATTACTAATTCGTTCCACAAAATTACTAATTCGTTCCACGAATTGCTATTTCGTTCCACGAATTACTATTTCGTTCCACGAATTAGGTTTTCGTTCCACGAATTATGATAACCAATGGCTAATGGCTTTATACCTTTCCAGCTAACCAATGAGGATGAACATTGCATATTTCTTGGCTGGCTCTCGTCGATGTAAAAATTGGTGCAAAAGATAGAATAATCACAATGTTCTTGTACAACAACCCTAATTCAAAATACATAGCAATAAGTTAATCCCTTTCCAAGTTGACCTGTACGCATAGCCTCACTTTGAGAACCTATTTCTAGGACAACAACAACGGAAGCTATAATTCGTGGACCGAAATAGTAATTCGTGGAACGAAATAGTAATTCGTGGAACGAAATAGTAATTCGTGAAACGAATTAGTAATTCGTGGAACGAAATAGTTATTCGTGGAACGAAATAGTAATTCGTGGAACGAAATAGTAATTCGTGGAACGAAATAGTAATTCGTGGAACGAAATAGTAATTAGTGGAACGAAATAGTAATTCGTGGAACGAAATAGTAATTCGTGGAACGAAATAGTAATTCGTGGAACGAAATAGTAATTCGTGGAACGAAATCTTTTAGAGTTTTTTTTTTTGCATGTCTCCTCTACGGTTCCGTAGAAGTGAGACAAAGCGTGTGGCATTTATACTGAATTGATGGCAGAATTTACCGGGTTTCTCATCTTTAGGTTTTTTGGGGGTATCGTCCTCTGTTGTCCCCAGTGGAACATCTACTGTTGTTGGTTTACTTGGTGGTTCGCGGGTACATGTATCTAAACAGAAAAAATAAACTTATATAGAAATCTGAGTAGGCAGCATTTTGCACGACTCTTGTACGAATGTACGGCCATGGTCTATGACTGTCTACCTTTCCACATTGCTATAGAAAGGAGGTAAGACCGGAATGGGTTAACCAAAGAGAGTAGATTGACAAGAGTGGTCACTTCGTCAGCGCCATGTTGAATTTGAACTGACACGATTCGATTATTAGGAACCTCCTTTCTGTAGGGGGCCCAACAGTCGACTCGTGTACAGTTGGAACACCCTTCCGCTAGGGGGCCAGAAGAATATGCCGGCAATGCTGATTGGACGAAGTGACGACTCTTGTCAATCTACTCTCTTTGGGTTAACCTTGTGGGGTCTTGGCTAAGTCCAAGATTCAACTGAGAAAGAGATCTTTCCTTTTTTATCCAGACACGTAGTTGAACATGTGTTGCGATGCGGCTAAAATGCTATTGGGGGGAGAAAAAGAGAACCGTAGAGGGGACATGCAAAAGAAAAAAAGAATAAGCTCTCAAAAGATTTCGTTCCACGAATTACTAATTCGTTCCACAAATTACTATTTCGTTCCACGAATTACTATTTCGTTCCACGAATGACTATTTCGTTCCACGAATTACTGTTTCGTTCCACGAATTACTATTTCGTTCCACGAATTACTAACTCGTTCCACAAAATTACTAATTCGTTCCACGAATTACTATTTCGTTCCACGAATTAGGTTTTCGTTCCACGAATTATGATAACCAATGGCTAATGGCTTTATACCTTTCCAGCTAACAAATGAGGATGAACATTGCATATTTCTTGGCTGGCTCTCGTCGATGTAAAAATTGGTGCAAAAGATAGAATAATCACAATGTTCTTGTACAACAACCCTAATTCAAAATACATAGCAATAAGTTCATCCCTTTCCATGTTGACCTTTACGCATAGCCTCACTTTGAGAACCTATTTCTAGGACAACAACAACGGAAGCTATAATTCGTGGAACGAAATAGTAATTCGTGGAACGAATTAGTAATTCGTGGAACGAAATAGTAATTCGTGGAACGAAATAGTAATTCGTGGAACGAAATAGTAATTCGTGGAACGAAATAGTAATTCGTGGAGCGAAATCTTTTAGAGTTTTTTTTTGCATGTCCCCTCTACGGTTCCGTAGAAGTGAGACAAAGCGTGTGGCATTTATACTGAATTGATGGCAGAATTTACCGGGTTTCTCATCTTTAGGTTTTTTGGGGGTATCGTCCTCTGTTGTCCCCAGTGGAACATCTACTGTTGTCGGTTTACTTGCTGGTTCGCGGGTACATGTATCTAAACAGAAAAAATAAACTTATACAGAAATCTGAGTAGGCAACATTTTGCACGACTCTTGTACTAGTCCGGGTTTCTGACTCCAAAATGACTATTTTTTATACTGACGGTCGTATTTTGGAGTCAGGGTTCATTGCAATTAAAAAGCCGGAGTTGGCTGCCCGCTCAGAAGCGGGCAGTATGTGGTCTGATTTAGACACAGAAATAGCAATATAACCTACTCAGATCGTGTCTAAACGGTCATAATCACGTTCATGGATAATTTCGTTACCTACCAGTGCCTGATATGGACGAGTAGCATCCGTCAGTAAACATTATTCCTCCCCTGAATTTACTTTTGCCTTCCCCAAGTCTCAAACTCTCCGCCATTGATGACGTAACACTGTTTAGCGGTTTTTCAGTTTTTAAACGTTAAATTCACTTTAAAAAATGCTAAATTATTAATGAATGTCATACTGACACTATTTAAGTTAGTTATGTTGTTATTTACTATCTAAATCACACCGCAAACTGCCCGATCAGAAGCGGGCAGCCAACTCCGACTTTTTGATTGCAATGAGGCCTGACTCCAAAATACGGCCGTCAGTATAAAAAAAATAGTAATTTTGGAGTCAGAAACTCGGACTACTCTTGTACGAATGTACTGCCATGGTCTACGGTTGTCTACCTTTCTAGTAGATAGCTATATGAGAGAACGGCGCCACTTGTGACGTCATACGAGGTGGCAACATCTGCACCTGACGACCCCACATTTATAACATTATAGGAGAGTTCTAAAACAGCCCTGACCCCCATACCTACAACATTATGGCCTAAAATAGATTAAACGAGTGGTAAGGAAAAGGCTAGAGCGTATTTAGGTCACTGACACCAGCCAGGCGTGACAATAAAACAACCCGAGACGGGCGCGGCTATTGGTCGCGCTTGGCTACACATCTAATGCGCTCCACTGCACAGCTCATTAAAATCTTAGCTCTCGGTTATTGGTCACGGTTCGCTGCATGTCTAAGCTCGCGGCTATCGGTTCACTACGGTACACATCTCATTAAGAGTAGAATCTAAGTTATTTATTAAATTATCTCAGTGGCATTGCATACCAAAAATATACTACGTATAATACTTAAGTCTTGACCACTGGACATCAACCCGGAAGTGACCGGAAGTTAACCGGAAGTGTACCGGAAGTGACTGGAAGTTACCGGAAGTAACCTGAAGTGAACCGGAAGTGACCCGGAAGTGACCGGAAATAGACCGGAAGTGACCGGAAATAACCCGGGAGTCACCAGAAGTGGACCGGAAGTAGCCAGAAGTGACCAGAAATAACCCGGAAGTGGACCGGAAGTAACCGGAAATAGACCGGAAGTGAACTGGAAGTGAACGGAAGCAACCGGAAGTGACCGGAAGTAACCGGAAGTGGACCGGAAGTGACCGGAAATAGACCGGAAGTGACCGGAAATATTCCGTAAGTGACCGGAATTGAACCGGATAACCTGAAGTGGACCGGAAGTGACCGTAAATAGGCCGGAAATGGACCGGAAGTGACCGGAATTGAACCGGAAATAACCAGAAGTGAACCGGATGTAACCGGAAGTGACCGGAAGTCACGGGAAGTGGACCGGAAGTAACCGGAAGTGTACCGGAAGTGACCGGAAATAGACCGGAAGTGACCGGAAATAATCCGGAAGTGGTCGGAAGTAACCGGAAGTGACCGGAAATAACCTGAAGTGAACCGGAAATAGACCGGAAGTGTCTGGAAATATTCCGTAAGTGGCCGGAATTGAACCGGAAGTGACCGGAAATAATCCGGAAGCGGCCGGAACTAACCGGAAGTGACCGGAAATAACCTGAAGTGGACCGAAAGTGACCGGAAATAGACCGGAAGTGGTCGGAAGTGAACCGGAAGTGAACCGAAAGTAACCAGAAATGAACCGGAAGTAGCCGGAAGTGACCGGAAATATTCCGTAAGTGGCCGGAAGTGATAGCTCGTTATATAAAGCTTTATGATACGCGCCCGCTGAACGCCAGAAGCGACCGTTAACGCAGCTAATTGTGAGTGAATGATAATATTGTTTTACGCTTAAGGCTGCGTTAACGGTCGCTTCTGGCGTTCAGCGGGCGCGTATCATAAAGCTTTATATAACGAGCTATCATCGTACTTCGACAACACTCCTTACGCAGACGGTGTCTGTAACGTTTAAACATGTCGAACGTGGATAAATTGGTGCGTTTTTACCGCAATATGGAAAAGGGTAAAATACCCATGAACGAAGGTGCAATGAGAAAGAGAGGCTCGCCCCTCGGCCAAGCATTCAGAAGCAGAAACACGCTCATCCCTCTGGAACCCTATTGCCGTGAAATCTCTCCAGACCGTGAAAAGATGGATCCGCCGCAAATTGACGCCGACCATGCGGATTTACCGCAGATAGATGTGGTGTCTCCCGCACAAGTGGTGGAAATGACCAGATCGGAGGTCATCCAGGAACGCAGAAAAAGTGGTACGCCACAAAGTCAAGCCTTTAAACGAAGAAAAACTGTCGAGCCCTATTATCGCGAAAGCTCCCCCAACCGTGAAAAGGCGGATTTGCCGCGGATTATTGCCGTATCTAACGCACAGCAAGCGGTGGAAATGGCTAAGTCGGAATTGAAGGCAAGACAGAAGCGTATAAAAGGTGGCGCGTCCTTCACATTGGATTAGACCGACCGCTGAAATAGCGCTATAAAGTATATTCCACAGTGGGTGAAACAAAATGAGATTCAATTGTCACGTTTGTAACAAGACTTTTAGTCGCCGACATGACATGAAGCGGCACGTTTTCAATAAACACAAAACCGATTCGCAGAATACTGAGATGACCGTTTATGGAGGGCATCCCTCGGATGAAAATACTTTAGAAGATGACCGTAAAGTTTTTCTAACGAGGATCATTACGCCCGCTAGCGGTATGGCTGATACAGTTTCCGACGTATGGGACGACATTGTGAAGGAAGCTATTCAAACTCATATGTCTGTTGACGGCTGCAGTTTGCAGGAGGAATACCGACGGCGCAGGCCGGAAATAAAGAAAACCTTGATGACTATATACGGACAGTACAACACTATTTGGATGCATTTAATGAGAGACCCGCTTCACCGAGAAATTGTGAAAACTAGGGATTTTTTACGCGGAGTAATTGGCCTACCGATTGACGAGGCATTAGCGAACGCGATCAAAATACGCTATATGTTATTTGATAAGGTTTTACCGGACGAATACCCTTACGAAAACCGGAAACGATGTACTTGAAGAATGTTCACCATGAAGATAATAAAATGTTCATCAGAACGAACGATGTCTTATGTTTCTTTATGTTAAGGCATTGGTTGAGACTTTCACAATACAGTTCTGGGGTGAAAAACGCCTGATGTAGGACGACTGCTTAGAGTCATTGATTGTTTGGTGTTTTACGCCGCACAATAGCGGATATTATGTCGTAACGGATTGAATGGCGTCAGTACCTAGGCTGTGGGACAAAAAAATAACGAAATTACGGACAACTACCGGTTCGATGACGTCACTTCCGGTTCGAGGTCGGCCCGTTTAAAGGTGAATGGCGTTAGTCCCTAAGCTCTAAAACAAAAAGTAACGAAATTACGGACGACTTCCGGTTCGATAACGTCCCTTCCGGTTCGAAGTCGGACCGTTTAAAGGTGAATGGCGTTAGTCCCTAAGCTCTCCGACTAATGCTAGATTTGAACGTTTCAATCGATTTGTGTAAAACCAGAATTGAGAAAACCACGAGCTATAGTAAGTCTTGCAGACATCTTTACAGCCTTTACTTTGATATGTAACACGACCGAATTCGGTTAGAATTTGGCTACTTCCGGGCTTGGAACTTATTTTTGGCTCAATCACTTCACTTCTGGTTATTTCCGGTTCAATTCCGGTCACTTCCGGTCCATTTCCGGCCTATTTACGGTCACTTCCGGTCCACTTCAGGTTATTTCCGGTCACTTCCGGTTAGTTCCGGCCGCTTCCGGATTATTTCCGGTCACTTCCGGCTACTTACGGAATATTTCCGGTCACTTCCGGCTACTTCCGGTTCATTTCTGGTTACTTTCGGTTCACTTCCGGTTCACTTCCGACCACTTCCGGTCTATTTCCGGTCACTTTCGGTCCACTTCAGGTTATTTCCGGTCACTTCCGGTTAGTTCCGGCCGCTTCCGGATTATTTCCGGTCACTTCCGGTTCAATTCCGGCCACTTACGGAATATTTCCAGACACTTCCGGTCTATTTCCGGTTCACTTCAGGTTATTTCCGGTCACTTCCGGTTACTTCCGACCACTTCCGGATTATTTCCGGTCACTTCCGGTCTATTTCCGGTCACTTCCGGTACACTTCCGGTTACTTCCGGTCCACTTCCCGTGACTTCCGGTTACATCCGGTTCACTTCTGGTTATTTCCGGTTCAATTCCGGTCACTTCCGGTCCATTTCCGGCCTATTTACGGTCACTTCCGGTCCACTTCAGGTTATCCGGTTCAATTCCGGTCACTTACGGAATATTTCCGGTCACTTCCGGTCTATTTCCGGTCACTTCCGGTCCACTTCCGGTTACTTCCGGTTGCTTCCGTTCACTTCCAGTTCACTTCCGGTCTATTTCCGGTTACTTCCGGTCCACTTCCGGGTTATTTCTGGTCACTTCTGGCTACTTCCGGTCCACTTCTGGTGACTTCCGGGTTATTTCCGGTCACTTCCGGTCTATTTCCGGTCACTTCCGGGTCACTTCCGGTTCACTTCAGGTTACTTCCGGTAACTTCCAGTCACTTCCGGTACACTTCCGGTTAACTTCCGGTCACTTCCGGGTTGATGTCCAGTGGTCAAGACTTAAGTATTATACGTAGTATATTTTTGGTATGCAATGCCACTGAGATAATTTAATAAATAACTTAGATTCTACTCTTAATGAGATGTGTACCGTAGTGAACCGATAGCCGCGAGCTTAGACATGCAGCGAACCGTGACCAATAACCGAGAGCTAAGATTTTAATGAGCTGTGCAGTGGAGCGCATTAGATGTGTAGCCAAGCGCGACCAATAGCCGCGCCCGTCTCGGGTTGTTTTATTGTCACGCCTGGCTGGTGTCAGTGACCTAAATACGCTCTAGCCTTTTCCTTACCACTCGTTTAATCTATTTTAGGCCATAATGTTGTAGGTATGGGGGTCAGGGCTGTTTTAGAACTCTCCTATAATGTTATAAATGTGGGGTCGTCAGGTGCAGATGTTGCCACCTCGTATGACGTCACAAGTGGCGCCGTTCTCTCATATAGCTATCTACTCTTTCTACCATCATGAACTCCTCATTGCTACAGAAAGGAGTGGTTAGCCTTGTGGGGTCTTGGCTAAGTCCAAGATTCAACTGAGAAAGAGGTATTTCCTTTTTTATCCAGACACGTAGTTGAACATGTGTTGCGATGCGCCTAAAATGCTATTGGGGGGGGGGGGAAGTATTTTCGAAACGAACAGAAGCATGTAGGCGGTGAATTTGATGTAAAACGTTCGGTTCATGGACATGGATATGATTATTTGTATATTGTATAGCGTAAAAGTAATAGCCCTTATCAACAATACTGACAATATATTTACAACAACAACAAATTTATTTTTATTTATGGTGACAAATATTGGATAATACACAAGTATAAAAGATTTGACAGCATAGATTACTATGGTGACAGTTTCTTATTTCGTTATGTCCTGAATTAGATTAGTTAAATCCTGGTTCCCCAATTACCTTCTTAAATACTTGTTTTCGTACTTTATATTATGACATCCACTGTATGCTGCGTTGTGCTCTTCCCTACAGTTAATACAAATGTATGTGTCCTTTTTTCATACTCGTCACTAATGTTCCCAGACACCGCGATGACCCTTAAGATCCAGTACGGATTTCATTGAGACGAGACATGGCATATGGAATATATTAGAAATAGTAAAAAAAACTTGCCCTCTAAGACACTGACGGTCATCGTCGCTGTGCTGCTACGAGGCCGTAGGGCATCTGTCTCCCGAACGACAATCTGAAACAATTATAGATTAACATTCAATGATTATTCGGCCTGTAAACAATCTAGTTGAAAGTTTTGGTTCATTCCAGAGCTAGTAGGCATTAATCACATAAATGATTCTAAGATTTCCTTTTTAACAAGAGTGTTAAATCTTGAAACAGTTATAAAGAGGTTTAAGTGAGGATAATTTTTTTGGTTGGGAAACATATTCCCGTGCAACACGAGATACAAATGATTGATTGATTGATTGTTTGATGTTTTACGCCGCGCTCAAGATTCCGCAGTTATATGGCGGCGTTGCCAGTTTTATTGTGGGAGGAAACCGGGATCGATGCCCGGAGGAAACCCACTACCTTCCGGTGGTAACTGGCAACCATCCCACATAGGTCGTTCGAGTGAAAACCCAGTCAGAAAATTTTTCAATTTTTTTTTTGGGAAGATACAAATGAATACGTTCGTATATATACAAAATTCAATCTACACAAAGCATAAAAGCTATAGAATCTGGTGGAAGGATTTCGTAAGGCACTTAGTTCAACCAAATAATGGGACAACTGATAAAATAAGTGGCTGTCGCCATCAGTACCCCTCGGGTCTGGGCCAAAGAAACCGAAGATATATTTATTTTCCAGACAATTTGTTGCGAGTGAAAAACTACTCAACATACATGTATCACATTTACAAGGTTTTTGGTTGACGGTCATGTAAGGGGCATAACTCTTGAAAAAACATCCGAGTGCGTTGATTTTCAATAGGCTTCTTGTACTTGCTGTATTAAACAAATGTGTGAAGTTTCGAAATTGTAAGTTAAAAACTTTTTTAGATAATGTGTTTACAAGGCTTTTGACAGCAGCGGTATTGTAAGGGGCATAACTCTTGAAAAAAACATCCGAGTGCGTTGATTTTCAATAGGCTTCTTGTAATTGCTGTATTTAACAAATGTGTGAAGTTTCAAAATTGTAAGTTAAAAACTTTTTTTAAATAATGTGTTTACAAGGACCAATGGACAGACGGACGACGGAGGCAACGACAATACCCTTCGGGCAAAATTTGCCGGATGGGTAATAAAAGCTTGCCTTGGATGAAGCTTTGAGAAAGATATTCCTTGCCCGGTTATAATTTTTAAACACGACGCAAGTTATTGATGATTCGGGACAAAGTGCCATGTTTACCTCAAAAACATATCTCGGTGCATCTTCAAACTTCAAGACTTTATTGGACACAAATAAAAACCCTTCTGAACTGAGATTGAATGGAACTGTGCTGTTTATTACTCGCTCGTACATGTAGGTACATGTTGGGTCTAAAGAAGTCTGGAAAATGATATATAGTACACATAAAACGTGGATTTAAAATAGCCCTAGAAATAAAGACTTACACTGGGTACTGTGTACAAATAATGCAACTAAAAATAACAGAGAATGATAACTCCAGACCGGCTTTAATTTTTTTCTTTCTTTTGAAACATCCGTGTTATAAAAGTTTCCCTTTTAAATCGTTATTCATTTGAGTCCCCCAATATACTAAGAAGACTGTTGTCAATAGAATTTTCTGAAATGGATTATGAACGGTTCTTTCCCATCTTCAACTAGATAACGTTAAAGTTTCCGAAGAAATTCAATTAGTTGAAAACGAGAGAAGCAACTATCCTTGTTTGGAACGATTTGAGTCAAAATGGAGATATCGGAGTGGCGTGCCCGGTAAAGCTTTTATAAAAACAAACGCATTTTCCGAATTGCGGTTACTGAGATTGTCGATAGATAAGATAGTCCATGTGACATGGGAAATTGGACAGCAACAACAACAACATAGAACACGGATTCTTACCATATCTGGATCATTGACGGTAAGCTTGATAGCATTGTTGCCTCCCTGATTAGTTACCAGAGTACCAACATGGGCATTTTCGTGTATGTAGCCTACGAATTGATTAGTGTTCGATATCATGCTAGGAGCGAAGTTATTAGCAGGGTCCACAGTCACTCTGATCTGGGCAGTAGTAAACCTGCGATTTGTTGAGATTTCCTGGGCCTAAAACAGAACGAATATTCAACACAATAAACATGTTTGGAATAGATGAAGTACGGAAATAAACTAAAATCTTACAAGGCCAAACAATTAAAGGACACGAGAAACCTTGGTAAAACGGAATCAAATGAATAAAAAACAATATCTTAAGATCAGATGGAATCTTAAATTGGTCATTTGTAAGATCCGTCACAGGATATAAATCAGGTGTCACTAAAATGCATCAATCAAATCTTGCCTCAATAATAATAACCATTTTACCACTAAAACAGCGACAAGATAACCGTCTCAGCGGTTGATACTGACAGTCCTTTCAACCGTTCGTTAAAGGGAACACTTAAGATTGATTGATTGGTGTTTTACGCCGCGCTCAAGATTATTTCACTTATATGGCGGCGTTGCCAGTTTTATTGTGGGAGGAAACCGGGCTCTATGCCCGGAGGAAACCCACGACCTTCCGTTGGTAACGGAACACTTAAGGTAAAATACATTATACTTCATCTTAAAGACAATATCTACCTGGTCCTAAAACAGGGTTTATTTATTTTGTATGACTTTCCTACAAGAAGCTAAGGTTAATTATTCTCAGATGTCAAGGTGACAGGATGTCACTGAAACATGTGCACACCTTGTAACTGCCAATATGATTGGTTTATTTGACCTAAATACACCAATAGCAGTTCAGCATAACAGGTGTGCACATGTTTCAGTGACATCCAGTCACCTTGACATCTGAGAATAATTAACCATAGCTTCTTGTAGGAAAGTCATACAAAATAAATAAACCCTGTTTTGGGACCAGGTAGATATTGTCTTTAAGATGAAGTATAATGTATTTTAAAGTGTTCCCTTTAACGTGATCAATGATTAGCTCATTGGTTATAAAGTTGATTTTCAAATGCGTTAATATGATATTATCTACCACACATTTGCCGGAACGGTAGTCAATAAAACTCTTTTCGCAGAATATTTCTATTTATGTTTTCAATCTTGTGGGTGGTGTAAACATCTATCAATCAATCTATATTTATGTTAGATAAGGAAATTAGGCCCGAAAATGTTAGAAATTGCAATAGAATTCTTCGTTCCCTTGAAGAAAAGGGCTATATTACTTTATTACAACAATTTATGATGGGGTATAAAGGTCTAAATGATATACCTCTTTTTAACACAATTAGAAACTTGTCTCCGTGGTTATTTTAGACAAGAAGATTTTCGCTGTGCCCGTGTGTTTTAGTGTTTAAGAATATATTTATGTTAGACCTTTAGTGCTACAAAATCTAAAGGTAACAGAGATTGTTAGGCACCAAGAGTGAGTGAAAGGCCTCCACTAAACGGTTTTGCAAACTAGAACTTAAAATGCCGTAGCTTAAAGTGGCATGAGCTGCCGAAAATCACATAAATTCTGATCGTCACGACAATAAGAGGCTTTGAAGGCCGTCGATAAACTAAATGATTGGCTTTGGAATGAGGAAAATCCATACAGTATGTGGCCTGTAAGAACCGAAAACGTGTTCGAAAAGTAAACAAAATTTCAATAACCGGGACGATCATTCATTCATTCTAAGCCAAAGTTAGTTCAAAAGAATACATTATCGTACATTTTCGAGACTAGAAGCACTAAAAAGCTTCTGAATTATACGTCTTTAGAAAAATAGCATATAATTTCAACATTCTGTTTTAACGTAAAAATATAAATATTTTGGCAGCTCATGCCACTTTAAATGTTGGATATTTTCGGTACTTCAGTTTGATCGAAAGTATTTCATAGATATTCATCCTTTGTTATTGCATCATATTTCTAACTTCATGTTAATATCCAGTCTAAATAGCCCAATTTATACTACAATAGACTAAGTTTCGTCTGTATTTCTTATGGGAAATTTTCACCAAAACTAAGAAGATAGAAACACCCAATAAGACAATGGAATCAATTTCACCTTTATAAGCCTAACACATTGCCCAAGAACCTGATACATTTATCTCGTTATCTAGATAACTAAAACTAAAAATTAACGTTCAGCTTTAAGGAAAACCGTGATTTAAAGTGGCATGAGCTGCCAAAAATCACACCTTTTTCATAATTTCTGATCGTCACGAAAGTAAGGCGTTTTGAAGACCATCTAAAAACTAAATGATTGGCGTTGAAATGAGGAAAATCCATACAGTATGTGGCCTGTACGAACCAAAAACGTGTTCGAAAAGTAAACAAAATTTAAATAACCATTCATTCATTCTAAGCCAAAGTTAGTTCAAAACAATACTTTATCGTACATTTTCGAGACTAGAAGCACTAAAAAGCTTCTGAATTATACGTCTTGAGAAAAATAGCCATTAATTTCAAAGTTCTGTTTTAACGTCAAAGTATCAACATTTTGGCAGCTCATGCCACTTTAAGCTATTTGATAAAACATGTACTTCTAATCAGAATGAAGAAAACGAAAAAAAGGCGATAACTGTTGACAAACGGAAGTTTTTATTTATTTTTTTAACTATTTCTTAGGCCTCCTTGTTTAGTAACGAACTTGCCTTTTATGTTGATGTTTGGACAGGCTGTAAGGCTCAAAGATAAAGTTAAATGTAAAACCATAAGTGGAAATACTTAAGAACCACTTACGTGAATAAAAAAGATATTGGTTGATTTATAGTGTTATGTTAGAGAGCGTTCGCCGACAGGGCGACGGGGGAATTGTCAACTTACCCGAAGTATCAGAAGGAATTCTTGTACCCCAGATCTGTAAATTGGCTTTGTCTGGATTAAGTTTACCGAGTAGAAAACTTGACCATTTTCAGTGGACGCCACTGGGACACTTACAGAAAAATGACTAGAGAATACAGCTGTAAAAAAAAAGATTTAATTGATTTAAGAACAGGTGTTATATCTTGTCTCTAAGTGTTAATTGGCTAAATATACACATAAAAAAAGAGATGAAATAAAATCAGTTTAGTGTTTATGTTGAGGAGGGTGCAGTATGTATAGTTTCTGTAACGCTCGGTAAAACCTGTCAAATATGCCGTCATACGCGACCTCCTATGAGTATAAGCACTGGTAGCCGAGAAATCTTGGCTCTGCCGAATTTTTTTTTCCGTGTTCGTCATGACGAACACGGAAAAAAAAAAAATTCGGCAGAGCCAAGATTTCTCGGCTAAAGCACTGGTAGGGGTCGTATATGTGTTTTTCGAACTTATTAGTTTCCGTAACCGCCGTAGAGCGGCAAAGAAAGAGTTCAATTTTGTACGTTTTACTCTCCAAATCATATTTTCTTTTTGGGTCTGACTTGAGAGGTACACAATCGCAAATAAAAAAACTTCAAATAAGATATATATAAGCCAAAATTGTTCACAAAACCTTTAAGAAAATCTTTCAGCCTGCAACCATTATGCGTCATTTTAAAGACAATATTTGACTGGGCCCTTATTTCTTATGATATCTTTTCATTTACAGTCATTCATAATGGTGACATGAGTTAAAACAGAATGTGTGAATCATCTTCTCGATGCATGGTAAAATATCCATAGCCATTCCACATTTTACCTTAGCAAAATATGAACGTTCAAGACATAAATCGAACAGCGCCCACTGGTGGGAATGTAAGAGTTGTCTTTCCTACTCCTACTCTTTGAATAATCAGCATTCGTCAAATAAAATGAATGAATGAACTTTCGTCTCCGTAATTTAAATATTGTTTACTTTTCGGACAATATTGCAGTTCGCGCAGACAAATACTGGAATTTATCAGCTACTAGTATTTTTTTTCCAAAGAAGTAAAAATTAGAAGCTTAAGAATGTACATTGAAATAGTGTTAAAAAGTAACTTTGAATGAAGACATCCAAATATTTAAATTTTTGCAATCTTTCGCTATGAATTACTGCGCACATTATTTATTTCAACGAGACTTTTTTCATGAACTTCAAAAGCTCGATAGGCTGTGTCAATATCTGAATTTATTTATGCCAATTTAGCGATTAGAGTTAGATTTTTCTTTTTAGCATTCAAAAACATTTACTCGCAAAATAAGTAGTTCATTTACTCTTTATGTCACTCTCGGTCCCTGTTATCGCCAGTCCGCCATTTTGCTGGTTACCACAGTTACGCACATACAACTCAAGATAGGAGCGTGTATGACAAAATTAAAGGGGAGAAAACAAAAAACAGCATGCAATTGCATCGAACGAGCTCCAACAGGCCAGCCTATCCATGTGTGTGAGTCTTGCACGTGGTTTACCGTGTGAAAATACACTGAGAATGAATCTGCCAGACAAGCTCGTGTTCAATCGTCAGTGGAGCGCGCCATTGATATTTTGAAATTGACCGGAAAAAGTATTAATAAATTACTTCCCTTGCGAGCTTATATGGTTATAACCTGCACTGTCAGCGGTAAGACTACCTTTTCTTAAAATTTTACAACGACCCTCACAAGTCACGTAGACACCAGATGCTGCCTGTCACGTCTTCCCAAAAGGTTGATTCACAAGCCAGTATATATTTCAGTATATATTAGACTGTTTGTCTTTTGTTATTAGCGTCTCGAAATGATCGGAATTAACCTAGATTTAAATGGCAGACTTTCAGAGTTGTCCAATTTCTCTTACACTAGTGACTGGACCGTGACTGGTGAGCTAGGCGGATGCTGATTGGCCGATAGGGACACACAGCTAGGCTCTGTTGTGAAGATGGCTGCCGGGTCAGTGACACATTCTCTGATAACGATTGTTAACTTTCTTATACCACAGTTTGGCGTGGAAAAATCGTAGAGATATGGTTTTGGTACCGTTAGAAAGGAAAATTTGCTGCGCCTGTACTGTATTTACAAAGTTCTTTCATTTTCTTCTCCTTTAAAGTGGCATGAGCTGCCAAAATTCACACTTTTTTCATAATTTCTGATCGTCACGATAGTAACAGGCTTTGGATGCCATCGAAAAATTAAATGATTGGCGTTGGATTGAGGAAAATCCATACAGTATGTGGTCTGTACGAACCGAAATCGTGCTAAAAAAGTAAACAAAATTAAAATAACCGGGACGACCATTCATTCATTCTAAGCCAAAGTTAGTTCAAACGAATACATTATCGTACATTTTCGAGACTAGAAGCACTAAAAAGCTTCTGAATTATACGTCTTTAGAAGAATAGCATATAATTTCAACATTCTGTTTTAACGTCAAAATATCAACATTTTGGCAGCTCATGCCACTTTAAGTTGAATTTCAAAATGGTGGATGTATTACCCAGAATGCTAACCCGTGACGTCAGTGCAAGTGATCTATACTTACTTTTTTCGAGAACAAATTGAATTTGTGCATTTAACGTATCTTGATCTCTGGCCCGAATGGAGACCGGTTGGTTGTTTAATGTTCGGGGCAGTGGGTACGTTATCAACGCACCATTACTGGGCTAAAAAACAAAAAAACAGCGGAAAAATAATCTCATAATAAACATTTTTCAATATCATTATATAAAATAAAAAAGATAGTTACAACTATAATGAAGCGGCTATGTTTGGATGGAAAGAAAACTTACTAGCCGTGTATAGTCAATTCCCATGCCTTACTGTGATCAGAATACTAACAGAGAAAAAAAAAACAAGTTGTGAAACGCGGACTCTGGAATCCTTGCAATCCAATTTTCATACTTGACCTATTTTGCGGATGTCGATTGAACCGTGTTTCACAAATTATCTTTTTCCCTAATATTCTGGGCCCAGTTTTACAAAGCCATCTTAGCTAAGGTGACCTTAGTGGCTGAAGATAAAACTAAAGGGAAATTTTAAGATGGGCCTACGCCACTTTTACGAAACCCCCATAAAACCAATGAACTATATGCGTGGGATGGACACGTCTCATTGGCTGGTTTGGATATGACTTTGTAAAATGTGCCGCCATTGATAGTTAAAGCGCGCGTGCATAACAAATCTGGATCGAAATTGCATCATCTCCTACTAATGGTGGCATTCGATGCAAATCAAATGCCACGTGACCTTCATTCCATGCATATAGTTCATTTTGTAAACAATTTCGAAAAAAAATATGGCGGAAATTCATAACGATTCACAAGTGGTACACTTAATGGAGATAGTACACAGTTATATATTTCCCACTTCCGACACCTTCCCTAATTTTCGATGAGCCAAATCACTTGGCGGGTGCTTTTAACAACCCCGTGGGAGTTTTTTGAACTTACATGGTAACATGGGATAACATTTTAGTTAGAAACAGAAATCCATGACAGCGCACTGAAAAAAATGTTCCTTAATATACATAGGAATTTCTTAATCCTCCACTATAGCACCAGCGGAATATTCTTTAAACTTTAAGGGATTACCTACTTTAAAGAATCGTCCCTTAAACATTTTTAATGGAATAAATCTTAAGGTTTGTCCTAAGTGTTTTAGGGAATGATTCCTTTAACAAAAACATTATGGAATATTTCTTAACTTTTAGGGAATATCCCTGGGGATCGTTTCACAAAGCAGTTACATCGCAAAAGAAATCTTGTTGCCAGGTGAAGAGATTCGTTATGGCAACAGCGATTGATCGAATTTTGTAAGTGCTAAGTTCGTGAAACGACCCACTACACGCAGAATATGAAAGAATTCCTTCCATTTTTCAAGGATTTTTTTTCTCAGTTCGGCCATTTAACATGTATTCTAACTAATGTCAACAGGCCGAGGCACACCCAACATCTGGCCTATTCTCGTTAGACATCCAAATTGTTATCAGTCTTAAATTTAGATACCAGAACGGGGCAAACTGTGTAATGATTCGTGGAAGGGAGCGAACTGTGTACTGATTCCAGATGGGTGTGTCCAGCGAACTATATGCGTAGAATGGTCACGTCACATTGGTTAAAATGGATCTGGTGTGCTAAAATCGCCGTCATAACTATGGGATGTTGTCTTTCGTAACACACATAACGTTTTTCTGCAAATTTATGACATCACAAATGATCGGTCAAAAAGTTATTTGTCATAGTATTATGACGTTAGTAAAGGAGGAGTCGTGTCAGGGCTAGTGACATCGTTCTCTTTCGCTTCCTCTATAACGTCAGATTATTAATGCCATCTCATAATAATGGCGGCGCCCACTACACCTCAAACGTCACGTGATCTCCAATCCACGCATATAGTTCATTGGGTATGTCATTACAATCGCCCTTACCAAAGTGTTAGAGATGACTGTAGCTGAAAATGCGGGTCCAACACATTGTGGGTAAAGCCCATTATAGATAACACAGCCATCGTAGACAAACATGGGGCCTAAATCATCCCCGTCTTCAATAAATATAGTTAGGTAGGTGTCCACAGAAAATGGTGCCAAACCAGTATCCTGTTTATATATAAACACGATGTATTCAGTTTGACATTCAATCTAAAGAAAGCTTTACAAAATAATTCAAAATTAAATGTTCATTGACATGTGATATAAAAGCTCTTATTTTTTTTTTGCTATTTAGCAGTACAATGTTTAATATTGTAAAAGTCACATTGGTACATGATACATCATTACAAACACAACGTTTGCTCAAAACGTCAACTTTAATAAACGCATATATATATGTATGGACACTAAAACACACGGGCAGAGGGAAAATCTTCTTCGCTAAAATAACCATGGAGACAAGTTGTGTTAAAACACATATTTTTATGCAAAATGCTAAATAATTTAAATAATTGTAGTTTTTATAGTCGGAACAATCCTTTTTCGTATTACCTCTGTGCCAATGTTAGGCCAACTTCATTTTCAAACTCCATAAAAGGAAAACGCTGAAACCATTATGAAAATATCAACCAAGATTATCTCAGGGATAGAATATTTGATGATGAAAATAGATAAAGCATTATTTACCTTTGCTTGTATGGTCATGTTGAAATAAGTCCTATTATATCGATAGTATAAAGTCTCAAAATCCAGACTATTTTGCACGGTAACATATCCTTGTCTGGGTAAGTCTATACCAAAACTGGGGTGACCGCCTGACTCGACAAGCTAGACAGAAAGACAGGGAAAAAACCTACACATCATATCAAAGTGATTATAACATTGCTTTCGTTGAGTCGAATCAAATCACGTGCAATCCTTCGGGAGCCTTTTGGGGCTTTTTGTTCACGAATTGAAAGGAGTGTCGGACGAGGGGCGACAACTTGTGAGCTGTAGCCGCTTAAAATACAATTGATAGGGGTCCACCGTTGGACAGCCACTGTTTCTTTCTCCGCTAAAGCTAGGCGCACATTAGGCGATTCTATGTCGGCGACTCTGATCGATTGATTGATTGTTTGGTGTATTACGCCGCGCTCAAGATTATTTCACTTATATGGCGGCGTTGCAATTGTCAAAAAGACTACGACGGTAAATAGGTCATTTGCCAGCTCTTCGCGCAACAATGACATGACGTTGTGGCACGAATCTTAGAACGGACAAGCTACAGCTATATTCAGTCGAGCTCCCGCCCATGCAAGATTTTTCGCATTACTTGATTATTTCAGACGTTTCAGTCACAATATGTGATTTGTTTTCTAAAATATGTTGTATAATTGCTGAAAATTTTGAGTAAAAGACAGACGGAAGCTTTGTCCGGTGCACTACATAGAGCCGTAATTGTGACGTCGCTAAATTACGTCATTCGCAAGTAATTGGCAAATCACCTATTACATTCCGCATATCCGTATGCAGTTATGTTAAGGGAATTCTGATTCGTTATTAAAGCCAACATCATGAATAAGAAACTGAAAAGTTTGCTATACCTCGGAACCATCCCCTGCCAATATATAGAAATCCACATCTTTGTTTCGTTCGCCGTCTTTATCACTGGCAGAAATTCTCCGAAATACAGTGGTCCCAATCGGGACTAACTGCCAAATAAAATACAATTGTCATCGTGAGCTAGCAGTTATCAGCGACATATATTGTTGTCAATTTACGAAAACTGATTTAAGAGATGCTGCAAAGTATTAGAGGGACTGTTTTCAATACCGACACCCTTTATCTGAGGAAACAAATAAATTCCGTTATTGGGCAGCTACAAAAGTTCTACAAGCGTAAATTAATCTCCGTTAATTGTAAATCGTATCTTAATGGTGTTTTGAAGGCTATACGTGAAATAAAAATTCATTTTTAGGTAAAAAAATTTTTCTCATGAACTTTGGTTCGAAGTATGAAATTTGTTTTACCTCACTGATTACTTTCGAGTAGGGTGTATCCAAAAACTCTGGTGGATTATCGTTAATATCGGTTACGGCTATGTTCAAAGAATAAAATATCTGAAAGACGAACAAATTATATACCATCAGAATTATTTCAAGTTTGACTGCAAGTTGACTGCAAAACCTTAGCTGCAAAACCTTAGCTGCAAAACCTTAGCTGCAAAAATTTGATTTTTTTTCTTTTTTATAATTTGGAGAAATCGTTGGCTTTAATTTAAATATGCATCCCGAATTTTGTCCGTTAGTCAGAGCTTCGGTTCGCACGGGCCACATTCTCATTAGAGATGTTTTAGTTCAATGTGGAAAATTTAGTTTGTGACTCAATAAAAAAACTGACTAAACCTGCTTCTATCTCTATTTCGATAATCAGCTTCCAATATATTTACATTTTGAAAGTGTCCAGAAATGCTTTTCTATAAATCAATTAAATCAGAGAAAATGTTGACTAAAGATTTAATGAAATTAAATTGTGTGTGTAAATATAGGCAAATTGAAATGTACAGTTCTTAAACTTGACTGGCATGTGATACGGCAATAATAGGTGTCGATGTCATCTAATGTTGAAGCAGTCCCTCCCTGAAACGAAACGAAATCGTTAAATCCATTACACATTAAACTAATTTGTTAAATCCATTATACAATAAATCAATTTGTTAAATCCATTACACAATAAACCAATTTGTTAAATGCATTATACAATAAACCAAATTGTTCAATTCATTAAACTGTAAACCAACTGGTTAAATCCATTTTATTGTAAACCAAATTGCTAAATCCATTACAATGTAAATCAAATTGCTGAATCCATTATATTGTAAACATAATCGTTAAATCCATAATACAATAAACCACCTTGCTAAATTCATTATACTGTAAACCAAATTGCTAAATCCCTCATATTGTAAACCAAATTGCTAAATCCCTTATACTGTAACCCAAATTGCTAAATCCCTTATAATTTAAACCAAATTGTTCAATCCATTATACTGTAACCCAAATAGTTAAATCCATTATGATGTTAACTTTTTGTAACCATAATTTCTAAATGAGTAAGTCCCTAGTCCCTAATATAAGATCTGGCAAAATCATAAATTCTAAGATTTTCTTTATAATTTAAAATACTCTACCGCATTCTGGATAAGAACAATTGATTGATGTTTTACGCCGCACTCAATATTATTCACTTATATGACGGCGTTGCCAGGTTTAATGGGTTAGGAAACCGGATTCTTTACCCGGATGAAACCCCTGACCTTCGAATAGTACCTGGCAACGCTTCCACATGTGACGATTGAGTGAAAAATCCTCTCCTTTCTTTGATCTGAGGGGGATTCGAACCAGCGCCGCATCGATGGGAGGCCTGTGTCGGACTGAGGGACAATCACTCTAACGGACACAGCCACCCAGGCCCACCGCACACAAATAGAGACATTAAACTTAAAGCCCCACTTGTCGCCGTAGCCTGTTGGACATTTGTCAAGAAAACCAATTTACACGAGCTTACTGCAACTAAAAATAAAACCACTAACATAGGTCTTATAAAACCTGTCCAGCTAGGTTTAGAGTGTATAAATGGGGGTGCAAAACAAGCGAAGAATTGAAACCCGATTACAACAACAACGATCAACATCGGTTAAAGGCACACTTGCCGCGAAAATCAGGAATATTGTTTACATTAAAAAAGAAAGTCCATTTTCTGTATTTTTCCCAGGCAATATAAGTTAGGAACTTTCTATTTTTACCAAAATTTAAAAGTTTGGACGTCACTTTGTATTTTTAATTTGAATTTGAAAATTTGAATTGTTAGGTGCCCTGTAACGTAAACAAACCACACTGCCCCCTATTGGCGATTTTATGTTTCAGTCGAGTGAGTGAACTAACGACACAGTGTAATTTTACGTAGGCCTATTTATCTGAGAAATACAGACTGACGATCGGTTAACAACGACTGGAAAAGCCTGCTGATTATTGTTTGAGTGTAAACCACAGATAAAAAGGCCTGAAATGAGGGTAATCCAACACGAAAGTTGACCGACACTGATCGTTGTTGTTGTAATCAGGCTTGGATTCTTCGTTTGTTTTTCACCCCATTTCTACATTCTAAAGCTAACTAGACATGTTTTATGTGTCCTATGTTTAAGTTTAGTTGTATCAGTCGTAGTAAGCTCATGTAAATTGGGTTTCTTAGCAAATTTAAACAGGCTACGGCGGCAAGTGGGCCTTTAACCTAATAATTGTTGGACTAGGCCTATCCTGATTTCAGGCCTTTTTGTCTCTAGTTTACTCTCAACAATTTATCGGCAGGCTTTTCGAGTCCTTCTTACCCAATCGTCAAGCTGTATTTCTCAGATAAAGTACGTAAAGTTATACTCTGCCGTTAGATCACTCACACGATTCAAAACATTTGGGCGCTAGTGCGCATGCCCAGGTTTGGATTTTGTTTACACTGAGGGTACCTGATAAATCTAATTTTCAATTTCATGTCAAAAATGTCAATTTTCGGTAAAAAGAGAAAGTTCCTAACTTCTGTTTTTTATGTAAACAGTATTCTGGATTTTCGCGGCGAGTGTGACTTAAAGTGGCATGAGCTGCCAAAATGTTGACATTTTGATGTTAAAACAGAATGTTGAAATTATCGGTCGTTTTTCTCAAGACGTATAATTCAGAAGCTTTTTAGTGCTTCTAGTCTCGAGAATGCACGATAAAGCATTGTTTTGAACTAACTTTGGCTTAGAATGAATGAATGGTCGTCCCGGTTATTTAAATTTTATTTACTTATCGAACTCTATTCCGTTTTGTATAGGCACCATTATGTCACAGAAAACAAATTACACCAAACATAATTAACCAGACGACGTATATAATTATAACAGTACGTTGCACAATACCACAATTTGTAGTTTATGTCTTCCTTACTTACGTCTCGATCAATGGCATTTTTAAGCTCTACGTAAAAAACTTCTGGGTCGGCTGATGGAGATATTTCAAACGTGGAGTTACACCCCATCGGGTCCACACTAACATCACCTAATGTCAGAGAGATCGTATCCCCAAGGCGTCCAAAAATCCTCAGTCTGTCTCTGTATTTATCTAGGACAGGAGGGCCGGTGTTTTTTGCTTGCTGCAAAGCTATTTTTAAAAAGAGTCAATAGCAGTAGTCAGTTTATTTTATTTCACCAAATACAAACAGATACAAAATACCACTACGGTAGGTGTTGAAATAATTCCATTTTATTTTTAACATGTTCATCCTTTGTCTCACACACATCTAAAATAAGGAGTTAGGATCGAAAGCCCACTAAATTCTATCAGTCAAAATATTATTGAACACAGAAAAAAGAAAAAAAGTGAGAACCGAATTTCAGATACATATGATTCTGTTCTTCAGCACCCTTAATCCAAACTTACCAATGGTCCTCTATAGTCTATATTACCGCCGAGCATGATGACGTCACATAGATTTACGCAAAGTTTCTGGGTAAAATGTACCTCAGTGCGCCATTTTGTTTATTGGTACTTTGCATGATGTCACTTTTTTGGAAAACTTAACCTGTTTTTATCCACACATTTTTCTGGTAACTTTACGTCTTTTACTTCTTCTTCTTGATACAGTATTATTTCTTCCGCCATATATTAAAATGATATTAACATCCCTCAATCCCCCGAAATACTTTGAGCGTAATATCCAAGTGACGTCATCAAGCAATCGGTCAATTAGGCGCCGGAATGATTATTTCTGTAATAATCTGGTATATCCATCAAGTATTGTTTATCACATAAGACATATTTTTTTTGTTATACCAAGAGAATTTCCTCGCCTAAAAAAAGCAATTTCTGCTCATTAATGGAACCTCTACACGGCCAGCTCGACCGCCTGGGAAAGTGTGCCCATTATTGTTACTGAATATTACGAAATATGTTTTTCAGAAGGAATCTACAATGTTTAAAGACAGAGCTGTGGGTCTATTTCCTTTTTGTACATTATGTCTTTCCTTGTCACTTAGATAAAACTAATTCATAATTAACAATTAAGGAAATCAGATGTACTGTCCCCGCCAGATAAAAATGACAGTGAGAAATTTCAAATGATTGGAAGATAAGAAACCCCAACTGTTATAGTTCACACGTCAATGGTTGCTTACCTGTTCTAAATAATAAAAGAGACTTCTCTTAATAACTTAAGTCCAATTCTTCGAACAGTTGGAAAATTTTCTGACTGGGTTTTCACTCGAACGACCTATGTGGGATGGTTGCCAGTTACCAACGGAAGGTCGTGGGTTTCCTCCGGGTATAGAGCCCGGTTTCCTCCCACAATAAAACTGGCAACGCCGCCATATAAGTGAAATAATCTTGAGCGCGGCGTAAAATACCAAACAATCAATCAATCAATCAATCAATCGAACAGTTCCAGTGTCGGGATGCTTTTTTATGCAATGCAACATATCATTTCATCAGATACAAATATAACGGTCTAAGAGTGGACTATGTGCAATAAAATATCAAGCTGTCCATGCAGAAATGACAATGTGTTTGCATATTTGGTCATATAAAAATGCTCGTCAAAAAGATCATGTCATTTTTACACAGCTTAACGGTGGGTTTATAGATTCAAATTGGATTCATCCGTGGACAAAACCATTCAAAAACAATTTCGCAACTCATCTTAAGTTCATAAATATTATATGAAGCACTTACCTAAGGCATTCGTTTCTTGAACTGTGAGGAATAAAGCACTGTTAGCGCCGCCGGAATCTAGGTGCGAGCAGGCTTAAAAGATAAACGTGGGTATTCTCAAAAAGAACAAACGACAAAAAAAACACAATCAATAGGCTGAATAAAACCTATGATGAATAATGGTAGCGAAAAGTTAATATCATTTTAATCCGAACCATTTAGCCTTAGTTGGAAATATTCAAACTCTATGTTGATGTTGCGCTGGTCAGCAGAGTTGACCGTTGATAAAAGGAGCCTGAGACTCATTTTCTCCGATTTTCTCTTAATTGAAGCAGTACAGACGGTTAATTTTTCAGTGCATCCCAATCGCTCACCAAAAAATAGCATACAAATGCTAACATTTCGCTGGTATCTTTATTGTTCTCTATCGACTACAGAATTTTGAAAACTTTCCTAACCAAAAGTTACTTCTGGGTACCCGTCAAATATGAGCATTTGTATGATTGACTGATTTATATGATTGATTAATTTGTATGATTGATTAATTTGTATGATGGATTGATTTGTATGATTGATTAATTTGTATGATTGATGGATTTGTATGATTGAGTAATTTGTATGATTGATTGATTTTTATGATTGATTGATTTGTATGATTGATTAATTTGTATGATTGATTGTTTTGAATGATTGATTTATATGATCAATTGATTTGAATGATCGATTTATTTGTATGATTGATTGATTTGTATGATTGATTGATTTTTATGATTGATTGATTTGTATGATTGAGTAATTTGTATGATTGATTGTTTTGAATGATTGATTTATATGATCAATTGATTTGAATGATCGATTTAATTGTATGATTGATTGATTTGTATGATTGATTGATTTTTATGATTGATTGATTTGTATGATTGATTGATTTGTATGATTGTTTGATTGATTTGTATGATTGATTGATTTGTATGATTGTTGGAATTGTATAATTGATTTGAATGATTGGTTGATTTTTATGATTGTTTGATTTGTATAATTGATTTGAATGATCGATTGATTTGTAGGATTGGTTGATTTGTATGATTGATTAATTTGTATGATTGATTGATTTGTATGATTGAGTAATTTGTATGATTGATTGATTTTTATGATTGATTGATTTGTATGATTGAGTAATTTGTATGATTGATTGTTTTGAATGATTGATTTATATGATCAATTGATTTGAATGATCGATTTATTTGTATGATTGATTGATTTGTATGATTGATTGATTTTTATGATTGATTGATTTGTATGATTGATTGATTTGTATGATAGATTAATTTGTATGATTGATTGATTTGTATGATTGAGTAATTTGTATGATTGATTGTTTTGAATGATTAATTTGTATGATTGATTGATTTTTATGATTGATTGATTTGTATGATTGATTGATTTGTATGATTGTTTGATTGATTTGTATGATTGATTGATTTGTATGATTGTTGGAATTGTATAATTGATTTGAATGATTGGTTGATTTTTATGATTGTTTGATTTGTATAATTGATTTGAATGATCGATTGATTTGTAGGATTGGTTGATTTGTATGATTGATTAATTTGTATGATTGATTGATTTGTAGGATTGAGTAATTTGTATGATTGATTGATTTTTATGATTGATTGATTTGTATGATTGAGTAATTTGTATGATTGATTGTTTTGAATGATTGATTTATATGATCAATTGATTTGAATGATCGATTTATTTGTATGATTGATTGATTTGTATGATTGATTGATTTTTATGATTGATTGATTTGTATGATTGATTGATTTGTATGATTGTTTGATTGATTTGTATGATTGATTGATTTGTATGATTGTTTGAATTGTATAATTGATTTGAATGATTGGTTGATTTTTATGATTGTTTGATTTGTATAATTGATTTGAATGATCGATTGATTTGTAGGATTGGTTGATTTGTATGATTGATTGATTGATTTGTATGTTTGATTGATTTATATGATTGATTAATTTGTATGATTGATTAATTTGTATGATTGATTGATTTGTATGATTGTTGGAATTGTATAATTGATTTGAATGATTGGTTGATTTTTATGATTGTTTGATTTGTATAATTGATTTGAATGATCGATTGATTTGTAGGATTGATTAATTTGTATGATTGATTGATTTGTATGATTGAGTAATTTGTATGATTGATTGATTTTTATGATTGATTGATTTGTATGATTGAGTAATTTGTATGATTGATTGTTTTGAATGATTGATTTATATGATCAATTGATTTGAATGATCGATTTATTTGTATGATTGATTGATTTGTATGATTGATTGATTTTTATGATTGATTGATTTGTATGATTGATTGATTTGTATGATTGTTTGATTGATTTGTATGATTGATTGATTTGTATGATTGTTTGAATTGTATAATTGATTTGAATGATTGGTTGATTTTTATGATTGTTTGATTTGTATAATTGATTTGAATGATCGATTGATTTGTAGGATTGGTTGATTTGTATGATTGATTGATTGATTTGTATGTTTGATTGATTTATATGATTGATTAATTTGTATGATTGATTAATTTGTATGATTGATTGAATTGTATGATTGAGTAATTTGTATGATTGATTGTTTTGAATGATTGATTGATTTTTATGATTGATTATTTGTATGATTGATTGATTTGTATGATTGTTTGATTGATTTGTATGATTGATTGATTTGTATGATTGTTTGAATTGTATAATTGATTTGAATGATTGGTTGATTTTTATGATTGTTTGATTTGTATAAATGATTTGAATGATCGATTGATTTGTAGGATTGGTTGATTTGTATGATTGATTGATTGATTTGTATGTTTGATTGATTTATATGATTGATTAATTTGTATGATAGATTAATTTGTATGATTGATTGATTTGTATGATTGAGTAATTTGTATGATTGATTGTTTTGAATGATTGATTTGTATGATTGATAAATTTGTATGATTGATTGATTGATTTATATGATTGATCAATTTGTAGGATTGATTGATTTGTATGATTGATTGATTTGTATGATTGATTGATTTATTTGTACTATTGATTTATTTGTATGATTGATTGATTTGTATGATTGATTGATTTGTATAATTGATCAATTTGTATGATTGATAGATTTGTATGATTGATTGATTGATTTATATGATTGATCAATTTGTATGATTGATTTGTATGATTGATAGATTTGTATGATTGATTGATAGATTTGTATGATTGATTGATTTGTATAATTGATTGATTTGTATAATTGATTTATATGATCAATTAATTTGTATGATTGATTGATAGATTTGTATGATCAATTGATTTGTATGATTGATAGATTTGTATGATTGATTGATTGATTTGTACTATTGATAGATTTGTATGATCAATTGATTTGTATGATTGATTGATTTGTATGATTGATTGATTGATTTGTACTATTGATTTGAATGATCGATTGATTTGTATGATTAATTGATTTGTATGATTGATTGATTTATATGGTTGATTGATTTGTATGATTGATTGATTTGTATAATTGATTGATTTTTATGATTGTTTGATTTTTATGATTGATTGATTTGTATGATTGATTGATTGATTTGTATGATTGATTGATTTGTATGATTGATTGACTGATTTGCATGATTGATTGATTTGTATGATTGTTTGAATTGTATAATTGATTTGAATGATTGGTTGATTTTTATGATTGTTTGATTTGTATAATTGATTTGAATGATCGATTGATTGATTTGTATGATTGATTGATTTGTATGATTTATTGCTTTTTATGATTGATTGATTTGTATGATTGATTGATTGATTTGTATGATTGATTGATTGATTTGTATGATTGATTGATTGATTGATCTGTATGGTGAACACATTACACTTTCCAACTTTACTGGCCGGCACAACATCAACATACTTTGGCCATAGAGTTTGGATATTTCCAACTACCTTCATCCTCAGCTTCCCCAATGTAAGGTACAAATTGTCAATCCAGTCGATCCAGTGTGTGTTACCCCTCAGTTAAACGGTCACAAAACAAGGAACATTTTTTTTATTTACGTTATAAAAGATAAACAAAATCAATATATTTTCAATATCCCATTTTTCTTCATGGACTGTTCAAATATGCGAGCCAGTGAGTTGACTTACGTTCTAGAGACAATGCCCTCACCGTCAGCATTAGGAAGGCTCCTAATTTAGTCACACCCATCTTTCTCGGAAACAGGTACGTGAGCCTCAGGTTGTCCTTTAAACAAAATGATGTTGTTTTAAAGCTCATAAACAGTAGACTATAATAATATAATTTTGATCACCAACTAAATGACATACTGTATAAATGACATACATGTCGGTTATTCAAAAGACAATAGATTAATTGATGTTTTACGCCGCCTTCAAGATTTTTTCATTTATATGGCGGCGTTTTTGTTTTCAATTTTTATTTGGTCTGAGTGTGATTGGAACCGCGCCGCATCGATGGAACGTCTTTCTTTATTGAATCCAGGACTTTTTCAGTAGCCAAGAATAACAACCTACTAATCAATATAATCAACATCTGAACGTAATTAGACTGAACTTTAGTGCCTATAATTCTGAGTGGGATTCGAGTCCGCGCCGCATCGATGGAAGGTTTGTGTGGGACTGTTGGACGATCCCTCTAACCAGAAGTCTATGAACAGGGAAGTGTGAAATGTCGCATTACCCCATGTTCAGGGCACTGGCGCTTTCCGCCTGCTTATACTACACTATGTGACGTTTATGCGCGGTAGATTTTGAAATTGTCAACGGTTGCGCAATTTCAAATCAGAAAATAAATTCATTCTCCACTTACTGCATCTATCGGCAATTCCAGTAACCGCAGTTCGGAGAGTGCATTGGTTCTTATAAAAGCTTTACCGAACACGCGACTCTGATATCTCCATTTCGACTCAAATCGTTCCAAACAAGTCTTCTTGTCTCATTATCAACTTTATGGAGCTCTTCGGAAACTTTAACTTTTGCTCCATCAAGTACTGTGGTCATATCTAAAACGTTCGCCATGTTTTTTCGTATGCATCCCATAATAGTACATAGGAGAAAGTGAAGGAAAGCCACGGTTTCTGACTAACCGAGAGAGGGTTCTGTGTATGGTGACCTCTGGGTCAAAAGGCGTCAATGCCCTGAACACTATGTAATGGGACGCTTCACACTTCCACATTCATAGACTTCTGCTCTAACCCACTGGACCAGCCCGGCCCCCAAAAGACAATAGAACCTTTCGTCTTAAATGAGAAGGAAATGAAAGAAGTTAGTAAATACAGTACAGGCGCGCTAAATTCTCCTTTCTAATGGTGTGTTTCCACGGACATGCGTTAACGCGTGCGTTGACGGATGCGATTGTTTAACGGATAGGATGAAGTGTTTCCACGGACTTGCGTTAACGCATGCGATTGATAGTGCGATCTGTCATAAGGTTACGGTTAAAAGTCAAGGTCATATCCTTGACAACAATTCTTTTTTTCGGTTTGGGGAAAGAATGTGAATAAGTGGACATCTACATAGCTTTTTCATGCAAAATACATTTACAACACAAACACAAGTCAGTAAAAATGAGTAAACAAACTCACTCGGTGTTTTCTGTGGATTTCGATCTGACAGGAAAAGGTCACCAGGGTCGGAAAACCCCTTCAATGACGTCATGATCAGCGAAATCCCTCGTCCGTTACCTCGTCCGGTGCGTTAAAAATGGGACAAGCTCCATTCTCCGTCCGTTAACGCGTGCGTTAAAAACTATTGGACTGGCCATGGAAACACTATAGTGTATTTCTGTAGTTCCCATTCGTTATAGGGAAAATCGCATCCGTCAACGCACGCGTTAACGCAAGTCCGTGGAAACACACCATAACGGTCCCGATCGGCCAATCAGCATACGCCAAGATCACCAGTCACTGCACTAGCGTTAGAGAAATTGGTCAACTCTGAAAGTCTGCCATTTAAACCTAGGTTCAAGGGAGGTAATTTACTAATGCTTCTTCCTGTCAATTTCAAAATGTCAATTCGCCCGCTGCACTGACGATCGAACACGACTTTTGCTATTCATTTTCAATATATTTTTACACCGTAAACGACGTACAGGAATCACACACATGAATATGGCGCTCTGTGGGAGCCAGTTCTATACAATTGCATGCTATTTTTTTTCTCCTCTTTTAAGAATCGACACTTGCGCAGCAGCCAATGTGTATGGCAAAATAAAGCCACATTGTTTTTTTTTGATCAATCTGACGTTGAAATCGCGCTCATTTGTCTATGTCGCAATGGCAGATTGGATGACGTCACAGAGACATTTCTTTGTCATGTGACGTCGATAAACCTGTCGTTAAAAGTTTTATGAACATTTTTGGTAATATTTTCTAATTTGCGTTAGTGCTGTGTTCCCAATAAACCAAGAAGTTGTAAATCCATACGCAAGAGTTTTCTTTCCTTCATTGTTAGTGCTGTGGTAGAACATCTACTTTACATGTCTAACCAAAAACAAATTAAATTTCATGAGCAGCACATACAAAGTTCTACACTACATTTACCGCCCTACAATGGTTACGAAAGTTAATATTAAGCTCACTGCCAAATGACGTCAAACACGACATCTGTTGTGTATGTACCCTCAGAGTGGTGACGTAATACACCACCGCTGCTGTGCCAATGTCTCTTCTAGGCAGTTTGTACAAATATAAGGTGGTGTATGACGTCACTTCAGACGAGTTTTGCGAGGAGTATCGAACAATATGCACATTTCTTGCACACTCCTGTTTCAACTTCCAAGGAACTAACGCCGGGGTTGTTCCGTTTCAACTTACATTTTTCCAATATGCGTTTTCGGGGACAAGATTCAATGTCGGCTCCCCCCTCCACAAAATTTGCATAAATGGGAAGCCACAGGGCATGAGGAGTGGCACCAGCTGACCATGGAACAATTCTGGCGTCTTGTGAGGGGGTATGAGAACACTACTCGAAGCTGCGATCTGAGAGTTTTGTTGGGATTTCCCGATATTTACTGATTTCTCTCCATATGTGACGTTTAACCTCTCGTTACAGCTCTGTCAAAATTTTTTAAGAATCCATCAAAAGATCTCGTTTTTTCTTGAATTTTCATGCAGATAATCAGAACAAGTTTCTCACGTGCCTGAAGGCCTTGCTATTCCACATCCATTTAAACTGTTTCTTTAACATAGAACTACGTAAAACGTATGGGAGGTGCGTTTCAATCAGGATACTAGGATCATTTTCATTATTAGACTTAGATATTAAAAGTGCACTGAAACCTTACCTTCCAAACCGGTATGATCGTGTCCTATCACTGTTATGTGCTGTTATTCCGTATAGATGATATGTCCAAGATAATTTTTACAAAGCTGGCGTAAAGATGCGTCGGTTTATATGCTACAACATTGACCAGTTGTGAAAGTTCTTATAGTTTTAACGTAGATTTACGTCCGATTAATGTCTCGCTGGCTTTCTCAGACAGGGTTCAGAAGGTTGCTACATGTCCGATATCCCGGGCGTGAGTGAGACGCCGTGGGTACCTTCAAAGCCGTTGTTTATTTCTTTTCGTTGTACTCAGGTGTCTTATGGAATGCCGAATTTTAAATTGGGATTTTTGTTAGTCGACAAAAGAGAGATATGGACCCGACTTAGCAAACATGGCCATGCCCATGTAGGTTACTTGCCTGTTCAAACAATTGTGAGAGCTCGTACTTAATGGGGATAGTGTGTGCAGTCTGAAACTTCCGGGATTTACCTATTCACCCTTTCATGTAGACCGGGATTCTGACTCCAAAATTACTTTTTTTTGTACTGACGGTCTTATTTTGGAGTCAGGGCTCATTGCGATCAAAAAGTTGGAGTAGCCTGCACGTTTCTGATCGGACAGTTTGCGGTCAGATTTAGACAGTAAATAACAACATAACTAACTCAAATAGTGTCAGCACGACATTCATTAATAATTTAGCCTTTTGTAAAGTGAATTTAACGTTTAAAAACAGAAAAAAACGCTAAACAGTGTTACACCATCAATGGCAGAGAGTTTGAGACTTGAGAAGGCAAAAGTGAATTCAGGGGAAGAATAAAGTGTTCTGGCCGATCCTGCTCGTCCATATCAGGCACTGGTATGTAGCGAAATCATCCATGAACGTAATTTTGACCGTTTAGACACGATCTGAGTAGGTTACATTGCTATTTCTTTGTCTAAATCGGACCACATACTGCTCCGGCTTTTTGATTGCAGTGAACCCTGACTCCAAAATACGGCCGTCAGTATAAAAAATAGTCAGTTTGGAGTGAGAAACCCGGACTACCTTTCATGGAACTGTATACACTAAAGCCCGCTTCACAAAACGGCGCAGATGTATTTTTGGCGTAACTTTCCTAGCAACGTATCTCTACTGCTTGGGTTGACACGACTGTACAAACTTACGCTCATCGCTTTGTGAAACAGGCCCCTGTGCGTAATCGGAGCATCGCAATCTAACTTCCTGGGTACTGCTTTGGGTAAACCGTCATTCAGCTAGTAGGCCTATATACCGATATGCCTAGTGCGATGCCTCGCTTGTTTTTCATAGAGCCTTTCCGGCCCTTTGGAAATGTTACCCTATAGTTCCTGCACCATTGCTTGTACCCTAAAGGCCCGCGAGGTCCATCTTATCCAAGTCATATAGGTACCATTTATGTTTTATGCGAAAGAAAACAGTTTTCATTCGAGGTTATTGTTCAAGTGGCATGAGCTGCCAAAATTCACACTTTTTTCATAATTTCTGATCGTCACAACAGTAAGAGGCTTTGAAGGCCATCGAAAAACTAAATGATTGGCGTTGGAATGAGGAAAATCCATACACTATGTGGCCAGTACGAAGCGAAAACGTGTTCGAAAAGTAAACAAAATCTAAATAACCGGGACGACCATTCATTCACTCTAAGCCAAAGTTAGTTCAAAACAATACTTTATCGTACATTTTCGAGACTAGAAGCACTAAAAAGCTTCAGAATTATGCGTCTTGAGAAAAATAGCCAATAATTTCAACATTCTGTTTTAACATCGAAATATCAAGATTTTAGCAGCTCATGCCCTTTTAAGGCTAGAGAACCTAGAGAACCTGGAGTTTTATTTTCGAACGAACGGAAGCTTATTCTTTCTTTCCTATCATGTGATGGAAGAAATTCTGATTAGCCGTACAATCTCTGGTCACATGCAAATCGCAGTTGCCATGACGTATCTCTTCGCTATGGTATCCATTAGTAAAACTAAGTTTCGTTTGTGGTGTTACTGCTTTGTGAAACGAGCCCCAGAAGCTGACAACGTAGCGATATGGGGGAAATGATCTTAAGTGCGACCAGAAGTCTATGAATGTGGAAGTGTGAAGCGTTCCATTACATAGTATTGAGGGCATTGGCGCCGTTTGACCCAGAGGTCACCATACACAGAGCCCTCTCTCGGTTAATCAGAAAGCGTGGCTTTTCTTCACTTTCTCATATGAACTATTATGGGATGCATAAGAAAAAACATGGCGAACACTTTATTTATGATAACAGTACTTGATGAAGCAAAAGTTAAAGTTTCCGAAGAACTTCATAAAGTTGAAAATGAGACAAGAAGACTTGTTTGGAACGATTTGAGTCCAAATGGAGATATCAGAGTCGCATGTTCGGTAAAGCTTTTATAAAAACCAATGCATTCTCCGAACTGCGGTTACTGGAATTGCCGATAGATGCAGTAAGTGGAGAATGAATTTATTTTCTGATTTGAAATTGCGCAACAGTTGACAATTTCAAAATCTACCGCGCATAAACGTCACATAATGTAGTATAAGCAGGCTGAAAGCGCCAGTGCCCTGAATATGGGGTAATGCGACATTTCACACTTCCCTGTTCATAGACTTCTGGTGCGACGCAATATACCATCTTACAAAGACTTCGTTACTGTTTTCGTTTTCCGCCTTTGTTTTCGGCCTTTTAACAAGATATAACCCGATGTGGAAATTTTAAACAAAAAAATAACTTAGACTTCATATCCCTCCCGCCTTCCGCGCTTAACTGTAAACGACAACAGCATACCACAGAAAACATAGACGTGCCCAGTCACTTGTTCGCGAAATGAGTGAAAAGCTTTCATATTTCATGAATTCATAATATGCCGCTCAATAGAAAAACGGCCATTAAAACCTCATCATCATACATTAAGAGTGGCTTAATGACAAAATCGAACTTCTTAAATAAACAATGTTTCCTGATTTGTGTCTAGTTAGTATTTTTGTACTGACGATGCCAGGAAAGTTGTAAATGCTGAAATGTACCCTCTTTGAGGCACATGATAAAGAAGGTTTTAAAGACCCATAAAGGAGGACATTTAACGTCGACGTACAACGAAACTAGGATATTCGGAAAGGTATAGTAGAATTGTAAATGATCAAAACGTATTTTTCTCTTCTCGTACTAATATTCACAAAACGAAAGAGCAGAGATAAAAAGTGACATATAACGATACCTTTCTCTTCCATCAAAAGGAAAGAAAGACGGGCGAAAATCCAAAGGCAGAAGTATGCTTTGGCTGAAATGCCTCCTGTTTGGGATTATGGTAGTCCCAGTGGTGCTCGTCTCGGGAAAAAGTGAGTACTGGACAATACGAGTGAGTGAGTGTTTGGTATTTTACGCCGCGCTCAAGATTATTTCGCTTATAGGGCGGCGTTGCCAGTTTTAATGTGAGAGGAAACCGGGCTCTATGCCCGGAGGAAACCCACGACCGTCCGTTTGTAACTGGCAACCATCCCACATAGGTCGTTCGAGTGAAAACCCAGTCAGAAAATTTTCCAATTTTTTTGGACTGAGTGGGATTCGAACCCGCGACCTAATGGTGGAAGGCTGTTCGGATTGAGCGTCCAACGCTCTACCTACTGAGCATGATTGTATGTGATTGTAAGACTGCACTGGATTGCATGATTGTATGTGATTGTAACACTGTATTGAATTGCATGATTGTATGTGATTGTAAGACTGCACTGGATTGCATGATTGTATGTGATTGTAAGACTGCACTGGATTGCATGATTGTATGTGATTGTAAGACTGCACTGGATTGCATGATTGTATGTGATTGTAAGACTGCACTGGATTGCATGATTGTATGTGATTGTAAAACTGTACTGAATTGCACGACTGTATGTGATTGTAACACTGTATTGGATGGGACTGTAAGGCTGTTTAGAAAGGTAAGACTTTATTGGACTGTAACACTTTATTGAACTGTAGACATTATTGGACTATAAGCTGTATCTACGAAGCCTTATTAGGGCCATCTGTGGAGAAACGCATGTAAACTGTCTAACCACAAGGAAAACATTTCCACTGCAGTGAAAAGGTTTCCACTGTAGTGGGAACGTTTGCACCGCGGAGAAAAGGTTCTCACCGGGGAGAGATTGCTGTTTTACGCTGGTCTTATATATTTTTGTGCTGGCGCACTAGGTTTAGCGGGGGATGAAATCGGGCTCTTTGCCGTTCGCCATGGTGATTCAAATTTTGTTTACTTTTTTTTCGGTTTACACGGGCCTTAGAATGAAGGGATTTTCCTTATTTTCACGTCATAAATTTTTTTGATGAACTTCAATCTCGTGATATTTCAAGATAATTAGAATTTACGAAAAATGTGTAACTTTTTGCAGTTCATGACTCCAAACATAATGATGAAGGTACGTGTTGCAATGACAGTTTTAATGCTGTGAGAAATCGGGAGCCCCTGGACCGTTGGTCAACACAAATGAACTATGTGCGTTGAATGGAGATCACGTGGTATTTGATTTCCATCAAACGCCGCCATTACTAGGAGATGGAGCAATTTCGATCCAGATCGGTTATGCACGCGCGCTTCAACTATCAATGGCGGCACTTTTTACATAGTCAGATCCAGACTAGCCAATGAGACAGGTCCATTCCACGTTTATAGTTCATTGGTCGAGACATTTTATTCTAAAGTATTAAGCATTCTTTAACAATTCGTTTTCAACATATGTCAAAAAACTGGTTAGGAAGGGTTGTTCAAATTTTAGTAATGGTAACGTTATTATAAAGCATGGATTAATGTTATATTCTAATAAACCGGAGACTTTTAGTGCTGGCGATAGGTGCCATACTCTGGGACCCGGGTTCAATTCCCGTTTCGGGCGTCAACCAAAAATCGGTAGAAGAATTTCTGCCATATTTTCAAGAAAGTGTAATCCCAAAATAACGAGAATACTATTATATTCACTCTCTAAAAGACACTAACTAATTAAAAGGAGATTTTATAGCGAAAATGGTTATGAATCATAGCCAACGCTTTACACATCCCTCTTCGTTGGGAATTTGACTCTAAAATACTTGTACGCCATGTTATCTTTAAGGAGTCCGTTATGATGTTTAAAGTGGCATGAGCTGCCAAAGTTCACACTTTTTTCATAATTTCTGATCGTCACGACAGTAATAGGCTTTGAAGGCCATCGAAACACTAAATGATTACCGTTGGAATGAGGAAAATCCAAACAGTATGTGGCCTACACGAACCTATGATGGCCGAGAAGGGACATCGCGTTTTACTTTTAAATCTTCCTTTAATCTTACTCACAAACACGATAAAAATGCGATGGTAAAGCGATGGTTAATATTTACCATCGCTTTACCATCGCGTTTCCATCGTGTTTGTGATTTTCTTTCAAAACCCAGTCCATCAAGTAAGTTGCAGTGATAATCCTTTCGATCCTAATTTCTATCGCAAAATACGTATAGAACCAAGCTTTATTCAACTGAGAAACACGATAAAAACGCGATGATAAATATTTACCATCGCTTTACCATCGCATTTCCATAGTGTTTCTGAGATCCAAATATAGCCGGTTTAATAAGTAAAACGCAATAATATGTATTTTTCATCGTGTTTTACTTAGCAAGTGAGCCATTTCATAAAGTATAACACGAAAATAAATCTTGCTGTATTTTTCATCGCGTTATAGATTTTGATTTAGCCTGGTTGAGTATGTATAACGCGATGTCCCTTCTAGGCCTGATAAGATTAAAATAATAAAAGCGTAACTCGGTGGAAATTGCAAAGTATTTCGTGGTACAAATTCCGAAGCATTACGCAACGGTAATAGTAAAGTAAGACGCTATGGAAATTCCAAAGTAAAACGCGATGGTAAAGCGATGGAAAATCCTTTCGCTCCTCCCCCACAAAAGAGCGCACAGCTAACGAACTTTCATTTTCTGAGGTATAGGGAGCAGTCATTTTTCTCTCTGATATACCGATTGGCTTATTAATGCAGATAACAAGGTTTAATTCACTACACATATTAACAAGGGCGTATACTATATACAGCAGTATCTTTCCTTAATAGATTACCCGCCAGGGTGCGCTTTTTTTTAATAACTGCGTTGAATAACTGTCTGGTCTGTTATTCGCTTATTATTCAAGATAGAAAGTCCAAATTTGCTACACATACTAACGATGACGTATACTGTGCCGTAGTGGCTTTAGTTTATGGTGTACCCTACAGGGGGCGCTTTTTTAAATAACTGTCTGAATAATTACTGTCTGGTCTGTTTTTCGCTTATTATTCAAGATAGAAAGTCCTAATATGCTACACATAGGGCCAACTAGCGATGACGTATACTAGCTGTGCCGTAGTAGATTTAGTTTCTGGATTACCCACCAGGGGGCGCTTTTTTGAATAACTGTCTGGTCTGTTATTCGCTTATTATTCAAGATAGAAAGTCCGAATGCTTAGGCCGATAGTTTTTACCCAGTATTAACTTTTTGAAATTATGAAATAGGTGCAAAGCAAAGCTATGTTCGACTGTGCTCGATGTGAAGGGCTGGGCACAAGACAAATAGCAGTTCGTTATTCGAGAGGGAGCAGTCATTTTTCTCTCTGATATACCGATTGGCTTATTAAAAGGTTTAATTCACTACACATACTTACAAGGGCGTATACTATATAAAGTAGTATCTTTACTTCATAGATTACCCACCAAATTTGCTACACATACTAGTGATGACGTATACTATATAGCAGTAGCCTTAGTTTATAGAGTACCCACCAGGGGGCGCTTTTTTAATAACTGTCTGAATAACTGTCTGGTCTGTTATTCGCTTATTATTCAAGATAGAAAGTCCAAATTTGCTACACATACTAGCGGTGACGTATACTATACCGTAGTAGATTTAGTTTATGGATTACCCACCAGGGGGCGCTTTTTTGAATAACTGTCTGAATAATTACTGTCTGGTCTGTTATTCGCTTATTATTCAAGATAGAAAGTCAAAATTTGCTACACATACTAACGATGACGTATACTATACCGCAGTAGCTTTAGTTTATGGATTATCCGTCAGGGGGAGGGGGGGGGGCTTGTTTGAATAACTGTCTGGTCTGTTATTCGCTTAGTATTTAAGATAGAAAGTCCAAATTTGCTACACGTACTAACGATGACGTGTACTATATAGTAGCAGCTTATTATTCAAGATAGAAAGTCCAAATTTGCTACACATACTAGCGATGACGTATACTACATAGTACTAGCTTTAGTTGTATTGACCACGTACTCCATTGAGGCTGTAATAAAACATTCTAGATCTGTGTTCCTTCATCAGATTTATATTTCTGCGATGTGTCCGTGTTTGTATACATTTGTTAGCTGATAATCTCACCAAATGCAAAACCTGGGCTGCTGATCGCATGTACTAAACGTACAACGTTTATTTTTTAATTACTATTTTAATTACGCGGGTGGTATTTGGTAAAAAAAATAATATCAAATACAGGCATGATACGCCATAACCTGTCCGGGTTTTGCCAAATGAAGAGATTTTCAGCCTAATGCATGCATAAACACAGGAATTACGAGAAGAAAGACAATGCATGTAGAAAAATATTATGCCAGACTTTGAAATATAATTACTAGTTACTGTCAGAAGTTTACTGAGGATTACCTGAATACTTTAAATGAATCCTTATAATTAATCGTTTTTAACAGGTAAGCTGTAGACTGTCGTTAGTTTACGTTTTGTGAAATTTTCCAAGGATAAATTATCACTGTCAGAATAAGTTTATGTGGAATTCCGAGATATTAATTGAAGGACAAGATTAGAGAAGCGAGAGTGCGTCAAAGTCTGGCTTTTTTTAGGACGTTTTCTCGATGTTCCTGCGTTTATGATTATAACTAGAGGAAAATCTCCATATTTGGAAAACATCGGCTGCTTGTGATGTGTACCAACATTCATTAAAGTAATTAATGCTTAGTTTTTTAGTTATTCGTTATGAAACAGGAGAGGGCGATTTGTTGTCCACACGATATGGTTTTATATCAGATCCCATGCAAATGGTTGATATTGTTGATTTATGGTTTTGTCGTTGATTTCAAAGTATTTAAAAGTTAATATATTGATCTGATGGTTGATATTTGAAGTGGTTTTGTAATTGATAACCGATATAACATTTTAACAGCGTTGCAAAATGATCACCATTGCAATGTTAGATTTGGGACTTGCAAAAGCAAAAGCGGGCTGATGACCACATGTACTAAACGTGAAGCGTTTGTTTATTAATTATTCTTTGTAATTACACAAGTGGTATATTGGGTAGCAAATTGAACAAAAAAAGAGATGGCACCTCTAAGGCTCTCAGAAATTTGATACGCCATAACCTGTCATTTTTTTGTTGGCCAAATGAGATTTTCAGTTTAATGCATTCATAATCACAGGAACTGGAAGGACAAAAAAATGCAAGTAGAAAAATATGATGGCAAACTTTGAAATACAATTACTAGTTACTGTCAGAAGTTTACTGAGGATTTTTGAAGTGGTTTTGTAATGGCAACCAATATAACGTCTTAACAATGTTGCTAAATGGTCACCATAGTAATGTTAGATTTAGGGTTTTTCGTTTGCCTTAACTCGGGGATTACGAAATGGTTACCATGGCAATGTAAACTTTTTTTTCAACGTTTTTGAGTGGTTAAAAATTGTTCATTAAATTTCACAGATTTACCAGAAAGTAAAAAGACTAGCTGTGCCCTTCTATCTGAATTAAAGTTATATTTAAAAAATGTATTTGTCTTGTGCCCAGCCCTTCACATCGAGCAAAGTCGAACATAGCTTTGATTTGTACCTATTTCATAATTTCAAAAAGTTAATACTGGGTAAAAACTATCGGCCTAAGCATTCGGACTTTCTATCTTGAATAATAAGCGAATAACAGACCAGACAGTTATTCAAAAAAGCGCCCCGGGTGGGTAATCCATAAACTAAAGCCACTACGGGGAGACCGGGGCTAGTTCGACCCTTTTTGCTTAAAATCGCTATTTGTCAAAAAGTATTCGAGCCTTTTAAAACGCAAATAATTCTTGTGAAAGGCAGCGAAATAAGCTATCTTTTGATACCTATTCAGAATGACTCCTCTTGATGATATTATTGAAATATGCACTTTTAAGAAAATAAAATTACCCCCCTGGGGTAACTTCAACCAGCAACTCAATTAAATCAACAGGTTCAATTAAAGTGTTTTATTTGACCAACAACAAAACTGAACGAATAAACTTCGGTTTAAACGAATGACTGTCGGTTTAAGCAATAAGAAACCACGAAAAAATGACCTAAACAGAAATTTGTAGGTCAAAACTCTAAGCACATTCGTAAGCAAGTATTCGAACCTCTCGGGGCGTTATGAGTCCAAAGTACATTGAAGATGCTTGTCTCAAATAGGTTACTAAAATTGATTCCTGATAATCCCAGATAATTTTCGTGGTTTTTGTTATCCTAACGAGAGTTGTATACTTATCTCTGACGGGGTAGGCGTTTGTAGTTATTGATGTACACGTAAAAGGTAGATGCTACTATTTCGAACAAATTCGCCGTTTTCTTTTATCCATCTGAACTACTAATAAATTATTCCAAGGCTAGTCATATTTGTTCTGGATAAGTTGTTTGAGAGAGGCTCCTCTTGCGTATCATCATTAAATCACGCAGAGCTCTATTCGATTCATGTGATTTTTACCAGTGCTGTAAAATGAAGTAATATAGCTGTAGGCCTAAACACTGCCACGAACAGTATTAACATGGAAAAAACTGCACTTTGATTGAATGATGTACTAGTCTGATTCCATGACCTACTCAATTCGGGGCATATTCGACCTAAGGTGGGGCAAGTCTGACCTAGGATTGCACATGCCCCAACCAAACAGGTCGAACTTGCCCCATGCGCACCACATTTAAAAATAACATTATTTCACGTGACCTATTCAATGCAGTCTAAAGATGCACTATGCTTAGTAAAGCTAATTGTCCACGCTTTCATCCTACAAACAGTCGTTAGTTTATACAAGGTACTTTTAACATAAATATTACTATAAATAGACGACTAAAAATTTACTAACGATTACGCAAAAGGCGTTTTACCCCCTGAAGTCGAGGATTTCTGCTACAGGTCCACCATTTACAACGTAGAACAGCTCTTGTCGATCAAGTGATCATCTAAAAGTTGAAGAGCGCGCGAAATATTCACTCAACAGCCGGACATCGACAATGGTTGTACTTGCCCCAGGGTCGAACTAGCCCCGGTCTCCCCTATAGTATACGCCATCGCTAGTATGTGTAGCATATTAGGACTTTCTATCTTGAATAATAAGCGAAAAACAGACCAGACAGTTATTCAGACAGTTATTCAAAAAAGTGCCCCCTGGTGGGTAATCCATAAGCTTAAGCCACTACGGCATAGTATACGTCATCGTTTGTATGTGTAGCAAATTTGGACTTTCTATCTTGAATAATAAGCGAATAACAGACCAGACAGTTATTCAGACAGTTATTCAAAAAAGCGCCCCCTGGTGGGTAATCCATAAACTAAAGCCACTACGGCATAGTATACGTCATCGTTTGTATGTGTAGCAAATTTGGACTTTCTATCTGGAATAATAAGCGAATAACAGACCAGACAGTTATTCAGACAGTTATTCAAAAAAGCGCCCCCTGGTGGGTAATCCATAAGCTAGAGCCACTCCGGCATAGTATACGTCATCGTTTGTATGTGTAGCAAATTTGGACTTTCTATCTTGAATAATAAGCGAATAACAGACCAGACACTTATTCAGACAGTTATTCAAAAAAGCGCCCCCTGGCGGGTAATCTATTATGTAAAGATACTACTGTATATAGTATACGCCCTTGTAAGTATATGTAGTGAATTAAACCTTTTTATCTGCATTAATAAGCCAATTGGTATATCAGTAAGAAAAATGACTACTCCCTCTCGAATAACGAACTGCTAACCACGAACTCCTGTCTAACTTATCATACGTCATTTGCTGCCGGCAAAGCCAAGAGCTCTTTTTTTTTGGAGGCGAGAAAGGATTTTCCATCGCTTTACCATCGCGTTTTACTTTGGAATTTCCATTTGGAATCGAGTTACACTTTTATTATTTTAATCTTATCAGGCCGAGAAGGGACATCGCGTTATACATAATCAACCAGGCTAAATCAAAATCTAAGACGCGATGAAAAATACAGCAAGCTTTATTTTCGTGTTATACATTATGAAATGGCTCACTTGCTATGTATAACACGATGAAAAATACTTTTCGTTGCGTTTTACTTACTAAGCCGCCTATATTTTGATCTCAGAAACGCTATGGTAAAGCGATGGTTAATATTTACCATCGCTTTATCATCGCGTTTCCATCGTGTTTGTGGCTTATCCTAAAAAGAGAATTTGTAAAATAAAATGCAACGGTAATCCCATAAAAAGTCTTTTTTGTCGCATAGTGCAAGTGAAATTAGACTTTACTGGACTCAGAAATACTATAGAAATGCGATGGTAAAGCGATGGTAAGTATTTACCATCGCTTTACCATCGCATTTCCATAGTGTTTCTGAGATCAAAATGTAGGCGGTTTAGTAAGTAAAACACGATGAAAAGTATTTTTCATCGTGTTTCCATCGTGTTTTACATAGGAAATGAGCCAATTTCATAAAGTATAACACGCAAATAAATCTTGCTATCTTTTTCATCGCGTCTTAGATTTCGATTTAGCCTGGTTGAGTATCTATAACGCGATGTCCCTTCTCGGCCATCATACGAACCGGAGCGGGCGGAATAGTGTTCGAAAAGTAAACAAAATTTAAATAACCGGGACGATCATTCATTCATTCTAAGCCAAAGTTAGTTCAAAACAATACTTCATCGTACATTCTCGAGACTAGAAGCACTAAAAGCTTCTGAATAAAACATATTCGGAAAAATAGAGGATAATTCCAACATTCTGTTATTAGGCCTACGTCAAAATATCAACATTTTGGCAGCTTATGTCACTTTAACATCTTCAGATTTATTTTCAAATTTTTCTTAGTCGGAACGCGAGAATCCGGTTGTCCCTGATTCAAGTGCTAGTTCTGAGACGCATTCCACTCGTGCCTTCGACAAATCTGGACACCGAGGATGAAAATCTCGTATGACATCATATCATCTTAAACTCATTACTCGGCTGTTTTTATTTTATTTCAGCTTTATGTAGTGAAGGCTGGGAGAGATGGGTAGAGTATTGCTACAAAATGATTTCAGCGAAGAACATCCAGACTTACAGCGACGCTCGCTCTGCCTGTCAGTCCGAACAAGGCGATTTACCCATCGTTCGAGAGACCTATGTTAACGCTTTCTTGGCCAAGTTTCTGGAGAAGAACTCTCAAGTCAGTGCAGTACTCGGACTTACTCTCATTGGAGAACCACAATGGCATGATCGTACCAAACTCAACCTTACCCTATGGCTGGGGAATGCATCGCAATATGAAGGTAACACAGCGCATTTGTTGGCATCTAAACTATCATATATATATTATCCAGGTTTGTAGAGTTTGGAACATTGAGAAAATAATGTGAAGAATGGGATAAAATACTCGAATACATTATACATGTGGATTGGTCCTCGGGTCTAGACATTTTGGTAATCAAATAAAGATTGATTGATTGATGTTTTACGCCGCAATCAAGATTATTTCACTTATATGGCGGCGTTTCCTGGTTTAGTGGAAAAGGGAACCGTGCTCATGGCCTGTAGGAACACCCGACGAGTTCCTGACAACTCTTCCAAATACGGTGATCCACTCAAATTTTTTTCAATGTTTATTTTGTCTAAGTAGGATTCGAACCCGCCCCGCATCGATGGAAGGGCCTGTGTCGGACTGAAGAACTCTAACCGACTGAGCCACCGAGGCCCCTCAACCGGGTTAAAGAAAACTCGTGCAAGCTGCTTTCTGTTCGTCAAAGAATTGATTGATTGATTGATTGATTGGGGCTTTACGTCGCACTTAACTCATATGACAACAAAAGTATCAACCGACCAAAACATCCCCCCCCCCTACACATCACATCGAAATTTGTCCATAGAACGTCATAACGGCTAATGTATACAGAAAGAAAAAAGTTAAGCACCCCCCTGGAAAGTCTGCACCGACCGATAAAATCATTGGTGTAGGGAGATTGTTGGCAAACGGATATTGCAGAAACGATTGTGATCATAAAGGACAACATTCTGGCGATGAGAAGTTACCATTAATGGTAATAAGCTGTACAATTTATTCAGGATATCGTTAGCCAAATCAAAAGTGTATTTTAACAAAATAAAAAGATGTTTGTAAGTATGAAACTTCAGAGTCCATCTGGCTTCCATCCTAGGATACCCAGGGTTAAATTCTCGACAAGCTCACCTCTTAATGTGAGCGTAAGCGTAAGTTTTAACCGTGGGTTTCGACGATGTCTGGCTTCAATGGTACGTATAGCCTCCATTAGTCCATCCTCGGATACCCAGGGTTAAATTCTCGGCAAGCTCACCTCTTACGAGTGTTAGCGTAAGTTTGAACCGTGGGTTTCGACGATGCCATTAGTCCGAATTACAGCTTCCAACTTGCGTTTCATACCTCCAGTGAGACGTCGGATCTGTTGAAGGGGTAACTGCCGCCAATACCGATGTAATGCGGCTTCCAATTCCTGCAGATTTTATACAGGAGGCTCTAGGGCTTGAATGTTTCTGCCCATCCTATCCCAAATGTTCTCTAAAGGATTCAAATCCGGACTCACGGTGGGCCAAGGCAGAGTTGTTACAGCTGCGTTTTGGAAGTAGGCTATTACTGCCCGGAAACGATGATGTCTGGTGTTGTCATCCATGTACACAGGTCTTGAGCCTAATGGATTGTTCTCAAAATGAGGCACGACCTCTGGTTGCAGGACCACCTGAATGTACCCGTTTCCTCGTATAGTAACCAGTTTGCCGTCGGGAGAGATGCACCCCCAAAAACATTACAGAGCCCTCTCCATAAGAAACATATGAATGGATGTTCTTGGGTGTATATGCTGTGTTTTTGTGCTCCCGAACCCTCGTTCGCTCATCCGTGACGTTGAGCAATAAACGACTTTCGTCCGACCAATGGATTCTTCGCCAGGTCCTCAAATTACAACCTCATCGTGCTAAACACCAAGCCAAACGTATCCGTTGATGGCGATCTGACAATAAGGGGCGTTTGATGACTCTCCTTGCCCTCAAGCCTGCAGCTTCCAATCGGTTTCTCACGGTTCTTGTGCACAGACGTCGGTTGGGTAGCCATTGTCACTTCAAAGATGGACTTGATGCAAATGGATGACGTGGTACCAGTCATGCTGTGATGTTACAGGTGGTCGACCCGAGCATGGTCGGTCCTTCACAGCACCAGTTTCACCGTGTTTTCTCACCAATCTGCTTATCACTGTATAATGGTAGCCTAATTGACGCCCGATAGCTTTGTACGACATCCCTGCGGAGTGCATCCCGACAATTTGCCATTTTTGCCCCTCTGATATCCTCCTCCGTGCCATGTTCACAGAAGATGAGTCGACGCCGTACAAAACATTTAAGGGGAAGCATACTGAATTCGCGTAATTGCACGAAAAAAACAGTTCATGTCGCATTACATGCAGTTTTTGCGTTACTATCACACATGAATTGCCACAATCGTTCAATAGACCACCATTCTTATCATCATCATAACTGGCATTACAGTTAACATTAATGCAGATTTCTAATAATTAATTTCAGCATGGAGTGCTCAACTTTTTTCCTTGTGTATAATTGGTATACCTTAAAGTGAACACCTTAGGTAAAATACCTTATACTTCATCTTAAAGACAATATCTACCTGGTCCAAAAATATGTTTTATTTATTTTTTATGACTTTCCCACAAGAAGCTATGGTTAATTAATCTCAGATGGCAAGGTGACTGGATGTCACTGAAACATGTGCACACCTTGCAACAGGCAATATGATTGGTTTATTTGACCTAAATACACCAATAGCAGTTCAGCATACCAGGTGTGCACATGTTTCAGTGACATCCAGTCACCTTGACATCTGAGAATAATTAAACAAAGCTTCTTGTAGGAAAGTCATAAAAATAAATAAACCCTGTTTTGGGACCAGATAGATATTGTCTTTAAGATGAAGTATAATGTATTTTACCTAAAGTGTTCACTTTAAGTTCCTCCTTGCAACGTCAGCTATAATGGTATAAAAATATTTTGGGATTTTTTTCTTCGTCTAAGTGGAAGGCGACCTAAGGTAAGATTGTACTCACAACGTTTAGGCTTTGAAATTATACCGTGATAGGGAACCATCACCCCCCCCCCCCCGACCACCACCACCACCTCCCTCCATGCATTGCTTTTTAAATCTCTGGATCCGCCCCTGATAAGTGAGGGTTCGTTCAGATTCACATTTTCTTGACAAATAAGAATGCAATATTCTTTTTTCTTATGTTAGCCGTGGTCAAGGAAAACAAAACAGATTCAGATTGTGTGGAGTTGTTTTCCAATAAGAGTTGGAACAGGATCGACTGCGAGGATTTATCCTATGAGAATTTTATTTGCCAGAAGGCTGCCTTAAGTAAGTAAAATACTTTTTATATGTGCATTCAATTTGACCAGGAATTTCACAGACCGAGTTGATGATTTTGCCCATTGGCGATGTTCTGAACGTGTAATCTGAAATGACGAGTTTAAGGGTACATGACCCACTGAACATTAACTTGACTTAACATTATTGGTAAACCACCCAGCACAGAAACCCTCGCGAAATTATGCCGTGATAGGGAACCATCTTCCAAACTGAGACAAGCAGAACAATCCTGACCACCACAAAAAATACAAAAATCAATGTCCACCTCAACAACATCGCTCTCAAGTTGACGAGTTGATACTCCTGCCAACGAGCCTCACGCAGAAAAATCTCGCCAAGGCAGAAATGCAACTTGTATTGCTTGCAAAAAGAAAGGACGCTGTGTTGTAGCGTGTCAGTCAAAGCGCCATCAAAGTAAACGTGTCAATTATGTCGACCAATCGGACCACGCATTCATCGATGATATAAAATCTGACTGTGAAGAAACTTCGAAACTTGGTATTGATTGTGAACAGTTAACATTTACTGTTACCACTTGATCGAACGTAGAGGATCTGATAAACATCTTCTTGCGAACTCTTTACCCTGTACAAGCAGCGCGTCGTATTCCTTTTAACTAATGGGAACTCCAACGTCTGCGACGAAAACGTGATATCACCTGTTGATAAACCTACCGAAAGGTGTGCGCCGATTGTCGATGTACAAAACCCCAATGGTAAAGTGCACTTCGGCGTCGATTTAACTAAATTTAACGAAGCCGTAAAACGCGAGGGACGTGCGACGGTATTTACAAAACTTGACGCAAACTCCGGGTTTCATCAGATTCCGCTGACACACACATTCTCATTACTCACAGCATTTATTACGCCTTTCGAACGTTTCCGTTACACCCGATCTCCGTTTAATAGATCTCCGTTTAATAGAAGCAACTACGGAAGCGTATTAGTGCCAGGGTGAAAAATAAAAACGAGTTTTCTCCTAATTAGGAGATAAATTATCTCCTAATTAGGAGATAATAAGTCCTAATTAGGAGATAATATCTCCTAATTAGGAGATAAATTATCTCCTAATTAGGAGATAATAAGTCCTAATTAGGAGATAATATCTCCTAATTAGGAGATAATTTATCTCCTAATTAGGAGAAAACTTATCTCCTAATTAGGAGATAATAAGTCCTAATTAGGAGATAATATCTCCTAATTAGGAGATAACTTTTCTCCTAATTAGGAGATAATAAGTCCTAATTAGGAGATAATATCTCCTAATTAGGAGAAAACTTATCTCCTAATTAGGAGATAATAAGTCCTAATTAGGAGATAATATCTCCTAATTAGGAGATAAATTTTCTCCTAATTAGGAGATAATTTTTCTCCTAATTAGGAGATAGCCTTATCGATACCCATTTACCTCTTTTCCATTCAGATCTGCTATAGTAATTCACTTACGAGTTGATAGATATGGAAAAAGACGACATCATCCGCATTTATTTCGATCTTGGTATCAGTTATAATGAAATCCTGGCCTGTTTAGCCCAAAACCATGGCCATGTGATAAGCTTGCGAACACTCAAACGAACGTTGCGAAGACTGAGTTTATTTAGACGAAAACAGTTTAGTGATATTGTTGAAATAGCATTATTTGTGCTGAATGAGACCCAAAATTCTGGACAGTTGTTGGGCTACAAGATGATGCATCTAAAGTGTGTTCAAAATGGATTCGTAGTGAGTCAGGACATTGTTCGTAACTTACTACATGTGATAGATCCAGAGGGCGTGGTCGCCAGAAGTAGAAACAGGTTAAAGCGTCGTAGATACTTTAATGCGGGGCCGAATTATTTGTGGCACATAGATGGGTACGACAAACTCAAACCGTATGGTATATGCATAAGTGGGTGTATCGATGGATTCTCTCGATATGTATTATGGCTAGAAGCCCATTCCACTAATAATGACCCCAAAATAATTGCTGGTTATTTCATTGATACCATTTCTTCACTTGGTGGATGTCCTACACGAATAAGAGTCGATCGAGGAACAGAAAATACCAGTATAAAACAAATGCAGCTGTTCTTGAGAAGTTCAGGAACCGATCGGTGGGCCCGGTCATCTTACCTAGAAGGGTCAAGTAATCATAATCAACGAATTGAACAATGGTGGGGATTTCTGAGAAAAGAAATGATTCAATATTGGATGGATATATTCAAGATGTTAACAGATATGGGATGTTTTACTGGAAGTTTCATCGATAAATCTCTCATACAGTTCTGCTTCATGTATCTGATCCAGGTATTTGTATTAAAATCATCTTGCATTTCAATTTTTTATTTTATTTATTTGATAATGCAGACACGAGATTAAGTATCCTGTGTTTTGACAAAATAAACTAAAAAGTCTCAAGACAACATTCTTTGAGCTGATCTGCTTTGATTCCAAGTACTTTATAGGCAAGATTGTTTGAAACACACATGGAAAAAACGCTAATTCCAATCATGAAAGTTGTTACATCATGCACATGTTAGTAAAGAGGAATTCATCTTAATAGGGAGAGGAATACAAAAGGTTTACAACTAAATAATGCTGTCAATTATACTTTATTTGTATATTCAGATTCAGAGAAATTACATATTTACATATACTGTACATACAAGCTTTATTCCATTTGCAGGGCGAGTTAAATGGCGTTTGCCATCTATGGAACCATCACAGAATTCGCCCAAGTAAAAATAGCCACATGCCAACAGGCCGCCCAAGCATCATGTTAAGCTGTGGGTATCTCTATGGGGTTCACGATTATTTACAAAGAGCTACTGACGATCAAATAGAGGTTTGCAGAACTGAAGCGGCTGGAAAGGGTACATTTCCTTGTGATGAAGCAGTGTACCAACTAGCTGTTTTAATAATGCAGGAAGATAGCAAACAAATGCCGAAGACTGGAGAAGATGCCGCTGTGCTTTATCAATTTCTAAGACGAGAGATTTTAAATGGTCTATAAATTTCAACGAAGATGATCTATATTTTGGGGGATGTTTACTAAAAATTAACTGAGGTCGGTAGAGACTGAAAGACATTTTAAAGAAACGCTTAGGTGAAATATGCTGTTTCAAAACACATTTCACATTTTACCATTCAGTGTTAAATGCGGCCGAGCATATTCAAACTCATAGACCATTATTACATTAAACCACATACATGCAGTCCATGGGCATTATGGCTCCTGGCACATATGGTTCCTGCTACGTATTGTTCCCGGTATACGCGGTTCTCATGCTACATATGCTTCCCCGTAGGCTATACACGGGGAACATAGGTATCGGGGCACAGGTTGCGCAATACGGAGACACATATAGGTACCGGGAAACATACGAATGCGCCGTAAGCAGTCCCCGCTCCCAAAGAAAATATAATAATCAAAACCGGATGGAGATTTTTCAAATGATGAGGGCCTCAGTGACCCAGTCGGTTGGATTGATAGCCTCTAAGTCCGACACAGGCCTTCCATCGATGTGGCGCGGGCTCAAAGCCCGCTCAGACCAAATAAAAATAGAAAACTTTCGTCGTATGTGGAAGAGTTGCCAGCTACTCTACAAAGATCGGGGATTTCATTCGGGCAAAGACCCCCCCCTCTCCCCGACTAAAGCGTAAAACATCAATCAATCAATCTTTCAAATGAGGATTTATTTATTATGCTGGGGTGGAAGAAATATATCTTTATCATACATGAAATAAATGTCTAATAATCAGTTTGTGGATAACAGTACTTGCTTTCTTAGCTCAGAAGAAGCGCGTGAGTTGTCAAGTATCGAGTGTTTCGGTTCCATACGTTATCGCTGTGACACTTGTTGGGAGCCCCCAACTGCCTCGCAGCTATACCTTTTTGGTCCCCACATTCAAAATGACCATGCAGCAGTGTGTCAGAGGGTATTTTGACATCGGTAGATCCCAGAGGATATCCAGGTGGTCGGCTTTGACATGCCTCGGGCATATTCGGAGTTTAACTTCGCTGGCTTTTGGTCGGGTTTAACTGAGTGGCTGAATAAAACTGGCGACAGGAAGTACCTATTAAAACATTTTACTACCGTTAACTGGGTTAACTTTGAACGGCGGGGTATATTTGAACAGCCAAAGATGAAAATCTAAATTTTTGCTATTTTGTAACAAATACTATAAGAAAAGTGGTAATAATTATTTTTTTTTTAGCTTTTTCACCATCGATAATTATTACCATCTTTGACTGTTCAAAGATACCCCGCCGTTCAAAGTTACCCCAGTTTACGGTACGGACAAAAACAAAAAACAATAGTAGGCCTATGCACACATTACCCAAATGCTTAAAGCATCCATGAAGTTAGCCAAAACTTTGACCATACTCAATAGCTCACGTTTTATGCAAACTAGAGCTATTGAGTATGGTCAAAGTTTTGGCTACCATGAAGTTACCTCTTATACATAAGTTATTTAGCCCGGTAAACTATGTCTTGTGTACACAAACAGAGACTGACGCAGTGTCGGTTTAGATTTCTCAAATGCTTGATTTATAACTGAATAGAAGGAGACCCTGTCTAAGATATTGAAAGTGTTCGTTTCGTGGATATATTTTTGGCTCGCCACATTCAAAATGGCCTGCAGCCTGTCGGAGGGTATTTGACGTACGTAAATCCCCGAAGTGCTCCGAATGGTGAATACACAGTCGAAGCAAACATTTCATCTTTTACGCTTTAAGACATAAGTGAAACTCTTCTTAGTCATGCTAATGGAAAACAGTCGTAATGACAATAAACATCGGGTAAAAAAGGTCACGAATGTTGTAACCAGTTATGAACTTGCACAGCCAAAAGTACGGAGGCCTATTAGTGCCATAGGGGGGATTTTGACATTTACAGTTTTTTCCGTCTTAAACAGCCTTTTGCACAAGTGGAAACTTGGTTTAGAGACGAGAGATTCTGAATGTCAAATAAAATCAAGTGTGTATTTGCAGAGAAAGTCGAAAAACGCATGTAAAGTGTCAAATCACAAGGGAAATATTTCCACCGCGGCGGAGAAAAGGTTCTCGGCGGAGCGAAACGGTTTCCATCTCGGAGAAACCTTTTTCCTTGTGATTTGACCGTTTACACGCGTTTTTCCACGATGCAAATCGTTTTACCTAAAGGTATGAATCTTATGATATACGCTTGATTTTCTTCGACATGCAGAATCTCTCGTCTCTAAACCAAGTTTCCGCTTGTGCAAAATGCTGTTACAGACGGGAAAACAATGGAAAAAGTCAAAATTCCACCCATGGCACTAATAGGCCTCCGTACGAAAGACCAATTCCTTAATGACGTCCTACAGAAGAGATATGACGCATGGCAATTAATATACACAGAAGAACTGTACCCAGTTTAGGCGTGCAATCAGGCGTGTCAATACTATAAGTGATTAACAAAGCGGTCACTTCAAACAATTTCCCTTCTCCAGATCATAATTTTTTGTGACGTTATTAATCTTTTGGCCTATTAATAATTTTGCCTTTATCATCGACTTTCGCCAAAATTCACCAAATCCAAATAATGTTTTACCTGTTGTTCCTTGAACACCAACCATACATGTAAAATGTGACTACATGACGCAAAATATCAATGGTTCTAATAAATAATAAATTGTTCGTAAATGGAATTTTTAAGGTTTTCTTTCTTTCCCTCTTTAAACATTGCAATAATGAAATACCGTAACACAAAAAATGTTCTTAGCAACAGTGAATAGCAACAGTGTTTATTTCCAGAACACAAAACTTAGTTCTGATTAACATTGGCTAAGAAATAACACCCAGTTATCTAAATAGAAATATAAAAAAGGAAAACAACCTGTCAGAACAAGATACTTTAACTAAGAAACATCAACGTCAAAACTTTTCATTAAAGGGGCATGAGCTGCCAAAATGTTGATATTTTGACGTAAACACAGAATGTTGAAATTATCGGCTATTTTTCTCAAGACGTATAATTCAGAAGCTCTTTAGTGCTTCTAGTCTCGAAAATGTACGATAAAGTATTGTTTTGAACTAACTTTGGCTTAGAATGAATGAATGGTCGTCCCGGTTATTTAAATTTTGCTACTTTTCGAACACGTTTTCGGTTCGTACAGGGCACATACTGTATGGATTTTCCTCATCCCAACGCCAATCATTTAGTTTTTCGATGGTCTTCAAAGCCTCTTACTGTCGTGACGATCAGAAATTATGAAAAAAGTGTGAATTTCGGCAGCTCATGCCCCTTTAACTGCTGCAAGAAAAAATAGGACAATTGATTTGCTTGTAAGATTCGATCGTCTTCAAATCTCCAGTGAATTGCAGTGTAGATTACAGTAAATTGTTTATTGTACAAAATAGAACTATAATCAACAACTAAATATGTATATTAACCGCGGAGGCTTTTCCTAAGCTATTACGTCATCGGTTAACAGCTATTCTCTTTTAGTTAGTGTCTTTTAGAAAGTGAGTATCGTATCACAAACAAAAGAGAATAGTATTCTCATTATTTTTTAGGATTACACTTTCTTGAAAAATGGCAGAAATTCTGCCATTTTTTCAAGAAAGTATAATCCCCAAAAATAATGAGAATACTATTCTCTTTTGTTTGTGATACGATACTCACTTTGCTCTAGCAAATTAGAGACAAATTTATTCGTAATCTAAAGCAAATTGGCCATTAAAGAAATAGTTCTAAAATGTAGACATGAACAAAAATTGATCAAAAGAATCTCTCAAAGATTACTATCAAAACAAACCAACTATATGACTCTTCTTGGTCATATATGTATATATAGCAATACTAGACTCGTTTGAACTTGAAATCTCTTAAGACTTGCCACTGAACTATGAACGGTAAATCAATATTTATTTTCTCAATTATTCAATAGATTTGCTTTGTTTTAGGCAAGACCTATTAAAAGAAACATAGAGGGTTCATTTGACTGCAATTGATGCCCATCCTTAAAAAAACGTGGTTATTCGAAATGTAAGCGCGGCAATGTTTACTTTCCTACCCTAAAATATATAAATTTGCGATTTTTACGCCCATGTTGAAATTTATCAAAATGCCATCACAGCTCAAATCGTTCTTGTGTTACAGCCAGTCTTTATTCTAATGCCCATTTGACTCATTTAAAGGTCATAGAAATGATGTATGTTTTATTTTCGGCAATGGCTCGATAGATGGGTTACACACAATGTCCGTGCAAAATAATTGCTTACGAGTTATTTTTTAGCTTAAGATGTTTTCATAAACTTTTCCCCGGACGTATAATAAATCGCAAGAGTATGTATTTATGCCGTTGGAATTCTAAAAGTCCCTTTCCTCTAAACAACGTCCATTATCCATACATGGCTCTCAAGGACGTTGTCAAATTCGTTCCGGAACTCCATGTACGTAGCATAATCGTTGCCTAGTTGCAAGACACAGCCACATGTATGGGCCACAGGTCGTCTTTCAAACTCATTCATGTGCTCCAATTGTACTTCAATTTTTTCCACAGTAAGCAAATCAGAACCAGTGCAGAATCGGAGAAACAACTGGAGTTTTTGATCATCCAGCTCTTTCACATATCTCTTAAGCAGCTTAAAGACATGCTCGTCCTGCGCCCCTCTGGGGTCAGGCATTGCTAAAAGACGACAAACCATGGTGTTTGTCGGGATCAGCGATTGATAGACTTCATCAAGCTTTCCCTGTGTTATTGTAATTGCCCCCAACACCTCTTTCCAACAATCAGACACAAAACACGGCGACTGAATAAGAACCCTGTGAGCTATTTCAAGGACCACAGCAGCAACGTTTATGTTGTTGATTCTTGTCTTACACTCGTATGAGTCGAGTGCCTCGAGAAGCTCATCTTCGTCAATAGAACTCGTGTCGACAGCAGCAGCCTGAAAAATGGCTGTATCAGATCGGGCAGCGAACTTATAAAAGTCAGCCTTCAAACTGTCGCTGGAAATCTCTATGTAAGGGTAAAGACAGTTTTTAATAAATGTCTTCGAGATACTTATTGGCCAATATCCCAACTCTTTCCATCCGTAGATCATTACTCGTCCAACAGCTTTCCACTCTTCTTCCCCAAAATCATGTCTAAGGCACGGTACCTTTGCCTCCCTGCCGACACAACATCTTCCGTAAAATTCCTGCCAAAATTCCGTGATAGTGTCTTTAAGAACACCTCCTGTATCTTCGGCCCTCTCAATTTCACCATTTGGAAGAATGCGAACAACGGTTATCATCTGTTGTAAGATTGCTGAATCTTTGAAAGCATTTATAATCTCGGTGAAACACAATGGTCCCCGGTGAATAGTGATTTCTACTGGTTGATAAGTCTCTTTGGCAACGGTTTGAGTGGAAATTGAGGGAAGTATGGTGTCTGTGTTTTCTTTACTTCGAAAGTTAAAGGTGACATCAGTGTCGTCCAGGTCGGGCAAAGTCAGATCATTGTCGAGACCAACTGCCGACGCTGCTGCTGCCAAGATGTCCGCGCCACCTTTCAATAGAGAGTCTAGGTCTTCGTCGTTTGAATCGCCATCCGCGATAACAATTGTCTCAGATTTGGGAGTGTTTTTTGTAGCATAACTCGTAGAAGGCTCTGCTGTACTTTCGGCTTTTTCTCGATCAAATGTATGCAGATAGAACGTGAGTATTCCAGTTTTAAAGTGATGATAACATTCCTCAAGAGTAACATCATCCAACAGTGAAGACTCCTTGAAATCAAGCAGGTCTGCATCGAACTCTGAAATGAGTCCTTTAGTAGACTCTCCGTTGGGAAAAAACAACTTTATACTCTCTTGTAGTATGTCTTGTTTCTTATGGTTTCTGCTCATATCAACTTTACGTGTACCGCCACCGGTTCTTTTTCGTACTTGACGATGGTTATGTATCCAGCCAATCTCAATTTTGCGAGTTTTTTTACGGATTTGTTTGCCTTTTTCTGTAGCCTCTTTTTCTTCATCATCTGTATCAGCTGATTGCCGTCCCTCCATTTTTCGCATTTTACTGCGAAGAACCTCAAAAAGTTGAGAACGTCTAGAAACCTTTTCTTCGTTGTTCTTTAAGCGTTTATCACAAAAGTTACGAAGAGCCACTCTGTCTCCTAGTTTTGGAACGTAGATGGCTAGTAAATTGTCACTTATGCTTGAAATGGTTTCTTCTTCGATCTGAAACGCCAAAAAATACAAAAATATATATGTATACTCTCTGGGCCAAAACATTATAAAGAAATTTCCTTTTTCCCCCATTGAAATGGTTGGTTACACACTCCTTCATCTAAAGTGAACAATTCATTTGGAGTTCATTCTTTAGTAAATTCACTGCAAGGAGTTATCATTCTGAACTGAAGTAAAATGACTCCATAAGCAGCCTCAGCGCTGTATGTGGAAGAGTTGCGAGGTACCCGCTGAAGGTCGGGGGTTTCCTCCGGGCAATGAGCCCGGTCCCCCCCCCCACTAAACCTGGCAACTCTGCCATATAAGTGAAACAATATTGAGTGCGGCGTAAAATATCAATCAATCCATAAGCAGTATTAACTCAAAAGGCATTGTAATCGCGCGATCTATGCGTTTTAGCAGCTATTAGCTTACTTTAGCTTAGTTATTATACCGGGGCCTCCGTGGCTCAGTAGGTAGAGCGTTGGACGCTCAATCCGAACAGCCTTCCACCAATGGGTCGTGGGTTCGATTCCCACTCAGTCCAAAAAATTGGAAAATTTTCTCAATGTGTTTTCACTCGAACGACCTATGTGGGATGGTTGCCAGTTACCAACGGAAGGTCGTGGGTTTCCTCCGGGCATAGAGCCGGTTTCCTCCCACAATAAAACTGGCAACGCCGCGATATAAGTGAAATAATCTTGAGCGCGGCGTACAACACCAACAATCAATCAATCTTAGTTATTATACCCGCTTACAAACAAGTAAAACGGTACAGAGTATAAAAAATGTAGCCTACCTCCATTGGTTATATATGCATGACCTTTATTGGAAATCTTTTGCATTTTGGGTAAATAAGTGTTCTATCAGGTCTTTAAGGCCCGTTCTCACTGTGCGATTTGTCGTACCGACTTGACGGATGCAATTAAAATTAATACTTTTAATACGATACGATTTCTCAACCAATCAAATGCATCCATTGGAATCGCATGCTACAAGTCGGTTCGACAAATCGCACAGTGAGAATGGGCCTTAAGCTCCACGTGTGGGAGGTTTTGATCGTCCGTTCTTTTACACTAACATAAATGAAAACAGTAATTACAGTTTTATTCTTGATATACAGGATATAATATGAATCCCATTCTATGCCACAGGTCCTGTACTTTCTTACTTGCAAGTGGTTAATAACTAAACAAGAGCTAATAGCTGCTAAAACGCAAGTATCAGGTGTTGTAAATGGGTTGATACTGAGAATAGGGAGTGTTGCCGCTCAGTTTATAGTAATTATTGTCGGCTTCATAGATATAATCACCAGTCTGAAATAGATTTTCCATTGTTTTTACAACAAAGAAGAATGTGTTACTTATAACCGTAAGTTCTTAATTTTATATTCGTATTTGTGACGGTCACTTTTGTGTTTTTCCATTTCTGACATATAACAAGGGAAAACAATTAAAAGTTCAATCAATTTGCTTGGTTTTCAAAATACAAATCTAAGTTTGACCCGACCGTCAAATATATATGAGTTGCTACAGGGCAAGAATAAATGGAAGATTAAAGTGGCATGAGCTGCCAAAATTCACACTTTTTCATAATTTCTGATCGTCACTACAGTACGAGGCTTTGAGGGCCATCGAAAAACTAAATGATTGGCGTTGGAATGAGGAAAATCCATACAGTATGTGGCCTATACAAACCGGAATAGTGTTCGAAAAGTAAACAAAATTTAAATAACCGGGAGGACCATTCATTCATTCTAAGCCACAGTTGGTTCAAAACAATGCTGTATCGTACATTCTCGAGACTAAAGAAGCACTAAAAAGCTTCTGAATTATACGTCTTGAGAAAAATAGCCGATAATTTCAACATTCTGTTTTAACGTCAAAATATCAACATTTTGGCAGCTCATGCCATTTTTATGTTTTACACGGGACACAACTGTTTTTTCACTTTTATGGAGAGGTTTACTTGAGGAGGAAACTAGCCTTTTGGGCCAAAAGAAACCTCCGACCTTCAGCAGGTACCTGGAGTTGACCGGCACAAAATTTTTCATTTTTTCCCTTGGGTTGGTTGAGTAGGATTTGAGCTAGCTGATGATCTATGGAAGGGTTGTTACGATGTAAGAGATTATCACACTACTGACTGGGCCACTGGGCCCCCGACCAAATGAAAAACAAAACCGGTTTTTAGTCCACTTCCAAACTTGCAATTAATTGTTTTACACTACAGAGGATAATCCCAATATTATATTGCCTGATTTGTGCCATTTCTTATTCTCGCAATTTCTTGTTTTCGCCTTCGTGTTTTCTTATTTTCGCTTGGGCCCGAAGCGAAAATAAGAATACACGAAATTTTAGCTCTAAAACTTCGCGTTTTCTTATTCTTGCTTTGATTTGATGAAGCGAAAACGCGAGAATAAGAAATGGCACAAATCAGCCACCATACAATATACTTTACTATGCAAAAGCCTCAGTTTTGTCCGTAGTGAGAACCTTTTCTCCGCAGTCGAACGTTGTGTGCATGGCCTCAAGGAATCACACAGATTTCCACCGTAGTGAGAATATTTTCTCGGGGATTGAAATGTTTCCTTGTGATTGAGCAGTTTTACAGTGGTTTTCGAAATTATCCGCAATTTAACCATTTTAGTTACATGTAGCCTATTACGTTTATAATACACGTTAGATGTCATTGTCAGAAAGGCCACGGTGGCGAGTGGGACACGGTGGACGGTTTTCTGCATGTTTTCCCAGACAGAAGAAGTTAGAAACCTTCTATTTTTGCCCAAAAGTGAAAGTGTTGGCATCATTTTGTATGTTTAATTGAATATTTGATTTGTTTCGTACCAGCAATGTAAACAAAATCGCACAAGAGCTCCGATGATTTGAACCGCGTGAGCGACCTAACGGTACAGTATTATTTGACAAACTTTAACTGAGAAATAAAGGCTGGGGATATAGTTTGAAAGACAGAAAAAGTGTAGGTTAATTTACTAATACAAAAAAAGCCTGTCCATAAAAATTAGAGTGTAAACCACAGGCAAAAAGGCCTGGAATGAGAGTAGACCTAATCCGCCAACACTGAAGCAAACCGATTTCTGATCGTTGTTGTTATAGGTGGGCTTCGAAGCTCATGTAAATTGACAAATACCAGAAAGATTACGGCGGCGAGTGTGCCTTTAATTCATAAGTGGCATGAGCTGCCAAAACGTTGATATTTTGACGTTAAAACAGAATGTTGAAATTATTGGCTATTTTTCTCAAGACATATAATTCAGAGACTTTTTAGTACTTCTAGTCTGGAGAATAAACGATAAAGTATTGCTTTGACCCTACTTTAGCTCAGAAAGAATGAATGATCGTCCCGGTTATTTAAATTTTGTTTACTTTTCGGACGCTATTTCGGTTTGTATAGGAGTAGACTTTATGGGTTTTCCTCATTCCAACGTCAATCATTTAGTTTTTCGATGTCCTTCAAAGCCTCTTACTGTCGTAACGATCAGAAATTATGAAAAACTGTGAATTTTGGCAGCTCATGCCACTTTAAGTAATCCGCAGCGTTCATCATAGACGCATATACATGTATCATATCCCTCCATTGTAAAAATATCTCACACAAAATTTAAACCTGTTGAAAACACAATAGCCTGCAACATTTTGCAACAAAATTATCTTTATGAAGAAGAAGCATTCTGACTCTCTCATAGTCAGCCAAAACATGGTTCAGTGTCCTCATATATTCCCATTGCATCTGCCGAAAAACACAAGAGAATATTTCAATAATGCAGGCATATGCTTTATATTACCACTTGCAAATTGTCAAGTGCCAGCTTACCTTTTCTTCCTGAAGTTTGCTCAAACACGACTCTGGGACATCCCTTGATCTTAAGAAGGCTATCAAGTCGCTCATCTTTAGGTCATTCCTATTTCAATGCTTTTAAGCGGAAGTCGAAAAGTGACGTAACAATCAATAACCGTTATAAATTGTTTTCTCCTAATTAGGAGAAAATTTATCTCCTAATTAGGAGATATTATCTCCTAATTAGGACTTATTATCTCATAATTAGGAGAAAAGTTATCTCCTAATTAGGACTTATTATCTCCTAATTAGGAGATAATTTATCTCCTAATTAGGAGAAAACTCGTTTTTATTTTTCACCCTGGCACTAATACGCTTCCGTAAGCAACCCACCAGAGTATTGCAAAAAAACAAGTTTCACATATTCTTAGTGGTGCTATATTTTTAATGGATGATACCGTGGATTATTGTACAACAAAGAAAAAAACGTGACCCTTGATAAAAAGGCAGTCTTTCAGAAACCCCAAAAAGCTAAAGTTACACTTAACCCGGCAAAATGTGAAATCAGCAAACCTCCATGAAGTTCTCAGGTCACGTGATTAGTGCAAGCGGAATTTATTCCAAATCTTTCCACAATCTAAAAACCGCTCGAGATTTGTTGAGCTCAGAAAATGCTTGGCTTTACGATGAAAAGCATAAAAGACGCTCTTCTTAGGGCACCTGTGCCTGCTCACCATGACCCTAATCTTCCTTATTAGCGCAGGGGGGGGGGGGGGGGGGGTATTTCATAATCAGGTTTAGACGGCTAAACTGACCTAGCCGACTAGAACAGCACTGCTTTAACATTGCTGCTTAGTCGATTATCTGACCGTAGTCGGCTATATGTGCTTTATGAAATACCCCCCTGGGCTTTGACCCTAATCTTCCAATAAAGATCACGGCAGACTCATCGTCTTATGGACTTGGTGCAGTATTATGTCAGAAAACCGGCAATGATTGGCGGCCGGTAGCTTACGCGTCAAAATCTTTGTCCGATTCAGAGTCTCTAACGGCTCAAGTAGAAACCGAGTGTTTAGTTTTAATATTGGGATGTGAAAATTTCTCTGATTATGTAACTGGAAATTATGTAAGCGACCATAAACCTATAATACATTTGTTAGTCTAAATCTCTTGTGGACTGTACGCAGTTGGAGTGTGTTTCACAAAGCTGCGTAGCGTTAGTTTCTACTTAACTGCCATAGCAACCCATGCTGTAGAGATATGTTGCTATGGCAGTTACGTAAAAACTCCTCGCGTGCGCCAGTTTCATGACCACAACACACCGACGTAGAATTACAAACTGAGGTAAATGCCTTTGGTAATCTTGTTCTGTAGTCACTTCCAGCGTTTGAACAAAGACTGGTAGAAATAAGTTTGGGGTCCAAGACCTAACACTGAAATTTCCGAAATGGTTCAGAACTGCCATACTTGCATTGAGAAAAGTGCAACACATATTGAACCTTTTGCTTTCCTCCAACGTCCGTGGTAAATCCTTGTAAATGACGTATTTGAGTATGAGAAAAAGCAGAACTTGTTCGTAGTAGATTTCCTTTGCAATCTAGCTACATTGAAATTGTCTTATTGAACAATATTTCTGATCCTGAAATAATCCACTTCATGAAGTCTATATTTGCTCGACACGGACTTATTCGTTCAGACAATGGTCCTCAATTTATGGTTGATGGTTGACAACTTTCCTGAAGCGTACCATTTTATGCTTGTGTTAAACAGCACCAAACATCCGTCTGGAAATGATGAAGTCGAACGCGCTGTCCGTACAACCAAACACCTTTTGAAAAGATTCGATCAGTACCTAGCACTCTTATACTACAGAGCCACCCCGCTCGCAAACGTCTAGCCCAACCACTGATGTATAGAAATTTAAGGACACAAATCCCAGTCCTCACTAAATTCTTAAAACCTGAAACCCTATTCATATCTTAACATTTCTATACAACCTCTACAGTTTTATTTCTGATTTCAAAGCTTACGTAAGACAAAAGGCAATCAGAATTTTTTTTAAATGTTGTAGCACCAACGCTTTTAATTTTTGGAACCGCCGTGGGGCGCAGAGGAACAAGGTTCCTTTGAGCGTACGTATAGAGAAAGGGAGTGACACGAAGCTATACGAGAATAGTAGCGAATTCACGATATCACCAACTTTACTATCACCACTATTATATACAAACTGTCTTTATCCCTCCGGCAGTGAACGTGATGGAGTAGTGATACTTTGGTCTAGCATGAAAAAGTCGTTAAAGGGCAAGGATAGTGCTTGCAATTTGTCCCGTAGCATTGTTTGAATATAAGACTCATGTTACTTTGCACACCACTGATGTACTTTAAATTTATTTTTACGTGAAATTCTCGAGTATGAACCATATGGAAAGTTAGATCAGCATAAGGTTTTGGAAGTGTGAACCTCGTAGATGTCCGCGCGAGGCTCATATTCCTGTGGAATATTTCATGGTTTCCGAATACATGACACATATGCAGGTCAATGCTCTCTCAACCGTGGGAAACTTTTAGACCGACTAATTCAACACGAACCGAAAAAGTCGCCATCTTCATAGGCAAAATAGTACGTTACGACGTGTGATGTTTTTAAAACTATACTGGTTAACGTCAAACATGGCGGACAGCTCTTTATGAGTCAAAAGCTCAACAAAGAATGACACATACAGTTTTCAACTAAGTTTTTTTTTAATCTTAAAATTTTTTGAAGTTAAAATAACAGTTAAACACTTGCTCTTTTAAAACATTCTAACTAAGACAATTGTAAAACCCAATCTGCAATTTTGGCCTTTTCTAGCACTTTGTACATCATATGATAGCTGTCGCCATTGCCAATTTCCAAGTTTAGACACAGCCAATCTTTAGTAGAATTTGGTACTTTTGGGATGTCAGTGGAGAAATTCAAAGGAGCTTCACTCAGATGCGCAATGAGGTTAAAAGTAGGGTACACTCTACATCTCTACTTTTAGACAGTAAGTAAAACAGTATTTTACCAGCAGGAGGCTCCTTCGGGGCATATATGCCTAGTTTCATTAGGTGACCGTTCGATAGCATCCGTTGTTTGTCGGTTATTAAAAACTAAAATATTTCTGTTTCTAATACACAAAAAAGATACGAGGGACTGAAATGGGCATTCGATATTTGAAAGGTGCTTTAAGCTAAGGCTGCAGAGTTTAACAAAGTCATCAGTTTGTCCGGGTAGAAATAGTACGCATGGCTTCGTATTGGTTGTCATCCGGGCGATTTATGTAGTCATTTTGCTGTAGTGAATCGTACTCTCGAATACCTTGTTCCTGTTGATTTATTACATCATAGCTTGACTCTCCATCATTGGAAACTTGTGACGTTACGTTTACACTTTGTAAGGTTGGTTCTGATTGGTTCATGTTATAATAATCCGTTGCGCTGGATTCGCCTGGAGCACCGTTGGTTGAGAGTCTTGTCTGATTTATTACTTCCTCTTCGGGCTTTAATTTCAAACACCACAGCTTTCCGGCTTCTTTTCTCTTGTAGGCAATTAGCCTGGAAGATATAAATACAGTAAACGTGTACATCCCGAAAAGAAAAAAGTTGGATCGGTCGCATTAGCTGACAGTGAAAAACTGATAAGTTACAGTTACCTGCTGTTAGAGCCGTCATATTTGAAATTCGTGAAGCGTAACACCAAGAGCTATTTATGTATTCAAAGTTCGTATGCACTCTTGGAATAAAACTGCATTTCAGATTTAGTAACAATAAATAGCGATAATGAATAGCCACATTCAATCGAACTATAAACACTAACTTTAAAATAGAACCCCATAAACATACATGTTTCCAATGATACCAATAACCAAGCCAGCTACAAGTCCACCTACAGTCGCCCCAGCTACAACACCAGCTGAAATAAATTTGGGGACATTTTAGATCAGATAACAAGGTATAACAAAAAACACCATCGTAACAAGCTTAAAAATAAAACCCGAGATTGGTTTTAAATTCCCGTACAAAAATTGTGGTTAAAGAGGAAAATGACAATCACATGAAATCAACGCAACTAAATAAGTATATATCTGTCATACATGTAAGTTTACATATATAATCGAATTCGGTGAAAGTAAAACCTGCCGAACTAAAATAGCTATTAAGACGAGTTCCCCAATTATATTTTGTTGAAAACTACCAGAAAGTTGATATTTATCTTCCCCGCCAAAAAAAATCTAAATTAATCTGGAAAAATGTGGGTTTAACTGATTACCTGTATACTGATCGTTATCAGGTTTTGGACTCGGACATTCTGATGAAAACACGGTTATATCTGTTGTATTTATCCGACCTTCTTCTGCCCGAGTACTTTGTTGAACAGGGGTACTAGAAATGGCTAGAAATAGACAAAAGCTGCCTCGATGTATTGTAACAACTTATTATCATTCAATAGTTCTCTAAATCTGACTGAAGCCGTTCCCAAATTCATTTTTCTTGTATAGACTAAGTTTATATTTATGAGTTTATAGTTTATATTATGACCTCAATGTGTTTTTTTATATTTTAGTATACTACATTATTTACTCGAAGGAAATATATAGTTTGGCTCTCTGTAATAGGTTTTAGTGTTTATCCAATGTTAGTTTAGTGCAATAGATCCTAATTAATATTAATGGTTCGTTTTTAGACAATCGTTACCAGGCAAATGTACTTGTTATAGACATCACGTGCTATGGAACGTTCTAATCTTTGTCATGCTCAAGCTTTCAAGAACATGACCCGGGAATATAAGGCAGCCATTTTTCTCGGCCCTTCCCTTTGGTAATCTTGAAGATATCTTACCAGGGTTACACTTGTAACTGTACGACTCGATGTTGTTTCGGGGGCTAGAGAACTGTGGACATCCAGACATAGGGTAACCCTGGAAAGCCGTAATGTTACAGGCATTTGTCATGTTACACCTTCTGTTGATATCGTTTAGTTGGAATGATTCGAGATCGGATATCTGTGAACAGTTGGCCACATCATCGACCGGTCCGGTCAGGGTATTTGTACATCCTGCCTCTCTATATACTTGGTAAATGTGAACCACCTCTAATATAGAACCCAAGGAACAAGACACTTCCTTTGAGACACCAGAGCATATATGTTCCCATTGTACTGAAAATTAATAAAATTTACCAATTAGAAGCAAATCGTTCCAGAACTTGTGTGCGTTACATTTCACTAAAACAAAAGGAACCATGACGAAGAAAAAGAACAAGAACGAAATATTCTTTCTAGATTCACATTCAGATTTATTGCACTATGACGTCAACAGAGTACCAACAAGAAAACAATCAATACATTGTATTTACAGATAACAAACGGAGTTAATCACAGACCGCTCAATTTTTACATTTTAGCATACAATTGAGTGGGATTCGAACCTGTGCCTCATCAATAGAAGACCTTCATTGAGAGCCCATCGCTCTGCCAGCTGTGTCACAGAGCCCCCCCCCCCCCCTCTACCCTCTTCATGTTAAAAACATGAAAGTAAAGTATTTATTTGACACCGACATATGTGTACACCTATGAGTTAGAATTACACTATACCAATACATGGCATGATATATTGTGTTCTCTTGTATATCAAAACAATTAAGAATGAAGTAAACAAATTTTGCTGCCATTGATTGGGGTGGGACAATAACCGTATAAATTATATTCCCTTTCTAGTTACAGAGTTTGCTGAGTATCTCTAATCATTTCGCGTATCTTAATTCCGTATATGTTGGACACCCCTCATTTCAAACCCTCAAGTAATAGGATGAGGGTTCGAATCCCACTCAAACCAAAATTTGTATTCCGTGGAACAATAGTTTCCAACTACCCGCTGGGGTTAGCTTTCTCTCACAGGACCATTATAAAACTCCGTGAAATAATCTAGAATGGGGAAATATTTGACCAATTGAAAAATCAAAAACAATCGCGACTTATAAAAGATTGTCCTACCTAACTTTCAGCTGTATTATTAACTTAATATTTGACATAGTTGTATCAAACATATCTTACCTTGTGAGTTGACGCATACAGGTAAAGTGATAATAACCAACCAAGTCGGGAACATAAGCATACCCTCCATAAGAATGACTCGAAACCGTATCGTTGATTTACACAAGTAACTTAATCTCTTTAATCGTCTAACATAATTAATACAATACTATAGACGTGTGTCCTTAGTTGGTCAAGTTCGTTAAATATTCTCTCTACTCATAGCCTTTACGATTGACAATCCTCATTTATATACACCGTCTGGTTCTTAACTTCCTGGTTGTAAACCTGTATTCAGTATTACCTACCCTTGTCATTGAAATTGTATAATGCCAGTGCTATAGATATCTGGAAACATTTTGTTCTGCAATGGGTTACGGTGAGCCGTGATGTCTAACGTTTCTAGACCGCCGACAGAAATGCTGAAATTAAAAAAAGTTCAAAGTCACACCTTGTTCTCTATTAGCTGTAATTTCAAGCAGATTTCGAACCTCCCATGGCTCAGTTAAAACTCTATATGCATAGGCCGTTCTGAATCTACTATCTCATACTAAAGCTGTACTTCAGAATAGCATGCTGTTCTTAAAAATATGACCCCATATAATGGAGGTACCTCAGAAAAGCATGTTAAAAACTGTGACCTGGTTCAATGAATTAGGTACCTCAAAATGGCATATTGTTAAAAACTGTAACCTGGGTCAATGAATTAGGTACCTCAGAATGACATGTTGGTAAAAAACTGTAACCTGGTTCAATGAATTAGGTACCTCTGAATGACATGTTGTTAAAAACTGTAACCTGGTTCAATGAATTAGGTACCTCAAAATGACATGTTTTTAAAAACTGTAACCTGGTTCAATGAAAATGACATGTTGTTAAAAACTGTAACGTGGTTCAATGAATTAGGTACCTCAAAATGACATGTTGTTAAAAACTGTAACCTGATTCAATGAATTAGGTACCTCAGAATGGCATGTTGGCAAAAAGTGTGGCCTAATACATTGAATAAGGTAACTCAAAATGACAACTCAAAATGACATGTTGCTAAAAACTGTGACCTAGTACATTGGAGGTACCTCAGAATGATATTGTTTTAAAAACTGTGACATGGTTCAATGAATTAGGTTCAGCTGATAAAAGGCCTATGTAACGTGTTCACGCGAATTCCGGTAAATCTGCGTAGAGAGAAAGAATGTGACACAAAGTTATATGAGAATAATAGCGAAAATGCCTTCGGCAGTGAACTTGATGGAGTAGCGATACTGTGGTCTATGTTTTCATTTTAAAAAGCATGATAAAGTCGTTTAAGAGCTACCCAAGTGTTTTTAATTTGTCCCGTAACATTTTTTTAAAAGGATGGGAAATCTCTAGAAAGACATAAGGATAACAACCTTCAAAGTACTTAACACATTTCACGTTAATTACCGCCAGTGACCCTCAAGCTAATAAAAACAGACAGAAGTATGTCCTTTTAGTGGCTTATCTCTGTCGCCAGTTTTTCCCCCGTTTTAAGATAACGCAATGTTACAGTAGCTATTTTAAGATCAATAATGACATATTTTTACCGCTCTCTCATGTATGATGGTAGGTTTAGGTCCAAAAACATGGCGACAAACGTGTTACTTGTTACTTTGAACACAATTGAAATATCTTTTTACGTGAAATTCTCGAGTGAGAACCATATGGAAAGTTTGACATATGGACCATATTTTAGCATAAGGTTTCGGAAGTGTAAACCTCGTCGACGACTGGGCGAGGCTCATATTCATGTGGGATAGATCATGGTTTCGGAATACATGACGCATAGGCAGGTCAATGTTCTCTCAACCGTGGAAAACTTTTAGACAGACTAAATCAACATGAACCGAAATGGTCGCTATGTTCATTTCCAAAATTGTACGTTACGGAGTGTGATGTTTTACAACTATATCCGTTAACGTCAAACATGGCGGACAACCCTTTATGAGTCAAAATCTCAACAAAGAATGACACATACAGTTTTCAACTATATCAAGTCGGATGCTAGCCTACGACGTTTTGATGTTTTTATACAGTTTCGAACGGAAAACCGAGCGGAAACCCTCAAGTGAGTTTCCTAATTTGTAACCTGTTGTGAGTTATGATACTGGACATTCTGGGTGCTTAAGTCACATTTTTTTCTCATCGTGTCGAGTCCCAACATTTCTTGGATGTGGTTCACTCCATATAAAGGTACAATTAAATTTTATAATGGGAATGATATAACTTCTATTCGTTGAGATACAGAAACTAAATTTGTTGATAACCATCTTGCGTTGGCCAAGCAAAGTCATTGCTGTTGATGTACGTAGGGAGGCTATTTTCAAAAACATGGCACATTGACATTGGCAGTACTCGACTGGATAAAGACAAATCTGGTGATATACTATAATATGTTTTATTTTATTACTTGTACTGTCCCAAAATATATGATGTTTACCTGAATAGACATCTAAAATGTACGTTGCTATCGAATCTGAACTACCAAAAGGGCATGAGGAAATTTGTTCTTGTATTTAAGTAGGTACGAGCCGTCAAATTTTTAATATTTAAAAATTAAGAATTTTTTAAGTTTAAATAACAGTTTACTCTTGTTCTTTGAAAACTTTCCAACCTATACTAGGACAATTGTAAAACCAATCTGCGTCTTTGGCCTTTTCTAGCAGTTTGTATATCATATGATAGCTGTCGCCATTGCCAATTTCCAAGTTTAGACACAGCCAATCTTTAGTAGAATTTGGTACTTCTGGGATGTCACTGAAGAAATTCAAAGGGGCTTCACTCAGATGCGCAATGAGGTGAAAAGTAAAGTACACTCTACATCACTACTTTTAGACAGTAAGTAAAACAGTATTTTACCAGCAGGAGGCTCCTTCAGGGCATATAGGCCTAGTTTCATTTGGTGACCGTCCGATAGCATCCGTTCTTTGTCGGTCACTAAAAACTAAAATATTTAAGTTTCTAACACACAAAAAGAGATACGAGGGACTGAAATGGGCATTCGATATTTGAAAGGTGGTTTAAGCTAAGGCTGCAGAGTTTAACAAAGTCATCAGTTTGTCCGGGTGGAAGTATTACGCATGGCTTCGTATTGGTTGTCATCCGGGCGATTTATGTAGTCATTTTGCTGTAGTGAATCGTACTCTCGAATACCTTGTTCCTGTTGATTTATTACATCATAGCTTGACTCTCCATCATTGGAATCTTGTGACGTTAGGTTTACACTTTGTAAGGTTGGTTCTGATTGGTTCATGTTATAATAATCAGTTGCACTGGATTCGCCTGGAGCACCGTTGGATGAGAGTCTTGTCTGATTTATTACTTCCTCTTCGGGCTTTAATTTCAAACACCACAGCTTTCCGGCTTCTTTTCTCTTGTAGGCAATTAGCCTGGAAGATGTAAATACAGTAAACGTGTAGATGCCGAAAAGAAAAAAGTTGGATGGGTCGCATTAGCTGATAGTGAAAACTGATAAGTTACTGTTACCTGCTGTTAGAGCCGTCATATTTGAAATTCGTGAAGCGTAACACCAAGAGCTATTTATGTATTCAAAGTTCGTATGCACTCTTGGAATAAAACTGCATTTCAGATTTAGTAACAATAAATAGCGATAATGAATAGCCACATTCAGTCGAACTATAAACACTAACTTTAAAATAGAACCCCATAAACATACATGTTTCCAATGATACCAATAACCAAGCCAGCTACAAGTCCACCTACAGTCGCCTAACACCAGCTGAAATAAATTTGGGGACATTTTAGATCAGATAACAAGGTCTAACAAAAAACACCATCGTAACAAGCTTAAAACTAAAACCCGAGATTGGTTTTAAATTCCAATACAATCATTGTGGTTGAAGAGGAAAATGACAATCACTTGAAACCATGAAACTACATAAGTATTGATCTGTCATACATATGAAATTAAATATATACCGGTACTTAAGTATATATCTGTCATACATGTAAGTTTACATATATAATCGAATTCGGTGAAAATAAAACCTTGTGAACTAAAATAGCTATGAAGACGAGTTCCCCAATTATATTTTGTTGAAAGCTACCAGAAAGTTGTTATTGATCTTCCCCGCCAAAAAAAATCAAATTTAATCTGGAAAAATGTGGGTTTAACTGATTACCTGTATACTGATCGTTATCAGGTTTTGGACTCAGACATTCTGATGAACACGTGGTTATATCTGTTGTATTTATCCGACCTTCTTGTGCCCGCGTACTTGGTTGAGCAGTGGTACTAGAGATGACTACCGGGCCTGAATAAACAAAAGCCGCCTCGATATATAGTAACAACTTTTTACCGTTCAATAGTTCTGGAAATCTAGGCCGGTGGCTGAAGCTTCAATTCGTTTAGTCCGTAGCCGATCTCAAGAATATACGTTCCGATAGTTTTAAAACAGTAATGATTAACTATAGAATGTAAAAAAAAAGTTCGTACATGCAAAACCCCGGCGTTTGGAGGATATCTTCAACTGAATATCGATTTATTTTTCTTTAACCTCTGTGACCTATTTACCGTTTCTGGCGGTATAATTTTTAAACAAGCCAATCAGATCGCTGAATTTTCTACTTCCGATATAAACAATAGTTTGTAAACATACAGAATGACAGCAGGATGGTAGAGCGATCGGATGGAAAAGTACACACGCAAGGCAGAGAAAATGAAATTGAATTGCCTTATACTAGAACTAGATGGAGCAGTGTCAAAAGATGTGCGATAGAATCGGCACATTCAAAGAGAAAAATGACACATTTAACAAAGAGTACGATGAAATCTCTGTCAACAAATATTGGGTATCATCCATCCTGTTATAAGCATTTCACAAACAAAAAACGAATGCAGGCTGCCAAAAAAAAAGTCTGAAGTTCCTATCAAAGCCCCAACATTGAAAAAGTTAAGATCGAGGAAAAGCAGTCAAACTACTATACATAATACAGTACGGTCTTCGGAAGTGCTGCCGGGGCCTCAGTGGCCAGTGGGTTAGAATGATCGTCCCTCAGTCCCGCACAAACCTTCCATCGATGCGACGCGGGCTCGAATCCTACTCAGACCAAATAAAAATTGAAAAATTCCTGAGTGGATTTTCACTCGATCGCCGTATGTGCAAGAGTTGCCAAGTAGACTACTCACTACAAAATAGTTAGAGATAAACTTCTTCAAGTCGAGACCAAAGACGGGGGTTTGTATTTTCTATTATAACAATTTTATGTGTAGGCCTAGTACCGTAGTGTCGTATGGTGCCCTAGTTTAAATTATAGAGTTAAACTTTGGAGGGGGGGGGGGGGTATTAAATATTTGTTAATACCCTCTTTGTGTATTACAATAATTCGATTTAGTGTGATACTTCATGTGCGAGGTAAACTCTCGATCACTCAGGGGGGCCTATGATCAGGGGGCCTCTGATCAGTTGGCTATGAACGATGTAAGTGGGATGGTCACCAGGAACCAGCGAAAGGTCAGGGTTTCCGGGGGGGGGGTATAGATTAAGCCTGGTGTCTGTGAGTGTCCCCCAATAATCCTGGCAACACCATCATACACGCGAAAAACATTTGAGTGAAGTGTAAAACGTCAATCCATCCAGCATTCAGAGGTCTATCTTTGAGGATGCAAATTGTATTCTCGGTTTTGACACCAAGTTTGTTGACAATTACAACAGAAGTAAAACCAACAGAAGTAACATTGGGGTGTCATCTGACATTGAGTTTCTTCTGGTTATAATACATAAACAAAATAAACTTAGATACGGTGTTAAACAACCAATCAAAAAGTATATTCCTTACAGCGCAAATGGTTTCTATGGGTTCCTGTGTTGGAGGATATCTTTAAAATGTTTTATTCCCCCCCCCCCCTCCCTTCCACTCACTACCGAAAAATCTTGCCGAAGCTTGCATTAAATTTTAAATACATTTATTGTATCTGTAACGTAAACTATATGTTATATGGCCCAGATGTCTGATTTTAAAATTACTACTATATATATTTTGCAGGTTTGTTACGTGAAGAATCGGAAAAAATCGGATGAAAACATAGTGTTAAAATGTTAAATTCCCATACAATCATTGTGGTTGAAGAGGAAAATGACAATCACTTGAAACAATGAAACTACATAAGTATTGATCTGTCATACATATGAAATTAAATATATACCGCTACTTAAATTTGGCGCATGTAAAACCTTCTGACGTAAAATAGCTATGAAGACGAGTTCCCCCAAAATACTTTGTTGAAAACTACCAGAAAGTTGTTATTGATCTTCCCCGCCAAAAAAAATCAAAGTTAATCTGGGAAAATGTGGGTTTAACTGATTACCTGTATACTGATCGTTATCAGGTTTTGGACTCAGACATTCTGATGAACACACGGTTATATCTGTTGTTTTTATCCGACCTTCTTCTGCCCGCGTACTTGGTTGATCAGGGGTACTAGAAATGGCTACCGGACCTAAATAGACAAAAGCTGCCTCGATGTATTCATTTTTCTTGTATAGACTTTATTTCCTTAAAAATCATTTGGCATATCATCGGCTAACTATTTTTTCTTTTTTTTAATATCTTTCTTCATTAATGTAAAATTCGTATACGACATTATTTATTCGAAGGAAATATATAGTTTGGCTCTCTGTAATAGGTTTTAGTGTTCATCCAATATTAGTTTGGTGCAATAGATCCTAATTAATATTAATGGTTCGTTTTTAGACAATCGTTATCATTTAACATAAATGTACTTTTTATAGACATCCCATGCTTTGGGACGTTCTAATCTTTGTCATACTCAAGCGTTCAATAACATGACCCGGAAATATAAGGTAGCCATTGTCCACGAGACATATCTTGAAGATATCTTACCTGGGTTACACCTGTAACTGTATGACTCGATGTTATTTTGGGGCAAGACGAACTGTGGACATCCAGACATAGGTAAGCTCTCGAAAGCCCTAATGTTACAGGTATTCGTCATGTTACACCTTCTCTTGATAACGTTTAGTATAACTGATTCGGCAACGGATATCTGTAAACAGTCGGCCACATCATTGACCGATCCGGTCAGGGTATTTGTACATCCTGCTTTTCTATAGGCTTGGTAAACGTGAACCACCTCAAATATAGAACCCAAGGAACAAGTCACTTCCTTTGTGTCACCATAGCATATATGTTCCCATTGTACTAAAAATTAATAAAATTTATCAACTAGAAGCAAATAGTATCAGAACATGCGTGCGTTACATTTCACTAAGGCAAAAGGAACCATGACGAAAAAAAAGAACAAGAACGAAATATTCTATCTAGATTCAGATTTATTGTACTATGACGTAACAAAGAGTAGAATATAAACAAATAACACACAACTAAACAATATATTGTGTTTAGGGATGAACAAATGGAGTTAATTACAGACCGCTTGTCCTCATGGGCGGCACTTACAGAAATTACAGCTTCCTTATAAATATACATTGATTCAGTGACATTTTTACGCCGGAATGACGATGCTTGGTTGTTGATGACGGTGCTTGGTTGTTGAATATCTCTAATCATTTCACGTATCTTAATTCCATATCTGTTGGTCACCCCACATTTCAAACCCTCAAGTAATACTATGAGAATTCGAATCACACTCAAATCAAAATTGTATTCCATAGATCTACGAATACCTTTACGGTACAGTACCATAGAAGGCCTGCTACTATAGTTTCCAACTACCCGCTGGGGTTAGCCTTCTCTCACAGGACCATTTTAAAACTCCGTGAAATAAGCTTGAATGGGGGAATTTTTGACCAATTGAAAAATCAAAAAAAATCGCGACTTGTAAAAGATTGTCCGACCTAACTTTCAGCTGTATTATTAACTTAATATTTGACATAGTTGTATCAAAAATATCTTACCTTGTGAGTTGACGCATACAGGTAAAGTGATAATAACCAACCAAGTCGGGAACATAAGCATACCCTCCATAAGAGTGATTCGAAACCGTATCGTTGATTTACACAAGATTAACTTAATCGTCGAAAATAATTAATACAATACTATAGACGTGTGTCCTTAGTTGGTTTAGTTCGTTAAAGTTTATCTCTACTCAAAGCCTTTACGATTTAAATCCTCATTTATATACACCGTCTGGTTCTTAACTTCCTGGTTGTAAACCTGTATTCAGTATTACCTACCCTTGTCATTGAAATTGTGTAATGCAAGATAATGTGTTTTGTAAATGCTATCTAGAAACATTTTGTTCTACATATGGGTTCCGGGAAGCCGTGATATCTAACGTTTCATAAAATACGACCCCATATAATGGGGATACGTCAGAAAAGCATGTTAAAAACTGTGACCTGGTACCATGAAGGTACCTCAGAATGACATGTTGTTAAAAACTGTGACCTGGTACTATGAAGGTACCTCAGAATGACATGTTGTTAAAAACTATGACCTGGTACTATGAAGGTACCTCAAAATGACATGTTGTTAAAAACGGTGACCCGGTACTATGAAGGTACCTCGGCATGACATATTGTTAAAAACTGACCTGGTTCAATGGAGGTACTTTAGAATGACATGTTGTTAAAAACTGTGACCCGGTACTATGAAGGTACCTCAGAATGACATGTTGTTAAAAACTGTGACCTGGTACTATGAAGGCACCTCAGAATGACATCTTGTTAAAAACTGTGACCTGGTACTATGGAGGTACATCAGAATGACATCTTGTTAAAAACGATGACCCAGTACTATGAAGGTACCTCGGAATGACATGTTGTCAAAAACTGTGACCTGGTTCAATGAAGGTATCTCGGAATGACATGTTGTTAAAAACTGTGACCTGGTACTATGAAGGTACCTTAAAAAGACATGTTGTTAAAAACTGTGACCTGGTTCAATGAAGGCACCTCGGAATGACATGTTGTTAAAACTGTGACCTGGTTCAATGAAGGTAACTCGGAATGACATGTTATTAAAAACTGTGACCTGGTACTATGGAGGTACCTCGGAATGAATGTTGTTAAAAACTGTGACCTGGTACTATGGAGGTACCTCAAAATGACATGTTGTTAAAAACTGTGACCTGGTACTATGGAGGTACCTCGGAATGAATGTTGTTAAAAACTGTGACCTGGTACTATGGAGGTACCTCGGAATGACATGTTGTTAAAAACTGTGACCCGGTTCAATGAAGGCACCTCGGAATGACATGTTGTTAAAAACTGTGACCTGGTACTATGGGGGTACCTCAAAATGACATACTGTTAAAAACTGTGACCTGGTTCAATGAAGGTACCTCAAAATGACATGTTGTTAAAAACTGTGACCTGGTACTATGGAGGTACCTCGAAATGAATGTTGTTAAAAACTGTGACCTGGTACTATGGAGGTACCTCAAAATGACAGGTTGTTAAAAACTGTGACCTGGTACTATGGAGGTACCTCGGAATGACATGTTGTTAAAAACTGTAACCTGGTACTATGGAGGTACCTCGGAATGAATGTTGTTAAAAACTGTGACCTGGTACTATGGAGGTACCTCGGGATGACATGTTGTTAAAAACTGTGACCTGGTTCAATGAAGGCACCTCGGAATGACATGTTGTTAAAAACTGTGACCTGGTACTATGGGGGTACCTCAAAATGACATACTGTTAAAAACTGTGACCTGGTTCAATGAAGGTACCTCAAAATGACATGTTGTTAAAAACTGTGACCTGGTACTATGGAGGTACCTCGAAATGAATATTGTTAAAAACTGTGACCTGGTACTATGGAGGTACATCATAATGACATGTTGTTAAAAAACTGTGACTTGGTTCAAAGGAAGTTCCTCGGAATGACATGTTGTTAAAAAACTGTGACCTGGTTCAATGAAGGCACCTCGGAATGACATGTTGTTAAAAAACTGTGACCTGGTTCAATGGAAGTTCCTCGGAATGACATGTTGTTAAAAAGCGTGACCTAGTACAATGGAGGTACCTCAGAATGACATTTTGTTAAAAAAAACTGTGACCTGGTTCAATGGAAGTTCCTCGGAATGACATGTTGTTAAAAACTGTTACCTGGTTCAATGAAGGTACTTCGGAATGACATGTTGTTAAAAACTGTGACCTGGTTCAATAAAGGTAGCTCAGAATGACATGTTGTTAAAAACTGTGACCTGGTCTAATGAAGGTACCTCAGAATGACATGTTGTTAAAAACTGTGACCTGGTTCAATGAAGGTACCTCAGAATGACATGTTGTTAAAAACTGTGACCTGGTACTATGGAGGTTCTTCGGAATGACATGTTGTTAAAAAATAAGACCTGGTTCAATGGAGGTACCTCAAAATGACATGTTGTTAAAAACTGTGACCTGGTACTATGGAGGTACCTCGGAATGACATGTTGTTAAAAACTGTGACCTGGTTCAATGGAGGTACCTCAAAATAACTTGTTGTTAAAAACTGCGACCTGATACTATGGAGGTACCTCGGAATGACATGTTGTTAAAAACTGTGACCTGGTTCAATGGAGGTACCTCAGAATGACATGTTGTTAAAAACTGTGACCTGGTACTATGGAGGTACCTCGGAATGACATGTTGTTTAAAACTTTGAGCTGGTTCAATGAAGGTATTTCAGAATGACATGTTGTTAAAAACTGTGACCTGGTACTATGAAGGTACCACAGAATGACATGTTAAAAACTGTTACCTGGTTCAATGAAGGTACTTCAGAATGACATGTTTTTAAAAACTGTGATCTGGTACAATAGGAGTACATGTACCTCAAAATGACATGTTGTTAAAAAGTGTGATCTGGTACTATGAAGGTACCTTAGAATGAATCTTGCTAAAAACTGTAACCTGGTATAATGAAGGTACTTCAGAATGACATGTTGTTAAAAACTGTGACCTAGTACAATGGAGGTACCTCAGAATGATATTGTTTTAAGAACTGTGACATGGTTCAATGAATTAGGCTCAGCTGATAAAAGGCCTATGTAACGTGTTCTCGCGAATTCCGGTAAATCTGCGTAGAGAGAAAGAATGTGACACAAAGTTATATGAGAATAATAGCGAAAATGCCTTCGGCAGTGAACTTGATGGAGTAGCGATACTGTGGTCTATGTTTTCATTTTAAAAAGCATGATAAAGTTGTTTAAGAGCTACCCAAGTGTTTGCAATTTGTCCCGTAACATTTTTTTAAAAGGATGGGAAATCTCTAGAAAGACATAAGGATAACAACCTTCAAAGTACTTAAAACATTTCACGTTAATTACCGCCAGTGACCCTCAAACTAATAAAAACAGACAGAAGTATGTCCTTTCAGTGGCTTATCTCTGTCGCCAGTTTTTTCCCCGTTTTAAGATGACGTAATGTTACAGTAGCTATTTTAAGATCAATAATGACATATTGTTAGCGCTCTCTAATGTATAATGGTAGGTTTAGGTCCAAAAACATGGCGACAAACGTGATACTTGTTACTTTGTACACAATTGAAATGTCTTTTTACGTGAAATTCTCGAGTGAGAACCATCTGGAAAATTCGACAATTGGACCATATTTTAGCATAAGGTTTCGGAAGTGTAAACCTCGTCGACGACTGGGCGAGGCTCATATTCCTGTGGGATATATCATGGTTTTGGAATACATGGAAATATGACATGTTGTTAAAAACTGTGACCTGGTACTATAAAGGTACCTCAGAATGACATATTTAAAAAAACTGGGACCTGGTACTATATAGGTACCTAAAAATGACGTGTTGCTAAAACTGTGATCTGGTGCAATGAGAGTACCTCAGAATGACATGTTGTTAAAAACTGTGATTTGGTACTATGAACGTACCTCAGAATGAACGTTGTTAAAAACTGTGATCTGGTACAATAAAGGAACATCAGAATGAAGATACCTGACTCAATGAATAAGGTACCTCAAAATGACATGTTGTTAAAACTGTGACCTGGTACAATGAATTAGGTATCTCAACATGACATGTTTTTAAAAATTGTAACCTGGTTCAATAAATTAGGTACCTCAAAATGACATGTCAAAATCTGTAACCTGATTCAATGAATTAGGTACCTCAGAATGACATTTTGCCAAAAACTGTAATCTGATTCAATGAATTAATTACCTCTGAATGAGATGTTGTTAAAAACTGTAACCTAGTGCAATGAATTAGGTACCTGAAAATGACATGTTGCTAAAAACTGTAACCTGATTCAATGAATTAGGTACCTCAAAATGACATGTTGTTAAAAACTGTAACCCGATTCAATGAATTAGGTACCTCAAATTGACATGTTGTTAAAAACTGTAACCCGATTCAATGAATTAGGTACCTCAAAATGACATGTTGTTAAAAACTGTAACCTGGGTCAATGAATTAGGTACCTCAGAATGACATGTTGCTAAAAACTGTAACCTGGTTCAATGAATTAGGTACCTCAGAATGACATGTTGGTAAAAACTGTAACCTGGTTCAATGAATTAGGTACCTCTGAATGACATGTTGTTAAAAACCGTAACCTGGTTCAATGAATTAGGTACCTCAAAATGACATGTTGACAAAAAGTGTAACCTGGTTCAATGAAAATGACATGTTGTTAAAAACTGTAACCTGGTTCAATGAATTAGGTACCTCAAAATGACATGTTGTTAAAAACTGTAACCTGATTCAATGAATTAGGTACCTCAGAATGGCATGTTGGCAAAAAGTGTAACCTGATTCAATGAAAATGACATGTTGTTAAAAACTGTAACCTGGTTCAATGAATTAGGTACCTCAAAATGACATGTTGTTAAAAACTGTAACCTGATTCAATGAATTAGGTACCTCAGAATGCCATGTTGGTAAAAACTGTGGCCTAATACATTGAATAAGGTAACTCAAAATGACAACTCAAAATGACATGTTGCTAAAAACTGTGACCTAGTACAATGAAGGTACCTCAGAATGATATTGTTTTAAAAACTGTGACATGGTTCAATGAATTAGGCTCAGCTGATAAAAGGCCTATGTAACGTGTCCACGCGAATTCCGGAAAATCTGCGTAGAGAGAAAGAATGTAACACAAAGTTATATGAGAATAATAGCGAAAATGCCTTCGGCAGTGAACTTGATGGAGTAGCGATACTGTGGTCTATGTTTTCATTTTAAAAAGCATGATAAAGTTGTTTAAGAGCTACCCAAGTGTTTGCAATTTGTCCCGTAACATTTTTTTAAAAGGATGGGAAATCTCTAGAAAGACATAAGGATAACAACCTTCAAAGTACTTAAAACATTTCACGTTAATTACCGCCAGTGACCCTCAAACTAATAAAAACAGACAGAAGTATGTCCTTTCAGTGGCTTATCTCTGTCGCCAGTTTTTTTCCCGTTTTAAGATGACGTAATGTTACAGTAGCTATTTTAAGATCAATAATGACATATTTTTACCGCTCTCTAATGTATGATGGTAGGTTTAGGTTTGAAGTGGGAAGATTGCCTCGGAATATGTAGGCCAGTCTTCCAACCGCACGCCATTTCTTAGCCAAGTCATTGGCTGAATTGCATCACATGACTACTCTATAACGCACCTAGATTTTATTCACCAATAACTTATTCAAATTTCAATTATAATTCGCTTACGAGGGGATAAAACATACATTGGACAGTTGTTTAAGACTAAATGAACTCTACTCTCTCCATCAAAACTAGTCTAAAGCTTAAATTTTCCTTCCCTTTAATATAGGACTCCTGTTACTTTATACACAATTGATTTATTGTTTAGAGTGGCATGAGCTGCCAAAATTCATACTTTTTTCATAATTTCTGATCGTCACAACAGTAAGAGGCTTTGAAGGCCATCGAAAAACTAAATGATTGGCGTTGGATGAGGAAAATCCATACAGTATATGGCCTGTACGAACCAAAAACGTGTTCGAATCGTAAACAAAATTTAAATAACCAGGACGACCATTCATTCATTCTAAGCCAAAGTTAGTTCAAAACAATACTTTATCGTACATTTTCGAGACTAGAATCACTGAATTATACTTCTTGAGAAAAATAGCCAATAATTTCAACATTCTGTTTTAACGTCAAAATATCAACATTTTGGCAGCTCATGCCACTTCAATTTAAATGTCTTTTTATGTGAAATTCTCGAACGAGAACCATATGGAAAGTTGGACAATTGGACCATATTTTAGCATAAGGTTTCGGAAGTGTAAACCTCGTCGACGACTGGGCGAGGCCCATATTCCTGTGGGATAGATCATGGTTTCGGAATACATGACGCATAGGCAGGTCAATGTTCTCTCAACCGTGGAAAACTTTTAGACAGACTAAATCAACACGAACCGAAATGGACGCTATGTTCATAGCCAAAATTGTACGTTACGGAGTGTGATGTTTTACAACTATATCCGTTAACGTCAAACATGGCGGACAACCCTTTATGAATCAAAATCTCAATAAGAATGACACAGTTTTCAACTAAATCAAGTCGGATGCTAGCCTACGAGGGTTTTGATAACCGACCTAGACTCGCGACGTTTTGATGTTTTCATACAGTTTCGAACGGATAGCCGAGCGGAAACCCTCAAGTGAGTTTCCTAATTTGTAACCTGTTGTGAGTTATGATATTGGCCATTCTGGGTGCTTAAGTCACATTTTTTTCTCATCGTGTCGAGTCCCAACATTTCTTGGATGTGGTTCACTCCAGATAAAGGCACAATTAAATTTTATAATGGGAATGATATAACTTCTATTCGTTTAGATACAGAAACTACATTTGTTGATTGCCATTTTGCGTTGGCCAAGCAAAGTCATTGCTGTTGATGTGCGTAGAGAGGCTATTTTCAAAAACATGTCACAGTGACATTGACAGTACTCGACTGTATAAAGACAAATCTGGTGATATACTATAATATGTTTTATTTCATTACTTGTACTGTCCCAAAATATATGATGTTTACCTGAATAGACATCTAAAATGTATGTTGCTATCGAATCTGAACTACCAAAATGGCATGAGGAAATTTGTTTTTGTATTTAAGTAGACCAAAGTACGAGCCGTCAAATTTTTAATCTTTAAAACTTAAGAATTTTTTAAGTTTAAATAACAGTTTACACTTGTTCTTTAAAAACTTTCCAACCTATACTAGGACAATTGTAAAGCCAATCTGCGTCTTTGGCCTTTTCTAGCACTTTGTACATCATATGATAGCTGTCGCCATTGCCAATTTCCAAGTTTAGACACAGCCAATCTTTAGTAGAATTTGGTACTTTTGGGATGTCAGTGGAGAAATTCAAAGGGGCTTCACTCAGATGCGCAATGAGGTGAAAAGTAGGGTACACTCTACATCACTACTTTTAGACAGTAAGTAAAACAGAATTTTACCAGCAGGAGGCTCCTTCAGGGGATATAGGCCTAGTTTCATTTGGTGACCGTCCGATAGCATCTGTTCTTTGTCGGTCACTAAAAACTAAAATATTTCTGTTTCTAATACACAAAAAAGATACGAGGGACTGAAATGGCCACTCGATATTTAAAAGGTGCTTTAAGCTAAGGCTGCAGTAGAAAACAAAGTCATCAGTTTGTCCGGGTAGAAATAGTACGAATGGCTTCGTATTGGTTGTCTTCCGGGCGATTTATGTAGTCATTATGCTGTAGTGAATCGTACTCTCGAATACCTTGTTCCGGTTGATTTATTACACCATAGCTTGACTCTCCATCATTGGAATCTTGTGACGTTACTTTAACACTGTGTAAGGTTGGTTCTGATTGGTTCATGTTATGATACTCCGTTGCACTGGATTCGCCTGGAGCACCTTTGGTTGATAGTCTTGTCTGATTTATTACCTCCGCTTCGGGCTGTAATTTCAAACACCTTAGGTTTCCGGGTTCTTTTCTCTTGTATGCAATTAACCTGGAAGATATAGATTCAGTAAATGTGTATATGCCGAAAAGAAAACAGTTTGAGTTACCTGCTGTTAGAGCCGTCATATTTGAAATTTGTGAAGCGTAACACCAAGAGCTATTTATGTATTAAAAGCTATTTTACACTCTTGGAATAGAACTACATTTCAGATTTAATAACAATAAATAGGGGTAATGAATAGCCACATTCAGTCGTACTATTGTTGTAGACTAAACAACATAATGTGATACAATAACTCTAAAATAGAACCCCATAAACATACATGACAGTTCCAATGATACCAATAACCAAGCCAGCTACAAGTCCACCTACAGTCGCCCCAGCTACAACACCAGCTGAAATAAATTTCGGGACATTTTAGATCAGATAACAAGGTATAACCAAAAACCCCATCGTAAAAAGCTTAAAACTTAAACCCGAGATTGGTTTTAAATTCCCATACAATCATTGTGGTTGAAGAGAAAAATGACAATCACTTGAAACAATGAAACTACATAAGTATTGATCTGTCATACATATGAAATTAAATATATACCGGTACTTAAATTTGGCGCATGTAAAACCTGCTGAACTAAAATAGCTATGAAGACGAGTTCCCCCAAAATACTTTGTTAAAAAGCATTTTAAAGTTGTTATTGATCTTCCCCGCCGAAAAAAATCAAATTTAATCTGGAAAAATGTGGGTTTAACTGATTACCTGTATACTGATCGTTATCAGGTTTTGGACTCAGACATTCTGATGAACACACGGTTATATCTGTTGTATTTATCCCACCTTCTTCTACCCGAGTACTTTGTTGATCAGGGGTACTAGAAATGACCACCGGACCTAAATAGACAAAAGATGCCTCGATGTATTGTCGTTTTTTTTTTGGGATTATACTTTCTTGAAAAAATGGCAGAAATTCTTCTACCGAATTTGTGTGAAACCCGAAACGGGAATCGAACCCTGGTCCCAGAGTGTGGCACCATTTAAAGAAAGTGTAATCCCAAAAAATAACGGGAATACTGTTATACTCACTTTCTAAAAGACACTAGCTAATTAAACTTCTCTAAATACGACTGAAGCCGTTCCCAAATTCATTTTTTTGTATAGACTATAAAGTTTTTATTTCCTTAAAGTGGCATGAGCTGCCAAAATGTTGATATTTTGACATCAAAACATAATGTTGAAATTATTGGCTACTTTTCTCAAGACGTATAATTCAGAAGCTTTTCAGTGCCTCTAGTCTCGAGAATGTGGGATTGTTTTGAACTAACTTTGGCTTAGAATGAATGAATGGTTATTCAAATTTTGTTTACTTTTTGAACACGTTTTCGGTTCGTAGAGGCTACATACTGTATGAATTTTCCTCATTCCAACGCCAATCATTTAGTTTTTCAATGGCCTTCAAAGCCTCTTACTGTCGTGACGATCAGAAATTATGAAAAAGTGTGAATTTTGGCAGCTCATGCCACTTTATAAATCATTTGGCATATCATAGGCTTAATGTTTTTGTCGTTTTTTTATTATCTTTCTTCATTAATGAAAATATATATGAAAATATATAGTTTGGCTCTCTGTAATAGGTTTTAGTGTTCGTCCAATGTTAGTTTAGTGCAATAGATCCTAATTAATATTAATGGCTCGGTTTTAGACAATCGTTATCAGTTAAGGTAAATACACTTTTTATAGACATCCCATGATTTGGAACGTTCTAATCTTTGTCATGCGCAAGCGTTCAATAACATGACCCGGAAATATAAGGTAGCCATTGTCCACGAGACTTATCTTGAAAGTATCTTACCTGGGTTACACCTGTAACTGTATGACTCGATGTTATTTTGGGGGAAGACGAACTGTGGACATCCAGACATAGGTAAGCTCTCGAAAGCCCTAATGTTACAGGTATTCGTCATGTTACACCTTCTCTTGATAACGTTTAGTATAACTGATTCGGCAACGGATATCTGTAAACAGTCGGCCACATCATTGACCGATCCGGTCAGGGTATTTGTACATCCTGCTTTTCTATAGGCTTGGTAAACGTGAACCACCTCAAATATAGAACCCAAGGAACAAGACACTTCCTTTGTGTCACCATAGCATATATGTTCCCATTGTACTGAAAATTAATAAAATTTATCAACTAGAAGCAAATAGTATCAGAACATGCGTGCGTTACATTTCACTAAGGCAAAAGGAACCATGACGAAGAAAAAGAACAAGAACGAAATATTCTATCTAGATTCAGATTTGTTGTACTATGACGTAACAAAGAGCAGAATATAAACAAATAACACACAAATAAACAATATAATGATTTAGAGATGAACAAATGGAGTTAATTACAGACCGCTTGTCCTCATGGGCGGCACTTACAGAAATTACAGCTTCCTTAAAAATATACATTGATTCAGTGACATTTTTACGCCGGAATGACGGTGCTTGGTTGTTGAATATCTCTCTAATCATTTCACGTATCTTAATTCCATATCTGTTGGTCACCCCACATTTCAAACCCTCAAGTAATACTATGAGAATTCGAATCACACTCAAATCAAAATTGTATTCCATACGAATACCTTTACGGTACAGTACCATAGAAGGCCTGCTACTATAGTTTCCAACTACCCGCTGGGGTTAGCCTTCTCTCACAGGACCATTTTAAAATTCTGTGAAATAATCTAGAATTGGGAAATTTTTGACCAATTGAAAAATCAAAAACAATCGCGACTTCTAAAAGATTGTCCGACCTAACTTTCAGCTGTATTATTCACTTAATACTTGACATAGTTGTATCAAAAATATCTTACCTTGTGAGTTGACGCATACAGGTAAAGTGATAATAACCAACCAAGTCGGGAACATAAACATACCTTCCATAAGAGTGATTCGAAACCGTTTTGTTGATTTACACAAGATTAACTTAATCGTCGAAAATAATTAATACAATACTATAGACGTGTGTCCTTAGTTGGTTTAGTTCGTTAAATATTATCTCTACTCATAGCCTTTACGATTTAAATCTTCATTTATATACACCCTCTGGTTGTTAACATCCTGGTTGTAAACATGTATTCAGTATTACCTACCCTTGTCATTGAAATTGTGTAATGCAAGATAATGTGTTTTGCCAATGCTATCTAGTACCTACTATAAAGGTACCTCAGAATGGCATATTTTTAAAAACTGGGACCTGGTACTATATAGGTACCTCAAAATGACGTGTTGCTAAAACTGTGATCTGGTGCAATGAGAGTACCTCAGAATGACATGTTGTTAAAAACTGTGATTTGGTACTATGAACGTACCTCAGAATGAACGTTGTTAAACACTGTGATCTGGTACTATGAAGGAACATCAGAATGAAGGTACCTGACTCAATGAATAAGGTACCTCAAAATGGCATGTTGTTAAAACTGTGACCTGGTACAATGAATTAGGTATCTCAACATGACACGTTTTTAAAAATTGTAACCTGGTTCAATGAATTAGGTACCTCAAAATGACATGTCAAAATCTGTAACCTGATTCAATGAATTAGGTAACTCAGAATGACATTTTGCTAAAAACTGTAATCTGATTCAATGAATTAGGTACCTCTGAATGAGATGTTGTTAAAAACTGTAACCTAGTGCAATGAATTAGGTACCTAAAAAAGACATTTTGCTAAAAACTGTAACCCGATTCAATGAATTAGGTACCTCAAAATGACATGTTGTTAAACTATAACCTGGTTCAATGAATTAGGTACCTCAAAATGGCATATTGTTAAAAACTGTAACCTGGGTCAATGAATTAGGTACCTCAGAATGACATGTTGCTAAAAACTGTATCCTGGTTCAATGAATTGGGTACCTCAGAATGACATGTTGGTAAAAACTGTAACCTGGTTCAATGAATTAGGTACCTCTGAATGACATGTTGACAAAAAGTGTAACCTGGTTCAATGAAAATGACATGTTGTTAAAAACTGTAACCTGGTTCAATGAATTAGGTACCTCAAAATGACATGTTGTTAAAAACTGTAACCTGATTCAATGAATTAGATACCTCAGAATGGCATGTTGGCAAAAAGTGTGGCCTAATACATTGAATAAGGTAACTCAAAATGACAACTCAAAATGACATGTTGCTAAAAACTGTGACCTAGTACATTGGAGGTACCTCAGAATGATATTGTTTTAAAAACTGTGACATGGTTCAATGAATTAGGTTCAGCTGATAAAAGGCCTATGTAACGTGTTCACGCGAATTCCGGTAAATCTGCGTAGAGATAAAGAATGTGACACAAAGTTATATGAGAATAATAGAGAAAATGCCTTCGGCAGTGAACTTGATGGAGTAGCGATACTGTGGTCTATGTTTTCATTTTAAAAAGCATGATAAAGTCGTTTAAGAGCTACCCAAGTGTTTGTAATTTGTCCCGTAACATTTTTTTAAAAGGATGGGAAATCTCTAGAAAGACATAAGGATAACAACCTTCAAAGTACTTAAAACATTTCGCGTTAATTACCGCCAGTGACCCTCAAGCTAATAAAAACAGACAGAAGTATGTCCTTTCAGTGGCTTATGTGTGTCGCCAGTTTTTCCCCCGTTTTAAGATAAGGCAATGTTACAGTAGCTATTTTAAGATCAATAATGACATATTTTTACCGCTCTCTCATGTATAATGGTAGGTTTAGGTCCAAAAACATGGCGACAAACGTGTTACTTGTTACTTTGTACACAATTGAAATATCTTTTTACGTGAAATTCTCGAGTGAGAACCATATGGAAAGTTCGACAATTGGATCATATTTTAGCATAAGGTTTCGGAAGTGTAAACCTCGTCGACGACTGGGCGAGACTCATATTCCTGTGGGATAGATCATGGTTTCGGAATACATGACGCACAGGCAGGTCAATGTTCTCTCAACCGTGGAAAACTTTTAGACAGACTAAATCAACACGAACCGAAATGGTCGCTATGTTCATTTCCAAAATTGTACGTTACGGAGTGTGATGTTTTACAACTGTATCCGTTAACGTCAAACATGGCGGACAACTCTTTATGAGTCAAAATCTCAACAAAGAATGACACATACAGTTTTCAACTAAATCAAGTCGGATGCTAGCCTACGAGGGTTTTGATAACCGACCTAGACTCGCGACGTTTTGATGTTTTTATACAGTTTCGAACGTAAAGCCGAGCGGAAACCCTCAAGTGAGTTTCCTAATTTGTAACCTGTTGTGAGTTATGATACTGGCCATTCTGGGTGCTTAAGTCACATTTTTTTCTCATCGTGTCGAGTCCCAACATTTCTTGGATGTGGTTCACTCCATATAAAGGTACAATTTAATTTTATAATGGGAATGATATAACTTCTATTCGTTGAGATACAGAAACTAAATTTGTTCTTTGCCATCTTGCGTTGGCCAAGCAAAGTCATTGTTGTTGATGTGCGTAGAGAGGCTATTTTCAAAAACATGCCACATTGACATTGGCAGTACTCGACTGGATAAAGACAAATCTGGTGATATACTATAATATGTTTTATTTTATTACTTGTACTGTCCCAAAATATATGATGTCTACCTGAATAGACATCTAAAATGTATATTGCTATCGAATCTGAACTACTAAAATCGCATGAGGAAATTTGTTTTTGTATTTAAGTAGGTACGAGCCGTCAAATTTTTAATCTTTAAAAATTAAGAAATTTTAAGTTTAAATAACAGTTTACACTTGCTCTTTGAAAACTTTCCAACCTATACCAGGACAATTGTAAAACCAATCTGCAATTTTGGCCTTTTCTAGCAGTTTATACATCATATGATAGCTGTCGCCATTGCCAATTTCCAAGTTTAGACACAGCCAATCTTTAGTAGAATTTGGTACTTTTGGGATGTCAGTGGAGAAATTCAAAGGGGCTTCACTCAGATGCGCAATGAGATGAAAGGTAAGGTACACTCTACATCACTACTTTTAGACAGTAAGTAAAACAGTATTTTACCAGCAGGAGGCTCCTTCGGGGCATATAGGCCTAGTTTCATTAGGTGACCGTCCGATAGCATCCGTTGTTTGTCGGTCACTAAAAACTAAAATATTTAAGCTTCTAATACACAAAAAAGATACGAGGGACTGAAATGGCCACTCGATATTTAAAAGGTGCTTTAAGCTAAGGCTGCAGTAGAAAATAAAGTCATCAGTTTGTCCGGGTAGAAATAGTACGCATGGCTTCGTATTGGTTGTCATCCGGGCGATTTATGTAGTCATTTTGCTGCAGTGAATCGTACTCTCGAATACCTTGTTCTTGTTGATTTATTACATCATAGCTTGACTCCCCATCATTGGAATCTTGTGACGTTACTTTAACACTGTGTAAGGTTGGTTCTGATTGGTTCATGTTATGATACTCCGTTGCACTGGATTCGCCTGGAGCACCTTTGGCTGATAGTCTTGTCTGATTTATTACCTCCGCTTCGGGCTTTAATTTCAAACACCTTAGGTTTCCGGGTTCTTTTCTCTTGTATGCAATTAACCTGGAAGATATAGACACAGTAAACGTGTACATACCGAAAAGAAAAAAGTTTGATCCGTCGCATTAACTGACAGTGAAAAACTGATAAGTTACAGTTACCTGCTGTTAGAGCCGTCATATTTGAAATTCGTGAAGCGTAACACCAAGAGCTATCTATGTATTCAAAGTTCGTATGCACTCATTTTAGATTGAATAACAATAAATAGCGGTAATGAATAGCCACATTCAGCCGAACTATAAACCATAACTTTAAAATAGAACCCCATAAACATACATGTTTCCAATGATACCAATAACCAAACCGGCTACAAGTCCACCTACAGTCGCCCCAGCTACAACACCAGCTGAAATAAATTTGGGGACATTTTAGATCAGATAACAAGGTCTAACAAAAAACACCATCGTAACAAGCTTAAAACTAAAACCCGAGATTGGTTTTAAATTCCCGTACAAAAATTGTGGTTGAAGAGAAAAATGACAATCACTTGAAACCATGAAACTACATAAGTATTGATCTGTCATACATGTAAGTTTACATATATAATCGAATTCGGTGAAAGTAAAACCTGCCAAACTAAAATAGCTATGAAGACGAGTTCCCCAATTATATTTTGTTGAAAACTACCAGAAAGTTGTTATTGATCTTCCCCGCCAAAAAAAATCTAAATTAATCTGGAAAAATGTGGGTTCAACTGATTACCTGTATACTGATCGTTATCAGGTTTTGGACTCAGACATTCTGATGAACACGTGGTTATATCTGTTGTATTTATCCGACCTTCTTCTGACCGCGTACTTGGTTGATCAATGGTACTAGAAATGACTACCGGGCCTAAATAAACAAAAGCTGCCTCGATATATAGTAACAACTTATTACCGTTCAATAGTTCTGGAAATCTAGGCCGGTGGCTGAAGCTTCAATTCGTTTAGTCCGTAGCCGATCTCAAGAATATACGTTCCGATAGTTTTAAAACAGTAATGATTAACTATAGAATGTAAAAAAAAAGTTCGTACATGCAAAACCCCGGCGTTTGGAAGATATCTTCAACTGAATATCGATTTATTTTTCTTTTAACCTCTGTTAAACCCCTTTTTACCGTTTCTGGCGGTATAATTTTTAAACAAGCCAATCAGATCGCTGAATTTTCTACTTCCGATATAAACAATAGTTTGTAAACATACAGAATGACAGCAAGATGGTAGAGCGATCGGATGGAAAAGTACACACGCAAGGCAGAGAAAATGAAATTGAATTGCCTTATACTAGAACTAGATGGAGCAGTGTCAAAAGATGTGCGATAGAATCGGCACATTCAAAGAGAAAAATGACACATTTAACAAAGAGTACGATGAAATCTCTGTCAACAAATATTGGGTATCATCCATCCTGTTATAAGCATTTCACAAACAAAAAACGAATGCAGGCTGCCAAAAAAAAAGTCTGAAGTTACTATTAAAGCCCCAACACCGAAAAAGTTAAGATCGAGGAAAAGCAGTCAAACTACTATACATAATACAGTACGGTCTTCGGCAGTGCTACCGGGGCCTCAGTGGCCAGTGAGTTAGAATGATCGTCCCTCAGTCCCGCACAAACCTTCCATCGATGCGACGCGGGCTCGAATCCTACTCAGACCAAATAAAAATTGAAAAATTCCTGAGTGGATTTTCACTCGATCGCCGTATGTGCAAGAGTTGCCAAGTAGACTACTCACTACAAAATAGTTAGAGATAAACTTCTTCAAGTCGAGACCAAAGACGGGGGTTTGTATTTTCTATTATAACAATTTTATGTGTAGGCCTAGTACTGTAGTGTCGTATGGTGCCCTAGTTTAAATTATAGAGTTAAACTTTGGAGGGGGGGGGGTATTAAATATTTGTTAATACCCTCTATGTGGATTACAATAATTCGATTTAGTGTGATACTTCATGTGCGAGGTAAACTCTCGATCACTCAGGGGGGCCTATGATCAGGGGGCCTCTGATCAGTTGGCTATGAACGATGTAAGTGGGATGGTCATCAGGAACCAGCGAAAGGTCAGGGTTTCCGGGGGGGGGTATAGATTAAGCCTGGTGTATGTGAGTGTCCCCCAATAATCCTGGCAACACCATCATACACGCGAAAAACATTTGAGTGAAGTGTAAAACGTCAATCCATCCAGCATTCAGAGGTCTATCTTTGAGGATGCAAATTGTATTCTCGGTTTTGACACCAAATTTGTTGACAATTACTACAGAAGTAAAACCAACAGAAGTAACCTTGGAGTGTCATCTGACATTGAGTTTCTTCTGGTTATAATACATAAACAGAATAAACTTAGATACGGTGTTAAACAACCAATCAAAAAGTTTATTCCTTACAGCGCAAATGGTTTCTATGGGTTACTGAGTGTTGGAGGATATCTTTAAAATGTTTTATTCCCCCCCCCCCTCCCTTCCACTCACCACCGAAAAATCTTGCCGAAGCTTGCATTAAATTTTAAATACATCTATTGTATCTGTAGCTTAAACTATATGTTATATGGCCCAGATGTCTGATTTTAAAATTACATTACTACTATATATATTTTGCAGGTTTGTTACGTGAAGAATCGGAAAAAATCGGATGAAAACATAGTGTTAAAATGTATAGTCATAATAGATTGCATAAACTTGTTGATTCTCATACAAATCTGTTTAGTTTGACTTTTCTCTCATGTGCGGCAGAGGAAGGCTAATAGTGTCTACCTTTAATCTGATGGCTATGGAAACGACCAAAAAACGTACCATTGGTGAAAAAAGTACGTGCCAGGTGATCGACATCATCAGAAATGATTTGAAGGCTTTGCTAGCGGATTTTTCGTAACCGCAATTAGTAACTGATACTGCATGGAGCGAAGTTATAGTCAAAATGTGTATTCCGGGCCTATGTGTGTGTTGCTAAACACTTCCGTTTTCCGCATCCAATTGTCAAAAAGAAAGAATCAACGAGGTGGGAAAACTTTGATGCTGCTGTAGTCCGCTTTATAAAGCCCTTAATAAAAATGCTTATTAAAAAATTCCACAGGCACACGGAGAGCTCTCCCCTTACCCCTCTAAATTATATGTAGTATAAGATAGAAGGGTAAGGGGAGAGCACTCCGTGTGCCTATGGCCATAATGTACGCGGAAAAGTGTTCCTTTTACATGTCTTTTTTGAGAAAACGCCGGGGTTTGGAATGGACGAACTTTTTTGGGGCCAAAGTATGTCCTAATGAATATAAAAAAACATACAAAAAGTATATCCCAGAGATCGGCTACGGAACCCTATTTATAGCGACTTTTCAAGTTACAGCCACCGGCCTAATCTGGTTGTAGCCATTCCGAAATTCACTTTGCCTGTAAATGCTAGTTGATATTTTCCCCAAAAATCATTTGGCATATCATAAGCTAAATGTTTTTGGTTTTGTTTTTTTATCTTTTTTCTTAGAAATTAGATATAAAATTCTTATATGACATTATTTACTTGAAGGAAATTTATAACTTCAAGCGTTCATCCAATGTTAGTTTTATACAATGGACGCTAATTAATATCAATGGTTCGTTTTTAGACAATCGTTACCAGGTAAATGTACTTGTTATAGACATCACGTGCTATGGAACATTCTAATCTTTGTCATACTCAAGCGTTCAATAACATGACCCGGAAATATAAGGTAGCCATTGTCCACGAGACTTATCTTGAAGATATCTTACCTGGGTTACACCTGTAACTGTACGACTCGATGTTATTTCGGAGGTTGGAGAACTGTAGACATCCAGACATAGGGGGGCCCTGGAAAGCCGTAATGTTACAGGCATTTGTCATGTTACACCTTCTGTTGATATTGTTTAGTTGGGTTGATTCGACATCAGATATCTGTGAACAGTTGGCCACATCATCGACCGGTCCGGTCAGGGTATTTGTACATCCTGCCTCTCTATAGACTTGGTAAATGTGAACCACCTCTAATATAGAACCCAAGGAACAAGACACTTCCTTTGTGTCAAGAGCGCATATATGTTTCCATTTCACTGGAAATGTATAACAAAAATCAAGATTTAGAATATCAGTACTTGCGCGTGTTAGATTTCACTAAGGCAATAGGAACCATGGCGAAGAAAAAGCACAAGAAGGAAATATTCTATCTGGATTCAGATTTATTGCACTATGCCAGCAACAAAGAGTAGAATATAAACAAAGCACTTACAGAAATTACAGCTTGCTTATAAATATAGATGGCTAGATATTTTACACCGGAATAGCGTTGCCAGGCTTGCTTGTGGTGGGGCCTCGGGCGAGTTCCTGGTAACTCAATTTTAACATACAACTGAGTGGGATTCGAACCTGCGCCTCATCAATAGAAGACCTTCACTGAGAGCCCATCGCTCTGCCAGCTGTGTAACAGAGCCCCCCCCCCCCCCCCCTCTACCCTCTTCATGTTAAAAACATGAAAGTGAAGTATTTATTTGACACCGACACATGTGTACACCTATGAGTTAGAATTACACTATACCAATACATGGCATGGTAAATTGTGTTCTCTTTTATATCAAAATAATTAAGAATAAAGTTCCGACTTTTGCTGTTATTGATTGCAGTGGGACAATAACCGTATAAAATTTATCCACTTGCTTGTATCAGAGTTTGCTGAATATCTCTAATCATTTCGCGTATCTTAATTCCGTATATGTTGGACAGCCCTCATTTCAAACCCTCAAATAATGCTATGAGAGTTCGAATCACACTCGAACCACAATTTGTATTCCATGGATCTACGCATACATGTACGGTACTATAGTTTACAACTAACCCGCTGGGGTTAGCTTTCTCTCACAGGACCATTTTAAAACTCCGTGAAATCGTCTAACATAATTAATACAATACTATAGACATGTGTCCCAGATTGGTTAAATATTCTCTCTACTCATAGCCTTTACGATTGACAATCCTCATTTATATACACCGTCTGGTTCTTAACTTCCTGGTTGTAAACCTGTATTCAGTATTACCTACCCTTGTCATTGAAATTGTATAATGCCAGTGCTATAGATATCTGGAAACATTTTGTTCTGCAATGGGTTACGGTGAGCCTTGATATCTAACGTTTCTAGACCGCCGATAGAAATGTTGAAAATAAAAAAGTGAAAAGTAAAAAACTTGTTCTCTGTTACCTGTGATTTCAAGCAGATTTCGAACGCCCCATGGCTCAGTTAAAACTTTATATGCATAGGCCGTTCTGAATCTACTATCTCATACCATAGCTGTACTTCAGAATAGCATGATGTTCATAAAAATATGACCCCATATAATGAAGGTACCTCAGAATGACATGTTAAAAACTTCGACCTGGTTCAATGAAGGTACCTCGGAATGAATGTTGTTAAAAACTATGACCTTGTACTTTGGAGGTACCTCAAAATGACAAGTTGTTAAAAACTATGACCTGGTACAATGAAGGTACCTCAAAATGACATGTTGTTAAAAACTGTGACCTGGTACTATGGAGGTACCTCGGAATGAATGTTGTTAAAAACTGTGACCTGGTTCAATGAAGGTACCTCAGAATGGCATGTTAAAAATTGTGACCTGGTTCAATAAGGGAACCTCAGAAGGACATGTTGTTAAAAACTGTGACCTGGTCCAATGGAGGTACCTCAGAATGACACTTTAAAATCTGTGACCTGGTCCAATGGAGGTACCTCAGAATGACATGTTGTTAAAAACTGTGACCTGGTTCAATGAAGGTACCTCAGAATGGCATGTTAAAAATTGTGACCTGGTTCAACAAGGGAACCTCAGAAGGACATGTTGTTAAAAACTGTGACCTGGTCCAATGGAGGTACCTCAGAATGACACTTTAAAATCTGTGACCTGGTCCAATGGAGGTACCTCAGAATGACATGTTGTTAAAAACTGTGACCTGGTACTATGGAGGTACCTCGGAATGAATGTTGTTAAAAACTGTGACCTGGTTGAATGAAGGTACCTCAGAATGGCATGTTAAAAATTGTGACCTGGTTCAATAAGGGAACCTCAGAAGGACATGTTGTTAAAAACTGTGACCTGGTTCAATGGAGGTACCTCAGAATGGCATGGTGTTAAAAACTCTGACCTGGTTCAATGAAGGTACCTCAGAATGACATGTTGTTAAAAACTCTGACCTGATTCAATGGAGGTACCTCAGAATGACATGTTGTAGAAAACTGTGACCTGGTTCAATGAAGGTACCTTGGAATGGCATGTTGTTAAAGACTGTGACCTCGTACTATGGAGGTACAACAAAATGACATGTCTTTAAAAACTGTGACCTGGTACTATGGAGGTACCTCAGAATGGCATGTTGTTAAAAACTGTACCAGAATGGCTGTTGCAGATAAATGTAATGCGATTTTCCTAACCTTTGCAGTCTTTAAAAACAAGCTTATTGAAATAATATGTTTTTTTCTTCTTCTTCTTCTCTTTGTAGCTGGGAAGCACTGTGATGAGAAAGTTACCCTTTTCTGAAACCATGTGTATGACTAGACAGGGGCGGATCCAGCTTTTTACGAAGGAGGGGGTTCCAGGCCCTTCGATTACAGAAACATAAAAAACTTAAAAGAGGCATTAGGCTAGGGTTCAGGGCCGCCTTGGCCCCGGAAGCTGTGGAGTTCTTGATTGCTTGAGAAGCGTTCTGAGGGTGTTATGCAACTAAAAATGCTGATGATTTCCGGATTTTGCTCTCCTTAATTCTTAAAAAATAACAGTAAAGTCGTTATGTTCCCCAGTTTTAAACGAAGCATTGTGGCGCTTAAAAGCCTGAAGAAGGGGGTGACTATTCCAGCGCATTAGGCGAGGGTCCAAAGGCCGCCTAGGCCCCGGAAGCTGTGGAGTTCTTGATTGCCCGAGAAGCGTTTTGAGGGTGTTCTGCAACTAAAGATGCTAATGATTTACGGATTTTGCTCTCCTTAATTCTTAAAAAATAACAGTAAAGTCGTTATGTTCCCCAGTTTTAAGCGAAGCATTGTGGCGCTTAAAAGCCTGAAGAAGGGGGTGACTATTCCAGCGCATTAGGCGAGGGTCCAAAGGCCGCCTAGGCCCCGGAGGCTCTGGAGTTCTTGATTGCCCGAGAAGCGTTTTGAGGGTGTTCTGCAACTAAAGATGCTAATGATTTACGGATTTTGCTCTCCTTAATTCTTAAAAAATAACAGTAAAGTCGTTATGTTCCCCAGTTTTAAGCGAAGCATTGTGGCGCTTAAAAGCCTGAAGAAGGGGGTGACTATTCCAGCGCATTAGGCGAGGGTCCAAAGGCCGCCTAGGCCCCGGAGGCTCTGGAGTTCTTGATTGCCCGAGAAGCGTTTTGAGGGTGTTCTGCAACTAAAGATGCTAATGATTTACGGATTTTGCTCTCCTTAATTCTTAAAAAATAACAGTAAAGTCGTTATGTTCCCCAGTTTTAAGCGAAGCATTGTGGCGCTTAAAAGCCTGAAGAAGGGGGTGACTATTCCAGCGCATTAGGCGAGGGTCCAAAGGCCGCCTAGGCCCCGGAGGCTCTGGAGTTCTTGATTGCCCGAGAAGCGTTTTGAGGGTGTTCTGCAACTAAAGATGCTAATGATTTACGGATTTTGCTCTCCTTAATTCGTAAAAAATAACAGTAAAATCGTTATGTTCCAAAGTTATAGATGAAGCCTTGTATGGAGGGAGGGGATGACTATCCCAACTATCCCAACGCACCAGGCGAGGGCCCAGGGGCCGCGTAGGCCCCGGAAACTCAAGGGTTCTAGATTGCCTCTGAGGCTGTTCTGAAAGTAAATAATTTCTGGGAGTTTGCTTTCCCTAATTTTTTAAAATAACAAAATAAGACAAGTAGGAGAAGCACCCGTGTTTTGTTTTATATTGATTTGGGCAATTATATTGGAAAACTACATAATTGTACACCATAAAAGGGTCTGTGAATAGTTTCTTTAGTGAAAGTGGGAAGGTGACAGACTACCGAAACCCAGTAGGCCTATATACAGGCGTCGGTCCACGCGTCACCTAGGCTCTTAAAATCATCAAGCAAAACAATGTCAATGACTTTCGTTATACTTTCTTGAAAGTAACATAATAGGGTCCGTGGATAGTTTCTTTATTGAAAGTGGGAAGGTGGCAGACTACCGAAACCCAGTAGGCATATATACAGGCGTGGGTCCACGCGTCACCTAGGCTCTTAAAATCATCAAGCAAAACAATGTCAATGACTTTCGTTATATTTTCTTGAAAGTAACATAATAGGGTCCGTGGATAGTTTCTTTATTGAAAGTGGGAAGGTGGCAGACTACCGAAACCCAGTAGGCATATATACAGGCGTGGGTCCAAGAGCCACCTAGGCTCTTAAAATCATCAAGCAAAACACTGTCCATGATTTTCGTTATACTTTCTTGAAAGTAACAGTTGCAGTACTGAAGACACTTTCTCAGAGAAATCCTGTATACAAATCATCGACGATCCGCCATATTTGATGAAGCTGTAAGGCTCTTCATGTCCGAAGATATGTCTAAACAAAGAAGGTTGTATATAGTTTTGTTCTCTATTCTTGAGTGCCATATTCCTGTCAGATAAGGCCATCATTTCAGTGTTTATAATGGAATATAGGTTTATTAGGTATGAAACTCGTTTGTGGGACGAAATGATCACTGAATTATGTGTGATTCTTTACATCCAGAAATTTCATTTTTCCAAATTCAGCTTGTTCATTGCTAGAACCATGAAACAGGTTGCTTAACATTGCAATACGGACTATGATGTGCAAAAACATATGACCATAGTTACCGTGGTTAGTGGTTACCGTCAAACTAAAGATGACATGGAACTGGCAGACCTTGCATTAGATTGTATATATAATGCTACGTTTTGATCTGTGTTCATTTTTTCTCCTCTCTTCTTTTTTTTCTCTTCTTTTTATTTTTTGTTTTGCTCAGAAAAAAAGGGGGGGGGGGGTCCTGACCCCCTGGACGCCAACCACGCGAAGGTCGCCAACTAGTGAATTGTTGAGTGGACTTGATGTATAGCTTAGCTTAGGCGTGATTGGCGACCTTCGCGACCCTCGCGACCTTCGCGAACTTCGCGACCTTTGCGAACCTCGCGACCTTCGCGCCCTTCGCGACCCTCGCGCCCTTCTCGACCCCGCCAAGCACGAGAAGGTCGCGATTCGGGATTGCAAAAAAATACTATCTTTTTATTAGCGTGTTTCGCGAACCCGCCAAGGTCGAGAAAGTCGCGAATGATATAGAATCGCGACCTTCTCGCCCTCGCCAGCCTCGCCAAGGTAGCGAAGGACGCAAATGAAATGTTTAAAAAAAAAATACTATTTTTTTTATGAAGTTGATTAGCGTGGTTGGCGAGTTTGGCGGGGTAGAGAAAGTCGCGAATCAATTGCTTTGGCGAGTCTGGCCGGGTCGCGAAGCTCGAGAATAAAATGTCCGTATTCGGCGTCCATACGTTTGCCTACGCGGAAGGACACACGGTGCACGTGCGACAACAAACATCGAGGTTCGCTGTCATCAACGGTGAAGTTGAACATTTCCTATACTTCAGTTTTTAATTAAACTTTTTAAGTTGCGCCCGGTGCATATAGATGGCGCCTTGACAGTAGTCGCTGATCAAGGAACGTTGCGCCCGGTGCATATAGATGGCGCCTTGACAGTAGTCGCTGATCAAGGAACGTTGCGCCCGGTGCATATAGATGGCGCCTTGACAGTAGTCGCTGATCAAGGAACGTTGCGCCCGGTGCATATAGATGGCGCCTTGACAGTAGTCGCTGATCAAGGAACGTTGCGCCCGGTGCATATAGATTGTTCCTTGACAGTAGTCGCTGATCAAGGAACGTTACGTCTGGTGTATATAGATGGCGCCTTGACAGTAGTCGCTGATCAAGGAACGTTGCGCCCGGTGCATATAGATGGCGCCTTGACAGTAGTCGCTGATCAAGGAACGTTACGCCCGGTGCATATAGATGGCGCCTTGACAGTAGTCGCTGATCACGGAACGTTACGTCTGGTGTATATAGATGGCGCCTTGACAGTAGTCGCTGATCAAGGAACGTTGCGCCCGGTGCATATAGATTGTTCCTTGACAGTAGTCGCTGATCAAGGAACGTTGCGTCTGGTGTATATAGATGGCGCTTTGACAGTAGTCGCTGATCAAGGAACGTTGCGCCCGGTGCATATAGATGGCGCCTTGACAGAAATCGCTGATCAAGAAACGTTACGTCCGGTGTCAATAAATGGTTACTTGACAGTAGTCGCTGATCTAGGAACGTTACGTCCGATGTCAATAGATGGTTACTTGACAGTAGTCGCTGATCTAGGAACGTTGCGCCCGGTGCATATAGATGGCTCCTTGACAGTAGTCGCTAATCTAGGAACGTTACGTCAGGTGTCTATAGATGATTACTTGACAGTAGTCGCTGACCAAGGAACGTTACGTCCGGTGTCAATAGATGGTTCCTTGACAGTAGTCGCTGATCAAGAAACGTTACGTCGGGTGTCAATGGATGGTTCCTTGACAGTAGTCGCTGATCAAGGAACGTTGCGCCCGGTGCATATAGATGGTTCCTTGACAGTAGTCGCTGATCAAGGAACGTTGCGCCCGGTGCATATAGATGGCGCCTTGACAGTAGTCGCTGATCAAGGAACATTGCGCCCGGTGCATATAGATGGCGCCTTGACAGTAGTCGCTGATCAAGGAACATTGCGCCCGGTGCATATAGATGGCGCCTTGACAGTAGTCGCTGATCAAGGAACATTGCGCCCGGTGCATATAGATGGCGCATTGAAAGTAGTCGCTGATCCAGGAACATTGCGTGCGGTGCATATATATGGCGTCTTGACAGTAGTCGCTGATCCCGGAACGTTGCGCCCTGTGCATATAGATGGTTACTTGACAGGGAGATATTGGGCGTTTGACTGTTCCCAGAGCAAATAAGACATTTATTGAAGAAAAGAAATATTTTATTTAGACACATTTTATTAATGGATGAACCGTGGACTGACATAAGCTTAACTTTGGTGAAATGTATGCAAAGAAAATTGAAACCCAGAATAGCTCTCAGAGTGTATTTCCAACCATTAAAGATCGTGAGCTTCCGGGGCCTAGGTTACCCCTGTTCTGTTGTGACAAAAACCAACCACGCAAACGAAAGACATAGGGTATTGAATAAGGTATAGTTCAGGAATATTGTGTATAAAAACAAATTCAACTCAGGAGAGGATTCGGGGTAAACTTTATAATAGTATAACAATCCAAAAATGGTAGCCCCACCCCTGGGGGCTGTTTCTCAAAACATTTACGCCCGACGTAAGTCCAATGCAAGGTGCAACTGTCATTGCAAGATAATCAAAACAGAAAAGTTAATCTCCGCATTTCGGGAGGTAAGCATGCATGCATGTGGGCACGAACGATTGCAACTTATACCTTCAACATTACGTTACGACCAGGCGCAAAGTTACGTCGAGCGTAAATGTGTTGAGAAACAGTCCCCAGGTCTAGAATTTATAACATGTAGCCTACCCCCCGACAGTTTCTCCTTTACATGGAGCTTTTAATTTAGTTGTACATTACCCATTCCTGGTGTTATATATTTGGGGTCGACTGAGGAACCATACAAACAGTGTCCGAATTAATAGAGTCATTGACCAGCTGAAGCGTGTTGCATCCGAAAAGAACCCACCAAAATCTGATATCTGAAACGATATTCTGTGGCAGGCTTCTGTGTTTCTCGAATGCCCAAAGAATGTCGAAAACTACAATTAATGAGGCACTTCACGAATTATACAAGATAGGCTCACTTTCTTTCACTACGCATGTCATTTTGAATTTTTTGTTACATCCATTCTTTCTTTCTCGGTCGAATCTTCACATTGGAATGTCCGGATCTGAAAATGTGTTTGGTATTTTGAGGAGCAGGATTCAATGCCAGGATCCTCTTCCATAACATTTGCTGAGTAGCATGTGAGGGCTGTGGAAAGGCGACCAGAAGCAGTCAAGCAGTCAGTCGCAGTTATTGATAAACAACTCACTGTGTTTCTGTCATATCCATATGTGACATTTAACTAGGTTAACTAAATCTCTTTAATCGTCGAACATAATTAATACCACACTATATACATGCGTGCTCAGATGGTTTAGTTGGTTAAATATCCCCTATGCCCAGAGCCTTATAGGATTAAAACTCCTCAGTTATATACAGCCCGAGTGGATTTAACTTCCTGCTTGTAAACATGTATATTCAGTATTCACTCCTCAGAATGACATATTGCTAAAAACTGTAACCTGGTTCAATGAATTAGGTACCTCAAAATGACATGTTGTTAAAAACTGTAACCTGATTCAATGAATTAGGTACCTCAAAATGACATGTTGTTAAAAACTGTAACCTGATTCAATGAATTAGGTACCTCAAAATGACATGTTGTTAAAAACTGTAACCTGATTCAATGAATTAGGTACCTCAAAATGACATGTTGTTAAAAACTGTAACCTGATTCAATGAATTAGGTACCTCAAAATGACATATTGCTAAAAACTGTAACCTGGTTCAATGAATTAGGTACCTCAAAATGACATGTTGTTAAAAACTGTAACCTGATTCAATGAATTAGGTACCTCAAAATCACATGTTGTTAAAAACTTCGACCGGGTTCAATGAAGGTACGTCAGAATGACATGTTGTTAAAAACTGTAACCTGATTCAATGAAATAGGTACCTCAAAATCACATGTTGTTAAAAACTGTAACCTGATTCAATGAATTAGGTACCTCAAAATCACATGTTGTTAAAAACTTCGACCGGGTTCAATGAAGGTACGTCAGAATGACATGTTGTTAAAAACTGTAACCTGATTCAATGAATTAGGTACCTCAAAATGACATGTTGTTAAAAACTGTAACCTGATTCAATGAATTAGGTACCTCAAAATGACATGTTGTTAAAAACTGTAACCTGATTCAATGAATTAGGTACCTCAAAATCACATGTTGTTAAAAACTTCGACCGGGTTCAATGAAGGTACGTCAGAATGACATGTTGTTAAAAACTGTAACCTGATTCAATGAATTAGGTACCTCAAAATGACATGTTGTTAAAAACTGTAACCTGATTCAATGAATTAGGTACCTCAAAATGACATGTTGTTAAAAACTGTAACCTGATTCAATGAGTTAGGTACCTCAAAATTACATGTTGTTAAAAACTGTAACCTGGTTCAATGAAGGTACCTCAGAATGACATGTTGTTAAAACTGTGACCTGGTTCAATGGAGGTACCTCAGAAAAAACATGTTGTTAAAATCTTCGACCTGGTTCAATGAAGGTACCTCAGAATGACATGTTGTTAAAAAATGTGACCTGGTTCAATGGAGGTACCTCAGAATAACATGTTGTTAAAATCTTCGACCTGGTTCAATGAAGGTACCTCAGAATGACATGTTGTTAAAAACTGTGACCTTGTTCAATGGAGGTACCTCAGAATGACATGTTGTTAAAAACTGTGACCTGGTTCAATGAAGGTACCTCAGAATGATATTGTTTTAAAAACTGTGACCTGGTTCAACGAATTAGGCACAGCTGATAAAAGGCCTATGTAACGTGTTCACGCGAATTCCGGTAAATCTGCGTAGAGAGAAAGAATGTGACACAAAGTTATATGAGAATAATAGCGAAAATGCCTACGGCAGTGAACTTGATGGCGTAGCGATACTGTGGTCTATGTTTTCATTTAAAAAAACATGATAAAGTCTTTAAAGAGCTACCCAAGTTTTTGCAATTTGTCCCGTAACATTTTTTTAAAAGGATGGGAAATCTCAAGGAATACATAAGGATAACAACCTTCAAAGTACTTAAAACATTTCACGTTAATTACCGCCAGTGACCCTCAAGCTAATAAAAACAGACAGAAGTATGTCCTTTCAGTGGTTTATCTCTGTCGCCAGTTTTTCCAGTTTTAAGATGACGTAATGTTGCAGTAGCTATTTTAAGATCAATAATGACATATTTTTACCGCTCTCTAATGTATGATGGTAGGTTTAGGTCCAAAAACATGGCGACAAACTTGAAGTGGGAAGATTGCCTCGGAATATGTAGGTCAGTCTTGCAACCGCACGTCATTTCTTAGCCAAGTCATTGGCTGAATTTCATCACATGACTACTCTATAACGCACCTAGATTTTATTCACGAATAACTTATTCTCTATTGCAGCGCCACATTCAAATTTCAATTATAATTCGCTTACGAGGGGATAAAACATACATTGGACAGTTGTTTTAGACTAAATGAACTCTACTCTCTCCATCTAAACTAATCTAAAGCTTAAATTTTCCTTCCCTTTAATATAGGACTTCATACTTTTTTCATAATTTCTGATCGTCACAACAGTAAGAGGCTTTGGAGGCCATCGAAAAACTAAATGATTGGCGTTGGATGAGGAAAATCCATACAGTATGTAGCCTGAACGAATGAAAAACGTGTTCGAATCGTAAACAAAATTTAAATAACCGGGACGACCATTCATTCATTCTAAGCCAAAGTTAGTTCAAAACAATACTTTATCGTACATTTTCGATACTAAAATCACTGAATTATACTTCTTGAGAAAAATAGCCAATAATTTCAACATTCTGTTTTAACGTCAAAATATCAACATTTTGGCAGCTCATGCCACTTCAATTTAAATGTCTTTAAGTTCGACAATTGGACCATATTTTAGCATAAGGTTTCGGAAGTGTAAACCTCGTCGACGACTGGGCGAGGCCCATATTCCTGTGGGATAGATCATGGTTTCGGAATACATGACGCACAGGCAGGTCAATGTTCTCTCAACCTTGGAAAACTTTTAGACAGACTAAATCAACATGAACCGAAATGGTCGCTATGTTCATAGTCAAAATTGTACGTTACGGAGTGTGATGTTTTACAACTATATCCGTTAACGTCAAACATGGCGGACTACCCTTTATGAGTCAAAATCTCAATAAGAATGACACAGTTTTCAACTAAATCAAGTCGGATGCTAGCCTACGGGGGTCTTGATAACCGACCTAGACTCGCGACGTTTTGATGTTTTCATACAGTTTCGAACGGAAAGCCGAGCGGAAACCCTCAAGTGAGTTTCCTAATTTGTAACCTGTTGTGAGTTATGATACTGGCCATTCTGGGTGCTTAGGTCACATTTTTTTCTCATCGTGTCGAGTCCCAACATTTCTTGGTTGTGGTTCACTCCAGATAAAGGTACAATTTAATTTTATAATGGGAATGATATAACTTCTATTCGTTGAGATACAGAAACTAAATTTGTTCTTTGCCATCTTGCGTTGGCCAAGCAAAGTCATTGTTGTTGATGTGCGTAGAGAGGCTATTTTCAAAAACATGTCACATTGACATTGGCAATACTCGACTGTATAAAGACAAATCCGGTGATATATGTTTTATTTTATTACTTGTACTGTCCCAAAATATATGATGTTTACCTGAATAGACATCTAAAATGTATGTTGCTATCGAATCTGAACTACCAAAATGGCATGAGGAAATTTGTTCTTGTATTTAAGTAGGTACGAGCCGTCAAATTTTTAATCTTTAAAAATTAAGAATTTTTGAAGTTTAAATAACAGTTTACTCTTGTTCTTTGAAAACTTTCCAACCTATACTAGGACAATTGTAAAACCAATCTGTAATTTTGGCCTTTTCTAGCAGTTTGTATATCATATGATAGCTGTCGCCATTGCCAATTTCCAAGTTTAGACACAGCCAATCTTTAGTAGAATTTGGTACTTTTGGGATGTCAGTGGAGAAATTCAAAGGCGCTTCACTCAGATGCGCAATGAGGTGAAAAGTAAGGTACACTCTACATCACTACTTTTAGACATTAAGTAAAACAGAATTTTACCAGCAGGAGGCTCCTTCAGGGCAAATAGGCCTAGTTTCATTTGGTGACCGTCCGATAGCATCCGTTCTTTGTCGGTCACTAAAAACTAAAATATTTAAGTTTCTAATACACAAAAAAAGATACGAGGGACTGAAATGGCCACTCGATATTTTAAAGGTGTTTTAAGCTAAGGCTGCAGTAGAAAATAAAGTCATCAGTTTGTCCGGGTGGAAGTATTACGCATGGCTTCGTATTGGTTGTCATCCGGGCGATTTATGTAGTCATTTTGCTGTAGTGAATCGTACTCTGGGATGCCTTGTTCCTGTTGATTTATTACATCATAGCTTGACTCTCCATCATTGGAAACTTGTGCCGTTACGTTTACACTCTGTAAGGCTGGTTCTGATTGGTTCATGTTATAATAATCCGTTGCGCTGGGTTCGCCTGGAGCTCTGTTGGTTGAGAGTCTTGTCTGATTTATTACTTCCTCTTCGGGCTTTAATTTCAAACACCACAGCTTTCCGGCTTCTTTTCTCTTGTATGCAATTAACCTGGAAGATATAAATACAGTAAACATGTATATGCCGAAAAGAAAAAAGTTTGATCCGTCGCATTAACTGACAGTGAAAACTGATAAGTTACAGTTACCTGCTGTTAGAGCCGTCATATTTGAAATTCGTGAAGCGTAACACTAAGAGCTATTTATGTATTCACAGTTATTATACACTATTGGAATATCTGATGATGAGAGTAGCTACTCTCGAAAGCTCATACATATACACCATCATGTACAATATAGTACGAGTTGTCCTATGTGTTTTGACTCTTGGAATAGAACTACATAATGAATAGTCACATTCAGCCGTACTATAGTTGTAGACTAAACAACAAAATGTGATACAATAACTCTAAAATAGAACCCCCATAAACATACATGACAGTTCCAATGATACCAATAACCAAACCGGCTACAAGTCCACCTACAGTCGCTCCAGCTACAACACCAGCTGAAATAAATTTGGGGACATTTTAGATCAGATAACAAGGTATAACCAAAACCGCCATTATAAAAAGCTTAAAAATAAAACCCGAGATTGGTTTTAAATTCCCATACAATCATTGTGGTTGAAGAGGAAAATGACAATCACTTGAAACAATGAAACTACATAAGTATTGATCTGTCATACATATGAAATTAAATATATACCGCTACTTAAATTTGGCGCATGTAAAACCTTCTGACGTAAAATAGCTATGAAGACGAGTTCCCCCAAAATACTTTGTTGAAAACTACCAGAAAGGTGTTATTGATCTTCCCCGCCAAAAAAAAATCAAAGTTAATCTGGGAAAATGTGGGTTTAACTGATTACCTGTATACTGATCGTTATCAGGTTTTGGACTCAGACATTCTGATGAACACACGGTTATATCTGTTGTTTTTATCCGACCTTCTTCTGCCCGCGTACTTGGTTGATCAGGGGTACTAGAGATGACTACCGGACCTAAATAGACAAAAGCTGCCTCGATGTATTCATTTTTCTTGTATAGACTTTATTTCCTTAAAAATCATTTGGCATATCATCGGCTAACTATTTTTTCTTTTTTTTAATATCTTTCTTCATTAATGTAAAATTCGTATACGACATTATTTATTCGAAGGAAATATATAGTTTGGCTCTCTGTAATAGGTTTTAGTGTTCATCCAATATTAGTTTGGTGCAATAGATCCTAATTAATATTAATGGTTCGTTTTTAGACAATCGTTATCATTTAACATAAATGTACTTTTTATAGACATCCCATGCTTTGGGACGTTCTAATCTTTGTCATACTCAAGCGTTCAATAACATGACCCGGAAATATAAGGTAGCCATTGTCCACGAGACTTATCTTGAAAGTATCTTACCTGGGTTACACCTGTAACTGTATGACTCGATGTTATTTTGGGGGAAGGAGAACTGTGGACATCCAGACACAAGGGAACCATAGAAAGCCCTAATGTTACAGGTATTTGTCATGTTACACCTTCTGTTGATATGGTTTAGTTGGAATGATTCGAGATAGGATATCTGTGAACAGTCGGCCACATCATTGACCGGTCCGGTCAGGTTATTTGTACATCCTGCCTCTCTATAGACTAGGTAAATGTAAACCACCTCTAATATAGAACCCATGGGACAAGACACTTCCTTTGTGTCACCAGTACATATATGTTCCCATTTCACTGGAAATTTATAACAAAAAACAAGATTTAGAATATCAGTACTTGCGTGCGTTAGATTTCACTAAGGCAATAGGAACCATGACGAAGAAAAAGCACAAGAAGGAAATATTCTATCTGGATACAGATTTATTGCACTATGCCACCAACAAAGAGCAGAATATAAACAAAGCCCTTATAGAAATTACAACTTGCTTATAAATATAGATGGCTAGATATTTTACACCGGAATAGCGTTGCCAGGCTTGCTTGTGGTGGGGCCTTGGGCGAGTTCCTGGTAACTCAATTTTAACATACAACTGAGTGGGATTCGAACCTGCGCGTCATCAATAGAAGACCTTCACTGAGAGCCCATCGCTCTGCCAGCTGTGTAACAGAGCCCCCCCCCCCCCCCCCCTCTACCCTCTTCATGTTAAAAACATGAAAGTGAAGTATTTATTTGACACCGACACATGTGTACACCTATGAGTTAGAATTACACTATACCAATACATGGCATGGTATATTGTGTTCTCTTTTATATCAAAATAATTTATAACTTAAGCGAGCCTTATATTTAAGGTGAGTTTGAGGATAATTCTACATAGTCATGGTGCAGGAACGAGGTATCATGTGAGATTGCGCGCGCAAGCCAAGCTTCAGTATTTAAAGTATCTACTGGACATGTTCAAGAAAAGGGTGGGTAGCTATGTTAAAATGTACATACCGAACAAGGAATCTTCATCTGTTGAGTTAGCAGGAGCCAATAAAAGGGAGGGCACATGATTCCTCGTTCCTGCACCATGACTATGTAGAATTATCCTCAAACTCACCTTAAATATAAGGCTCGCTTAAGTTATAAATTCTACACAGTCATGGTTACGTCACTACGAAACCATGTGAGATTTTAAAGTGACATGGCCAGTAGACGATAAAAACGTATGGCATAAACGAGACAACAGACAAAAAGTTGAAAGAAAATGGTCTGCTTTATAATAGGAACACTCCCAGTGTTAACATGAATTGATGTGAAAGTAAAGTTAACCCAACACAAAATGTCCAAAACTTTTACATTCTTTCCCTAGAACAGTTTTGTTGTAAAATTTTGCAAATGTCGATTCGTTTGTCCATCCGGCATTTTTCATAATGAGACTTATCGGCATTCCCCGCCCGAGGGCTGCTGACGTACTAGCACTCCTGGTGCTATGGCCAGTGAAAGTTGAAGTATGAACACCTGACAAAAGTAAAACATATTTAAGCCATCTGCTTATTGTATCTGTAGATACTGGACGATGTGGTTTCTGATAACTAATCAGTAGCTTAGTATTATCGCCTCTCAAAGGTTCGGTACGAGTAATATACTCTTTTAAAATTAAAATAACACAAAGTCTTTCATCAAGTTCATACTTCTCAAGCACTAGAGGCTGTATGTGATGTCCTGGTCTCGATGATTTTAACAGATCCATGATACGGATCTCGCATTTGTTGTCGGATAATGTTATATAACGGATATCCACAGATTGAAGTGTCTGACATCGCTGGGCTGTCAATAATGCTAGCAACATGGTTAGTTTTAGAGAGAAGTTTTTTAAACTCAGCATTTTAGCCTCAGGTAAATTTTGAAGATAGTTAAGTACACATTTTACATCCCAAATATGGGAGTATCGAGGCAGTGATGGTTTCTTGTTGAAAACTCCTTTAACAAGACGAGAGACGAGAGGGAGAGATCCTAGTGTTTGATTGCCAGGAATCACGATCAAAGCAGATAGGGCTGAGCGAGCGGTATTCACTGCGCTGTATCCAACGCCAGAACTAGCAAGATCGGCAAGGAAATTAATTGCTTGTTCTACAGGGGGAGAAATGGGATCCAATCCCCTTGCACTGCAGTATGCATCCCATCGGCTAAGGTATGTGGTATACTGTTTATGAGTGGCGTCACGCCATGAGTGGAGGATAAGCTGGATAGCTGTTGGCGAAAGTTCCTGACGCGTGAGTGATCTCCTGATAAGCGACATACTAATAGTGTCAGTTTCTTGTAGAGTGGATGGATCTGTTTTGGATCGCTTGGAAGGTGCAGTAGGTTCTTTCCCCTGGGCAATATGATTGGATACCAGATGAGCATTCTCATGAGCTGTGAGTACCAGCTTTGGGTGGCCCAATTGGGTATTACAATGGTGCCTGTCGCCCCCTCCTCCTCCACTTTCTGGAGCACTTGGGATATGATACTGAAAGGAGGAAAGGCGTAAAAATCAAATGATGTCCAGTTTATAGAGAAGGCATTTATTGCTGTAGCATTTGGATCAGGACGATACGACATGTATGGCTTGAGCTGGCAGTTAATTCGTGATGCAAATAAATCAATAGTAGGGGAAACCCCCAATTTCAACATTGCTCCCTTAAACATTGTGGAATTGAGCATCCACTCAGTTTCTCGACGATTATTTCGAGACTCAAAATCAGCTTGAGCATTCAAAACACCAGGCAGGTGTGCCGCTGAAAGCCATACATTGCGTAGTTTACACCAATGTATTATTGTTCGTGTAATATTATTACAAGGGAAGGAATGACTTGTTCCCATGTGGTTGAGACAAGCGACAGCGGTGGTATTATCTATTAGTAATTTAATGTGTTTATCCTTTACATCAAAGGATTGAAGGGCCATGTAAACAGCCAACAACTCTAAATAGTTAATGTGATAGGCTGTTTCTTCTGCTGTCCATAGGCCACCAGTCCTATCTTGACCAAAGGTCGCCCCCCATCCTGACTCTGAAGCATCTGTATTTATCGTGATGTCAGGGGTACCATGACTTATGACATTATAGGTCGATTCTACATTTTGTATCCACCACTTTATGTCATCAATTGCTAATTGTGATAGTTTCATTGATCTGTCAAAATCCCCACTACTGGCCTTTAAAGCCTCTGATTTTTCCATTTCAGTTTGACGGTAGTACAACGGCCCGTACATTACACTAGGGTAGCTTGATGTCATCAATCCAAGTGCTCTGGCAACTGATCGTATAGTAGAGAGATCAGACTTAATTAAGTCGGAGAGCTGTTGCTTTATACCTTTTGCTTTATCAGCTGTAAGGGAAACTCTCATTTGAACAGAATCTAAGATAAACCCTAGATATACTTGCCTCTGTGATGGAATTAAAGAGGACTTAGTTGGGTGGATAATAAAGCCTAATGACTCTAGTAAGTTGACTGTGGCTTGGACATTGCTAAAACAGTCGTCAAAGTTCTCTCCTTGTAAGTAGGAGTCGTCAATATAACTTGTTGACAAATAACCTTCCTTTCTGAGGTGAGCAAATATGGGTTTGACCAATTTTGTATATTTCCTGGGACAGGATGATAGACCATTCGGAAAACATGTATAATTATACAGCTGACCACGCCACTGAAACTTCAAATACTTTCTACTGTCATCACTGACTGGGACAGAATAGTATGCATCTTTAATGTCCACGGAAGCCATAAAGCAATTTGGCGTGATAAGGTCTATAGCCGAATTCAGTCTTTCCATTTTAAAATGGTGATAATTTACATATTTGTTTAAGCCTTTCAAATTTAATATCATTCGGTATGATCCGTCTTTTTTAAGTTTTAGAAAAACCTGAGAGACAAACTGGTCCTCTGTATGACAAGTCGGCTCAATTACGCCCTTTTTAGTAAGGTTCTCAATTTCTTTATCCATGACATTTCCATCGGAGATGGACAATTTCATTTCATTCTGTGGATTGTATTGGTATGGATGAGATGTGAACTCTATATCAGAGCCACATACAGTATTTAAGATTTCAGTGTCGGTCGTCAGCAGTTTCCAATTATGAATAAATTTCTTTATTCTTCCAGCTTGAAAGTTTTTTATTTCATTTGCTAAACGTAATTTTAAATTTGACACATACCGATTTACATTATCACTTACCTGAGGTTCAGGCAAAGTTTGATGTTCAATAGTGTTTAATTCCGCTCCCCATGTTTCTGCGATCCCTTCCTCGTGGAGTATGCGGGTTGCTGTTGAGGCCGTTTCCAGAAAGACCTGTTGTCCCTTCGTCCTCGGCCTAAAAAATGACCTCTACTTTCGCGGTCATTCCTGTATCGCCATTGTGACCCAGAACCACTTGCTACAGATAAGCCACTTTTATTTGTCTCTTTGAGATCTTTAAGTTGTTTCCCAAGATCATCACCAACTAAGTTCTCGGTAATTGGTGTGCGAGGAGAGCAAATACAAGCGTATTCCTTGTTTAGGGCAGGTCTGATAAGCTCGCGCCGTTTTAGGCATAAATCGTACGTTACATGCCCTAATAGGCCAATTGCATCTGTTAACAACCGTACATTACTATCAGAATCAGAAGTCATGGATTTTCCTGACCGGTTACGCAGCATATTATCAGCACATTTGCTAATAGCTGAAGTTGCTGTGGCAATACTCCTTTGGGCATTGGCAAGGCGGTGGTCTTGCTTTCGTTGAAAGTTTTTTAACTTTGCCCATATTTCAGGGTTTACTCGAGGTATGGTCATTTTCCCACAATTTTGTGGACGGTTGTGTTTGGAGAGCAGTTCTTTTAATTTGTCGTCGTTTAGACGTTTTTCAAACCTTTTGTTTATTAATCCAGCCAATTTTTCTGACACAGGTGAGTCCATTTTATCCTCTTTACTATATTCCGATTCTATTTCGGCAATAATATCATTGTCATCATTATCATTGGCATCATCACAATGTGTACCTTTATCCTCATCAAACAAAGCGGCGACATCATCAGATTCATTGTCACTAATACTATGTTCAGCGTGTTGGCGTTTAGCCGAGGGCACGTCTGTTTGAGACGGTACGCCTATTTCCCGCTTTCTCCTGTCTGACCGGTTTGGTGTTGAAATAGCAGAGGACTGGTCAGCAGCTGGTGCATGCCATGCCGTACCCATTTTAGCCATGTAATCAGCCATACTCTGCATGGTACTCTGGAGATTACCAAACATATTCATAATATTAGAATCTGTAAAATCATTTCTATTTTCCTTTTTTACCTGAGTGAGAGTTATCTTATCAGAGCCATCGTCTGAGTCTAAAATCTGATCTTCGTCAAGGTCAAGCGAAATTTCGGGACGTGGGTTGTTCTCCACGTGGCTAACCTGTAAATTGGGAGATGTCCCTCCAGTTTGGCTTACATTCGCCATGGTTTATTTAACGCCGGTGGAAACGCTATAAAGAGCAATAATATATTAACAGGGTCTGCTAAGATATTTATTTGTAACGTCAAGAAGGGTCTTCTCCGTTACTTTACTGAGCAGCTACAGGTTGCAGCTGCACGCTTTGAAGGCTATCGGCACATTGAAGCTTGGCTTGCGCGCGCAATCTCACATGGTTTCGTAGTGACGTAACCATGACTGTGTAGAATTAAGAATAAAGTTCCGACTTTTGCTGCTATTGATTGCAGTGGGACAATAACCGTATAAAATTTATCCACTTGCTTGTATCAGAGTTTGCTGAATATCTCTAATCATTTCGCGTATCTTAATTCCGTATATGTTGGACAGCCCTCATTTCAAACCCTCAAATAATGCTATGAGAGTTCGAATCACACTCGAACCACAATTTGTATTCCATGGATCTACGCATACATGTACGGTACTATAGTTTACAACTAACCCGCTGGGGTTAGCTTTCTCTCACAGGACCATTTTAAAACTCCGTGAAATAAGCTGGAATGGGGAACTTTTTGACCAATTGAAAAATCAACCAACAATCGCGACTTATAAAAGATTGTCAGACTTAACTTTCAGTTGTATTATTAACTTAATATTTGACATAGTTGTATCAACAATATCTTACCTTGTGAGTTGACGCATACAGGTAAAGTGATAATAACCAACAAAGTCGGGAACATAAGCATACCCTCCATAAGAATGATTCGAAACCGCATCGTTGATACTTACACAAGTAACTTAATCTCTTTAATTGTCTAACATAATTAATACAATACTATAGACATGTGTCCCAGATTGGCAATACACACGCAAGGCAGAGAAAATGAAATTGAATTGCCTTATACTAGAACTAGATGGAGCAGTGTCAAAAGATGTGCGATAGAATCGGCACATTCAAAGAGAAAAATGACACATTTAACAAAGAGTACGATGAAATCTCTGTCAACAAATATTGGGTATCATCCATCCTGTTATAAGCATTTCACAAACAAAAAACGAATGCAGGCTGCCAAAAAAAAAGTCTGAAGTTCCTATTAAAGCCCCAACACCGAAAAAGTTAAGATCGAGGAAAAGCAGTCAAACTACTATACATAATACAGTACGGTCTTCGGAAGTGCTGCCGGGGCCTCAGTGGCCAGTGGGTTAGAATGATCGTCCCCCAGTCCCGCAAAAACCTTCCATCGATGCGACGCGGGCTCGAATCCTACTCAGACCAAATAAAAATTGAAAAATTCCTGAGTGGATTTTCACCCGATCGCCGTATGTGCAAGAGTTGCCAAGTAGACTACTCACCACAAAATAGTTAGAGATAAACTTCTTCAAGTCGAGACCAAAGACGGGGGTTTGTATTTTCTATTATAACAATTTTCTGTGTAGGCCTAGTACTGTAGTGTCGTATGGTGCCCTAGTTTAAATTATAGAGTTAAACTTTGGAGGGGGGGGGGGGGGGGTATTAAATATTTGTTAATACCCTCTTTGTGTATTACAATAATTCGATTTAGTGTGATACTTCATGTGCGAGGTAAACTCTCGATCACTCAGGGGGGCCTATGATCAGGGGGCCTCTGATCAGGGGGCCTCTGATCAGTTGGCTATGAACGATGTAAGTGGGATGGTCATCAGGAACCAGCGAAAGGTCAGGGTTTCCGGGGGGGGGGGTATAGATTAAGCCTGGTGTCTGTGAGTGTCCCCCAATAATCCTGGCAACACCATCATACACGCGAAAAACATTTGAGTGAAGTGTAAAACGTCAATCCATCCAGCATTCAGAGGTCTATCTTTGAGGATGCAAATTGTATTCTCGGTTTTGACACCAAATTTGTTGACAATTACAACAGAAGTAAAACCAACAGAAGTAACCTTGGGGTGTCATCTGACATTGAATTTCTTCTGGTTATAATACATAAACAAAATAAACTTAGATACGGTGTTAAACAACCAATCAAAAAGTATATTCCTTACAGCGCAAATGGTTTCTATGGGTTACTGAGTGTTGGAGGATATCTTTAAAATGTTTTATTCCCCCCCCCCCTCCCTTCCACTCACTATACCGAAAAATCTTGCCGAAGCTTGCATTAAATTTTAAATACATTTATTGTATCTGTAGCTTAAACTATATGTTATATGGCCCAGATGTCGGATTTTAAAATTACATTACTACTATATATATTTTGCAGGTTTGTTACGTGAAGAATCGGAAAAAATCGGATGAAAACATAGTGTTAAAATGTATAGTCATAATAGATTGCATAAACTTGTTGATTCTCATACAAATCTGTTTAGTTTGACTTTTCTCTCATGTGCGGCAGAGGAAGGCTAATAGTGTCTACCTTTAATCTGATGGCTATGGAAACAACCAAAAAACGTACCATTGGTGAAAAAAGTACGTGCCAGGTGATCGACATCATCAGAAATGATTTGAAGGCTTTGCTAGCGGATTTTGCGTAACCGCAATTAGTAACTGATACTGCATGCAGCGAAGTTATAGTCAAAATGTGTATTCCGGGCCTATGTGTGTGTCGCGAAACACTTCCGTTTTCCGCATCCAATTGTCAAAAAGAAAGAATCAACGAGGTGGGAAAACTTTGATGCTGCTGTAGTCCGCTTTATAAAGCCCTTAATAAAAATGCTTATTAAAAAATTCCACAGGCACACGGAGAGCTCTCCCCTTACCCCTCTAAATTATATGTAGTATAAGATAGAAGGGTAAGGGGAGAGCACTCCGTGTGCCTATGGCCATAATGTACGCGGGAAAGTGTTCCTTTTACATGTCTTTTTTGCGAAAACGCCGGGGTTTGGAATGGACGAACTTTTTTGGGGCCAAAGTATGTCCTAATGAATATAAAAAAACATACAAAAAGTATATCCCAGAGATCGGCCACGGAACCCTATTTATAGCGACTTTTCAAGTTACAGCCACCGGCCTAATCTGGTTGTAGCCATTCCGAAATTCACTTTGCCTGTAAATGCTAGTTGATATTTTCCCCAAAAATCATTTGGCATATCATAAGCTAAATATTTTTGGTTTTGTTTTTATCTTTTTTCTTAGAAATTAGATATAAAATTCTTATATGACATTATTTACTTGAAGGAAATTTATAACTTCAAGCGTTCATCCAATGTTAGTTTTATACAATGGACAATAATTGATATCAATGGTTCGTTTTTAGACAATCGTTACCAGGTAAATGTACTTTTTATGCTATTGAACGTTCTAATCTTTTTCATGCGCAAGCGTTCAATAACATGACCCGGAAATATAAGGTAGCCATTGTCCACGAGACTTATCTTGAAGATATCTTACCTGGGTTACACCTGTAACTGTATGACTCCATGTTGCTTCTTTGGTAGAGGAACTGTGGACATCCAGATATAGGGGAGCCCTGGAAAGCCGTAATGTTACAGGTATTCGTCATGTTACACCTTCTGTTGATATTGTTTAGTTGGTTTGATTCGAAAATGGATATCCGTGAACAGTTGGTCACATCATTGACCGCTCCGGTCAGGTTATTTGTACATCCTGCCTCTCTATAGACTTGGTAAATGTGAACCACCTCTAATATAGAACCCATGGGACAAGACACTTCCTTTGTGTCACCAGTGTATATATGTTCCCATTTCACTGGAAATTTATAACAAAAAACAAGATTTACAATATCATTACTTGCGTGTGTTAGATTTCACTAAGGCAAAAGGAACCATGACGAAGAAAAAGCACAAGAAGGAAATATTCTATCTGGATTCAGATTTATTGCACTATGCCAGCAACAAAGAGTAGAATATAAACAAAGCAGTTACAGAAATTACAGCTTGCTTATAAATATAGATGGCTAGATATTTTACACCGGAATAGCGTTGCCAGGCTTGCTTGTGGTGGGGCCTTGGGCGAGTTCCTGGTAACTCAATTTTAACATACAACTGAGTGGGATTTGAACCTGCGCCTCATAAATAGAAGACTTTCATTGAGAGCTCATCGCTCTGACAGCTGTGTAACAGAGCCCCCCCCCCCCTCTACCCTCTTCATGTTAAAAACATGAAAGTAAAGTATTTATTTGACACCGACATATGTGTACACCTATGAGTTAGAATTACACTGTACCAATACATGGCATGATATATAGTGTTCTCTTTTATATCAAAATAATTAAGAATAAAGTTCCGACTTTTGCTGCTATTGATTGCAGTGGGACAATAACCGTATAAAATTTATCCACTTGCTTGTATCAGAGTTTGCTGAATATCTCTAATCATTTCGCGTATCTTAATTCCATATATGTTGGACAGCCCTCATTTCAAACCCTCAAATAATGCTATGAGAGTTCGAATCACACTCGAACCACAATTTGTATTCCATACATGTACGGTACTATAGTTTACAACTAACCCGCTGGGGTTAGCTTTCTCTCACAGGACCATTTTAAAACTCCGTGAAATAAGCTTGAATGGGGAACTTTTTGATCAATTGAAAAATCAACCAACAATCGCGACTTGTAAAAGATTGTCCGACCTAACTTTCAGCTGTATTATTAACTTAATACTTGACATAGTTGTATCAACAATATCTTACCTTGTGAGTTGACGCATACAGGTAAAGTGATAATAACCAACCAAGTCGGGAACATAAGCATACCCTCCATAAGAGTGATTCGAAACCGTTTTGTTGATTTACACAAGATTAACTTAATCGTCTAACATAATTAATACAATACTATAGACATGTGTCCCTGGTTGGTTAAATATTCTCTCTACCCATAGCCTTTACGATTGACAATCCTCATTTATATACACCCTCTGGTTCTTAACTTCCTGGTTGTAAACCTGTATTCAGTATTACCTACCATTGTCATTGAAATTGTATAATGCCAGATAATGTGTTTTGTAAATGCTATCTAGAAACATTTTGTTCTGCATATGGGTTCCGGGAAGCCGTGATATCTAACGTTTCTAGACCGCCGATAGAAATGTTGAAATTAAAAAAGTTAAAACTTTCAGCTTGTTTTATGTTAGCTGTGATTTCATGCAGATTGCGAACCTCCCATGGCTCAGTTAAAACTCTATAGGCCATTCCGAATCTACTATCTCATACCATAGCTGTACTTCAGAATAGCATGCTGTTCATAAAATATGACCCCATATAATGGAGGTACCTCAGAAAAGCATGTTAAAAACTGTGACCTGGTACCATGAAGGTACCTCAGAATGACATGCTGTTAAAAACTGTGACCTGGTACTATGGAGGTACATCAGAATGACATGTTGTTAGAAAACTGTGACCTGGTACCATGAAGGTATCTCTGAATGTACTTCAGAATAGCATGCTGTTCATAAAATATGACCCCATATAATGGAGGTACCTCAGAAAAGCATGTTAAAAACTGTGACCTGGTACCATGAAGGTACCTCAGAATGACATGCTGTTAAAAACTGTGACCTGGTACTATGGAGGTACATCGGAATGACATGTTGTTAAAAACTGTGACCTGGTACCATGAAGGTACCTCAGAATGACATGCTGTTAAAAACTGTGACCTGGTACTATGGAGGTACATCAGAATGACATGTTGTTAGAAAACTGTGACCTGGTACCATGAAGGTATCTCTGAATGACATGTTGTTAGAAAACTGTGACCTGGTACTATGGAGGTACATCAGAATGACATGTTGTTAGAAACTGTGACCTGGTACTATGGAGGTATCTCTGAATGACATGTTGTTAAAAACTGTTACCTGGTTCAATAGAGGTACCTCAGAATGACATGTTGTTAAAAACTGTGACCTGGTACTATGGAGGTACCTCGGAATGACATGTTGTTAAAAACTGTGACCTGGTACTATGGAGGTACCTCGGAATGAATGTTGTTAAAAACTGTGACCTAGTAATATGGAGGTAACTTGGAATGAATGTTGTTAAAAATTGTTACCTGGTACTATGGAGGTACCTCGGAATGACATGTTGTTAAAAACGGTGACCTGGTACTATGGAGGTACCTCAAAATGACATACTGTTAAAAACTGTGACCTGGTTCAATGAAGGTACCTCAAACTGACATGTTGTTAAAAACTGTGACCTGGTACTATGGAGGTACCTCGGAATGACATGTTGTTAAAAACTGTGACCTGGTTCAATGAAGGCACCTCGGAATGACATGTTGTTAAAAACTGTGACCTGGTACTATGGGGGTACATCAGAATGACATGTTGCTAAAAACCTGTGACCTGGTACATTGAAGGTACCTCAAAATGACATGTTTTAAAAAAACTGTGACCTGGTTCAATGAAGTTACCTCGGAATGACATGTTGTTAAAAACTGTGACCTGGTACTATGGGGGTACATCAGAATAACATGTTGTTAAAAACTGTGACCTGGTACTATGGAGGTACCTCAAAATGACATGTTTTTAAAAAAACTGTGACCTGGTTCAATGAAGTTACCTCGGAATGACATGTTGTTAAAAACTGTGACCTGGTTCAATGAAGGCACCTCGGAATGACATGTTGTTAAAAACTGTGACCTGGTACTATGGGGGTACATCAGAATGACATGTTGCTAAAAACCTGTGACCTGGTACATTGAAGGTACCTCAAAATGACATGTTTTAAAAAAACTGTGACCTGGTTCAATGAAGTTACCTCGGAATGACATGTTGTTAAAAACTGTGACCTGGTACTATGGGGGTACATCAGAATAACATGTTGTTAAAAACTGTGACCTGGTACTATGGAGGTACCTCAAAATGACATGTTTTTAAAAAACTGTGACCTGGTTCAATGAAGTTACCTCGGAATGACATGTTGTTAAAAACTGTGACCTGGTACTATGGGGGTACATCAGAATAACATGTTGTTAAAAACTGTGACCTGGTACTATGGAGGTACCTCAAAATGACATGTTTTTAAAAAACTGTGACCTGGTTCAATGAAGTTACCTCGGAATGACATGTTGTTAAAAACTGTGACCTGGTACTATGGGGGGTACATCAGAAAAAAACTGTGACCAGAATGACTGTTGCAGATAAATGTAATGCGATGTTCCTAACCCTTGCAGTCTTTAAAAACAAGCTTACTGAAATAATATGTTTTTTTTTCTTCTTCTTCTCTTTGTAGCTGGGAAGCACTGTGATGAGAAAGTTACCCTTTTCTGAAACCATGTGTATGACTAGACGATTGTGTTGGGCTGTAGTTAACAGTGAATATCAGACATCGGGATGAATAGACGATTGTGTTGGGCTGTAGTTAACAGTGAATATCAGACATCGGGATGAATAGACGATTGTGTTGGGCTGTATTTAACAGTGAATATCAGACATCGGGATGAATAGACGATTGTGTTGGGCTGTATTTAACAGTGAATATCAGACATCGGGATGAATAGACGATTGTGTTGGGCTGTAGTTAACAGTGAATGTCAGACATCGGGATGAATAGACGATTGTGTTGGGCTGTAGTTAACGGTGAATATCAGACATCGGCATGAATAGAGGATTGTGTTGGGCTGTAGTTAACAGTGAATATCAGACATCGGGATGAATAAACGATTATGTTGGGCTGTAGTTAACAGTGAATATCAGACATCGGGATGAATAGACGATTGTGTTGGGCTGTAATTAACAGTGAATATCAGACATCGGGATGAATAGACGATTTTGTTGGGCTGTAGATAACAGTGAATATCAGACATCGGGGTGAATAGACGATTGTGTTGGGCTAGTTAACGGTGAATATCAGACATCGGGGTGAATAGACGATTGTGTTGGGCTGTAGTTAACAGTGAATATCAGACATCGGGATGAATAGACGATTGTGTTGGGCTGCAAATAACAGTGAATATCAGATGGTATCAACCAACACAATTTGTTGGCTTGATTGGTGTTTTACGATGCGTTCCAGATAGTATCACTTATGTGGCATCGTTGCCAGGTTAAGCCGGTACTGTCGTAAGACTGGTTTGGAAGTTTAGAATTTAACAAGACAGAAACGTATTAGCTCGAGAACCAGCAACCCAATCTAAACAGAGAAGTTAATCTTCGCATGCGAGACTTAGCTCTGAAGCGAAGGGGAGGTAAAGCATGTGGGCACGATTGCCAGCAACCGGGACGTATGTGTGTTGCGGGGTGTGAAGGGGGTGCTAGATCTAGCACACTTTTTCAAATGGAAATGGAGACCATAAATATATACAAAGAAAAAAGTTAAGCACCCCCCTGGAAAGTCTGCACCGACCGATACAATCATTGGTATTTGTTATTGGCAAACTGATGTTGCAGAAACGGTTGTGATCATAAAGGGTAACATTCTGGCGATAAGAAATCCCTATTAATGGCAATAAGCTATACAATTCATTCAGGATATCGTTAGCCAAATCAAAAGTGTATTTTAACAAAATAAAAAGATGCTTGTAAGTAGGAAACTTCTGGCTTCACAGGGCGAACATATTGAAGTAAAAATGTCACATTAAGTGAGTAGAACACATCCGTAAAGCAGAAGGTCAATAGCGAGTATAACCTCCATTGGCTTCCAACCTGCGTCTCAACCCTGCATTGAGACGTCGGATCTGTTGAAGGGGGAACTGCGCGGATTTGAATCCTTTAGAGCACATTTGGAATGGGATGGGCAGAAACATTCAAGCCCTACGGCCCCCTGTACAAAATCTGCAGGAATTGGAAGCCGCATTATATCGGTATTGGCGGCAGTATACCTTCAACAGATCCGACGTCTCACTGGAGGGTTGAGACGCAGGCTGCAAGCTGATTGAGGCTATACGCGCTATTGACCTTCTGCTTTAGTGAGTGAGTGAGTGATTGGGATTTTACGTCCTGCTCAACAGTATTACAGTTATATGAAGACGTTGTCTCCTTGTTGCAGGGCGGATTCCCACCACTCTTTGAGGTGCTGCCTCACCGAGACGACTTGCCGAAGACAATCAGCAAGCCCCCTCGCCCAGTCACATTATACTGACACCGGGAAAACTAGCCGCTGCTCTAACTCCTATTGCTGAGCGCCAAGCGAAGCAGCAACAGCTACCACTGTTAAAGTCTTTGGTCTGACTCGACCCGGGCTTCAACCCGGATCTCCGATAGCCGCCCGCTTCAGGGCTGGTCCTTCTGCTTTAGGAATGTGTTCTACACACTCAAAGTGACATTTTTAGTTCAATATGTTCGCCCTGTGAAGCCAGATAGACTCTGAAGTTTCATACTTACAAGCATCTTTTTATTTTGTTTAAATACACTTTTCCTTTGGCTAACGATATCCTGAATCAATTCCATAGCTTATTGTCATTAATGGTGATTTTTTATCCCTAGAATGTTGCCCTTTCTGATCACATTCGTTTCTGCAACATCAGTTTGCCAACAATCTCCCTACACCAATGATTTTATTGGTCCTTAACTTTTTTCTTTGTGTATAGACGCCAACTGATCTGTCGCCAGTAAAACAAAAACAAAACCTTTTTTTTCAATCTGTTTTGATCTGTAAAAGTTCACAAGAAATCTTGAAAATTGCTTTAAAAATTTCAGATGTACACCCATATATATGTAAACATTTTTGCAACCACTAAGTAGTAGATAAAATACAGATGTACAGAAACTGATGTATTTCCATGAACATAGAAGCCCTGATTTAAAAAAGGGAGAAGATCTCGCGTACTCCTTGAAAGACACACTTGTAATACTTCTCTCTGCTGTTCGTATATAACGTTACTGTAGGCGTTAAAGTACGTTATATTTCGCTCAAACCAATAGACGCAATGCACACACCATCGTAAAGTTCAATCATTTATTTTCCAAGACATCTATAAACACTGTATTATGCTTGCGTTTCAAACATCCGAAGATTTGCAGTTCGTTAGACGTGGATGTTGCGATATGCAGTAAAGATGATGTATGGCCTATGATGATGTATGATGATGTATGATTGACTGTAAAGAAACAAAGTAACCCGAATTAGAATTTAGAAATCTTCCAACTAGGTACAGGTATCATAACATATAACGTGAAGAGCTATAACCCAGGTTGTTGTTGTAACAATCACAAAATAGATGCACTTTGCTTGCAACGTTGAAAAACTAACATTATCTTGTTGGAGCTTAGTAAATGAAATACACAGTGCTGATACACTTATGAGAACAACTGCATAAGGCTTAAAAAGTGACAAACCATACCGTTTTGTTGGCTTTAGTATTGCTTAATGGATATTCTACATTTCAGCTGAACGCACAAAGGTCACGTACGCAAAAAAGGGCGGTAACAACGTTAATAGGGTGAAAAGAGTAGTGCCCCTTGAAACAATATACAGTAGAATTCAATAATGAAAAGCTAAAGTTGATACACGATGTAACAAATAAAATAGAACTACACAACAATCAAAAATAGGCCGTAACATTCTGCCCCCCAAATTGCATAGTAGAAACGGAGCAATTTCCAAACAATCATGAGACCAAGTAAGAAAACTAATACAATGTCAAGGTTTGTGAGATATCAAATATTTTCAAAGTTCAAGTCCGTTTGAAGGTTCGTCTAAGAAGGAATGTCGTTTTCCAGGATTAAACAAAGTTTGTTCACAGGCCTTACAAGACACGCTGACTTTGTCTTCACTTTGGCAGACCGCACAAGGCCATGACGATCGTTGTTCACTTCGAGGACTCTCGCTAAACACCAAGTGTTTCTAGGAGCATTGTCCACCACTAGTACTATGTCGTTAACTTGGATGTTCCTGCGAACCTGGTGCCATTTCTGTCGAGTTTGAAGGAGGGGCAAGTACTCGCGAATCCACCGCTTCCAGAAAAGGTCAGCAAGGTACTGAATCTGTTTCCAACGCTGTTTGGCGTAAACATCTGATCTCTGGAAGTTTCCGGGAGGAAGCTGTTCTCCAGTCCGCATTAATAAAAGATGGTTGGGTGTCAGGCAATCAAGATCTTCAACGTCACTTGAAACTTCGGTTATCGGTCTTCCGTTTATGATTGATTCAGCTTCACAAAAGAGTGTGCCGAGGCCTTCATCATCAAGTTTGATGGTCTGTTCTTTCATGATGGAATGTAACACCTTTCGAATAGTTCTTATCATGCGTTCCCAAACGCCGCCTTGGTGTGAAGCTGCGGGTGGGTTAAAGATCCACTTGATGTTCTTCTTCTGCAAGTCCGAGTGAATCTGTTGCTGATTCCAGTTATTAAGGGCCTCTCGCAATTCTCGTTCCGAACCAACAAGATTGGTTCCATTATCTGACCTAACCAGGCTTACCGGACCTCTTCTGGCGATGAGTCGACGAATGGCGTTGATGCAAGAGTCAGTTGTTAAGCTGTGAGCAATTTCTAGATGCACAGCTCTGGAGGTCAGGCATGTGAACACTACGCCATATCTCTTGACGATACTCCGAGCCCGATGGATTTCAAATGGCCCAAAGTAGTCCATAGCGACGGCCGAAAATGGCGCTTGATTTTGCGTAATTCGGTCAGGGGGAAGGTCGGCCATTTTCTGTTCTAACACTTTAGCTCTGTATTTCCGACATGTGACACATTTTCCGGTAAGTTTCTTGATGGATGCACCTGCACCAAGGATCCAAAAGGTTTGTCTCAAAGCGGCCAAAGTTGTGTTCTTTCCAAGATGTCCGACACATTTATGAGTAAACTCAAGGATGAGCTGAGATAGTCTGGAATTCTTGGGCATTATGATTGGATGTCTGACTTCGTATGGTGTTGCAGCACGATCTAATCTCCCACCAACTCTTAGAATACCGTTGATCATGACAGGGTCGAGTTTGTTGAGGGAACTGGACTTGAGGACATGGCGCTTGGTTTCGTTGCTGCTGGACAGGGCATTTATCTCTTTGGAGAAATGGCATCTTTGCTCGTGTTGGATTAGGATGTTTTCAGCCTGCTGAATTTTCTCCATAGGAAGGTAAGTATTCTTCAATTGTGATTAACGTTCAGTTTTACTGGGTTTTTCATCTTTGTGATCTTTTCGTTTCAGGTTCTTGAAGCGATCGACGGCGAGGAGCAACCAACCAACTGCTGATCGGAGACGTAGCCATCCGGAATGTTTCATGACCAAGCTTTCGATGACAGACTCGGGTTGTTTTACTGTAGTTGTTGATACTAACACTTTCTTGACTTCTGGGTCGTCTTGAGGAAGTTTTCGACAACTGGTTTCATTATCAGGTTGCGGCCAATGACTCTTAGGTTTCCACAGGAACAAAGGCCCACGAAACCAGTCTTCTTGTTTGACGAACGTTTCGATAGGGAGACCGCGCGACGCACAGTCTGCTGGGTTCATCTTGGATGGCACGTAGTTCCATTGATGAGGTTCGGTTCCGTCGTGTATCACTGCTAAGCGGTTGCTGACAAACGTGTGAAACCGTGTCGATTCGTTTGCAATGTACCGTAGTACCGGCATACTGTCAGTCCAGTAGTACACTTCGTTGATTGTTAAGTTAGTCTCTTGAATCACCGTTCGAGTCAAGCGAACGGCGACGGTTGCAGCGGTTAATTCAAGTCGGGGAATTGACACTCGTTTCAAAGGGGTGACTCTAGATTTAGCCATAATAAGGGAACAATGATGCTGGTTTTCGGTGTTTGAAAGTCTCAAGTATATCACCACGCCATATCCACTCTCACTGGCGTCGCAAAAGACGTGGACTTGTGTAGACACTGTTTTTCCAAAACCAAGTGGTTTGAAGCATCGAGGAACCTCTTTCGTAGCAAGGAGGGAAAGTCCTGATGTCCACTGCAGCCAGCTTTTCGCTTCTTCTCCCGTGACTTCTTCATCCCAGGTGATCCCCTTTCTGCATAGTTCTTGAAGGATGATCTTAGCCTTGAGTACAAAGGGAGATGCCAATCCTAACGGGTCGTAGATGGAACTTACAACCGATAGAATTCCTCTACGTGTTGTAGGTTTATCTTGCTCCTTGATTCTGAATCCTAAAGTATCACGCTCAGTTGACCAATACACACCAAGAGCCCGTTCGACCGGAAGTTGATCTTGACCTAACTCCAGGTTTCTTGCTGACATCGATTTCTCCTCTTCCGGTATGGTTTCAAGGACGTTACGGTTGTTTGTAATCCATTTAGTTAATTTGAAACCCCCTAAATGGCACATGGCAGTGACATCTTTGATCAATTTGATGGCATTGGATTCAGAGTCGGTAGCTTTCAGACAATCGTCTACATAAAAGTTACGATGGATAACGTCAGACACTTCATTATCAAACTTATTGCTGTTGTCTGTAGCGGTCTTCAAAAGTGCGGATACAGCACAGGACGGCGAGGAAGCAGCGCCGAACAAATGAACTAACATCCTATAAGTCTCTGGTTCCAATTCAGTATTGCCATCGGGCCACCACAGAAATCTCAGCATGTCGCAATCTGTCTTGGGAACTCTGACCTGATAGTACATAGATTCGATGTCTGACATCAGCGCTACGTTTTCTTCTCGGAATCGCAGTAGAACAGATAAAAGATTGTTAGTTAAATTGGGTCCCTGTAACAATACGTCATTCAAACTTACGCCAGCAAACTTTGCAGAGCAGTCAAAAACAACTCGGATCTTTCCTGGCTTTTGTGGATGGTATACCCCATGGTGCGGGATATACCATGTCTTTCCATCATCTCTGTGGAGCTCTTCGTTGGGCACTCGTTCAGCGTATCCTTTGTCTAAAATGTTCTGCATGAAAACCCTGTAATCATCGTTGAATGTTTTGTTGCGAGACATCTTCGTTTTCAGACTTTGTAGTCGATGGCGGGCTTGAACCTCGTTGTTGGGCATTTCTACACTGTCGTTACGAAAAGGTAAGTTGATTGAGTAATGTCCGTTTTCAAGTTGAATTGAAGCATTAACCTTTTGAATGAAGCGCTTGTCTTCCAAAGAATATTCCCTTTTATCGTTCACAATATGCTCTGGAAAGTCCATCATAATAGCAGTTTGTATCTGTTTGTTCAGGTTGTTCAGTTCTTGAATCTCTTGCATCGTTGTAATGTTGGTTCTGTTGACGGTAACGTTGATGTTCTCATTGCCAGGACGAATAACGTTCCAGGGAATCCACCCAAGGAGGGACCTAGTAGCGTGTGGACTTCCCCGTGGGCCAGTTCTGCACTCCAATGGCGTATAAGCGTCGGCGACGTCGTTCCCAATTAACAAGTCTATACCGGAATCAATGGTAGGGAGACTTATGTCTTTCAGATGGGGCCATTTTTGTAAGTCATTTTCTGTAGGCACATGAGTAAAAGACACTGGCATTTTGTCCTTGGTAAACACTTTAGGCAATGGTATAAAATTCTGCATATGAATGTCACCGATCACTAACCCTTGTACAGCAAAAGTAGTCATTGTGTGGGGAGTTCCCATGGTATCTATTGTGATCTTCATAGGTTTTCCGCTTCCTCCTAAACGTTTCAAGATGTCTTCCGTACAAAACGAGGCACTGCTGCCTGGGTCTAAAAAGGCGTAGGTGTGAAGGACATTCATACCGTTTTTCATCATGACAGTCACTGGTATAATTGACATAGTGCATTCTCCATCTGGTGAGTCTACGTTGGCACAAGCACTTGTTGGGTTTGGTTTGACATATGGATTAGTTGTTTTCGAAAAAGTTTGTTGTTGGAGTCGAGGGGGATCTCCGTCGACATGACAGATTAATGGGTGTCGCCCTTCACAATGTTTGCATATAGCTTTATTGCGACAAAATTGTCTTCGGTGGCCGTACTTTAAACATCCGAAGCAGAGTTGTTTCCCCTTTAAAAAGTCCATACGTTCTTGGTAAGGGAGTTTATATAAGCTATCACACTGGTCAAGGGAATGTGACGAATTATTACAAAACATACATGGGGGAACTAAGGCTGATTTTTTGTCCTCATTTCTTTGTGGAGTAACGTTAAAACTTTGTTTTGTATATTTAACAGATTGAGACTCAGTGTCAGTATGTTTGTCTTGCACATTTATGGCGAAACTGGTCTTATATCTTGTACCACTTGATTGATTTCGATTGTGACCTTTATTTGCAATTTGACCAGGTTTTATTTCATTTCGTAAAGCGTCTTTACCATACGTCGGATCGTTAGCTTTACTGGCTTCAGACTTAACAAATTGGACCAGTTGCCCAAACTTAATAAGTTGTGATTTTTGTCTTGTTTGTTGTACAATAGTTCTCCATTGGCCGTGAAGAAAATATGGCAACTTGCCTACTAATTTCTTTAAATTGTCAGGGTATTCTAACACTTTGACTGATTCGATGGATTTAATGGCATTATCACATTCAGCCAGAAAAATGCCAAACTGGTCCAGACCTTTAGCGTCGTCTGGTTTCACTGTAGGCCAGTCGAGAGCACGTTTCACAAAGGCATTCGATATTGCTTCGTCGCTACCATATCTCTCGTCAAGTTCCTTTAGAGCTGCCTTATAACCAACTTCAGCGTCGAGATAACCATAGCCTGAGACAATTTTCTGTGCCTCACCAATAGTATACTGTTCTAAGTAATTCAGTTTCTCTTCGTAATTATCACAATTTGAAATAACCTTTGCGTGAAATTGACGCATAAAACGTTTATATTCCAGGGCACTTCCGGCAAATTTCTGAATGTCAGATGTGGGCTTCCGTAGTTGTCGAACGACGCATTCTATGTCTGTGGGGCGTGTATCTGGTGACGCCGGGTAGCGATTTGATACGTCGGTTTCACGTAGTGGAAATATTTGGTGGTTAATTTGTTCTGAAGAGGGATGTTTCAAGACAGGAGAATTTTGAGTTCTGTGGGTTTCATTTTCACGATTATGGAACACTTGTGTGCTGAATTGTTCGTTATTAGAACGATAAAACTCTGATTGCTCTTTGTCATTTGTTGCGGAAGGTTTAACGTAATTTAGAGCGTAATTTACCTCTTCAGTCTGATGTTGAAAGTTAGGGTTAAACATTGGGGCATCAGCCCGAAGGACACTTGGATAATCATTCACAACCTCAGACTTGAACTTAGATTGGCTCAAATTTGAGCCGCTATGTTTGCTTGCTTGACTGAAGTTATCTAGATCTTCAAGTATTTTAGTTTTTGCGTTGGAAATTGCCAGTTCGGTATCAAGCTCTAATTGTTCTTCTTTTGCTTTTAAGTCCACTTTGAATAATTCAAGTTGGCGTCGTTTTTGTAGAGCTTGCAATTTCATATTTATTTCAGCTTTTCGTTGGGCTTCTTTCAGTTTAGCTGACGATATCGAGACCATCGATGTTTGGCTGCCGACTCTAGAGGGCTGTCTGTTATCTATCTGCGAAGCACTGTCACTTGGGTAAACCTCAGGTTTAATCTTGATAGGCTCACTTGATAGGCGTTGGAAGTGTGACTCGACTTCGGCTTTAAATGATAGGAATATAAAGTCATTCTCTTTAAATTCATCCTCTTCAGTGTCTGTCAAGAGGGATTTATACTGGTTACGACAAGTAAGGTAATCTTCGTAACATACCATCCAGTCACGATAACACTTTCTCAATATTTCTGTTTGGTCGTTCTCAGCTACCATACATTTTCTGGCCACTTCTGTATTGTTTTTATTCGTTTCGTTTTCGTTTCCAAGAAGTAAGCCTGACCTTTCTCAGTGTGGTGTCGATCACGTGATTCGGTGTCGTCTTTCGAGGGATTGGACATTTTGCCGTTAGCTGTTGATTTATCCTTTTCCATATATAAGCCAGAAAGGCTCCAAAAACGTCAATGAAAATGTAGGCGTTAAAGTACGTTATATTTCGCTCAAACCAATAGACGCAATGCACACACCATCGTAAAGTTCAATCATTTATTTTCCAAGACATCTATAAACACTGTATTATGCTTGCGTTTCAAACATCCGAAGATTTGCAGTTCGTTAGACGTGGATGTTGCGATATGCAGTAAAGATGATGTATGGCCTATGATGATGTATGATGATGTATGATTGACTGTAAAGAAACAAAGTAACCCGAATTAGAATTTAGAAATCTACCAACTAGGTACAGGTATCATAACATATAACGTGAAGAGCTATAACCCAGGTTGTTGTTGTAACAATCACAAAATAGATGCACTTTGCTTGCAACGTTGAAAAACTAACATTATCTTGTTGGAGCTTAGTAAATGAAATACACAGTGCTGATACACTTATGAGAACAACTGCATAAGGCTTAAAAAGTGACAAACCATACCGTTTTGTTGGCTTTAGTATTGCTTAATGGATATTCTACATTTCAGCTGAACGCACAAAGGTCACGTACGCAAAAAAGGGCGGTAACAACGTTAATAGGGTGAAAAGAGTAGTGCCCCTTGAAACAATATACAGTAGAATTCAATAATGAAAAGCTAAAGTTGATACACGATGTAACAAATAAAATAGAACTACACAACAATCAAAAATAGGCCGTAACAGTTACTAAAGTCCTCCGGCTCATACATGTGGGGATAGTTATAACTGTGGCATTGTAGAATTAAAAATACATCTTAAGAATTTCTAAATGCCAAGAACTAAAAAACGGTCGGATACTAAGGATATCGTTTTGGGGTTTCAATTGCTTATAGCATCTGTCAGAAGTACTATAACACGTCTGGAAGAATACCAAGTCGCCCTGCAAAAGTCTGAAAGTTTCGCCTTAACAGTAGTCGCTGATCAAGGAACGTTACGTCCAGTGTCTATAGTTGGTTTACTTGACAGAAGTCGCTGATCTAGGAACGTTACGTCCGATGTCTATAGATGGTTACTTGACAGTAGTCGCTGATCTAGGAACGTTACGTCCTGTGTCTATAGATGGTAAAGCCTAGCGCACACGAGAGGCGCCGGCTGAGCTGCCGGCTACGCGTGGCTGAGAGCTAAGCTGTTTCCCCCGTGTGCGCGTAAATTTTGGTGAGATTTTCGCCTCTCGAGGCGGTGAGGAAAGTATTTAGCATGTTTGATATTTTCTGCCTCGCGTGGCAAGAATCTCACCGTGTGCGCATAACGTAAGCTGCCGGCTGAGCTGAGAGGAGGGATAGTCCAATCGCATGTGCCTATTAAATCATGTGACCACTTAGAATATTACGTAACACGGGTAGTGACACTTGTGTAGATCAGTGAACTTGGGTGACCAAGAACTTGCCTCAGCCGAGAGCTCATCGTCTGCACTGAAATCTGTAGCTGCTCCCTTGGCCACGCGTGCCTTGTAGCTCAGCCGGCGCCTCTCGTCTGCGCTAGGCTTTACTTGACAGTAGTCGCTGAACAAGGAACGTTACGTCCGGTGTCTACAGACGCTTACTTGGCAGTAGTCGCTGATCTAGGAACGTTACGTCCTGTGTCTATAGATGGTTACTTGACAGAAGTCGCTGATCTAGGAACGCTACGTCCTATGTCTATAGATGGTTACTTGACAGTAGTCGCTGATCTAGGAACGTTACGTCCTGTGTCTATAAATGGTTACTTGACAATAGTCGCTGATCTAGGAACGTTACGTCCTGTGTCTATAGATGGTTACTTGACAGTAGTAGCTGATCTAGGAACGTTACGTCCTGTGTCTATAGATGGTTACTTGACAGTAGTCGCTGATCTAGGAACGTTACGTCCTGTGTCTATAGATGGTTACTTGACAGTAGTCGCTGATCTAGGAACGTTACGTCCGGTGTCTGTAGATGGTTACTTAATAGTAGTCGCTGATCTAGGAACGTTACGTCCGATGTCTATAGATGGTTACTTGACAATAGTCGCTGATCTAGGAACGTTACGTCCGGTGTCAATAGTTGGTTACTTGACAGAAGTCGCTGAATTAGGAACGTTACGTCCTGTGTCTATAGATGGTTACTTGACAGTAGTCGCTTATCTAGGAACGTTACGTCCGGTGTCTATCGATGCTAACTTGGCAGTAGTCGCTGATCTAGGGACGTTACGTCCGGTGTCTATCGATGCTTACTTGGCAGTAGTCGCTGATCTAGGAACGTTATGTCCAGTGTCTATAGATGGTTACTTGACAGTAGTCGCTGATCTAGGAACGTTACGTCCGGTGTCTATCGATGCTTACTTGACTGTAGTCGCTGATCTAGGAACGTTACGTCCAGTGTCTATAGATGGTTACTTGACAGTAGTCGCTGATCTAGGAACGTTACGTCCGGTGTCTATAGATGGTTACTTGACAGTAGTCGCTGATCAAGGAACGTTACGTCCGGTGTCTATAGATGGTTACTTGACAGTAGTAGCTGATCTAAGAACGTTACGTCCGGTGCACAGAGATGGTTACTTGACAGTAGTCGCTGATCTAGGAACGTTAGGTCTGGTGCACAAATATGATTACTTTACAGTAGTCGCTGATCTAGGAACGTTACGTCCGGTGGCTATAGATGGTTACTTGACAGTAGTCGCTGACCAAGGAACGTTACGCCCGGTGTCTATAGATGGTTACTTGACAGAAGTCGCTCATCTAGGAACGATACGTCCGGTGTCTATAGATGGTTACTTGAGAGTAGTCGCTGATCTAGGGACGTTACGTCCGGTGTCTATAGATGGTTACTTGACAGAAGTCGCTGATCTAGGAACGTTACGTCCGGTGTCAATAGATGGTTACTTGGCAGTAGTCGCTGATCTAGGAACGTTACGTCCGGTGGCTATAGATGGTTACTTGACAGTAGTCGCTGACCAAGGAACGTTACGCCCGGTGTCTATAGATGGTTACTTGACAGAAGTCGCTGATCTAGGAAAGTTACATCCGGTGTATATAGATGATTACTTGACAGTAGTCGCTGATCTAGGGACGTTACGTCCGTTGTCTTTAGATGGTTACTTGACAGAAGTCGCTGATCTAGGAACGTTACGTCCGGTGGTAACAGATGGTTACTTGACAGTACTCGCTGATCAAGAAACGTTACGTCCGGTGTCAATAGATGGTTACTTGACAGTAGTCGCTGATCTAGCAACGTTACGTCCGGTGTCTATAGATGGTTACTTGACAGTAGTCGCTGACCAAGGAACGTTACGTCCGGTGTCTACAGACGCTTACTTGGCAGTAGTCGCTGATCTAGGAACGTTACGTCCTGCGTCTATAGATGGTTACTTGACAGAAGTCGCTGATCTAGGAACGTTACGTCCTGTGTCTATATATGGTTACTTGACAGTAGTCGCTAATCTAGGAACGTTACGTCCGGTGTCTATAGATGGTTACTTGACAGTAGTCGCTGATCTAGGAACGTTACGTCCTGTGTCTATAGACGATTACTTGACAGTAGTCGCTGATCTAGGAACGTTACGTCCGGTGTCTGTAGATGGTTACTTGATAGTAGTCGCTGATCTAGGAACGTTACGTCCGGTGTCTATAGATGGTTACTTGACAATAGTCGCTGATCTAGGAACGTTACGTCCGGTGTCAATAGTTGGTTACTTGACAGAAGTCGCTGATCTAGGAACGTTACGTCCGGTGTCTATAGATGGTTATTTGACAGTAGTCGCTGATCTAGGAACGTTACGTCCGGTGTCAATAGATGGTTACTTGACAGTAGTAGCTGATCTAGGAACGTTACGTCCGGTGTCAATAGATGCTTACTTGACAGTAGTCGCTGATCTAGGAACGTTACGTCCGGTGTCTATAGATGGTTACTTGACAGTAGTCGCTGACCAAGGAACGTTACGCCCGGTGTCTATAGATGGTTACTTGACAGAAGTCGCTCATCTAGGAACGATACGTCCGGTGTCTATAGATGGTTACTTGACAGTAGTCGCTGATCTAGGGACGTTACGTCCGGTGTCTATAGATGGTTACTTGACAGAAGTCGCTGATCTAGGAACGTTACGTCCGGTGTCAATAGATGGTTACTTGACAGTAGTCGCTGATCTAGGAACGTTACGTCCGGTGGCTATAGATGGTTACTTGACAGTAGTCGCTGACCAAGGAACGTTACGCCCGGTGTCTATAGATGGTTACTTGACAGAAGTCGCTGATCTAGGAAAGTTACATCCGGTGTATATAGATGATTACTTGACAGTAGTCGCTGATCTAGGGACGTTACGTCCGTTGTCTATAGATGGTTACTTGACAGAAGTCGCTGATCTAGGAACGTTACGTCCGGTGGTAACAGATGGTTACTTGACAGTACTCGCTGATCAAGAAACGTTACGTCCGGTGTCAATAGATGGTTACTTGACAGTAGTCGCTGATCTAGGAACGTTACGTCCGGTGTCTATAGATGGTTACTTGACAGTAGTCGCTGACCAAGGAACGTTACGTCCGGTGTCTACAGACGCTTGCTTGGCAGTAGTCGCTGATCTAGGAACGTTACGTCCTGCGTCTATAGATGGTTACTTGACAGAAGTCGCTGATCTAGGAACGTTACGTCCTGTGTCTATAGATGGTTACTTGACAGTAGTCGCTAATCTAGGAACGTTACGTCCGGTGTCTATAGATGGTTACTTGACAGTAGTCGCTGATCTAGGAACGTTACGTCCTGTGTCTATAGATGGTTACTTGACAGTAGTCGCTGATCTAGGAACGTTACGTCCTGTTTCTATAGATGGTTTATACTTGACAGTAGTCGCTGATCTAGGAACGTTACGTCCTGTGTCTATAGATGGTTACTTGACAGTAGTCGCTGATCTAGGAACGTTACGCCTGTTGCATATAGATGGTGCCTTGACAGAAGTCAGTGATCTAGGAACATTACGTCCGGTGTCTATAGATGGTTACTTGACAGTAGTCGCTGATCAAGAAACGTTACGTCCGGTGTCAATAGATGGTTACTTGACAGTAGTCGCTGATCTAGGAACGTTACGCCTGGTGCATATAGGTGGTGCCTTGACAGAAGTCAGTGATCTAGGAACGTTACGTCTGGTGTCTATAGATGGTTACTTGACAGAAGTCGCTGATCTAGGAAAGTTACGTCCGGTGTCTATAGATGGTTACTTGACAGTAGTCGCTGATCTAGGGACGTTACGTCCGTTGTCTATAGATGGTTACTTGACAGAAGTCGCTGATCTAGGAACGTTACGTCCGGTGTCTATATATGGTTACTTGACAGTAGTCGCTGATATAGGAACGTTACGCCTGGTGCATATAGATGGTGCCTTGACAGAAGTCAGTGATCTAGGAACGTTACGTCCGGTGTCTATAGATGGTTATTTGACAGAAGTCGCTGATCAAGAAACGTTACGTCCGGTGTCAATATATGGTTACTTGACAGTAGTCGCTGATCTAGGAACGTTACGGCCGGTGTCAATAGATGGTTACTTGGCAGTAGTCGCTGATCTAGGAACGTTACGTCCGGTGCATATAGATGGCGCCTTGACAGTAGTCGCTGATCAAGGAACGTTACGTCCGGTGCACAGAGATGGTGCCTTGACAGAAGTCAGTGATCTAGGAACGTTACGTCCGGTGTCTATAGATGGTTATTTGACAGAAGTCGCTGATCAAGAAACGTTACGTCCGGTGTCAATATATGGTTACTTGACAGTAGTCGCTGATCTAGGAACGTTACGGCCGGTGTCAATAGATGGTTACTTGGCAGTAGTCGCTGATCTAGGAACGTTACGTCAGGTGCATATAGATGGCGCCTTGACAGTAGTCGCTGATCAAGAAACGTTACGCCCGGTGTCTATATAAGATATATATATATAGATTGTTACTTGACAGTAGTCGCTGATCTAGGAACGTTACGTCCGGTGTCTATATATAGATGGTTACCTGACAGTAGTCGCGGATCAAGGAACGTTACGTCCGGTGTCTATAGTTGGTTACTTGACAATAGTCGCTGATCTAGGGACGTTACGTCCGTTGTCTATAGATGGTTACTTGGCAGTAGTCGCTGATCTAGGAACGTTACGTCCGGTGCATATAGATGGCGCCTTGACAGTAGTCGCTGATCAAGGAACGTTACGTCCGGTGCACAGAGATGGTTACTTGACAGTCCACTTTCCACTGGGTATCGGATTTGTCGAAGACTGCTCATCAAAAGAAAAACGCCGCAACCATGATACAGGGATGTTTACTTGACAGAGGAATGTTGGGCAAAAGACTATAAACTGACGATGCGACACGGTTCCTAGAGCATATAAGACATTTATTTAGGAAGAAAAGAAATATTTTGATTTAGATACACATTATTAATGGAGGAACCTTGGACCGGCGTACGCTTACTATGGTGAAATGTATGCAAAGAAAATTGAACCCCAGAATAGCTCTCCAAGTGTATTTCCAACCATTAAGGATCGTGAGCTTCCGGGGCCTAGGTTACCCCTGTTCTGTTGTGACAAAAACCAACCACGCAAACGAAGACATAGGGTATTGAATAAGGGAAAGTTCAGGAATATTGTGTATAAAAACAAATTCAATTCAGGAGAAGATTGGGGGTAACTTTATAATAGTATAACAATCCAAAAATGGTGGCCCCACCCCTGGGGGCTGTTTCTCAAAACATTTACGCCCAACGTAAGTCCAATGCAAGGTGTAACATTACGTTACGACCAGGCGCAGAGTTACGTCGTGCGTAAATGTGTTGATAAACAGTCCCCAGGTCTAGAATTTAGAGATAGCATGTTCCCCTGACAGTTTCTCCTTTAATCTAGTTGCACATTACCCATTCCTGGCGTTATATATTTGGGATCAACTGAGAAACCATGCAAACAGTGTCCGAATTAATAGTCATTGACCAGCTGAAACGTGTAAAATCGTTAAGCGGCCGCCGGGCGTAAAGCGGCCGTACCCGGGCGTTCATTCAAGATGAAAGGTTATTCGTACCCTTTCCGTAAGCATTACCTGCGGCCGCTTTACGCCCGCCGGGCGTCTGTTTTATGCGCCCACAACGCCACCTGGGGGGGTAGATTATATGCTATATAGAAGTATATCTCACTATACCAATATTATTAGTCAGTCGAGTGCCGTACATTAGACATGGGACTGTTTACATGCACCGAGTGTGGTCAAACTTTTACTCGGGATCATGATATGCGACGTCATCAGGATAGGTATAACCATCATACAACATCACTTCAAAGTCACAATGAAGATCAAAACACTTCCTCAGAATATGGGAACCATCACCTCAACGACAATGTAGCGAAAAGCACAGAGTCCGAAAACAATGATTCTGCGGATAGTTGTGCAAGTCAAGAGACCCTAGATGAAAACACTCTGTCGTCGGCGGAGGAAGAATCACAGGAAGGTGAAAGCTATTCCTTGGCTGAGGAAGAGTCGCAAGAAAACGGAAAGGCATCCTCAACGATGTGGGATAATCTTGTAAAAAAGGCGATCGAACAGGACATCCCTGAAACAACTGACTCTATCGATGACTACGAAACTTTGAGGCCAAAAATAAGAAATACTCTGATGTCTTTATACAACGAAGAGAGTTTGCTTTTAGAGTCTATGAAAAAAGATCCAATCCATACAAAAATTATGGCCACGAAACATTCACTTCAAGACAATTTTGACTTATTACCGAGAGAGGCCCTGTATAATGCTATAAAAATGAGGAAACCCTTATTTAACGATCTTTTACCAGCCAAATATTCTGACACTCAAAAAAATTAGGAAAGTCACTAAATCTAACCTTAACATATAATTTTTATATATATGTTTTAAATTTGTTAATATAGTTTAGACTTTACATAACCTAACTCAATAAAGATGTTGAACTATAAATAGAATGTCAAGTTAGTCATGTCTTTGGTCATTTACTGCCTTTCGTCTTAAATGAACGCCCGGGAACGGTCGCTTAACGCCCGGTTAGTGGTAGTAAGGTTACATACTTTAAGAACATTTCAAAGGTCATTTTCTATCCGAGCAGCGAATAGACACTGACAGTTGTCATATAGATGTTTCATTTCCTTACTTTCTAAATCTGGAATAATTATTCCCCTGTGTGAATATGTTTCAATGTGTTTTTCTGTTTGGCTCATGTATATTTTAACCTACACAATTTTCCCTATTGGTTAGAGAGAGCATTTCTAAAAGTTTGTCCATAGCATATAAAGCTTAATGTTCATAGCATATAAAGCTTAATCGCGATGTTTAATTTTCTACATTCTAAACCATTATGCCGGCTGTAATAACTGTAATCACCCTCCCAGACTTGTCGGGATGCCAGGCAATTAGAACGATAAACATGCTGGTTACAGTTACTGTATAAATATCATTTTTTTGTATTTTATTAGTGTTACTAGCTAACTGATGTATAATATATCTTTATTTCAACACAATCCCACATAGGTCGTTCGAGTGAAAACCCAGTCAGAAAATTTTCCAATGTTTTTTTGGACCGAGTAGGGTTCGAACCAGCGACCCATTGGTGGAAGGCTGCTCGGATTGAGCGTCCACATCTCTACCTACTGAGCCACAGAGGCCCCACTATATTTAAAATCGACGGCTCTGCTAATTTCCTCGAAAATAATACACTGAATTATCCAAACCCGAGTGGGAATGTAACTCACTGGGTTACCATCCCAATGCTTTGCCAACTCAGCTACCAGGATCGTACGTGTGACTCCTGTGTTGTATTTGTAATTAAGTGATGAAACCTGTGTTATGATAAACAAATAGCAACCATCTGCAGCAAAATTACTGAATAAGTAAGCAACCCTCAATATGGATGGATGTTTTTTGCTTTCGAAAAATTGACTATCACATATGATAATTTGAAAAATTAATAATTCTACCAGAATGAAATATACTATCTTGCTGGATTCAGAGTTGGCTGATTATCTGTTATCATTCCGTGCATTTTAATTTCATATATGTTGGTCATCTCACTTTTCAAATCCTCCAAAAATACGACGAGGATTCGAATCACACTCAATCCAAAATGGTATTAGGATGGACCTACGCATACGATGCTTTCCAAGTACCTTAGATTTGAATTTTATCCAAAAGGACCTAAATGAATTTGGCAACTCCCTGAAATGAATAGATATTTTTAGACCAATCGGAAATTCAAATTGAAAATACAAGCCACTTATAAAAGAAGTATCAGACATAGCTTGAAACTGTTTTTTTTTAAACACTTCATGTTTGACATAGTTCGTAGGCGTAGACAAGGAGGGGACTTGGGGGGCTTCAGCCCCCCCCCCCCCCCCCCCCCCTCAAATATTGGCACAAAAAAAAAACAAGGAAAAGGCAGAAAAAGGTTACACCAGGAGTACAAAGTTATGACACAACATTATTTGTAATAGTCACAATCATAGTGAAAATGTTGATTGCCTGGGTATATTGGTCGAATCTCGAATCCCTCGAATCTCCCAAACATGTTCAGCCTGCCTTGGCTCCGGGAGACAAATTCATTGGCAACGTCATTCAACGGGATGGCATCAGTCCGGTCTTTGTGCACATGCAGGATCATCAGCCAGTTGAGTCGTGATTGTGTTGTCGTAGTGCGCAACCAGGTTTTCAATCTTCTGAGAGTAGTGAAACTTCTCTCGCTGGTGGCATTGGTCGACGGCATTACCGAAATGAGCTTTGTGTGCTTCGCCACTTTTGCGCGGATATTCTTACATGGTTCCATGTCACTATTTTTTTTTTTAATAAACATGTTTGCTTTAGTCCCATTGTGAGGACACGTCTTCTGATCCATCATTCATGCATCTTCGCAAGCCAAGTTAAAATCTGCATGTCCCCATGAAACACGGAATGGGAACATGCAGATTTTAACTTGGCTAGAGAAGATGTCATTCATGTAGGCAGCCGCCATCCAAGGAGACTTTCCTTAGATACATAATCCAAAGAAGTAAGGAATGTGTCGTGGTATATATATTTATGATCACTAAAACACACGGGCACAGGGAAAATCTTCTTGTCTAAAATAACCATGGAGACAAGTTTCTAATTGTGTTAAAAATAGGTATATCATTTAGACCTTTATACCCCATAAATTGTTGTGACAAACCAAACCTATGATCTTTTATTAGGTTGACGACTGACATGAGCTTGTCGTGGTATATAAATAGCTTTCGACATCATAGGCCAACAGAATCAGAAAAATGACCGAATAACCCCACAAATTCCGAAACGTGTCTACGCTCTTGTAGTTTGATGATTGATGTTTTCCGGCGCATTCAAGATTATATGGCGGCATTACCAGGTTTAGTGGGGGAGGAAACCGGGTTCATTGCCTGAAGGAAAACCCCGACCTTCGACGAGTACCTGGCAACTCTGCCACATACGGCGACCGAGTGAAAAATCCACTCAGAAATTTTTCAATTTCTGTTTGGTATGATTCGGACCGATGCCGCATCGATGGAAGGTCTGTGTGGGACTGAGGGATGATCACTCTAACCAGGACTTCTGTTCTAACCCACTGGACCAACGAGGTCCCCAGTTACTTATGAAGGTCTTCCTGTAGATGCTACCCAACATGGAATAATATGTATGCAGACTGAGAGACAATGAAACCCCTGTGAATTCAGGAGGGGGTCATTGTATAGCTATCGATTATGAAGGTCTACCTGTAACCTACACCCAACTCATTAAAAACTACGGAGATTAATCTAACAGTTCATAACAAAAGTGCCACAGACAGGATGAAATCCAGAGACACTCTGAACATGGACCTTAACAAATATGTTTGTAATATTTTTGAACACTAAAACACACGGGCACAGGGAATATCTTCTTGTCTAAAATAATCACGGAGACAAGTTTCTTATTGTGTTAAAAAGGGGCATATCATTTAGACGTTATAACGCAATCATAAGTTGTTATAATAAACCACAACCCATGATATTTCATTAGGTTGACAACAGACAGGAGTTTGGCGTTCGTCAGTAGAATTTTCTGGCAAAGATAATTTGGCAACAAATCATCAGTATTTTTGGTAAAGCTAACACGCCGATTTGCTGTAGGTTTAAGATAGTAATCAATTAGCTGTGATATTCTTTAACGTTCACTACCAAAATCCTAAATAATAGGACACCCTGGGGGCATTGGAGGATTGGGGCATTTTTCAATGGGTTTGTGAATTTTCGAGATATAGAGTACCCTGTTTTTAGAATTAAGGTCAGATTCCAAAGAGCAATGCTGCGTTTTATTAATATAGCCTTTTTCTTCAAGGGAACGAAGAATTCTATTACAATTTCCAACATTTTCAGGCCTTATTTCCTTTTCAAGTTTTTGGTAATAAAGGGTTAATGTTTAGCTGCCGTTCTACCTCCTCAATCATAATCCTGTTGGTAATATTGATAGATAAGAATTAAGAAGCAGCAAATCCAAATTTATGTATGTAGTGTTAAGGCAGGCTTACAACCAAACACTACCGCATGGTTTTTTTTTTCTTCTTTCTTTCGTTAAGGCCTGCGCATTATCCGCTTTATTTTATAGGTTACAAGATTTCAATATTTGAACAAAAATAGTGTTGTAAATAGGGGAGACCACTCCGATTGAAATTAATTGTGTTCAGCCAAAGGGGGGTTACTCACACTGACTAAATGTTGCCGGTCAGGAAGATAATATGCATGTAATATTATGCAGCCCAAAATTGGAATATATGCATGAAGGTATCTTAATACCCATCTTCGCAAGCCAAGTTAAAATCTTCATGTCCCCATTCCACGGGAATGGCGACATGCAGATTTTATGCAGACATGCAGATTTTATCTTGGCTAGAGAAGATGCTTAATACCTTAAATCCGTGGGACTGGAAATCGAATTTTTACAAATAGTAGGGCACACTGTAAGTAGATCGCACAATATAGGCCTACGGATCGACAAAAATTGGATAGGCCCTATTGTGGAACCAACACTACGCAATGCACAGCATCTATATACTTTGGCTATAGATTTTCTATATTTCCAACTTCACTGGCCAGCACAGCATCCATATACTTTGGCCATAGATTTTCTATATTTCCAACTTCACTGGCCAGCACAGCATCCATATACTTTGGCCATGGATTTTCTATATTTCCAACTTCACTGGCCAGCACAGCATCTATATACTTTGGCCATAGATTTTCTATATTTCCAACTTCACTGGCCAGCACAGCATCCATATACTTTGGCCATGGATTTTCTATATTTCCAACTTCACTGGCCAGCACAGCATCTATATACTTTGGCCATAGATTTTCTATATTTCCAACTTCACTGGCCAGCACAGCATCCATATACTTTGGCCATGGATTTTCTATATTTCCAACTTCACTGGCCAGCACAGCATCTATATACTTTGGCCATAGATTTTCTATATTTCCAACTTCACTGGCCAGCACAGCATCCATATACTTTGGCCATGGATTTTCTATATTTCCAACTTCACTGGCCAGCACAGCATCCATATACTTTGGCCATAGATTTTCTATATTTCCAACTCTACTGACCAGCACAGCATCCCAGCTACATTAAACATATCTTGAAAATAGGCTACATCCATCGGTGACTTCTACCCCGAAAGCTTTTTTTTATTTAATTATTTTATTTTATATAATAACGTCTTCTTTTTCCTTTAATCCATATGCTTCAGATCTAGTATACCGGTATATTTTTTCTTCTTCCAATACCGTTTCCGACTTATAGGCCTCTCATGACAAAGTTATTTCAAATATTGTCACTGTGAATAATCAACTATCCCCGTTGTATTGTTGAATTCCACAAAACACGACCGGAATCACCACTAGCAGTTTTCAATCCATAATAATTACACATATTGGCGACCTATATATAGGCCTATATATACTACAAGTTATAACTACAAATTTTAACGAGTTTTCCCTGTGAGATAACGGAAGTTCACGAAGTCCACCGGAAAATGTTCCGGGTATGTTCAAGATATCCGAACGTAGCTCCACCCCCTTCACTCAGCACAGGCTTGCTTTCTTCAGCTGTCGGGTCGCGGGTTCGAATCCCACTCAGCCCCACTGGGTTTTCACTCGAACGACCTATGTGGGATGGTTGCGAGTTACCAACGGAAGCCCGGTTTCTTCCCACAATAAAACTGGCAACGCCGCTATATAAGTGAAATAATCTTGAGCGCGCTATAAAACACCAAAACAATCAATCAATCTTCAGCTGTCAACTTGTAAGACATATATTAAAACCTGATGCAAAGGGGCCCAACAGGAACTTTTTTCAGGTGTGACTGGGTATTGGCTTAAATGTGAAATGAGCTGGCTTTTATCGGAGATTATTGTTAGAAAGAATGTGAATCAGTTACACACCCCTCTAAAATGCAGACCTGTTGACCGTTCTCTGCATTTTTTTGCCAGTCATATTAGCCATCAATCTGACTAAAGTCGAGATGCTTATTTTCAATAAGCATCTCGACTTTAGTCAGATTGATTAGCCATGTGCTATGAGTTCCAAAAATATATAGGCCTCTGTTGCTGTTTTGAATGTTCAATTTCAACGATGTCCTTTAGTTGAGCAGACAAATTGGGGAGATTGGTGGGAATTTTTTGTTTTATCTGGTTTTGTGATTTAAAAAAAAAATACTTTCTGATATACTTGTAAAAAAATTTACACGAGCCGACTGTTGGTAAAATCAAAATTAATCATGGAACGCGTACATGTAAAGGTATACATAAAAATAAAGTCCGAACACCAACCGATCGAGTAAGTAGTGTTATTTAGGTCTGTAAGTGGGTATATTTCCTGTTGACCTTGATACAAATAAACAATAAAATAAACGACAACAAAATAACAATACGTATAGGATTGCATTCCTTTCAAATCTTTTTGTTCTAAATCAAGTCTCTCATATATCCCTAATCAAGATCTGGCGCGATTATATCATGCGACCTACTGTCTCGGACCGTATGATAGCCTACTCGTTTCGAAAAAAAATCGAAAATTTAAATAAAGCATAAGCGCATCAAATTAGTTAGGTCTAATAACATAATTAGACCAGACTTTAGGTAAATCCTTTTCGGTACATACGTACGACCTCACACTGGGACGAGACACAATGAGGCTACTGTACCGGTATTATATTTACATGAAGATTTTGTTCCAGGAGTGACCTACTAAAAATTCCCGCGCAATAAAAAGAAAAAGAAACGAGCACGGGCGGTGCTATATATAAAAGATAGGTCTTATATCTAGTATATAGGCTATACGGACATTAGCCTATATAGGGGCCTCCTGAACTCCCTTTTTCCTCGTCCACTTCAATCCACTCAACATATTTTTTTTTTCTGCATTATGCAACGATCTAGATCGAAAGATCAATTGAAAGGTAGGCTATATATAAGCCCTCCTACGACATTTTAGATTATTTCACTAAATACGGAAATTAAATATAACGTTGAAGGCCTATTTAACCCCCAAATGTTAACTAAATAGTTGCCTGGTACTGAGCCCGGTTTCCTCCCCCACTAAACCTGGGAACGCCCCCATATATAGGGTGAAATAATCTTGAATGCGGCGTAAAACCAATGTGCAATCAATCAAACTATATATAGTTCCCAAAAAACTAGGGCCTGGCATAGGCCTATATATGTCTCATCTCCATGTGGGCCTATTATCTGACATAGGGGCCTAGGTCTATATATACATCATTTTTACTATAGCCGCATATAGCCGTATAGGCCTATTCTTCTTGACCGGCAAAGTAAGTAAAACAGGATGAGACACATGTGTGCGGCTTATAGTAATAGGCCTAGGCTTAGGCTATAAAATGAAAGTAAAAATGTATATTATTTAAAACACACAGATACACCGGTAGCTAAATGTGTATGCCTAGTCTATTAAGTAAAACTGATGTCGGCCCTCGGCCTAACCCACGTCGAAACTGCACCTTGCCAGCAGGAGCGATGAGATCACTCTAAAGGTGACGTCATTCAGATTTTAGAACTTAGAGTTAGACCCGGGCTCAATGAATTTCAAATAGCTCTATTTGGGGTTTTGCAACCGTGTCACTTCCCTATTATTCGGAACCTGTCATTGTTCGCGAATACAATCTAACAATCAGAACCTATTTTGGCGCCGAGCTGGAATTCAAGGTACATCATTCTAAAGACAGTCGGGCGTGTCTTTCGACTACTTGAAAAGAGGGGGTGACCGCTAAAAGCACGTGACCGTCTCATACGTTCTGATTGGCTTCCGCCGGCTTGCGCACACTTTAACACCGAAACACTGATCTGACTCAACTTGGCTGATACTTCCGTTCTCTCAACAGCTTTGAACAGAAGCTGTAGTTTTATTACAAAGAGAGTGTTGAAACAAACTGGATACGATACTGGTGGAATTACTCTGTGTGGATTCAAGGACTTTTTGTTGTGTTTTTCTCTTATATCTGATTGTCGGGTAGGACACTGTTGTTTCCAAGATGGCTGACACGGACTACTCGGGCTTGAGTCAAGCTGAATTAAGGCATTTAGCCGTTGACAAAAATGTCATCAATGACCCAGCGACACAGGCAGAATGGTCTGCCAAGAAATTGGTATGGGTACCTCACGAACAAAATGGCTTCGTGGAGGCTTCTGTCAAACAGGACAAGGGTGACGAAGTCATCGTCCAAGTTGAGGAATCTGGAAAACAAATGAAAGTTCACAGGGATGACATTCAAAAAATGAACCCCCCAAAGTTCACCAAAGTTGAAGATATGGCAGAACTTACCTGCTTAAATGAGGCCTCGGTGCTCCATAATTTAAAAGACAGATATTATTCTGGTCTTATCTATGTAAGTAATATATAAAGTGTGATTTCAGACACTCTTGTCACTATATTCTATAACCAGCTTCCTGGAAATTCTCAAACGGGACCCTCCCACTTGTTGTTGACATGTTGTTGACATGTTGTTACTGCATGTGAAATTGATTTTTTATATTGATTGATGCATTGCTAGTGCTGATGTTGTGTCACAGCCGTAATGTGGGATAGTTATCTTAATTAATATAACCTAATGTTATGGTGGATGATCATATCCCAAATTCCTGACTAAATCTCAATTAAAACTCTGAAACAGCTCCAATGCTCCAGGAAGCGACGGCTAAACCACCCTTTGCTGCAAACTGCCGTTGACATTTAACATTGGAGAAAACGGAGAAAAAAAGTTTTGTTGTACATGTATAAGTTCAAATTTCGGGCAAAAAATTATTCCCAAACTTGAGTATGTCTATAAAGAATATGTACGGTTTCACATTTATGTTGATCCTATACATCTTAAAAGTTACACTCGAAAATGAGCTTTTTCTCCAATTACTCCCATGTTAAATGTTTACCTGCCAGTGGAAGGAAAGGCCCATAACTCATAATTTTTGATTAGTGACACTCACTGCACCATTTCACAATGACATTCATCTACCTGACCGGCAAAGTAAGTAAACCAGGATAGAGACACACGAGTGCGGCTATGACATTCAGTGATTTGTTTTAAAATACATCTCGCTGCTATCAATTTTTCACCATGGCATACATAATATTAGTTAATGCTAGAAAAAACCCCTGAAATTTGCACATGTATCATGGGGATCTCAAAGCTGAGAGAAATGCTGACTTCAATACGCCAGACACTCATCTAAATGGAGGGGCATCCCTGTCAGTCTGAAAAAAAAAATTAAATAATTTTTGGATGCTAGTTTAAAGTAGCATGAGCTGTCAAAATTCACACCTTTTTCATTATTTCTGATCGTCACGACAGTAAGAGGCTTTGAAGGCCATCGAAAAACTAAATGATTGGCTTTGAAATGAGGAAAATCCATACAGTATGTGGCCTGTACAAACCGAAAATGTGTTTGAGAAGTAAACAATATTCAAATAACCGGGACGACCATTCATTCATTCTAAGCCAAAGTTAGTTCAAAACAACACTTTATCGTACATTCTTGAGACTAGAAGCACTTAAAAGCTTCTGAATTGTACGTCTTGAGAAAAATAACCAATAATTTCAACATTCTGTTTGAACATCAGAATAACAACATTTTGGCAGCTCATGCCACTTTAATTCACTAAATGTTTAATCAAACTACATTTATGCAGATTTCAGAATGATAACTGCCACTCACAGGTCTTGGCTTTCCTGAGACAGTCTGGTTTCACATTCGAATTTAAACTCACATAAGTGACAAGTCTCTCTAGTACGCTATGCTAATATAATGAATGTTGAAAAAAAATGAGAAATGACACCTGCTTTAATAATTGTATCTATAAATAACTAACATTATAAATTAACATTTTGCTGTGTGATTCATTTCCAAAAAGTGTTGTAAATACTCTAGTTATTTTATTCTACTTTTAGTTATTTTCTAATTTAATACGTACACTGACTGAAGAAGGTAACTGTGAAGTAATGTAATGTTTCAGGTGTTACACTCACAATATCCCTCTTACATGTATGAACCGTATGGTTTTGTTTTTTACCCAAAAAGTGTCATGAGCTTAACAATAACAAATACAGTATACTGTTGAAATTATAGGTTATTTTTCAGTTCAAAAGCTTTGAAGTGCTACTGGAGCCTGTTTCACAAAGCGGCATAGATGTATTTTTTGCGTAACTTTCCTACTAACGTATCTCTATAGTATGTGTTGCTATGGCAGTTACGTAAAAACTTACGCTACGCCGCTTTGTGAAACAGGCCCCTGGTCTCTAGAATGTATGCCAGGTGAATGTAGTGTTTTTGAACTAACTTAGTTTTTCTCCACATTCTGCTCATTTTTTTTTTCTTCAAACAATGAATACAAATTGAAAATGAATAGAATTGCTACAGTAACAAGAAAATTTTGTTCTGAAGCAGTATATGCCTACATGTCTGACCCTTTTGATTATGATTAAGCATTTAATTCCTAGGGATAATCAGATCTACACAACGTATACAAAATTGGAAAATATATATCCCCCAAAAAGCCTACCTACATGTACCTGTCCTACCCAAACTTTACAGAGACGGTCGGGTTACGCGAAACAAACTTATTTTTAAGGACAGCCTTGTTTACTTTCAGACTTTAGGGATTTACCTCATTCCAGTGCATCATTTATTTTTTGATGGGCGTTAAAAATCTTCACCATTGTCAATCAAAATCTGAATAAGTCTGATAACCACCTCTGACAGTACTCTGTTAATTTGCTGACTAAGCAAACCATGATAGCATGTCCTGTTAGTAGTGAACATAATAGACACCTAAACTTGTACTAAACAAACTTCCGGGCTGTGGTTTTGAGGAGTGTCACTGTGAGGCTGTCAAACTATGTCCTTTACTATCACAGCATGTTTGGTTATACATACAGAGTTAGAATCAATGTGCCTGTCATTTTTGTGTGATACACTATAATAGCACAATTCATATGATCTAATATAAAGTCATTGGTTCTTTTTAATTGCCAATGGCTCTTTCAGTAGAGTGATGGTCTTTTGGTCCGGCACAGGCGGCCTCGGTCGATGGGTGGCAGGTTTTATTCTTGAGTGTAGTGTAAATTTTAAACAATCAAACATCTCTTTCGGCGAAATAAAGAAACACATAAATGTGAATCCATTCAAACTTGCATTCTGCAAACACGTTTCTCTCACCAAGAGAACAGAAAGTGCAGACTGATAAGTAACAGACTGATTCAATGTTATTAAAGTGCTGCCAAATTTCAGATTTTTTTCATAAATCCCGATTTTCAAGACTGGTAAAGTCAGTAGACCGTTCGAACCAAAGACGTGTACTAATAGCAGACAAAATCATAATAGCTGGGATGTGGGAGTTTTGCTGTTTATAAAACTACTTTAACTTACATCTTTAAGATTAGTATCAACGGAAAGCTCTTAAATTTTTGTAATTTCAATTCAGATAAAAGTTTAGTTCTGTTTAAACGTAATTTTCCTTATATTTGGCAGCTCATGCCACTTTAATATTATGTACATGTACTCTGTAATTACTATTATGAGTACTATGTATGCCTGATAATGGCATGGAATACACTTGCATTGAATAGTGTATTTCATTTACCATCCCATTAAAGGATGTGTTGAGTTTGTCACCATAGTGGAATGTAGTTGACCTATATACCTTGGAGACCTGAGTTGTGGTAACACTATCAGCCACCTACATGTAGCCTGTCTTCATATTGAATACCTACTGTAATCCTATACCATATATGATCTTGTCTACTGATACAGAAAAAAGATAATAAAGTAATAAAGGATGATAATATATGATTCAAGGCTCATGTGACCCCAGTGACCTTTTTGATTGATGTTTACAGGTATTTAGAACACAATAACCGGTGAAGTCAACCTGAACAGCTCATTGTTTCTTAATCACATTCTCTGATTATTATTCACATTCTCTCTTTTTTCGTGGACTGTATAATGAATGTTCTGGAATCCTGCATATATGATTTATTTGTTGCATTTATTAATATTTTGTGCACTCTCCTGTACTTTGCAGCAAATCTAAACAAAGAAATCAATTTGACTTACGTGTATTGAGTAAGAAATTGCTAACTGTGTGAATTACAGGTCCCATTGTTAATAAATGATGGCATGCAGGATTTAGTTAAAGTCCACGGTCAAATAACCTTGAGAAATTAAAAATATGGTGGATACAGTTGACATAAGTGGTCACCAATGCACTCACTCCTCTCCAGTTTGTGGCCCGAACAACTTTTAACTGCATGTATTAAATAGTTATCCTTGAAAGTAAGGGCGGGGGGGTCATAGTCCCTCAGTTCGACGAAAGCCTTCCATCGATGCCTGTCGAGTTCGAATCGCTCTGAGTATAAAGAGAATTTAAAAATTTTGTTTGGGTTGCACTCTCTATGATAAATTAATAAGAATTATTCCTCAAGGGTCAGTGGTTTCCTTCAAGCAAAGGCTGGTTTCCTTCCCCCACTAAACCTGGGAACGCTGCTTTATAGCTGAAATGATATTGAGTGCCATGTAAAACATAAGTCAACCTTGAAAATATAATAAATATTTACATGACTTAATTTGATTTTCCAGACATACTCAGGACTGTTTTGTGTTGTGGTAAACCCCTATAAGAAACTGCCTATTTACACGGATAAAGTTATAGAACTATACAAGGGTAAAAAGCGACATGAAGTTCCTCCTCACGTCTACGCTATTACTGATACTGCATATAGGAGTATGCTTCAAGGTGAGTGCTTCAACAAGGCAAAATATCGTCACACTAAGGTACAGAAATGACTTTTTGGTAATCTGGCATATCTGCCTGCAGCCATGCAAAGACAGCTTTCAATGTATCACAGTTTTTGTTTTTTTTGTTATACCCAAAAAATTTCATCTGTGGATAGTGATTAAATATTGATTCCATAAAAATTTCTTGGTATAACAAAAAAAATCTTGTCATATGGATATGCCTGATTACAGAAAATCCCTTTCTAATTTTTTTTTTGTCAACAGTAATGCATGGTCTTATACATCCCCACGGTCACCTTAACTTGTATTCAAAACTGGACGTTAGAATTTAACATGGTGGAAATACAAAATGTAGGAGGGCATTAAGACACTAGAATTATTTAGAACTATCAGCTGTCTAGGTGCTGTCAGGGCTTGAATACAACTTCAAGTTGAAAAGAGGACCCTCCTGTTTTGTCAGTAAACCTAGTTTTATCAATCACAGATGTTAACCCAAAATATAAGAATTTTACTCAGCTTAAAAATGTCTTCCTTAATTAGGTTTCAATGGTAGCCAATTTTATCCAGTCCATAGTCTCTTGTTCGTTTGCAGCTGTTGATTTCATTTTGCCTAAAAAAAAATAATGCCAGGATGGACTCTTCTGTGCACTTTTTCATATTTCTACTAGCAAAAATTTACCATTTTTATTTTGAAAACTATCCTTCTGTTACCATTGCTGGTGATGGTTAGCCTTTGCATAGGGTCTGTCAACTATCTGTCTATAGGGAGCGGGAGTAACGTGACCATTCCACAAATTTCCTGTCACCGGCGTTGTCATTACGCATGTGAGGAGCCTTTATCGTTCGCATTATGACACACATTTATGGTGTTTTAGAACAAAAAACGTCAATCGAACTGACGTCATGAAAAAACGTCATCTGTCACCGGATATCGCAAAATCTCTCGATAGACTCCCAGGCCCTATAGGGACAGTCGATCAAACAGCCAAGAAATTTACCCTACTTAAAACAACCCTTTTTTGCTGCTCTCATTTGTGATGCCTTGAGATCGGATAAATTCTTTTTTTTTTTAAAAAAGGTTAATTTGACAGCAACGTTAAGTTTGTTCTCACTCTAAAACAAAAAGCTGATTGCCTTCCCCAGTAAACCTGTCACAACCCCCCCAATATAAGTGAAATATTTCAGAGTGAGGGGTTAAACATCAATCAATCATTAATTGCATGGAAGGTGATTTCTTAACCAGTCATTTACTAAATTATCATTTTGTGGGTGATTGTTATACTCATTGTGTAGAGTTGAAAATACTTTTCTCGTGGTCAAGTAATAACGTGGTTGAATGTACCAAATAATGAAATTGTCCTACAAAGTTAGGGGGCCTCGGTGGCTCATTCAGTTAGAGTTCATAGTCCCTCAGTCCAACACAGGCCTCCCATCGATGGCACGGGTTCGAATCCAAATCAGGCCAAATAAAAAATGTTGAGTGGATTTTTCACCAGATCGTGTATGTGGAAGAATTGGCAGGTACTTGCCGAAGGTAGACGATTTTCATTCGGACAAAGAGCCCTGTTTTCTCCCCCACTAAACCTTGCAACCCCGCCAATTCTACATAGTAACCTTGCACCAGTAATTATTCGTAGCTGACTAGTTCAGTCGCTACTTAACCCAGCTACTATGATAGGTTATGAGGCTCTTCCAATGCATAACACAAGTTTTGCTTCACTGCCTATTGACACTGAATATCTGTTCATCAGTGTTAAAATCCCTGCAGAGCTGCTACATGTAGTTTAGGACGTTAAATCATTTCGTCTCAGCAGTCTAGTCAATCCCTCCATTCAAAGCCTTTCTATACAGGTGTGTGTATCCTGGCTTCTAAGTATGAGGTACATATACAATAAACTAGACACAAAGGTCTTTTTAAATCTGACTGAGCTTCCATACATATGAGCCTTTTTTTGTCAAAATTTACTGGGTTTTGATGCCTGAAATGAAAAGTTGTTAACCTGCAGGGTACTAGGCTTTTAAATGAATTATTTGGAAGGACTTCGGAGTTCCAACCACACTCAATTAAATGCCTGAAAAGTGTTCAGGTACAAGTTTCAACCACAATCAATTTAATGCCTGAAAAGTGTACAGGTACAAGTTTCAACCACACTCAATTTAATGCCTGAAAAGTGTACAGGTACAAGTTTCAACCACAATCAATTTAATGCCTGAAAAGTGTACAGGTACAAGTTTCAACCACAATCAATTTAATGCCTGAAAAGTGTACAGGTACAAGTTTCAACCACAATCAATTTAATGCCTGAAAAGTGTTCAGGTACAAGTTTCAACCACAATCAATTTAATGCCTGAAAAGTGTACAGGTACAAGTTTCAACCACAATCAATTTAATGTCTGAAAAGTGTTCAGGTACAAGTTTCAACCACACTCAATTTAATGCCTGAAAAGTGTTCAGGTACAAGTTTCAACCACACTCAATTTAATGCCTGAAAAGTGTTCAGGTACAAGTTTCAACCACACTCAATTTAATGCCTGAAAAGTGTTCAGGTACAAGTTTCAACCACACTCAATTTAATGCCTGAAAAGTGTACAGGTACAAGTTTCAACCACAATCAATTTAATGCCTGAAAAGTGTACAGGTACAAGTTTCAACCACACTCAATTTAATGCCTGAAAAGTGTTCAGGTACAAGTTTCAACCACACTCAATTTAATGCCTGAAAAGTGTACAGGTACAAGTTTCAACCACACTCAATTTAATGCCTGAAAAGTGTACAGGTACAAGTTTCAACCACACTCAATTTAATGCCTGAAAAGTGTTCAGGTACAAGTTTCAACCACACTCAATTTAATGCCTGAAAAGTGTTCAGGTACAAGTTTCAACCACACTCAATTTAATGCCTGAAAAGTGTTCAGGTACAAGTTTCAACCACACTCAATTTAATGCCTGAAAAGTGTTCAGGTACAAGTTTCAACCACACTCAATTTAATGCCTGAAAAGTGTTCAGGTACAAGTTTCAACCACACTCAATTTAATGCCTGAAAAGTGTTCAGGTACAAGTTTCAACCACACTCAATTTAATGCCTGAAAAGTGTTCAGGTACAAGTTTCAACCACACTCAATTTAATGCCTGAAAAGTGTTCAGGTACAAGTTTCAACCACACTCAATTTAATGCCTGAAAAGTGTTCAGGTACAAGTTTCAACCACACTCAATTTAATGCCTGAAAAGTGTTCAGGTACAAGTTTCAACCACACTCAATTTAATGCCTGAAAAGTGTACAGGTACAAGTTTCAACCACACTCAATATAATGCCTGAAAAGTGTTCAGGTACAAGTTTCAACCACACTCAATTTAATGCCTGAAAAGTGTTCAGGTACAAGTTTCAACCACACTCAATTTAATGCCTGAAAAGTGTACAGGTACAAGTTTCAACCACACTCAATTTAATGCCTGAAAAGTGTACAGGTACAAGTTTCAACCACAATCAATTTAATGCCTGAAAAGTGTACAGGTACAAGTTTCAACCACACTCAATTTAATGCCTGAAAAGTGTACAGGTACAAGTTTCAACCACACTCAATTTAATGCCTGAAAAGTGTACAGGTACAAGTTTCAACCACAATCAATTTAATGCCTGAAAAGTGTACAGGTACAAGTTTCAACCACACTCAATTTAATGCCTGAAAAGTGTTCAGGTACAAGTTTCAACCACACTCAATTTAATGCCTGAAAAGTGTTCAGGTACAAGTTTCAACCACAATCAATTAAAAGAAACCTGAATTTTTTCTGACCAACACCTGATACTATCCTCATGGAGTCATGCATAGACTTTTTGCAATGGTTTGAGGCTCGATAATTTCCATACGAGCCAAAATCAGAACCATGTTTCTTCGATTTAGTGCCAGGTTTCAACTTATAAAACTTCCAATGACTAAACAAGTGAAATAATCTTAAGCACAGCTTTAATATCTAAGTGACTAACTAATAAGTTGAAAATTAAGTATCTCTAACTATCGAGAGGCGCAATTTTTAAAGCAGAACTCCTTCCTGTCTGACTTGATATGGTGCAGGACTGAGGTTTGTATTTTCTACTGTGTAGGGAAGTCCACGAGGTCATAAACACTAAAATTGTAGGCTTACTTTGGAACATATAAGCATGACTTTGAATGCTTGACCTGGGCAAAAATACTATTGTTCTGAGTGAATAGCCAGACCACCTGATACACTTTGATCTGCTTGCCAAACAAGTCAATAAAATCAATTGACCCATGCCTATATAGTATACCAGTGTATAAAATATACTGTTAAATGATCATGTTCATTCTGGGCTGCCATACTCTCCAATGACAAACCAAATACCTTTATACTGTCTGCATAGCCTTTATTGGTATCAGTTTTATCTATATGAATATGTTATGTATATACATGTATATATATATGACCTTTTGACATACTAAGTCCCCTGATTTATCATTATCAACCAAAGCATTTAAATGAGCATATTTCTTATAAAAATTAAACATATTTTTAGCAACATATTTGCAAATAATACATTATAACATCAAGTGGGTATGTCCTGTTATGAGTTAATGCAAATGTATAGGGGTTGTCTGCTTAGCTTTTTTAGATAAGCACCTGTTGGTTTAGATCTGATATTTTCCGTTTTCTCTCAAAAAAGATCCACATTCTTTGAACATTTTGCAACTGTTTGTCGCAAACATTTATGGTGTGTCTGCCTTGTCCCTGTTAACCACTGGACCACCGAGGCCCAAAAATCAGTATGCATTATGGTTGTGATACAAATTACCAGATTTGTAACAAAAATACAATCTGCTTAACAAAATACAATCTGCTTAACAAAATACAATCTGCTTAACAAAATACAATCTGCTTAACAAAATACAATTTGATTAACAAAATACAATCTGCTTAACAAAATACAATCTGCTTAACAAAATACAATCTGCTTAACAAAATACAATCTGCTTAACAAAATACAATTTGATTAACAAAATACAATCTGCTTAACAAAATACAATTTGATTAACAAAATACAATCTGCTTAACAAAATACAATCTGCTTAACAAAATACAATCTGCTTAACAAAATACAATCTGCTTAACAAAATACAATCTGCTTAACAAAATACAATTTGATTAACAAAATACAATCTGCTTAACAAAATACAATTTGCTCAACAAAATACAACTTGATTAATACATTTCAATAACATGCCTCTGCACAGTATAAACACCTAGTTTATGACAATGTCTGTATTATCACTTACAATGTAAGTTCACAAACGTCAATTCTCTCCTGTTAAAATCAATTTAAACTGGCACCATTGTTCTTTGCTTATGGCTACTGCAATCTAAACGATACATCTTGTACACAAACACTTAAATCCAAACAAAGAAGCATATTATTTGTTTCAAGCTTATTTTCTTTTTATATTATTGAATTGAAAAAAAAAATAACGCAACAGATTTTTCTAACAGAACTGTATAAAAAAACAAGTGCTCAAGTTCCAGAAGTAAAGTTAAGTAATTTGTTTTTATGACAACTTTTGAGGACAATAGACACATTATGATAGGATGCACCTGTCACATCATTGCAGTTAACATTAAACTGATCCAGGCTCATCTTTTTGTTCACTTTTAGTCATCTGAATGACTCATTCTGATCCGGCATGAAGCACGCATAACCTGTAAAGTAACACTAAATGGATATTCTATATTTTTTAAGACAGAATTTCCCACTTAGAAACTTGATAAATCTCCAATTAATTTACTCCTTGGTGATTTGACCAAGGCTGATTCATAAGCTATAGACACATTAAAATGAAACTAGTTTTCATTGATTTTGATGCCTAGGCTTAGGCTAGGCGCACCATTGAGACAGCCAGGACACTATCGCTTGCCTTGGGGGCCTCGTTGGCTCAGTTGGTTACAGTGAGAGTCTTACAGTCTCACACAGGCCGTGCATATTTGCGATCCGGATATCATGAAATCTCGTAATTTTTACGAGACTTGCGCTTCCTATAAATTGAATTTTTGTTTTTCTGAAATTAATTTCAGCTGTTGTGCTCATTTTGAGGCAGATATTCAACCTCAAAAATTGACTTGCAGGAAATCCTGTTAACTTGAACCACTTTCCCCTCACAAAAAGGCAGAAATATTGTTAGTGTGACACAGGTCTGGTATAATACTGAGGGACCAAGGTCATTAACCTCAGTGCCATATCTATCCTTTTCATTTTCCTCAAGTTATTTTAAAGTGTATGTACCAAGGCCAATTCTTTAAACAATTCTCTTTGAAAGGGGGTCAACAACTTTCTTGAAGGTCTATGGTCATTGCACACCAAAGCATCAAAAACGGAGAGGCCCTACATTGAACCACACATTTTACATGTAGTCTTATTTCATAGTACATGTACCAAGGCCAATTCTTTTAAAATTTCCCTTAAAAAGGGGGTCAAAAACTTTATGGAAGGTCTATGGTCATTGCTCACCAAAGCATAAAAAACGGAGAGGCCCTACATTGAACCACACATTTTACATGTAGTCTTATTTCATAGTACATGTACCAAGGCCAATTCTTTTAAAATTTCCCTTAAAAAGGGGGTCAAAAACTTTATGGAAGGTCTATGGTCATTGCTCACCAAAGCATAAAAAACTGAGAGACCCTTGATTGAACAACATATTTTACATGTAGTCTTATAAAGGGCTTTCAAAAGAGACTTTGAGTAGTTGAATTGACACCTGCATTTACATGTAGCCGTCTCTCAGTGGATATAAGTGCATTGTTCAGGTGCATGTACATATTTAGTTTACATACAATGTACTGGTATATGTCATTTTGACCCAGATGAATAAATATTTGAACTTTAACCTACTGTCAAATATTACCCTGTGTTCGCTCCTCGATTACTACACCTCATTGCACATCCCAAACACTTGCAACGTTGATCAGATCATAAATCTGTGATCTAGTTAATAACTATTGAATACTGTTATTAGTTTGTCTTCTAATTTTAAGCATCAAACTTTCAAAAGCACAGCATAATATACACCAAAAGTTAAGATAGGAAATTTTAATACACAAAACTTTCAATAGAACAATAATTAAATAGCCCAGCCACTCATTGCTTCGTGTTTTGTGCTGCACTTAAGATTATTTCACCTTTTTGGTGGCTTTTCGGGGTTTATTTGAGAGTGTACCTGGACTCCTTCATCTTCGCAAGCCAAGTTAAAATCTTCATGTCCCCATTCCGTGTTTTACCTTGGCCGACTACTCCACTCCAACCCGTAAATCGAACAGCGCCCACTGGTGAGAATGTAAGAGTTGTCTTTCCTAGACTTACAGGGTCTTGGCCAATCAGCACTCGTTAAACAAAAGTTCAAGGTATACACAGCCGCCATTATGCTTCTTTTCAGTGTAAGCGCCCGAGGATTTGATTAGTTGCGAGAAGTTTTACTCGCATCCAATCAAAACGAGCTGTTCGATTTACGGGTTCAAGTAGAGTAATCCGCCAAGGTAAAACACGGAATGGGGACATGCAGATTTTATCTTGGCTAGAGAAGATGGGACTCCTTGTATGCCCAACGGAAGCTTTCCATCAATGATACATACACATGGCAATGGTCCATTAGAATATAAGATACATGTAAGAACTTGTTTTAAAAATAACTATATCAGCTTTTAGTTTCATTATGATATCTGAGTCGTATTCAAATCTTTGGTGGAAGGCATATGATATTCATTATTGGTTGGTTGATCGAAGTGTTATGCCGCAGGATTGAACCAGTAAAAAGTAATGTCCCATGATGTTTGGTACTTTGTGATTTCCATTTCTATGCTGGAATTTTATTGGTTAAATGGCGCTTGTTATATAATAACTAAAAAAAAAAAGATCACTAAAATATGGCAGCTAGCGAGCACCGGTAGCCTTCTATTTATAAACTGTTGCAAACTATTTTTTAGGGCTGACATGTATTTTATAGTAACTGTATGGCAGGTCTCCTTGTGGTTTAGTGCTAATTGCTTGAGGCTAGACTCTCATTGAACAAGTAGGGTGGAATAGTGAACCATATGGCTCTGGTCTAAAACAGTCAGTCAGCATGTATTGTTAGATCCTAAGGGCAGTAAATAAAAAAACCTAGTACATTCCTCTGGCCTGTTTCTCTTACAACCACAGAATTTGTAGAGGATACAATATACATGCCAAGATTTACCTGATACTTTCAAGTTAATTCAAAGCCTGCTTACTTGACCCCCATTTATTTCTTGCGGGTGGAAAAAGGAAAACATATCATTAAAGTGGCATGAGCTGCCAAAATGTTGATTTTTTTACTTTATAACAGAATGTTGAACTTATTGGCTATTTTTCTCAAGACGTACAATTCAGAAGCTTTTTAGATCTAGTCTCGAAAATTTACGATAAAGTATGGTTTTAAACCAACTTTGGCTTAGAATGAATGAATGGTCGTCCCGGTTATTTAAATTTTGTTTACTTTTCGAACACGTTATTGGTTCGTACAGGCCACATACGGTATGGATTTTCCTCATTACAACGCCAATCATTTAGTTTGTCGATGGTCTTCATAGCCTCTTACTGTCGTGACGATCAGAAATTGTGAAAAAGTGTGAATTTTGGCAGCTCATGCCACTTTAATCAATTTAAGACAAATTCATATCACTCAACATTGAAATCCAGACTGCTTGAAATTACATGTACATGATTGGCAATGAGAAACCTACATGTATATCACTCAACATTGAAATCCAGACTACATAAAAATGCACGTACTTATTAAATTGACAATTTGATTTACATACATGTAGCCTGGGATAGCCAACTCTCTGTCACCTCCCACTCCTTATATAAAAGTATCTGGACATTTAGAAGTAAGACAGCATTTTTGTCACCTTCCTATTAAATCATAAATACGGTACCCAAGGTTTTTTAGGGGGAATGGTTTATTATTATTGTTACAGTGAGATTATGTTGCCCATGCACCTTCCAACATTTACCCTGACTCTTTAATTTCCTTTAAAAAACGTTCCCGTATATCCTTGCTCAGAATTTTGGCAGGAGGGCTAGAATTTGTTATTTTCATCTTGGACATCAACGTTGTCACACCAACATCAGGTGTTATTCCTTATTTGCAGCTCGGACATATATTCATTGTGCATAGACATAGGGAGTACCTCCATCTGCACATGTGGTCTTGTTTCCATTCATAAGCTCCTTGCTCCACCCTCAACACGATCTGTCTTAGTCATCTAGGGCGTAAAGATGCTACCCACAACCCCGACCTTCTTTTATACACAAATAAACAGAATGGAGGAAAGACCACATCATACTGCTTGTTATCGTTTCCATGGTTATTGTAAACATTGCCTCGGGCCCAAAATAACTGCAGAGCTTGCTGCAGGATTTTTTGTTTCCATTTATAAGTCCCCCAGACACACACCTGGCCAAACGTTTACTTGCTATCTGTTTTGACTACCATAATTTATTAAATATTTTCAACTGTCTGTGTTAATGGGTTTTTTTCTAACCAAAAATCACCATTTTTCACTCGGTGGCCAATGGGTTTCCTCTCGGCAATAGGCCTGGTTTCCTCCCCCAATAAACCTGGCAATGCCGCCATATAAGTGAAATAATCTCGACTGCGGCATAAACATCAATCAATCATACAACGATTAAATCTTCTGAAATTGTCTTTTATATCAAACCTGACAATGACAATGCGGCTCAGTAGGTAGAGCGTTGCATGCTCAATCCGAACAGCCTTCCAGCTTCCACCAATGGGTCACGGGTTCAAATCCCACTCAGTCCAAAAAAATTGGAAAATTTTCTGACTGGGTTTTCACTCGAACGATCTATGTGGGATGGTTGCCAGTTACCAACGGAAGGTCGTGGGTTTCCTCCGGGCATAGAGCCTGGTTTCCTCCCACAATAAAACTGGCAACGCCGCCATATAAGTGAAATAATCTTGAGCGCGGCGTAAAACACCAAGCAATCAATCAATCATAATTTTCAAGAACATTTTAATATGCACAGTCTGTACATCTTCCAGTCATCTGATATCTTATCTTGTGAAGGGTATTTGTCCTGTCATCTTGTATATTTATACTGTGAATGGTATTTAGACCAACAACAAATTAACATTAAGTTAACAGATTTTGATGGTTATACTAAGACCACAAGGGAATTTACTCCAGATGTCTTTAGGGATAAGAGGGAAAATGGGAAATCTACTAGTAAACCACAGAAATGAACTATATATGTGTGAAGAGAGTGAGAAATATGAAGTATTGGAGTCCAACCTCAGCTGTCTGACTCAGTTTGAATGTAGTGAAAACATGTGCTGACCAGCCTCTCCTAAACTCCCCATTGTTTTACCATTGTTTCCACATCACACTACTGAGCTACTGGTGTACTTGTCTCCATGGTTATTTTAGTCAAGAAGATTTTCCACGTGCTCGTGTGTTTTAGTGATCATAAATATGTTGGTGGTGTAGAGTGGATTTTACACTTGATCGCTGTATGTGTAATAGTCAAATGCCCCTCATTAAAGCCCCGTTGCATAGACTTACATAGACTGATCCAGAGACATTTTGATACCTGTATACAGGTATGGGCGCCCAAACTCACAAGCAAAAAATCCGCCCAAATTCTTAAAACCAACAGATTTTAATGTCAAAATAGCATTTAATGTTGAATTTTGAGCCAGAGATGTTGTTTTTGTCTTATTGTTAGAACATTTTGAACCGAAATGGTATGCCCAAATTTTCCCTGGATCAGTCCCTGACTTATTTTCCCTGCCTCCCCTCTCTATCAGTATCTGCTTCTGATAATAAATATTTCCTTACCTAAGTTCTTGGTTGGCAGTTACCAACGGAAGGTCGTGGGTTTCCTCTGGGCATAGAGCCCGGTTTCCTCCCACAATAAAACTGGCAACGCCGCCATATAAGTGAAATTATCTTGAGCACGGCGTAAAACACCAAACAATCAATCGATCAATCCTAAGTTCTTGAATTGCGGAAAAGAAACCAGGCCAAGTTCAACTGATCTGCACATGTTTGTCATCATGGGTTAAAGCGAAAATCCCTACATCAGGGAGAATGCAGGAGCACTGTAAGGTGTTTTCAGCTACCTATTTCTGAACAACGATGCTAAGGAGCCTTTGGAAGTGAGAGTTATTCTTTCGGTTCTCACTTTAGTTGGCCTCACATTGACTTGGTGAACACGTGATCAATAGACCCTTTCAGCTTAGAATGACGTTTTTATGACAGTGTTTGAATTGTAGGGCATTAACATCATTTCTCTGTTGCGGTCGCTTTGACACGCCTCTTTTGCATTACGTCATAGACGAAATGAACACGATTCTGACGTCAGATTGATCCATAAACTCAATTAAGGGTCATTTTGCCATACAACGAGGCTCCTGCGCAAGCGCCAATCCTTAACTCAAAATGGTCTTTAAGACAGGTCGTCAGGATCGGTATTCATACAATATTAGAATAGTTACATGTATAAACAGTCCAAAAAAACAAAATTCAGTATTTCGCTGAGACTCAGTGGGGTGCAATTTTACTGCCCAAAAAGTAACTTGTCGCTGTGTATTGTGAGCATTAAAATTTAGTTGTCGCCTATAAATATGACTAGTCAGCGACAGGTAGACGGGCATTTTTTCGATCCCTGACGTTCTTGCCCTAAGAGTTACTTTTTTGTGTTGTCGCCCTACATGGTACAGGCCGGGTTTCCTCCTGGTATTTTGAACGATCAATTTATGGGGGGAAAGCTTAGCATAATTCTGGCTCTTAAAATGATTTAAAGTACGGTAGTGAAAGGCTCAAACTCTGAATCTTTCAAACATGTCTTTATATATAACAAATCTTCTTGCAAGTATCATAGCTTTATAATATAAAAAGTGAACTGTCTAATTTCTTTTCTGTTTAACAAGTATATATATTGTATCCTGTGCATATTGTCTGCCTCGACCTGTCTGTGGGCAAGAAGTAATTAATTAGGATATATGGTTGTGGTTATGTTGTTAGTGGTTAGTGTAGGAGTGGGTAAAGAATGTGTTAGGTTGATATGTCAGGTCTGGGTTAGATAGGATGTTTGTTATCCCATGATCATGTTAGCGATAAACAAACTGCAGTCATCTCAGACATTTCCTATATCAACATCTGTATTACATGCACAAAACAGGGTAAGCCATGTACTAAACAAGGCTGGTTTACCCCCCAATAAACCTGTTCCACCAATGGGTCGCGGGTTCGAATCCCACTCAGTCCAAAAAATTGGAAAATTTTCTGACTGGCTTTTCACTCGAACGACCTATGTGGGCTGGTTGCCAGTTACCAACGGAAGGTCGTGGGTTTCCTCCGGGCATAGAACCCAGTTTCCTCCCACAATAAAACTGGCAACGCCGCCATATAAGTGAAACAATCTTGAGCACGGCGTAAAGCACCAAACAATCAATCAATCAAACAATAAACCTGGTAACACAGAAACATAAATGAAATCATGAGTGCTGTGTGAAACATAAATAATACACCCCCCCCCCCCTGCCCTCGCAACTAAACCTGGCAAAATTGGCAACATCAATGAAATTATACTACATCTAGAGTGTCAGCGTCCAGCCTGTTTTTGGTAAAGTGTTCCTGTACATGTGTGTTTTCTAAAATCATTTGATTTGGTAAAAGAAAAATGTCATTTAAAAGGTTGCCCAGTGTTAAAATTTAATGCCTGTAGTGTAGATATAGTCTCATTAGTTAACCACTTTATAAAATTATAATTGTCTACAGGAACACCGGAAGAAGTACTTAAAATAAAGTTTTTGAAGATTGATTGATCTTTTAAGGCACTATGCTAGCAATGATTCTAAATCGTTATTACATAAAGCATATTATATGGTGACATACCATACCATTTATATGGTACTAATTTTTACTTTGGAAGCAACCTTCAAGCCTTCCATCAGCTGGTCACTGGTTCGATTAAATGATTAATTAGGGTTCTAATCAAAAGAAAAGTCGCCAAAAGGCACAAAGCCCCATCCCCATATTCAGTGAAATTATCTTAAATGTGTCAAATGTATTTATTTTCTGTGGTTTTTTTCTTCTTTTTTTTGGGTTTTTTTTTTTTTTTTTTTCTGGTATAATAGTTGTAACTTCTGTAGGAGAAAATTCTTTGGTCTTTAAATCTTTAGAGAATGTTTTGGATGCTTCTCTGTGAGGACTAGTTGATGACTCATATTAAATTTAATCTCCTCTAGTTGTATCTTTCCTAATGTTTGTCTCATCTTGTCTGTTTCAGATCGTGAGGACCAGTCCATCCTTTGCACGTAAGTTTCTATCGATCAGCACAGCCAGTCGGTCCCATTAGGCAACGTTAACCCTCAGTGGTGGGGGCGAATCATTACTCACTGAAGTCATCATCTAATACACAACACTTTACATGCATTCAACTCCTCCTTGTACAGTAAACCTACATGTACCCTTAACCAGTACCAATTAATTTTATTTCCATGTTTACTCCTGTAGGTCTTTGTACAATGTGGGTCATTTATTAGGGCTTTGACGATCATTCAGACAAGCCTTGTATGCCAGGTTGTAATCCCAGCCTTTTTCCACAACAGAATTAAAACCCTAGATTGATCAAACATATCTATTTCCATTTCAAAAAGCCTTTACAAGCCTTTACAAGCGTAAGTCAGTTGAGATTAGCCAATAACCCAGGCATTTTCTCTTTTAAGTGCATTAGCTGCCAGCATTTTGACTTTTTTTCATAAAGTTGAGTGTTTGAAACACCACAAAAAACTAAACAAATGACCCAGACAATATTGAACAGCTGTTCAATCTGAATGTTTACAGGATTGATGTTGAATTTATCCTTATATATATATTTATGAACACTAAAACACACGGGCACAGGGAAAATCTTCTTGTCTAAAATAATATATATTACATTTCGCCAGTGTATCGTTTATTGTAGTTCACAACCCTCTAGCAACAAGCATTCTTAATGGCAAGGTTATGATAGTCCATGTTGTTATAACATGGCTGTTGAACGTTGAATAATGAACACTTGACTCATCAATATGCACTGATTATGATAAACATCCAGCCCTTGCGTTTGACCCTGTATTTGGAATGACACTCAACTGTGTAAATAACATAGACCTAGAGCCTGTTTTGCAAAACGACTTACATGTACTTTTTTGCGTAACTTTCATAGCAACATAATATTATCTCTACAGTAATAGGTTGCCATGACGGTTACGTAAAAACTTACGCTACACCGCTCTGTGAAAAAAGGCTCTTGGGGCAATGAGTATGGACAAGCATTGTTATCCGACCAATTTGGATATAAATTAACCAAGGGCATATACCAAGAAATGGTCTGGGTTTCCTCTTCACATAAAGCCAGAATTTGTTCCCAATTATGAATAAAAGTGACCTGGGCTGGTCATCTGGTAGGGCCTCCTATGCCATGCAAATGATTTTAGTCCCTACTTCAAATTGCACTGAACCAGTTCAAGAAAAATGGCAAAATCTGTTTTATTTCCCACTTGGTACTATATTCCCACCAGGTTTCTTACCCCAATTACGAGTGAAATAATCTTGAGTGCAGTATACAGCATTCATAGTCAATCAATCCTCACATAAACCTGATAATGCTGTATTATTATAGCTGTTATAATGTTTACCGTAGCACAAAACACTAAAACAGAACAGATTAAAAGAAAACAAGATACCTATTGGAAAGCATTTGCCTTTCTGTTCTAGCATATTAATACACGTTAAGGCTGCAATCATCATCAGGGAAATTACTGAATTAGTAAATTAACCGACACTGATTGACCCGGAAAAAAATTTTGGCCAGGGTTCGAGTCTCATCCTAGCCCGGAATTTGTTCCTGGTCAATCAGTGTTGGTTGATTTACTAATTCAATACAGCTTTACATGTCTCATTTATATTATGCCAAAAAATCAGACTTGAAATTAACATCTATTGTACATTTCGTCTGACTGCTAACCTGGCACCCACCCAACCCTAAATTCTTATACTGATGGTGTTTACTCCGGGTATTTTGATTTCAGTTTGATATAATATCATTGCAGAAATATCCCAAATGATAATAATGTTAACATAATCGTGGGGTAAATGTTTTGACTCCATGCAGTTTAATTAAGCATCTTATCAGACCATATTATTTTATCATCTCCAACTGAGCTTTGGCTTAGTTGGGTTTGGCCTGTCTGGACCCAGGAATTTCCCCCTTCTCTATGTCACATACCAGATTTTGGGGTTATCTAACCTCCAGGTCACGACCCCCAAGCTCGCCTCACATTCAACGGTTACGTTCTGTAACCCTTAGGGCAGTATAATTACTCTCCCTGTAGACTACAGATCATCTTACCTCTACGTTAAGATACCAGCACAGTTTACATAAAAAGCACCCCTTGTTCAATAGATCTAGTCAGAAAAGCTTACCCCAAAAAGAGTTGTACTGTACTTATATATATTGTAGTAGTTTATCCCAGCAGACAGTAGACTAGTAGAGACAGGTTTTCTCCCCCCAAATAAATTATAATAGGTAATATTGCCATATTATGAGCAAATAATCTTGAGTAGATTGTGTTAAACACTCATCATACAATCTTGCTGCTCTGACTTACCTCTACTAGGTTTTGTGTTGCTTACCTAAAGTATTTTCCGAACAGCCTTCCCCCAATGGGTCGCGGGTTCGAATCCCACTGAGTCCAAAAAATGGAAAATTTTCTGACTGGGTTTTCACTCGAACGGCCTATGTGGGATGGTTGCCAGTTACCAGCGGAAAGTCATGGGTTTCCTCCCACAATAAAACTGGCAACGCCGCCATATAAGTGAAATAATCTTGAGCGCGGCGTAAAACACCAAACAATCAATCAATCAACCTAAAGTACATTGTACAATATAGTTGTGTTGTCAGACTTACTTACACTGTAGATATGACACCATAGTCTGTGGAGCCGGCTTGAAAATCTAACCCTCTCCACGCAACAACCATAGCAAGTTAGCAACCCAACCTCCCCCCCCCCCCCCCAACAATATTCATGAAAAGAGTTAAAAAACATCTATTTAAGGTAGCTGAAAAAATTCAAAAAAGCGTTATTCATTTAATTTGTCTAAAGACAAGTATTATCTCATTGTGCAGAGTTACAGTGTATCAGAAGCGCCTGCACTCTGCTGTGCAATATGCATGTGGTAAGGGATCTACATCATAATATTCCAGTTTTTTCGGCACTCCACACCAGCTCAACCACCCGCTTTTGCATTCCGCTCAAAACCCTGGCAAACACTAGTGAAATACAAATAACCTGTATCAAACATTAAATGATCCAGTAATAAGAACCCAAACTTTTAACTGATTTTTGTAATTAAAAAAAGGATGATTTTTTTAGTGTAACTATCAAAAATATAGACTAGTATATTTATACACACTAAGACACGGGCACAAGGAAAATCTTGTATAAAATAACCATGAAGACAAGTTTAATGTTATAAGAGGGTTGGGGGGGGGGGGGGGGGGGGGTATATCATTTAGACGGTTATACCCAGTCATAGATTGTTGTAGTAAACTAAACCTATGATATTTCATTAGCTTATACATGCAGACAGACAAGTCAAAGTGTACTACTACTTGTATATATGGGTTGATAAATCCATTTTCTTGCATTTCCAAGTTTTTTTTACTCCGGTGATTCTTGTAATTCCAATGCTTTCAAAAGAGTATCAAATGGAAGCAAAACGATAAAAGCAGTACAACCAACAACAGTTGGCAAACAGAAAACTTTTTTTATCTCTTTGAATAATAGTTCTGCCTTTATATAGTCGGATGAAAGGTTTGTGACCTTGTCCGAAAGTGTTCCTTTAGCTTACGCTCTACAGGTGTCCCATTTAAACTGAGCCCTTGAAACGTCTTATCAAGAAGCTATAGATACATACAGTAAAATGAATGAGAATGCAATGTAGCATGTGGATTACCCAGAGAGGCCACATTTCTATCTTAATGTGTATTCTAATCGTACTTGGCTGCAGGAATGTCAAGAATGGACTACTTTGTCCATATGTTGACTGAAATGTCAAGTCAGAAAAATCAGGCTGTCACATCATTAAGACACATTCTCTTACCTGTATAAATAGAAGTGTAGTCTGTGTTTGATTTGAGCCACACATGCTTTACAGGGCGATTCCACCGTTACGTGTGTGACTTTCAGACAGTTTTTTGGTGAAGTTTTGTTCATCAGAAATTTTCTTAACAAAAAATATGAACATCTAATATAGAATCCTGTTTCACTTGTTGGTGGTTGTCATTTACAGATGGCAAGTTGGTTCTTATCACTTAACATTATCACTGACACAGCGATAGAAAGTGATGTTACGTGTGTGACTCACACGGAATTGAATTTGAGGGGTAGGGAGAAAAATCTTCAAAAACGTGTGAATTGAGAGGGTATTTCTTTCAATGATTTTAGACACATAAAACTACAGTGAACACCACATACAATATGCTCCTTTAAGTTGTTAAACACATTTTTGTTTTTACTATACCTTCGAAACAACTGTTGTTACGTGTGTGACATTTGTGTTACGTGTGTGACAGCGTGTGAATTGGAAAACATTAAAATCATTAAATTGTGATCATACAATGAGAAATAAAGTTTCTTTTGGGATGCTGTTACTTGAAATCATCATGGCTGTAAATCAACTTTATGGAATTTAAAAAATATATATAAAATTCTTATTTAAACATACAAAACTAAAAATTAAAAATATGAACTTGAAATTTTAACCAACGCATTGTTGATTCAACTGTACCCAGGATAACTTGTTATATACAGTCAAATCTACACTGACCACAAGAAACTTAAAGACACAGTCTCCATCATAGCCTTTCTGACATCTGTTAAGAAACCCAATTTACACTAGCTTATTGCAAGCCAACCACTAAGATTAAACATATACGTTGGACACATCATACTGTACATGTCCAGTTGCATTTAGGTTTAGGAAGTATACACTGTACATGAGGGAGAAAAGCATACGAAGAATCAAAGCCCAATTCCAACAACAACCATCAGAAACATTTTAACATTGGACACATTATGAATTTCAGTTATCTTTAAAATGTTTAAAGTGCAGTGTGAAAGCATACGTTGAAGCCCAAATACAAAAAATATCAATGTTTCATTACCCTCATTTCAGGCCTTTTTGTCTGTATACACTAAAATTTATCGGTAGTCTTTTTGTGTCCTTCAAACCGATCCTCAGTCTGTATTTCTCAGATAAAGTTCATATTTTATACTGTGCCGTTAGATTGCTCACACTGTTCAAATCATAAGGGCGCATCCTCAGGCTTGGATCTTGTTTACATTTTGAGTATATTGTACCTCATTAATCAAATTTTCTCTTTCAAATTAAAAATACAAAAGGAAAAAATAGACATTTCCTGTCTGGGAAAAATACAGAAAATCGTCCATTGTTTTTTTATGGTAAACAGTATTCTGGGAAAATAAAATACGGCATCTGTCTGAGATGGACACTTCCAAAAGTTACCAGATTTGACCATACATGTAGTTGAAACCTTGTACTCTACATTAACAATTTCAGTCACCTCACCCAGGTCTATTTCATGATCATATTTGACAATACACCAGGATCCAACCTGTATCTGATTCAGAGGTAGCTTGCATCTGACCAACGTTTAAATCCAAAACAATATCAGGTTCTGCTTAACCACTAACATACCATAGCTTGACAATATCCTCTTGGACATAGCAATGGATTGTATGCATTTTTTTAATTCGCGGAACCATATCCACATCTACCCATGGGTTAAAAGCCCTGATGTTTTCATCTATCTTAATCCTGTGATGCATAGCTAACAGTTGTGGCAACCATTAATTTAGAGCCCAGTGAACGCATGAAAAATCACTGACCTAGCCTAATGATAGTTCAGTCTTAAAGTCTTCAGCTTAAATCCAAACCTGACTAAAACTTCCCTCCTGTTGCACTTGTGTGATGGCAATCATCCAATGCAGTTTACGAGGACACATGCTGCCTGTTGGCGATCAAGGGGAGTAAGTCTCATTGCAAAATGGAGAAAACATTTGAACATGAGTACATGTAAAAGTATGTGTCACACACGTAACAGTCACACACATAACGCTAGGTTACGTGTGTGACAGTTGTTTATATAGAAAGCTAAGGTTTCTCTGATGTATGAAAATAAAAAAATAGGATATAAAAGTGTTCAGATATAGAAGCTAACTTATAATACTGAACAATTTTGATATGGATTGTAAATATTTCTCTGAAACCTAATTTAATGTTTCCAACGTTACGTGTGTGACACCCAGGAAGATATAGTCGGAAATATACTTTTTTATGAAATCTATTCTTTCCAGGATGCCATTCTATTGGGTTTGTTGATTATTTTAATGCCTAGAGATATACTTTATGTGATATAATATTCTTTACTATTAGAAGTCTTCACTGCTACCTTGCTCTGAATTTAAGAGAAAAAATCAGCATCAGCACGCCAAAAATACGGACATTCCTATGCCAGACAATTTTCGGTGCTAATTGAAGATATATATTAAATTTTTTTCTCTTTTCTAACACTAGGAGTACTAAATTCTTAAATAAAAGCAAAAAAAAATGAATCTAATGGATTTGAAAGTTTAGCTGGTTAGGCTCACTTTCGGTGGAATCGCCCTACATAGAGATACTGTAGATTTGTTACCAGGGCCTAGTTTCACAAAGTGATCTTAGTTAAGTGTGACCTTAACTACCATGGCAACCAATGCTAAAGGTATACGTTGCCATTGGTAATTAAGATCACCTTAAGCTAAGATCCCTTTGTGAAACAGGGCCCAGGTACTTAAGAAAGTCCAAGGGTTTCCTCACACGTTATATCTGGCAGGCCGCTATTTAATGGGGTGGCGAATTTTTCGGGCAATTTAAAGGCGCATCAGCAAGTCTCGTGCTGTTAAATCTGACTACTGTGTCCCATTGGGCAAGGTTTGGTGACATCAAACATGTTCGCTATTTCCTTGGCAAATTTTATCGCGGACCATGGATTAGTGTGGCTACTGCATCAAATTTGGAAGAAGCAAATTTTATGCAACAACCAATCAAAGAGCTATACGGATGACATCTCAAATAAAATACGGACCCCAAATGATGTGGCAATAAGTTCTGTGGTGACTGATGTTATAGGAAAGTCACGTGCCGTATACGTTTTTGAAAGCTAGAAATTCGCCAGGAAAATCACCTGGTGTGTCAATTTTTTTGCTCAGCTAATTTGATATTTTGTTGGGAATCGTCACAGGGTTCAACAGGTGGGGGCCAATATGGGTGGGTCCAGGGTTCAACAGGTGGGGGCCAATATGGGTGGGTCCAGGGTTCAACAGGTGGGGGCCAATATGGGTGGGTCCAGGGTTCAACAGGTGGGGGCCAATAAGGGTGGGTCCAGGGTTCAACAGGTGGGGGCCAATAAGGGTGGGTCCAGGGTTCAACAGGTGGGGGCCAATATGGGTGGGTCCAGGGTTCAACAGGTGGGGAGCCAATATGGGTGGGTCCAGGGTTCAACAGGTGGGGGCCAATATGGGTGGGTCCATGGATCAACAGGTGGGGGCCAATATGGGTGGGTCCAGGGTTCAACAGGTGGGGGCCAATATGGGTGGGTCCATGGATCAACAGGTGGGGGCCAATATGGGTGGGTCCATGGATCAACAGGTGGGGGCCAATATGGGTGGGTCCATGGATCAACAGGTGGGGGCCAATATGGGTGGGTCCATGGATCAACAGGTGGGGGGCCAATATGGGTGGGTCCATGGATCAACAGGTGGGGGGCCAATATGGGTAGGTTGGGGCTGATGGGTGGGTCTAGGATTTCCTTGGTACAGTTATGTAGTGCTTTATACCATTACACTATCCTCCACTCCTTCAACACCTATCCCTTATTTATGTGACACTCCAGTTGACCTCTGTGACATACCCCTGCATAATCTGGGTTGGTCTGACATGACTTGGGATATGTAAAACAAACCACTGCTTGTCACATGTAATGCAATTCTGAAACAAACTCTTCTAAAACACTGTAGTACCATGGTACCATGGTAGCTCAACAGCATTATTTTACTCTTTCGGGGCACCACATACACTTCAGTAAACATATCTTCAAAGATCGTCTTGTAATAATTTTTAGTTGTCAGCCTGATTTTTGCCATTTCTGGGGACATTATTCCTTCTCATGTTTGGCGTCTCTTCATTCTCGACAAAGTGTTTCATTGAATGAGACATAGCTCAACTAGGTCATTTTTCTGATTCTGTTGGCCTATGATGTCGAAAGCTATGTATATACCACGACAAGCTCCTGTCAGTCGTCAACCTAATAAAAGATCATAGGTTTGGTTTGTCACAACAATTTATGGGGTATAAAGGTCTAAATGATATACCTCTTTTTTACACAATTAGAAACTTGTCTCCTTGGTTATTTTAGACAAGAAGATTTTCCCTGTGCCCGTGTGTTTTAGTCTTCATAAATAGATATGTGTAAGGTGTTGATCCACTGAATACCTTACCATAATGCAATAGCAAAGTAACTCCAAATAAATTCAACAAACGCATATTGAAAATCTCAATGTTGCGACAACAGTAAATTTGTCATTTTCAGAAAACAATTTCCTCAAGATGACTAATATACCGTTGTTGAAATATTGAGATTGTCAATATGCATTTGTTGAATTTATTTTGAGTTACTAATGCATTATAGCAACTGACATTGTACATGTACATATTTATACAATGATACTTGTATCAATACGATCGTAGTTAACCATAACATCAGGATAACTGACTCACATGCCATTACCGGAACTTGAATGACATATTTTTTTCGTCTATTTAGTTTTAAGATGACCTATTTAGGATAGTATGCCCATATATGTCAGTGAAAAAACAACCTGACTGTGGTTTTCGTCAAGCCTCAGTGCACATTGTATCCCAAATATAGCATTCGCCAATCACCAGGCATGCATACGCTCAAATGCACATCTATGAAATGAATAATTTTAGCAGAAAACTTAGTCAAGCCTTTGTTATGGAGGTTGGCTGGTATTTTGCCCAATTTTACAAAATTTCATTCAACGTAACATTTTAACAGAATACATGAACATCAGAAACTAAGTAATCGGTTTCCCTTGTTATAATAGTTAGCTGGTATTCCGCCCAGAATTACTTGTAACATTTGATATACTTTACATACTAAGTGAAGCTCGTGTTATGAAAAAGGTTGCTGGTATTTTGGCTAGTTTGACAAAATTGTAATCCTTGTAACATGTTAACAGAATACTTCAGAAACTATAAAGTGAAGGGTTTCCCGTGTTATAAAAGTTGGCTGGTATTTTGTCCAAAATTACTTGTAGCATTTTAATATAGTACTTTATACACTAAGTGAAGCCCTTATTATAAAAAATGGCTGGTATTTAGGCTGACTTGAGTGATTTTACACTGCAAACTCTATTTCTTGTTTTAGCAGTATGCTTTAGACAATTGACTAAAAGAAGGGATGCCCTTATGTAAAAAGCAGCTGATATTACTGATTTTACAAAGCAAATTCTGTTCCTTGTAACATAACGTATAACTGTGGGCATCGTTTCTTGTTTTCGATTGCCCGCTTGTAATACCTTTTTAAGCCCATGCGGAACACTCTGTTCTCATACGATATTTTGTGGCGAATCGCCACGGGGATCAACAGGTCGGGGGCAATGTGGGTGGGTCCAGGGACCAACAGATCGGGGCCAATGTGGGTGGGTCCAGGGAGCAACAGGTCGGGGTCAATGTGGCTGTGGGTGGGTCCAGGGAGCAACAGGTGGGGGCCAATGTGGGTGGGTCCAGGGATCAACAGGTGGGTAGGTTGGGGCTGATGGGTGGGCAAATTCTGTTCCTTGTAACATTATAACGTATAACTGTGGGCATGGTTTTTTGTTTTCGATTGCCTGCTTGTAATACTGTTTTTAGCCCACGCGGAACACTCTGTTCTCGTAGGAGAACTAAACTCCTTGAGATACCATTTCCTTAGTTCTGTTTATGACATCCTGCTGTAGAAACCTAAGGGAAGTTATCTTGATAGGTCTTGTTTAATCTCTTACACAAGGTACATAGGCTATATGAATAGCCCCTTTCCTTGTGCTGGTTGCACTGGGACACAGCCTCTACATTACTTACACCCTAGAATTTCATTATGATAGGACCTTCAATGTTATACATTTTTGTTAACACATGGGCACAGGGAATGTTATACATACATGTACATATAAAAAAGCACATACATGTATACGCACTCAATATTATTTCACTTATTGGACGGTATTGCCAAGTTTTTAATAGGGGGAGGAAAGCAGGTTCTTTTGCCTGGAGGAAACCCCCGTCCTTCTGTGAGTATCTGGCAACTCTTCCACAAACAATTATCGAGTCCGATGACATGAAATAAACTGTCATGATAAATTGCTAGGCATGCGTAGACCCACGAGTTTGTCTTTACAGGAGTGTCGCGATAAACAGTATGTACATACACTATTGAATGTTCCACTCATTTGTCTAATACTGAGTTGATTGCAGTGTTAATAAATAGATCTATTACCTGATAATTATTGTAGATTTGTTCATGTTAATACTATTTTGATCTCTGTATTGTAGAGCTCTTGTCTAAAACAAGACAAATTTATACTAAATCACCAAAAACTGAATAAACTTAAAGTGGCATGAGCTGCCAAAATTCACATTTTTTTCATAATTTCTGATCGTCACGACAGTAAGAGGCTTTGAAGGCCATCGAAAAACTAAATGATTGACGTTAGAATGAGGAAAATCCATACAGTATACGGCTTGTACGAACCAAACCCGTGTTCGCAAAGTAAACAAAATTTAAATAACTGGGACGACCATTCATTCATTCTAAGCCAAAGTTAGTTCAAAACAATACTTTATCGTACATTCTCGCGACTAAAAGTACTAAAAAGCTTCTGAGTTATACGTCTTAAGAAAAATAGCCGATAATTTCAACATTTTGGCAGCTCATCCCACTTTAAGTACTCCCTGGATATATAGTCTGTTTTCCCCAACTAATAAGTGAAATAGTCTTCTGACAAATGGGGCATAAAGCACTCAATCATTTATGGAATGGTTGTCGCTTTCAGGTTTAGTCAGCTATCCGTTGGTTTTGTGCAATTTGTTCTCTTCATATCTGTATATACACACACAATAAAAGCCTTCAGTGTAGACATTATCGATCACTCTACATTACCTATGCCACAGAATGAGACACCTGAGAGACTGGCCGTTCTCAAGTTACACCTGGCCTTCATATTCCTTATTTTAGCTAGCATTTTTATGGCGGGAATGAAATATGCAGTTCACAATTACCATACATGCTGTAGCTACCTAAAAACTTGTTCATAAGCTGTTTCTATTTCTTTTCTATTTCTTATTTTCTATTCCTCCGTGGCTCAGTAGGTAAAGGGTTGGACGCTCAATCCCAACAGCCTTCCACCAATGGGTCGCGGGTTCGAATCCCACTTTTCTGACTGGGTTTTCACTCGAACGACCAATGTGGGATGGTTGCCAGTTATCAGCGGAAGGTCGTGGGTTTCCTCACACAATAAAACTGGCCATATAAGTGAAATAATCTTGAGCGCGGCGTAAAACACCAAACAATCAATCTATTTCTTCCTCCTCACATATCAGGCCGGGACCTTGGCTGTAATTTGCACTGTTAATTCTCGCCCGGTAAATCAAAAAGATAATGATTTTGAACCCAGGGGCCAGTTGTTCAAAAGTGTAATATGCTTGGACCAGGTTTAACTTTGTATCATCGTTTAGACCACCCCGTGACTCCTATTGTAAAATATTTAACAGTTGCCTAATGGGTCATTTTAATTTTCATAAAATTATAACGCTGATTGGGGACCTTACTTGTTTTGTAGGAGAAACAAAATCTCTTGATCCGACACACTCCTTTCATCAGTGGACGCAGGTTTGAACCCCTTTCAGTTCAAACAATGGTCCTACATGTATGTAAAATTGTTTTAATGTACCCATCAAACTTCTGCGTTTCCTCCTGCCAAAAAGCCCCCATATATAATAACAAAATTATCTTTAGCGTAAAACATCAATCAATCGATTATAGCATATTAATGTTTGCATTGTCTCCATATGTGTGTTACAGAGGTGAATCTGGTGCTGGTAAAACAGAGAACACCAAAAAGGTTATCCAATACCTGGCCTATGTTGCAGCCTCACAAAGGACTAATCGTCAATCCGTTTCCAGCGCTCATTCCCAGGTTAGTATTCTACCATTACCCACTTAATATTCATGAGCTGGGTTGCTATGGCTACAGGTAGCATGCTTTACCGTAGACAAAAAAGATTTCTTAGTTATGGCTGATATGGGGCTCACTCATTCACTCACTCATTCACTCACTCAAAGTTACCACTTAAATAACTGTGAACATCTTGGACTCAAACAAAAAATGAAATCCAAATTATAAAGCTCTTGACAAAGTCATTAAAAACGTCTAATATATTTGTATAACAAAACAACAGGCACTCTGTCTGTCAGTGTTGTGGCGATGTTGATGACGCCTCGAGTAAAGTATTTTAAACAAATTGTATTGGAATACTGAAAAGTTTTTTGTCCAGGATTTTCTCAGTTATGAAACATTTTTACCTCCGATACCCTGAGGTTGAAATCTAATATACCCCACACCCATCTTTCCTAGATATCCTGCTTTATTTACTTATCCATCTAATTTCTCTTTACATTTCTAGGTGACGCTGTTTTAGTTTACATTCTTTTTTTTTTTTTTTTACCCTAACCCTGTAGACGAGCGCCCTATTTCACGACAAAGTTTAGACAGTTAAACTTGCATAGCGGACTAAAATCGTTATGCTATCTGCTGTTAATTGGCTAAACAAGTTTTATAAAAAAGCCCCAGGCCGAGGGTCATTAGGTTACAGTAGGGATAGTGATTTGCTTGATTAGGCATGTAAAACGTTAAGCATTTTTCTGTGTGAAAATTCAATTTATCTGTGTTCAAATGCTTGATTAGGCGTGTGGACCTATAGGTGCTTGTTTTTGCAATTTAAAAAAAAAATCTTAATTTTGCGGATAACGGTATTGAAAAAAAAGGACAATTTGCTTTTCTATTTTGATTTGATCTTAAACTCCCGCAGCTACCAGTATTTACATGTAATTGTAATCACACTTGTTTTACTGGTAACCGTTTAATTTCAAAAGAGCAATAAACATAGCGTGTAAAAAATAGAAAAAAAAGTTGATCTCACACATATACCAGGACATATAATTTCGGTGTCAGTCAGAAACATTCAATCGGTTCGGTATTTTTAAATGCTGGGAACCAACCGGTACCAATTTTAGTTTCGTTATATATCATACCATAAACTGGCTTTAGTGATGGTTAACAGATTTTCGTTTCCGTATGTTTAGTACAACAGGCTACCGGAACTGATCATTACTGTGAAATCCTATGGCCTGATATACCCAAATTTACTCACATGTACACCATGTATAGTAATTCCTGTGTAAAGAAATGATGTATGGGTTTTGTTAATTATAGTTCATTTACTAATTAACACCTGAAAACTTACATGCAGTTTCAACTGACAGACAACATGAATCAAGTACACTGGGGAAGTCCACAGAAATGTATAAACTAAAAAATCACTTTTGTCTCAAATGGGTAATTTTGTTGATAGTAATGGGATCTAAAATATAAAGAAAATTTTGTTTCCGAAAAATTCGAAACGCCAATCTAAATTAAAAGACAAAACTTTTAGTTCTTTGGGCATCAAAATGCATGGCTTTAAAATAACCTTGACTCATCAATGTATGTTTGTCGCATGTCATTGAATCTTCATCATTGAATTCCGATTTTTCTTCAACGCTTATGAATACTATGTTTGAAGGGAGTTTATATACCATTCTACAAACTTGTAGAACACCTAGTAGGGATTTGTAACTGTAAATTGGCTGAATATGTATTTGAAAACAATGTTGAAACAAAATGAGCTAATGCTTCCTGTAAGATCCTAGGGTGTCAAATAAAAAGCGATTGAAAATACGCATATCTTCCGTCACCTATCAGAAATATCTTCGTATTTGCTCCATACTTGAGATTTGAACGCTTTCTATGTGATTTCAACCGCAGCGTTACATACATGTAGTCAACGTGATCAAAAAAATTCTAGTATGGCATAATGGTACCTATTACACACAAAGTTCTCTTGGTCTCTATGGCTTTTGAGGTAAATGGTGAAGGTCCAATCAAAGTGGCAGAGGGTTTAACATTTAACAAGCCGATCCGTCACAAGCTCAAACCCCAGTTAATACAAATTGAAAAAATGGACAATGGTGGAGAGGATTTATAATCAACTGAACTCCAATAAGCATTTGGTGTGGTGAAGATTTAAACCCAACCTCCAGATCATACTCCTTAGGCGTCTAACTATAAATTAATTACAGATTTTTTCGTTAGTTTGGTAGATGGATTTAATTGCTTGGACTGGTAGATGAGATTATTACAATGAGGAAACGACAGTTCTAATTCAATGTGAAAATAAAAACGACGACCATATACCTCTAACATTTTACTTTTTTCAAACCACTTATTGAGTGGAGAATTACAGTAGACTAACAAATAAAATAGTTTTAATTTTGCTAACATAGGAAAACAGTTTTAAACTGGGTTTTGTTTTATATTCGATTAATTTTCAAATGGTTTACTTTTTGGTTTATGACTCCCATTTCGTTATTTTATACAGTGGTGTTTTTGGATTTTTTCTTATAATTTTTGGTTTACTTGTTATAGAATTTGTCAGGTTGCATGGTTTATAGCCTAATTAGCATGGCTGATGGTCATTACCTCATTAATTAATAACTACACCACAATTAACTTTGGGAATGTTAAACTTTGCATGACTCACTGCTACAAATAATCGGCACCAAGCATGGACCAATTATAACAAATTTGATATGTTGAATTCCTAATAGTAATTTCAAAAATAGATCAATTTCTTAGTTTAAAAATTTTTTTGACTGTTTTAAATAAATTATTTTAGAGGTTGCAAAGTAGTTTTTAGTTCTGTTTGATTGTTGTTAATGTTTTTGGGGCAATAAATGGCCCCCAGCATGGACATTTTAGAATTTTACAGAAAGTTTTTCCTGGGGAAAAAAAACGTAGATTTAAATGTATCCGTAGAAATTATCTCCCCTTGGTATTTTGGTTAATTTTGTCTGCATGATTTACGTAGCCCTTGTCTAATGAATCTTTCTCTTTCTCCTCCACCCTATCGTGGCTGCTTCTAGCATAAGGACATCAATCTCGTAAGTACCTGAATCGCCTAGATAGATGGTAGTCATCACTTTCATCTCCGTTTTCTCTTCATGTACATGTATATATGCTTTCATCATTTGTTATCTGGTGCCATATTCATCGTTTTCATCTGGTGCCATATTCATCGTTTTCATCTGGTGCCATATTCATCGTTTTCATCTGGTGCCATATTCATCGTTTTCATCTGGTGCCATATTCATCGTTTTCATCTGGTGCCATATTCATCGTTTTCATCTGGTGCCATATTCATCGTTTTCATCTGGTGCCATATTCATCGTTTTCATCTGGTGCCATATTCATCGTTTTCATCTGGGATGGTCCGTTATCTTTCACCAACATTTTTTTTATTTTACAGAAAGATATATACGTGTATTGTATTTATTTCAGGTCCTGATATTGATATGGCAAATTTATATATGATTATATTCACGAGCTCCCTAAGTTGTCTCCCCTTTTCAGAAATTGGACGAAGCTTTCCTGTTCCCGTCATCTATCAATTAATAGTTTTGGTTATCGGGTTTAAAAATACTTCTTCCAATAAAGAGAACACTTTTACTTTATATAATATTATTTAAAAAAAGTTTGTGTTCATTTAAACCCTTTAAGCTTGGGAAGAAAACCTTTTGTTTGACATCCAATTATGGACCTCTGTTATGGACTCAATGATTTTAGTCTGGTACTATAGTTTACTCATCTTAAAGCTATATCACTATTTATGATAAGACGGAAACAATGTTGAAAAAGGCTTTAAATTACACTCGTGTATTAGTAAAGTAAGTTGAAACAACAAAAATGATCAAATCCAAATGGCAGGTAGTTTTCAGAAAGACTAACAATCTATTCTGGCTTCATCTTTATCCCAACAGATGTCATCCAGTTCTCTTCTACCTAAAGAATATTGTGTAAGATCTCCAAGGTTTGGCCTTGTGCATGATTTTCTATTTGTGTGAAGTTTTGTTCTGAAAATCTCTGTTGAACAGGAGAACATTGTCACAAATTTCCAACAATCAAGTGCTTTATTTTGTGAATTAGTGGCACGAATTCAAAGTTGATAGCATGCCCGTTTCCTAACTTGAAAATCAGCCCAACTCTTGAAACGCTATTTTATTGACATCCCGTTACGCCAGTTTTTCTTTTTTCTTCCCGCTGCATGTGGAAGAGTTGCCAGGTACTCGCTGAAGGTCAGGGGTTTTCTTCCAGGCAAGGGCCTCCGTGGCTCAGTAGGTAGAGCGCTGGACGCTCAATCCAAACAGCCTTCCACCAATGGGCCGCGGGTTCAAATTCCACTCAGTCCAAAAAATTGAAAAATGTTCTGACTGGATTTTCACTCGAACGACCTATGTGTGATGGTTACCAGTTACCAGCGGAAGGTCGTGGGTTTCCTCCGGACATAGAGCCCGGTTTCCTCCCACAATAAAACTGACAACGCCGCCATATAAGTGAAATAATCTTGAGCGCGGCGTAAAACACCAAACAATCAATCAATCTTCCGGGCAATGAGCCTGGATTCCTCCCCCCACTAAACCTGGCAACACTGCAATATAAGTGAAATAATCTTGAATGCAGCGTAAAACATCAACCAACCAACATTTTTTCCTCCCATAAATGATCACTCGAGCTCTGATAGCCCTGCAAGGGTTTGAATACCACAACGGTCATCAGCTTCCCTGACTAGTTCTTCATTTGATCAAGGGGTTTCACACACTGACACAAGAAAATCATTTGAACCAGCTAAATGTCAGCCAGGAATTTCTTCATCAAGGGGTTCCACATGCTGACACAAGAAAATCATTTGATTGGTCAATCATTTTAACCAACTTAATGTCAGCCAGGCATTTTTTCTTTAAGGGGTTTCACACGCTGACACAAGAAAATCATTTGATTGGTCAATCAATTCATTTAAACTCGCTAAATGTCAGCCAGGGATTTCTTCTTCAAGGGGTTTCACACTTTGACACAAGAAAATCATTTGATTGGTCAATCATTTGAACCAACTAAATGTCAGCCAGGAATTTCTTCTTCAAGGGGTTTCACACGCTGACCCAAGAAAATCATTTGATTGGTCAATCATTTGAACCAATTTAATGTCAGCCAGGAATTTCTTCTTCAAGCGGTTTCACACGCTGACACAAGAAAATCATTTTGATTGGTCAATCATTTGAATTGGGCTTCAAGTCGTTTGTTTTCAGTTTCCGTTTGCAAGACCCTGGAATGCGGTATTGTCTGACCTAATATACACTGTATCATCCTTAAACTATGTAGTATTATAATATATAGGACTTCATTGCATGTTACGTTGGTTTATTCCATTGTGTTTATATTTTCATCTTTTGTCATATCACAATTGTTTACCAAGATGTTTTTGTTATTTCATTTTGAGGTTTTCTTTCCAAGTTCTTTTTTTGTTATTTATTTTTCAATTTATGCATGGTTTATTAGTCTGATCCAATTTCATTTTAGGTTTAAACTTGAAATCCAATTTTTCATGCTTGAGGTGTTATTTCGATAGTTTAGACACTATCAGTTCAAAACAAGCCTTCCATCTTTGGTTTACACTTTCCTATGTCCAAAGAAAAAGGGGGCCCTCGGTGGTCTAGTGGGTTAGAGTGATTGCCCGCAGTCCCACACAGACCTTCCATCGATGCGGCGCAGTTTCGAATCACACTCAGACCAAATAAAAATTTAACAATTTCTGAGTTCAATCGCCGTTTGTGGAAGAGGTGCCAGGTACTCGCCGAAGGTTGGGGGGTTCCTCCAGGCAATGAACCCAGTTTCCTCCCCACTAAACCTGGCAACAATGCCATATAAGTATAATAATTTTGAGTGCAGTGTAAAACACCAATCAACCAAAGGAAAAGCTGTGTGTGGAAGAGTTGCTAGGTGCCCACCAATGGTCAGCCATATTAGTGATATAATCTTGAGTATGGCATAAAGTACCAATTTTCTCTGGATCTTCACTAAACTGGGCTAAATTACCGTACAAGTGAAATAATTTGGACTGTGGTTTAAATCACTACCGAACTTTGGCATCAAATCCCGTTAAAAATATACCATTGGCTAGATGGTTTTAAGAAATTACCTACAAATGACTCCTTACGCATGAATTGTCTTGAATTTTAATGGTGGCCCATTTGGCAGAGGAATATTTTCTTAGTCTGACACGGCCTTCCATGGATGGGTTACAGTTTCGAACCCCACTCCCACCCTACATATATGTGGAAGGTACCCGTGGAAGGAGATTTCGTTGGACGAGCCAATTTTTCTCCCCCACCCTCCGATAGCAAAGCCGCCCTATGAATTAAATAGTCATGAACTTGACGTTAACAATAAGCCTTTACTTTCACTCACCAATGTACACTAGAAATTAACCTCCCATCACAACTTATACTGACTCATATGCTATTTCTCTTTTAGGGCGAACTTGAAAACCAACTTCTACAAGCCAATCCTATCCTTGAGGCCTTTGGAAATGCTAAAACTATCAAAAATGACAACTCTTCCAGATTTGTAAGTATTTCCTTCAGAGGTCCACCGTCCTATGCATATCTGTATTCAGTAACATTGAAATCAGTTCGTAATTTTTATTAAAACCTTTTCTTTGACTTATCAGAAGTCTATATCATTAATGTATTTTTTTCTGGTAATGACCGCCGTTTCTAATGATATTTTTTTCAGGAAAAATTCAGTAACATTGAAATCAGTTCGTAATTTTTAATAAAACCTTTTCTTTAAATTATGAGAAGTCTGTATCATTAATGTATTTTTTCTGGTAATGACCGCCGTTTCTAATTATTTTTTATATTTTTTTTAGGGAAAATTCATCCGCATCAACTTTGATACTTCAGGTTTCATCTCTGGAGCCAACATAGAAACTTGTATCCTTTTTTTCTGTCAAAGATTATTTTTTCATTTTTTTCCCTATAATAAGCAGGTTGAACTCAGTTTCCTCTCCCAACTAAACCAGGCAATGCTGCCATATGAGTGAAATAATCTTGAGTGCCGCGTTATACGTCAATTAATCTATAAATTCATAACTTACATGCTATTCTTTTATATATATAAAAACGAGCCTTTGTGGCTCAGTCATTTGGAGTGACAGTCCCTCAGTCCGACACAGGTCGTTCATTGATGCTATGCTATTCGATTCCTACTCAGACCAAATAAAAATTAGCAATTTTCTGAGTGTATTTTTCACTCGATGGATGTATGTAGAAATGCTGCGAGGTATTGCCGAAGGTTGGGTGTTTCTCCCGAAAACATCAATCACTCAATCTTAATAAACTCAAATCAAAGACAGATTTAGGGTCTTCACATTGTTTAAGTTATCAGGGTAGCCAATTGGGTTTTTCAAGTGTCACCAAAAAGTCTCATAAATTTAAATAATCAGATGCTTGCTATTCCTTGATAATTTGTTAGATCTGTTAGAAAAATCTCGAGCAGTGAGACAAGCAGAGTCTGAGAGAAGTTTCCACATCTACTACCAGTTCTTGAAGGGAGCTGAACCAAATGAGAAAAGTTAGTACTAACTGATATACTGATGATTGTTCATGGGTATTATCCATGGCGTTCTCTAGGATCTCATTAGAAGGGCTTGGTTCTCTTAATCTGACCTTCCAACTATGTCTGGGACCAAATAAAATTGAAAGATTTGTGAGTGGGTTTTTCGCTCGATCGCTGTACAATGTATGTGGAAGAGTTGCCAGGTACTCGCAAAAGATTGCGGGTTTTCTGCAGGCTAAGAGCTGGTTTCCTCCCCCCACTAAACCTTGCAACGCCGCCACACAAGTGAAATTATCTTGAGTGTGGCATAAAGCCTCAATAAATCAACTATGTTTGGAGATGGCTCAGTGGCTCAGTCAGCAGAGCAATAGTCTCTCAGTCCGACACAGGCATTCCACCAATGGCTCGAGGGCTAGAATCCCACTCAGTCCAATTAATGATTGAAAACAATCCGAGTGGATTTTTCACTCAATCACCTGTGTAGAAAGTTTGCCATGTACCTGCCCCCCAAAAATTAATTATCCAAACGTAACTCCACCCCCTCCACTCGGCACAGACTTTCGTTCTTCAGCTGTCGGGTCGCGGTTTCAAATCCCACTCAGTCCCCAAAAAATTTGAAAATTTTCTGACTGGGTTTTCACTCGAACGATTTATGTGGGATGGTTGCCAATTACCAGCAGAAGGTTGTGGGTTTCCTCCGGGCATAGAGCCCGGTTTCCTCCCTCAATAAAACTGGCAACCCTGCCATATTAGTGAAACACCAATCAATCAATCAACGAAAAATCAATTAAACTAAGTTCCACACAATGAATGATTCCATACGAGTACAACATTTTGGTTTATAATCAACGATTTTAGAGACTACAGGTTAGAATGTTATCGATAATAAACCTGGAATAATCAGTTTCCAACTAGCCAATGCCAATCAAATCCATTATTCTATGAACTATGTATATTTGTGGTTCCTTATTTTCAGAGGACTTCTTGTTGGAAGACATTCGTAACTATCGTTTCTTGGTCAGTAAAGATCCTACTGTACCAGGTCTCGATGACAAGGCCGAGTTTAAACAGACCCGAGAAGCCATGAGCATTATGGGTATTACCACTGACGACCAGCACTGTAAGGCACTTTGTATTTTTTTTTTCTCTCTTGCAAAGCCCTAGTTTTCCAGCACACTTAGTAGGGGCCTATGAGGATCACAGTCTGTTGTTTATATATGGACATATATGTATGCTACCTGCGGAAGATTGGGGTTTCCTCACGACATGGAGCCCTATTCCCCCTCCCTACACTTAAACTGTTTGCTTCCCCATATAAGTGAAAGGAATGATTTATTCTTCCATAGATATTGCTCTGCATGTTAAACTTTGGACGATGAATCAATCAATGCGAGCGAGCAAATTGTTGTTGGTTTGGCCTATACATGTATTCTTGGGTGATCATACAAGCATTCCAGCAGCTCCCATTAACTTCAGGACCTAAGTTGGGATATTGTAATATCCATCTTTTCAAAACCACCTACGCACAATTGTTTCACTTAGCACTGTGCCAGTTATCACCGGAAGGTCGTGGGTTTCCTCCGGGCATAGAGCCCGGTTTCCTCCCACAATTAAACTGGCAACGCCGGCATATAAGTGAAATAATCATGAGCGTGGCATAAACCACCAAAACAATCAATCAATCACTTAGCACTGTTCCTAACAATTTCATTTCTGTTTCTAGCCATCCTGAAGGTTGTGTCTGCTGTCTTATTGTTCGGTAATCTACAATTCAAGTCTGAGCGTAGTTCCGATCAGGCCACTCTACCCAACGATGAAGGTAAGCCTCTCAAGACCATGTTAAATCCTCAATTGATCTATTGCATAATCATCAGCTGTTTATCAGCCTCTGGTGCAATGTGTTATGGGTATTAAGAGGGGCTCAGCATGGCGGATGGAAAGTATTTTGCAATGAAAAGTAAAGATGTGGAGTCTCGCTTGTCGCTCAAGTGGCTTCTAACAAGGTGGTCACTTTTAAGCAAGACTCCCTTTTATACCCACAATGCAATTCAATATTTGGAGTGATGGCTTTAGGTCTATAGATCATATCAAGTATGAAGAATTAGGAATGGTCTACAAAATAATCTCTAAATCACATTTATGCCTTAGTCATTTCTATCCATTAACGCTTTTTACAACCCTTCCACCAATGAGTTCCAGGTAGAAACCTTTCTTTAAAAGTTGATATTCAGTCAACCTAAGGCTGTCCAGTACCAATGGATTTTTTTGTATTAAATAGTATGTTTTCTTCACCAAATAAGAAAGTGTAGGAAGTGTAGGAGTTTGAAGTGTAGGAATCCTGTACACATGGTGTGACTAAAAAAATCCATCTCCATTTATTCTTGTATATATAAAAAAGGACTTCTGTGGCCCACTGAGCTAGAGTGATAGTCCCTCAGTCTAACACAGGCCTTCCATCTATGCAGTGCCGGATCAAATCCCACTCAGACCAAATAAAAATTGAAAAATTTCTTCGTGGATTTTCTCTCGAGTTGCCAGGTACTCGCCGAATATTGGGAGTTTCCTTCGGGGCAAAAATCCCAGTCTGGCAACTCATATACGTGAAATTGTCAAGCAATGTATAAAAAAAAAACTTTGCGTCAATAAAAATTGTAAATGACTTTCTTAACATTTGAGTTTCAATACTTGTACTTCAATGGCCATACACATAGAGCCCGGTTTCCTCCCACAATAAAACTGCCATAAAAGTGAAATAATCTTGAGCGCGGCGTAAAACACCAAACAATCAATCAATCAATGGCCATACTGCAGAAATCTGAAATGAGAGCATGCACAATGACATTACATTTCATTTTCAGTTGCCCAGAAAGCCTGTAGACTACTAGGGATGCCAGTCACAGAAACTGTGAAAGCCTTCCTCAGACCCAAGATCAAAGTGGGCAGAGATTTTGTGACTAAAGCACAAACTATGGAACAGGTTAGAAGCGACTTTTAACATTTCTTACTTCAAATTGCATTTCTCATCTCTATAAAACTTTGTCTCAATTTTCCTTTTAAAGTGGTATGAGCTTCCAAAAAAAAGATGTTTCATAAAACAGAATTTTAAGAAATTGTTGGTCTTTTTTTTTTTTTGAAGAAATTCCAATTTTCTGTATCACAAATTTTTACGAGAATTAGTTTATCAATATTTTGCCTAGTTATACAAAATAATTTCGATTTTAGGAAACATAAACACATTTCTTGTATTTTTACCTGAATGATTAAGTTTTTCAATGAAATATGGAGAAAAAAAGTGACTTCAATAAAATATTGAATATACCTTGTATTACTTATCTCCCTTGCCCCATATATTATCTCCCTTTCATCAATTTTTGTTCATTTGTCACCAGGTGGAGTTTGCAGTAGAAGCCATTGCTAAAGCTTTGTATGAACGTATGTTCCGTTGGCTCGTACTCCGTATTAACAAATCATTGGACAGGACCCGGAGACAAGGCGCCTCCTTCATCGGTATTCTCGATATCGCTGGCTTTGAAATCTTCAAGGTATGTTATCATTTACCTGGAGATAAAATTTTTTTTAAAAGAAAGCTTTACTGTTCATATTTATTTTACAAACAATTTGTAGTGTACAATATAATTTTTAACTAGTGAACCAATAGAGTTGGGATCAGTACATTTAATTCACCACTGATAAAAAGAAAATACAGAACAGCTAACTTTGTCACAGCTTATTTCATAAAATTTACGAAAATGAAAACTAACAGATAAGAAGTACAGTTGCTCAATTTTTTTTTTTTTTTAGATAACCATAGCTTTTAATTGCAAAATTGAAGCCTACAATCCTCATAATTTGATGTTCAATTGATATTTTCTAAAGTATTTTAAGTCATTCATGATGTCTGACCTTATTTTTTTTTTTTTTTTTTTGTTTTTTTTTGTTTACGGTCCAGAAAGCCTGTTTTTGATATATGGTATTGTTTTGTAGATGAACTCGTTTGAACAGTTGTGTATTAACTACACTAATGAGAAACTGCAGCAGTTGTTTAACCACACTATGTTTATTTTGGAACAAGAAGAGTACCAGAGAGAAGGAATTGACTGGAAATTTATAGACTTTGGCTTGGATCTTCAACCTACCATTGACTTATTAGAAAAGGTAAACGAAAGCCTGAAAATGGTAATTTTGGACCTTGAAAAGCCTGGCAGGCCATAAAATTTTGGTGTAAGTCAGAAACATTGAATCGGTTCCGTATATTCAAATGCTGGGAACTAACCAGTACCGATGCTAGTTTCGTTATATATCATACGATATACTGGCATTCATGATGGGTGAAAGTAACAACAGGCTACCAGTACCGATCGTTACCTTGAAATCCTATGGCCTGCCTGGGCCTTGTCTTACGAAGGTGACGTAAGTTACGTCAGACACTCACCTGGAGAAGGCGTGAATCGGAATCAGATAAATGTACAAAGCTTGCTGCTGTTAAGAACACAAACATGGGGGCTTAGAGATGACAAAGCGGAAGGGAAGATTGAGGCTGCCAGCTCTGAATATCATATGTCTTGTATATTCTTATACCTTGATCTCCCAAAGTTCTATGAGACAAACGACAACATAAACCCCTCAGACTTTGTTGAACAATTGGGTGTCTCTTCCTTAAAGAGTGGTTTCCTGCTATTAAACACCTGGCGGCCGGAAAAACTTAGATATTTGCCGTCAGCAATTGAAGACAATAGAACTAAAAAATCAAATATACGAGGAAAATTTTGAAATAATCAAGCTATTTAGCGAAAAAAAGAAAAATACTACGCAAAAATGTTTTTAAAAAAGTATGTGATCAAGCTCCTGTATGTGCAGCAGCATTCTATACTGTCTCTGAAAATGACTATATTGTGTACAATTTTCTTGCAGCCCATGGGTATATTGGCTCTGTTAGATGAGGAATGTTGGTTCCCCAAGGCCACAGATAAAAGTTTTGTTGAGAAACTGATGGGACAGCATATTTCACATCCGAAATTCAAGAAACCAGACTTCAGGGCAGATGCTGACTTTAGTATGATTCACTACGCTGGACAGGTGAGTGATTTATAATATGTAAACTTGAACTGCTTCCATTTTGTTGGCACCAATGGGTCGCGGGTTCGAATCCCACTCAGTCCCCAGAAAATTTTCTGACTGGGTTTTCACTTGAACGACCTATGTGGGATGGTTGCAAGTTACCAACGGAAGGTCGTGGGTTTCCTCCGGGCATAAAGCCCGGTTTCCTCCCACAATAAAACTGGCAATGCCGCCATATAAGTGAAATAATCTTGAGCGCGGCGTAAAAGACCAAACAATCAATCAATCAATCGACACCTATGTCACTATCTTTATCAAGATAAAGGTGTTGAGAGCTTGAGTTGTTCAGAAACAGCTTATTTCGTGGTGATGCCTTAATCATTTCTCATTAATATTTGAACCCGTTGATAAATGATTTATTTCCATTTTCCTGCACCTTTTTTGTTATAGTTTGAAAGTTGATATTTATAAGATTCACAGTGATCATCGGCTAAAATCTCAAGTGGCCCAAAAAAACTCTGCCAGTCTTTTAAACGTAAAGGTTTTAGGTCATTTTAGTGTTGCATTGAATCACATTGAAAAAGCAGGGTTTTCAGAGAGTAAAATCAACTGTGTGTTTTTCCCAGTGAATAACGAGCATTTGAAAGTTCAGTTATCACAAGGAATACAGGGAGATGAGTCAGTTAAAGATCACAACCATTATATGCATATTTGACACTATCAACTTTTGACGATGTCTGGCTGATTGGCCATAATCTAGTAAACAATCATTGCCTAATCTAGGCTGATTTTGAACCCTATATATGGGGTTTGGGTGTCGGCAGTTAGGGCTCCCAAACCAGGGAAAGAGACAAAAATTGTAGTGTTGTTTCTTAAAACATTGAATTGCTCTGCAAAGTTTTTAAAACATAAATACTATGCACATATTAGACAGAAATGGTGGTTTAAAGAAAAAGTGCTCTCCATGCATCTTTCAGTACTATATGGGTGCGGCACCGTGTTCAAACTTCTGCCCTAGATTATGCCCCGACAATGATTTAGCTGAAAAAAGGGTGCAATATGTGGATCTGACCAATGCTCTAAAATAAACTTCTACTCAGAAAAGTGTAAAACAAGCATCGATCTAAAATAGCATGCTGGTTCAACCTACCTGAAAATGGGGACATTGCTAAGCGTCTTTTGTGGACACAATGTCATTTTGCTAATATCAAGGTCATCTTCGATGAGTTATCTAGTGTTTGAAGAGATTTGATGGGTATCGTTTAAATTAGATTATATCAGTAAGCCTTTAATTGCCAATATATCCAATAAAAAATAATCTATACTGTGATGTAAAACAGTAAGTAATTGGTGATCATACTCTGTTTCAGGTTGACTACCAGGCGGCTAACTGGCTCACCAAGAACATGGACCCTCTCAATGAGAATGTCGTCTCTCTATTCCAAAACTCCAACGACCCTTTTGTGGCAAATATCTGGAAGGATGGTAAGCTTTGTATATTGTAGTCAGTTCGATGTGAACCAAAAATTAAACCATTAGGATTTGTTACGAGCAGTTTTTCATTATTGTTTGTTCGAACATTTATGACAAAGAATCTCTCGATCTTCTGTGGATCCTTGAACACATATGATTTTGCGAAACCCATTTTTTTAATGCGAAACCAACTACCAAAGTCACCATCGTAATGAGCTGCATTTGTGATAATTTCATGATACAAACCTTAGCAGTTAAAATAAGCTCTCATCTAGGGGAATAAGAGTGATTCTGTGAATAAATTATTTCTAAGAGTTTGGAAATTCGTTTGAAGAAAAGGCATATGCAGTTGTAGCTATTCACGCTTTTTATTTCAAAATGATAATATACGTGTGTTTATCTTGCAGCTGAGATCGTTGGTTTAGCAGTAGCGGCTGCAGCAGACAGTGCCTTCGGCTCTCGTACCAAGAAAGGAATGTTCCGTACTGTTGGACAACTGTACAAGGAACAACTGGCTAAACTCATGTCAACACTACGCAACACGAACCCTAACTTTGTCCGTTGTATCATTCCAAACCATGAAAAGAAGGTATGAAAAAAAATTTGTCTTTATTATTATGAAGGTTGCTAGGAGTTGACCTGATAAAAAAAATTTTGGGGGGTAATACAGATCTGGGTTCATGGGGCCTCCGTGGCTCATTAGGTAGAGCGTTGGACGCTCAATCCAAACAGCCTTCCACCAATGGGCCGCGGGTTCCAATCCCACTCAGTCCAAAAAATAAAAATGGAAAATTTTCTGACTGGCTTTTTCACTCAAACGACCTATGTGGGATGGTTGCCAGTTACCAGCGGAAGGTTGTGGGTTTCCTCCGGGCATAGAGCCCGGTTTCCTCCCACAATTAAACTGGCAACGCTGCCATATAAGTGAAATAATCTTGAGCGCGGCGTAAAACACCAATCAATCAATCAAATGATGTTTTCTCCTAAAATATTTAGGAAAATTTAATCAGTGTCTCAAAATGATAGATGCCAGGGCTGACCAAAGCCTCCTATCTGTGAAAGCGTTCAAATACCATCATTTAAAAATAAGGGCGAAAATGGAAATATTTTGTTCAGGTACCACAGAAAGGTCAAGGGTTACTACTGGGCATATGGTTCCCTCCCCTGAAAAAGCATCAATTGACCAATCAATGAGCAAATCAATGACCGATAACAAATCTAATGTATCATAAAAGATCAAAGCGTTAAGGAAATTTTGACGCTATATTTTTGAAAATCCATTCCAGCCTGAAGAGCAATTAATCTCAAACCCCACATTCTGTTTTCTTTGTTTTCAGGCCAATAAGATTGACTCTCCCCTAGTGTTGGATCAGCTTAGGTGCAACGGTGTATTGGAAGGTATTAGAATCTGTAGACAGGGTTTCCCCAATAGGATTCTCTTCCAAGAGTTCCGTCAACGTTACGAGATCCTCACCCCCAACGCCATTCCTAAAGGTTTCATGGATGGCAAGAAAGCGGTCATCAAAATGGTAAGGGGAATAACCCAGAATGTTATTATATCTTTATCCATGACGGTTGATACATGATTGGAAAAAGTTTCATTGATTTGCTATCTACTTCATGTGCAAAGTATTTATGATGTAAGATTCTGAATTTCGTTAGCATGTTACTCTGGCAAGGAAATGATAACTGAGGTTATAGGCTAGCAATCAGAAAGTGGCTTGTCTCTATTATTCTGGGGTTTTGTTTGCTCATCCGGTAGAATGATAACCTCTTTTGCCAACACAGCCTAATCAATGGTTGGGTTACCGACACAAATCCTCTGAATAAAAAGAGGAAAAAACTCTTTTTCACTCCATCGCTTTTATAAGACAGTTCTTCCACCGATTCGTTCTACTGACTAGTTTTATGTAATACGCAAGTAGTTATAACCTGAAAAACTACAGTAAACTTGTTTTTCGGATTATCACTACTTGTTCTCCCCCAAAAACCTCAAAATTCTGCAATAGGAAATATTGCATAAGATATCATTCAATCAATCAATCTTGGTGAATAAGGAAAACTTACTGACAATACATTTTCCCCATGCTTATTGCTAAGCCACTATAGAGAGTAAAAGTGTCAAAAACCAATGTACCAATCCAGTTTTCATTTATCTCCAATCCTGTGTTATTTTCAGATTGATGCCCTTGAACTTGACCCTAACCTGTACAGAATCGGTGCCAGTAAAATCTTCTTCAGGGCAGGTGTACTGGCTCACCTGGAGGAAGAGCGGGACCTGAAACTCACGGACATCATCGTCGGCTTCCAGGCATTGGCCAGAGGTCTCCTCGCTAGACGGTCAGTCAAACAGGCTTCTATTTTATTTGACCTTCAACAAAATGAAACCAATGGGTCGCGGGTTTGAATCCCACTCAGTCCAAAAATATGGAACAATTTTCTGACTGGGTTTTCACTCGAACGACCTATGTGGGATGGTTGCCAGTTACCAACGGAAGGTCGTGCGTTTTTAGAGCCCGGTTTCCTCCCACAATAAAACTGTCAACGCCGCCAAATAAATGAAATAATCTTGAGCGCGGCGTAAAACACCAAACAATCAATCCATCAATCAACAAAATGAAATAGGAGTCAAATATTTGGGACAATCTTATGATTTGGTAGTTGATAGATTGGTTGACTGGTTGTATTAATTGATTGATTGATTGATTGGTTGGGGCTTAACGTCACACTCAACAGCTAAGGTTATATGGCGACAAAGGTACCAACCAACCAAAGGATCACCCAACCACATCTGAATTTGAACATTGAGGTCCACAGGTCATAAAACGTCAGGTAGACTAATATATTTGACATACTTAATGTTCCTCCTTTCTGGGTCAGCATACATGGCTAAAGCAGAGCAAGGCTTGATTGTATTAAAGCCCTGGCTATATTGGTTCAGAGTCTCTTAGCTGACATAAAATAAAGTTTAAACCAAAGATTTGTCTGCATTTTCAAGTTGAGTGACTATGATCATATAGACCGTTAACCATTGAATTCAGAAGAAAAAAATTGTAAATTGCAATTTACCAGCAGTATTTCATTCAAACACACTTTATAGTAACATAATTAGAAACTTGTCTCCGTGGTTATTTTAGACAGGATTTTCCCTGTGCCCATGTGTTTAGTGTTCATAAAAATATATATGATAATCCAACATGGTTCCTTAATTGTTTATAATGTTAATTATATTCTGATTGCATTTTCAACCCCATGTTTGATATTTCAGAAATTACCAGAGGCGCCTGCAGCAGCTAAGTGCTATTCGTGTGATACAGAGAAATTGTGCTGCATATCTCAAACTGAGGAACTGGCTGTGGTGGAGACTCTTCACAAAGGTGACTGTCAAATTCAAATCACTTCTCCCCTCCTCATGGATCATACTATAGAATAGGTCATGCTCAATCATAGAATCTTTTCACCAACAACTGTATTCTCATCCTCTGAATCTACCAACAGAGCTAGATCTCTTTATGTGGAAAGTTGCTTGGTGCTCACAAAAGTTCAGGAGTTTTTTTTCGGGTAAAGAGCCTGGCTTCACCTCCCGCTAAACCTGGCAAAGCCGCCATTTAAGTGAAATAATGTGTGGCAAAAATCAATCGACAAACAGAGGTTCGGAGTTAGGCTGCGTAGCTTTATGCTTTCATTTATCCCAATGGACTGGTTAATCCAATAATATAAAGTACCAATTTGGATTAATTAGAATTCTTTTACTTTTCCGTTAGGTGAAACCGCTGCTAGCTGTAACAAACCAGGAGCAAAAAATGCAAGAAAAAGATGATGAATTAAAGAAAGTCAAAGATATGTACGAAAAACAGAAGGGAGATGTGGATGAGATGGAGAAGAAATATGTCCAGACCATCTCTGAGAAGAACATTTTGTCTGAACAGTTGCAGGCTGAGGCGGAACTCTGTGCAGAGGCCGAAGAGGTGAGAAGCTCATTATTTTAAATAAGGATTTTTGGGGAAATTTTGTGGTGTTTTACTGATTTTGGTGGGAGTCAACAACTATCTTAATACCTATTTTGATAAGTCATAAAAGCATAACTGGATATGCCTTGGACTAATATGGCTCAGATTAGCTTTTCAATCAGTGTAAGCGACACAAGCCTTACAAAATATTAAAGTGGCATGAGCTGCCAAAATGTTGATATTTTGACATTAAAACAGAATGTTAAAATTATTAGCTATTTTTCCCAAGACGTATAATTCAGAAGTTTTTTAGTGCCTCTAGTCCGATAATGTATGATAAAGAATTGTTTTGAACTAACTTTGCCTTAGAATGAATGAATGGTCGTCCCGGTTATTTAAATTTTGTTTACTTTTCGAACACTATTTCGGTTCGTATAGGCCACATACTGTATAGATTTTCCTCATTCCAACGCCAATCATTTAGTTTTTCGATGGCCTTCAAAGGCTCTTACTGTCGTGACGATCAGAAATTATAAAAAAAAGTGTGAATTTTGGCAGCTCATGCCACTTTTAATTAATTTCTGACTTTATCGCCATATGTGGAATAGTTACTAGGCACTCTTCGGTTAATAGTTAAAATAAAAACGCTCAAGCGGAAGATATTTCTTGTTAAAGTTTAGTTCAATATACTTGTCAGAAAAGTGTTGTTACAAGTTACCATGTTCACCAGGCTGTTACTGGAACTATTACAGGGTTAGTTTTGTTATAGACCTGATTGTGGGAATTAAAACGATTTTGGGAATGAAAACTTATTTCTGTCTTCTGTTGTAGGCTCGGGCTCGTCTGGAGGTGAAAAAAGAGGAACTTGAGGAAATGATACACGAGGTGGAACTAAGAGCTGAGGAAGAAGTCGAGAGGAACATGGCTCTTCAGGAGGAAAGAAAGAAACTACAGGGGGCGCTTCATGACCTGGAAGAACAGTAAGTAGTTCTATAGCCTAGGCTATAAGATTATCCCACCTCACACTGAAAACTTTCTGTTCATTGGTTCAAACCTGTCACATGGAGACCCTGTATATTTCCATATTACGTCGCCGTGCCGATCCATACAGGGTGACTACCATATATGGCTTGTGACGTCATGTCTAGACACTTGTCAGTCGAGTCTGGTCGTGCCATACATATGAGAAAATAGCTTTCGGGGTTCATTTTCTGCCTTTTATGAAAGTCAAGTTTGAGAAAGAAGGTTAGAATATCATACAAGTTAGGTCTTCGGTGGGATAAATTTGTGACATGGTTTGTTCGCCCAATATTCGTTTACTGGCCCCATATATTTCCCCCTCCCCTCTCGAAGAAACCCTGTAACTTATAATATCTGGTCAACATATGCTGTACAATTGTAAGCACCTCGGTGTAAAGACAATCTTGCTTAAATCAAACATCCTGAAGAAAACTATATAAATTTCACAGGAATACTTAATTGATCCCATTTTAATGTAATACTATGTCCACATTGGTTCAGACAGTATTTGTGATCCCATTTTAATGTAATACTATGTCCACATTGGTTCAGACAGTATTTGTGATCCCATTTTAATGTAATACTATGTCCACATTGGTTAAGACAGTATTTGTGATCCCATTTTAATGTAATACTATGTCCACATTGGTTCAGACAGTATTTGTGATCCCATTTTAATGTAATACTATGTCCACATAGGCTCAGACAGTCTTTGTGATCCCATTTTAATGTAATACTATGTCCACATTGGCTCAGACAGTATTTGTGATCCCATTTTCATGTAATACTATGTCCACATTGGCTCAGACAGTCTTTGTGATCCCATTTTCATGTAATACTATGTCCACATTGGCTCAGACAGTCGCTCGCTGCAACTCTAACCCTTCCATCGATGGGTTGCATGTTCGAATCCCATTCATTCCAGAGAAAATAAGGCTTAATCCATTGCCTGGGAATGGTTGGCAGAAATCTGATTTGTTGATTATTTCCTCGCCCACTTAAGATACAAGTGAAATATTCTTGGAGCATAAAACATGATTAAAAATTTTTTAAACTTCTAGATTTGGCGTTATCCATCTTTCTGTATGAGTATTTCTAAATCGCTGTTGTTGATAAAACTCTTCTTTATAAGCTCATTTGTATACCCCAAGTTGAATACAGTCGTTAACCTGATGAAATATCATAGGTTTGGTTTGTTACAACAATTTATGGGGTATAAAGGTCTAAATGATATATCTCTCGTTTACACAATTAGAAACTTGTCTCCATGGTTATTTTAGCCGCTATTCCCTGTGCCCGTGTGTTTTAGTGTTCATTAATATTATGATTGATTTGTCACTTGTTAAACTGAGTGTTTGTGTTATTTCAGGCTGGAAGAAGAGGAACAAGCACGTCAAAAACTTCAACTAGAAAAGGTCACTGCTGACTCCAAGATCAAGAAGCTTGAGGAAGAAAATGCTCTCAATGTAGACACCAATCAAAAGGTACAATTCTGTTTAATGTTAACTTGATAAAAAAAAAATCTGAAATTTGTCACCGCTTTTTTTTTTAAAAATAATTTTGAGTAGTCATACAGCATGAATCAATCTCTAATGGAGGAAGAATTCAGTTTAAAAGTGGGGGCTCAGTAGGTAGAGCGTTGGACGCTCAATCCGAACAGCCTTCCACCAATGGGTCGCGGGTTCGAATCCCACTCAGTCCAAAAAAAATTGGAAAATCTTCTGACTGGGTTTTCAGTCAAACGACCTATGTGGGATGGTTGCCAGTTACCAACGGACGGTCGTGGGTTTCCTCTGGACCCAGAGCCCGGTTTCCTCCCACACTAAAACTGGTAATCAATAAATCAATCAATTTAAAAGTCTTTCCACCAGTAGGTCATGGGTTTGAGCCTCACAGACCTGTTACTGCATATCACTCAATTCCTTAATGTCTTATTGGTGTTTTTATTACATTGTATTTTTTGTCCAATATATTCTCTTATACGTGGAAATAATTGATAAGGAATACTTCCTCAACTAAACCTAATTAATCGATTTCTATACTTCCCTAAAAACTGCCTATGTGGGATGGTTGCCAATTACCACCAGAAGGTTGTGGGTTTCCTCCGGGCATAGAGCCCGATTTCCTCCCACACTAAAACTGGCAACGCCGCCATATAAGTGAAATAATCTTGAACGCGGCGTAATACACCAAACAATCAACAATCAATCAACCCTAAAAAAAATTTATCTGGATATTAAATGATAAGCCTCACCTAAACCTAAATATGCCGGGGAAATACACATGTTTATGTAACATACGTCTTTATGATGCATTATGTTGTTGTTGTCATCAGTTAACCAAAGAGCGGAAGACCATGGAAGAACGACTTAACCTTGTGGAAGCTCAGCTCGTAGAAGAGGAAGAAAAAGCTAAACAACTTGGGAAACTCAAGAACAAATATGAAGCCATTATTGCTGATTTGGAAGACAGACTTCGAAAAGAACAGCAGGTTAGAAGGATACTTAACCAGCCTCAAATTGTGTTATTTATATATTTTTTTACGCCTGTTTGTGGCATTGGCTGCCAATACATTCTTCTCATAAGTAGCACTGATTCAAAAACGTCCTTCTTGAGAAAAAAACCCCAGCTAATTTCAATTTATGAATTTTTTGTTTTAACGGAAAAATATTAACATTCTTAATTCTAATTCCATATGAAATTGTCTGTGACTTGCAACACATTGAAAATGAATAATAGGTGTTTACGGCACCTTCAATCTATGGGTTGCAGGTTCGAATCACACTCAAAATAAAAATTTGATGCGACAAATGCACAAATCCTGGAAATTCTTTCCTAAAAGTTTCACTTTTTTTTTTTTTTTTACAATTTTGTTTTCAGGCTCGTCAAGAGTTAGAGAAGATTAAACGTCGATTGGAAGCCGACTTGGCGGATGTTCGTGAACAGCTGAATGATAAACGTGCTCAGGTAGAAGATCTTCAGTCGCAGTTGGCGCGCCGTGAGGAAGAAATACAAAATGCGCTCAGAAAGTAAGTGCACTTTTTTCCACATTTTTTTTATGCCCTTCTATAATTTGTGCTGCTATAGTGAGCTACTTAGGTTTTAGATTGTCTTTTATCACTTATTTTGTTAAGTAAAACTTTATTTTTGGATGGGTCTCTTTGTGGCAAATAATTATGTACAAATTCTCTGAGGTCAGGGTTTTCCTCTGGGCCAAGAGCCTTCATAGATTATCCGTGCTACATCACCGTATAAGTTGTTACAACACCCCCAAAATCCAAATCCATTTTCCCGCAGCAATTAACCTATGTTAACCTCCATATAAGTGATAAGTGAACAGTAAATACACAAGAAACACCAACCAACTGACCAGTTAAACAATCAGTGGATCAATGAAAATAAAACACACCACAATCCAAAAATCTGTGAAAAGAACCCTAAAAAACTTGAATCAGTTAAATAAATAAGCTATCAGTGAAACAAGTAAGGGATCGGGGGAAATAATAGCCAGTTAAACAATCGGTCATAGAAAACCACCCAGTGTATTAACGTGTTGTGTATGTTATGTTTTGTAGGGGTGATGATGAGAGTGTAGCCAGAGCAACTGCCCACAAACAACTGAGAGAGTTACAAAGTTCTCTACAGGAATTGCAGGAAGATCTGGAGGCTGAAAAAGATGCCAGAACAAAGGCTGAAAAACAGAAGAGAGATCTTAATGAGGTTTGTTTATCAGATTTCTGGGTGGGTTTCTCACCCAATCACTCCATGTAGAAGGATTGCCTGTATCAGCCAGAGGTTAGGTTTCTTACGGCCAAAAAGCTTGGTTTCCTCTTCCCCGAAACCTGTAAATGCCGCCATGTCAGTAAAATAATCTTGATTGTGGATTAAAACGTCCATCAATCTATATCTGGCTTTGTGTTCTAAAATTAACAATTTCACAAAGAAACTTGATAAGACTGTTAAATTATTAAGTGTTTTAGAACCTTTCTGGCTTTGCTCAGAGTCCCTCAGTCCCTCACAGACCACGCTCTGGCCATATAAAAATTGAAAAATTTGAAAAAACTGTATTTGGAAGAGTTGACTCGCCGAAGGTCGAGGGTTTCCTGTGGGCAATGAGCCCAGTTTCCTCCCTCACAGCCCAGTTTAAAACCGGCAAATAAGTGAAATAATCTTAGTTGAAATATCAATAGTTTTACATCTGTATGCACACACAAGGATCAATCATTGCCTTTAGATTTTAAAATACACCCAATACACAATTTTCCTAAATGATGTACCTTTATTTTGTTAGGAATTGGAAGCCCTCAAAAGTGAACTGGAAGATTCTCTGGATGCCACAGCTGCTGTACAAGAAGTCCGGCACAAGAGAGAAACTGAAGTGCAAGACCTTAAGAAAAATATGGATTCGGAGAAGAAACAACATGAAGATCAGATCGTAGAAATGAGGCAAAAATATAATCAACAACTTGAAGCTGTTAATGAAGAACTAGATAATATTAGGAAGGTAGGTTCTTGAGCTTGTATCAACAGAGGGGAAAATGTCCGTCAGAAATTATCATATTTGTTGTGTACTTGTTACTCCATGGGATCAGGGGCCTGGGAAGCTCCATGTATCCCACCCTTGCCTCATGGAAAATTGCAGTCTTTTACTGACTGCTAATGATCAAAGGAATGATTCTGTGTAGTGTGACTTTTCTGGACAGACTGCATGGCTTTCGTTAAAATATTGGTCCTTTAAAGTAGATATTGGGGCCTCGGTGACTCAGTCAGTTAAAGTGATAGTCCCTCAGTCCGACACTGGCCTTCAATCAGAGATAGTCCCTCAGTCCGACACTGGCCTTCAATCAGAGATAGTCCCTCAGTCCGACACTGGCCTTCAGAGATAGTCCCTCCGTCCGACACTGGCCTTCAATCAGAGATAGTCCCTCAGCATGACACTGGCCTTCAATCAGAGATAGTCCCTCAGTCCGACACTGGCCTTCAATCGATGGTGTGTGGGTTGGAATCCCAATCCTACAAATAAAACTTGAAAAATTTCTGAGTAAATTTTTCACTACACTCCACTTGCTGAAGGTTGTGGGGTATCTTCCTAGCAAAAATCCCAGTTTCCTCCCTCATTTAACCTGGCAACACCACCTAATATATGAACTAATTCTGAGTAAAACGTCAATCAATTTTTATTGTACATATATATTTTTGCTATTGTAGACAAAGGCAGTTTTAGAAAAAACCAAGCAATCGGCCGATCAGGAGAAGGTAGATTTGAGTAACGACTTGCGACAAGTGCAACAAGCCAAGCAGGAATCGGAGAGAAAACGCAAACAATTAGAGCAACAGTTACAAGATGTTTCGATTCGCCTGCAGGAGGCTGATAGAGGCAAGGGAGAATCTTCAGACAAACTCACCAAAGTTCAGGTAAAGTTTGAATTCGTTTGAGGTGAAACACGTGAGCAACACTTCTCAAAGCTATAAGTTAATCTTCTCTGTGTCCTCGGGGGCCTCCGTGGCTCAGTAGGTAGAGCGTTGGGCGCTCAATCCGAACATCCTTCCACCAATGGGTCGCGGGTTTAAATCCCACTCAGTCCCAAAAAATTGGAAAATTTTCTGACTGGGTTGTCACTCAAACGACCTATGTGGGATGGTTGCCGGTTACCAACGGAAGGTTGTGGGTTTCCTCCGGGCATAGAGCCCGGTTTCCTCCCACAATAAAACTAGCAACGCCGCCATATAAGTGAAATAATCTTGAGCGCAGCGTAAAATGCTAAACAATCAAACAATCTCTGTGTCCTCACCCACTAAACCTGACAGTAACATCAATCAATAAATCCATAATTTACGTAACAAATATCAAGGTATGTGCTGCTTAACAAGTCCATAATAGATGGGTCTATGGTGTAGGAATTAGTTAGAATGACTTAGCTATCCCATGTTTTTAGGAAGTCAAATATGTATGCACACCTCGCTGTCCAATGTCAACATTAGGCCGTATGTGAAAGAGTTGCCAGGTAATCAGCGAGGGTTGGTGTTTCCTCCGGGCAATGAGCCCGGTTTCCTCCCCCACTAAACCTGGCAACGCCACCATTTAAGTGAAATAATCTTGAGTGATTTGTAAAACATCAATAAATCAATCAACATTAGGGGTGAACAGATATCTCCACCTGAAGCCCCAATCAATCAATTGCAAAGCCTGCTGCACTTACTGGTAATGCAATAGGATATTTAATATATTTTGTTTGTATTATTCATTGTCTACAATTAGACTAACTTTTTGCGTTTGCTTTATTTGTTCTTTACAGAGTGAATTGGATACTGTTACAGCCCAGTTAGAGCAGGCTGAAGTGAAGGCATTATCAATGACCAAATCTCTTAGTAACCTGGAAGCCCAAGTTTCTGATTCCCAAGTAAGTTAACAGGGAAAGGTTTTACTATTCAGGCAAAAGTTGTACGAGGCTTGTAGAAAATTTATAAGATAAGAGAACAGGATAACTGAAATGGAGATATTGATCATTTTTTTAGTAATTATTTTAATTGATACTTTTTGTAGCAAATAGCTCAGGAAGAGACCAGACAAAAGTTGAGTTTACAGACCAAACTCCGAGCTCTGAATGATGAAAAGGAGGCTCTGGCTGAACAACTCGAAGAAGAAGAGGAAGCTAAAAAAACAATGGAGCGACAAATGGCTGATCTACAGGCTAAGGTTTGTCTCATTGTTTACAAAGCTGTCAAACCAACATGCTAATTGGGCTGAAAAATATCCTGATTGACTTGATTGGGTGTCTAACCAGAAAAGGCGTTAGTCTCTCACTTCGTCACAAGTGACTCATCAATGGGTGACATGTTCTGATTGTCACCAGCCCAAAGGAAAGTATTTAAAAGTTTCTCGAGTAGGTCTTCAAATCGAAAGTTTGGGGTGTTTATTCAGGCTTCCATACAAGGGAAATAATCTTGAGTGCCCCGTAAAACATCAATCAATCAACAATCAATATACTAATGGTAAATGGGCAGTCATATCTTTGAACTACATGGATAAGAAAAAGAATGGTATTGTATTTGCTTACATTTATTGTTTCACACTTGACATATTTTCAATCATATTTTAACATATGCTGTCTTAACTGACAGGTCGCAGAGTATAAGAGGAAAGCTGAAGATGAAAGTCAGACCATGGAAGCTCTAGAAGAACAGAAAAAGAAACATCTCCGAGAAACGGACACTTTACAAGCCAGGATAGAGGAAATGGCTTCACAGAACGACAAAGTCGAAAAATCTAGAAAGAAGGCACAGGCTGAGGTCAGTGGAAACTCTTACAATACCATTGTATTTTAGTATCATGACACTTTATTTAATCTTCAATAAAGATATATTTTACTCAATGCTGATGTAATAGTTAATTACTAGGGCCTGGTTTATTTATCCGACGAAAGTGGCTCCTGGTCCCAAATATAATTTAACTGATAGGAATTTACACCGTGGCATCTTTTTTTCATGGGGGACTCGGTGGTCCAGTGGGTTAGAATGATTGTCCCACAATGACCTTCCGTTGTTGCGGCGCAGGTTCGAATCACACTCAGACCAAATAAAATTTACAAATTTCTAAGTGCATTTTTCAGGTACTCTACGAACGTCTGTGGTTTCCTACGGTCAATAAATCCAGTTTTCTCCCCTACTAAGCCTGGCTACGCCACCATATAAGTGAAATAACTTTGAGTCAGCGTAAAACATCAATCAACCAACCAACACTGGCCTTCTACAGATGCGACATGGGATAAAATCCCATTCAGACCAAATCAATATTTCTGCGTAAATTTTCCATTCGATCGTCAAATGTTGATGAGCTGCCAGGTACTCACTGAGTATCGGGGGTTTCCCGGGGCAGAGAGCCCGGTTTTCTCTCCCACTAAGTCCGTCAATTCCATGTCATAATCCCAGGACTAGATTTCGTAAATGAAACTATTGTGCTGAACAATTTATCAATTAGAAAACTAGATAATCAATCTAGTAACCCCTCCAAACATCCCGCAGTTAACTAAATCTACCTATGCGGCCAAGAGAAGTAATCTAGAGTGTGGAACAAAACCTTAATCAATCAAAGATATCTGTCCTTTAATATCATTTCACAACTCTTGTACGGCTGTCAAAGGCATGGAATGATGAGACGGGAAGCAAAACAATATTTACCAGTTCCTTACACTGTCATTATATTTTCAGGGGCTCAGTAGGTAGAGCATTGGACGCTCAATCCGAACAGCCTTCCACCAATGGGGTCACGGGTTCGATTCCCACTCAGTCCAAACATTGGAAAATTTTCTGACTGGGTTTTCACTCGAACGACCTATGTGGGATGGTTGTCAGTTACCAACGGAAGGTCATGGGTTTGCTCCGGGCATAAAGCCCGGTTTCCTCCCACAATAAAACTGGTAAAACACCAAACAATCAATCAATCATTATATTTTCTCTTTGTTTCCACACTTAAAGCTCGAAGATCTCTCCGTGGAGCTTGAGAACTTGAGGTCCAATGCCAGTCAAATGGAAAAGAAACAGAGAAAGTTTGACCAAATGTTGAATGAAGAAAAAGCTATTTCAGAAAAGTAAGTCAACAGACCTTGTTCATAAGTACTTTTGCCCTTCTGACAAAACAAACCTTGTATCAAAATGAATAGTTTTAAAAGTCGCAAAATAAAACGGTAAACACATTTTAAAATTAACGTTTTTTAAGCATGCCAAAAAGCCCACTGCTGTTCATGCAAAAAGGCTGAATTGGCACTCACTACATCATAGTCAACATGGAGTTCTTATCTGTTTTTGCAGATTATCGATGGAAAGGGATCAAGCTGAACGTGAAAATCGTGACAAAGAGACGAAGATTCTGAACCAGGCTCGTGACCTGGATGAACTTCACGCCCGTCTTGAGCAAGCCGAGAGGTCACGTCAAGTTCAAGCTAGAGAACTCGAAGATCTCATGTCATCAAAGGACGATGTCGGCAAAAATGTAAGGATTTTTGTATTGTTCATTAATCTAGATTTTACTGATAAATATTTAGTAATGAATGAATGAAAATTGATAAGATTACATTTATAAGGAAACACCTGTAAATAAAACGTAAAGTAGAAATGGTCAAGAGGAAAATTTGAATGTAAATATGACAATCTTGTTTAAATTTTAACTATTTATTTTTGACCTCCCTAATCTTTTTTGCTGCCCAAAACATCAACTAACCTTCCTTCCCAGACAATAAATATGGCTTTTGTATGTCAAAAATAGCAATGCCAAACCAATTATAGACTGATTTCATTGTGGCATTATCCAATGTTATACCGGTGTATTATGGGATATAAGAGGGGGGAGAATATTTACAAGAGGGTGGATAGTAATATGGCTATGGAGATGAGAGTTGTTATGATGGACTTAGAACTCTCTAGTTTCCCACAGTGCAACTTGTAAGTTTCATCATTAAGTGTCCGGCTATTCAACTGAAATGCCAGAGTAAGACGGTAATACTTACTTTCTGGGCTGTGTCTTACGAAGCTGGCGTTTAGTTACGCCCCATGTAAATCGGTGTTAACTTGCTCCCTGGACGCAACTGATCCACGTTGTAGGCCTATGTGCAAATTTACGCCAGATTTGTAAGAAAGGCCTCTGAAGGTCAAAACTCAATAAATGACCAATAAATATTTGTTTGATAGGTTCATGAACTTGAGAAGCACCGACGTAGCTTGGAGAGTCAAGTGGAAGAACAGCGTACGCAGATAGAGGAACTTGAAGATGAGCTGCAGGCCAGTGAAGACGCTAAACTACGACTTGAAGTGAACATGCAGGCTCTGAGGACGCAGTTTGAGCGAGACCTTCAGGCTAAGGATGATGATGTGGAGGAGGCCAAGAAATCACTCCTCAGACAGGTCAGTGTCATACAAACCCAACAACTACCTTTACGTACATTTCTGATTGACTGATATCTGTGGAAAGCTCGTATCTTATACTGCTTGGAAAAAAATTACAAACAACCAATTCTGTTCCAGTGAAATTTGTTTATTGGGTTTGGCAGCTCAAGCCACTTTGATCAACCTTCCCCCCGGGCAGAACCAATTCTGTTCCAATGTTACTTTCTCTGGGTTTGGCAACTCAAGCCACTTTGATCAACCTTCCCCCCGGGCAGAATGCTAGGATACATAAAAGAGCTGTTTATGGAGAAGATGTTTTTACTTGTCTTAAAAATGGATAAGTTCTAAAGTTTACAAAATTGTCTCATAGAATAGTCAATCTTAAGACGATGAGCCTTCTAAGAAAAATTTTTTTTTTTTTAACGGTTAGATTTTCTTTCCTATTCTTCTCTAATATGTTACAAATAAAATGCATCGACTTTTCAGTTGCGTGAGATGGAAGCTGAATTAGAGGACGAGAGAAAGCAGAAATCTATCGCCGTGGCAGCCAGAAAGAAGATGGAGAGTGACTTGAAGGACCTGGAACAACAGGTAGAAATGGCCAACAAGGTCAAGGACGATGCTGTGAAACAGATGAAACGCCTCCAAGCACAGATGAAAGAATTCCAAAGAGAAATTGACGAAACTCGCCTTGCTCGGGACGAAATGGCTCAGCTAACAAAAGATAACGAACGTAAGATCAAGAATCTAGAAGCCGAGGTTCTGCGCCTACAGGAAGAGCTGTCTGCCGCTGAACGTGCTCGTCGTGCTGCAGAGACGGAGCGAGATGAAGTTCAGGATGAATTGAACCAGAGTATGGCCGCCAGGTGAGAATAATTTCTTTTGGATATCATAAAATGAATTGACTTTTATTATTAGCATACTGCTAGGACTTAATCTCAAAAGAAAAACATTTGAAACCACCACTGGATTTATTCGTCAACCCAGTTTGTCTCCTAGATTAAAACCTTGAAAAAATCTGTGTTTTTTAGTCTGTGCACTCACAATTGGTGAATATTCCATTTTTATGTTGCATATATGTCACCGTCACATGACTGAATCTGGTTGTGTTGGGTTGTCATACATAATTATAGATCTGGGGCTTGTTCTACTTAGCTGGCATAAGTTGCGCCAGTCTCAAATGCTCGTTAAATTATAGGAACTTACGCATGGTCGCAAGTCTGGCAAAACAATATGCTGTAAACCTATGCGTAACTTTGCGCCAGCTTAGTAGAACGAGGAGCTGGTGGTGGCTTCTCAGATTGAATGGGAATAACAGAATGTTGAAGACCTACATTGAGTACAAATATTTTGAGAAACAACCCCCTGTATAATAATATCCTGTCCACTCATTTTAGCTATTAATCATACCTCCTGGTCAAGTTTGCAAATTAGATGTGGTCTTTTTTTAAGGAATGCCCTGGTGGATGAGAAGAGACGTTTAGATGCGCGTATAAGTGAATTGGAAGAGGACTTTGACGAAGCCCAGACCACTGTCGAACTTCTCAATGATAAGAACCGCAAAAATCTATTACAGGTAATTTTACTTGGACCATGTTGTACTTGGAGCATGTTGTACTTGGACCATGTTGTACTTGGACCATGTTGTACTTGGACCATGTTTACTCCCCATTAGAAAGGAGCTTGAATTTATCAGTTCTATTCTACAGTAAATGAGATGACATCATAGTGATAGTTTAGGTCCAGGGACTGATCCAGGGAAAATTTGGGCATACCATTTCGGTTCAAAATGTTCCAACAATAAGACAAAAACAACATCTCTGGCCCAAAATTCAACATTAAATGCTATTTTGACATTAAAATCAGTTGGTTTTAGGAATTTGGGCGGATTTTTTGCTTGTGAGTTTGGGCGCCCATACCTGTATACAGGTATCAAAATGTCTCTGGATCAGTCTATGAGGTCCCATCTCTGTGCACCATCTATAAGTTTATTGCCTTTCTGATCTACCTGTGGTGTATATAACTTTGTCTGGCTGATTTCGTTTGATTGACAAATGTGGAATGGTCGTTTGGGTCTAGCGCTACATCAGGAGATTTAGCCCAGTTGACTCAACCCACTGAAACTTGAAACATCGTGTTTTAAATGAAATAATCTTGAGTATGGTATAAAACATGAATCAACACTTCTTCAGCGTATCTTTAAACTGCACTTGTATGGAAGCCAAAACGTATAATTTTAAATCACACGGTTGACGTCTTATTTATTCTTTTGATTTTAACAGATCGAACAGATTTCATCTGAGCTATCGTCAGAGAAATCGGTAACGTCGAAATTAGAGAACGAGCGTAGTATGCTGGAGAGACAAAACAAAGATCTCAAAGGTAAATTACAGGAGTTGGAGACTCAAATACGGACCAGGACTAAGGCAACTATTGCTGCCCTGGAGAGCAAGGTATCTAACCTGGAGGAACAGTTAGACATCGAGGCAAAGGAACGTAGTGGTTTACAGAGAGCTAACAGAAGACTGGAGAAGAAACTGAAGGAATTGGCACTTCAAGTAGAGGACGAGAAACGTCACGCTGATCAGTATAAAGAACAGGTCAGTGCTAAACTTTGACCTCGAAAGTTAAATTATTTCGACAGATGAGTAAAACTTGTCAGTGATATAATCTTGAGTGCAACATCAAACCTCAGTAAATCAAGCTAAAAATTATCCTGAAGTGTTCAATAAAAAACATCAAAAACTTCGTTACAAATTCTCCCCACCAGCCCTCTTTTGTCAGAGATTAGGGGCTGTTTCTCAACACACTTACGCCCGTCGTAGCTTTGCGCCTGGTTGTAACGTAATGAAGGTATATGTTGCCATGGCAGTTAGGCCTTACATTGGACACGTATGGTGTAAAAGTTATGTGAAACAGCCACCTGTTTTATCGTTGATGATTCACGGATTGATTGACCCTAAATTTTCAAATAATCGGTTATCAACCTTTTATTGCTACTAATATCTACAATGTTTGTAAAAGTATTATTTTGGAGTAATTTTTTCCTAACATGAAAGTGGCATGAGCTGCCAAAATGTTGATATTTTGACGTTGAAACCGAATGTTGAAATTGTTGGCTATTTCTCTCAACACGTATAAATCAGAAGCTTTTTAGTGCTTCTAGTCTCGAGAATGTACGATAAAGTATTGTTTTGAACTAATTTTGGCTTAGAATGAAGGAATGGTCGTCCGGGTTATTTAAATTTTGTTTACTTTTCGAACACTATTCCAGTTCGTATAGGTCACGTACTGTATAGATTTTCCTCATTCCAACGCCAATCATCTAGTTTTTCGATGGCCTTTAAAGCCTCTTACTTCGTGACGATCAGAAATTATGAAAAAAAGTGGGAATTTTGGCAGCTCATGCCACTTGAAGGATTGTTTGTCTTGATAATTTAAATTTTGTTTACTTTTCGAGCACTATGGTTTACATACGGCATACACTGTATTGATTATCCTTAGTTTACGGTGAATGATTTAGTTCTTTAGGCACTTCATGTCCCCCTTTTGAAGAGCATTGTCCTTGTATTGTTTTCAGACCACCAGTATGAACAACCGTTTGAAATCATTGAAGAGACAGTTAGATGAAGCCGAGGAAGAAATCACACGTCTGAATTCTCAGAAACGTAAACTGCAGCGTGACTTGGATGAACAAACAGAACAGTACGAGGCAGCTAACCGAGAAGTCTCTAAACTAAAAACATACAGGTAATCACTGAATCAATAGAGCTTCCTAAGGCTTGGATTTATCCCTTTGTTGCCGTATTTGGAAGAGTTGCCAGGTACTCAACGAAGGTCGGACATTTCCTCCAGGCAATGAGCCCGGTTTTCTCCCCCACTAAACGTGGCAAGGCTGCCAAATAAGTGAAATAATCTTGAGTGCGGTATACAACATCAATCAATCAGTCTGGTACTAATGAAAAGTCAGGGGTTTCCTCTGGGTACAGGGTCCAGTTGCCTCCCCTCCCCACTAAACCTGAAATAGTCTTGAGTGTGGGGGGAGAAGGGCGGGTGCATAGAGCCCAATTTCTCAGCGCAGAATACTCAGGAAGGATGATGTACCTAACCTTGAATTGGGCAGCTCACTTGAAACGGAGCTGCCAAATTGAGAAAATTAAGTTAAAACTGATTTAGTAATTGTTTGTTATTTTTATCAAAATTAGAGGTTGCCATTGATACCAATCTTGCAGACACCAAAATGCACTCATACATACCAGCTACATGTATTTGAATTTTGTCTGTTATTTGCACTCTTCAGTTCTTACAGGTTACTAAATTGACCAATATTTTTTATTTCATAGTCAATCTTTTACTTTTTCAAAGTACTTCATATGCGAAATTTATGGGAAGAAAGTCTGAATTTTGCAGCTCACTTTAACTATACAGTACTCCAATCTTAATATCTACATTTTATATGTCAATTTTGTTTATGTATATTTTTAAGTAAATCTTATAAAAATGATACTGTCTTGGCTTGAGAACGAAACTTTAGATTTTTGTCGACCAGTTTTATAATCTGCTCTTGAAAATTTGTTTACTAAAAGGTCTAAATAATAGACCTCTTTTTAACACAATTAGAAACTTGTCTCCATGGTTATTCTAGACAAGAAGATTTTCCCTGTACCCGTGTGTTTAAGTGTTCATAAATATAATAAGAGTTGATTTTCGTTATTTTAGACCGGGTGCCCGAGCTTCCTCTGCCAGGGCAATTATATCTCAGATCCGAAAGGAAGCAGATGTATCTGGTGATGACGAAGATATGGAAGAACAGCAGAATGATGTAAAGGAGTGAGATTATTCGGAATCCAGTGACCTACATAGGCTGTCTCAGCGAGCAACACCTCTATAGAATTATTCCTACTCAATGTTCCCGCATATTGAGGATACTAACAGATTTATTGAAGATTATTTTTGGAACTGTAGATCCCAATTCCTTGTATGTTTTTGACCCATTCGTTATACATATAGTTTGTAACATTTTTTTGTTATTTTGGTACTTTTTTGTCCTTTTTTTAATCCCCCTGTTACTGTTTTCTTTTTCATTTCATTTTCTGTTTGATAAATATAGCTTTTGTGCACCATAGTCTTGAAGAAATCACCCTTAGGAATCCGTGTTCTGTCAGATTTAATTGATTATATTTTGCCCTGTGGAAAGTGACAGCTATTGTCATTCCTTCTATGGGTAATATTATAATTGTTAATATTTAATAACAAATCTGCTATGGAGGGCCCAATTTAGTGTCTCCGGAATAGGTGTATAAAAACCATCGGTAGTTTGGTGAAGGTTTGTCTGACTGGCTTAACAATTTTGTGCTTGTCCTGTCTTTATTTTTGTCTGCTCATCTTTTTCAAATTTGGAGACAAAAATCTTGCCTTGTCTGCTGTCTTTCCAATGCTTGTCATAATTCAAAAGCTGATTGAATTGTTCATCATCAGCTGATTTTCGAGCCCTGTGATATGGATACACAGGAATATTTTTTAACTCTATGAATATGTTTATTAGCTAGTGAACTCATGGATATTTATGAGTATTGCTCATGATGAATATGCATGAGTAATGAAAGGACCAATCACATCATTTCTAAACCACGCCCCTTCAGTGATCAGATAGGGTATATCTGTATATATTTGAAAAATGACTTTAATGAAAATGTCAAGTTGTGTTGCTTTAAGCTTTGCATTGGTAAAAGACCTTGTTTGTTGTAAAGATTCTTAAATATTTTGTTAAGATTTTTTGCAAATGTTTTTTAAGACATTTTGGACGTAAGAAAAAAAGCTATTGTGGATATAAAGAATATTTTTCGAAGGATTATTTGAGAGACAGAAAATGCTGCCATCAACCCATTGTGATTGTTGTTGTTTTACTACCAAAGGCATTGCTGTTGTGCGTGGCTTACAATAAAAACAGAAAAGATTTATTAAGGGAGGCAACTGGAGTTAACTTTCAAGGGAGGTAACTTTAAATGTTCTTAAACATTATTATTGAACTGTAAGTTGAAAGATGATTATTTTGATTTTTACACGATATAAAAGTTATTTAAAAGCTATTAAAAAAAAAAGATGATAATCCATAATTGCAATACTAGTGATCTAGTGCTTTAACTAACAAGCTTCATTGTAGTTTAATGCTAAATGGGTAAGCTCTATATGGTTTTATATTTGCTACAGTAACAATTTAGAAAGCTCTTGTATTGGACAGTTGTATTGTTATAGTACATTCGGTCTCGGACTTGAAAACACATTCTGTAATATTTAAATGAAATTTGATAATAAACAATATTCTCGTAATTTCCTGTTGTTTCTCTTTTCTTTTTACCCTAGATTAAAAAAAAGTAATAGATAGTGGTTACGAAACTTCTCTAGTGAACTACTTTAGCCTCTGGGGGGTATTTCATAAACCACATATAGCCGACTCGGTCAAATAGTCGACTAAGCAGTAATGTTAAAGCAGTGCTATTCTAGTCGGCTAGGTCAGTTTAGCCTTCTAAACCTGTTTATGAAATACCCCCCAGACCAGATCGGTTTCACTCGGTGACTCGGCCGTTCCACCGATTTGTTCAGGGTTTGATTGATGTTTTACGCCGCACTCAAATTTATTTCACTTACATGGCTGTGTTGCCAGGATTAGTGGGTGAAGAAACCTCCCGACCTAAGGCGAGTATCTGCCATTCTTTGACATCCGGTGACCGAGTGAAAAATCCACTCAGAAACTTTTAAATTTGTATTTGGTAGGAGTGTGATTTTAACCCGCGCCGCATCGATGGAGGGTCTGTTTGGGACTGAGGAACGATCACTCTAACCCACTGGACCACCGAGGCCCCCTCTGGGTTTCAATCCCACTTGGTTTATAGAAAAGTTTGAGTGGGTTTTTCTCTAAATGGAAGGCGTGGCTCAGTAGGCAGAACGTTGGATGCTGAATCCGAACAGCCTTCCACCAATGGGTCGCGGGTTCGAATCCCACTCAGTTCAAAAAAAATAAATTGGAAAATTTTCTGACTGGGTTTTCACTCGAACGACCTATGTGGGATGGTTGCCAGTTACCACCGGAAGGTCGTGGGTTTCCTCCGGGTATAGAGCCCGGTTTCCTCCCACAATAAAACTGGCAACGCCGCTATATAAGTGAAATAATCTTGAGCGCGGCGTAAAACACCTATCAATGTATGTCAAAAATTTGTGATGGGGCGATGTATGTGCATCGTCAGAACCCACGATTAAAACTTACGCTCTCGCTCACTTTAGGTGAGCTTGTTGAAAATTCATCCCTGGGCATTCGAAGATGATGTATATGTAACCACCATATAAACAGTGTAAAGGTATTATACATTCTTCACCGAGCTATGTTCAATTTCTTGAAATAGACATAATTGCTGGTTATACAAGCGTACCTACGTGTGTTTTGATAGATACCAACAGAACCAGATTGTCTCGCCGCCATATTAATGACATGATCTGGACTGCGGTATTTAAAACACCTAAGAACCAATCGTTGTACGTTTCATACAGTTGGGCACATCTAAACTCTATGGCCAAAGTATATTGCATTTATTTGATTTATATGGCGGCGTTACATGCAGGTTTAGCTGACAAGGAAACCTGGCCAGACCCACATACGGCGACCGAGTGAAAAATCCACCCAGAAATACTGTACAGTGAGAAGAAATACACCAAGAGAGATTTCTAACAGTAAAAATAAGCAGATGACTGGAAAATGTAGTTCCAGCCACCTTCCTTCCAATTTTCAATGGGTTGTGGACTGCGAATCCTCGTCAATATCATCTAACCATGTGTGTTACTAAAAGTATATAGATCAATCCATACAGGGACCATTAAGCCTAATTAAATAATATTAAATGGCTACAGGTATCTCGTTAATTATGTTTGGATATTTATTGGTCGACCAATAAATGTCAGAAATTATAAATGACGGAGTAAGACCTTTACTAAAGTGAAGTACATTAAACCCTGAAGAGTTTTGGGTTATATGTGCTCTGCATATACATAGGGTCATCTGATTCAAATATAGAGGAGCCTGCAAATCTACATCTCAATATTTTATTTATGTCCACTGGGTATCGCATTTGTCGAAGACTGCTCATCAAAAGAAAAACGCCGCAACCATGATACAACTAATGATAACGGCACAGGCCGAGTCGATTATAAGTTAATAGGAGGAAATAATACGTACAACATAAAAATCAATAGATGACAGTCATTTCCGTCAAGAGGGCGATTTCCTCATATATCAATCTTGGACGTTAGTTTTTATGAGCAACAAATACTCAAAAATATACTCCTACATCCCGGCTATTTCACTTCTGTCTGTTATTAGCACACATTTTCGGCTCGTTTGGGTAACTGGCTTTACCGATATTTTTTATTCCAGCAACTTTTTTTTTTTGGTTGTTTAGGGTAATTCAAACGCTCAATATCTCCCCAAGATCCAAAATTATGAGAAAAATCGAAATTTTGGCAGCCCTTTAAACTTCTGTACGAGAAGAAAAAATGGCCTATAAAGTTTCCCTTTTTCATCACAAATAGCAGAAAAAATTGTCACAAGTGATCAACAGAGAAAATTCTCACAGGAAAAATGTAATTCAAGACTTGGTCATAAAAACTTAAAGTTTTTCCAGAAAAAGGTCAGTCCATACTTTACATAACCGAGGCTGACTGCCGATGACCTGACATGTCAATAATTTATGGCTCTTCAAGGTAGGACCTACTTGAAATGTCAGTTGTTGACTTCTTTTGACAATCGAAATTTAAGAGAAAAAAAATCTGAACCCAGGTTGCCCATGCCACTTTAAGTGAAATCATCTTCAGTGCGGAGTAAAACATAAACCAATCAATCATTATAAGTTAGAGTTATTGAATGGCTTCCCGAGGGTATGGAAGATATTCTGAGAAGTGTGGCCGAGTGCGAAGCACGAGGCTAAACTTCTCAGAATTTCTTCCATACTCGAGGGAGCCATTCAATAACGTGATTGTATCATGGTATTAGTGATTGACGTTGTCAATCAACTAGCACGTGTTTACTCTCTGATACCCAGTCAAGAGAGCCATACAACAACTTCCAAAATCGGGAAGTTATTCAAGTCCACTCTCTGTCCACTGGGTATCGGATTTGTCGAAGACTGCTCATCAAAAGAAAAACGCCGCAACCATGATACAATTTATAAATACTAGCCGCACACATGTGTCTCACCCTGTTTTACTTATTTGCCGGTCAGGATTATAAATACCGGGTATAGGGCTATACAGATTACACAAGCCATGAGTCCATAGCTCAAAACAGTTTGTTTTTTTTTTTTAATATCTAGGCCTATAACTATTATAAATCCGGCATGTCGCGTGGCTTTACTCCGAGTCCTAGCTCCGGTATGTAGCGTTATTATGAAGCCCGAAGGTCACCGCTCGCAGCTGGTTAGACCATTGTTTTCTACAATTATCCGAGTCCTAGCTCAATAGAGCGATTCTAAGAGTAGGCCTATTAAAGTAGGCCTACAATGGTCTACCTCCGTATTTACGTTTCTGGGAGCTGTTTCTCAAGGCCTAATTGTCATGGCAATCTCTAATAATTATCAGATTTGATCAAATAAAGGCCACCGTTAGACTTACTATAGTCAAATGCACGAGATCACAAATCGAAAAACTATTTTATTTTTAAAAACAGTTTCTGGCGTATTCGAAGAGTTGCCTCCCCTGTTTAGCACTCTTTGGTGTCAGAAGAACTAAAAGTGCTTTAGGGAAAAATTTGACGGAAGGATTGATTTTTTCAGAAGTTAAAATAAGTTTCTAAATACCACAGCACTACTAATTGAAACATATTGAAGGTAAAGATTGGATGTAATCAATGCACACAAGCTGTTTGTTTTTATTATGGTTAAAACTGTAGAAATATTCTTTAAGTTTAAAATGATTATCAGCATCTCAACCAGGTTGGGAAAATCATCAAAATGTCAAAAAAAAAATCATCAAAATGTCCAACCGAAGGCTGAGAGAAAGTTTTGCCCAACTGCCCAGCGGGCTTCAGTTTCAGTGTTCACTTGCAAAAAAAAAAAAAAAAAAAACCCAGCGTACTTATGGATTGACACACGTAATTTCCATCATTTTCAGAGTGTCGATTTTGTCATTTGATCCTTAAAGTTTATTTAACTTTTTTTAAGTGCCATGAAATTTGATTGAACTGACTATTGGAATTTTATTATCGTCAATACGACATCGTACAGTTTGAACTTATGATAATAATTGACGTTGTAACAAGAAAAAATCGTTCATTCTGTCAAGGCACGTGGCCTCTACAAACCAATACATTCTCGGTTTCGGACATCCAGGTACGTGACCAGCCGGCTAGGGTCACGTGGTCTTCCCTCAGCCAGTCAAAATGGAGTCGTTATGGTATTGTTTTCACCTCGGGAGCCTTGTTGTCAGGATCGTGACGTCATGCCGAAATCGAGAATTGTCCAAAAGAAAACAAAATCTAAAATAAATAACGAGGAGGAATGTTCATACATTTTTAAGGCTACTATGACTAGGAGGTATAGAGAAAAATTGAGGAAAATAGCAAAGGATTTCAAAGTTGTATTTCATCGATAAAATATCAACATTTTGGCAATTCATGCCACTTCAAACAGACGATGTAGTACTGGAACCATCAACAAAAAACAGACATCACAACAGGAACCTTAAAAAAATACTTAAAATGAAAAGTTTGCCAAGCAAAAGTAAGACATTGAATAGGTTCCATAGATTGAAATCAACTGATAGTTTCTCAACATGCCATACATGTACTTTCAATAGGCATGGTTTTTTGTTGGTCTCTACTGTAGTTTTAAAACAGCAGTAACGACAGGCTACAAGAACCGATCTTTAAGGTGAAATCCTATGGCCTGTATGTGTTTAGATTTGTTTTGCAGTTTATAAGTAACAGTGTCGATTATAAACACATTATGTTTTCTCTGAGCCCACTTGCGCAAAGCGTTCTTAACTTAAAGAAGACTCTTAGCATAACTTTACAACATTCCCGATCCAGGACAGTTATCAAATCCCTTTTAAGCCTCATGCTGTAGAGATACGCTAAGAATACTCTTAGTTAAGTCTAATCTGTATTGACTGACATACTTGTCACATACATATTTATGACATAGGATCGCATTAGTACCAGGAAATGCAGCTGATCTTTCCCAAGGAGCTGGGGGTTGTTTCTCAACAAAGCTACAACCGACGTAAGTCCAATGCAAGGCGTAACTACCATGGCAACATATACCCTCAACATTACGTTACGACCAGGCACAAAGTTACGACGGGCGTAAGTGTGTTGAGAAACAGCTCCCTGGTTCCTTTCTTGACCAGCCATGATCTAGATAAGCATGTTTGTGTTTACAATAAAGAAGAAGTTGCAAGCCTGATGTTATTATCAACTCAACTTTTAAATGCCCCTGAAACAAGAACATTGTGAAATATCATGGATTTTGGTTTATTACAATAACCTCTGATTAAGCATATTGGTCCAAATGACGTACCCCTTTTTAACGCAATTAGAATCGTCTCTGGTTATTTAAGTCAAGATTTCTCCTGTGCCCATGTGTTTTAGTGTTCAGAAATATATATTCATTTCTTGCGATTTACTTCATGTTTTTGAAAAGTTTCTGTCTTAGTTGGTTGAAGCAATAGCCTTCCGTCAATAGGATGCTGGGCAGCTCCAATCCCACTTTAATAGTTCACAAAGAATTCGAACAAAATTCTGATCGGGTTTTGGCTTGGTCACCCTCTTTTGAATGGTTGTCAGGCTTTCATGAGTTGTATATTTTTTAACACTATAACGCACGGGCACAGGGAAAATCGTCTTCTCTAAAATAACCACCGAGACAAGTTTCTTATTGTGTTAAAAAGGGGTATATCATTTAGACGTTTATACCCAATCATAAGTTGGTGTAATAAACCACAACCCATGATATTTCATTAAGTTGATGGTAGGAGTTTGGCCTTAGTCAGTAGCCCTTTTAAACACAATTAGAATCGTCTCTCCATGGTTATTTTAGTAAAGATTTCCCCTGTGCCCATGTGTTTTAGTGTTCATAAATATATATTCTTGCGATTTACTTCATGTTTTCTGTACTCTTAGTTGGTTGAAGCAATAGATAAGCCTTCCGTCAATGGGATGCTGGGCAGCTCCAATCCCACTTTAATAGTTCACAAAGAATTCGAACAAAATTCTGATTTATTGTGTTAAAAAGGGGTATATCATTTAGACGTTTATACCCAATCATAAGTTGGTGTAATAAACCACAACCCATGATATTTCATTAAGTTGATGGTAGGAGTTTGGCCTTAGTCAGTAGAATTTTCTGGCACAGATAATTTGACAACCAATTATCAGTATTTTTGATAAAGAGTTGATAAGTAACTTAAAAGTATCGTGTATGGTATTGTTCATTATATTTATGATCACTAAAACACACGGGCACAGGGAAAAGCTTCTTGTCTAAAATAACCATGGAGACAAGTTTCTAATTGTATTAAAAAGAGGTATATAATTTAGACCTTTATACCCCATAAATTGTTGATACAAACCAAACCTATGATATTTTGTTAGGTTCACGACTGACAGGAGCTTAGCCTTAGTCAGTAGAATTTTGACATTGACATTGACAATGGTTACATTATATATTGGTAACCAATTGTAAATGCTTATTTTTCAAAAATACCAGTGTCAGTGATAGCAATACAAATAATTTATACTTTTTTCACAGCTATGCCATGTGTGACGTTGACCCGGAGGCAGTATGAAGAGCTACTTGATAAGGGGAGATCAATTCAGCAGGTCAACAAAATGACAACTCCAAGACGAAGGCGCTCGTTCAACGTGAACTCCGTACATGATCTTCACATGGCAGTGGTAGCCAATCAAGTAAAGATGGTCTCACAAATATTGCTCAATTTTGAAGGAGATATCAACGGGAAAGTTAAAGGGGCCACAGCCTTAGGAGTGACATTATTTAAACAGAGACATGACATATTTAAAGAGTTACTAGAGTTCCATAAAAAGACAGGACTGCTTGATTTAGATATTCCCAGCCGAGACCACCTCGGTCGAGATGAGCCTCCCATCGTCACAGCAGCCCGTTTACGATTCTTTGAAGGCGTAAATATTCTTATCGAAGCTGGTGCTGATATAGATGGCGTGGATTTATTCGGGCATACAGCTCTGTGGTTTTCAGTGCACCATGGTCTGACCAAAGCTTCAGAGGAACTTATTCTCCAAGGGGCCAATGTCAGCAAAACAGACATGTATAACTTTACCCCTTTATATCTAACACTTAACCTGCAGCTGGATAAGAGTTTGATTTACCTACTTCTGTATAGTGGTAGTAATGTAGACAGCCCCAATCTCCATACATCTCTCAACACTAACAAAACTCTGCTGTCTTTAGCCATAAAGTATGGAAGCCCAGATTTGACATTATTACTTCTAGACTTGGGAGTAGGCCATCAGAACCATGGCTTATCTATTGCTCAGAAACTGGACAGTGTTGGGATGAATAAAGACAAGACAGATGAATTCTCCAAGCAGGTTTGGAAAACTTGTACAAATCCAATGTCCCTACAGTCCCATTGCCGCTCATTGATTCGCGACAGCCTGAGCTGGACGAACAACTATAACGCTCGCTTGTTTACATTCTCAATCCTGCAACTTCCATTACCTAATGACGTCAAAAAATATTTGTTACTTCCAGAGCTGCATGACCTTTTCCACGGCATGTTCAAATTCGAAACTAAGCCGTAGAGTCCTGAATGCTTTAAGGAAACTTTACTATGTGAAAATAATCATTACCGAGTAAGAAACATATCATTACCTTAAGTTTAATAACATCAGAGTGGTTTTCTGGGTTAGTAACCCAGAAAACCACTCTTATGTTATTATCGTTGCCCTACTTTTAAATGTCCTTCAAAAGTTATACCTTAAGTTTGTTAACTTAAACGAATGTGTATGAGATAAGGTATTAGCATGTTTACATGTATTTCATATAACTTTTGGGGGCCTCTGGGCCTGACTTAGTAAAGCTTTGGGCTGCAATTTAATCTGACAATCCTCCCACCATTGCATCACGGGTTCCATTGAACATGAAATTAAAAAAGGAATAAAAAAATTCAAACCTCAATACTTTTTGATAAGTGTCCGTACATGTATGTGAGTTGACTACCAAATTCCAATCAGAGGGTTTCTCTGGCCAGGTTCCACCAATGGGTCATGGGTTCGATTCCCACTCAGTCCAAAAAATTGGAAAATTTTCTGACTGGGTTTCCACTCGAACGACCTATGTGGGATGGTTGCCAGTTACCAACGAAAGGTCGTGGGTTTCCTCCGGGCATAGAGCCCGGTTTCCTCCCACAATAAAACTGGCAACGCCGCCATATAATAATCTTGAGCGCGGTGTAAAACACCAATCAATCAATCAATCAATCTCTGGCCAGGGGTTTCCTCCAGACGGATCCCTTTATCAAAATTGAATGCTGTGTAAAACACTGACGACCAATGAATTTATTAAAGTGGCATGAGCTGCCAAAATTCACACTTTTTTCATAATTTCTGATCGTAACAACAGTAAGAGGCTTTGAAGGCCATCGAAAAACTAAATGATTTGTGTTGGAATGAGGAAAATCCATACAGTATGTGGCCTGTACGAACCGAAAACGTGTTCGAAAAGTAAACAAAATTTAAATAACCGGGACGACCATTCATTCATTCTAAGCCAAATTTGTTCAAAACAATACTTTATCGTACATTTTCGAGACTAGAAGCACTAAAAAAAATAGCCAATAATTTCAACATTCTGTTTTAACGTCAAAATATCAACATTCTGGCAGCTCATGCCACTTTAAAGTCACATGTTCATAGATTAGTCCCTTTTCTATTGAACATTGTGAACAAACTTCCAATGTTCCTATCTCGCCTATGTAAAAATTATGACCACAGCCTTAATACATTTGTCATGTAAACTGTCATGTAAACTACCCTATCCAGTGGGTAGGGTAGTTCCCTAACCTCATTGGGTGTATTTTTTAATTATATCAGTGCCAGAACCGCAAAAAATGACACCCTTTATGTTATGTAAATTAGTGTTACTGAGGCTGTTTGATTGCCTATTTTGCATTATTTATATCTGTTAATTTGTTTATTGTCACACACAGATGCACATGGATGTTATATAATACTGTGATTGCATACATTAATCTAAATAATTTAAATATGACAAATTTCATTTTCATAAAGTTTAATACTGGTATATCTGTTTCATTGTTCAAATTTCCATCTGAGAATACGTCACATAAAATCCCTTACTCTAACATATTTAAATCTAAGAAGAATATTTATTAACTATATGTGTTTTGAACTTTGTGTATTGATGCATGTTAACAAGTCTGTTGCCTTATATAACTCCCTTGTACAGTAACAACTGTATGTAGGTGACTGTGATTCAATCAAGTCTAACTTCAATTTGATGCAAGTTTCTAATTTTAACAGGGCTAAGAGATTCACTGCACAATTTTTTACTTTAGTCAGTTCTAAGATTCTCGTCCAGGATTAACTACAGGGTCACTAACCTAATTTTTATCGTCAATCAATCAATCATCGTTTGAAACAAACAGAGTTGTGCATGAAGTTATCAACATTTCCAGTTTTGCCTCTGTGGTTCCTTTGGTTAGAGTGATAGCCCCTCAATCGGACAAAGGCCTTCTATCAATGTAACGCAGGTTCAAATCTTGAGTGGATTTTTCACTTGATCGGCGTTTGTGGAAGAGTTGCCAGGTACTCGCCAAAGGTCGAGGGTTCCTCCCCCCACTAAACCTGACAACTCTGCGATATAAGTGAAATAATCTTGAGTGTGGCGTTAAACATCAATCAACATTTTCAGACCTGCCCCACCCATAATTCCACAGAAGAGTTAACCTCTATCTCTTTCATATTAAACAGTGCTGCCTACCATTATTGAAAAGTAGTATTTATTCTCTCATGTTAATGTGTAAAGCAGAGTGCCCCTCCCACCCACCCTCTTCTCCAAACTCCCATTCCCGGAACCGCCATATTTATTCTCTCATGTTAATGTGTAAAGCAGAGTGCCCCTCCCACCCACCCTCTTCTCCAAACTCCCACTCCCGGAACCGCCGTATTTATTCTCTCATGTTAATGTGTAAAGCAGAATGCCCCCCACCCCCCTCTTAAAAACCGGCGAACACATTGTTATATCAAACAGTGAACACATTGTTATATCAAACAGTGAACACATTGTTATATCAAACAGTGCTGACCATTTTGTTAGTATTTATTCTCTATTGTTAATGTTTAAGTAACTTATTGTTCTAGTTGTAGACTTACTATTTAAATACCACTGTTAATAATATCTAATATATGTAATTCATTGTACATAGACAAATCTTTCTAATCATTCAATGTCAATATATATTTTAAAAAAAAAGAGTTGTAACATGTGAAGTTTTGGAATTTTAGAAAACTTACAAAAATATTTTTACTGTTTAATATTTTTTTTCCGCTCTCTCTTGTTTGACTTTTGTAATATGTTTGATTAAACCAGCTTAGAGCTGATTAAATGTTGACTAAAAAAAAATATTTTAGAAATATTTATAGAGTGTTTTGATAGGAATTTGCCCATTTTTACTTAACATTAATTTGTTATCCCTAGAGTGGAAATATGGTTACAGTTTCTAACGGTTTGCCTTAAAAGTAAGATCTCAATTTTTTTTTATAATCTGAGTAATTTGTAACTTTCAATTATTATATTTTTTAACACTATAACACACACACACAGGAAAAATCTTCTTGTCGAAAATAACCACAAAGACAAGTTTCTTATTGTGTTAAAAAGGGGCATTTCATTTAGACGTTTATACCCAATCATAAGTTGTTATAATAAACTATTATAAGTAGTGATAGTTAAATGTGGTTGTTGCAATAATAGTAAAGATGTGATATAAATTATCGCGTGTGATATTTTTTGCTGTGGTGATAGTTAGATGAGTTTGTTTTGTAAAATAAATTTTGTTGGAACTTGTTGTTCAAGATGAAGTTAGGGCAAATATGTCCCTCCGAGCAAAGAGCCTATTTCCTCCACCACTAGACTTGACAACGATCAATCAATCTTATTTGATTTTGAAGTCAGAAACCTGGACGAGCCTCACCAGCGCCATAAGAAACTAGGTGATTTTTTTAGTATCTTCTGCATATAGCATGGTAAGGCGTTTCTATTGACACGTGGGGGTGGCTCAAGCATACGTCTCTCAAGTGAACATCAGCCTTTCATCGATAGATACGCCCTACTGGGTTCGAATCCTAAACCAGCCCTAGGAAAGAGAACAAAAATTCAGAGCTGTTTTTCGATCAATCGTCCTATCTAAGTAAAATAAAATTTTAGGAAAACGCAAGTCCACTATTGTTGCTTGCCATTTATTTTTTCCCTCAGTATTTATTCTAATAGTTGTGTGTATGGTAATGTGCCAAGTAATGTGTTTAGAATATTCAACCAATCCAAAAATTCAAGGTATATATATATGGGTACCGTAAGAATTCCGGTAATTCAAGGACGAGCAATGGGAAGATAACAAATTATTAGACTGTTTTCTGCCATGTTTGGTCTAAAACAACAACAATAGCGATTTCTCGATAGAATTATCGGTCGCTCCATGCAGGAGGTATAAGACACCCAACGAAATGTATCAAACTTTTAGAAAGCTTTTCGTAATGTTTTGAGTACTTGACTTAGCGGAATTCTTACCGTAAATAACAAAATCTTACAGGTGTACCAGTCCAGATGATATATGAATTAACAGTTCTATAACGTAGGGCCTGTGATTATACAAAAGTTTTCATGAAGAGGCATTAAAATTAAGGTAATATATGATGTCTATGCAACCATAAGCCACACTAACATTACAAGCTGTTCATAGTTTGTTTCGCCCAGTAATGTATAAGTGCATTGTCACACTGAACGAAATTGGGTCCGAATCGATGAACCACAAATATTAATGTTGTTATTTTTCTGTTTAACAGGATTCTCGAAATTGTCCTTTTGTAAATTCGATATTTGGAAATATGAAATATCATTAATGTTTGACAATTTCCTTGTGATTACAATCCAGTCTTGATAACTTAAACGGACGAGAGTCTTAAATTTGTTTTCAAAAATGAACATTTGTTATTAATTTGAAATCACTTTGTTTATAGAATATATTAAGTTAATATATCTCCATATATTTATGAACACTAAAACATATGGGCACAGGGAAAATCTTCTTGTCTAAAATAACCACGGAGACAAGTTTCTAATTGTGTTAAAAAGAGGTATATCATTTAGACCTTTATACCCCATCATAAATTGTTGTAATAAAGTAAACCTGTGATATTTCATTAGGTTGACGACTGACAGGAGCTTGGCCTTAGTCAGTAGAATTTTCTGGAACACTTTGTATTACATTGACAATGCTTACATATATGCATTTATCCCTTCTATCGTTACACAGTCATCTCTTGTAATTTGTCGCTATGCACCTGTGTTAGATATTAAGAGCTTTTTTTTTCTCTTGATGTTTTATTGGGTCAAATAAAAGAATAAAACAGTTCAAAGAAAATTTAAAAAGTGTCGTGATGGTTTTTTGTCACAATCACATTTAGGTCACTGAAACCTCACCATTTACCCCCGGGCCAAGTGCCATACAAAGCCTCGTTTGGTGGCGGAACCAATCGAAGTCTAAATGCATATTAAATTAAAAACGACGGATTTGTTTCCAATTGTCCGACGGGTAAAGTTGGCGTGAGCGTAAGTTTTAATCGTTCCGATGGTGAATGGACGTCGACTTCACCCTCTGGATATTTACTTATGTGACGTCCAAGCTGGCGCTGACGTTGGACATACTTCAGTGTTAAAACTATAACAACGTATTCCGATCTCAGCTTTTCCATATTGTAGGAATATGCGCTTCTTTGCTACGGATCCGAACAGCCTTCCACCAATGGGTCGCGGGTTCGAATCCCACTCATTGCAAAGACTGAGTTTTCATTCGAACGACCTATGTGGGATGGCTGCCAAGTACCAACGGAGGGTCGTGGGTTTCCTCCGGGCATAGAGCCCGGTTTCCTCTCACAATGAAACTGGCAACGCCGCCATATAAGTGAAATAATCTTGAGCGCGGAGTAAAACACCAAACAATCATTGCTACAGCTTTGTAAGACCGAACAATGGCGGGGACATTTGTAGGACACTTAACACATTGTAATTTAAATTTAAATCAATTTTATTCAATCTGATTCTATATTCTTTGTTTTCCATCCACCGTGCGCTAATGACACACGCTAAGCTGTGTGTTACGACTTAAGTTTAGGCCGGTTGTTCGTACAGGAAAGCAAATCCAGGTTCGTTTGACCAAAACACGTGGAACGCTTGACAAAATTCGTCCCTGGAAACCAAGTTATCATGATTGGTATCCAACTCTTTGAAGACATTGTCAACGAATTCCTTGTTTTCGCAACCGAATGCTTTATAATATCGAGCCAGTTCGTCACGAGTTATAAAGGCATCCTTGTTACTGTCTATCATTCGGAAAATCGACCTGTAGAGCTTTTCGTCTTCTTCGTAGCACATTTTAGGATCTTTTATAAAGACGTCCACACAGCGTTTGGCGAAGTTGTCTTCGTCTATCTTCCCTTCTGGAAATATAATATCAATCCATGATGTCCATGCATTTCGATGTTCCTCAATTTCAGACTGCAGCGTATTTTCTGACAAGGCACATATCATATCTGCCCCTTTAAGCGTTTCTTCTTTTGTCACGATTCCATCTTTGTTCAGGTCGTAAAAACGAAAGCCTATTCTACACTTCTTTTCCATATTTGGTAGTGATGTCATCTTCAGATCTTTTCTCTGTTATAAAGAAAATATTATTTGAGTTCAGTTCAGCTGATGAGAGAGAGAAATCGTGATGTGAACCTCAACCCCCTCCTAACTTCGATGGAGGGAGAACAGGTCAACTTTCATAAACGAAAAAATATCTAATGTAAGAGTACATATAATACATGATTTGAAAATAAAACCAGTGAAACTTAATTTTCTATAAAAGACAGAAACTCGACCACGCTAGTAACGTTATTTTAGAGTATGTTAAATGTAGTTCATGCAGAAGCCTATGACTCATAACAACATCCTAATGGAATATCGGATGCGGTTACATAATCATGACAGACGGATATATACTATTGCGCTAGAGGCTTAAGAAATGAAGCATATTTCTGATGAACATCTAGTAACACATGAGAATATTTGTGTGGAGATAATTATAGGGCAATTTTACTGTAAACTGTATTCTATGATTGAATTTCATTCCAATAGATTGATGTGGAATGTTTGTCAAGGCGTGTGTAGAGATGCGCATAGATCCACAGCATGGAGTAATTATGGCCACGGCGTGAGTTAGCAAGTTTACTTCCAACGTTACTGGGGGGCCTCGATGGTCCAGTGTGTTAGAGTGATTGTCCCTCAGTCCCATATATACCTTCCATCAATGCGGCACGGGTTCGAATCACACTCAGACCAAACATAAATTGAAAATAGTTTGAGAGGATTTTTCACACGGTCGCCGTATGTAGAATAGTAGCCAGGTACTCGCCGAAGGTCGGGGAGTTTCCTCCGAGTAATGAGCCTTGTTTCTTCCCCCCACTGAACCTGGCAACGCCAGCATATAAGTGAAATAACATTGAGTGCGACGTAAAACATCAATCTATCAATCCAACGTAACTTACTCAGCTGTCGAGAAATAAGGTAGAGACAAAACCTGAAAGCGTTCCTTTTTTAAGTGAAATAATTTTCATTTCTGCGAAAAAAAAACGCCCTCGCTAAATATGAACTGTGTTACATAAGTTCAAGAGTCTTTTTAATCTATACTACATCATCATTTGACGAATCTGCAACAAAACCGTTTAAGTCTTTCCATACTACAATTGAGAAGGTCAAATCCGTTCGCCAGTGTTCATTTGTCTTGTCCGCTTTTGTCACCAGCCTTAAAAATCGATCGAAAAAAGTTGCTACATACGAGTAAACATGCAACTTTGAAACATTCCGACAACTAAATAAAATATTTGTTATATAAAAGGATATTACCTGACACACTGGAACACAAGTAAATATGATGATATAATCCCAGTTTGAACAACCTTCTTAATGAACAGCATCCGTTAGAGTATTGCGTTTTATTTTATTTTATCACTCTTCACGCTTCAATGACTTGTTTTAACAAAATATATTTATGTTAGGAAAGAAAGGACAATGCACAAATTTGAATATATCAAATTCAGGTAAGCCTTAGTCACTTGGAATCCTCCGGGCATATAGTAACATCTCTATCTATTAATAGTAACGACGAGACAAGATGTTGAGTGAGACGTCAATTGGACTTATTGTGTATACGAATTATAGGGAGTAGTACACTAATCTTAGGAGCCTCGGTGGCTCTGTCGGTTAGCGTGACAGTTCCTCGGTCCGACACAGGCCTTCCATGGATGCGGTGTGGGTTTGAATCCCTCTCAGACTAAATAAAAATTGAAAAAATGTTGAGTGTATTTTTCACAAGCAAAGAGCTCTCTCACTAAGCCTGGCCATATAAATGAAATAACCTTGAGTGCGGCGTAAAACTTCAATCAATCAAACAATTAGGACACAGAATATCCTAATATAGACATATGTTCAAACTTGTGTCCGTTTTAATGTCGACCTGAAAATCTTTGCAATCTTCAATACATTTACTTGCAGTTCTTTTTTAACCCCATATAGACACATCAATGTCATTGGTCCATTCGATAATAAAAACGACAAAAATCACAACATCTCTCTTTAACAAATTCAAATCCCATTATCAGTGAATACTTGTCAATCCGGCCGCATATATCTGCCGGTTCATACCCCGGCCAGTAAACTATCAGAATTCAGCCAGGCGAAAACTGCAAATACCGGAATACCTCAAGGTACAGTGTTAGGGCCTCATCTTTTCTAAATTTAAATGTATGACCTTTTCGAAGTGACCATGATTAGTGTCCAACTATAGTACCGAGCTAGCTCATCCTGAGTTGTGAAGGCATCCTTGTTACTGTCCATCATTTGGAATATAGTTCTGTACATAGGCTTTTATCATTTTTGGAGGCATTTTCGAGAATCTTTTGATAAAAGTCTATATTGTTTAGCAAAGTTGGCCTCGTCCGTATGACCTTCTGGAAGGGTAAGCTCCACTCACAATTCCTAAAGGTTCCACCACTACTTCGGATTTAGGTGTTCCCAAATATCATATCAGAAATATAGATCGGCGTACCTTGTACTTAAATAGACAAGAAGACAGCATTTCGTTGCACTCTGAAACCTCGGGGATTTAGACTGCAGGTCTAGCCGTGACACGTACGGAATAATATACGGAATAATATAATGTCAATTCACTTCCTTACAACCCAGTCTTGTTAACTTATACGGACAGGAGACTTACATTTGTTACAAAAATCGTAAATTTGTTATTATTATGAAATCGCCTTTGTTTATAGAATATAGTTCGATTAAGTTAATATATCTCCATATTATATGTTATTAATCGAGTGTTTTCGTATTGCCTTGGTATTGGCTTGAGGGTAGCCGTATTAGCAACAAATGCAACCACCCGAAGGCCAATACCAAGGCAATACGAAAATACTCGATTCATAATATTTTTATTAATAGACTGTAGAAGTTAATTTAATGCAAGCTGTCAAGTTGAACAGGAGGTCGCCCACTGAACATTTAATCCATGCCGTAAACAAAATGACGTCCGACCTTTTTTGTTCCTGGATCAGTAGAGAAGTTTCTTCCTCTTCCGCTGTCCTAAAACGGCAATCGATTCACTTACAGTAGTTTTTTCTTCCCACTATAATATCCTGTCAATAAGAGCTTGTATACCGGCAATGGTATAGACATTTTGATATCAACATCTGCCGTCTGCTTCTGCCAAACTCTGGGACGTCACATGTTAATTGCGTCTTTCAGCCGCACTCCGTGAACTCGGCCGAAATGACTTGAACTTGGCCAATATGACTTGAACTCGGCCAATACAGCCCTACAGGTTATACGAATTTGATTCGTCTGCTGATATTACCCGGCCGCGAAGGTCGTGTTCGGGTAATAACTTGCACAGTCAATTAATAAATGCATGTATCGCTCCTATCGTTTCTCAGTCATCTTCTCGTATTCTGAACCTATATTGTTAAAGTCGTTATGTACTTGTGTTAGATATTAAAATCATGTTCGTGGTGAGAGCTTTTCTTTCTCTTGATGTTTTATGGGTTCACATAAAAAAAAAATAGTTCAAAGAAAAATTCCAAAAATTGTCGTGATGTCTTTTTTGTCACATTCACATTTAAATCACTGAACGTTTATCACGCTGAATATTCGCCACATGGCATTTACGCTGGACTCATTTGACTCAATGTACATTTGGATCACTTGGCATTTTGCTCACCTGACATTTATCTTGGTGATTGTTTGTCTCTTCACCGCCGGGCCTCGCCTACATTTTTATTACTCAGTTGCCCAATGGACGTCAACCTCGGATGCCCAGGGATTAATTCTCAACAAGCTCACCTTTTTCCCTTGGAGCAACTGTCTCTTTTTTGGGAACGCCCATTTACTGTCGGACGAATCAAAAGTTATCTTATGAACGTTGGAATCTTCAGTTTTGGAGACACGTTTCTCGAATTGAAGTCAATGAACCAATGAACTATATACGTGGAATGGACAAGTCTCATTGGCTGGTTTGGATATGACTTTGTACACAGCGCCACCATTGCTGAGTGATGAGCGGGTGCATGACCGAACTGAATCGATATTGCACCACCTCCTAGAAGTGATGGCGTTCAAATACCACGTGACCTCCATTCCACGTATATAGCTCACATAACGCGGATTCTGATTGGTGAAATTTCACCACAGTTTTGTTGCGAAACCATTGAAAGCCTACATGCATATCAAATTAGAAACGACGGATTGGCTTCCGGTAAAGTGAGCTTGAGCGGAAGTTTTAATGAATGGACGTTGACTTCACCTAACATTCCCCATCATATTTATGCCACGATTTGACTTAACCTTTGCTTACGTCTGGGACCTGTCTAGCAAAGCTGGCGCTGTCGTTGTACATACATTAGTGTTGAAACTATAAGAATTTACATTCCGGTCACAACTGGTCTATTTTGTAGGGATATGCGTTTGTAAGACGAGGATATGTGTAGGACACAATTAACTTTACACATTGTAATTTACATTTAAATCAATTTTATTCAATCTCATTCAATATTCTTTTATTTCAATCTATGGTGCCCTAATGACACATGCTTGGCTGTGTGTTACGACTTAAGTTTAGGCCGGTTGTTCGTACAGGAAAGCAAATCCAGGTTCGTTCGACCAAAACTCGTGGAACGCTTGACAAAATTCGTCCCTGGAAACCAAGTTATCATGATTGGTATCCAACTCCTTGAAGACATTGTCAACGAATTCCTTGTTTTCGCAACCGAATGCTTTATAATATCGAGCCAGTTCGTCACAAGTTATAAAGGCATCCTTGTTACTGTCTATCATTCGAAAAATTGACCTGTAGAGCTTTTCGTCTTCTTCATAACTCGATTTAGGATCTTTTATAAAGAAGTCCACACAGCGTTTGGCGAAGTTGTCTTCGTCTATTTTCCCTTCCGGGAATAAAATATCAATCCATGGTATCCATGCATTCCGATGCGCCTCAATTTCAGACTGCGGCGTATTTTCTGACAAGGCACAGATCATATCTGCCCCTTTAAGCATTTCTTCTTTTGTCACGATTCCATCTTTGTTCAGGTCGTAAAAACAAAAGGCTATTCTACACTTCTTTTCCATATTTGGTAGTGATGTCATCTTCAGATCTCTTCTCTGTGATAAAGAAAATATTATTTGAGTTTAGAAGGCAAGTTCAGCTGATGAGAGAGAGAGCCCCTCCTAATTTCGATGGAGGGAGAACAGATCAACTTTCATAAACGAAATAAAATCTAATGTAAGAGTACATATAATACATGGTTTGAAAATAAAACCAGTGAAACTTAATTTTCTATAAAAGGCAGAAACTTGACCAAGCAAGTAATATTATTTTAGAGTGTGTTAAATGTAATTCATGCAGAAGCCTATGACTCATAACAACATCCTAATGGAATATCGGGTGCGGTTACATAAACATGACAAAGGGATATATAGTGTTGCACGTTCGCCGTATGTAGAATAGTTGCCAGGTACTCGCCGAAGGTTGGGGAGTTTCCTCCGAGCATTGAGCCCTGTTTCTTCCCCCCACTTAACCTGGCAACGCCGCCATTTAAGTGAAATAACCTTGAGTGCGGCGTAAAACATCTATCTATCAATCCAACGTAACTTACTCAGCTTTCGAGAAGAAAGGTAGGGACAAAAATGGAAAGCGTTCCTTTTATAAGTGAAATAATCTTCATTTCGGCGAAAAAAAAACGCCATCGCTATACATGAACTGTGTTACACAAGTTCAAGAGTCTTTTTAATCTATACTACATCAACGTTTGATGATGGATCAACAGAATCCGCAACAAAACCGTAAAAGTCTTTCCGTATTACAATTGAGAAGGTCAAATCCGTTCGCCAGTGTCCATTTGTCTTGTCCGCTTTTGTTACCAGCCTTAAAAATCGATCGAAAAAAGTTGCTACATACGAGTGAACAATGAACTTTGAAACATTCCGACAACTAAATAAAAGATTTGTTATATAAAAGGATATTACCTGACACACTGGAACACAAGTAAATATGATGATCTTATAATCCCAGTTTGAACAACCTTCTTAATGAACAGCATCCGTTAGAGTATTGCGTTTTATGTTATGTTATCACTCTTCACGCTTCAATGACTTGTTTTAACAAAATATATTTGTTTTAGGAAAGACAGGACAATGCACAAGTTTGAATATATCAAATTCAGGTAAGCCTTAGTCACTTGGAATCTGATGTGTGCCACCTCCGGGCATATAGTAACATTTCTATCTATTTATAGTAACGACGAGACAAGATGTTGAGTGAGACGTCAATTGGATTTATTGTGTATACAAATTATAGGGAGTAGTACACTAATCTTACGAGCCTCGGTGGCTCTGTCGGTTAGAGTGGTAGTTCCTCGGCCCAACACAGGCCTTCCATGGATGTGGTGTGGGTTTGAATCCCTCTCGGACTAAATAAGAATTGAAAAAATGTTGAGTGTATTTTTCCCTCGATCGCCGTATGTGGAAGAGTTGCCAGGTCCTCGCCAGAGATCGCAGGTTTCCTCCTACACGCTAAAAGCTCTCCCACTAAGCCTGGCCATATAAATAACCTTGAGTGCGGCGTAAAACTTCAATCAACCAAACAATTAGGACACAGAATATCCTAATATGGACAAATGTTCAAACTTGTGTCCGTTTTAATGTCGACCTGAAAATCTTCAATACATTTACTTGCAGTTCTTTTTGAACCCCATACAGACACACCAATGGCATTAACCCGTTCGATAATAAAAATGACAATAATCACAAAAATCACTCTTCAACAAACATAAATCTCATTATCAGTTAATACTAGTCAATCCGGCCGCATACATGTATATCTGCCGGTTTATACCCTGACCAGCAAACTATCAGAATTCAGCCAGGCGAAAACTGTAAATAACGGAATACATCAAGGTACAGTGTTAGGGCTTCATCTTTTCTACATTTAAATGTATGACCTTTTCGAAGTGATCATGATTAGTGCCCAACTATAGTACCGAGCTAGCTCATCCTGAGTTGTGAAAGCATCCTTGTGACTGTCCATCATTAAGAATATAGTTCTCTAACGTCAGCTCTGTCTCACAAAGCTGGAGCTGTACATAAATCAGTGTTAAAACTATAAGAACTTACATTCCGATGTAAACTGGTCCATATTGTAGGAATATGCACTTTGTAAGACCGGACAATAACGAGGACAGTTGTCGGACACAATTAACTTAACACATTGTAATTTAAATTTAAATAAATTGTATTCAATCTGATTCTTTATTCTTTGTTTTCCATCTACTGCGCCCTAATGACTCACGCTTAGCTGTGTGCTATGATTTAAGTTTAGGCCGGTTTTTCATACAGGAAATCAAATCCAGGTTCGTTCGACCAAAACACCTGGAACGCTTGACAAAATTCGTCCCTGGAAACCAAGTTATCATGATTGGTATCCAACTCTTTGAAGACATTGTCAACGAATTCCTTGTTTTCGCAACCGAATGCTTTATAATAACGAGCCAGTTCATCACGAGTTATAAGGGCATCCTTGTTACTGTCTATCATTCGAAAAATCGACTTGTAGAGCTTTTCGTCTTCTTCATAACACATTTTAGGATCTTTTATAAAGAAGTCCACAATGCGTTTGGTGAAGTTGTCTTCGTCTATCTTCTCTTCTGGGATTAAAACATCAACCCATGATGTCCATGCTTTTCGATATTCCTCAAGTTCAGACTGCAGCGTATTTTCGGACAAAGCACTGATCATATCTGCCCCTTTAAGTATTTCTTCTTTGGTCACGACGCCATCTTTGTTTAGGTCCCAAAAACGAAAGCCTATTCTACACTTCTTTTCCATATTTGGTAGTGATGTCATCTTCCGATATCTTCTCTGTGATAAAGAAAATATTATTTGAGTTAGAAGCAAGTTGATGAGATGGAGAAATCGTGATGTGAACCTCAACCCCCTCGCGATTTAATGGAGGGAGATGTTCCGCGAGGAACCGAACAGGTCAACTTTCATAAACGAAAAGCATATCCAATGTAAAAGTATTTTTGAACATATTGAATATACCATTGTTTGAAAATAAATCCAGCTCGTGAAACTTAATTTTCTATAAAAGGCAGAAACTTGACCAAGGTAATGTTTTTTTAGAGTATGTTCAATGTAATTCATGCAGAAGCCTATGACTCATAACAACATCCTAATGGAATATCGGTTACGGTTACATAAACATTACGAATGGATATATACTGTTGCGCAAGAACCTTAAAAAATGAAGCATATCTCTGATGAACATCTAGTAACACATCAGATTGATTGATTGTTTGGTGTTTTACGCCGCGCTCAAGATTATTTCACTTGTATGGCGGCGTTGCCAGTTTTATTGTGGAGGGAAATCGGGCTCTATGCCTTCCGGTGGTAACTGGCAACCATCCCACATAGGTCGTTCGAGTGAAAACCCAGTCAGAAAATTTTCCAATTTTTTTTTTTAACTGAGTGGGATTTGAATCTGCAACCCATTGGTGGAAAGCTGTTCGGATTGAGCGTCCAGCGCTCTACCTACTGAGCCACGGATATATACTGTTGCGCAAGAACCTTAAAAAATGAAGCATATCTATGATGAACATCTAGTAACACATGAGAAGATTTGTGTCCAGATAAGTACTGTGCAATTTTATGAAACTGTGATTATTCTAGGATTGAATTTCTTTCCAATAGATTGATGTGGAAAGTTTGTCGAACTGTAATTATTGTGTGATTGAATTTCATTCCAATAGATTGATGTGGAATGTTTGTCAAGGCGTGTGTAGAAATGCGCATAGACCCACAACATGGAGCAATTGTGATCACGGCGTGAGTTTTAACAGTTTAACACGTTTACTTCCGACATAACTGGGGGCCTTGGTGGTCCAGAGTGATTGTCTTCAATCCCATATATACCATTTATCGATGCGACGAGGGTTCGAATCCCCGTCAGATTAAACATAAATTGAAAATTTTCTGACTGGATTTTTCAGTCGGTCGCCCTATGTTGAATAGTTAGGTACTCGCAGATGGTGGCGGAGTTTCCACCGAGCGACGAGCCCGGTTTCCTCCATCAATAATCTTGAGTGCGGCGTAAAACATCCATCAATCAATCAATCCAACGTAACTTACTCAGCTTTCGAGAAGTAATGTAGAGACAAAACCTGAAAGCGTCCCCTTTTTAAGTGAAATAGGCCTAAATTTCATTTCGGCGAGAAAAAAAACGCCATCACTAGATCATAAGTTCAAGAGTCTTTTTAATCTATACTACATCATGGTTTGATGATGGATCAACAGAATCTGCAACAAAACCGTAAAAGTATTTCCGTATTACAATTGAGAAGGTCAAATCCGTTCGCCAGTGTTCATTTGTCTTGTCCGATTTGTTACCAGCCTTAAAAATCAATCGAAAAAAGTTGCTACAAATGAGTGAACATGCAATTAAAATCTTTGGAAACATTCCGCCATCTAAATAAAAGATTTGTTATATAAAAGGATATTTATTACCTGACACACTGGAACACAAGTAAATATGATGATCTTAGAATCCCAGTTTGAACAACCTTCCTTATGAACATCATCCGTTAGAGTATTGTGTTTTATGGTGTAAGGTTATTACCCTTCACGCTTCACTGACTCTTGTTTTTATTTTTTGAAAGAAAGGGCAATGGCCAAATTCGACTATATCAAATTTAGGTAAGATATAGTCACTTGAAATCCTCCGGGCATATAGTAACATTTATATCTATTAATAGTGAAGGGGAGACAAGATGTTGAGTGAGACGTCAATTTGACTTATCGTGTATACAAATTATAGGGAGTATTTCTATAATGTTATGAACCTCGCAGTAGGATTTAAAAGGGGACCTCGGTGGCTCAGTCGGTTAGAGTGATAGTCCCGGCGTCCGACACAGGCCTTCCATCTATGCGGCGCGGGTTCGATTCCCACTCAGACTAAAAAGCACTCAGACTGTTTGAACCACATAGGCCTACAGATAAAAGGGACACATACCTATTAATATCAGTATTTTTGAAAATGGGTGTGATGGGGGGAGGGGGGGTCACGTGATCCCAAACCCACACGCTCAGAGACCGTAGCTGGGCGGAGATGAGTTATGGGTGTTTTCCTAAACATGGAGGAATGAACCTTGTTTTAAGGGGTTAAGGAATACGGACTGCAAAATTGGAGAACTTTTTCAGCTGACAAACTTTAGTATACAGCTCCATTGTCCAAATATTTTTCTCAACGGTCATCTGCCATGCTTATATTTGTCTCAGCCAACATGTATTTGTCTCAACCTCAAAATATTTCGATACTTTTGAGATTGGTATAGAAAATTTATATAGGGCTCGCATTTGGGATCCATCGCAAACTGCCACCAATTGTATTTCCCCGTGCGTAACGTTAAATCTCTTCATCATTTTATCCAGTGGAAACTATGCTTTGTTTGCGACTGGTTTCTGTAACAAACCCTAGGGGTGTATTGTTGATTAAGTCCAAGGAGGGCGTTTGTAAAATACAACAAAGTTAACAAATTTAAATTTAAACCAAGTTTATTCAAACTTATTATGGGCTTTCATTTTCCATCGAAGGTTCCGTATTGACAAATGTACCTAGAGGTGTGTTATGATTAAGTTTAGGCCGGTTGTTCGAACAGGAAAGCAAATCCAGGTTCGTTCGACCAAAACACCTGGAACGCATGACAAAATTCGTCCCTGGAAACCAAGTTATCATGATTGGTATCCAACTCTTTGAAGACATTGTCAACGAATTCCTTGTTTTCGCAACCGAATGCTTTATAATATCGAGCCAGTTCATCACGAGTTATAAAGGCATCCTTGTTACTGTCTATCATTCGAAAAATCGACCTGTAGACCTTTTCGTTTTCTTCATAACACATTTTAGGATCTTTGATATAGATTTCCTCGCAGCGTTTGGCGTATGTGTCTTCATCCATTTTACCTTCTATCATTAAAATATCGATCCATGTTGTCCATTCATTTCGAAGTTCCTCAATTTCTGATTCAAGCGTATTTTCTGACAAGGCACAAATCATATCGGCTCCTCTATAGAGTTCTTCTTTCGTCACGAAGCCATCTTTGTTCAGGTCAAAAAAACGGAAGGCTAATCTAGACTTCTTTTCCATATTTGGTAGTGATGTCATCTTCAGATCTCTTCCCTGTGATAAAGAAAATAATGAGTTGTAAACAAAAATTACTTAGTAAACTTTCAGCACAAGTATGGTTTTTTTTATAGACAAGAAGATTTTCCCTGTGTCCGTGTGTTTTAGTGATCATACATATAGGAAATTAGAATTAATCAACAAGCTTGCCCCCCTTTTCTGCACTGTGTCTGTAGTCGGCTTCCAATGGATGAAGTGTGTGTATGCGTGTGCGCGTGTGTGTGTGGGGGGGGGGGGGGGGGGCACGCGTTTCAAAAATATATATAACATCTATTATAGATAAAAAGGTAAAATCTCTTTACGTTTTTCTACATCAACTTTTATTAATTAATAGAGATGGAATCATAATTAACCAGAATCGGAAAAAGGGTCACGTTATAAAACCCGTCTTCTTCTATGTATTGTTTTATGTATGATATTTCCACCCGCCGGCGGCGACTCAAAGAATGGATGCTGCAAACAACGATTCTATGCAATGGGAGGCTTTTCACTAAAAAATAGAAAAAGAACATATTCTACAATGTCTAGTGAACAACAAAACAATAATAAAAACTAAAACGCAAAAAAGCAACAACACAAAATCCAAAATCGATAGCCTTTTCTGTCAGGGGAAGATATAGATTGATCGATTGCTTGGTGCATTACGCCGCACTCAAGATTATTTCAGTTATATGACGGCGTTGCCAGTTTTATTGTGGGAGGAAACCGGGCTCTATGCCCGGAGGAAACCCACCACCTTCCTGTGGTAATTGGCAACCATCCCACATAGGTCGTTCGAGTGAAAACCCAGTCAGAAAATTTTCCATTTTTTTTGGACTGAGTGGGATGCGAGCTCGCGACCCATTGGTGGAAGGCTGTTCGGATTGAGCGTCGAACGCTCTAGCTACTGAGCCACGGAGGCCTCCGAAATATTTAGAAAACCGTTTGGTTCTTTAAAATGTAAATAGTATTCTAGATTGATTTAGCGGCAGGCCTATCGTATAGTCATATTGTAACGATTTTTATGGCAGAAGAGGTCAATAAATATTATTCAATTATCAAGGTGTTTGGTAGAAAGTAGTTCACGCTAGTACGAAACTCGCGTGAAAGAGACGAAGTCCCAATCGAGATCTCGTGCAATTTTACGAGATCTTCAACTCGAGACATGATATCTCAACGAATGGCAGTAGGATCAATCTCTATTTTAGATTGACGAAGTCCCTGCACAGCGTTCCCGACCACTTTGAAAGGTATTCAATTATTGGTTTCTTCAATCTTCACCCAAGCAAAGGCTTTCGTTCCCAGCAGGGGCTCTCAACCCAAACCGGGTTTGACCTGAACTGAAAACGATCGCTACCAGCACCCATAGTTTTCTAGGTCGTTTTTCAAGGGCCTTAAAACACGCTCTACTGGCCAACCATAATCGGATACACTGCCTTACTTGAGTTAGAACATGAGATGAATAAAAACTGTGATCTATAACTCGACCTCTTCTCGATTTGATGGAGGGAATTTTGCGTGAGGAACCAAAGATATCAGCTTTAATAAACGAAAAAAATATAAAGCTGAAATAATCTTGAATGCAACGAAAACAATCGCCAAATCATTCTTGCATTACCACTCTGAAACTTCGGGGATGTACGTATGTGTTAAAGCCGACCGATAGTGAGCGAAGGTAGCCGAAGTGTGTTCCGATTGTTGCATTACTAAAATTTACCCCGGTACTGAAACCTTTTCTTTATCTACGAAACAAAACTTTGAGAAAGGTTCCGCACCTAAACCGCAAAAGTAACTTCAGAACGTGCACTCCATATGCAAGCGTTTGCATATCTTGTTGACTTTTGTTAGCATTTCTTTCAAGTGTACGAGCTGCCAAAAATGTACAAATTATAATGCTTTTACCAGTGTCAACAATATACAATGTAAAGTAGTCTAGAACATGTTAAGTCTCGGCAGTACAAATAATACCAAGCAGGAAAATAGTCTAGACAGTACAAATAATACCAAGCACAAAAAATAGTCTCGACAGTACATATATAGTACCAAGCAGGAACAAAGTCTCGGCAGTACATATATAGTACCAAGCAGGAAAATAGTCTCGACAGTACAAATATAGTACCAAGCAGGAAAATAGTCTCGGCAGTACAAATATAGTACCAAGCAAGAAAAAAGTCTCGGCAGTACAAATAATACCAAGCAGGAAAATAGTCTCGGCAGTAGAAATATAGTACCAAGCAGAAAATAGTGTCGACAGTACAAATATAGTACCAAGCAAGAAAATAGTCTCGACGGTATAAATATAGTACCAAGCAAGAAAATAGTCTCGGCAGTACATATATAGTGCCAAGCAGAAAATAGTATCGACAGTACAAATATAGTACCAAGCCAGAAAATAGTCTCGACAGTACAAATATAGTACCAAGCCAGAAAATAGTCTCGGCAGTACAAATATAATACCAAGCAAGAAAATAGTCTCGACAGTACAAATATAGTACCAAGCAGAAAAATAGCCTTGGCAGTACAAATATAGTACCAAGCAGGAAAATAGTCTCGACAGTAAAAATATTGTACCAAGCAGGAAAATAGTCTCGACAGTACAAATATAGTACCAAGCAGGAAAATAGTCTCGACAGTACAAATATAGTACCGAGCAGGAAAATAGTCTCGATAGTACTAATATAGTACCAAGAAGGAAAATAGTCTCGGCAGTACAAATATAGTACCAAGAAGGAAAATAGTCCCGGCAGTACAAATATAGTAGCAAGCAAGAAAATAGTCACGACAGTACAAATATAGTACCAAGAAGGAAAATAGTCTCGACAGTACAAATATAGTACCAAGCAGGAAAATGGTATCGATAGTACAAATATAGTACCAAGAAGAAAATAGTCTCGACAGTATAAATATAGTACCAAGCAGGAAAATAGTCTCGGCAGTACAAATATAGTACCAAGAAGAAAATAGTCTCGACAGTATAAATATAGTACCAAGCAGGAAAATAGTCTCGACAGTACAAATATAGTACCAAGCAGGAAAATAGTCTCGACAGTACAAATATAGTACCAAGCAAGAAATAGTCTCGACAGTTCAAATATAGCACCAAGCAGGAAAATAGTCTCGGCAGTACAAATATAGTACCAAGCAGGAAAATAGTCTCGACAGTACAAATATAGTACCAAGCAGGAAAATAGTCTCGACAGTACAAATATAATACCAAGCAGGAAAATAACCGTGGCAGTACAAATGTAGTACCAAGCAGGAAAATAGTCTCGACAGTACAAATATAGTACCAAGCAAGACAATAGTATCGACAGTACAAATATAGTACCAAGCAGGAAAATAGTCTCGACAGTACAAATATAGTACCAAGCAGGAAAATAGTCTCGACAGTACAAATATAGTACCAAGCAGGAAAATAGTCTCGGCAGTACAAATATAGTACCAAGCAAGAAAAAAGTCTCGGCAGTACAAATAATACCAAGCAGGAAAATAGTCTCGGCAGTAGAAATATAGTACCAAGCAGAAAATAGTGTCGACAGTACAAATATAGTACCAAGCAAGAAAATAGTCTCGACGGTATAAATATAGTACCAAGCAAGAAAATAGTCTCGGCAGTACATATATAGTACCAAGCAGAAAATAGTCTCGACAGTACAAATATAGTACCAAGCCAGAAAATAGTCTCGACAGTACAAATATAGTACCAAGCCAGAAAATAGTCTCGGCAGTACAAATATAATACCAAGCAAGAAAATAGTCTCGACAGTACAAATATAGTACCAAGCAGAAAAATAGCCTTGGCAGTACAAATATAGTACCAAGCAGGAAAATAGTCTCGACAGTAAAAATATTGTACCAAGCAGGAAAATAGTCTCGACAGTACAAATATAGTACCAAGCAGGAAAATAGTCTCGACAGTACAAATATAGTACCGAGCAGGAAAATAGTCTCGATAGTACAAATATAGTACCAAGAAGGAAAATAGTCTCGGCAGTACAAATATAGTACCAAGAAGGAAAATAGTCCCGGCAGTACAAATATAGTAGCAAGCAAGAAAATAGTCACGACAGTACAAATATAGTACCAAGAAGGAAAATAGTCTCGACAGTACAAATATAGTACCAAGCAGGAAAATGGTATCGATAGTACAAATATAGTACCAAGAAGAAAATAGTCTCGACAGTATAAATATAGTACCAAGCAGGAAAATAGTCTCGGCAGTACAAATATAGTACCAAGAAGAAAATAGTCTCGACAGTATAAATATAGTACCAAGCAGGAAAATAGTCTCGACAGTACAAATATAGTACCAAGCAGGAAAATAGTCTCGACAGTACAAATATAGTACCAAGCAAGAAATAGTCTCGACAGTTCAAATATAGCACCAAGCAGGAAAATAGTCTCGGCAGTACAAATATAGTACCAAGCAGGAAAATAGTCTCGACAGTACAAATATAGTACCAAGCAGGAAAATAGTCTCGACAGTACAAATATAATACCAAGCAGGAAAATAGCCGTGGCAGTACAAATGTAGTACCAAGCAGGAAAATAGTCTCGACAGTACAAATATAGTACCAAGCAAGACAATAGTATCGACAGTACAAATATAGTACCAAGCAGGAAAATAGTCTCGACAGTACAAATATAGTACCAAGCAGGAAAATAGTCTCGACAGTACAAATATAGTACTAAGCGGGAAAATAGTATCGACAGTACAAATATAGTACCAAGCAAGACAATAGTCTCCACAATGTACAACGTACTACTAGTTTCGACGATGCACGTTAAAGTATAGTATTTTGAAATAACCTGAAGTGATACGAGCTGCCAAAATTCGCCTTAATCCTTTAACCCTGATTGCCAAGGCAATTAAAGTATTTAAAGTTTATAGAAAAACCTGATAATTTAAGTTCAAACTTTATGACAATCAGAATTTATGAAAACTTTATCGATCGAAATAAGTTTTGTCCATCAGTAGTCCCTTAAAGCATTGCACCAATTACATAAAAAGACATGTAAAATGTATTACCTGGACAGACAGGAACAATATGATGATCATACAATCCCAGTTTCAACAACCCTCTTAATGAAGATCATCAGTTAGAGTATTACGTTTTATATTACGTGAGTTTATTATCCTTCACGCTTCACTGACTCTTTAAACAAGATGTTTATTTGAAGAAAAAAACGGACAATGTATGATTTCAAATATCTTAAATTCAAGTAGGCCATTGGTACGGTAGCTCATAGGGGACATAATCATCGTATTAATTTACTGTATTTTTTCTATAAATTAGGAATAATTTTTTTTAAATTGACAATTTTCAAACATGCGGAAATTAATTTGCACCCATGCGGAAATTATTTCCCACCAATGCGCAAATTATTTTTCCACTCATGCGGGAATTAGTTTCCAACCACACGGAAATTAGTTTCCACCCATGTGTAAATCAATCTCCACACATGCGCAACTTATTTTCCTCACATGTGTAAATTAATTTACGCCATTGCGGAAATTTTTTTCCATCTATGCGGAAATACGTTTTCAGCTATGTGTAAATTAGTTTCCACCTAATGTCGACATCTAAGTCTACCGATATTCTTGCCATAGCTGAAGATGCGTAAGCATTGTCAATGTATTACAAAGTGTTCCAGAAAATTCTACTAACTAAGGCTAAGCTCCTGTCTGTCATCAACTTAATGAAATATCATGGATTTTAGTTCATTATAAATGTCTAAATGATATACCTCTTTTAACACAATTAGAAACTTGTCTCCATGGTTATTTTAGATGAGAAGGTTTTTCTGTGCCCGTCTATTTTAATGTTTATAAATATATAATATATATTGTATATATATATCACCTACTATGGGTTCCCGCAACTTTTTGGATAAAAAAAAACCCGACGGCGCTTCTCCTGCTCGTCTCATGCAATCTATTTGCTTGCATTTTCGTAGGAGTAAGAAAAGGAAAATAAACATAGGTAGTATTATTTCCAGAACACCTCTCAGGATGCTTCTCACCCTGAGCTTCTGTGACATATAGGCAGCCCTTGGATCCTCGCGTTATGGCGTAATCATCCCCTCCTCACGCTTCACAAATATGTTGTAAGGCTCCATTTATAGCTTTAGAACATGGGAATTATACGTTAATTTTCTAAGAATTAGGAAAAGCAAAATCCGAAAATCATGGGCAATTTCGTTTCCAGAACAACCCTCAGAACGCTCCCCTATAAACAACCCCTAAGTACTCGCCAATTGGGTTGTGACGGTCAATCCCTCCACCACATTTCAAAAATGTTACAAGGCTCCATTTATAACTTTGGAAAATACTTAGCCCCAGGTGACTATAACAGTATTCTCGTTATTTTGGGATTACACTTTCTTGAAAATATGGTAGAAATTCTTCTACCGATTTTTGGAGTGACCCTGAAGGAGGCCGGTTGGCATTAAGTGCTGCCGAGGTGCCATATTATGGGACGCGGGCTCGATTCCCGTTTCGGGCGTCACCCCAAAAATCGGTATAAGAATTTCTACCATAATTTCAAGAAAGTGTAATCCCAAAATAACGAGAATACTGTTATAGTCATTTTCTGAAAGACACTAACTAATTAAACCCAGGTGACTATCCTGCCAAATATATATGTACCATTTGGGCCTGTATGACGGTTCAAACTTTTGCTTTTGTAGCCTTTATCAATCCTTTCCATGATTAAATAACATGCTTTATAAACATTTTGGGCGTTCTGGTTGTATTTGCAATGGTAAAGTGTAACTACTCTTTCTATGGTCAATCTAATAACCATTTTGCTGTTATGAATTTTGAAAAGCAGGGAGTTTTATGTAAAGGGCAGGAAAGTCACCACAAGTGACCTTGTAAACAACGTTATACTACTGAGATTTTCATCTTCATAATCTTCATAATTAGAATATTTCCAGATTGATTGATTGATTGATTGTTTGGTGTTTTACGCCGCGCTCAAGATTATTTCACTTATATGGCGGCGTTGCCAGTTTTGTTGTGGGAGGAAACCGGGCTCTTTGCCCGGAGGAAACCCACGACCTTCCGCTGGTAACTGGCAACCATCCCACATAGGTCGTTCGAGTGAAAACCCAGTCAGAAAATTTTTCCAATTTTTTTGGACTGAGTGGGATTCGAACCCGCGACCAATATTTCCAGATAGTAGATTTCTGGTTGATGAAAAAAAAATTGCACATTCGTAACAAGATTTCTAAGGGATTTTTCGAAAATTTGATAGAAACTGTTCCAAGATATAGAATCCCAACTATTTTTTACATTTCTCTGGACCAAAAGGTTATCTGAAATTTATTGTTGGGAATGTTGGGCGTGACTCAAAATTTGATTTTGTGCAACCTCCAGGCATACAGCAAAGCTTTTCTCTTTTAATCATGACGGAGAGGAAACATGCTGCTGAAACGTCAATTAGACTTAGACGGATTTATTTTTCACAATTACCGCCGAGCCTGATGACGTCACATAGAATTAAGCAAAGCTTTCTGGGTAAAATGTACCTCAGTTCGCCATTTTGTTTATTGGTACTTAGCAAGGTGTTACTTTTTTGGAAAACATTGATGACATAACCTGTTTTTATGCACGCATTTTTTCTGGTAACTTTACGCCTTTTACGTCTTCTGTTCGATACAGTATTATTTCTTCTGCCATATTTTAAAATTATTTTAACATACCTCAATCCCCCGAAATGCTTTGCCCGTAATTTTCAAGGGACGTCATCAAGCAATCGGCCAATTAACTTAACAAATTGCAATTTAAATTTAAACCAAATTTATTCAAACTGATTATATGCTTGTATTTTCCATCGAAGGTTCCGTATTGACAAATGTACCTAGCTGTGTGCTATGATTTAAGTTTAGGCCGGATGTTCGTATAGGAAAGCAAATCCTGGCTCGTCCGACCAAAACTCGTGGAACGCTTGACAAAATTCGTCCCTGGAAACCAAGTTATCATGATTGGTATCCAACTCTTTGAAGAAATTGTCAACGAATTCCTTGTTTTCGCAACCGAATGCTTTATAATATCGAGCCAGTTCATCACGAGTTATAAAGGCATCCTTGTTGCTGTCAATCATCCGGAAAACAGACCTGTAGGCCTTTTCGGTTTCTTCGTAACACTTTTCAGGATCTTTAATTAAGACGTCCACGCAGCGTTTAGCGAAAGTGTCTTCATTTATTTTACCTTCGGGTACGAAAAAATTGATCCACATTGCCGCTTCATTTCGAAGTTCCTCAATTTCAGACTCAAGTGTATTTTCTGACAAGGCACAGATCCTATCGGTCCCTTTATCGAGTTCTTCTTTGGTCACGATGCCATCCTTGTTCAGGTCCCAAAAACGGAAGGCTAATCTTTTCCATATTTGGTAGTGATGTCATCTTCAGATCTCTTCCCTGTGATAAAGAAAATAATGAGGTATGATACATTTTCAATACTCTATTAGTATGTTAAATGTTATCCAAGCAGAAACATATGACTCATAACAACATCCTAAGGGGTAGGCCTATTGCCAGTTTACTAAAAGGCAACTTTCTGCATCGCCAATATATGCAGCAAAAGAAGGTCAATTCAGAAAAGAAAAGAGTTCTGCCAACGAGACTGAGGTTTACTTGCGTTGCCAACTGTATTGAAAATTGTTTATAATTCGGAATTCAGAACGTGCACTCCATATATGCAAGCCTTCGCATTGGCTTTTCTTTTAGCATTTCTTTTCCGTACACGGGCCGTCAAAATACTAATTAGAATACTTGTACTAGTCTCAACAAAGTTCGTTAAAGTGATACAAATTCATACAGTAGTCTGGAAAATGTTATATCTCGACGGTACAAATAATACAAAGCAGTACAACAAATGTACAATGTACTACAAGCTTGAACTATGTACGATAAGTAGTGTTTTAAAATAACTTGAAAGGACATGAGCTGCAAAAATTCGCACCTTTTCCTGACTGTCGAAACATTTGATTGATTGATTGCTTGGTGTTTTACGCCGCGCTCAAGATTATTTCACTTATAGGGCGGCGTTCCCAGATTTAATGCGGGAGGAAACCGGACTCTATGCCCGGGGGAAACCCAGGACCTTCCGGTGGTAACTGTCAACCATCCCACGTAAGTCGTTGGAGTGAAAACGCAGTCAGAAAATTTTCCAATATTTTTTTTGGGACTGATTTGGCAGCCCATATCAGTTTATTAAATCGATCAAAATAAGTTTGATTGGTCAAAAATTCTAGAACCTTAAAACGTTGCACCAATCACAATAAAATGCATGTAAAAAGGTATTACCTGGACAGACAGGAACACAAGTAAGTATGATGATCTTAGAATCCCAGTTTGAAAAAGCCTCTTAATAACCAGCATCCGTTAGAGTATTACGTTTTATATTACGTGAGGTTATTATCCTTCACGCTTCACTGACTCTTTAAACACGATGTGTATCTAAAGAGAGCACAGACAACGTACGGTTTTAGACATTTTAAATTAAAGTAGGCCATACATGTAGGTGACTTGAAATAGGATTTTATGCAACGGGGCATACAGTAAGGTTTTTACCTTTTAATATCTATGATTTTCTCTGTGCCCGTGTGTTTTAGTGTCAATAAATATGAACACTAAAACACACAAGTGGGCTCAGGGAAAATTTTCTTTACGAAATTAACCACGGAGACACGTTTCTAATAAGCCTCTTTCGAGTTTGGCTAAAACCCCGCGAGATCACGCGAGAAAGGAGCTTAGGGGTATAACTTTTACTGACTAGCCATTCATTTAACATTAGCGTCTATGGTGATCGACGGTTATCGTGTGGTTTTGTCTTTGATTATTTATTTCTAAATCATTTCTTTAATCCAAATTTTTTTGTGAAACACACCAGAGGCTATCCGTTGCGTTTTTGTCGGTTGACTGCCAATAAAAACATTTATATCGCGTGGATACGCTTCGAAGTTGTCAAAAACCAACGGTGAAAACACAACTACGACTTGTTATTTTTGTGTTAGAAATAATATTATTTTTTTGTCCGTCAAAAATAAGTATCTAATGTCTTTGTATATATCTTGATTTGTCTCAGAAAAAGACTTTTGTAAAAAGTATAGATTGTAAGCTGAGAATCACAGACATAACAACAGGGTTACAGCCGATCTCCATAAGCACTAATGTTAATCAGACAGCCGATCGGTGAAAGTTATACCCCTAAACACGGGTCTCGCGTGACTTCCGCCAAACCCGAAAGGGGCTTATTGTGTGGAAAAGGGGGAGTATGTCATTTAGTCCTTTATCCAATGATAGGATATTAATAGACCAAAACCGCTGATATTTCGTTATATTGAAGACAGACAGGAGTTTGGCTTTAGTCAGTAGATTTTTCTGAGTGTGCGCATGTATCCCTTGCCTGGATGAGAAAGTCAATATGCATACAAAAGTGTCCGGAGGACGTTTTTTCCTATCTACTCCAAAAATATGAAGGAATATTGATACATGTCACAAACAAAATGGATGAAAAAAAATTCTCTATTGACATTCAAGGAAAACAGAGTCAGAGAATTGTTGGATGGCCCAATAAAGATGCCACGAATAAATGCAAAGCTCTAAACGAATCTGTAACAACCACATTGTATTATCTTTTTCAATTTTTATTAGGTCTGAGGGGGATTAAAACCCGTACAGCATAGATGGAAGGCCTGTTTCGGGCTGAGGGACTATTGCTCTATCCGACTGAGCCACCGAGGCCCACGTTATTTTGGGGATTACAGTTTCTTGAAACGCGACAGAAAATCTTCTTCCCAATTTGGGCGACGCACCCAGCCTTCGCGGAGGAATAAAATGCACCGCAACTTTGCCAGCCCTGAATATCCGTAGTCTTATCCACTGTGATGTAACATTCACTTTGTAATAGATACAAACTGAATCAGCTCATTTGTAAAGTATTTCCTTTTCTTTAATAACAGATGCCTTGATGCAACTATAGATCTTTTGAAAGCTTAGCAACAGAAGTGGTATATATGAAAGAAACCCAATAAACAGTCGTTTATCCGACACAGTAAGATCATCTGGGATGAGCTTAGGGTCCTCTTTAAAGGGAAAGTCAGGGTTAAACATGAGCTCAAGGTCAGACATAGGACCCTCGCATGTGCGGGGCACAGTTCGGTAGTCCTTTAGAGTTTCGCTCAGGCGCCCGGTCGTGTCTTTGATCAACAATACTATTTCAACGAATTCCACAAGAAGATTTGTTAATGCCCCTTCGTCATCCACTTGTGACTTGAGCTCTAAGAGACAACTTTGCACTTCTCCGAAAGAGCACATTTTCCTTCCGCCTATCGGAGTCTTTCGAATGGCTACCAGTAATACGAATCTGTCCCTCTGAAGTCGCTAGTATCGAATCCTCGCAGAGGCAATTGTCTCTTCCAGGGCATTGAAGAGTTCTTGTCAATTAATCGTACCTAAAGCAAAGATATAGGGGTGATATTCTCAGAATTAAGAAAACATTTTACTAATAGAGTGCAATCGCCAAACAACCAATCAATGAAAACACCTTCAATCAGTCAAGCTCTTAGTTTCAACTAAGTGACGATAATGACATTGGTTAAGTTATATTACGGCGTCATTAACAAATCTATTACGTTCAAGTTTCAAAAATATGGAAAATTTTCACATACTGGAAAAATAATGATGACACCTTCAGACCACCGTAGTTTCAATTATAAAGAATGGTTTTCACAATTTAACTATTACATCATGGAAAAATAATAATGTCCCCCTTCTAGACCACCGTAATTTCAATTATAAAGAATGGTTTTCACAATTTTACTATTGCATAATGTAAAGATAATAATGGCCCCTTCTAGACCACCGTAGTTGATAGAAAGGTTAAGTATAGTCACTCTCAAAGTTCAAGGTTGGACAAATAATGTGGCACCATATACAACAACATAAGTTTTGAAAAAGGTTCCCAAACAGTGAAAGTCAACGAGAGGGCTCAAAATCACGGGCCATTTTACAGCAACAATACCAATGTGGGTATTAAATTTTGGATTTGGGAGTATATCCACAATAAACATCAGGATTATGAAGAAATGGGCAAGTATCCACACATAGCGAGAGAGAACCCCTCAGTGTAGAAGATAAGTTACGTGGATATTTCTTCTGTCAGGGAAAACCACCAACTGTTTTTCATGTAAACAATATTCTGGGATTTCGCGACGTGTCCCTTTAAAAAACTGATGGACTTTGACATCAAGTATTCCACTTAGGACATTGTGGCAGCAAAAATATGTTCGTTGTTTTCCATCTACTTTGCCCTAATGACACACGCTTAGCTGTATGTTATGATTCAGGTTTAGGCCGGTTTTTCATACAAGAAAGCAAATCCAGGTTCGTCTGACCAAAACTCGTGGAACGCTTGACAAAATTCGTCCCTGGAAACCAAGTTATCATGATTGGTATCCAACTCTTTGAAGACATTGTCAACGAATTCCTTGTTTTCGCAGCCGTGCGCTTTATAATATCGAGCCAGTTCATCACGAGTTATAAAAGCATCCTTGTTACTGTCTATCATTCGAAAAATCGACATGTAGAGCTTTTCGTCTTCTTCGTACCACATTGCAGGATCTTTTCTAAAGAAGTCAACACAGCGTTTGGCGAAGTTGTCTTCGTCTGTCTTCCCTTCTGGAAATAAAATATCAAACCATGATGTCCATGCATTTCGATGTTCCTCAACTTCAGACTGCAGCGTATTTTCGGACAAGGCACAGGTCATATCTGCCCCTTTAAGCATTTCTTCTGTAGTCACGACACCATCTTTGTTCAGATCCCAGAAACGGAAGGCTATTCTACACTTCTTTTCCATATTTGGTAGTGATGTCATCTTCTGGTCTCTTCTCTATGATAAAGAAAATATTATTTGAGTTTAATAGAAGACAAGTTCAGTTGATGAGAGGTAGAAATCCTATTTTAACCCTCGACCCCCTCCTAATTTCGAAGGAGGGAGATGTTCCGCGAGGAACCGAACAGGTCAGCTTTCATAAAGGAAAAAAAATATCTAATATAAAAGTATTTTTGAGCACATTGAGTATACGATACTTTGAAAATGAAACTTAATTTCCTATAAAAGGCAGAAACTTGACCAAGCTAGTAATGTTATTTTTAGAGTATGTTCAATGTAATTCATGCCGAAGCCTATGACTCATAACAACATCTTAATGGAATATCGGATGCGGTTACATAAACATTACAACTGGATATATACTGCTGCACAAAAAGCTTAAAAATGCAGCATATTTCTGATGAACAGTAACACATCAGAATATTTGCGTCGAGATTTTATCAAACTATTATTATTATTCTATGATTGAATTTCATTCAAATAGGTTGATGTAGAATGTTTGTCAAACTGTAATTATTCTTTGATTGAATTTCATTTCAATAGATTGATGTGGGTTGTTTGTCAAGGCGTGTGTAGAGATGCGCATAGACCCACAACATGGGGCAATTGTAACCACGGCGTGAGTTTGAACAGTTTAACACGTTTACTTCGGGCGTAACTTACTCAGCTTTCGAGAAGAACGGTAGAGACAAAACCTGAAAGCGTTCTTTTTTAAAGAGGCATGAGCTGCCAAAATTCACACTTCATAATGTCTGATCGTCACGACAGTAAGAGGCTTTGAAGGCCATCGGCAAACTAAATGATTGGCGTTGGAATGAGGAAAATCCATACAGTATGTGGCCGGTACGAACCGAAAACGTGTTCGAAATTTAATTAACCGGGACGACCATTCATTCATTCTAAGCCAAAGTTAGTTCAAAACAATACTTTATCGTACATTTTCGAGACTAGAAGCACTAAAAAGCTTTTGAATTATACGTCTTGAGAAAAATAGCTAATAATTTCAACATTCTGTTGTAACGTCAAAATATCAACATTTTGGCAGCTCATGCCCCTTTAAAGTGAAATGAAAATGCCATTTACTTAATCTAAACGGTGTTACATAAGTTCAAGATTCTTTTTAATCTTTACTACATCAACGTTTGATGATGGATCAACAGAGTCAAACAAAACCGTAAAAGTCTTTCCGTATTACAATTGAGAAGGTCAAATCCGTTCGCCAGTGTCCATTTGTCTTGTCCGCTTTTGTTACCAGCCTTAAAAATCGATCGAAAAAAGCTGCTACGTATGAGTGAACATGCAGCTATAGTCCTTTGAAACATTGCGCCAAGTAAATAAAAGATATGTTATATTATATGTTATTAATCGAGTGTTTTCGTATTGCCTTGGTATTGGCCTGAGGGTGGCCGTATTGGCCCGAGGCCGCAGGCCGAGGGTCAATACAACCACCCGAAGGCCAATACCTAGGCAATACGAAAACACTCGATTCATAATATTTGTATTAATAGACTGTAGAAGTTAATTTAATGCAAGCTGTCAAGTTGAACAGGAGGTCGCCCACTGAACATTTAATCCATGCCCTAAACAAAATGACGTCCGACCTTTTTTGCGCTCTTTTTTTGTTCCTGGATCAGTAGAGAAGTTTCTTCCTCTTCCGCTGTCCTAAAACGGCAATCGGATTCACTTACAGTAGTTTTTTCTTCTAACTCTAATATCCCGTCAATAAGACCTTGTACAACGCACTGGTGTAGACATTTTTAAATCAACATCTGTCGTCTGCGTCTGTAAAACTCTGTGACATCACATGTTACAATTGCGCCTTTCAGCCGCACTCGGTGAACTCGGCGAATATGACTTGAACTCGGCCAATATGACTTGAACTCGGCCAATATGACTTGAACTCGGCCAATATGACTTGAACTAGGCAATACAACCCTACGGCTAATACTAACTTGATTCGTCTGCTGATATTACCCGGCGGAAAAGGTCGTATTCGAGTAATAACTTGCACAGTCAATTAATAATATATGTTATTAATCGAGTGTTTTCGTATTGCCTTGGTATTGGCCTGAGGGTGGCCGTATTGGCCCGAGGCCGCAGGCCGAGGGTCAATGCAACCACTTGAAGGCCAATACTAAGGCAATACGAAAACACTCGATTCATAATATTTTTATTAATAGACTGAAGAACTTAATTTAATGCAAGCTGTCAAGTCGCCCACTAAACATTTAATCCATGCCTTAAACAAAATGACGTCCGACCTTTTTTGGGGCTATGTGTTTTTTTGTTCCTGGATCAGTACAGAAGTTTCTTCCTCTTCGGCTGTCCTAAAACGGCAATCGGATTATCTGACAGTAGTTTTTTCTTCTCACTCTAATATCCTGTCGATAAGAGCTTGTACAACGGGCTATGGTATAGACATTTTGATATCAACATCTGTCGTCTGCTTCTGTCAAACTCTGGGACGTCACATGTTTATTGCGTCTTTCCGCCGCACTCCGTGCACTCGGCCAATATGACTTGAACTCGGCTAATCTGACTTGAACGCGGCCAATATGACTTGAACTCGGCCAATACAGCCCTGCAGGTTATACGAACTTGATTCGTCTGCTGATGGTACCCGGCCGCGAAGGTCGTATTCGGGTAATAACTTACACAGTCAATTAATAAAAAAGGATATTACCTGACTCACTGGAACACAAGTAAATATGATGATCTTAGAATCCCAGTTAGAGAAAGCCTCTATGTTTTATATTACGTGAGTTTATTATCCTCCACGCTTCACTGAATCTTTAAACAAGATGTTTATTTGAAAAATAAAACGGACAATGTATGATTTTAAATATCTAAAATTCAAGTAGGCCATCATAGGAGACATAATCATCGTATTAATTTACTGTGTTTTTTTATAAATTAAGGATTTATTTTTTTTAAATTGACAATATTTCAGCTAAAGAAAATTAACAATTCTCTATAACCAATTTTCTCGATTTATCAAAGGCGTTTGATACCATTGACCACAACACCATCCTGTCAAAATTGCATCACTATGGTTTTCGGTATAATTCTTACTCATGGTTCCAAAGCTATCTTTCAAATCGATGTAAATCTATCTCCGTGCATAACACTATCTCATCATCATCAGCTATATCATGTGGCGTTCCACAAGGTTCTGTTCATGGCCCGATACTTTTTCTTATCTATATTAATGACATTGTCTCCTCTTCCACCCTACTAAAATTTATATTATATGCCGATGACACTTGTGTTACATACTGTTCACAGAATTAATTAATACAATGAATTTACAGCTTTCTTTTATACAAAACTGGCTTAATTCTAACAACTTGTCCCTAAATGTGAATAAAATCAAATTTATGTTAATTAAACCATGTCGTAAACCCCTCCCAGAATCTCTCCCTGACGTGACACTTAACAACAATTTGATGTTGATAAAGTTCTTAGGTATAATTTTTGATAATCGCTTGACGTGGACAACACATATAAACCATATCTGTAGCAAAATTTCACGTAACATTGGTATCATTAAACATATCAGAAATAGTATTAATAGAAAGACGCTCTACATCTTATACTACTCTCTTATATATCCATACCTCTCATATGCTAATCCTCTCTGGGGTAATACTTGTAATACTGTACTGCTGTACAACAAACATGTCTTACCACACTCTGAGAGCAACGGGTGCTCGCGAGTGGAACAAACTGTCAGCATCAATGAAAGAAATCTCTTTTCGCCCTGTAAATATGTTATAGTATGTGACAATATATTCACACCATTCTGCTAAGAAACCTATCTGCAGCATTAAACATAATTTTTCTAATTTTTCTGGGATAGAACAAGTCCTTATGGGACTTTATTCCCGCCAAACTATGCCCTAATTTGAATGTATATTTGTAATACAAACAATCATTGGTGAATAAATAATAAAAATAAAAAAATTCCAAACGTACTACTAGTTTCGACGATGCACGTTAAATTATAGTGTTTTGAAATAACCTGAAGTGTTACTAGCTGCCAAAATTCGCCTTAATCCTTTAACCCTGATTGCCAAGACAATTAAAGAATTTAAGTTTATAGAAAAACCTGATAATTTAAGTTCAAACTTTATCGATCGAAATAAGTTTTATCCATCAGTGAAACAATCCTATAGTGCCTTAAAGCATTGCACCAATTACATAAAAATGCATATTAAAAATATATTACCTGACACACTGGAACACAAGTAAATACGATGATCTTAGAATCCCCAGTTTGAACAACCTTCTTAATGAACATCATCCGTTAGAGTATTGTGTTTTATATTACGTGAGGTTATTATCCTTCACGCTTCACTGACTCTTTAAACAAGATGTTTCTTTGAAGAAAAAACGGACAATGTATGATTTCAAATATCTAAAATTCAAGTAGGCCATTGATACGGTAGCTCATAGGGGACATAATCATCGTATTAATTTACTGTATTTTTTCTATAAATAAAGGAATTATTTTTTTAAATTGACAATTTTCAAACATGCGGAAATTAATTTGCACCCATGCGAAAATTATTTTCCACCAATGCGCAAACTATTTTTCCACTCATGCGGGAATTAGTTTCCACCGATGTGTAAATCAATCTCTACACATGCGCAACTTATTTTCCACACATGTGGAAAATAAGTTTTCACACATGTGTAAATTAATTTACGCCATTGCGGAAATTATTTTCCATCTATGCGGAAATACGTTTTCACCCATGTGTAAATTAGTTTCCACCTAATGTCGACATCTAAGTCTACCGATATTCTTGCCATAGCTGAAGATGCGTAAGCATTGTCAATGTATTACAAAGTGTTCCAGAAAATTCTACTAACTAAGGCCAAGCTCCTGTCTGTCATCAACCTAATGAAATATCATGGATTTTAGTTCATTACAGCAACTTATGATTGGATATAAATGTCTAAATGATATAACTCTTTTAACACAATTAGAAACTTGTCTCCATGGTTATTTTAGATAAGAGGGTTTTTCTGTGCCCGTCTATTTTAATGTTCATAAATATATAATATATATTGTATATATATATCACCTACTATGGGCTCCCCGCAACTTTTTGGATAAAAAAAACCCGAGGGCGCTTCTCCTGCTTGTCTCATGCAATCAATTTGCTTGCATTTTCGTAGGAGTAAGAAAAGGAAAATAAACATAGGTAGTATTATTTCCAGAACACCTCTCAGGATGCTTCTCACCCTGAGCTTCAGTGACATATAGGCAGCCGAAAATCATGGCCACTTTTGTTTCCAGAACAGTCCTCAGAACGCTCCCCTATAGACAACCCCTGGGTACTCGCCTATTGGGTTGTGACGGTCATCCCCTCCACCACATTTCCAAAATGTTACAAGGCTCCATTTATAACTTTGGAAAATACTTTTGTAGTTATTACATATACACCATGGCCCGTTCAAGTGGTATAAGCTGCCACAATTGAGAGCGTTTGATTGATCGATTGATTGATGTTTTTACGCCGCACTCAAGATTATTTCACTTATATGGCGGCGTTGCTAGTTTTATTGGGGGAGGAAATCCCGGTGAGTACCTGGTAACTCTTCCACAGAATTTTTCAATTTTTATGTGGCCTGAGGGTGATTTGAACCCGTGCCGCATCGATGGACGGTATATATAGGAAATTTTGTGCAACCTCCAGGCATACAACAAAACTTCTCTCTTTTAATCATGACGGAGAGGAAACATGCTGCTGAAACGTTAATTAGACTTTGGATTTATTTTTCACAATTAACTTAACAAATTGTAATTTAAATTTAAACCAAATTTATTCAAACTGATTATATGCTTGTATTTTCCATCTAAGGTTCCGTATTGACAAATGTACCTAGATGTGTGTTATGATTTAAGTTTAGGCCGGTTGTTCGAACAGGAAAGCAAATCCAGGTTCGTTCGACCAAAACACGTGGAACGCTTGACCAAATTCGTCCCTGGAAACCAAGTTATCATGATTGGTATCCAACTCTTTGAAGACATTGTCAACGAATTCCTTGTTTTCGCAACCGAATGCTTTATAATATCGAGCCAGTTCATCACGAGTTATAAAGGCATCCTTGTTACTGTCAATCATTCGAAAAATCAACCGGTAGACCTTTTCATTTTCTTCAAAACACATTTCAGGATTTTTAATAAAGATGTCCACGCAGCGTTCAGCGAAAGTGTCTTCCTTTATTTTACCTTCGGGCATTAAAATATCAACCCACATTGCCGACTCATTTCGAAGTTCCTCAATTTCAGACTCAAGTGTATTTTCTGACAAGGCACATATCATATCTGCCCCTTTAAGCATTTCTTCTTTGGTCACGACGCCATCTTTGTTCAGGTCCCAAAAACGGAAGGCTAGTCTAGACTTCTTATCCATATTTGGTAGTGATGTCATCTTCAGATCTTTTCTCTGGGATAAAGAAAATAATGAGTTACGATAAACTTTCATTATAAACGTCAGAAATAAAATTCTTCAACAGACTGGCCTGTTATTCTTTAAGAGTATGTTAAATGCAACCCACGCAGAAGCGTATGACTCATAGCCGCATTCTGAAGGGTATGCTTATTGCCGGTTTATTAAAAGGTAATTTTTTGCACCTTATTCTGTGCAAAATCCTTAAACAAGCTCAAATCGGAAAAAGCTGCGACCCCAAGGATAGCAATATTTGCAGGCTGTAGGTGGCTTCTGTTGCTAAGAAAGCACCAGATGTGAGTAAAATTTTTATGTGAATATTTTTTAAGAATTACAACATTTTGTATTCATCCTTGACTATAGGGTTTGATACATAACGAGTAATGTCAGAAGTCTATGAATGGGGAAGTGTGAAACGTCCCATTACACCATATTCAGGGCATTGGCGCCTTTTGACCTAAAGGTCACCCTTAACAGCGCCCTCTCGGTTAGTCAGAAGCCGTGGCTTTTCTTCTCTTCCTCGTGTGAACTATTATGGAGAATGTTTTTGATGCGACAACAGCACTTCATGCTGCAAAAGTTAAGGTTTCCGAAGAACTTCATGGAAAATGAGACAAACAAGCCTTGTTAGGAACGATTCGAGTTGAAATGGAGATATCGACGGCGCGCGCCCGGTAAAGCCTTTATAAAAACCAATGCATTCTCCAAACTGCGGTTACTGAGATTGCCGATAGATATGATCGTCCAGTTAATGGAGAGTGAATTTATTTTCTGATTTGAAATTGCGCAACCGTTGACAATTTTAAAATCTACCGCGCATAAACGTCACATAATGTAGTAAATGTAGTATATGCCGGCTGAAGGTGTCAATGTCCTGAATCTGGGGTAATGGGGCGTTTCATACTTCCCCATTCATAGACTTCTGGTACAAAACCCTTTCTTCATGTTCAATCTTTAAGTGTTGTTTCTCAAAGATTAGACCAGCTTTCTTACCCGAAATGTGGATCTTCCATTTAGCGTAGGCGAGTGTACGATGAAATGGACATAGTCAACGGGAATCGCTCAGGATGTCCCTCTTTGTACTTTAAATGTGAATAGATTGCTAACAGCCAGTTTCCATCGCCAATCGTTTCTATCGCCAATATATGCAGCAGAATGAGGTCATAGATTCTTCTATGGAGCGGTTGTACTAAAACCAAAACCCATAGGACAACTTGTACTACTTTGTACATGGTGATGTTTAATATGATCATCACATTATGCAGCAAAACAGTGGCTCTTCTGCAGTTGCAAGTCACTGTTACAACAACAATCACAATCCCAACACACACTGTCATGTGAGGGGTTTGGCCAGGCTAAGAACAAGCTTAACTTAGCATACAAAGAGTCCCTTCATATTCTAAAATAAATCCTATACTATATGTTCAAATTTCATCCGTTCCTCTCCGCTTATTAAATGTGTAACCAACTGTCTCCATTCCATAGATACGGTTGTCTTATCCTCTGTGTAATATCCTGATGTTACAGCACACCTGCTGATTCCATGTACTTTATATCTTAATACGTGTAATTATTTTTTGACCTGAATTAGGATCCCCCCGGCCCCCCACCTTAGATTGTGGTGATTTTAACTGCAGTGTGGGAATCACAACTTATCAGTGATTAACGTTTGTATTTGTTTTGTTCATTCTTGCTGTGTATATAATGCATTTTTACCATGCCGACGTTGTGTGCTGTAATTTCTGATGATGAGAGTAGTTGCCCTCGAAAGCTCATATTAAACATCACCATGTACAAAGTAGTACAAGTTGTCCTTCTGTGTTTTGGTTTTAGAAGGAGGACTACGTAGTGTTTAAAAATAACTTGAAGTGACATGAGCTGCCAAAATTCGCACCTGATTGTCAAAACAATAAAAGGATTTAAACTAAATGTTATAGAAAAATCTAATAATTTCCATGAACGTTTATCTCTCTTATTGTCATGCCAATCAGAATTTATTTTAAAAAGCGGGAAGTTTGGCAGCCCATATCAATTTATCAAATCGATCAAATTAAATTCTAGAACCTTTAAGCCTTGCACCAATTACATAAAAATGCATATAAAATATATTACCTGGACAGACCGGAACACAAATAAATAATCCCAGTTTGAAAAAGCCTCTTAATGAACAGCATCCGTTAGAGTATTGCGTTTTATATTACGTGAGTTTATTATCCTTCAGGCTTCACTGACTCTTTAAACACGATTGAAGAGATAACAGACAACGTACGGTTTTTAACAGTTTAAATTCAAGTAGGCCATAGTTGACTTGAAATCGGATTTTATGCAACCCCCGGCCAAACAGCAAGGTTTTTACCTTTTAATATTTATGAACACCAAGAAGATTTTCTCTGTGCCCGTGTGTTTTAGTGTCAATCAATATGAACACTAAAACACACAGGCACAGGGAAAATTTTCTTTACGAAATTAACCACGGAGACAAGTTTCTAATTGTGTTAAAAAGGGGGAGTATGTCATTTATTCCTTTATACCCAATGATAGGATGTTAATAGACCAAAACCGCTGATATTTCGTTATATACGGACAGGGGTTTGGCTTTAGTAAGTAGATTTTTTCCGAAATACTTTGTTATCTACTGAACCGCAAAAAAACGTCACTCTTTTTTGGATATTGATAATCAGTGTATTTCAAATAGATGTAAACACACTTATCAACGGAATGCTTCCAAATTTGACATGATTGATCATCATCATTGGCAGACAAATGTTCGAGAATTTCAAGGGAAAGTGAGGAGAGGTGGGGCCACAGTGCGGATCTGGAAGTTAATAATATGTATGGCCACCATTGGCGTTGGTTACAGCCACAGGCACACGGAGTGCTCTCCCTTATCCACCCTCTGTTATACTACACTGTTGGCCATAATGTTGGAATAAAATATTTTCCTATCTATCCTACAAGTTTAATATTATTGATCATGACACAAATAATATAAGCCGACACGAATATATCCATAATGCGTCTCTGTTACCTTGGCGAAATCTATTTGTATGCAAATATGGGAATTATATAACATGACGCTCTGCTGGTAGCAATAAAAGAAAAATGTATGACATTTTCCCAGTTTTCGTGCGCCAAGGCGACCTGGAACTAACTTGATTAAATTGAGTTGTCGCTTCAGCTATGCAACAAAATGTGACGCAGAAGGAATTTCGACTATGCCTCGTGCAACTCCGATGATAATACGCCAAAGAGTGGTTGCGCTCCGACGGGAAGGCTACAAACAATCTGATATCGCCAATTGTACAGGCATATCGCAGAGTGCAGTCAGTAAAATCCTCAGACGCCATCGAGAGGTGGGTGATTTGCGTCCACGTCAATCTCCAGGACGGCCACGATTGACTACCGTACGGGATGATCGTCGACTGCTTAACCTTTGTCGCAGGAACCGGAAAAAGTCAACGAGCCATCTTCGTCGTTTGTGGCGACGACACTATGGAATCCATGTTTCACGCACAACCGTGAATCGGAGGTTGCTTAATCATGGTTACCGAGCAAGGCGAATGACCAAATGCCCACGCCTAACGGTTCATCACAGAGTTCGTAGACTTCGCTGGGCTAGGGTGCACAGGGGACATTGGCGACATGTGATCTTTACGGACGAGAGTCGCTTCTGTCTGAAACATGCAGACGGGAGGCAAAGGGTCCGTAGATTACGTGGGGAGAACCTCAGAGATGATTGTGTGCGAGAAATGACTCAAGGGGGTGGCGGCTCAGTAATGGTTTTGGCTGGAATACATTATGGTGGAAAAACGCCTTTGGTGGTGCCTGGTGTAAACGTCAACGCCATCGTCTATGTTGATATTCTTGAAAACCATTTTCTTCCACATGCACGAATGGCTTACGGAGACAATTTTCGTTTACAAGACGACAACGCTACACCTCATAGGGCCGCTGCAGTACGAGCATTCCTTGGGGCAGAAGGGGTGGAGCAATTACAGTGGCCGTCGTGTTCCTCTGAGATGAACCCAATCGAACATGCCTGGGATGCGTTAGGGCGAGCCATCAATGAGCGGGAGAACATTCCTGAAAATGTGCAAGAATTAGCCCAAGCACTGACTAATGAGTGGGACGCGTTGCCCATTGAAAGCATCAACAACCTTGTGGACAGTATACCACGACGCCTTGGCGCCCTGATTCGGGCAAGGGGGGTGGTCATACTCAATATTAGTCACTGGATCACTTTAAAAAGACTGTGTCCTTACAATTCTTGAGTTTAAATTCCACTGATAAGTTGATGTTTGTCAAAATTCACTTCACGAGCGATTACAATAAATTCCTCAATTATTCTCTCATTGAGCCCATTTTTCTCTTTTAGGCACATTGTACATTTCATAAGCGGTTCTTTGCTTCATAATATACGGTAATATGTGCAGAAAAGGCCAATCTATCAAGTTATGTGGATATCTATGCCCAATCTGTGCATTCAATAACTCATACTGTTGAAATAATTCCACAGTCAGATATTAAAATGATTTATTCCAACTTTATGGCCAACAGTGTATAAATATGGACATTTATATTATAGCAGAGGGTGGGTGAGGGAGAGCACTCCGTGTGCCTGTGGTTACAGCGTTGCATCGTCTGAACATTGAGTGGATGAGACAGTTGATAAAGATGATAGGAACTTGGGCCCAAACTCTATGATACACCTGAGTGAGTTCAGCTGCAGTTGTCGGCCTTGGCCGCACGAGATTTACATGTAGCCTCCTCTGAATCTCGTCCCACAAGTGTTCTATCGGATTTAAGTCTCGACTGAGAGCAGGCCATTGAAGAGTCTGTATGTTGTTTTGACGGAGGAAGTCTCACGTTGCTCTGGAAGTATGGGCGTGTGTTGTCCTGCTGAAAGACATGATTTCCATGACGAGCAAAATGGGGTACGATGAAGTGTCTCAGCGCCTGATCAATGTAGCGGGCAGCTGTTACACCATTTCCTCTACCAGGACCAACATTCTGAAACACCATAGGGCCTAGTTTTTATTTCAGTGTTATAGCACCCCATTCCACGCGTCTCTTTCTAGAACACACTCATCTGCAAAACGCTCCCCTCGTCTACGCCAGACTCTCATTCGCCCATCAACTGTCGAGATGCAATATCGGCTTTTATCGGATAAGACTACAGCTCCACTCCCGCTGACGCCAATTCCGATGCTGTGTGGCCCATTGCAGACGAGCGCGGCGATGTCAAGCAGTGAGTCCGTGTTGAATGTCACGAGTTTCTTACAGAATGTCGATAGGCGAAATGGATAAATGCGCACAACACCTAAGGTTATATAATATATTGCGACCAACCAACTAAAAGAACACCTCACCTCTATCTAAATTTTGACATTAGACTCCACAGACGATAGAATGCCTGGAAGGCCTATGTGTTTGGCATATTTAATTTTCCTCCTTGTTAGGTCAGCAAACATGCTCTTCCACTCAGAAATTTTTCAATTTTTATTTGGTCTGAGTGTGATTCGAACCCGCGCCGTATCGATGGAAGGTCTGTGTGGAATTGAGGGATGATCACTCTCACCCTCTGAACCACCCAGGCCCCGCAGAGTAATGGAATCCACCGTAACTTTGCCAGCTCTGAATATCCACTGTGGTGTAACATTCACTTTGTAATAGATACAACCATAATTGACTCATGGGTAAAGTATTTCCTTTTCTTTAATAACAGTGGCCTTGATACAACTATAGATCTTTTGAAAGCTTAGCAACAGAAGTGGTATATATGAAAGAAACCCAATAAACAGTCGTTTATCCGACACAGTAAGATCCTCTGGGATGAGCTTAGGGTCCTCTTTAAAGGGAAAGTCAGGGTTAAGCATGAGCTCAAGGTCAGACATAGGACCCTCGCATGAGCGGGACACAGTTCGGTAGTCTTTTAGAGTTTCGCTCAGGCGCCCGGTCGTGTGTTTGATCAGCAATACTATTTCTACGAATTCCACAAGAAGATTTTTTAATGCCTCTTCGTCATCCACTTGTGACTTGAGCTCTAAGAGACAACTTTGCACTTCTCCAAAAGAGCACATTTTCCTTCCGCCTATCGGAGTCTTTCGAATGGCTGCCAGTAATACGAATTGGTCCCTCTGAAGTCGCTGGTATCGAACCCTCGCAGAGGCAATCGTCTCTTCCAGGGCATTCAACAGTTCTTGCCAATTAATCGTACCTAAAGCAAAGAAATAGGGGTGATATTCTCAGAATTAAGAAAACATTATACTTTTAGTGGCATGAGTAGTCAAAAAAAAGAAAAAAAATGGAACAAACAAAATTGATAGCTTTCAGTCTTGGAAATGTAGGGCACAGTAGTTTTTATAGGCATCAAAAGTCATAAAATTAACTTATATATCCCGGCTATTTCAATTTGAATTTTGTCCGATCGATCATATAGGGAGTCAGACGTCTGACGATCCATTCCACAAATGGTTTTGTATATAATATCGATCTCGTAAGGACGTATATGAGATGGATACTTAAAGGATACCAGATGAGGCCAGGAACCAGGAGCCTGTTTCACAAAGCGGCGTAGCGTAAGTTTTTACGTAAGTGCAATAGCAAACCATACTGTAGAGATACGTTGGTATGAAAGTTGCGCAAAAAGTACATCTACGCCGCTTTGTGAAACAGGCTCCAGATATCCCCATGGTATGACCCTCGGTTTCCCGTCCCCATAAACCTTGCAATCTGCCATAAACGTGAAGAAATCGCAAACGCCAATTAATCAATCCGTCAACTATTCAATATTCTATATTCTACATTGAGAATGTAGTCTGAATCTCAGGTCAATATACGAGAATCGATGTACAGGGTAGGTCTTTTATGGACCGTAATTTAGATTGATAAGAACGTTTTAATGGATGACTTTCGGCAACATAGCACTTGACCTTAAACAGACATTAAAAGTCTATGGTGAACCTGAGAGGCGCCGGTTATTCTGAAGCCCAAGAGATGCGCTCCTTTTCAGATATCATTGGCTTTTGTCATCATTGGGTAAACATTGGGTACATTAATGTGTGCGAAAAAACACATTATTGAATGAAGAGTGCTATCAATTGAGTATACTTTAGAAACGAAACGAAGTGTCCGTAAAATTGGTATGGAATCGACTATAAGCGAAGTGTACGGAAAGTTGGGCATATTTTAGGAACTTTTATGAAGGAAATACCAATCACTATATAGTCATTGTACAAACCTTCTGGATAAGAATTGTCTCCCTTTATTAAGCCAGACGACTTGCTTCGCCTCAATGCCTTTCTAGAGAGTTTCCTTTCTTCCAAAGTTCGTCGACATTTTTCAAAATATGACGGGTCGATATGAACTTCTATGAATACTTCCGTGGCACCTAATTCTTCCAGAGTATCTTTAGTAACCAGAGCTCTCTGAAAGATCTTCTCTAACTGGCCACTTGAATAACTTTGTTGGAGTTTTCCCAGACCGCTTAAAGTTTTACATTGCACGACTGTTACAACACTTCCAAACATGATTCGTTTGACAAAGACATCCCGGAAGTCCATCAAAGTACCAAGCGCCCTCTTGTGGTCGTCTTCGTTCTTTACCACATTGGTGTAAAAATGTAGAACCATTTTCTGGTACGTATCCATCCAAGAATCGCCTGGGGGTTTGTCTGTCATTATTTCAGAGGCTGTTACCTCGACAGCTATCTCATCTAAAAAGTAAAAGATAATCGTGATATAAGGTGAATTCTAAGCTAAAATTAGCTAAACCTGAAAGCATCGAAAACTCTTTTAGTTGCAGCCTATAAGGTACAAGTAGGTTGTCTTGTCATATTTCTTAGAAGTCAAAAATACAGTCCAAAACCATAAACGCCATTATTGTTGAGATATATAGTCCAAAAATTTGGAGTTTCCCGCCATTTTTTTGTTAAAATAAAGTCCGCCATGTTGTTTTGAAAAACTTGAGTATTTTAGAGCCTTTGGTCGTTCTGTACATGCTCACCACTTTTTGATTAAAATGTCAAAAGTTCCAATACAGGCGCCACGAGAACCTCATTGACACGTAGTCTAGAGGGACGCGTTCTACTCGCTCCTTCCCCAAGATACCCAAAATAAAGCCATATTGATTTTTAAGAAAGGGTCTTGCAGGCTTCAACATTCTAACATGTATTAGAACATGTATTAGATGAACTTTTGACCTATATTTTGATTGTCTTCAAAACATTCTCGATCTCTATTGTGACGTATTATCTGTTCGCCTGTTGTTTGTTCACCGGCTCACCCCGGCGGCTGTTTTCAATAAGCCCTTTGTAATACGGAAGTCAAGGAACTTTCTCGAAGCTTGAATGTATACATCTGTCTATAGATATGTTATTTTATGTAAATACTCGGATCTTTCTAGAATTTCTGAGAATGTCTTTAAAGACGTTCGTTTTGGTATTTTGTCAGTCAATTTCCAACTGAACTCAGTGTGCTATATACAGTTATATATCGGGTGCGATATTGCTTGTGAGTGACAGAGTCAGTTTCGAACTGTACTATTAATTCTTTGTTGTATGGATGAAAAAGTCCGTTCATGATTTGGTCTGCTAAATTATCAGTGATATCTGATTTGTGAGTTCTATCAAGATTTTATTCTGTGAGTTTACCAAAGTGTTTACAACATTCTATTCTGTGGATTTATCAGTGTGTTTTCAAGAGTTCATTCGGTGGATTTATATTTCGTGATTTATATTTTGTGAAGATATCAGGATTACAGATTTCTCGGAACTGTAAATGTTTAACTTGTATAAGTAAGTCATTTTGATATCTGTTTTCTTTCTAATGTTTGTGTAGTATTTGTCTGAAAATAAATTTCTCTGATTGTTTTTTATTACAAATCAAAATTTGTACATGAAATCTGCTGGTTTGTTGTTCTTTTATTATTATTTTGTCGCGTAACACATGCAATGTTCGGTTGAGTTCTATTTGTCACCATTTGCCAAAAAGTCTACCAAATGGCATTATGATTTCAATTTTTGTAAATTTTGATTCATTGCGATTCCAAGTTCATTCAATAATCAAATTGCAATCCGAGTTCAGTTGATTCATTCTTAATAATTTGGTCAAAACGCTCTACCATACCTGAGGCAATGTTCCATTTCTCTCTCTTGGCTATAGACGTTTTGCTATATCTACGGCAGGCTGACCTTGTCGATGATTTTGTTGTCTGCACGCAATCAGTTTGGTCGTTTGATGATGCTTCTATTCAAAATATTTAAAAAAAGTAGATATAAAAAGCAGAATTGATGTACATGAGTCACATCAAAGCATAACTTAATCTGTTAACTGTAAACCAGACGTTGCCATCGCATTGACTGCATGAGGGGGGCATGTTTTCTGCTGAACTGCATGTGAATGCAGATTCTATAGGCAAATACGATAGGACTGATGTGGTTTGATACGTTTGTTGGATTATTTGTATATAATAATAAAATACCAAAGAACGCTGGTCCAAGAATAGAGCCTTGTGGTACCCCACAAGTAGTATGAGAAACTGCAGCACAGTCGGTAAACGTTTGTTTGAAATGGTTGCCTGATACTTGTGGATGACCGTGTGTTTCTTCTTGGGAAAGAATCCGGTCTCCCCCAACGGCCAATCTTAAGTACGGCGTAAACGTCAAACAAGCAATTTGATTTTCACAACAACAAAAATTGATCGATGCTGATGCAAAGAACATTGATTCGGATTATAATCTGACCAAAGAGCTGTAGTACAGTATATACCTACCTTGTACTGAATCTGATTTCTCCCCATTCGCCTTTGATGTTTTCCCGTTTCTCCTACAAGCTGATCTCGGCAAATCAGAAGGATCTGTTATTTGACCGCAATCTGTTTGATCGCTGAAAAATGGCTCTATCAAAAAATATAACAAGGTCGTGAAGCAAATGGTATCTGACAAAAAATGAGTAGGCCTATCTAGACTGCTGCAATGTTGTCTTCTGTAACTCCCTTTGATCAAGTACAACGGTTTTCAGTTTTCAGCTTATACAGGCTAATTCGCAGGTATTAACATAGCATGTAGCCCAACCTCTAAAAGACGGTGTGAAACATTGAACCGTGTAATAACACACCGCCTTTAATCAAGTCCAACGGACGGACTGACGGACGGTATATAGCTTATGTAGGTATTAACATAGGCATGTAGCCCCAGCCTCTAAAACATTAAACCGTGAAGCAAATACAACATAAAGAAAAGAATGCACCGAGAACCACAAACACTGAAAATAATCATTGATTGAGCTAATTTAACATATAGCTTCTTGGAAGAATTTCTCTAATTTAAAGATTGTTTGTAATGCTGTAATACCTACTTGATTTCCGCGTTTTAGAAGACGATCCTTTACGTCCAGGGTTTGACGATCTTCTTTCTGTCTTTCTGATTATAATCCCTTCTATGGCTTCTGAAAATCAGTGAAAGCTAATTTTGTAAATACTGATGTATACCGGTAATTCAGGCCTGAAATGTTGGCCAAATGAAGTTTGAGGTTCAATAATACTAACAGTCTCCTTGGACCATATATGTTGCAAAATATTTGGCAAATTTCGTACAAGAGCTTTCCGTTGATATCAATCTTGAAGATGTACGTTTCAGTAGTTTTATAAGCAGTGAAACCCCCCCCCCCCCCCCCAAAATGTTCTCATACATCCCGGCTATTTGAGTTTTGTATTTTACCAGCAGACATTTTCGGTTGGTACGGGTACTGGCTGTACCGATATTTTCTATTGCAACGTCAATCTTTTAGTTTTTTAAAGAACTTCAAACACTCAACTTCTCTTCACAATCGGAAATAATAGCACTTTGGCGAACGCGTCGGGGGAAGCATTATTTAAATTGATACTTAAAGTGGCATGAGCTGCCGAAATTCACACTTTTTTCATAATTTCTGATCGTCACGACAGTAGGAGGTTTTGAAGGCCATCGAAAAACTAAATGATTGGCATTGGAATGAGGACAATCCATACAGTATGTGCCCTGTACGAACCGAAAACGTGTTCGAAAAGTAGCAAAATTTAAATAACCGGGACGACCATTCATTCATTCTAAGCCAAAGTTAGTTCAAAACAATACTTTATCGTACATTTTTGAGACTAGAAGCACTAAAAAGCTTCTGAATTATACGTCTTGAGAAAAATAGCCGATAATTTCAACATTCTGTGTTTACGTCAAAATATCAACATTTTGGCAGCTCATGCCCCTTTAAGCAAGTCGATATCTAACTCTTCTTACAATTTCAGCTAAAGTAGAAAATAATAACAAAAATTAAAAATGATTAAATTTCAATATTCAGCAGACATTTTAAAGGCACACCTACCCTCGGCCCTTTTCAGTTCACATTGTCGGAGAGCGTTAATCAGTCGGCCCTTTGTAGCGTGTTTGCCTTCCTTGTCCAACCAAGCACACAACCCCTGATAGGCCATCTCAGACAATCTCTCCCAGGGTTTACCACGCTCAATTTCGTACAGATTGTCATCTGACACACCAAGCTCCCGGCATACATCCTTCCACTGTCGAATTATCAGTGGCGAAACTGTCCGGAAAACGTGACGAATATCTAAGCAAGAACACAAATGCTTTAATTATTTATTCTGAATATATAGCCTACATATATAGACTTTAACTGTTTATGACATCGAAAATGTCATAAAAGTTCTATGGACAGAGGCTTGGACAAACAAACGAGGGGACCGAAGTCTGGATTCAGAAGGGAGCAGCATTATTTGAGGAACATTTGCAATCCCGTGTATATCACTCTCGGTGCAGTCCAAAATCTCATTGAATCATTATCACTGGACGCCAGAGGGCGTTAAACATATTGAACATTTTGGGGAAAAAACATGGGGACAAGGTTGTCTGAAGTTTAGGAATAGACCCATGCATTCCATGCTCGTAAACTTCTTTACAATAAGTCTTTGATAACAACGTCTTAAGAACTCAAATAACACTTTCAAAAGATCTTAGAACTGTTTGAAATTATCTATAAAGGTGAAGTCCTAATGAGAAATAATCAGGACATCATCATATGAAGTAAGTTTTCCACTTTTGTTTTTCACAATGCATATTTTTGCCGATGCCGTGCTATTTCTCATTAGTTTATAAAGAGTTTATATTGTTGTCAAATAGCATAAACACTTACCGTCCACTTCCATATTAACAGATTTTCCTTTTCCCGTTGGTGTTAACTTTATATCAAAATGGGAGTGTGGTTATTGACTTGACGAAAGTTTACAAGTCTAAACCGGTGTTGTTGTTCTAGTCATATATGACGTTTGCTAATCGGGGCAGTCGACGATACCAAATACATACTACCGCTGACCAACAAAACGTACATATGTCTCGGCTCGAAATGAAAAGCGATGGTGCATAGAGAGTACAAACTTGTAGAAGGAAAGACGGAGATCCGATTAAAGGTGCATTATGGTTCTATTTATATTTACACCAATTCCAGATTATCGACAAAGGTAAACGGGTACTGATTAATATTAGACCCCTGTTTTTTTTATTAAGGGCAATCTGCTTATTGGATCAGTTCAATATGCTTAAAATAAGGGGTGGCCCTTGTTCTCAATATTCGGAAGTAGGGCACATCACGGTGTCATGGTTCTAAAAACCAGTGAGACCTAGAGCGTTGCCATGTTTAGTGGGGGAGGAAACCGGGTTCCTTGTCCTGAGGAAACCCCCGACCTTCGGCGAGTAGGCCTACATGGCAACTCTTCCACATCATTCGGCGATCGAGTGAGTTTCTAAAAACATTTATGTCCATATAATTTGACACTGGTCTTCCTTGCTAAGGTAAAACTCTCCCCAGGTTATTGAGTAATTTCTGACATTCGTTGGGCTACTAGTTACCAACAAGTTTCCGACATTTAACGTTGTTGAATTAGCGACTGGTATAATTGTAACACCAGGTTCAAGGTATAAAATTTCATGCCATAATGTGAAGAACTATTTATGGATATCACTACGTGAGAGCTACATCGAAACGTCATCACCCAATAAACCAAGAAGTTGTTGACTTTGATAACGATGTAACAACTACATCGAAACGTTGCCACCCAATAAACCAAGAAGTTGTAATCCATTTCTTCGCCTTATTGTAACCATTCAACGGTTAAATAGGCCTATCATTGAAAGATTTGATATGTCATGCCAGTCATGGGCGGATCCAGGGTGTGGGGTATGCATCCAGGTGGTCAGGACCCCCCTTTTTCTGAGCAAGAAAAAAAAGAAGAGAAAAAAAGAAAAGGAGAGCGGAGAAAGGAATTAACGCAGAATCGATGTGTATCATTATATATACAATCTAATACAAGGTCTGCCAGTTTCATGTCGTCTTGTTTGACTCTAACAATGAACCAGCGGAATTTTCAAAAATGCAATTTCTGGGTGTGAAGAATTACGCAAAATTCAGCGATCATCTCGTCCCACAAACGAATTTCATGCCTGTTTAACCTGTATTCGATTATAAACACTGAAAATATGACCTTGGCTGTGACAGTGAAATGAGCCGCAGCTAAAATATTTATCTGACAGGAATATGACACTCAAAAATAGAGAACAAAACTATATACGCCATTCTTTGTTTCGACATATCTTCGGTCATGAAGAGCCTCGGAGCTTCATCAAATTTGGCGGAAAGTGTCTCCAGTACTGCAACGTCCAAGAAAGAATAACGAAAGTCGTGGGCAGTTTTTTGTAGGATAATTTTAAGAGCCTAGGCGGCCCGTTGACCCACGCCTGGATATAGGTGTGACGTTAGCCAAGTGTAAACTAACGAGGGTTCGAACGAACGCAGGAACGACGAGGTCATGGTTTCCAATACAGAAGTTTATTCAATTCCACCAAACGTTGTGGAGACTCGCAAAGAACAGTGACTCCGTGAAAACTGACAGAACAAAGAGTTTCCAATAACTAAAGGCTGTAGTACCAACATAAAACAACGTATGACGTTACGTAGACTACGCGTATCAATGATAATGGCAAAACGAAAATTAGGCCTTCAGTGACAATATAGTATAACGGAATAAACTTCGTGCTATTACGTACAAACTATGAGTATGGCGTTAAGAAAGTGAAACTAAACAATTATTACGTATCTAAGTATTGTGGGGAAATTATATATGATGCTACTAACCACCATGGGTCCTCTATAAGCGTTAAAACACTTGAAATAGTTGCAGTCAAAACTTGTGGTTCGCCTTTCGTTTGGCTAAAGATCGACCCTCAAGGGACGCTACTCTGTGCAACAAAATACAAAGCTGAGCTGCAAGCTGTCAGCACATACCTCTCCTAAATTGGAGTTTTCTAATTTACAACAAAGAAACATTTGAAGGATATAAAAAAGGAAGGGAAATGCTTAGTCTGATTGTTCGAGCAAAAGGACAAGCTTGTGGATGGGGCGTTCGAAAATCGTTGGCTTTGAACTTCGGCTGCCGACCTCCAACCTTGCTTTCCGAACAAGTCCATCCTCTTCGATGGGTGTCTCTAAGACCCGGGCCATGAGCCATTGATTCCTTGGCAGGTCGCTGTCCTTAATGATAACGATGTCCCCTGGTTTAATGTTACGATGAGGCTTAACCCATTTCGTGCGAGACTGCAAAGTTTGAATGTATTCCTTCCGCCATCTAGACCAGAAGACGTTTGCCAGGTGCTGCACTCTCCGCCATCTCTTTCGTGAATAAACATCCGGCCGTTGGAAGTCTCCAGGTGGTGGCATGATAACTTTGGATTTCATGGTGAGCAGATGGTTTGGCGTTAATGGCTCAAGAGACTGGGGATCGTGTAGATTGTCAGTAGTGAGGGGGCGACTATTGACAATAGCCATGGCTTCATACATCAGAGTTCGGAGGGACTCGTCACCAAGCTGTGAACCTTCCTGGTACAGCAGCGTTCTAAATGCACTCCTAACAGTCCTAATCTGGCGCTCCCAAACTCCGCCCATGTGGCTTGCGTGGGGAACATTCATCTTAAAAAGAAAGCTGTCGCAATTTTGTTGTTTTAGGAATTCATCCACCTTATTAGTATCCAGTTTCGAATCAGCTTCTCGCAATTCTCTTTCTGCGCCGACGAAATTGGTTCCTCGGTCAGACCTTAACTGCCGTATGGGACCTCGAATGCTGACAAAGCGACGGAGAGCGTTGATGAAAGAGGACGTGTCGAGATTATTTGCAGTTTCTATATGGATGGCTCTTGAAGTCATACAGGTACATTTGTAAATAATACTCCCCAACGTTTAACTTCTTTTCTCCCTTCTTTGATTATCCAGGGACCAAACAGATCGACTGCACAATATGTGAATGGTGGACCAGGTTCTAGTCTGTCTGGCGGTAGATCTGACATTCGTTGTTCTTGAACAGTAGAACGTAGCTTCCTGCAAGTGACACATTTTGCGATGAACTGTGAGACAACAGAGCTGCAGTGGAGGATCCAAAAGCCGTTGGATCGAAGTTCGTTGACGGTCATTCCACGTCCTTGATGTCCGGTCTTTTCGTGAAAGTGTCTTACAAGGAGAGTAGTCACATGATGTTTCTGAGGTAATACTACAGGATGTTTTAAACTGAGAGCCATATCGGCTTGCTTCAGTCGACCTCCAATTCGCAAAACTCCATTCTTAGCCAAAAATGGATCCAAACGATGAATCGAACTTGACTGTTTCAGAGCTTGCTTGTCCCTTTTCTCTGCTATTCTGCCGTCTTCTGTAGGGAGAAGCCTCTGAAGAAATTTTATCTCTTGATGGAAGGTTTGGTTCTGAACTAACTTTATGATTTCTTGGGAGGCATTTTGAAAATCTTCTACGGGTGAGACGTTCGATGTGTTTTGTAAGGATGGCTTAGTCCGGTCCTTGAGCAAGTTTTTGAAGCGAAGACAGACTGCTACAGCTTTACATAATCGGTACCAACTTGAGAAGTACTCTAGTCTAGACATGTCGAAAGACTGAGGGGGATTATCGACAGTTACTGCTGCGACACAGGACTTACGCACTTCAGGATCTTCCGGTGATGGATCAACAATGGTCTGAGTAGAAGTCGGGAGATCATTGGCCTTCAAAAAATCAGGTCCAGTAATCCACTTAGAGGTGTTGATGAACTCGTCAACAGTTACTCCTCTTGAAGAGTCGTCGGCCGGATTCTCCGACGTTGAGATATGTCTCCATTGCAATGGTTCTGTGACGTCCCGTATTTGCTGTACACGATTTGCTACGAAAACGTGGAACCTTCTACTGTCGTTTGCAATGTAACCAAGTACTACAGTACTATCAGTCCAAAAGTACTCTGTAACTTCTTCGTACTCGTGCTCCTTGCGTAATAGTTTGCTCACCCTAACAGAGAGTAAAGCCGCCATCAATTCTAATCGAGGTATGGTAATTGGTTTTAAAGGACAGACACGAGCTTTTCCCATAATAAAAGAACAATGTACTTCGTCATTGTCGTTCACAATCCGCAAATAGGAACACTGGCCGTATCCTACCGTACTGGCATCTGAAAAGTGGTGAATCTGTATTTCCTTGACCTTGCCGAAATTCTCAGGCTTGAAACAGCGAGGTATTTTCATAGCTTCTAGCTTAATCAAGCTGTTCCTCCATCGTTCCCATTTTGGTCTATGCTGTTCCGGTAAGGGTTCGTCCCAATCTCGCTGATCAGCACACATTGCCTGGAGAATAGTCTTTCCCACGAGAACCAACGGAGCCACGAAACCAAAGGGGTCATATATCGAGCTAACTGTGGAAAGAATCCCACGACGAGTCAGAGGTTGATCCTTTAACACGATCCTAAACTGGAATGCATCAATCTCAATACACCATTGTATACCAAGGACCCTTTCAGTAGGCAAAGTGTCGTGAAGTAGATCTAATTCTTCAATCCCTTTAGCTCGATCCTCTTGCGGTATGGTCACCAACAATTCCTTACTGTTGGGCATAAACTTGTGTAATCTAAGTCCACCTTTTGAGCAAAGTTCCTTGCTGCGTTGTACGAGGTCTATGGCCTCTGACACAGATGGTACCGACTTTAATCCGTCATCCACGTAGAAATTTTGGCGGACAAAGTTTGCAGCTTCAGGGCCGTACTGAGCCTCGTGATCATTGGCTGTAGTCTTGAGTCCAAAATTTGTCCGGTTTTTTAGAGTGGTATATTCCGTGGTGTGGAATATACCAAACCCGTCCATCGTCTCTAAATCAGTCGCTGGTACTTTCTCTGCAAACCCATCTTGAATGATTCGCCGCATAAACTCAACGTAGTGACCTTTGTACCTCTCGTCACGCTGAAATCTTTCACGAAGTTTACGTAAACGGTGTTGGGCTTGCGGGATGTTGTTGGGCAACGTGGATTGTTCTTGTTTCAAGGGCAAGGGCATTTGGTAATGTTTATCGTCGTTGTGTTGAATTCCGTTCTTCATCTTTGCTATAAAGAGTTTATCGTTGAAAGAATACGCAGTTGTTGATGTTCGTTGAAATCCATTTCCATCATATGGGCTACCAATAGCAGGATTAATAACTTCTTTAATGGCAGTTCTAAATGTATGAATGATTGTTTCAGTGGTATTTAGTGGTAAATTAGGCTTGTTTTCTATTTGTAAAGATCGTGGTACTTGTCTTGCCAAAATTCGATGACTTAGTCCAATGGGATCCTCATTTGATTCTATAGGTTCGATGATGCCAACTATTCCCCATCCTAAATCCGTTCTTTGGCCGTAGGGTTCGTTTCCCATGGTGGCAATAACATCACGTGGTACCAGAGCACGCGGACAATTGTAACCAATCAGAAGTCCAACGTCGATATCCCTTAACGGCATAATTTCATTCGCAATCCTTTCCAGGTGGGGCCAGTTAGCTGGCATTATTTCTCGGCTGTACGTTGTAGGAAGAGGGATCTTTGTTGTGTCGTTGTGTGCTCTAACACTAAGCCCAGTAATCTTTCTACTTTCCACAAGTTCATTTGTACTGGTCATAGTGGACAAAAGTAGCGTAACGTCTGTACCGGCAACACCTATGGATTTACAAGTTTTGTCCAGTAAAGCATATGTTAACACTTCAAAGTCAGGATTTTGAGCATGAGAAAGCCACACTGGTACAATCAGTGAGCACTTGCTGGAATTTCCAGTGGCATTTAAGTGACTTTAAATACACTAGTGGGAGAACTTGTAGCTTTAACGTTAGAATGAGAGCCACGTGTAGGTCTTAGCTCTGTAGTATAATAAGAGTCTCCATGTAAGGACGTAGGATGTCTTTTATCACAAGTTGAACACGTTAAACGTCGTCTACAAAACTTAGAAGTGTGACCTTTGCAAAAACAGCCAAAACATAAACCAGCTTCCTTCACAAATGCTTTTCTTTCGAGAACAGACTTTTGTTGAAAAGCCTTACAGTTGTCCAAGTGATGCTTCATATCGCAAAAGTCACAGATGGTTGAAACAAATTCATCGTTCACAGGTTTCACCTCGGTTGACAAGGTTCTAACGCCCATGTATTTACCTTGGTCATTATACCTTTTCTTTGTTACAGATTCGCTGGTTCTTTTAACCTTTTGTGCTGAAGATAATGCAATAGGGTCGTTTGCGATGTTCGATTCTTTGACGATGAAAGACACAAACTCGGAAAATGGAGGAAAACAGTTGTACCTCTCCTTCCAATCGAAGACAATCCTGCCCCATCGTAATACCAGACATTCCGGAAGTTTATCCAAAACGTTTCTATTTTCTCTCGAGTCATTTAGCACACTCAAACAATCCATAGTACTCATAGCTGATTCACATTGTCTTAAAAAATCCGCTTTGCGTAGGCCAACACTGTCTCTAGTTTGAAGTTTAGGCCACGCCTCTAGTTTGTCTCTGAATGCATTGGCGATGGTAAATGAATCACCATATCGCTCTTCCAAAAGTTGTCTGGCCTCCGAATAAGCGCCATCAGAGGTTAGAAAGAAATAGCCTTCCACCGCTTCTTTCGCTGGTCCACCTAGGTATTTCTTTGAGTAATATATTTGCTCCGAAGGGTGGATGCCTTTCTGCTCTATCAATGTTCCGAAGGCACATTTCCAGGATGGATATTTCAGAGGGTCGCCGGTAAAAATGCCCGGCTCTGGTACAGGAAGTCGATTAGCACTAACATTTGAAGCTATCGCTTGGGCTAACAACTGTACATCAGAAAGTCCATTATTTGAACTGGGTTGTTGCTTTTCACATAATTGTTCATTACCGGATTTGTCCGGCAATACCGTAAATGTTGTATTGATACCTGTTGGAGAGAGACGTGTGGTTGAAAAACAGAAGCATTTACATTTAAATTGCTTTCAACATTATCAAATTCAGTAGTAGTCTGACCTTTTAAGTACTCTACAACGTAATCAGACTTATCACATATTGGTAATTTTTCAACAGGTGAACAATAGGAATTTTCTCTCTCTATATCCGTTATAGCAATTAACTTAGCTTCAGCTTCAGTTTTAAGGTTTGTATCTTTTCAAGTTAAATTTTTTTACGTGATTCTATCTCAGTTAAGATTTTAACATGGTTGCTTCGGCAGCCGCTTCAGCCCTTTTTGATATTTGTGACGAATGCCCTGATCCTAATGATCTTTTACTACTACGGGAATGGACAGAATAGTTAGACTGATTATCAGTTTGATCTGTTTCAAGGGAATGTATGCGAGTTTGATCAAATTTAGGAAATATTTCCTTGTCGTAGCGTTCGGGGTTTAAAGATTCATTTAAATTTTGATTCATGTCATTCAGTTCTTCCATATAATTGGACAAAATGTCCCGAGATTTTCTTAATTCGTCAATGTTTCTTGAATCACATAATACTGTTCGTAACTTCATGGCCTGGTTTCTCCATGACGAAATGGAACCTTGAAAGTTCTTTTCTGCGATCTGACGTTGATAATCTTGGTAGGCTTCAGTTGGCTTGGGCTGACGATGGGGGCGTACCTCTCCATGAGCTTCACTAAGCTGGGACACATCGTTCCGGCTCATCCATTTTGGCATGGAGTATATCACTAATCTCCAACAATCTCCAACAACTGGCGTAGATTCAAACAGCAGATTAATTATATCTGCCTAATTTATTTCTGTTTATTATGGTACTGTAACTTCAGTCAATGTGGGTCACGTGACATTGTGGTACACAACTTTCTTCATCACGAATGTAGAATTTGACAGTTTATTTCCATAAAATCGTCAAATATGTGGGTGGGTGATGTCTGTCTTCATTATTTCTGTTATATTTATGACAGGAAAGTTGAATAGATCAGTCAAACTGTAAACCATATAAGAAAGGACGGAGGTAAGTATATAATCTAGAGGTAGGTACAGTTTATTTGTCTAGATTTATCTGTTCTGTATTTTATCGCGGGTATATTCTACCACAGGGAATGACGTCACAATGTCATGGCTCAGAATTTTCGTCATAATTGAATGCTGGTATCCTGAATCTTCAGGGGAGAATTCATTATTTAAATTGGCAGTATCTCGGCATCCAAGATAGTCTCTGCTCCAAACAAGAATCCTTGATGAAGGGTGTTTATCGTTTCATATCTTCTAGGAGGTGATCAGGTGTTTTCACTGTGACGTTAGCCAAGTGTAAACTAACGTGGGTAAAACGAACGCAGGAACGACGAGGTCATGGTTTCCAATACAGAAGTTTATTCAATTCCACCAAACGTTGTGGAGACTCGCAAAGAACAGTGACTCCGTGAAAACTGAAAGAACAAAGAGTTTCCAATAACTAAAGGCTGTAGTGCCAACATAAAACAACGTATGACGTTACGTAGACTACGCGTATCAATAATAATGGCAAAACGAAAATTAGGCCTTCAGTGACAATATAGTATAACGGAATAAACTTCGTGCTATTACGTACAAACTATGAGTATGGCGTTAAGAAAGTGAAACTAAACAATTATTACGTATCTAAGTATTGTGGGGAAATTATATATGATGCTACTAACCACCATGGGTCCTCTATAAGCGTTAAAACACTTGAAATAGTTGCAGTCAAAACTTGTGGTTTGCCTTTCGTTTGGCTAAAGATCGACCCTCAAGGGACGCTACTCTGTGCAACAAAATACAAAGCTGAGCTGCAAGCTGTCAGCACAATAGGTCTACTGGGTTTGGGTAGTCTGCCACCTTCCCAGATTCAATAAAGAAAACTATATCCACAGGCCGTTGTATGTAACACAAGTACGTAGTTTTCCTATGCAATGGCCCAAGTCAGTCCAAAACAAACCGCGGGCGCTTCTCCTGCTTGTCTTATTTTGGTATTTTTAAGAATTAGGGGAAGCAAAATCCGGAAGTTATTAGCATTTTCACTCGCAGAACAGCCTCAGAACGCTTCTCATGCATTATAGAACCCCTGGGCCTCCCGGGCCTAGGCGGCCCCTGGACCCGCTCCTAATGCGTTGCGATAGTCATCCCCTCCTCATGCTTCAAAAACGTTACGAGGCTTCATCTATAACTTTGGAACATAATGATTTTACTGTTATTTTTTTAAGAATTCGGTAAAGCAAAATCCGAAAATTATTTAACAATTTTACTTGCAGACCAGCCTCAGAACAATTCTCAGGGAATATAAAATCCCTGAACTTCCGGGGCCCCTGTGCCCTTGCCTATTGGCTTGGGATAGTCACCATGGCGGGTGTATGTGTGGGAAGAACAGGGTTAGGGGGGCTACATGCATCTTTTGAATCGGTGAAGTTTCTGTAATCGGAGAGCCCCCTTCCCTTTCGTAAAAAACTGGATCCGCCCTTAATGCCATTTCGTCTAAGCATTCGACTTCCAGCCTCCTGGATGAGCTCTTGGTGAGACAAAATTATTTCCCTTTGGCCAATAGGTTCCATAATAATGCTTCATTTATCTGTCCACTATTCCAAGAAGCATTATATCCTAAAAACATTGAGATAATGGACGTAGGAAGTTTTGTATGTGTGTTTGGGGAGTGGGGGCGGGATGATTCACTTGTACCTCCTACCTCCCCCATCCTATTCAATGATTGGGGTTGATTCGTTCATTCCTTGATTCCTTCATCAATTTTTTATCAAGTTTTTATCCCGCACTCAAGATTATTTCATTTATATGGCGTTGCTAGGTTTAGTGGATGAGGAGACCAGGCTAGTTGCTCACAAGCTAAGTTTACAGGTTGCATTACAAAGTCTTGGCTTACCTTTATATCTAGTATTCCCGCAAAAAATATTAAATGGCCGAGGCCCTAAGTTGTGACTCCTCTAACATCGTGTATGTTATCACGTGCATTACGTAGGGGAAACCCGGAATCCTCTACGACAAAGAGCCGCTTACCATTTATCTGGCATTAGACTTGGACATACTGTACCAGCCACCTCATTCCAATACCCCAGGCCATTCGATTTGAAATCATACCCATAAAAAAACCTCTTCTCGCTTCTGCTGACGATAGATACCAAACACAAACGTTTGGAAACTGGACGCGCCAATAAGCGAAAACAATAAACCAACCAACATTTGGAAAGGGGAAGTTTTTTGGATTCAATTTGGAAAGAGTAAAGCTTTTTACCCTTTGGGTTTGAACTTGAACCCGGCAAAGTGTGGAAAAAAATACTAAATCGTTTGCGTTTCAGTATTCCAGCACGAATATGGTCCAGATTATAACAGAAGAATACAAACTGCTTGAAAGTAAAATGGCTCGACCTCTGAATTAACCGCCAGTACGTCATTGCCTATAAATAGGATAAGAGTTAGAAAGATATATTAGTCAGGACTTAATACCGTTGTCTGTCTTCCATCTAGTAGCCAAATAAGGTTCACTTTTTCCCTGTTATCATGTTTATTAAAATTTGTGTTTACCCGTCTTCTTGCCATAGCTGAAGATCCGTATAACTATGTCAATACATTACGAAGTATTCCAGAAAATTCTACTGACTAAAGCCAAGCTCAGATAGATCTGTCTTTAACCTACTGAAATACCATGGGCTTTCGTTTATTACAACTATGATTGGATATAAAGGTCTTAAATGCCATACCCCCATTTTTAACACAATCAACAATTAGAAACTGGTCTTCTTGGTTATTTTAGTCAAAAAGATTTTCCCTTTGCCCGTGTGTTTTAGTGTATAGAATATATAATATTGAGACTGAGAATAACAAAAGCTAAAAGCAATTGAACGCCTATACAGTATTTGATATTTAACAAAGATTAAGTCTATCTTATATAGGAATCATTTATCCACACGAGCTACCTCAAGAAATATTGATTCTTTTAAACTAACAATAAAAGTTAAAAGCCTATTTCATCCCACAAATGAAACATTAAAAGACGGCCAGAGGGCTGTTGATGTATTAGAGATATGCAAGAGGCTAATCGACAAAGTCAGCAGGTGAATGTCAACCGATCTTATCCAACGAAGTATCAAATTTAAAGTCGTTTGAACAGTTGCCCTGGTTTAAGTATTGTAGGTCTTATACCTAGGCCACGCAAAGTCAGTCTAGAAATCCGTTACTGATTTTTGCTTGCAAGTCCTGGTTGGATTGAATGTCTGTATTGGACGAGACGCCACAACAAGGACGAGAACAGTAATATATGCTACTCGGTTTAATGATCTTTTCATTATACATGATATTTCATCATGAGTTATTTTGTCTTGATTCAACATTGAGCATAATTTTTGTTTCCGTTAGTCCTTAGGGACAGCACTTATTAATTCCTTATAATACAAAATGTACCGGTGTAAACTTTATGCTTTATTCTATCGGTTTTGTTTTTATTCAGCAAAAGAAGATCTCCGAGTGCAATAAGAAACGTAGTATAACGCAGTGGAACATGCAATAACACTTCCAAAGCAACCAATAGGCAATGGGTCGTCTTTGATCATGGACAAAAAACCAGGGCGAAAACCCAATAATAAACTCTCACAGTGATTTGTTTCCATCTATATGATCAGTGTAACCAAGGAGCTTATCTGTAAGCTCTCGTCATTGGCTGTTGCATTTGCTGACCTGTGGTTTGATTGGTTGCCATTTTTCAGATTGATGAGGCCATTTTTGGCTAATTAGATCATGTATTAATAACTGAGTTTAAGTGAATGAAGTAATCTTTTTTCTTTCTTTCTTTACCAGAAATAGAATTAGGAAACAGATTGGGTGACTTTGACAATTTCCATTCACAATTGCACGTAGGAGAAGTGTTGCTTTGTTAAATGTTTCTGTTTATCCGCCCCCTATCGGATCCGGAAGTCACGTGATCGGATATTAAGATTCCTCATGTTAGCGTGTCAATGGATGTTGAATTGACGACACGTTCGACTGAATTCGACTGAGAAATCTTTGTATCTTGCTTCTAATTAAATGGCTGAGACCTTGTTTCTAAACTTTATACAGACCCGCCAATATGTAACAAGCTCTACAAACATTAACTGCCAAACTTCGGACTATTGGGCGTCATACAAGTCTCACCACCGTTGCAACAAACCTCGGGTGGCTTTGCTAGCTACCTGTCGGCTTTGACCTGCCTAAACAACTCTGAAACTTCGGGGATTTACGTACGTGAAATACCCTCTGATAGACTGCATGTTGTTTTGAAAGTGGCGACCAAAAAGGTAGTCGCGAAACCAACAATTGCCATATTCTATTAAGGGTCCAACAAACGTGTCCACCTTATAATGCAAGGGGCCGAAACACTTTGTTTGTTAAAGTGGCATGAGCTGCCAAAATGCTGATATTTTGACGCTAAAACGGAATGTTGAAATTATTGGTTATTTTTCTCAAGACGTAGAATTCAGAAGCTTTTTGGTGCCTCTAGCCTCGAAAATATACACTAAAGTATTGTTTTTAATTAACTTTGGATTAAAATGACTGAATGGTCGTCCCGGTTATTTAAATTTTGTTTACTTTTCGTTTTCGGTTCGGACAGGCCACATACTGTATGGATTTTCCTCATTCCAACGCCAGTCATTTAGTTTTTCGATGGCTTTTAAAGCCTCTTACTGTCGTGACGATCAGAAATTAGGACAAAAGTGTGAATTTTGGCAGCTCATGCCACTTTAACTTTCAGCCTCCATCAGTTATAATTGAAGCATTGGAGAAATCATATCTAAAGAAGATGATTTACCGAATGTCGTAAAATGGTCATACCAGGAACTGCTTTCGCCATTGAACCAACACGCCTATTCTGTTAATGGCATATGGCGGCGTTGCCGGGTTTAGTGGGGTAGAAACAGGGCTATTTGCCTGGAGGAAACTCCCGACTTTTGGCAACTCTTCCACAGTCACAATGTCTTGACAATGCGTCGTCGATAGGTCCACTGTTGGTCTAACGTATAGGACCATCATCATTTTGCTTATTGTTTAAATGTTGGCTTACTAACTGTTATTCTTTACGATGAGCGTACCACATGCATGCCAATGCATAGGCCTATGCGTATCAGCCTTGTAAGACAGGACCTTGATGATTGTTTCGCTATAGAGAGGGCAATCCAGTACGACGAACCGTTAATCAGCTATGATATAAGGCCAACCGGTAACATACGTTTGACATATGTTCGCAGGCTTACGATGAACCCACCGCTGAATAACCAGCCATGGTAACCTTGACCCACCATTGACTCAGCGTTGATCCATCCATTCACGAACTATACAAATACAACCTTGCCACCCGAAATGAAACGTTGATACAATGGTTATACATTTACAATTGCCCGACCCTAAGATTTCAAACTATGCCGACTTTGCTTCAACAATCGACAGTTGAATGCTCATCAATATCCAACAATGCCGACTAAAGGCTATTGTTGGCCCAACGTACATTTTTGCGCTGCACTGTGAATATATCACCACTGATTTTTCAAAAACAGAGCCCACAATACCACTTTCGAGATAGAGAGGATCTCGCTGATTTTTATTCTTGAGTTTTCTACTAGTTATTTCCTTGGGCATATCCGAAAAAGACGGAAAAGGACATTCCACAAAGTCAAATCCGAGACAGAACGTTTGCAATAAATTTTAGTTATTTTTGCTGCGCAGCTGAGTGGGATTAGAACCTGCGACCTTTCGATGAAAGGCTTGTTTCAGTATCAGCATCCAGATCGTTCCAACTACTGCGCCACAATCTGCGCCGTGTTGGTTGTCTGCGATGGTATCCGGTCGGCTGAGACATGCCTTCGGTCTGCAGTTTTATACGGTCAATCGCCGAGTTTTTGTTTGTTTGTTTACATATTTCTTTGTGTGTGCGCGTGTGTGTGTGTGTGTGTGTGGGGGGGGGGGGGGGGGTACTGAATGAATATGGCGTCAGGGAGTAAACTTTCATTAAGGTTGGGCTCCTAAGAGCATATAGACAATTTTCGTTTCGCGGCTACATTTTTGTCGATCACATTCAAAATGACCTGCAGCGTGTCGGAGTTAATTTCACGTATACGTGAATCCCCGAAGTGATCCGAATGCGCCACAGTGTATATTCTTTAGCTCATGACGCCACATCACGTAACACCTCCCCATATCCCTGTAGCAGATCGGCCAATTACAAGACGATCTAATTTATAGATTTACGGACAAGACAGCGTGATAATAAGGTTTGATATCCTACCCGTAATTTGCTGGCGACAGATGTTGCTTATAGATTTCTTAAAGGTCGAGTTCAGTATAAAATGGGACTAAATGATCAACGATCTGACACGAGGAGAAATCTATCGAATTTATCTAGTCATCTATATAGTCAGTCGGAACACACTTCGGCTATCTTCGCTCGCTACCGGTCGGCTTTGATTTCACGTACTTTTATCCCCGAAGTTTCAGAGTGCTATATATATAAGTGTCTGCAACGGTTAAAATGATTTTGTCCCAAGAGAAGACAATAAATTGGGTTTTATTTTGCCATTTTTTTTTTCATTTATGAATTCTAGGTACAACCAATACAGAGCTCTCCGATTCGATTGGTTTTGCGCTGGGGTACATGCAGAGGATGGCAGTGGGTCTCATTTTGGTTTTACTGGATAGTTGAGGCGGAGAAACCATATCTTGTTTTGTTGTAGGGCTGCCGCCAAACCGTTGATGGAACATAATCTACATAACTTTGCCAGTAGACGATTTTCGTCTTATATGTGAAGGGCCCTTTTTTCTGCTTTTGCCGGATTCTGATGGATAATATTTTTTGTGAAAGAACGGCTTGTCATTAAACAATTTAATAGCGACAAGCCGTTTACAAAACGTTGATTTTGTGCCAGAAACGTGCAATTCGGTGCCAGGTTGCATATAGTTAGCCTATAGACACTAAAACACACGGGCACAGAGAACAATCTTCTTGACTAAAATAACTATGTATGGCGACAAGCTTCTAGCTGTGTTAAAAGGGGGTATGTCGTTTAAACCTTTATACCCAGTCATCGATTGCTGTTGTAATAATCCAAAACCCATGATATTTAATTAGGTTGAAGACGGACAGGAGTTTGATTTCAGTCAGTAATTTTTTTTCTGAAAAACTTTGTTATATATAAATATATTTAATTGCGAAAGGATGAACAAGACTGTCCATGTTTCCCATTTTCAAAATTTCCTCCAAAAACGTAACAAAAATTTGGACTTTTGGTGCATGCCTTTCCAATATGAATTCCATTTAAGAGGAAAGGAAACCCACGGAGTGACTAAAGTTGACTATAAATATAATGGTTAAAGGCACACTTGCCGCGAAAATCAGGAATATTGTTTACATTAAAAAAGAAAGACCGTATTCTGTATTTTTCCCAGACAATATAAGTTAGGAACTTTCTATTTTTACCAAAATTTAAAAGTTTGGACGTCATTTTGTATTTTTAATTTGAATTTGAAAATTTGAATTGTTACGTACCCGGAACGTAAACAAACCGATCTGCCCCCTATTGGCGATTTTATGTTTCAGTCGAGTGAGTGAACTAACGGCACAGTGTAATTTTACGTAGGCCTATTTATCTGAGAAATACAGACTGACGATCGGTTAATAGCGACTGAAAAAGCTGCTGATAATTGTTTGAGTGTAAACCACAGATACAAAGGCCTGAAAGGAGGGTAACCCAACCAAAAGTTGACCGACACTGATCGTTGTTGTTGTAATCAGGCTTCGATTCTTCGTTTGTTTTTCACCCCATTTTTACAGTCTAAAGCTAACTAGACATGTTTTATGTGTCCTATGTTTAAGTTTAGTGGTATTAGTCGTAGTAAGCTCATGTAAATTGGTTTTCTTAGCAAATTTAAACAGGCTACGGCGGCAAGTGTGCCTTTAAAAATTACGTTCCATACCAGTTAAAAGGTGACATTTGTAGTAGGCCCTATTCTCCTTATTTTTGGGATAACACTTTTTGAAAAATGGCAGAAATTCTTCTACTGATTTTGGGTGACACCCATAGCTGGAATCGAACCTGGGTCCAAGAATGTGACACCTATCGCCAGCACTAAATGTCGGCTGTCTTATGCATTCAGCTAACCGGCCTGTTATACTCACTTTCTAAATGACACCAACTAATCAACTAATCCTTGGGCATATCCGAAAAAGACGGAAAAGGACATTCCACAAAGTCAAATCCGAGACAGAACGTTTGCAATAAATTTTAGTTATTTTTGCTGCGCAGCTGAGTGGGATTAGAACCTGCGACCTTTCGATGAAAGGCTTGTTTCAGTATCAGCATCCAGATCGTTCCAACTACTGCGCCACAATCTGCGCCGTGTTGGTTGTCTGCGATGGTATCCGGTCGGCTGAGACATGCCTTCGGTCTGCAGTTTTATACGGTCAATCGCCGAGTTTTTGTTTGTTTGTTTACATATTTCTTTGTGTGTGCGCGTGTGTGTGTGTGTGTGGGGGGGGGGGGGTACTGAATGAATATGGCGTCAGGGAGTAAACTTTCATTAAGGTTGGGCTCCTAAGAGCATATAGACAATTTTCGTTTCGCGGCTACATTTTTGTCGATCACATTCAAAATGACCTGCAGCGTGTCGGAGTTAATTTCACGTATACGTGAATCCCCGAAGTGATCCGAATGCGCCACAGTGTATATTCTTTAGCTCATGACGCCACATCACGTAACACCTCCCCATATCCCTGTAGCAGATCGGCCAATTACAAGACGATCTAATTTATAGATTTACGGACAAGACAGCGTGATAATAAGGTTTGATATCCTACCCGTAATTTGCTGGCGACAGATGTTGCTTATAGATTTCTTAAAGGTCGAGTTCAGTATAAAATGGGACTAAATGATCAACGATCTGACACGAGGAGAAATCTATCGAATTTATCTAGTCATCTATATAGTCAGTCGGAACACACTTCGGCTATCTTCGCTCGCTACCGGTCGGCTTTGATTTCACGTACTTTTATCCCCGAAGTTTCAGAGTGCTATATATATAAGTGTCTGCAACGGTTAAAATGATTTTGTCCCAAGAGAAGACAATAAATTGGGTTTTATTTTGCCATTTTTTTTTTCATTTATGAATTCTAGGTACAACCAATACAGAGCTCTCCGATTCGATTGGTTTTGCGCTGGGGTACATGCAGAGGATGGCAGTGGGTCTCATTTTGGTTTTACTGGATAGTTGAGGCGGAGAAACCATATCTTGTTTTGTTGTAGGGCTGCCGCCAAACCGTTGATGGAACATAATCTACATAACTTTGCCAGTAGACGATTTTCGTCTTATATGTGAAGGGCCCTTTTTTCTGCTTTTGCCGGATTCTGATGGATAATATTTTTTGTGAAAGAACGGCTTGTCATTAAACAATTTAATAGCGACAAGCCGTTTACAAAACGTTGATTTTGTGCCAGAAACGTGCAATTCGGTGCCAGGTTGCATATAGTTAGCCTATAGACACTAAAACACACGGGCACAGAGAACAATCTTCTTGACTAAAATAACTATGTATGGCGACAAGCTTCTAGCTGTGTTAAAAGGGGGTATGTCGTTTAAACCTTTATACCCAGTCATCGATTGCTGTTGTAATAATCCAAAACCCATGATATTTAATTAGGTTGAAGACGGACAGGAGTTTGATTTCAGTCAGTAATTTTTTTTTCTGAAAAACTTTGTTATATATAAATATATTTAATTGCGAAAGGATGAACAAGACTGTCCATGTTTCCCATTTTCAAAATTTCCTCCAAAAACGTAACAAAAATTTGGACTTTTGGTGCATGCCTTTCCAATATGAATTCCATTTAAGAGGAAAGGAAACCCACGGAGTGACTAAAGTTGACTATAAATATAATGGTTAAAGGCACACTTGCCGCGAAAATCAGGAATATTGTTTACATTAAAAAAGAAAGACCGTATTCTGTATTTTTCCCAGACAATATAAGTTAGGAACTTTCTATTTTTACCAAAATTTAAAAGTTTGGACGTCATTTTGTATTTTTAATTTGAATTTGAAAATTTGAATTGTTACGTACCCGGAACGTAAACAAACCGATCTGCCCCCTATTGGCGATTTTATGTTTCAGTCGAGTGAGTGAACTAACGGCACAGTGTAATTTTACGTAGGCCTATTTATCTGAGAAATACAGACTGACGATCGGTTAATAGCGACTGAAAAAGCTGCTGATAATTGTTTGAGTGTAAACCACAGATACAAAGGCCTGAAAGGAGGGTAACCCAACCAAAAGTTGACCGACACTGATCGTTGTTGTTGTAATCAGGCTTCGATTCTTCGTTTGTTTTTCACCCCATTTTTACAGTCTAAAGCTAACTAGACATGTTTTATGTGTCCTATGTTTAAGTTTAGTGGTATTAGTCGTAGTAAGCTCATGTAAATTGGTTTTCTTAGCAAATTTAAACAGGCTACGGCGGCAAGTGTGCCTTTAAAAATTACGTTCCATACCAGTTAAAAGGTGACATTTGTAGTAGGCCCTATTCTCCTTATTTTTGGGATAACACTTTTTGAAAAATGGCAGAAATTCTTCTACTGATTTTGGGTGACACCCATAGCTGGAATCGAACCTGGGTCCAAGAATGTGACACCTATCGCCAGCACTAAATGTCGGCTGTCTTATGCATTCAGCTAACCGGCCTGTTATACTCACTTTCTAAATGACACCAACTAATCAACTAATGATATTAAAAAATATCATAAAGCCAGCAACCTGTACGAACTGCAGACTAGTGCTAATAATTAGCAAAAGTTTAATATTCAGGATGAGGAAGTATATTTAAGGGTGCTTACAAAAACTACCTTGACGTCCATCCCCGACATCAACGGAAAGCTCTTGCACTTCTTGATTAAAATGACCAAGCATTTGCTATTTCTGTTTCAACAATATTTTCCCGATATTTGGCAGATCATGCCACCTCAAGCGGAAGTTAAACAATGCTGTATAGGTCAATATGTCAAACCTGCAATACGACTACACATGCAACCATGCATGCAGAGGGTTCCACCTAGCTTCACACGCTTCCGTACTTGATCGATAATATGTAAATTTCATCGGAAATATATCGACATGTTACAGAGAACTGATAAGCCTCGACACACATGATTTATCTTTCACAAAGGCTGCTTTCTTTATAGGTAGATTTCAGTATTAAACTGTCAGTATAATGTACCACCATAGCCCGTTTCGATCTAAACCCTCATGCATTATACACGTTCAGAACTTGATTGGCCTTAAGATCGCTAAAATGTGTGATTTTCTACTGCAGTTTATATAAAGATGAGGTTTCCAGGAGCCTGTTTCACAAAAGCGGCTCAGAGTATTTTTTTACGTAACTGTCATGACAACCCGTACTGTAGAGATAGCCTACGTTGCTATGAAATTTACGCAAAAAAATACACCTTCTTCAGTTTGTGAAACAGACTCCTGAGATGGCCATTGTTACTTGCCTAGCTCCCATGGACCGCTGGGTAGTGATTTTTATTTGGGAATTCCTTTGTCGTCTTTGTTTGGATTATGAACATTAATGAGAATTCCGCCATGACGACAGATTTTCCAGATATTGTTGTTTTCTCGACAAATGTTTTGTGTAGACCAAATTGGCCTGTATGTTTTCGAGAGAATATAGAAGACACACTGCCACATGGACATTTTCAAAAAATTTTCTTTTTTATTAGAAAAACTAAGGCTTAGACAAGATCCTTGTGATGGGAAGTGACCCTTGACTTGTTAACCTTAGAAGTGGAAGTATTTGTTGGGAAGGAAAGAAATAGTACCACGAGAAGGAATTCCATGAACGGGCTGCGCCTGCGCATCCAATGACTCGGTCTGTGTGTTATGCATGATCTGGAGCCGGTTTCACAAAGCGGCGTAGATGTATTTTTTGCGTAACTTTCATAGCAACGTATAGCTCTTGAGTATGGGTTGCCATGAAAGTAACATAAAACTTACGCTACGCCGCTTTGTGAAACAGATCCCTGTTCCTACAGTTCTTAGATGGACAGGTTTGAAGAACAAATGCTTTTAGATTATGTCCAGAATATAGAGATGAGGCCATATGTAATTAAGACTATATAAAGACTAACTGGTAGATGATAACGCCTTGATTTAACTAATATGGTCTATATATTTTTTTAAATAAAGCCACACTGACAGGAGAACATAATTAACAAGATTGACCTTTTCTTACTAAGGTATACCTGAACATGTATGTTATTTTAGTGCCCATGTGTTTTTGTTTTTGTAAATATATGTATAGATTAATTAGTTAGTGTCTTTTAGAAAGTGAGTATAACAGTATTCTCGTTTTTTTTTTAGATTACACTTTCTTGAAAAATGGCAGAAATTCTTAGTAGGCCGGCATTTAGTGCTGGCGATAGGTGCCATACTCTGGGGCCGGGGTTCGAGTCCCGATTCGGACGTCACCCAAAATTGGTAGAAGAATTTCTGCCATTTTTAAAGAAAGCGTTATCCCAAAAAATAACGAGAATAATATATGTGTAAGCGAAGGCCAACATCATTGTTATGTTTAGACATGCATGGCTCGTATTATATGATTGAATAAAAACACCCCAATCCACAATATACGGCATAATTATCTACTAGCTAGTAACTATTTTTCGAGGTTAATATATATAGGGGAATAATGACCGGCCAATATAAATCAATTAAAGGCATGAGCTGCCAAAATTCACACTTTTTTCATGATTCCTGATCGTCACGACAGTAAGAGACTCTGAAGACCATCGAAAATCTAAATGATTGACCTTGGAATGAGGAAAACCTATACAGTATGTGGCCTGTACGAACCGAAATAGTGTTCAAAAGCAAACAAAATTTAAATAACCGGGACGACCATTCATTCATTCTAAGCCAATGTTAGTTCAAAACAATACTTTGTCGTACATTTTAGAGACTAGAACCACTTAAAAGCTTCTGACTTATACTTCTAAAAGAAAAATAGCCAATAATTCAACATTCTGTTTCAACGTGAAAATATCAACATTTTGGCAGCACATGCTACTTTAATGCTCCTGGACTTTATTTTCAGAATGATACGTGTATAACAGGGATGGGATGCAAATATGACTATGTTATGTGCAACAGCATGGCTACCATGCAGATGTTTGGTAATAATATTGCATACCGTATTTATAAATATTCATATAATGCACTATAGCAAATGTGACTGTGTTAAAAGTATATGTCAAACATAATCAGTTCACATATAATTTAGAGGTAGTTAAAATGCTAACAAAATTAGCTTCGGAGCTGTTTGGTTTTATATAAGTAGGCCCTATATGTGGTTTAGTATGTCAGTGTTTCAGTGACGTAAATATATACACAATAAACAGATTGCTTAATGACGTCATTGGAGGAATAAAAATGGCGCTTCACACAAAGACTTAATAGAGCGGTCGCTTCAAACACGATCCCTCTTTCATCCCATACTTCGAGTGAAGTCATTAGGTTTTCGGTCAATTTAGCTGAACTCAAGATGTTTTTTTATACATCTGCATACTGTCCCAACTGTTTAGGACTATAATAGAACAAGAGCCACACGCTTGTGGGAAGTGTATATCGACCCTATAGGCCTATCATTTTACTACAAATTCGGTTACACATTCAAGTTTATTTTAAAAAAATCTTTTTATATAAACAATAAAGTCGGTTACATTTGTTTTCAAATTTATCAGATCAGAAAGTAGAGAGACAGAGGTTTTCTGGAACACTTTACAATATATTGACAAGGTTGTACAAGAAAATCAGCAAAGTAAACTGAGATTAAATCAAATATGATTATGGGAAAAGAAAGTGAAAAGTTTGGTTCCATCAGAAATACATGTAGATAGACACGGGAGTTTAGCCCTAACTTCCAAACTCTTGTTCTTTTTTTTTTAAAGCAATGACTCAGAGATCGAGCCATTTTACTTTGAAATAGTTTTTGTACTATAAACCAAATGTTATATAAATATGTTCAGATAAACGTGGACATATTTTACTGGTAGAAGAGCTATATACGTGTATGTCCTGTTATAGCGGATTTATCGAAAACAACTTAGGCCAAAAATTGTGTGGTATACCTCGCCCTAAAGAACGTTGAATAGAGCATATTTTAATTGACTCGCAGTTTATTATAGACGTACACAGTTGTATATCACAAAGTCGGTCGGTTGTTTCACAAAGCCTGACAGCCCGGGGCATTTTCACTGTTTTATACACTGTTGCTCTGGAGAACACAGAAACCTAAAATTACAGAAGCATGTATACGTTTGAGCTAAATTTATTTCTGTGACTGTCCACGTGTCATCACAGCTAAATCAGTGTCAGGGTTTTCAGTGCTGTAAAGGTACGTGTAGCCTATACCGGTAATCGGGACAAAATCAAGACAAGCCTGCATGCTCATTTACCCTGCCAAGTGGAATGTTGACATGCAATCGTATGTACATGTGAAATTAAACAGAGGTCTATACAGAAAAATCTATCTATAAATAAGGCTTGCCGTTATAAAATTAAAATGTTAAAATGACCCATATATCAATTAATTTACTCTGTAAATATGGTCGACCACTATAAACTGCAACGTCTATGTAGGCCCCTACTATATGCACTCACAGCACTGAGCGTGCGTGTTTGGGTGCTGCAGAGGGGAGGGGGGGGGGTCTCTCAGTCTAAGTTAAGTGAGCTTTCTGCGGGTTCGAATTGCACGAATTGCACTCAAATACAAAAATTATAACTTTTCTGAGTGCTTTTTTCGCCCACTAGATCGACCTGTATAGGCCTGGTTTCGAAAAGTTGCCAAAAGATCGTTTTCTACGGACAAATAAAGATCCACATTTCCTCCTCACTAAAATAAATCTTGTGTGCTGCGTAAAACATCAATCAATCAATCAACATATGTCAAGGGTTACAAATAGAACACAAGCGGAATCCAGAACCTATATATATAAGGCCTACAATATATTTATTTTTTTAATAACACTCTATAGCTTTTCGGTATTTTACAGAGTTGTGGATGCATGATAAGCTATATACGAGTTGCAAAAAAATACAATCACATTTAGCATTCAATGGAGAACTGAAGGTATATTTCATTCAGCGATAAATATAAATGAAACGATAAAATAAAACGGCCATGCATTTATTATGCAATACTGACTAATCCCATATAGGACACGTCACAAAAGCCATCCCCGGACATTTTAATTCCCCATTTTATCTCTTCGACAATAAAAGTTAAACGGCAAGATTCTGTGATACAAGTAGGCCATATATTTTAGATAGAGCTTACCTGGAGATAGGCCTATATTAAAAATAAATATTAGAAGAAGCCCTATATATGGCTTCTTATGATATTTATTGTGGTTGGATTTTAATTCGATTTGATACATGTATTGGATAATGTTAGATTAAATCTCTGCACCGTCTGTTCGGCCTATGACGAAACGAAAGTCAAAATACATATAGGACAACTCGTATTATATCGCACTACATGATGGAGAATATATATATGGGTCTTCGGGAGTAGCTATAGGCCTATAGCTACTCGATCTCATCATCTGATATGACAACACTCACGGGCTAACAATGCAGGCAGCCTTTCGCGTAAGCCTTGTGTAATTGTTGCCTATATCGAAAAAGAAACAAGATTCTAGCTAACATAGTGACAAATAAATAAATTTAAACAATAATACAAAGGGGAGAGTGGGAGAGGGGAAGCAAAGATATAATTTACTCGGGCCAGAGGGTTAAAGTCAGCTCACTTCAACAAAAGTGAGGGCGAGTGTCATTAAAGGGGCATGAGCTGCCGAAATTCCCACTTTTTTCATACTTTCTGATCGTCACGACAGTAAGAGGCTTTGAAGGCCATCGAAAAACTAAATGATTGGCGTTGGAATGAGGAAAATCCATACTGTAGGTGCCCTGTACGAACCGAAAACGTGTTCGAAAAGTAGCAAAATTTAAATAACCGGGACGACCATTCATTCATTCTAAGCCAAAGTTAGTTAAAAACAATACTTTATCGTACATTTTCGAGACTAGAAGCACTTAAAAGCTTCTGAATTATACGTTTTGAGAAAAATAGCCAATAATTTCAACATTCTGTGTTTACGTCAAAATATCAACATTTTGGCAGCTCATGCCCCTTTAATTAATCGTATGTGTCCCTTATTCAGAAAGAGACAGACACCAGTTCAGTATGGCATTTAAAACAATGCTTGGTTGAAGTTTTGCCGAATTTCAGACCCCCTTGAAGGTCAATTATTCTCTCTGGTTTTGTTATTTTAGAACAGTAGGCCTATCGTAGGCCTATATATAGGCCCTATACAGGCATTTTATTAGGCGATAGGCCTACCCTTTCCCCACAGATCAAACCAAATGTTGAATAAAATACGTGTCACTCAGAACGTAGGCCTATTAATTTCATTTTTAACTACCTAGGCCTAAAGGACTGATGTACAAGTCCACGTGTCGATATACAGCGACAGTAGGTGTGAATTCCCCTTGATTAGCCGAATGATATGGAAACAGGTGGTGAATTGGTCGCAACATCGAATTCACACATAGAAAAAAAATAATACAAAACAAGTATAGGACAACATGGTGCTTTATGGGCTACTGGTCACAAGATGTCACCTTAATCACTCTAGCCTAACAAAATCATATAAAAGGAAAGAAAACGTAAAAAAAATGCTATTCGTGAATTGGAATTGTGTCTCTCCGTGTTTTCATCATAGAACGGACACAGATATTAGCAGACGGAAATTAAACACGTGACCTGGTTTTTATCCAATAACTAAACAACACGAGGATCCAGCCCAGATTTAAGCGCATGCGTATTTGAGCCAGCCTCTTTTGCCACGTTGAGTACCGGTATCGGACATTGGCGTGAAAACGTTGTCGAATAAACTTTACGTTTTCTTCCCCAAAACTAGGATGAAGTTACAGTGTGTTTTGCTGTTTGTTTGCGTAGCTTTTGCTTTCGCCGAAGATGTAGAAGAAGAAGATGATGTGTTGGTTTTAACCAAGAAAAATTTCGATTCTGTCATCGAGGGGAACGAACATGTTTTAGTCGAGTTCTGTGAGTATACACTTTTCTGTTTTCACGTCAAATTTTATTTCGTGCAAATATTAAAAATTGGCCCAATCTCCTTTCTGATAAAGGTCAATAGTTATATAAATCGTCTAATATATATTTCAACCTGGAAACCCACAAGGTTAATCCGTAATCGTAACAGTGCACGAATAGTATTCGTATTCGAGTTTGTTAACCATTATCCAAGAGTGTCTGACAGATGTCTGCAGTGAAGTCTGCAGACATGCTATTCATTAGTAGGCCCTAATGTAAAAAAAAAAATTGATTTACAGTAATCTACATGTATAGTCGAAGTGCAAAATTGTTAACTATAGGATTTGCTCAAAGTCCAACTGAGACAGCCAAGTGGCACCAGTATTTTGTTAGGAAAGCTATAGACCCTCACAAACTAAATCATGGTGTTAATTGTATTATACTATTAGTGTTATTCATTAAACAATGGAGGGGTTTGGTGATGTAAACATGTTTGTATCGTTTGGAGAAAAAATTTGCCATTGTTGAAATAAATGTCCCCCAGTGTCTGCTCATCTCCACTGCCCAACTTTAGTGTTATACACTTGGATTTATAGTTTCCAGATAACATTACAGCTCTAGGGTCCAGGGCACAGTTAATTAATAGATTCTTCTATGGAGCGGTTGTACTAAAACCAAAACACATAGGACAACTTGTACTACTTTGTACATGGTGATGTTTTAATACAAGCTTTCGAGAGAAACTACTCTCATCATCAGAAATTACAGCAACACAGAAATTACAGCAACACAGTTTTTTGGTTACAGTTAATTAAATCTGGAAACTTCAAATTGATGAAATATTAAATGTGACCGTAAGTTTCCTTATAGCCAATATTCTGAATTAGTTTTAGGCAGCTTTACCCTGGAGCGAATGTTCAAAGTTTCAAACTTTGATCAAATTCTTTTATTCGGCTGTTTTATCCTTGATCAAAATTTGATTGTAAAAAATGTAAGGTACATGTAGAAAGCAAATTTGTCTAAGCAAGTTAAAAGTGCATTTTTTTAAAGCTAAACTAGTTACTTTTTTGCTAAAGTCGAAAGGGGGAGAAAGTACTGTTGAAAGTTTGTGTCAAAGAAAGTCCCTTGGTATCTTCAACTTGACCCCCTGATGGGTTCTCAGACTGTGTAGATTTTCACTCAATCGGTTAGAGTGATTGTCCTCCGTCCATCACAGGCCTTCCATGATCCATCACGGCTCTGCAGGTTCAAATCCCACATAAAATAAATAAAAATGAAGAATTTCTGAATGGATTTTTCACTTGATCTCCGTATGTGGAAGAGTTGCATGGAAGAGCCCGGTTTCCTCCACAACTAAAGCTAACAACACCATCATATAAGTGAATTAATCTTGAGTGCGGCATAAAGTAAACATCAATCAATCCCTTATCATTCGTGACCATACTGCATTACAAATTTGATTGTTCATTAACATGCATGTAGCTTCCATAAGATATTTAATGTTCTGGTTTGCACATTATTACATTAAGTCAATTAGCCAGTTATAAATGCAGTAATTAATTAAAATGCTGGTGCCAAGTTAACCTAAATCTTAGGCTTATTAGTTGTAACAATACACACTTAATGATCGAATGAAATATCATGTGTTGTGGTTTATTATAACATCTTATGATTAATAGGTATAAACGTCTAAATGACCCTTTTTAACACAATAAGAAACCTATCTCAGTGGTTATTTTAGACAAGAAGATTTTCTGTGTGTTACAGTGTTAAAAAATATGATATAACTTAGTTATTGACTTAACATATATTTAGTATAACTCTTGAGAATGAAATATTTCAAGTAATTAAAAATTTTGTCTTCACATGCTTTTTTGCATTACACAGTTGCATAGCAACCACATTCAACACGTTAAGAGGGGTCATAGGGGCTTTAGTTCAAAGGTCACCATGCTTCACTGATTACTGAATTGCTAATTTGACAAGACATATTGTCACAAATCATTGGTACCAGGAGATCTTCGGGCTTTCAGTTCAATGAATCAGACCTGTATTGGTCATTTTTAAATCAAACCGTAAATTCTCTAATTAAAAAAATAGAAAACTTAGCTTTAATGGTTAAAATTAGCAGAATACACAGACCATTTGTATTCAAAGTTGTTTAATTCCAAAGTAAGTGAATACTTTTTGCAGATTGATAGGTCCTTTTTCCATAACAACGGGCTAATTTAGGGCATGATCGGGTTGGATGGGTATTTTTTATCAGGTTAAAAATGACAGTCCCTCAGTCCGGCTCAGGCCTTACATACATGTAGATGCGGGGTGGGTTCAAATCCCACTGAGACCAAACAAAAATTATAAAATTTCTGAGTGGATTTTTCACTCAATCGCTGTATATGGAAGAGTTGCCAGGTACGAAGCTCCGGGGTTTCCTCCGGTCAAAGACACTGGTTTCTTCCCCCCATTAAAGTAAACCTGGCAGCGCCGCCATACAAGTGAAATAATCTTCAGTGCAGCGTAAAACACCAATCAATCAAACTTTCCGTGTTACAAGTAAAGCACATGTACCCCACTAGGCAGATTAGATTTGTCTACACCATAGCCCAGTGAGACAGCTGTGATAAGGCCATATGGGGACTGGTTGAAAAGGCCACATGTATTTTGCCACATCACCAGTTGACACCAAACATTAACATGTCACAATTGAATTTAAATATCAATGAACCTTAGTTCAACCCCTTATACATGTATATGATTTGTCTGTTAATTTCTGAGACAATTTTCTGGTTAATTTTTTATATCTTAATATTTTACCATGTTTTTCAAAATTCTCTGGATTGTTGCTAGAAATTAATGAAAAAGGGTGTATAGAAATTGTCATTTTGGCAGAATTTCTGTAGACTTGAATCTTTGTCTTTTAAATGTGATCAAATTGAACTATCAAATGTCCGTCACAAAGATGACAAGACTATGCTATAATAATCAAAGAAAAACTTAACATGGTTTTGGTTAGATTTTTGTCATGGATTTTATTTTCTCTTTCCCCCCCCCCCCCCCATCCAGATGCCCCATGGTGCGGACATTGCAAAGCTTTAGTTCCAGAATACTCAAAAACAGCTGCTCAACTTAAACAAGATGGTAGTGAAATCAAAATTGCCAAAGTTGATGCCACAGTCCACACAGAACTCGCCGAAAGATTTGAAGTCAAAGGCTTCCCAACCATCAAGTTTTTCCGCAACGGAAAGCCAATTGACTACTCAGGTAATTAATCCCTCTATTTTCACGAGCTGTTCTAATGGGACGTTAAAAGATTTATGAATAACCTTTGGAAATATTTTCTAATTTGCGTTAAGTGTGTTGTAGAACATGTACTTTAAAAGTCTGACCAAAAAGAAAATTAAACATACAAAATTCAAAGTACGTTTGTCGGTCTACAATGCTTACGAAAGTTAATTATCTCGGAGACTTATGACGTCAAACACGACCTCCGTTGTGTACGCACCCTCACAACGATGACGTAATAAACGATATCTGCTGTCTCAGTACGTCTTCGTGGCAGTTTGTGAAGCTCGTGTATGACGTCATTTTTCCGAGTAGTTACGAAAAATATGCATATTTCCTCACAATTCTTTTTTCGACTACCAGGGAATTAACGCGAAGGTTGTTTCGTTTCAACTGATGTTTTTCAAATATACATTTAGTCCATAAACAAACACAAACCATATATCTGGCTTCCATTGATATAGTTTATTTTGGAAAAAAAGATGAAGTCTTTGAATATCATTTATTTAGAACAGATGTTATATTTTGACGTTTATCAAAGCAACAGATGAATTTCATCGAGGGTTCTGACATAACAAATCTGTAAAATTCAATTTATTTCAAATTTATTCAAGACTGCCCCTACATTCTATTTGGTTACTTTTCAGAGATACTTCTCTGTCCTGGGGAAGGTCGTGCGTCTCCCACAAAAAAACTGGCAACGCCGCCATATAAGTGAAATAATCTTGAGCGCGGCGTAAAACACCAAACAATCAATCAATCCCTGTCCTTGTTTGTCCACTAGTCTGTTATCAGATTCACACTTTTAAAATTAAAATATCAAATGTAAACATTTCCCTTCGAGTTGATTTGCCCACCACCCAATACCATAAATTTATCTTTGAACATTTGACTAACGTGTTAGTTTTTCCTGTTCTTTATTAGCATTTTTCTGACTTCAGCTGGACGTACTTCCGGTGACTTCCTTAAGTGGTTAAGCAAGAAGACTGGCCCATCAGCTGTAACCCTTGCCACTGTTGACGAAGCCAAGGCAGCCATTGAGAAGAATGAGGTCTTCGTTCTTGGATTTTTCAAGGTAACATTCTTGGTATATCTTTCATGTTTGATAAGATAATATTTCCAAGTATTTGTATCGCCCAAAATCTGAATGGCCTTTCACCAATTATACGCACTGTATACATTGGCCGGCGCGGGTTTGAATCACACTCAGACCACATAAGAATTGAAAAATTTCTGAGTGGAAGAGATGCCAGGTACTCGCCGAAGGTTGGGGGTTTCCTCTGAGCAATGAGCGGTTTTCAATTTGATCCCCGTATGTGGAAGTACGTCCCAAAATAAAAAAAATCTAGGTTTCCTTTGGGGACGTGTGAAACCGAAGGACAAAAAATCTAGGTTTCCTGTGTGGATGTGTGAAACCGAAGGACAAAAAATCTAGGTTTCCTGTGTGGATGTGTGAAAGCGAAGGACAAAAAATCTAGGTTTCCTGTGTGGAAACAGTTTAAATTCACTAAATTTACAATTTTGGTTTTATACATAATGACTGGTTTAATTTTCTAGGATGTTGAATCTGAAAGTGCCAAAGCTTTCTTGGAAGCCGCCGCTGATATCGATGACGTTAACTTTGGTATCACATCTGAAAACTCCGTCTTTGCTGAATACAATGTTGACAGCGATAATGTTGTCCTCTTCAAGAAGGTAAGCCATATCTACTTGATAACAATATTACAAGCCATAGTTTGATGTGAGAGACCTAATTATATTAAAAATGTCTTTCGTGGGCCAAATATTAAAGTGGCTGCCAAAATGTTGATATTTTCCCGTTAAAACAGAATGTGGAAATGAATGGCTACCTCGTGCCAAATATTTTGGTAGTATGAGCTGCCAAAATGTTTATCTTCCCATTAAAAGAGAAAGTTGAAATTATCAGCTATATGTCACCTTAAACTAAGGCTGCTTGTTCAAAATAAACAAGTTTGTGGCTTTATTATAGTATCTTGGAAGTTCTCAATATTACAATGACTTTACAAACAGGCAACTAATCTTTGAAATTTTCTCTGGCTGTAATTAATAGTTTCACTTTCTGTTTCAGTTTGATGAAGGTCGTGCTAACTTTGAAGGAGAAGTCAGTGCCGCTAATGTCAAAACATTTGTCCAATCCAACCAACTTCCCCTTGTTGTGGAATTTACATCAGAAGTAAGTGAACAACTGTAAATGATGGTTGCTCTTTTCCGAAATATAATTTACGCGGAAAAAGTACTGGAGTCTGAACTGAAATGATCCGGATTGTGGCGTAAATCTCCAATAACTCCGGGCATAGTCTGGTTTCCTCCCACAATAAAACTGGCAACACCGCCATATAAGTGTAATAATCTTGAGCGCGGCGTAAAACACCAAACAATCAATCAACCAATAACTCGGGATGACCTCTGAACCTCCTCCATCATACCAGTGCTTCAAAGGTTTGAAATATAAATTGACACTGATGTTGTTTTCTAGGCTTGATAAAATAATCCCTACAATAAAATCCAAACTGATAGAAGATTACAGTACATTTTTGTAGTTCTAATGCCTGGTTTATAATTAAGTTCATTCTATAAAGTCTGTCTCACTCGCTCACTCTGTGGAACAGTTGCAAAGTACTAGACAAAGGTTTCTTTCCGTACTAAACCTGGTAATGCCCCCTTAGAAGTGAAATAATGCTGTAGACTAATACCTAAAACCTCAATTTGTTAAGAAAAACACACTACACGGTTGGAATTGTGATATACTCATCCGATTCCATGCATTGCTTTCACTGAAGGACCTGAAAAGGGTTTCCCTACCCCTTCCTTACCAAGCTTGGCTTGGAAAAGATACATGCAACTGCTTTATTTTTTTTTTTTGGCCTCGCATAATTATTCATTCAACTCTTTTCCACTTTCTGGTACTCGCCGAAGATCGGGGGCTTCCTTCGGGCAATGAGCCCCTTTCCCCCCCCACTAAACCTGGCAACCCTGCCATATAAGTGAAAAATCTTGAGTGTGCCGTAAAACGTCAATCAATCCACTTTTTAGGCGGGTTTTCTTTGGCGTTCGTGATGTACTAAAAATATTGGAATTATTTGACAATCTATTATTTTTGTTACAGAGTGCTCAGAAGATCTTTGGTGGTGAGATGAAAACACACATGCTTCTGTTTGTCTCCAAGAAATCTGCCGACTTTGACGATAACTTCTCTGCCATGAAGGAGAGCGCCTCAGATTTTAAAGGAAAGGTAAGATGACTGAAGCTCTGCTGATCCCTGTAAGGATCGTAATAATGTATTATGATTGTTAGGTGCCGACTACTTTTCCTCACATAGTGGACTGGTTTTCTCGCCTAAGTGCTGTATCTTTGAGAGTTGCTGAATGACAAGAGTTTCCTCTGAGCAAAGAGCCTGACCCGGCTTGCACATAGCACACTTAAGAGGACTCTTAGCATATCTCTACAACAGGTAGTTTACGAGCCAGTTTGATTTGCCCCGATAGCTCAGTTGGTAGAGCGTTCGCTTCAGGGCTGGAAGATCCAGGTTCAAGCATGGGTCGAGTCAGACCAAAGACTTTAACAGTGGGAGCTGCTAATGCTGCTTCGCTTGGCGCTCAGCAATAGGAGTTGGAGCAGCGACTGGTTGACCCGGTGTCATTATAATGTGACTGGGTTAGGAGGCTTGCTGGGTGTCTTCGGCAAGTTGTCTGGGTGAGGCAGCGCCAAATAAAAAAGCAGTGGAAATCTGCCCTGCCACTAGGAGACAACTTCCTCATATGGCTGAAATACTGTTAAGCAGGACGTAAAACCCAAATCACTCACACACGAGCCAGTTTCAATCAAGTTCAAACTTTGTGGCTCTGTGGGCTCTGGTTTCCTCCCTCACTATACCTGGCAATGCCACCATATAAGTGAAATAATCTGCAACAAAAAAATCAGTCTTAACGTTTGATACTATATTTTAAAATGTCTTCATCGTCTATGTTTTAGATCCTGTTTATTTACATCAATGTTGATGATGATGACAATCAGAGAATCTTGGAGTTCTTCGGTTTGAAGTCGGAAGATTGCCCTGCTGTTAGACTGATCTACTTGGGAGAGGATATGACCAAATACAAACCAGAATCTTCAACCATTGACTCTGCCTCCATCAGAAAATTTGCTCAAGATTACACAGATGGCAACCTCAAGGTATTTAATTAATAACACTTCCCTTGATAGGCAATTTATTACAGAATCGTAATTTTGTTAAAAGGGGCTAGCCCATTGGCTGGGTGGATGTATTTACTTATGCTCATGAAACAAAGCCTAGTTTACTATGAATCCAGAAATGCTTGAATTAAAACGAAACCAGGTTTCATAAAAGATCTAGTGTTCTAAATATAAAGTAATTTTGTATATAAACAGACTTCAGTTAGTAGGTGGGTTTTTCACTCGATTGTCTTATGTGGAAGAGTTGTCAGGTATTTGCCGAAGGTCAGGGGTTTCCTCCAGGCAAAGAACCTGATTTCCTCCCCCACTAAATCTGGCAACGCGGCTATATAAGTGAAATAATCTTGAGTGCAGCTTAAAACATCAATCAGTCCATCAATTAGTAGGAAAGAAAACACGAATGTTTGATAAACAAACTTGCGGGGAGAATGCATGACTTCCTGAAGTTCGTAGTCAGGTCAGGGGTTTTATAAGTTGGCTATTCATAAGAACAATTATTTCCCTTGTATTCCAGCCCCACCTTATGTCCGAAGATATCCCTGATGATTGGGATGCCAAACCCGTTAAAATTTTGACCGGCAAAAACTTTGTTGAAGTTGCCAAAGACAGAAGCAAAAATGTATTTGTTGAATTTTGTAAGTATCTCTGAATTTTGTCAAATATTTTTGAATTTGAAGGAGGGGGCAGTTATAAAAATGACTTGATATAAGTTTAAAATACTACATCAATCAATCCTGCCATCTAATTTAATAATGTATAAACTAGTTCTGGTGTATTTTCTTTATTGTTAATGATCCTGGGGCTCGTTTCATGATACGGTCGCATCGCAAACGAAGCCCATGTGCCAATGGATACCATAGTGAAGAGATATGTCGTCATGACAACTGTGATTGATCTCACTGTGGGACGGCTTCATGAAGTGGTTCACTGTGTCTGATGTTTGTATGGATGTGTTTTGTGCCTTGTAGATGCCCCATGGTGTGGTCACTGTAAACAGTTGTCCCCAATCTGGGATGAACTGGCAGAGAAGATTGCAGATGATAAAGATACAATCATTGCCAAGATGGATTCTACAGCCAATGAGCTAGAAGATATTAAAATCCAGAGTTTCCCTACTCTTAAATATTTCCCTAAAGATAGTGATGAGGTAAGGTCAAATGTCGTCTTTTTCTATCTCAATTTGGGGGCCTTATGGGGCCTATTTCATAAAAAAAAAAACCTAGCCTCCTAAACTCGTCTAGCTGATTAAAATTGCAATACTTTAACCTTGCAGGTAAAACATCTCTCTAGATACACACTTGCCAACAATACCCTGCAAGCGGTTTCTCAAAATATTTTATCCTCATTCTAACTTTCTGACTGGTCTTTAAACACAGTATTTTGCCATTACGATCAAGTCTATTTGGTTTACACTGGCCGTAAATCTGTTGACAAAACAGGCCCCAGTTTTGATTTGCTCCTTGTCGAGCGAGGGGCCGAAATATACTGTGCGTGAGGAAATCCTCTTCAGACTATAGTTTAGGCATACAGTCGATGCCCAAAACCCTCAATAATGAATGTCATATAATTGAAATATCTGCTGAATAAATTGCAAAAATTAACCATAATTAAACATAATTGTAGCTACCTCCATGCTCTGTCTATTTGATTTTTAAAAAAAACGTAACATGTATTTCTGTTGGAATATGATATTGATCATATTTACAGGTTTACGATTATCAACTGCAAGAGTATTTCCGTGTTTTCATGCTGTGTTTTTTCTTTTATTTTTAGGTGATAGATTACAATGGTGCTAGGTCACTAGAAGCCTTGCAGAAGTTTGTAGAGTCAGGTGGCAAAGATGGTGCTGGTGCACCTGAGGTCAGTTACCTCCCCTTTATTGCAAAATTAAATTATTCTTTCAGTCCAACACATACCTACTGTCGATTTGCAGGCTGAAATCCAACTCACTCAAAAAATATTATAGTGAAAGTTTTGCTCATACTTACCGAAAGTCTGGAGCAAAGAGCCGAGTTTCCTCCACTAAATTTGGCACTACAGCCATATAAATGAAATGATCTTGTGCGATAAACATCAATCAAGGAAAAGAATACAAATTTCTTCCAAGCTGATCAGGGCCTCTGTGGCTCAGTCGGTTATAGTGATAGTCCCTTGGTCAGACATTGATGCAGGGTGTATTCGATTCCCACTCAGATCAGATGTTTTCGACAGGATTTTTCACTCGATCGCCGTATGTGGAAGAGTTGCCAGGTATTCGCCAAAGGTCGGGGGTTTCCTCCGGGCAATGAGCCTGGTATTCCTCCCCAACTAAACCTGGCAACGGCCCCCTATAAGTGAAATAATCTTGAGTGTGGCGTAAAACATCTGTCAATCAATCAAAGTTGATCAACTAACATGAAGTTATGAATGTGTACCGTAAGAATTCCGCTAATTCAAGGACGAGCAATGGGAAGATAACAAATTATTAGACTGCTTTCTGCCATGTTTGGTCTAAAACAACAACAATAGCGATTGCTCGATAGGATTATCGGTCGCTGCATGCAGGAGGTAAGACACCCAACGAAAAGTCTCAAACTTTTAGAGTGCTTTTTATACGCCCGGCTTGAAAAGCGGGCTGTATTATGGTATCATCTCCGTCCGTCCGGCAGTCCGGCTGTCCGGCGTCCGCTGTCCCTTCCGCTCCATAACTTCTAAAGTTTTGATTCCATCTACACAATTTTTTCTAAGTATATACCTTATGGGTAGAAGGTGTGTCGCAAACTATTTTTAACATCACTGGTTACATAATATGGGAGTTATATTGGATTATGTAATATTCCCTTCCGCTCCATAACTTCCAATGTTTTGATTCCATCTGCACAATTTTTTCTGAGTATATACCTTATGGGTGGAAGGTGTGTCGCGAACTATTTTTGACATCATACATTGCGTAATATGGCAGCCATATTGGGTTATGTAATATTTACTTTTTCTCTCCATAACTTTAACAAATATGATCCGATGTTTTCAAATCTTTCATGTTACATACCATATTAACAGACAGTGTGTAAAAAAATTGTTTATGATATCAACTATTGCAAATTATTGGATTATGTACATTCCCTTTTATTCCTACTTTCATTTTCATGAAAATAACCTTTAAATTATAAAATGGCTTCTACTTTTCCGATTCTCATCAAAAAAGGATTTTTTCAAATTGCCATAATGTTTCTAAATTGATTAAATTTATTCTTAAATCAATATATAACGTTTTAATCAAATGAAAAATACATATAAGGATTAAAGTTTTATCTACAGACCAAGAGATAAGTATCCCAGCTTTGGTCTATTTACCTTGTCAACTTACAGTTAGCTCTGTCTCTCTCCAGAGATTTACGGCCCTGTGTACATGTACCACATGGCCTCCAAAAAACAGTGGGTGACATTAGCAATGGACCTATAGCCAAATCTATTGTAAATCCATTTGGTCTATGATAAAATTAGAAGTAATAACCTGTAGGTATATGGGGAGATTTAGAATATTGTCAAGATGTCTATGGCCAAATAATGTAGATAAAAAATATTATGAGAAAAATTGTCAAATCTACTTGAATTGGTGTGAGCTGTGAAATTGCCAATTAATTACATTTGTTTAAGTATGATTAGTAAATTATAAACTGCTTTTCTAAAAAATTGAAACATTTTAGTGCAACCTTTATTGACAACAAACAATTTTTAACATTGTGATTTAACAGCAGCGAGAATTGATGACTTGTACCGTGTACAAATCTTGTTAATAGTTGATGATCCAAATAGCCCATTTTAAATTTCATACAGATGGATTTTAAAGGTTTTAGTGGTAAGATTTCATTTTGTTGACATAACATCACCTTTTACCAAGCTTCACATAATAAAACGCCGCCATATACATGTAAGTGAAATAATCTTGAGCGCAGCGTAAAACACCAAACAATCAATCAATCATTTACCAAGCTTCAACCTCTTCCCTCTGAATTTTGAAAATTAAATTCAAATAAATATGGAAGGATTTGTTTTGGTATGGCTGCAGTTACTGTGCCTTTCCGGGCGTATTTTGGGTTTCCCGAAACTCTTGTTGTAATGTTTTGAGTACTTGAATTAGCGGAATTCTTACCGTACCTGTCAAGGTAATTATGCTAACAAATGGCAGTGTTACCTCCCTTTTAAAACATGTGATTTGACACAGTAACTGATGTAAGGGTTCCCTCCCTTTATATATGATTTGACACAGTAACTTATGTAAGGGTTCCCTCCCTTTATATATGGTTTGACACAGTAACTGATGTAAGGGTTCCTCCCTTTATATATGGTTTGACACAGTAACTGATGTAAGGGTTCCTCCCTTTATATATGATTTGACACAGTAACTTATGTAAGGGTTCCCTCCCTTTATATATGATTTGACACAGTAACTTATGTAAGGGTTCCCTCCCTTTATATATGATTTGACACAGTAACTGATGTAAGGGTTCCCTCCCTTTGTATATGATTTGACACAGTAACTTATGTAAGAGTTCCCTCCCTTTGTAGGATGACGAAGAAGATGAGGATATTGATGAGGAGGAGGAGGAAGAGGATCAACCAAGGGATGAATTGTAAAACCACAATCCTCTTCATATCTACAACACCTTTCTTTTCTACCTGTTAATTAGTTTTTTTAAGTTCTTCACTTTTGCGCAATCGTGGTCGACCATTGATCATTTTATTTCTTTTTAAAGCTTGACGGCTGCACACAACCTATGTTAATGTTACGAGATATTTTAAAAAATCAGCTACTTTTATTTAGGGTGTTCAAGATCTCTTATAAGTTAAAGCTTATCTGCGAAGATATGTCAATTTTGTTCCTGTTTTGAGGGGGTCGATTTTAGCCAAATGTCTGCCTGAGGACTTCCATGCAGTACGCTCAATATAAATCAGGGGGGATTACTCTGTGAAGACCATATCTTGTGAATACTCGAGATTTCCCTATTTTTAACCCTTTTTTCTTGATTTTCTAATTATTTTTGTAGTAAGATGTTGTTGTTGTACATACTTGTTAGAAATATGCTTGCAGATATAGGTTCATATTTAAGCCCTGTTTACATCACTGGACATAATAATCTGTAAGGGAGAGATCTGGCTGGGATGTTGTGGCACAGGCACACGGAGTGCTCTCCCCTTACCATCTATAGTATTAGATAGAGGGGTAAGGGGAGAGCACTCCGTGTGGTTGTGGTGTGGAAATTAACAACTGAACCAGGAAAGGAGACGAGATTGGCCTCAATGAGGTGTAAGATTAAGGATGTTTGTAAACAATTTGTAAGACTGGACTAAAGTCAAACTGCCGGTTTCTGAAGTGTTCAAATAGAAAAGGCCTGATTCAGCATTTTTCCTGGTTTGTTAACGGTGTAAGAACCACTATGAATAAGCTATATAACATTCCTGGACCCAGTAGCCATTCATGTACAGGATGATCTGATTTTTGTCAGGTGTAAGGCATATATTAACGTTTGTCGGTTATTTAATCGATGTATACTGTTTATGTATTTTTGTTTGCAAGAAGATTCTTTTCGCAACATTATGCGTCCATTTATTTTTGTGTTCTTCCATTTATCACCTCATTGTCTGAAAATGTTTTTTTTTTCTTGGATCAAATCAAAGACCTTTTTGGCACAATCCAGTTTTAAATTATACTGTGAATTGGCCGAAGCTGAAAAGTTGTTTCGGTAAATTATCTGAATTAAGCAGGCTAGTGTTGTGAGACTGAGTCTCGTATCAGTCAGTATTGTCATCCACTTATTGGGAGGGGAAACATTGTCGATTTTGTAAAAGACATCTAAAAATGAGAAAAAATAAAAATTTATTAAAAATACTGCTTTGTTGTGTTGTTTAAAGTGACATGAGCTGCCAAAATGTTTATATTTTGATGTTAAAACAGAATGTTGAAATTATTGGCTATTTTTCTTAAAAAGTATAATTCAGAAGCTTTTTAGTGCTTCTAGTTTCGAGAATGTACTATAAAGTATTGTTTTGAACTAACTTTGTCTTTGAATGAATGAATGGTCGTCCCAGTTATTTAAATTTTGTTTACTTTTCGAACACGTTTTCGGTTCATACAGGCCACATACTGTATCGATTTCCTTCATTCCAATGCCAATCATTGTTTTCCGATGGCCTTCAAAGTCTTTTACTGTCGTGACGATCAGAATTTATGAAAAAAGTGAATTACGGCAGCTCATGCCACTTTAAGATTATTAAAGTGGCTTGAGCTGCCAAATGTATGAAAAATTTTGCTGAAACTGAATAAATTGTCATTTTATCAAAAAGGGCAAATTACAAGCTTTCCACGGAGGTCAATTTTGTATGTTATGGTAGTTTATAGAAGCAAATAGACTACATTTCGGCAATTTGAATTTTGTATGTTATCTGACACATCTCCAGTTTCTGATGTACAATATTTATTTCAATCTATGAATTTCAAAGAGCTCATTCGGCAGAGCAATATTTTTTTCAGACACCGGCCTTCTATTGTGCTAGGTTCCACCAATGGGTCTCGAGTTTGAATCGTACTCAGTCCAAAGAAATTGGAAAATTTTCTGACTGGGTTTTCACTCGAACTACCTATGTGGGATGGTTGCCAGTTACCAACGAAAGGTCGTGGGTTTCCTCCCACAATATAACTAGCAACGCCTCCATATATTATAAGTGAAATAATCTTGAGCGCTGCGTAAAACACCCAACAATCTATCGTGCTAGGGGCCTTGGTGGCTTAGCCTTATAGTGATAGTCCCTTCGTCTGGCACGGGCCTTCCATCTGTGCAGCGCAGGTTTGAATCCCACTTAGACCAAATAAAATTTGTTAATTTCTGAGTGGATTTTTCACTTTGTGGAATTTCACTTCGCCATATGTGGAAGAGTTGCCAGGTGCTCGCCCAAGATCAGGTTTCCTCCCCCCCCCCCCCCCCCACTATACCTGGCAACACTGCAAAATACAAGTGAAATAATCTTTATTGATGTGTAAAACCTCCATCCATCCAGTGTGCTACTCAGACCAAGGCTATCTTTCCTTTGGATCACATATCTACAAAGGTATAACCAGAAATCAATATGGGGAAGTGTGAAACGTCCCATTACACCACATTCAGGGCACTGCTTATACATTATGTTACGTTTATGCATGGTAGATGTTGAATTTACAATTTCAAATCAGAAAATAAATTCACTCTCTGCTTAGGGGACTATAATTGAAACTCCCAGTAACCGCAGTTCGGAGAATGCATTAGTTTTTATAAAAGCTTTACACGGCATGCGACTTCAATATCTTCATTTTGACTCAAAAGGCCACAAACAAGGCTCCTGGTCTCATTTTCAACTTCTTAAGAAACTTTTTGATTTTTGATTTTGTTTATTCACCATAAACGATTTATACAAATGAAGTATTTACGAAGCAATAAAATGTCGAGAATAAAGCTCTGAAGAGCTTGTTATATCCCATTTGAGACAGATTTTAACGTTTTGTCTATTGAGTACTGTTTTCGCATCTTAAACATTCGCCATCTTCCTTTTCTTATGCATCCCATAATAGTACATACAAGAGAAGAAAAGCCATGGTTTCTGATTATACAGAGAGGGTGTTATTTGAGGTGACCTCTGTGTCAAAAGGCGATAGCGTGACGTTTTTATAATTCCCCATTCATAGACTTTTGGTATAATATTTCAAATTGTTTGCATATTTGCACATAAATAACTTACTAAAAATAATGAAGTTGGAGAAATAATTTCTGGAGAATAAATTTATTGCACATCCCAATCAAACATGATACGGTTGTAATTTATACCAACAATTTTTTTCAAGAAGCTCTATCCTCCTGCAAAGCCCAAATAGTAACGCACAAACAAATTGTCTTTCATTTACAACAGTGCTAATTATTAGATTTCTAACAGCACTAGATCAGCCTATCCTTCTCAGCTAAGCACCCAAGCAAATGGTGACAGGCACAGTTTCAGTTCATATCTTGATTTCTTCGATGCTTCAATTTTAACTATTTGTTGTTGAATGTTAACAAATATTGTGTTTGGGTTCCTTGCGTTATCACTCTGACACTTTTGTTTGAGATTTGGAAAAATGTTCGTTTGGTGGCTACATAATTTGTCACCACATTCAAAATGGCCTTCAGCTTATCTGAGGGTATTTGATGTAGGTAATTCCCTAAAGTGATTGGGTACGTGAATAGCAGATAATTTTAATGGGAGATAACTCTTGTACTCTAATAGTAGATTCCTTGCTGTACAAATACTGGGAGATAATTTTAATAGGAGATAACTCTTGTACTCGAATAGCAGATTCCTTGCTGTACAAATACTGGGAGATAACTTTAATGGGGGATAACTCTTGTGCTCGAATAGCAGATTCCTTGCTGTACAAATACTGGGAGATAACTTTAATGGGGGATAACTCTTGTACTCGAATAGCAGATTCCTTGCTGTACAAATACTGGGAGATAACTATAATGGGGGATAACTCTTGTACTCGAATAGCAGATTCCTTGCTGTACATGTACCAGGAGATAACTATAATGGGAGATAACTCTTGTGCTCGAATAGCAGATTCCTTGCTGTACAAATACTGGGAGATAACTTTAATGGGGGATAACTCTTGTACTCGAATAGCAGATTCCTTGCTGTACAAATACTAGGAGATAACTATAATGGGAGATAACTCTTGTATGCGAATAGAAGATTCCTTGCTGTACAAATACTGGGAGATAATTTTAATGGGAGATAACTCTTGTACTCGAATAGTAGATTCCTTGCTGTACAAATACTGGAAGATAACTCTTGTACTCCAACAGCAGACTCCTTGCTGTACAAATACTGGGAGATAACTTTAATGGGAGATAACTTTAATGGGAGATAACTCTTGTGCTCGAATAGCAGATTCCTTGCGGTACATGTACCAGGAGATAACTATAATGGGAGATAACTCTTGTATGCGAATAGAAGATTCCTTGCTGTACAAATACTGGGAGATAACTTTAATGGGAGATAACTTTAATGGGGGATAACTCTTGTACTCGAATAGCAGATTCATTGCTGTACAATTACTGGGAGATAACTTTAATGGGAGATAACTCTTGTGCTCGTACAGCAGATTCATTGCTGTACAAACTATAATGGGAGATAACTTAACTCTTGTACTAGCAGATTCCTTGCTGTACAAATACTTTGACCATCATTCTCATTATTCATCAGCATTGCTTTTTTATAACACTCTCCAGATCAGGCGGCTGTTTCTCAACATATTTACGACCGGCGTAAGTCCAATCCAAGGCCTGTCATAGCAACATTACTACCAGGCGCAAAGTTACACCGGCGTTGAGAAACATCCATCTTGCACTAGGAGGACTTGGCCACCACTGGGTTAGAGAGACGGAATATCTGGGGTAACATGGAGCTTATTGTACCAAACATCTCCTCGGATAATCCCTTCAAAAATAAAAAATAAATATATTGTTATATATTGACACAGTGTTAAGGTGACGAGATAGAAACTGGGATCCTATTGCATAAACCCTCTACCTTGGAGGATTAATTAATGGTTTATGCCTAACTCAAGATTATTTCACTAATATGCCAGCTTACGTGGGGGAGCGGACAACCGTTCTCAGTGAGTGTCAAATACGGTAATCAAAATTTACTTTTACATTTGTTTGTTTATTCACTATATAAAATTTTACAAAATTGGAGAGAAACGAGAAGGCAAAATATCAATAGATTAATTCTTGACAATATATTTTCTGTCGCAAAAAAACTGAAATAATGTTGAAATCTTCGCTCACTCACTGACAACATATTGGGTATGTAAAAGGTTGATGTGTGAAATGACGATTATGCGTTATTTGCCTGTTACTCTAATAAATTAATTCATTATTTAAGATAAACTGAATGGATTTTCATTGTACTTGCTGTGAAACGACAAGAAAAAAGAAACATGTCCAGTGTTTTTATAACATGGTTTCAAATCATTGACTATTGGTCAAAAAAACAGTCATGTGACAAAAACTAGTTACCGGTGGAACTAAGAACTGGATCGTCCTCGACTCCTGACCTCCCCACGTAGCCATCTCCATCATGAAGCCCTTGACACATTTAAATACTAACTCTGCCCTCTTCAAGCACCAAGGTATTGTCATCTCCTAAAGGTCAAAAGAGCACAAACATGTTTATTGCAAATAATTTCAAGAAGGGTTAATTGATTGATTGATGTATTCGTTGTTGGGGGAGGAAAGCAGGCTTTGTGCCCTGAGGAGACCCCTAACCTTCCGCAGCTATCAGAATAAGTGGCTGTCGCCATCAGGACCCCTCAGGTCTGGGCCAAAGAAACCGAAGATATATTTATTTTCCAGACAATTTGTTGTGAGTGAAAAACTACTCCACATACATGCATCACATTTACAAGGAGGTTTTTGGCTGATAGTCATGTAAGGGGCATAACTCTTGAAAAACATGTCCGATCACATTGATTTTAAATAGGCTTCTTGTACTTGCTGTATTGAACAAATGTAGGAAGTTTCAAAGTTGTAAATTAAAGACTTTTTTAGATAATGTGTTTACAAGGCTTTTAATAGCAGCGGTAATAAAAGGGGCATAACTCTTGAAAAAAACATCTGAGCGCGTTGATTTTCAATAGGCCTTCTTGTACTTGCTGTATTAAACAAAAGTGTGAAGTTTTAAAGTTGTAATTTAAAGACTTTTTTAGATAATGTGTTTACAAGGCTTTTTATAGCAGCGATAATAAAAGGGGCATAACTCTTAAAAAAACATCCGAGCGCGTTGATTTTCAATAGGCTTCTTGTACTTGCTGTATTAAACAAATGTGTGAAGTTTTAAAGTTGTAAGTTAAAGACTTTTTTAGATAATGTGTTTACAAGGCTTTTTATAGCAGCGGTAATAAAAGGGACATAACTCTTGAAAAAAACATCCGAGCGCGTTGATTTTCAATAGGCTTCTTGTACTTGCTGTATTAAACAAAAGTGTGAAGTTTTAAAGTTGTAAGTTAAAGACTTTTTTAGATAATGTGTTTACAAGGCTTTTTATAGCAGCGGTAATAAAAGGGGCATAACTCTTAAAAAAAAACATCCGAGCGCGTTGATTTTCAATAGGCTTCTTGTACTTGCTGTATTAAACAAATGTGTGAAGTTTTAAAGTTGTAAGTTAAACACTTTTTTAGATAATGTGTTTACGAGGCTTTTTATAGCAGCGGTAATAAAAGGGGCATAACTCTTGAAAAAAATATCCGAGCGCGTTGATTTTCAATAGGCTTCTTGTACTTGCTGTATTAAACAAATGTGTGAAGTTTTAAAGTTGTAAGTTAAAAACTTTTTTAGATAATGTGTTTACGAGGCTTTTTATAGCAGCGGTAATAAAAGGGGCATAACTCTTGAAAAAAATATCCGAGCGCGTTGATTTTCAATAGGCTTCTTGTACTTGCTGTATTAAACAAATGTGTGAAGTTTTAAAGTTGTAAGTTAAAAACTTTTTTAGATAATGTGTTTACGAGGCTTTTTATAGCAGCGGTAATAAAAGGGGCATAACTCTTGAAAAAAACATCCGAGCGCGTTGATTTTAAATAGGCTTCTTGTACTTGCTGTATTGAACAAATGTGTGAAGTTTCAAAGTTATAAGTTAAAGACTTTTTTAGATAATGTGTTTACAAGGACCGATGGACAGACGGAGGCAACGACAATACCCTTCGGCCCGAGGGGTAAAAAAGGGGCAATCATTCAAAAGGGTGATCAAGTGAAAACTGTTAGAATTTATTCTATTTCTTTAAGTGGAACTGTTCAAATGGGAGAGGTGGGGGGGGGGGGGGTCTAGTGGGTTAGACTGATCGCCCCTCAGTCCCACACAGACCTTCCAGCTATGCGGCGCGGGTTTGATTCACACTCAAACCAAATAAAAATTGAAAAATTTCTCAGTGGATTTTTCAATCGGTGGCCGTATGTGGAGGAGTTGCCAGGTACTCACCGAAGGTCGGGGTTTTCCCCCACTAAGTCTGGCAACGCAGCCATATAAGTGAAATAATCTTGAGTGTGGCGTAGAACACCAATCAATCAAACTGGAGGTAGGCCTACATTGGGTAGTGTAAATGTGACCAGTTAACTATATATATATATATATATATATATATTTATGATCACTAAAACACACGGGCACAGGGAAAATCTTCTTGTCTAAAATAACCATGGAGACAATTTTTGTTTAAAGTATATATACATGTATATATATGGAATGGCCAGGTCACATGGGTTAGATTGGGTATGACCTGCTGCAATCTAATGACATCACTGATGATCAAAGTAATCTCCCTTACCTCAGTCATTTCATGTGTCAGGAGGAGAGGAATGGTCAATGTGTGGATATCATATCGAAAGCAGACTTTGAGAATGTTACGCAATGAAAGGATGACTGGATGGCGAGAAGAAATGTCCGATGACCGAATACCATCATCCGCCACCAGGTGAAACATCACGGAAACTTCCGATAAATTAGAATGTCGAGTTATGTAGAAATCGCCTTGGAACAATCGTGTACTTTTATCCTGAAGAAAAATAAAACAAGATGCATAAAATGACAAATAATCTCTATATGTATCAGCAATATTTGATTGATTGATTGTTTGACTCTTCAGTCAAGATTATTTCACTGATAAGGCGACGTTGCCAAGATTTAGTAGGGGAGGAAAACAAGATCTTTGCCCCGAGGAGACCCCAGATTTCCTGGCGATCAAGAAAATTCAGTTCAAAATTCGTACTTCATGGTGGTACATATCCAAAAAAAGTAAAAATGGTTTAGTCAACTACTATTAATTAAATCATTACAAAACGCATTAAGATGATAGTTGTGTTGATTGTCATTGGCGCAAGAGCTATACCTTGATAAGAATTTCCTTATCCTTCTCAGTCGAGCACCTAAGCGTAATCGAAAAATTTATGATCCTATTTTTGAGTTTGGAGCTGAGCCCGAAAAGGCCAAAGAGTTTTGCACAAGTATGTTTTAGCATCCAGGCCCTACAGTTGTAGGCAGTTGTTGGAATTGAAATGTCAGTGCTCCAAAATGCGACGGAGGATTTACAAATAATTTAGATAGCATATACCAAAATTCCTTACCTGTCCATCACTGGAGCTACTACCCCCACTCTGTACACTGATTTTGTCTCCATCCTCGGAGAGCTTCTGAGCTTGTCTCCAGTCAATCGCTTTCGTGACCTGTTGATCAATATTCTCCAACTGCCTCTCAAGATCTGGGAAGTGGAAATCTGTCGACTGCTCACAAACGCGATTAAAATCTGTGAAATAGAAATATGAAATTGTTTCAACACACCAAATAAATACAACCAAAATCAGTAAATAATTTCCACTAGACTAAGCAAAAAAGACCAGGAGCCTGTTTCACAAAGCGGCGTAGATGTATTTTTTGCGTAACTTTCATACTAACGTATCTCTACAGTATGGGTTGCTAAGGCATTTACGTAAAAGCTTACGCTACGCTGCTTTGTGAAACAGGGTCGAGCCCTTGTGCATCATAGAGTATTAATGGAGTATTCAGAAATTATGTAATTGTCAATGCAAAAGATGATTGGTTTCGTGAAGATCGATTGATTGATTGATTGTTTTGCTGCTATAAGTCACATCCTAATTATGGTGACATAGCCAGGTTCAGTTGGGGAAGGAAAAGTTGATTCTTCTGACGATGACATGAAACTGTGAAGGGCTTCTGGTTACTGATTCAAAACATAAACCTTCAAACCTTGAAGTTTCCAGAAAACTGTTAATCGAGTATACAAAAGACAATATATATATAATAATAAATTTTTATAAGAGTTACCTCTCTTGAGTCCTGTGTAAGTGTTGAGCCTATTGTCCACCAGGAGGACGAGTCCACACAAGGAATTGGAATAAAGTGACATGGCTGTCTGTAGTCTTTGTGGCTGAGGCACCATCACACCCCTGGTAATATATATTTGATTAAAGAATTTATGAACAACGTGGGCAATATATTCTGATTAACTTTGATTTTGTTTCAGAAGACATACTTTACAGGACTAACCAAGCAGCAAATTAAATTTCTTGGTCAAAACAAAAACAATTCAATACTTCCCACACGGTTTTACGACCGGCTACACGGCGAAGATTTTTCAAGAACCAATGAAAAAGATCTGTTCCACACTTTTAACTGGCCTAAAATTTTTGATTTTGGAGTTTTTTTCAAAAACTTTACGACCCCTGATGACACTTTATTGAATACAATTTGGGTTGGAAAATGTAAATTTTTTTCATAATTCTAATGGGAGTTTTAAAGAAGCAACCCACTGATGGAAGGCCCATGGGAACCAGTTACCAGCACTCATTTGGAAGGAGCCCTCAGAAAAAAAAACTTCTCACCCAATGATATTAGGTTGATGCCGACAGAGGTCCAGTACATCCATACACAGTAATCTAAGGTTGTGGGTCGTCTTCATTTGAGCACCTGTAACACACATGACAAAGTAAAACAACCAGCCCTAGGGAATAACTACAAACGGTTGAAGTGGGAGGAAGGAAACACAAGACAAGGCTCTTTACTCAAAGGGAACCCCTGACTGTAGCCGGGTGCCTGGCAACCCTTCATTGTCTTCATTTGGGCACTTATAACACACAAGACAATGTCAAACAACCAGCCCTAGGGAAACCGAGAGACAAGGCTCTTTACCCAGAGAAGACCCCTGATCGTATCCGGGTGCCTGGCAACCCTTCATTGTCTTCATTTGGTTGATTAATTGATTGATTGATGTTTTAGGACACTCTCAAGACTATTTCACTTATATGGCGCGTTTGTTTGGTTTAGTGGGGGAGGAAATAGGGATCATACCCGGAGGAAAACCTTTACCTTCGGCGAGTACTTGGCAACTCTTCCACATACGGCGACCGAGTGATAAATCCAACTAGAAATTTTTCAATTTTTTATTTGGTCTGAGTGGGATTTGAACCAGCGTCACATCGTTGGAAAGTCAGTGTGGGACTGAGGGACGATCACTCTTACTGACTGAACCACCAAGGCCCAGATATACAAATGACACAGAGGCCAAAGAATAAATTTGATATTGTTACCTAAATGAATGGTGAAACTCTCCTCTAATCTGAAGGGATTTTGGCCATGTCTCTCCTCTAACTGGGCCTCCGGCATACTGTTGGTAAGTGCTCGGACACGCTGACTAAAACAGGAATGAAAACATTTATACTGGTTACGGCTCAACTTAAAACTTAATTCCCGATAGATGAAATGCATCAGTCACAATGTTTTATAGGCCAGTTTAAGATCGAGAAACTACCAAATTTGACAATCATCAGCGCTTAACATCAATTTAGTAATCCTACACCCATCATTGTGTGATATTATGTTGAAAGCAATACCAAACAAACAACAGACTCACCATTCAATATTGACACATATTTTAGTTTGGCAATGAAAAGTTGTCTGTGTAACTTTACAATTTTTCCAAACCCCCTTTAATACTATACTGTAGAAGTTATCGGCGATTCTCGATTGATTGATTGATGTTTTACATGGCACTTCAACTTATCTGAATGGGGCCTCCGTGGCTCAGTAGGTAGAGCGTTGGACATTCAATCCGAACAGCCATCCACCAATGGGTTGCGGGTTCGAATCAGTCCCAAAACAAATTTGGAAAATTTTCTGACTGAGTTTTCACTCAAACGACCTATGTGGGATGGTTGCCAGTTACCACCGGAAGGCCGTGGGTTTCCTCCGAGTATAGAGCCCGGTTTCCTCCAACAATAAAACTGTGAAATAATCTTGAGCGTAAAACACCAAACAATTAATCAACGTATCTGTCACAGTGATATTTTTCATAAACTGCTTCACCTGATGTATTTAGCTTACACAGGTTCGTTCTCAATTCAATGCACCAAAGAAAAAATCATGTGAATCCTTATGAATATATAATCTTGAAAGCGGTATAAACCTGAATCTACAACAGACCCAATGGTACTCACACATAGTTTGGTGATGTAGATGTTGTTTGTGTATCTTCGTGTACTTTCATCACCCACTCTCTATACTCTCTCTTTTGTATCTCTTGTAGATTCTTTAACTCACTCGCCCATTTGTTACTGAACATCTGAGAAAAATACAGAAACATAATCCATTTTGAAAAACATTTACCTAAGCTGCCATGAGCAAATTCAAAGGAGAGTGATAGGTTGCTCTCCTATATATAGACAGACGATTGATCTCCTAAATACAGACAGACGATTGATGTCCTAAATACAGACAGGTGATTGATCTCTTAAATACAGACATATTATTGATGTCCTAATTGGCTAAACACAGACATACGATTGATGTCCTAGATACAGACAGACAATTGATATCCTAAATACAGACAGACAATTGATCTCCTAAATACAGACAGATGATTGATCTCCTAAATACAGACAGATTGATGTCCTAAATACAGACAAATTGATGCCCTAAATACAGACATATGATCGATCTCCTAAATACAGACAGACAATTGATCTCCTAAATACAGACAGACGATTGATCTCCTAAATACAGACAGACGATTGATCTCCTAAATACAGACAGACAATTGATCTCCTAAATACAGACAGACAATTGATGTCCTAAATACAGACAAATGATTGATGTCCTAAATACAGACAGACAATTGATGTCCTAAATACAGACAAATGATTGATGTCCTAAATACAGACAGACAATTGATGTCCTAAATACAGACAGACGATAGATGTCCTAAATACAGACAGGTGATTGATGTCCTAAATACAGACAGATTGATGTCCTAAATACAGACAGATTGATGTCCTAAATACAGACAGATTGATGTCCTAAATACAGACAGATGATTGATGTCCTAAATACAGACAGATGATTGATGTCCTAAATACAGACAGACGATTGATCTCCTAAATACAGACAGACGATGGATGTCCTAAATACAGACAAATGATTGATGTCCTAAATACAGACATATGATTGATGTCCTAAATACAGACAGACAATTGATGTCCTAAATACAGACAGACAATTGATGTCCTAAATACAGACAGATTGATGTCCTAAATACAGACAGATTGATGTCCTAAATACAGACAGACAATTGATGTTCTAAATACAGACAGACGATTGATGTTCTAAATACAGACAGACAATTGATGTCCTAAATACAGACAGACGATTGATGTCCTAAATACAGACAGATTGATGTCCTAAATACAGACAGACAATTGATGTCCTAAATACAGACAGACGATTGATGTTCTAAATACAGACAGACGATTGATGTTCTAAATACAGACAGATTGATGTCCTAAATACAGACAGATTGATGTCCTAAATACAGACAGACAATTGATGTTCTAAATACAGACGATTGATCTCCTAAATACAGACAGACGATTAATCTCCTAAATACAGATAGACGATTGATCTCCTAAATACAGACAGACGATTGATCTCCTAAATACAGACAGACGTGTGATCTTCTGAATACAGACAGACGGTTGATGTCCTAAATACAGACAGACGATTGATCTCCTAAATACAGACATATGATTGATGTCCTAAATACAGACAGATTGATGTTCTAAATACAGACGATTGATCTCCTAAATACAGACAGACGATTAATCTCCTAAATACAGATAGACGATTGATCTCCTAAATACAGACAGACGATTGATCTCCTAAATACAGACAGACGTGTGATCTTCTGAATACAGACAGACGGTTGATGTCCTAAATACAGACAGACGATTGATCTCCTAAATACAGACAGACAAATTGATGTCCTAAATACAGACATATGATTGATGTCCTAAATACAGACAGACGATTGATGTCCTAAATACAGACATACGATTGATGTTCTAAATACAGACAGACAATGAATGTCCTAAATACAGACATACGATTGATGTCCTAAATACAGACAGATGATTGATGTCCTAAATACAGACAGATTGATGTCCTAAATACATGCAGGTGATTGATGTCCTAAATACAGACAGGTGATTGATCTGCTAAATACAGACAGGTGATTGATGTCCTAAATACAGACAGATGATTGATGTCCTAAATACATGCAGGTGATTGATGTCCTAAATACAGACATATGATTGATCTGCTAAATACAGACAGACGATTGATCTCCTAAATACAGACAGACGATTGATGTCCTAAATACAGACAGATGATTGATGTCAAAAATACAGACAGATTGATGTCCTAAATACAGACATACGATTGATGTCCTAAATACAGACATATGATTGATCTGCTAAATACAGACAGACGATTGATGTCCTAAATACAGACATATGATTGATCTGCTAAATACAGACATACGATTGATGTCCTAAATACAGACATATGATTGATGTCCTAAATACAGACAGATTGATGTCCTAAATACAGACAGATTGATGTCCTAAATACAGACAGATGATTGATGTCCTAAATACAGACAGATGATTGATGTCCTAAATACAGACATATGATTGATCTCCTAAATACAGACAGACAATTGATCTCCTAAATACAGACAGATGATTGATGTCCTAAATACAGACAGATCAATGCCCTAAATACAGACTATGATTGATTTCCTAAATACAGACAGACAATTGATCTCCTAAATACAGACGGTTGATCTCCTAAATACAGACGGTTGATCTCCTAAATACAGACAGATGATTGATGTCCTAAATACAGACAGATGATTGATGTCCTAAATACAAACAGGTGATTGATGTCCTAAATACAGACAGGTGATTGATGTCCTAAATACAGACAGGTGATTGATGTCCTAAATACAGACAGATGATTGATGTCCTAAATACATGCAGGTGATTGATGTCCTAAATACAGACATATGATTGATCTGCTAAATACAGACAGACGATTGATGTCCTAAATACAGACAGATGATTGATGTCCTAAATACAGACAGATTGATGTCCTAAATACAGACAGGTGATTGATGTCCTAAATACAGACAGACGATTGATGTCCTAAATACAGACATACGATTGATGTTCTAAATACAGACAGACAATGAATGTCCTAAATACAGACATACGATTGATGTCCTAAATACAGACAGATTGATGTCCTAAATACATGCAGGTGATTGATGTCCTAAATACAGACAGGTGATTGGTCTGCTAAATACAGACAGACGATTGATGTCCTAAATACAGACAGATGATTGATGTCCTAAATACAGACAGATTGATGTCCTAAATACAGACAGACCATTGATCTCCTAAATACAGACAGACAATGAATGTCCTAAATACAGACATACGATTGATGTTCTAAATACAGACAGACAATGAATGTCCTAAATACAGACATGCGATTGATGTTCTAAATACAGACAGACAATGAATGTCCTAAATACAGACAGGTGATTGATCTCCTAAATACAGACAGGCGATTGATGTTCTAAATACAGACAGACAATGAATGTCCTAAATACAGACATACGATTGATGTCCTAAATACAGACAAACGATTGATGTTCTAAATAATGCAAACATATTCACTGGGAAATTGGGAATCATACCATAGGTAGAATTTTTGGGGGACAAATTACAGCTTTTGATTTCCAGCTTACTGTGACACCAAGAGCAAAACCACCGTTGTCCAGAACTGCATTACCACAGTTTTGTCCTTTATACAAAGAAGCTTTACAATAGCTATTAGAATATGATGCTAGCAAAGATATGAAATTAAATGTCATAGGCTAAGCATTTCATTTGATATCTAAATGCCCTTAGTTATATTCTACAATGACATAGGCATATATATTGATATCAAAGGGAGATTTGATCTGTGGTTTCATGGACGATACTCATTTGCCTGGGATAAGGGATTCCATAATCGTCCGATTTCAAAGGGATAAAGTACATGACTGAGTCTGCTGTAGGATTAACCATTCATTCAACAATGGTAAAGACTTAGGATACATTGTTTGAGTAACGCTATGGATTCAACCACAAAACTTTGAGTTTTTTTTTAATCAAGCTGGAGGCATTGAAGATTATTTCCCTTGTATGATTGTGCTTGGTTGAAATACTGTGGTCGCGGAGGGGCAGCTTGTGCAAATAGACGTACATAATTTAAGCCACAGAAAATATCTCACTATGTTCAAGACTGGGGGCCTCGTTCGTCCAGTGGGTTAGATTGATTGTCCGCGCAGGTTCGAATCACGATCAGACCAAATAAAAATTGATTTATAGGAGCCGTTCCAGGGGTAACAAAATACCATTTTGCACTCAGATTAAAAATAATCAACTCAACAAATATTTTATTTATGAACACTAAAACACATGGGCACAGGGAAAATCTTCTTGTCTAAAATAACCAATGAGACATGCTTCTAATTATGTTAAAAAGAGGTATATCATTTAGACCTTTATACCCCATCAAACTAAACCCCATGATATTCCATTAGGTTGACGACTGACAGGAGCTTGGCCTTAGTCAGTTGAATTTTCTGGAACACTTTGTAATACATTGACATTGTTTATGCATTTTCAGCTATGCACAACAAATGTTTGAATCGGTCTGCACAGAACCTCTAAATTACATGTTGTGCAATAGCTGAAGATGGTAGTGGGGTTATTTGCTGATAAATTAATAGATAAATAGCGATAACATTTTACAGATAATTAAGTCCTTTGATTGCATACAGATATGTAAATGTTGCTATGGCGACTAATAAAGCCAATATCGTTAGCTCAAATCATGTTAGTTCCGTATACCTAAAATACACTTTCTAAGGACAAGCAAGTTTATGACTAAATAAATAACATTATTATACAGCCAAAATGGATTAACCAATGGAAAGCTAATGATTGTAGCACATGTCAATCACACATCAGACAATATTGGAGCCTGAATCACTATTGGAGGGTCATATTGGGGTTCATATTGGAGTGTCATATTGGGGTTCATATTGGAGAGTCATATTGGGGTTCATATTGGAGGGTCATATTGGGGTTCATATTGGGGGTTCATATTGGAGGGTCATATTGGGGTTCATATTGGGGTTCATATTGGAGTGTCATATTGGGGTGTCATATTGGAGTGTCATATTGGGGTTCATATTGGAGTGTCATATTGGAGTGTCATATTGGGGTGTCATATTGGGGTTCATATTGGAGTGTCATATTGGGGTGTCATATTGGAGGGTCATATTGGGGTTCATATTGGAGGGTCATATTGGGGTTCATATTGGAGTCATATTGGGGTTCATATTGGAGGGTCATATTAGGGTTCATATTGGAGTGTCATATTGGGGTTCATATTGGAGTGTCATATTGGGGTGTCATATTGGAGTGTCATATTGGGGTGTCATATTGGAGTGTCATATTGGGGTTCATATTGGAGTGTCATATTGGAGGGTCATATTGGGGTTCATATTGGAGTGTCATATTGGGGTTCATATTGGAGTGTCATATTGGGGTTCATATTGGAGGGTCATATTGGAGTGTCATATTGGAGGGTCATATTGGAGAGTCATATTGGAGTGTCATATTGGAGAGTCATATTGGAGTGTCATATTGGAGAGTCATATTGGAGTCTCATATTGGAGAGTCATATTGGGGTTCATATTGGAGGGTCATATTGGAGTGTCATATTGGGGTTCACATCAGGTCATTGAGACGGTGCACAACATTCAAATCTAACATCAGCGAGACAAAGTCCTCATGAAATGTTCCATAATATGGCCACATGTTTCATCCCAGAACATGTACGACAGAATATGAGCTTGATTGTTTATGTATACTAAAAAGGTCAATATAAAAATGTCCAATTGAGACATGGGTATTAATTGTACTCGTCATCATTACATTGAAAGTCCATGTCTGACTCCACGACTATGGGATCTCGGTGATATGGACCTTTAACCCAACGGTTATATGGTCATATAATAATAAACCTCATATTAAATTGGCATGAGCTGCCGAAATGTTGATATTTTGATGTTAAAACAGAATGTTGAAATTATTGGCTATTTTTCTCAAGACGTAAAATTCAGAAGTGTTAATTTAAGTTATTTAAAACTTGTTCGATCACGTTTTCGGTTCGTACAGGTCACATACTGTATGGATTTTCCTCATTCCAACGCCAATCATTTAGTTTTTCGATGGCCTTCAAAGCCTCTTACTGTCGTGACGATCAGAAATTATGAAAAAAAGTATGAATTTTGGCAGCTGATGCCACTTTAATATGATAGCAACTCTTTAAATCAGATCAACTATGGACAGTAATTGAGAAAAAATGGATATTATTGTGATAAGCAAAGATGTTGTTAAAACTGACCTCTGTATTATCAAAGTGACGTTGTGCTAACTGGTTAATCTGTTCATCAGTGTATATGGATCCCACATTCTGGACAGCATCTTCCATTTCACGTCTCTGACTACAACATCAAACAGATTCAAATATATATATATAGTGACATGAATGGTCAACTTTTAAATAATTTTCAGAAGAGAAAAAAAAAGACATAACGTAGGAACCCTTAACAAAAATCGAGTTTATGAAAAAGGTGACAGAAAGAAGTCAGAGATTGGAATTAAACGGTTTTAAAAGCAGCAGAAGAGTGTGATTGTGAGGTCATCAGTGGTGGGGAAGTTTGAGACTCTGGGAAGAAAAAGTGATTTCAGGGGACGAATAATGCTTAATGAGTGACCCTGCTCGTCCATATAAGACACTGGTAGCTAAATTATTCATGAACATAATTATGACCGTATTGAAACTATTTGAATAGGTTATATTGTTATTTCAATGTCTGCCAGCTCAGAAGCGAGCAGTTTACTTCAGTCTTTTGATGGCTATGAACCCTGATCGTCAGTATAAAAAAATAGCCATTTTGGATCCAGAAGCCCAGATACCCAGTTGAAAGATTTTGAATACATGTTCCCTGGAAACTGCTTTGGCTCTCTCATTTTTTCATGGAAATTTAACACTCCAACTTAAAGTGGCATGAGCTGCCAAACTTCACACTTTTTTCATAATTTCTGATCGTCACAACAGTAAGAGGCTTTTAAGGCCATCGAAAAACTAAATGATTAGCGTTGGAATGATGAAAATCCATACAGTATGTGGCCTGCACAAACCGAAAATGTGTTCGAAAAGTAAACAAAATTTAAATAACCGGGACGACCATTCATTCATTCTAAGCCAAAGTTAGTTCAAAACAATACTTTATCATACATTCTCGAGACTCCAAGCACTAAAATGCTTCTGAATTATACGTCTTGTGAAAAAAAGTCAATAATTTCAACATTCTGTTTTTACGTCAAAATATCAACATTTTGGCAGCTCAATGAGCTCATGCCACTTTAAGCATTTTAGCAATCTTGAAATTAGGAAAAATAAAAAACTAACATTGAAATTACATGTATGCCTGATTAACTAGTTATATCAGTAGATTTAATAGATACCTGGTAAACATAGGGTAATAAACGATGCATAATTGATGTAATAGTGGCAGTTTTTAGCCTTATCTGAGTAAACAAGCAAATCTCATCAATATATAATATGAGAGTGTCTGGTATTTGAGAACATGAAAACATTGGTAAAAAAAAAATTTCTTGGGGCATAGGCAGATGGTATTTATTTTTAAACTGTTAAAACTAAAATATAATATTAACGCTTTTATTCTGAGAATATCACTTCATAAAATGGACAAGCGCGGTCTGAAAATCGGTTTACGAATAAAGCACATGACCAATTGTGTGTGGTCAATATTTTTATTTTTCAAGAGCTTTTTGATTTAAGAAAGCTGATTTACAGCTCATGGGTTGATTGATTGATTGTTTGATGTTTTACGCCGCGCTCAAGATTATTTCTTTTATATGGCGGCGTTGCCAGTTTTATTGTGGGAGGAAACCGGGCTCTATGCCCGGAGGAAACCCACGACCTTCCGTTGGTAACTGGCAACCATCCCACATAGGTCGTTCAAGGAAAACCCAGTAAGAAAATTTTCCAATTTTTGGACTGAGTGGGATTCGAACCCGCGACCCATTGGTGGAAGGCTGTTCGGATTGAGCGTCCAACGCTCTACCTACTGAGCCACGGAGGCCCCCCCAGCTCATTGGAAATTCATGTTGTATTCAAATATCAATTAGGATTTGTGAAAAGAACAAATAAACAGAAATTCAAAATGCCTATCAAAAAACTCATATGGTTTAAGAACATTCTGGAAGAAACAATTAATATGGCATACGTTGCTGAAAATCACACTTTTTTTCTAGAAATTTGGATTTTTTTAAGGCGGTCGTCGTATGGGGAATAGTCGTATGAACTCATCAAAGGCATAAAGATCTAAAAATAACTAGAGGGAGCATCGCCCAATCAGAGCAATGTAAAGGTCTGACGCCACAGTGGAGGGCGAGCTAGGTCCATCTATTCTCCTTGGCTAGGGTAGATCAAAATGGCGCCCGTCAGACCTTTACATTGCTCTGATTGGGCGATGCTTTAGGTTACAAAATTTAATTAGTCACAAAAAGCGAAGTGGGAAGCATCCGAAAGGAAGGTTACTCGATCTACTCCATTACTCAGTGCTGGCGATTACGGCTAACTGGGGTAGTTGAAAATGGCGCCTGTCTGGCGTCAGCTTGTGAGGCCAATGAGCTCTCTAGTTATTTCTAGATCTCGATGGTCAAAGGTCGGGCAAAGAGCCTGGTTTACTTCCCCCCCCCCCCCCTCCCCCTACTTAATCTGGCAACGCCGCCATGTAAGATAAATAACCTTGAGTGTGACGTCAAACATCAATCAATCGATCTTTTCAAAAATAACTTGAAATTTCGAGGTTTTGTTCCAACGACAAAATATTAAAATAACTGAAAATTTCCAGGTTTTTTTTTTGAACGACAAAATATTAAAATAACTGAAAATTTCCAGGTTTTGTTCTAACGACAAAATATTAAAATAACTGAAAATTTCCAGGTTTTGTTCCAACGACAAAATATTAAAATAACTGAAAATTTCCAGGTTTTTTTTTTGAACGACAAAATATTGACATTTTTGGCAGTTCATGTCGCTCTTAGATTTAACTCCTAGTCTTAACAACCAATACTTATAACAACGTAATCCTACACGTCCTATTGCAAACTGAGAATGTATCCGTAGAAATCAGTACCAGGGTAACCTTCTAAGTATGACAATTGAGGTGGATTTTATGAACACACAGCACCTGAGAAAATAATTTTATAGCCCTTTTTCGCTTTGGAACATTGCAGCTGCGTACAGATTAAAAATATGCAAAGCACACGTGTTGAGGTTGTGGCCTGGCATACATGTATGTTGTTACAGAAATAAATGATGAAATGTATCACCCACATATAACTCAACAAATTAAAAAGGCCTTGAAAACAAATCTAGATTACATTCTAAGACACATGCGAGATTACATTCTAACACACATGCGATCATGTTAAACAAGTGTTTGTTTGGAAGTATTGAATCTTCCCCGCCCACATAGGGTCGAAAATATTAAATGGAACATAACATTGCTTAGTAAGTAAACTCAATACTGACATTATCACAGATTGATTGATTGATGTTTTACGCCGGACTTAATATCATTTCCCTTATAAGTTATATGCATGCATTGCCAGGTTTAGTTGAGGAGGAAACCAGGCTCATTGCCCGGATGAAACCCCCGACCTTCGGCAAGCACCTGGCAACTCGTTCATATACAGTGATCAAGCGTCCATCACAGGAAATAGTTACATATATGCACACTGGGCTCAGTGAAACATCTCTATGACGTCCTAGTATATATATTAATTACCAGCGTCACAAATCAGTCAAATGCCAGATTTATCTAATCTGTTTAAATGTCGAAAATGTTTATATTTTGGCTGAATTTCAATTCGAATTTTTTAACCCGAGCCTATCGGCTAAATATATATATTTCAAAGTTAGCACTGTAAGCAATCAAAATACAAACATTTCATTATGTACATGTATTTTCAACTGACTACCGTCAAGCTCCTGTCAGTCGTCAACCTAATGAAATATCATAAGTTTAGTTTATTACAAAAACTTATGATGGTATATAAAGGTCTAAATGATATACCTCGTTTTTAACACAACTAGAAACTTGTCTCCACGGTTATTTTAGACGAGAAGATTTTCCATGTGTCTTAGTGTTCAAAAATATTAAAGGTCTGAGATGTAAACTTACATGATATTTTCAGCTGCAATCAAGATTAGATCAATTGTAGGTATATGGTGTGTTGCCAGGTTTAACACACTCTGAAATAGACCTTAAGGTGATAAATGGCAACCTTTCCAGGTCACCATTTTGAAATAACAGTTTCAAATATACATGTGTATCTTGAAAACGGTTAATTAATAACCAAATGTTGGACAAAGTGCCAAAATGTTATCCTTAACCACTACCCTGTGTCTCTGCCGACCAGGAGCCTGTTTGACAAAGCGGCGTAGATGTATTTTTTGTGTAACTTTCAAACTAACGTATCTCTACAGTATGGGTTGCTATGGCAGTTACGTGAAAACTTATGCTACGCCGCTTTGTGAAACAGGCTCCAGGTACAAACTTAGCATTTGCTTGTGTGATAGAAAATCCATTATAGATGAGGATATTTCTGTCTTCCTAACCAGTACAAGTGTCTGGAGAGAGGGCAATAAATGTAATTTGTAGCCCCCAATCAATTGCTAGCTTCTCAAGAAATAGGTACCCCCAACCTTCGACGAGTACCTGCCAATCAGGTAAAACAAATCATTCTATTTGGTCTGAGTGGGATTCAGACCCACGCTGCATCAATGAAAGGCCTATGTCAGACTGGGCAACAGAGAATTTTGAGGTTTGGACTGATAATGAAAATCTTTACAAATGTACATTTTGTAAAAAAGCTCTGGGGCTCGTTTCACAAAGCAGTCGCATCGCAAACGAGGCGTAGTTGCCAATGGATACCATAGTGAAGAGATACGACGTCATGGCAACTGCGATTGATCGCACTTTGCGACGGCTTCGTGAAACGACCCCCTGTTTTCCGGATTTGCTGTGGAGATGGGTTCTAAAGCTTTTATGGCAGATAGAAAAGTAAAATCTTTTTCTGAAATTTATCAGAAATCTAAACAATGCAATAGAGACAAGGTCATAGTACAGTTCATACAATACATAAATGTTTTTTTATTTATCCGGCAACATCTGTTCATAATTTGCTGCCTAACTGGGACATACACGCAATTTGACAGACAATCGGATAAGAATTGTGGTCTGTAGAGCGATGACGCCGTTTGGGATACGTACATACGTACGGGCAGATCCTATATACCGTCAAGACTTTTGTCGCGAGGGTATAATGAAAATATTAAAACATTGTAAACTAAATATATTGGAGTGAGTGGAGTCAGATAGATTGAATAAGAAAGTCACTCTATTTTGCAGACATTGAATAGATGACCAGAGAGAATGTAATAGGAAATCAATTGTTGATAAGGAGACAGACTATCTTCCTAGCCAGTGCAGGTGTCTGGAGGGAGGGCAATAAATGTTATTTGTAGCCGCCAATCAATTGATAGCGCTTCTCCAGGAATAACGGAGATATTACCACCATAGACAGAAACTGTTGACACGTTTTATCTATATTGACAACTATCAAGGACATAAAGAGATGGATGGGTATAAAGAATTTTGGCTGAGAGCTGAAAATGAAAATAATAAAAATATAAAAAAAACATGTAACACTGTATGATCAGAACCAAACATTGCTCTGGGTTTCTGGCTTGCTCTGAAGCTTATGAGGCAGGTAAAAATGTCAAATGATTTTACAGAAATTTATCTGAAATCTATAACTTTTGATTGATTGTTTGGTGTTTTACATGTACGTCGCGCTCAAGATTATTTTCCTTACGGTAATACCTGAGTTAATTAGAGGACTATGCATGTGGCTAAATCCTCAATAACAAAAATGTTCTGAATGAGACTTAAAATTTCAACACATCTCAGTCCAGGGAGATGATTGACCAGTAGTTAATCCTTGAATGTTTTATAAGCTCTCTCTTGAATTAAGATGAGAATTTGCACTCTTCTACTTTTTTCCAGCACTTAAATTAACTCAGACATTACCGTATATGGCGGCGTTATAAGTTTTGAGGGACACGGTATAAAGAAACCATGTGATACCGTAATCCATGCAATTCATTATTATTTGTTTTTTTTTATACCACAACAGCTGTTCATAAGATGCTACATGTATATCAAACTCTTTTATATCCTTCTAAAGAAAGAAATCCATTTTTGGAGGCAAATTGGACGTACATAGAGTCATCAAAACAACAGGAGTTCTTATTATCTTTATATTTATAGACTTGAGTGTAGCCTTGCAAAGGTCACTAAATGTGGAAAAACTGATCGATTTGGTCTAATAACTAACTAAAAACAGGAGGAGAGCCAGAAAATGAAAGGGTATTTCAACGAGGCCAAATCTAGAAGAATGTAATGATAGAAAATCAATTGCCGATGAGGAGACAGACTTCTGTCTTTCTAACCAGTACAAGTGTCTGGAGGGAGGGCAATAAATGTTATTTGTGGCCCTCAATCAGTTGATAGCTTCTCCAGAAATAGAGATAATTTCCTCCATAGATAGGAGGCTGTTGACACATTTTATCCACTGACAACTATCAAGGACATATAGAGGTAGCCAAGTACAGAGAATTTCGACTTTGGGCTGATGATGAATACTTCCCGCTTTGGGCTGATAATGAATACTTCCCACTTTGGGCTAATAATGAATACTTTCCACTTTGGGCTGATAATGAATACTTTGGGCTGATAATGAATACTTCCCACTTTGGGTTGATAATGAATACTTCCCGCTTTGGACTGATAATGAATACTTCCCGCTTTGGACTGATAATGAATACTTCCCGCTTTGGGCTGATAATGAATACTTCCCGCTTTGGACTGATAATGAATACTTTCCGCTTTGGGCTGATAATGAATACTTTCCGCTTTGGGCTGATAATGAATACTTTCCGCTTTGGGCTGATAATGAATACTTTCCGCTTTGGGCTGATAATGAATACTTCCCGCTTTGGGCTGATAATGAATACTTCCCGCTTTGGGCTGATAATGAATACTTCCCACTTTGTGCTGATAATGAATACTTTCCGCTATGGGCTGATAATGAATACTTCCCGCTTTGGGCTGATAATGAATACTTCCCACTTTGGGCTGATAATCAATACTTTCCGCTTTGGGCTGATAATGAATACTTTCGGCTTTGGACTGATAATGAATACTTCCCGCTTTGGGCTGATAATGAATACTTCCCACTTTGGGCTGATAATGAATACTTTCCGCTATGGGCTGATAATGAATACTTCCCGCTTTGGGCTGATAATGAATACTTTCCGCTTTGGGCTGATAATGAATATCTTTACAAGTGTAACATTCAGTATCACAGAGGATTGCCGATATTCAGTCAAAGATCCAATAAAATTCTGAAAATGCTCTATGCTTTTTTAAACCATCTACAATATCAATGGTTTTGGTTTATTGCAGTAACTTATGGCTGGGTATGAAGGTCCAAATGACTGTTGACATATGCCTTTTTAACATAATAATTTACGCCCACACTCAAGATTATTTAATTTATATGGCGGCGTTGCCAGGTTTAGTGGGAGAGGAAGTCGGGCTCTTTGCCAAGAGGGAATCCCTGAGTGTGATTCGAACCCATACAACATAATTAGAAACTTACATTATAGTGTAAAAAAAAAACAATATATTTAAAAATATAATGGATTAATTTCTGCAGACTGTTATAGGTTGATTTTAACAACATCTTATAATGCATCATCTATTTGGAGAGTGGCGTGGGTTCAAATCACACTCAGACCAAATAAAAATTGAAAAATTTCTGAGTGGATTTTTTACTCGGTCACCGTATGTGAAAGAGTTGCCAGGTACTTGCCAAAGATTCAAGTTTCTTCCACGCATTGAGCCCGGTTTCCTCTCCTACTAAACCTGGCATTGGCTGGCAACGCCGCCATATAAGTGAAATAGTCTTGAGTGCGGCGTAAAACACCAATCAATCAATCAATCTATTCGGAGTAAACAGGGCTCTGAGCCAAGAAAATTCAGATTTCTGTAGAAACCAGGAAAAAATCCCACTTTTTTTTAATAACTAGGTTGAATAGGAACCCAGTCAAATGTATGTATAGTGAAATACGAAATATGATTGAATTATATATTTTAGGGAATATGGATGACTTTACCAATAACATGACCATATCCTGTTACAATATTTACCCATAATTACACAGATGAGCCTATTACTGCAGGCAAACACATTCAATGCCTATTCCCTTTATGTCTAATTATAAACACTAAAACACACGGGCACACGGAAAATCTTCTTGTCTAAAATAGCCATGGAGACAAGTTTCTAATTGTGTTAAAAAGCGGTATATCATTTAGACGTTTATACCCCATAAATTGTTGTAACAAACCAAACCTATGATATTTCATTAGGTTGACGACTGACAGGAGCTTAGCCTTGGTCAGTGAGTAGAATTTTCTGGTATGACAGAGAATTTGTTGGGTGTTTTTTTTGGACACAAGAAACATCAGGTGTTGAGTGATCTCCCTTTGATAACATTTAACTAACAATGACTTACAGATATGATTTTCATTGATTTTATTTTCATTCATCACTAATCCTGATAAACTTTCAACCATGTTCATATCACAATGTTATCTGGGATTGACCATAAATTTGATTTTTTCAATTCTTTTCATATAAATATGTATCCATATAGACATTTGCTCTAGATTTCTACTGGATGTACTAGGGAATTTTGGTACATTGGAACCCTGCCAAATGAAACAAAGTGACCGGTCTGGCCAGACAAGTGACCGCTGAATCTTAACTCGGACAAGAGACTGACCGCAAGCTGTCTGTGAGAGAATAGTAAACAGTATCACAGTTTCTATGTCTGGCTTGTGTGAGGAGATTGCCTTCTGGGAGCTAGAATGAATCACAACCAGGGAACAAGGACAAAAGACCTAATACAGATTGTTTGTCTCCAAGCCAACTAAGGCCAAATATAGAAATTCGCCAGCACATAATCTAGTGTCAAACGTAGACCATTTGTCCTCACCAGACTATGTTCAAATACAGACTTTTCTGACTGTACTCAAAACTAAGTTCAAATACAGAATTTTCTATCTGTACAAGTCTACACAGAACTAAATTCAAATACAGATTTTTTCAACACAGAACTAAATTCAAATACAGACTTTTTCAACACAGAACTAAATTCAAATACAGAACTTTTCAACACAGAACTCAATTCAAATACACACTTTTTCAACACAGAACTAAATTCAAATACAGACTTTTTCAACACAAAACTAAATTCAAATACAGAATTTTGCAAGACAGAACTAAATTCAAATACAGACTTTTTCAACACAGAACTAATTCAAATACAAACTTTTTCAACACAGAACTAAATTCAAATACAGACTTTTTCAACACAGAACTAAATTCAAATACTGAACTTTTCAAAACAAAGACTTTTTCAACACAGAACTAAATTCAAATACAGACTTTTTCAACACAGAACTAAATTCAAATACAAACTTTTTCAACACAGAACTAAATTCAAATACTGAACTTTTCAACACAGAACTAAATTAAAATACTGAACTTTTCAACACAGAACTAAATTCAAATACTGAACTTTTCAATACAGAACTAAATTCAAATACTGAACTTTTCAACACAGAACTAAATTCAAATACTGAACTTTTCAAAACAGATCTAAATTCAAATACAGAATTTTTCAACACAGAACTAAATTCAAATACTGAATTTTTGAACACAGAACTAAATTCAAATACAGAATTTTTCAACACAGAACTAAATTCAAATACAGAACTTTTCAACACAGTGCTAAATTCACATACAGAATTTTTCAACAGAACTAAATTCAAATACAGACTTTTTCAACACAGAACTAAATTCAAATACAGAATTTTCTATCAATACAACAGAATTTTCTTTTTGTACAAGTCTACACAGAACTTAATTCAAATTAATACATAATTTTCTGTCTGAACAACACAAAACTAAGTTAAAATGTGGACTGTTTTTCACTCAAGATTATTTCATTTATATGGTGGCGTTGTCAGGTTTAGTGGTTCGATTGATAGTCCCTTAGTCTTACACAGGCCTTACATCGATGGGGCAAGGATCGATTTTCACTCACACCACATAAAATTGAAAAATTTCTGAATGTATTTTTCACTCGATTGCCGTTTGTAGAAGAGTTGCCCGGTACTACCAAAAGTTTCAGGATTGCCGCCAGGCATAGAGCCTGATTTCCTCCCCCACTAAACCTGGCATCCATATACATGTAAGGGAACTAATCTTGAGTGTGGCATAAAAGAAAAATCAATTAATAATTATCCTATCATCGTATTTCATTTACCAGACTTCTTACCACAGCTGAAGACCGGTAAAACTTTGTCAATAGATTACAAAAGTATTCTAGAAATTTTTACTGACTAAAGACTAAACTCCTGTCAGTCGTCAACCTAATGAAATATCATGGGTTTTGGTTTATTACGACAACTAAGATTGGGTTTAAAGGTCCGAATGGCACCAGCTTCCCCACGCCCTTTTTCAAATAGAATTGAATTAGAAACTCTTTTCCATGGTTATTTTAGTCGAGACGATTTTCTCTGTGCCCCTGTGTAGTTTAGTGTTCAGAAATATTATATAGGCAATGCATCTTTCAACATAAATGGAAAAGAAAAATGATGTCATTCACTGGACCTATATTTGTACAATTCTGATCGGTTCCTGGAAGACAAATACATTAAAACTGACGTGATTTACTTCATACAGCATGAACCCAAGCCAACTTGGCAATGAAATACAGCAACATGAGTAACTGTCTAACAAGAACTAGTCTATGGATTCTAAATTTAGACAAGCATGTGGCAATCAATTAGCCCAGTTAACGAAAAATCAATCCGAGAATCTGGTCAAGTGAGACAGACTGCAGAGGACAAACAATGAATAAAAAAGTTTAAGTGGCATGAGCTGCCAAACAGCTGAAACAGAATTAGCTAATTGTTGTCATTTTTATCAAGAGGTAAAAAAACAAGCTTTCTGTAAATTCCAATCTTGGAGATCTACTTTAAAGTAGTTTTGATCAGCATCAAAAAGGTACTTATATATAGTGTTATTTTCGACAAGAAGACTTTCCCTGTGCCGTGTGTTTTAGTGTTCATAAATATATATAGCGGCTATGTATTTGAATTTTGTCCGATTTAAGCACTCATATTCAGTTCAAACAGGTAACTGGCTTTACAAAAAAAATTTAGTCGTTCTTTTAGTTTTTCCAGGTACTTCAAATCATGTGTCTGATTGATTGATTGTTTGGTGTTTTACGCCTTGCTCAAGATTATTTCACTCATATGGCGGCATCCCACTTTTATTGTGGGAGGAAACCGGGCTCTATGCCCGGAGGAAACCCACAACCTTCCGGTGGTAACTGGCAACCATCCCAAATAGGTCGACCATGTGTCAGGCAAATTGCAGATTTTAAAAAAATCCTGTATTTTAATGCTGTACACATATTGGGAGGGTGTTGGGATGATTAGTGGTAATTTAACTCTTTTATACTGATAGGCCATTTAATGACCAGTTTCATACGATTTTTGAATTCCTTTGCAGCTTTTTTGTTTACTTCTAATTTTAGCTGGACAGATTTTCTAACGGGACGTTTTACATAGATACTGATTTGCACGCCAATTTGAGAGTTTAAAGTTCATTTGAGTAAATGATTCACATCAAATAAAAAAAATATTCATTCAGCATTTGAACTATGCAAGAATTTTTTTGCGTGAAATCTTAACAACATTTAGCTAACCTAGATACTCATTTAATTATTCTGGACAAGTGTTCGAAAGATCTACTGGTCAGGGCTCAACTCCCCTGTCTGTCTTCTATCTAGGTTTTTCTAGGGAGGGGGGGTGGGGGGGGGGGGCAAAATCTTCACTTTCTATTCAATCTCAGTCTATCGATATTCTTGCCATAGCTGAAGATGCATAAGCATTGTCAATGTATTATAAAGTGTTCCAAAAAATTCTACTGACTAAGGCCAAGCTCGTGTCAGTCATCAATCTAATGAAATGTCATGGGTTTGGTTTAATAACAACAATGATATACATGTACCTCTTTTAAACACAATTACCGGGTAGAAACTTGTCTCCTTGGTTATTTTAGACAAGAAGATTTTCCATGTGCCCGTGTGTTGTCGTGTTCGAATAAGATACATTTTTGTGACTTACATTACGGTAGTGGGCTTGGTATCAATAAAAAGCATCTAATATGCTCTTCTTTGCGAAAATAAATTTCTTGATTTTCTTTTGATAATTTTTTTTTTCAATTTAGGCAGCTGGTGCCATTTTAGGCATGAATAAAATACAAATTCATGTTCTTTTGTTAAATGAAGGTCTAGGGCTAAAAGATAGACTGATTGGTTTTTCAGGACACACTTAAATAACATATTCATCAACCGATTGTGAAATGACGTCATATGATAAAAATGACGCAAAGAAATTAATCAGCACGGAAAAGTTGTGACGCTACAAAGGCCTTAACAAAGCGTTCTCTTTAAACAACATCCCTCTTATATCCTATAATTTTTTTAGTCACATCATCAGGCATCAACCTATAGGGAGCGCAAGTCACGTGTGAATTCCACAAATTTCCTGTCACCGGCACTGCATTGCGCATGTGACTGAGCGTTTTTCGTTCCAAAATGACGTTTAAATCTGACGTTATGGAGCAAAAAACGTTCTTAATGGCGTCATCTGTCACCGGATATCACAAAATCTCGTAATAGTTCTTGTGAGACTTGCGCTCCCTATTGGAAAGAAAACGCACATTCTGTGTTAGCCATTTGCTGAAGACAGGTTGAAATCTAGAGTTCAATGCCTTACTAAACATTATTTCACTAATATGGCATTGTTGGCAAGGAAAAGAATGTATGCTTGATGTTACTTTGCGACTTGCCATAATGTATCGTTGTACAATTTGTACTTTTGGGTAAATGTTTTCATACATCAGTGGGTATAAATGTTTTGATTGATTGATTGATTGTTTGGTGTTTTACGCCGCGCTCAAGATTATTTTACTTATATGGCGGCGTTGCCAGTTTTATTGTGGGAGGAAACCGGGCTCTATGCCCGGAGGAAACCCACAACCTTCCGCTGGTAACTGCCAACCATCCCACATAAATGTTTTGAGAAACAGACCCTGGATACTGCGGTAGGGAACAAGGCTCCATGCCCGGAGGAAACCTTCCTCCTTTGCTACCTGGGAACCATCCCACCACAGTCGATTTTAGGAGCATTTGGGATGTACTATTTATCCAATGTGGTTTCACCAGATCGGGCATTTTGTTTCCTGAAAAACCTTGATGAAGTGTCATTTTTGTCGAAAATGGCTGCTCTATTAGATGTCTGATAATTGTATATGCTTACATTTTTCTAATTAATGAATTCACGAAAACTAAAATACACAGGCACAGGGAAAATCTTCTTGTCTAAAATAATCATTGAGACAACTTTCTTAGTGTGTTAAAAAGGGGTATATCATTTAGACCTTTACATCCCATCATAAGTTGTTGTAATGAACTAAACCCATGATATTTCATTAGGTTGATGACTGATAGGAGCTTAATATTGGTAAAAGGAAAACCTTCTGAATTCAAACAACCCTGGAGAAAAGTTAGGAAATATGCTGAATCAGGATAAGGTAGCCACTATGGAACTCAGAATGAGACATTGAATTTGGGATAATTTGGGAGACTCATTTTCTAGACCAGTTTGGTTATTCTGGTATCAAATAACCTGGAGGAACAAATACAGCATGGAGGCCAAGAGTGGGGGCAACAAGGACCCCCAGTTTAAGAGGAGCAAATAATGTGTGGTGGCCAAGAGGGTGGGCAACAAGGACCCCCAGTTCCAGAGTAGCAAATAAGGCACAGAGGCCAAGAGTGGGGGCAACAAGAACCCCCAGTTTCAGAGGAGCAAATAAGGCATGGAGGTCAAGATGGTGGGCAACAAGGACCCCCGTGTTCGGGGGGAACAAATCAGGCAAGGAGGCCAAGAGAGTGGGCAACAAGGACCCCCGGTTTCGGAGGAACAAATAAGGCATGGAGGCCAAGAGTGTGGGCAACAAGGACCCCTGGTTTCGGGGGGAACAAATAAGGCATGGAAGCCAAGAGGGTAGGCAACAAGGACCCCTGGTTTCGGGGGGAACAAATAAGGCATGGAGGCCAAGAGGGTGGGCAACACGGATCCATGGTTTCTGAGGAACAAATACGGCATGGATGCCAAGAGTAGGGGTAACAAGGACCCCCGGTTTCGGAGGAACAAATAAGGCAAGGAGGCCAAGAGGGTGGGCAACAAGGACCCCAGTTTTGGAGTAGCAAATAAGGCATGGTAGCCAAGATGGTGGGCAACAAGGACCCCTGGTTTCGGAGGAACAAATAAGGCAAGGAGGCCAAGAGGGTGGGCAACAAGGACCCCAGTTTTGGAGTAGCAAATAAGGCATGGTAGCCAAGATGGTGGGCAACAAGGACCCCTGGTTTCAGAGGAACAAATAATGCATGGTGGCCAAGAGGGTGAACAACAAGGACCCCTGGTTTCGGGGGGAACAAATAAGGCATGGAGGCGAAGAGGGTGGGCAACGCGGATCCCTAGTTTCTGCGCAAAGGTCTTCCTTGGGTATTTCTATTCTCAGAAAATAAAAGAGTTTTACCTATCCTCTAGATGCTGAAGATCTTTGTTTCTCTGATCTATGAGATCTTCCATGGAGAGTGCATAAGTATGTTCTAGGTTGAGGAGCGTCTCCAGTGCAGGAGAGTGTATCAGGGTGTGGTAGACATCACCAAACACTTGTTCATCCGTCACTGTCTCAACTGCAGCAAATTCCTTGACATCCTATTAAAACAAAATTTGGAAATTTTGGATTACCAAATGGAAAAAATAATACAAATAAGTGGTATGAGCTGCCAAATGTAAAGACAATTCCATTTAATAAAAGTGGCGTGAGTAGCCAAGATGTTGACATTTTTTTCATTCAAACAAAATTGTCATATATTTCAATTATCCTCACATTTTGCTATATTTTTACCCATTGTACAGAAGCCCCACTCATGTGTCTCCTCCTGTTTTACTTACTTCCCGATCAGGAAGAATCAAACACAAAGCTGCCATTATAAGGGTGACCTAAGCATTTTCAATCGACAGACTTTCAAAAACCCTGCATGTCATCGGTGTTCTTCGGTGACATCAAATCGTTCCAGCCTATAAGTGAGTCTAATTGAGTTAGGGTCGAGGTTGCATAGCTACATGTGGTTTTAGTTGGGGAAGAAATTGGGCTCTTTATCAGGAGGAAAGCCCCTGACCGTTGGCAGGTACCTGGCAACCGTTGCTGAAATCTTTGACGGAGAAAATCGTGAAAATGTAGACTTAAAGCGGCTTGAGCTGCCAAAATTCACACTTTTTTTCATAATTTCTGATCGTCACGACAGTAAGAGGCTTTGAAGGCCATCGAAAAACTAGATGATTGGCGTTGGAATGAGGAAAATCTATACAATGTGTGGCATGTACGAACCGAAAATATGTTTCAAAAGTAAACAAAATTTAAATAACCGGGAGGACTATTGATTCATTCTAAGCCAAAGTTAGTTCAAAACAATACTTTATCGTACATTTTCGAGACTAAAAGCTCTAAAAAGCTTCTGAATTATACGTCTTGAGAAAAATAGCCAATAATTTCAACATTCTGTTTTAACATCAACAAATCAACATTTTGGCAGCTCGTGCCACTTTAATGTAGCGTACCTCAGAAAACGTCTTCGTCCATTGGTTAACCAGTTGGTCTATATTCACTTCCCCGGTCTTGACCTTTTTGATGGCCGCCTCAGCATTATCATCATGAAGTAGCTCAGTTTCCTTGTTTACAAACTTGGATAGGGAAACTGTCAAATCTGCACAAACAAAAAGAATCAATAAATATGACTTTCTAAATCTCGGTACAAGTGTATCCGAATGAATATGAAAGAAATTTAAAGTGAGGTAGCCACCAATACCAGCGCACGCATGTGGCTAACAAGAGTTTCGGGAAACTCAAAATACGCCCGGAAAGGCACAGTAACTGCGGCCATACCAAAACAAATCCTTCCATATTTATTTGAATTTCATTTTCAAAATTCAGCGGAAGGAGGGTGAAGCTTGGTAAAAGGTGATGTAATGTCAACAAAATGAAATCTTACCACTAAAACCTTTAAAAATCATCTGTTTCAAATTTAAAATGGGCTATTTGGATCAAAGATTATTAACAAGATTTGTACTCGGTCTCGCTGCTGTTAAATCATGATGTTAAAAATTGCTTTTTGTCAATATAGTTTGGACTAAAATGTTTCAATTTTTTAGAAGAGTAGTTTATAATTTACTAATCATACTTAAACAAATGCAATTAATTGGCAATTTTGCAGTTCACACCAATTTAAGTAGATTTGAAAATTTTTCTCATAATATCATTTTTCTACCAAAAAAAAAACAGTTCAGCATGGCATGGCTCAAACATTAATACAAAGCCTACATTTAGGCCATGTGGTAGACCATAAAACCATAAAACCTTCAACACTTGTAGTGATAAGAGACTTAGAGCTTTAGAGTACAGTGTATGTTTAAATAGAACAAGGCTGGGTTACTTATCACTTTGTCTGTAGATAAAACTTAAATCCTTCTATGTATTTTTCATTTGATTAAAACGTTATAAATTGATTTAAGAATAGTTTTAATCAATTTAGAAACATTATTGCAATTTGAAAAAATCCTTTTTTGATGAGAATCGGAAAAGTAGAAGCCATTTTATAATTTAAAGGTTATTTTCATGAAAATAAAAGTAAGAATAAAAGGGAATGTACAAAATCCAATAATTTGCAATAGTTGATATCATAAACAATTTTTTTTACACACTGTCTGTTAATATGGTATGTAACATGAAAGATTTGAAAACATCGGATCATATTTGTTAAAGTTACGGAGAGAAAAAGTAAATATTACATAACCGAATATGGCTGCCATATTACGCAATGTATGATGTCAAAAATAGTTCGCGACACACCTTCCACCCATAAGGTATATACTCCAAAAAAATTGTGCAGATGGAATCAAAACTTTGGAAGTTATGGAGCGGAAGGGAATATTACATAATCCAATATAACTCCCATATTATGTAACCAGTGATGTTAAAAATAGTTTGTGACACACCTTCTACCCATAAGGTATATACTAAAAAAAAATTGTGCAGATGGAATCAAAACTTTAGAAGTTATGGAGCGGAAGGGAAAGCGGACGCCGGACAGCCGGACTGCCGGACTTCCGGACTGCCGGACGGACGGAGATGATACCATAATACAGCCCGCTTTTCAAGCCGGGCGTATAAAAAGGTTACCGGCACATTTGCCTCCGTATAGCCTTTCTGACATTTGTTTATAAAACCGCTGAATTTCTCAATTAAGGTCTGAAAAAGTATATTGTACTGTTAGATTGGTTAGAAAACTGTTCAAATCGTCAGGGCACTTGTGCATGCCCAGGCTCTGAGTTTTTTTTACAATGCGGGTACGAAACAAATCAAATTAAAAATACAAAATGATGCCAAAACTTTAAAGTTTGGACAAAAAAAGAAAATTATTAGCTTCTTCTGTAAAATACAAAACTGTTTTTAATGTAATCCGTATTCTTTTATGTTTTTTTTGGCCATTGTGTTTTGAAGAATTAATAAAGACTGTTTGATGATTGATTGATTGATGTTTTACGTCGCACTCAAGAGTCAATAAAGAGTATTAATTTTTGAAAGCAACATATGTCCCTTATAATATTGGGCATATACTTATGGGTTAGATATTTTTGGTTGATTGATTGATTTAGGTTATAATCTGCATTCAAGATCATCACTTATATAACGCCATATTTACTTGGGGATGGGGGAGGGGGGGGGGGCTGGCTGATTGCTCAGAGGAAACTCATAACCTTCGAGCGGAACCTGGCGACCATCATTTTTGGTTTAACCAAATCAAGAGAACAAACCAACGTTGGACAATGACATACTGCCAGTATTTCACATATCACATGGTTGAAAAATTATGTGACAGTCAGTAAAATCAACGCTTACCACGTTTAACAGCCTTCATTAATGATCTCTGCAGAAAGTACCCCGAATGCAAATGTAGTCACTTCATTTACAATTCATGGTTGATTTGATTATTTGTTTTACGCCACACTCAGGTTTAGTGGAAACCCCCGACCTTTGGTGAATACCTGGCAACTGCCACATATAGGAATGGAGATAAAAATCCACTCAGAATTTTTTCAATTTTATTTGGTCTGGGTGGGATTTCATCCAGGGCGGCATCGATGGAAGGCCTATGTCGGACTAAGGGAAAATCACTCTGACCAAATGAGCAGGCACGTGATTAGTTTTGGAAAATCCATACTCTAAATTGTATCATGAATGTTTTGTTTTTTACCTTCTTCTACATAGCATGGTAGATTGTGAGCATTGATAAGGCGTCCGACCAGGTCATTCACATTTTGTCGCATTGGAATTGTGACAGGAATGGTCAATTTGTAGGCAGTGTCTTTTGATGTGAATCGAAACACAAAATCCTTTTCTACAGACAAGGGCATCTTGTGGATCTGGAAATAAAGGATAAGTCAGTTTAAAATAAATTTAACATTCTGCCAGGATTCAAAGTGAATTAATATGGGTTTATTTAAATAACGAATTTTGCAAGTTCGGTGGAGGAAAGAAGATTTTTAGACCAGAGGAAACCCCTGATTTATGAGGATTATCTGGCAACTTTTCCACATAAGGCGATTGAAAAAATTACTCTTTAATTTATAATTTTTGTAGGATTTAAGTTGGATTTAAGAGTCAGTGCCAAGTGTCTATTCCAAACGTTCGATAAGGTTAAAAATAGCTTTGTGATATCTTCCTGACAGGCAAAGTAAGTAAAACAGGATGAGACACATGTGCGCGGCTATATGATATCATGTAGTCCGGGTTTCTGACACCAAAATTACTATTTTTTTATACTGACGGCCGTATTTTGGAGTCAGGGTTACTGCAATCAAAAAGCTGGAGTTGGCTGCCCGCTCAGTAGCGGGCAGTATGTGGTCCGATTTGGACAAAGAAATGTAAGTATAACCTACTCAGATCGTGTCTAAACGCTCATAATCACGTTCATGGATAATTTCGCTACCTACCAGTGTGTGATATGGACGAGCAGGATCGGCCAGTAAACATTATTCTTCCCCTGAATTCACTTTTGCCTTCTCCAGTCTTAAACTCTCCGCCATTGATGACGTAATACTATTTTGCGGTTTTTCAGTTTTTAAACGTTAAATTCACTTTACAAAAGGCTAGATTATGAATGAATGTCGTACTAAAACTATTTGAGTAAGTTATGTTGTTATTTACTGTCTAAATCTGACTGCAAACTGCCCGATCAGAAGCGTGCAGCCAACTCCGACTTTTTGATTGCAATGAGCCCTGACTCCAAAATACGGCCCGTCAGTATAAAAAAAATTAGTAATTTTGGTGTCAGAAACACGGACTAGATATCATGTTATTAGTAACACCACAAAACGAACACTCATTTAGCATTTGTCTAACCTTTTGTTATGTTTGACCAAAAGATGTCGCGGAGAGGGCGGAAACGTCCATTGCATCATTAAGAGATTTCAAGATTCAAGATTCAAGATTTATTGTACGAACACCCGACAAGGGCAGAGTACACAAAACAGAATAAACAAACTGTAAACATTAACAAACAAACAGAAAAGTTATAGGTATAAACATTTGCACAAGTGGGTTACAATATTATATACACTATCATGAGATCTACGTAAATAATACTTAGTTGCATGGGAACATAAATAATAAAAAATAATTAAGGCTGTAAGGCATTGTACCATTTAAGTAATGATCTCGTAACAAGGTTTATACAATCTTCACAGGACATTATAGCTATAAATTTATCAATATTAGAGAGTGACACAAAGTTTGGGATGGTCTTTTGTAGTTGTTTGAATAAAATCTGTCTGGCATCGTCTAGCCTGCTGCAGGACATGACAAAATGTTGTTCGTCTTCAACAAGATTGCATGTCAAACAAATGCGTGCGTTTGCTGGTAACGGGGGTCTCTGGTGGCGTCCAGTCTCTATTTTTAGCTTATGGTCACTTAAGCGTAATTTTGTAAAAAACGTCCTTGCAGGTTGGTTTGTACAGAGGTTTAAGTAAGGTTCAAATTTAATTTCAGATTTAAAAAGCCGATAAGTTCTCATTTTATTTGAAGTTGTATTGCTGTCCTGTAATGATTGGTATGATCTAAGTTCTAACATTCAGACAGATTCAGTTTTTGACATTTGATAGTTTCATGTCATTGCAAAAAGAACATAACAGTAACATGTAAATTCTGTTTTATTAAAAGTAAACTCCTAATTCCGAGTTGACCAAAGTCCGAAGAGGTTGACCCATCAGAAGTAATGTCTTATGGTGAAAATTATGTGTGATGTACATTAAAAGAGAGGGGGGGGGGGGGGGGGGGGGGCGTGGCTAAGTTACAAGCAACCAAACTTCATCATCAACAGACTGGAGAGTTGATGACAGGCTGAAAAATTGAAAAGCGAGGGACTAACTTAACACATTTTTGGTATATACATGACGGATACCGATGGTCAAAATCTATTTACCGTTAGCTTTTGGCCAAAAATCTTGACAGAACATAATTTTTTACGATTTTGATAGACAGAAATTTTGGTTGTCCCCGAAGGCCGCCATGTTGAGACGAAAGGTATTCTGGGATATCAGCAGACGAACTAGGTCATTAGAGATGGATGAAAATCGGTCACCGGTGGAAGAAAATAAGCTACCCGGTAAGCTATTTATTCTTTATCTAACATGTCCATAATCAATTGGAATGTTTAAGAACGTTATCATTTCACTTCTTTGTCAATTTGATATTGGTAAGGTCTTTTTTTGTTGAGAAAATCAAGAATTCCTTGACTTGGTCTGGGACATTCAGAAATCTAGAGCAGCAGTTTGGCTTTGTTCGGTAACTAGGTCACCATACTTCACTCGTCGCGTCAAACTAGAAATTTCCATAACTTCATCTGCACTTTCATTTCAATGGGTGAATTTGTTTAAAAAATTGCTTCAGATTTCTTCGTATTCAAATGTCTTTATTTGGATTATACGTTTTCTTCCCAGAGTTATTTGTAAATCCATGCGTTATGTTTGGGGTCATGCACTTGTATCGCCTTCGCCACAGTTAAACAATAAGTAGGTCAATCCATTGGACTGACCTCAAATATCCGAACACAAAAAAAAATAATAAGGAAATATTATTTTATTATGATCTGATCTCTAGAGTGCAAGATAATCACACATTCCCGAAAAGAGGGAAACAAACTCAACACTAGTCTTTTTCAACTTTTTTCATTTATTTTTTTTTTTAATTTACAAATATTTTGAACTCCAAGACTAGTCTAAACTAAATAAAGTGTAATTTAATTTTAATTGTAGAAAAACATTGTATTAGTATTACTGTTATAAAGATCAAGGCTGCACTTCATCGAACATTGTCGAACATCCAAAATTTTCCACAATCTGCATGGGCACCAAATCAATTAATTTAGATTTTCCTGCTATTAAAATCACTAACTAGTATAAATATATAAAAGACATCAGATACATTAAAATTATGTACTGTTTTTGGGTAGAGTAAAGAATATGAGGTATCACACACGTCGCTTAGTGATGGCCTATCTCTTCAACGTTGCGACCCCCCTTGGAACTTAGGGTTAGCCTATTGTTTGCCAACTGACCTTTTTCAAATACCTTATTCTTTACCTTTCCCCTGTTTTCTTCTCAACTAAATCTGACAACTCCGCCGTATAAGTATCTCTTCAGTTTGGTGTAAAACATCAATCATGTAATTTAAATTTCAAAATTTCATGCTAAGTTTACCGCCACCTCTCCCTTTGCCTTGGGAACTACACCTGCCCGTCGACTGGTTGCAGTTTATTTGTTAGCTGGGATCCGAACAACAGTTAGTTTATTGGCCCTGAATGGTAAAGTCCTAGTATCTTGAGTTTTTTAGATGTTAACGCTGGCAAATATATTTTTAAAGTAAATAAATTAAAGGGAGAAATAGTACCCAATTACTTTTCCCATTTGAGGTATTAATGCTAAGTTTTGATTCCTTACACCTTCCCTAATTTTGCTTGAGCCAAATGACTTTGTGGGCGGGCAGCTGATCGGAAGTCTTTTAAAAGAAATGTTTACATAGCAACAGTGACAAATTTTAAGTTACACACTAAAACATACGACAGGGGTCATTTTACATATATCTGAAGTGTGTCAACAGACGGAAGCATGCCCAACTCTCAAATCTTTGTCCACCTTACCTTGTTTCATTGTACATCAAAAATTGTTTTCAGTCTTAAATTCAGATACTTTCCTTTCAAAAAAGATATAATGTTCCCAGAAAGTGCATGGAAATTAAAGGGGTGCAGGAGATAAGAAAATTCGCAACTGGGTAGCTATATAACCTATTGAAGTACATACATATTACTTAAAGTGGCATGAGCTGCCAAAATATTGATATTTTGATGTTGAAGCCGAATGTTGAAATTATCGATTATTTTTCACAAGATGTATAATTCAGAAGCTTTTTAGTGCTTGTAGTCTCGAGAATGTACGATAAAGTATTGTTTTGAACGAACTTTGGCTTAGAATGAATGAATAGTCATCCGGGTTATTTAAATTTTGTTAACTTTTCGAACACGTTTTCGGTGCGTATAGGCCACATACTGTGTGGAATTTCATAATTCCAACGCCAATCATTTAGTTTTTCGATGGCTTTCAAAGCCTCTTACTGTCGTGACGATCAGAAATTATGAAAAAAGTGAATTTTGGCAGCTCATGCCACTTTAAGAAATCAAATATTCTTTGAAGTACCGACATATTGATATTATCAACATTTACAATTTTTTTCACTCATAATTTTATTTATACATGCAGCACAAAAATTATATCCACTAATCTCAGGTCTGGATAAGAAAAGGAAAGATATGAAGGCAAACAAAGCAGTTAACCTCATTCTTGGTTATGTTTTCTCAAATAAGTTAATGTTGTTTTGTTCATTAAATAAACAGACCTCCGTACAGGAAATTCCTTTCATACTGGATGGCCCTATAAGCTAAAAGATGTGGGTGCAGTGAGAATTAGATACAGGAAGGCCCAAGTGATCTGACATGTGGTAGCTTTATTTAGTCTATTGATTCCAAACAATTTTTACTCCCTTTCTGCGAGACTGGCTGTCAGATTCTCGCCCGTTTGAATATCGTTTTCAGGAAACGGAGCCTGCATATATGTTTTTATACGCCCGGCTTGAAAAGCGGGCTGTATTATGGTATCATCTCCGTCCGTCCGGCAGTCCGGCAGTCCAGCAGTCCGGCTGTCCGGCGTCCGCTTTCCCTTCCGCTCCATAACTTTTAAAGTTTTGATTCCATCTGCACAATTTTTTCTGAGTATATACCTTATGGGTAGAAGGTGTGTCGCGAACTATTTTTAACATCACTGGTTACATAATATGGGAGTTATATTGGATTAGGTAATATTCCCTTCCGCTCCATAACTTTATAAGTTTTGATTCCATCTGGACAATTTTTTCTGAGGATATACCTAATGGGTAGAAGGTGTGTCGCGAACTATGTTTAACATCACTGGTTACATAATATGGGAGTTATATTGGATTATGTAATATTCCCTTCTGCTCCATAACTTCTAAAGTTTTGATTCAATCTGCACAATTTTTTCTGAGTATATACCTTATGGGTAGAAGGTGTGTCGCAAACTATTTTTAACATCACTGGTTACATAATATGGGAGTTATATTGGATTATGTAATATTCCCTTTCGCTCCATAACTTTCAAAGTTTTGATTCCATCTGGACAATTTTTTCTGAGGATATACCTTATGGGTAGAAGGTGTGTCGCGAACTATTTTTAACATCACTGGTTACATAATATGGGAGTTATATTGGATTATGTAATATTCCCTTCTGCTCCATAACTTCTAAAGTTTTGATCCCATCTGCACAATTTTTACTGAGTATATACCTTATGGGTAGAAGGTGTGTCGCAAACTATTTTTAACATCACTGGTTACATAATATGGGAGTTATATTGGATTATGTAATATTCCCTTTCGCTCCATAACTTTCAAAGTTTTGATTCCATCTGGACAATTTTTTCTGAGGATATACCTTATGGGTAGAAGGTGTGTCGCGAACTATTTTTAACATCACTGGTTACATAATATGGGAGTTATATTGGATTATGTAATATTCCCTTCTGCTCCATAACTTCTAAAGTTTTGATCCCATCTGCACAATTTTTACTGAGTATATACCTTATGGGTAGAAGGTTTGTCGCGAACTATTTTTAACATCACTGGTTACATAATATGGGAGTTATATTGGATTATGTAATATTCCCTTCTGCTCCATAACTTTCAAAGTTTTGATTCCATCTGGACAATTTTTTCTGAGGATATACCTTATGCAGGGCTCGAAATTCGTGGTTGTCCTGGCGCCCCGGACAACCAAATTTAACTGGGGACAACCAGTTGCAATGAAAGTGGTTGTCTCTGGTTGTCCCTGGGACAACTACAATAAATGATAATTAATGAATAAAGTACATGAGTGTAGTTTAAACTTCGGTTAAAAACTGGGCCGGACTTAATCGGTATTTGAAAAACCAGGCAAATTCTTAGAGCAACGTCGTTGTTGTAATTGTATTACAGTCGGCGATGTCTGTGTGGGTAAACACCATAGAGTTATTTTTAGATAGAGCCAGAGGTGCTGCTCCTATTGGTCAGCATTAGCCAATGGACGTAGAGCAATCCGCCATTTTTGCTAGTCGGTCCTCTAAAAACGAGATGGTAAAAGACAGAATGCAGTGCTTAACTGCAAATCTGTTCAATCGTTCTTTCACGATCCAAATTCTGTATTAAAAATAACAGGGCCTCAGATTACATAATCATAAGAATATTATGGCGATAAAGTCTGGATCACGCTGTCACACTACGTACGGCGTGCGTTATCCGTAAATAGGAAGAGTGAAAAAAAATTGTTCAAATTAGCGATTACTTGTACATTTTTATTGATTTTATTAAAAAATATTTTCCATAATTGATCTTTTTGTAAAGGAGAATCCAAGTTTGTTCCAATATAAGGGAATTATTTTTAATAATCGGTCCCTGACGAAACTTTGAGTTTGACTTCGAAGTCGACTGAGTTGATCTCAAGTCGTGTTACGGCCGTAACTTACCGTAAAGTTTAAGAGTCAAGTTCACACTTCAAGCCAGTAACTGCTTTTTTTTTTCTTTTTAAATTTTAATAAAAGGTACGCTTTTAATCATACTAGCTCTACAAATATAATCTAAATGCCATTGATCGAATGGGTTGTTAATGTTATACGCCGTACTCCGTGAATTTAATTCTTATGGTTTTCTAATTTGGACTGAGCCATCACCCCTATTATTAAGTAGACCGTTCCGTTTATACTTTGGCATTCTGCAGCTCCATGTATAACAAACAAGATTTCCGTCATTAAAACTTTATTTCCTCATGATCATACCATCTTTTTACATCGGGAATATTGTACTCGTGAGAAAAAACTTAGTTTTCCCCACAATCTTTGACCGCATGACATAAATAGTGCAGCTCCGTAACGGACGTTGTTGCCGCTTCTACACTACGGCCGTGCTGTAGTAGGCCTACTCTGTACATGTAGGTCTATAGAATAAAGCGCGAAAAGTTGAAAACAGTGAAGATATTCATACAATACGATCGCTGTAAAAAGAAAAGAGAAGAATGAAAGTAATTTATTGTTTAGAAATTTACTTTTATAATCAATTTGGTAATCTATTGATAGTACTATCTACGAAGGCCTTTGTATACCGCCCACTGTCACAGTCGACACCTCCGTGGTCCAATCAAGCGATTCATTGTTTGGTGATTATAATTTATAGGATTATCCCCTCGTTCCCCATACTCTCTCCAGGGGGTTATCGTCTTTTTTTGCGTGCGAAACATTAGACGAAATACGGTATGAACATTCTAAGCAATTACAACAACAACACCAGCGATCCAGATGGAAGATAACTTGGATTTAAGACTTGATCCCGAGTTATTCAATCTGTGAAATATAAAGATAAGTATAAACAACAAATTTAATGCATATTTGGCAAGATTAAAGGAGTTTTTAATGTTCCAAAAGTTCATTTTTTTAATATGAAAAAAAATGACTTGTGGGCAACCAATTTTGTTTTGGGGCAACCAAAATATTTTAGGTGGTTGTCCCTGGGACAACCAGTTTAAAAAACGAATTTCGAGCCCTGTTATGGGTAGAAGGTGTGTCGCGAACTATTTTTAACATCACTGGTTACATAATATGGGAGTTATATTGGATTATGTAATATTCCCTTCTGCTCCATAACTTCTAAAGTTTTGATTCCATCTGCACAATTTTTTCTGAGTATATACCTTATGGGTAGAAGGTGTGTCGCGAACTATTTTTAACATCACTGGTTACATAATATGGGAGTTATATTGGATTATGTAATATTCCCTTCTGTTCCATAACTTTCAAAGTTTTGATTCCATCTGGACAATTTTTTCTGAGGATATAGCTTATGGGTAGAAGGTGTGTCCTTGGATAATTTAGTGATAGCTACATGTATGGTGGCCAAAACCTAAAAAGTTTAGAATTATAATTATTTCTCTGTTTTAAAGGCTCTTCAATTCAGTTTTATTACCCATATGGTAAAGCAAATATAGCTGCTTTGACAATATTCATAAACCTGGTTGTAAGTGTAAACAGATAAGACTTGTATATTTACACACCATTGACCATCTCAGAGATTAGGCTCTGTTCAAATATACCTATATAAAATGTAGCAAACATCCTGACCAGCAAGTGATTGAACCCACTGACCAGTCAGAATTAGCTGGACTCCAAGCTGAAACCCTGGACATTTAACACCAGATGAGATTTAATATTTGAAGGACCCGTTGCATATATTCAAAAATATATATATGGAAGGATTTGTTCTGGTATGGCTGCAGTGACTGTGCCTTTCCGGGCGTATTTTGGGTTTCCCGAAACTCTTGTTTTTTTCTCGATGCAGCTAGAATGTTCCATACATGAATAACTACATGTCACTAGGGGCAGCCTTTGGTATCAAGTTTTTGCCCTTAGTCATATGCTGAGGAAGAAATGGTTGATTTCTGAACGGTTACTTCAATAGGTGCAGATATGACATAAATAGATTGATTGATTGGTGTAAATGTTGAAATGTTTTAATTCTGCTATTCTTAGTCCATTTTACAGTACAACTTTTACTAGTATCTTATCAAATTCAGTTTTATATGCTAAGTAGTGAAATACTGAATATTCTGAGAATATGAAAAATCAGATATGAAGCACACGATCGTCAGCCCTTATATTTCATGTGGCACTATTTTACTGGTACATGTAAGGAATTAAAATGGAGTTACCAGATATTTGTGGTCAACTTTGATCACTTACAAACTGTACATGTAGTGGGGTTTTTTTCTTCTTTAAGCAATCAGGTTTTTTTTGCCCATCAAATGAGGTGTTGCTAATTTGTGACACATATATATTTACAGTGTAACAAGTGTCATTCTTTTTATGGCTATTCCCATGACCCTATAATATATAGTCTGACGATATTCTTACCATAGCTTAAGATGTGTAATCATTGTCAATGTAATACAAAGTGTTCCAGAAAATTCTACTGACTAAGGCTAAGCTCTGGTCAGTCGTCAACCTAATGAAATATCATGGGTTTAGTTTATTGCAACAATTTATGATGGGGTATAAAGGTCTAAATGATATACCTCTTTTTAACACAATTAGAAACTTGTCTTCGTGGTTATTTTAGACAACAAGATTTTCCCTGTGCCCGTGTGTTTTAGTGTTCATAAATATATACTGCTAAGCTTGAGCCACTTTCAGAAAGGAAGTTAAGTTACGGAAGTATAAATGCCCAACAGCAAACAGATTGGGGCAGATTCAAGTGTCATATTAACTGCAAGTGTTGTGTTTAATACATGGTTGGGGTACTTTAGGGCTGAGTGCATAGAGTGATAGACATTCAACCCTTCCATTGATGAGCTACAGCTATTTTTTAGCCCATAGACCCTGTCTCTGCACACTCAATGTGGATTTATTGTGAATTAGAGAACTAAAAATTGCCATGAGAAGGGTCCCATGGGACGCAAATAAATAGCAAAATATTATACATTATACAATAATGCATATTTAAACACTAATTGGACCCCACCTAATGTATTTGATGGGGGTTCGGTGAACCCCAACATTTTGGGAGCCAGGGAAAACTCTGAACATTAATATAAATTGTCACACAGTTTTCAAATTTGATTTGATATTTGATTTAATAAGAACTTATGGTTTCCGATTTTGTTTCACTGTATCCTCCTTTATTTTGTTAGGTTCAAAATAACTCCTTGCTGCACCGTACGTGTAGATTTGCGGAAAAAGGAAGCATTTGAATTGACTAGAGACCCCTCAATACCTCTCACAGGCATAATTTAGCCCCCTTGGCCCTAATTTAGACTCAGGGAAAATGAGTTATTACTGTTCCAGTGACCCTCCATAAGGGTTATACAAAGTGTTATAGCATTTCTTTATATTTAACCCTGTTGTGTGAGAATTTATGTGGGTTGAGCCGCAGGCTATTTTCTCTCCCGTACAAAGACCCATTAAAAAATAGGGCGTTTTATCTCTAGCCATATTGAATATATTGATGCATTAATGATGAATTTTTATTTAACTTCCATTAAAATATACTAGGGTTTGTTGTGAGCTTCTTTGTTTTGAACCAGGGAGTTATTGTATTGTATAGAAAACAAAGTTCTGTTTTTGTTGCTCACTGAAAAGGAAGTATATCTCTTCAGGGTTGTCAGGGTCTATGAGGCTTCTGAAGAGGGGGTGTCGAATACAGCAGAGAAATATATTAAATGTTGTGATTTGATGAATGACAAACTATTTTTTATTAGTTCGGACTTAATCAAATTTTTTCATCATTCATGGATATTTTCGAAGCGACAAGAATGTTGCTGCAAAATTTATCTCCTCAAGAATTCATGTGGGAGAACTGAAATTAATTTTAATCTGCATTTTAATGAAATAAAATTATTGAAAGAAAGTCAAAAGAACATGAATTTGCACCATGTGTTTTATGTCACCAATATCTTAACATTGGAAAAGAACGCTCAGCAGCGAAGCTTTTCTGACATTTGTGAAGATGGTGGATTCACAACTTAATAAAGTAACTACTGGTATTATCACTATGTGACGCATAAAATATGTTGGATGCATATAATATGTTGAGTTATATTTAAAATGTATAAATGTTGTTGCAAAGGTATGCCTGAACCTCAGGGACTGTTTCTGAAAAGATTTACTCTGGACCTACATGTAAGGCCAATGCTGGTCCTGTCATGGCAACCTACATGTGTTTATATCTCCATGGTTATTTTAGACAAGAAGATTTTCCCTGTGCCGTGTGTTTTAGTGATCATAAATATATATTTATAAACAAAACGGTCATATATATTTGATTTCTTACGTTAGTTCCTCAAATCGGGTGAACTGTCAGCTGGCTCATCATTCAATCCATTTAAACACTGATGTATGCATATTCCCTGGGCTTGTTATTTATTTACATTGTGGGTACCTAAATAATAAATAAAAAATTTTGAACTTAGGTGAAAAATGAAAGTTCCTGACTTCATCCAACCGGGAAAATTACTGAAAACGATCCTGCTCATATAGTTTTCAAGATTTGTGCATCAAGTGTTAAATCTGACATATTACAATGTGCATGTTTAATTTTAGTAACCATTGACAGCACAAACAAATGCTCACATGTGTTCAAAAGTGTACCGCGTATACCCCACCCCCCACCCCCCTCGCTGTGTAGTAAGCCTCAACGGTCACTTTGCTCCTACATGTATATCCGGATGAAGCATTAAGTGGGGCATGTCCTGGTTTAAAAAGGCATCAGAAGAACATGCCTGTTTGTCAGGTCGACAATGTTGTAACATACAGCTTCTAAAAATAAATGGAATAATTTTACATCCTTCTATTTATAATTTGCTGAACATATATATTACACATGTAACATTTGATAGCATATAATTCATATCTTAGTTATTAAATGCCTGCTTCCCATCTCTATTGCGAAACCAAATATTTGAATGCCAAATAATTCAACACTGATTTTGAAATTAATTTGGGACTTTCTAGGGTTTTTCAGTCAGTAGGTAGAGCGTTGGACACTCAATCCAAACAGCCTTCCACCAATGGGTCGCGGATTCGAATCCCACTCAGTCAAAAAAAAAATTGGAAAATTTTCTGCCTGGGTTTTCGCTCGAACGACCTATGTGGAATGGTTGCCAGTTACCAACGGAAGGTTGTGGGTTTCCTCCGGGCATAGAGCCCGGTTTCCTCCCACAATAAAACTGGCAACGCCGCCATATAAGTGAAATAATCTTGAGCGCGGCGTAAAACACGTCACCAAACAGCCAATCCAGGGTCATTCAGTAGATTGATGGACACTGGCCAGCCTTCCACCAAGGGGCTACAGGCTCAATTTCGAATTATTCACTCTCCAAAAAGTTTTGGTTTTTGATCAGTATTACTGGGTGGTTAACCAATCTAAGATTAGAAATCACTCGTGAGTAGTCCAATCGGCCTGATAAGTGGCCTTTATCTCTTTAATTGGCCATTTCGCAATTGGGGTAAGAGATTTCACCCGGCCCAGAAGTCAACTGATCATGTGACTCTTGTTAATCTGTATTTTTAAGTAGTTTTTGATTAGTGGATGGCTGTTCTTGTGAGATATCCAGGGTCCAATGACACCACCACCAAGTGAAATAATTTCATATTATGGGTAAAATATCAATGAATCGCAGAGGTCCCCATTTGATATATATTTATGAAAACTAAAACACATGGACACAGGGAAAATCTTCTAGACTGAAATGACCATGGAGAAAGTTTCTATTTGTGTTTAAAGAGGGTACAGTATGTCATTTAGACTTTTATACCCAAGCATAGGTGGTTGTAATAATCCCCATTTGATATAAATACATGTAAATACCTCTTTTTAACACAATTAGAAACTTGTCTCCATGGTTATTTTAGACAAAAAGATTTTCCCTGTGCCCGTGTGTTTTAGTGTTCATAAATATTAAAAGTGTCCTATATTCAAAATACATGGAGAATATGTGGGTCTGCAAAATGCTTTTAGTTTATAATAAAGGGTTTGCTGTTTGAATCTTTACTTTATTTTTGCATCCCATTTGACACATCTCATTGCATTTTTGATATTCAAGTTTTAAAGTTAGTTAAGAAACGTAGGGTTATTGGACCAGTAAAAAACCTTGGATTAGGTCGTCTTGCTTTTTGTGCCTTATGGGTAATATTGCTGGTATAGGCATCTTTCATATCTAATTTCAAGCTCTGTTTATTGACATGTACAGGTTGTACATGCACATATGATTTTAACACTTTATGAATTGCTAAATAAATTACATATACATGTAGCCAGAGCACTGTTGCGCAACATTTGATTTGAAAGGAGACATGTGTCGGGAAAACTTGGTTTGATTTGCCTTATGGGTAATATTGCTAGTATAGGCATCTTTCATATCTAATTTTCGGGGGCCTCCGTGGCTCAGTAGGTAGAGCGTTAGACGCTCAATCAGAACAGCCTTCCACCAATGGGTCGCGGTTCGAATCCCACTCAGTCCAAAAATTGGAAAATTTTCTTACTGGGTTTTCACTCGAACGACCTATGTGGGATGGTTGCCAGTTACCAGCGGAACATCGTGGGTTTCCTCCGGGCACAGAGCCCACTTTCCTCCCACAATAAAACTGGCAACGCCGCCATATAAGTGAAATAATCTTGAGCGCGGCGTAAAACACCAAACAATCAATAAATCATATCTAATTTCAAGCTCTGTTTATTGACATGTACATAAGATTTTAACACTTTATGAATTGCTCACTACATTACATGTAGCCAGAGCACTGTTGCGCAACATTTGATTTGAAAAGAGACATGTGTTGGGAAAACTGTGTAGCGGTACATACATGGCAACCGCATAAGCACCTCTATACTGGACATACATGTAGCCAAGAAATCTGGGCTCTGCCGACTTTTTTTACCCTTCGTATTCGTCATACACTTTACCAGCCATATAATATTAGTTGCCCGTAGACTGATAATTCGGGCTATATTGGGCTACTTTGTAGCGGTACATACATGGCAACTCAACCGCATTTAAGTACCTCTATACTGGACATAGCCAAGAAATCTGGGCTCTGCCGACTTTTTTTACCCTTCGTATTCGTCATACACTTTACCAGCCATATAATATTAGTCGCCCGTACACCGATAATTCCGGCTATATCGGACACACAGTCAGCAGAAGTCATCACATTACCCAGTGACCTACCAGAGGTTAGGTATTTTGGTTTTTTTATTACAGTTCAGAGGTCAATCAGGGTTTAAGATTTACAAGTCAAGCTAATGTGTGCATGTGTTATCTTATATTTCATGAAAAAAGATTTTTATTTGCCACTCAAAAAATTTTTGATACAAAAAATGAAAACACCTTGGAAAAAATGACCTTCTTTATTTTAAAGTGGCGTGAGCTTCCAAAATTCGGATTTTTTTGTTCTCTTGATGAGCCTTCATAAACAAAAGGCTAAATTTTAAAATAAAAATAATAATATCGGTAAATTCAGTAACCTGTACAATCTAATGATGTGTGCTATTAACGGACAATAATGGAATAGCCGGGACGTCAGAGTTCATTTTAAGGGTTTTGATTCTCGTAAAAACTACCTTAACGTACATACCCAAGATTAGTGTAAGTGGAAAGCTCTTATGTTGTACTTCTTGAGAAGAATTAGCCATTTCTGTATCAAAGTGTCACCTTTGGCTTCATTTGACAGCTTATGTCACTTTAAATTTTAGTGAAATCCATCAAAAACGCCATTTAACTTCATGTGAAAACATACAAAAAATTTTGATTTGAAAGACAAACAGTCATTAAGTGGGCAGATTGCGCATGAAAATTAATCTGCACAAAAAGTATGCTTGTAGTTATGCGTGTCTCTACCCTTTCAAATATCCCATAATTTTTTCGAGTGATGTCAATAGGCTCTTGGCTTATTACATGTATCCCATGATTTTCTCTTGGAATTGCAAACTATACATGTACGTGTAAGCTTTTTTTTACATTTGATAAATTGATATATCAGGCTGAATATAGTACTTCCACATTTTAAAATTTTAAATTTTACAACATAATTCAATGCTAATATCTTTTTATACATGTACAGTAGGTCTTTGATAAGTAAGTAAGAAGCTGGTAACAGCCCATCTATGTTAACGTACTAATTTTAATGGAAGAATCAACTGTTGAAAGAGTTAGACAGTAGACTGGTCTCCCTTGATCCTGTGTAATTTACCGTCCATCAAAAGGGGCTGATTGACTGTAAAATTAAAGCATTGTGCATTTATTGACTCTAAAGCGGACCATGGTACGTTTAATTAACCATGGAACATGTGTACTAATTTGACTCATGGTACATGTTTAGTTACGACGATGAACGTAGGTGTATTGGATTTATTGTGTATTAAGTTCAGGTCAATATGGCCTCATGTGAGTGTGGGTGGACTTAATAAGTCTGTTACAGTCAGATCAATGAGGATAATATTATATTACAATAAAAAAACCTGTGTCAGCATACTGACAGGTGTTACAGTCTATAGATTAAAAGTTTATAAATTTTCAGGTTTCATTTTCTGACTTGACTCAGCAACAAGCAACATTAAGTATGCCAAATACATGTGCATTAGCCATCCTGATGTCCTATGATAACTTATGTCCTAATTTAGATGTGGGTGGGTGGGGAGGGTGACCTTTGGGTGGGTTGGTACTTTTGTCGCCATATACTGTAACCTTAGCTGTTGAGTGCAATGTTAAGCCCCAATTAATCAATCAATCAATCATTTAAATTTTCTGACGTGTATTGAAAGCTTCTTGACTTGTTAAACTCCATTCGTTTCACTTTATAAGTAACAATATCATAGGTTTGGTTTGTTACAACAATTTATGGGGTATACTGTAACTGTCTAAATGATATACCTCTTTTTAACACAATTAGAAACTTGTCTCCATGGTTATTTTAGACAAGAAGATTTTCCCTGTGCCCGTGTGTTTTAGTGATCCTAAATATATATTTATCCAGGATTTTAAAATAGGGTGTCCAAAATAGCTAGTGTATTTTCCACATTCTCCACAGAAGTTTGTGTCCAAATCACCTACTTTTGTATCTTGAGCATGTCAAATTGTTGGATTTTTGGATGTCCAAATAGGATGAATTTTGACCACAGGTTGTCCAAAAGACGCGTTAACACCCCTCTGGATGAACCTTTGGTACGTAACACACACTGCATATACATGTAAAGTACTAGCCCAGAAGTACTGCAAGTAATATTGTTTATTAAACATGGGAAAATAACAGTTGCGCATTGTGATACATGTACGACTATGGAAAGCTTCTAGACTTATTAAAATCCATTTGTTTCACTTTGTAGTTGAAATTGGAATGTATGTTACATGCATATCCTAAGTACTGTAGCCCAGAAATACTGCAAGTAATATTTTTAACTTGGAAAAATAACCTCTGTGTTGCAGCAGTTTTTTATTCACTCAATCATCTATTGAAACCTAATTAACTCTTTACAAAAATATTGAACAGTTTCCTAATTCTATTTTTAGTAAAAAAAAATTCGATATTTTACAGCTCAGGCCTCTTGGCTCATTGCTGCTAATTAGTGTTTTAAAACTTTTCTTTTGAAAGAATTTTTTTTTAAATGTTCATGAAATTTCATTTTTTAAAATGCTTATTAAAAGCTTTAAATGCTTATTAAAAGCTAATAATGTTTATTTAAATAGCTTTTAAGCTTTAAATGCTTATTGAAAGCTTTTAATGTTTATTTAAATTGCTTTAAAAGGCAATTTAAGAAGGCTGAGTTTATGTCATGGTGTAGACCAGGTTGGATTGGCCCAAAGCCTGCGTTTTATATAGTGAAGGAATGGTTTTTTTCTGTGGTATAAATTTGCATATTCGTCATGTAAGATAGCTTTTCATATATTATAAGACTCAGAGGGAATCAGATTGTTTTGTTTTACCAAAAAAATTTCACCAAATCAATATTTTATCAATCAATAATGACAGGAAAAAAAAAAAAGATTTCTGCATTTGGAAAGATTTGATTTGACACTGAATTTCTGTCAATCTTGATCTTTGCATGTGTGCAGCAGTTTAATGAGCTACAATGTACCCAATTTCCCCCAATGGTTATATATTTCCTTGTCTGTTCCAACCTGGTATCGGGGCCCAAATAGATCTCTATGGTGAGCAGACCTGAGTTTGACCCTGACGGAATTAGGTCAGTGGGAGTACTACAGTCTGGGTTATCCAGCCAAGGTGTGGACTGGGGTATAAAACCCTATAATCAGTGTCTGTCAATCTACCGTCAGGGTGGGGCTTATAGTTGACTCATTCAGCCCGCCACAACGGCGGCGCAGCAACCAGATACATGTACTCTGATACTCTACATTGGCGTAAGGCTGGAATGTGCCCCCTACTGCCCTAATAACCAATTGACGTAATAGCAATAGGGCTGTGACGGAATCTCCCCTCTCGTTCCCTCTATGTTTAGCATTTTTCACCCAGTTATCTTCCTCTCAGCAGATGCCCTGGTTTTGAGGACAGCCACTATTGATTGTATGCCCCTCTCGATTCTCTTGACGTAGTAGCATAGTAGAAAAAGCAATTGATTCCAGAAACGAGTGCGTTATTCGTCTGGAATGGAACGTCAGCGATGAACAATGAGAGAGGAGAACTGGGTCCCATCTTGCCAATGAGATGTTCATTTTATCCCAAAGCTCAATCGTAAGTGTGGACCAATGCTATAGTGCTTCACTAAGAAGGTAGTTAAGACTCTTAACACTAAACAGGGCCTCTGGGTTAATTTGTTCAATATATATTAACAGCCTCTCACAGATGCTTATGTCTATGAGTGTCACAGGGCCGATAAACTTCATTACTCTATCTGATTTATCAATATGAGATCCTCCTTATCGGTTATTAATATTAAGGATTATTAAAACTGACTTGATGCATTTACAGTCTTTTGAGATGGAAGATATTTCAGTCATCCTTAGAAGAGAAATCTAATTATATGTGATGGGTGGGGGGTGGGGGGGGGGGGGGGTGGGGGGGGAGGGGGTGAGAGGGTCACTGCATTTCTACTGTGGGGGGAAAGGGCACCAGTCCAAGTAGACAAGTACTTAATAAATACTTAGTAAAATTAGACCAGTGTTGACTAGCATTTTTCAGCAGTTCTCTTCCCATAGGCAAAGACAAAAAAATAGCTGATTATAACTGAATTAATTTAAATACTCGTGAATTTATCCTGGTTTAATCAATTTAACATGTTAGCTGTCAGGCTACACAGTGTTCTTGTCATGACCTTTTTATCACATATGCATTATACATAAATCTATAGCCCCTGATGACCTATTAATTACCAGTTCATGTTACTCTTATATAGATTAACATCAGTAATTAATTCTACTTCTTTGAATGGATTTTTGAAAGCTAATTATATATATATGATGTATAAATGCATATTTCATCATAACAAATTTGTTGCACTTATTAGTTGAGTTCAGGGGCTCGTTTCACAAAGCAGTCGCACTGCAAACGAACAGTAGTTGTCAATGGATATTATAGGGAAGAGATACGTCGTCATGGAAACTGCGATTGATCACACTCTGCGGCAACTTTGTGAAACGGCCCCGGGTTTTTAATGACTTCAGGTATCCATTGGCAACTACGGTTCGTTTGCGATGCGACTCCTTTGTGACAACAAGGGTACACCAGGGACTGATCCAGGGAAAATTTGGGGATACCATTTCGGTTCAAAATGTTCCAACAATAAGACAAAAACAACATCTCTGGCCCAAAATTCAACATTAAATGCTATTTTGACATTAAAATCTGTTGGTTTTAAGAATTTGGGCGCATTTTTTGCTTGTGAGTTTGGGCGCCCATACCTGTATACAGGTATCAAAATGTCTCTGGGTCAGTCTATGTACATGACATGTGTTATTTAGACTTTTATACACAGTCATAGGTTGTAAACCAAAACCCATGTTATTTCATTAGGTTGAAGACAGACAGGAATTTGACTTCAGTAAAAAAAATTCTGAAATGCTTTGTAATATATTGACAAAGCTGAAATTGAACAAAATATGATGATGGGAAAAGAAAGCAAAAGTGTATATAGGTTTGCAGTGATGTGTAACGCTACAAGAGTTAGTAACCAAGCGGTTTGTAACTTCAAACAAGATCCCTCTAATATCCCAGAATTTTTACAGTCCAATTGAATAAAGGGTAATGTATTGATATCTACGTCACATGTTACCCCTGCTTGTACCATGTGGACTGAAAAAAATGTAGCTTGGAATAAAAAAACATGCTATTGCGAGTAAATATATTTATTTTTGGTCTGTTTAGTGAGGGGTCAACTTATGCCTTCATCAATTGGTACAGGTAGTCACAAGGTTATATTGGATGTAAATCTATAGAGATACAGCCCCGGGGTCACAATTCCACGCGGACATAAATATATCTATACTTTATCAACTACTTTTACGTACATTTTTTCCAGCAGAAAAACACAGGTCTAATTTGTACCACAGGAAAGAATACTCAAGGGAGGTAATTCAGTTGCAGTACCATTGCCTGAATGTTGTTTCTTTACCCGCTCTATACAGACAGTGAGACTGCTATACACTGTGTAAACTACTGGAGCCTGTTTCACAAAGCCGTGTAGCGTAAGTTTTCACGTAACTGCCATAGCAACCCATACTGTAGAGATACGTTAGTAAGAAAGTTACGCAAAAAATACATCTACGCCGCTTTGTGAAGCAGGCTTCAGTTGAGGTGCTATCGGCTTTAACATTTCTCAGATGATATGTGAAGTGACGTTAATCTGTGCTAAATTACCTCCCTTTGCTTTGAGTTTACGTCGAGTTTTAACATGGAAGTAAATAGAGGATAATCGTGTGTGGCTTCACATTTCCTGCAAAAAAATATCTCAAACTTCAGTGTGATAAAGTATATTCCATTTCTAATGACTCATACAAGTTTGATATCTTGGCAACATCCCAGTTTTATCTTACAACCAAAAATTAGATTTTTCTCCATGTTTCTCCCATGTTGAAATTCAACTGCAGATCAAAGCCAAGGGACATAACTCTATCATAGTTTAGGGAACTTCACAGGGACCTATACCATGCACTGAATGTATCATGTTTAATGATAGTTATTATGGTATTTGAGCACACATTTACGTGTAGTGCTCTCCTTTTAAATGGTCAATGTATTTTGTGGGCCAAAAAAGGAGAAACTATGAGAGCCTCTAGTCAGTGAACAAAGAAAAAGGTACAATTCAGTAAAATAACTAGTGAATCATTCATAAGACTAAGAGCAGGGGGAATTTTGTTTCAACCTTTTTCCTGCAAAATAGATTTATAAACTACTTTTACGTACATGTTTTTCCAGCAGAAAAACACAGGTCAAATTTGTACGGATCACTTCGGGTAACAGAAACGAAAATCAGTTGCCTATTATAAAGTTCTGAATATGGTTTAACCTAAATAGAAAGTCCTGTATTGACATTACAAACCAAACTGTTTTACAAAAGAAAAAAAAACTATTGTGGGCAGATGAAAAACATTTATTATAGTACATTTCTGGATAAATTTGAACAATGAGCTTCTGTTAGTCATTATTGATTATAATCTAAAACAATAGAAACATGTTTGCGGTCTATTTCAACAATCGCTTTAATGACTTATGGTAGCTTCCATCCATGGAAATGTCATGCTATATGACCCTTGTCAGTGATGTGGACATTGGAACAAAGCATAATGCTGTAAATCTCAATAACAAACATCAATGGATAATGGATGAGTTCAATATTTAGAAACGCTGACATTTAAAAAGTAGGACAACCTCATTTGTGATGCATGGTTTCTTGCACTTTCGCCTCAGGATATATCGGTTTCAACGTTCATTGTCAGATTTCCTACACAACAGAGGTTAGCAATCCACCAATATGGGGAGGGTTCAATTTCAGCCTACTGTTATTTTTGCCATAGCTTAAGATGCGTAACACTGTCAATGTATTACAAAGTGCTCTAGAAAATTCTACTGACTAAGGCCAAGCTCCTATCACTCGTCAATCTAATGAAATATCATGGGTTTTAGTTTATAATTATTACAACAACTTATGATTAGGCAATCCGTATATAGAGGTTATCTAACGAGAGCCAGTGTGTTACGATGAATATCACTCGAGTCTATTAATTTTCAAAGTCACGAGCCTCTGGCGAGTTACTTTGGAAATTAATAAACGAGAGTGATATTCATTGTAACACACTGGCTCGAGTCTGATAATCTTTTTCTCACACTACACAAAAGATACAGCGTTCTATAAAAAAAACACGGCTCTAAATGTTTGGCGACGTCGCTCTATTTTCAAGAGTGGTTCTCCGAAAAAAAGACTCAGTATGGCATTGTGACGTCGGAAATGACGTCATCAACGACGGCATCCTAGACCCTTCAATATAGGGTTGCTTCTGGACGCTTGATCTTAACGTCATGACTGATGACGTAATTCATTTGTGACGTCAGTTTTGACAGATCTTTCGTGAGGTCATAGCGTTACTTGGGCCATAATTTCACACGTTGATTATGCAAAAAATAACACACTGCCTGGGAGTGGAATTATCGGGGGTGTAGTGTGAGAAAGAGGTATAAATGATATACCTCTTTTTGATTTTAAACTTGCATACATTGTCATTTTACACATTACAAGAAGATTTTCCCTGTTTCCGCATATTTTGATTAGTGTACATAAATATGTGGAGGGTTCCATAGACGACCGAAGTCATCGCCCAATAAACCTGGCAATATAAGCCATTAAAATTATGTTTCCAAAACTCAGACTAATTAGACTTGTGCTTTCACGTCTGAAAATAATGTTCGATTCCGAATGGGTACATGTATCAAATTATATGGCAGCTGAAGCAAACGTTTTCTGAAGAGATGTCTTTATTTTTGGAATACATGATACAGGGTACTTACATGTACATGTACATGTACTACACTTTCTTTATTCTTCTTTGTTGTTGATCCAGATAGGAAAATTGCTAACCTAAATGTGCTTAATTTTTTTAGGCATGTTAATGATGTTATAAGGAACAGTGAGGCAAAAACCTTTAAGCTTACATTTTACAAAATACTTGAAGGGCAGCGGTTATGTGGTGTTCCTACCTTCTAAATATTTATCGCCTTTTTAATCCGAATGTTAATCTGTATTATCCTTATTTATTTTTACAAGCTTACGAATTTTGATCTTTAAGCTTCATATGAATTACAAATCAGCGGGATAAAACATTAAATCCTTTCTCACTCACTCAGTCATTCACTCACTCTTGTTAACAACATTAATACAGAACAAATGGGAAATAATATGAAATTCGTTTGCGCTGCAAGCCTTATTTCAATCTGTAAATTATTCTAAAACCAAAACTCATAAGACAACTTGTGCTGCTTTGTCCATGGTGATGTACTCTGATTCTACGACAACGGTGGTTAAGTCAGTACATCACGAATATTTGATGAACTCTGCATGACCTCTTTAATGTCTAATATCGCTTGCACTTTGTTTGGCTAAGAGCAACATATTGCCAGAAGAAACATATAGATATTATTCTTCCATAAACCATGTAACTAAAATTTAAGTAACATTCTTAAAGTGGCATGAGCTGCTAAAATTGAGCTATTTGGCCATTATAACAGAATGTTAATATTATCGGCTATTTTTCTTAAGACATACAATTCAGAAGCTTTTTTGTACTTATAGTATAGAATGTACGATAAAGTATTGTTTTCAACTAACTTAGGCTTAGAATGAATGAATGGTCGTCCCGGTTATTTAAATTTGTTTACTTTTCGAGACTATTTCGGCTCGTACAGGCCACATACTGTATGGATTTTCCTCATTCCAACGTCAATCATTAAGTTTTTCGATGACCTTTAAAGCCTCTTACTATTGTGACAATCAGAATCTATGAAAATAGTCTGAATTTTGGCAGCTCATGCCACTGTAAAGGAAATAAGTCGTCCATCTTGCAACATTATTTGGCCCGCATTATCAAAGGAGTTGATATTCGTATGTACCTTTAAAGTAGACGAATAAGACTCTGACGTTGTAATCTGATTGGTTTGATTTGTCTGAAAGCATTGTTCTTATTATTTATGCATAGCGGCAAGTTTTGTCCTATATTGTGTACTTTTAGTGGAGTGGGCATTACGTATGAAATTCATTTTGTGTATGTGGTTTATCGACCAATGCATTCAGATCTGTAACTTTGACTTCAGGCATGCTCATACTGTGACAACCTGAGCCAGTGACAACCATATCTGACCTTTATTCCCAATCCAATACATGTGGCCTCTATTCGATATGTAGGCCAATTTATTCCGGGTCAGCCGAGGCGGGTATTTACCTGCCCTGTTTAACACAGGGACTTAAGTGGAAGCCTCATTCTATTGGTTAGTAATTATCGTCTATGACCTGAAATATACTCTTCCTGGTGACACAGTTTTAGTCCCCACTTTTACATGTGTGGATACTTGTACCTATTTACATGGGACCATGTGGCTTACATGTATATCCAGTCAATATTCACAACTAGAACTCTACACCTACTTTTAATTGGATCCGGCCCAGTCTGGCTTGATAATCTATATCTCTCCTATAAATAGATTTAGGATTAAGGAGATTAGGGAGCATCAGGTAATCTTATCAACTTTATGTATCCTATTCATATTTTTATTGTCTATTTGTTACGCAATTTGACTACAAAATTTTATTTGATAGTTTTATTAATTTGATTTCCCTTATGCTTATTTAGACGATATAATATGTTTAATAAGTAAGATGCAGCAGAATATTTTCATTAAGAATTACTTGTGCAGACAGTGTTATAAACAAAATGCAGAGAAATTGTTTTATAGTTTAAATAGATGGATTTATTGGGGTTTTGTGTTATTACACTGTGTCACTTAGAAGGTAGCTTTGTCAGTTTTTGTGGGTGCAGTAAACGTGATTTTGACCTCTTTACGTGCCATTGGCTTGAAGAGGCACGGTATTTCAACTGTAGTTCACTGATCTTTCAAAATTGTGTTCTTATCAATTAAAGACATGACAAGGGGGATAATCCAGACATTTATGTAGACCTTTTTATTTTGAAGCAATTTAGCTGTCTGTCTCCTGATCAAAGATCTAAAACAGTCTGTCCAAATGAAATTGAACTACATGTAATTTCTTTAATCTACTGCCAATCCACTTGGATACGACTGACCTTTGGCTCTGACTGGAATAATTGATTTTTTTTCCTCTTAAATATAAATATATATAACTGTATTTAATGAGGGTGACTCAATCAGTTCCAGAGGAAACTGTTCTTCCTTGAGGCCCCTCAAATTTGACATATACAATGGACAAATAAACAACAGTAGTAAAAAAGAATAATGACAATGAGAGGAAACAAAATAATAAAAATTTTAAAAAATTAAAAAATACTAGTACCACTGGAGCAGTATAAAACTAATACTGTGTTTTTGTCATTTTGATTGGCTGGCTTTATTGTATTAATGAACACTAAAACACAGGGGGCACAGGGAAACTCTTCTTGTCTCAAATAACTTTGTACATGTGTACATATTCTACAAATTCAACAACACAGATTTTTGATCCAATTTTTTTTATCCAATTTGATGTGTATGTTCTGCAACTACATGTACATGTAAAGTAACCCTATTTTATCAATGTACATTCTAATTCATCTGGGGAAATGTTCAGTTCTAATTTTAGTTTGATGGTTATTCTCTGACTCTCTAAGTGCATCACAGACCCAGTTCATTATATCAGTTCAATGGGTCTATTCCTTATTGCTGTTTTAATGAATCACAAATTCTAATATGCACCTGTGCTTATGGTCAATGTCCCACAAGTGATAAAAGTAAATGCCTTGCCACAGATATAGCAATCAGAGACTAGTTTTACAGCAAAAGCTCACCTGATGCTTGTTCTACTAAGCTGGCGTAAGTTACGCGCCTGTCGCAAATGCATGTCGTAACTTACGCATGGTCGCAATTCCGTGGCACAACTCCATGCTGTAAGCCTATGCGTAACTTTACGCCAGCTTAGTAGAACAAGCCCCTGAACTCTAAAACACACTGGCACAGGGAAAATCTTCTTGTCTAAATTAACCATGGAGACAAGTTTCTTATTGTGTTAAAAGGGGGTATATCATTTAGACCTTTATACCCCATCAGTTGTTGTAATAAACTGAACTATGATATTTCATTAGGTTGATGACTAACAGGAGCTTGACCTTAGTCAGTAGAATTTTCTGGAACACTCTGTACATGTAATACATTGACAATGCTTACGCATGTTAAGCTATGGCAAGAATATCAGCAGACTGAGATGAACCCCATGGGATCATGGGAAAAGAAAGTGAAAATTTTGGTTCCCCCAGAAAAACCTATGTACATGTACCTAGAAGACAGCCAGCATAAATATATGGAACAGTTTGCCTGTTAACCCAGAAAGGTCTAGAATCCTCAAATAAACCTGTCCAATACCACCTGATATGTGAAATAACCTTCATTGACATTTTGTGCATTTAAACATCAATCAATCAAAAAGCTAAAAAAAAAACGAAAATTTGTGTCCAGCATGTGAAAATTTCTTTTTATAAGAGTTTAAGCCATATCATTTTAAGTATTGACCCAGTGGGGCTAAGGCTATATTTATTTTGAGCTTTTAAGTAAATCTCATTGTGGGTTCCCCAGCAACTAAGGCGGGCGGGTGTTCCTCGACAATGGCGTGGGCGTTCATTCAGTCACATGATTTACATTCACCAATTTTATTCAATGTGTCCTGACACAGTTAGGCCGCATTTCTACACTTTGCACTTTGCCAAATTAACATTATGGACCTACAATGTATTGAACGTTGACCTTTTATTAATACATGTATGTATATTGACATTATACTAAATTGCGCAACTATGATTGAAGTAATAAATTTTTGACCGTATAATTTTGGTAAAATGAACCCATGGCAAGATCAACATTAAACAGATACTTCAGATGGCCATGAAGTTTGCCGTTTTTTACCTTGTTGAAATTTTTACTGCTAACATATTGTGGTACGAAAACTTATGGAAATCAAACTAGATTTAAAGTGGCATGAGCTGCCAAAATTTGGATATTTTTGGTAAATTCTGATTGTCAACCGAAGCATTTTAAGTACCTTGAAAAACTAAAGAATTCATGTTGGAAAAAAATATATATTGGTAAAGCCAGTAACCCGTACAATTGAAAATGTGTGCAGATAAGTGGCAGAATTTAAATAACCGGGATGTATGAGTACATTTTGGGGCTTTTTGTTTCTCAAAAAACTACCTGAACAGACATCTGGAAGTTTGGTATCAACTTAAAGGTCCTAATTTGTACTTTTTGATGACAACTAACAATTAGCTAATTCTGTTTCAATTAATTTTTTTCTATACATGTATGTGGCAGCTCATGGCACTTAAAACGAAATATGGGATATTTTAAAAAATGTAACTAACAGCAGATAGCTGACTAAGTGACAATGTTAAAGCATTGCAATTTTTGTTGTCCACACACCTTTATGTTACAATAGTACTGTGGCCAAGTTATCTAAAAGGGAAAAAATCTATTTACTTAATAAGATGGCTTTAAATATAAACTAAAATTCATTAAAACAGCAAATCAATTCACTGTCATTAATATAAATATATTAACGTAATTAATTGAATTAAGAGATATAGAATATTGATTGATGTGTTAATAAAAGATTAAAGTTTGTAAAAACCAGGTCAGGTTAATATATGTAAAAGTAAGTTAGTCAGTACAATTATAAAGTCTGATTTTTGAACTTGATACGAACTACTTGACTGAAATACATGTAGCTATCAAGCATTGGAGATTCAACCAATGATGTCAAAATTTCAAAGTTGAATTTTCGCTCGATGGCAGTTTGAGGAAGAGGTCTGGGCAAAGACCGGATTTTAAATTCAAACATGTTGAAAATTTGCCTGGGGTCTGGGCTTTCCTCTGGGCAAAAGAGCCTGATTTCCTCTCCTGCTAAACATAAATCAATTAATCAGCCAAAGATAATGTCTGACAGTTGTTTTTTCGTTACTGATCCTCAAGGATTAACGAGTTCAAGTCATGAAAATGATGATTTTTGTCATCTGATCGACCTACATGCTCGTGGTTGTTGATGCCCCAGCAAAGTCAGGGTTTCTTTAGAATGAACCAGTGCTGGAACTTCCCATTTGCCCTCATGCATTTTGCAAGCCATTTGTCTTGCGAGCAAGCAAGACCCGAAAAGCAAATAAATATTGGACCAGGTTTAGCATTTGGTTTTAATGGTCTGATATTAGTATTCTCGTTATTTTGGGATTACACTTTCTTGAAAATATGGTAAAAATTCCAATACCGATTTTTGGGTGACGCCCGAAACGGGAATCGAACCCAGGTCCCAAAGTATGGCACCTATCGCCAGCACTGGTCTGATATTACTCTACCGAATAGTACAAATATGGTGCAAAATTTAAATTTTAATAGTTTTCAGGATACATTATCTTCATAAATGTACTAAAAATAAACATTTATACAAGTCGGAAATTAGTTTTTGTTAAGGGTTTTATAAATGGAAACTCCTTAGCCTATTGACTTTGGTAAGATCAGATTTTATCTCAATTTATCTGCACTAGTTGGCATGTCGCATTACATCAAGGGGATCGATAGAATCTTCACAATAGGATCATTATAAATGTACATGGACAGTTTTGTCTCAATATCCAATAACCGTGATGATGCTAAAGATGTAGGGATAAAAGAGAAAGGAAACTTAATGCCTTGGGGTTTTTATGTTTAGCTTCATTGATGGCCTAGCTAATGATCTTTTACCACGATTGCAAACTTTAACCTAGATAAGAAAAATATGAATGTAAGACATTGATGAGGTTGTCTTGAATCAGCACTTTGCAGTAAAGTGGGTTTTCTTGAGGTTACAATAAGCTCTGAGACTCAGGGCCCACTTGCACAAAGCGCTCTTAACTAAGAGTACTCTTAGTGTATTTCTACAACATGGGACTTACATGTAAGAGTGCTGTTAAACTGTCCATGTTGTAGAGATATGCTAAGAGTCCTCTGAAGTTAAGAGTGCTTTGTGCAAGTGGGCTCAGGGTTACAAAAAGCTCTGAGGCTCAGTTCTATAACTACACACGTCACAGTCTATAGTGTCTTGTGTCCATGGAAGCCGTCCAGGGAGGGATCACTGGCCCAATTAGATAGAAATCTGAAAAATACTTGGCATCATCTGTGGTGGACTGGTTGCCAGGTACCAAAGTTCCTGAAGCTGTGAATGTCACAGGTAACTGGCAAAAAGCTAGACTCCCCCCCCCCCCCCCCTACCTCCTAAGTAAAATTATTTTGAGTGTGGAACATGAATCAAAGTTGACAGACATTAATAGCATTAGGTCTTATTATTGTGCTATTTTGTTAACTTAACTATTGTAATCCCATTGTCTTTTTCACAAAGTCTCTATTTGTATTCATGTATGGGATAGTGTACTGTGAAATATTCCTTGTGGAAATTTTTACATGTATGGGATGCCGAGGGTGTGAAATATTCTCTTTGGAAACTGCAGTGACAGATGCATTTTAATTCTCATGGCTGCAAACATTGATTGTAGTAGGTCACAGCTTTTTTCGCAGCTCGCCCTTTAGGCATCTGCCTAACTCATATATCAGAATCCCATTATGAAATATCCCATTGTTATATCTTGAACAAATTTGCTGGTGGCATTGAACTCTGTTATAATCTCTAGGTATCTGTACATAACTAGATAACAAATTTGCTGGTGGCATTGATGATTGAACTCTGTTGTAATCTGCAGATGTATCTGTACACTGCGAGCTGTTCCATGCGTACTCGATGCAACGCAAGCATTTCTAAGTGCAATATTGCTTGATCTCATGAGAAATCATTCAAGTAATGAAGACTGTTTAATATCTTAAAGTGGCATGAGCTGCCAAAAGGTTGATATTTTGACGTAAAAACAGAATGTTGAAATTATCGGCTATTTTTCTCAAGACATAAAATTCAGAAGCTTTTTAGTGCTTCTAGTCTCGAAAATGTACGATAAAGTATTGTTTTGAACTAACTTTGGCTTAGAATGAATGAATGGTCGTCCCGGTTATTGAAATTTTGCTACTTTTCGAACACGTTTTTGGTTCGTACAGGGCACATACTGTATGGATTTTCCTCATTCCAACGCCAATCATTTAGTTTTTCGATGGCCTTCAAAGCCTCTTACTGTCGTGACCATCAGAAATTATGAAAAAAGTGGGAATTTCGGCAGCTCATGCCTCTTTAAAGTGGCATGAGCTGCCAAAAGGTTGATATTTTGACGTAAAAACAGAATGTTGAAATTATCGGCTATTTTTCTCAAGACATATAATTCAGAACCTTTTTAGTGCTTCTAGTCTCGAGAATGTTTGAACTAACTTTGGCTTAGAATGAATGAATGGTCATCCCGGTTATTTAAATTTTGTTTACTCTTTGAACACTATTCCGGTTTGTACAGGCCATGTGTACTGTATGGATTTTCCTCATTCCAACGCCATTGATTTAGTTTTTCTATGGGCTTCAAACCCGCTTACTGTCGGTGTGACTTTTGGCAGCTCATGCCACTTAAAGTAATTTTGTTATACTGGTTACCATTTGATTCAAAATGCTATGACATCCTAGGCAGCAAATTTGGCCAAATTAGTGTTAATGCTGTTAAAGTTAGCATTGTATAAGCTCCTGTCAGTCGTCAACCTAATGAAATATCATAGGTTTGGTTTGTTACAACAATTTATGGGATATAAAGGTCTAAATGACATACCTCTTTTTAACACAATTAAGCGTTCACGTCGTAAATGAAGCCTAGTAAGTTGCCACTGGATACCATAGTAATGAGATATGACATCATGGTAACTGCGATTGCCTGATTGGTCCAATTTTTTCATCGGCCTTGTGAAATGTACCCCTAGGCATTAGGACCAAATTCTATATTTTGAAAACTGACATTTTTTGGATATGATAAACCAGAAGAATAAATCTCGTTGAAGAAGGAGAAAAATCCTCTTGAGGGCCCCACAAAAGTGACACTGTTAGGGACCCAAACACTCGGTTTGTTAACTTTCAGCCTCGATCAGTTATATAATTGTACTGAAACTGTGTCTGTGTACAACATGTGGTTTACCGGGCTAAATAAAATATATAAACAAATTTCTTTCTAAATGATATTAGCATATAAAAAAATTTTATTTCATTTTTTCGTCTGTAGTAAAACACTTTTATATTTACTTTCGACGCCATTTTTATTCAGCCCAAAAATATTGTGATTTACCGTATAAAAAGCGCAGACTGTACGATGCGTGTCAAAGCCGACCGGTAGCGAGTGAAGATAGCCAAAGGGAGTTCCGACTAGGTCATTTCTAAGTCTCATCAGACTAATTCTCGCGATGTTTGGCTTGCTCGATGCTTTTAACATAAAGTAAACTTTGATTAATGATATTTAAATAACGAATTAAAACTTATAACAAACATTGCTGATTCTGTAACTCTAAGTATCTTCTATTGAGTTGCTGATATTGCCAATTTGGCATTGAAAAAAAAACCCGGGCATTTATTTGAAGGTGGTTCTAGCACAAGTGCAATTTGAACTAAATTTTGAAGGAGTTCAGATTGTGTCACTTAAAAAGTGTGTCACTCATGGCTTTTGTACAGTGAAAAGTATGTCACTCATGACTTTTGTACAAAGTACATAGTATAAGATGCAAAAAGAAAATAGTTTTTTCTGCTCTAGTATTAACAGTGGATTTTGAAGGTATTCACCACAAGTGAAAAGTGTGTCACAAAGAAATAAAAAGGGTACATAAGACTCCTTCAAACTAGGAAGGTCTTGTGAAAAAAGCATTATATCATTTGTGTTTTGGTATAATACATGTATGCCCCGAATGAATGTATCCCTGACCCAGATTATAATATAATAAATATATCCCTGACCCAGATTATAATATAATAAATATTTCCCTGACCCAGATTATAATATAATAAATATATCCCTGACCCAGATTATAATATAATAAATATATCCCTGACCCAGATTATAATATAATAATAATACAAACTATTATACAGAGTAAATAGCTCAATCTCTGAGCCAACGGCCAGTTATTGTTTATGAAAAGAGAACGTGTTTGAAAGATCTTCTCTAGCCAGGGTTAAACTTCTTTTACTGTCTTATAGCCTACCTAGGAGCCAAATTACGTATTTTCACTTTCTTTTCCCCATCATCATATTTTGTTTAAGCTCAGTTTACCCGACTTCGTTCCCTAGCTGAAGGTCGTCACAACTTTATCAATACTTTACATATAGAAAATTCTATTGACTGAATCGAAGCTCTGTTTTGTCTTGAATTTTATGAAATATCACGGGCTATGGTTTATTACAACATCTTATGATTGGGTCTAAAGGTCTAAATCATAAACCCATTTAACACAATTAGAAACTTGTCTCCATGGTTATTTTAGTCAAGAAGATTTTTCCTGTGCCCTAACTCTTTGTGCTTTAGTGCTCATTAATATTTTAGCACATCAGTTTATTATATCGAGAAAACCTGACCATTTAGCCTGTGGGTTTTGCTTAGAACTGGTTGACTTCCTAAGACATGCTTTTTCTTTGTATCGGTTCTTGTTAAGTTAATAACATGTGTATATGCATGCCAATCTCATGGACAAACTGTGGCTGATGAATGACTCTGGTCTTGGTTTAACTGTACCAATGTATGGAAATCGATAGTTTGTTGCTGGTGGCATCTGTTTTCATCTCCCCTTAAATCAACCCTGCGTAATTGGGGTCAGTGAATCTGTACACAGCATCCTCGATCCTTTGAAGTTTGAGAAATGCTTTGGCCATGGGGTTTTTTGACATTTACAGTTATTAGCTGGTTTTCGACCAGGAAATACGAGATAAACTTCATCCCTTTAACCAAATTCAATTTCCCTTCACTCAGTTTTCTTTTATGTTGTGCTACATGTATCGTCTTGTGAGTCTTGGGTTCCAGGGACACCTATTTGGCCTTAATGTTTACCCCCTTAAATGTCTCCAATGCCCTCCATGCCTTATTGTTTTGTCAGGTGTTGTCCCATCCAACCAAGACCAAATTTAACAAAGTGGGCTTGAAAAAAAAAACATCCTTAATTTTTCCAAAATCCAAGGTCTGGTCTTTTTTTTTTTTTTTTGAAGGTTAGAACTGAAAGGAAGAAATAATGATGGTACATGAATTAAACAGATTTTGTCTTTTTTTTTTAATTTTTACTAGACATTTAACTTGTTGGATGATAAATCTTCGAAGCAAGGAGTGTTAGGTACATGTATGCCACATGGCCTAAACGAAATCAAATGTCTGCATTTTTACAAGCAGCTTTATGTACATACATTCAAGTCAAAATTAGCTGAAACTTTGCTGCAATTAAGTTTAATTTTAAGCTAGACGATCTTTTTCATTCCGAGGAGGAGTATTATTTTGTTCTTCGTAACCTTATTTACAGTTTTGTAGTTTGTCAGCCCAAAATCGTAGAATGTAAGGTCTCTTAAAGCACACATTGTGCTCATTCAAGGCCGTTAACTTAACTTGATTAGGCAAACTGGAGAGGGTTTTTATTCGTACCCATTCACTCCTTTACAATAACAATCCCGAAAATAGACCAGAGACAGTTTTAAGACTCTTTAGTTCCTGGAGATCGGTTTTATTGAGGCCTTTGATTGGATGGAATCTGGAGCAATGTCAGGCAAGTGTTCGCAAATAATGTTACGGACATTTCATGCAAAGATGTTTTTTGCTGCACTGCCAGAAGCCGATTTAATGAACTTTGTGGAAGGTTCCATTAATCAACAAACGCCTCAAACAGGAAATAGTTTCATTGATTTTTCTGTCGTTAAAAAAAACCCGAGCGTTAAAAACACTGTTTTCCATGCATTTTTTATTAGACGTGTGGAATAAGCTGGTTATCATTAAACTTAATCTCGCCATCAGCATTCAAAAATCATTTTTTTCATAGTCATTTTATCTACACTACATGTATGTAGCCAAATACATGGTTAACCTATTTTGTCTTTGATAACGTTGGAAAAAAAAAACTAATATGAAATAAATATTAATATATACTACAGTACACCAAAAAAGTTACCACTATTGCACACGCGTATGTAGTGCAGGTCACACGCGTGAGGTACGCAGGGGACACGCGTGCCATGTCGACTGCTGGAGATGGGACGGAGACTCACTTGCGTTTGACACGCGTGTAACGGAGCACTCGGGTGAAAGCGCGTGGTCCATTCCAACGTTCGGTAAAAATTACGACATCGCGACGGTTCTCGGCAGTCAAACTGAAAGTAGGCCAGCTCTACAACAACGACGTTTTTCACGGAGCTCCACAAGGTTTTCGACCACGTTCGAGTATTGCTGGTTTGTTTTGGGCCGGCTTTTTAAATGGTGTTGCAATGTACTTTGATTTTGAAGGCGTCCGTCTGATTCCGTCACTCTGTCTATGCTATCGGACTTTTTTTGGCTCAATATCGGCGAAAAGTACGGCCGTAGCAGGTCTATGCCTTACCGTAGTGTGTAGGCCTACATGTAACTGTAGTCTGTACGGCCGTAGTGACTATTTTAACTGAGTGTCTGTCCATTCCAAGAAATAGTTTTATTTATATTATATCGAACTGCCACTGGTCCGTCACCTACAACTTCAGGAAAAATGCGTCATTTGCATAAAACTGTTGTGCCATTCGTTTGTGTCATAATTGACGGCAATGCATTAGTCAGTGGGGGTGTTTAGAAATTTCATAATTTTGACCGTATTCCACCTTTTCGCCGTCTCATGTTCTTAATCAGGTTTGATTTTCCGATTTCATTAAGTTAATTTAAAGCTAATAAGGACACTTTAACAGTTACTGGCTTCTGCTTAGAAAGGCTTTACAGTCTCAACCGAATTTATCGAAATCTAACATGAAGAACAGCCAAACTCGTACGTCTTCCATCTGTGTGATCTACCATTGCTGACCGTAGTGTAAACTGGCAATTTAAAATTTAACCTATGGCTAGTTTTATAACATCATTAAATCATCCTTCATATTAAAGGATTCTTTTTTTTTGTAGGTATTTCAAATTGTAATGAGTGCGTCATTAAACAATCAATCAATCAAATTGTAATGAAAACGGGTAACCGTTTAAATAGGTTAACTTTTCTTTAATGTGACTTTATAAGAATGAGCAATTTGAAGATTGTATTTTTTCAGATGAAACGTCTGTGGGAGTGATGAGGAATGGTAGGCTTTGGTTCATCCATAGGGATGAGAGGAAGATCAGCAAACCCAAACATCCTTCCAAGTTGATTTTTCTCTTTCGAACTCTCTCTGGGGGCCTCCTTCCACCAATGGGTCGCGGGTTCAAATCCCACTCAGTCCAAAAAAAAATTGAAAATTTTCTAACTGGGTTTTCACTCGAACAACCTTTGTGGGATGGTTGTCAGTTACCACCGGAAGGTCGGGCATAGAGCCCGGTTTCCTCCCACAGTAAAACTGGCAATGCCACCATATAAGTGAAATAATCTTGAGCGTGGCGTAAAACACCAAACAATCAATCAATCTCTCTCTCTATTCTTATAATTACTGTTAATGTCTTACATAATCTGCAGAACTGTTTTAAAATGTGAAAAGTTATAAACTATGAGTTCGACAAGCTATCTGTGAGGTCAATAGCCGAATGCCTGTTACAATCCAGTTAAAACTATTAATTTCTTTTATTGATTGATTGATGTTTTCTGCCCCACTCAAGATTATTTCACTTACATGGCGGCCTTGCCAGGTTTAATGGGGGACAAAACCTCCGACCTTCGGCGAGTACCTGGCAACTCTTCCATATGCGGCGATTGAGTGAAAGACTTGCATCGCATCGATTGATTGTTTGGTGTTTTATGCCGCGCTCAAGATTATTTCACTTATATGGCGGCGTTGCCAGTTTTATTGTGGGAGGAAACCGGGCTCTATGCCCGGAGGAAACCCACGACCTTCCGCTGGTAACTATCCCACATAGGTTGTTCGAGGCGCATCGATGGAAGGCCTGTGTTGACCTGAAGGATGATCACTCTAACCGACTGACAGTCACTGAGCCATACAGGTTTATTTGTAAATAAAGGGCTTTCTTCATTATTGGACAGGTGCATGTTTGGGCTGGTATTTCGTCTAGATGATGAGCAAGCCCCTTCTGTATTTTTACCAGCACTATGAACAGCACTCATTGCCAGACCATCTTAGAGAGAAAGCTGGTGTATTTCCCCTGAAAAACGTTGATCGATGTTTTACGTCACACTCAAGATTATTTCACTTATATGGCGACATTGCCAGGTTTAATGGGGGAGGAAACACCCAACCTTCGGCAAGTACCTGGCAACTCGTCAACATACGGCGATATACAGATTTTCACCTGAAAAACGATATTCGATCGAATGATGTTTTACGTTGCAATCAAAATTATTTCACTTTTATGGAGACGTATTTCCCCTGCAAAACGTTGATTGATGTTTTACGTCACAATCAAGATAATTTCACTTCTATGGCGACATTGGCAGGTTTTATGGGAGAGGAAACCCCCAAACTTCGGTGAGTACATGGCAACTCTTCCACATACAGCGATGAGTGAAAAATCCCCATCAATTGGAATAATCTCCAGTGTTTAGTGACAAACACAGTCAATGTTCATTTGCATTATCTTGTTTCAGTGTGGGTTATATAAAGATCTAAGATTTCATGAAACACAATCATGCCAAAATATGTATATATTTGTTTTGAATTAAATGTACCTATTCACTTCTGTATTCTTTGTTGCTGTCGCTGCCAGTCTCCTACCCAAGTACCCAACTAAACCTGGCAACGCGGCCATATAAGTGAAATAATCTCGAGACTTAAAACATTAATCAATCAATATTTTTCACAAACAAGAATAAACCTGAAAACCAAAAAAATAATTAATTTCAAAATTATATGGTAAGCTTGTTTAGACAAATGAAATGAGTAACTGAGATAGAATATATGAAAGTACATTAGTAAGTGTTTTAATCATGTTAACAATTAAATAATGTTATTTAAATAATGATAAAATAACCATTAGTTTGTCAAAAGAAACTGAAAACAAAGCTATTGAGAATTTAAGATCAGTGGGTCAGAGCCCTGTTTTACAAAGCTGGCGTAAAGATTCACATAGGCATACAATGTACATCATAGACAATTTGCAACCAGGGTTAAAGTTCCTATAGTCTGAAGACTGATTAACGGAAAACAGAACTTACGTCAGCTTTTTATAAAGTACAGGGTCCAGGGATATAAATACAGTCGAGATTAGTTATAATTAGACAAAAAATATGTTGTAATGGAAATGAAATAATTTAAATAAATTTTGCTAAAAGGAAAAAAGCTTGTTACATTTTGATAGACTGACGGAAGTGAAATCAATTCGACTCATGAGTGTTGTTTACAATCAACCATTTAACAGGAAAAGGCTTTTCAGATATGGAGGAAAGAAAGATGCAGGAACATAAATGGGAATGAAGTTCAGCATTAATGATCGAATAGTTATATTGTTCAGAAAAAACTTTCTTAGACTACCCAACTTTGAATGAATGGCTTTTTTTCACACCACTGAGACTGGGGCATTAAATGCAAATCAAAGGTTTTGCCTGAGAAGTATGTATGTGTGAAGAAAGTGATGAGGACAAGGCAGGTCAGCAGCCGCTGTTACCAGGGAGCCCTCAGATGATTGAAGATTGTCGCCCACCTCCATCAAATCTGCCATCTTCGTGTTACTATCAGATGTAAAATTCATCAAGATCTTTATTAGTGTTGGTCCTCATTTCTGCCTATCTCTTCTCGCTTCTTCCCTTTCAGTTGTCATTTCCACACCCAAGGCATACAACATTGCCCTTTCAACAGCAAAGCAATTTTTGCCATAGGCAATTTTCCTCAAGTTCTTTGACCTAAGAGGCAAAAACAAATACATATTTACATTTTGTAAAAAGTTCTCACCATTTAAATTTATTTCCTTCAGGCCTTCAAAAGCCTATGTTATTGATAGTATTGATGTACAGTTGGATCTTGCCCATGTTTTAATTTTAACTTTTAAGTAACGCATGATAAAAACACAATTTTCTTCAATTATATTGAAAATAAATAGACCCCTATGTATATACTAGCCTAACTAGTTTTTCAAGTTGTATATTGTTCACAAAAATATCATGGAATCAAAAGTGGCACACAATGACCTGTAACGATAAGTATAACTTTGCTTTCCGAACTCGGACATTAATTTAATTTTTTGATTCATTTAATATTGTATAAAGTTTACATGAAAACTATATCTACATACACTGCTGATACATACGTCACTACGTCTACAGTACACTTTTACCGCTAAACTTGGTAATGGTAGCCAAGTTCAATGGTTTTAATCAAATTATCATTTTCTTCATGTTTAAAACCGATTTTAAGAAACGAAAATCGGGAGTTCGTACTCACTAATAGATGTTACCTATTTGCAGGTTGTATAAACATGTGTGGTGTTTTTGTTCCTTAATTTCTGCAGATCTCTTCGACACATTGAATAGCTTGATCGTTGAATGATTGATGATGTTGTTGTTGTGCTGTCATTTTACGGTCGCTGGCGATTTCCATATGAAAACTCAATGCTTCAGTTGGCCAGGTTAACTTTATCCAAGAAACCACTCACAAAGTTCCTAGAAGGTTGTATCCAACATTTGAAAGAGAAAAGGTCCTTGAATCGTAATCATATTGTGGTTTCACTTCCATTCTCCGATCCTTAGGCTTTACCGCCATGCACTCGCAGCGTACAACTCGAACCGAAAATAGCGCGACGATTTACGGCTGTCGCTAATTTGACAAGCAGAAATTTTCGTTCGAAATCTGCCAGAGCGAATAGGTTACACGCGGGGTACACGCGAGATTAGTTCCGTCGTTGGGAAACATATATATTATTCAATGGGTGTCACACGCGTGTCCCCTGCGTATCCCCTGCGTGTGAACGGCAGGCGACACGCGTTTTTTTAGTGGTAACTTTTTTGGTGTACTGTAATACAGCAATTTCCCTGATGATGATTTCAGATTGCTTTCAAAACATTATGAAAAAAAAAAAACGAAAAAACTTCATCATGTACATGAAATAAATACTATGACAAAGTATTGTGATAATTATGTCCATGACTATTCAAAATGCATACATTTATATTGGATCAAAAGATGTCTCGGCTGCCATTAAAGACCATATGTTGCATATTTTTACTTTCTTTTTCAATTATCATGTTTTGTTTGGTCTCAGTTTAACGGACTTATTTCTATTGCTGAAGACCCTACTGAGTTAGGCCAAACTATAGCCGAGAAATCTGGGCTCTGTCAAATTTTTTTTTTTCTTTTCCGTATTTGATTCACCTTGCCAGCCAAATATAAAACAAGTCACCCTTTAAAACCTTGTGCCAGTACATGTATATTTTTAATTACAAATAGATTGATTGATTTGGGCTTTACGCCTCACTCAAGATTATTTCACTTATATGGCGGCGTTTCTAGGTTTTGTGGGGGAAGAAAACCAGGCTATATGCATGCCGGAGGAAACCCCCGACCGTTGGCAAGTACCTGGCAACATACGGTGATAGAGTGAAAAATCCACTCAGAAAAATTGTCTTATTACAAATAGAAGATATTGTTCATTATCTAATATTGAGGCCAGTTGTATGTATGCTCTAGTGTGCCCGTGTAAAATTAGATTTCAAGTAATTTTCTATCAGGTATTGTTTATAGGGATAAAGTCAGGTCAGTATTCGCGGTTTCATGTTCGGTAATCAGCGAAGGAGACAAATTGGTCGGAAAGTCGGGCCATAAAAGCTTTCAGTGTGACAACCATGAACATGCCTTCAAGGAGGAAATCTGAGAACTTGAAATGTCAAACGTCAGTTTGTGCTAGGAAATATTGATTCAAGACAGTTGAGGATATAACAACCGATAGGAAATTATTTCAAGTAGAACATAAATTATGCAGGGTAAAGTCAAAGGTGGTCCCATGACATGGTATCCCGGTTGTGTAAATGTCAACTAAAGAATTTCTTAAAATATATATTATCTTAAAGTGGCATGAGCTGCCAAAATGTTGATCTTTTGACGTTGAAACAGAATTTTGAAATTAGCGGCTATTTTTCTCAAGACGTATAATTCAGAAGCTTTTTAGTGCTTCTGGTCCCGAGAATGTAAGATAGAGTATTGTTTTGAACTAACTTTGGCTTAGAATGAATGGATGGTCGTCCCGGTTATTTAAATTTTTTACTTTTCGAACACGTTTTCGTTTTTTTCAGGCCACATACTGTATGGATTTTCCTCATTGAAACACCAATCATTTAGTTTTTCGTTGGCCTTCAAAGCCTTTTACTGTCGTGACGATCAGAAATTATGAAAAAAGTGTGATATTTGGCAGCTCATGCCACTTTAATATGGCATGATCTGCCAAAATTCAGACTTTTGAAATACATTTCGTTTGTCAAGAAAATGGGGTTTTAAGGGTTTTCCTTAAAAACTATGGGTAATTGATCATACATCTCCAAAATTGGTATCTTACTTTGTACTTCTTGACAAAAATGCCAAACAATCACATGTAACCAATCATATTTTAGGTCATGCCACAAATATTTTTTTCAACGTTTTCCAAGCAGCCAGCCTCTGGGTGATTTAAGTGCATGTATTGTTTTTGCATATTACGACCTCATAAAAAACCTGTGATAAAAATATTGTGGTAAAAAATATGCTCATTAGACATGACATGGTTTTTTTTTTTTTAAAAGCCAGCGATGTTCTGCATAGTGCATACATCCATATAGCATATAGTGCTGACATTTCTTTAAATATTTGATGTCCTCATATTGCAGGTATCTAAACTGTAGTACATTATAGCATGTGAGAAGATCCAGTGTGCTGTTAGGTGTTTCCATGATTGTGTAAAACTCGTCAAATTTTTATGAGTATTATTTGCTTAGCACCTACACTTACATGTATGACAGTTATTATAAATGCTAACGTGTTGACCTAGAAGATATAAATGTGTTCAAATGTGGATTTGGTTAATTGTGATTGTCTATATACGTACATACATTCATCCAGAAAGTTAAACAGGGTGTCCAAAATAGCTACTCTATTTTCCACAGAAGTGGGTGTCCAAAATTACCTACTTTTGTATTTCGACCATGTTTAATCGCTGGATTATTGGGTGTCCAAATATTAAAGATAAATGTTAACCACAGGGTTACACGTGGACACCCCTCTGGATGACCCCATGACCTGATACTGGCTTATAGAAATCTTTCAGTTCTCAGTAAATTAGTTCTCAGTAAATCAGTTCTCAGTAAATCAGTTCTCAGTAAATCAGTTCTCAGTAAATCAGTTCTCAGTAAATTAGTTCTCAGTAAATCAGTTCTCAGTAAATTAGTTCTCAGTAAATCAGTTCTCAGTAAATTAGTTCTCAGTAAATCAGTTCTCAGTAAATCAGTTCTCAGTAAATCAGTTCTCAGTAAATCAGTTTTCAGTAAATCAGTTCTCAGTACTGAAATATGTTTGGTTGGCATGAGGTGCTTCTGACTTCTTTCATAATTTGGATTGTTAAGACAATAAATAGGGTTCTAAACTCATCGAAAACCCAAATGATTAACGTTGGGATAAGCATCCATATGGTCCTAGAAGAAGCTTTTGTCAATTAAAGTTTTTTCAACACATTACTTTAACATACATTCTATCAAACAGAAACAACATATTCCATAAAACAAAATCATCTTTAGGAAAAACAAAAAAATACTGAACAAAAGTTGAAAACAGGGGCAGTATATACTGTAAGAAATCTTCACTCCCGTTGATAAATTAAAAGGAATTACACAAGTAGTGTAGCTCTGAAAAAACGAACTCAAAGGTTTCACTTCGTTTTAACTCAATATTTAAGAAATGTATAGGCTACTGTTCTGATAATGTCAAAATAAAGTGCAGAAATATTGAGTTCAAAATGAGCCTTTCATGTTTTTTTAGAACTACACGAGGCAATACAAGGTTGCAACAATTTTCTTTTGCCACAAATTTGAGAGTGGCTGCAGGGAAAATGATCCCTGAATTTGATGAGAGAGTTGATCTTTTAGAAAGTGTGTGTGTGGGTGTTGACCCCCCAAAGGACTGACCTACTTTGGTAAAGTAGGTGGGAACTTGCAGCGCCTTATCCATATCATCCCCTCTGATGTTCTCTATGTGTATACAGTCAGGCATGTTAAGCCTATTGAAAGTTGTTTGTGTTGGCAATCACTTGTGTTGCACATGTCGGTTGACCTGAATAAACATGTACTGGTATTTTCCTCTCTGAGCATGTCTGATGACCTGATTGTCTGAGATGCCCATTCTGTAATTGGCAGTTGTATATAGTCGATGCAAAATCTCATTTTTCAAGGATTTACGTACCGTGATCTGTAAGTTTTGAATATCATGTCCTTGTAACATTGAGTCTTCTTTTGATGTGGTTTTGTCTCTTATTTATTGACACCGTTCTCAAAGTTTATACTTTTTCAAATATTTTAACGTTATATTTTGGATTGAATATATTACATGTCAGGAGATTGACCTTTTATTTTAAGACAATATTGGGACAAACATTTTTAATGCTTACTTGGATAAATGGCTACCACTTTTTTCATAAACTTCAATTGAGCGACAGATATAAGGCTTAAAATTTCATTCGAAATCTTTATGATTAACGCTGACCTGTTTAAAACACATTTGCCCTCGAAAAGTTTTTAAAATTTGCTCATGCGTTCTTTCTACCTAATACTACTTGAACATACATAGCTTTTAATCTGAACTTTCTGACCAAAAAAAAAAAATTTGGTTGTTCGAAAAAAATTCATGAATTTTCAAAAAACCTTCAAGCATTTTGGCATCTCATGCCACTGCACACTTCACACGGGTAACTTCAAGTTTCATGTGGATTTTGGAGAAAAAAGGCCATAGGATTTTACAGTAATAATTGGCTCCGGTAGCCTGTTGTTACCGTTGTTCTAAAACTATACAAACGAAAATCTGTCACCCATCAAGAAAGAAAGCCAGTATATGATATGATGTTAAACTAATCTAGCATTGGTACTGTTTGGTCCCATCATTTCAATATACCGAACTAATTCAATGTATCTGACAGACGCCGAAATAATGTGGCCTAAGACAATAGGGTACTTGTCCCAAAGAATAGCCGCGTCGCCGCCTGTTAAATTCCATTTAGTGCAGAAATCAGAGGGAGGATTTACCGGTAAATAGGGGGCCTGCCGATAACCACACAGTCTAAAAACAATTTTAGTAGTAATAAGAACATATACTTATAAAATGATTGGGTATAAACGTCTAAATGATATGCCCCTTTTCAACACAATAAGAAATTTGTCTCTGTGGTTATTTTAGTCCAGAAGATTTTCCCTGTGTCCGTGTGTTATAGTGTTAAAAAATATATAAAACGATTCTAATGGTGTGCTTGCATGAATGCACACAGATTGTACTTATTTGTGTGTCCTATTTATTTAAAGTACATCACACCTGTAACATGAGTGACACAGTTAACAGGTATGATTCCTTTGATAAGATCGTGAGAGGCTTCAGTCCCTCAGTCCGACACAGGCCTACTTGATGTGGCGTGGGTTTAAATAACACTAGACCAAATAAAAACGTCAAAATATTCTGAGTGGATTTTTCACTTGAGCGTTGTATGTGGAAGAGTTGCCAGGTACTCGCCAAAGGTCGGGGGTTTTCTCCGGCTAATGAGCCCAGTTTCCTCCCCCATTAAGCCTGGCAACGCCACCATATAAGTGAAATAATCTCGAGTGTGCCGTAAAACATCAATCAATCAATCAATCAAATATACACATACCAGAAGGTGTCTTTTTTTAGGAAAAAAAAGTAACATTATTTGTTTTATTTTGTAGATGAAGCATCAAACACAAGGGTAGACAGAAGAAAGATTCTCTCTGATGAAGACCAAGATGAAAGCAACAAAGACCACAGGGTCATGGAGCCTGTTTTAGTGCGGAGTGTGAACACGCCCCAATTGGAGGCGTTCACACGGGGGGATAATAGTCCTGTTTCCACGACAACACATTATGTAGGAAGTCATCAGACCAATGGCCACTCACCAACTTCCTCTCATAAATCTCCATTCTCATACAAGTCCAATACTTCTAATTTACCCCAATGTATTGTGGAACCTAATCGTAGTCAGGCAGTTAGCAGAGAGGAGCCAACAATAAAGGCTTCACCATCCACAGGGTCTATCAACAACAATGAACACCCAGAACCAATAGCAGATCAAAGATACAGTGAAGTCCGGACCAAAAGGCGACAGTCTTCGGAATCGAGAGATTATTCCTCGTCTGGGGTTACAACAACATCACCGCAGACAACCAATGACAATGCACCAAACCAACTATCCAATGGAAAGGAATCACCCACAGCAGTCAACGCTTCAGAAAGTCTAAGGTTGTACGAGGCCAAAAATAAAGTTTTAACCCTAAGTGATAATAGTCATGTTTATGTTGTGCAACAACAACAACAACCAATAACTCCTAGAGACTCTGTTAACCGAGTTTCTGTCAGCTCCCAGCCAGTTTTTGTTTCTGCTGCTTCGGCTAATTCTTTAGCTAATGCTGTAGTTTATACAAATGGTGGCATACCTTCAGAGGCAGTGCTTAAAGGAGAAGGATTATACAGTACTGTACCACGAGCAGTATTGCAGTCCCCCAATGCCGTCAGTACTACAGATCCACAGGCCGCAAAACAGGTCACACATTCAGATGGCACTCTCATGATCGCATCCACCATGGCTACTAGTCTAGCTGTACCAGTGTGTATATCGGATGTACGGTCCAACAGTTCTGTCCGAGAGTATATAGGACCCGTGATGGTTCAACAGGGTGTTGTGATGAGCTCTGTGGCTCCTCCCCCGGCCGAAGCACAATCCCCGGCTGCTATGGTGACGGAGGCGGAGTCAGCCCTTAGTACAAGTACAGATTCCACGTCGCAAATGGAGCCACAGTCTTCGACCAAACTGAAGTGTTTAGTATGCGGTGATAAATCATCAGGCATACATTATGGAGTACTAGCTTGTGAAGGATGTAAGGTGAGACACTTTCAACATTCCTAAAAAATCTCGCTAAACCATGAGCTGTATCATATACATGTATAATTATTATTGATATGGATTGTCATAAAAAATTGCCTTACATGTATTTACCAATTTGTCTTTGCAAACTTCATGCTGAACTACTCCAATTTTTTCTTCAGGGATTTTTTCGAAGAGCATTACAAGATGTTGGAGATCCAAGCAGAAGAAAATGTTTCTACACCAAAAGTTGTGACATTACAATTTTGACTCGCAATAGATGCCAGTATTGTCGTTTGCAGAAGTGCTTGAGCTTAGGCATGTCTCGCTCAGGTAAGCCAGACTAAGTTTTTCTACGGAAATAGTAAATTTGGTATGGTAACTGATTGTTAATTGTGGATCCTAGTTTATTTTCTAAGTGAGTATCGCCAATTGGGTTGGAAGATTTAGGCATCAGGAAATCATTCATTAATCATCTTTTCCTTTGATAGTCATAGACCTGCTCGACTGTTAGCTATGAGGAGAAATAACTACATATATGTTGATAATATAAATGAAGCTTACAGAAACAAAGTTTTTGAAAAGTTAAATTAAAGTTGGTAAGGTGATGGGATTGGAAGTTTATGGCTTTATCTTTTCCTGGCATATTGCAGGACTTTGAAGTTAACACATTATACAGCTGTTATTGAGTCTTAACCTTGAGACCTTACAGCATTCCTATTAACTCTTTTCAATGTGCCTACATCTTTTTATAACTGAAATACTGTTGAGCAGGACGTAAAACCCAAATCACTCATTCAATGTGGCTAAATATTTCCTTTGTCGTTTATGCAGCCGCCAAACTAGGTCGACGATCCCGTGATGTGAGGGAGATGATCCGTACCATGGAGGATCACCAAACGGCACAGGCTCTCCACGGACTGTTAAGTCTCAAATCTGATAACGGTGGCTACATGGGTTACGGTGAACTGTCCATCCAGAGAGAAGAGCAGGCAGCAGATATTTCTTCAACCAATAATGCTGAGAAGAACAATGAGCAAGTCCCTTCACAAGGCGCTTCTTCAGTTGCTGCGCTGTCAGCTCTGCTGCGACATCGTTCACAGACAAACTTAGCCACACCAAAGAGCTCTGCAGAAAGCCCGCAGCCTGTTTGCCAGACCACTTACTCTTCAGAAAGGGGTGCTACACCCGACAACGAACCAACCAAACATATCAAACGTAACAGGGTCACCAGCTCGGCAACACCAAAGAAACGAAGACGTCAAAGTAGTGCTGATCATCAGCCTTCTCAATCACAGTCAAATAGTACAGTCCCTCTTGCCCTAACCTCTCAAGCAACTACCACAGGCACAGTAACCTCCACTGTAAGCATAGGAGATTCAGCAGCAAGAAGAGACTCTTCGTCGTACCCGTCACCGATGGCTGCAACCATTGGAACACCATCAAGGAGTATACCTCATCCATACACTGTCTCCACTCCAACCGTTCCTTCTACATCTGTAGTGGGTTCACTGCTCAGATTACCACCACAGGTTACCATTAATCTACAGGACTCCACCCCTCAACAATTCATCTTGAAACCTGACTTTAACAGCTCGCAGAACAAAGATCTAAGTCATCCATATGACGTCACCAGTGCTCCTCAATATGATTCTCACGGCACAGAAGCAAAAAATAACGTGGCATCCCAACACCTAGGTCAATCTGTCATCGTTGCAAACATGTCTCTAGATTTACGCAAAAACTCTTCTGCTAATATAAAGACAGAAGAGCAGATAAGTCGCAGTCCCATTAAGAAGCGTCCCTATATAATAGCTGACCAAGAGACCGCCCCTCCTGCTGTCATTGAAAATGATGGGGACAGGATGAAGGTGTCTTACGGTGACATGATCGTAACACAAGGTGTACCCCTAAACCTGCAGACCGTACCTGTTATGGTGAACGGAGAAATGATCAACGTGTCTAGTATACCTGTATCCGGTAACCACTACGTGAAGAGGGATATGGTTGTCCTCCCTGAACACACGGCTGTTGTTGCTCCCATTATCAAGTCTGAAATGCTGACCTATGCCCGCCATGACTTTGAAGATGGCAAGATATCCATCAACACTATGACAACCCGAGTGCTAGAGGCCTACCTGTCCTCATTTAACATCATGAAGCTGAAGATGAAAGAGATGAGTGTTGAAGTCCAAAAGTATAGGCGTCAGAATACCATGGAAGGGATGATCGGCCGCATTGTGGCTGAGCAGTTAGGCTGCAAGGACAATCCTGTAAGTTTCTTACTGCCTGTATGCTTATTTAACCCTATAAGTTGGGTTCTCTCTAATAACAACTTCTCGCCTTTGCCGTTGCGGAATGGCCAAGGTTTCCCTCTGTACAAAAAGCCTTTTTGTTTGTCCAGGGTAAACATTTAAGTTAAACAATCTCTACCAGGAGATGAAAAATCATAAAACAAACCAATAACGTTGATATCAACATGATGGCTCCTTATCACTTGGACAAAAATTTCTTCATCTGAGCAGAATTTTGAGAAATTAACAGTTTTAGAATAAATTTGCAGATAGGCTTATTTTGATGTGGCTTCCATGTTTATTAAATGCTGTACTTTTGGTTAAATTCTGTGGTATTTGATAAATTCCTCTATTTCAATGCCTTTTTCATTTCTGTGTGGGTTATTTAAGGGATCGCCCAATGTGGAAGGGTAGCCAGATACTTGTTGGAGGTTCAAAGAGGCTGGTTTCCTTACACAATAACCATCGCTACACCACCATCTAAAAGAAAATCTTCAGCGCGACTTAATACCTCAATCTAATAATGTCTTTTCTCTCACTCCTGCAGAATGACTCGGATCCTAATCACAGCTGGCAAGGTTTTCAGAAACGCTTCAATGAGTTTGTCCAGTGTGTGGTTCAATTTGCTAAGAAGATACCTGGATTTAATGTTCTAGACCAGGATGACCAGATCTGTCTCATCAAAGGAGGTTGTTTTGAGGTAAGGGGGATAACTTGAAACGAAAGAAAACTATCCTTAAAGCTGGCAAGTATAGAGACAAATATGTTTAAGTGGAATTAGCTAACTGATCGTCATTTCTATCAAAAAATTCATAAGAGCTCTGCCAAAATTCTTACATTTTAGAATAGTATAAAACAAACAAACGTTAAAATACACCACTAATTAAAATAAATGTAATTTAATTATCATAGGTTGCCAGTGTGGTGCACGCTGGATTTGTTGACGGTGAGACTAACACCATCTATGTGCTGGACATCGGAACTTTACAAACCAGAGAAGAGATGAAAAGAAATTTTCCTCTGGGTGAACATTTTGTCGAGTTGATGTTCAATTTTTCTGTCCGCTTTAATCAATTCCAGCTGAAGGATTTGGAGATTTCTCTCTTTAGTGCTCTAATACTCATCTCACCTGGTAAGAAAACATCTCAGTTAATTTTCTGACTGGGTTTTCACTCGAACGACTTATGTGGGATGGTTACCAGTTACCAACGGAAGGTCATGGGTTTCCTCCGGACATAGAGCCCAGTTTCCTCCCACAATAAAACTGGCAACGATGCCATTTAAGTGAAATAATCTTGAGCGCCGCGTAAAACACCAAACAATCAATCAATCAATTAACTGTTCTTTTCATGATTCAGTTAAACATGTCTAAATTGAGCGGGAATATCATGAGAATTCCACGAATTTCCTGTCATCGACGCTGTCATTGCACATGTAGGGAGCCTTTATCTTTTGAATGTGACGCTCAGAACAAAAAACGTCAGCTGACCAATATTTGACTCAATATTTCGGCAAAATAAAGTGCCGAAATATTGAGTCAAATATGGGTCTTACATTTTTCGAAGTTACGCTACTTGTGTACTAGCTTGGTACAAATGTCGAAATTCTTTAGTGACTGGGTTGATCTGACCAAGATAAATATTAAGAACCGGTATGCCTTCCTGATGCTGGAGCCTAATGTCCAAATTTTGCTGCCATGTGGGTTGGCAACTGGTAAGATATTTTGGTCAGTGGGTGCGTTTGCTGCCATATAGTATAAGCTATTGAGTGTTACCTTAAGCCTATCAATCTCATTTTTCACTCGGTCGCCACATGTGGAAGAGTTGCCAGGTACTCGCTGAAGGTCCAGGGTTTCCTCTGGGCAATGAGCTCGGTTTCCTCCCCCACTAGACCTGGCAACACCGCCATATAAGTGAAATAATCTTGAGTGCGACGTAAAACATCAATCCATCAATCAATCTCAGCCTGTCCAATTTTGAAAGTTGACATGTATTGTGCATTTTGTAGATCGTCCAGGTTTGAAGAATCGTGACAAAGTGAACAAGCTGCAAGAGACGTTGATCCAGGCTCTACAGACGCAAATTAACGCCAGTCACCCGGAGGAAATAGGTCTCTTTCCTCGCCTCCTCATGATCATCTCCAACCTCAGAGAGTTGAGCGTGGAACACAGGCGTACCCTAGACTCCCTGAAGGGCCAGGTGGAGTTTGAACATGACCTCTATGCCGAAACATTCGACCTTGTACCCCATTGAACCATCGACATGTGCCATCTTCCTTTTCGATATCGTGAATAATTTGACAGACATTTCTGCTACAAAAGTGGTTGAGGTTTACACATCCCATTTAACCTTATTCCACTCTCCATGTGCATATTTAATATGGAAATGCTTTACTCGTGTGTCTATGTCAACATTTTGGACTTAGCTCCAAGTGTTAACGATTTGTGCAAATTAACACTGACGTCTGAGCTGTTCGGCTTCTACCACTGATGTTTCTTCCTTGAACAAGATTTGTGTGCCATATTTATAATGTTCCAAATGAATCCGGTTCTGATTTTCTATGAAAAGAAGATACAAAGTTTGTTTGAATAAAATGTTTTTGGAATGCAGTAATGACACGTTGTATTAAAGTGTGTACCCATAGTCATTTGCTGGATTATTATGATTCAGACTCCATCTTTAAAACGTTTATCCAACACCATCATGTGATTCTTTCTTTGAATTTACTGTCAACAAGGTTCCATTTTATAATGTGAGAGTCTCTGAACCTACTCTTCAATTTCTCCAACGTTCTTAAAAATTCCTGTGTGTTTTGCTGTGTCTGAATCATAGTTCTTTGTAAAACTGACCATTTTTGGGATATTTCCATGTTGCCTGGAACTAAGAAAACCACAATAAAATTAGACCGTCTCACTCAGCTTCACCGAAATGGTTTGAAGAAATATGTGGAATTTATATGAAGATCAGAGCAGAAGTGAATTTCCTCAAACCTTCCACTTCTCGTTTTAATTTTAAGGAACACATTTATTTATTGTTTTGTGCTATTTTTCACCTCATCGTATTTATGTCTATTTCCGAATCATGGAGTTTGTCTGGTCACCATAACAAAAATACTCTCTGCTGTTCTAAAGGGTATAGGAGTTTCTCTAATTTGTACCTGGTTGTATGAGATTGAATGTTCAAGTCAGAGATACTCAGATCACAATTATTACCATGTCAGTTAATGGTATAGAGAGCATCCCTGTCAATTCATCCTCTGTATGTTTTATAAGCATAATGTATAGAAATCGTTGTGAAAATTCAAGTTGATATTTCCTATCTCTGGTTGAGATTTCGTGCATTCTTACACAAAGGACCATTATGAGATAGTTATGCAGCCTCTCCTTATTCCATATGCATTTTAGGCCTCTCTGTTCTTCCTCATATTCTTTGTTGATATAGGTCTACCACATATACCAGCAATTGTATTGTGTAGATTCCATCACTTCTTATGCACATCATCCTGGTACGTCAGCTGCTTAAAGACACCATCTTAAAGTGAGAATCGTCATATTCTTTTTGGCGTTCCACATGAAAATGCAATAGTACCATCAAGATCATTCTTCCTGTATATGTATCATTTCACTGTAGTTCCCTTTGACTTGTATTTCTGGGAATATTAAAAACGCAAGCTTCAGACTAGTTCTGAAAAATATGCCAACTTTTGTGCATAGTGTTAAAGCCTGAATATCAGTTTAAGTATACAATGTTAAAGAAAGATTGGTATTGTTCGTCTTCGTTGTTGAGCAAAGCAAAAATATTTAGTGAAGAAAATTGAAGAAAATTTATTAATGTTACAATTACATTGTAGTAGTAATCCCCATGTTAAAAATGTGCACCCTTTTGGTTGTGGTACAAAGTTTACAAACATGTTTTGGCTGAATTCTTTTTCATGTCCTTTGCATTAAAAATATTGACATTTTTCCAGGCTCCAAGCTAGTCCTATTGAGATGTGATGTTAAATCACACTTGTAAGTTGTGCCTCGTCCATTATATGGTGGTCTGACCGCGTCTTTTTTTGAAGTGTGGATGTTTTTTGAGCTTATGAAGTTTATTAAATTATGAGGCCAATGTGTAAACCTATAGATGATAAAAGATTAAGTAGCTGCTTCTTCCAATGTTAAAATTCTGTGCCAACTTGTTTTGAAATGTCTGTATTTGAACAAGTCCACTAGCCTGTAGATATTGTTTTCCGAATGTAAATATTTAAAATTGTCGTACTCCAAAAGTCAACAAATTGCTTAAGTTGAGACTTGCATAAAATTTAAGGTCATTCAAGTTTTTTTTTTGTGAAGTGTAAAAATGAATAATTCAAGGTTTGAGCAACCATGGCGCTGTATTCCCAGGTCATAATTTGATAGTGTGGGATTTTGTTAAGAAAATTCAATAACTTCTAAATTTTTGGTGAAAATGTTAAGTACTCTACTGACAGTCTGTGGTTTCAAATCTCAATTTTTTCACATGGCCAAAATGGTAATTAAATTTAGAATGGTCTCCAAACCGATTGCTTTGTGCTCTTAAATAACGAAGTGCATTGATCCAGCTTACATTGTGCCGTTAATCTCGCGATTCCTCCATCTTGAGATAAAATTTACAATCTAAATTCCTACCGGTATGTACAAGGGGGACTACCCAACATTTCCAAAGTGCATAAAAAATGTGTTTTCTTCAAAATAAATATTTAGAATTGTTTTTCATCGTTCCAACACAAATGTCTGTATGTTCCAAGAATGAAAGCCATTTTCCCCCTTAATTTAAAATTCTTATTTATTTCCATGTAAAATTTGCTACCGGTTTCATTGGCTGATCATTATTATTACTCAAGTCAATGTCATTCATCGAAATGTTGGGCCCATTTTATCATTGGCGTTCAGGTCCCTTTACTGGATTAAAACGACTCCATTGAATTTTGAATATGTTTGAAGACGGTAATAATTACATTCCTAATTACAAGGCAAGAACACCACCACCACCCCTGCACTCCTGGTTTCATAAAGTGCTGTTTTCAAAATTGAGCCGACGGTTACCTGGTTAGCCTGACGATTTGATAGACGGTTGTCTGACTCAGTGCCCATATATAAGTGAAATAATCTTGAGTATTGTGCTTAATACTTTGCAATCAATGCATGGAAATCAAAGTTATTACGTAGACACCAGACAAGCCAAGGTACGTTAGTTAGATAACGGTACTTCAAATAGCAAGCAAAAAAACCCCAGATTTTTGTGTTCTAAGCACACAAATCTTAGCGAGAGAATAAATGGTACTCTCTTGTCTTCTAATTAGGGGAGTGATTATTGTCACTGAGGTTATGTAACAGAAGGGCTCATCTACCATTCACTGCCCATTCCAAACATCAACTTATCCACCATCATAGTATGCAGACATCACAATCATTCAGTCAGAGAAAATAATTAGGTCCAGGCCAGCCATTAGGTCACGGTCAGCCATTAGGTCAAGGTCAGCAGCCATTAGGTCAAGGTCAGCCATTGGGCCAAGGTCAGCCATTAGGCCAAGGTCAGTCATTAGGTCAAGGTCAGCCATTAGGTCAAGGTCAGCCATTAGGTCAAAATCAAAAAAACTTTTTAAAGGTAAAAATTAGGTCAAGGTCAAATAATTAGGTCATGATCATAAATGTAATTATGTCAAGGCTAACCAGCCTGTGTTGTAATTAAACTTTTACAGAGTTGCCAGGTACTGGCCAATGGTTAGGTGTTTCCGCCGAGCAATGAGCCCAGTTTCCTCCCCCACTAAACCTGGCCACGCCGCCATATAAGTGAAATAATCTTGAGTGCGGCGTAAAACCTTAATCAATCAATCCGACATTTGCGAACACATTCTTTTTTTGTTGTTCACTTCTCTGATTGAATCATTGCTGATGTTTGCTAACGTTTTTCCACCGGTATCCTCATATTGTCATATCACCATCACGACATAAAAGTATATATATATGAAAAAACTTATTTAAATAAGTAATATATTATATATATATGTATATTGGTGAAGCTTAAAACGCTTATATATTGTCAAATCAAGCTAAGCTGAACACATTCAGTGCCATGTATTGTCAAGAGACCGGTGAAATATCTCGCAAAAATTTCATTATAATTTATTACCGCTTTTACAAATATGTTTTTTTTTATATCCAATCGTCTTTTTTATGTTAATTTGTATGTTTGTTTTGTACAATTTGATATCTTATCAAAATATTTAGTTGTCATTTTGTGTTTTGTAAATTAAAATTGTGACAATTGCAAAACCAATTTTTTAATTCATTTTCAAAACCTTCAAAATTTCAAAGCGTATGTTATTATGCCATATTTTTTTTAAACCTTAAATGTTTCCTTTAAATAATAAAATAACCATTATATTTTTTACATTTTCATATGCTTTAATTTTTTTTTTTTTTTGTTAAAACATTATTTTGGGACCCGTGGCATAATTTGTAATGTTTTGAATAAAATCCAAACAGGGTGGTACGAATCCGTACTAAAATAAAAAATGTGTAATGTAGAAAGTGGTTTTAGTGATATTTAACGTTAATAATATATACGTTTTGTATACATAGAAAATAATTTATTATTATGCCTAAGCCTGAAGTATGTAAACTTGTCTAAGCTTTCTGTGGCCGCCTGGATTATTTAAGGATTTTTTTCACTTCATACCTAATTTTGACATACTTGAAGTTGTTACTTCCTCTTGGTAAAATTATCAAAATGGATAACCAAGATATCACAAGGCAAAACCTGTCAAAGGTTTAAAGTATTACAAAATGTATTCTGTTAAAATGACAACATTCAATGTTGATGAAATGTGTTTGCATAAAAAATGTTCGCAGTTCAAAAACCTTCTTGTATAATACCATGAAGTCAGCTTACCGGTTTATCTTTGTTGACCAAACAGACATTTGTAAAAAAAAAACGCACTGTATGAAGGAATGAGATTGCATAATGCTTCTCTCCTTTTGCTGGTCCAAACGAACAAAAACTGGTGCCCTAACTATACCTATATGGAAAACGCTTATTCCAACCTTCAAATGTAATCCGTTATCAATGAGGTATTCATTGAGCTGCCAAAATTCAAACTTTATTTGTTTCAGAAATTCTGATTGTCAAGAAAAGTTAAGCGTTTGAATTACGGTAAGAATTCCGCTAATTCAAGTACTCAAAACATTACGAAAAGCACTCTAAAAGTTTGAGATTTCACATTGCTCGTCCTTGAATTAGCGGAATTCTTATCGTACCTTAAAAAAACTTAAGGATAGGAGCGGAGATAAAAATATCGGTAAAGCCAGTTACCTGTGTAAACTGAGCCCATGTGCTAATAACTGACAAAATTCAAATAGCCCGGATGAATGGGAATATTAAAGGGTTTTTGTTGCTACATTAAGGTAGCACACCGATACTGATATCAAGGGAAAGCTCTTGTTATGTTCTCCTTGATAAAAATGATGAACAATTGACTACTGTATTTCTACTAAATATTCAGCCATTCTAATGGTTGAAATTTTCCATCGATTCAGATCAAAACAAAGACGTGGAGTTGTGTTTAGGGGTAACCATTTCCGTACACTTCATCAACAGGTCGTATTGTCTTAAATTACCCCTAATGGGCAAATTTGTCTTTTCTAATGATCGAATCCTTATGAGGAAAAAAGTGGCTGAATCTTTAGAAGAAATATGGTAATTCTGTTATAACAAACTTTTCCTGATATTTGGCAGCTTGTGTCGCTTAAAGTCATGTAAATAATCAATATTGCAGTTCTATTTATTATTCTTAAAAGATGGAATATAATCGTCCTTAACAATTTTCCAAGTAGTTTTCTTCTCTCGCAATCTGTTTGAGAAAAATATCATGGCTGTTGTTTCTGTCGAATTTGTTTTTGTGTTGAATTGTTTTGATTATTACAATGGTTAGTGAGTTACATATGAAAATGATGATTTTTTTTTTTTTTTTCAAAATTTGAAATATTTTCTAATCGCATTAATTCATTTCTGCATAGTATCTGTTCATTGCAGCACATCTATCTAAGCGTTCATTTATGCAGCATTTTTCACAGTCAATTTAGTCTATATAGCAATTGATAGGGTTTATGACCACTGTTATTTAGTTGTTGTGTCATTTGTCGAAAAAAATTGTCAAGCAAATTAGATCAACAGTAATGCTTTCCAGCATCGTTTAAGACTTACTTTAGCACTAATGAATCTAAAGTTAAACCATTGATTTCGGGGGGCTTGTATTTGAGACAGAAATTTCAACGAATCCCACAGTCTCTTGTGTCAGCAAGACAACGCTTTGCAAACTGCACTTAAATCAACATGGTAAAGTAAGGGCCTACAATGTACGTTCGGAAAATTATTGTTGTCATTGATATGCAAATTTTTCCCGACTAGATTCCAGTGCAATAGATATTTCTAAGTCTAAATTTCCAAGTGCAGCTGGAGTTATTCCCCTTCCCTTGTCACAACTTGAAAACCCCAGAATATCTTTCGAAACATTTTATAGGCAAATTTGTACAAGATACCCATCTCTGCTTATAAGTCATGTCTACCAATACAAATTTATTTATTAATGTTAGTCATAACAAGAAAACTAACAAGTGCTATAAATATCAAATAGTTGCTAACGGTGTTGTTGTTTTGTTTTTTTATATATATAGCTATGAACCTTTGAATATAAAAAACCCATGTTTTGACTAATTAATTTATAAAGATGTATCTTTCGAAATAATGACAATGTTGTGTTATTTTCACATGCAATAGAGTGACCCCGCTTCAAATTCACTATCAACATAGTGATGTAAGGGGAAAGCACTCAATGCATCAGTATGTTTTTAGACTGCTAAAACATTTCAATTTTCAAGAGTTTTTGGATATTTATTATATCCCATGAATTCAAATTTAAAACAGTTGAAAAAAAAATTAAAAATATTTAAAACTCAATTGAAAAAAAAAAAGTATAATAAATTAATAATTTTCATAATCCAATTTTCTTTTTCCAGTGTATTATTATTTCCAGCTATTTATTTATATGAAGTTCAACTATTTATTTTGTCTTTTATGCCTGTTATATTTGCAGGGGGTTTCGTCTGTTTTCATGTAATAACCTTCAAAAATCATTTGTTTCACATTTTCCTGATCGTTTAAGCTCTCCTCTATGCAAAACATTCTTAGCAATTTCTTATATGTGTGTCTGATTTGTAATAAGCATAGGTAAACTATTGCAAAATTTACAGTTTGAAAACTGAAATTATTTCTTCTTTTTTTTCTACACACGGCAATTTGAACACTTTATCCCCGCCCCCTACCCACAAAAAAACTTTTCAATTCAGTGGCATTCAAAGATTATGTTTAAAGATTTCTTCCTTGTTGATTTTAGAAATGCTTAAAAAATGACAAGTTGAGAAAAAAAGTATGAGAAAAAAAACTCAAAACCTAGTGAAATTACATATTATCTGATTATAAATCCAAATTTCATGACGGATTTCAACCAAATGTTAGATAAAAAAAACATTGCTCAAATATTTATTTATGTATTTATTGCAAATACTTAAAGAAGTCTCTTCATTGAAAAAAAATCGACCAGTTTTAGCAAAAATAACGAATGTAATACCTGCTCAATTTCAAACACCCTCTAATCTAACGACTGCTTAAGCAAAGTTAACTGGTTTGGAAGACTTTTTGCTGAAAACAATTTTCATTGAAAAAAAATCTACCAGTTTTAGCAAAAATAACGACTGCTTAAGCAAAGTTAACTGGTTTGGAAGACTTTTTGTTAAAAAAATGTTCATTGAAAAAAATCTACCAGTTTTAGCAAAAATAACGACTGCTTAAGCAAAGTTAACTGGTTTGGAAGACTTTTTGTTGAAAGGGTCGAAAGCTTGATCAACTCTAATCTCGGCAGTTTCAAAGTGAAAAAAGCAAACAAACAAAAAATGTAGACATTTCCAATTTCTACATTGAGATCTTATAGAAATAAAAATGATTTTTTTTCTTCTGATTAACGAGGGCTTGGAAGCGTAGATGTATTTGTGAGAAATAATGCCGAGATAGTTTTAAAATAAAATGGTAAAAAAAACGCGAATAAAACTTATATCGTTAAACCCGATATATACAATTCTTGAAAATCCTTTGCTAATACTTCTAGCATATTACTTATAAAATATACGAAAGGATATAAATCATGTTCAAAATAGGCCACGATTTGTTACATAAGTTATTGAGGGCTGTTTTAAATTATTTCAATACTTTTTTTGTTGCTTGTAGATAGTGTTTTTTCTTCCTTTGATTTATTACAATGTCGTGTGTATTATAATTATTATACCTGTATTGTGTTTTATTACATTTCCCGCTTTTCATATGAATCTCATATTATACCATATTACTGGTGTAGAAGCGAATAAAAAATGCTTAATTAATTGATACTTTGTGTTTACATTATTTAATGGTTGACTCTCTCGAACGCCGTATATGGAATTATTGTCCGCAGAATGGAAGCGGCCTGCAGAACGTGTTTTCCTTTATCTGGAGCCTGTTTCACTAAGCTACGTAACACAAGTTTTTACGTAACTGTCATGGCAACATACCTCTACAGTACGGGTTGCCACTTATACAGTGTAGCTTGCCTCCAAATAAAGGAAAGCGGGATCAGCATCCAGGCCCCTGATGTCCAGAACGCCAATATATTTTGACCCTGGGGTTCGTTGATTGATTGATAGGTGTTTTACGCTGCGCTCCAAACTATTTCACTAATATGGCTGCGTTGCCAGTTTTAGTGCTGGAGGAAACCGGGCTCTATGCCCGGAGGAAACCCACAACCTTCCGTTGGTAACTGGCAACCATCCCACGTAGGTCGACCGAGTGAAAACCCAGTCAGTGGGCAGTGTTGGTCAGCTGTGACCCTCAGCCCGACTTAGGCCTTCCATTGCTGAGGCCCTGGGCCCACTTGCACAAAGCGCTCTTAACTAAGAGTACTCTTACTGTATGTCTACATATTGTAGAGATATGCTAAGAGTCCTCTTAAGTTAAGAGCGCTTTGTGCAAGTGGGCCCAGGTTATCTTGAGCCTACGTAGCATAAACCTCTTAACAAACCTTAACTGACTGGCCTGTCACCGCCACATGGATAGCCCAAATATCCAAAAACGCTCCACAAATTCAGTGTGGTAACGTATGCCTTTAAAAACACAGGCACAAATTAATTTCCTGGATTTATCCAGTAAGACCCCCAGTTTTCCTAAAAAAAATGGGTAGGCCATTGCTACACATCACAATTGTAATCAACATGAAATTTTTTGGAAAAGAAGAGAAACGGGTAAATTCTTGATACTGTATGAAACCGATTTGCAAGTTAGTGTGCATATTCCTTTGATTTGGTCCTACTGATTGTAATAGCACTGCGGTAGACTACACACATAATGTAGGTAGTCATGCTCTGGTGGTAGCCATGCTCCGGGGGTAACCATGCTCCGGTGGTAGCCATGCTCCGGTGGTAGCCATGGTCCAGGGGCAGCCATGGTCCGGTGGCAGCCATGCTCCGGGGGTAGCCATGCTCTGTGGGGTAGCCCTGCTCTGGGGGTAGCCATGGTCCGGTGGTAGCCATGGTCCGGGGGCAGCCATGGTCCGGTGGTAGCCATGGTCCGGGGGCAGCCATGGTCCGGGGGCAGTCATGGTCCGGTGGTAGCCATGGTCCGGGGATAGCCATGCTCCGGTGGTAGCCATGCTCCGGTGGTAGCCATGCTCCGGGGGTAGCCATGCTCCGGGGGTAGCCATGCTCTGTGGGGTAGCCCTGCTCCAGTGGTAGCCATGCTCCGGTGGTAGCCATGCTCCGGGGGCAGCCATGGTCCGGTGGCAGCCATGGTCCGGTGGTAGCCATGCTCTGGGGGTAGCCATGCTACGGTGGTAACCATGTGCCGGGGGTAGCCATCCTCTGGGGGTAGCCATGCTCTGGTGGTAGCCATGCTCCAGTGGTAGCCATGCTCTGGGGGGAGCCATGCTCCGGGGGTAGCCATGCTCTGGGGGTAGCCATGCTCTGGGGGTAGCTATGCTCCGGGGGTAGCCATGCTCTGGGGGTAGCCATTCTCAGAGGGTAGCCATGCTCTGGGGGTAGCCATGCTCTGGGGGTAGCCATGCTCTGGGGGTAGCCATGCTCCGGGGGTAGCCATGCTCCGGGGGTAGCCATTCTCTGGGGGTAGCCATGCTCCGGGGGTAGCTATTGTCAGGGGGACCCCATCAGATTATTGGTTCCGGCTCCTCAACCTAACCGATCAACTGAATAGTTCGGATCTTAAAATATCCCCCAAATTTTAGGCACCAGCCTGAAGATATTTTTATTTCAATTAATTTTGAAAAGCTGTTTGTCACAATGCACGGAAATTTAAGCCCATACCCGAATTTCATACTTTCTGGGTGTTCCACTTACTTAATTTCAATCCATTCGAAATTTTAGTTTCGGAGAGTTGAAACATTGAATAACCTTTTTGACGGTAAGATAAAAAATCAACACTCTTTTCTATATAAAATTGCTTAATACAAAACACCAACTATCAGAAAGTATTCCTCTTAAGGCAAAGATAAGGGAACACAAACCAAGATAAAACCATAAAGTGTTTTAGTTCTATGATAAAACCTATGGCATGTTTACCCGAGTTATTTCCCCTGAAAATTGTCTTTGCGCTTCGTTCCTTGTCGCAAAGTAGTTTTGTTGCAATGATATACCCTGTCGGGATATAGGTACAAGGCGTTAACCACTGAAAATTAACGCAATGTGAAGCCCGACACCTATTGGCAAGGATTTATCACCAAATAAATATACACGAGCAACATACTCTCATCTTCAAGAATTTACCCGCTGGGGGTCGTTGGGAACTGGGTAAATCATCCGCCATTTTCTTCCCCCGATGCTCATAAAAATGAATTTTTATGTGGGTGGTTAAAAAAATAATTAAGCTTTCGGAAGGAACCTCCGGCAATTGAAGGGCTTGCAGACCACGCCAAAGGGCCGACTTTCAAGAGAAAGGGATCACGATTTTACTTTGGAGCCGTAAGTTTCGCTTTCTGATCAGATGTGTAGCTTAGTTCGTGCTTGCTGTTGTTGGAATGTCAATTTCACAAGTGTCTGTTTCTGTCACTGTCAGAATCAGAAGGTCGTCGCTTTCGCTTGTCCATGTTTTTGCCATTTCGTTGTTGATTAGACCTTCACTTTAACTGTTATATATATAAACTATTGTTCATATGCATGTTAAATTTTATGCAAACATTGTTCAAAACTTAAATTTCAAATAGCCGGATGAGATATCCAAACTCGGTAGCCAAAGCATATTGATGATGTGTGGCCAAAGCAACAGATCAGTTGGCCACACATCATCGATATACGATTGCCACACAGTTTGGATATCTCCAATTACTCTCGGTTTCGGACATCCAGTTACTTGTGGTCAAGTGGTCTTCGCTTGTTAAAAACTACTCGTTGGACTCCATGTTGAAAAATATTTTCGAGCAGCTTAGTCGTAAAAAAGGACCGGTAATCTTTGCAAAACAGCGACTGCCTAAATTGCTAAAAGAGCCATGTTGTCAGGGTCTTGTCGTCACGCCGAAATCGAGAACTGTTCAAAATGCAATGAAAGATTTGTACGGGTTTCCTATCAGTAAGAGTTGAGTTATCGTACATGTTTGCTGGTTTATTAATCCTGGAATTAACATAAGTCATTACTATGCATTTACATGAAATTTCACAGATTGAGAAGAAATTTAGTTGGGCACGATCGGCTTAAAAATATTTAATTCCCCACAACCCTCTAGAAATTGAACGAAGCGTGTGAGACGGACATTGGCCTGCTTTTCTGCCTTCTGTTAACGAGTGAAGAGAGCCAGTTATCATACAGCCAATGTTCAAGCTACTGTGGCGTCATTTTCCGTCTTTGAAAATACATCAATGCAGCTGCTGGCAACTATTCTTTCTGTCTTCTGGATGCAGACATTTGCAATACCGTGTTTCTGTTAGTAAGTCAGTTGTCATCTGCCATAAATTTGCTGAGAGACGCATTCACGCATACGAGTTGGGTGCACATTAACTACTGGCCATATAATTTCGGTGTCAGTCAGAAACGTTGAATCGGTTCCCTACAATGCTAGTTTCGTTGTTCATCATGATGGGTAACATTTTCCCGTAGTTTTAGAACAACAGTAACAACAGGCTACCGAAACCGATCGTTAGCGTGAAATCCTATCGCCTCAACTGGTTTTATATGGTAACTGATTGTATATTTACATGTATGATCACTAAAACACATGGGCACACGGAAAATCTTCTTGAAAAACTCCCCTTCCCCAGCCCCCCCCCCCCCCCCCCCTGATTACCTCTGACTTTTCTTAATCCCATAATTTCCTCATAGAGTTACAGGTGTTATTTCCTGCTGTGACATAATTGATTATTATGACTGTATACTTAATCACATATGATATTATATATCACCGTAATCCATGTTTTGACTATATTACCTGTATGTAGAACACTTATTCTTCATTTTCTCACTATCTGATTTGTTTTTGTTTATATGCTTTTTATTTTTAATCTGTTACAATTTCAGTCACTTCCCCAATATTGATTGCAATTATAAATACCAGTAGTACTGAAATCAGTAAAGGTCTAAAGGTATTACAGTATTCTTGTTATTTTGGGATTACACTTTCTTGAAAATATGGCAGAAATTCCTCTACCGATTTTTGGGTGACGCCCGAAACGGGAATCGAACCCGGGTCCCAGAGTATGTCACCTATCGCCAGCACTAAATGCTGGCTGTGTCAATTAAGTTACCAGGGCCCTGTTTTACAAAGGTGGCGTAAGTTATGTCTGACGTAAATCAGTGTTAAAACTATAGTAACTTACACCCTACACGCAACCAGTCCATGTTGTAGGCCTATGCGCAAATTTACGCCAGCATTGTAAAACAGGGCCCAGAGGGGTAATAAATGTCCGCTGTAGTACATGTATCTACCAGTCAACTGCTGTACCTCCTTTTTTAGAGGAGGCCGGTTGGCTGAATGGATAAGGCACTTAAAGGCAGCCAGCATTTAGTGCTGGCGATAGGTGCCATACTCTGGGACCCCAGTTAGATTCCCGTTTTAAACGTCCCCCCAAAAAAGGTAGAGGAATTTCTAACATATTTTCAAGAAAGTGTAATCCCAAAATAATGAGAATACTGTTAAACTCACTTTCTAAAAGACCCTAATTAATAAAGTCTAAAGGTATGTATGCACGGGTGGGCCCTCGATTATTTTACAGATCGCGAGTGATTTTATCTGATATGCAAGAATTCATTATGCAAAATTTAAGTACTGGAGTTGGTTAAATAAACATCAGCAGGGTTCCATCCAGGGGCTTGAATATTGTATAAGGGTCGCCATTAAAAACGTTTACTAGTCCCTGGTTGGCATATACAACCGACCCGATTTTCTTTCGAAAAAATCATTCACCGATTATGCTATATATTTATGATCACTAAAACACACGGGCACAGGGAAAATCTTCTTGTTTAAAATAACCATGGAGACAAGTTTCTAATTGTGTTAAAAAGAGGTATATCATTTAGACCTTTATACCCCATAAATTGTTGTAACAAACCAAACCTATGATATTTCATTAGGTTGACGACACTATAAATGTCTTAAAATGAACGACCAAGCTTTTCTGTCTTGATATCCATTCCCCTTTTGTCCAATTATAGGCCCATGTTTTTGCATTACATCCATATATCTAGAGCTGGTTTGAGCACTTTCCCGTGGCGGCCATGTTTTGTATTCACGGCCATTCAGGAATCTTCCTATTGTACTTATGGCTACCCTCTGTAGCGTTCGGCTTTTCGGGCCTCACATTAAAGCTACATGCCGGAGCTAGGTTGATATTCACACTTTTTTCATAATTTCTGATCGCCACAACAGTAAAGAGGCTTTGAAGGCCATCGAAAAACTAAATGATTAGCGTTGGAATGAGGAAAATCCATACAGTATGTGGCCTATACGAACCGAAATAGTGTTTGAAAAGTAAACAAAATTTAAATAACCGGGACGACCATTCATTCATTTTTAGCCAAAGTTAGTTCAAAACAATGCTTTATGTCTTACATTCTCTAGACTAGAAGCACAAAAAAGCTTCTGAATTATACGTCTGAGAAAAATAGCCGATAATTTTTAACATTCTGTTATAATGGCCAAATATCTCAATTTTGGCAGCTCATGCCACTTTAAATTCATTTTACAATTCATGGAATTTAGTGAAATACTAAATATTATGGACATTAGACACAGAGATTGTCATGTATGCAGTAAAGCATATAATTGTCAGCCCTTATAAAATATCTCAGACGTGCATTTTGGTACACGTGTGGTATCTCTTTAATTTATCTGCAATGCCTTTGTTGAAACAGAAGTAGCTAATTGTTCCATCAAAGTTTCTTCACATATCAATCTTGGATATGTACGATTTGGTAGTTTTTTTATAAAACCGTTTGTTTCCTTTTAAAACCGTTAAGACTTTTATATTATTCTTCAAGGGTCTGTGGAAATTAAAACCCCTGGAAATAAATTATCTTTTTTGGCCAAGGTCCAAAATGCAGTTACATTATATTGAATTGAAATAGAATATAATTGTATGATCGCATTATTTCTATTTTTAGCTACCAGCCTACAGACAAGTCTCGTTTTAAAATCTTTACTTTCGAGCACTAACCCTTTATCTACATGTAGTAATTTTTTTGTCAGCTATTAGAAAGCAGTAAACAAAGAAACATACGGTTACCATGGAAACCTCAGCCCAAGTTATTTCAAAGAATTGATATATCTTGTCTGTAAGTCTTGCTAACGCCATATTGAATCATCTTACAATATGTACATTAAGTTAAACCCAATATGCTTATATGTGGAAGAAAAAATATATAGGATTTACTGTGTTGTAGAAAATAATTGATAAATAACGAACTCTAATTGACTCGGGAAAATTGGTGACCAGGGTGAGAATCGAATCCATGACTAAGGGTATTAAATTGATTTTAACCTCATAATAAAATATTTTCTGATCGGCATCTGACCCGGATAATCATTCCAAGCTGCTTTTACATATTTACTAAGGATACCGTCCGTGGGTCAATTTACAGACTCCGTGGCTCAGTAGGTAGAGCGTTGGACGCTCAATCCGAACAGCCTTCCACCAATGGGTCGCGGGTTCGAATCCCACTCAGTCCTAAAAATTAGAAAGTTTTCTGACTGGGTTTTCATTCGAACGACCTATGTGGGATGGTTGCCAGTTACCAACGGAAGTTCGAGTGGGTTTCCTCCGAGCATAGAGACCCGTTTCCTCCCACAATAAAACGGGCAACGCCGCCATATAAGTGAAATAATCTTGAGCGTGGCGTAAAACACCAAACAATCAATCAATCAATTTACCGACCGATTGTCTCTAAGTTGAGTTTGATGGTCACTGGTTCAATTCCCACTCCGTTAAAAAAAAAACGAAAAATTTTAGAGTACATACTTTCATCCAGGATCGCAAAATACTTTGTTTAAAATGACATACTTTTGTATCTTGACCTAGTTAAATTGCCGGACGAATATGTGTCCATTTCAATCAATTCTGATGACAGGGTGTCCACACGAAACTGGCCGAATCCAACCAGCTTTTCTCAAATCTTGCCAGAGCCACAGAGTTATATTAAAGTGGCATGAGCTGCCAAAATTCACACTTTTTTCATAATTTCTGATCGTTACGACAGTAAGAGGCTTTGAAGGCCATCGGAAAACTAAATGATTGGCCTTGGAATGAGGAAAATCCATACAGTAGGTAGCCTGTACGAACCGAAAACGTGTTCGAAAAATAAACAAAATTTAAATAAGCAGGACGACTATTCATTCATTCTAAGCCAAAGTTGGTTCAAAACAATACTTTATCGTACATTTTCGAGACTATAAGCACTAAAAAGCCTCTGAATTCTACGTCTTGAGAAAAATAGCCAATAATTTCAACATTCTGTAATAATGTCAAAATATCAACATTTTGGCAGCTCATGCCACTTTAAAATATACATTGATAACGATTTCTTCAATGTTTCAACTTAAAACAAGTAAAAACGGACATTTTAGACAAACGTCGATTCAACGCTTACACTTTCACTTTATTTATTGAAAAGTAATACCAGCAACAGTGATTTTTTAAAATTTAGATTTAGAGAATACACTGTACATGAAAACTGATCCAAAATATCTTCATAAAATTTGTTGGAAGCCTTAGTTAGTTTTTGAGAAAAGAGACATTCAATGTCACCTTTTATAGCCCTTTCTGCCTAACCTCTGTTAGTCACCTATATCAGCTAAATGACTTGAGTACTTATTCAAACAGGCTTTTATACAATTTCCTTCAATGTGCCAGTCAGAAACCTGTGATAGATTTCATTAGAGGCGTTCACGTTAAATTATTTTAGGGACTAAAATACTTCAGTTGATCGGATCGGATATTGGGGAATTTATGCTCAAGTTATTGTCAAAAAGAGCCATCAATTTCCATTTCACGTTAATTTAAAAAGAAAGATAATAAAAAATAATTTTGTTTTATTTCTCACCTGTTGTTAAACTGATTAGCATTAAATTGTCTGTTGTCTGCTCACTGTCTAGGTTAGAGAAAACGGTTTATCCCGTAATCAATGTCATCGGTTGACCAGACGTCGAGACAGGATGTAGCAATCGGTTTATACGATATTCTGGGGCGGAGGAAATGAATGGCCGACCGTATTTCACAGATAATACGATATCCTTCCAGTCAGCACTTAGATATAATAAGTATTATATTTACCGCAGTCAAATTGACTACTTACTATATATATTATGAACACTAAAACACACGGGCACAGGGAAAATCTTCTTGTCTAAAATAACCACGGAGACAAGTTTCTAATTGTGTTAAAAAGAGGTATATCATTTAGACCTTTATACCCCATCATAAATTGTTGTAATAAAGTAAACCTATGATATTTCATTAGGTTGACGACTGACAGAAGCGTGGCCTTAGTCAGTATATACATGTATATATACTTCCATTTTGTCACCGCATGTTGATCTACATGTACTTGTACCAGCATGCAGTGTACTACAACTTCACAAAGATTGATCGATTGATGGTTGCTTTCCGCCACACTCAAAATTATTTTGTACTGTATAAGCTGAAATAGGGTCCTGAAAGTATACCTGAAAGTATACACAATTTAATTCAAAACCCTACTTTAACATAGATTCTCGAGACTTAATGCACAGGAAAACTTTTAAATTGCAAATCTCAAGAAAAATTTGATTAATTTCTACATTCTGTTTTTACTGAAAAATATCAACATTTTAGCCGCTCATGCCACTTAAAGACAAGATCTTATTGCTTTTATCAGAATTTAACTTCATTACTCTGAAATTTTGGAATTTAATTAGATTCCCATCTTTCTCATTTATGAGAATTTTATGGCAACCATACTTCCATATTAAAGACATTTCCGTAGAAAAATGAGCTGTGCATAGATATAATCATTAGTATGTCCAGCCATAAAACAACAAACCAATATCGAGGTTAAAAAGGAAGCGGCCCATATTAAAGTGGCATGAGCTGTAAATTTCAGATTGTTTTTTGGATAAATTCTGATTGTTGAGTGTCTGAAGTACCTTGACAAACTAAACAGGGTTTCCTGACCGAATATCTGCCTAAAATTGACCATAACAACTCCAATCACTCCATAAAAAACTGAAATGCATTTAATTTTGCATGAAAATATAATTATTTTTATAATAAATAAAATTATTTATAATAAATAAAATTATTTTCTGTCAACTAAAATACTCAATTGGACTTGAAATCTGATCACAACTCTGGCTTATGGCCTCAAAAATGTTGACTCCCATGGAACTTTGCTTAAAGTGGCATGAGCTGCCAAAATTCACACTTTGTGCATGATTTCTGATCGTCCCGACAGTAAGAGGCTTTGAAGACCATCGAAAAACTAAACGATTGGCTTTGGAATGAGGAAAATTCATGCAACATGTGGCCTGTACGAACTGAAAACGTGTTCGAAAAGTAAACAAAATTTTAATAACCGGGACGACCATTCATTCATTCATTCTAAGCCGAAGTTAGTTCAAAACAATACTTTATCATACATTTTCGAGACTAGAAGCACTAAAAAGCTTCTGAATTATATGTCTTGAGAAAAAAAGACAAAAATTTAAACATTCTGTTTCAACTTCAAAATATCAACATTTTGGCAGCTCATGCCACTTTAAGAAAAATATCTGAATTTTAGCAGCTCGTCAACTTTAACGCAGTAACGCGAGATTGATAGCAATAGGAAGCACCTATTTGTACTTGTTCAACTCACAAACAATTAGCATATTCTGTTTCAACACAATTTTTCCTATATTTGCCAGCTCATGTCACTGCCTACTGTTACATTATATTTTTAAAACATTTCGGATTAACATTGGCAATGTTCCCATATCTACACCATACATGTACTTAACCTCCAACAAGTAGCCTGGTAGGCTATATTCACATGTAATACTGTATGGAAATGGGACAGACTGTCAGTGTCACATGTCGTCGTTCAAGCAGGACTTAATGAGATGTACCGATATAAATAAGACAGACTTTGACTGGCCCTCCTGCACAGTTCTCTCTGGCTTGTTAAAAGTCTATACTGGTAGATGTTTTTAGCTACTGTAGATTTATTTACCTGATCCAAAGGGGGACCACCTGTGTTTGAAGCCTGCCAAAGTCTTAAAGATCACCCTGACATTTGATAAGAACGCTCATGAATATTCATGAACGTTGTGTAAATAAACATACTAAGCCAATTGATTGGCTGTCCTACTAGCTTCAGTTACAGACCTGCACCATTAGACCATGCTCATATAAATGTGTCTGGGTGACGGAAATATGACATCCCTAAACCTATTAGACAATATTAGGCCTATATGAGGTAGGTAGAAAATATCTAAAATATATATTAAGACGTTTATAGCTTGATACTTCCTTATTAGAGCTAAGTGATGTCGAGAGGGGCGGGGGTGTTCTTTGACTTAGCTAAGTCTTGGCATATTGGGTAGGCCCTATACAGATGAGCTTTGCCCAATGAGCTGTAGGTTCAATCTCAACTCATTCTCACCAAAGTATGAACATTTCTTTGATTGTTAAATGATTACCCCTGTTTTTACTGGAAAATTGTGGAGCTCTTTGCGGGCATACACCCCTGTCTCCCCCCCCCCCCCCCCCCCCCCCACTCTCACAACAAGCCACCCCCAATAATTCTGACATTGCTAGCATATAAGTGAAATAATCTTGTATCGTGTTAATAAAACGCCAAACAACACACAACCAAACACATGTGTACAGATGTATTAGTTTATCAGTCGTTTAGGGGTGTACATGTACCTCCGATCTTGAAACCAACATTCAGTAGCTGCTGACTTTATATACTTGGCTTACTGCCAACATCTTGTGCTACTTTTCATGTTTAGTTCACAAGGCCTTGTAAATCAGCCATTATGGGCTTACAACAACAACAGCCTGTTTACAGCCTGTTTATATGTAGGCCTATCATGATGCTTTCATTTTCCTTGTTGACCTAAATTTATAGGAATGCTGTTATTTGAAATGGACGGCCGTTAGATATATCAAATGTTGGATTTCGCCATATCCACTAAAGGCCTACATTTATCATATTAGGCCTGCACTAAATCTTATATGTTACTTTGTGTACCAGTTTGAACTCTGTAAGCAGAATTATATGCCTGTGTTTCTGAATCATGGGCATTATTTATATACTAGACTTTCTTCCAAGAAATATTTTTTCATTTCATAGAAAAATAACCTTGTATTATGATATATTAGAAATAAGATGAATTCCATACACAGTTGGCATCTTAAAGTGGCATGAGCTGCCAAAATTCAAACTTTTTTTCGTAAATTCTTATTCTCACAAGAGTAATAGGCTTTCAACGTCATCAAAATAAATAAATGGTTATGGTTGGAAGGAGGAAAATTAATTCATACAGTCTGTGTGCCGTATGGGCCGAAAAAGTGTACTCTTCCAAAAAATATAAGATTGATTTTGGTAGAAAATTCATTCAGTCTCTGAAATACAGTCCGAAAAATTGACAGAATTCTGTTTTAACTGAAAAGTATCATAATTTTGGCAGCTCCTGTCACTTTAAAGTGGCATGAGCTGCCAAAATTCACACTTTTTTTTCATAGATTCTGATCGTCACGACAGTAAGAGGCTTTGAAGGCCATCAAAAAATTAAATGATTAGCGTGGGAATGAGGAAATTCATAACTAACGTAAATTCTTAAGAATACTTAATGGTTGCCAGGTATAGTCGGAAAATCCAGGCTTTCTACCCCTCAATAGATGACTTGCCCTTGAGGTTACTTACGTTTAATATTATCCAGTCGTCCACCTTTTTGGTGGCTACTCTGGCGACTAGCTCCGGAATTAGGCTGGTACGGCAGACAAAAGTGGAAATGGCGGTGTTATGAATTTGCATCCTGTTCAAGTCATTTATCAGCAAAATTAAATACCAGCGGTGGTTTATTAACAATATTGATTTTTACTTAATTGGCCTGTAAAACAAAAAGAAATTTGTTGTTTCTTATTTAGACTGAAGTGGGAGTAGTTGGCTGTAGCCTTATTATCTAACAAGGCGTGACCAATGATATACTCTCAAGCGTCCTAGGCATTTATTACGATGAGAGGCATTAGTACAACAATTTAATTATCTATGTAAGCATGTTATGTTTATTTTTAACTGCCACAGGGAAAAGTTATGGCCAGCAATTAATTTGTTGTTTTTGATTCAAAAGAATATCTGGCTTTAAAAATCCTGAACGAGAATCGTCAACGTAATGAAGTATTATGGGTTTAATTTACATGCATTACAACTTATGATTGGGTATAAAGGTCTAAATGATATAATACCTCTTTTGAACACAATCAGAAACTTGTCTCCATGATTATCTTTGACTCACTCTCAGACAAAATAAAAGTTCAAACATTGCCGAGTGTGTTTTTTCACTCGATCGCTGTGTATGGAAGAGTTGCCAGGTATTCAATAAAAGTCTGGGGTTTCCTCCAGGCAAAGAGCCCAGTGCCCTCCCTCATTAAACGTGGCAAAGCTGCCATATAAGTGAAACAATCCTCAATAATATTTTGCTTAAACTTAAAAATTTTAAATATATATTTTATAGTATTAAAGTTTTACGAATTGAAAAAGTTTTAAGAATTGAATGTATTTTTCACCCAGGGATTTGCTTTTTTTTTACACAAATTCACAGTACAGCATTTTTAAGAATACTCTCTGAAGGTCGTGGGTTTCCTCTGGCCAAAGAGCCTGGTTTCTTCCCCCCCACTAAACCTAGTAACACCACCATATCAGTGAAATAATCTTGAGTGCGCTGTAAAGCATTAATCAACCAATCAATCCTTTTAAAATGGCATGAGCTGCCAAAATTCACACTTTTTTCAGAATTTCTGATGGTCACGACAGTAAGAGGCTTTGAAGGCCATCGAAAAACTAAATGATTGACGTTGGAATGAGGAAAATCCATACAGTATGTGGCCTGTACGAACCGAAAACATATTCGAAAAGTAAACAAAATTTGAATAACCAGGATGACCATTCATTCATTCTAAGCCAAAGTTAGTTCAAAACAATACTTTATCGTACATTTTCGAGACTAGAAGCACTAAAAAGCTTCGGAATGATATGTCTTGAGAAAAATAGCCAATAATTTCAACAGTCTGTTTTAACGTCCAAATTTCAACATTTTGGCAGCTCATGCAGCTTTAATAAATTAATTTAGTTCCCACAGAATCCATGTACATTCATTTCATTTATTTCCAGTACTAGACTGTCAATTCAAAACAAGTTTCATTTATACTAGACTGACCTAAAATTTTTCTCATTGTTTTCAGCTAATCGTACAAAAAATCTAATTAATTTTCTTTTACGGCCCATGCAGTAGAGATATGTGTGTTAAACAAGCTGTATATGATTAACAAACGATCAGTTTATGAATGAATGGGTTGATAAGAAATCATGTGAACTATACTGTAACCAAGACATGTATATTTCAATTGTCTTTCATATTGTCATATGTTTTATAATAGTAATTGTAATTCACAACCAACTGCATCAATCATCATTAAATTGGGTAATGTACATTCCGTGTGATACATGTATATGTCAGTGTACATGTCTTACAGCTTGGGTAGGGTTTATCATTTGGCGACTAGAAAATAAAAAACTTAAAATATATTTTTGAAGGGTGGATTGCATAACAGCAAGCAAAAGATTTTTTTTTGGCCCAAGTCTATGTATAAACCTTCAGCTCAAATATAATAACTTCTGATTTTGTCAATGCACATTCAAATGCTTATTGTTATTATGCCCCACTGCCCCCCCCCCCCCCCCCCTTGCCCAATGGGTATAGAAATTTTTTATGGTCTGGGTAAAAATTTGAAACTTAGTTAAGAATAATATATGTTCTCAATCAAAATGCTGTAGTATAGTTGCAATTTTTCTTTTATAGTTCAGATAAATTCATTAAATTAAAGTCTGTCTAAATTTCTCAAAACATATTGCTGCCTTACAGAGGCCAAAATCTCGATAAATATTTTCATTGTTTTCGTTGATGTACAAAACTGTCATATTGGTGTGGAATCATGAAAAAGCATTTAAGTGCAGAAAAGGCTTTTTTCGGTGATTATTGAGAAAATATTTGTTTAAAAAAAAAATGTCTAAAATCCCCAAAAAAAAGCTTGATTCATGTGCCAAATTATTACAGAAAACGCTATTTTTCCAAGTGACTTAAAAAAAAGTAAATTTTATCACCTTATGAAACTTATACATTTAAAACATTTTTCCTCTACTACTGGGACTCTCCAGTATGTAGTCTTCAGATCCGATTATTTCGGTGTCTGTGAAACATTGAAACTGTTCCGTTACGTATATTGAAATGCTGGGAACCTGCCGGTACCGATTCAAGTTTCGTTGCACATCATACCATATCTAGCTTTCATAATGGGTGACAGATTTTCGTTTCTGTAGTTTTAGAACAACAGTAACAACAAGCTACCAGAACCGATAATTACGGTGAAATCCTATAGCCTGATCCTTCTTTTTAGAGCATACATGTACCAGTACAACAGAAAATCAATAGGATCAATTCTATGCAGTGTTTTTATCACATTTTGGAAACTCGCGTCAGATATTCTGTTCCTCGGTAGTCAATTATACTAAAGCTAGTTGACAGTGAGTCCAGTAGGTAATTGTAGCTAGTAAAAAAAAATGTGTCTGTCTGTCTCAGGTCACCATGACCTTATCCCATACTGATCAGAACTTCTTTTGCCCCTATGCAACATCTTTCTAGGTTACATGTATACCGTATTTCTTCTAAAGATTCAGCCACTTTTTTCATCATAAGGATTTGATCATTAGAAAAGAAATATGCTAAATAAGGCAAGACAAATTTGCCCATTAGAGGGAATTTAAGGCAATATGACATGCCGAGCAGTGTGTGAAAATGGTTATCCTTAAACACAACTCCTCGTCTCCATTTTTGTCCGACTCACTGGAAAATTTAGGCCATTAGAATGGCTGAATATTTAGAAGAAATACAGTATATAGGACAGTTTCCTGTGAAATACGCCCATGCATTAATTACATTTCCAAACTTTTTATGAACTCATCTAGATGCTTTGTTTGGTGCCGAGCGGTCTCCTCCAAATACAGGGTGCCTCTCGTTATGATGCAATGCTGCAGAATGCGCTTTTATTAGTTTTATATTTCGGTGTTATTTTCACACATCTTTCGTTGTTATGGGTTAGTACATTTGCCAATATTTTTTTTTATGTCCAGATCAATCCTCAATGTTGTACTTCAAACGTTTTTGACTATCAAAATATATGAAAAAAATTAGGAACAATGGCAGCTCATGCCACTTTAAGTGGGCAATAGCATCCAAATTTTTTAATCAAGTCACTGTTTTTTGTCCAGAATTGAAAACCCATCTTTGAAATTGGTATTCTGTATAAAATGTAATTGTTACCTACTGTACATGTAAATAGAACAGTTTCAAATCAGTGAAATGAACATCAAGGAGAGTGATTGATGTGTAACTCCATGCTGAAGGTTGAAGCTAGCTTCTATTCCCAGAGCTTCTGGTGGTACATGTGTATCTGACAACCATACGTGGACATTTGTGTTTAGTTTTTGAAACATTCCCCTCGAAGCAGATTGTGAATTTGAAATCCGTGTTTGTAATTTTTGCTTGTCAAATGCTGGATATCATTGAATAACCATTTAGACCTGCATGTAAGATTATGCCTTCATACATGTGCAGGCTGGGAAGTGAAATCAACATCTGTTGTCTATATCTTTATGAACACTAAAACACACGGGCACAGGGAAAATATTCTTGTCTAAAATAACCATGGAGACAAGTTTCTAATTGTGTTAAATATCATTTGTTCTACCTGCATCTTGTTCATGATTCTCTTCTCCATAAACTCTGGTATGATTTCATCTGATTGACATATATTGGATGACTACCAGGCCTCAAAGCATTTGTGGAAGATTTACTCAGGGCATATGGCCCTCTCACTCTACCTAAGTGGGATGTTTGCTCAGGGTATAGGGCCCCTCTCTTCCCACCCAAGTGGAAGGATTGCTCAGTGAATGTTTGATCAAGGCATAGGGCCCCTCTCAATCTACCTAAGTGATAGGTTTGCTCAGGGTTTCGGGCCCCTCTCTTCCCACACAAGTGGAAGGTTTGCTCAGTGAATAGGCCTCTCTCAGTATACCGAAGTGGGTAGTTTGCGTTGCGCAGAGGGCCCCATCCAAGTGAAAGGTTTGCTCATGGTTTAGGGCTACTCTCACTCCACCTCAGTGGGTGGTTTGCTCAGGGCATAGAGCCCCTCTCTTTCTTCCCAAGAGGAAGTGGAAGGCTTACTCAGGGAATAGGGCCTGTCTCTTCCTACCCAAGACAAAGTAGAGTGAGTGATATGGGTTTTACGTCCTGCTTAACAGTATTTCAGTCATATGAAGACGTCTCCTTCTGGCAGGGCAGATTTCCACTGCTCTTTTAATTGGTGCTGCCTCACCGAGACGACTTGCTGAAGACACCCAGCAATCCCACTCACCCAGTCACACTGACACAGGGCCAACCAGTTGCTGCTCTAACTCCTATTGCTGAGCGCCAAGTGAAGCAGCAGCAGCTCCCACTGTTAAAGTCTTTGGCCTGACTCGACCCAGGCTTGAACCTAAATCTCCCAGCCTTGAAGCGGACGCTCTACCAACTGAGCTATTAAGGCTGGTTAGGCAAAGTGGAAGGTTTGCTCAGGGAATAAGGCCTCTCTCTTCCTACCCAAGACTAAGTGGAAGGTTTGCTCATGGAATGGGCCTCTCTCACCCAACCCAAGTAGGAGGTTTGCTCAGGGCATTGGACCCCTCTCCCCCTACCCAAGTGAAAGGTTCGCTCAGGGCATTGCACTCCCCTAGTCGAAAGTTTGCAATCGATATTCATGAAGCCCCCCCCCCCCCCTTCCTTGTGGAAAGTTACAAGTATCTTAGGGTCTGGGGCCCTCCTCTCACCCTCCCCTAGTGGAAGGTTTGCTTAAACCAAGGTTTGCTTGAGTCCTGCTCCCCCTTGTAAAGTCTTTTCCTGTGTCTAAATTGAATTTACAAACCTGCTGTTGTGTCTTAAATTTGAGTTCACTAAAATTCTTATAGTTCACAAATCACATGTATCTCTTGAAACGGTAAGAGAAATCACTGGAGGGGTAAAATATGGACTCTCTGTGGTAGCTTAGTATAAGGCCAAAAATAAAAATGTGTATGTTTGCTGTTGCGAACCTTTTTTGGAAATATGGGTAGGTAGGTTGATTGATTCATGTTTTCCCTCCACCAACGCCATATCTGGAAGAGTTGGCAGGTACTCGCCAAAGGTCGGGGGTTTTGTCCGGGCAATGAGCATGGTTTCCTCCTCCACTAAACAACGCCGTCATATAAGTAAAATAATCTCTGTACGTTGTAAAACATCAATCAATCGATCTCCCAAACAGCAGTATAAAACAGTGTGTTCATAAATATAGCAGTAAATCTAGCCGACACTAATCTCTCCCATCTGTATTTATTCCGGCCATCAAATCAAAGCCACAATGTTGTTAAAACAGCTGGGTGGGGTTTATCACTTAGCGACTAGAATATAAACAAATTAAAATATATTTTTGAAGGGGTGGGTTGCGCAACAGCAAGCAAAAGATTTTTTTTTTTGGCCCAAGCCTATGTATAAAGGTCTTCCCATGACCCTATAACGATATTCTTACCACAGCTTAAGATACGTAAGCATTGTCAATGTTATACAAAATGTTCCAGAAAATTCTACTGACTAAGGCCAAGCTCCTGTCAGTCGTCAAACTAATGAAATATCATAGGTTTACTTTATTACAACAATTTATGATGGGGTATAAAGGTCTAAATGATATACCTCTTTTTAACACAATTAGAAACTTGTCTCCATGGTTATTTTAGACAAGAAGATTTTCCCTGTGCCCGTGTGTTTTAGTGATCATAAATATAAAGGTCTAAATGATATACCTCTTTTTAACACAATTAGAAACTTGTCTCTGTGGTTATTTTAGACAAGAAGATTTTCCCTGTGCCCATGTGTTTTAGTGTTCATAAATATATATCTAATTTTCCTAGGAAAATGAGTACAGCCTCTCTGAGTTTTATATCAAACTTTTTAAAAACATAATTTGGGCTAATTATCTTTAAAATGAAACAATGTGTTAATAGACAAGTGACATTATTTTTTTATTCACTGTAGATAGGCTATGAATGATTTCAAACGTTACAAGCTTTTTAGGGTGATAAATGGGATAGATGTCACGACGACCTGGCAACGCTTCACTTGCTAGCCAGTATCAGGAATGTAGGCCTATGTAGTCAACTCAACAAGGAGCTGTGTAATAAAATGTCAGGGATATAAAGACGGCTTCCATGACAAATCGCCTCTTATTATAACGACTGACTCAATCATTGGTAGAACGCACGGCAGAGACACCGAGCGCTGAAAACAAATTCCTTGGCAGCGTTTCATAAATATCTGCCCATCAGTGACGGAAAAGTGATGATAATCGGTTAGTTGTTAACACTAGTGTGACTTCTTCTCCGCCCAACGATCACTGAATTATGCATACTGGAACATAGTCTACTACACATCAACATTGTCTGATATAAAGACCTCTGCTATTGATAAATTCGTCCGATCTGACAGTGTTTATATTGCTAAGTGACTGCTGTGTAAGACTGCTTTCAATGCCAACAACTTCTGATGCATCCTGACCTCAAATGTCTAGACTAAACTAAAGTGCAATATTAGATTTCGAAGGGAAAAAAAAGAGAGAGAAAAATGTAATACAAAAGTGCAATATTAGATTTCGAAGGAAAAAAAAAAGAGACAGAGAAAAATGTAATACAAAAGTGCAATATTAGATTTCGAAGGGAAAAAAAAGAGAGAGAAAAATGTCCGACAAATCTATGCAGCTAACCACATTTTGAACTGCATACAATCTTGGATCTGATTTTCAATGAAGACAAAACTTTTGAGGCCGTAATTGAGTTATTTCTAAGGCAAATTGAGTATTTTAGTTGCTGGAAATTAAATATTTCTTAACTGCAATTCGGTTTTTATAGGGTGAGTTGAGTTTCTATGACCATTTTTAGGCAGATATTCGACCTCAAAAACTGACATCCAGGAAAGCCTGATTTTAGGGCCGTATATTGTTTTTCTTTACTGTAATTCACACACATTTTAAATTTTTAGTCAAAACATGATTAACATGGTCAGGTACCCTAAGGGGGGTCACTCAAGACACTCAAAATTGGAACACAAAACAATCTCACAAGTCTCCTAGACACCAAAGAATGGATCACCTGGGTCCCTCAAATGTGGACCACGTGAGACACTTTAAGGGGAATCACGTAAAACACACTGAGACACTCAAATGTGACTCTAAAAATCAGAACTTTTGTATTATTCTGAAATTCTATGCAGACTAACAACATCTTGAACATCCATTAGAGCAGAAAAGAAATAAAAATTCACCATTTTCCTGAAACCTGTTGCCTACTTTATTCCTACCGAATGTATATTTAAATTTAGCTTTAAAAAAAAAACTACATATATTTGAAAGCATATATTTCTGCAGGTTTAAAAGTACAGCTTAGTGGTCCAGGGGGGTTGTTTCTCAACACACTTACGCCCCGTCGTAACTTTCTGCGGGGTTGTGAGTTATTGTTGAAGGTATATGTTGCAATGACAGTTAGGCCTTGCATTGGACTTGCCTCGGGCATAAATGTTTTGATAAACCGCCCCCAGAGCAATAGGGAGTCATGCTGACGCAAGTATCCCTACGATGAGGTTCCAATTTCTTACTGGCTTTTCACTAGACTTATATATAGGTTACAGGCTACACTTTCATTTCTGATTTGTGACAATGTTAACGTTTAAATTTGTGTCTTATAACCTAAATCAGGTTAAGGATTTTTTTCTAGTTTCAAATAAATCAACACATGAGACACCCAAAAAATTTGACATATTGCTTGCCGGTTTCATGCTTTACACAATTTAACATCGGTATCTCCATTTTGACACTTAAAAGCCTACGCATTCTCAGCCAAACTGTGGTACTTTTAAAATTGGTTAAAACATCAAGAAAAAAACCACACGGAAATCTTCAACCAGGCGTTGATTGAAAGCCTCAAGTATGTGCAGTAAATCTGCATAAGTTTCAATCCAATATTAAAAAAAACCCACATACAAAACTATAGCTAAATAACACTATTTCAAACTCTAGCATAACCGGTATCAGTTTTCATGGACTGAAAAATTGAAACTGGCGCTAAGACCTTAGGCCTATAGGGAGTGGGAGTAACGTGACCATTCCACAAATTTCCTGTCACCGGCGGCGTCATTACGCATGTGAGGAGCCTTTATCGTTCGAATATGACGCTCATTTATGACGTTATAGAACAAAAAATGTCAATCGAACTGACAAAGTCATGAAAAAACGTCATCTGTCACCGTATATCGCGAAATCTCTCGGTAGACTCCCAGCCCCTATTGGTGGAATGGTTGCCAGTTACAATGTACTTACATGTACTCAACATTGATTTTTCAGTCTGTATTCACTGAGCAAGTACGTGTGCCATACTGCCATTGTACCAAAATTAGCTTGAGTGTGGCTGAAAACAGCAATCAGTGAATCAAGTTTCTAGTACGTAGGTATCACATGCTTATACCCGTTAAGAGGTTAGTCAAAAATTTGATTTACGCTGTCCAAATTACCATTCTAAAAGTAATTTGGACTGTGCGGAGGCGCTTTTTAAATGTCACTTGTGGAGTGATCTCCCTTTGCTGTTTACTTGTTGTGAAGGCGCCAGGCTAGCTTAATATGTCGGATTTCATAGCCGCATGGTTTACACAAAAATATCACTAACATAAGGTTTTTATGTGGGCTTTTTGGTTTGCATGGTTGAGTGAGGGTTCCGTTGGTTTGTCAACAGAGTTTCAGTTGGTTGCATTGCAATTCGTTGAGAACGGTTTCTCTGAATGATATTTTTGTAATACATGTATCTCTTATGCCCAGCACATTTTCAAAAATATTGGTTACAGAGATTATGTACTTTAATCTAGTGAAATGTTACCTTTGAGAAGCTTGTTTACGCCCAAAGGGCAAATATTTGAATAAGCGGGATAACGGTGTATTAGTAACTACCAATAGGAAGCGTAAGTCTCATAAGAATTATTACGAGATTTTGTGATATCCGGTGACAGATGACGCCATTAAGAACGTTTTTGATGACGTTGCAATTCCATTTGACATATTTCGTTCCATAACGTCAGATTTAACCGTCATTTTGGAACGAAAAACGCTCAGTCACATGCACAATGCAGTGCCGGTGACAGAAAATTTGTGGAATTCACAGGTGACTTGCGCTCCCTATTCCAGACATCAACATTTCCGTTTCCAACAAAACGGCAAAATATAACCATTCTGTGAGGTTATTATAAAAAAGGGTAAATTCTGGTTTTATTCTCCGTAAGAGAACGAACGTACGTCAGATGGTGTCTGAGTACAATAACAAACGTACAATAACAAATTGAATGAACAATAACTCTCCTAAAGCAATCATGGGTTGTGATTCATTATAACAACTTATGATTGGGTATAAACGGCTAAATGACATGCCCATTTTTAACACAATAAGAAACTTGTCTCCATGGTTATTTTAGATAAGAAGATTTTCCCTGTGCCTGTGTGTTCTGGTGTTAAAAAATACATATCTCTATAGTGGGTGGTGATATGGTTTCATATGAGGTTTTCAATGGATTAAATATTCTTGTGTATAAAAAAAATTACTATTGACCATTAAGTTTGATTAATTGGATCGTTAGACTCTTTTTCAAGCAAGTTTTATGGAGTTAATTTTCATTTCTTAATAAGAAGGAGTGGGTTGTACTGTGTCATGATCTTACATGTGGTTGCGTAAATATCGTTAACGTTATTCTTTAGTCCATTTTTAAACCTACGCTCTGGAAAACAACGTAATAAATATATCGGAAGTGAGCATTCAGTTAAAAACACACGCTTAATTAAGACAGGTAGCTCTGTTTAAAGATAGTTGTTTACAGTTGTATCAGTCAGTGACCTCATTTTCACAGTTGGCGGCTATTGGCTGGTCCATTGATACTATGAATAACCATTTCCCATTGGGCAATTAGGTCCCACTCTTAGTAATGTTCTGTTTATATATATGATCATATAAGCTTTCTATATTCACTGTCAAGTATTATCATTATTACAAATCACTAAATTATGCATTAAATCACACATGATTAGGGCCAAAACACTAGCCATGCAAGTCGTATAAAATAGTCCGCCGGCATTCAGACCTATTTAACATATGTGTGTATAAGAGATCTATATTTAGCCAGCGTTTCCAACTAAGCCAGACAGACCATCGTGTTTAACAACCCCTGCAGTGAAAACGACTAGTTTGTCTGTGACCATTTGTATGGAGACTTAGACTTGAGACGATTTGCTGAAATATCTTTTTTTCTTCTCACTAATTGTCATAAGGAAGTACATGTAGGGTTGCATACAAACGTGTGTGTTACTACTGTGCTATGTATTAAACCCATAAAACTGTTATGTAGGAAAAGTCTATATTTCATGGATTTACGCTAATCTGCTGTTATTGTATTGTGACATACTTTGTATTTAAGATTTACTTCTTTTTATATATACATGTATGCTAACATGCTACGGTAGTTAGTTTTGTCGAATAGCAGAAAAAATTAATTACAATCTGAATTGTTATATGTCGGGCAAAATTAAGTAACAAGTAAACTCTCATGTTATGTGTGAATATGTGACCACTTCTTGATTGATCGATGTTTGAAACCGCACTCAATTTTATTTCACTTATATGGCAGCATTGCCAGGTTAAGTGGGAGAGGAAACCTGCTCATTGCATGTAGGAAACCACTGACCTTCAGCAAGTACTTGCCAACTCTTCCATATATATTACAAAAGGATTCCAGAAAATTCTACTGACCAAGGCTAAGCTCCTGTCAGTCGTCAACCTAATGAAATATCATAGGTTTGGTTTGTTACAAAAATTTATGGGGTATAAAGGTCTAAATAATATACCTCTTTTTAATACATTTAGAAACTTGTCTCCATGGTTGTTTTAGACAAGAAGATTTTCCCTGTGCCCGTGTGTTTTAGTGATATATAGATATATACGACAACCACGTGAAAAATCCTCTAATGAATTTTGAAATTGTTTTTGGCTGGGGTGAGATTTGAAGCTGCGTTGCATCGATGGAAGGTCTTTGTTAGACTGAGGACTATCAACTGTCGACTGAACAACTGAGGTCCCCCCCCCCCCCCCCCCCCCCCCATTACATTCCTCCTTCCATTAAACTTTGCCTTAAAACTCAACGATCTTGTTTTGCTCCAAAATTGCTTGTTATTTTTATAAAAAAAGAAGTCCCAGGTGACAAGAACTCAAGGACGTATACAAGCAACATTATTAATTGTATGAATAACATATACAGAAAGTAAATCAATATTTCATATTTTATTGGGCGCTTACATGTAGTTAGCAGAGCTCTAGGCTCTCAGTTCGACAGGCAATTCATCGATGGGTTGCGGCTTCGAATCCCATTCTGTCTGTTCGATTAAAATATATAAACTTAAAAGATTTTAGCGAGTTTTTCTCTCTGTCATCTGATGTGGAAGAGTTGCAACATACTTTTCAATGGTTAAGGGTCTTATCCGGCAAAGAATTTCCACCCCAAATAAGCCTGCCAATGCCCACCTAAAAGTGAAAATATTTTGAGTGTGGATTTAAACATCAACCAATCATTGTTTTCATAAATATTAAATGTGTACAACTTTAATCTCACCTAACATTAAATGTATTTATCTCTAAAATCAAATAATGTATCTGCATTAATTAATGTAACTTGTTAATTGGAGTTTTATTAATTAATTACATATCAGTTTTAATTGTCATGTTTACAAATCCTTTTACATAATTTAAACACGCTGGTACGTGAGTTCTCCATAGTTATTTTAGTCAACAAGGTATTCCCTGTATCATTTTGTTTTAGATTACAATACCGGGTATATATATACGTACTAAAATTTAAATTTAAAAATATAAGGGAGAAGTTTGTCTGTGATCTATCCAACCTTTTGCAGGTTTTTGAAGATTCCTTAACTTTGCATATATAATGCCTGTGGAAAATTGTTTAGTTGTGTGTTTAACTTTTAATATCTGTTGACGAGTAGCTGCCATTGAAAGCTCATAGATACACACCATCATGTACAATATAGTACAAGTTGCCCTGAAAGCCCATAAATACACACCATCATATACAATATAGTACAAGTTGCCCTGAAAGCCCATAAATACACACCATCATATACAATATAGTACGAGTTGTCCTGAAAGCTCATAAATACACACCATCATATACAATATAGTACAAGTTGCCCTGAAAGCTCATAAATACACACCATCATATACAATATAGTACGAGTTGCCCTGAAAGCCCATAAATACACACCACCATGTACAATATAGTACGAGTTGCCCTGAAAGCTCATATATATACACCACCATGTACAATATAGTACGAGTTGCCCTGAAAGCCCATAAATACACACCATCATGTACAATATAGTATGAGTTGCCCTGAAAGCTCATATATATACACCACCATGTACAATACAGTACGAGTTGCCCTGAAAGCTCATATATACACACCATCATGTACAATACAGTACGAGTTGCCCTGAAAGCTCATAAATACACACCATCATATACAATATAGTACAAGTTGTCCTGAAAGCTCATATATATACACCATCATATACAATATAGTACGAGTTGTCCTGAAAGCTCATAAATACACACCATCATGTACAATATAGTACGAGTTGCCCTGAAAGCTCATAAATACACACCATCATATACAATATAGTACGAGTTGCCCTGAAAGCTCATAAATACACACCATCATATACAATATAGTACAAGTTGTCCTGAAAGCTCATAAATACACACCATCATATACAATATAGTACGAGTTGTCCTGAAAGCTCATAAATACACACCATCATGTACAATATAGTACAAGTTGTCCTGAAAGCTCATAAATACACACCATCATATACAATATAGTACAAGTTGTCCTGAAAGCTCATAAATACACACCATCATATACAATATAGTACAAGTTGTCCTGAAAGCTCATAAATACACACCATCATATACAATATAGTACAAGTTGTCCTGAAAGCTCATAAATACACACCATCATATACAATATAGTACGAGTTGTCCCGAAAGCTCATAAATACACACCATCATGTACAATATAGTACAAGTTGTCCTGAAAGCTCATAAATACACACCATCATATACAATATAGTACAAGTTGTCCTGAAAGCTCATAAATACACACCATCATATACAATATAGTACGAGTTGTCCCGAAAGCTCATAAATACACACCATCATGTACAATATAGTACAAGTTGTCCCGAAAGCTCATAAATACACACCATCATGTACAATATAGCATGTTGTTCTGAAAGCTCATAAATACACACCATCATGTACAATATAGTACGAGTTGTCCTGAAAGCTCATAAATACACACCATCATATACAATATAGTACGAGTTGTCCTGAAAGCTCATAAATACACACCATCATGTACAATATAGCATGTTGTTCTGAAAGCTCATATATACACACCATCATATACAATATAGTACGAGTTGCCCTGAAAGCTCATAAATACACACCATCATATACAATATAGCATGTTGTTCTGAAAGCTCATATATACACACCATCATATACAATATAGTACGAGTTGTCCTGAAAGCTCATGAATACACACCATCATGTACAATATAGTACGAGTTGCCCTGAAAGCTCATATATATACACCACCATGTACAATATAGTACGAGTTGCCCTGAAAGCTCATAAATACACACCATCATATACAATATAGTACGAGTTGTCCCGAAAGCTCATAAATACACACCATCATGTACAATATAGTACGAGTTGCCCTGAAAGCTCATAAATACACACCATCATATACAATATAGTACGAGTTGCCCTGAAAGCTCATAAATACACACCATCATATACAATATAGTACGAGTTGTCCCGAAAGCTCATAAATACACACCACCATGTACAATATAGTACGAATTGTTCTGAAAGCTCATAAATACACACAAGCATGTACAATATAGTTATGAGTTGTTCTGAAAGCTCATATATATACATACCACCATGTACAATACAGTACGAGTTGCCCTGAAAGCTCATATATATACACCACCATGTACAATATAGTACGAGTTGCCCTGAAAGCTCATAAATACACACCATCATATACAATATAGTACGAGTTGTCCCGAAAGCTCATAAATACACACCATCATGTACAATATAGCATGTTGTTCTGAAAGCTCATAAATACACACCACCATGTACAATGTAGTACGAATTGTTCTGAAAGCTCATAAATACACACAAGCATGTACAATATAGTTATGAGTTGTCCTGAAAGCTCATATATATACACCACCATGTACAATATAGTACGAGTTGCCCTGAAAGCTCATAAATACACACCATCATATACAATATAGTACGAGTTGTCCTGAAAGCTCATATATATACACCACCATGTACAATATAGTACGAGTTGCCCTGAAAGCTCATATATACATACCACCATATACAATATAGTACGAATTGTTCTGAAAGCTCATAAATACACACCATCATGTACAATATAGTACGAGTTGTCCTGAAAGCTCATAAATACACACCATCATGTACAATATAGTATGAGTTGCCCTGAAAGCTCATAAATACACACCATCATGTACAATATAGTACGAGTTGTCCTGAAAGCTCATAAATACACACCATCATGTACAATATAGTATGAATTGTTCTGAAAGCTCATAAATACACACATCATATACAATATAGTACGAATTGTTCTGAAAGCTCATAAATACACACATCATGTACAATATAGTACGAGTTGTCCTGAAAGCTCATAAATACACACATCATGTACAATATAGTACGAATTGTTCTGAAAGCTCATAAATACACACATCATGTAAAATATAGTACGAATTGTTCTGAAAGCTCATAAATACACACATCATGTGCAATATAGTACGAATTGTTCTGAAAGCTCATAAATACACACATCATGTACAATATAGTACAAGTTGTTCTAAGTATTTTGGACAAACTAATTTTCTGAAACATCTATGCTAAAAGATATGACATCAAATATCCCATATGATACATGAAATTACCGATTAAAATTAAAAATGTATTGCATGTAAAAATAAATTGTTTAAGCAGCACAAGCTGCCAAAATTCGAAAATTTAGAAGTTCTGATTTTGATTAAATTCTGTTTGTCAACAGTAAGATGCTTTGAAAGTCATTGAAAAACTAGATGAATGACTTTGGAATGAGGAAAACTCATCGTTCAGTGTGCTGTACAAGCCAAAATAGTGTTCGTAAAGTAAGCAACCTTTAAATAACTGGGACGAACGTTCACTGATTCTAAGGGTAATTTAGTTCAAATCGTGTTAACGTTCATTCTAGAGACTTTCGGGGACGATCGGGTAAGAAGGACTCCAAAAGCCTGCCGATAATTTTTTAAGAGTAAAGCACAGATAAATGATGTAATCCAACACTCAAGTTAACCGACACTGATGGTTGGTGTTGTAATCTTTGTTTGTTTTTCCCCCCAATTTCTACATTCTAAACCTAGATGGACATGTTTTATGTGTCCTTTGTTTAATTTTTTTGGTTTTAGTTGTAGTAAGCTCATGTAAATTGGTTTTCTTAACAAATGTTCAACAGTCTACGACGGCAAGTGGGCCTTTAAGACCTGTGGCCTGTTTCGCAAAGCTGCATAGCTTAATTCTTATTAAAAGTACTTGTCATGGCAACGCATATTAACGCATATTATAGAGATACGTTGCTATGACAGTTACATGTACACATAAACTTTTTACTATGCAGCTCTTCGTGAAACAGGCTCCTGTGTGCAGGAAACGGGCATATTTTATGAATGGCCTCACAGCTAAACAATTTCCAAGAAAGGCAACATATGTTCATGTTCCAATTAAGCCACTTATCTTCATTGAAAGGGATTTTATAGACATGATAAAGCCCCAATACCTCAGTTTCACTCTCTTGCTCACACGATGGCAATTGATGTGTTTCACTTTAAAATTCAGCCTTCGAAAGTCTGATGGTAAAATTGAATATCATGATTAAAACTGGAAATGTATACAGTTAATAAACTTTTTGTGGCCCTTTATGAGGTATGATTATTGAATTATTTATGCACTTGGTTAAATTTAGTTCTTACTGTGTGGCCCTAACCCTAAACTCCTCAACTTTAACTCATGATTGAGGTACCCTTAACTCCCCAGGCTTAACCCATGAGGCACCCCTCCCCTCCTCCCTTTACCCCTGGTGTTTAACCCATGAGGTTAACTCCAACTACCAAGCTTCAACTTGAGAAAACCCCATGGCCCCTAAATCTGGGATTTAACTAAGGAAATATCCCCTAACATCTGGATTTAAATGAGAGGTGAACCTCAACTTTCGGATTTAACTTAGAGGTAACGCCAAACTTCTGACTTTAAAGGGGTTGATTGATTGATGTTTTACGCCGCACTCAAGATTATTTCACTTATATGACGGTGTTACCAGGTTTAGTGGGGAGGAAACTGGGCTCCCGGAGAAAATCCCTGACCTTCATCGAGTACCTGACAACTCTTGCACATACGGTGACCAAGTAAAAAATCCACTCAGAAATTTTTCCGTGTCTGATTCGAACCTGCGTCGCTTAGATTGAAGGTCTGTGTAGGACTGTTGGACGATCACTCTAACCCACTGTTCCACCAATCCCCCCCCCCCCCCCCGGCTTTAAATGGGAGGTCATCCCCTACCTTTGACTTTAACTAAATAAATAAGATTTATAAATATTTAACACTAAATGTGGTAATTCGTTTGTTTTAACCCTACTCAATCTCAACAACATTAAAAAGTGCAATGATAAACCTGTAATTCAGATCCAGTGTTGATCCTGCAATTTCTACATCATCTGACTGTTGGTGGGAAAATATCAAACTGCTATAGACATATGGGCTGATTTATATGGCTTGTCTATTGCAATCATACCCATAAAGCAATTACCTGACCCAGACTGCTAACATTGTAATGGGCTTTTCGTGTTCATTTCATTGTATACCTGTCTCTACCTGCTACAATATAGTTCACTTAAATCTCGCCTTCTCAAGGCTGATTTTTCCAAATCATCCACTCTAGGGTTTCTCACGTTTTTAATTCGTCTCCAGTCTGGAAGCTTTTTATAAACAAAAAGGTTTGTCTCTTCTATGGCTTTGATAGGAGTGGTCTCAAGATTCTTGTTCACAAAAATTGTTTTTCGCTGAATTTGGAAAATTTGCCAGGTACTCGTAGAATTCACCGTTTTCTTTCTGACAAAGAGCTGAGTTTGTTCCCCCAATAAACCTGGAACACCGCCATATGAGTGAAATTGATTGATGTTTTTCACTTAACTCAAGATTATTTCACTTATATGATGGCATGGCCAGGTTTAGTGGGGGAGGAAACCGGGCTCTTTGCCCGCAGGAAACTCCCAACCTTTGGCGAGTACCTGGCAACTATCCCATAGTGTGACGTAAATCATCAATGTCAATGGGCTTATGCCTTTCGTGTTAATAGGCCGAAAACCTCTTAACATCGCTGGAAAATTATGGTATGGAGAAGGGAAATTGTTTGAAGTGAACAGTTTGTTATGCACTTGTCAGTCCCTTGTATGACTTCACTAGGGAATCAGTCTACCGGTTGAAATTTACAAGACGTTAATAATGCAACCTGACCTAATTGTAGCTTGGTTGATTGCATTTATGTTCTGAAGTGTTTTACAAACCCAGTTGCAAGTTAGTGTGTCGCCAAGTCGGCGATAAATCTTTCTGACTAATATCACTCTTTTCCCTTAGCTTTTTCACAATATTCATTTTTTACACCTGGAAGTCGTACCAGGTACAATACAGTGCTAAGTTACTCCACCCTTATGTGACCGGGTAATTTCTTTACAACTGAGCTATGACAAAGCTGTGCTCTCAGTTTTAACGTGTTTCTGATTTATTCTGACCATGCCAGTTTTATGGGTTTGGGAATGGATCATGCCAATGCATGGGATTCCTTTTGGCCTTGTTTCTGTCACAGATGGTCCCCTTGATGGTGACAATTTTTTTTACCCATTACACTTTCCCCATGACTTATTTGAGAATAGACTTTTGTTGTGTATCAAGAAAAAGGTTTATTTTTGGAGAGTTGGTGAAGAAGAAAATGAATGCAAGCTGCAGTTTTAGTCATGTTTTCCTGAAAGTGTGGCAAATTTCTGTAGACTATGCTCAAGCCGAGTGCCAAAACTGAGTGCCAAAAAAAAAAACCGGGTCCAACACAGGCAAGCTGGGACACAATCCCCTGTGTTGGCTGGGTAGTCAATTTCTGCAGTCTCTATATTTTTTCTGTCCCCTTCTTATCCCATGTGCCCATCTGGACTTGCATTGCAATAGAAAACTAGGTTTCCAGCTAATAATATAACAAATGGGTCCAGGAACATATTGAATTTCAATTTGTCATGCTTGTTTAGGGCTCAAACTTCAAACATTGTTTTGCTGCCATAGGGACTTGACGGGCAGCTAGATTTACCCCCGTCTGCCTTCCCTTCAGTCACAGTGTGTCCCCTCCTCTTGCCTGTCTCCGTTTCCCTGCAATGCCAATTCACATATCGATCAGTTTGACGTACAACAGGCACAGCCGAAGACTGGTTCACCTCATAGACATGGAGACAATTTAGCCCAGGCGGATTGTACATTGCAACACACGTCAAGCCTATACCCCGTTAGCAGTAGCAATTTCGACGGGCTACTTGAGAATATAAAACTCCCCTACTTTAGTTTAGCATTGATATCTTGATACTTCGTACTTTGAACAGCCGGTACAAAGTATGCCATTTTATTTTATTTCAAATTAAATTCTGTATTTAAGCCCCATGATACATTGATATGTGAAAGTACTGTATAAAATAGGTTGCCCGTGTTCTGAATTCGACCGCTACACGGAAATTTGCATGTTATCTCTAGTCTGACCCCTACCTGCCAAGAATATAAAATAGTAAACTGCCGTTACTTTGTAATCCACGTTAGTGCTGTTTCTAGGCACCTCAGGGATTTGTCCGTATTAATATGGGGTTAACATTATAGGTATTCGCCGTACCACGCGAATATATATCTCCTTCTACAGTCCGGCCTAATAAAGTGGTGGTCGAGGGGGTTTTAAATAAGATTTTATTTAAGAAGATTAAAATTGTGAAAATTCTTTGTGCTGACTAAACATATATCATAAGTACCATCCAATAGTAGTGAAATTATTTTCCTCAATAAACAATAGCGTATACGACTGGATTAATCCCGACTTTCGACCATACCTGGGAAGGCTTTGAAATTCGCCCTGACTACTGTATGGAAGTTAGATCTCCTTTCTTGTGTTAGTTGGCGTTACGCCAAAGCTCAATTGATTGACCTGGAATCAAAGGTCAATCTATATTTACTGGTCAGCAAATGAACCAATCGGGTTAACCTTATTTTATTCCATTTCTATCGCCCAGTATTATGATTCTAATTTTCATGCTTCCATTTTTATGTTTCTATCAATTTGCTTTTTTGGTACATGCTTACAAATAGTTGAATACATCATACAGGCTATATTTCATTTTTTGTTTGTAGTTTATAAAGTGAATAGAACAATATTCTCGTTTAGGAGAAAGTGCTATCCAAAAAAAGCACGAAAATAATGTTTGTTGGCTGGATGTACGAAAATGAAATGCTATTTGTATTTTAATTTTTGTCATATTATCATGTATGCATTATACCAGGCCCATTTCGTTTGTCTATTAGCCAATCTGTTTTTCTCCAGAGTGTCTGTTCAAGAATATTTGGTGTTTATTTTTTCTAAATTTCGGTGTAGTACATATACATACCTGGCTACTGTTCAGTGTTATCTTGTTTATTGCTAGTTTCGTTTTGGTGACCCACGCGTGTTGACATTTGCCACGCCCACCAAAGTTGAGTGACATATCACATGACAAGTGCTTGCACTTGCGCAGTAGAGTTCATCTCGCTATATTTGAGAAGAAATGAGTGCCAAGTCGAGGCCTAACTTCAGGCCGGAGAGCTCATCGATACCATTTTCACGGCAATAATCATGTCTCAGAACCGGTGCTATGTAGATACTATATTTTAGAGTAGTATATGTGTTATTCCTAAGCGTTCTCTGTGATACAAGTGCAATTTTATTAGGGTAGGAATCCAATCGTTTTACCCAGGTAGGTGGTTGCTCGCTTCTTGCACTGGCTTCTAGTCGATGAATTTATGCAAATGCTAAGATGTTTTGAATGGCTTTCGTCGTCTGATGGCGAATTTCCATCGTTGCTTTTGGATTGATGTTCTATTAAATAATTCTTCAAGCTAGCCTGTGCTCATATTTATCCATTTCCGTGCTGGATGTGACGGTTTACTTGTTAGTGTGATTCCGGTTGGACAAATTTTCTTCGTTGGCTATTATTTATGCAAGGGCGTTTTGTTTGGTGCGGCACTGCCAACACAACACACTGGGTCAAATGGTGTATATTTCGGTCTGTTTCTACCGCACGCCTATTTTTTAAATGTGACAGAATCTATCCCCCGAACTGAACAGTTTGAATGCCCGATTTAATGAAGTCTCTTCTGGAAGTGGCGTAAGGTCGTAGGAATTAACATGGCGGCCGTTACAGGGCTATTTAATATTCAACATGGACGACAGACACACACAGGGTTCGCACTCTACCTTGAAAACCTTGAAAAGCCTTGAAAATGGAAAAAATAAATTCAAGGCCTTGAATTACCTTGAAAAATAAAAAAGTACCTTGAATTTAATATCAAAGGTCTTGAAGAAAAATCCAGTGTGTCGGTTTTAATTTAAGGTAACTGTATGGCTGCCGATGATTAGCGTGAAAACAAAACTTTGGGTTAGATTCATCCTTTAGTTGAGACTGAGTGAGCGTTGTTCATCGGACATTATGAAACTGAAACCACTCACTTAAGATTCGGCAAACTCTTTTTGACTTCCCTTGAATTCTGCTAAAAAAACTATCCAAGAACTTTGTGAGTGGTTTCATTTGAACACAGTGAGTCCAGTTGAAAAAGAACACTTTAAAAGTATTGAAATTTTGGCATGAAATAAACGGACATGATGTTGCAACAACAACACGAACGTCAAATACATAGTTGTCATCATAAAAGTATAAATTTAATAGAGAAAACTCCATACATATATATCAAACATTATTAATAGTAGGCAGGTCGGTGACGTCATCAACTGATGGTACAAAGTATTCGATCATAAAAGTTAAAAAGCAAATGTGAGTCTCAAAAGTTAAAAATAAAACAACAAGTGTAGTGTGTATATTTTTTCAGGGCCCTTTCACTGGACTCTGTTTGCTCATTTTGGCTTGAACAGAAAAATAACTACCATTGATAAAAATGCTTGGAAAAGGCCCATATTTAGAGACAAAAGTTGTCTCCCCTGATTTATTAAATATCATTTTTCTAAGTAAATATGATTATACATGTCAAACGGATTTCTAATTACATCTTATAACTATGTTAAGAATAGTTTTGTATAGGTTTTAGAAACAAACTATGGATGGTTAAAATTGACCCGACCTGCCTATTAATAGTTAACACGTGTACATGTATGTGAAATTAGCATCAAATTAAAATGTATTCAAATCTAGTGACTCAATTTTTTTTGATCACTTAGGCCATTCATAAAAGTTATTTTGTTTCATGTAACTAAGTCTAGCAAAAAGTTTTTTGAGACTGGTAGGATATGGTTTATTTTTTTTGTGGAGCTTATTTTGTTTAGTCTCTTGAGACCCAAAAATTAGGTTTCATCAGGTTGATAGCTGCAGCCCAGTTGAAGAAAGATTTCTTGGATTATTTTTGTTGTTTTTTTTTACAATAGACTGAGATGTAGGCCTAGGTCTATGTTTTTATGTAGCATGCACCCTAGCTTTTGGAGATAAAAAAACAGACTGTTGAGCAATAAAATTGTATTTATAATTTATGAAACAATTAGTAAATACACATTTTTAGATTTTTTTTATTTTAGATATAATTAACTAAAACTTAAGTTTCTGCTAGATGTTTATTATAAAGGGAAAACATTATCAAAATCCAACACAGGTGTTGTGTATGCATGTTAAACAGAGAGCTTTATATACTTGGGTTCTTGCGAAAATTTTCGAAATTTTAGCCCTGAAGACCCTTTATCAGCATTGGTCTGATCAGTATGGGTTTCGTGTTATCTTGTGTGACTTCGACAAAACTGGAAATGGCCATTGCATATGATAAAATTCCTTTTATTTTGCATGCTTTAAAGGTCTGATGTTTCATTGTTACTTAGTATTTCACAGCCTCAATAGGTTGGACATACACAAGTCACAAAGTGAAAAAAATCAGGCAACAGTTTCAGAGCGATCTTTAAATAGGGCAGAATCGCTACCGCTTTTTCTATTAACGCGCAAGTAATGCCGCCTGAGTATGTCTGATTATGTTTGACAAGGCCCGACAGACTGTAAATTTTGCTTGCAAATACCTTGAAAAAGGGTCTTGAAAAGGTCTTGAAAAAATTACCATCTTGAGAGTACGAACCCTGCACACAACTTGTACACAAGCAGACTGAACTTAGACGAGATTTCTTCTACGTTTTGTCTATTAGTTGATTCTTTGGATGGACAGTACATTAGACTTAGTACTAGTTAACAAATATGATTATATTTGTACAGGTTTCTTTAGTGAAGGAAATTGCAGTTGAAATATTGCAAGCAAAATAGGATCTGTCAAATTACAATTTACTAGTTCAGTGTTTGGTCACTCTGGATTTAGGGCCTACTACCCAAATTAATTTATTCTTTCAATTCAATTTTCTTCAATTCAATTACAAGTTATCATAGATTACAATTTATCACAGATTACAAGTTATCACAGATTACAATATATCACAGACATATTCACAAAAGTTTAAGCTTACGCTTTTTTAGCTTCCTTTAATTACGTACCCCCCTTTATTTCACACATAGGCCTAAGCAAAAAGTAAATCCTAAATGTTTTATGAAAAATCTTTGGCAATATTATCCAATTTGTATTGATTATGAAGAAAAACATGCACTTAACAAGTGGGACCTGCTAAAAAAAAACTTTGGCACAACCGCGCAGCACATACAACATTGAACGCTACATTTACCGCTCTACAATGTTAACGAAAGTTAATCAGCCCGGTTACACATGACGTCAAAGTCAAACTGCCGTGTCACAGTCAGAACCTTTTCATGGCAGTTTTTACGCTTCGAAGGCGTGAATTAAACTGATTACCAAAAATACTGGTAATATATTTATTTCCTCGTCACTATATTTCGCTATCTGGGTACTAACAAAGGTTGTTTCGTATAATATAGTCCATAAACAAACACAAACTAGCTTCAAATCATTTTCTTAAATCCTTTAACAAGACAAAACTATCTGCTATTTCAATAATCTGCTAACGGAACAACTGCGTAATTTTTACCTTGCCTATGTTTAATTCTAATGGAAGCTTTTTGTGCACAGTCAACTGTTGTATTATCACTTTCAATCCATTGCACATGCGCTTTCCAAGCCAGAACCATTTGATTTACTCTCAAATCAGAAATGTTTTCCAAAGTCAGTTGGGTCATGATGGCGGCTCACTCCCTCCGTCCAACACAGGCTTTCCATTCTGCATTGAAGTCGCACAGATATAAATCTCATTCAGGCCAAATTTCTGAGTCAGAGTGGATTTTTCACTTGGTCACCATATGTGAAAGAGTTGCCAGGTACTCGTCAAAGGTCACAGGTTTCCTCCGGGCAAAGATCCTGGTTTCCTCCCCTAATAAACCTGGCAACATCGCCATATAAGTGAAATAATCTTGAGTGTGGCGTAACACATAAATCAATCCAAACTCTGTTTGCGTACGAAGATAGCACTCGGAGTTTGCAAACGCCGGTAAAGAACCTGCTCAAACAGCCGTCATCTGAAATTATCTGTCAAATATAAGGTTTACTTACACCTTTGTTTTTGTGCCAAACTAAAGAAATCATATTAGTTTATTAACTTGTTGCGTTGTATTTCAAGTAAGTTACTCAATATTATTTAATGAAGTCGGCGTATGAACCATACAGTTTCAACATATCCTAGTTCACGTAGCTGAGGGTTGCATTTTTTGGACGTTGAAGGAGTCCTTAAATCTGTCACTTATTGCTTTCTGAACTTTGCCAATTAAAAATCACACCTGTATAAATAAGTACCGGTAATCTGTAAACTTAATGAAATATTAGCTGTAAAAAACTTGGCTTCTGCGTAATTTATCATCATATCGTCTTTAAATATTGATGCTTAAACTCTACACTGATCAGAAGAAAACGTGAATTATCTTGTATTTTTTTTTTCTTAAAATATATTTTACATTTGTTAGTACGCGGCATTATGCAATTTTCCACCAGCTATGCCCTGCAAACTGATAGAATAGGGCTCCCGTTAGAACATATAAGAAATTGTTCTAGCGCTCTACATTACAGCCCATTTACATCTATATTAGTTGTATGTGTTGACATATTGTAGATGTATGTATTTCAGCATGAAAACATGAATTACTTATCTTTGTACTTTTTTTTCTTCAAATATATTTTACATTTGTTAGTACACTGCATTATGTAATTTTCCACCAACTATGCCCTGCAAACTGATAGATCATAAGGGCTCCTGTAAGAACATAAGAAACTCTTCTAGTGCTCTACATTACAGCCCATTTACATCTATATTACTTGTGTGTGTTGACACATTGTAGATGTATATGTATTTCAGCATGTACCTTTGACATTTACCTGGATAGAATTGATTTTTAACTGCAGACTGGAATATCCCTGACCATGATCCCTGCTGTAGTGTGTTGGCAGGTATGGCTGTGAATTAACAGGCAAATGTCTGACACTTGGTTCAGGGCCAAGCTGTTTTTGTTTACTACCTTGTAGCATTAATTTCAGCTCGTATAATCACTATTCTGGGAAAGGATTAGCCGCTCAATAGCTTGATCTTGCATTGTCTGTAACAAATGAAGTAATCACCTATTTCTGTCTATTGCAGCTAATAACCCAAAGATCTTCATCTCGCCTTCAAAGCCACCCAGACGATTCAAACAAGGTAGGCTGGGAATTTTATTCATCATAATACATGGATCATTAGTGATCTGATTTTAAAGTGGCATGAGCTACCAAAATTCACACTTTTTTCATAATCTCTGATCGTCACGACAGTAAATGGCTTTGAAGGCCATCGAAAAACTAAATGATTGGCGTTGAAATGAGGGCGTTAAATAACCGGGACGACCATTCATTCATTCTAGGCGAAAGTTAGATTAAAACAAAACTTTATCGAACATTTTCGAGACTACAAGCACTAAAAAGCTTCTGAATCATACGTTTTGAGAAAAATAGCCAATGATTTCAACATTCTGTTATAACGGCAAAAAATTAACATTTTGGCAGCTCATGCCACTTTAATCATTACTTCTAAAGATGAAATATTTTTTCTCGGTTATTAAGGGTTCTAAGTAATAATATTTGGCCAACATAAATGGAGGCCACTGAAGTTACGTCTCGGTATATCTCTCATAATTATAGCATCGCCAGCTAGGTATTAATGTCAAATTAACTAATTTTTTTATGTCCAAGCTATGGGTCCTAATCCACCAATATTTTGCCACTAAAATGGTTTGTACAAATGCTACCTGCTTTATTTTTTAACTGGGTTGGAACAGTCCATGGAAATGGCAGATGCTAGAATAATGTAAGGTTTTCTGTCATAACAGTACTGCTAAGTTTCCTCCAGGAAAAGAGCCTCGTTTTCTCCCCCACCAAACCTAGCAAGGCCGCGATATAAGTGAAATAAGCTTGATTGCGGCCTGAAACATCAGTCAATCAATCATAAATGTTAATTACCCCAACACATTTATTTTAGACTGTCCCAGTTACCATATATATATGATCCATATTTTTAAACCGCCCTAATGTTAAGACGCTGCCTACACTAGATTGTGAAACCAACTTTAAAATCGGGTCATCAAAGCACAGCTATTTTATAATTATATCCTGTAAAATCTCAAATAATAAATCGACGACAACTGTTACTGTATAATGTAGGCTGTGATGAAGAAAATATAATATGTGTTCTTCTAGCATTATAATTGTGTAGCAGATATCCTAATTAAGTAGAGTGCATAACTGGGAAACTCGAATCCCCTGTTTTGTTATGTGTTCATTTCAAGCTTTTGTATGAGGCATACCTTTAGCCTAGTTACATGGACCTTTCAGGGCATGGGATATTTAAAGTACCGTAAATGCTCGACCCTTTCGGCGATGCCAGGGGGGATTATCGCCGAAAAGCTAGAGAGCATATGACAGAAACTAAAATGGGGAATGTGGGGATAATCCGTTTCGCAGACTAGAAAAAGTATAATGGCCTACCCACAGGTGGTAAATTGGTGCTGTGCGCCTAAACACACAATACACAACCCACTAATTGTAGAAAACAATGGTCTAACCAGCTGGGAGCGCCCTTCGGGCGTCACAATAGTCAATAACGCTACATACCGGAGCTAACAACCCACATGCGATATTCAGAGCGCCTGAGCTCAAAGTGACAACGGACTGACCTGCAAGCCAGTCCGTTCGTTCGTCAATGTACCGGTTTTAGCTTGTTTTCGATTTTGACGCATTTTAATCGATGCTGCTGCTGTTGTTTTTTTCGATCTAGGCTGTGGTTTATCGGAAAGGAATTTGGACTAATCTCACAAAGTCTGGGGAAAATCGCATTTGATAATGGTTTTAGAAAAACAAAAGGCTATGAAGATTTCGATTGAGGAATGGATTTGAGATTTGTCCCCGTATTAAATTATAACTGTAGTCTGAGTTACCGTTACCGACACGGCCGATAGTAATTTCACCTCGGTAGGCCTATGCGTATTACCATGTGGTTTTCAAATAAAGTCATACTCAAATACTACACCCTGAATTCGAAGCTAAACACTTTGAATAGGCCTATGTAAATATAGATTACAACTGGAAGAAACTATTGTCTTTAGTCGCCGATGATTCGTTTGGTTTTTAATAATTTGCGAAATAACGAAGTACAAGCGGTTTATAAAATAGTCAGCAGTTCACGCATCGGACAATTTGCCGCCTTGACTAGAGTTGAACTACGGGCCGCTTTATATGGATAAAGTAGGCCACTCACTGTGCAGCGTATAGCCCACTTTAATATGCTTGTTGAGGGGCACGCTGTCAGTTCGCCAATGGAGCTTGTGTAAAGCCAGCAAGAGATCGACTAAACACCAGTCAGAAAATATATCGGATATATTGTTTTCGGTACAGCCAGATTGTAAAAACCAAACAAAAGTCTACATCAGATTCATAAGTGTTTATCCAGTTGAAATTGCGGCGATGTCGGCATTTGCAAATATCGATAATATCTCTATGAACACGACCGTTTTACCGTGCAACTTTAGTCATATCGGCAGTAAACAAGATTACAACCCTTACGTTTTACGTGATTTCTCATCCTTTTTACGGGTGAAACTTTTCCATTTAAACGAAAAAGAATGTTCCCAACATATAAACAAAACACAATAGTAAATATTTATTTGGTTTATTAACGGGTAAATACGAGATTTTGCGAACTGAAAGAGTCAACTGGAGGCTATCGCCAAAAGACGTCAGTGGGATATAGGCAGTTATAGACCAACACGTGGCTCTCAAACTGGTGCCGCACATACCCCACCTGGCGCGATGTTTGTTCATCCACCCGACACAGGCGTGAAACCAATTACCCACCCCTCTCTAGTCGGCGTCATTGAAGTTTTCGTCGATCGGGAGTAAATAGAAGACTTGAGCTGTCAGAGTCACTCCCCCCACCTCCCCATAAAATCGCTGAAAGGGTCGAGCATTTACGGTAGTTTAGATAAATAAAATACTGCACTGCCTGGAACATACAACTTGTATTAGTTAATATAGCTGTTTATAGCAAAAGCAGGTCTGTTTATTTATTGTAACTTGTCATTTTTACCTATTTACCGAAGTACTAGTGTTAAATACGTTTGATCTTTTCTGTGTCCCGTATCTCACTGAGCAGAGAGCTGGGTATTGAATTTGACAAGTCTTCCGTCAATGGCTAAAATAGACCCAGCCTGAGTGTGTTTTTGTTTCCGTCTCATTTAATTGGATGGTGCCAAAGTAACAACCAACGGTCAAGAGACCTCCTCCCCGGTCAAACGTACTCACCAATATCAACGTAAAAAGCAATTTTTGATCGATATTTTTTTCCTTTTCAGGACCCTTAATCCGATGCCAAATTTTTTCCATTAGTAGTGACATAACTTATAATCAAGCACAGGTAAGTTTTAAAAATAATATATCAATTATATCCTTCTAATCACTGTTTAAACCGCCCTTAAGTCTCTGTTCGTTATGTTGGCGGTTTTCAATTAATGGGGGGTCGTCCATTATTATCATTAAGTTCTGGGATTTCCTCCGTGTATGAAATGATTTAAGAAGGGGGCTTTAAGCTGGTCTGTGCTTGTATTACGACTATATGTATGTTTGAAAAACACAAGTTTAAACGAAACAGCCTTCAGCTTAGTTCCCTGGAAGTTAAAAATGAGTGTGGAAATGATATATGCATTGTTCGTTACTACTCGGCATATTCTTCAAAAGTCACTCGAAGGACCTATGTGGGATGGTTGCCAGTTACCAACGAAAGGTCGTGGGTTTCCTCTAGGCATAGAACCCGGTTTCCTCCCATTATAAAACTGGCAACGCCGCCATATAAGTGAAATAATCTTGAGCGCGGCGTAAAACACCAAACAATCAATCAATCAAAAGTGACATCATACACGACCTTCACAGTCTACAAACTGCCAAGAAGAGTCACTGACACAGCAGAGATCGTGTATTGCGTCACCACTCTGAGGGTACGCACACAGCAGAAATCCTGTTTGACGTCATTGGGCTCTTGAACTTATTAACTTTCGTAACTATCATATGGCTGTAAATGTATCATTGAATTTTGTATGTTGTTGCTCAAAATTTATTTTTCTTTTTGGTCAGACTTTTACGTGTTCTACAGCACATTTAATGCAATTTGCCAAATATTGCACAAAGTAGTTCATAAAACCTTGTCAGGCAGCTAAGTTTATTCTTAAGAAAACTTGTATCCCCACTATATTTTTGTTGATATTATGGATCGTGATAATGTAGTTTTATTTATCAAAAAATGTTAATTTATTTAAAGTGCGTCTCATCCTAAACACTAAATAACATGATGTATGTAAGCTGCCCAACACATGCAGTCGCTATTGACAACGTAGCTGCTCTGCCTCTGCTCATGTATCTGTTTGTTGTTAGATGTAATGTGACATGGTTCCCTGTTGTAAGGTAGTCAAATAAGAGATTCTCTCTATGTAGGTCACACTCCCACTAAAGCTTCTGTATTTTAGAGCCATAGAGGTCAGTTTGTTTTAACAGATTTTATCAAATCTACAGACTATAGAAGAACAATCATTTAACTCTTTTTTTGTTAATTTTCATGGACCTGTTCAAAATTTCTGTGAAATGTTTAAGGAAAGTTCTCTGAACTGTTTTGATCTTACTGATGGCTGTTTGCTACGATTTAGTTGAATTTATTAAGATTTGCTATCGGGCTTGGCCACATGCCAAAAACTGTGTTGAAAACAGTAATTCATCATCCAGTGTATATGGTATGCAATGGACACCCTGAACTCCTTCCATGTGTTAACACATATTCTTCTGCCCATTTTTTTTTCTTTCTGGCCAGTTGTTTGGCTCTTTCACTGCCTATAGCACACTCCAGTTTGCCAGCTTGAATTACCCACATAGTGCTAGTGGTCTGGCCAACATGTAGTAGAGTGACTGGTCTACTTGTTATTTGCCTCTATTTGTTTTGCTCTAGTGTTAAATGTCTGTTACTTCCTTGTTTAAGGTCTACTTTAATAACCAGAAGAAACCAAACATTGATAGCAGTCTTAATTGTAGCACACAATTAATCCAAGTATTGCACTATTCTATAATTCAAAATTTATTAAATTGATCTTTTGATTAAATCTCTTGTGCCAATTACTAAGATTCAGGGTGGTATGAAATGTATGAACAAGTTAAGCCCGCCGCAGACGAGAGCTATCGCCTTCGCCAAATTTCATTCGTGCCACTTGGCGTAAGCAGATAGCTCCCGTCTGCGGACAATTTTGCAAGAGATTTTGGTCATTCGTGGCTGAGAGCCGAATATCTATCGTGTTTGATAATTTTGTCCACGCGTGGACGTTTCCTCCTCGTCTGCGGTGAAGAAAGCAATTAGCTTTCACTTTCCTTCAAGTGCGCAAGCGTGCAGATGAGCAGTCAAAACATGACGTAGCCTACTGTCAAAAAGGCCGTTCTATGCTAAAACTTTACCATGGAGTTAGACGAGGAGTTAATTCTTTTCTTGTTGATGTTAAAACGACGTCGAAATCGGCGACGTGCTAAAAGAATGATTCGAAGAATGTGGAAAAAACCGTGGATATCTAGAAGAATTGGCCAAGGCACTTATTTAAATTTAATACAGGAAATAAGTACAGAAGATCCTGAACAGTTCCATCGTCTTGACAGAAAGTCGATACGCGTTTATTGCAGTCTTTAAATTCAGCTGACCGCACATCATACAGGCATGCATGTGATCATCTGTACGCTTGCGCACATGAAGGAAAGTGAAAGCTAGTTGCTTTCTTCACCGCAGACGAGGAGGAAACGTCCACACGTATGCCAAAATTATCAAACACGATAGATATTCGGCGCTCAGTCAGGAATGACAAAAAACTCTTGCAAAATTGCCCGCAGACGGGAGCTATCTGCTTACGCCAAGTGACACGAATGAAAGTTGGCGAAGGCGATAGCTCTCGTCTGCGGCGGGCTTTAAGTTTCTTGTAGAACATGTAATTTACATGTCTGACCCAACCCAAAAAAAATTTGATTTCTTGGCGCGGAATATACAAAATTCAATTCTACATTTGCCACTCTACGATGGTTACGAAAGTTCATTATCTCAGCGACACATGAAGTCATACACGACACCTGTTAAGTACGTGCCCTGAGAGCGATGATGTAATACACGATCCCGGCCATATCGATACCTGTTCATGGCAGTTTGTACACATCGAAGACGTCACATTTGACAAGTTTTTCAGAGTAGTCTATGTACTTATTCAGTACTCACTCCTTTTTTGACAACTAGGGAACTATTGCAAAGGTTGTTTTGTTTGAACTTAATGTCCATAAACATAGACCAGCTTTAAGCCCTGTTCATAACTCCTTTAATTCCTGATCAAAAACAGTTTGAAACTCTCTTTAAACATGGGTTCCATTCTAATCAGAAATAGGGTATCCCCATGAAGTAAAACAGAAAGCAGGCTTCAATGTTATGTCATTGTAAAACCTGTTGAACTGATAGTATTCTTTGTTCGATTTTAGGATACATATATATTTTCAATCCTGGTAACTTAAAGTGGCATGAGCTGCCAAAATTACCACTTTTTTCATAATTTCTGATCATCACGACAGTAAGACGCTTTGAAGGCCATCGAAAAACTAAATGGTTCACGTTGGAATGAGGAAAATCCATACAGTCTACGGCCTATACAAACCAAAATAGTGTCTGAAAAGTAAACAAAATTTAAATAACAGGGATGACATTCATTCATTCTAAGCAAAATTTATATCAAAACAATACTTTATCGTACATTTTTGCGACTAGAAGCGCTAAAAAGCCTCTGAATTACACGTCTTGAGAAAAATAGCCAATAATTTCAACATTCTGTTTTAACGTCAAAATATCAGTGTTTTGGCAGCTCATGCCACTTTAAGTACAGCGATAGTGTTAGTCAACAGTGTTTCTCTGGCCCAAATACCACACAATCAACCTACATCTGTGTGGAATGGGTTTCCGAGAATCTGTCAGTTTGGAGGTTTCCTCCGGACAAAGCCGTTTCCGCCCTCACAGACTTGAGAACTCGGTTATGTGAATAAAATGTAGAGTGTGGCATGACACTTCAATCACTCAAATTAATAAGCTGCAATTTCTTTTTCTTTCAGCTTTCAATGTATACATACTTTTATAGGAAATTAGATTTAAGGTGAGTGTTTTCTCCTTTGTTCATTCTGACCAGGGGCCTCGGTGGCTCAGTCAATTAGATTGATAGTCCCTTCCATCGATGCGACACAAGCTAAATCCCCATTCTGACCAAATAAAAATTGAAAAAAATGTGAGCGGATTTTTAACTGGATCGCTGTGTGTGGAAGAGTTGCTAGGTACTTGCCAAAGTTTCGGGATTTCTTCAGGGCAATGAGCCCGGTTTCCTCCCCCCACTTAACCTGGCAACATCGCCATATACATGAAATAATCAATAATTTTGACCACATCATTATCTAATGGCCTTCTGTTGGTACCAAGTAAAGATTTTCCTCAGCCCTGAAATCTTGGTGGACTACCCTGCCATGTTACTTATATGATCTTAAATGACCCGTAACACCGGAATCATTTGTTTTCAATTTAGATTTGTTAAAATTTTCTGTAATTAACTTTTGCAAACTGTACAGTGCTACATGTATATATTATAAGATTTTTTTTTTAGTTTTAATAAATATTCAGACATTGAAATTTATTATTTCTTATTTGTTTAGCCACATGTGTAATAAACATAAAGCATTTTTAGCTGTATGAATTTTGCAAGCTTTAACATTTTTTTTCTCCATTACAGTAAACATTCACTGCCTCTTCAATGTGCTTTCCAGTGAATTTGGTGAGTGTTTTTGCCATTTTAATGGGGGCTCTAGCTCAGATAGCCTCGCGCTTTGGTGCAAGCCTCTCATCAAAAATGTCACAAAATTTTGAATAGGTTTACTGGATTGCCATATTTGGGAGAGTTGCCAGGAACTTGCCAAAGGTCAGGGGTTACCTTTGGCAACTGAACAACACCTTCATTTAAATAAAATGATCTAGTTCTGCGAAAAACATCTAATCATTTAGTATAATTTAAGTAGCACATTCGACCAACATATAGACAGATTATTAATTAGTGTCTTAGAAAGTGGGTATAAAAGTATTCTCGTTATTTTGGGAGTGTCTGTTAGGTTACCAGAGGGGTACTAAACATCTGCTGTTGTATCTATCAGTCAACTACCTCCTTTTTCAGAGGAGGCCGGTTCGTTGAATGAATAAGATAGCCGGCATTAAGTGCTGGCGATAGGTGCCATACTCTGGGACCTGGGTTCGATTCCCATTTTGGACGTCACCCAAAAATCAGTAGAGGAATTTCTACCATATTTTCAAGAAAGTGTAATCCCAAAATAACGAACTGTAATTGACATCTGTAAAATGAAATACTTATCAATTGTTATATTTATGTTTCAGATTGGTTTTATGATGGCTTTAAACTTACATTCTATAGCAGTAAGTATTTCAAATAATCAATGTAAAAACTTATTGTTAAACACTAATTTAGAGATCTAATTTCCACTTTTATGATCCATACACTCATTGGCAACATTCTATATCCTTGAGTTATCTCCCCCTTTACTATTCTGTTTTCAAAGGTGCTAAAAATAGAAATTATTGTTGCTATTCTGATAAATGCAGAAGCAATTTAAGAAAACAACTAATAGTATTTTTATAAATATCATAATATAAAATAAAAAAGGCATTTTTTATTTCCAATTAGGTTTATTTAACGAAAGGGAACCATTGACAGAGGAAAAAAAAGGCACTTAATTAAAATTGTTATCTTTTTTTTTCTTTCAGGTCCTCTTAGCATTATAAACCCACTTCCAGAATGGAGAAGACTGTGTTCCCCAGCTGAGAAGGACTCTGGGATATTTATAGGTACATGGATTTGACAATTACGGATTCTGCCAATACTTAAAACAAAATTTAAATACTCAATGTTTTTAGGCTGCTGATAAATAAACATTTTGTGCCGGTTTGTGTTCTCAAGTTTTGTTTCGATCAAAAACCTAAATTTAATTTTCACTTTTTAAGAAAATTAAGCATTTTTTTTTTTTGGCACCTCATGTCACTTTGAGCATAATCTTTGTTAGAAAATTCACAGCTTTTGTCTTAAGTTTTCATGATTTCCTTAAATTGTTGGTTTTAGGAATGGAAATAAGGAGTCCAGAAACATTATCAGAAAATACAGAGCATATTATCAAAAGTATTTAAGAATGTAAGCAAAAATATACTTTTTATTTTGGTTATAAGTTAAACACAGCACATGGCATTGTCAGCGGAAACCAACTGAAAATATCTATGAACTCGGAATTAATTGGGACTTTTCAGAAGTTTGTTTGTATTTGTGTATTGACTAAATCAATATTTTGAAATATAAAATTAAATAAAACAACCTTTAGCAGGTTTTCCGTAAACATTCCAAAAACACAGTGACACTATATGACCTTGCATATGTACATGTTCATGTCAAGCTACGGCGAAAGAAGATGCACTAACGCAGCAGATGCTGTGTATGACTTTGTCACAGATCTAAGAATTTCTGCAACTGGCGTAACCTGCAAATAAAGCATTGGATCTTTTATGCTTAAAATTTTCCTTTCTTAGAGCATTCATTCTAGCATTAAAGACTAACGATTTTTTTATCGTTTTTCCCCTCCAGTAATTTGTTAGAGATTTACCAAAGAGAGAAGATTATTAACTGGCGTTTGGTCAGCTGTCTCTCCCACCTTTTATATCTCCACCTCGCTTAGGAAAGCGACAACTATTACCGACTACAGTCAAAAGATGCAACAAGGTATGTCGACCTGCCAGGGATTTTATGCTGGTAACTTTTTAGAACTTTTAATCGAACAATAATTCAAAATCAGATTGTGACAGAGTTGGCAAAGTGATGGTCTCTCTGTCCGACACAGGGCCTCCCCCCACAACGAAATCTCCGAACACGCCCATTTTCTTTCTGAGTCACTCGCTCTATTTAAACTTTGTTGGCTGGAAAAAATCCTGTTGAAATCTTTATTTTATACTTTTCATTTATTTTTTCTTATCACCTATCTTTTAGTCCAATGCAAAGTTTCCAAAAAACTGATCATATAATAAGTCTGCAAAAGATCATGTGAATGGGAACTGTTTTTTTTTTGTTTTTTTTTTACTTTGAGAAACTGGACCTAAACGTAATTCAAGGGACCTCGCACAAAAAATAAAACCTTCTGTCTTAGTCCTGAGATTTGCAGGCCACAAACTCAAGGACGGGCACAAAGGCCAGTGACCTTAGTTGCCCTCTTGGCCTCTGTACCTTGTTCATTTCTACGGGCTGTTCCATGTGACCATGGTCAAGCCCCTCGAAAATGGGTGGCCCGAATTAAAAGCCTGAATCTGTAACGCCAAAGAGAAAAAAAGGATCTAGTATTATTTAAATGTAAATAAAGCAGAAAGTTTGTAGAAAGCGCATAATGTTAGTAGAAAGCGGATAGATGTATCAATATTTTGTTCTATAGATACAGTACACATAGTAAACATTGATGGGATTAATCTAAATGTAGTCTTAATAATGGGGAATTAGGCCAGTTGATATCACAACATTGGGTTATCAGGTGTCTGTTATCAGTTAATGTGAATAGACTCACTCCTCAATATACCTGCTTGTGATAGGAAGGCTTGGAATCTGGACTCTGAGGGTGAGACTTAATCTATGATTGTCACCTGTACAAGTCATGAATTTAGAAATTCAAATTACTGTTAGACTGTGTTCAGGTAGAGATCTGTGTGGTTAGATATGGCTATGATCTTCTACTCTGTGAACATTACAGCAATATTGCTCTAGTTCATGTGGTTGTGATTTACACAAGCTTTTTGCCATCATGGATTATTTATTTACTGAAGTAAGTGGTTATTGATGCGTAGTTTCTTGTCCGAGATTTGTTATTCAAGCTGTTAGTAAATAGATGCTCACTGGACTTGTTGTGGGAGACCTTAACTTTAGACCTGAGTTGGAGGAGTGATTCATCATATTGTTATGACTTTATATAAGTGTGACGTTAAACCAAAGAGAGTAGATTGAAAAGAGTGTTCACCTTGTCAGCGCCATGTTGAATTTGAACTGTCCCGATTCGATTATAAGGAACCACCTTTCTATAGGGGGCGCCCCTCTGTCGAATCGTGTACAGTCGGAATACCCTTCCGCTCGGGGGTCAGAAGAACATGCCGGCAACGCTGATTGGACGAAGTGACCACTCTTGTCAATCTACTCTCTTTGGTTAAACCCCAATCAATCAATATTGGATGTGTTAAGTTGAAGCATATTAGTCTTAAGTCATTTCTAAATGAGGTAGCACATTTGTTGTAACAAAGTTACACCTAGTTTAAGCCCGAAAGTACCGATTTTCATATTTGCTGTTCATTATATGTTAAATGTGGTGTTAAACTGTAATCAATTGATCACCAGTTAATATTGATCGGTTATGGTGATAAATCTCAAGGTTTCACTGGTTTTGAAAACACCTGACCAATTTCGAGTTAAACGGCTGTTTAAATATGTCGGGTTATCTGTTTTTGCTAACCCATATTTGTTTCTTTGCACAGCTGCTGCTGGTAAAAAAAGTACAAGTGAGTCTGGATCTCGTTCATCAGGTTGGAGAGGATCGGAGGACGACGGTGGTTGGAGTCAAGGTCCCCCAGCTACAGGCAGTGGTTGGACAGAATTAGGTACTGCATAGCGTCGCTGTTTTATTCTTCTCAAATCCATGAACATTTTTTAATCTGATTGAACAGTTTCCCCTGGCAGCTTTGGCATATATAAGTGAAATAATCTTACGTGCGACCAAAATCACCCTGTTTTATCCTTCTCGAATCCATGAACATTTTTAATCTGATTGAACAGTTTCCCCTGGCAACACTAGCATATGTAAGTGAAATAATCTTATGTGCGGCCAAAATCTCGCTGTTTTATTCTTCTCGAATCCATGAACATTTTTAATCTGATTGAACGGTTTCTCCTGGCAACACTAGCATATGTAAGTGAAATAATCTTACGTGTGGCCAAAATCACGCTGTTTTATTCTTCTCGAATCCATGAACATTTTTAATCTGATTAAACAGTTTCTCCTGGCAACACTGGCATATATAAATGAAATAATCTTACATGCGGCCAAAATAAATCAGCTGATGTAAGGAAAGCAGTAATGTTTACGCAAGTCTGAAAAATAACGTTTTCTCTGGAGAACCTACATCTACATCTGAATGTTTAACTCATGCTATTCATTAGTCGGACATAAGTTTATTTATGGGAATGACCATGTTTATTTATGGGAACGACCATGTTTATTTATGGAAATAGCCATGTTTACTTATGGAAATAGCCATGGCTCAATGTCTTTGAAGGCCGATGTAACAATTCTATTTAATTTATGTCCAGTAAATTTATGTGGCATTGTTGCCAAATGTTGCCTTAAACCCATCATTTCCACAAAGCATTACTAAATATACCTACCTTTTCATAATTTTAGGGAGAAAAAACTAAGCTAATAGAGCACTGAAAAAACATTTGGTTGCTCATTTGCAGAGTGTGCAGCTTCCAGTGAAAACAGTGATGAGATAGGTACATGGCATAACCCACCAGAGACTAGCTGGTCAGCAAACAATAATGAAATTATAGTGGATTCTCGAGATAAAGAAGCTTGGCCCTCTATTGGAGACAATTCCGAGGAGACGTCCGAGAGTGGAGAGGCAGATAGCTCTTCTGTGAAATCAGGATCTGTGATATCAAGCTCAAGTAACCACGGCCAAACATTAGACATTGGCCAAGGTTCAAGTGCCATACATGGTCGTAGTGCTTCCAGTATTTGGGGTGCCTCTAATTCCACGGGCCAAGTGTCCGACTCGAATGTGTGGGGTATTGGCAGTAGTCCAAGTCCCTCTGCAAGCATGAATTCTGTAGGTTCAGGCTGGGGTTCATTGCCCCAAAGTGTTACAATGAACAACCAAGGACATAATATGCAACCCAGTGCTAGTTCAGCTGGGAGTGATAGTGCACAAGATTTTAGTAATTCCAGTCCATTTTCCACAGGATGGGGGAGTGCTGCTCAAGGCAGTTCCTCAATCCCACAATATTCCATGCAACGGTCTGGTAGTGGGAACAAAGACAAAATCCAAGGGTATTTACCCAATGGTGGTGCTCAAATGGACAAATCTAATGGCCCCGTGTTTGGAACAGAGCAACTGGGAAATGTGTTACAGGGTATTAGTTTGGGCTCTGGATTTTCCAAAATCTCAACTGGTCAAGAATCTGGTCTTTCTAACAGCAACAATCGGCAGCCAGGTGGCAAAGTTTCTGGGGTGGACCAAGCTATCAGTGCTGCAAATAAAAGTGGCAGTGGCAATAATGGCAGACATTGGGGAGCACAAACCAACCCCATAGGCTGGCCGTCCTCAAGTGCTAATGGCTCCGGAAACGGAAGGCCAAGTGCAGGCGACTGGAGTAATCCAAACTCTGGAACATCGCCAAATCCAGCGGCAGGAGAATGGGGAAGTGGAGAAAAGCCCAGTTCTCAGTGGGGCAATAGTCCTTGGGGAAGTAGCTCTGGCGTTAGCCCGGGTGTGACCACCCCAGAAGCAAGCAATGCAAATCTCCCACCCAAACTGCCAAATACCTGGGCCCAGGCAGCGGGTAAAGGTCTCAACCTCAACACAATCTCCACTACTTCAACCACACCCAGTATTCAAACCTCCAACAAAAGCCAAATATCAGGAGAGAGTACTGGATCTCAACAAATGCTGGACCCTCAAGAGCGAGAGATACAACGTGCCATAGAGAGCAATTCAGGCTGGGGCCAAGTACCTGTCAGACAGGATACTAACTGGGACCTAGATACTTCCGCACCCGTAAAGGCTAAATTTACTGCCCCTGAACCGCCCCAGCCTACTAATGTGTGGAACAATAATAATGGGACTGCAATTTGGGAAGCAGTGAAAGAAAGTAAGCCTAATAGTAATTGGCAGTCTGCCCCAACAAATCACCCTAGTGTGCAGGGTGGTGGATCTCAGTGGGATAACGGTGATCGTCCAGAATCTTCAGCTTGGGGTATCGCACCAGCTAGTCGCAGTACCTCCAGTGATTCCTCACCGGGCCCATGGTCAGCTAACAGTGAGAAACCTGCCGGCAACTGGGGCGGGAACAGTACACAGCCAACAGATTGGTCACGGCCTAAACAAGATTCCGGTTCTTGGGGTGGCAGCAATGCGGGTGATCCTAGACTCAAAAATTCCACTTCCAGTTGGGGGGATTCACCCGCTGTAGAAACCCCTGTCAGTTGGGACAGTCAACCCGCAAACCGACGCTCAATAGAGGAGTTGGGCAAAAATTACTGGAATGAACCACCACCAACCCATCCCAACACTAACCGCCCCCCACCCACCAACTGGAACGCTCCTACCACCCCAGTTACCCCAATCACACCCCATCCAAAACCAGAAGAGGACATGTGGAGTAAACCCGCCCCAAAACCTGCCCCACCACCTCCGCCATCTCAACCATCCGGGTGGGGCGATCCCAGTCCACCGAGTACCAAAGTAGATGATGGCACTAGTATTTGGGCAGCCAACAATCAACACCAGGTAATATATATTTCTAAGTTTTCTTGGGTTTGTCTTGCTTGAATCTTGGAATCATGTTTATCCAATGTAAAGCAAAAGAGAAATTATTATGAAGGAAAGAACACTCTTGCGTATGGATTTACACCTTGGTTTATTGGGAACACGACACCGAATTATCATCACTTGATAACGGTGTTAGGAGCTACACCGAAACGTCGTGTTCCCAAGAAATCAAGAAGTTGTAAATCCATACGCAAGAGTGTTTTTTCCTTCATTATTATGTTCTAAATGCCACTTAAATAAGAGAAATTATTACAAATTATATTTGATGTTTTTCACATTTTAACGGCTGGTACTACCTTTTTCATAGATGTACACTTGTTGACAAAATACATTGCTTTTGTGAGGAAATTCTAAAGGAATCAACTTTCATATCAGATTATTCATATTATATTTTCATTGAAATGTGAGCCTAGCACAGGCCATAGCATTTTACGAGAACTATCGGTTCCGGTAGCTTGTTGTTACTGTTGCTATAAAACTACTGAAACGAAAGACTTCCCCATCATGAAAGCCAGAATATGGTATGATGTATATCGAAACTAGCATCGGTACCGGTTGGTTCCCAGCATTTCAATATATGAAACTGATTGTTTCTGACACTGAAATTATATGGCCTGCCAGCAAAATGTTCTGGTCAACTCGAACCAACAGATCGTCAGGGTTTTATCCTTGTTATTGCTTGAACTAATAGGAAGAAATTTGACTTTTCTGTAAATCAAACTTTGACTGAATTAAAATCAGTTAAAGTGGCATGAGCTGCCAAAATGTTTACATTTTGACGTTAAAACAGAATGCTGAAATTATTGGTTATTTTTCTCAAGACGTATAATTCAGAAGCTTTTTAGTGCTTCTAGTCTCGAAAATGTACGATAAAGTTTTGTTTTGAACTAACTTTGGCTTAGAATGAATGAATGGTCGTCCCGGTTATTTAAATTTTGTTTACTTTTCCAACACGTGTTCGGTTCGTACAGGCCACATACTGTATAGATTTTCCTCATTCCAATGTCGATCATTTAGTTTTTCGATGGCCTTCAAAGCCTCTTACTGTCATGACAATCAGAAATTCTGAAACAAGTATGAATTTTGGCTGCTCATGCCACTTTAAAATCAGTAAATAATTCTGTTGCTTATTATACTTAATATTTCTTCTTTGTAGGCACGTGCCGCAGGTTGGGGTGACACTGGCTGGACAAGCGGTTCCAAACCAAAGATGTCCTCTTCCAGTTGGGAACAGGAAAATAACATGACATGGAACCCTAATGGTGCAAGAAAGGTAAACACATATCTGGCTTTCAGAAGAAAAGAAAAAGTGTCAAAATTGTGTTTCGGGTTTTACTATCTGTATACCAAATCGAAATTATTGATGAGGCAGCCTTCTCAAGTATGACCATTAGGCTAAGAAAGAATGATCGTTCATCTCGGTTATTTAAATTTTGTTTACTTTCCGCGCAGTATATCGACTCTCACAACAAACGGGCTATGGATTTCCCTTATTTCAACGCTAATCGGGGCCCCGGTGATCCAGTGAGTTAGTAATCGTCCCTCAGTCCCACACTGACCTTCCATCGATGCGGCACTGGTTCGAATTACGCTCAGACCAAATAAAAATAACAAGTTTCTAAGAGGATTTTTCACCGTATTTAGAAGAGTTGCCAGATACTCGCCGGTGGCCGGCGGTTTCTTCCCGGCAATGGACCCGGTTTCCTCACCCACTAAACTTGGCAACGCCGCCATATAAGTGAATAAATCTTGGGTGTGGCGTAAAACATCAATCAATGTCAATCATTTAGTTTTTCGATTATTTTCAAATGATCTTACTCTCGTGACAATCAAAATTTAATGAAAAAGTTCGAATTTTGGCAACTCATGGCACTTGAAAAAATTGAGGGAATAACAGAGGCAATAAAACAATAACCATTTCCTTTTATATTTTCAGACTAGTGAAAGCTGGAACCGTGATGATAATGGTGGTGAAAGTGGCTGGGATACAGATATGGGTAACTGGGAAGGGTCCCAGGAAAACAACCCATCCTGGACCAGTGCCTCTGGATTCAAAAAGAGGCTTAGTATTAAGGTATTGGAGCAGCTATTGGAGTGCAATAATCTTGTGTCCAACTTAAACTTCCAGCTATATGAGAGCATTCATCTTTAAAAAATCCAAGCCGTGCTCGAGTAGTTTGAATATACATTGGTAGCCTTTATCTATTACTTTTAAAGTGGCATGAGCTGCCAAAATGTTGATATTTTGACTTTAAAACAGAATGTTGAAATTATTAGCTATTTTTCTGAAGACGTTTAATTCAGAAGCTTTTAAGTGCTTCTAGTCTCGAATTTTGTTTACTTTTCGAACATGTTTTCGGTTCGTACAGGCCACATACTGTATGGATTTTCCTCATTCCAACGCCAATCATTTAGTTTTTTGATGGCCTTCAAAGCCTCTTACTGTCGTGACGATCAGAAATTATGAAAAAAGTGTGAATTTTGGCAGCTCATGCCACTTTGAATTCCCCTATCTAGTTGAAACCTAACCATTCCATGTTTGTTTTTTATTACAGGGTGCTAGCTTCCCTCGTGGTCCAGGCCAACAACCACAGATGAGAATCAAACTGCTGCAACAGCTGATGGATATGGGCTTTAAGGTAGGTACTGCCACGGTTTGAAATTTAAAGATTTCCTTAGGCTGCTCGGTTTTCTAATCATGTAATTTTTGATTGCTCTATCCTATGTATTCCTCAGTGCAATGAGCCCGGTTTCCTCCCCCACTAAACCTGGCAACGCCGCCATATAAGTGAAATAATCTATGGCGTAAAACATCAATCAATGAATCAATCAACCTATCTATTCCAGCTTAAAATCTTGTTGCCCATCCAGAAATTTATTTTTTTCCCGTCTGCTTGAATGCCTAATTTTGAGGACGGATTGGTGAGCTCAAAATTTTAATCATGGTGGCCTTGATGGCCCAGTTGGTAGACGGATAGTGCTTTGCACCGAAATTGGATTTTCCTCAATGGGTTGCTGGATTGAATCTCCCTCCCTTTGTAGAAAAAAATTGGATTTAACTCTGGATTGGTTGTGGAACGGTTGCCAAACATCCACCAACGGTTGGACTATCCTCTGAGTCTGATCATTTCCAAACTGCAGGGGGAGCCTCGGTGGCTCAGTCCCTTAGAGTGATAGTTCCTCAGCCCTTCCATTGACGCTGGGCTGTATCAAATCCTCTTCATACCAAATACATTTTTAGAAATTCTGAGCGGATTTTTTAATTGTTCGTCGTATGTGGAAGTCTGGAAGAGTTGCCAAGTACTTGACAAAGGGTGGGTTTTACTCTGGCAAAGGACTCTGTTTCTTCACCTATACTAAACCTGGCAATGCCGCCATATAAGTGAAAGACCCTTGAGTGCGTCCTAAAACTTAAATCAATCAAACTGCTTGCTCAAGGATTTGAACCACTTGATGCAAATATCACAACCGCTACTGAAGACCATTTAGCTTGGTACTGTAAGATGGTCTCTACTAAAATCATATCTTGCGGAAAGAGTTTAACCTATTTCTTACCTTTTCTCATTTTAGAAAGATGAAGCTCAACATGCCTTGATCAACAATAATATGAGTTTTGAGAATGCTCTAGGTAAGAGAACTTTTTCATACTTAGTTTTTTGTTGTTTTTCTTTTTTATTTCAAAGATACAAGTCCATAGGAAATAAAAACCTGAAATTTCCATTGTAACAGTCAAAAATGAAATTTTTAAGAAGTTGAAAACACATCTACACATGCTGATTGTTCCACACACCAAGTTTCATTGAGTTATGTCAAATATTTGTTGAGTTCTGCTTCGGAAACGAAAGTGGGACGGATGGAGACCAAACTTTGTTCCTCGAGTGTTTAGGGGTTTTTTTTGCCAATTATTGTGAACTGCTAGTTATTGATCTTAAGGGCTATAATTAATTTTCTCTACTGAAAACGAAACCCTATTACTCTGTAAATATTCAACCATTCTTTGCTTATTTATTTAATGTAGAAAGTTGTATGAATTAGGTGTATTTCCCAATTTCAGCTGATCTGAAAGGTGGTGCTACTTTTGACCGTAAAGATCAAGATATTGATGTGTTTTATCCCGATGGTGCCAAACCTAGAAAACTCCGACCGGATATAGGTCACCCTATTAATGATGACATATCAGATACTCAATTAGAGACGAATCAATATGTGCCTACTATTTCCATGCAAAATACTCCATTTCCAAATGCTCAAGTACCAAATCAACCTGTGTTCGTGAGTCCCATGAAGCCGGGGCCTAGTCTTAACCCGTCTAGTCTCAACGCCAGCAACCCCAGTATTAACCCTTCGCTACAACAAAAGATCTTACAACAGAAGCTGTTAAATCAGCAACCCACTGTCCCTCCTCCCCAGCAGCCCCTGAACACAATGAATTCCACTCAGGGCCCACCTCTAAGAGGGCAGATCCCTCCCCAGGCGCAATCAGTAGAACAACAGATGGCCCAGCAACAAATCCTTCAGCAACTACGCTTGGCCGTCCAGGCTGGGCTCATCAGTCCACAGCTGCTGAATCAACGCCTGCCTCCAACAATCCTTCTTCTACTGCAACAGCTTCTTCAGCTACAAACCTTTCTTCAGCAACTCGTCACAAAACAACAAGCCATACAGCAGAACAAAGCACTCGGTCCGGCCAATCAACGCCAGCAGCTTGAACAGACAGCCAACGCCATTAACCGTATTCGTCAAGAAATGCTACTCTTACAACAACAACTTGCAAATCCACAGCTAATGGGTAAGCAGATGGGTGTGTCTGACAGTCCTGATCCAATGATGTCTGGAATACCACAAGATCTCGCTCTGTCGTCAGGACTCGCTGCAGCACAACCTCAGTCCCGACTTAACCAGTGGAAAAGACAAACCCCAGATAAAGATTTAGAAACCCTCAATGATACCATGAATCTGAACAAGGCAGTGGGATCCAAGCCCCTGCATCAGTCGCATTCCAATCCCATTCTTGGAAAATTTGAGTCCCTCAACATTGGTGGTGATTCCACATGGTCCAGCGTGTCTAACACGTCATCCACGCACAACTGGCCGTCGCTCAGCGCTCTTCCCCCTAGTCAGTCGGAAGGAAGTAAGATTGGAACAGAAAAGGAATCTCAGTCAGGCAGTGGCTCGCCCATTACAACGGCCACTTCCAACTCGAATATGCGCAGCCTGGACAATATGATCCATGAATTTGTCCCCGGGAAACCCTGGCAGGGAATGACCAAGAACGTTGAAGATGATCCACATATCACACCAGGCAGCTTTTCCAGATCTCTCAGCGTTAACACTATCAATGATGAGTATTTGAGCAACTTTACCGCTCTGACCAAAACCAGCCAAGTGGGCGATCAGCCATTATCCTCTCAGCTCAGTTCACAACCATCCTCCACCTGGTCGGTGAAAGATTTCCCCAGATCTGCTACAGGCAGTTCCGCAGGCCTCCCCTCAAGTAAAATGTGGAGTACCAGCGACAATGTCACGCCAACCACTCTGTCCTCTCAGCTTTGGGGGGTTCCCTTGCCAAAGAGTAGTGCTGCTCCGTCCCGTCCACCCCCGGGCCTCAGTAATCAAGCTAAGTCAGGCTGGAGCCCTGGGGTAAACCGTCAACAATCCTGGGCAGGTAGTACTGGAGGGTCAGCCTTTACACCAGGTAAGCCTTTTTCGTGAATTTGTATATATATATTTTTTCAATTTCGGATTCTGGTATTTACTGCATGGTAGTATTTTTACACCTTGTTTTTAATATTTAGTTTTGGTGCTCTGAGGTTTCATTAGAGGCTAGCTTGTGCACTAACCAGACACAACACGCAAGACACCTTTTTTATACAATTCTCTTGACAATGTCAAAGTAGAGCAATTTTGTGGAGAGTGACTGGTTTTGTTTTTTTTCTGTGAGGATGTTACGGCCCACTAACAAAACAACCTTCGGTTCCTTATAATGTATTTGTGAAGATGATCCACTAACCTATCAACATTGGGGTCCTTATGGTGTATTTGTGAGGGTAACTACCCACTATCCCCACACTGGGGCCCTCTTAATATGTATTTGTGAAGATGTCCAGGCCCCCTGACCTCACAACAATGGGGTTCTCCTTATGAAGCCTGTTGCCCTTAACTAGGGATTTTCGATTGTTCTTTGCAGTGGGAAACTCTTCAAGCTGGGAGTCTCGTTCCCCTAATGTTCCCGTTTGGTTGATGCTTCGCAACTTGACCCCTCAGGTATGCCTCCCCTCCAACTGGCCCCATTTTCTGATGTGATGATATGTTATGAGAGGCTTGCTGTCCACAAGCATTGCTCTACTTGCTGGGTTCTTGCTCTCTGCTAACTAGTCTTGAAAAATAAAATCCCCCACTTGTGTGTGACTTTATACTATATCCTTATTCCCCTTGTATTACTCAATTCAAAATAATGCTACAACCTATCTTGGTGGCTACCCACCCTAATCATTCTCCTATCTATTTTTCTCCTAATCCATATTTACTCTGTAACAAATTAGATATTTGGTGACTGTCTTTTGCATGATAATTCCATTTATGCTCATGGATTGGGTTGCAATTTTTTTCACTTTGGTGATGGCAATTAAAAATTATGCTCGTAAGCTGAGTAATTGTTTTCTTTTCTATTTCTACAGATTGACGGGTCTACCCTGAAAACTTTATGTCAGCAGCACGGTCCTCTGCAGAATTTCTATTTAAATCATGGTCAGGCTTTAGTGCGCTACTCTAAAGGGGAAGAGGCTATTAAGGCTCAGAAATCTCTCAATACTTGCATCCTGGGCAACACTACTATTCTGGCGGAGTTTGTCTCTGACAACGAGGCAGCTCGGTTTCTGCGGGATAACAGTTCTGTAAACCCCTCCACACCTAGTCAATGGTCACAGTCAACTCCATCCTACCGCTCTGCTGGCGGCCACTACAACAACAACAACCGCACTGCCTCTGAATCAAGCAACTGGAACCATTCCGCCTCTGCTGCTGCCCCGCCCCAATCATCTTTCTCCTCGTCAGTCTTTCCCGGCAACTCGTCCATGTGGGGCGGCAATCTATGGAGTGGTAATGTGACTCTGGATGACCACACCTCTAACCCTATACTAGGCGGTCTCCTCGGGGGTGAATCTATATAATGACCTCCTTCCTTAACCAAGCCCTTTTCTTGGTGTGATCTCGTTAACATTATTATTACTTAAAAAAGCGGGTCTATCAAAACTAGTGATGGGGCTCAGTATTTTAGAAATGATTCTAGATTTAGACTTGTTTAAATGTTACTTTGAGACTTTGCTTAAATGTGTTGTTGAAGGTCGGGCAGCCTTAGTCAGGACTTCCGCTATTCACCAGGGCCCAAAAGATACATGCAAAATGTGGTGCTCACTGCTTCAAAGAAGTACAGCACAAAGTTTTTATTTTTCATACTTCTTCTGAAGTATTCCAGTCTTTCAAACTATTTCCTTCATGTTCTATATCAGGCTCTGGTGGCTGTAGCCCACCTCCTTTCCTTACACGGTGACTGAAATATATATTTATATATGTGTGTAAGTCACGAAACGTTGCACAAGTATGGAGTATGAATGATTAATATGAACACCCAAAAAAAATCACAAAATGACAAAAAAAAATAATAATTTAAAACGTGTGAATGGATCATTAGGAGACAATTTTGTCAATTTGCCAGTCATGACTTGCACATTCTCAAAGAATTTTGATAACTGCTAAAGTATAATGTATCTATATAAAATAAATATATATATATATTGTATTTGCTATGAATAATAGTGCAAAAAGAGGTAAATCTCGTTAAGTAACAAGCATAGGGTGAGTAATTTACTTGTTGTTACTACACTTGTTCCAGTGTAGGCTATCCCAGCCTGCACCGTAATCCTGTGATATACTGCCATTCTATAACATTTGTGCTCCGATATTGTCGGATTTAGGATGATAATGTGGAATTATTTAAATTGGTAGTGCTATACCAGAGTTTATCTCAACAACAAAGGTGTTACAAATATATCACAAGTTATAATTTTTTTTTTCTTTTTGTGCAAGCAGCCAACTGTATTATGGTGGTCTGTTATGTTTTGTTTTTTTTAGCCATTACCCCCATTACTGAGCAATAGTACTATGCTGTCCATGAGGTCGGATCATTTACATACACATCATAAAATATTTTCCAGTGCCTATTTCAACTTGCCATGACACAACTTTGTAAAAAAAAAAATAAGATAAAAAAGGGGACAGCGTTTGGCTATCCTGGGAGTTCTTTTGTGTTAAAGTCAAAGGTTGTATGTTGGACAGCTCTTATTGACGAAAAGAAATTTTCATCAAAAGTATATTTAAAGAAAAAGAAATATCAACAAAAAAAAATTCTCAAAAATATATATATTAAAAAAAAATTAGAAAATTAAAAAAAAAAAAAAAAAAAAATTAGAAAATGAATTTAAAAAGTAATGAAAAAAAGCCTATGTCTGCGTGGGTGCAGACATGTACCTTGTGATCATTGATTTCAATCCAAAGAGCAGCTACCCTTTCTCTCCGTGATCTGTAGGAATCCGAACTGTATTCTCATGGTGCAAGGGTTACAAAAAGGCGCGGCCACACTACAAGTCGCCACGGATTATTTTGAAAATAATATGTAATTATGAGAAGTCACACGCTTTGGAACTATTAGAAAAACATGTTTTTCAAATTTACTTTTTTTCCTAGTTTTAAGAACTTGTTTATTTGTCTGTTAAAAAATATCTTGGCTTAATTCCTGTGATGATATCATGTATACAAAAGAAAAAGAGGTGCATGTTTCCCGCACGACTCTTCAGTCCAATCAATCCAATCAACTTCGAAATTCTAAACTATTGACCCGCGGAGATTGTAATAGAACGTGTTCAAAGTAAGCTCAATCGTATTAGTGTGGCCGCGGCTTGAGTAACGTAGCTTATCAGGAACCTAGCACCTGTGAAACTGTGCTCAGCTGAACTATGACGAGATTACAATGCATTTTGTTCCTCGCCACTTTGATAATATGATAATATATTATATATTGAGATTTCCATTGCTGATAAATGTAAAGTCATTGTTATACCCATGAAATATTTGTCAAATTGGCATTCTACTTCTACCCAAATATGTGGTTTACAACTTGTTTTTATGATGATACCTGTGCACATGATCTATTGTTTACTATTGCTATATTGTTTGATGTGTAGCCATTCCTCTGGCAGTCTATGCAGTGTCTCTGAGTGACTTGCTTTCTACAAAAGCACTCGTGGTCTTACTTGGATTTTTGACTGAGGTGTGTGAATGGGCGGCGTGTGTGGGTGGGTGAAGGAGAGTGTATTATTCACAAGTACTGGTTGTGCCCGGAGTGCCTGAACGAGTGTGTGCTAGCCTTTAACGAATAAAAGGGAGACAATGCAACCTGATTTTTGCCAAAGCTGTTCGCTGTCTGTAGCTCCCGGTCGAAAGACAATCAGAAAAAATCGTGCTTTGTGGTTGGTTGCTATCAGTGGTGTTTGCGAAATGTCCAATCGTTAATTACACCATCGCTTTAACTGTAATAATTAAAAACGTCTCTTATATATTCATACATATATATAATTCTATATATATACGTGCTTTTGAGTTTAATGATAATTGTATGTATTTGTACTTCAGTTTAGATCCACTCTAAATTCCAATGAAATCAGGCTTTGTGCTATTTATTGAGTTTTCTTTTTTTTTTTTTGTCATTTTTTCAAGTTTGTTCTCTGTGTTTATTGTCTATTTTAAAGTTTATGAAAAGGCTTTTTGTGGCATCTCAACGAATACTTATGGAGCTTGTAAAACAGCCCTGCAATATGGACTGGTCTAAAGATTGTCAACTGTAGATTTCTATATAGCATCTTATCATTTTTTTCTTTTGGGCCACTAAGTGGAGTGAGATTTGTCCGACGTTTTTCTCTAGTGGTTTTAAGTGCAGCATGAAGCAGTTAAATCTTTCCGGGAGGTTCAGAGTGATATTTTATTTTGTAATTTTTATTGATGACCATTTACTTAACTTCCAGCTAAGTAACCTGCTTTGAAAAGTGCAAGATATGTAGATCAAAAAATGTGTACCTCTCAAGACAGCATTTCTAATGTGTAGTAGTGATACAGTATTTTGTATGCTTTTTGTCTGTATTTTGTTTTTCAATCTTGAATTTTCCTGTCGAGAGGATTACCATGTAAATTAGATCTTTCAATAAAGGGATGATATCATAGATTTATCTGTGTTTTCACACTTGTTTTGTTTTTTTCTCAACTTTTTTTCAGTGTTTAATATATTTTGTAGCCTTCTGACAGCTGGCTATAAGTTTCGACCTTATCAAGGGGGCCTCCGTGGCTCAGGTAGAGCGTTGGACGCTCAATCCAAACAGCCTTCCACCAAAGGGTCGCGGGTTCGAATCCCACTGAGTCCAAAAAAAAAAATGGAAAATTTTCTGACTGGGTTTTCACTCGAACGATCTATGTGGGGTGGTTGTCAGTTACCAACGGAAGGTCGTGAGTTTCCTCCGGGCATAGAGCCTGGTTTCCTCCCACAAAAAAACTGGCAACGCCGCCATATAAGTGAAATAATCTTGAGTGCGGCGTAAAACACCAAATAATCAATCAATCCAACTTCCAATCGCACTCAGTCCAAAAACAAATGGAAAGTTTTCTGACTGGGTTTTCACTTGAACGACCTATGTGGGATGGTTGCCAGTTACCAATGGAAGGTCGTGGGTTACCCCCAGGCATAGAGCCCGGTTTCCTCCCACAATAAAACTGGCAACGCCACCATATACATGTAAGTGAAATAATTTTGCGCGTGGCGTAAAACACCAAACAATCAGTTGACCTTATCAAAGGGCCTCTGTCAGCAGAACAGTCTCAGCCTCACAAAGGCCTGTCATCAATGGCTGAGAAAAGTGTGGAATTTTTTTACTCGATCACAGGATGTGGAAGAGTTGCTAGGTGACTCAGTCAGCAGTCTCTCTCAGTCTAGCAAAGGCCCTCTGTCAATGGGTTGTAGGTTGGAATCCCACTCTGACCAAATACAAATTAAACAATTTATGAGCGGGTTTTATTTTCTGTGGAAAAGTTGCCAGGTACTCATGAAAGATTGGGGTTTCCTCCCACTCACCTTACAAAGCCACCAAATAAGTCCTTACTTTCTTACAAAGTTGGCATAAGTGTTTAAACTATATAACCTTGCACCCTGGACGCAACCAGTCCATGCTGTAGGCCTGTGTGCACATAATAGGTCAGCTTTGCAAGACCGGCCCCAGCATGTGATATTTTAACTATTAATAATTTTCCACCCCCGTGCTCAAGATTATTTCACTTATATGGCGGCGTTGCCAGTTATTGTGGGAGGTAACCCACGACCTTGCGGCGGTAACTGGCAACCATCCCACATAGGTCATTCGGGTGAAAACCCAGTCAGAAAATTTTCAAATTTTTTGGGAATGAGTGGGATTGGAACCTGCAACCAATTGGTGTAAGGCTGTTCGGATTGAGCGTCTTAACGCTATACTCACTGAGCCACGGATACCTGGTTACCAACGGAAGGTCGTGGGTTTCCTCCGGGCATAGAGCCCGGTTTCCTCCCACAATAAAACTGGCAACGCCGCCATATAAGTGAAATAATCTGGAGCGCGGCGTAAAACACCAATCAATCAATCACAGAGACCTGGTTTTACAAAGTGCAGCATGAAACTTTTTGTCCAGTGGGGCCCTCGGTGGCTCCGTCGGTTAGAGCGACAGTCTCTCAGTCTGACACAAGCCTTCCATTGATTCGGCACGGGTCCAAATCCCACTCGGACCAAATAAAAAGAGCTCAGTTTCCTTCCCCACTAAACCTGGCAACGCCACCATATAAGTGAAATAATCTTGAGTGCAGCGTAAAACATCAATGAATAAATTTTGTCCAGTGGAAAGCTCCGACCTTGCGCAGTTGGGCACCATCCATTTCTCAAAGTGCAATCAAATGAAAAACGTAATAAGTGGCATTCACACCTGCAACGATCACTTGATTGGTTGATGTTTTACGCCACACTAAAGATTATTTCACTAAAATAGTGGCGTTGCACGTTTTTTGGGGGAAGAAACCGTGGCCTTTGCGGAATGTTCAGAGGAAGCCCACATCCTTTGGAAAGTGCCAGACAACACTTCCACGATGAAGTGATTGATTGTTTGGTGTTTTACGCCGCGCTCCAGTTTATTTCTCTTATATCGTGGCATTGCCAGTTTTATTGTCAGGAGGAAACACACGACCTTAGCATCCCACATATGTCGTTCGAGTGAAAACCTAGTCAGAAAATTTTCCAATTTTCGGACTGAATGGGATTCGAACCCGCGACCCATTGAAGGTAGGCTGTTCGGATTGAGCGTCTAACGCTCTGTTCTAATTCCAATGTCAATAGGCAAACGCCTCATAAATGAATTAGTTACAAACTTGGAAATTGCATTACGTATATCAAATTGATTAAATGAATAAACAAATTGAGAGACTTGAAAAGCAGGTTTATTATCCATTTCATAAAAAGCTGAAAACTTATAAGCATATGACATAATAAAAAGAACACATTTTTATATTTGATTACCCCTGTATGTTTGGATAAAAAAAAGAAAGCACCAAGAATGACAGACGCCAAATTATAACAAGGCAGTTTTAGCGTGAAAATGATTTATTTTATGTGAGCAAGAGGTTTAAATACATCATCCATTTGCTTCCTTACAAGTTTCAATATTATCATATCCCAAAGACTGGGACAAGCAAAATGGAGTTACAGAAATCTGTGCACAGCTGAAATACTGGGGCCGGTTGCACAAAGTTGTATTAAGGCTAAATCAAATTTAAATATGGCCCGTCACAAAGGAATTTGATTGTGACGTGGCTAGATAAGTCAAACTTCAACTAAATACACTTTTGTGCAACCGGCCCCAGTTTCTCACAAAGATGTGCCTGGTGTATTGTACATGTAGTGCAAGGCATAATTGACTCGTAAGCTGATGCCTGCTCTACTAAGCTGGCGTAAAGTTATGCATAAGCTTTACACAGCATTGATTAGCGACTCAGACTTGCAACCAAGCTTAAGTTCGAATTAAACATGCATGTAAGGCGGGCGAAACTCGCGCCACAAAAAAAGAACAAGCCCCAGTACTACATGGACAGAATTTGATTGATTGATGTTTTACGCAGCACTCCAGAATTTTTTACTAATACTTATTGGTCTAAGCGTGTTTCAAATCCGCGCCGCATCGATGGAAGGTCTGTGTGAGACTGAGGGACGTTTTACTTTACCTCTGACTCAAGAAATTCACAAAAAAGCAACAAAAGAAAAAAAAAAATTTAAGAATAAGGTGTATATTGTCTTAAAAATAATATCGGAAGTGTTCAGGAGTCGCAGTAAGTATTGGCTTACATTGACTGCGAGGTCAGGTCAGAGTAACAGAATATGTTTAACATATTCAGCTGAATGGATTTACGACGTCACTGAGCGACCCCGTTTATTTGTGTTATCTTTTATAACGTTTGTACTTTTAGCGGAGAGCCCAATTCCTTTATTCGCTTTACTTTTCACAATGTCAAAACTTGGAGTCACATTACTTTACATGAAAAACTTCCACCGAAATGTTAGGACGACGCTGGAATCAGAAAATTCGCCACCTTACATTCCCTATTTGAGAATAAAAATTAACAGGTGGGTTATTTTGTATTGAGGCCGAACCTCAAGAAATTCGTCACACCAGGAAAATTTTCTCACAGCCAGAAAAATATACAGTAGGCGAAATAAGCAGATGAAAACATGACAAGTGAAATTAACATACGGAACTAAATTACTACCAGAAGCCTGTTTCACAAAGCGACATAGTGTAAGTTTTCATGTAACTGCCACAGCAACAGTATCTCTACCGTATGCGTTGCTATGGCAGTTATGTAAAAAATTACGCTACGCCCTAGTGTGAAAAATGCTCCAGTAAATGAAAAGGAAACCTCACAGAATTCAGTGTAAAGAGGTATGGTTAAACAAAATAGGCTGCAAGCATTGCAGAAGTTAACATTGGCAAGATGGGACACGGCAAAAAAGAACTTGAAAAACTATCAACCATTCTGCACACTTAATATTATTTTAGAAATTTTCAAGCTTTGTACATTCTTGTTGGAAGGCGTTTGGCTCGATGTCAATCAGTTAAACCGATATAATTTGACCCAGGTTTTATGCCAGTTGGAGGGCCACTGTAGAGCGCCTTGATATTTAGCCACGTCAAAAAACACAAATCACCTTGACAAAATTAAATTGAAAAAAAAAAAAAAAATGTACAATTTCCGACAAATTTAAACAAAACCCATATCTAATCAATTGTGTTTTACTCTTTCATTTGCGGAAATGATTCAATAATTTGGCTTTGTCATTAATACTTTGAAGGCGTGACTTCTGAGGCAGGCATTATCTTACAACAGCAACAGGTGGGATAGAGTGCATGGGAGTTGGTTGATTAATTAAACGCTCAACTTCAGTATTATAACACTAATATATGGCTGAAAAAAATTAGTTCTGGTCTATCTACTCTATATATGTATATCTAAGTCCTAAAAACCAATTTCAGGGCCGAGCTGTTCAAAAGTGTATGAGCTGCCAAAATTTATGTTTTTTTTCATAATTTCTGATCGTCACAACTGTTCAAAAGTGTATGAGCTGCCAAAATTTATGTTTTTTTTCATAATTTCTGATCGTCACAACAGTAATAGGCTTTGAAGGCCATCAAAAAACTAAATGATTGGCGTTGGAATGAGGAAAACAAAATTTAAATAACCGGGACGACCATTCATTCATTCTAAGCCAAAAGTAGTTCAAAACAATACTTTATCGTACATTCTGGAGACTAGAAGCACTAAAAAGCTTCTGAATTATACGTCTTGAAAAAAATAGCCAATAATTTCAACATTCTGTTTTGACGTAAAAATATCAACATTTTGGCAGCTCATGTCACTTTGATTAAAATTTAATTTAAAATGATTGAAATTGTTGTCACCAAAGTTAAACTGGCTGACAGAGGCTTATGCTAATACATCAGTTGACTTATTCAGTTTCTTACCCCAAAAGAAACAAAAATTTTTATAGCACAGTGTGATTTTCTTCTCTGCTTATGATAAATAAAGTCGAATTTTTATCATTTTGCTTTAAAATCTTTTTCCATGTAATAAATTAAGAAAAGCAAAAATTTTGATTTCATTTGTTAATTAAATTAAATAAACTTTTTTTATACATCAATGAAAAGGGCAACAACAACAAAAATATATAGTATAACAAGAGAGGGTTGTTACAAAAAATAGCACTATTGCATATACATTTTTTTTCTGCAAAAAAGATATGGATAAAATGATTATGCTTATGGCGATTAGTTGATTTTAAGCCAATCAGAAAAAAGCTGCTCATGGGAGTGGAATGGATTTTACTGCAAAAATAAAATGAAGTACACCAGTGATCTATCCAAAATATACATTTGTTATTTGTAGAAAAGAAAATTACTAGTAGAAATTGTTTGGCAAAATTACACACACAAAAATAAACACACATACATTTTAGATAAAAAGATATATCCGGATAAACATTAAATTCTACCCTCTATTTGTATACCAGTATTGCTATTTTCTGGAATAAATAATGACAGCTTTAGAAATATATACAATCTTTATATAGAGTCCTTCATAAACTGATAATACAGTCTTATAACATGACAGGTAGTATTAATATATACTTAATATTAAAGTCTTAACATTTAAATGCAAGGCAAACTTCAATGATGATAGGAGACTTAATTCAACCATTTAATCATCTAACTCCTTATTTCCTTAATGCTATTCAACTTTAAAGGGACATGCCTGGAACGAATAGCGTTAAAACTTGTGCTATTCTACCGTTGTTTATATAAAGATGAGATTTCCAGATGACCATTGGTAACTTTCCCAGCTCCCACTGACCGCTGGATAAGGAGTTTTATTTGAGGATTCCAATGTCTGCTTTATTGTGGTTATAAGAATCAAGTGCGCAGTCGAGCCCTTTGTGGCTGCGCGTGGGTGTACTTTCAATTGTTTGTTTACTGGCTGCGGACAGAAAACAATAGCAACACAGGATTCCCTAAATAATAATGCTTATTTTTGGCGAAAAGTCGTAGTGGAACACCACAAACAACTTAAGCAAGGTCTCCTTATAAGGTGGGCAGTAAAGCTTTAAGGCAGATATACACTGGTATTTGGGACCCAGAGCAGCTGGATCAACTTGATTTGTGTTCAGTCACATGATGTCAGTTGACCAAATAAGGAGGCAGAAGATATATTTGGTTGAATGAAGTGACACATAGATAACATACAACAGCACTGTACATGTAACAGGGGAGATAACTCGCTATGAGACAGTCAAACATAACACTATCACTGGTTGATTTCAACCCTAAAATTTCATATTCATTATTAACTTTTTTTAATTAACAAATATCTGGTATACTAATTTTATAATGTGCATTTCAATCAAGTAATCAATAAATACAGATTATGAGAAGTCAATCCTGTATCTTTCAAGAACACAATAAGAATAGGTTTCCCTTGATTTCAACGATCTTTCAGAAGTTTGATAAACAACTTTTTTTATGGATGAATGGCTGGCTATCACAGAGATGGGAATCGATAGTTACATTGTTTAGGCTGTTTTTGTGCATTGCTTTTAGAGAAATAGGGATTGTGCATCAAAGGTCCCTAAACCAAGGCCCTTGATGTCATTTCATCTGGGCCCCCAAAAAAATGATAGGTGTACCTGCATTACGACCCCCTAAGCCAGGCACACTCTAGGCGATTCTGTCACCCACTAGGTGATTCTGTCACCCTCTAGGTGATTCTGTCACCCTCTAGGTGATTCTGTCACATTCTAGGTGATTTTGTTACACCCTACGTGATTTTGTCACACTCTAGGTGATTCTGTCACACTCTAGGTGATTCTGTCACATTCTAGGTGATTCTGTCACACTCTAGGTGATTCTGTCACATTCTAGGTGATTCTGTCACATTCTAGGTGATTCTGTCACATTCTAGGTGATTCTGTCACACCCTAGGTGATTCTGTCACATTCTAGGTGATTCTGTCACACCCTAGGTGATTCTGTCACATTCTAGGTGATTCTGTCACACTCTAGGTGATTCTGTCACATTCTAGGTGATTCTGTCACATTCTAGGTGATTCTGTCACACTCTAGGTGATTCTGTCACATTCTAGGTGATTCTGTCACATTCTAGGTGATTCTGTCACATTCTAGGTGATTCTGTCACATTCTAGGTGATTCTGTCACACTCTAGGCGATTCTGTCACACTCTAGGTGATTCTGTCACACTCTAGGTGATTCTGTCACACTCTAGGCGATTCTGTCACACTCTAGGCGATTCTGTCACACTCTAGGTGATTCTGTCACACTCTAGGTGATTCTGTCACATTCTAGGTGATTCTGAGTGGTCGACAATCATCAAATAGCCAATTCCCTATTGTGTGGTGGTTATCGCCGACAACCGTCGCCGACATTGGGTGACTGTCGTACTTGTAGATACATCAGGAGCCTGTTTCACAAAGCGGCGTAACTGCCATAGCAACCCATACTGTAGAGATACGTTAGTATGAAAGTTACGGAAAAAATACATCTACGTCGCTTTGTGAAAAAGGACCCTGGCATGCTTGATTTACAGAAGACAGTCAGCCAATGCTGTTGACAAATCAGCTAGTGTGCCGCTAACTGTCAGCAACAAAACTTTTATCAACAAATCAAAACTAAACTTAGGGTCACAGGATTTTTAGACGATATCACATTGCACAATTGGTTTGTGTAATATGACCTACTGCAGAAATTTTCATTTGAGATAAGCGGCAAACAAGTGGCAGATATCCCGTGGCCAACTCAGGCTCGCATACACAAAAACACTAAGTTGCGCCTGGTTCAAGTATTGTTAAATGCTTCAATCATATTGCAGGCATTGCACATGTGCACTTATCGTTCACATATTCAATCGACTGGGCGAAAACATATATTCCAGCCTGGGCTTAGCATTTTACATGTGGTACTGAAAATCTGGCCCACTCTTACAAACCCTGTTCTACATCAACACAGCAGGTTGTTAAAATATACAAGATATACAGTTAGCAAAATGTAGATATTTAATATCCTGTTAACCGATGCAAAAACAAATTTGGCGTGATGACATCCGTTTTCAGAGTCATAACGAACGGGTTCTTGAAAAAAACAGAGGAATAATTTACATTTGTCTAAAATATCGTAAACACAACAACAACAACAATAATCTATTAGAACTCAAGAATACATACATATAAAACTTGGATTTTTCTAAAACACATTTTGACATCATAGTTAGTGAGAGAAGGATAGTCACAGCAGTGTGGTTGATATAGCTACACTTCGGATATTTCCGCAGGTAAGGGAGGGATGGAGTCCGCCGCTATCCCAGGCATCATTAACGGTATCACAACATCATCCATGTTAGGCATAACAAATACACGCTGCAAATACACAAAATAATATCATGATTGATTGATCGATGTTTCATTAACGGTATCACAACATCATCCATGTTAGGCATAACAAATACACGCTGCAAATACACAAAATAATATCATGATTGATTGATTGATGTTTCACTAACGGTATCACATCATCATCCATATTGGGCATAACAAATACACGCTGCAAATACACAAAATAATATCATGATTGATGTTTTACGCCACTTATATGGCGCAGTGCCAGGTTTAGTGGGGAAGGAAGCCAGACTCATTGCCCAGAGGAAACCCCCGACCTTCGGCGAGTAGCTGGCAACTGATAATATCTTGAAAGACCTTTTTAAAAGTATTTATTGATTTTACGGCTACTGTTTTATTTGTAATCCAGGTAATTATTTTCGTAAGCGTCTAATGTCAGTGAGTGGAAATCGAGGGCCTGTTTCACAAACTAGGCTTGGGAAACGGCCTTTTTCTCAACAAAAAAAACAATCTGGAGACAGAGTATTGCTGCTTAATAATACATAGAATAACAAAATACCTGAAATTCAATTGCAAGCTTCTTTTCAATCCAGTCGGTCACATGTGTAACAGTTACCATCCTTTCTCCAACCTTTGGCTTGGCTACAAGTCTTAATTTTGGATTTCCTCTAAAACCATACCTGGTGGATAAAACAAATTGTTGAATTACAGACCAATTAAGACTATCACTTTTGCAATAGATTTTGTACTGAATCCAGAACCTTAAAGACTATTTGTGTAGAATTGTTTATATTTTTACTAAAAATTCTGTATTCTGTGTACGGTCGTAAAATGTCAGAATTTTTTGGATCTTGAATTTGCCTCCAACCCACAGTGCCATTTTGGGCTGGTACATCTTAATCTGCACGATAAATCTTATTTATTGGTTTAATGCAAAGGAATAGGGTAGAATGTCGCATAGGAGTTCAAAGTTAATATGGACAATTCTTATATATTTATGATCACTAAAACACACAGGGACAGGGAAAATCTTCTTGTCTAAAATAACCATTGAGACAAGTTTCTAATTGTGTTAAAAAGAGGTATATCATTTAGACCTTTATACCCAAAAAAATTCATGAGAAGACACACACATCTAGTAGTTTAAAGTGGCATGAGCTGTCAAAATGTTAATATTTTGACGTTAAAACAGAATGTTGAAATTATTGGCTATTTTTCTCAAGACGAATAATTCAAAAGCTTTTTGGTGCTTTCAGTCTAGAGTATGTGTGATAAAGCATTGTTTTGAACTAGCTTAGACGTAGAATGAATGAATGGTCGTCCCGGTTATTTAAATTCTGTTTACATTTCGAACACTATTTTGGTTCGTATAGGCCACATACTGTATTGATTTTCCTCATTCCAACTCCAATCATTTAGTTTTTGATGGCCTTCAAAGCCTCTTACTGTCGTGACGATCAGAAATTATGAAAAACGTGCGAATTTTGGCAGCTCATGTCACTTTAAATTGTCTCGCAGCTGTCAGTCGTAATCTTACCAGAGTCTGTCAGAAGGTGGGGGTGGAATGTTAACAGCCAGCGTCCCCAGAAGTGTGTGCATCTCCACAGTTAGAATAAGGCGGGTATTGGACACACCCTCCATGGCTTTCTTTACATATTTATTATCAGTGGCTGACTGGAAATATCTGGACTGTGTGATCCTATCAATATACTTGAGTAACTTCTTTCCTGTTCCACCACTGAAAAAAGGAAAAACAATCCCAAATATATAATATATACAGTTCTTAATTACTAGAAATCAGTGGGAGGGGGGGAAGAGTTTGTCCGAGTTTATGACTCAAAAATGTTTTTTTTTTAATACAGACAGCCGTATTTTGGAATCAGGGTACACTGCAATCAAAAATCTGGAATAGACTGAGAGGGTAGTATGAGGTCCGATTTAGACAGTGAAATAACAATATAACCTACTCACATAGGCCAAAACAGACATAATGACGTTCATGAATAATTAAGCTCCCAAACAGTGTCTGATATGGGCAAGTAGAATCATTCAGAAAATATTATATGTCCCCTGAATTTCATTTTTGCCTCCCAGAGTCTCAAACTTCCACGCTGTTGATGATGTCACACTAATTTGCTGTTTTTTCTCTTCCGTTTTTAAACATTGAATTCACGTTACAGAAAGTTAAATTATTCTCAAACATCCTTTTGACACTATTTGAGTAAGATATATTGTTATTTCACTGTTCTTTCACAAACTGTCTGCTCCAAAGCGGACAGTCTAATCCGTCTTTTTGATTGCTATGAACCGCGACTCCAAAATATGGCCATCAGTATAAAAAAAAATAGTCAGCTTGGAGTCAGAAACCCAGACTACGGTAAATCACGTCCGAATCCGACCGATGCCCGATCCGACCGGCGGCGGAGATCGCAGACCATAGTGATCAGCCACCCAGTGTGCTGCCGACGCCTGAGCTGACAGTTAGTCAAACGCCTACATGACCGATAACTTACCGGCTGTCGACCGGTAATGGAGATTTCCGACTTATAGTAGAAACGTATAGTCCGAAGACGTTGTGCAATAACCATTTTTAATAGATTCGCTCAAAAAATAAAATAAATATATACGTGTTAAAAAATCAGCCCGAATTTGGTTTGTTTTTCATACCGACCGCTTATGACCATGCATCAAATCATTCTTCATCACAACGTCTATGAAGCCGTAAGTAGCGTTTCTGTCTCCAAAATGACTTTGTTGTATACTGACAGCCGTATTTTGGAAATATGGTCGTCAGTATATAGAAAGGAAATCATTTTGTAGTCAGAAACCCGGACCAAGCCGCAAATCGCTAACTTGCCGTGGTTTCAGTTTACTTTCTCAATATATCGCGGCTTTTGAAGCCTTCGGCGGGCAAGATATCAAACATCGGTATTACAAAATAACCATGAAGTGTAAAGATCAAAATTCACGAATAACATGCACTCAGATTGAGAGATTTTAACTCACAAACTCCTGTTCGCTGCAGTCTATACATGTTCTAATTTTAAAACTTCGAGTTATTGAAAATCACGTAGAAATATTATATACTTGAAGTGAAAACCCACGTGGTCTGCGGCAGTTTTATCGATCGCTAAAACAGGTAGCCATTCGATTGGCTCTTATTTTGATTGACAGGTATGTATAGTCCAATCAGCAACCATAAGACCCAAAAGAAAGCTGAACAGTTCACTCTGGACTGTCAAATATACGAGATATATTAGGCCTACATGTTTAAACGCCCGCTTATAACAATAAAACATTACAAAATGTCTTTTGGTCGTTCTAATATTTAAAAGCAATTCTCTATGGTTTTAGACGGCGAGTATAATTTAGCAACAACTCATTGAGTCTATGATTACCAATTGTTTTCCTGTCTTGCTGGCGTCGTCAACACTCCAGTGAAGTTGGTAGCTTGAGTGCTCAAATGGTGACGGGAAACAACAGATACGTGTACATGTAGTTAACCCATGATTAGTATGTTAATGATCGATTATCCTACATTAAGGAATTGTTTTTTCATCCAACGTTTTTTTTTTATGGTGATCCAAACGTCCTACAAATATCCAAGCCCAGACTGAGTAAACTGGTGAGCATCACAGCACGACTGAACGATGGCCGCTTCTGTGTCGCCACGTGTGTAGTCACTTTGGTTTCAGATAGAATATCTGTGTTTTTTTATATAGTCAACTAACAAATGAAGTTGGATAGCAGACTACGTATAGTTTATATATTACTCATAGTGATATGTTTAGGGCCATACGCACATGTTGTACGTTTGAAATTTGTGTTGGAATCTCAGCCGCAGTGAACATCGAACAACATCGCTCCCTGGGCCGTTTGTGACGGAAAAAATATAAAATCCGGCATAGGCAGATTTCTCAGCTAACTGCGAGTTTTCGTAGGTCTACTAATTGATGTTGTTGTTGTACCAAAGTGAAAATGCGTTTAAACTAAACTGTAAGGGGAAAACGCTTCCGTTAAAAGCATGTTTTATTAGCCTAAATAGTCTCATTGAATCGAGCCCCAGCCTCGGAGATATCAAAGGCCAACCAGACTAATCGTTTCACACGTCCGCTGATCGCTCTATTCATGCGACTCAACAGGGGGTTGAACCGGACTACTACTCATTTTGGGTATAAAATCGGTCGGATTCGGACGTCATTTACCGTAAGGCAGAATTATTTTAACTAAAATAACTATTGGTGACAGAGCGATATTTTTATTTATTTTGCACTAAGGTACACGTAGCAGCTAGATTTTCGACAGGTACACACCGAGCAGATAAGGCGATCAAAAGAAACTCAGCCTTCAAGTGCTTACATCTTTGTTTCTTCGGAAGTGAGTGCATTTACAACCATCTTTATCAGCGTGAGAGACTTTCGCTTTACTGACTTAGCCAGCCAGGAGCCTGTTCCACAAAACGGCGTAAATGTTTTTTTTTCGCGTGACTTTCATAGAAACATATCTCAACATTATGGGTTACCATGACAGGTGCGTAAAAACTTATGCTACACCGCTCTGTGAAACAGGCTCTTGGCCCCAAACAACTCTTGATTAATTGTTTGATGTTTTACGCCGCGCTCAAGATAATTTCACTTATATGGCGGCATTGTCAGTTTTATTGTGGGAGGAAACCAGGCTCAATGCCCGGAGGAAACCCACGACCTTCCGTTGGTAATTGGTAACCATCCCACATAGGTCGTTCAAGTGAAAACCCAGTCAGAAAACGAACAACTCTGGAGACAGTAAAAAAGTTAATATTTAAATTCAGGTCAATTGATAAATGGGGGTTTACCTTTCATCGCCAGTAGATGCAGGAGTTTCCTCCCCTTCTTCATCTGTTGATGACTCAGCGCTATCCTCTTCTTCAGAGTCAGTCACAGCTGACCTAAAAATAACAGACAATTTATAGAGCAATTAATACTTGCAGACTTTGCAGAATCCTAAAAAGCAATCACATCCACATGCGCTCAACACATGCGCTTCAAGTTTCAAAGTGATACAACAAAGCATTCTCAAGTTATTGAGCGAACAACATGTTACGGTAAGAATTCCGCTAATTCAGAGAAGTACTCAAAACATTATGAAAAGCACTCTAAAAGTTTGAGACTTTTCGTTGGGTGTCTTACCTCCTGCATGGAGCGACCGAAAATCCTATCGAGCAATCGCTATTGTTGTTATTTTAGACCAAACATGGCAGAAAGCAGTCTAATAATGTGTTATTTTCACATTGCGCGTCCTTGAATTAGCGGAATTCTTACCGTATACATTAAGAACAAGTTAATTGGCTGGTGAAGCTGTAATAAATTTCACGGAATCCTAAAAAGCAATTCCACCCATCCTTTTGGGGATCCCAACATTACCCAAGTTTCAAAGTGAGACCACAAAGCCTTCTATAGTTATGGAGGGGACAGACAGACGGACGTACATACAGACGGACAAAAGAAATTGGTCTAATGGCCATATTTGGGGCATAAGAATGTCATCACAATGTGACTCTCCTGGACAAGACTAGAGTCATTTTTTATAAATTGTCAGTCACATTCTTAACATTATACTAACTTTTTACGGTTCACTTTATTTGGACTTTCTGGAGTGGCTTTACTTTTCTCTTTCAGTTTCATGAGGTTGAGCTTGGTTTCTATGGTCATTCGAAACCCGCCATCGTAAGCCACATCAAGGTCTACCCAGAAGCCTCTTTCGTCTAGGTACGGTTTAGTAGCTCTTCTTATCACAGGCATTTCAGAGCCGAGGTCAATATCAGTAACTTGAAGCCCTTCAATGAAATAAGGTACCTGGAACCCACAAAAAACAATATGACGTATGCTTTATGCCCATTTCTTTATCAAGTGCAAGGGGCATTGATCGGTGCTTTTGACTTCATGAAGACTACTACCAAAGAGAGTTGATTGACAAGAGTGGTCACTTCGTCCAATCAGCATTGGCGGCAGGTTCTTCTGGCCCCCTAGTCGAAGGGTGTTCCGAGTGTACACGATTCGACTGAAGGGCGCCCCCTACAGAATTGAGGTTCCTAATAATCGAATCGTGTCAGTTCAAATTCAACATGGCGCGGACGAAGTGATCACTCTTGTCAATCTACTCTCTTTGCTACTACATCATGAGTAGCGATTCAACATAACTTCACCATAGTCCGCAATATGTTGAGTAGATTGAAGCTATTCTGCTACCCACACAGCCTTCTTCAATACCACGTCTCATAGTTTACATTTGAAAATTGTAGATGCTCTCTACTTTTCAAAAAATTATAACTCAGGAAAATTTTTTGAGGCCGAATCACTTGTAAAATGCTTAAAGACAAGTGGTATTGATTGTTTGATGTTTTATGCCGCACTCAAGATTTTTTCACTTATATGTAAGCGTTGCCAGGTTTAGTGGGCGAGGAAACTGGGTTCAGTGCATCGAGAAGTTCCAGCACTGTTCTACCAACTTGAGCCAGTAAAACCCATGCACAACACACATTAAAAACACTTACATGGATTTTTGACAGTTTTTTCTCCAGTTTTTCTTGTATTTTTTCCTTCCAGAAGTTTTGTAGGAGGAAATCCCAGAAACATCTGCCTAGTAATGCATTGAGCCAGACTAATTGGGGATCACAGCTGATACTTCCTGTCACGGTCCTGTCCTCCTTTGATAGCTCACGGTCTTTCATTTCACGTTCCCTTCTTACCGTAGTGGGACTCGTCAGTTTCTTATTGGCTGGCTCGGCTGGCATCAACTGGGCCATATACTGAGCAAAAGTTCCGATATCAGCCCTCTTAGAAAAGATTTCCTCTTTTCCGTTCCCGTCTTCATTTTGTAAAGAGCTGAGAGAATCAGATGAATTATGTCTTTTATGGCGTGTGGGCTGGTCTGACTGAGTTCGTCGATGCTTTGGTTTGAATTCCAAAGCCTTACGGATTTCTAACAAGTGGTTCGCTAAGGGTTTCCCCCGCGTGGCACCCAAGAGGCGATAATACCATTCCTCTTTTTCTCGATTTGTCCTTGCAAATAGATATAAGACGTCATTAGAACACTCCTGCTCTGTGATAACCTCAAACCCAGAGACATCCTTAGCAGCGCCACCTGGTGGTTCATCCTCAGGGTTACTACTATCTGACCCCTTTGATTGTCTTTCTTCCTTGCCTGTCTTAGCTAATGCGACACACAATGGATATTTCTTACTCCACAGTCTCTTTTCTACCAGCCCGGGGGGTAACAGATATAACCTACTGCCCTCTAGGTCCAGATATCGCTGATGGATAAACTGAGGATTCGGTAACGTCTCGTCCCACATCGCCCTTTTGGGAACACCCGCTTTGGGGCGCGACAGACGAAGAAGACTACCCTCTAACCTTACAAATACAGAATGACATTGATTGATATGATAATTGTTAGCATCATAGTGGCCTAACTGATTCATCCAGCCCTAAAAGAAAGAAAAAAAAAGAAGAAAATGTCAGACAGTCAGGTATATATTATCACTATCAAGCCAGATATTTTCAGAAACATTGAATCGATTCCGCATATTGAAATGCTGGGAACCAACCGTACTGATGCTAGTTTTAAGAAATGTTTTAACTTTCTTTAAACGTGGGTTCCATACTAATGAGAAACAATTAAGGCATGACCACATAGTTAGTTGTTTGTGAACAACATAAGCTTTCGACACCTATACCGGTGTCTTTGTGACGTGTAACAGGTACAGGTGTTGAAAGCTTGTGTTTGTTCACAAAAAAATAACGGCTATTTTTCCCAAGGTGTATGATTCAAAAGCATTTTAGTGCTTCAAGTCTCGAGAATATATGGTAAAGTATTGTTTTGAACTAACTTTGGCTTAGAATGAATGAATGGTTGTCCCGGTTATTTAAATTTTGTGTACATTCCGAACACTATTCCGGTTCGTATAGGCCACATACTGTATGGATTTTCCTCATTCCAACGCCAATCATTTAGTTTTTCGATTGTCTTCAAAGCCTCTTACTCTAATGACGATTAGAAATTAAGAAAAAAGTGTGAATTTCGGCAGCTCATGCCACTTTAAGAACAACCGACCGGAGCCTACAATATCATATATCAAAATACCCCTGTCAATCAAGACTGCTGACATTAAAGTGGCACGAGCAGCCAAAATTCACACTTTTTTCATAATTTCTGATCATCACGACAGTAAGAGGCTTTGAAGGCCATCGAAAAACTAAATGATTGAAGTTGGAATGAGGAAAATCCATGCAGTATGTGGCCTGTATGAACCGAAAACGTGTTCGAAAAGTAAACAAAATTTAAATAACCGAGACGAACATTCGTTCATTCTAAGCCAAAGTTAGTTCAAAACCCCTTCGAGGCCTGATGTATGCAAACCCTTATCATACATACAATAATGCAAGTATACATGTAGAATAGCACAATATAGCAATAATGATTGATTGATTGATTGATTGGTGTTTTACGCCGCACTCAAGATAATTTCACTTATATGGGGGCATTGCCTGGTTTAGTGGGGGAGGAAACCAGGCTCATTGCCCAGAGGAAACCTCCAACCTTTGGCGAGTACTTGCCAACTCTTCATCATACTAGCAGTAATGAATAGTAGAAACTAGTTTTTGTACTAATGATTGATTGATTGTTTGGTGTTTTACGCCGCGCTCAAGATTATTTTACTTATATGGCGTCCTTGCCAGTTTTATTGTGGGAAGAAACCGGGCTCTATGCCCAGAGCACACCCACGGCCTTCCGTTGGTAACTGGCAACCATCCCACATAGGTCGTTCGAGTACGTACTAATGAGAATTGATTATGGTTTGTGAACAACAAGAGCTTTCGACACTGGTGTCTTAATCAAATGTAAATTAGTTACACTTGATAAAGACATTAGTATGGAACCCACGTTTAAAGAGAGTTCCAAACATTTCTTACTAGTTGACATAGTTTGAGCAAAGATTAAAGATTTTTTAGGTCTTTGTTATTTTCCAGAACTTAGAAGCAAAGCAGGATATCACAGAAATCTGATTTTATATTTTAATACAAGTTTTACACTCACCCTATATTTGCCATCATCTGGCTTAGAAAGTTTCATTTGTGGGAAAAGCATCGGAGGCAAATCTTCGAAGGGTACAATTTTGATTGGTTCTTTTTGCTCCGGGGGTTTGACAATCCACAGGTAAATAGTCCATGACAAAGAGGCTATCACGGCGCCCATGACCATCCCGGAGATAAACGATGGTAACGGGACGATAAGGTAGAGGAACAGAAATACCACACAACCCGCTAGCCTATGGACAGGCACAAGGGATGCGCTTGTTAGCGTAGCAGAGGGCTTACTGTTGTCCGAACTGAGTTCGTCAGCGGTCTGAACCTTGGTATTAGATCCATGGGTTTTTCCCGTCTCTTTGGGATCGAAGAAGACATTTCCGTCATATTCTACAGATTCCTCAGATACATTTTTCATCAACTTTGACATTGACATTGGCGAAGCTGTAGACGCAACTTCGGCAGAATTTTTATTTTTGATTAGGCGCTGCATTGGTGACCTCTGCCTGACAATACTTTCTGGAGACGGTGGATTAACGCCACCATTAAAATCCTCAAAGGCTTCTTCACAATAAAAGTCGTCCACGATTTCCATATCGTCAGGGCTGACCTCTTTACTCTCTTCCGCTATTGCAGGCACACTGCCTCTCATTGGAGAAGCTAATCCGTTGACTTTTTTTTCATCAACATGCAGACTTTCTTTACTTGTATTCCCTTTAACGGTGCTCAAAGTTTGTCCTAAGTTTGGGCTACTAAAACTAGAAGACAACACAATTTTTTCTTGAGAAGCTTTGGTGCTCTCCCCTGGTTTTGGTTGCCGTGGTGATTCAACATGGTTACTATGACTTGGGCTGGAGTCACCAGAAAATTCTTCCAGTTTCTTAGATATGGCATTAATCTTATCAATATGCCGTGGAAATTTGTCACTCAGTTTATCTTTTAAACCTGCTAAAAGGGTTCTTTTTTCTTCCCTAGTTTCCGCAACGCGTAGGTTTGGACTTGACAGCTTTTCCTCATCCAAAGACTTACTGACAGCGTGCAACTTGGTTAATTGGCTCGTATCGTGGACTTGTTTAATCGGCACAGGGCTGGATTCAGGTCGTTTCGGCAGTTTTTTGTCTGAATCAAGGACAGATAACTCTTCATCATCATCTTCCTCCAATGATTTGAAGCGTATTGAAAATGAAGAAGAGTTACTTGTTTGTTTCATCCCAAATTTGTCGCCCTTTGGCACTGGAGGCCTGGGTGGTGGGCTGCCCTTTTTCGTATTCATCTTAGCTGGATTTTAGTCTCAAAATGGGTCCATTTTCTCCCCCTTTCTTCATCTGGTGCAATTACAATGTAAAACTCCACCACTGAAATGAAATAAGATATTTTTCAATTTTAGATTTTTATGTATATATCATTTTGGCATGGTTATTTTAGACAAGCAGTTTGTCACATAATTAGAAAGTTGTCCCCATGGTTATTTTAAACAAGAACATATTCTCACACACTTTGAACTGGTCTCCATGGTTATTTAGACAACAAGATTTTCCCACACAATCAGAAACTTGTCTCCATGGTTATTTAGACAACAAGATTTCCCCACACAATTAGAAACTTGTCTCCATGGTTATTTAGACAAGATTTTCCCACACAATTAGAAGCTTGTCTTCAAAGTTATTTTAGAAAAGAAGATTTTTCAAACACAATCAGAAACTTGTCTCCATGGTTATTTAGACAACAAGATTTTCCCACACAATCAGAAACTTGTCTCCATGGTTATTTAGACAACAAGATTTCCCCACACAATTAGAAACTTGTCTTCAAAATTATTTTAGACAAGGAGATTTTAACACACGTTTAGACACTTGTCTTCAAAGTTATTTTAGACAAAAGATTTTACCACCAAATCATAAACTTGCCTCCATGGTTATTTTCAAGAAGATTTTCCCTGTGCCAGCTGTGTTTAAGAATTCATAAACATATATAATTTGTGCTTTCCCAAACAAAATAATATCAGGCAATGTAAGAACCTTGTCAAAATTGTTCACACAACCAGAATATGAACGGCTTTAAGTCCTATATTTTGACAAAATGCAAGTGGGATACAATACAATGCTAGAGAATAAAACTAACTCAAATCACAATATTTGCTCTTAAACCTTTCCACAGTTTGGATTTTTTAAATGTCAGGAAAAGTATACATACATTAAAAATATTTCACAACAAACAAGTAGATTTATCAAAGGTCAGAGAGACAAGTTTAGAACAGTTTAGACATGTCCTGCTACTTTCAGAGTTCAAGATAAGCTTCATAACCTTTGGACAGATAAGATACTTGATATGAAATGTACATTTCACATGCTATCAATGTGGATTTTACACCATTTTAATTCGATTCATTCAGAGAGAAAATCAACTTGCATGTATTTTAACTTAAAATTTATATGTTTTTGTTTGGTATTTTTTTGTTTGTTTGTTTTGTTTTTTTTTTGGGGGGGGGGGGGGGGGGGGGGGGGGGGTGATTCTTTTACATCCAAGTGGTATTTGTGACAGTTTTTGCCTTTTTTCAATAGGAATTTTTAAGACACTTTTTGAAGGTCGGCTGAAAACTAAATGATGGACTTTGAAACAAAAACTATACATAAGCTGTGAATGTACATGTGAGGTTTTTACAAAATGATTGATGTTTTACACTGCCAGGTTTAGTGGACGAAGAATCCGGTGTTTTGTCCGGAGGAAACCATCTAGACACTACCTTAGTCTTAGAGTACATTCTAATGCCTGGTATCACTTAAAGTGGCAAAATTCACACTTTTTTCATAAATTTTTTTAAGTTCATCAAAAAACTTAAAACATTGGCGTTGGAATCAGTAATAAATCTATACAGCCTGTAGCCTGTACAAACCAAAGTAGTGTTGCAAAAGTAAACAAAATTCAAATAAGCGGGATGAATTCCTTGATTGTGAGAATTTTAGTTCAAAACAATACTTGATTGTACTTAATCAATACTAGAAACATAAAAAGGCTCATGAATTTTCAACATTCTGTTTTAATGGTAAAATATCAACATTTTGGCAGCTCATGCCACTTTTAACACTTCTCATGACATTTACACTTCTGGAAAAAAATTCTTGATTTTATCGTAAAAATATCCCCATCTTGGCAGCTCATGCCACTTAATTGATTGATTGATGTTTTATGTCGCACTCAAGATTATTTCACTTATAAATATATGCCGTTGTGGAGGAAACCGGATTCATTGCCCGGATGAAACCCTCGACCTTCAGCGAGTACCCGGTAACTCTTCCACATACGGCGACCGAGTGTGGTTCGAACCCCCATCGCATTGATGGAAGGGACTATCAATTTAATCGACTGAGCAACCGAGGCCCGTATGCCATTTAAAGCTCACTTTGTCAATTTAAGGGTACATGTATACAAGGACTTCAATGGTAAACTACATTGTCATTGAGTACTTACGTATGAGTCAAAACCAAACCCAAGTAAATGCTTATATTATGCTTAAAATGTTCCAGAAAGTTCAACAGACTACAGGCAAACTCCTGTCTGTCGTCAATCTAATGAAATATCTTTGGTTTCTTGGAGCAGCTTATGATTGGTCAAAATGACATAACCCTTTGTTAACACAATCAGAAACTCCAATGGTTATTTTAGTCAAGAAGATTTTACCTAATGCTATGCCTGTATGTTATAGGGTTCATAAATACATATTATGCTTATTCTAACATATGTTCAGAATATCATATCACAATATGGATTATGGACAAACGTTCAAGCAAAACACATAATTGCTTATTAACACATGTGATGCCTGTAGACACACACTGGCTTCAAAAGTCAATATATGATCAATAAACCTTGACCCAGTTATAGTAGAAGGTGTGAATTGGGAGATAAGCCCCGTGTAATCTCAAAGCTTAGGCTACTGGAGATGGGTTCCATAATCTACCTGTCAACAATATTTTGATTGAGTCTGACATGAAAGTCTGTTTTGATTAAGATAGGCAAGGATGAATAGTTTATGCTAATGAACTATATGCGTGTAATGGAGGCCATGTGACGTTTGAGTTCTAGCAAGCGCCACCATTACTAGGAGATGGGGCCCATTCGATTTAGATCGATCATGATCGTGTGCCCATCGTTTAGCAATGCCATGCAGCCAGGCTTTTTAAAACTTCAGATCCAAACCAGCCAATGAGACGTTTCCATTACACATAAATTACCAAGCTCTTTGCCAGGAGGAAACCTTCGCCGAGTACCTGGCAACTCTTCCACATACAGCGATGGAGTGAAAAATTCATTCAGAAATTTTTCAGTTTTATTTGCTTTAAATGAGATTCAAACCCGAGCCGCATTGATGGAAGGCCTGTGCCGGACTGAGGGACTATCACTCTCCCTAAAAATTCTAAACTTTGACATCCTCTCCATTCTCCACTGAATATTTGCTGAAAAAGGGCAACAAGTTATTACATCACAATCTAAACCTAATATCTGGCAAACCTGCTGGCACTACACAGAATATTTTAAGACCTTAATTTATCATATCTATAAACACTAAAACACACGAGCACAGAGAAAATAACCATGGAGCAAAGTGTCAAGCTGTGTTAAAAAGGGGGCTGTCATTTAGACCTTTATACCCAGTCATAGGTTTATCATAACTGTTGTAATACATGTATGTCAATGGGAAGAATGGACGGTTGTTTCTTGTAAATATTTTTATGACCTTTTTGAAAGTTACATGTGTACCAGGATATCAACATTCAATAGAAGTAAAACAACACAACATACAATACTCAGTCCAGTGGCCTGTTTCACAAAGCGACACAGTGTAAGTTTTTACGTAACTGTCATAGCCACCCATACTGTAGAGATACAAATTCAATGCTATGAAAGTTACGCAAAGAAATACATCCACTCCGTTCTGTGAAACCGGCCCCAGATACTGTAGAAAACAACTTTTAGGCTATGACTTTTCTGTTGCATTATCAACAAATTTCTTAAACTGGCATCTCATTTTAGGTGACAAGAGCTGTTAAATTCAGGATAATTCAAGTTTAAAGTGGCATGAGCTGCCAAAATGTTGATATTTTGACGTTAAAACAGAATGTTGAAATTATTTGCTATTTTTCTCAAAACATATAATTCAGAAGCTTTTCAGTGCTTCTAGTCTCGAAAATGTACGGTAAAGTATTGTTTTGAACTAACTTTGGGTTAGAATGAATGAATGGTCGTCCCGGTTATTTAAATTTTGTTTACTTTTGAACACGTTTTCGGTTCGTACAGACCACATACTGTAAGGATTTTCCTCATTCCAACGTCAATCATTTAGTTTTTCGATGCCCTTCAAAGCCTCTTACTGTTGTGACAATCAGAAATTATGAAAAGAGTGTGAATTTTGGCAGCTCATGCCTCTTTAATATTCTCGATTAACAGATAAAATTGAAACAAACTGGACCAAATTTCTTGCGTTCTTCATAAGTACCAATGGTTTGCTGTATCAATTCTTAAACTAAAAGTGTCATTGTTTTTAGCAGTTCTTTAGAAAAACACATGCAAAGAACCTCAAAGAAGAAATATATTTATGAACACTAAAACACACAAAATCTTCTTATCTAAAACAACCCTGGAGACAAGTTTCTAATTGTGTTAAAAAAAGGTATCATTTAGACCGTTATACCTAATCATAAGTTGTTGTAATAAACTAAAAGCAATCATATTTCATTAGGTTGACAGCAGACAGGAGTTTGACCGTAGTCAGAATTCTTGAGAATGCTTTGTAATATATTGACAATGTTTATTTGTAACATATTGACAATGTATAGGCATCTTCAGCTATGGCAAGAATATCAGTAGACTGAGAAATATACAGCCATGGTATTTCAACAGCTAATGCCTCTTGAACACTTTATAGCAAGAGGTGATGTGTACAAACGAGACAAATATAATTATATTGATAGAATTTAAGCCTGCAACACTCAAGATTATTTTACTTTTATGGCATTATTACAAGGTTTAGGGATGAGGAAGAAATCCGGCTCATTGAACAAAGGAAACCCAGGAATTTCAGAACAGAGGTTTATCCCTGTTGTCAAAATTCATCCTATTTGGACACCAAATAATTCAACAATTTAACATGCTCAAGAAACAAACGTAGGTCATTTTGGACACACTGTTTTCAGATCCTGCATGAATGTATGGTTCAGAAGGAACCTGGCAACTCTTCTAAATATAACGAGGGAACAAATTAACTTGTCTTTTAATTACAAACTTACCCCTTATACCGATGGCTAAGATAGACTCTAGCCATGGAATACGAGTCAGTAATCAGTGCTATGTCTGATACAATCCAAGCATGGGCCACATGTAGTTAGGGATATGTACACATGTCTGCCTGCAAACAAGGAAGTAGAGAATAAAAAAAACATCAGTATATCCTTTAAGGAAGACGATATCGTATTGTACAATATCCACTTTAAATTAATGCCACTACATGTGCATTGTATTGTATTTATAGACACTAAAACACATGGGCACAGGGAAAATCTTCTTGACTGAAATAACCATGGTGACAAGTTTCTAGTTTTTGTTAAAAGATGGTATGTCATTTAGACCTTTATATCCAGTCATAGGTTGCTATAATAAACCAAAACCCATGATATTTCATTAGGTTGAAGACAGACAGGAGTATAGCTTTAATAGTAGTCAGTAAATTTTATTTTTTTCTGTCTGAAATAGTTAGTTATATATTGACAAAATTGTAATGATCTTCAGGTATTGTAAGAAGTCGGGTAAACTATGATAATGAGAAAAGAAAGGGAACATTTGGTTCATGGGTAGATGGTTGGTTAGTTGGTTGTTATAGCCTATTGGCGCATCAATTCATATGATTGATTGATTGGTGTTTTACGCCGCGCTCAAGATTTCACTTCTATGGCGGCGTTGCCAGTTTTATTGTGGGAGGAAACCGGGCTCTGTGCCCGGAAGAAACCCACGACCTTCCGCTAGTAACTGGCAACCATCCCACATTTGATTTGATTTGATTTATTCACCAGATAATAATGCAACAATAAGTATTTACAAATAAGAAAGGCATGCATTAAACTAACACATATCAATAAAGGGAAAATTTGAAGGAAGGAAATGAAGCCAAAAACTGAGCCCCGGAGGCCCCCTCAATTCATATGAATAATAGGCCTAATATTCACTCAATGAAGGATCCCTACCATTTACGGCAGACATGAGAAATGTTATTAAATTGAATGTTTTCATTCAATAAATTGAACTGCCTATACATTATTCCAGTATGCTTCTGCAAAATCTGTGAGTCTACTTCAGATATGGTGGTTATCTAACATACCTTATACCAATCTGTTGCGACAGAAAAGTTAAACTAGGTCAATGTGTTCAACATACAAGCACCATATGTTCAATTTATATTATTATCTCAGAATGCGATTAGAAGCACATTTGGTAGTGTACAGTGTAACTGGGACAGCCTCATTTTTTATATAATGCACAGGAAAATAAATTATGCAAGTCAAAGAGTTCAAATTACTAATAAAATTTTCATTGTGTCTTGATGGGATATACTGATTAAACAGTAACGAGTTATATTCATATTTTTTCTGACTAACGTGCATGTAGGACCCAATGAATTGTTTTGCTCCATTGGTCTGTGGGATCTGGGTTTGTGGGCGACCCTAAGTAATACCCATGCACCTGTCCAAGTGGACAATTCAGGAAAAAAAACAATTTCTACAGGCAGCCCACACAGGGGAAGAAAATATATTGATCGATTGATGTTTTACGCTGCCTTCAAGATTATTTCACTTCTATGGTGGCGTTGCCAGCTTTAGTGGGGGGGGAAACAGGGCTCATTGCTTGGAGGAAATCCCCGACCTTCGGCCAGTACCTCGCAACTCTCCCACATACGGCGATTGAGTGAAAAATCAACTAAAAATTTGTCAATTTTATTTGGTCTGAGTGGGATTTGAACCCGCGCCGTTGATGGGAGGTCTGTGTCAGACTGAGGGACTATCACTCTAACCGACTGAGCTACCGAATCCCCCCGAAAGGAAATATAAAGTACACATAAAACCATAACATCAGCTAACGGGACATGTATTAAAACTATCTCATTTTGATAAAGACGATTTTGTTTTCGTGACCTCAAGCAGTTTCATAACCATTCCACAACATCAGAGTTAAGTGTCAGGCAAAAATGTTAAGACGAGACTGATCAAGGTAAAATGGTGAAATTTTAGCGATACTTACAGTATGTCTTGCTGTTAATTGCATGTCACATCAGACTAATTTTGTTAACGTCCTTTTCATATAAAAAGAAATTCGGTGATGGAACTTAACTTTTTAGGGTTGTTGCCATCAGGGCAAGTTGAATGGCAAAACTGGTTGCCATGGCAAAGATATTGTTGCCCGAATTTACCACAAATGTTTGCAAGCAAATGAAAAGTGACATTGTCATTGTTTGTGTTACTTCATTTCTTTAAGTAATACCAGACCATTTAAATCAAATGATAAACTTGCTCCAAGACTACATGTAACTTGCTAATCAGGCAAGCACTTTTCAGGTCTTGCTAGCCTGCAGTCCAAATCCCTTGAAAAATGCACGAGGGCAAGTGGGAAGTTCCAGCACTGAAATTATACGAATAGAGCGATAAGCAGTCATGTGAAGTTTAGTCTGATTGACCTGTGACCTATCCAAAGCTGGAGATCAATGCAACATGACTATTTTTGCTAGAATTAAACGAAAAGTGGTGTTTATCGACTAATCCCAGAGAGGCTATGCATTTCATACGCTCATGTGAAACGACCGTCATATTTTATTTAATACCCCATGTGATTATCTATTATAAAACTATAATGTATTTTTAGCATTTTTGGTTCCCAAGTGGAGAGACAGCCTGGATGAATATGTCCCAAACCATCTGCTGCAAGTCTTCTATACACTCATGTCAATTAACATTACTTCATTATCTTATTATACATGTACCAACCTATACCTAATAAATTCTTTACATGTATATAGGAACTTTTTTAGCAGGCAAGTAGACACACAGACTTGTTTAAAGTGGCATGAGCTGCCAAAATTCACACTTTTTTCATAATTTCTGATCGTCCCGACAGTAATAGGTTTTGAAGGCCATCCAAAAAATAAATGATTGGAGTTGGAATTTGGAAAATCCATACAGTATGTGGCCTGTATGAACCGAAAACGTGTTCGAAAAGTAAGCAAAATTTAAATAACCGAGACAACCATTCATTCATTCTGAGCCAAAGTTAGTTATAAAAAAAACACTATGGTACATTTTCGAGACTAGAAGCACTAAAAAGCTTTTGAATTCTACGTCTTGAGAAAAATAGCCAATAATTTCAACATTCTGTTTCAACCTCAAAATATCATCATTTTGGCAGCTCATGCCACTTTAAAGTGACATAAGCTGCAGAATATGGGGAAAATTTGGATGGAACAGAATTAGCTACAATGAAACTGGGCAGCATTTTTACTAAGAAGTACAAAGGTAGTTTTTGTAAACAAAACCCCCCAATATCAACATGTACCCATACATTCAAGCTATCTGAACGTTGTCCATTATTAGCACACATCTTAGGTTTTAATAGGTCACTGGTTTTACAAATATCCTTTTAATTCAAAATCAAAAGTTGTCCAAGGTGCTTTCATTGCTCAACTTCTCTTAACATAATAATTTGAATAACTGATTATTTGACTGATTGTTTGGTGTTTTACGCCACGCTCAAGATTATTTCACTTATATGGCGGCGTTGCCAGTTTTATTGTGGGAGGAAACCGGGCTCTATGCCCGGGGGGAAACCTACAACCTTCCGTTGGTAACTGGCAACCATCCCACATAAGTCGTTCGAGTGAAAAGCCAGTCAGAAAATTTTCCAATTTTTTGGGAAGAAGTGGGATTCAAACCCGCGACCCATTGGTGGAAGGATGTTCGGATGTTCGGATTGAGCGTTGAATAGCTGAAAAGTCTGAATTTTTGGCAGTTAATGTCACTTTCTTGAATAAATAGCTCAACTTTAAATGTAAAATACAAATATCGGCATGTCAAAACACGAAATAATTTGAGAAAACAAACAGAGCTGTGTTGTTCATCTTGCCATTTTACTGAATATTCAATTATATTGTTAAATTTATTAACTAAAATGATCGTGTTAACCTACATTTTAAGAATAAATATGACAGCACACTGTATAAGTCAAAAGCAAAAGAAATAATTTTTTGTTGAAAAGTTATTAATAATTACTAGCAAATGGTTCACAAATTATCTACTGTGCCCATATTTGGAACTTATTTCTGCAAATTTAGTTTTTGCTCTACAGACACACCCACAATACATTCAGGCTGAAGAACACTCAAATTTCAGGTAGAACACACTAATTTTCAATGGGAGAGTCACATGACAGTTAAACAGATGTAGAAAATCAGCCATTAAAACAGCATTGAAGAATGGTTAGATACATGCATGTACATTGCTTGTGTGTACCAAGATAATAACAGAATATTGAAAACAGCTGGTGTAACAAAAGCATTGTTACAATGTATAATACATGTATACGTAGTTATTCATAAACACTAAAACGCACGACCACTAGGAAAATCTTCTTGGCCAAAATAACCATGGAGACAAGTTTCTAATTGTGTTAAAAAGGGGGTTATGGCAACTATCCCAGCACAGCAAGAGAGGGTCAAGGGACGGCCTTAGTCCCAGACCCAGACCCTCTAAAATTGAAGAACACTGGGGACGTGTTCTGAACCATTCCCATGCCCAACAAAGGTACCTAATAGTAATACTTGAACAAAAAGGATGTGATTTGAATAGAAAGGCTTTGACAGCCGTTTGACACTTTGAAGGTTCGACCATTGTCGGAACCTCATTAGTATTACTATCTTATGCTTAAACGAGTGAATAAAGCGAATGCCAAGCAAAATGTTATTCTGAAAAACCAGGTGAACGATGAAAAGATAGAGTGCAGGCAATACTTTTACTTGACTGTCGTTTATACTTCATTCACAGCATCCAGGAGGTACCATAGGTCAATGTATTTCTAAGGCCTCATCAGGCTTCTCAACAATGGCTATAATAGCACAGCAAAGTGAGATATCTTCTTGTGGCTGTTTTGGCTGTCAGAGTTGTGTCCCTTTTATTTTGAACATAAGACTGCCATATAAATTCAGCCTTTACATACATTTTCCTAATGCTTTATAAAATGAGTACTGAACCATAAATTTTACATAAAATCTAATTAGGGCATTTTTATCAAACAGTTTTTATGGCTTAGGGATTTATTTTACTAATGTGATGATATATTATCAATTTATGTTCAGAAAATTCCAATCGAAGTCTCAGACACTTGGCTCTCTGGGAGCCTTGCTTTCACTTTGGGGCTTTACGGGATCTTCTGAATGGTTGTGCGCACCAATTCCAAACCGTTTTACAGATCCCGTAAAGCCCCGAATTGAAAGCGAGGCTCCCAGAGAGCCAAGTGTCTGAGACTTCAATTGGAATTTTCTGTCAACTTGAATTTTGCTCGACAACTTGATAAATCATTCGGCAAAGGGTGTTTTGTTAGCTCTTAGGCCTCGATATTGCTTGACAAGGACCTCTCTGAGACTCGTGTGAAGTTTAATGTACAAAGGAGATATTTTTATTTTAAGAAATTCAGAAGGGTTTTGCTGGAGGCAGTCAGAATAAGTGTTTCTTTCCTTGTCCATATAATATTTATAGCAACAGAGGGTGGATAAGGGAGAGCACTTCGTGTGCCTGTGCCCGAGTGCATGAAACTTTGGATTTAATTTGACGATCACTGTCGCTGTCACTGCCAATGACTGAATGACACTACTCAGACGTCACATCGAAACATCGCAGTTGCGGCTCAGTGAGTTGCACTGGTCATCAGCATTTAAGCAAAGTTACATAAGATATATGTCAAAATTAAGATCCTACTCATATTATGTTGTTTGTTGTCCAATCCCAGACCTGTACTTACGAGACATTTGTTTCTTGTCAAACAGGTGTCAAATTTTCACAAATTTTCCAGTCTCCTTCCAGCCTAGTTCCTGTTTAGGTTTACGGGGCTAAATAAGTTAAGCCAATCGTCTTCGGACTTAGGTCATAATTAGATTGCAAAATAAAATTAAAATTTAAGGAAACAATACATAAAATTGGTATGGATAAATTTGGCCAAGTTTTGATTTTCTAGAGAAATTTTATCGTCGAATTAAAACCTATGAATTTATTCAGCGCACAATCTGTTGCAATCTGAAAGTAGGTCATGTGCATGACTCTGTCAAAAACATTTTGAAACATCAAACGTAATCCCAACTATCATTTATTGTATTAAAGTTTTATTCCATTTTCAAACAGTATTTCGTTAATTTTAAATACTGGTTTTCTTCATTTTTAATAGAGTATTTAAAAAAGACAAAACGTATATATAAAGCAGAGTTTATTACCGTACAAACTATGACTGTGGGCAGTTTGTTTTCTCAATAACAGGAAATGATGATCTGTTACTGAAGAAAATTACAAAATGCATGGAAGACCGAAAAGTTTTTGAAAATAACATTTTCTATAGACTCTCAATGCTCGGAAGAAGGATGAACGACGATTGGCATCTTGAAAAATTTGAAAATTTAGCTGCTAAACATATCTTATAGGCGAAAGATGGGTAAAATTACATGTATGCTGTGGTCATGTTGGCTGGTGGGGTTGTTGACAGGTGGATTGCTAATGCTAACTTCGATACAACACGCGAAAGCACAGGTAGGCCTATGTTCAAAAGCTTGGTTGCCAACAATAAAACCAACATTAATGATTTTTACAATTAGCTACTAGCACTGCTAGGAACTTAAATTTCATCAAAGGGAAATTGTTGAGTGACCATCGCTAACAATTTACAGGCTGTAACCTGCAGGTATTGGTGTCCGATCAGTTATCAATATCATACCGATCTATTTATTGTTAACCACGTTGGGCAAAGTCGCCGATCGGAGAATAGACTCCAGCGATCGGTGGGTAAAGTTTGGTCAAAAATGACAATTTCCTCTCTATCTGCCATCATTCGTGTTTTCGATGAACTACCGTATCAAGTTCTACGACAACAGTGTTCCAAGCTTGTTGTTAATGGCTAGTTTTACCTTCAAAGTCAACTCGCCGCGTGCGCCACAGCTGGTGAAATTTATTTCTTAAAAGTCTAAAATAAATTGCGCCATTTTAAGCAAGTGTTTTAAAATAAACCGATATATCTACTCACATGCTTCACCTATCCACGTGTAGTGCACGCTCTGTAGTTTCCAAAAATGACCACGAGGCGTAAATCCATGCCCACGTAAGGCGGAAATTGTTGAAGAACTGGAGGAGTGCAGCACTAATATGGAACTTCCTGTCACTCTTCTGATTGACCTCAGTTGACCTTTGCCATACCATTTTAAGTAGATGTCGTTCCTAGTTCTTCCGACAATTTCCGCCTAACTTGGGCATGGATTTACGCCTCGTGGTCATTTTTGGAAACTACAGAGCGTGCACTACACGTGGATAGGTGAAGCATGTGAGTAGATATATCGGTTTATTTTAAAACACTTGCTTCAAATGGCGCAATTTGTTTTAGACTTTTAAGAAATAAATTTCACCGGCTGTGGCGCACGCGGCGAGTTGACTTTGAAGTTAGAACTAGCCATTAACAACAAGCTTGGGACATGCACTGTTATCGTAGAACTCGATAGTTCGGCGAAAACGCGAATGATGGCAGATAGAGAGGAAATTGTCATTTTTGTCCAAACTTAACCCACCGATCGACGGGCTCTATTGTCCGTCGTTCGACGGTTTGTCCGTCAATCGATGGACAACCCGTCGATCGGCGACTTTCCCCAACCTGGTAATGAGGTATGGGTGTCCGATCCGTTATCAATATCATACAGATCTATTTATTGTTAACCAGGTTGGGGTAAGTCACCGATCGGCGGGTCGTCCATTGATCGACGGATAAACCGTCGAACGACTGAGAATAGACCCCGTCGATCGGTGGGTAAAGTTTGGACAAAATGACAATTTCCTCTCTATCTGTCCTCATTCGCATTTTTGCCGAACTATCGAGTTCTATGACAACAGTGCATGTCCCAAGCTTGTTGTTAATGGCTAGTTCTACCTTCAAAGTTAACTCGCCGCATGCGCCAAAGCCGGTGAAATCTATTTCTTAAAAGTCTAAAACAAATTGCGCCATTTTAAGCATTCGTTTTATAGGGGGAGATATCAAAAAATCACTTTAGGGTTCAGAAGAAGTGCACTAACTTTTCCTTTCCAACGATACCAAGCACATATTTTTGCGATTTTTATACTCCCAACAGGCTAACAGTGAAGTTAATAAAATTCCACAATAAGAAAAACAAATTGGTCAACTTTCAAAATCTCCCATAGAAGCCTAGGTTAAATTCATCCTCTTCAAGGCCTTCGTAATTCACCAATATTGCATGCAGACCATTTTTTTGCTAGTCACATTTTCCTCAAAGCTTCTTTTGTAATTCAATATAAGTTTCTTGAAACTAAAAGCAATTTACTGGACATAGGAATACTTTGAAGAGAGTGAAATTAACCTGGGTTTTAATGGGAGACTTTGACAGTTGACCAGTTTGTTTTGTGTGTGTAACATAATACGGTATTTTATAAACTGCATCATCGCAAAAATATGTGTCTGGTACCGTTGGAAAGGAAAAACAAGCGCGCTTGTTTTGAACCATAAAGTATTTTCTTCTCCTTTAAAATAAACCGATATATATCTACTTACATGTTTCACCTATCCACGTGTAGTGCACGCTCCGTAGTTTCCAATAATGACCACGAGACGTAAACCCATGCCCAAGTTAGGCGGAAATTGTCGCAAGAATGAGAAACGACATCTACCCAAAATGGTACAGCAAAGGTCAACTGAGGTCAATCAGAAGAGTGACAGGAAGTTCCATGCTAGTGCTGCACTCCTCCGGTTATTCAACAATTTCTGCCTTACTTGGGCATGGATTTACGCCTCGTGCCATAAGCCATGCTAAGGAATTTTCAAGGAGGTGAAATAGTGTTACAACAGCATCAATGTTGGCTGTACGATAACTGGACATGTTAGACGCCAAATTAAATTAGACAGTTAAATAACCAGCTTTATCAGGTCTTGTTGTTGAACCCTCAATGGTTCAAGGTTTTCTTTAAATAAATCCTGCATTTATTTTAAAAAATCATGTCGGATGATTGAAAATATGTCAAGCCAGCCCATGTGGGAACTCTTCTCATAAATTTGGTTTGACAAGTGCAAGCCTCTGTTGAAAAACGTCAACCATTGACACTTGGTAACTTATTGCACTTGTTTCATTGATTAAGGCATGGACATGCAAGGTTTCGAAAAAACATTTTTGTTGATAAGAATTAACTTGATGTGATGCTTTAATTGTTTCTTTTTACTATGGTCTGAAGCAACATTCTAAGAGAGTTTCAAATACTTTCTGAACCATTTAGTTTAAAATAATAAAAAAAAAAAATATGATGAATTAGCACAAAATATGAATAAGTTTCTGTTACTATTTTAACACTACTTTAGCGTTGCTTACTTAGTGTAGTACAATCAGAAATATTTGACTCCTTGAGAAGAATAACAGTCCTGGAGCCTGTTTCACAAAATGACGTAGATGTATATTTTGCGTAACTTTCATACTAGCGTATCTCTACAGTATGGATTGCTATGGCAGTTACGTAAAAACATACTCTACGTCACTTTGTGAAACAGGCCCCAGCTCATGTCACTTAAATGACTACACTCATTAACATTTTTGGTTTGTGGAAATGGATAGTTAGTTACATGTACTTCTTCTCCATGTAGTTAACCTGTGATTCCCTTTAACATCTAGTTAATGTTACATTTGCGACATATGTGTATATGGGATTCTGAAAGATTATTTTTCATAAAGATAGAATATTATAAGATTGTTGCCATGACAACCAACACAATCCATATTTTGATATTGGTCCATATCAGTGCAAACGTTGTAGGCGTATGTGTCATGTATCTCTACCTATTCATAACTTTCGAAATGTAATTTTAATTAAATTGTGAATAGATATTATAAATTCTATTATGCTATGTATACATGAAATTCAACATTTTTCGTAAACCAACATTCATTTGAATATAGCATTTTACTTTCCTTTTAAAATGCTTATTTGTATTTCTATTTGAAACAAAGTATTAAATAAAATGAGATATTACTAATTAAAGGAACACGAACAGCTGGTATACCGTAAATCATTTCGATTTTTTCAGTAAAAGTGTTCTGCTATTTTTCACCCAAAAATACAAATTACATGTAGGCGCATTTTACGGACATCAGACACTATACGTAATATGTGTTGAAGTATTTAGAGGTAACAGGAATGAATGAATGTGAATTTCGCTAGCACATAGTTCAGCTTTGTTTAGGGCACTGGGGTCTTTTTACCCAGAGGTCACCTTAAACAGCCACCCTCTCTCGTGGCTTTTCTTCTCTTCCTTGCATAGACTATTATTTGATGCATAAGAATACATGTAGAATAATGGTGAATGTTTTAGATGTGACAACAGTACTTGATGGACCAAATGTTAAAGTTCCCAAGAACTTCACATAGTTGAAAATGAGACCAGGAATCTTGTTTTAGACGATTTGAGTCGAAATGGAACAACAGTACACCAAAAAAGTTACCACTAAAAAAACGTGTGTCACCTGCACTTCACACGCGTGTGCAATAGTGGTAACTTTTTTGGTGTACTGTACATGTGCAAGTATCAAAGTCGTGTGCCGGGTAAAGCTTTTATAAGAACCAATGCATTCTCCGAACTTTAGTTACTGGAAGTGTCAATGAAGTGATTTTTCAAGGAAGTCTTGAATGTCCTGGAATTCTTAGGTTGGTCCTGGAAAATTGTGTAAATTATAGTTCAGTATAAAGTGGAGACTGGATTTATTTCTGATTTGAAATTTTGCAACCGTTGAAAATTTCAAAATCTACCGTGTATAAACGCCACATAATGTAGTATAAGCAGGCTAAAGGTGGCCAGTGCCCTGAATATGGTGTAATGGGACATTTCACACTTCCCCGGGGCCTCCATGGCTCAGTAGGTAGAGCGTTGGACGCTCAATCCGAAAAGTCTTCCACCAATGGGTCGCGGGTTCGATTCCCACTCAGTCCAAAAAATTGGAAAATTTTCTGACTGGGTTTTCACTCAAACGACCTATGTGGGATGGTTGCCAGTTACCAACGGAAGGTCGTGGGTTTCCTCCGGGCATAGAGCCTGGTTTCCTCCCACAATAAAACTGGCAACGCCGCCATATAAGTAGAATAATCTTGAGCGAGGCGTTAAACACCAAACAATCAATCAATCAATCACACTTCCCCATTCATAGACTCCTGGTATGGTATACACAGTTTCATCCAAAACACCAGAAATGATTTATCACTTGTAATATGTACACATTATTTACATGTAGCTTCAGCTGTCATTTTCACACACTTAATAGAAACTGTGCAAAATATCATAGATTCTTTTAACTTTTTTTTTTATTTTCCCCAGGTTTTGAAGTATTGTCATTTATGAGGGATATTTATAACCGTGTTGAACGTCGTGGGCCGTAGCTCAGAAATTTGAATTGTGGGTGTTAAAATGTCCCCCAACAAATTATGCTAAGGTCTGTTGTCAAGCCTGTCCCGCAGTGATCACTACAAAGCGAGACCTTCAAATATCCCATAATTTTAGAAGTGACATCATTAAGCTCCAGATTTAATAAGGGTTGGAAAAGCCTAGATTTTTTACAATGACTTCAAGGCCTTGAACGTCCTGGAATTTTTAGGTTGGTCCTGGAAAAGTCAGGAATTTCATCGTACACGCTGGAACATTTAGAATTATTAAGTTTATAGCATATTGTATACAGTATTTCATAGAACAAAGTTGTGAATTCATTTAGCTGTAATTATCATGGTGCTGTACATGTAAGCCTCCAAAATAGTACTTTTTGACCACGTAAAGTCTTGGAAAGGCCTGGAAATTTGAATTCGACAAGGCGTACGAATCCTCTGAATTTAACGATTAATAATCTGTAATAAGGAAATGACCTACACCGTTGCATGAATTTCCAGCATCAGACATGACTTCATGGCTAGATAATGTATGTGAAATTCTGATATTTATCTGTTTACTTTCAAACACTAGTATTTTAACCGTTATACAAACATATTAAAGTTAACAGCAGAGTATTTTTTTATTAAAAGGAAGTACTAATATCTTTGACCTTGTAGAGCCTTAAATATTCCACACGGAAGTGAAAAATATGACATAAATAATATTGAGGCTCATCGCTGTTTAAAAGAATCTGGCTTCTATTGTTTCATGTCATGGTTGAACGCTCCATATCATGCTTGATTTACTCAAAGAAGCCAACATAACCTTAGGGATCTATTTACTCCTGTTTTCAAAATGTCAGTGTTGAGAATGGAGAAGTTGGCGCTTGGGGGCATTCATGTGTTCACAATACCAGCTCGCTGTTAACTTGGAATTCACCTCTCTCTATACGGATGTTAGGGACTAGAATTTAATTAAATGTTTATCCATTGACACACATAGACTGTATAGACTGCCTGTTGATGGGAGATCCACATACATGTACTCTGCTGTGATAGATTTTGCAGCTTTGCTACAGTAGTTTCGTGGACAAAAAAGTCTCGGCCTACAATTAATGATTTTTTGTGCATAAGAAATTAATGAATCCGACCGTAAGGTTGACAATTTTGCCTAAAAACACTACAAATGACTGTAGGATTATGTAAACCCTATTTTGTCACAATATATTGTTTGGAATCCGTCACCAAAGTGACTTACATGTAAGTCAAGAGGATACCAATGTGTTTTAAAATTAGCTTCTACATGAACCCCCCCCCCCCCCAAAAAAAAATAAAAAAATTGGCCTGTATACTGTACATCCATGTTCATCTATCAGTTATATATATTTATGATCTCTAAAACACACGGGCACAGGGAAAATCTTGTGATATCATATATTTATGAACACTAAAACACATGGGCACAGGGAAAATCTTCTTGTCTTAAATAACCGTGGAGACAAGTTTCTAATTGTGTTAAAAAGAGGTATAGTGATATCATATATATATGTAATAGCATTCTAATTCATCTCAAAGGAAAACCATGTGGCTCGTAGAAATCCGATATCGTACATGTAGATGATGAACTAGCTGTCGACAACTTGTTAAGTGATTTCAAATGCCCGAGGTTGTTTATCTGGGTATAATGTATTGTCCAAATGTTACAGGACTCCATAATGAAAAGATGGCAACCATAGCTTTTTCATCTTTTCACGAATCACATTACTGGACAATGGTGTTAACATTCTGGATTTTATTTTGTTAATTTTCAACTTGACAACAGGTGTCACTGTCTACAATACATTGTACGTACATGTTCTTGGAACCTGTTTAAATTGCACATATGGAATTTTTTGTTAAATTTGTACAATTCAAACAGACTTCCTAAATTATTAAACAGAATTTTCTAAATTAAATTTTTGATGATTTCACTTCAGTTTGCTTAATTTATTTTTAAATATGATTGAATTCAAACATATTTCTTTAGACATTTTCCCCTAAATTCTACAATTAATCATTTTTTTATTTTATTTAAAATCTCTATGTATGTTGCAAAACTTACAAAATTATAACTGTGCAAGTAATGCCTAGTGCAGACTGGCGTTTTTTGTTGCTCGAAACAAGGTATTTGTTGTCGGCGACAAAATATCCTGCAATAACCTGGTCTGCAGGTAATGACGCCAAAAGATTTTGTCGCCAATAAAATATCCGCTTGTTCAATTTTTACAGAGATAAAAATCGTGTTTTAACAGGACTGAGCACCGTCTGCGGGTGATCAAAATTTTTGGTTCCGAAACAGAATAATATTAGCCAATTAACACATAGTATGAAATCATGTGACTATGTTCAGAATGGTGACGACATCCCATTTCGAAGATGAGTTACGGGACTTTACATCTTGAAATGGACGACTGCAGTTGCTTGTGTGCGGATAACTTCGATTCAACTCTGTCAACAAAATATCCTGTTTCCAGCAACAAAACACCCGTGTGCGCCAGGCATAAAGCCCCAATACGAAAGTCCATACTTTTCACACCTTTTTTTGTCGAAATACTGGATGAAGTCATGCAAAGTTTTTCAAGAAAATGAAAAAATAATGATAATCGTTTTAATTATAAATCCATGAAAATGCTTCCAAATGGGTTTTATGCACCTGGTTCAGATATGGTAACATCTGCTGACAGTTTGTAAATCAAGTGTCTGGTTTTTTTCTCTCTGATTGATAATGTCAGACTTAGCCACAGAGCTGTGGCATTGTGTCCAGATAATGCCCCTTAATTGAGCTCTTTAGTCAGTGGGCAGTTCCCTGAGGCTATTAAATCAGTTTCAACTTTGGGTTAATGTAAATAGCAAATGTCTACTTTTAAAAATAAAGTCAGACGTGCACATGGACATTGTTAAAATTCTACCAGTGCAGTGGTATGATAATTACATGTACGCCCGGGGTTGTGGTTGCAGGCCTTGTTGACCAGTCAAACAGTCTCTCAAGGCTTGACATTGGTACTTTTAGGGGGCCAAGATGCCATGTTTGGTTGAGCTCTATACACTATTTGTGGTTGGTTGATTGTACATTTTCTTAAAACTCAGGAGCTTCTGTCAAATTTTGAAATTTTATATGTCCAAATTGACATTTTTGAAGGAATTGTCAAAAATTTTCAGTTTTCCAATCACTCAAGTATTAGGAATTCTGAAAACAGCCTGTTAAAATTTGCCTTCTAACTGAATATTGTTATTTTATTAATGGGGCATTGAGTATGTGAGATAAATACAAGTATACACTCCTACTCAGTTTCGTCATTAGATCCTTACCTTGTCTTTTTGTTTGAAGAGTTGGAACGTCGTAGATAATTTTAAATTGCTGTGATAATGTTAGTTTTTTTCAGCTCAAAAGCTTAAATGTTTTGCCTAATGCATTGTTTTCACTCCGCCCTGTGCACTTACCAGCTCAAATCAGAAATGCTACCTTTTCTGTGATATGTTGTGTGCTTTGCTGTTTGTGGTTTCCATAAAGGGATATGACCGAAACCAAGATCATTAAACTGTGTGCTATTCGACTGTTATTTATATAAAGATGAGGTTTCCTGATGGCAATCGGTGACTTTCCTAGCTCCCACGCGACACTGGGTAGCGAGTTTTAATTGAGAAATCTGTTGCCTGCTTTGTTTACTGTCTAAGAATCGACCTGGGCTAGTACAAACTTGTTGTGGGGAGCGTGTGGTGCTTTCTCGCCTGTTTGTTTACTGACTGTCAGACAGAAAACAAAGCTACAGGGAATTCCCTGAATAACTCTTTAAATGTACATTTTTGGCAGAAAGTCGACTTACAGTCTTTCATCCGAAGTCGATCACTTGTTAATTTTCAACTTATCTGAAGGGCAACGGAGGATCATTACAAACTTAGTTGGTATCTCCTGTTACTATTTTCCCTAATATGATATGTGGTTTACTTTACTTATCAAGAAAACCAATGTACGAAATCTAAGAACTATATATATTTAAACTTTTGTAGATCAACCCTCTGACTGTGTACGATTCACTGCTATTTGTCTCAACTTTGGGAGGCTCCTTCCACGCTGTCAGTAAAAACACGGGGAAAATTGTATGGTCACTCAACGAAGGTAAGTGGTAAAAATTGTAACGAATTTCAAAGTACTAAAGTATTGAACTAATTATGACCTACTTTTCTCTCATCGTCGCCATGTGAGTGAAATAATAGTAAATAGTTAAAACTCCAATTTGTCATGATTGATTGATTGATTGTTTGATGTTTGACGCCACGCTCAAGATTATTTCACTTATATGGCGGCGTTGCCAGTTTTATTGTGGGAGGAAACCCACGACCTTCCGTTGGTACATGTATCATGCATTGAAAGCTGGCTGTTAAATAGAGGTTATCTAACGAGAGCCAGTGTGTTACGATGAATATCACTCGAGTCTATTAATTTTCAAAGTCGCGAGCCTCTGGCGAGTGACTTTGGAAATTAATAAACGAGAGTGATATTCATTGTAACACACTGGCTCGAGTCTGATAATCTTTTTCTCACACTACACAAAAGATACAGCGTTTTATAAAGAAAACACGGCTCTACTTAAAAAAATGTTTGGCGACGTCGCTCTATTTTCAAGAATGGCTCTCCGAAAAAGGACTCAATATGGCATTGTGACGTCAGAAATGACGTCATCAACGACGGCACCCTAGACCCTTCAATATAGGGTTACTTCTGGACGTTTGCTCTTAACGTCATAATGACTGATGACGTAATTCATTTGTGACGTCAGTTTTGACAGATCTTTCGTGAGGTCATAGCGTTACTTGAGCCATAATTTCACACGTTGATTATGCAAAAAATAACACACTGCCTGGGAGTGGAATTATCGGGGGTGTAGTGTGAGAAATCGATATACTAAAACTCAATACCTGGATTTACTTATTACCTTTTAATCCCACGTCAAGTCAAATCATTTATTCTGTACAATTTTTTTTCAGAGCCAGTCATCAAGATACCCATTGATTATAACTCAAAGTAAGATTTTGAATTTTCTTTGCAAAAAAAAAAAAATACACATACATAATTATATTTGTATTAAAGACAAAAATAAGTTTTTATCAAAAACTGTTTTAGTGTTCATCTTTTTCTCAAATGATTTATCAAGCCTGCTGAGGTTTTATTCTCGCCTGATCAAATTTAATTATGTATTATATTATTCTGTTGATTAAATCAAATCAATCAAAACCATGCTACGTAAATTTACTGTCATCATTGGATGACCTAGTATAAAAGAAATTAAATTCTTATTTATAAAGTTAAAATTCTGTAACATTCACAGTAACATGTTAACTTAAGAGATTTTTTAGGGTGGTGATGGCTATTTTTATCAATATATTTATATTTTAGACTGGCCTTTCTGCCTGACCCAAAAGATGGGAGCCTTTATGCTATGGGGAATGGGGTCGAAGGCCTGAAGAAATTGCCTTTTACTATCCCCGAGCTTGTCACAGCGTCTCCGTGTAAAAGTAACGATGGTATACTCTATACTGGTAAGACTTCAAGTTTATCTAGTGAAATGCTTACAATTTATTGGGCTTCAAAAAACATCTTTAAAAGTCACATATAGGTTATCGCCATTGTGTCATTAGGGCCTTGGTGGGGCACCTGGCATCTCTTCCACATAAGGCGATCAAGTGAAAAAAAATCCACTCAGAAATTTTTCAATTTTTTTATTTGGTTTGAGGGACACTTAGAAAAACCAGGCTAATTGACTATTTTTTAATCTATTATATTTATTTTTTCAGGGTATAAAAGAGATTTCTGGATAGCCGTTGATCCAGTAACGGGAGATAAACTAGAGACATTAACCTGGGACGGGTCACGGAAAGTCTGCCCTTCGTCCACAGAACATGCTATCTATATAGGAAGGACAGGTAACAATAGAGATCTCTAAAATCATAGAATTTTTTTGGGGGGGATACAAATATTTCCAATTTAAATGAGTACGTTGAAAAATATGTCATGGAAATGTTTCAAGACTTTTGTCATTAATATGCCCTCATGCACATGTAATCTTATAATTTTGAACGATTGAATTATTTACAAGCTAGTTTGCATTTTAATTCTCGTTCAAATAAAATGAACATTTGTCTTCTTTTTCTTCTCTTAGAATATACAATTGTGATGTTTGACAGTAAAACCAGAGAGAAAAGGTAAGATTTTATAATAATCAAAAATGCCCTTACTTGAATGAAAATATATTTATGAAGACTAAAACACCTGGGCACAGGGAAAATTTTCTTGACTAAAATAACCATGGAGACAAGTTTCTAATTGTGTTAAAAAGGGGACACCAGGGGACACCTAGAAATCAAAGTGTTGTTAAGCAATGTCTGTTCACAAATTAATGTTGGGCCCTTGATGACTAAATCGTTAGTCTGACAAGCGCTCATGCCACCAAGCCTTCATCGATGGGGTGCGGCATTCCGATCTGATTTGATGGGATGGAAGAAAAAAATGTTAGTGGGGTTTCACTCGATCGCACTGTGTGGAATTGTTACAAGGTACTCTCCGAACATCAGTTTCCTTAACAACCAAACCTGGCAACGCCGGCATATAACTGAAATAATCTTGTACAAGGTACTCTCCGTACATCAGTTTCCCCAACAACCAAACCTGGCAACGCCGGCATATAACTGAAATAATCTTGTACAAGGTACTATCCGAACATCAGTTTCCCCAACAACCAAACCTGGCAACTCCAGCATATAACTGAAATAATCTTGTACAAGGTACTCTCCGTACATCAGTTTCCCCAACAACCAAACCTGGCAACGCCGGCATATAACTGTAATAATCTTGTACAAGGTGCTCTCTGTACATCAGTTTCCCCAACAACCAAACCTGGCAACGCCGGCATATAACTGAAATAATCTTGTACAAGGTACTCTCCGTACATCAGTTTCCCCAACAACCAAACCTGGCAACGCCGGCATATAACTGAAATAATCTTGTACAAGGTGCTCTCTGTACATCAGTTTCCCCAACAACCAAACCTGGCAACGCCGGCATATAACTGAAATAATCTTGTACAAGGTACTTGCTGAACATCAGTTTCCCCAACAACCAAACCTGGCAACGCCGGCATATAACTGAAATAATCTTGTACAAGGTACTTGCTGAACATCAGTTTCCCCAACAACCAAACCTGGCAACGCCGGCATATAACTGAAATAATCTTGTACAAGGTACTTGCTGAACATCAGTTTCCCCAACAACCAAACCTGGCAACGCCGGCATATAACTGAAATAATCTTGTACAAGGTACTTGCTGAACATCAGTTTCCCCAACAACCAAACCTGGCAACGCCGGCATATAACTGAAATAATCTTGTACAAGGTGCTCTCCATACATCAGTTTCCTCAACAACCAAACCTGGCAACGCCGGCATATAACTGAAATAATCTTGTACAAGGTGCTCTCCATACATCAGTTTCCCCAACAACCAAACCTGGCAACGCCGGCATATAACTGAAATAATCTTGTACAAGGTACTTGCTGAACATCAGTTTCCCCAACAACCAAACCTGGCAACGCCGGCATATAACTGAAATAATCTTGTACAAGGTGCTCTCCATACATCAGTTTCCTCAACAACCAAACCTGGCAACGCCGGCATATAACTGAAATAATCTTGTACAAGGTGCTCTCCATACATCAGTTTCCCCAACAACCAAACCTGGCAACGCCGGCATATAACTGAAATAATCTTGTACAAGGTGCTCTCCATACATCAGTTTCCCCAACAACCAAACCTGGCAACGCCGGCATATAACTGAAATAATCTTGTACAAGGTGCTCTCCATACATCAGTTTCCTCAACAACCAAACCTGGCAACGCCGGCATATAACTGAAATAATCTTGTACAAGGTGCTCTCCATACATCAGTTTCCCCAACAACCAAACCTGGCAACGCCGGCATATAACTGAAATAATCTTGTACAAGGTGCTCTCCATACATCAGTTTCCCCAACAACCAAACCTGGCAACGCCGGCATATAACTGAAATAATCTTGTACAAGGTGCTCTCCATACATCAGTTTCCCCAACAACCAAACCTGGCAACGCCGGCATATAACTGAAATAATCTTGTACAAGGTGCTCTCCATACATCAGTTTCCCCAACAACCAAACCTGGCAACGCCGGCATATAACTGAAATAATCTTGTACAAGGTACTCTCCGTACATCAGTTTCCCCAACAACCAAACCTGGCAACGCCGGCATATAACTGAAATAATCTTGTACAAGGTGCTCTCCATACATCAGTTTCCCCAACAACCAAACCTGGCAACGCCGGCATATAACTGAAATAATCTTGTACAAGGTGCTCTCCATACATCAGTTTCCCCAACAACCAAACCTGGCAACGTCGGCATATAACTGAAATAATCTTGTACAAGGTACTCTCCGAACATCAGTTTCCCCAACAACCAAACCTGGCAACGCCGGCATATAACTGAAATAATCTTGTACAAGGTGCTCTCCATACATCAGTTTCCTCAACAACCAAACCTGGCAACGCCGCCATATAACTGAAATAATCTTGTACAGGGTGCTCTCCGAACATCAGTTTCCCCAACAACCAAACCTGGCAACGTCGGCATATAACTGAAATATTGTGTACAAGGTACTCTCCGTACATCAGTTTCCCAAACAACCAAACCTGGCAACGTCGGCATATAACTGAAATAATCTTGTACAGGGTGCTCTCCGAACATCAGTTTCCCCAACAACCAAACCTGGCAACGCCGGCATATAACTGAAATAATCTTGAGCCTGGTTCATTTAATATTATGAATCAATGCAATTTAATGGCTGCAAATCATTTCAATAGCTAAACCTTACAATACTTACCTTACGATATTGTACTAAATAACATTACAGCTGTTATGTTGGTTTTTTTTAGATGGAACGCAACATTCATGGATTACTCTTCTCATGTGGCGCCGGATGTTGCGGATTACAGTGAGTTCGATCAAACTTTTGTGTATTCCGTTTTCGTGTTTTACAATTTCATCATACCAATGATGTATAATTATGTTTATATTCTGTTACAAGTTGGGTCTTTTCTATAAAAATCCAGAAAAAAAAGAATCGTTGTAATTTTTGGCTTAATATTTTAGGGTTTTAGATTTAAAAATATTGCTTCTTGTAGCGTACATGTAACTTCTTGGAAATATTTTTTAGAAAACAAGTGAAACTGATAATTTTACAAATTTACAAGTTTAAAAACTTAAAATAGATTTAAAAGTTTATTATTATTATTTTGACTCAAAGTTTAATTTCTGAAATTATGAGAGAAAAAAAATTAATGGGATTGTTGCTAAATATTTTATTTTTAGGATATTTCTGTCCCGTGTTAAACAAGTTTACTTGTAGCGCAGCGGGAACGAGAATCTGGGGTGGTCACAAGTAGCCTATTGGAGGAGGAGATTCGCTCTGGGCATGGAAGCAGGGTTCCTTAAAATAATTCTGGCCATCCTGTCATAGTAGTCAAATAATCTTGAATACACATTAAAATTTAGAAAAAGAACAAATTTTCTTTGAATCGTAGATTTTTCCCTGTTCATGATGCAATTAAGTCAGCGCAAGTATAGCACTATACCATTGTTTTCCATATCTTAGTCTAGTACCCAAGCCTCATGACGCTTTGGGTTGTCTATCACTTAGTTTTTGAAACCAGAGTTAAGGCGCAAATATTTTTATTGTGACCATTCTGTGATTGATCAGATTGGTTTATTTTGCCCTACCATAACTCAACATGTTAACGCCATCCATCAATCTATCAATCATTCACTTAATCAGTTCAATTTATTTTTTTAGAATTAAGACATTTTACTGCAAGTTCTACTGGATTGGCCGTCACTTTGGACTCCAAAAGTAGTGAGTATTTCTGTTTTTACTTCTGCTCATTTCGACGTCTGGGTTAAATATTTTCCACCTGGATTCTGATCCAAATCTTACTCGATTGCCATATGTGGAAGAATTGCCAGGTACTGGCTGAAGGTCGGGGGTTTCCTCCGAGCAAAGTCTGATTTCCTCTACCACTTAACCTGGTAACGCCCCGCATAAGTGTAATAATTTTGAGTTTGGCGAAAAACATTAATCAATAAATCAACTGATCAACTTATGTTGGTAGGTTAGGGTCTGCCTTGCTAAAATTCTAAGTCCAAATCTGGTAATTTTGCCATATTGGTAAAATGATGTTGAATATGGTATAAAACACCATCAAAACTATCAAGCAGTCCTAAACACCTGGGTCCTGTTTCTCAAAGTGGCGTAGATGTATTTTTTGCGTAACTTTCATACTAACGTATCTCTACAGTATGGGTTGCTATGGCAGTTACATGAAAACTTGCGCTACGCCGCTTTGTGAAACAGGGGGTCGTGAAGATTTTCTATTTGTGAAGAAAATACTGCCTTCTTTGTTAAAATACGTAAGACTTTCTTAGTTTCCTTTTGCTGATATATTCAAAAATATCGTCATTATTAACATATTATTCCCTTTAAACACAGGTTACAATCTAATGGGAAATAATTTAGGCATCGCCACAAGCAAAGTTTTGGGCACAACAAGAGTGATCAACACTCTTTATTTAGCATTTTAATACACCTTCGTCTAGTTAAACATTATAGAGATAGGAAAATCAGAGTCCCATTATCTGAGACAAAGTACACCTTGCAGGTTTAAACCACTTTGTGCTATACATAAGGGTGGATTTGCGTAGAAAAATCTTCTGCGCATCACATCATTCTGAAATTATGACATCATTGCATTTGAGCTGACAGCACTGATTGATTTCCCCCTGTAGGCCTATACTTTCTACATATTGGTCGCCCCATTTTTGATTGGCTCTGGTTACTCATGGGAGGGCCTAAAAAATTCTTATGCAGGTTAGAAAGGCTGGTTTTCTAATGAAAATACCACTATTATTTGAAGACTTTGGGCTTTGCTCCTTGCCCTCAAATAGTTGTATCTTCCGCCACTGACCATTTATTCAGCAACACGCAGCTCACCAGGACGTCATTTATTTCTTAATTTAGAAAAAAATGTTGGCTTTATTGATATAGGCTAAATCTGGGATTGTATTTGTAATCCCCAGGTGAAGTTTTATGGCATCAGAAGTATGGTTCCCCTGTTGTGGCAATGTACTCCCTGGGCCAGGATGGATTACAGAAAGTCCCCTTCGCCAGTTTTGCACCCGAAACCCTGGGGCATCTCACCGGGCAACTCTCTTCGACTGCATGGAGGCAGCGATTTCTGGAACACGGAAAAGAACAGAAGTTCTAGTAAGACAAAATTTGTCAGATTTAGAAAATTCATATTATACACCATGATATACAGTGATACCTGATAAAGATTTGATAAAGTGGAACCGTGTATACCCGATTTCATACAGATCTGCGTTTTATTTAGTTTTTTGGCATGCCAAAAGTTTGTCTTTTGTCATTTTTAAATGAACTATTCTGGCAAATAACATGGATTTAGGTCAAAGGTAACATTATATACGGTTATGTTTGTATTCCAGTCCCACCCTATATGTTGGAGAATACAAGTATGGATATTATGCCTTAGCCTCTCTAGTAGATGAAGAGACCGTCACTGTGGCTGTAAGTTCATAAAATGTCTCTCTATTCTATGTTGATCAATTTGTTTGTTGCTTTGGGGTTTTTTTTTCGGGGGTGGTGATGGGGGGGGGGGGGGGGTCTATTGATAATTAATGCCAGCCAAATTGTACCTGTCTTTTCACTCAAGGAAGTCTTTTTTCTCTAAGCATATGTATGGAAGTAAACAGGGTTCGTTTCCTAAATCTGTTTGAAAATTTTAAGTGACTTTTGAAAGAACGAGTATTTTGAATGCCAGTGTTAGGCCACAAATTTAACCAGGTCCAGTGCCCTATCTCCTTTAAAAGGACGTCACCTAAGTTTGTTTTGAGTTACGAAGATATTTCTGATTGGTGGCATGTTTTCAATCTTCAGTTTTTTAGTTTCTTGATGTCATAGCGTTTCTTCGGCCATGATTTCACACATTGATTATGATAAAAATAACACACTGCCTGGGGGTGGAGATATTGTTGTAGTGTATTATCACCAAAAACGACATCATTGAATAATCAGGAGGGATATTCTACATTTTCAGCCTCGTCAAACTGGTCCCATGTTGATTGAAGGGCCTACAGGTAAAGAGAGTTCAAGCCCAGACAATGAGGAGGAGAATCCCACTGAAACCATCATCACAGCCCCTAGTATTCCACACGAGAACAATGTCCTCTTGTTAGGTACGTATAAACCATCATAACAGCCCCTAGTATTCCACACGAGAACAATGTCCTCTTGTTAGGTACGTATAAACCATCATAACAGCCCCTAGTATTCCACACGAGAACAATGTCCTCTTGTTAGGTACGTATAAACCATCATCACAGCCCCTAGTATTCCACACGAGAACAATGTCCTCTTGTTAGGTACGTATAAACTACTCTGCATATCTTCTAAATGGAAATGTCCATCTAACTGGTCAAAATACATATAGTTGTGGCTGCCATGAGTGCTCAATCTAAACAGCCTTCCAAAGTAAAAAGTTTAGTGCCCAATCGAAGCAGCCCTCCAACGTAGAACATTTAGTGCTCAATGATTTCTTGTGTGATTGAGCTATGTTAAAATGGTTGGCAGAAAATATCAGAAAAATCTAGTTGGCAATAAATCTATTCTGGGTGATGAGTCTTCCAGGCAACCAGTAACAAGATTTCATTTTAAATTTCCTGATAGGCAACAAAAGTATTAAATGTATCTGAATGTTTCAAAGAACAAGAAATTCTCATTTACAGGTTAAATGGACTTGGATCAATAATTACAATTAAAAATCCTTAATGCGTTTTATTATGCATCATTTTGTAGGATATCACGAAGTACCAGAGCTCTCCAAGGCTTTAATTTCCAAACAGTTAGCTGACAAATCTGCTAAAACATCAAAGGTCATTTTACCAAGTCAGTTTCCATCCCAAGTGAATGATGCTGAGAATCTGTCCATTGTGAGGCCAAGAACACAAACATCAGTGACTCATCACTATCTGAGCACAATAATCAATGACCTCAACCTTGACCCAAAGTTCACCATTACCATATTTGTACTGATAGTCACCATTGTGGCTTTCATGATCGTCTTCTCAAGAGTGAGTCAAACTTAATATTTTATCAAAAGATATTTTATGATATTTTCTATAACATTGAAAAGCTTTTTATAATCTTTGCCCAGTCAGTCAAAAACATGGCTGTATTTTGGGTCCGAATGAATGTAACGAATCAATATACATAGAAATTGTTCTGGCTAAACATGGAATAAACTTATTGATCTACTCACATGTTTTAGCCAGATTCTAAAGTAAAAGGAATCATTAAATTGCTAAATGTTTTGAAATTTATAAGATCTTTTTAGTGTTTTTCTTTTGATCGCCCTATGTGGAAGAGTTGCAAGGTTGGGCATTTCCTCCACAAAAATATGACAAAGCCGCCATCTAAACGAAATATTCTTGAGTTTTAGTAAGAAGTCTATTGTGAAAATTTGTAGAGGATGCACTCGATTAGGATAGTACTTCAGAGGAAGTCAATTGTTAAATGTCTTAACATTTAAAAATCTTTTAGTCATTGACCTTTGAAGGGGGTTGGGCAGGGGCTTGTTATAATTGAAAAAATCGTAGTACATCAGAAACCATAAATAAATCCATCGATTGACCTTGGATTTATTTGACCTGTTGTTATAGCGAACAGAGCACTCCATAAAGATCCTACTTCAGAAGCAGCTAGAGGAGAATAAACAACAGCAGTTACAGAGATCTGGACACTCATCAAATGCTTCTATATTTACACATGAAAGTTCACGAGAAGGTAAGGGCATATACTGCACTTGTTGCGTCCGTGGCCATACTGGATGGTTCACATGCAACGCCGTCATATAACTTGACTGTGACATAAACCATCGATTAATCAACTATTTTGTTCCATGAATAATGCTGCATCTGGTATGTAAAGGCTTGGGAACAGAGACAAGTTTACACTAACAAGCTTGTATGCGGCATAAATCATGAAGCCACCAATCAAAATCAATTTTATTTTGTACGTAGCATGCGCATTTATATTGACAGGTAGCGTATGATATCAACCAAGCAATGGTAAATCTTTACATTCCCCCAGATCACGGTTCAGTTTTCCTCCAATCATAACCTTGGCATATTCAGTTATACATGTACTTAAAACCTAAAACACTAAGCAGCGCAGGTATGCCTCACTTGTTTAATCTTCACAATGACTCACTGCAGCCTCACCCTGCAGGCGCCACAACCAGGCATCGATTGATTGATTGATGTTTTACGCCGCATTCAAGATTATTTCACTTATATGGAGGTGTTGGGGAGGAAACCAAGCTCATTGCCCTGAGGAAACCCCCCGGCTTTTGACGAGTGCCTGACAACTCTTCCATATACGGTGACCAAGTGAAAAATACACACTTTCAGGGGACATCAAGATAATAATTTTAAAGGCTGATTAAATGATAGGTTGTATTGAGTTTTGATGATGATGAATTTTTTTGTTTTAATTCAGAGCTACCTGAGGGTTTGTGTAGAGTGGGTAAGATTACATACAACCCTAAAGATGTTCTGGGCCATGGATGTGAGGGGACGTTTGTCTACAGGTACATGTATATATATATATCCTTTGGGTTTGAACTTGGACCCCGGAAGATGTCGTGAAAAAACTATAATACCATTTGTGTTTCAGTATAACAAAGCTAGCATTGCTATGGCCAAGATTATAGTAGAAGAATACAAACTACTTCAAAGTAAACTTGCTCGACCTCTGACCCAAAGGCCAGTCATTGCTTATAAAAAGAACAAGAGTTTGAAAGACATACTGGTCAGGGCTAAACTCCCCTGTCTGCCTTCTACCTAGGTTTTCTGGGAAAGGGGTAATGGGCGGGGGGGGGGGGGGGGGGGGGGGGGGGGGGATGGGGGAATTTTCACTGTCTTTTTCCCATGACCCCATAATATATAGTCTGACGATATTCTTACTATAGCTTAAGATGCATAAGCATTGTCAATGCAATACAAAGTGTTCCAGAAAATTCTACTGACTAAGGCCAAGCTCCTGTCAGTCGTCAACCTAATGAAATATCATAGGTTTACTTTATTACAACAATTTATGATGGGGTATAAAGGTCTAAATGATATACCTCTTTTTAACACAATTAGAAACTTGTCTCCGTGGTTATTTTAGACAAGAAGATTTTCCCTGTGCCCGTGTGTTTGAGTGCTCATAAATATATATATATATCACCCCATGTGCAATAGTCTATTTGCCAATTTTTACAATAGGTTACTTGTGACCACCCCAGATTCTCGTTCCCGCTGCGCTACAAGTAAACTCGCAGTTTAACAAGGGACAAAAAAAATCCTAAAAATAAAATATTTTGTGTTGTGACGTCATGGGAGAAGCATTAGACATGACAAGCGATGCATCGATTACGAAGTCTTTCTTCCGTAGATTTCCGTAGAATTCAGACATTGATTACTTAACATAAACTGAATACCTACACTATTTTATATTGTGTACTTCACACCAAAAAACGCTTAAAACACCTGTAGAAAATGGCTTAGCACTTTGATTGGTCTTCCACTTATAGGCGCAGCAGTGTTGACTACTATTGGGACGTCTCTAAATTATGTCATAGGAAATTAAAATAACTTGCAATGGATCATTGTAATACTTGTCTTTGTAAATTTATTGAACAGCCTGTTTTAAGGATTTCCTCATTAAAAACTCTTTAATGAGATATTCAAAACTGACAATGTACCCCAACTGTGCCTGTTTTGAAACCAATTGCAAATTCACAGTCTCATTCTGCAGACGACTTCTCCAGTTATAAGTAAAGTAGTCCGGATTCAGTTGTAGCTTTTGATTGGCTAACATTTATAAAAGAAAGTATTTTGACCAATAAGAAATGGTGGCAATATATGCAGTGCTGGTACTTAACTTTTTCGGGCGGTTGCCATCAGGGCAAGCCGTATGGCAAAAGTGGCTGCCCGTGCGAAGATATGGTTGGCCAGATATGTCAAAAAAATATTTAAGCTGAGGCAGAATAATGGTATTCATTGTTTGTTTTGACCACCCAAAGGTCCTGTTACTTCATCTAGCAGAGTAATAGTAGACCATTTAAATCAAATAATAAATTTGTTCAAACACAAACTTGCTAAGCAGGGTAAGCACTTTTCCGGTCTTGCTTGCCCGCAGGCCAAATCACTTGCTAATGCAGGAGGGCAAATGGGAAGTTCCAGCACTGACATGTAATTACATCATAGCTTTATCTCTTAGGAAATTTTTTTTTTTTTGTGATAAATAAAAATATTATCATTCTTTTCAGGGGTAAATTTGATAATCGAGATGTTGCTGTGAAACGCCTGCTACCTGAATGTTTTGGTTTTGCTGACAGAGAAGTTGAATTATTGAGGGAGTCCGACCAACACGCGAACGTCATTCGCTATTTTTGTATGGTGAGTGATAGATGACATATTTAATATTTTAAAGCGACTTTGAACTAGATCAGAACTCGGTTTATCGCCGCACTGCTCGACTAACTCAGTAAGAAGGATTGGAAGATAGAAATTGTGCGAATTATGGAAATTTGAATGCGCCGTTACTATAGAGAATAATCTTCTTAGGCCATTCACAAGGCCGCAAGCATTTTTTCATTAGTTTCATCCAATTATTGGTGAATTAAATTTAGGTGCGTTATAGAGTGGTCATGTGATGCAACTTAGCCAATGACTTGGCTAAGAGATGACATGCGGTTGCAGAGCTGGCCTACATATTCCGAACCAATCTTCTCATTTCAAGTTTGTTTTTGGACTTAAATCTACCATCATACATTAGAGAGCGGTAAAAATATGTCATTATTTATTAACATGAAATGTTTGAAGTACTTCGATACATGTGTATTTTAGAGATTTCTCATCCTTTAATCAGGAAACCTTTGAACTTTTCGTGGAATTATCCCATTAGCTTTTGATCTAGTAATAACCAAAGGTTTTTAGCTGATGTCTGTCGGATGGTTGCCAGTTACCAGCGGAAGGTCGTGGGTTTCCTCCGGGCACTGAGCCCGGTTTCCTCCCACAATAAAACTGGCAACGCCGCCATATAAGTGAAATAATCTTGAGCGCGGCGTAAAACACCAAACAATCAATTAATCTAGCTGGTGTCCCCAAAACAAAACTTATTAGTAAAATTACTGTGTGATGTTTTAGGAGGCAGATTCACAATTCCGTTACATAGCCCTGGAATTATGTGCTGCGACCATTCAGGATTACGTGGAGGAGAGAGCATTCTGCCCCCGGGGTCTGGAACCCTTCACATTACTGTATCAGGCTACCTCAGGACTCAATCATCTCCACTCACTTGATATAGGTATGTAGTTACTTTACATTCTTAGCTTTGTCTATCGTCATATACATTAAAGTGGCATGAGCTGCCAAAATGTTGATATTTCAACGTTAAAACAGAATGTTGAAATTATTAGCTATTTTTCATATAATTCAGAAGCTCTTTAGTGCTTCTAGTCTTATAAATGTACGACGTATTGTTTTGAACTAACTTTGGCTTAGAATGAATGAATGGTCGTCCCAGTTATTTAAATTTTGTTTACTTTCAAACACGTTTTCTGTTCGTACAGGCCACATACTGTATAGATTTTCCTCATTCCAACGCCAATCATTTAGTTTATCAATGGCCTTTAAAGCCTCTTGCTATTGTGACAATCAGAAATTATGAAAAAAGTTTCAATTTTGGCAGCTCTTGCCTCTTTAAGATTCTCTCTTCAACAGCTAATGTTTAAATTTCTTATTTGTGTTTCAGTCCACCGGGACATCAAACCTCATAATGTGCTCATCTCCTTGCCAAATAGCAAAGGGGAGGTAACTGCTATGATCTCTGATTTTGGCCTGTGTAAAAAGCTAGTGGGAGGTCGAAGGTCGTTTTCACGGCGATCAGGAGCAGCTGGTACTGAAGGCTGGATAGCTCCGGAAATGCTTGATGAAGAACAGAGAACGGTAACTATTATCCATCAGAGCAGTTTCTCTGCAATCTGATTGGTCAATTGCCACACGATAAATATTCGTATAAGGTGACCTACACACCGGATATGAACCCGAGCGAACGTTATGTCGACGTTTTTTTGGCTACGTCGTTTGATGACGTTGTAGCGCGTGCTCGTATTAGGTCACCATTTGCAACTATTTTGTGTGTGTGCGATTGAATTAACGAGCGATATTTTGGCTGATTCTACGCAAAAGTAAAGCTCTTCGAGATAATAAAATCGTCATTATGGTTGGTGGAGGGGAGAGGGCGGCTCGACCGTTATCAATTCCCAAGCTGACCATGTAAATACTTTGTATCCCCTCTCCACCAATCATGATAACTAATAGTATCAGGGGTTTTTTTTAGTGAAAAGAGTCAAGGTTTTTAACCCCGAGATCAGGGGCTGTTTCTCAACACACTTACGCCCGTCTTAACTTTGCGCCTGGTCATAAAATTTATTCTTTAAGTATAAAGTTAAAAAGAAAGATAATCAGCTATTGATGAATGTTTGAGGGGTACATGTACCTCTGGTCCAAAAAACACTTGCCTCTGAATATGTAGCAACTATAATAGTGAAACGCTCTTTACCCATCTTAGCAAGTTAATAAATGCTCCCTCATGTTTTAATTTTCAGACGTGTGCTGTTGACATGTTTTCCATGGGCTGTGTGTTTTATTATGTGCTAACAAAGGGCAAGCACCCATTTGGGGACTCCTTAAGGAGACAGGCTAATATCCTTAGTGGAGAATATAGTCTCAGTCATTTGTCTAAACCAGGTAAAGTAAACAAAATATCAGCCATTGTGTCTGGTTTGTTTATTTTTAATCAAATTAGGTTGTGTGAAAAATTAAGAATATTATTATCAACATGTACCCTCCCCCATTTTTACCCCTCGGGCAAATTTTGCCCGAAGGGTATTGTTGTTGCCTCCGTCGTCCGTCTGTCCATTGGTCCTTGTAAACACATTATCTAAAAAATTCTTTAACTTGCAACTTTGAAACTTCACACATATTTTTTATTACAGCAAGTACAAGAAGCCTATTTAAAATCAACGCGCTCGAATGTTTTTTTTCAAGAGTTATGCCCCTTACATTATCGCTGCTATAAAAAGCCTTGTAAACACATTATCTAAAAAAGTCTTTAACTTACAACTTTGAAACTTCACACATTTGTTTAATACAGCAAGTACAAGAAGCCTATTTAAAATCAACGCGCTCGGATGATTTTTTCAAGAGTTGTGCCCCTTACATTACCGCTGCTATAAAAAGCCTTGTAAACACATTATCTAAAAAAGTCTTTCCATCACATTTTAAAAACTTAATACATTTGTTCAACACAGCAAGTACAAGAAGCCTATTTAAAATTGACTCGCTTGGACGTGTTTTTCAAGAGTTATGCCCCTTACATGACTGTCAGCCAAAAACCTCCTTGTAAATGTGATGCATGTATGTGGAGTATTTTTTCACTCGCAACAAATTGTCTGGAAAAAAAATATATCTTCGGTTTCTTTGGCCTAGACCCGAGGGGTCCTGATGGGGACAGCCACTTATTATTTCAAGCTTAAAGCCCCGTTCAGGTCGATTTAAGATCCTATTGTCTGCAATTGAGTCCTAAGACCGCTCATGTCGACTGAGACTGGTTTATCCTTCAGCCAAACGATTTCCCACTGATAAGTCTTAAGCCCTGCTCAGGTCCATGCGACCAGGTGATCGGAAGGAAACTTCGTCACCATATTCTGCAGACTAGCACGCCACTAGAAATGATGTAACAATACAACGTCTTCGAAACGCCGAGGAAAAAATTATCACGTGAAGAAGTATAGGTCGCTGGTTGGCTATGACCTTAAGACTGATGGGTAGAAAATATAATATGCTCTATCCTTACGATCGGAAGACTAATCAGTCTGCAACCGATCTGAAGGGTCTTAAGGCCGCTCATGTCGAACAAAGCACTCCCCGACTGATTGATCGCAGATTCACTACGGACTGGAGCTTACGACGATGGGATCTTAACACGACCTGAACTGGGCTTTGGTTGAATAAGGGTTTTCAAGTTAAGAGGAAAGATTCAGACCTAAGTGTGTTTGAATTGGTCGGGGACAAATTTTTACTACTAACATGTAATGTGTTAAAAATAAGGCTTTGAAAATTTACCCCACCATTAGTATTTGGAAATCTTGTCCATGATTTGCTGGATTTTGAATAGCCACTCTGTCTAGAAAGAAATTTTAAGTACGTTATTACATGTACTTGTTTCTCCTTTAAAGAAGGATCCACCGTTGCAAGGTATCGACCAATGAGCTTGGTTTCCTCCCTCACTTAACTGTGCAATGCTGTTGAATAAGGAAAATAGCCTCGAGTACAGTGTAAAATATCAATCAATCAATTTTTTATTTTCGTTATATTTTCTGTGACATAGAAACATTAGGACGATATAATTGACTGTTATAACACATGTGTTATTTCAGATCAATACGTGAGTCGATCCCTCATTGAACAGATGGTGAACTTTGACCCCGTTAAACGACCTTCAACAAAAGTAGTACTCAAGCACCCATTCTTCTGGAGTAAAGAAAAACAACTCATGTTCTTTCAGGTAAAGCTACCTAATTAGACCTTTTTTTGTGTTCTAAGTTAAGACAATAGGATTAACAGGTTTTGAGACTAACAGGAAAAGTTGATCTAAAAACTAAACATAGAGTTGTTGTTGTCAAGTAGATTGCCAGTTGAAAATGATATTTACATGTAAAGTAGTCGCTGGTTCAAAATTCCTAAGTGATTTTTCATTTTACCCACAAGGCCTCGGTGGTCCAGTGGGTTAGAGTGGTTGTTCCTCGGTCCCACGCAGACCTTGCATGAATGTGGCGCAGACTTGAATCACACTTAGACCAAATAGAAATTGAAAAATTTCTGAGTGGATTTTTCACTCAGTTGCTGTAGCCCGGTACTCGCTGAAGGTCGGGGGTTTCCTCGGAGCAATGAGCTCGGTTCCTCAATGACTGAATATCATTTCTTACACATATCTTCAGTTTTGTTTTGTTTTTCTAAAGATTTATTTTACATTGAATTTTTATTTACACAGGATGTGAGTGATCGTATAGAGAAGGAGTCAGAGGATTGTGAGGTCGTACAGAGGTTAGATAAGGGCGGGGGAAATGCCGTCAAATATGACTGGAAAGATCACATCTCAATAGAACTTCAAAACGGTAAATATACATACAGCTGTATTATTACTCCTTGTATTGGGAGTTTATATAGATTTCTGGGATGTGTATCAACATCAACACATTTTTTTTGACAAATTACTTTCATAATTTCTTAGATTTCTGGGATGATAAACAGAACGATCAACACACTTTTTGATGAATTACATTCATAGTTTCTTTTTTCTTGCTTTTTGACTCTTTTATATATTAAACTCCAGTTTTTATGCTTTTTATGGGACCTTGTCAATATGTTATGTAAAAAAACAAAGAAAAGCAATAAATGATTTAATTCATAGTTTCTTTTTTCTTGCTTTTTGACTCTTTTATATATTAAACTCCAGTTTTTATGCTTTTTATGGGACCTTGTCAATATGTTACGTAAAAAAACAAAGAAAAGCAATAAATGATTTAATTCATAGTTTCTTTTTTCTTGCTTTTTGACTCTTTTATATATTAAACTCCAGTTTTTATGCTTTTTATGGGACCTTGTCAATATGTTACGTAAAAAAAACAAAGAAAAGCAATAAATGATTTAATTCATAGTTTCTTTTTTCTTGCTTTTTGACTCTTTTATATATTAAACTCCAGTTTTTATGCTTTTTATGGGACCTTGTCAATATGTTACGTAAAAAAACAAAGAAAAGCAATAAATGATTACATTCATAGTTTCTTTTTTCTTGCTTTTTGACTCTTTTATATATTAAACTCCAGTTTTTATACTTTTTATGGGACCTTGTCAATATGTTACGTAAAAAAACAAAGAAAAGCAATAAATGATTTAATTCATAGTTTCTTTTTTCTTGCTTTTTGACTCTTTTATATATTAAACTCCAGTTTTTATGCTTTTTATGGGACCTTGTCAATATGTTACGTAAAAAAACAAAGAAAAGCAATAAATGATTTACGGTAATGTCTGAGTTAATTCAAGTGCTGGAAAAAAGTAGAAGAGTGCAAATTCTCATCTTAATTCAAGAGAGAGCTTGTAAAACATTCAAGGATTAACTGCTGGTCAATCATCTCCCTGGACTGAGATGTGTTGAAAGTTTAAATCTCATTCAGAACCTTTTTGTTATTGAGGATTTAGCAACATGCATAGTCCTCTAATTAACTCAGGTATTACCGTAATTCATAGTTTCTTTTTTCTTGCCCTTTGACTCTTTCATACATTATTTAAGCTCCAGTTTTTATGCTGTTTGTGGGGCCTTGTCAATATGTTACGTAAAAAAACAAAGAAAAGCAATACAAATTTTTAGACTTATTGATGGGCTCAGCCGCTGCGTGTTTTGAATCTCTTTCACTCAAAAAAAAAATAAACGTTAAATTTCTGATTGGGTCTTGCATTGATCACATTATGTAGTAGGTTTATCAGGTAACCTCTGAAAGTCAGGAGTTTCCTCCGATCTGCCATGTGACTGAATAATCAATATTTTTCCAACTTTTTGTTTCATCAATATTAATTATTCTTTTAAAAGGTTCTTGTATAATCATTCTAAACTAGACTCAAGCATTTGTTTGAAGTTGGAATCTGTCCAAATCAGCAATTCTTTCAACTTTTCTGAATTATAAATTTTCGTCCTTTTTGATAGATTTGAGAAAATTCAGAACATACCGTGGACATTCTGTACGGGATCTATTGAGAGCAATGAGAAATAAAGTAAGTAATACAACCTCAGGCTGACGATAATTTACTCGAGCATCACAAATCTTACTTCACTTCATCATGTAGATTAGTCAACCAGAACTTGTTGTACAAATCTTTTTGCATGTTTTTTTTTACGATCAACTGTTGTAGGCTGGCTGGCATAGGGTTAGCCAGACACCCGTCCACCTGTCCAAGTGGACGGGCAATTGTCCGACAGGGGCTATTTTGGACGGGCAAAAAAAAATTAAAAAAAAAAAATTAACACCCTTAAAATACGTAAAATGCGTAAAAAAAACACCACAGACTTCATGTCGCCTGTATCAACTGTTATGTCGGTAAATTAGAAATTAGGACTCAATTATTTCGTTTATCAAAGTACTTGTCGATGTTATACTACCGTCGGAAGGACCGCCTGGAGCTCAAATAGCAAAAATCTGCGTGTAGTAGTGGGATGGTGTCCGTAACAACCGGCCAGCTATCAGGCCTCGCGCTCGGTTTAACGCCTTCTGTAATCTGTAGCCTAGTTTAAATGTTTGTTGTAAAGCAGCTTTAATCTTGAAAGGCTTTTATTTACTGTTTTATGATCCTTATACTTTCTAATAAAATGGGATTTCGCAAAGTAAAAGACGGTGCCACATCGCAAGTTCACAATGCGACCACGTGATCTTCGTGACGTAATGGCCTTCCTTGTTTGACCTTTAGCCAGGTTAGGAAGCTTTTTATTCACACTTAAGGCGTAGTGGCTACGAATATCTTTTAATTGTCAACAGTGCCACTCATGCAAGTGTTTACGCGGGTGATTGGAGTGAAATGTCATTTTCCTTGGAATTTTTTGATAGAGTTTACACCGTACGGGTATCCGATCAGTTATCCGATCCGTAACCTATACACCCAGCACTTATGCGTGTTTAACCCAAGCGATCAGGCTTTCCCGCCGATGACAACAGGCTTACGTATCGAGGCATCTCCTTTCAAAAATTCAACCTCCAAATATAAATAAAACTTTTTATTGAGTTACATTTGTCAGCCGACCCAAGAATAGTCGCCTTCTGACTTGTCGGGGACTTTTTCGAACACGAGAAATGACGTCACATCAGCTTTAACGTTGGATGTACGATAACTGGTTCCCGTCACTCTACAAAAGCATGCAGACGAGCAGTCCCTAAAACTTCATTTCAGAGTCTTGAGAGAAATTAAATTATTTCAACAAAAGTCGGCTGAGCCCAGCTTCACTTCTGTGAAATTTCTTGTCAGTGCAAACACTGATGTAAATTTTAGCATTGAAAACCCGACAAAAGCGTACGATAACTGATCGGATACCCGTAGGGGCTGCATATTGACGTATTGGGACTAGCGTTTTGGACGGGCTACTTCGAATTTCTGGCTAATGCCCTGCTGGCTGGCCACCCATCACCAATGCGTGGTTACAGATTTTTTTCTCATTTTTTCTGGGTACCGTATTTCTTCTAAATATTCACTCCTAAATTTTCCATTGCGTCGGACAAAAATGGAGACGAGGAGTTGTGTTTAAGGATAACCATTTTCACACACTGCTCGGCGGGTCATATTGCCTTAAATTCCCTCTAATGGGCAAATTTGTCTGGCCTTATTTAGCATATTTCTTTTCAAATGATCGAATCCTTATGACGAAAAAAGTGGCTAAAAATCTTTAGAAGAAATACGGTAATAAAACACAATGCCCAGCACCCTGCTCTTATGTAGTGTGGCCTGGTGTCATACATTAGATGATTCAACAACAGTTTACCAAATATGTCCTTATTTTATATCATTCACGAAAAATAATCTAAAGAACGTCATACAGCTACACCTGGGATAAACTGAAACTCTGTCCAAACATTTTACCCAATTTCTTTCTGTATTAAAATACATATTAAAGTGGCATGAGCTGCCAAAATGTTGATATTTTGACGCTCAAACAGAATGTTGAAATTATTGGCTACTTTTCCCAAGATGTATAATTCAGAAGCTTTTTAGTGCGTCTGGTCTCGAAAATGTACGATAAAGTATTGTTTTGAACTAACTTAGGCTTAGAATGAATGAATGGTCGTCCCGGTTATTTAAATTTTGTTTACTTTTCGAACACTATTCTGGTTCGTATAGGCCACATACTGTATGGATTTTCCTCATTCTAACGCCAATCATTTATTTTTTCGATGGCCTTCAAGGCCTCTTACTGTCGTAACAATTACTGTCGTAACAATCAGAAATTATGACAAAAATGTGTTTTGCTGTATTTTATCTAAAGTGTTCACTTTAAATACGATTTGAAAAATATTACCAGCCCGTTCTTTTGTGTTTCAGAAACATCATTATCGCGAGCTGCCAGATGATGTGAAGAGGTCATTAGGTACAGTTCCCGATCAGTTTGTTTTTTATTTCACGTCAAGATTTCCCACGCTGCTAAGTCATGTGTATGAGGCGGTGAAATGCTGTAGTCGTGAACGTATCTTTAAACAATATTATCCCGATTTCACAGAGTTGGAAACGGGAAAAATAATTCACGATACAACTGAGCACAAAATGTTGAATGGTGACACAATGGTTTTGAAACCGGACGCTGAAAGTCTAGCAATGAAATTGTGATTCAAAAACATGTCTTTTGAAAACGTTGAACGTAAAGCATGTCATCGACATAAAACATTATTTGTGAAATGATTTTGATAAACTTTGAAAGTTGATGGTGGAACGCCCGTTTTGGAATGAATCTGAAACAATGAAATACGAAACTGTGTCTGTGAAACTGACATAAATTTACGCTTTTATGCAATTTTTGTTTCAAAGTTGGCATTTACTCATCATGTGGTTACAAGTGATCATGTGATATCCTAACGAAATCTATATTTACACAATGAAATGTACAGTTGATTTCTCAAATATGACGATACGATATGTACGCTTGGATTCTGTGAATACTGAAATTGTACATCTTATGCTCATTGGGGAGATTTGTGCTGATTCTGGATTGTGCAGAGCACAGTGTAATCATTTTTTGTTTTATAATGATAATGTGATTAAATATGAAAATTGTACAGCTGAATGTCTTTTGTAAATTTGGGTAAATGGTTTGCTAGAATTTGTGATCAGAACAATATTTTGTTGTTAGATATTTTTACTGCTTGAATTTCCTCCAAGAGTTTATAAAAAATTGATTGATCCATTTGCAATGTTCATAAATTTTTTTGCAACTGTTAAATACTAATTTTTCAAATTTCGCAGTCGACAATGAACTACTGATGGACCAGTTAAAAATATGCCAATCGGGAGCGCAAGTCGCCTAAGATTTTATATCAAATTTTGTGCTATCCCGTGACATATAATGCTGTTTAGAAATTTTTGCTGGCGTATTTTGCTCCATAACGTCCGACATAAACTTCATGCTGGAATGAAAAACGCTCAACCGCATGCGCAATGCAGTGCCAATGACAGGAAATTTGTGGAATTCCTACCAGATCTGCGCTCCCTATAATTTTTCATGGTTAACATAGTTAAGAGTAATACTAAGAGTAATACTTGTATCTGATCTGTAGGGTTTCGAGTTCCAGTTTTCAACCCCATCAAAACTTATTTTAATTCCCCCCACCTTTTGTATGGTAACTTCAATCGATCTTTTTAGCAAAATTGCGTTTTATTTTAGCCCCTAGATTGTTTTTATTTTGTTGTAAATCCCCTTTTGTAGGAATCACTGTTTATTTTTGATTGCCATGCTGAAAATAGGTCACTTGACTCAAAGTTGTGTCTGGGTCCATTTTTCCAACTTCAATTCTGTGACAGTCATTTTGTAGCTTTCGGAAGAAGTGACCCAATCAGTGCTGTGTCACAGAAACATGGTGGATGACGGCTATAAATAGAGAGTTAATTTATTAATAACCTGCTATGAAACAGAGAGCAAAGGTTACGTAACTCAAAGACTCTTTCTAGCCCTTCCAAATTAAAGCAGTAATATGTTTGACTCTTTAGTCCCAGCATAAAATGATCACAGAAGTACTAGAGACACATGAGTGTGGCTATTAAATATAGAGAAGTTAATAATTACACTTCCTCTTTTCTCAAGCCAGTTGACTCTGTTTTCTAACCCCCTAAAATAAAGGGCAGTTATGTGTGTGTCTCTGTACTACAATGTAAGGTCATCTCACAATCATCCATCAATGGGTCGCGGGTTCGAATCCCACTCAGTCCAAAAAAAATTGGAAAATTTTCTGACTGGGTTTTCACTCGAACGACCTATGTGGGATGGTTGACAGTTACCAGCGGAAGGTCGTGGGTTTCCTCCGGGCATAGAGCCCGGTTTCCTCCCACAATAAAACTGGCAACGCCGCCATATAAGTGAAATAATCTTGAGCGCGGCGTAAAACACCAATCAATCAATCTTCACATATGCACTGTCAAGAAACATGCAATGCCAGTAGTATTCTTGCAGCATTGAAATACTGCACACATGTCCATAAGGCTGCGACCACCCATTACCCCCTAAGGTTGAGAGAAACTGAAATTAATATGAAATCTCTCACAACCAAGATTATACAGAAATAGGGCATCATGTATTTCTTTTTGTACAAACTCATGAAATCAGTACAATAGATTGTGAATTTAATTATGAGGTTACAATTAGAAACCCCAATCTCTGCTAACGAGATGGGAACACGGTTTATTATCCCCTCGCGACGAAAGTCGGGGAGGGATATAGCGTTGCGTTTGTACGTACGTAAGTACGTACGTACGTACGTAAGTATGTACGTATGTTCACCTTTTGTCATCACTCTAGCGACTTCATTTTTGAACGGATTCTGACCAAACTTCATATATGAGTCCAGCATAGGAATACCTCGAACAAGTTCGTTTTTCAGGGTGCCAAGGTCAAGGTCACAGTTACTATTTATAGAAAATCTTTGTCAGCGCTCTAGCGACTTCATTTTTGAACGAATTCTGACCAAACTTCATATATGAGTCCAGCATAGGAATACTTCGAACAAGTTCATGTTAAAGGGTGCCAAGGTCAAGGTCACCGTTACTATTAATAGAAAATCGTACGTACGTATGTTCACCTTTTGTCAGCGCTCTAGCGACTTCATTTTTTAACGGATTCTGACCAAACTTCATATATGAGTCCAGCATAGGAATACCTCGAACGAGTTCGTGTTTCAGGGTGCCAAGGTCAAGGTCACCATTACTATTTATAGAAAATCTTTGTCAGCGCACTTGCAATATGAGTCCAGCAACAAGTTCATGTTTCAGGGTGCCAAGGTCAAGTTCACCGTTACTATTTATAGAAAATCTTTGTCATCACTCTTGCGACTTCATTTCTGAATGGATCCTGACCAAACTTCCTATATGGGTCCAGCATGGCAATACCTCTAACGCTTCACCGCTTTTGGGACTTCATTTTTAAGTGGGTTCTGACCAAACTTCATCCCCACCCCCCATTTTGCGTCAGAGTTCTTGTGTTAGCACGCGAGGGGATTTGTATCGTTTGCGATGCCTTGTTATATGTAATAAAATTTACATAAACTTTTAAAATATTATGTTAAAAAAAGTGTGTAGCTTTGTAACACTAAGTGCTCAAATTAATTTGTAAAAATATTTCATTTTTAAGAAAAAAAATTGTATCATTCCCATTTTACTGTTTTGATCCTTGAAAAATGATTACATAAGCTGTGAATACATGTAGTTTAATTTGGTGTCAATAGTGTGATTGTTTATGTCGAATGTCATTATTTGTTAAGATTGGCTGACTGTGTATGTATTGAAAAAATCTGTTTGATTGTATCGACAAAAACTGTGCACTGTTTAAGGATCTATTTAAGAATTTATATATCCAACATGACAATTGTTAGTTATTTTCTAAGTTTAAATTTGTTCAGTGCCTTACATTGTTGAACGAAACATCAAAGGTCTGTCACCCGACTTAATGCCATGTTTTCAGAATTAATATCTTCACAAAGTATTAAAACATAAGATCTAAATTTAAGTTTAAAGCGTGAGCATTATCAATGTTCGCCAAGCTCCTGTCAGTCATCAACCTAATGAAATATCATTATTACAACAACTGTTGATGGGGTATAAAGGTCTAAATGATATACCCCCTTTTTAACACAATTAGAAACTTGTCTCCATGGTTATTTTAGACTTTCTCTGTGCTTGTGTGCTTTAGTTTAGTGTTCATAAATACATATACTGGGCTGCCAATTGAAATTCTGTCTTATCTTCATAAAGATAATGAATACTTAGTTTATTCTGTTTCTGTTCCTGATATTTTGCTCTTGCTACTTTAAACATTATCTGCTATAACTCAGGAGAGAAGCTCTCTGGCAACAAATTACAAATACTCCAGCGAAACCATGACATGATTTGTTAGAACCTCTCAAGCCCCATGCTCTGCCAGCATTTTTGTCAATAAAAATATTTTTTTTGGCTGGAATTAATATGTTTTAGATTCAAATTTATACTTAAAACTGTTCCTTTTTGTAACTTATACTGAAATTAATTACATCGTGTTTTATTTATACTGATGGTTTCTACTTTGTCTTGTGATTCTATCATTTGTATGATTCTATCATTTTTTTGCAAGAATTTTTTTTCCACTTTTCCAACCTGCGCACACTCTAAAAGTTGGCTTTGACAAAAATTTTGTTAAATTATATCTTCATTTTGCAATATTCATTGAGAAAAAAACAGACATTTTCTGTGTACATGAATAAATGTGATATACAATGTTTTATAAATTATTAATTTAATGTATACTTAATTTCGTCCTGTAAGTAGAAGTCATATACACACATTTTGCTTATTAGGTCACTGAAGATTGAAGAATTGGCCCACACATGTATACAAGCGCTACTTTATCTTTGAAGAACACGAAAATGAATTAAAATTTTTGAGATTTCGAATTTTCCCAGCTGAAACAAAGTTTATAACATTTACATCCTTGTTTTATGTTTTTACATCTGTAGGTTTATTTTATACTGACAATTTCCTTGGCCCGAGTAGCTGGACTTCTGAATCAATGAACTATATACGTGGAATGGAGGTCACTTGGTATTTGATGTGCTTCGAACGCCGCCATTACTAGGAGATGGCGCTATTTCGATCCAGATCGGTCAGACACGCGCTCAACAACTATCAATGGCGGCGCAAGGTCCAAAACAGCCAATGATACGTGTCCATTCCACATATATAATTCATTGTTGTGCATAGACCGATGGATTAGTTTTTATGCAAGAAAGTGCAAACATATTTTTTATTAATTTATAACGTGACATTTTGCATAGAATTACAGCATGAGGATTTTTGAAAATCTACTTTATAATAATGTTTGTAAATGTTTGTATTGTTATATTTCGTTAAGGAATCCTTAATAGTGTTACATATCGCTTATACATGTGTATATATAGGCCTATTTTGTGTATATAGTGAGTATGTGAAATTATATTTTAAATGAAGTAAAATTAATAATATGATACTAATTAGTATATGCTCTCTCTTTTGTCTTAGAGTTTACCTGGATTTAATGGGAAAATCTGGGCTCTACTGAATTTTTCAGGGAGTGTATGGTATCTCAGCAGCATATAGACCGATGTTTTAGGCCAACCTGGATTGTACGCATCATTATATATAGGAACAACTGCCATTCTAAAATAGGGTACAAAACTGGAGATTTAGACTTAAGCGCAATGTTCTGCATGAACTTATCCTTATGGAGTCTGTTTAGTTGGGACTATCCAAACTCGATGGGCCTCCGTTGGACGCTCAATCCGAACAGCCTTTCACCAATGGGTCGCGGGTTCGAATCTCATTCAGTCCCAATAAATTGGAAAATTTTCTGACTGGGTTTTCACTCGAACGACCTATGTGGGATGGTTGCCGGTTACCAACGGAAGGTCGTGGGTTTCCCCCGGGCATAGAGCCCGGTTTCCTCCCACAATAAAACTGGCAACGCCGCCATATAAGTGAAATAATCTTGAGCGCGGCGTAAAACACCAAACAATCAACCAAACTCAAGGGCTAAGTATTGATGTTGTTATCACCACATAACTCGATGTATATCTGCCACATCGGGGAGTGTTTTTTGTTTCTTTCTGAGAGCAGGCCGTATGAACCCATTGTGTTTAGAAGACGTTTTTCACGATGGTGTTCGTTTGTTTGGCATTGGTGCCATTTCTCTGTTCATGCGCTGTGACACTCAGCTATTGCATTGGGTCATAGACAAACATTAGTCAACAATATGTTGAGTGGATTGAACAACACTCAGCCACATGCGCATGGTGGGATTCCAACGAGAATTGCGCTCCCAATTACACCCTTTCGGCTTAAGGGGTGGACACACTAGGCGAAAGGGTGTAATTAGGAGTGCAATTCTCGTTGGAATCCCACCATGCGCATGTGGCTAGCGTTTTCGTTCCAATCTGACGTTATGGAGCAAAATACGTCCAATAGAATTGCAACGCCACCAAAAACGTTCATGATAGCGTCATCTGTCACCGGATATCAAGAAATCTCGAAGAAATTCTTACGAGACTTGCGCTCCCTATATTGACCTCACCGCAGCTGCCACATGTCCAGTCCTAAACCTACAAAATTAAAGGCATTCTTTTTCTCTCTACGTCCTAGATACGGAAATTAATTAGCTTCTACGCCGTGGCGTCATAGTTATCATCTGATATGTAAATTACTGTTGTGACGTCACACGACCGATGTTGAGCCCGGGTGTCTTATTGAAACATGTAGCCTAACTTTTTAGAGGCACCCATTCTACTCTGATTTTCGTCGGGTCGGGTCGCAGCAAAATTCTCAGTATATACCGGGCTTATCACAAACGTGACTTTTTTTGTGTTGTGTTTTTGTTTTGGTGGAACGACGAACTAAAGGATCGAATGGGATGAGTGTAAAGTTTGGGTCGGTTGCGTTGTTTTAATTAAGAGAAAATGGGGTGATTCTAAGAGAGTCTCCCAGCTCTGTTGGCCCCACATCATCAATATACTTTGGCCACAGAGTTTGATATATCCAACTATATAGATATAGGATAGAAAGAGTCTATATATGTCCACATCTGTGCAGGCCCTATATATTTTTGACCCTAGCACAGGTAAATACCCCTATATATTTAGGCGTGTTCAAGAATCAACGCCTGTTTTGCGGCGTAGCGTATATGTACTCGTATAGTCTTCAAGCGCCTCGGGGCAACCAACCATACATTTTTTTCAGATATTGAAATAGAATTTTCGCATATGTTTAAAACTTTAATGAATATCACAGGGTTTCGATGAAATATAACAATGTAAACGTTCTATTCAATCAAGGAAAAGGCATTGGGAATAGTGGGTTGGATGATTGATTGATGCTTTACGACACGACGAATTTCAGACGAAGTACGACAAGTCGATTTTCCGACAAGAAAGACATTTTTTCTATTTATTTTGCTATAGCCATTGAGTCAGTAATATAAAACAACAAAATAATCAGAATCATTCATTTTTTGGAAATTTATTTTGTCTATGAAATTCATATGTATGTTTCCTTGTCAGCCTGAATAACACACACGCACACTTCTACCAGCTTCAGCACAATAAAGTCCGTTTTTAAAGTGGCATGAGCTGCCAAATTTCACACTTTTTTCATAATTTCTGATCGTCACAACAGTAAGAGGCTTTGAGGGTCATCGAAAAACTCAATGATTAGCGTTGGAATGGCACATACAGTATGTGGACCATTGATTCATTCTAAGCCGAAGTTAGTTCAAAAAAATACTTTATAGTAGTATCTGAGGTCGATTACCAGCTAAGCATTTTGAATCATCTTCCAGGATTCCCATTTTTTATCCACAAAAGTAGGGTTGTTTTTTTAACAAATGTCATGCCCTGTGATCAACGCAGCTGTTGTCACTAGCAGCTGAGGGCTCGGTCCAGCCGTATAAAGGTCGAAAGTGTATGGTTGTTATCCGCTGCCGTAGGCGACATCCGTCACAATCACACGGAAGAGCTATGTAGGTATTTACAAGTCATATGACAGTTTGTGGTGGTGTTTACAAGCGCGTGCATAATTAGATGGTCTTTTATAAGAATAAAGAATGTAAGTTGCTAATTCGTCAGCTGAGTTGTAGACTAGACATCACATGAACGGTTAAATATCGGTTTCAAGCTCCAGATCGACAAGTAAGTAAAACAGGACGATCGAGACACGTGACCCGTGAGTGCGGCTAACATCAGGCTATATAATAGGCCTATAGCTCCGGCGTGTAGCGTTCCATTTTGTTGTGAGACTTCAAGGCAACACTTAGGAGGATTGTTTCCTACACTTGGCTTCAGGTTTAAGCCTTTTAAAGGCCTTTGGTTAACGTGTGGGTCAATATACGTATAAATTTAGGCCTATAACGAGTATAGCCTAGGCCTATACTAGATTGGGCCTACATGGCCTACCATAGCAGGAAAGACACATCCCATTGTAGCCTCTGTTAACCGATCACTAGTGCGGGTTTGGACCGTTTCTCTCTATCACCTAAGCAACTTAAGGATGTAATATCAGATGTCTACTTCTGATAATATATGTGGAATGCAATGGTTGCCAGGTTGCCTACCTGTCAAAGGCCGGAGGTGGCCCGGTTTCCTTCAACATAAAATTTACCTGACGCCTGACGGGGACATACTTGATAGAGTTTCGTGTTTTTGTTATAGTTAGGCCTATAATTAATAGTGCGGCGTAAAACGCCAATCGTAGGCCTATATCTAGATGAAGACGGGTCAAACAAAAGTAAATGTCGATATACGGGATATTTATTACAGTCAGATGTATATCATATGATTATCGACTGGCTCACGTTGTATGGAAGCCAGGAAGGGTCAACTACAACATCCACTAACCTTAATTTCTTGATTGATCTTAAGATGTTTTAAAGTGAGGCTTAGACTGCCAATACCGACTCCAATTAATTAACAAATTGCCATTCAGTTCAACGAAGATGATTTCCAATTCTTTTGTTGTTTTTTCTTTCTTTTCGACGACATAATTTCTGTCCTAGGCTAACATACTTGTATTTGGTTAGCCTGTCTTGATATCCATAACGTACATAGTCTCATTTCTCGAAGCGGATATGGTTTCCGGACACAATTGATTGGTTGATGTTTAACGCCACACTCAAGATTGTTTCACTAATTAGTTGGCGACGTTGCTCAGTTTAACGGCGCGAGAGAACCGGACTCTTTGGGAGTTCCAAGCAACTCTTCCACAGTACGATCGATCAGTTGTTTAAAGCAGTGGTAGCTGTTGTTGAAAAGGAGACATCTCCTATGTTTTGATTCTTCGTTCATGCACCTCCATATATATTTGTAGAAAATTCCGATGTGATCAATCTCGAGTGAAAGGCTATACATTGACTTTCTGGCAATAATGTACATTAAAAGATTTTTTTAGGGAATTCTTTATTACTTTCTTTCCTGTCTGACAGTCAGTAAACAAACAGCCGAGAATGCGCTATACGCGCACCCACGGTGGGCTAGTAGGCCTACCGTGCAAGCTAAACCTGGTCAATTCTCAGTCAGTAAACAAAGCAGACAAAGGAATCTCCTAATATAACTCCCCATTGGAGGGTATGTGGGAGCTGGGAAAGTTACCAAATGCCATCTGGAATCCTCACCTGTATATAAACAGCAGTCAAATGGCACACATTTTAAGGATCTTCGTCCCGGGCTTGTCCTGTTATGGGAATCGAAGTTGCTGTAAAGGGTCCATGTTTTCCTCAACTACAATTAAAAAATCAATCGCTTCTTGTGTTTGAAGTTATGCCGCACATGGCCCGGAAGTCACCATGACTTCGGAAACTCTACCAACTGCTAGGTCTTCTGACCAAATGAATATTGAAGTATAGCAAATAACCTTTGTTTGTCGCTAAAATGTTATCCATATTAGATCTTGTTAGAGAAATGAGTTTATCAGAAAGGACAATGAAATGACCTTTATCGACCGTCATATAACATCTATAGCCTATTTATGATGCACGTATATACACGACTACCTATACATAGGCTATATATGCCCGTCCTTATCTGGTCAAAGCCAGTAATTGTAAACATGTGATAGGACATATCTATTTCAAGGTAAACCTAATTCAATGTTATTTCCTTACATCTAGACCGCAGAGCTACCAGTCAGACGTAGAAGATGTCGGAAGACGGTGACCGAGCCCCTTCTTTAATCTTATATTATAAGAATTCCAACGCTGCGGATATTCTGACTCAAGATGTTTATGTGCCCTGTCATGGGGTGGCTAATTTCACATACTACTGCTGCTTGTGCTGGAACTCCGGGGCTAATGGTGGCGGCTACTGCGGGATACAAGAACATCCTGACGGCAGGTGCTATATCTATTCGATCTGGGACCCTCAAAATGTTTCCGAACCGATTAAGGCATTAGTGAAAGGTCCTGGAACCGAAACATCCAAATTTGGTGGAGAAGGGACAGGTCTGAAATCGATGAATTTCGCACTTGGTTGGGAGCCCGATAACTGGTACACATTGGTTACAAGGCGTTGGGAAGATCGCGGACACACTATATTTGGATTTTGGGTTAACGACCAGACTAACCGGAAGTGGAGCCATATTGTTTCAATGGACTTTCCCGAGCCGGGTATTTTCTTTAACCAAACATCTAGTTTCCTTGAAGACTGGCATGGGAATGGGAAAACAACACGATGCGTGAAATACAAGAACGGACAGAAACGCCTTTGTGATGGCTCGTGGAGTTCTCTGACGTCAGCAGACTTTTTAGTCAATCAGGAAGACGCATGTCGGAAATACAACGACAATTTCGATGCATGTGTTGATTCGGGTTGTTATTTTATGCAGAGTGGACACGGAACCTGTCCGACTGATGGAGTCGGAACTCAAAAGGAACTAACTTGTGACTGCGAAGATGGTTCCAGTCATCCGACACCTAAAGTTGTGTTGCCTCCTCCGATACAATTTCAAATCAAAGACGGTCCGCTTTCCAAATTAGAATGGACTATAGATGAGTCTGAAACGCCCCAATTTAAATATTCCATAAAGGCTGACGGCGTAACATTGTTATCAGAGGTCAACCCACGAATGAGATCTTGTGAAATTGATTTGAGTCAGTTTTCTAAAGTTGTTTTGGAATTGGAAGATATTCTTGGCCAAAAGACTTCACAAACCATAAGATAGACGGCAATTCGAGATTCGCGTGCCTTGTGATAGTTTCGTGAGACTTCGCGACAGACAACACGTGTGGTCATGCACGTTCATCATCAGAATGTATAGATCTTCCGGCTATAAGGCTTAAAATGGTAAAGATGGCGACCAAGTCTCTCAGAGTCATGTGCTTCCAGAATATTTTTAAAGGCTGAACACTATCCACGTATCCAATGTAGCTACCCACTCCTGTTTTAGTTTTTTTCATTTGTTTGGGCTTGTGATCGAGTTTTATGAAATTAAAATGTAAGAGGAAAAAATTGAACAACGAAAAATATGAGGCTCAAGGGTTGCAAGCTACCTGTCAAGGGTAGGGGATTTCATCCGTGCAATGAGATTGCGTGGTCTGCTCCCCTTTCCTAAATGCATTTTGAATATAGGCTATAGTTCATGTCAATATAATTATAAACACACGGGTAAGGGGAAAACCTTCTTGACTAAAATAACCATAAAGACAAATTTCTTATTGTGTTAGGTGGGTGGGGGGGGGGGGGGGGGGGGGGGTAAGTCATTTAGACCTTTATATACCCATGCGATGACAGGTTGTAATAAAACCAAAACCGATGGTATTTCATTGGGTTGAAGGCAGACAGGAGTTTTGCTTTGGTCAGTAAAATTTTCTGAAATGCTTTGTAATATAGGCCTATTGACAAAGTTCTGCGTTTCTTCAGCTTTGGCTGGTTAAGTGCATGAAATTCGCTGAAACATGATAATGGATAAAGGAAGTGAAAATATGTAATTTGGTCCATATAGGAGACAGACCAGGGGACCGTTTCACGAAGCCGTCGCACAGTGCGATCAATCGCAGTTGCCATGCCGTCGTATCTCTTCAATATGGTATCCATTGGCTGTTCCTCAGCATGTCCAAGTCTAATGCCAGATAAATGGTTGGCGGCTCTTTGTCGTATAGAGAATTCTGAGTTTCTCCTATATGTAGGCTATTGCTTGCGACCTGATAACATATACACGTTGTTAGACTAGAGCAGTCGCAATAAAGGGCCTCTGCCATTTGATATTTGTTGCGGGATGTTTACATCGAGTCTTTAATTATTTAATTATTGGTGTATACCGTAGAGAAACGCCAAAACGGCATATTATTATCTATATACATGTTAGAGTTATTGAATGGCTTCCTGAGGGTATGGAAGATATTGTGAGAAGTGTGGCCAAGTGCGAAGCACGAGGGAGCCATTCAATAACGTGCTTGTATCATGGTAGGCCTATTAGTGATGGATTTTTAGCGGTTGCCGTTTAGTGTTGTCTCTCGCCACGTTTTCTCGATCTGCTACAAAAAAACCCCGAACAATCACATTAAGATGGTCGGCATACCCCCCCCCCCCCCCAATAAAGAAATATATTGGCTTTTACATGTATTACGGAAAAGCGATCTTATACTTGTTTTTGCCAAAAGAACAACACACTATTCAAGTTTGAAAGTGATACGATATAGTATTCTCATTTCTCAAGTTAAGAAGAGGACTATACGAAGTCATAGATTGGGATTATGGCTATGGCGGCAGGCGTCAAATTCGCATGCTTATAGGTTGTGTGTTTTTTTTTTTTTGTGTGTGTGTGTGTCTTTTTTTTTTTGGGGGGGGGGGACTAAATGCCAACGAGTCAAATGGCCTGTCCGCTCGTCAAATGACCCATCAGAAAATGTTATGCACTTGAAAAGTGTCAGCCAATGAGATCGAGTGGATACTTACAGCGGGGTGGTCATCGTGCCATCCACGTTATATAATAATATAATTATAATACTTTTGTTTCGGATACAATTTGGTCCATATAGGAACATGAATAGCCGAGAAACGGGCTCTGCCGAGTTTTTTTTTAAGGGCCTACCAGCCAAATATGAAATAAGTCGCCCGCTAGACCGAAAATTCGGGCTAGAACATGATAAAAACAAATGAACAGGCAGGGTCAGTGGTGTAAATGAACGGATATACTTTTTTATATGTTGCCACTTGGAAAAAAGCTTAGACATCATGCACAGGGACGTCAGATTTACACATTGTTCTCAACAGAACGTTTGCTGGTTTTTGGAGACAACTCTTGGAGGGATAAAACGCCATTTATTACACATGTAATGCTAGCACTACAATCATATGATATACATGTAGGCCTACCTATGTTTAACACTACTAAAAACTTGTCTCTATCGTTATTTTAGACATAGATTTCCCCCGTGCCCGTGTGTTTTAGTATTCATAAATATAGACCTAACAACGAACGAAACGCGCTGTTATATGCATAACTATGGTAATCTATTTGGGCCACTTCTCCGTCGCTCGTCGACTTACACAAGCGCGACGCGACGCGGTACTCGACGTCGACCTCCGCGTCGCGCGTCGCGTTTTATAATATTAAAAGATAGACAGTGAACTCGACGTCGCGTTTTAGAGCTTTATGTCCGTTGCGCATGTGTGTGGACCATTCATTATTATATATCAATCATTATAATCAAATGAATCAAATCAAACGTCTATTCCAACGTGTAGGCTATTAAAAAATTAGCTGTCAAACCGCTATTTTATATGGTAAGTCGTTTGTTTGTTTAGGAAGCAAATTACCTTTCATCTTTAAAAGCTGAGAATTTAATTCTAGGGTTCGTTAACAAAAAGCGAAGTATAGAGCTAAATTCATACGGTGAGTCATAATGATTATTAATAGGCCTATATTGTTCAATATAAAATGAAACGACAGGTTGGCTGACGGTCACATCGAAATCTGGTGTACGTACTGTCATGGCACTATGTCTATTTGGTTGATTTTATAGGATTGAAATATGATTGTAGGCCTATATGAGTCAGTTGCACTGTTGGTATTTGGAATGTCAATTAATATCAAAATACTACAAGAATGGTCCCCACACATGCGCAAAAGACTTTCCAACTCGACGCGGAACGCGACGTCGCACAATAAAAAACGCGACGTCGCGCTCTAAAACGCGACGCGGAACACGACGTCGCGCAAGAAAAATGCGACGTCGCGCTCTAAAACGCGACGTCGAGTTCACTGTCTATCTTTTAACATTATAAAACTCGACGCGCGAATCGGAGGTCGACGTCGAGTAGCCTACGTCGCGCGTCGCGTTAGCGTAAGTCGACGCGCGACGGAGAAGTGGCCCAAATAGAACACCATACATAACTCTTGCTTTCTAAAGTTGCAAGTATAGCATTTGCAAGTTTTGCGAAATTAAAATTCTAAGACCGGTATCTTTGGTTTCCTCGCACAGCTTGTTTCATACAGGGCTAGAGATCATGGCGCGAGAGAACCCCCAAACGACAATAAACCAAGAAATTGCACGATAGTAAGAGGCTTTGAAGCCCATCGAAAAACTGAATGATTCACGTTGGAATGAGGGAAATCCATAAAGTCTACGGTCTTTGCCAATCTAAAATAGAGATTGATCCTACTGCCATTCGGTGAGATATCAACTCTAAAACGATTGAGTGACATGTTGCTTTAACACAAAGGGAGACCACTGCTGTCCACGTCCTTAACATTGTAAACAACGACACGTGACATTGATAGTTGGCTCGGTTGTGTAGAGAGATATTCGATATAATTCTGGTAGGTAACGTTCAAGCCGCCTACAACCTGTTTTGGTATATTGATTGCTACTCTCCTAATACATATAATATACCTTGAAATACCTTGAAGTCCATATCACATTTTGCCTTGACATCCATGGGCGCTGCCATCTTGTTTTAGAATGTATTTAAGAGCTGATGTAGTGCCGATTATATTTTTGATTTTTAACAAGTATTTCTGCCCTAAGAACCTGCAATGCAGCATATTATGATAGGGTTACATGCTTGCGAACAGAATAGAACATAGAAATAGTTAACTATGCGCAAAATGGAGTGCGACGGCTCTCGAGCCATGTCTCGAGTTGAAGATCTCGTAGAATGGCACGAGATCTCGATTGCGGCCTTTGCGAACCGAAATAGTGTCCGAAAAGTAAACAAAATTGAAATAACCGGGACGACCATTCATTCATTCGAAGCCAAAGTTGGCACAAAACAATACTTTATCGTTCATTCTCGAGACTAGAACTTAGAAGTAGAACTACTAGTACTGTAGTAGAAGCACTAAAAAGCACTAAGTAGCCTATAACTTTTTCTGCGTGGTGTAAACATTTCCACAGGCATTTTTGAATGCTAGATTTTTCTTTTGATTAATCCATGGGATATAACAAGTTCTCTATAGGTTCAAAAGTATTTTGTATTTGCACTCTGTTATTATGGTGAATAAAAATGAAATGAAATAGCCCAGGCTATATTTGAGTCCGTTATCCATATTCAGATAGTTATCTGGTGATGTTTTTGATTAGAACCCATGCTTTTTGTTTCGCTTTCAGCCAGGTTGTCCGGTGACCTAATCGAAAGTTAGCCGATTTACACCTGTATGTCAGTGTCTCGCGAATAGTAAATACGGTGAGTGTACATTATTTGGCGCCCGTTGGCGAATGTATCTATTCTAATGCTGTAGATTATTCAATTGAACAAAACATCAACGGAGTTCGCTAAAATACCAGAGAGTTACTTCCCTTTGCGTCCACTGGTACAATAATGATAATATAGGAATCTGGGCTCTGGCAGACGAAATTTAATAACATGGCCCTGGCTAGACGCACATGTGTTACGCCATGTACTGCGATGGATTTTTGCCGGATAAATTGATATAAACCACATTTTTGACGGACCAAAATATTAAGATTAAGAAGTCAAACTTGTGTTAGGCATTGGAATATTTTTTTATCATACTTGAGTTTTGAAGAGTTTTGCAGGAAATCCGAAATTTGCATAAAATTAAATACATGCTGTAGTTCTAAGCATCAGGAGGTAGTTAAGCACGGAATGACGTCACTTTGCAGAGCCATATTAATAGGGAGATAATAGGTCCGTGCAGAGTTCACCAGAATGTGACAGAGTTAATCATTTAGTTACAATCAAGAATTTATAAATAGAGTTCAAATTTTTGGCAGCTCATGTCCCTTTGAGATATTTGGAGCTTTCATAATATTGTTTGGTAAATTTTTAGGTGACATTAATGGCAAAGTTAGTTCAAAACAATACGTTATGGTACATTTTCGAGACAAGAAGCACTGAAAAGCTTCTGAATTATACGTCTTGAGAAAAATAGCCAATAATTTCAACATTCTGTTTTTAACGCCAAAATATCAACATTTTGGCAGCTCATGCCACTATAAAGAATGTAAATTATTTTATAAATTTCATCCCCTGTTCTTTCTTTCCACAGAAAATGTCTGAGACATACGATGTGATGAAATTTGTTCCTGCCCCGGACCCAGACTTTGTGTGCTCTATTTGTCATGGGGTGCTGGATAACCCAGTGGAAAGCTCATGTAGGCATATCTTCTGTAGAGCTTGCATTGAAAGATGGCTTGATAACCGACACAATTGCCCAACTTGCCGTGAGCAAGTCTTGCATTCCGACCTAAAATCTGTTTCCGTCTCTCTTACAAACTCCATCAAACAACTCTGTCGTGTTTGTCTGTTTGAAAATGCTGGCTGTGCTGAAATCCTTACACTAGAACTATTTTTCAAACATATTAAAACTTGTGATTTCGAGCCCATACAATGTCGCTTTTCCAAGTGCAAACAATCACTACCCAGAAAGGATATTGGTCAACACGAAGGAAATTGTGATTTCCGGGAGTTGAAATGTGAGAAAGGCTGTGACCTGATGGTGTTGGTGAGGGCAATATGCACCCACGACTGTATACACACTCTTAAGATGAAACTGAAAGGTAATTAAGTTAAATTGGTGGGGGGGGGGGGGGGGGGGGGAGGGGTGCACAGTCAATTTTCACACATGTTATGATTAGAATACTAGGAAAAGAGACAAGTGGTGTAACGACATTCAACCAACATCCAGACACTGTTTATCAAAGCATGCATTAAAATCCTTATAATCCAGACAGGTTGAAAATTGCTCAAAGTTTTACTTATACACTCAAAGTTTTGTCTTTCTAGGATTCCACAAACCACCTTTCACAAAGTCAATGATATTTTTTTTCTGGTATTCTGATCAGAGTAAGGTGTGGGAATTCACCATAAAATCGTAAATGGCAGAAAGAGGGGGCATAGGAGGCTGTTTTTTTTTAAAAACATTTATGCCTGACATAACTCTATCACTGGTTGTATTGGGATATTAAAGATTCAACTTACGGTACCCATATATATGATGGATGGAGTTTATAACCTTGTTGTTTGTTGGTTGTACAATGTAGGATATGAGATTGAGTTTATAACCTTGTTGTTTGTTGATTGTAGGTTATAAGATGGAGTTTATAACCTTGTTGTTTGTTGGTTGTAGGTTATGAGATGGAGTTTATAACCTTGTTGCTTGTTGGTTGTAGGTTGTGAGATGGAGTTTATAACCTTGTTGTTTGTTGGTTGTAGGTTGTGAGATGGAGTGTTTGTAACCTTGTTGTTTGTTGGTTGTAGGATATGAGATTAAGTTTATAACCTTGTTGTGTGTTGGTTGTAGGATATGAGATTGAGTTTATAACCTTGATGGTTCATAGTTTTGTCTGGCGGGGGAGGGGGGGAGGAGGCAGAATTTATGGGTTTCAATCTCAGTCCACCGCTGTTCTTGCCATAGTTAAGATGCGTAACCATTGTCAATATGTTACAAAAGGATTCCAGAAAATTCTACTGACCAAGGCTAAGCTCGTGTGACGTGTCAGTCGTCAACCTTGTTGTTTTTTGGTTGTGGGTTATGAGATGGAGTTTATAACCTTGTTGTTTGTTGGTTGTAGGTTGTGAGATGGAGGTTATGAACGTTTTGTTTGTTGGTTGTAGGTTGTGACATGGAGTTTATAACCTTGTTGGTTGTAGGTTATAAGATGGAGTTTATAATCTTGTTGTTTGTTGGTTGTAGGTTGTGAGGTGGAGTTTATGGACGTTTTGTTTGTTGATTGTAGGTTATAAGATGGAGTTTATATATAACCTTGTTGTTTGTTGGTTGTAGGTTATGAGATGGAGTTTATAACCTTGTTATTTGTTGATTGTAGGTTATAAGATGGAGTTTATAACCTTGTTGTTTGTTGGTGGTAGGTTATGAGATGGAGTTTATAACCTTGTTGTTTGTTGGTTGTAGGTTATAAGATGGAGTTTATAACCTTGTTGTTTGTTGGTTGTTGGTTGTGAGATGGAGTTTATAACCTTGTTGTTTGTTGGTTGTAGGTTATGAGATGGAGTTTATAACCTTGTTGCTTGTTGGTTGTAGGTTATGAGATGGAGGTTATAATCTTGTTGTTAGTTGGTTGTAGGCTATGAGATGGAGTTTATAACCTTGTGGTTTGTTGGTTGTAGGTTATGAGATGGAGTTTATAACCTTGTTGTTTGTTGGTTGTAGGTTGTGAGATGGAGTTTGTAACCTTGTTGTTTGTAGGTTGTGAGATGGGGTTTATAACCTTGTTGTTTGTTGGTTGTAGGTTATGAGATGGAGTTTATAACCTTGTTGTTTGTAGGATATGAGATTGAGTTTATAACCTTGTTGTGTGTTGGTTGTAGGATATGAGATTGAGTTTATAACCTTGTTTGTTTCATAGTTTTGTCTGGCGGGGGGAGGGGAGGCAGAATTTATGGGGTTCAATCTCAGTCCACCGCTGTTCTTGCCATAGTTAAGATGCGTAACCATTGTCAATATGTTACAAAAGGATTCCAGAAAATTCTACTGACCAAGGCTAAGCTCCTGTCAGTGGTCAACCTAATGAAATATCATAGGTTTGGTTTGTTACAACAAATTATTGGGTATAAAAGTCTAAATGATATAATTCTTTAACACAATTAGAAACAGATTTTCCCTGTACTTGTGTGTTTTAGTGATAATAAATATATATATATATATATATATATATATATATCTATAAACACTAAAATACAATGGAAAATCTTCTTGTCTTCAATAATGGAGACAAGTTTCTAATTGTGTTAAAAAAAGAGATATATCATTTAGACCTATATACCCAATCATAAGTTGTTGTAATAGGCTAAAGCTCATGATGTTCCATTAGGTTGATGACAGGAGCTATTTATATGTCTACCTCCTCAAGGTCTTGTACCGAAGAAGTTACTTCAAACAAAATACCTTGATTTTTATACGCCCGGCTTGAAAAGCGGGCTGTATTATGGTATCATCTCCGTCCGGCAGGACGGAAGTCCGGCAGTCCGGCGTCCGCTTTCCCTTCCGCTCCATAACTTTTAAAGTTTTGATTCCATCTGCACAATTTTTTCTAAGTATATACCTTATGGGTAGAAGGTGTGTCGCAAACTATTTTTAACATCACTGGTTACATAATATGGGAGTTATATTGGATTATGTAATATTCCCTTCCGCTCCATAACTTCCAATGTTTTGATTCCATCTGCACAATTTTTTCTGAGTATATACCTTATGGGTGGAAGGTGTGTCGCGAACTATTTTTGACATCATACATTGCGTAATATGGCAGCCATATTGGGTTATGTAATATTTACTTTTTCTCTCCATAACTTTAACAAATATGATCCGATGTTTTCAATTCTTTCATGTTACATACCATATTAACAGACAGTGTGTAAAAAAAATGTTTATGATATCAACTATTGCAAATTATTGGATTATGTACATTCCCTTTTATTCTTACTTTCATTTTCATGAAAATAATCTTTAAATTATAAAATGGCTTCTACTTTTCCGATTCTCATCAAAAAAGGATTTTTTCAAATTGCAATAATGTTTCTAAATTGATTAAGACTATTCTTAAATCAATATATAACGTTTTAATCAAATAAAAAATACATATAAGGATTAAAGTTTTATCTACAGACCAAGAGATAAGTATCCCAGCTTTGGTCTATTTACCTTGTCAACTTACAGTTAGCTCTCAGTCTCTCTTGAGAGATATATGGCTAAACCAGGCTTTGTGTACCACATGGCCCCATAAAACAGTGGGTGACATAAGAAATGGACCCATAGCCAAATCTATTGTAAACATTTGGTCTATGATAAAATTAGAAGTAATAACCTGTAGGTATATGGGGAGATTTAGAATATTGTCAAGATGTCTATGGCCAAATAATGTAGATAAAAAATATTATGAGAAAAATTGTCAAATCTATTTGAATTGGTGTGAGCTGTGAAATTACCAATTAATTACATTTGTTTAAGTATGATTAGTAAATTATAAACTGCTTTTCTAAAAAATTGAAACATTTTAGTGCAACCTTTATTGACGACAAACAATGTTTAACATCGTGTTTTAACAGCAGCGAGAATTGATGACTTGTACCGTGTACAAATCTTGTTAATAATTGTTGATCCAAATAGCCCATTTTAAATTTGATACAGATGGATTTTAAAGGTTTTAGTGGTAAAATTTCATTTTGTTGACATAACATCACCTTTTACCAAGCTTCACATAATAAAACTGGCAACGCCGCCATATACATGTTAGTGAAATAATCTTGAGCGCAGCGTAAAACACCAAACAATTAATCAATCGATCATTTACCAAGCTTCAACCTCTTCCCTCTGAATTTTGAAAATTAAATTCAAATAAATATGGAAGGATTTGTTTTGGTATGGCTGCAGTTACTGTGCCTTTCCGGGCGTATTTTGGGTTTCCTGAAACTCTTGTTTAGAGTGACGTCATTAATCTTAAGACCTATTAAGGAGTCATTATCTAACGTAGTTCATTTTTTGTTCCTTTTCAGATGAGCAAACAGGTGTACAAACTTTAGCTGATCAAAAAGAAGATTTGAGAAAAATGTGTCAACGACTTAAGCGGAAAGTCAGCAGTCTGAAAAAAATTCTGAGAGAATTTCGAGAGCAAGGAAATCACAATCAGCTGCTTTTCCACACATTTCCTCTTTCTACATCTGGACCTGGGTCGTCTTTGGACAGCTCAACGGACTCCTCAGCCGACTTGGAGGGTACGACGGGAAGTGACACCAGTCTGACCAGTGACCAGTCCACCAGTGAACAAGATAACTCAAGTCCTGAAATACCTTCACATATATTGAATAACAGCTATTTTGACCATTCTACATCTCCTATTATAGGTGGCAGCAGCAACTCACTAAACACCGAACCGTCTCAAATTCCAATTAACTCATCTGAAGATGATCCCGAACCATACCACAGTGAAAACAGTAATAGATCAGTAAGGGATGAAGATAAAAGTCAAATTGATCTATCTATGGTTGATTCTTCTCCAGCAAGCGTTGATCACAGGATGAGTCCCCGTGGAAATCAGTCTGTATCCAATGAGGACATGGTTGCAGCTCTGGATAACAGGCGTCCTCATACTCTGCCGCATGAGTACTTCAACAGCTCTAATGAAATTGTAGTGCTTTCATCAGATAATACAAGAGATAATCTCAATGGTTTCATCACTGAAGAGGACTTCAGCCTCCCTGAAGCAAGTTTTCTTAGAGACTCCTCAAGCAATGTTCCCACCAGAGAGAACAATGCCATATTGTCAAGTCCTTTTAGCTCATCAAATCATGGCTACTCTAGTTACCATGAGGAAACTGGTAATGTGTCCACTACTTGGCAGCCCAGTGTGGATACTTCACCGTCAAGTTCATCGTTTTTACACTTCGTTCCCTCAACAAGAAGCTCGTCAGATAAGGCGCCTAAGTTGGCTGAGAGTGATTGCTCTGGGCCGACTTCAAGGCAAAATAGAAAAAGGCGTATTCTTCCAGTTAGGGAAAGTTCAAGCTGCTCAGATAGCAGTTTTAGTTCATCACAAAGTTCTAACACTTCATCTTCTCGAATGAATGTGAAATTGTTCCCTCCCAATAATCCTATGACATCATTTTCAACAAGTCCTGTAGAAGAGTTAGATAGCCCTTTATTAAAAGGTTCTCACGTCTTGGATAGCTCAGGCCCTCCTTCCAGTGGCGATAAGTCACAGGGGATTACAAGAAAAAGGGGCAGAGCAAGCCGGGTATCTAAAACCAATCCTGCCAAGAAGACGAAATTAAAACAATCTTTGAATGAAAGTATGTCCTCTTCTGAAGACATGTCAACCGATGAAGACAGGGACAGAATGACTTCGTTTTCTGGTCAATCAAATAAAAAGCATTCATTGGGCTGTCCACAAACCTCTGCTGACCTGAGCGATGAATCACTACGACGTAAGACAGTGCACAAAGTAGGAAAAAACGGTAACCAGGATCATGGTGGTAAAAAGGTCCTTCCAGTTACTAATGCTGCTTTATGTCCGTCTACATCCTCTAATGGTCAAGGTTCCCGATATTCAACAAGAGCAGCAGCTCACAACAGGGCTGCGGACAAAGTGTCCAAGAAAACACACAAGGCTGCAAATGCAGACTTAATGCAGTCTGATTTAAACAGAAACAACATCGCCGTTCGTAATCATCACAAGGCCTCTTCAGTGTCACTGCTGGACGATTTTGACAGCAGCAGTTCGGACTCTTCCTGGAAGCCTGACTCTAACCACGAAGGCACTGATGAAACCGTGCTTTCAGAGGAGTTTGACAGTGAAAGCAGCTCGGATGCAGAGTATCATAAAACAGCGTTAGCACTTATGGACGAACTGGCGGCTATTGACAACGACTCAGATAGCACATGGTCACCAATAGATCAGGAGTCCGCGTGACTGATGCAAAAGTCACATATACATGTAGAAATAACTCTACTTTCCCATGTTAGTGATTGTTATTGTTTGCACCCTTGATTTCAATTAAGTGATTAAAAAGGGCTTTTAAGATGAAAAAAAATTGCCAATCTAGAGCCAATCGCAAAATACAATCACAACTTGGAAGGGTTTCCAAAGCATGCTAGAACTTGAATCTCATATCGTTTTACTCATTCCCTTGTGTTCGAGGTATATCATTTAGACCCAATCATAAGTTGTTGTAATAAACCACAACCCATGGTATTTCATTGGATTAACGACCGACAGGAGTTTGGTCTTAGTAGAATTTTCTGGAAGAGATAATTTTGTAACAAATCATCAGTATTTTTGATAAAGCTAATATATACTGATTTGCTCTAGGTTTTAGATAGTAATCAATTAGCTCTGATATTCTTTTACGTTCACTACCAAAATCTGAGATAATAGGACGCCCTGGGGCCATTGAAAAGGCTTGGGTCATTTTTCAATGGGTTTGTGTATATATTTATGATCACTAAAACACACGGGCACAGGGAAAAATCTTCTTGTCTAAAATAACCATGGAGACAAGTTTCTAATTGTGTTAAAAAGAGGTAAATCATTTAGACCTTTACACCCCATAAATTGTTGTAACAAACCAAACCTATGATATTTCATTGATTAGGTTTACGAATGACAAGAGCTTAGCCTTGGTCAGTAGATTTTCTGGAATCCTTTTGTAACACATTGAAAATGGTTACGCATCTTAACTATGGCAAGAACATCGGTGGACTGAGAGGGTTTGTGTATATATGTACATACAATTTTTGTTTGTTCATGTAGGTTCAATTAGGTAGAGCGTTGGACACTCAATCCGAACAGCCTTCCACCAATGGGTCCATCTTAGTCCAAAAGAAAAATATTCACTAGAACGACCTATGTGGGATGGTTGCCAGTTACTACTGGAAGGTCGTGGGTTTCCTCCGAGCAAAGAGCCCGGTTTCCTCCCACAATTAAACTGTCAACGCCGCCATATAAGTGAAATAATTTTGAGCGCGGTGTAAAACACCAAACAATCAAAAAAGCCCCCCAAAAAACAATCATGTGTACATAAAATTTTTGTTTATTCATGTACTCTTTAGTTGAACTGTTTGTAATTGTGTAATTGAATTTTTTTTGTTTATTGCCGATGACATTTCTTTTGATGAACATCTATATTTTCTTTTTTTTTTATTGATTTTCAGATATTTTTTTTCATCGTCAAATATCAACAATAGTGCTTAAAAATGATTTTTCATTTTCAAAAAATGGGTCTGGTGTGAATTTTATTTAATGCGATCCTTTTTCCAAATTTTTTTTAGCTGATTCAGTTAGCAGAACGATCATCTTACAGTCCATCACAAATCTATCAATGGGTTGTAGGTTCGAATCCCACAAATTAAAAAATAATTCTGGATGTTTTTCAATCTATAAAATATATTACAACCACAGGCATGCTATCAGAGAGCCTGCATTCTGTGGTCGGCCATAACACGGACATTAATTCTGCGATTTCCGGCAAATTCTTTTCATTGTCAGAACTCAGTCGCTGTTTATGCAAATTGGCTAATCTAATAACTTTATTATTTTGCCTATGTCACTATTTTCACCTGGTGTTTACCAAATGAAATGTGGGATGGTTGCCAGTTACCAACGGAAGGTCGTGGGTTTCATCCGGGCATAGAGCCCGGTTTCCTCCCACAATAAAACTGGCAACGCCGCCGTATAAGTGAAATAATCTTGAGCGCGGCGTAAAACACCAAACAATCAATCAACCCAAATGAAATCTCTTCTCTGCCTTCAAAGCGTGTCTTTTTGCAGAAGCACGCTCATGCAACCAGTGAAATAAGTTTGAAATAAACTGGTTATACGAGCGTACAAAGCACGAACGATGATAGTACAGCAGGTTGTATTAGCCTATGAATCTGCCGACTTCTCACCACGGCATAACTGTAATTTAGGACAACTCGCTCTAAATAAAGATTATTCCAACGATTCTTTAGGGTGATTATTTCAGACACTTTTATACTCGAGAATGAAAGTAATCATCCATTTGGAGTTAAAAATTGGAAAATTTTCTGACTGGGTTTTCACTCGAACGACCTATGTGGGATGGTTGCCAGTTACCAGCGGAAGGTCTTGGGTTTCCTCCGGGCATAGAGCCCGGTTTCCTCCCACAATAAAACTGGCAACGCCGCCATATAAGTAAAATAATCCTGAGCGCGGCGTTACCAAACAATCAATCAACCATTTGGAGTTGACTATGTCGCCTGCTGACTTAGCCAGCCACTAAAGGTTTAATTTTCAGGCACATGTCTCTTCCGTCCTCATGAGGGGACAGTGGCTCAGTCGGACACATCCTCCCATCCATGTGGCGCTGGTTCGAATCCCACTCAGACCAGATAAAAATTAAGAAATGTTTTAAACTCTCTTTAAACGTGGGTTCCATACTAATGATAAAAAATTAAGACATCACCACGTCGTCAGTTGTTTTTGAACAACACGAGCTTTCGACACCTGTGCCAGTGTCTTCAGTTACACTTGACGAAGACACCGGCACATGTGTCGAAAGCTCGTGTTGTTCAAAAACCTCTGACGACGTGGTGATGTCTTAATTTTTTATCATCAGATAAAAATTGAAAAAAATCTGAGTGGATTTTTTAATCGATTGTTGTATGTGGGAGAAGGATGGGATTTCCTCCGGGCAAAGAACCCAGTAAAATAACATTGAGTGCAGCGCGAAACGGCAATCTAGTATTCCTGACCGGCAAGTCAGTAAAACAGGATGAGAAACATGTGTGCGTCTAAAGGGGCTCATACCGGAGGTATCTTAAATTCTGCTTGCCAAGAGACGTTCAGAGTCTAAAAAACAAAAGAATTTACTTTGAAGTATTTTATGTGTTTATTTTTTGGGATAAACAAACAACCTTAAGTCTTAACGTACATGTTTAACATTTGTATCTGTGGAAATTAGGTCTTATTTTTTACTTTCTGGCAAAAATAACCAACAATTAGCTAATTCTTTTTCAAAGAAATGTTCCTAATATTTGGCAGCTCGATCATGACGCCTACTAGTTCAATTTGCCGAACTTATGGTGATATTACATATACCATATGTAATATCACCATAAGTTCGGCAAATTGAACTAGACGCCTACATACATAATCTAGCAATAATAGGCTGTTCTCGCTAGCTATTTACATTTATTGGTCGGTATATTGTCCGTCTCTCAATGAATATAAAGAAACGTGATTAAATAACGGAGCTTGACCTTCACTGTCTTGATCGACGATGTAGCATAGGAATTTAGACTAAATTTTAGAAATAAATTTAGCAACGTTCACTGACTACGAAGTAGTTACAGCTTTTAAATGAAATATGTCGAAAGTATTCGCGTTACAGATTGAAGCTAAGTCTTAACTATCCTTAATCTCACTTACCTTTCAGCTATTACCTCCTGTTATACCTTTGAAACATTCCTCTTTTCACTGAACCCGTTAATTTCTTCGAATTCCTTTGTTAAACTGTTAAATCCCTCAATTTAAAAACCGGTGTCAAAAATTTGTCCGTCAGATTTCAAACTCTCCTCGAACAACGACAACATATCACATGATTCGGGTTTTCCCGGTACTTTTCCAAGTAACGTGACCTTTTTTCGGAGGGCTTCCCAATGAATTGTATGCGTGGAATGGAGGTCACGTGGTATTTGATATGCATCGAATGCCGCCATTACTAGGAAATGATGCGACTTCTATACAGGTCTGTTAGGCACGCGCGCTTCAACTATCAATGGCGGCACATTTTACTAAGTCAGATCAAACCAGCCAATGAGACGTGTCCATTCCCCGCATATAGTTCATTGGGGCTTCCCCATCAAGATCTTAAAATAACTGGCCTTTGCACACGACACGAATCCTCGCATCCCGTGACTCCTTGCTTTTGAACAGCCTGTCGATCGAGCCAACGGATATAATGGTGGTCTAATGTGTGGCTCTACCTGACCGGCAAAGTAAGTAAAACCAGGATAGAGTCACACAAGTGCGGCTAACTACGAAGGTGCCGTCAATGCATGCCAACTGCAAGTTACATTATTTAAGCCTCCAAATTCGTTTTTGGGACTAGTGGTGGTGGTGTCATTGTAAAGAGACTGCCGGGCCAGATTTTTGATCTAGACATATCTTTTGTAAACAGTTAATTCAGGAAGAAGTAAGAAATATTGTATGGTCCCAATCAACCACCGTACTTTTTCTATTTCCACCAATGAGACTTCGTCGCTGTCTAAGGTGCGGTCAGTTATCCACGTGCCGGAAGTTTTTAAAGCGTGAGCCGTACATTTTATTTGTGTGACCAAATAGCTTTTATTATGAATGTTTAGATGTAAATAAGCAAACTATCTTGAAAATGACGACATCTTTAAAGACAAAGTAAGTGTTTGTATGTGTTGTAAAATTTGTCGATTATCTTTTTCTTCAATGCATGGTGTCGAAATATGGACCCCTTTTAGTTACCCCTTAAGGCCCTTAGATTACAGAAACATAACAAATTTAAAAGAATACCACCCAAAACGTAATTGTAGTAAACAATGGTCTAACCGCTGGGAGCGGTTCGGACCTTGTAGAAGGGACGCCATTTTGTCTTAGTTACAGGCCGGGTGATACTGGAGCATCGGCCCCTATTTTGAATTTTCCTACGAAAAAATTGTTTACCGATGCAATAAATGTCTTAAAATGAATGACCAACCTTTTCTGTCTTAGTATCCATTCCCCTTTTGTCGAACTATAGGCTTGGGTTGTTGCATTCCATCGATATCGAAAGTGGGTTGGAACATTTTCCCGCGAACAGGCGGCCATATTGCCTGTGGAATCATGGTTAATTTTCGCAAATTTAAAAATGGCTTCCTCCCGTAGCGTTCCGCCCTTCGGGCGTCACAATAGTCAATAACGCTACATACCGGAGCTACTCAAAACGTCCCCAGTCCAAAACGTCCCAACCCAAAACGTCCCCAAGTAAACCCAGAACGTCCCCACTATTAAACCCAAAACGTCCCCACTATTACCGTCAATTATAGTCCGAAATATCTGCGCTGATGATGTAACTTGTAAGACATTTTTAGACAGATAGGCCATCATCAGCGTCAGAACGCATTTGATCAATTTTCTGGGAATTTCTTGCCACCCTTCGAGGTGGCAAGACTACCTCTCGTTTCTCATCAAAAATATCAAGATTCTCTTCATAACTTTTAAAAAATAAAATTGCTAACCCGTACTTTAATGATTTCCCTTTCTCCTTGCACCAATCTGAAGTCTGTACGTCGACACCAGCCATAGATCTGCCCGATTAAATTTCAAACTGTACCAAACCTTTAATTTAGAAAAGTCGCCATTTGCATACTACGTCAATATACGCGCGAAAGGTCAACTTGTCACATGATTACCCACTAGCAGGCGATATAGTTCATTGGTCGTGTTGGTTCACGTGACTTCAGCAAAAAAGCAACACGACCAATGAACTATATCGCCTGCTGGTGGGGTAGTCATGTGACAGATTGACCTTTCGCGCATATAGTGACGTATTAATGAGATTATGCAGATGGCGACTTTTGTAAACTAAAGGTTTGGTACAGTTTGAAATTTAACCGGGCAGATTTATGGCTTTTGTCGACGTACAGACTTAAGATTGGTGCGAGGAGAAAGGGAAATCATTAATGTACGGGTTAGCAATTTTATTTTTTGAAAGTTATGAAGAGAATCTCGATATTTTTGATGAGAAACGAGAGGTGGTCTTGCCACCTCGAAGGGTGGCAAGAAATTCCCAGTAAATTGATCAAATGCGTTCTGACGATGATGATGGCCTATCTGTCAGAAAATGTCTTACATCATCATCGCAGATATTTCGGACTACGTCAATTAGTGCGAGGAGATATTCAGATGGAATGGTTTTGTCGACACTGTTTAGCAGATACCTGTGCAACCGAAAGTACGATCCAGTCTATCACAGAGCCACCAAATAATTTTGACGAACCCCCAGTTTTTGAAAGCACAGGCATTCCGATTTAAATTTTGAGGTAATTATAACTTATTGACATAATATTAGGGATGTGCAGCATAAAATTTAAATACACTTTTTGTACTAAATAATGGATGGAAATGAACAAGCAGACGCCAAAATACCTTACAATTGACCATTTATACCAAACCTTGACAGTCAAACTCTAGGACAGATCAACAAAGTGTCCCACCTAAGTCTCAGCTTGCTAATGTAGAACTGGTTAAACACACAAGAGTTCCAAATATGCCCATAATTCAGTTCTCCACACAACATTCTTGGACAAAAAAACTATATGTAGGAGAGCACAATTTCATTGGCCTAAAGTTCACAGGGAAGTGTGAGGGTTCAAATGAAGGAACACATTTACTGTTCAGGAATGTCATATCACAATTCAAAGTTGTCCCCTCTCATCTGGACCCTCTCCTGAGCCAGAATGTTTTACTCTAGGACCAAAATGGAATAACTATAGAAAGACACGGGTAAAAGTAGCCAATTTAACCAGCCATTAGATGTTTTGTTGTTTATTGGTGGTATCAGTTTTCTGCTTGTTGTTTGAATTGACACTTTGACTTTAAAAATAAATTTTCTTGCTTGGCCTAGACATTGTATTTCAGATCCAAATACTGAATGTTTATGCTGTTGTTGTTGTTAGACTTCATGTGTACAATGACTGTTAACAAATCCTAACAGTTCCCATGTAATCAAGAAAATAATTTCAGTTATAGGCTATTTTTGTATGCAAATGAACCCATGTGACCTTGGAAGCCTCTTTTTGAATTTCACATTTTCCCCATTCAACTCAGTATCAGCTATTAGCTGGCAGATCCACCCAGGGTGAGCATCCCTAATAATATACATGCACACCTCCACATATTATATATCACATGTTGAGACGGATCCAAAAAAAATCCCAGAGAGAAAGACATGGTAAAATCAGTACTCTATGGAAGAAATACAAAGACAGAGAGATGGGTATATCGGATCTATTAAGATCGATTGCTAAACTTATTCAGTAAATATAGTTTTATTGTTAATTTGTCATACATACGTTCTGAGCATTATATGGGGACGTTCTGGGTTTACTTGGGGACGTTTTGGGTGGGGACGTTTTGGACTGGGGACGTTTTGGGCAGTTCCCATTTAAAAGAGGCCTGTAACGAGGGCAATAGGCCAGGGGCCACGTAGGCCCCGGAAGCTCTGGGGCAAGATCACCCGAGAAACGTTTTCTGAGGGGTTCTACATTGCCTGAGAAGTAGCCGCACTCGTGTGTCTCTATCCTGGTTTACTTACTTTGCCGGTCAGGTAGATCCACACATTAAACCGCCATTATAACTGGTGGGATTACTCGTGTAACCTCATTAGGCCAATTTTTATGCTATGCTTTACAAAGAGCGATTTAACAGTTTAACAACAGATTTCGAAGAAATCAACTGGTTCAGTGAAAAGAGGAATGTTTCAAAGATATAATAGGCTATCGCTTTCCCTAATTCTTAGAAAATTCCAGTAAAATCGTTATGTTCCAAAGTTATAGATGAAGCATTGTAACGTTTTTGAAGCATGAGGAAGGGGATGACTATCCCAACGCATCAGGCCAGGGGCCGCGTAGGCCCGGAAGCCAGGGACTCTAGATTGACAGAGAGGAAATTGTCATTTTTGTCCAAAGTTTATCCACCGATCGGTGGGGTCTATTCTCCATCGTTCGGCGGTTTTCCAACCAATCGATGGACCACCCTGCCGATTGCCGACTTTCCCCAACCCGATAAAGGTTTCAAACCTATGCCAGGATATCGAGATCCTGAAAAATCAGCCTTCATACTTTGCCATTGCTGTAGCTGTATGCCATATAAAAACCTGCCATCATTGTTAACTTCTGAGAGGGAACAATGCTAAGCCAGTAATGGTAACCTCTCAGCCAATCAGATAAAGACTAGACAAGGGCATGTTCAAAGGGCTTACATTTAGGTGCACAATAAGGTGACAAGTGAGATAGTCTATACATTCCTACTCATTTGCTGGATTGGATCTGACTTTGTAAAAAGACCACTCTGGATAGAAATTGCACCATATCCTTGTAATGGCGCCGTTCGATGGAAATCAAATACCATGTGACCTCAATTCCACATATATAGTTCATTGGTTCAACCTTCTCTGTATTGGTATTCATTCACATATTACAGGCCATCCATAATTAACGGTGATTGGAACACTTTCAGGCGAACAAGCCAACCATTTTTTCTCGTCTTGCCTGTCTGCACTCTGTGGGATTTACACATATTTTAAAATGTCAAATGTGGTTTAATATAGATATGCTGACAAAATTCTGATTGATATCATAGCACATTTCCCTGAACTTATAATTATGTGCAATATTTCTTTTTTTGTATTTTGTAGCTTTGCTGTTGACGTTAAACATGAGGCATTTTTCACTGGAGGGAAAGTACAGGTAATGAGGATGGTAGTGATTCTTAGTAGCGACTTGTAGCATGCGATTTGAAGTAGCGACTTCTTTGCCAGGAAAAAGTGCTGTTAGGATCTTTAAGTGACTGTCACAGATTTACAGAAGAAATGAATTATGTGTGACCTGTGAACCTAAACAAATTATTTTTAGATCCAGATTGTGCAACCTTGCATTGTTTTCGGATCTTCTGGCATTTCGCATGTTTGGTATTTCAAGCAATTTGATTGGTCAATGTAATTTATGGTACAAAAATAAGACTTGTTCAATTTCATGCGACAAGCTATAAACCACATGTTGTATGCTATAATAAAAATGATACCAACTTCCCTGTTCTAATTGCGGGATTCTGGGGGGCGTTTCACGAAGCCGTCGCATAGTGCGATTATTCGCAGTTGCCATGACTCCGTATCTCTTCACTATGGTATCCATTGGCAACTACGCTTCGTTTGCGATGCGACTGCTTTGTGAAACGAGCCCCTGTTCCATGCTACGAGTCTAGACTACAAATCCCATCCTGAGAACGGGCATTTAGAGCTTCTATCACTGATCCCCACATAAACTGTCACTTGATACTGCTCTCTTGAAATTCTGTAGTATTGAGAAACACAAATTTGGTAACAAAATTACTGCCGAGCCTGATGACGTCACATAGATTTATGCAAAGCTTTCTTGGTAAACTATACCTCAGTTCGCCATTTTGTTTAATGGTACTTCGCAAGATGTCACTTTTTGGAAAACATTGGTGACATAACTTGTTTTTATCCACACATTTTTCTGGTAACTTTACGCCTATTACTTCCTCTTCTCGATACAGGATTATTCCTTGTGCCACATTTTAAAATTATGTTCAACATCCCTCAATCCCCCGAAATGCTTTGCACGTAAATTCCATGTGACGTCATCAAACAATTGGTCAATTGTCCATTAAGTTAGGCACAAAGCTAAGAGGGGCACAAGAGGCTAAAATTATACATCCTTCCATACCCTGCACTAACTGAAATTAAGCCTAAATCAGTTCTCGTGGGCTTCCTTTCAGTCCGTCTCTTTGACTTGTGGAGCAGTAATCTAATATGTTTTTCTGTTACTTGAAATATTTGGAATTTTTTTCTAATTTAGATAACCCAAGATGGGAATGTTATATTTTGTGGATGTGGCAACAAGGTACAAGCACTGGAAATAAACACCGGTAAAGTCATCGGAACATTTGGGGAGGTAAGCAAACTGCATTTAAAATCCGCGCTAAACTAACTATTAGGTGACTGATTTGACAGTTCTTTAAAAAAAGCCTTGAGCATTCTCTCATTGGTCATGAAGATTAATGTTGAGAAATAATCCGTGACAAAATGTCAAAGAATGTGAGATTTAGTTGATACAGTAACTCATTAAATACAGTTTATGGTCTCAATAGCACTCCTCCGAAATGACTTGTGAGATTGAATCACACTCAGTTGAAATACAAATTTCTGAGTGGATTTTTCCCTAGATGGGTGTTCCGCCGTATGAGGAATAGTTGTCAGGTGCTCGCTGTAGTTCTGGGCAAAAAGCTATGTTTCCTCTCCTAAATTAACATGAGAACTTTGCCATCTTAGTGAAATAATCTTGAGTGCTGACTGCGTGAAGCATCAATCAATAAATCAAAAATGGCAACCTACATGCAGTAACCGGTTGACTCTTGCATTAAGAACTTTCAATTTTTGGACTGGAATTTTGCCTTTGTGAAAATGACATAGCTATGTTTTTTACTTTGATATTGCAAAAATAAAACTTACACTATTCTATCCAATTAGCTTAAATTTATTTAGTCTAAAAATCACTGATACCTGTTACACTTTTCTCATTTGATTTATTTTTGTATCTGTTAGGAGGAAGATGAGGAAGTAACAAGCTTTGTTTTGAGTCCCGATGATGAGGTATGAGGTATTCATTTATATTGGGGGTTTTGTACGCTACCGTATTTCTTCTAAATATTCAGCCATACTAATGGCCTAAATTTTCCATTGAGTCAGACAAAAATGGAGTCGTGGGGTTGTGTTAAAGGATAACCGTTTTCACAAAAAGCATGGCGGGTCATTTTGCCTTAAATTCCCTGTAATGGGCAAATTTGTCTGGCCTCATTTAGCAGATTTCTTAGAGAGTATTTGACCTAAACATGGGAGCATTGAAGAGGGGGGGGGGGGGGTGGGGGGGGGGGCAACTTGCACAGGTTTTAAAATTTAGGTCTACAATTTTCGGCATCTTTTTATGGATCATCATACTTCTACTGTAGTTTTCAGTTGCAAAATTAGTAGCATATTCTACATCAATGTTACACATTGAAAAAAAAACAATAATGAAAACATTTGCCTCCCTAAGCTTTCAAACATTTGCGAAGAAAGCAAATTTCCACCATTAGGATTAAACAAGGGGCCTAATATGTTGAAATCAAGCCCGAGCACAAGGTGATTGATCAGAAACCGGCTCACTTCTGTGTTATATAACACTGACTTCTCGATCCACTTTTACGAGGCCTCCTGAACATCACCTTAATTCCCCCCTTAGGAATAACTTTAGACAAGGCTGCTATTTTACAAAACCCCCTTAGCCTAAGGTCACCTTAACTTTCAGAGAAATTAATTTAATTTAACTTAACGTCACCTTAGCTCAGTTGACAGCTTATGAACATTAACACAATTATTATTTTGGGATGGAATAGCGAGTAGACTTTTAATATGACATTTAAAATTCAAGGCATTTATTTACCCTTTCACCTTATTTGCACGCATGAGTTACTCCCCTTTGATGAGTTCTTATGCAATGTACTAAAATCACAACAGGCTTTTCCGAAGAAAGTTTTTAGCTGTCCTATCATTCAAACAGTTGTTGGTTTATAAATAACTAAAACAAAAGCTTGTTTTAGTCTTATACTCTTACTAAACCTTGTGATCTATTAGGAAACATCGGTATCAAGGACTTTTCCTCCTCCACTTTAGAAGAGTTCCCTCTTAATTTTTCGCTAAGATGAAAATGTTAAGATGGGGTTAAGGGAGTTTTGTAAAAGTGATGTAGGTGAATCATAAAATTTCCCTTAAGTATTATACTTAGCAACTAAGATAACCCAACTGAGGTGGCTTCGTAAAAGAATTTTTCAAAATTTATTTACTCATCTTATATGCGTATTAATGTTTGTATGCCTTTTCTGTTTTTCAATGTGAAGATTCTAGTGCTGGCCACGAGAAATCTGTTATTACGACAATGGGACTGGAAGAACAAAACCCTATTGAGGACCTGGAAGGTGGGTGGATAGAATTCCGTAGATTTTGCAAAAATGTGGATATTGATAATTAAAGCAGAATTTTCAATTCTTTGCTATTTTTCCTAAAACTACAGTGGCCTCCGTGGCTCAGTAGGTAGAGCGTTGGACGCTCAATCCAAACAGCCTTCCACCAATGAATCGCGGGTTCGAATCCCACTCAGTCAAAAAAAATTGGAAAATTTTCTGACTGGGTTTCACTCGAACTACGTGGGATGGTTGCCAGTTACCAACGGAAGGTCGTGGGTTTCCCCCGGGCATAGAATACGCATTCCTCCCACAATAAAACTGGCAACGCCGCCATATAAAAGAAATAATTTTAAAAGCGGCTTAAAACACCAAAAAATCAATCAATCAATTCATGAACTTCAAACCCTCTAAATGCCATAGGAATCACAATAAATGAAAAAATCAAGTTATGGCAGCTAACTTTAAGATAACTTGGTAATATCTTGATTGAATTATCTTTTGAAAGATTGATTGATGGTGTGGTGCTTAACATCCCACCTAAACCTATTTCACCTCTTTGGCAGGATTACAAGGTATTTTGGGCAAAGAAAAAAAAATTGTGTCCGACAACCATCATATGCCGAAGTAATGAAAATACATAAGGAAGAAATAAAATAATTTTGCCTCTTTTTTTTTGAAAGGTCGGGGGTTTCCTCCGGGCAATGAGTTCCCCCCCCCCACTAAACCTGGCAACGCAGCCATATTCGTGAAATAATCTTAGGGAGAACCTTTGACTTTCTATTAATTGGTACCGTTGTGGCCCTTGTTCCATTCTTGGAGATTTTGAATGGTACCAAATGCAGGCCATATGATTTCACAATAACGATCGGTTCTGGTAGCTTGTTGTTCTAAAAGTACGGAAAGGAAAATTTGTTACCCATCATGAAAGCCAGTATATGGTATGATGTATAATGAAACGGTATCGATTAAATGTTTCTGACCGACACTGAAATTATATGGCCTGCCAATGTACAGTGAAGGGTTCCTAAGCATACATGTATAACTTGATTTCTCCCCTCAGCAGACCTTCCAAAGTTCCCATTTAACAACCAAATAACCAATCATCTGACAAAACTAACGTATGATAAAATTATACTTGTGCAGCTTAAACTCTCAACAAACATAAATAAATGCTGAAGATTTAAAACTATCATATCCTCAGTGTGATTGAACCTGCTGTTTGCTGGTGGAAGGCTATTCTAATGAGCTTTCAGAACTGTACACCAGATGAAATTCCCATCAGATTTTATCTGCCATTGTTTTTATTGGTCTATGCTCCAAAACAGACTCACATTAAAACATTTGGCTGGGTTCTTAAACTTTCAATTTAAAACTAATTGCATATCCTGGTTTTTTACAAGGTACTTATATAATAAGCATGCATTTTAATTACAGGCTATTCACACGGCTCCCGTGTCCTGTATGGTGTTTGACTCCACCACGACACTGCTTGTCACAGGCAGCAGTGATTCAACGATAAAAATCTGGGACATAGTGAGAAAATACTGCACACACAATCTACGTGGACACACAGGTGTCATCAGGTAACATGGATTAACACTGCTTCAGAAATTTCTTGGTAGGGTTTCAGTTGACCACCCTATGGGTAATGATTGCAGGGCACTTGTCAGAAGGCAAGGGATTCCTGTGGGGACAGATCCTGGTTTCTTCCCCTACTAAACTTGACAAGGCTGCCATATAAGGGAAATAATTATGAGTGCGTCGTTAAACATCTAATGTTTTAAACTTTGAGAGTTGTATTCTTTTAGCCTCAGGATATCATTATGTCATTACGCACGAAGTGTAAGGGGGTATACTGGTTTCTGCTTGTCCATCCATCCGTCCATCCGTAACACAATCTTTTCCAGGAAAACGCATCGTTCAATTTTCTCCAAATTTTATATATAGCTTCTACACCGTAAGACCTCGCTTGGAATTGTTTTGGGTCATGTGTGACCACAGGTGGCGCCACCTATGACCGTCCGTCCGTAACACAATTGTTTCATGAGCTAACTTGAAAATGCATGATTCAATTTTCACTAAATTATATATATATACCGGTATATAGCTTCTATACCATGGGACCTCGCTTAGGATTGTTTTTGGGTCATGTTTGACTTGATTGATTGAATGATTATTTCACTTATATAGCAACGTTGCCAGTTTTATTGTGGGAGGAAACCGGACTCTATGCCCGGAGGAAACCCACGACCTTCCGGTGGTAACTGGCAAACATCCCACATAAGTCGTTCGAGAAAATTTTCCAATTTTTTTTGGGACTGAGTGGGATTCGAACCCGCGACCTATTGGTGGAAGACTCTTCGGATTGAGCGTCCAACACTCTACCTACTGAGCCATGGAGGCTCCTGTTGGACTCGAGGAAGCTTTCATAAGCCCCTGTTTAGTCTTGTTGTAATCAGGATAGCGGTAACAAATAACAATCAATTTTTAGTCAAGAAGATTTTTTCTGTGCAAGTGTGTTTTAGTGTTCATACATGAAAAAGTAAAAACTCCTGTATAAAATATTTTGTGGAACTCGTCCCCTTTATAGTTACTGAAGTTTAGGGGGGCTGTTATTTACGTCCGCCGTAGGTCCAATGCAAGGCCTTACTGTTATGGCAACATATACCTTGAGCACTACGACGGGCGTAAGCATGTTCAGAAACAGCCCCCAAAAGATATTCCCTGTACCAATGTGTTTAGATTAGACAATACTTTTTATTATCGATGAATAGAATTTTAATTAAAATTTTTTTTTTATTTTTCATTGTATATTGATTGTATGTGTGTGTGTTTTAGAGCATTGTGCTTCCACCCTGATGCTGGAAATCTGCAGCTATATTCAGGGTCCGAGGACAATAAGATCCGTGTGTGGGACCTGGCATCCAGTAGCTGTTCTCATGTCTTAGACAGTCATTACAGTGTCGTCACTAGCATGGTCTTCTCACAGGATGGTTCTACACTCATCAGGTAGGTCATTTTAACATGTCGTCTTTGATTGATTGATTGATTGATGTTTTACACCGCATTCAAGCTTATTTCACTTACAGGGCAGCATTGCCAGGTTGTCAGGTGTAGGGGGGGGGGGGGGGGGGGGGTGCTAATTGCCCGGAGGAAACACTCAAATTGATACATTTTTCATAAATTCCAATTGCTTTGGAAACCCAAAGGATTGATATAATAAGTATTTATAAAGCTAGTAACCGTGCAAACCAAAGATGTGTGCAAATAACAAACAAAATTCAAATAGCAGGGATGAAAAGTTCAAGATTGGTATCAGCAGAAAACTCCTTTTTAGCCCGCCATCATTCTGATGGTGGGGTATTCAAATCGCTTTTCCGTCGTCCGTCGTCCGTCGTCCGTCGTCCGTCGTCAGTCGTCCGTCGTCCGTCGTCCGTCCGTTAACTTTTTGCTTGTTACCTTTATTCCAAGAAAACTACCAGTCCAATCTTAATCAAACTTAACATACAACATCACCCTATGGTCTAGTTGTGCACCGTACATTTTCATCTCATTTGCATATTCAATGTGGCCACCAGGGGGCGATATTGTTTTTTTTTGTTACCTTTATTCCAAGAAAACTACCTGTCCGATTTTCACCAAACTTGGCTGACATTATCTCCATATAGTCTAGTTGTGCATCCTACATTTTCATCTCATTTGCATATTCAATATGGCCGCCAGGGGGCGATGTTGTTTTTTCTTTGTTACCTTTATTTCAAGAAAACTACCTGTCCAATCTTTATCAAACTTAACATACATCATCACCCTATGGTCTAGTTGTGCACCGTACATTTTCATCTCATTTGCATAAACAATATGGCCGCCAGGGGGAGATGTTTTTTTTCTTTGTTATGTTTATTGCAAGAAAACTTTCGGTAGTTACCTTTATTCCAAGAAAACTATTAGTCCAATCTTAATCAAACTCAACATGCATCATCACTCTACGGTCTAGTTGTACACCGTACATTTTCATCTCATTTGCATATTCAATATGGCCACCAGGGGGTGATATTGTTTTTTTTTTGTTACCTTTATTCCAAGGAAACTACTAGTCCGATTTTCATCAAACTTGGCTGACATTATCTCCATATAGTCTAGTTGTGCATCGTACAGTTTCATCTCATTTGCATATTCAATATGGCCACCAGGGGCGATGTTGTTCTTCTTAGTTACCTTTATTCCAAGAAAACTACATGTCAAATCTTAATCAAACTTAACATACATCATCACCCTGTGGTCTAGTTGTGCATCGTACATTTTCATCTCATTTGCATAATCAATATGGCCGCCAGGGGGAGATGTTGTTTTTCTTTGTTACGTTTATTGCAAGAAAACTTTCGCTTGTTACCTTTATTCCAAGAAAACTATCAGTCCAATCTTAATCAAACTCAACGTACATCATCACCCTACGGTCTAGTTGTGCACCGTACATTTTCATCTCATTTTGCATATTCAATATGGCCACCAGGGGGCGATATTGTTTTTTTTTGTTACCTTTATTTCAAGGAAACTACTTGTCCGATTTTCGCCAAACTTGGCTGACATTATCTCCATATAATCTAGTTGTGCATCCTACAGTTTCATCTCATTTGCATATTCAATATGGCCACCAGGGGGCGATGTTGTTTTTTTTTTGTTACCTTTATTCCAAGAAAACTACCTGTCCAATCCTAATCAAACTTAACATACATCATCTCACCCTTTGGTCTAGTTGTGCACCGTACATTTTCATCTCATTTGCATATTCAATATGGCCGCCAGGGGGAGATGTTTTTTTTTGTTACTTTTTTCCAAGAAAACTACCAATCCGATTTTCACCAAACTTGGCTCACATTATCTCCCTATAGCCATGTTGTGTACTGTACATTTTCATCTCATTTGCATATTCAATATGGCCGCCAGGGGGCGATGTTTTTTTTCTTTATCTTTGTTCCAAGAAAACTATCTGTCCAATCTTAATCAAACTTAACATACATCATCTCACCCTATGGTGTAGTTGTGCGCCGTACATTTTCATCTCATTTGCATATTCAATATGGCCGCCAGGGGGAGATGTTTTTTTTTTCGTTTATTGCAAGAAAACTTTTGCTTGTTACCTTTATTCCAATAAAACTATCAGTCCAATCTTAATCAAACTGAACATACATCACCCTATGGTCTAGTTGTGCACCATACATTTTCATCTCATTTGCATATTCAATATGGCTGTCAGGGGCAATATATTTTTTTTTGTTACTTTTTTCCAAGAAAACTACCAATCCGATTTTCACCAAACTTGGCTCACATTATCTCCCTATAGCCATGTTGTGTACTGTACATTTTCATCTCATTTGCATATTCAATATGGCCGCCAGGGTGCGATGATTTTTTTCTTTATCTTTGTTCCAAGAAAACTACCTGACATTAATCAAAATCAACATACATTATCACCCTATGGTCTAGTTATGCACCGTTCATTTTGATCTCATTAGCATATTCAATATGGCCGCCAGGAGGGCGATATTGTTTTTTCGTTACTTCTATTCCAAGAAAATACTGGTCTGATTTTGACCAAACTTGGCCGACATTATCTCCCTCTGATCTAGTTGTGCACCCTACATTTTCATCTCATTTGCTTTTTAAATATGGCCGCCAGGAAGCAATGTTGTTTTTTAACCAAATTTGAAAATGAAACTTATTATCATTATTCCAAGAAAACTACTGACCTGATCTTAACCAAACATGACACACATCATCCCTCTAAGTTCTAGCTGTGCACCGTACATTATCATTTCATTAGCATATTGAAGATGGCTTCCAGGTGGCAATGTTGTTTTCAACCAAAATTTCAAGGGGAGCTTAATTTTGCAATTCACAATTTAATTTTCCTCAACAATAGTTATCTCCCTGTAATAAGATTTTTTATTTAGGCCCCAATTCCTATATCCAGTTATTGCTGTAAGTGAAATAATCTTGAGCGCAGCGTAAAACACCAAACAATCAATCAATCAATTTAATATGAATAGATGAACGCGGGCGTTAAGATCCCTTTAAGGGATCTCTTGTTTGTACCTACCGTATTTCTTCTTAATATTCAGCCATTCTAATGGCCTAAATATTCCATTGAGTCAGACAAAAAAGGGGACATGGAGTTGTGTTTAAGGATAACGGTTTTCACACAATGCTCAGCAGGTCATTGCCTTAAACTCTCTCTAATGGGCAAATTTGTCTGGCCTCATTTAGCATATTTCTTTTCTAATGACCAAATCCTGATGAGGAAAAAAGTGGCTGAATCTTTAGAAGAAATACGGTACTGATAAAAATGTTGATAGTATTTGGCAGCTCAAGCCACTGTAAAGTGATAATTCAGGACATGTTATGCACAAGGAAAAACACATTAATAATTATTTTGTCTCATTAGAATGGAACCCACGAGTTTCAAACATTTCTATTATAAGATGATGTCTTATTATATCTTTTTATTAAATATATTGATTCGTGCTCGAACTGATTTTTTTTTAGCGGTGGACGTGACAGTATTATAGCTGTATGGGACGTGAAGAAATACCAGATTATCAAAACAATTCCTGTCTTTGAAGTAAGTCAAAGGTCACAATTACTTTTTACGTATTGGCCTGCGTTTTTTCCAAACAAAACTTGAAAAGGCTTAGTTTTCTCTCCCACAAAGCAAAAACCTTCACATAAAAAATGATATAATCTTGAGTGGTGTATAAAACATCAATCAATCTATTGATCAACATAAATATTTTGACAAATTGATTTGAAATTCTCTATTTTTCTTTTTGTAGACAATAGAAACAGTTTTTCTCCTTCCAGAAGATGCCATTTTTCCTGATTTACACAAATCCTCTGTTGGTATTTTTGTGGTTACTGCTGGTAGTAAAGGTAAAGAAAAAAACAACAACATCTTTTCTTGCTAAGAACTGTTTATTTTGACTAATATTCTATATGGTATATCAAAGCTGGAGATAAATCGTTTGGTTGTGAGATTTTTTGCGCCACACAAAGGCATTTCAGTGCATATAGTGGCTGGCCTTGCTTGGTCTATTGTGGAAGAAAACTTGGTTCTGTGCCCAGAGTAAACACAACCTTCAATTGGTTCCATATTGACAACCACACCATGGTGATAAGATGAAATTCAATTTTATAAATTTTCATATTTTTATTTGGAACGCCTTGGATTTGGACCCTCAACCAATTATAATGCACTGAAGTTGTTTGGATTTAGCCTCCAAGCTTCTAACTAGCAAACTTGACTCTGTTTTCATTTGATCGCTCTATGCGGAAGGGTTGCCAGGTATCTTCTGAAAGACGAGTTTCCTCCCTTACTAAACCTTGTAAAGCTGCCGTTTCAGTGAGATAATCTAAGAGTGTGGCGTCAAACATTAATCAATCAATCAATCAACTAAGGGAGGTAAATGGAAGGAGACATATATGTAATTAGATTAATGTGTGAAACAGGATAAAAAAATTTAAAATCCTTCACATTGTGGATTTTTCACACGATCACCGTATGTAGAAGAGTTGCCAGGTACTCGCTGAAGGTCATGGTGGCTTTCGGACAAAGAGCCTGGTTTCCTCCCCCACTAAACCTTCCAACACCACCATATATGTGAAATAATCTTGAGAGCGGCGTAAAACATCAATCAATAAATCAATCCCTTTCTTGTTCATCTTTACCATAGGTTTCTTGAGAGTTTGGGATATAGAGAAGTCTAAATGTGTCCATATTCAAGACAAGATCATTCCTACCTCCAAAGAAGAAGATGGTGAACAAGAGCAGATAATTACACAGGCTATATACAACCATCCATCCTCTACAATTACTGTGATAACGTTTGATCACAACATTCTGCAGTTCCAGGATGATACTTTTCAGCTTAAACGACAAGTATAGCAATTTTTTTTATTAAACTTGAACATAAATTAAAGCTGCTATCGTTTAGGATTGCTGCGAATCTTGTTTCTGTAAATATTATTTCCAATTTTAGTCGAAAGAGGGATAGTCTTTCAGTCTGACACCAACCTTTCATTGATGAGGCTCTGGTTTACATTCGATTCAGTCCAAAACAAAATTGAAAAAATTTTCAGATGAGGTTCACTTGATTCCATTATTTGAAAAAAGAATTGCCAGGAACTTGCCAAAGGCTGGGAGTTTCCTCTGGACAAAGAGTCCGGTTCCCCCCGACCCCCCCCCCCCCCCCCCCCCCTCCACCGTAAACCTGGAAACGCTACCTTATAAGTATAATAATCTATTCATAATACTTTTACCTGAGTTTGCTTCCAGATATAATTGTAACTTCTTGATTGAGATATTTACGTTTCCTTTTTGACAAAATTTGATTGGCTATATTTTTTTCCCCACAGTTTGCAGGTTACAACGATGAAGTTTTGGACATTGCTCTTATTGGACGCGACGACACACATCTTGCCGTCGTAACAAACAGTAATCAAGTTAAGGTTTTTGAAGTGGCCAATTGGACCTGTCAAATTCTCTACGGTCATACGGATATTGTGCTTTGTCTTAACGTGGATAAATCGTCACAAATGTTCTCCACAAGTTCCAAGGTGAGGAAGATTTTTTTCACTGGAAAATTGCAAAATTGTAAAAAAAAAATACTGAATTTTAATCCATTGTGATAGTTGATTATATAATATTCTGACAAGGGGGCCGATTTTGCCAAATTCTGTAGAACTTTTTTTATTGTTTCTATATTGAGAATGTTCTTAGTCATCTGTTGGATCAAAGAGGATTTTTCACTCGATCGATGTGATAGTTATTAGGTACTCGCCGAAGAGTGCGGTGTTCTCTCCCATTTAACCTGGCATCGTCGCCATATAAGTGAAATAATGTTTAGTGTGGCGCAAAACAACAATCAAGGAGAGGGGAGAGTTAGGGTTTTCGCTATCCTGGGCATACTCTATGAGACCGAGGACAATTTGTTTCCGATGGTTTCCAGTTACCAGCGGAAGGTCGTGGGTGCTCGGTTTCCTCCCACAATAAAACTGGCAACGCCGCCATATAAGTTAAATAATCTTGAGCGCGATGTAAAACACCAAACAATCAATCAATCAATTTGTTTCCAAATACCCATATATATCAGCTGGTCTATGTTTTTGTGGATTGTTTTCACTTCATTTGTCTTTCAGGACAATTCTATTAGGATATGGAAATTAAACATGGAGACCGGTTTTGTTACCTGTGTTGCTATTGGTTACGGTCACACACATGCTGTGGGATCAGCCGCTTTCTCTAGGTAAGTCCAACTTTAGCATGGTTTGAAGACTAAGTTACTCTCTGGGGGCCTCAAGGGCTCAGTTGATAAAGTGATAGTCTCTCACACCAACACCAGCCTTTTATTGATGTGTCACTGGTTCAAATAACACTCAGTCCATAGAAAAACTTTTTAAAAAATCTGTATGAGTTTTCACTCGGTCTTATGAAGGATTACCAGGCACATGGCAAATTTGTACGATTTCCTCCACACAAAGAGCCCGGTCTCGCCCCACCACTAAACCTGGCAAGACTGCCATACAAGTGAAATAATCTTGAGCGCGGTGCAAAACATCAGCCAATCTTAGCCTTTGAGGGCTCTGATAGTTTATTCTGTAGAGCTTCTATCAGACAAATGTTTTAACCAATGTGGTACAGTTCCAAATTGAACTCAGTCACCCAAAATTCTGAAAATTTTGATAGATATTTGTGAAATTGTTAGATGGTACTGAAGAGAAGTTATTGGTTGCCTGTTTTTACACCCACTAATTTTGGCAATACTGCAGCAAAGGCGGAGTAATCTTAATCTTCGAAACCATGATTTTTTTAATCAACAATCAGACCTGCATTTGTGTATTTGTGTAACTACGCTTCTCAAATGGGTAAAATATCAATCCATGCAGTTGAATACCTAAAGTGGCATGCACTGCCAAAATTCACACTTTTTTCATCATTTCTGATTGTCACGACAGTAAGAGGCTTTGAAGGTCATCGAAAAACTAAAATGATTGGCGTTAGAATGAGGGAAGTCTACGGCCTATACAAACCGAAATAGTGTCCAAAAAGTAAACAAAATCTAAATAACCGTGATGACCATTCATTCATTCTAAGCCTGAGTTAGTTCAAAACAATACTTTATCGTTCATTCTTGAGACTAGAAGCACTAAAAAGCTTCTGGATTATACGTCTTGAGAAAAATAGCCAATAATTTCAACATTCTGTTTTAACGTCATGCAACTTTAAATCAAACTTTTTGATAAAGTTTTGAATTCTTAATTTTTAGGTTAAGTTCTGACTTTTTAGTCAGTGGTAGTCAGGATCAAACCATGAAGGTGTGGTCTGTTACCAAGGCAACAGAAGGCCACTCCCCATCCAAGCTGGCTGCTGCACTGACAGAGAAGGCACATGATAAGGACATTAACTCTGTTGCCGTGGCACCCAATGATAAAGTCATAGCTTCTGGCTCTCAAGACAGGACCATTAAGGTATGTTAAAGTTTTACTTTTGCATATTGTGATTGTCAATTTCAGGGGCCTGTTTCACAAAGCGGCGTAGATGTATTTTTTGCGTAACTTTCTTACTAACGTATCTCTACAGTATGGGTTGCTATGGCAGTTACGTGAAAACTTACGCTACGCCGCTTTGTGAAACAGGGTCCTGATCTCAATTTCAAATCAAATAATCAAGTATTATGTTCTATAATTTGAGTTCTAAACCATAAGCCATCCTTAAAGAAAGGTTTGCTATGGCAGCCCTCCCTCCTCTAGCAAAAAACCCTTCCTTCTCCAAAAAGTTTTATTTATTCTCTTTTTGCTGGAATGATCAGAGTACAAAATGAATAGAGTTGATACATGTAGGTTAACATGGATATTTTGAACTGTAGGCAGTAGGCCTATATGTGGTCTTTTTTATTACGATAACAACTATGCTTTGCGATGACGAGATCTACACACAGCAACACAGATGTATAAAAGAAATAAATACCTACCCACCCAAACTCTTCAGAGAAGGTCAGGTTACGCTAAGCAAACATATTTTTTAGGACTACCTAATGTTGTATTTTTCACATCAGCATTGCCAAATGATCATCTCATTCTCTGTTTGTAGTTATGGAACCGCGAGAATCTGAGTTTATTGGGCGTGATGAGAGGTCACAAACGAGGAGTTTGGTGCGTTCAGTTCTCACCCGTTGATCAGGTATATACATATATTTTTGAACACTAAACACACAGGCACAGGGAAAATCTTCTTGTCTTATGTATATATGTTGTTATTTTTCTAGCGACAAGTATTACGTAATTATATTTATGAATACTAAATAAGCAGTAAGTTAGATATTTGCTGATCTGACAGAACTTTAAATCTCAAACTGAAAGGTACCGTCCGTCATAGGAAAATTGCGGAAGAGTTGCCAGGTACTCGCTGAAGGTCGGGGTTTTCCTCCGGGCAATGAACCCGGTTTCCTTCCCCACTAAAATGTCAATCAATCAATCCAATCTAAGAATAAAGCGAACTAAAGCATATGTCTAGCACAAATGACCTTTGACCTGAGAAAATGATGTTATTTTTAATGTATTTTTAGTGTGTGGCATCAACATCTGGGGATGGTACCATAAAGATCTGGGCATTGTCAGATTTTACCTGTGTCAAGGTATGTATTTTAATTATGAGGGGGCCTCCGTGGCTCAGTAAGTAGAGCGTCGGACGCTCAATCCGAACAGCCTTCCACCAATCCCACTCAGTCCAAAAAAAAATTGAAAAATTTTCTGCCTGGGTTTTCACTCGAACGACCTATGTGGGATGGTTGCCAGTTACCAACGGAAGGTCGTGGGTTTCCTCCGGGCATAGAGACCGGTTTCCTCCCACAATAAAACTGGCAACGCCGCCATATAAGTGAAATAATCTTGAGCGCGGCGTAAAACACCACTTTAAAAACTCCTCTTTTTTCAGCTTCTATGTTACAAACTGTTGCATTTTATTTATTACAGAATTGCAGATAACTTCTGACTCTTTTCAATGTCTTTTTTGTACAGTCTATTTTCTGTATTGGATCAAATTCCCCTGTTTTTCAATTTTGTAAAGAGATGCTTTTATTATATTTGTCTGAGCTTAAAAACTCAAAAATACAAGATTGGAAAACTGGAGCATAATTTTGAACTTGATGTTTAAATCAATAAAGAGAAATTAATTAACAATAATGTTACTTTTTTTTCAGTCTCATTCTTTTGAGAATAACTTTCCCATTTCAGTATGACAGTATTTTAAAACTTCTCTTTTAAGAAATGTTTGAAACTCTCTTTAAACGTGGGTTCCATACTAATGATAAAAAATTAAGACATCACCACGTCATCAGTTGTTTTTGAACAACACGAGCTTTCGACACCTGTGCCGGTGTCTTCGTCAAGTTTAACTGACTTCTATTTTGTTTACATTATCCAGACATTTGAGGGCCATGACAGCTCTGTTCTAAAAGTGGTGTTTTTGTCTCGGGGCATGCAGCTTCTTTCAAGGTCAGTCCGATATGGAATATTAAAACTATCTCAAGCTGCAATCATCATCAGGAAAATTCATGAATTAGTAAATTAACCGACACTGATTGACCTCGGTTAATTTACTAATTCAGTAATTAAAACTATCTGTTCTTCAAATATTTCCATCTTCAAACTATTGATTGCCCATGCATTATTGTCTGAGGTAAAGAAGTCTATCCTATCGTGGCTTGTCCATGTTTTTGCAAACCAGTGGCTCAATCGGTTAGAGCTATAGTCCATCAGTCTGACACAAGCCTTCCAATAATGAGGTGCAGGTTTGGAATCCCCCTCGAGCCAAATAAAATTGAAATATTTCTGAGTGGATTTTTCACATTATCGCCCCATGTGGAAAAGTTGCCAGGTACTCTCCGATGGTCACGGGTTTCCTCTGGGCAATGAGCCCGGTAAAACACAAATCAATCAATCAGAAATTCACTTGATTTTGCTTGTTGACTTTTCCAGTGGTTCCGATGGCTTGTTAAAATTGTGGACGATCAAAGGTAATGAATGTATCAAGACATTAGATGAACACGAGGACAAAGTGTGGGCTCTGGCTATCTCTAAAAATGAGACTTTTGCTGTAACCGGTGCTGGGGACTCAAAAATAATTTTTTGGAAGGTATGGATTTATTAGTTTATGTTTTATTTTTAGTTATTTAAGTCAATCTTATTGAATTGATAATCACTATTTGAAAATACTTTTCAATTAATTAATTAAATAATTATTATTTAATTATTAAATAACAGACACTAATGGCCCAGAAAAAATTCCGGGCCATGGTGAGAATTGAACTCACAACTTAGGGTTGCTGTCCCACAACTCTGCATGGCAATGCCACCATATGGGTGTGGCCTTAACATCAATCATCACTTGATCACCCTGTCAACTATGCAACCATATCATTGAAGCAATTTGAGTGTGACGTTAAACATCAATCAATCAGTCACTCCATGTACTTTGATTGATTGATTGATGGTTTACTCATCACTCCAGGTCTAACTACCTTAACCAACATTCTTCAGACTTCAGTCAGTTAGAGGGATAGTCCCTCAGTCCATACCAGGCAACGCCGCCGTCGCCATATTAGTGTGACTAAACTTCAATCAATTACTTCATCACGCTGTGATAGTACCTTCACTAACTTTCTTCAAAATTTTGCATTTGAAAGACTGTCAATTGAAAGTTCTTTAGAAAAATATTGATCAATTTCCTAATTCTCTTTAATATGAAAAAAAAAAAAATAATAAAAAAACAATTCTTGTAGCTTATGCCAGTTTTAGTAGATCAATAATTCCTTTTTAATTTTTGCAGGATGTGACCCAAACAGAGTTAGACGATTTGAAAAAAACACAGGAGGATTTCATTTTACAGTAAGTACAAGTTTTAATGGAGAATGCTCAATTCCTAAAGCAAGAAGGAACATTAAGTATGCCACATACATAAGACTCCCTGACATTCTATGGTCTGTGGAGCCTAATGTCAAAATTTAGATCTGGGTAAGAGGGAGGGGTCGATCTTTTGGTCGGTTGTTACTTTTGTCGCCGTATAACCTTAGCTGTTGAGTGCGACGTTAAGCTCCAATCAATCAATCAATCAATTCCTAAATCCTCCATCATTTTGTCAATGGTTAATATCTTGCTCAATGACATAATTATCAGGGTTTAATATTGGTACAGATTTAATTTTAGCAAAATTTTCTTGGATGAATATGGGATAAAAGTCAGACATTTTATGAGGGGGTTTGAACCAACTACCCATCGTTGGAAGGCCTGTATCAAACTGAAAGACCTCATCAAAAAGGGATGGGTCTGTTAAAGTGGCATGAGCTGCCAAAATTCACACTTTTTTCATAATTTCGGATCGTCACGACACTAAGAGGCTTTGAAGGCCATCGAAAAACTAAATGATTGGCGTTGGAATGAGGAAAATCCATACAGTATGTGGCCTGTACGAACCGAAAACGTGTTAAAAAAGTAAACAAAATTTAAATAACCTGGACGACCATTCGTTCATTATAAGCCAAAGTTAGTTCAAAATAATACTTTATCGTACATTCTCGAGACTAGAAGCACTAAAAACCTTCTGAATTATACGTCTTGAGAAAAATAGCCAATAATTTCAACATTCTGTTTTAACGTCCAAATATTAACATTTTGGCAGCTCATGCCACTTCAAGTGAAATTACATATAATTTCAAACAACAGATCTTACACATGTCTTTTGGTGAAACCATAAGAAATTGTTCTTCATACGCTTTTTAATTTGATTTATTCTGAATACAAGAACAGCACGTTGCCACGATCTAAAACTTTAATTTTTCTATTTCAAGGGAACAAGAGTTATCTAACTTGATTCAGCAGAAGAAATACTTGAAGGCAATACGATTGGCTATAACACTGGACCAACCATTTAGATTATTAACAATTTTAAAGAGTGAGTGCAATTTTATTACTTGTTTACCTTACTTAATTGATCCCTCCGCAGACACGTAGCCAGCCCAAATATTTAAAAAGATTAGAAAATTTTCACGAAATTGCTCTTTGAAGTTTTAGATCTCACTAAGTCATTGAGTAGTTTTTTAAAAATTTGTCTGACCTTTTCCAACGTCTGGCCTTGTCACTGGTGGAGAAGTCAACAGGCGCTTCATTGCGCATGCCGCTGAGCGTTTTTCGTTCTAACATGACCTTTACATCTTTCGTGATGGATCAAAATACGTCAAATGAAATTGCAACGTCCCCCCCCAAAAAAACATGTCTGTCAAAAGAATTTTTCAAACCCTCATAGGAATTCTTGCTAAACTTTCATTCCCTATTGGTGGCCATTATATCACTGAATTGCTGCATTGGTTTTCTTATGACAACATGTCTTACAACATGTTTATATAGACTGGGGAAAAATAAATATAAAGGAATTTCGGACAAAAAAGTCTTTCAAAGCTGGCACTTACATACTGTCTCGATTTTAATTAGCAGACCAGCGTGAATGTAATCAAACAAGCTTCCCCCCCCCCCCCCCCCCCCCCCCGTCCCCTCCAATAAAGAGTTTAAATACAGCCTTGTTTCCTCAAATAAACCTTGCATCAGCAACATACAGTAAAGTTTTATTATTAGCATAAGCTTATTGATGACAGTAATTTGGTTAAACCGAACTAACGTTCTATTGAGCTTTCTATTTAAACAATTTCGTGTTTTTTTGTCTTTTGCAGAAATCTTGGAATCTCCGAGTGGGCAGACAGAACTAGAGGCAGCTCTTGCTAAGCTCCGTCTAGATCAGATTGGTAAATAAAATAATGTACTGTAACTGTGCTGGTAATCTATCTTTAATAAAGTGGCATGAGCCTTCGGTGGATCAGTCCGTTAGAGTGATCATCCCTCAGTCCCACACATACATTCAGTTAATGGGGCGTGTGTTAAAATCACACTCGGACCAAATGAAAATTAATGAGAAAAAATTTAAGGCGTCACCATGAAGTTAGTTCTTTGTGAACAACACAGGTTTTTGACACACTTGACGAAGACACCGGTATGGGTGTCGAAAACTTGTGTTAAGTGAAAAATTCTGAGAATTGCATAACATTCACAAGTTTCTCAAATTTTCTTTTTCTTTAGATTCTGTGTTGAGATTTGCGACCAAGTGGAACACAAACAGTCGCCACTGTCACATCGCTCAGTTGGTTGTATCTGTGGTGTTACACTCTATCCCCCTTACCGATCTGGCCACATTGCCAAATATGAAATCGACTGTAGAGGGACTGTTGCCATACACTGGTGAGTGAAATGGATAGATTGATTTGAATTTTGTTGAATAGTTAACGATATTTAACAGTGGTTCTTTTAAAGGGAGTAAACAATTAGACGGATTGATTGATGCATATTAAACTTAATATTTTATTTGTGTATTGGCATTGCCAGGTTATTTGATGGAATAAATCAGGCTCTTTGCACAGGGAAATCTGCTGACCTGGCAAGTGCTTGGCAACTCTTTCACTTTAGGGGATACATTTTTGTCTTTAGAATGAGTGGGATTTGAACCCTGCGACGCTTGTTCTGGATTGAGAGAACAGAGAACAACAATCGGCTGAGCAAGGTCCCTTCTATCTAATAGGTCGCGGGTTCGAATCCCACTGAGTCCTGAAAAATTGGAAAATTTTCTGACTGGGTTTTCACTCGAACGACCTATGTGGGATGGTTGCCAGTTACCAACTGAAGGTCGTGGGTTTCCTCCGGGCATAGAGCCCGGTTTCCTCCCACAATAAAACTGGCAACGCCGCCATATAAGTGAAATAATCTTGAGCGCGGCATAAAACACCAAACAATCAATCAATCTATCTAATAATAATAATATTCTTTATTTCAAGAGGGTTACATATATGAAATACACTCAATCAGCTGAATAGCTGTTCTACCTTGAGGCCCTCAAAACTGTAAACATCATGACATAACAATGGTTTACATATATACAGTGAACATATACATAAATACAGACATTTTTACAAAGACAAAAATTATGATGATATTTGTTCTTAAAACTTACTACCGTACTGAAGAAGCAGTTTGGGTAGATAAGTGGAGAGAATTCCAAATACTTGCTCCAGAGTAAGATAAGAATGTGGAATTTTTTTTGATATCTGAGGAAAGATCTCTGACTATTAATGAATATTTAGTGGTTTGCAAACCCTCGACATGTGAGCAAAATCATCTTGCTGGTGAGGTTATGTAAAACATCAATCAATCGTTCACTATACCCTCACTCAACTTCAGTTGAAACTATAAAAATGTTTCAATTTTTGTTCAATATTCAAGTTTTCGTGTGCTTTAAAAGTTTAACTCATCAGCAAACAACTGACTCCGAAGTACATGTACCCTGGATAAAAATAAAGCCCAAGTCTTTTGGTATCGATTGTTTGCTGATTCTGTCGACGATGCCGATATCTCCTGGTTTTCTCCCCAACTAAACCTGACCTATATTATATAAAATAATATTGAGAGGAGCTTAAAACATAAATCAATCAATCAAAGAAATGTTCATCTTAAGGTATTACATCAAGTATTTAAAATAAAATTTAATAATTTTCTTTATCGGCTTTCATTTTGTGATAATTAATAATATAAAAATGGCCACGTCACTGACTAGTCTGTCTTATTAGGAAATATTTGAAATTCTAACTTAACGATACATTGCACATGTATTGAATGACATTTGCATATTATTGATGTTTTGAAAACTTTTTTTTTCAGAGCGTCATTTTCAAAGAATGACAAGGTTAGGTCAGCAGTCTATGTTTGTGGAATATACCTGGTATAATATGAGAGGTATCACCAAGTCTAGGTAATTACTGGTTACCTACTGTCAACAGGCATTGGGAAATCTTAATTTAAAATGAAAAAAAATCTGATTGGATTTTCGATCAATGAGAATATCATGGGAGTTGGATTTTGATATTCCTTTTGAGCCCTGTGTGGGATATATGGGTGTTGGTATTCACAGAGGGTCTGAGGATATCCTTGGACAATAAACCTTTCGTTTATGTAAGTTTAAAGTGGAATGAGCTGCCAAAATGTTGATATTTTGACGTTAAAACAGTATGTTGAAATTATTGGCTATTTTTCTCAAGACGTATAATTCAGAAGCTTTTTAGTGCCTCTAGTCTTGAGAATGTACGATAAAGTATTGTTTTGAACTAACTTTGGCTTAGAATGAATGAATGGTCGTCTCGGTTGTTTAAATTTTGTTTACTTTTCAAACACGTTTTCGGTTCGTACAGGCCACATACTGAATGGATTTTCCTCCTTGCAACGCCAATCATTTAGTTTTTCGATGGCCTTCAAAGCCTCTTACTGTCGTGACGATCAGAAATTATGAAAAAAGTGTGAATTTTGGCAGCTCATGGCGCTTTAACAATCCTGTGTTGCTTTGAACACTTCTCAATCCTTACATTGTAATATATTGAAGTTGTATTGTATGAAGTCACATCTTATTTAGCAGTCATTTTGGTTTATACAGTGCTCAGGTGATGGAGACTACCAATGACAGAGACCAGCCAGTGTTTGTGCCTTACATACCCCCTCAGAAACGAAGGAAACCAGTGGAGGCCACACCCCAGGAGAAACCTGTTGACTTAGCTCTCTTAATCAGACAAAAAGTTCAACAGCTAAATAAAGAGGTGGGTTGGCTAGAAATTACATGATTGATTCAAGATTATTATCATTAGATCTTTGGCACTTATTCAATTATGGGAAATGGATTGATTGATTGATTGAGGTTTTATGCCCCACAAGGTTATTTTACTTATATGTCGGCGTTGCCCGGTTTAGTGGGGTAGTAAACTGAGCTCTTTGCCCGCAGGAAATCCCCAATCTTCAGGGAGTACCTGACAACTTATCCTCAAAGGGCGATTGAGTGCAAAAGCAACTTGGAAATTTTGATTTGAATTGCTTTGGACTGAGAGTGATTGAATCCCTCTTGAAATTCAAAGTGAAAATGGCGACGGCTTCTTAGTCTATGATCTCAGTCTAGGAAATATACATTTAAGTGGCATGATCTGTCATATATAGGAAAAAAATATGTTGAAACAAAATTAACTGATTGTTATTCATTTTTATCAAAAAGCACAAAATATGAGCTTTCCCCTGATACCAATCTAGAGTTGTGTGGCAAAGTAGTTTTTGTGTCGCCTGAAAGGGGGCACTTAGGGATCACTTTGACGGCGTAGTCTGGCGTCGGCGTCGGTGTCGATGTCGGCGTCGGCGTCCGGATTGGTTTTCGTGCAATATCTTGAATACCACTATCTTAATTTTTTTCAAATTTAAATGGGAAGTTTAATACCTTAATACCCCGCTCAAGTTCGACTTTCGCTAAAATCCGCGCATATTTAATTATTGTAAAGGCTTTTGATTGGCTGATACAAATAACTTGGTTTCCGTGCAATATTTTGAAAACCACTGGCTTAATTTTTTTCAAATTTAAATGAGAAGTTTAATACCTTAATACCCTGCTCAAGTTTGACTTTCGCTAAAATCCGCGCATATTTAATTATTGTACAGGCTTTTGATTGGCTGATACAAATAACTTGGTTTCCGTGCAATATCTTGAAAACCACTGGCTTAATTTTTTTCAAATTTAAATGGGAAGTTTATTACCTTAATACCCCGCTCAAGTTCGACTTTCGCTTAAATCCGCGCATATTTAATTATTGTACAGGCTTTTGATTGGCTGATACAAATAACTTGGTTTCCGTGCAATATCTTGAAAACCACTGTCTTAATTTTTTTCAAATTTAAATGGGAAGTTTAATACCTTAATACCCCGCTCAAGTTCGATTTTCGCTAAAATCCGCGCATATTTAATAATTGTTTTTGATTGGCTGATACAAATAACTTGGTTTCCGTGCAATAGCTTTTTGTGGAATTCTGTACAGAAGAATATCACTAATAAATTTTTATTCAATAAATACATATTTTGCATGTTTTAAGTTAATTGATTTTACTCTTTAGACAACCAATATCCTGCCAGGCGACACTTCTACTTCAGTTGAATTCTAGTTATTACCAACAAAAGGCCTTCGCTGTACTGATACTCTGCCATATAAGAGAAATAACCTTGAACGTGGCGTAAACATCAATCAATCAATTAACTTTTCTTGACAATAGCAATTTATTCATTGATCTTTCTTCTCTTGTTTTCAGAAAGAAGAGATGTCACAAGAAAGGATAGAAAGTGAAAGTGAAACTGCCCAGAAAGATTTACCTGAGTCCACAGAGTCTGCTGAAGAGGAAGTGAAACTAACAGTTTTAAACAAAAACTCTGAAAATACAAAAGAAGTCTCACATCCTGTGCAAGAGAAATATAAAAAAACTAAATATGGCAATCCAGCTAAAGAACTACCTTCAAAAACCAAACTAAAAAGTTTGAAGAAAGGTAAACGTTTAAGTCAGGAGAGCTCCAAAGGAAAATCAAAAATGCTCAAGAAAAATGGTTAATTTTATTGAAATAAAAATCTGCTGAATTTGATTAAAAAAAACAAGGTTAATGTTGTTGTTTTGAGTTTTTATTATTCTCCATGGGAGGGTTAAGCCATGCGTGGCTGAGTTCCCGTGTGCGCGTAAATTTTGGTGAGATTTTCGCCTCTTGAGGCGGTGTGGAAAGCATCTGGCATGTTTAATATTTTCTGCCTCGCATGGCAAGAATCTCACCGAGTGCGCACAACGTGAGCTTTCAGCTGAGCTGTGAGGAGGGAAAGGCCAATCATGTGTACCTATTGAAACACGTGATCACTTAGAATTTTACATAACACCGGTAGTGACATTTATGTAGGTCAGTGAACTTGGGTGACTAGGAACTTGCCTCAGCCGAGAGCTCATCGTCTGCGCTGAAATCTGTAGCTGCTCCCTGGGCCATGCGTGCCTTGTAACTCAGCCGGCGCCTCTCGTGTGCGCTAGGCTTAAGCGAGTTACTTCCCTGTGGAAGCTGATGTGATCGTGCCTAAAGCCTAGCGCAGACGAGAGGCGCCGGCTGAGCTACAAGGCACGCGTGGCCAAGGGAGCAGCTACAAATTTCAGCGCAGACGATGAGCTCTCGGCTGAGGCCAGTTCCTTGTCACCCAAGTTCACTGACCTGCACAAGTGTTACCCGTGTTACGTAATATTCTAAGTGGTCACATGATTGAACAAGTACGCGCGATTGGACTATCCCTCCTCTCAGCTCAGCCGGCAGAGGTGAGATTCTTGCCACGAGAGGCAGAAAATATTAAACATGCTATATACTCTCCTCACCGCCTCGAGAGGCGAAAATCTCACCAAAGTTTACGCGCACACGGGGGAAACAACTTAGCTCTCAGCCACGCGTAGCCGGCAGCTCAGCTGGCGCCTCTCGTGTGCGCTAGGCTTAAAGCTGAATAAATACCTGTTCTGAGTCGGGGCATAGAGTCTGGTTTCCTCCGACACTAAACCTGGCAACGCGGACATATATTTACAAACACTAACTCCCACGGAAAATCTTCTAGACTAAAATAACAATGGAGTCAACTTTCTTATTTTAAGTGAATAATCTTATTGTGCTGTAAAGCATGAATCATTCAAAACTTGGACTATAAATCTCAATTTTTTGGGGTGATGGGAGTTTGTTGGGGGGGGGGGGGGGGGCAATTAAGTCCTTCAACAACGATCCTCAGTGTTTCACTTTATTTTTGTCAAGGACTTTGTAATTCTAGAAGTTATCAAAGTACCATGTGCTGATTTCCATAGCATATTTGTACCATTGCTGTTTCAATATAATAAGGCCAGCATGAATATATGACCCACAAATGATATACCTCATTTTAAACACAATTAGAAACTTGTCTCCATGGTTATTTTAGACAAGAAGATTTTCCCTATGCCCTTGTGTTTTAGTGTTCATAAATATATATGGCCCACACTATAATGGATTGGTTCAATGACTGATGTTTCAAGGTGCACTCAAAATTATTTCTCTTATATGGTGGCTTTGCCAGGTTTAGTGGGGAAGGCAATCAGAATTCCTGAGAAAAGACTGAATTCTGTTTGCACCAGCAGAGCTTAATTTTTAGTAATTTGACGATTGATTTGACGGTAGTAAGTGTTACACACTAGCTGTTTGGTATGAACTACATATAAAAACAGGTAGGAAGCAGTTGTAATAACTAAAACGTATAAGCAAAAGCCTACCCCCCCCCCCCCCCCCCCCCCCCCAATATCTTTATTATTGGGGCCTTTGTGGCACAGTTGTCGCTCAGTCTAACACAGGCCTTCCATCATGTTTTGCAGGTTCTGAAAAAAATGAGAGAAAGAGTTTCTTAGTGTAAAAATACACCAACATTAGTGATGGAAGGGCAGAAACCGCTACAAACATCACGTTGATACACATATCTAGGTTCCACAGCAATAAGAAAATTTCCCGCAATAAACAGTTTCTAAACCTTTCATAAAAATCACATTATGACTAGTCTAATCATGCATTCCATCTCATTGATTTTAACAGACTCGGCCGCCGCTGATGGTCCCTCCTACCGCTCCGAAAGTTTTGAGCTGCACAAAATATTTCGAGCGGTGAGAAGTGGGCAATTTTCCGCTCCGGCGAAGTTCACCACCGCTCCAAAAACGCATAGGCAAAGTTTGACACCGCTAGACGCAAGTTTGTGGACGACGCAGAAATCTTAAACGCTGGACCACCGTTGAAGCAGTGATCCATTGCATGTTTGAACTTTGGTTTGGCGTTGGTAGGGAGGGACATATCGGAGCGGGACCAGAATTTGGCTATGAATACGGGGAGAAATGAACGAGGAGCCCGCATGCACAGAGCACCGCTCTATCAACGCTCGCGTCACAGCAAAACCAACGCTCGCGTCACCGCAAACCCAACGCTCGCTACCGTTAAGCCAACGCGAAAGCAAAGCTGGCTTCAGCGTTGCACCGCTAAGGCAACGCCCGTGTTTTCGATTTTTTTCCTCAATTTTGTGCGCGATGACGAGCGTTGTCGAAATTCTGCCCCCTCTCCCTACCGTTCAATGAACGCTCTAGCAAAGTTCGGGCGTTGTGACCGGGCCATTAAGAGCTTTGTGTTGATATCTTCCAGATGTAGGCTGGGGATGTTTTACAACCAACAAGAAATCCCCAAAATGTACCGTACTTACACATCCGGGCTACTTGAACCTTGTCCATTATTTGCACACATCTTTGGTCTGTATGGTACTGGCTTCGTACTTTACTTTTTTTTAAGACGCATCAAACGCTGAACTTCTCTTGACAATCTTAATTTAGGAGAGAAAAAATACGAATTTTGGTACCTTGTGCCAATAGTTTATACTCGTTGAGTGGAGGAAACATTGCGTCTCGTTTTGATTCTCTGTGTTTCTACAGATGGCGAAAAAGGCTTTGAAATCCTCTAAATGACAATCCTGAAATTAACACCTTTAAAGGGGCATGAGCTGCCGAAAATAACACTTTTTTCATAATTTCTGATCGTCACGACAGTAAGAGGCTTTGAAGGCCATCGAAAAACTAAATGATTGGCGTTGGAATGAGGAAAATATATACAGTATGTTGCCTGTACGAACCGAAAACGTGTTCGAAAAGTAAACAAAATTTAAATAACCGGGACGACCATTCATTCACTCTAAGCCAAAGTTGATTCAAAACAATACTTTAATGTACATTTTTGAGACTGAAAAGCTTCTGAATTATACGTCTTCAGAAGAATAGCCAATAATTTCAACATTCTGTTTTAACGTAAAAAAAATCGACATTGTGGCAGCTCGTGCCACTTTAAGAAACACAATCTCATAAAAGAGTATATGTAGGCCTACTTAGGGCTAGTAGGGCCTATTCAGAAATGTATACATTCTGCAGGGTCCTTTATTCGAAAATTAACATTTTTACATCTTTTAAAGGCACACTTGCCGCGAAAATCAGGAATATTGTTTACATTAAAAAAGAAAGACCATATTCTGTATTTTTCCCAGACAATATAAGTTAGGAACTTTCTATTTTTACCAAAATTTAAAAGTTTGGACGTCAATTTGTATTTTTAATTTGAATTTGAAAATTTGAATTGTTACGTACCCGGAACGTAAACAAACCGATCTACCCCCTATTGGCGATTTTATGTTTCAGTTGAGTGAGTGAACTAACGGCACAGTGTAATTTTACGTAGGCCTATTTATCTGAGAAATACAGACTGACGATCGGTTAACAGCGACTGGAAAAGCCTTCTGATAATTGTTTGAGTGTAAACCACAGATACAAAGGCCTGAAAAGAAGGGTAATCCAACACGAAAGTTGACCGACACTGATCGTTGTTGTTGTAATCAGGCTTCGATTCGATTATTCGTTTGTTTTTCACCCCATTTTTACAGTCTAAAGCTAACTAGACATGTTTTATGCGTCCTATGTTTAAGTTTAGTGGTATTAGTCGTAGTAAGCTCATGTAAATTGGTTTTCTTAGCAAATTTAAACAGGCTACGGCGGCAAGTGGGCCTTTAAGTTTAAAGGAGGATTTGCGAACTGGGCCATGTGTTTAAGGCCTAGGCATCACTGGTCACATCTGAAAGTTTACGGAGTGCACCACAAATTAATCAAGAGTTGGCCACGTTGTTTTGTATATAGTGAATTTGACCATTTCATACATTCAAAGTGTCTTTAAATGCAAAGGATTAACTCGTTTGCATTTCAACAAAAAGTTAGATCCTCACGGAAATCCTACATGGAATAATCAGACATTCTTTGGCCTGGAGATAGGGATAGGGAAAATAGTATAGACACGTTAGCCTAAGCTAGCAGCCGTTTCCCAATTCAGCTTTTTAAAAATCAATTCTTGCTCTCAGTGTTTTGCAGACATCTTCCTTAGACAACAAACTCTCCAAGTCTGTGTTTTATTGAAGTGGGGTCCATAGTTAATCAGGAAATTGTGTCGTGTCTTTAATAGCCCGGTGTCGCGACGGCCTCCAATGTTATCACACTAAGTGTCCCTCTCATCAAACCCCTCAATCAATCCAAAAACGCCCCCCTGGCGACGGTTTTGCATGTCGATATGACGGATTGTTCGGAAAACTTGACTTGTTGTTAACCAATCAAAGACGATTGTCAATTTCTCTTATTCTGGTTTGGCGCCGAAAAAGTTCCATTGAGCAGACGACAACTAGACCAAGCCATGACAAGATTTCAAACTGTTTTTCAATCGACTATAGGCTTATCGGCAATTTTGTCCTTAGTTTCTTAGATTTTTTTTCTTTTTAATCCACTGATGCGATTGTCTTAAATTCGATGGACAGTCGAAAGTTTCAATTATGAATTCCAGACTAAACTGGCAGTCTGCAGCCATGGCTTTACAAGGGCAGATGGACTAATGTGGCGCCATTTTGTCTAGAGGGCAACCCTCTTGAATCCTAAAGACTAAATTATGTCAATCACAGTTTCTAAAAGTTTAATTTCGTAAATGAAACAATCTTGCAAATTCGGTTTCAAATTCTGTATAAAAGTGGACCGATATCTTCAAGAGATGACCATTCTTGAAAGAGCAGTTAGAGAGCTTTTGCTGACATCCCCCGAACAAAACCCCGAAGGTAAGTTTTACTTATTCCTGGTCTGTCAGTGGAAACTAGTTTTAACTCTTAAACCAGAGAGAGCATTTAGGCTTAGTTATGGAATCTTACTTAATATCTGTATCCATCCGGTTTTGTATTCTAGCTTCTTGTTCTCATTGACTCGTAATTTAATAATATTTGGTCGGTAGCTGGTCGACGACCAATAAATGCCAGGAACCGGTTTCACAAAGCGGCAACTTTTGACTAATTTAGAATTATAAGCTTAAAACTAAACTATTCCTTCTAAAAGTTAAAAGAAATAACATCTAAAAGACGAATAGAAGAGAAGTTAAAACGACGGACGAATTCTATATTTCATTATTTGCACCAAATCAGGCATCCGTTTGTTTATAAATAGGCCTACTCATGATATTTTTGCAAAATTTAACAAAACGTGCTATACATAATAGTCATAATAACCATAGCCGCACATATGTGTCTCATCCTGTTTTTCTTACTTTGCCGGTCAGGAAGATATAATAACCATAGCTTGTGTCCAATCTATTCAATGCGTGGTGCGCTTCTATAAAACATTTTTGCATAGTAATCCATGATACCTGCAGGCCAATGTGTTAAAAAGGGGTCAACTCATATGCACGTTGATTCGGACTAGTTTGGCCATCAAGTTTATTAATTGTACAAAACAATGGTCTAACTAGCCGCACTCGTGTGTCTCTATCCTGGTTTACTTACTTTGACGGTCAGGTCTAACCAGCTGCAGGGAGTGGTAACGCTACATACCGGAGCTATCAGTTTATATGATTTCAAGACACATATGAATGGTGCTAATAGCCATAATATGTTCGAGACAAATATCCTATTAAGCACAGGTCTTTATCTTTGATTCCAAAATATATAATGGAATATGTTGAATTATTTACATCTGTAGAGTTACAGGTATACCACGGGTTCTCTGAATGAGCTGTCAAAAGTCCTATAGCCGTATAGGTAAACTTTGGGCATAATGACATTGACAGTCATAGATTGTTGCGACGTTGTTTTTTTTGTGGACCATTTTCCCTTCAGAAACATCACAGCTATAGCCGCACACATGTGTCTCATCCTGTTTTTACTTACTTGCCGGTCTGCAGGCAGATAAAGGCTATACAACCAGGAGTCACAGAGCGATAGAGTATTTTATTAGTGACTCTGAATCAATCGGGCTCTTGGGCCATTATACGTGATCTCTGTCCAAGACATGGATGATGTTTCAATTCAAGGCTAAAGCCCTATTTGATGTTGACTCTAAATACCAATTTTACCAGAGGTGCCGTTCTTTAGATAGGCCAGTTAATATCACCAAGCGTTGCAACGACGTATATGCCTAATCTTAATTTGATATATTATGACCGATTTATCCACAAACATCTTCATAGTTTGATTTTCACTGTTTGTATTTTTTCTATAGATGATGTGTTTCAAACAACGATTAAACGGAAAGATGGTTTTTGCTATGGCATTAGTATGGCTTTTGGCAATTGGTTCTGTGAAAGGACTAACAACTTTTCGACCTGGACATGGGGTGAGTATACTATGAATTTATAAATCGATAATTCTGTTTTTTTTTTCTCTCTGAGCGTCGCTTCCCCAGAAAATGGCTGATCTTAGTTAAAAATGGACATTGCGTGACCTTGGTGCCATATCGACAATCTATCTCACGATTAAGGTTTTCCTGCTTCATCGTTATCAGGGTTTCAATCAACTCAGTCAGTTACCTGGCCACCTTGGAAATCGCTCCTGTGTTAGATTCACATTTGGATCCAGCGCAAGATTGTGTATATATATGCTTTTGTAATTTAATTTAATAATTAGTTAATATTTGATTTTGATTTTTTATAAACCTTCAATAGATTGTGAAATAGTTGTCGTGGGATTTATGTGAACTTGCACTTAAGTGTTTTTGAATGGCCTTAATGTTTATAATTCTCTTGTTAAATACTTCGAATACGCTGATTTGCCTATAGGCTACATAAAGTCTGTGATCTTCAACAGCTTCGATTTCTACAATTGACACAAGTTTTGTATTAAAACCCAGTTGACAGAGAGAGGACGGACAAACATCCTCAGTTCACTTTTGCCTGAACGCTGACAAAGTCAAATGATTCAGGCAAGTTGGTTGTTTTAGGAGCTGAAAGGAAGGGTCTTTAACACTATAACACACGGGCACAGGGAAAATCTTCTTGTATAAAATAACCACGGAGACAAGTTTCGTATTGTGTTAAAAAAGGGTCTTATGTAGATGTGTTAGATTTAGAATGCCCGTTCATAGACTTTTAGTATGACAGTTGACTGAACATAAGAGAACTTGCACGAAGAAGATGTCAAAATGAAGGAGTTGATATAGTGCTGATTTTGGAAGAACATCTTTTGTTATAAGTTTAATTAGTTAGTGTCTTTTAGAAAGGGAGTATAACAGTATTCTCGTTATTTTGGGATTACACTTTCTTGAAAATATAGCAGAAATTCCTCTACCGATTTTTGGGTGACGCCCGTAACGGGAATCGAACCCGGGTCTCAGAGTATGACACCTATCGCCAGCACTAGATGCCGGCTGCCTTATCCATTCAACAGTATTCTCGTTATTTTGGGATTGTTGTAGGCCATGGTTGGAGGAAGTGACATGGAATCTTTAAGCACACCTTCTCCTGAGGAAAATGAAGTCAACTGTCATTTCACTTTGAACCAGGTGAGTCAAACCTTTTGGCGATTAACAGTGTGAGAAGATTTATCCGTTAAAGTGGCATGAGCTGCCAAAATTCGGATTTTTTTCATAATTTTTGATAGGTGTGAGCGGGTGGGCGTTTGAAGTACCTTGAAAAAGATTGACGTTGATAAAAAAAAATCGGTACCGTAAAGCCATTACCTGTTGGCCCTACCAACAGAAAATGTGTGATAATAAAGAACACAATTCAAATAACCGGGATGTATGAGTACATCTTCGAGTCTATGTGGTTTATAAAAAAACTACCTTAAAATACATACCCAAGAGTGATGTTTTATGAAAGCTCCCATTTCATACTTTCCAACTTGCTAAAAAAAACTTGGTTTCGTTCGTTTCAGAGATCTCGAGTTGGTGGCCATTGCATGAGCCTGGGCTCTCAGTTGATCCGAACATGTGTTGCCAGTATTATTTATCTGGATACAGACAACTCGGATTGCATGAACCTGTAAATGCAACTCCCTGGGGCGGTTAATGACTCAACGATTCCTTCAGAACCGGTGTTTGGGGATCGGAATCCCGGGTCGGCTGACAGACCGTAATAACTGCCCCGTTTTATTATCTAGTTTCCAATATCTGATATGGCTGTGAAATTAAAGAATTTTAGATATACTATTGTGGTGAAATTTAACAAAAGTAATGTGTTGTATGGTCGCCTGAAAAACTATAATATATACCCTACTGTTGTGGCTTTTTAACATATATTTATCGGCTATTGTAGATCTACATTATACTTTCAAAGTTTAAACCTCAACGTTATTCATTATTCAAGTCATGACATAGACAACTGTAGAATTTCTGATTATATGTTGTTTTTTATTTTTAAATTTATATATAGTTATTGGTAAGAAACATTAATTCCCAAGCAATGTCGTTATACGAATCACTGTATGTAAATTTCATTGTTGTATGATGTTGAATATCGTGATAGTAAAGTATAATTGTTTAGAAGAACTTTTGTCTTTTTCCATTTAATGAAGGTACAATGCTTTGTGTTTAGTTAAGTCGATAAAGAGATTTGGTGGGTTTCAATGTTACCAAGAACGTTCTATTACGACTTTTCTTTGCAAAAGTCTGCAAAGTTTTATTCGCACGATTCAGAGAATAAACTCGCATAAGGCCGCGAATTCTCATCGTCGGAACTCACGATTATAACTTACACTCACGTAAATGTGAGTTTATCGCGATTTTAACTCTGGGGGCCGAGGATGGTGAATTCCACGACAAAGTTACATTAAATCTCGCGAGGACAAAATAGAGGCTTGTGATGATTTAACGGCTTTCGATTTGAAAACCGTACCTCTTATTATGTTGCTGGTATAGCCTAATCTTGCTGGAGTTGGACGGTGATTGGCTGACTTATTTGCACCATGCAATGACCGGAGCCTGTTTCACAAAGCGGTGTAGCGTACATGTGTAAGTTTTCACGTAAATGCCATAGCAACCCATACTGCTGCTAAGCCTGGTATGGCATTTACGTGGAAACCTATGCTACGCTGTTGAACAAAGCGGTGTTCCAACAATGTATCTCTGCAGTATGGGTTGCTACGGCATTTACTTGAAAACTTACGCTATACACCGTTGTGTAAAACAAGCTCCTGGTTTTCCAAATTTGGTTGATTCCAAAGTTATGGAATTAAAAGAGTTTGTTTTCAGGAAATGATAGATCTCACATTTGAAGTTACCAATGGGCGTTTCGTTGGCGTTTAACTTATAAAAATGTCCCGACGGAGACTTCTTTTATAGTTACACCTGTTCATAGACTTCTGGTTACACACACTGTCATGCGTTGTACCTTTGAGACAAGTTAGTCGTGAAAACCATGACCAATTTCTTACGGACAACAGCTACAAGTTTTCGGTTTTAATCTTACTCAAAGACACTTTCTGATTGATGTTTTACGCCACACCAAAGATTATTCCACATATATGGCGGCGTTGCAAGGTTTAGTGGGGGAAGAAACATTGCCCGGAGGAAACCCCTGACCTTCGGCGACGCCTTCCCATTAATTGGGATTCAATTTATCCTGGATTAGAATTCCATCTTCCAGTGATACTTTTCCAGTACAATTATTTGTTGAGATCCGGCGGTTGATTGGTTTTTGTTAAAGGTCATTTCCCCGTTAACTTCAAAGGGGCATTAGCTGCCAAAATGTTTTGTGTACAACTAATCCCGCGAAAGTACGTTCCAGTTATCTTTTTTCGACGAACTTCAAATCTTCTTGTCATGACAGTCAAAATTTAGTAACAAGGAGGTATAATATAAAATGAGGCAATCGTCATCACTGCTGTCGAAAATTTCGCAGGATTGGAAGGACTTGTTGGCTTGGAATGGCTTATGACACACCATTTCCCGAATAATTAACGGTTTGGTCGTACTACCCCATGTTGACAAGCCCGAAAACAGCCGAAAGGTGTGTACATTGACGTTTTTCACTGCGTTTTAAGAACTAGAAATCTAGGGTAATTCGGTGTCAAGTTTCGGTGACGGATATCATTGATAGAGGAAATTTTGCCATTTTGGAGAAAGATAACAAAAGCATGCACATCGGTTTCTGTAATATGTGTCATTATTAGTGTTACCACGACAAGCTAAAAAATATTGGACCCAAAATAAATGGTAGCATTGCTCGGTTGGGCTCTTGAGGCCCCCGCCCCCGACTTTTAGGTGGATTCTGACAATCACTCCACAAAGATGCAAATGCCATAAATAGAAAATATATAATTTTATTTCGTATCACATGTTTTCGGATTTTCACAATAAATGATCTATAATACTTTTGATGAATAATAATCATGCATTAACTATTACAATTTTGCACTTTTTTCTTTTAACTGAGTGAGACTGAACCTGTCTCACAGGTGTTATTCGAACTTTTCTGCATCTAAAATCTCAAAAATTGTGTTTTTGGCGAATTAATGATTTTTTGTATAATCCGTTTCTGTTGTCAGTAGGCGATGGCCATGTGATAATAGATGTCAAAAATTCTGTAAATACAGTACTCATATGCATGAAATGTTTAGAAAGTATGCCTGAAAAAATAATAACTACAATCACTTTGCATAACGAGTCTGCAGAGCCCTATTACTTATTAACAAACCACATAAAGTAAAATCAAATACATGTAATTACAGCCTTTAGGCAGGGATTTTAACACATTACAGTTTGCTGAAAACTAATTTTTCAAAAAGTAATTTGCATATGATGAATCTATAAGAATAAGGCTTTTTATCATTTAAATACACTTATAATGATCTGTTGCCAAATTACCTGTTCCAGAAAATTCTACTGAGTAAGGCCAAACTCTTGTCTGTCATCATGGGTTGTGGTTTATTATAACAACTTGTGATGGGGTACTAAGGTCTAAATGATATGCCCCCTTTTAACACAATTAGAAAAAAAGATTATTTTCCCTGTGCCCATGTGTTTTAGTTTTCAAAAATATAATACTTCTTAGCATAAAAGGGATTTAAACACATTTCAGTCCATTGAATATTGATTGATGGTCATTTTTTAAAAGCAATTTGTATATGTAAATAATGAGAAGGATAAAGGGCTTTGGATGGTTAAAATATTCATTACACATTGATGCAAAGTCATTTCTTAAAAGTAATTTGCATATAATGTATATACATGTATGGGGATAAAGGCATTTTTTCCTTAAAATACACATATAATACACATAAATGTAAATGATATACCCTTTTCTAACACAATTAGAAACTTGTCTCCATGGTTATTTTAGACAAGAAGATTTTCCCTGTGCCTGTGTGTTTAGTGTTCATAAATAAAATACAATAGCCAGACTTGAGAAGGATTTAAACCAATTACAGAAAAAAAGTAATTTGCATACAATGCTTCTATAAGGATAAAAGCATCTTTGTTATTAAAATAAGCATACTATTTTAAACTTTTCAAATATTCAAAAATTTCATCTTGGCCAAAAGCCTCTGCCATTCCGACAGGGCTCAAATCTCCCATTAGAATATTACTGTCTGCTCCTGCAGTTATTAATGCCTTTACAACAGATAGGTGACCTAAAAAGAAAATGAAAAAAATATAGTTATATAAATATATTTAGCTGTTTTATTTATCGAGTTCACTGAAATTTTTTAGTCTTTTTGCTGCTTAGGAAAGTACCTTACAGATTTGATATCAGTAGACAGAGGTTCATTTGTACTTTTTGATAAAAATGATGAACAATTAAATACATGTAGCTACCATTCTGTTTCAAATGAAATGTTTCCTATATTTGGTAGCTCATGTCAATTTAAAGTTTTCTGACTGGGTTTTCAGTCAAACGACCTATGTGGGATGGTTGCCAGTTACCAGCGGAAGGTCGTGGGTTTCCTCCTGGCTATGAGCCCGGTTTCCTCCCACAATAAAACTGGCAACGCCGCCATATAAGTGAAATAATCTTGAGAGTGGCGTAAAACACTAAACAATCAAAATGAGCTGCCAAAATTTTGATATTTTTCCGTTAAAAAAGAAATTCTAAATTTAACAGATTCTGGATAATTTTTAAACTGGGTTCTATGTCCAGAGAAGACCCCTTTTGACTTTCTCTTTGGCCTTGGTACCTGGCAACCACCCTGTATGGGCAGGCCATGTGATTTCATGGTAACGATCGGTTTCGGTAGCCCGTTGTTACTGTTGTTCTAAAACTACGGTCTATATTCTTTAACCAATCATGAAGGCCAGTATGTGGTATGGCGTATAACGAAACTAGCATCGGTACCGGCTGGTTCCCAGCATTTCAATATACGCCTGAACGGATTCTATGTTTCAGACTGACATTGAAATTATATGACCTGATGGGTGAATTTGATGAAGACCTGGCCAGAAGATGGATTAGGTAAAGTTGAAAATATCCAAACTCTGTGGTCAAAATATATTGATGTTATGCTGGCTGACAGAGATGGAATGTGATTGTGTAACGCATTTAAACATGATTTCAGAAAATCAGTTTAAGAGTTTATCCTTATTCGAGCATAGTAACCAATGGAAACTCTGGGCCTACTAATCAGTTCTTTAGTTTGCCACTGAGCAAAAAGTCCCTGGCAAAAGTACATGATATTATCGCACTAACCATGCAATTATGCAGTCCAATGCATAAAGCTCGCTATCTTTACAATAGACAAAAGGTAAGGGAAAGCCATTTCAGGCAACATTTTCAAAGCATTTTCTAACAGTAACTAGATTGACTACTCTACCAGTGTCTTGACTGCATGCCTAGATATATTTTCTGTGGGAATACTTTCCGTCGGCCATGATGATCCCTCAAAATACGATGGCATTGAGCAATCAACCTTTTGTGGCGTAGACGCAAAATATTCCACAAATTTGAGATTTTCCCTCCCTTTCAGGGGAGGTAACTTTGAATGTACTTACCATGCATAACAGCCAGGTGGAGCGGGGTGGCTTTATCACACTGTGGGTTCACACAATTCACATGGATACCAGGTGTTTGCAATAGGATGTTTGTTACTTGTTCGTTGCCTTGGTTACAGGCTGCATGTAGTGCCGTGTTACCTGTGTCACTAGGGAGGTTAACATTGATAGGGGGTTTTACCTGAAAGTAGACAAAAAACCAATGAAGACGAAGTGCCAAAAATTCCATTCGAAATTGCTTTTTCTGTGATAAAATATTGATTGAATGAAATTTTCTTGCTAGAACAACATATAGCTGTTTAACATCAAGAATATGCCAGATTCCAACATACCATATTCAGAAATACATTTTACAAGGGGAAAAAAAACAAAACAAAAAAAACACAGGCTGGACAAATAATTTTAGTCTCAACAGAACTATTAGTTTATCAATGAGCTTCAAACACTCCTTGTCTGCTGACAATGAAGGTACATATATAGTCCTTAAAAGATTGGCTCTATAAAAAGTTAGGTAGCTTACAATGTATATCAAATCCTGGAGCCTGATTCACAAAGTTTTCCCGTAGGTGCCATATCAAACCCATACCGTACGATATGGGTTTGATATGGTAGTTACAGAAAAATTTACGCTACACCGCTTTGTGAAAAGGCTCCTGATTTCCAAGTTTTTCACTATCAACCATTAATAGTTTATATCTAGTATCATACATGTAGCATGAATTGATTTCTCAGTGTCATATGGTAATGAGCACCCCTCTTAATCATGTTGCACTGCCAAAATGTTGATAATGTTTCATGGAAAATTTTGAAATTAACAGGTACTAAGTAGAAGCTTTTTAGTCATATTACTTTCAAGAATGTATGTTGAAGTAGTTTCTAGAAGCAACTTGGGCCCAAAATGAGTAAATGTTCGTCCTGATTAACAGTGTTTATATTTTCTCTACTTTTTGAAATCAAAGAAATTTGGTTCCTATTGATTTTCCTCATTCCAACATCAATCGTTTGTATGTAGTTTTTTTTTTCCATGAACTTCAAACCTTCTTGGAGCCTCAGTCAGTAGAGTGATTGTCTCTCAGATCGAAAAAGCCTCATGTCGATGGGTCGCGTTCAAATTCCCCCCCCCCCCACACACACACACAAAAAAAAGTTGACTTGTTTTTGAGTGCATTTTTCATATGGTCGCCTCAAGTGGGAGAGTCGACAAGTACTCGCTGAGGATCATGTGTTTCCTAGGAAAAGAGCCGAGTTTCCTGCCCCAAGAGACCTGACAACACCGATGTATAAGTGAAAATAATCTTGAGTACATTGAAAAACACCAATGATAACCTTATATTGTCCTGATAATTAGAATAAATAGTCCGACAAAACGGATGTGATGTTAGGGAGCATATCCAACCATCGTGCACAGATCATTTGTGTATAAAATAATAAAATTACCTTTTTCAGAAGATGAGACAGTACATTAGGAGAGTTGTGCATGACGGCTGTAAACACCCAGGTTCTCTCATGATTGTCTATCTCAATACCTTTTACGTGACCTTCTTTAATTAAATAGTGGACAACATCCACAAAGTCAGACCTAAGGAAAAGTAGAAATTAAACGATTATAAGTTGCAATGTAAACACATTTATATAATATTTTAATAATTAGCCTTGGCACTTCAAGATCATAGGGATAGCCAGCTACCCGTCCAAGTGGGTGCCAGGGCAGTTTAGAAATTTAACAAATTTGGGACGTTTTCTGCATTTTTAACATGGAACAGATAGGAAAATTTTAAATTTGGACTGACTCTTCAAGGTAATTTGTTTAAAAAAAAGGCAATTTGGAGTCCCTAACTAAATTTTCTGGCTTTAAATGACGTGAACTACCATCCAAGGTAAGTAGTTTTTTGAGTTGTGGAGGGTGGGTTTGGGGGGGGGGGGATATTATTTACATGACCAGCATGGTGGTACGGTAAATGACGTCCGAATCCGACCGATTTTATACCCAAAGTGAGTAGTAGTCTGATTCAACCTCCTGTTGAGTCGCATGAATAGAGCGATCAGCGGATGTGTGAAACGATTAGTCTGCTTGGTCTTTGATCTTTCCAAGGCTGGGGATCGATTCAATGAGACTATTTAGTCTAATAAAATATGCTTTTAACAGAAGCGTTTTTCGCCTTACAGTTTAGTTGAAACGAAGGTCTTCATTGTCACTTTGGTACAACAACAACATCAATTAGTAGACAAATTTCAAACTTACAACATGTGCGTATGGCCCTAAACATACGGTATCACTATGAGTAATATATTAACTACACGTAGTCTACTTTCCAACTTCATTTGTTAGTTGATTATATATTAATATAAAAAAACACACAGGTATTCTATCTGAAACCAAAGTGACTACACACGTGGCGACACAGAAGCGGCCATCGTTCAATCGAGACGTGATGCTGACCAGTTTACTCAATCTGGGCTTGGGTATTTGTAGGACGATTGGATCACCAGAAAAAAACGTTTGATGAAAAAACAATTCCTAAATGTAGTATAATCGATCATTAACATACTAATCATGGGTTAACTACATGTACACGTATCTGTTGTTTCCCGTCACCATTTGAGCAGTCAAACTTCACGGGAGTGTTGACGACGCCAGCAAGATAGGAAAATAATCGGTAATCATAGACTCAAATTGAATTAATTGTTGCTTAATTATACTCTAAAACCATAGAGAATTGCTTTTAAATATTAGAACGACCAAAAGACATTTTGTAATGTTTGACAGTCCAGAGTGAGCTGTTCAGCTTTCTTTTGGGTCTTATGGTTGCTGATTGGACAATACATACATGTCAATCAAAATAAGAGCCAATCAAATGGCTACCTGTTTTAGCGATCGATAAAACTGCCGCAGACCTCGTGGGTTTTCACTTCAAGTAATATTAAACTATAATATTGCTACGTGATTTTCAAGAACTCGAAGTTTTAAAATTAGAACATGTATAGACTGCAGCGAACAGGAGTTTGTGAGTTAAAATCTCTGGATCTGAGTGCATGTTATTCGTGAATTTTGATCTTTACACCTCGTGGCTATTTTGTAATACCGATGTTTGATATCTTGCCCGCCGAAGGCTTCAAAAGCCGCGATATATTGAGAAAGTAAACTGAAACCACGGCAATTTAGCGATTTGCGGCTTGGTCCGGGTTCTGGCTGCAAAATGATTTCTTTTCTATATACTGACGACCATAATTCCAAAATACGGCTGTTAGTATAAAGAGCAGAAAGAGAAAAAAAAACAGTAGGTGGACGGACAGTAAGCACTACCTAAGTAGCTTAATTAGCACCAGGTTTACACCTTACAGCATACAGTAAAGTACTCCATTTTGAAGCCAAAGCAGAATAAACAAAGCAGTCACTGTTGACTAGTACGTTTACAATTGAGTTCTTACATTCCAATATACGGTTCTTGAAATTAAAAACTGACTTTCTAATAAGCTCACCAAAAGACAAAACATTGTTGATTACAAACATATAACTAGCTGAACAATCTTTTCTGTAGTTCATAAGCCATCTAAATGCATTCTTATAAAGCACTTTTAGAGAATCATAACATTTTTTTGTATATACAGCCCATAAGTTACAGCAGTATATTTGGCTGCAGTAAGTCCTAAATAACACTTTTTTAACCTCGGGTGAACAAAATTTAAATTTTCTTAGTAAGGTGTTAGCACTAATACATAACTTTCGTTTTTGATGGTTAATATCGGTGTTGTCCGATAGGTCAGCTGTGAGCACATGGCCAAGATAGCAATACTGGTCAGTATACTCCACCACTTTACCACATAGTTTTACTCTTGGAGGCGTAAAGTGTTTGTATCGTTTGGATTTAAATACAACACAAAGCGTTTTCTTAATATTGTATATAACATCATGTGAATAAGAAAAATCTGTACAGCAATTTAACAAAGTTTGTAAACCTTTAGCTGACGGACTTACTAAACAAAGGTCGTCAGCGTAGACAAGATATATACAGGACCCCATTTTACCATAAAGCATTGGGTGACATGCCATAGATACAGAAATGATACAATGAGAGAAGGCACCTTTCGGTACAGTAATTTCCTCAACAATGTCCAGATGTTAACCCGATCAAAAGCCTTACTGGCGTCGAGAAAACACACATATACTGGACTTCCATTAGATCTATAAAAATCAATTGTTTCTTTAAGAATAAATATACATTGTTCTGTTGAGCTTCCAGGTTTAAATCCGAATTGAAGGTCCGTCGTGTTAAGCAGGGGACCATATTCTCTTAGAATTACTTTCTCGATCACCTTTGAGACAATAGTGGCCACAGCAACTGGTCTATAGTTGTCTGATTGATTTATGTTCCCAGATTTATTTTTAATAACCGGAGTAATAACAACTCGAGTAAGCTGACCTGGTATGTGACCATGCCATAACATAGAACTTATACACATAGATAAGTGGACAATGATAGAAGGAGGGGCGTATTTCAGGTGTTCTGCTGACAGACTGTCACATCCCGCAGACTTATTACATTTTAAATCAGAAATAATTTCAACAATATTGCCGATCGAGACGAGAGACTGGCAATACTCATAACTACATTTATTACTACCATCAAGAGAGCGCAATACAAACTCTTTATTTTGTTCATTACAAACGTCATTGAGAACACTGGAGAATTTGTCTCTCCACAATGAGGCTATGTTAGAATCACCTTCGGCATGATCAATTCTCAAAGGTCTGCACATATGTAACTATGTTTGGAGTTAGTATTTTTCACTTCTGACCAAAACTCACGGTTGGACATATTAGAATAGCATTGAGCCATCTTATCCGCTCTTATTCTAGTTTCTGATTTTTTGCAACCCCGTAAGGCGTATTTAAATTTGGCCCTAGTGGTTCTCATAAAAGAATTAACGGGGCCCGCTCGAGGACTCCCGTGGTTTTTCCAAAGCAGAAAAGCCGCACGGGCTTGATTGTGGAGCTCAGCGACCGCATCATTCCAACCAGAAACTATACATTCAGATGTACATTTTTGTTTACTCACATTTTTAAGCCCGGCAAGGTGAAGAGCATTGACAATATCAGAATAATATTTGTCAATCTCTTCAGCATGATTACAATGACAGTTACATACTTTCTGTTGACATGATAATGTGTTGATAGGGATAACAATTTGATCAAGATAACTCCCTGCCGAACTAGTATAATGAGCAATTTCATCCTCTGACAGTTTACCCCACTGTACAAAATGTGAACTATTAATGGAAGGTTTATCCTTCACAAGCAAAGGGAGACAATCCCATTTGATATTAACTGTGAGAGGTAAGTGATCAGAAGATACAAAATCATAAAGTATACTAACTTCGGTGACAGCGTCATTAACATGTTGGGAAACGATACAGTGGTCCAACCACGACAAAGTGCTATGCGCCTCACTCACATAAGTATACGAATCTGCTGAAAGCCGCTCAAGATCACAACTATATAGATTAAAGTCACGGCAGAAAGCTATTAGTTCTTTACCAAAGGTGGTTCGCGGGTCGGCATTCCAATCACCGGCAATCAGTACATGCGGAATTTTTGAATCCTCTAATATCGCACGCAATTTCCCTAAGTAATTGAGAAAATTTTCATAATTATCAGAGCAATATGTCGGAAGGTATACAGAGATAATAAGGAGGGTCATCATATTCAATTAATTCCACATTGGCCCCCAGAGATTTATTCCATAGTATACCTACACCTCCATAAGGACGACCAACATGAAGCAAGCTTTCATCTACAGCTGAGACCCCCCTCCCGTTAAAATCTTTATGTAAACAATTTAAGATGTTGATTTCAGATTGCAGTAGCCAAGTTTCCTGTAACAAAACAACGTCACTGACATCACATAAAGATCTAATCTCGGGGACAGATGATTTGAGAGAACGACAGTTAAAGGAAGATATTTTGAAGTCCATGCTAAGTAGTTAAATAAAAGTATATAAAAGTATCAGAATTCTTCACTAAACCAACGGTTACCAGAAAAGTTCTCAGTGTTCTGTGTATGATTATATCCATCGTTGTGATATTCTGATCTATTTTCGTAGTAATTGTAATTTTCATCACGATCAGAGTATCTAACTCCAGCTGTGCGTTTTTTGAAATATTTTCGAACGAGAACGTCCATTGGCCAATAACTGCCACTCATAAGCATTTTGGCAAATTTCCCACTTGTTGATAACCAGAAGGAGCTATATGAGTCATAACGGGTGGAGAGTTGTTCGCATTCGACATCTATCCCTGATTTCGACTTGACATACGACTTTATGTCCCGAGAAGTGGTTTCTGGAGCAACTCGTGTCACGAAAAGTTCCACTGGAGGGAAAGTTCTCACGCCACGAAGATTTAAGTTCACCTTCTTAGGACGACATGTGGACACTCGTATGAACGGCTGGTCGGACACCGGTTTAGCTGGAATAATGCTTTCAGACGATTTAGACGTAGAAGCTACACTTGCATAGGACTCCCTTGTGACATGATTTATTACTGAATTTCAGTCAGTTATCTCCTGAGGAGAAGCGTGTGATGGATGGATGGATGAGATCAAAGGTGTTTTAGGTGGACTCTGAGGTATTGGCGATGAATTATTGTTATCAGCATCTTTAACATTGATGATCGATTTATCAGATTCGATCTCACATTCAGTTGCAGCATCTTGCTTAGAGATATATTTCTTTGGAGGGGAGGCGGAGTGAGATTTTTTAGATATTTTATCGAGTTTTTTTTGGACTGATACCTGAGCGGAACCCAAGGAATCCATTTTCGAGAGAACATCAGCCATTTGAAGTTTCATTCCATTAAGTTCCCTGATAAGTGTCGAAATGTCTACATGGTTGGTTGATACTGGAGGGAGGCGGCTTAAGTTTTTAGCAACAAAACAGGGCACCTCTTCTGGTTCAAGCTCTTGTAGCATCTTAACAATGTCATGAAGCGTGTTAACTCGCCTATTTGGACGATATGTAAAACTCGCGTTGATTTTTTTAACACGTATTTATTTTTTCGCGAATCTAATAAAAATGGTTAATGCCCAACATCTTGGGACTATACGTTTCTACTTTAAGTCAGAAATCTCCATTACCGGTCGACAGCCGGTAAGTTATCGGTCATGTAGGCGCTTGACTAACTGTCAGCTCAGGCGTCGGCAGCACACTGGGTGGCTAATCACCATGGTCTGTGATCTCCGCCGCCGGTCGGATCGGGCATCGGTCGGATTCGGACGTCATTTACCGTAATGCTTTTTTTTAAAGAACCCGTGAAAAGTCTTTTTTTTCTTCTTTAAACCCCCACCTCTCTAACCACAAACAAGACTAACACCACCACCTTTTTAAGGTGAAATAATCTTGAGTGGAAATAAAACCCATAATAGGCTAGCCATACATGTACATAGAAATAGACATGTGAAATAACCATGCTAAGTGGTGAACTGAAACTCTGTGTGGTTCATTTTTCAATGTTAAAACTATATTTAAGTAGATGCCAAATATACATGTAGGGAAAATTTTGTTGAAACAGAACTAGCATTTTTGTCAAGAAGTACGAAAAATTAGCTTTCTCCATATATCAATCTTGGATATGTCTGTTAAGGTAGTTTTTATAAGCCAACAAAGACTTGAAAATGTACTCATATTTCTTGGCTTAAATTTTGTCCATTGTTAGCACACATTGTGGTTTGCGCGGAGGACTGACTTAACCGATGTCTCTAATCTCAACGTGAATCTTTTAGTTTTTCAAGGTACTTCAAAAGCTCAACTTTTAAAGATGATCAAAAATTATATAAAAAAAAAATCCAACTTTAAATCAGGATTTGCATGAATGACAGCATGTGACCAAAAAAAGACTTCATGCACCCTTTTTCTTATCTGGTGATGCAAGGGACGCACTTACCTGACAGCTTGATACATTCTCTGCTGGTGGACGTTTTTAAGACGAACACTCGATGGTAAAGGGAGACAACCTGCCACAGTGTGCTGTCCGATTAAGTTACGATGAAAGTTCAGTAGGGCTGCCCATACATTGACAAGGGCAAAACTTCTAGCAGCCAACAACCACTGTGCATATTGTTTGTTTTTGGTAGAGCATTTCACATCAGACAAAAGCTTTTTATATTCAGACGTTCTATCCGAAGATAAGATATCTAAATAATTCAAAAAAATATAATTGCCTTTGGAACTAAGAAGTCCTGCTGGATATTCTTTAAATATGGCCCCCAGCAAGTGTACAATGTCTCGTCGTAACACTTTGCCTGACTGACGCCCTACTGCAAACGCCAAACTTAACTCATCGATTAATATGTCATATTCCATTTGATAAATAGCTGTCTTTTGGCTATCTGGAAAGGACGATAACCAGAAATGTGCAAATTGCACAAAGCAGTCCTGAAAATTACAAAACCTGGAGAGTTCTTTGACGTTCTCATTGGCTCTCTGCAACCAACTAGTGATGATTGTGGCGTCTATGTAGGTCATCATGGCGTCAAAACAAAAAGCAGAATCGTTCAAAGAGTTTCCACTGGAGACTTGCTCATTGCTACGGCTGCTAACTGGGGGTAAAGCTGCGGCCTTAGGTAACTCATGTTTCGGAGGAACTCTTGACCTCTTTTTCTTCCGGTGTCGATTTTTAGAGGCGCTTTTTGGAGGAGAAGGTTGAGGCACTCCTGTATCCTCAAGAACCGGGCTTGAAACTTGAGAATTCTTCCGGGAACCACTGGTACTTGGTGGTGAGGTGTTTGTGAGAAACCCTGAGTCCGGTGAGGCGCTAATCGCATCACATTTCACAGTATCGACATAACTGTCTCTTTCATTGCTAAGTCGTTCCACAAATTCGCTACTGTGACAACTGACAAGCTTGAGCTCTTTGAAATCATTTTCCACACCTGTACATGTACTTGAGCTTTCCGCGTCACTGATCACTTCATCATCACTTTCATGATAAGTTAAACGAGAAACGCAAATCAATTCACGCAAGTCTCGCACACTTCTTGCCATGTTGTACACAAATGCCTACCCTAGAAGCCCTACACCGCAGATAATTTCAAGCAATGTTTTCATTGGACGGATTATGATAAAAATGTTCTCTTTTTTAAAACTACATTTTCAAAGTTTTCTTACAGGCCATTCACTACATATAGACAGACTTAAAGCAAAAGTGGCTTATTTACAGCATCAAAATTGTCCCTTGATACAAGTTGGCATACACAGTACCTAATTTGATAAATGTACCAAATCTGTCAATCACTGCATGTCTCCTCTATAACATGTCAATTTCATCCTACAACAACATCAATGTAAATAGGGGCTAAACTGACATTTGTCAATCAACGAAATCAATTTCAACCTCCATGTAAACTCGTATGTCCAGGGCAAGGAATGTGACAGTTAGGAGAGAGGGAAACCGTACACGATTTTTCCACGCCAGGTTAAACAAAAAGATTAAAGCTGAAGACAGCCTAGAGGCCAGGGTACAATATATGTTAGGAATCAGGGAGATTATATGATTCATGAAGATGGCCTAGTTCCCTTCCACTTTATCATCATTGTCTGGCTTCTCCTGGAAAATAATAAAATAAAAATTGTTAGGCCAGATACACGTAACGAGACACATACCTATAGAGTAAAAGTATATTACAAGTTTGCTGAACAGGCATTAAGAAGGTGAGTAAGTAAAATGACTTCCATATTTCTTCTAAAGATTCAGCCACTTTTTCCTCATAAGGATTCGATCGTTAGAAAAGAAATCTGCTAAATGAGGCCAGGCAAATTTGCCCAATAGAGGGAATTTAAGGCAATAGGACCCGCTGAGCGGTGTGTGAAAATGGTTATCCTTGGCTTAAAGACAACTCCTCGTCTCCATTTTTGTCCGACTCAATGGAAAATTTAGGCCATTAGAATGGCTGAATATTTAGAAGAAATACGTAACTAAAATGACTAGTCTTATATTCAAAACTTTTTATATAGGTACGACATTTCACATTAAGAAGTTGAGGAACTAAAATCATTACTTTTGTATATATAAATGGATTTCGAAGTTCTTATATATTTATGATCACTAAAACACTAAAACACACGGGCACAGGGAAAATCTTCGTCTGAAATAAGCATGGAGACAAGTTTCTAATTGTGTTAAAACGATGACATATCATTCTACATGTACATGTAGGCCAGAGATCACCCTCAAGCTAATGAAATTATAAATATCAACAAATTGATTTATAATGAAAGTTGGAATTATTAAGCATCATAATTGGAAACTTTCAGTTAGAAATCTTATTAGAAACAATTATGTCGGTTATTAAAGTAAGATCATCATAGATGGAAATAACTATGTCATTTTAAGAATTAATGAGGTCACAAAAACTGTTTCATACAAATTAAAAAAATTATGTTACATATAAAAACGAAGAGTGACACACAAATAAAGTCACATTATTTAATAAAGACAGCTTGTTTAGAACATCATTATAATATAAATTGTGTGTTAACGTACATGTAATATATTGTTATACTGATGTAATTCTGTGAACTGTAACATTACATAAAAGTAATAGTTTCTATCAAATGGGCATGAGCTGCTGAAATTCACACTGTTTTCATAAATTTGACTTGATAAAGACAACGTTATAAGTGTCGAAAGCTCATGCTGTTCACAAAAAAAACTTACTTTGAGGTGATGCTTTAATCACTTCTCACTAAATGATTGACATCTGAATGAGGAAAATACATACGCTGTACAGTATATCTGATCGACATAATCATATAGCAATCACATCCTGTCAAATGAGAGATCTACAGTATAAAATTCCCATGTAGCAAAGCCAAAGTGTCGCTCCAGAACTGCTGATATGGCTTTTCAATTCAACAAGTTAAATCCGACTCGTAATCTCCATTCTGATATTTGCTGGTTGTTGGATTATTTTATATTTATTAAACTAGGGCAGGCAAGGAATTCATTTTTGGTGAATTAATGCTACGGGACAGTGCCTACACTTACATGTACAGTACACAGCAGTGCAGATTAATTCACTAAAAGTGAATTACTTACCTGCCTCCTTGTTTAATAATCTGATCAGAATTGAGATAACGAGTCGGATTTAACGTGTTGAATTAACTGCAGATTACTACAACTATTGATAGTGCCATGGCAAAATCCAAAGGCATTCGTTTTTATTTTTATGGTAGACCTCTAGATTGTCAGGATCTGATCACTGTACGATTATGTAGGTTAAATATGGCCCCGTAACCACCGTAGTTTTGAGTAAATGAATGAATTTGTGACTCGGCAGGGCAACTGCTAATATAATGTTATTAAATGTCTACAGGTACCTCATTATTCATGTTTCAATGTTTGGATATTTATTGGTCGGTACCAGGTAGTGACGCCGACGACCAATAAATGTAAAAAATTATTTAATTACGGAGGAAGACCATTAGTTGAGTTGAGTGAAGTAGGCAACTGCGGCCGGTTAAAGGAGGGGAAATCTCTAGAAATACATAGGGATTATCGTCGATAACAACCTTCAAAGTACTTAAAACATTTCACGTCAATTACCTCCAGTGACCCTCAAGCTAATAAAAACAGACAGAAGTATGTCCTGTCAGTGGCTTATCTGTGTAGCCAGTTTTCCGTTTAAGGATGACGTGATGTTGGTATAGCTATTTTTAGATCAATAATGACGTATTTTTACCGCTCTCTAATGTATAAGGGTAGATTTAGGTCTAAAAAAACATGGCGACAAACTTGAAGTGGGAAGATTGTCTCCGAATATATAGGTCAGTATGCAACCGCGCGCCATTACTTAGCCAGCCATTGGCTAAATTGCATCACATGACTACTCTATAACGCACTTAAATGTGTATTCAACAATAATTGGATAAAACTAATGGAAAAATGGTGGCGGCCTTGTGAATGGCATATGGAGCTTATTCTTTATTGTAACGCCACCTTCAAATTTAAATTATTCACTAACGAGGGGATAAAACATACATTGGACAGTTGTTTTGGACTAAATGAACTCTACTCTTTCCATCTAAGCTAGTCTAAAGCTTAGATTTACTTTCCCTTTAACTGCAACTTGCATGTTGAACTTGAATGATAATGACACATGACCTGTTGGTGATAGATCGTCGTGGAGTTGAAAACAAGCTACCGGTTCTGATAAAACATCATGGAATACAACAATTCTATCAGATATTTACAGATGATTATTAAAACGATAACTTGCCATTATATGCAGCCATCTTCGGGATCAAAACACGATTTTTATTCCCGATCACAACTTTAGTTTTATTCGGCTGTCAACAAACAGTTGCGTTTCTGGGGAAAGAAATGAACCACACAATGTGATTCGTCTGATCAAGAAGTCCTTTAACCAATCAACGCCAATGTAAGAAACGAGCACCGGCATAAATAAAACGAAAACAATACCCAGAAATAGATACGAAATATTTTCATGTTTAGTTTAAGTCAAGTCTAATTTATGAATCCAACAAAGAAACAGAAGCATTGAAGAACACTGAAAGTATATTTTTTTATCATTGATTACAATACAGCTTATTGTCTAAAACAAGTTCTTCCAAAGACAAACATCGACCTATTTACTCGCCGCAACTGACCTAGATAATGTGTCACATGTATTTGTTTTTCTCTGGCGTCAGTGCTGTAACTGCAAGATGTCTTTTCGCTTTGATGGGAAAACTGCTTTAGTAACTGGCGCAGGAAAAGGTTCAACACGGCTTTATTAGCTGAGTGCAGTAAAATTAACTGCCGATATTTTGAATTCAAACTTTCTACTTTTCATTTCAATTTTTAGCATTAGGACATTACTTTCTGAATTCTGAATTTCTGTTTCCACTGCAAAGTGCAATGCTTGGGAAAGAAGTTATTATTAATATTATTTAGACTTTTTTCAGTCAGATTTAATATTGCTAACAGTAACAGTAATATCACTGTGTAAATGTAGGGCATATTCCGTTTGTGCTCTTACAATGTAACATATTATTATTAGCCTACTAGTAAAGCCTGACAGAGACACATCTTAGCCGCACTTGTGTGACTCTATCCTGGTTTTACTTACTTTGCCGGTCAGGTAGATAAGACACATCTAAGTTACCAAGCAGCTGTTATCTGTTATATCAGTGGCCGATTTTTTATTGTTCCATTTGTCTAGGACTGAGAGCCAAGAACCTAAGTAGGTTAACATATGTATTTAAATTTAAGCCTACCATTAAAAAAGGTGATGCAATTTTTTCATAAACTAAGCTAAGAGTAGACTGTATTTACCCTAGTTGTGGATCTCCAAACTCCAACCCACCTTCGATATACTTTGCCACAGTTTAGAGATCTCCAACTCTAATTTACCCTAGTAGCTAGCTCCGATATGTAGCGTTATTGTGAAGCCCAGCTGGTTAGACCATTGTTTTCTACAATTACCTAGTAGCCTGATTGTAAGGATAATTTTAGCCAACCATGATGTACCATTGTGTGCTATGGTAAACGACCATCAAATATCAAATTTATCTGGTCTTCTGTTGAATATTTTTCCACACGAAAATTTGGTTTAGCGTGTAATTTGATCTGACTTATTTCTCTTTAAAAGTCTTTGGTTTAAGATCTTTTTCTATATTGGGACATATAAACCCTCGTCTAAATGATGAAAATAAATTAACAATAAAAACATTTTCTAGTAGGTTTCCTAATTGTAGAAAACAATGGTCTACCAAGCTGGGAGCGATGACCTTCGGGCTTCACAATAACGCTACATACCGGCGGCTAGTAGGTTTCCATGTCATGAGTCAATTTTAATTTTTGGATAGTGTGAACTCTAAGCAATGTCTGTTTGAAAAGTTCCTGGAAAACACAATAAGAAACTTGTCTCCATGGTTATTTAGAAGATTTCCCCTGTGCCCATGTGTTTTAGTGTTCAAAAATATATATGGGAATAATGTCATACAGTCTTGTAGTTATTTTGTAGAAATTTCTTTAATTTTTCAAGGATGTATAAAAAAAAGCATCTATAGGGTCTATTAGTACATTCTCTCTATAAAAGACATATAATTCTAACAAAATGAGTTTTGGTGTCTCTCATGTTGATAAGTGTGTTTCACTCTGATACCCTTATGGCTAATGCTATGTCTTACTGTGGCAAAGATCGTCTCTTTTGAATAATAAAATAAATTATTTTCAGTGACTGAGTCTGTGAGAGGCTTGGAGGAGCTTCCCCTTTCTTGAATGATATACAAACTGAAAGCCCCGTCCATGAGGCCATAAACAGTTTACTTGATCATAAGACAGAGCAAAATATTTTTTGATGAGATTCTGACCCTGAAAAACGGGATGGTCAAAGCGTAAGGGTCAACATCCCAGATAATCATCCGATGGGCTAAGGTTTCCTTTGCAATTAGCCACCCAACAGTATGATAGAAGCATGGTCGTACCCTTGGTGCGACCTCTTATAGATCTAAATGGTCCCAAATTGTGTATTTTTCTTAATGTTTAAGGTATTGGTCGGGGGATAGTTAAAGCTTTGGTGGAGCATGGCGCCAAAACATATGCCATCAGTAGGACAGTGGAGGACTTAGAAAGCCTTAAACAAGAAGTAAGAAGTTTCCAAAGACATTAATTAATTATGCAAGCTGTCCTTCATTGTTTACATGATGTCTAGGCATACATTAGCATACATGTATGTTCTCTGCTCATAGGACAATAGGTCGAATAAAATGACCTTAGGTGTATTGTTGCAGGTAGATTTTTACCTAGAAAATGTACAACAATCAACTAAATATTGGGGATTTCGTCATACTTTCGTAGTTCACTCAAGGCTTTCTAAATGTTGACTGTACATGGACTACAAGACTGTTGTGCTTTGCGGAAGTGTACCTAGTCTTCGCACAAAGAAAAAGTAAAATCTGATAAAACCAAAACAAGTTTTTATTAAACAAATTATGAACATTTATCAGTGTGACTTTGTGAGAGATTATTTGATTAAATAACATTATCTCTTAAGCCTTATGCTAATTTTCATCTCAATGGCCTCCCCAGGCACCTGGAGTAGAAGTTATCTCCCTTGATCTAAGAGATTGGCACACCACCAGAGAGACTGTTCAGAAAATTGGGCCAATTGATTTGTTAGTAAATAACGCTGGCACTAACAACCCTCAAACCTTCTTAGACGTGACCCTGGACCAGTACGAAATGTAAGAACTTGAAGTATAATTTTCAAAATTAATAAAATTATTAATATGTAGCTTCATGAAGAAGTATAATTTTTTAAAATTAATAAAATTATTAATATGTAGCTTCATGAAACAGGAGAGGAACCCTGTGGTTTTGTTTGAAGTGGAAAATGCTGTTAATGCTGGTGTGTTTGTTATGGTATTGGCTTATCAACAATTTTTCTAAAATATGGACAAAAATTGTAAATGTTATGCTGACAAATTAATAAACCATTGCTAATTTATGTTATATATTTTATGTAATAGGCCATGATTCACACTGGTTAACTTTGCATAAAAGATTACAGTCAAAATTCTGAAGAACGAAATCATTGAAATTGTTTGATATTTTAGTTCATTTAAAGGGGCATGAGCTGCCAAAATGTTGATATTTTGACGTTGATACAGAATGTTTAAATTATCGGCTATTTTTTCCTAAGACGTATAATTCAAAGACTTTTTAGTGCGCCTAGTCTCGGGAATGTACGTTAAAGAATTGTTTTGAGCTAACTTTTGCTTAGAATGAATGAATGGTCGTCCCGGTTATTTAAATTTTGTTTACTTTTCGAACACGTTTTCGGTTCTTACAGGCCACATACTGTATGGATTTTCCTCATTCCAACGCCAATCATTTAGTTTTTCGATGGCCTGTAAAGCCTGTTACTGTCGGGACGATCAGAAATTATGAAAAAAGTGTGAATTTCGGCAGCTCATGCCACTTTAACGATCAAACAATTACATACAAAGCTTTCTTTTATTGGAGTTATGACTCTGGTCCATTACTATGGTGTATAGAATAGCAATTAACATTAGAATGGCATTAAATTTATTTTTAAGGCATATTAGAACATTCTGTTCAGAAGAAACTGGTCGTTCAACATAGACACAAGTTGTCAATTCATTTACTTCCTCCATGGCTAATTTGTAGAATTTTTTTGACCTTTCAGGATCATGGACCTCAATTTGAAGGCAGTCTTCAATGTCTCCCAGGTGAAGAATTAATTTCTAGTCCTTGTTATCAGCTAATTGACAATCAACTAAATTGTTATTTTTGATTAATTGCATGATGCTTTATGCCGGACTCAAGTTGATTTTACTTACGGTGTATCTTAAAATGTTGCCAGATTTAGTTGAAAAAAAAACTGGGCCCTTTGGTCACAGGGAACACCCGATCTTGAGCAGGTACTTAGCAACCCTTCCACATAAGGTTGGTGAAGTAAGAAAATACTCAAAAGTAAGGCTTGTATTTGCAAAAGAGACTATCGCTCTGTCGACTAAACAATTAAGGATCAACTTATTTTGGAAGGTTGCCTGGCAACAATAAAAGTTTCTTGGTTCCCTTTTGGCAAATTGAGATGTTCACAATTATAAACATGGCAACGTAAGTCAAAGGCGAAAAAAAAGACAACATTTTCATAAATCAATTTTAACATTAATGAGAAATAAATAATTAAGGGATCACTAAAAAGTAGGTTTTTGTGAACTACAAAAGCTTTCGAAACCTATGCCGGTGTCTCTTTCAAGTCAATGGGCATACACTGTAGGTGGTGAAAGCTTGTGTTGTTCACAAAAATCTACATACCTTACGGTGATGCATGAATTATTTCTCATTAATATGGAACCCACGTCCAAAGAGAGTTTCAAAGAGAGTCTTAAATTTCTACATTCTTAATGAGAAATAATTAAGGCATCACCGCAAAGTAGGTTTTTGTGAACTGCACGAGCTTTCAAACCTAGGCCAGTGTCTTTATCAAGTGCATAGGTCGCGAAAGCTTGTGTCGTTCACAAAAGCCTACTTTGTGGTGATGCCTTAATTATTTCTCATTAGTTTAAAGAGAATTTCAAACATTTTCTAAATTTTTAATTTTTTGAATTAGTTGATTTAAGGTTTCATTTTCTGATTTCAGATTGTGTGTAAGGGAATGGTTGATAGAGGCACAGGGGGTGCTGTGGTCAATGTTTCTAGTCAGGCATCTAAAATAGCTTTACCGGGTCACACTGTCTATGGAGCTTCTAAGGCAGGACTTGACATGCTCACAAAGGTCATGGCCTTTGAGTTGGGATCCCAAAATGTAAGTAGTCACAACCAGCCAAAATTAAGCTTGTACACACTGTATATAAACGGTGGCCATATCTTTCCTGTAGCCGTGGAAGGGGGTGGAAGAGGAGGGGGAACTCAATGAACTATATGCATGGAATGGAGGTCACGTGGTATTTGATTTGCAATAGTGATCCAGATCTGTTATGCACACGCGCTTCAACTATCAATGGCGGCACATTGAGTCAGATCCAAACCAGCCAATGAGACGTGTCCATTCCACGCATATAGTTCATTGGGTGAACTATTACCAAAGCATGTGTTTTCAAATCAGTTAATACACTCACATAGGTTTGTTAGATTTTATCACTTTTAGTTCAGTTTAATCTGTTTTCAAATTGCCCATTTTAAAGAGTTTTCCTTCATGAGGGGGTCCAAGTTTGAAATTTTTCTGTCTAAACCATTTTGAAAGTTAGCTAAAACTGTGATCTGTTTTGACGGGTACATGACGGGTAGCTGGCAATAGGACTGAAGTATAATGACATCACTAGTAATAATTAGGGGATATTTGAGGGATGTTGTTTGATGCTTTTATGTAGAGACTACTTTCCCTCGGCCACGTTGATCCGTCAGTATACGATGTCGTTAAGTAATTGGTGTGAGGCAATTAAATTATTTACGTTGTTTATAAGATACCAGCAATGGTTCGAATTTTCTCCATACCGTGAGCAGTTTTGCTCCCACCATGACCCTTACAAGGTCATCATATGAGTAAAAGAGTTTGATTGATTGATTGATGTACTCAAGATTACATGTTTCACTTATATGCTGGTGTTGCCAGGTTTAGTGGAGGAGAAAAACGGGGCTCATTGCCTAGAGGAAACCTACAACTTTTGGTGAGTACGTGGGAACTCTCCCACACACGACGAGTGAAGAATCAACTCAGAAATTTGTATTGGGTCTTTGTGGGATTTGAACCTGAGCCTCATCGATGTGAGGCCTTTGTCGGACTGAGGGGCTATAACTCCAACCGAATGACCACCGAGGCCCCAAAAAGAATTTGAATAAACCTCATTAAACACTGACTTATCAATTGATCTTCATTGAGACTCTCACAATTTTATTTTTTCTTGACATCAGATTCGAGTGAATGCTGTGAACCCTACCATCACACTTACCCCTTTAGGCGAAAAAGATTGGGGCGATCCAGAAAGGGCAGCCCCTCAAATCGCTAGAACTCCACTTGGGAGATTTGCAAGTGAGTAAATATCTTGTGAATATTTTTTTCCTTATAAAAGGGCTGATAAAAAGAAACCAATTTGATGTATCTTGAGTATACAGGTACCTATCTAAATGTCTTTATGGCCGCTCAATTTGTATGTCTCAGACAATAAGCCACTCACATACAATTCCTTGACTATGTTCTTGTTTGACTAGACTGTCAAATTCTGTGGGACAGTCAGCTGCATATGAATGAATATGTTTTTTTTATCCCAAAAAAATCTGTCAATATCGACATTACACAATCAAGTTTATATTTTTGGGGGTTCTCAGTGGCTCAGTTGGTTATATGGATTGTTCCTCAGTCCCACACAGGCCTTCCATTGTCATGGCAAATCCCACTCAGACCAAATACATTTTTTTCACTCGATGGCCGTATGTGGAAGTTTCCTTCGAGCAATAAGCACGGTCTCCTGCCCCCCCCCCCCCCCCCCCCCTCCCCTCCCCCACTAAACCTTTCAGTGCCGCCATATAACTGAGATAACCTTGAACACGGCGTAAAACATCAATCTATCAATTATCTTCTATCTCTTTTTAGTTACTACACCAGTATTACTGTTATTTTGAGGTTTACACGTAACCATTGCATGAATAGGCAGATGGGGTACCTACATGTAGTGGTATCCCAAACGATGATTGTTTACTTTAATGCTAACAGGGCCAGGGTGGGAAGCCAGGCACTATACTCTCTACGTCTATGTATTTTTGGGATTCGTAGGAAGGGGTGTGTGCTAATATTTTGTTGAACCAGCGTCTCTGTTACCATGTTTATGCCAACTACCTCTAAGATGGGTTCAATTCTTCAAATAATTGGCGTTTAAAAATTCCTAACCCAAACTCGGATTCCACAATATTATTAATAATTATTAAATAGTATTAGTCTTCAGCACTTCTCTTATCTTTTTTAATCACAAAATATCCTTAGTTTTCTTTCTTATTCCAAATCATTATTTTATTATTCATACAGAGATAGAAGACGTTGTGGACGTTGTGTTATTTCTGCTAAGTGACAAGGCAGCCATGGTACATGGAGTGAATCTACCAATTGATGGTGGCAGATTGACCAATTAAAACCCCCCTTACATATTCTCATTACAAGATTTTTTAAAACTAATCAGAACACAGTATTTGTGATAATCAGTTTCAGATCAGTTGAATGGTTGATGCTTTAGGCTGCACTCAAGTTTATTGAATTTTGAATGAGCTGCCAAAATTTTGACATTTTGCTTCCTTTAAAACACTCAACCATGAGTTTTTTTTAATGTTACTAGTCTCGGAAAAGTTCTCAATCTTTGGCCTGCTGGGAACAAATTCCTAATTCAAGTATCAAAGGTTTAGTTTTTCAATGAACTGCAAATCCGAATTTAGAATAAAAATGTCATGCCACTTTGAAAAGTGCTTAAGAAAAGTATTATACAATTTGTTGTAATGTTCAACATGATGTGACTAACGTTTTGTACTAAAAAAACTACTTACGACTTATTGTCAGTTGTTCTTTTTTTCATTGGTCTTTCCATTACATTAGTGTTTTGTGATTTCCATTTCGTAAGGTCATATCTTCCTGACATGTAAGGGGCCTCCGTGGCTCAGTAGGTAGACGGTTGGACGTTCAATCCGAACAACCTTCAACTAATGGGTTGAGGATTCGAATCCCACTCAGTCCAAAAAAAAAAATTGGAAAATTTTCTTACTGGATTTTCACTCGAACGATCTATGTGTGGTGGTTGGTAGTTACCAGCGGAAGGTCGTGGGGTTCCTCCGGGCATAGAGCCCGGTCTTCTCCCACAGTAAAACTGGCAACGCGGCCATATAAGTGGAATAGTCCAAGTAAAACATCAAACAATCAATCAATCCTGAAGTAAAAAGGATGAGACGCATCTGTATGGCTAGTGAGCTCACAGAGTTCTAAATAAGGTGACTCTCTGACTTAGTCTCTATATTTATAGCTGAGTGGGAGCGTGATATTCTTCGCAAATGTCACAAACAACCTTTCATTTACCTTCGCTATCTGGATGACATTTTTATCATATTTCGTTGATAGTCTTAATTCTCATGACCCTAGCATTAAACAGCAGCCTACAATTGGTCACACTTCTGTGGTGGATTTTTTGGATGTGACCTATTAACAAGGGTCATTAATATCATACTAGTGGGTATCTAGATTACAAAGTATTCTTAAAAACGTATTGACACGCATCAGTTGCTATATGCTGGGTCATACCATCCTCCCCACACTTTCAAAGGAGTCATTAAATCCTAGGTTTTTAGATTCTATAGAAACTGTAGTTCTTTGCTTCTCCTCCACGAGTGTCCCATTACCGCCCAACATTTCCTTCTGGTACATCAATGAAATGCCGAAAGACGCGATGCAAACGCGATGTACAGGTGCCAGATCGGGGGGAACATTTTTCGGAGAACAATCTCGCAACAAATATCAAATGGAAGAGAATCGTAATTGCGACTCCTCTAACATCGTGTACAACTTATGATTGGGTATAACGGTCTAAATGATAAAGCTCTTTTTAGCACAATTAGAAACTTGTCTTCATGGTTATTTTAGACAATAAGATTTTCCCTATGCCCGTTTGTTTTAGTGTTCATAAATATATATAAAGAAAAACGTGAAGCACCCACCCCCCCAGGAAAGTCTGCACCCACCGAAAAAATCATTGGTGTAGGGAGATTGTTGGCAAACTAAGAAATCACCATTAATGGCAATAAGCTATTCAATTTATTCAGGATACCGTTAGCCAAATCAAAAGTGTATTTTAGCAAAATAAAAAGATGCTTGTAAGTATGAAACCAGAGTGCATCTGGCCTCACAGGGCGAACATATGGAAGCAAAAATGTCACTTTGAGTGTATAGGACAAACACATCCCTAGAGCAGAAGTACAATAGCGCGTATAGCCTCCATTAGTCCGAATTACAGCTTCCAACCTGCGTCTCATCCCTTCAGTGAGACGTGGGATCTGTTGAAGGGGTAACTGCTGCCAATACCGATATAATGCGGCTTCCAATTCCTGCAAATTTGGTACAGCAGGCTCTAGGCCTTGAATGTTTCTGCCCACCCTATCCCAAATGTGCTCTGAAGGAGTCCGGACTCAGGGCGGGCCAAGTTGTTACAGCTTTGTTTTGGAAGTAGGCTATTACTGGCCGGGGACAATGAGGTCTGGCGTTGTCATCCATGTACACATGTCTTGAACCTAATGGGTGGTTCTCAAAATGAGACACGACAGGACCTCCCGAATGTACCAGTCACCTGTGAGGTTCCCTCGTATAGTGGCCGTCCAGTTTGCAGTCGTGAGAGATGCACCCCCAAACCATTACAGAGCTTCATAAGGAACATATGGATGGATGTTCTTGGGTGTATACGCTGTTTTTGTGCTAAACACCAAGCCAAACGTATCCGTTGATGGCGATCTGACAACAGGGCGCGTTTGATGACTATCCTTGCCCTCAGGCCTGCTCTTTTCAATCGGTTTCTCACGGTTCGTGTGCACAGACGTCGGTTGGGTAGCCATTGCCGCTTCAAAGATGGACTTGATGCAAATGGATGACGTCGGATCAGCCCTATCTTCACGCTGTGATGTTACAGGTGGTTGACCAGAGCGTGGTCGGTCCTTCACAGCACAAGTTTCACCGTGTTTTCTCACCAATCTGCTTATAATGGTAGCCTATTTGACGCCCGATAGCTTTGTATGACGTCCCTGCGGAATGCATACCGACAATTTGTCATTTTGCCGCTCTGATATCCTCCTTCGTGCCATGTTTACAGAAGATGAGTCCACGTTGCACAAAACCGGCCTTAAAGTGGCATGAGCTGCCAAAATGTTGATATTTTGACGTTGAAATAGAATGTTGAAATTGTTGGCTATTTTTCTCAAGACGTATAATTCAGAGGCTTTTCAGTGCTTCTAGTCTCGAGAATGAACGATAAAGTATTGTTTTTAACTAACTTTGCCTTAGAATGAAACTTGCAGACAATTTTACCAACCTAATGATAATGCATGCTATAGATTATTTCAAATATATGGCGGTGTTGTGAGGATTAGTGGTGCAGGAAGCCGGGCTCTTTGCCATGGACCATCGGCAAGTATATCAAGTCAACTCTACCACATAAGGCGATCTCGTGAAAATCCATACAGATTTTTTGTCAGTTTTTCTTTGAACTGACTGGGATTCGAACCTGCGCTCCATTTACGTAAGGCCGGTGTACGACTGAAAGATATCGCTCTGACGAGCCACTGAGATTGAGGGTAGGCCTACAGAAATGGGTTTTCTGTAAACCGGCATATGCGCCACGAAGACAATCTTGAAAAAAGTATGCATGATAGTTTTGATTATACCAAGGAAATGTTATCTGGGAATAGTATAATAAGATATTGATTAGCTGAAAGTTTTTAACAAAAAGAGGCTGTCACGTGGATATTGCCGGTTTACAAAAAGCCTAAATCAGGGTAGTCCGAAGTCTGGGTACTCGAAAATTACTATTTTTTTTATACTGACGGCCGTATTTTGGAATATTTCCGGACTAAAATCAGGGGAGGGTCTCAAAGTCCAATGTATTAGACTTATACAAAGCATCGAGAATTGCTTCAAACTCGTATCATTGAAGTCGAAATTATTTCGATATCGTAGCTAACCGAAGACGTTGAGATATTTGCGTGTGGTTTAACATCTCAATTAATGTAATTGTAAAAATAAAGTAATTTTTGGAAACCTCAAAAATTGGTCAGATATATGAATAGGCCTATGCGTTTATTTTCCCCACAAAATACATAAAACGTTTCGAAACTTTTGTTCAGGTGTTGACATTCTGTTAACCATTTCTCGTTTCTAGTATCCATCAGGGAATTTCCTTTACAAGAAGCCGTTAAACCTCTGGAACGGTTACGAACGGAAGCAACTAATATTGGTTGCCTTGTAATATGTAACTTCCTACAGGCATGTGGGGGATTAAGTTCACGGTGAAAATTAGCAACAGTGTCCTTTTTAACTTTTGAAATAAAAAAAATATTTTTAAGAGTTGTCTTCCAATCGCCTGGCCATCCAAGCATTCAAGCAACTCTCCTCTTGTTGGCGTCTCGGATCTGGTACGGGGGTTCCTGGGAGGCAGAGTTCGGCATCGTATTTGTAAATATCCGTCAAACCGGGCTGCGATCTTTCGCCTTTGGCTGCTCTTGGTCGTCGACGTCTAACGGAAACCTCATCATCCGTAAGATCGGGCCCGAACCCATTTACACTTTTGACTTTTGTCTTAGGGGCAAAGAAATTCTTTCTCTGTCTTACCGAAAAATCGCTCCAGGCATTCTGAACAATGAGAGGGACGTGGCCACCGGTTATACGTTCCGATGTCGTTTTCCTTGGGGAATTGACCAAGGTATCAATTTCGCCAGAGAAGTCGGACGAATCTTCGATGTCCTCGACGACGAGGTCGGTATCCGTTCTACTTTTTCGCCCATCAACTGGTGGTAATTTCCCTAAACCACTCACTTTTATATCATCGTCACTCCCTTCTGTTTCTGCTACTAAATAGTTAGAGCAACTGTCAATACTTGTTGAAGATGTGCTTGGATTATCTCCCTTAACATCATCATTGTTCACAGTCCCATCCAGTGTTCCGTCTTCGGACAAAGCCGGGGACTTGTTAACCACACTGGGTGGCTGAGGTGTTGAAGAAACGGATTCACGTAATTTCTGAATTCCATTCAATCTTCTTCGAATTGTCTCCAGTTTTTTTCTCTTTCTGTTCTTCCATTGTACGATAAAACTTAGGTCTTGTTTCAACTGAATGATTTCAACCGAAGTTTTGGACACTTTTGAGGAAATGCACCCCATAACTGCTTTCCATAAGTTGCTCCTATAAAAAGCTGCACGGTGTTGTCTTGTAAGCACAATCACAAATGGCGTATGAACAACGTAATGACGTCACAAACGTTTTGACATTGGACAGGGTTCACGTAATATAGTTCGTTAAAAAAACGCTATTATTTGATAAGATTTAGGCTTTTTTTCAAGGCAGTGTACTAAACTCCGACGTTTTTTTGACACATTTGGAATAAGCCTAGTTTATTTTTCGCCTGCCCTTAGCGACTGCCATTAGCAACGGCGTAATAATAAATATGTGCTTTGCAAAGTGATTGACTGGATTTCGTTGCTATCAATGACGCTAGGCCGTTTTTACGTTTAACGTCACAATAGTATACGCTATATTATGACGTTCTAATTACCGTTTGAGGTAAACGGACATATTTTATGCTAATGAGAAATAATTAGGGCATTACCACAAAGTTAGTTGTTCGTGAACAACACAAGCTTTCGACACCTATACAGGAGCCTGTTTCGTAAAACGGCAGAGATGCATTTTTTGCGTAACTTTCATACTAACGTATCTCTACTGTATGGTTTGCCGTGGCAGTTACGTAAAAACTTACGCTACGCTACTTAGTAAAACAGGCTCCAGGTGTCTTCGTCAAGTGCCTAATTAAAAATAATTCTCACACTACATCCCCCATAATTTCACTCTCAGGCAGTGTGTTATTTTTGTCATAATCAACTAGTGAAATTATGGCCCAACTTACTGCTGATTGGTTAACAAACATGATTTTCCAAGTTCAACTAATCAAAACACAAGCTTGCATTCGCAGCGTAGGGATAATACGTTCGTTTTCCTTTTATGTAATAACTTGAAGACATCCTTGTTAGATTACAAGTGATTGGCAGTATAACTCACAACTATGCGAGTCGGTAGACAATCATGTTATGGTTTACATACAGCGGACTACATTTATGCAAAGTATACAGTATGATTTTCCCACGATCACGTCATAGCTACTTCCATATAAGGAAAGCATTATTTTGAATGTACCGTACATGACATACTTCTTGATATAAACAAACTACCTCGTCTGCTTACTTCCGTTTTTCTAACAAATTATGATTGAATACGAATATATCATAGCCGTATTTACTCCTAACAGTATTTACACTCTCTGTATCAATAATTAAACACGGGATAATTAAAACTTCCAATCAATCAATCTACCCAAACTGGCGTCTCGCAGATTTCTCAAAGCACATGCATTGACCTACCGTAGTTATCGTAATTATGTCGGTGTAGAGGTCACAGCAAAACCTGACTTCGTCAAAACCTGACTTCGTCAAAACCTGACTTCGTCATTGGATTGCAGACATTGAACTATTGATATGTTTATTTTTGTTTTATTTTAAGAAGTGCCATTCATTTGAAGGATAAATATTTTATCTCTTTATTCTTAAGAGTTCGTGAGCAACAAAAGCGTATAAATACAGCGTATAAATGTCAACGCGGTGAAGCGGTCTGACTTCATTAGAATGGCTGTGATGTAGAGCTGCATTTCAGAATAAAATGCAGTATTTTTGTGTATTGTGAGAAAAGATTAACCAACTCGAGTCCGTTTGTTACAATGAATATCACTCTCATCTATTAATTAATAGACTCGAGTGATATTCATCGTAACAAACGGGCTCTCGTCAGTTAACCTCTATTTATGCATCACCACGAAGTAAGTTTTGTGAACAATACGACCTATCGATATCTATGCTGATGTTTTTATCAAATACATAGATGTTGAAAGCTCGTGTTATCCACAAAACGTACTACGTGGTGATCCCTTGCAAAAGCTTTGTAAATTCAGTTGCTTATAGCCTTCGGTATTACATAGTTCGTGTTGAGAATATTTTTTCCACATTTTAAATCCGCTTTTATAAAGCCATATTTGTTAACTGCTTCATTATTTCCATACCCCATCCTCTCGGCAAAATGTCGGGACCTCTAAAAGGGGGAGGGGGTGTATATTGAAATCGTCGCTTCCCTCTGTTCGGATTACTTTTTTAGGCCTACATGCTAGATCTGTGAAATTTTGTGTATATGTCACCCATGGTGTGTAGAAGTGACATTTGTGCGTTGGAATTTGTCACGCGATTATTTCCAGAGTCACTGTGCCTGAATTACTTCTGCCTGGCATTATTTACATATGCGCTTGTTTGGACGACTACTTCTGTAGTTGTAATGATCTTAATATAATCTAGTGTAGGCCTACATGTATATTGTGATGTGAACTTGTGCCATTTGTGCAATTGAAATTTCTCTCGGGGTGACGTTTAGAGTTATTTCCTTTGAATTAGTTTACGGCTGTAATTTGTAGACATCATCTTGTCCGGGGACTATTTGTGCAATTTCAATTCTAAATCATCGAAATTTTATTTTCATTCTTCTCCTGATGTTAGACCGGTCTTTATTGCACTGGTAATTTTTCAGGCCATTATTTCCAGAGTTATTGCCCTTGTATAACTTCTGTTGGTTATTATTTACACATGGGCTTATCTTGTATACTGTTTCAGGTGTTTGTGAAGTTTTGCTATTAATTTATTGCATACATATTTTAGGCAATAATTTCCAGAGTTGTTCCCTTGAATAACCTTTGTCAGGCTATTGTTCGGACTACTGTTTCTGTAGTTTTCTTGTTAAATCAACGAAATCTTGTTTAGTCTATACATGCTTATTATGATGTGTAGCCGTGTAGTTGAACAACTTTTGTCAGGTTTTATATTGGCGGATTCAGATTTTCGCAAAATTAAAGGGGGCGGGACTTCCAGACCCTCCGATTACAGAAACGTAACACATTTAATAGAGGCCCGTTACACACGTCCACCATTTTGTTTCTCGTTTTAGTCCAACTGATGGCGCAATACTGGTAACCAGGGGGCTGTTTCGCAAAATATTTACTGCCGGCGTAAGTCCAATGCAAGGCCTAACTGTCATGGCAACATTAATTTTCAACATTACGTTTTACGTTTCGACCATGCAGGCTAAAAGTTACGACGGGCGCAAGTGTGTTGAGAAACACCGAACGCTGACGAATCTTGGGTTCAATGTTTTACAGCGATTGGTACTGTGCCAGTGAATCGCCTGTCCATGATTGACGTATTGTTGGTAAATAATTGACTGAATGTCAAATAGCTGGAACAGGATCGGTTTCCCTCATCTGGCCAATTTGCTCCTACCAATGGTACAACCATGGTCTGGGGTTTTCCAAATGTGGGTGAATTGTAAGACACCATTGGCCGGACATTGAGTGACTCGTACAATATAGTACGAGTTATCCTATGTGCTTTCTCTTTAGCAAAACCCCTCGATAGCAGAATTGATAAATCCCCGAAGTTTCAGACAGTTGTTTTACACCCGATAGATGTGTTTCCTCGTCGTGTTCCTATTCTGTTCTGGAACTTTCTATTTAATCAACAATTTTACCAAACTAATAGTAATGTTTTAGATTATTTCACATATACGGCGGCGTTGTCAGGATTATTGGGGAAGGAAACCGGGCTCTTTGTCCTGGACCATCGGCAAGTACCAAGGCAACTCTTCCACATAAGACAATCTCGTGAAAATCTAAACAAATTTTTTTCCTGTACTGAGTGGGAATAAAACCCATGCTCCATTTAAGGAAAGCCGGTGTTCGACTGAAAGATATCGCTCTGGGCCCTGTCTTACAAAGCTGGCGTAAGTTACGTCGGACGTAAATCAGTGTTAAAGCTATAGGAACTTACGCCCTAGTCGCAACTGGTCCATGTTGTAGGCCTATGCGCAACTTTACGCCAGCTTTGTAAGACAGGGCCCTGACGACTGAGCCACTGAGATTGAGGTGCAGAAATGGGTTTTCTGAAACCAGCGTATCTGCCACGAAGGAAACCTTTTGATGTATGACAGATTTGATTACACCACGAAAATATCATCCAGGAATAGTATAATAAAATATTGACACGATGTAATTTTCTAACAAAAAGAGGATGCCACGTGAGTATTGCAGGTTTACATAAAAAAAAATCCCAACCGAGTCTCCTATCTCCTATCCTATAGCTTTTAATTTAGGAGAGGCTCTCATAGTTCTCTTCATAATCTATCAGACTTAGACAATGCATTATACGAATAGATTCACACTAGTATAATCTATATGGCCTCCGATATCGAAATAATTTTGACTTAAATTAAGATATCGGAGGACAATAGCTAACCGAAAATGTTGATTATGTTCGTGTGGTTTAACATATCAATTAATGTAATAGTAAAAATAAAGTAATTTTTGGAAACCTCAAAAATTGGTCAGATATATGAATATGCGTTTATTTCCCCCACAAAATACATAAAACTTTGTTCAGATGTTGACATTCTGTTAACCATTTCTCGTTTCTAGTATCCATTGGAATTTCCTTTACAAGAAAGTCTGATGGTAAAAATTATAAGCCGTTAAACCTCTGGAACGGTTACGAACGGAAGCAACTAATATTAGGTTGGCTTGTAATATGTAACTTCTGACAGGCATGTGAGGGATTAAGTTCACGGTGAAAATTAGCAACAGTGTCCTTTTTAACTTTTGAAATAAAAAATGTTTTTAAGAGTTGTCTTCCAATCGCCTGGCCATCCAAGCATTCAAGCAACTCTCCTCTTTTTGGCGTCTGGGATCTGGTACGGGGGTTCCTGGGAGGGAGAGAGCGGCATCGTATTTGTAAATATCCGTCAAACTGGGTTGTTGTCTTTCGCCTTTGGCTGCTCTTGGTCGTCGACGTCTAACGGAAACCTCATCATCCGTAAGATCGGGTCCGAACCCATTCACACTTTTGACCTTTGTCTTAGGGGCAAAGAAATTCTTTCTCTGTCTTACCGCAAAGTCGCTCCAGGCATTCTGAACAATGAGAGGGACGTGGCCACCGGTTGTACGTTCCGATGTCGTTTTCCTTGGGGAATTGACCAAGGTGTCAATTTCGTCGTAGAAGTCAGACGAATCTTCGATGTCCTCGACGACGAGGTCGGTATCCGTTCTACTTTTTCGCCCATCAACTGGTGGTAATTTCCCTAAACCACTCACTTTAATATCATCGTCACTCCCTTCTGTTTCTGCTACTAAATAGTTAGAGCAGCTGTCAATACTTGTTGAAGATGTGCTTGGATTATCTCCCTTAACATCATCATTGTCCACAGTCCCATCCAGTGTTCCCTCTTCGGACAAAGCCGGGGACTTGTTAACATCACTGGGTGGCTGAGGTGTTGAAGAAACGGATTCACGTAATTTCGGAATTCCATTCAATCTTCTTCGAATTTTCTCCAGTTTTTTTCTCTTTCTGTTCTTCCATTGTACGATAAAACTTAGGTCTTGTTTCAACTGAATGATTTCAACCGAAGTTTTGGACACTTTTGAGGAAATGCACCCCATAACTGCTTTCCATAAGTTGCTCCTATAAAAAGCTGCACGGTGTTGTCTTGATAGCACAATCACAAATGGCGTATGAACAACGTAATGACGTCACAAACGTTTTGACATTGGACAGGGTTCACGTAATATAGTTCGTTAAAAAAACGCTATTATTTGATAAGATTTAGGCTTTTTTTCAAGGCAGTGTACTAAACTCAGACGTTTATTTGACACATTTGGAATAAGCCTAGTTTATTTTTCGCCTGCCCTTAGGGACTGCCATTAGCAACGGCGTAATAATAAATATGTGCTTTGCAAAGTGACTGACTGGATTTCGTTGCTATCAATGACGCTAGGCCGTTTTTACGTTTAACGTCACAATAGTATACGCTATATTATGACGTTCTAATTACCGTTTGAGGTAAACGGACATATTTTATGCTAATGAGAAATAATTAGGGCATTACCACAAAGTTAGTTGTTCGTGAACAACACGAGCTTTCGACACCTATACAGGAGCCTGTTTCGCAAAACGGCGCAGATGCATTTTTGGCGTAACTTTCATACTAACGTATCTCTACAGTATGGTTTGCCGTACGTGGCAGTTACGTGAAAACTTACGCTTAGTGAAACAGGTTCCAGGTGTCTTCGTCAAGTGCCTTTATTGAAAATAATTAAGGCATCACCACGAAGCAAGATTTGTGAACAATACGACCTTTTGATATCTATGCTGATGTCTTTATCAAATACATAGATGTCGAAAGCTCGTGTTATCCACAAAACGTACTACGTGGTGATCCCGTGATTATTTATCTTTAGAATGAAGCCAACATTTAAAGAGAGTTTGAAAAGCTTTGTAAATTCAGTTGCTTATAGCCTTCTGTATAACATAGTTCGTGTTGAGAATATTTTTCCACATTTTTAATCCGCTTTTATAAAGCCCTATTTATTGGCTGCTTCATTATTTCCATACCCCCTCCTCTCGGCAAAATGTCGGGACCTCTAAAAGGGTGAGGGGGTGTATATTGAAATCGTCGCTTCCCTCTGTTCGGATTACTTTTTTAGGCCTACATGCTAGATCTGTGAAATTTTGTGTACATGTCACCCATGGTGTGCAGATGTGACATTTGTGCATTTGAAATTTGTCGCGCGATTATTTCCAGAGTCATTGCGCCTGAATTCCTTCTGCCTGTGCTTGTCTGGACTACTACTTCTGTAGTTTTAATGATCTTAATGTAATCTAGTGTACATGTATATCGTGATGTGAACTTGTGCCACTTGTGCAATTGAAATTTCTCTCGCGAGGACTTTTAGAGTTATTTCCCTTGGATTAGTTTAGGGCTGTAATTTGCCGACATCATCTTGTCCGGGCTACTATTTTTGCAGTTTTAATATTAAATCACCGAAATTCTATTTCCATTCTTATCCTGATGCGAGACTGTGTCCTTTATGCACTGGTAATTTCTCGGGCCATGAAATTTCTCTCGGGAGGACTTTTAGAGTTACTACCCTTGAATTAGTTTAGGGCTGTAATTTGTAGACCTCATCGGGCTACTATTTGTGCAAATCATCGAATTTTTATTTTCATTCTTCTCCTGATGTTAGACTGTGTCCTTTTTGCACTGGTTATTTTTCTGGCCATTATTTCCAGAGTTATTGCCCTTGTATAACTTCTGTTGGTTATTATTTACACATGGGCTTATCTTGTATAGATACTGTTTCAGGTGTATGTGAAGTTTTGCTATTAATTTATCGCATACATTTTTTAGGCAATTATTTCCAGAGTTATTGCCCTTAAATAAGCTTTGTCAGGCTATTGTTCGAACAACTGTTTCTGTAGTTTTCTTGTTAAAGCAACGAAATCTTGTTTAGTCTATACATGCTTCTTATGAGGTGTAGCCGTGTCCGTGAATAAGTTTTGTCAGGCTTTGTATCGGCGGATTCAGCTTTTCGAGAAATGAAAGGGGCGGGGCTTCCAGACCCCCCGATTACAGAACCTAAGAAATTCAGAAGAGGCCCGTTACACCCCCTAAACCATTTTGCTTCTCGATTTAATAACCGAAATGATGACGTATTTCTGGTAACCAGTTCGCCAAACATTGACGAATGTTGGGTTCAATGTTGTACAGCGGTTGGTACTGCATGTGTAAGTGAATCGCCTGTCCATGATTGGCGTATTGTTGGTAAATGGTTGACTGAATGGCAAATAGTTGAACCAGGATCGGTTTCCCTCATTTGGCAATTATGCTTCTACCAACTGTTCAACCTTGGTATAGAGTTTTCCAATCTGACTTAAGTCGAGATGTTCATTGAAAAGAACTTTCAACGAACAACTAGACTGTAATCAGATTGAGAGTTTTCCAAATGTCCGTGAAACATTGTTTCCTGCCCGCGTTCCCATTCGGTTCTGGGGCTTTCTATTTAATCAAACTTACTTCTCCCCCTGAATAGGCTTGAGGATTTCATAAAATTAATAACTCCTATACCAGCAAATCATATACCTTTTCAGGCTAATTTCCGTTCCACTGAAAATTAAACAACGTTTTTAATATATCATCGAAAGATATCTAATCTCATGGGAAAGGCATTGTAATCTTCACGCATCTATGGAAACGGGAAACCCACACAACAAATCCCATTGAAGTTAGAGCGATGACATTTATGTTGTCCAATTTTGAGCCACACGCTAGCCAATCGCGTATAGGACCTACGTTTAAAAGGACATGCTGCTTAAGTTTGTGGTGTTTTTTCATTGGACTTCAGACTAGCACAAAGATAAGAGGTAATATTCCGGGGCCTGTGTTATAAAGCTTGCAACGTGGGTCAGTTAATATCAACTGATTAGCCCACCGTCTAATATGCCTTAATGACGTAGCTCAGAAATTATGGGATGCTTGATGGGGTCGGACTTCGTATCCACAGCTTCGCTACTAGCCTTTGCAATCGAAATCTCGTGCCATTCTACGAGTTTTTCAACACGAGACGAATTGCAGTAGGATCAATCTCTATTTTAGATTGTAGCCTTTGTAGCGACATGCTTGACTGCAGACCTATACTTTACAGAATAGAATGTTTGCGTTCGCCCGGTTTTCCATCCTAATGACGTCATCAAGCCATCGGTCTTTAACAAAGATGGACAAGCATTGGGTCAACGTTGAACCTCCATCTTTTCACTAACGTTCAATATAGATAACCATGCCACTCGAAATACAACGTTGATAACCCTACAATTTAGCGGTCTTTAATTGGCCAACGTTGTCGAGCTTGGTTCAAGGTTTTATCAACACTGGACAGTTGACCGAGACCGAGACCGAGGTAGGCCTATATAGTTCGCCATTTTGATTGAGAAATACAAAATAAGATTTTCGGCTGATACCGGTCTCGGGGATGTACGTAAGTTGTTTTATAAACAAAAACCTTAAAGTGGCATGAGCTGCCAAAATGTTGATATTTTGACGTTAAAACAGAATATTGAAATTATTGGCTATTTTTCTCAAGACGTATAATTCAGAAGCTTTTTAGTCTCGAAAATGTACGATAATGTATTGTTTTGAACTGACTTTGGCTTAGAATGAATGAATGGTCGTCCCGGTTAGTTAAATTTTGTTTAATTTACGAACACGTTTTCGGTTCGTACATGCCACATACTGTAAGGATTCTCCTCATTCCAACGCCAATCATTTAGTTTTTCGATGGCCTTCACTCTTCAAAGCCTCTTGCTGTCGTGACGATCAGAAATTCTGAAAGAAGTGTGAATTTTGGTTCAACGCGGCTATTTTACAACCGGTATTCATGAAATCAGTTCGAGTTTTTGGCACGTCTTGCCTTTTAGCGTACATTCTTCTTACAAATAAATAGCTAGCGATTAGCCAAAGTTAGTTCAAAGCAATACTTTATCGTACATTTTCGGGACTAGAAGCACTAAAACGCTTCTGAATAATACGTCTTGAGAAAAATAACCAATAATTTCAACATTCTGTTTTAACTTCAAAATATCAACATTTTGGCAGCTTACCCCAGCTCATGTTTAATTAGGTTTCAGATTTATAAGCTTGTTCTGTAAACACCTGCATCGAAATGAACATTTCTGTCTATTGCTGTCACATCATTCAACCTACGTGTTGTTTTTACCTTTTCTATTGTAACGACAAGTCAATGCCCTCGTTAAGCTCATATTTTATGGGTTTCTGCCAAAGCATCCTCTCTTGAACATAATAAATCTTCTCTCACGTTAGTTTAGTGGACAGATACATGTAGGCCGCGCTGTTGTTCTCTTTTTTGTTGGGGCCTCGATGGCTCAGTCGTTTAGAGTGATAGCCCCTCAGTCCGACACAGGCCTTTCATCGATGCGATGCTGGATCGAATCCCACTTAGGGCAAATAAAAATTAGAAATAATTCTGAGTGTATTATTCACTTGATCGCCCTATGTGGACGAGTTACCAGGTCCTCGCCAGTCGGGGAGTTTCATCTGGGCAAAGTGTCCGGTTTCCTCTGTTATACTAAATATGGCAACGCCGCCAAATAAGTGAAAAAAATCTTGAGTGCGGCGGTAAAAATCAATCAATCAGTCTTTTTTTCTTTTGTTAATTTATAGATACACTCGCTGCTATAGCCATTATAACATTTGTCAAGGAAACTAAATTTAATTTACACGAGCTTATCATCTTATGATAAGTACAAGATTGGACTCATTAAAAACGCCCAATTATGTTTAAAATGTCTTTATATGGAGGATATTTAACATGTATTTACGAATTACACTAATACACTGGACTATGGCAAGCCATTTCGGCCTATTTAACATATCTTGAATTCATTTCCACATATGTGCAATTCAATTCCCGATATGTACATATCAGGAATTGAATTCCACATATGTGCAATTGATTTGCACATATGTGCAATTCAATTCCACATATCTGAAATAGCACTGACTTCTTGATATGTGGGTCGTGTATTTAACATATGTTGAATTCATTTCCACATATGTGAAATTCTATTTAACATATGTGGAAAGGCCCTTACATTCAACATATGTGCAATTCAATTCCACATATGTGAAATTGCGCCGCGTTGTAGAAATCACAATCACCGCTCTCTGGGCGGAAGTAGAGAAGGTAATTATACACATGCGCGGGGTCCCACAACGACGGGCAGCGCGATGTTGAAAGAGGACAAATAAAGTTGGCGCGAAGTGACACGTGTGGTGACACACTCGGGGAGCATGCATTTTCTTTACTAAAACAACCCGGCGAATGTAGGCCACATATCACAAAAAGAATTGCAGATATCTTAAATAGACGTGTATTCAAGATATGTTGAATTCATTTCCACATATCTGGAAATGAATTCTACATATCTGAAATGTCAATTATTGATATGTGCAGCACAGGGTTATTTCCAGATATCTTAAAATGATTTTCACATATGTGCAATTGATTTGCACATATGTGCAAATGAATTCCACATATGTTGAATTCAATTCCCGATATGTACATATCAGGAAATGAATTCAAGATATGTGCAATTCAATTGCACATATGTGCAAATCAATTGCACATATGTGGAATTCAATTCCTGATATGTACATATCGGGAATTGAATTGTACATATGTGGAAATGAATTCAAGATATGTTAAATAGGCCGAAACGGCTTGCCATACTGGACAACTTAAAGGCACACTTGCCGCGAAAATCAGGAATATTGTTTACATTAAAAAACAAAGACCGTATTCTGTATTTTTCCTAGACAATATAAGTTAGGAACTTTCTATTTTTACCAAAATTTAAAAGTTTGGACGTCACTTTGTATTTTTAATTTGAATTTGAAAATTTGAATTGTTACGTACCCGGAACGTAAACAAACCGATCTGCCCCCTATTGGCGATTTTATGTTTCAGTCGAGTGAGTGAACTAACGGCACAGTGTAATTTTACGTAGGCCTATTTATCTGAGAAATACAGACTGACGATCGGTTAACAGCGACTGGAAAACCCTGCTGATGATTGTTTGAGTGTAAACCACGGATAAAAGGCCTGGAAGGAGGGTAATCCAACACGAAAGTTGACCGACACTGATCGTTGTTGTTGTAATCAGGCTTCGATTCTTCGTTTGTTTTTCACCCCATTTTTACAGTCTAAAGCTAACTAGACATGTTTTATGTGTCCTATGTTTAAGTTTAGTGGTATTAGTCGTAGTAAGCTCATGTAAATTGGTTTTCTTAGCAAATTTAAACAGGCTACGGCGGCAAGTGTGCCTTTAATGCATGCATTTCATATATATATTTAGAGCGTTTGTGAACAGTTTTCTGCATTTTAGGCGAGAGTGTCTTTATTATTCAGGCAAAATTATACAGTTCATAATTATATACTCATTTAAGTTTTAATTTCAAACTGAAAGGAAAATGCCTCTACAAATTTGGTATAAGTACATGGTTAGCCAATACAACGTGATTGCTTGTACCATACCGTGTGTCTGAAGACCTCTTTTGATGATTGTTTAAGTGGCATGAGCTGCCAAAATTTGGATATTTTCCCGTGAAAACAAAATGTTGCAATTATCGACTATTTTTCTTAAGAAGTACAATTTATAAGCTTTTTAGTGCTGATAATCTCCTAAATGTACGTTAATGTTGTGTTTCGAACTATCTTTGCCTAAAATGAATGAACGTTCGTCCAGGTTATATGTTTTTGAACACTAAAACGTACGGGCAAAGGGAAAATCTGACTGTCTAAATATCCACGGAGCCAAGTTTATAGTTGTGTTAAAAAGGGACATATCATTTAGACCTTTATACCCAATCATAAGTTGTTATAATAAACTACAACCCATGATATTCCAGGTTATATCAATGTGGTAAGCTTTAAGAATATACTAATTTGTTTTCGTATAGGCCACTACAGCCTGTATAGTTTTTCCTGATTCCGAAGTCAATCGTTTAGATTTCCCATGAGCTTCAATCCTTCAAATTGACGTGAAAATAAAATTGATATGTTTGTGTTAACATTATACACTTACTCAGAAAACTGCCAGTGTTTCTTGAAGAACTAGCTCCATCCGTGATTTTTAATTGAAAGTACTCCCGTATAATAAAGAATAATATACGAAATTTTCAGCGTGTGTATCATTTTGATGAAATCTTCAGCCTGACAGAAAAAAAGTCCTGAACCCCACTCTAGAACTTTCTAACATTTTTGGCTAATTCTTTTCATATTCTTAATGTATATATTCCTCAATGCTTAGGGTGAAAAACACAAAACACACTAAAAAGTAACTGCTTTCTAAATTCAATAACAGCTGTAGTCCGGGTTTCTGACTCCAAATGAGTCAGACACCCGGACTAAAACAGCTGATGCCGGCTTGATGAAGTTGTTCTCAGCGGGTCATCTTGGTGCTATTCGGTTCGTATGAAGTTGATATTGACTTCGTTTTACTAATTTCATGGCATATACAGAAAAATACATTAATCAAATGGATTAGATGGACTCGGCCACTCAGTATAGCTTACTACATGCATCCTTTCTCAGTAACCGGCAATATGGCCCAGTGAAGGAAATGAGAAAATTCAATCTGTTTGTGGATAAGAGCACTAGCTTTGCGAAAATCAATTTGTGGGATTTGATAGGATTTTGTTTTGTATTTCGGATGTTGAGTGTCTCACAGCCCTGGAAATTCACCCTATAACAAGCCTTCAATATATCACTTCGCTCCAAATTGTGGGCAGGTCCCCGTCCAAGCATAGGGTTTCATCTTGACTAGGGGGCCAGGTTTGATCCACACTTAAAGTGGCATGAGCTGCCAAAATTCGCACTTTTTCATAATTTCTGATCTTCACGACAGTAAGAAGCTTTAAAGTCCATCGAAACACTGAATGATTGGCATGGGAATGAGGAAAATCCATAAAGTCTACGGCCTATACGAACCGAAATAGTGTCCTAAAAGTAAACAAAATTTAAATAACCGGGACGACCATATCGTTCATTCTAGAGACTAGAAGCACTAAAAGACTTCTGAATTATATACGTCTTGAGAAAAATAGCCAATAATTTCAGCATTCTGTTTTAACGTCTAAAATATCAACATTTTGCCAGCTCATGCCGCTATAACCTGTCGACGCCATCACAATATACGAATCAACCAATCCAATGCATGTCCAAAAATGTACATAAAATATCATAACGGGGACGAACATCTCAGACGACAAACGTTTGTAGGATTGATTCCGACTGGGTTTCCTGAAACATGTATCCGGATTTCCTCTGGGCATATTGCTCAGTCGCCTCCCGTTTTACACCAGTAGCTCATTTAAAATATTAAAAAACAAAGAACAATGTTCTTGTATACTTAACCAGTGGAATCTATGCATTTTGATACCAATCACAGTCCACTATAGTTTACTGGATCTGAATAGAACAGGAGAATCGAACCAAATACGTACATTTCTAGTGTGGGGCCGGTAGCCAATAATGCGGGTCGGAGGTCATATCCAATGGGCAAACGGAACTCATTCAAGACTGTTAGAAAACTACAGATCAGGTGTCTGTTTCACAAAGCGGCGTAGGGTAAGTTTTAACGTAACTGCCATAGCAACCCATACTGTAGAGATACGTTGGTATGACAGTTACGCCAAAATACATCTACACGGCTTTGTGAAACAGGCCCAAGGTGTCTGTTTCACAAAAGGGCGTAGATGTATGTTTTGCGTAACTTGCATAGCAATGTATCTCTACAGTATGGGCTCCCCTGTTAGTTACCTAAAAACTTAGGCTACGCTACGCCGCTTTGTGAAACAGGCTCCCGACCAGAAAAGGTCTCCGTGTAGTCGTTTGTTTACTTCAACCCGCTTGTTTACCCGTAAGCTAATATGTTCTCTTAAGAGCCTTCAATATTACATGGAGATAAAACCGTATACAATAAACTCAACAATAACACCGGCTTAGAAACCCATTCTCCACAATCTAGGTTAATCTACCAATAGCATGTTGTTGCTCTCCATTCTATGTCAACATGAATCACCGGCTACATCTCTTGGCCGGTCATTAAAACCCTTTTGTTGTATTCATTAGAACCCTTTTCAAAATCTCGGCCAGTCTGACAATGACCGACTCCGATTGTTCATGGTAACCTGAGAGTTAATGAAGACAAGACGAACGGAAGAAAAAAACGCGAGGCAAAACAAGCTGCTCTGGAATTTCTTTGTATTTTTTGCAAGACGGATTCTTCGGCTTTCAGGATATCTGATAGGCAGCCTATTAGCAATCCGATTGATCATGGACAAAGGCAGAGACAGTGGCAAGGCAGACCTGTTCGCTGGCAGCAAGGGTACTGATGCACGTAAAATGAAAATCTCTAGATCATTTATCACGTCTCTATTAAACAGAAAACATATCGATTTTAAAACTTTGTCCTTCAACTTTATTCTTCACCTCATTAAAATGACCCGAGGTGTTAACGCTACTTGGTGTTGATAGTTTTTAGTTGGAATAAAGTCAGATTGATTGATTGATTGTTGATTATTTTTTACGCCGCATTCAAGATTATTTCACTTAAATGGCGGCGTTGCCATGTTTAGTGGGGACGGAAATCGGGATCATTGCCCGGAGGAAACCCCCGATGTTCGGCGAGTATCTGTCAACACTTCCACATACCAAATAAGGTCAGAAGATATTTCCCTATTTTTTCTCAACTGGTGCAAATTCGAAGCCTTGTTGGCACAACAGTCTAGAGAATGTACATTTCAACGATGGTAATATACGCTTTTTAGCTTTTTAGGTTTTCAATGAACTTTAAATCCTCGCGAATTATAAGCAAAATTCTCGAGAAATGTTCGAATTTGGCATCTCTAACAACCTTATCTATGTCGTTAATTTGACAAAAAATCTCATGTTCGGCTCAATTGTTCACTTTTTCGCCAGTCCGTCCGTAACCCTTTGTTTTTAAATGAAGATAGCTCAATATATTTTTTGATGAAACGTTGTCTTTACAATGTTCTGTCCCTAGATACGATACTAGCTCCGTGAATGAAGGGTCGATTCACGTTACCTTGGCACCATGATCAACACCATGCTTTTCAAATGTTTATATTTATGAACACTAAAACACACGGGCACAGGGAAAATCTTCTTGTCTAAAATAACCATGGAGACAAGTTTCTAATTGTGTAAAAAAGGATATATCATTTAGACCTTTATACCCCATCATAAATTGTTATAATAAACTAAACCCATGATATTTCATTAGCTTGGCCTTAGTCAGTAGAATTTTCTGGAACACTTTGTAATACATTGACAATGCTTACGCATCTTAAGGTATTGCAAGAATATCGGCAGACTAAGATTGAACCCCATAGGGAAATGTATATATATCATATTGTAGCATGTGTTGGAAGACCTTCATATTTTCACTGACACCCTAAATTCCCATGACCCCAGCATAAAACCACAACCTACTACTGATGAAACTTCCGTGGATTTTTTAGATGTAACTATTTACAAGGGTCATAAACATCAAACAACTGGATGTGCCCGCTGCACAGCATTTCAACACTCTAGGTCATTAAGAACTATTTTAAAATCATGCACATTGAAAAATCCCTTCCGCTGCAGATACCAAACACAAACGTTTAGAAAAGAAGAGTTTTTTGGATTCAAACGTGACATATTGTTTACCCGCTGGGTTTAAACTGGGATCCGGCATTATGTGAAAAAAACTATTATACCATTTGTGTTTCCGTATATAGCAAGGCCAGTATGGATATGACCAAATCATAGTAGTAGAATACAAATGACTTCTTCAAAGTAAAATTGCTCGACCTCTGACCCAAAGGCCAGTCATTGGATAGCCTATAAAAGAACAAGTGTCCAGCCAACTAGTCAGGGCTAAACCCCCTTGCTTGTCATTTGTATTTGGGAAAATTTTAACAGCGAGCCAGTTCATTCAAAATTCTCATTTGGTATATATGCTAGGCCAACACTTTAGATAAAATGGATCATGTTTCATTTGAAACAAGACAAGAGCTTCACTGAACTTGTAATTTTTTACATAATATTTTTCACAAATGTTATTGATTACATATTTAACGAAGTGGGTTACAAAACAGGACCTGGTGACGTCGCCATTTGAATGTTGATGCGCGAGCATCAAATCACAAAGGAAACACACGGAGACATAAACAAGAAAGTAAACACACATAAGGTAACCAAAACATCCATGTCAATGGACATTGTTTTCAAAAAGGAGGTCTATTTTATCTTAGTCTCCATTTAAATGATTCATAGCATCAACCTCGTCTCACAGTGTCCCCACGTTACACGACCGCTATTGGCTTCACAGTCAACACAGTATTAAATCTCCCAGGCGCACTTAAAAACTGCAGTATTACCTTTATTGGACAATGCCGTCTCATAAAACAAATATTTGTTTTTCACGAGACTGGTTTCTTATCATATTCCCATCTCATCAATTATTTTGCTTCAATGCTGTACTAACTGTATCGCTGACGTCATCAAGGGTCTCGGTTAGACGGGCCTCAGCTGGCTTGGCATCTCCGACTTTCATTAAACTGTTTACATCGTGTATGGTTTTTGATAGATGGTTTTCTCCTGAGCCATTAACCATTGAGCACTTTCTGACATTAAGTAAAAATCGGTTGACACTTCGAACGACGTGACTTTCAAAGCATTCCTTTGTGGGCGTTTAAATTTAGATTATTCCAAATATTTTGACTTTAATTCAACAAAATGAGGTACAAGATAGCTGTAATATTCCAAATCAAGCCTATAAAATGGCTAGCAGGGAAAATGTTGAAATCCCAAATGACTGTGCGCAAATTCCATCCCATCTTCTTTGGTGCATAATATGTGACGCAGATGCCCATTTTTGTGATTTATTGATGTGCCCGATTTGAGCATAAAAAGTAAAACAAACACAATAAAAACACAAACAATACACAGAAATAAAACAAAAATATCAAGCTATAACTTAAAAGAAGAAATGAAAACAAATAAATAACTTAAAATGAAGCCTGATGAATTTTTGAGATGCCTCAAGCTGACCAAGTCCTCAAAGCTATAACCGATGAGCAATGATTGACTTTAGTCATATTTGAGTAGCCCAAAAGAGTGATTATAGTATTGTTCATTTTTGTATGCTACCAAAGCTTGTAAATATCTAATGGCTTATATATTTAGCACCTGTATTAAATTAGTTTTCTTGTTTGATTGATGTTTTACATCGCTCTCTGCAAGTTGATTTCATGTATATATGCATGGCGGCGGTGCCAGGTTTAGTGCGTATGTGTATAGGGCTGTGCCAGGTTTAGTGTGTGTGGTTGGTTGGTTGTTTTAGCTTATTGGCGCGTCCAATTTTAATGTGTGTGAGTGCGTAGGGCGATGCCAGGTTTAGTGGGTGGTTGTGTAGGGCGTTGCCAGGTTTAGCGTGTGTGTGTAGGGCGCGGTCCCAGGTTTAGTGTGTGTGTAGGGCGGCGCAAGGTTTAGTGTGTTTGTAGGGCGGTGCCAGGTTCAGTGTGTTTGTGTGTAGGGAGGTGCCAGTTTTAGTGCGTGTGTGTAGGGCGGTGCCAGTTTTAGTAGGCCTACGTGTGTGTAGAGCGGTGCCAGGATTAGTGTGTGCGTGTGTGTAGGGCGGTGCCAAGTTTAGTGTGTGCGGGTGTGTAGGACGGTGCCAGGTTCAGTGTGTATGTCAGTACGGCGATCGAATGAAAACCCCACTTAAGAATTTTTCTCTTTCATTTGGTCTGAGTTGGATTCACACCCGCGGCGTATCCTTGGAAGACCTTTGCTTCGATGGTCAAATTTACTTTGTATGAACGTTTGAAATCACACTCAGTATTCTTTTGAGACTGAGATTTTTGAAAACTGACTTCTTCGCGTCCACGTGGGATGGTTGGTTGGTTGTTTTAGCTTACAGGCGCGTCCACGTGCACATGGGATGGTTGGTTGGTTGTTTTAGCTTACAGGCACGTCCACGTGTACATGGGATGGTTGTTTTAGCTTTTTTTGCGCGCCCACGTGTATATAGGATGGTTGGTTGGTTGTTTAAGTTTATTGGCGCGTCCACGTGTACATGTGATGGTTGGTTGGTTGTTTCTTTTTTCTCTGGTTTTACCAAAAAACTTTATATACACCCCCCCCCCTCCCTTCAACATACCCATCACACACAAACAAATACTAGTCACACATTCTGGAGTGTGAATGCAGACTGATCTTCCCGGCAACACCTGTTCTCGTCGATTCCTTTTCCGCCTTCACATAGGAATGTGTTTATGTGAATTAAATACGTTAGAAAGAATTCCATGGCCGTTTATAGTATATTAAAAGCCATTATGCGTGGAAGGATACTCTTCGCCGAGGTCAAACCGATTTCTAGAAGGGAAGCCGCGTCGCCCACCTTAATCGGACATGAGTTGCCAAACATTGTTAGTCATTTGTATAAAAGTGGCATGAGCTGTCAAAATGTTGATATTTTGACGTTAAAACAGAATGTGGAAATTATTGGCTATTTTTCCCAAGACGTATAATTCAGAAGCTTTCTAGTGCTTCTAGTCTCGAAAATGTACGATAAAGTATTGTTTTGAACTAATTTAAATTTTGTTTACTTTTCGAACACGTTTTCGGTTCGTACAGGCCACATACTGTATGTATTTTCCTCATTCCAACGCCTTTGATTTAGTTTTTAGATGACCTACAAAGTCTCTTAATGTTGTGACGATCATAAATTATGAAAAAGTGTGAATTTTGGCAGCTCATGCCACTTTAAGAAGCTTTTTTTCTGATATGTAGCGATTTGTCTGGGCTTATTTGATTGATTGATTGATTGATTGATGTTTAACGCCGCACTCAAGATGGTTTCACTCATATGGCGGCGTTGCCAGGTTTAGTTTGGGAGGAAACCAGGTTCATTGCTGGAGGAAACCCACGACCATCGGCGATTAGGCCTACCTGGCAACTCTTCCGCAGACTGAGTGAAAAATCCACTCAGAAATTTTTCTATTTTTATTTGGTGTGAGCGGGATTCGAACCCGCGCTGCATCGATGGAAAGTCTGTGTGGGACCGAGGAACGATCACTTTAACCACCGAGGTTCCTCACAAAATAAGAGCTTTGCGCTGATACTAATGTCAACGATGTGTGTGAGGGTAGTGTTTATAATCAACAAAACCATTGAAATGTACACATATACATCCCGGTTAATTGAGTTTTGGCCGTTATTAGTATACATATTCGCTTGATACGGGTTACTGGCTTTACCATATTTTTCATTTCAAGGTACTTCAAACGCCCAACTTTTCTTGACAATCTGGGTTAAGCAAAGGTCTCAATTTACGCAGCCCAAACCGCTTAAAAGTAGCATGAGCTGCCATATATATCTGGCAAATTTCGTTGAAACAGAATTTGGTAATTATTCATTTTTTTCCGTCCAGAAGTACGAAATGGGGACTTTCTCCAGACATCAGTCGTTAAGGTACTTTTGTACTCATACTATAATGTTATTGGTATTGGTCCGAGGCTGAAGGCCGAGGGCTAATAGTAATACGGCTGTCCGAGGACCTGTGACAATGCCAATAGGGAATATCCTGATTAATGAAAATTTTATTAATTGGCTTTCAATGTTTTTTTTTCATGAAATATTTATATTATTTTATGGACACATTCGCAAGAAAAGTCAACTATTATTTTTTTAAAAATTTCTTTTAAAAAATCTAGGTGTAGTGTACCAAGAGTTGTACCTTTTGTACATAAAACATATAGGAGCATATTTTTTATTTTTACAAATTATTATTAATGCAATTTTTAATTTATCTAATGACATAGACGGAATATTTGTTTTTCCTTAACTGTGAATTGGCTATTTTCTTTTCCAGTGGGCTGGAGTGATCGTCCCTAAGTCCCACATAGACCTTCCATCTATGCGGTTCGGGTTCGAATCACCCTCAGACCAAATAAGAATGGAACAAATTCTGAGTGGATTTTTCACTCGGTCACCGTATGTGGAAGAGTTGCCAGGTACTCGCCGAAGGTCAGGGGTTTCCTCGGGGCAATGAGCCCGGTTACCTCCCCTACTAAACCTGGCAACGCCGCGATATAAGTGAATTAATCTAGAGTACGGCGTAAAACATCAATCAAACAACCCAGTCTATAATTACGGGGACATTTGTGGCTAAGTCGGGTACGTGGTTATCCTTCAGTTCGACACAGGTCCTCCATCGATGCGGCGATGGCCAAATAAAACTGAAAAATGAGTGGATTTTTCACTCGATCGGGATATGTGAAAGAGTTGCCAGGTACTCGCAGATTGTCGGGGGTTTCCTCCAGACAATGAGCCCGGTTTCGTCCCCATTGATAGACTTCTATAGCACTTAATGCGTTCTTCTTGATAAAAATGACGAACAATTGGCTAATTCTGTTACATAGAAAATGTCAATATATTGGCATCTTGTGGCACTTAAACTGTTGTTCTAATTACATTTAGGGTCAAAACGCACGTTTTGCTTAGCCCAAAATGTCGCTGAAGCATTGACATTGACATTGAAGGTAACCATTTTTGAGTCACCACTGCAAATGATGGCAGGGGGCCTCGGTGGCACAGACCTTCCATCTATGCGGCGCGGATTCGAATCGCACTAAAGACCAAATAAAAATTGAAAAAAATTCTGAGTGGATCTTCCACTCGGTCGCCATATACGTGGAAGAGTTGCCAGGTACTCGCCGAAGGTCGGGTGTTTCCACCGGGCAATGAGCCCGGTTTCGTCCGCCACTAAACCGGCAACGCCACTAAACCGGCAACGCCCTCATATAAGTGAAATAATCTGGAGTGCGGTGTAAAACATCAATCAATCAATGAACCAAATGATGGCCTCGTGCCCTCTCACAAATCGAATCAACCAAATGGAAGCAAATATTATAGCTTGTAAACCAAGCCCGGATTATCGGTCTTACGGCGACTGGTATTATATGGCTGCTAATGTGTCTTGTCGCCTTATGACGAACACGGAGAGAAAAAAAAAATCGGCAGAGCCCAGATTTCTCGGCTACTTGTAAACCTTATCGTCAATATTTCCTGAAAGTTGACCATGCAGTTTACCGTATCAGTTCAAAAACTGTTTGCTTTTGATTTTTTAATTTTTTGGTGGAAATTTATCACGGTGGTCTTTTGCAAATTTTTATATTAAAACTTTTTTATTTGCATTCTGCTGACAAGGAAACGTTCGAAGGTGAAAAATGTCAATCAATAAATATTTCAAAATCGATCTCTCACTGGACATACGGTCTCGAGTTTTTTGGCTTTTCAAAGAAATCGATGTTTTAATATTGTGAATAAAACTAATAAATTTAGGATTTCAACCCTGTATTGATTGGGCGAATTGTTTGATAATAATAACAATCATGAATTTTTATCTTGGATTTTGTATTATTTGCACGAATTCTGATTTTGAATATTAAAGCTCAGATGTCAACCTTCAATATCGTAATGCTGTATTGAATTTCCACTTAGATTCTCTAATGGCGCACTTGACCTTCGACGATTAAGTCGGCATCTGTCGATAATGACGAGTAATCATCAATCACCCCATCAAAGCGGCTCTGCCCTTTAACAGAGAATCAAGTTCAAGGCTACCATCTGTATAAATATAAGATAATCGTATAATTAGTTCACCAATTAAAACCGCAAATCCGAGAGAACACTTATTCCTTACGAAACTGTAGCTTTACATAAATAGATGTGGTAATTGCTTATTTACAAAGCTTGAACCAACGACCGATTTCTTGATAACGTCACTATGGAATTTAGCCAACGCATTTCGGGGGATTGAGGGATATTTACATAATTTTACAAAATGGCGGAAGAATTGATACTGTATCGAGAAGAATAAGGTATAAGTATAAGGCGCAGTCACTAGAAAAATGCGTGGATAAAAACAGGGGGCTGTTTCCCGACACCGACGTAACTTTGCGCCTGGTAGTAACGTCATGGCAACATATACCTTTAACATTACGTTAAGACCAGGCGCAAACTTACGACGGGCGTAAATGTCTTGAGAAACAGCCCTCTGCATGCATGAGGTACATAGTTTACCCAGAAAGCTATGCGTAAATCGACGTGACGTCATCAGTCTCGGCGGTAATTGTCATATTCGTAAATTAATTTTTTAGTTACAGGTTTTGTATGTTAGGGATACCGAAATATATGGGGTGAATAAACGGAATATTGGTCCAGACGTTAGCCGAGAGCAATATATACTATTTACTGTAAGACCCTGTATTGGAATATGCATTGATGCTAAGAAACTTAAAGATGCCCTCTGAATGGTCCACAAATGTGAGACTCAATTCTAGTAATAATATATTATTGAAATGGGCATCCTTATTAAAAAGGCGTCTTCGGGGGCTCAATCCTTCAAGCGATGTGTCGATGGTTCGAGTGGGTTTAGTTTGGTTGTCCTAAGGTTTGACAGGTATACCGGCCAAATAACAGAAAGCTAGAGTGCTGCTTTAACGCCCCCCCCCCCCCCCCCCAAAAAAAAAAAAAAAAAAAAAAAAACAACAAAAAACAAACAAACAAACAAACGAAGATGCCCATAGATATCTGGTAAAGCACTTTAGTTTCATAGAGAAAGCAAAATTTATAGGGTTCAATCTCAGTCGACCGATGTTCTTGCCATAGTTAAGATGCGTAACCATTGTCAATGTGTTACAAAAGGATTCCGGAAATTCTACTGACCAAGGCTAAGCTCTTGTCAGTCGTCAACCTAATGAAATATCATAGGTTTGGTTTGTTACAACAATTTATGGGGTGTAAAGGTCTAAATGATATACCTCTTTTTAACACAATTAGAAACTTGTCTCCATGGTTACTTTAGACAAGAAGATTTTCCCTGTGCTTGTGTGTTTTAGTGATCATAAATTTAAAAAGGGGCATTTGTACTCATTAAGAAGGCATAGAGGTGACGCCATTCGTTTTTACACCCTGGGATATGCGGGTTGACAATGGTGTGCTTTACTGTGGAAATCTGTGCATGTGATTTTCATAGTATTCAATATTTCACTATTTCACACATTAAAGTGGCATGAGCTGCCAAAATGTTGATACTTTGACGTTAAAACAGAATGGCTATTTTTCTCAAGACGTATAATTCAGAAGCTTTTTAGTGCTTCTAGTCTCGAAAATGTACGATAAAGTATTGTTTTGAACAAACTTTGACTTAGAATAAATAAATGGTCGTCCCGGTTATTTAAATTTTGTTTACTTTTCGAACACGTTTTCGGTTCGTGCAGGCCACATACTCATGATACTGTATGGATTTTCCTCATTCCAACGCCAATCATTTAGTGTATAGAAGCCTCTTACTGTCGTGACGATCAGAAATTATGAAACAAGTGTGAGTTTTGGCAGCTCATGCCAATTTAAACTGTATTCAGTAATATATAATGGAACATGAATAGTATATAATTCATTTTAAAAAATTCAACATTGAAATTTCGCCAATTTGGATTTAACGCCAATGGACTTCAAATTGAGAATACATAAATCAGAGCAGATCTTTCCATTGGCGGATTCAAAGCCAGACACATGACTGAAACTTGAATTTTCATTGGCCGGTTTCATCATCAGGAGGCCTGCTGAACTCAACACGGACGATCTACGTTCATCGCGCTTATAATCGTAATTTTGAATTTAAAAATACATTTAAAATCACCCAAAAATCATTGGAATTAGCTGTATAACTATCAAAAGTTATTGAGTTGCTCCATTTAGTGTGTTTTGCAGAATTGGCTGGATTTTCTTCCCCTTTCAAACATTAATGTATTATTCAACCAAAAAAAAAAAAAAAAAAAGATAAAACCAAAAACGGATATGTGTACACAAATAAATGTTTCACTGATCTAAATAAAATAGCTCCATATAAAATAACAAGCAACAAAAACACACGAACATCCGTCCCTTCAAGACAAAGGTATACATATTATGTCGATCGTATAATATTATGACCTAATTATTACCCTGGGCAGTATTAACGCCGCAAATTATTCCGCCGACATTTCCTTTTATAAATCTCTTTTTATATCTGTACGCGGTAATATCTTTCTTCAATTCACACTCTTTAGCAAATTACAAAGATATTTTGGAAAAAGTCAATCGGAAAAATGTATATTTCACGACTATGTTGACAGACCTTTAACGAGAATGGATGTTCTAATGACAGTAGGAAATGTCAGACAACGAATATAATATCCCTGACAGTTATGTGAAGCAATAGATGGTTGGTTAGTTGTTTTAGCTTTTTGGTGCGTCCATTCGTATGCATGATGTACGCCATACATCGATTAAGCGATTAAGAAAACTGTGACGTCTTATATAGAGTATCTTTTGTGCAGGAGTATATGTTAGTACCTGATTGATTGATTGATTGATGTTTTACTCCGCACTCAAAACTATTTCACTTATATGGCGTCGTTGCCAGGTTTAGTGGGGGAGGAAACCGGGCTCATTGGCACGAGGGAACTCCCGACCTTCGGCGAGTACCTGGCAACTCTTCCACATACGGCAACCAAGTGAAAAAGCCAGTCAGAATGTTTTTCTATTTTTTTAATTTTGGTCTGCAGTGGGATTCGAACCGCGCCGCATCGATGGAAGGCATGTGTGGGACTAAGGGACTATCACTCTAACCCACTGGACCACCGAGGCCCCTTTAGTACCTGAAGAAATAGTTATAGGCTGAAATTTGGCTGTTATGTAAAGATGCCCATGCAACGGACCAGTAAACTTTAATATTACATAAGAAATTAGTAGAATTAACAGTTTGTATAAGATATTTAACAGGTCCATCTCTTTTTTCAAAAAAATACACGCCGGGCTATAATATACCAGTATATGTGTCAATTGATTTCAATTGATTTTTTCTAGTTGACAATCTACATTTAACACCTCAACACCTCAAGTTTTAATAGTGTTGAAAAAAAGGGGGGGGAGGGGGAGGGGGTAGGCTATGCCATTTAGACTGAATACTTTGTAATATATTGACAAAGTCGCACGGATCTTCATCTATGGCAAGCTGAAACTGCGTAAAGCGTAAACTGAAAATATGATAATGTGTTTATATTTATAAACTCTGAAACACACGGGCACAAGGGTTTTTAAAACACACGTGCACAGGGGTTTTCAAAACACAAGGGCACAAGAGTTTTCAAAACATATTGGCACAGGGGTTCTAAAAACACACGGGCACAAGAGTTTTCAAAACATGCTGGCACAGGGTTTTTGAAAATACACAGTCACATGGGATTTTAAACCACACTGGCACAGGATTTTTAAAACACACGGACACAGGGCATTTTATAACACATGGACACAAGGGTTTTTAAAATACACAGGGGCATGGATTTTTAAAACACACGAGCACAGGGGGTTTACAAAACACACTAGCACAGGCGTTTTTTTTTAAATACACAGGCACAGGGTCTTTTTTAAACACACGTAATTATCGTGATTGATTTGTAGATAAATTAATTGATCGGGAGGGTTGATGTTATTTCAGGAAGATTATTTCGTGACCTACAACTTCTTTGTTGAACCGATGGTTGGTTGGTTGAATTGGTGTTTACGTCATCTACATTTATATCAAACCAGCTACACCCTGCAGTTCATTTAAGGCTACACGCTCTGCCAAGTAAAGGACATATTTCGTTGAAACAGAATTAGCTAATTGTTAGTAATTTCATCCTCAAGTCCAAAATAAGATATTGAGGATGTTCGTTAAAGTTTAATAATCACAAAAAGCCTAAAATGTACTTATACGTCCCGGCTATTTAAATTTTGTCCGTTTTTAGCACAAGTCTTCGTTTCGGACGGGTTAATGACTTTACCAGTATTTCTTATTTCAGTCCAATGGCAATCCTTCAGATTTGCAAATTGCCTCAAACCTTAAACTTCTGTTCACAATCGGGGAAAAAAGGCTGATAGCCCGAATCGATGAGTTGCCAATTACTTGCTAATAACGTAATTTAGCGACGTCACAATTGCTGCCAAATGTGGTTGACCGGACAAAGCATCAGTCGGATTTTGCTCAAAGTTCTCAACATTTTTACAATCGGTAATGACAGTTTATGTCTGAAATAATCAAGTAATGCGAAAAAATCTTGCATGAAACGGGGACTCGACTCAAAATAACTTAAGTTTTATTGGAAGCTGGGCTTGCTCGGCCTCAGATTGGTGCCACACGACGTCATGTCATTGTTGTGCGAAAAACTGACAAATGGTCTATTGCGGCTTTAGCATACCACAAGCTGATGTCAAATTCTGTAACTTAAAGACACCAAATTCTGCCCAGCCTAACGACCCGCATTACCCATAGACACCGAATCCCTCCCACGTAGCTTACAGACATCGAATTCATGGCAATCTAACGATCCACGTAGCTTACAGACATCGAATTCATTGTAACCTAACGATCGACGTAGCTTACAGACAACGAATTAATTGTAACCTAACCATCCACGTAGCTTACAGACAACGAATTCATGGCAATCTAACGATCCACGTAGCTTACAGACATCGAATTCATAACAATCTAACGATCCACGTAGCTTACAGACATCGAATTCATTGTAACCTAACGATCGACGTAGCTTACAGACAACGAATTAATTGTAACCTAACCACCCACGTAGCTTACAGACAACGAATTCATGGCAACCTAACGATCCACGTAGCTTACAGACAACGAATTCATTGTAGCCTAACGATCCACCTAGCTTACAGACAACGAATTAATTGTAACCTAACAATCCACGTAGCTTACAGACAACGAATTCATGATAATCTAACGATCCACGTAGCTTACAGACATCGAATTCATAACAATCTAACGATCCACGTAGCTTACAGACATCGAATTCATTGTAACCTAACGATCGACGTAGCTTACAGACAACGAATTAATTGTAACCTAACGATCGACGTAGCTTACAGACAACGAATTCATGGCAACCTAACGATCCACGTAGCTTACAGACATCGAATTCATGGCAATCTAACGATCCACGTAGCTTACAGACATCGAATTCATTGTAACCTAACGATCAACGTAGCTTACAGACAACGAATTAATTGTAACCTAACCATCCACGTAGCTTACAGACAACGAATTCATGGCAATCTAACGATCCACGTAGCTTACAGACATCGAATTCATAACAATCTAACGATCCACGTAGCTTACAGACATCGAATTCATTGTAACCTAACGATCGACGTAGCTTACAGACAACGAATTAATTGTAACCTAACCATCCACGTAGCTTTCAGACAACGAATTCATGGCAACCTAACGACCCACGTAGCTTACAGACAACGAATTCATTGTAACCTAACGATCCATGTAGCTTACAAACATCGAATTCATGGTAGCCTAACGATCCACGTAGCTTACAGACAACGAATTCATGGTAATCTAAGGATCCATGTAGCTTACAGACAACGAATTCATTGTAACCTAACGATCCAGGTAGCTTACAGACAACGAATTCATGGTAACCTAACGATCCACGTAGCTTACAGACAACGAATTCATTATAACCTAACGATCCACGTAGCTTACAGACATCGAATTCATTGCAAACTAACGATCCACGTAGCTTACAGACAACCAATTCATTATAACCTAACGATCCACGTAACTTACAGACATCGAATTCATTGCAAACTAACGATCTATGTAGCTTACAGACAACGAATTCATTGCAAACTCACGATCCACGTATATGTAACATGTAAGCACCAAATTCATCGCTGCATAACGATCGGCGTAACATACAGGCACCAAATCCATCAAAACTCAACGAGCCACGTAACCCCCATGCATGGCATCGCCTTCTACGACCCGCGCAATGTAAGGTAAAACAGTTGGTCGAGACTTGACGATCCACGTTACCCATAAACACGTAATCAATCGAAGTCTAACGATCCACGTTACCCATAAACACGTAATCAATCGAAGACTAACGATGAACGTTACCCATAAACACGTAATCAATCGAAGACTAACGATGAACGTTACCCATAAACACGTAATCAATCGAAGTCTAACGATCCACGTTACCCATAAACACGTAATCAATCGAAGACTAACGATCCACGTTACCCATAAACACGTAATCAATCGAAGACTAACGATCCACGTTACCCATAAACACGTAATCAATCGAAGTTTAACGATCCACGTTACCCGTAATCAATTGAAGACTAACGATCCACGTTACCCGTAATCAATTGAAGACTAACGATCCACGTTACCCATAAACACGTAATCAATCGAAATCTAACGATCCACGTTACCCGTAAACACGTAATCAATCGAAGACTAACGATCCCCGTTACCCATAAACACGTAATGAATCGAAGACTAACGATCCACGTTACCCATAAACACGTAATCAATCGAAGTCTAACGATCCACGTTACCCATAAACACGTAATCAATCGAAGTCTAACGATCCACGTTACCCATAAACACGTAATCAATCGAAGACTAACGATCAACGTTACCCATATTCACGTAATCAATCGAAGTCTAACGATCCACGTTACCCATAAACACGTAATCAATCGAAGTCTAACGATCCACGTTACCCATAAACACGTAATCAATCGAAGTCTAACGATCCACGTTACCCATAAACACGTAATCAATTGAAGACTAACGATCCACGTTACCCATAAACACGTAATCAATCGAAGTCTAACGATCCACGTTACCCATAAACACGTAATCAATTGAAGACTAACGATCCACGTTACCCATAAACACGTAATCAATCGAAGTCTAACGATCCACGTTACCCATAAACACGTAATCAATCGAAGACTAACGATCCACGTTACCCATAAACACGTAATCAATTGAAGACTAACGATCCACGTTACCCATAAACACGCGATCAATCGAAGTCTAACGATCCACGTTATACCCACAAACACGTAATCAATCGAAGTCTAACGATCCACGTTACCCATAAACACGTAATCAATCGAAGACTAACGATCCACGTTATACCCACAAACACGTAATCAATCGAAGTCTAACGATCCACGTTACCCATAAACACGTAATCAATTGAAGACTAACGATCCACGTTACCCATAAACACGTAATCAATTGAAGACTAACGATCCACGTTTCCCATAAACACGTAATCAATTGAAGATTTACGATCCACGTTACCCATAAACACGTAATCAATCTAAGTCTAACGATCCACGTTACCCATAAACACGTAATCAATCGAAGTCTAACGATCCACGTTACCCATAAACACGTAATCAATTGAAGACTAACGATCCACGTTACCCATAAACACGTAATCAATCGAAGACTAACGATCCACGTTACCCATAAACACGTAATCAATCTAAGTCTAACGATCCACGTTACCCATAAACACGTAATCAATTGAAGACTAACGATCCACGTTACCCATAAACACGTAATCAATTGAAGACTAACGATCCACGTTACCCATAAACACGTAATCAATTGAAGACTAACGATCCACGTTACCCATAAACACGTAATCAATTGAATACTAACGATCCACGTTACCCATAAACACGTAATCAATTGAAGACTAACGATCCACGTTACCCATAAACACGTAATCAATTGAAGACTAACGATCCACGTTACCCATAAACACGTAATCAATCGAAGTCTAACGATCCACGTTACCCATAAACACGTAATCAATCGAAGACTAACGATGAACGTTACCCATAAACACGTAATCAATCGAAGTCTAACGATCCACGTTACCCATAAACACGTAATCAATCGAAGTCTAACGATCCACGTTACCCATAAACACGTAATCAATCGAAGTCTAACGATCCACGTTACCCATAAACACGTAATCAATTGAAGACTAACGATCCACGTTACCCATAAACACGTAATCAATCGAAGTCTAACGATCCACGTTACCCATAAACACGTAATCAATCGAAGTCTAACGATCCACGTTACCCATAAACACGTAATCAATCGAAGTCTAACGATCCACGTTACCCATAAACACGTAATCAATCGAAGTCTAACAATCCACGTAACTTCCAGACACTTATCCTGCGACGCCACGAGATTCTTAACAAGCGGGAAAGTGTGCTGAGTGTACGTTTGAATCGTTCCGACGATGACAGGCACCAAATTCATATCAATCTAACAATCCTTCCCTTGAACCTAGTTCGCTATGCGCTATGCTCATAACAATGGAATCATTACAATGCGTTAAAATAAAGAATGTATCGACATTGCCAGCCACAGCAACACACTAGCTTTAGTCGCATTCCCTGGCTTGAGCAAGATTTCTTGCGGCATGGGAATATACAGTCAGATTCCGGCTTTACGGTAAACAGACAGCCGAGACAAGCTGTGCATAAAACACAAGCACCGGCCAAATAGAAATATAAATCACTGCGACGTCATTGTGTCTATTTACTATATTTGCCATGTGGCATCGAGTACACGCCATGACCTTCTTAAATAAATTAGAGCTTTCCTTCTAAATTTTTATTTTAAATGCTACCGTTTGGGACTTGATGAATAAAAATGAAATGAATAAAAAAAGGGAACAATTAATGAAAAATATCCGCAATTTGACAACACGGGCATATAAAACCCTCAAATACAAAAAACATAGAAAGGACATTTTGGATAAAATTCTTATGATATTGTACGTTTATTTTCGAGGAACCAACTCTCAGCAATTCGCTTCGGGTTTGAACAGCATTTTTTTTTCATTGGAAAGGAATAACCACAATGGATCTTGCGGACGAGAAGGGGTTCGTTCCTTTTTTATAATGGCAGCACCGTGAAAGTCAAACGAGTTTCAACAACACCGCCAAACTCTCCACAGAGAATGGCGTATTTAGATTTTAACTGTATTTTAGAATTCGCCGACATGATCGGAACATTCTCAAACAGATAAACAAGACAGTTTTATGAATATGTAACAAGTTAAAAAAAACAAGTTTCTCTGCATGCATAATGATGCCATTGCGTGCACCGGTACTGAAAATGGACGAAATACACCTGCCGATTTTGAACTAAAGGGACAAGCCCGGAACAAAGACTGTGATTTATATATGGATGAGGTATTCAGATGGCCATTGGTAACTTTCCTAGCTCCCACTGACCCCTGAATAGCGAGTTTTAATGGAGAATCACAGCAAACTTACTCGGTGTCTCCTTTTAAGTCGGCCCTGTTTAACAAAGCTGGTGTGAAGACGTTTTTTTAAGAAGTCTTTAACCGGGACCTGTTGCGATCGGAGCGTATAATTTTAATGTAGACATACGCCCGACTTAACTTACGCCTGATTTGTAAGACAGGGGCTCGTTTCAAAAAGCTGTCGGATCGCAAACGAAGCCTGGTTGCCAATGGATACCATAGTGAAGAGATGCGAAGTCATGGCAACTGCGATTGATCGCACTGTACGAAGGCTTCGTGAAACGGCCCCCATGGGCTTGTTCTACTAAGCTGGTGAAAGTTACGCCAGTCGCAAAGCGTGTTAAATTTGGATAGGAACTTGCTGTAAAGCTATGCGTAACTTTGCGCCAGCTTAGTAGAACGAGCCCCAGGACCATAGCGGAGATTCGAACCACCAGCCTTTTTAAAGCTCACAACAAAAGTAAACAATTAATCTCATTTCACATTGATTTATTAATATAATTTGACATATTTTTTCAATTAGCAAACATTCTTACATACTTTTTTTTATGAAAAATACAAAACGTACATGTATACCATAAAAAACCTGAAAGACCCTTGTAACTTGCAACATACAAGCTATGTCACATTTTTCTTTAGCGCATGCGTGTTAGAAGCAAGTGAGATTCACTTTCGCCATAGTTTTAGCATCTTACATCAAGCAAAATATAATTTTGTAAGCAGAAAAGATGTTGCATACAATTATGAAAGATATATAATGATAAAAAAAATTACCTTCCCATGATTAACAACTTCTGTATTTGTTACCTTGTCTTCAAATATCCCAACTTCTAAATGCCAAATAAATAAGTTGTATATAACTAAAAGTTGTATACTTAGAGTATACATTACGGGCAATTATTATTATATTACACATCTGTTGTAAAGTAATAATGTCGTATTCACTGACAATTGCTAGTAATTTATCTGTTCAGTGATGATGAATGCCTAACTAAAAGAATGGACGGCGATTACAGTTAGGTGGGGTTGTGTTGAATTACTAAAGACGTGCACGCGTCGGGTTACATACACCTAAAGACATTGGCAATGCAGTAAGGTTGTTTATTACCACTACAAATTCCAAGCGGTGTCAATTTCATCACCATACACCCGACACTCATTTTTTTATCACTATCTTACACGGATAAACAGCATTTTCCAGACATTATATTAAGGCATAATCGCATGGATGAAACTGCTTTCCGTATGTAGAAAACAATAGAATGTCATTTCTTATTGAAACGATGGTCTTTGTTCGCGGCACTGACTCTATGATAGAGTTAGAATGTGAACATGACATTGTGATCATTTATTAAGTACATATGCACTGGTATCTTAACCCCAGCTGATGGTCTCACAAAAAGGCGTCCTGATCGGTATAGGACATCGAATTAAGTTATTCTGATATGGAAAATATGATCTAGGCCCTAAATGATCACGTAAAAAGTTACATTTAATAATCAATAATACAAATGTTTTTAACAAATATGATAATTCCAAAATTTGACATATATATCTTATTAGCATTTAAAACTCTCTAAACAATCTACATTTAAGCACCATTACAGAAACGTTTTCAGTTTCACCAAAGCACCTACGTGTATCTGGTAGTTCAAAACAGTTCCAACCGCTGAATCAGACTTATGGACGAGAATCGGAAATTTCAAATATCATTATCGTTGCAATCTGCAGAAAAGGGTACAACGAAGATACTGTCCGCCTGGCATCAGTTGCCCTTGAGAAATAACGTCAATGTTTTTTAATAGTTCATGCAGAATGGAATTCACAAAATGTCCCGGAATTATTCAAGGCTTTAGTTTTGCAGTTTGGCTCCTTAAGCAAAATAGCATCGTATTAACAATTTGTACACGTTTTTAATAAATAATACAGTTTGTCAGTCTCAATTTTACACGCTTTTGTAATTCCAATGTCTTTATTAGCACTCCCTGGAACATTCGTCGAAGGAATTGGTCGGCGATAATGAGGGCGAACTATCTCTGTGACTTAATGAAACAGCCGTCTGAAACAAATCCAATACGGAGGAATTGGTTTTCGCTGACGTCTGTATAAACTGACAGTCCCAGACCAGCGTGAGTAAGGCAGCCGTGTGTTCTCGTGGGAACTCGTCGATGTCTTCCCCTACATCTGCTTTGTTCGCCGCCACAATTATTTTGGCACCGTTCTCTCCTCGTAAGCTGACAATTTCTTCCCTTAAATGTTTCAGATACTTTAACGATTCTGGACAATGAACGGAAAACACCAAAATAAATACATCGGCTTTTGAAATAGCCAGTCTTTTCATTGCCGGAAAGCAATACGCCCCTGTGGTGTCCAAGATCGCTAAGTTGTAATCAGTCGATGATGTCCGTAGGACGGTGTGGTACATTTCTTCCACAGTTTCCTCGTGTTTTTCTGGAAAACCTCTACCCAAAAATTGCGAAATGAGAGAAGTTTTCCCCACTCCACTCGCACCCATCACCACAACCTGGCATTGCTTAACTGCTCGCTTCGCCGTCTTCATCTTTGGTAGACGCAACGTATCTGGGTTTCGTCTGGAACTCTGTAATTTACAAACGTAAGAGCTGTCGCAGAACTTAATAGTATATGGTCAACTTGCAAGACTGATGGCTAGCTATGTCAATGCTTGCTTTTATATCGATTTAGCCCCGACACCTTGGGAACATTGGCCTCTCGTTTGTCTTCCAGGCACGCTGTTGTTTGCGCATATAACCTAACTCCAATTTCTATTGGCTGACGAGGAATTACTCTCAATCCGACCTGCTTTCCTTTTTGTTCTATTTCTGACCCAGTAGCCAGTTATCAGCAAAACGTCTCTCACAACGGTTGACCGAGCTTACCGAATGCCTTTTCAAAGCAACTCCAACAAAGACTTGCAAAGCGTATGTAGCTTTCAAACATAACATATATCGATTAAATATATACGTTATTCAACTATTGTGATGTCAAACGAAAACTGGGTTATTCTAGCGACAGTAAATACATGTAGTTATATACAAACATTGATGTTGCATTTATCAAAAAGCCATTTGTCTCAGACCTCATAAGTTGTTTTCGATTATCAACAAATTTTAGAATGAGCAAATACAACTATTCGTGACTCTCTTCATTCTCTATTTTCCAGAAAGCACGATCTGCGAGGGGAGGGGGAAGGGGGGGGGGGGGGGGTGTTAAAGAATATGTTTTCTGACCGGATCTGTATAGACCAGACCTGCATAGCAAAGAACCTCCAGATGTTTGTCTCTTGCTTTTTATGATATGTATACCCGTTGATTCTAGTGTGCGATCTCCAGTTTTTATTTCGACGGCACACGACTAAAAAGGGGCTTTGATATTTCTACATGTCGACAAAACGTCAGATAGACGTGTATGTATATTAATCTGCAGATATGGGATGATAGTATACCAGATCTTTGTTTTACCTAGACGATCTCATCGAATGACCATATAAGTAGCAACTAGTTTAAAATAAAGATAACGATTTGATGAAATGAATTACAAATTTGTTTTTTCGAAAAATTAAAAAAATCACTGATGAGATTGGAATACAATTTGTCGCTTGAAGCGTGTGATCTGATCCTATATCGGACGGTAGTATACCAGATCATTCCTTGAAAGATATGATCTGTAATGACCCGTTTCTTCTTGAAGGGAATGATCTAAGATACGCCCTGTCCCAATTAGACAGGCTTCTATACATGATCGTTTTAGGTCCAAACATCCAGTTTCTGTTTTCTTCAGCCAATGTAAGAGTTAGGAAGTGGCTAGCCGAGAAATCTGGGCTCTGCCGAATTTTTTTTTTCTCGTATTGATTCTCATTACCAGCCAAATATAAAATAAGTCGCCCTTTAGACCGACAATCCGGGCTAGGAAGTAGCTTACTTAAAGTGGCATGAGCTGCTAAAATGTTGATATTTTGACGTTAAAACAGAATGCTGAAATTATTGACTATTTTTCTCAAGAGGTAGAATTCAGAAGCTTTTTAATGCTTCAAGTCTCGAAAATGTACGATAAAGTACTGTTTTAAACTAACTTTGGCTTAGAATGAATGAATGGTCGTCCCGGTTATTTAAATTTTGTTTACTTTTGAACACGTTTTTGGTTCATACAGGCCACATACTGTATGGATTTTTCTCATTCCAACGCCAATCATTTAGTTTTTCGATAGCCTTCAAAGCCTCTTACTGTCGTGACGATCAGAAGTTATGAAAAAACTGTGAATTTTGGCAGCTCATGCCCCTTTAACGATAGTTTTGTATCTGGGTTATTTGAATATTGGATTGAAACTAATACAGGTCTACTGTACATATTTTAAGCTTTCAATCAATGCCCGATTTTTGTGTGTATTTTTCTAAATTTTAGACCAATTTTGAAAGTACGACAGTTTGGCTGAGAATATGTAACCCTAAAACTGTCAAAATGGCGGTACGTATGTTTAATTGTGTGTAGCGTGAAACCGACATGCACTATGTCTTTGAAAATGGAAAGGAAAAGCCATAACGTGATTTAGGCAATTAGCAACAAATCAAAACGTTAACATTACCGCAAATGGGAAATGAAACTGTATTCTGTAACCTTTAACGACCCAAGAGTGAAAGGCTTTGGGTTTTTTTCAACGGGTTGCCATAAAATTAGATACACGTTGATCATATTGCAAATATTTGTTTTGATGGCACAGCTATTTGACATGTTGCCACAATCGAATTCACGTTGATTCAACACATGCGATTTCCATTTTTTATTTTGACCACACCCAGGAAAAAATTAAATTTGAGACCTTTTTTTTAGAGGATGTGCTTTAATTTAATGTGCAGGTTGGGCAGGTTGCCATAACATTGGATATTTGTAGGTCTACACGTAGGCTAATCTACTGCACATGCAATTCCCAGCTTTGGTTTTGACGGCACACGAGTAAAATGTTTTTTGCTTTTTGGCCAAGTTGCCATAACATCGGATACTTGCAATTTCCAACTTTTGTTTTGACGGCACACGCGTAAAATGCTTTTTTGCTTTTTGGCCAGGTTGCCATAACAACGGGTACTTGCAATTTCCAACTTTTTGTTTTGACGGCGCACGAGTAAAATGTTTTTTGCTTTTTGACCAGGTTGCCATGCAATCAAGAGACACGTAGATTCTATCGATGCGATTCCCAATTATTATTTTAGCGTCCCTCAGGAGAAGAGCTATACATATATTTGAGAGGATGCTCTTTAATCCGATACACATAGCTTCTTCGAACGAGGTCGGAGGCTGGCTGGGTGACATAAGTAGAACGTCTTGATTGATGTATGTATGAAATGTATATTTCAGTTTCATTAACAAAATGCGAATGTTTCTGAACGTGATACTGACGTCGCTATATATTGTTCATATCAATCAAGTTTCATGGACAGGTCTCACGATAATGGCATTTAAGAGGCGGGAGTCGTCAAAATGTGACCTCATTCCAAATGGATTTCGATTGTCAACAGATTATGGGCGTTTAAAGTGGCATGAGCTGCCACAATGTTGATATTTTGACGTTAAAACAGAATGTTGAAATTATTAGCTATTAGAAGCTTTTTAATGCTTCCAGTCTCGAAAATGTACGATAAAGTATTGTTTTTAACTAACTTTGACTTGAATGAATGAGTGGTCGTACCGGTTATTTAAATTTTGTTTACTTTTCGAACACTATTCCGGTTCGCACAGGCCACATACTGTATGGATTTCCCTCATTCCAACGCCAATCATTTAGTTTTTCGATGGCCCACAAAGCCTGTTACTGTCATGACGATCAGAAATTATGACAAAAGTGTGAATTTTGGCAGCTCATGCCACTTTAATGTTCATTGAAAAGTAAATGACTGACGCTGAGATAAAAATATCGGTTTCAAATCCCATGAGCTGCCAAAGTTTGCACCTTTTTAATAAATTCTGATTCACGAAATTAAGAGGTCACTGAAAAACTGAAGGATTGGCGTTGGTCTGTACGAAACGAAGTTATGTCCGAAGGTAAACAACATTTAAATGACCGGGAAAAACGTCCCTTCAATCTAAGTCTAATTTAGTTGAAAACACTTCTTTATGGTCCACTGTCGAGACTAATAGCATTAAAAATGTTCTGAATTGAATACGTGTTTCGAAAAATAGCCGATAATTTCAACATTCTGCTTCAACGGTGAAATCTCAACGCCTTTGGTAGCTTACAGAATTCAGAAAATGTTTTTGTTTTTGTAACCTTTCGCGTGCGGTCCCGATATTGGTGTCAAATGGAAGCTTCCTAACTATAACCCTTGGGAGAAAGTATTTTCCGTTTTATGGGAAATTATCGGACATTTGGCCCTTCTTGTCACTTAAAAGAAATACCATCATTTTTTCAACGTGTGTTTGAACAGTGTAGGCCTACTGCGTAGTTGTATTTTGAACCTTGGTCTAATTTCGCAGGCGGATGTTTTTTTTTATTGCTGTCAGTGTATACGATATCAACATACATCGCAAAGTAGTATACGGTAACGTGTTTTTCAATTTCAATCAAGATCGTATTATCTTTGACAATTTCTATATTCTTGAAAGTAATTCGCCGTATAACGTTACCAGAGAGGTACTAAATCTCCGCTGTAGCATCTACCAGTCAATTACCTCCTTTTTTTTAGAGGAGGTCGGTTGGCTGAATGGATAAGGCAGCCGGCATTTACTGCTGGCGATATGTGCCTTACTCTGGGACCCGGATTCGATTTGCGTTTCGGGCGTCAGCCAAAATCGGAAGAAGAATTTCTGCTATTTTTCAAGAAAGTGTAATCCCAAAAAATAAGGAGAATTCTGTCATACTCACTTTCTAAAAGACACTAACCGATTAAATTCGCTGTATTGTTTACATAAATTCACGTTCAGGGACACGTTATGTATCTATCGCTGTCGGTTTCACGAAATTAACACCTCTTGTCATTGTTAATTGTGGTTTCTAGACTATGCAGACAGCTGGGACTAAGACCATTTCCTAATGACCCCAGCAAATGTAATCCGATCAGATTTAGTGCCCTTGGCCATGCTAAGATATAATCTTCAAAGACCTTGGACGTTCGGCGTCATTAACAAAAACTGATGGCCATTTTCTTCATCTGGTTGATGATTATAGACTTTAAATGCGAAGTTGTGAATATGCCATTACCAAAATTCCTAAACAGCTCCTTGCCCCTTTAAAGTGGCATGAGCTGCCACGATGTTGATATTTTGATATAAACAGAATGTTGAAATTATCGGCTATTTTTCTCAAGACGTATAATTCAGAAGCTTTTTAGTGTTTCTAGTCTCGAGAATGTACGACAAAGTGTTGTTTTGAACTAACTTTGGCTTAGAATGAATGAATGGTCGTCCCGCTTATTTAAATTTTGTTTACTTCCGAACACTATTCGGGTTCGTATAGGTCACATAGTGTATGGATTTTCCTCATTCCAACGCCAATCATCAAGTTTTTCCATGACCTTTATAGCCTCTTACTGTCGTGGCGATCAGAAATTATGAAAAAAATGTGGATTTTGGCAGCTCATGCCACTTTAATAAACGGAATGACCTAACAGGTAAAGGCATATGTTATTGGTCACCGTATATTGGAAAGGTGTGCTTCATCGGTCTCTGGTCATAAACATATCGGGCCTACATAAGTGTCAGGCGAAAATATGTAGGAAACATGCGATACACACACAATGTAAAAATGCCTTGATCTAAACGGGCATCTAGGTTAGGGTTATATTTCCACCGAAGGTATTTCCTTCAGACCCTGGTTCAGGTATTTTTGGGGAGGGGTGAACATTTCGCATGGATTAGGGAAAGAGGGGCATGTGTTAGGAAAGTACATGTACGGTAGCCGCACTCATGTGTCTCTTTCCTGTGTTACTTACTTGCCGGTCAAGTAACACGGTTGTCAAGGGTGATTTTTTAACGGGGACATCTATCCTAACAGTACACAGACAAAGGTACAGTCGACCAGCTGAGAATTATTTACATCACTATTTTGAATGGCTGTATTAAACAAAGGCACCCTGCTGGTAATTATTCTCAATTATTTTCACACGATGGGGTCGTATTCCTATTTGACATGTATCAAACATAAACCAAATCCAAAAATAAATCACTCTTTTAAAAATATATTTTTTCGTTTTATATTTAAATGTACTTTTTATCTCACCTCGATTGATTCAATTCTGGTATTTAGCTGAACTTTTATATCGAGTATACTGTACTATATACGATGTTTGGTTGGTTGATTGGTGTTTTACGCCGCACTCAAAATTATTTGAAGTACATCTTCTACAAAATACGGGGCCTCCGTAACTCACTAGGTAGAGTATTGGACGCTCAATCCGAACAGCCTCCCACTAATGGGTCGCGGGTTCGAATCCAACTCAGTCCAAAAAAAAAATGGAAAATTTTCGGACTGGGTTTTCACTCGAACGACCTATGTTGGATGGTTGCCCGTTACCACTGGAAGGTCGTGGGTTTCATCCGGGCATAGAGCCCGCTTTCCTCCACCTTATAAGTGAAATAATCTTGGGCGTGGCGTAAAACACCAAACAATCAATCAATCTAAAAAACACTTAATGCAAATGATAAAATATTGATAAAGGTTTGTTCATAAAACTTTACATCAGAGGAAATCCACTAGTTCATTTCAACTTGGTTGGTTGCGGTTAAAAAAAACTTTGTTTACCCGTGACATAGCATTAGCTACCTAAACTGCAATATTCCATCTTGAAAAAAAAACCGGAAGCTATCGGCAACTTTTCCTAAGGTGTGCAAAGTAGAGCGGTTTTAGTGAAAGCAACGATGCGTATCATGCATTTCTCCACGTGATTTATTTCCAGGCTTCAAAGAAATTGACCTATTCTGTTTACCATCCCTTTTAAAGGAAACAATAGACCCCGTGTGTCTTAATATCCGTATATGGTCTCGCTGGAAAGTTCAACAAAGACAACAATAAGATTTGTCCGTTAAGGGTACACGTGTGCCGAGAATTACCTTCAATGTAACCCATTTAGTTGACTCTTGTTACCCTGTGTTTAAACAATAGTGCTCGTCGTCTTCAAATAAGTGACACGGGCACATTCTCTGGAAATAATAACAGCAGCGGTAACTCTATTACAGATCAGTTAATGACATATATGAATGCTGAGAATTATGTAGGCTATATACTATATATATAGTATCGGATTTACAGATCAAACTGTTGACCTTTCTAAGAAAGACTCGTACGAAATCCTAGTAGAAGCTTAGCTTGCTTAATATGAGGTCAATCTATATAATTATCTGTATTCTGTGAAATTACTTTCAAAAGGATGACTTAATAAGTCAAAAGTATGGAAGGTGATAAGGAATATTTTATAAAACATCTTTTTCGTTCATGCTGTGTAACTCACAAAATTTGACATAGAGTTCAAATTTCGCACTGATAAATTAATATGGAAAATTTGGCAAAACTTTAAAAGTTTCCACATGTCAAATGTCATAAAACTGTTTCCACCAGCATGACCACATATTGAATGAAGTCATGGTTTACTTCAATACCAGAGGTCAAAGGTCATTGGAAGTGACCTGGGGCCTGGGGTCCGTGTAACGTTCGTTAATTAAATTTTCATTTTTAATGACCATTTTTCAGTTCAATTTTCATTTTTCATTTTCTACATTTTGTTAGTAAGAAATGAATATTGTTTTCTCTCTTTTCAACACACAACGGTCATTTTTCAAATTTCAATTTGCCTTTTTCACTCTTCACGAAACGAATATTTAAAAGTTGTAACCTTCGTCAATGTTTCAATTTTCAATTGGTCGAAGTAAATCCGCAAACTCAACTGTGCAAGTCACAATCCACCAAAGCGAACATTCCTTGTGAAGCAGGCCGTAGAGCCCTTGTGGAGCTCAAAATAACACTTTCTCTAAGCAAAGACTCATAAAACAAGGACTGCTTTATGATCTCCAGGACAAAACATCCGAGTTAGGCAGGTACGCCACAGATTAGCATTAAAATTAGTCTTATAACACCAACATCCCTTGTTGAGCACATTGCCAATAGCATGGACGGATCCAGGGGGCCAGGAGCCCCCCCCCCCCCCCCCGCTTTTTTCTGGGCAAATAAAAAAAGAATAAGAAAAAAAAAAGAAACGGAGAGCGGAGAAAGGAATTAACACAGAATCAAAATGTACCACTATAGATGCAATTTATTAAATGCACGGTCTTTGCGTAATAGTCCCTCAGGCAAAATTCAGCGATCATCTTGTCCCACAAACGAATTTCATACATGTTAAACCTATATCCAGTAGTTCCACTGATTAGTTTAACGTAGTACACAAGTAGTGTTATTCCGAAAAACGAAAACTTCATATTGACTCAATATTTCGACTTTTATTCAGTCATCATCAGGAGTGAGGTACATTAGCAACAACATTGGTATGTACCTCACTCCTGATGATGACTGAATAAAAGTCGAAATATTGAGTCAATATGAAGTTTTCGTTTTTCGGAATAACACTACTTGTGTACTATGTTAAACCTATATTCACTTTATATATACACTGAAAAGATGGCGTTGGCGTTGACTGGGGAGGTATCAATGAGCTGCAGCTAAAATATTTATCTCACAGGAATGTGGCTCTCAAAAATAGAGAACAAAACTATATACACCGTTCTTTGTTTAGACATATCATCGGTTATGAAGAGCTTGGGAGGGACCTTCATCAAATTTGGTGGATCGTCGATAATTAATATAAAAGATATCTATGAGAAAGTGCAACTTTCAAGAAAGAATAACGAAAGTCATGGGCAGTTTTTTGTAGGATATTTTTAAAAGCCTATGCGGCGTGTGAACCCACGTCAGTATGTATGCCTATACTGGGTTTGGATAGTCTGCCACTTTCCTTTTTCAATAAAAAACTATTCCTATTATGTAGCACAAATATAATGGCACAAGTCAGTCCAAAACAAACCGCGGGTACTTCTCCTGCTTGACTTATTTCGTTATTTTTAAGAATTAGTTATTAGCAATTTTACTTGCCGAACAGCCTCGGAACGCGTCTCAGGCAATCTAGAGCCCTCCGAGGCCTAGGCGGCCCCTGGACCCCCACCTAATGCGTTAGGATAATCATCCCCTCCCCTCTCCCATGTTTCGAAAACGTTAAAAGGCTTCATCTATTCATCTATTTTTAAAGAATAAGGGAATGCTAAATCTGGAAATTTTTAGCAATTTTACAGGCCTATTTTGAGTTTGTTACGTATCTGTGATCGGATGGCCTGGCACCTCCCCCTTTCGGGAAAAGCTGGATCCGCCCCTGCCAATAGCGAGGCTCATTAGGCGATTTTGATAAAACCTTTGATTGTTTCTGTCTCCTTAATAGAGTCAAATAAACACAGTCTAATGAAGAAATCGTGAATTTGACCTTTGATTAGCCTAAAAACACCAACATCCCTTGTGGAGCACATCGCCAATAGCGTGGTTTCAGGGCTCTGTCTAAATATTCATGTTAATAGTATCGACACGAAATTTGAACCAAATGCCAGGAAAGCTCTGTGGCACCCATCATGCCATACTTTTATTACTTGCGAGGTAAAAAAAATTTTTTTTTGTAACACCTCACTGATTATCTTACCACATCAAATGTTTATTTTGCTATCTGGCTTTACATCCCCCCCCCCCACCCCCGATGGGAATCACCTGTTCAAACGGCTCACCTGTATGTTTAACAAGCCAAACCCTTCATTAATATCCATATAAATTCTCTGCTATTTTGTTGATTAGTCACATTTGGTTGAAAACGGTATTAGTATCTATACCGAAACGTACCAACATCAATAAATAAGAAGTTGTTATCCAGAAATCTCTTCTTTTGTGTTACTATTACCGACTTCTAAATGCCTCTCAAACAACTTATTCGGCATAGTGACTGTCTGACAGTATGGCACTGACCATGTGCGTCAACAGGCGGGGGATAGGGAGACATGTTGGACATGTCTCCTCAGTTTTCTAAGGGGTCAGAAATTATGCAAAATGTGTGAATTTTGGCAGCTCGTGCCACTTTAATGGGAAAGTTAGATTAAATGTCAATCCTGACACTAAAATGATATCATTTTTAGGCATTGCTATTATTTGGACGAATCACTGGGCTAATGTGCACAAAGATACAGTTCGAGGACTGAAATATACATGTACGTAACCATACATACATTTACAGCCTCTTGATTACTGCTGACTCAAACCGTAACATTTCCTGGTTTGACTTGTAGACACAGAGCCTGATTTCTGCCCGAAATACCCCCCCCTCCTCCCCTCACACACATGTACTATGTAAGTGTAGTCGAGAAATCTGGGCTCTGCCGATTTTTTTTCCGTATTCGTCATATACGAAAGAAATAAAATTCGGCAGAGCCCAGATTTCTCGGCTATATGTAAGTGAAACAATCTGGAGCGCCGCATCAAACACACTCTACTTTGTTCTGCTCCTTGAAAGAGAAAAAATCGAACGAATACAACAAACACAATGTAAAAATGCACACAATCGTGAGGGAATATAGCAGGCATCTTGACTTGGAAACCAGGTATTTTAGTCGAATGCGCCCCCCCCCCCCCCACCTCCCACCCACTTATTGTAACCGGTTGACGCCCTTGGCACTGACCTTACATACATAGATGGGTCGTGAGTTTAAATCACACTCAGACAAAATATAATTGAAACATTTCTGCGTGTGATTTTCATTTGGTCGTGTAGCCCGAAAATCGATCTCTATGCATGGTTTGACGTTTGAATCAAGAGACCGATTCACACCTTCTTTATTAATTGTTATGGGTGAAGTGACAGTTAGTTTTCTATAAAGACACGCTCTGTCGATTGAGTTATAAAATAATGGCACGTGATAGACGGACCACGTGAATCAATTGCTCACGGTGGGAAATGTCAAACTTAAAGTCAAGGAAATTAAGCTTAGGGTTTCCACTGCACACAGCAAAACAAAGCATCCCACAATCGAAAAAAAAAACATTCAAATATTTTCATTTTAACCAATGTTATCATTACGGAACCGTACACGAATTACTATTTCGTTCCATGAATTAGGCCTACTAATTCGTTCTACGAATTATGGCTTCTGTTGTTGTTGTCCTAGAAATAGGTTCTCAACGTGAGGCTATGCGTACAGGTCAACATTGAAAGGGATGGACTTATTGCTATGTATTTTGAATTAGGGGTTTTGTACAAGAACATTGTGAGTATATTAGCTGTGAATCATGGAATTAGACTTATTCTACCTTTTGCATAATTTTTTGCATCGACGAGAACCAGCCAAGAAATATGCAATGTTCATCCTCATTGATCAGCTGGAATATTATAAAGCCATCAGGTTCCGTATATCATACTGTAATGGTAAATGATCTATTCTTTGCTTATTTGGTGAGAAATTTGTGCCTCCGTATTTTTCGGTGTGATAGAAAAAAAGACTAGCAAGTCTCAAAATGCGAACTATCTGCTATCTGGTCTCTGACAAACACAGACAAAAAAATTCGGCCGAGCCCAGATTTCTCGGCTGTCGGTAACCCTATGTGGAAGGGTTACCAGGTATTCATCGAAGGTCGGGGGTTTCCTCCAGGCAAAGCCCCCCCCCCCCCACCCCCTATTAAATACACCAATAGCAGGTTAGCATACCAGGTGTGCACATGTTTCAGTGACATCCAGTCACCAGACATCTGAGAATAATTAACCATAGCTTCTTGTAGGAAAGTCATAAAAAATAAATAAACCATGTTTTGGGACCAGGTAGATATTGTCTTTAAGATGAAGTATATTGTATTTTGCCTAAAGTGTTCACTTTAACCTACTAACGCGGCCATATAAGTGAAATAAACTTCAGTGCGGCGTAAAACATCAATCAATCATTACATCAGTATTTGGAATATGATCTGTGAACGTAATAGCCTTTTATATATGTAGTATTACCCAGTCTCGAGGAGGCTGTGCTTATATACATATATATATTGTGCCCATGGGCTGACAGATTTATGCCCAGTGGGTATACAGACATAACAGAGTTACAGGTAAGGGTGACATTGAAAGCCATGGTCAATTTCATCCAGCCCCGAGCTGGCTTCCTATTGATATCAAATGTACAACAAGGTTTATATAACAGATGAAAGAATTACAAGGTACTTAATAGTATAAATTACTTAAGAAAAGTAGGGAATAGAACTAAGTACTGTGAGTTAAGATCGCCGAGGGTTGTCTTATATGATCAAAAGGTCATAGCAGTTGGGGATATATAACCCTTGGTCTCTGTTCATGCTGGGCTAGCCCGGATTATCGGTCTTACGGCGACTGGTATTATATGGCTGCTAATGTGTCTTGTCGCCTATGACGAACACGGGGAGAAAAAAAAATTCGGCAGAGCCCAGATTTCTCGGCTAATGCTGGGCTTGGTTTTTCGGATGTGGATGGCTTCTGTAGTATTCTTATCTTCCAATGGTGTTATTTGTCCTGACTCCCGATGATGGTCTGATCTAATAAACCGAAATATTGAGTTAACATGAAGTCTTTGTCATTCCTCCGAGTGCTTACGTTGCTCTATTACGCTAGACTTATCAGTGGGAATTCGAATATGCTATTCATCCTTATATAAATCCTTAATTTTGTTGTTTGTCATTGACTTTGATAACGATGTAAGAACTACATCGAAATGTCGTCACCCAATGAACCAAGACGCTGTTATCCATAAGTAATTATTCACTTTGTTGTAACCGTTCAACTTCTAAATGCCATTGAAAGATTTGTTATCAAATGTCAGTGTATGTAATATAGATCTGAAATCCATTAGCTCAAACGTTCATTCTCTACAAAACGAGTATTTAATGAATATGGACGTCGCATGCTGATAGAATTAAACATTCGAATTACCTAACTTTTTTATTTCAAAATGGACATGGACTATACTTGTATTAGTGTATCTGTAAATGATGGTAACGTATCTCTCAATGATGGTAACGTATCTCTCAATGATGGTAACGTATCTGTCAATGATGGTAACGTATCAGTCAATGATGGTAACGTATCTGTTAATGATGGCAGCGTATCTGTCAATGATGGTAACGTATCTGTCAATGATGGTAACGTATCTGCCAATGATGGTAACGTATCTATAAATAACGGTAACGTATCTGTTAATGATGGCAGCGTATCTGTCAATGATAGTAACGTATCTGTCAATGATAGTAACGTATCTGTCAATGATAGTAACGTATCTGTCAATGATGATAACGTATCTGTCAATGATAGTAACGTATCTGTCAATGGTGACGACGTATCCGCCAATGATGATAACGTATCTGCCATTGATGGTAACGTATCTGTCAATGATGGTAACGTATCTGTCAATGATGGTAACGTATCTGTCAAAGATGGTAACGTATCTGTCAAAGATGATAACGTATCTCTCAATGATGGTAACGCATCTGTCAATGATGTCATGATAACGTATCTGTCAATGATGATAACATATCTGCCAATGATGGTAACATATCTGCCAATGATGATAACATATCTGTGAATGATGATAACGTATCTGTCCATGATGGTAACGTATCTGTCCATGATGTTAGCGTATCTGTCATTGATGGTAACATATCTGTCAATGATGTAATGATAACGTATCTGTCAATGATGTCATGATAACGTATCTGTCAATGATGATAACGTATCTGTCAAGGATGGTAACTATCTGTCAAGGATGGTAACTATCTGTCAATGATGGTAACTATCTGTCAATGATGGTAACGTATCTGTCAAGGATGGTAACTATCTGTCAAGGATGGTAACTATCTGTCAATGATGGTAACTATCTGTCAATGATGGTAACTATCTGTCAAGGATGGTAACGTATCTGTCAATGATGGTAACGTATCTGTCAATGATGGTAACGTATCTGTCAAAGATGGTAACGTATCTGTCAATGATGGTAACGTATCTGTGAATGATGGTAACGTATCTGTGAATGATGGTAACGTATCTGTGAATGATGATAACGTATCTGCCAATGATGGTAACATATCTGTGAATGATGGTAACGTATCTGTGAATGATGGTAACGTATCTGTCAATGATGATAGCGTATCTGCCAATGATGCTAACGTATCTGTCAATGATGGTAACGTATCTGTCAATGATGGTAACGTATCTGTCAAAGATGGTAACGTATCTGTCAATGATGGTAACGTATCTGTGAATGATGGTAACGTATCTGTGAATGATGGTAACGTATCTGTGAATGATGATAACGTATCTGCCAATGATGGTAACATATCTGTCAATGGTGGTAACGTATCTGTCAATGATGGTTACGTATCTGTCAATGATGGTAACGTATCTGTCAATGATGGTAACGTATCTGTCAATGATGGTAACGTATCTGTCAATGATGGTAACGTATCTGTCAATGATGGTAACGTATCTGTCAATGATGGTAACGTATCTGCCAATAATGGTAACGTATCTGTCAATGATGGTAACGTATCTGTCAATGATGGTAACGTATCTGTCAATGATGGTAACGTATCTGTCAATGATGGTAACGTATCTGTCAATGATGGTAACGTATCTGTCAATGATGGTAACGTATCTATCAATGATGGTAACGTATCTATCAATGATGGTAACGTATCTATTAATGATGATAGCGTATCTATCAATGATGGTAACGTATCTGGCAATGATGGTTACGCATCTGTCAATGATGGTAACTATCTATCAATGATGGTAACGTATCTGTTTTATTTTTATTCTTTTATTCGAAGGAGCTTTTCTGAAAACGATTCACTTATGTAGGATAACCATGGTTTTCAGGTTTTTTCCAGTTAAACTAAAAGTTGACGTACAGTTACTAATTTGCAGGTCAACTGAGAATTATAAGAAACTTTGGCGTTGTCTCCTTTAAGTCTAAGAACAATATCGGTTATGTAACATAAAGAGCCAGCCACGTGCACCCATCTCATTAATTACATAAAGTGAAATTGATAAGGAATCACAGAACTCTGACAGTTCGGAAACCCGTTATGTGGAATGCTGACAACCTATGAATCTAACGAATTTCATTGGTTGACAAATCTAGGTCATATTTTTCGATATGAAAAATAATCCTTTTAATGGTGATCTTTGATTATCGGATTAGCTTTGTAATATGTTCAGTATGACTGTGGCTTCTTATCTCCGGCTGCTTTCAATACCGATAACGTCTACTGGCAGTCATCCTCGGAGGCACTCTGATAACTTCGGGGATTTACGTGCGTGAAATACAGCCGACCGGTAGCGAGCGAAGATAGCCGAAGGATGTTCCGAGTGCCTCGGATGCCCAGGGATAAATTCTCAACAGGCTCACCTTTTAAAGTGAGCTTTAGTGTAAGTTTAAATCGTGGATTCCGGCGATCACGGGGCCTATTTTTACCTCAACTAGACTCTGATGCTCTCTCCGTAGTAATAGCAGGACTTTTTCGACATGCCCTTCGCTATTGGGTCGCGGGTTCGAATCACACTAAATTTTCGAAATATGATGGAAATTCGTTGAATGGGTATTTAACCGATTGATATATATTTTTGAACACTAAGACACACGGGAAAATCTTCTTGTCTAAAATACCCATGGAGACAAGTTTCTTATTGTGTTAAAAAGGGGCATATCATTATGACGTTGAACCCAATCATAAGCTGTTATAATAAACCACAACTCATGATATTTCATTAGGTTGACGACAAGCAGGAGTTTGGCCTTAGTCAGTAGAATTTTCTGGAAAAGATAATTTGGCAACAATTCATCAGTATATATATTTATGAACACTAAATCACACGGGCACAGGGAAAATCTTCTTGTCTAAAATAACCACGGAGACAAGTTTCTAATTGTGTTAAAAAGAGGTATATCATTTAGACCTTTATACCCCATCATAAATTGTTGTAATAAAGTAAACCTATGATATTTCATTAGGTTGACGACTGACAGGAGCTTGGCCTTAGTCAGTAGAATTTTCTGGAACACTTAGTATTACATTGACAATGCTTACGCATCTTAAGCTATAGTAAGAATATATACATGCGAATAGAACGAAATCAATAGTCAAACGCTTAAAAAGGACATCGTTCCAACTGAAAGAAAAAAATATTTTTTTTGTTTCTCCTCTAGATAAGGATAAGGCCCTCTAGATAAGGATAAGGTCCTCTAGATATGGATAAGGTCCTCTAGATAAGGATAAGGTCCCCTAGATAAGGATAAGGTCCTCTAGATAAGGATATGGTTCTCTAGATAAGGATAAGGTCCTCTTGATAAGGATACGATCCTCTAGATAAGGATGCGGTCCTCTAGATAAGAATAAGGTCCTCTAGACAAGGATACGGTTCTCTAGATAAGGATAAGGTCCTCTAGATAAGGATAAGGTCCTCTAGATAAGGATACGGTTCTCTAGATAAGGATAAGGTCCTCTAGATAAGGATGCGGTCCTCTAGATAAGGATAAGGTCCTCTAGACAAGGATACGGTTCTCTAGATAAGGATAAGGTCCTCTAGATAAGGATAAGGTCCTCTAGATAAGAATACGGTTCTCTAGATAAGGATAAGGTCCTCTAGATAAGGATAAGGTCCTCTAGATAAGGATAAGGTCCTCTAGATATGGATAAGGTCCTCTAGATAAGGATAAGGTCCTCTAGATAAGGATACGGTCCTCTAGATAAGGATAAGGTCCTCTAGATAAGGATAAGGTCCTCTAGATAAGGATAAGGTCCTCTAGATAAGGATAATGTCCTCTAGATAAGGATAAGGTCCTCTAGATAAGGATACGGTCCTCTAGATAAGGATAAGGTCCTCTAGATAAGGATAAGGTCCTCTAGATAAGGATACGGTCCTCTAGATAAGGATAAGGTCCTCTAGATAAGGATAAGGTCCTCTAGATAAGGATAAGGTCCTCTAGATAAGGATAATGTCCTCTAGATAAGGATAAGGTCCTCTAGATAAGGACAAGGTCCTCTAGATAAGGATAAGGTTCTCCAGCGACTATAATAAACTTTCTAACCTCCAACAATAAGGTGGATTTTTGTTCGTACCGGACTAACACAGTTTTGTTTACATAAAGGCTTGAAGTTTGAATTCGTTGGCAGCTATAGTATTTGAATTCTGATTGTTGTGAGAAAGTGAGCGCTTGAAGTACCTTGAAAAACTAAAGTATTGGAGTTGAATTAAAAAAAATATATAGGTAAAGTCAGTGCCAACTGAAAATTTGTGCCAATAACGGTCAAAAGTCAAATAGCTGGGATGTATGACTGCTTTTTCGAGATTGTGTTGCCCATAAAAACTTCCTCGACGTACCAATATTGGTATCAGCAGAAAGTTCTTATTTTGCACGCCTGAAGTAAAAATGAAGGAGGATAAGCTAATTCTGTTTCAATGAAATTCTTTCTAAATATTTGTTATAACATGCCACTTCAAAACCAGGCGTGGTCGAACCCACTTTATGGGGAGACTGTTTATACGTACATTTTTCGAGTAAAATCGACCTTTCCCCTAACATCTAAATTCATTAAGTCATATTTTTCAATTAAGAAGAACTGTGATAAAAATGGAAACAATATAAGATGGTACGTCCCTTAATTGAGATTCCTTAAGACAAGGAAAACATGGCCAGGAAGTTTGTTCGAGTCAAAATTTTAACATAAAATGATGCGTGTATAGTTGTGTGCAATGAACTATATACGTGGAATGGACACGTCTCATTGGCTGGTTTGGATCTGACTTTGTAAAAAGCGCTGACATAGCTGAGTGATGAGCAAGTACATTACTGATCCAGATCGAAATTGCACCATCTCCTTGTAATGGCGACGTTCGATGGAAATCAAATAACACGTGACCTTCATTTCACGCATATAGTTCATTGGTTGTGTGCTCTATTTTGTTACGCAAATGGCAAAGTTATAATTGTTTCTCCAGTTAAGCAGGACACGATATGACCGATTCAATGTGACGAGGCTGAGAACTAGACTAAATCAATATCACTTCCGCAGTTTAATTCAATAATATTATATGTCTACAGGTACCGCGTTAGGCCTATTTCTGTTTGGATATGTCAAAAAAGATCAAATTACGGAAGATGTACTCCGTAGTTCAGACGGAGTCGATTTTCTTCCAAGGAAAAAACTGCATTTTATTTTCATCAAATCAATTTTTTTGTGCAGGATTCGACACCTTGAAATGATATTTTAACCCTGGAATTAGAAAATAACGATTTCAGGTGATGTCGGATTTTGAATGCTGCAAAGTTTAATTAAACGCCTAGGCTGCAGGCTGTTGAATCATAAACCAACCTATCATGTATCACAGAAACATTTCCTCTCCGCAGTTAAATTTGTCATTTATCACAAGAAACCTATCAAATTATTAACGGAAAAACATAAGTTTGAAAGTTTATGGTAGCCGAGATTCGCGTATCAATGAGATGTAATCTCCTGTCAAGACAAATGAGATTCTCGCGTGTTCACGTCAGTGCAAGAGTTCTTTGCAACGAGATGTCCTTTATTGGCATTTTGGAATCTTTTTTAGAACATTAGATAAATATATTAGAAATAATAGAGGACGACGAAATCATAAAATTTGAAAATAAGACAAGTTGGAGACATGGAGACAAGTTTCTAATTGTGTTAAAAAGAGTTATATCATTTAGACCTTTATACCCCATAAATTGTTGTAACAAACCAAACCTATGATATTTCATTAGGTTGACGACAGACAGGAGCTTAGCCTTGGTCATATATATGGAACATGGTTCCCTCTTTATGCATAGGCCATACAGGTTTCTAAACTAGAAGTACGATGCAATGGCGCCTGTACCCTTATAGACAGAACCTATTTCGAGAACAGTGACATTCCTTGACAGTGTGTCCCGGGCAGATGTTCTTGTCAGAACCGATTACAGCCTCTGTTCATCAGAAGAGTTTAGACTCAGCGATCGTCAGCTGGGAAATTATTCTCTTTAATCTTAATATAAAAATGACTATCTAAAAATAGGAACTTCAATTTACCAATGCCTCCGGGAATGTAATTGGCCAAGGTTTAAACCAATCAAATCCCTCCTCACGTAGATCTGTCAGTAAGGTTCTAAAGGACAATAAACCCCGCGAAATATAGACTATCAAATTACAATTTTTGATTGGTTGACTTATTCAAGTTGACATCCGAAGAAAAATAAAAAGACTATAAGAACTTCAATAAATAGTTGGATGTATATGCTTTTTATTTTGCAAATAAAGTTTTTTTTTCGTAACCGGAAAAATATGTAAAACGCTGAAGCAAAATGGAGGACTCAATCGTATTCTCCCGAGATCTGCTTTAAGCCTAGCGCAGACGAGAGGCGCCGGCTGAGCTACAAGGCACGCGTGGCCCAGGGAGCAGCTACATATTTCAGCGCAGACGATGAGCTCTCGGCTGAGACCAGTTCCTTGTCACCCAAGTTCACTGACCTATATAATTATCACAACCTGTGTTACGTAATATTCTAAGTGGTCACATGATTGAATAAGTACGCGCCATTGGACTATCCCTCCTCTCAGCTCAGCCGGCAGCTTACGTTGTGCGCACACGGTGAGATTCATGCCACGAGAGGCAGAAAATATCAAACATGCTAGATAATTTTCTCACAGCCTCGAGAGGCGAAAATCTCACCAAAATTTACGCGCACACGGGTGAAACAGCTTAGCTCCCAGCTACGCGTGGCCGGCAGCTCAGCCGGCGCCTCTCGTGTGCGCTAGGCTTTAGACGTGGCTATATTGATTAATTGATTGTTTGGTGTTTTACGCCGCGCTCAAGATTATTTCACTTATATGGCGGCGTTGCCAGTTTTATTGTGGGAGGAAACCGGGCTCTATGCCCGGCGGAAACCCACGACCTTCCGTTGGTAACTGGCAACCATCCCACATAGGTGACGTGGCTATAAAGATAGACCTCGCGCGTCTTTTACACGACATAACACAGAAAATACCATATACTAGGTAGGGTAACATTTTAAAAAGCTATTAGAAAAATATAACAATTCTGACATCATACTATGCGTGAATATTTACTTGGAATTAAAAGAAACTTTAAGTAAGCACTGGAAACAGAAAGTAAATTTTCCAAAGATGTCCCATTTTTACGAAATCGGACAAGATGGCGTCGCTTGTTATCGACTCGATTCGCCTTGAACTGGCCACCGTTAGTGTCTATAAGGGGAGGAAAGGAATAAAAAGCGGGTAAATGCTAGCAAATGAAAGGTTGTATTTCATGATGTTGTTGTTTTTGAATTAAAAGTCACGATCAGTTCAACTTTCCAATCCAATTCCAATGGATTAAAACGGCCAGTTTTAGCTTAAGAGGTCACTTTTCTGGCCGATAAGACTGCTGGACTTTCCAATTTTATGAGTATTTCACGTGTTTTACGTGCAATGACGTGTAATGAGCATTAGTCTCCAAAAATCTTCGGACTAATGAGTAGAAATATTAGGAAAAATGTAAACGATAATACACGACGAGTCCCTTTAAACGTCTTTACGTTTACTAACTAAAATGGCTAAATCAAAACTCGGTATCAGTGTAGGCGCTTTCGTTTTTTACAGACCGTATACGTATGTGTCAGACATCCGACGCACAGGAAGTCACAAATGCGACAATCCAAACTGAGTGGAGGACAATTATCACCAATGATACAATGACAATGTACAATGACAAATGGTTTCCGTGTCTACATGGTCATTATCTCGTGTCAAGGACTCGCTAAAATCCAGTAGGACTATACCGCATGTTAATATTATTCATCCTAAAAAAAGACGCAAGGAACTTTCTATTTTTGCCAAAATTTAGCATTATTGTATTTTTGTTACAAAATTGAAAATTGGATTTGTTAGGTACCCGCAATATAAATAAAATCTGATCCTGGACATGCGCACAAGCACTCTGGGGGATCTGAACCAGCGCTTGTTTTGATTGATTGAAGTTTTGCGTCGCACTGAAGACTATTTTCAATGGTTTAGTTTGAAACCAGGGTATCGTGCCCGTAGGAAACCACTGTCTTTAAGTAGGTACATGTCAACCATTCCACATAAGACAAAAACTCAATCCTTTCTTCCCCCTTTTACCTGCACTGAGTAATATTTGACTTACAGACGGCACACTTGTGTCGACTTGGACGTCAATCTCATGCACTTATCATTCAGACACTGAGGCAGAATAAACCGATAGTCTAATGACGTCATCCGGGTTAAAAAATGGAAAACATGGCGGACGGAAAATATTCTATACTGAAAGTATTTGCGTGTAATTATACGTGTCGCTACGGGGGCTAGTCACATAGCGGTCTCATCAAAACAAAACCCTTTCATATCGAGTAATTTTTGAGTGACGTCATAAGTCTTGAGGTCTATTGACTGATGTTGTTATATTTCTAACAAGGAAACTAGAACTCATCAAAATGAGATTTGTCATTAGAATGCCTACTCATGTCATTTCAGATAGAGAGTTTATATGTCAGGGATACGGAAGCCTATTAGTGCCATGCCTTGAAATTTGGTATTTCCAGTGTGTTTTGGTTTTACTTTTAGGTATGATTTTTATAATACTCGCTTGATTTTCTTCGACGAACAGAATCTATTCTTTTAACACCAAATTTCTACTCGTGTAAAATTCTGTTAATATCAAATGTCCGCCCCCATGGCACTAATCGACTTCCGTACAGGGACGATTGGAGGCCAAGCAGCTTTCAATATTGTCTTGTGTCGACATTTAGATAACACACCATACGAGATTTCGTGAGACCAGTGTGAATATCAAATATCCGCCCCCATGGCACTAATCGGCTTCCGTACAGGGACGATTAGAGGCCAAGCATCTTTCAATATTGTCTTGTGTCGACATTTAGATATTAAAGGGGCATGAGCTGCCAAAATTCGCACTTTTTTCATAATTTCTGATCGTCCCGACAGTAAGAGGCTTTGAAGGCGATCGAAAAACTAAATGATTGGCGTTGGAATGAGGACACTCCATACAGTATGTGACCTGTTCCAACCGAAAACGTGTTCGAAATGTAAACAAAATTTAAATAACCGGGACGACCATTCATTCATTCTAAGCCAAAGTTAGTTCAAAACAATACTTTACCGTACATTCTCGAGACTAGAAGCACTAACAAGCTTCTAAATTATATGTCTTGAGAAAAATAGCCAATAATTTCAACATTCTGTTTTAACGTCAAAATATCAACATTTTGGCAGCTCATGCCCCTTTAACATACCATACGAGATTTCGTGAGACCAGTGTTATAAATTTTACCAATCAGCTGTAATCAAATTACGTTTTCTCGGTAAATATCACAAAATTAGCAACGTCGGTGTGAGTGCACGCCTGCAGCCTTGTCTACTCTATCGGCCTCATGGTCTACATTCCTTTTGTAAACACGTGTTCCAGTTTGTTTATGTCGGTCATTAGCGATATATAAACGATTATCAAAGCAATAGTAACAGGCATTGAAATGAACATGTCACGTGGAATCGATTTCCGAATGAGGAAATGGGACTTATGGTATTCTAAGTGCTGCAGAAAATCGTGCTTCTATCGCAGCCAGTATAAAGGAAGTCATTAACCGAGAAACAACAGACATTCCGTGGGCTGATGAACCCTTTTAATATATCAGTACTTCTAAAGATTTCTGCGAACAACAGTTAGACTTTATAAAGAGCACTTTTGCCTGAATTTTGTTCGAAAGACTGTGCATGCTAATATAAACCAACAAATGTGGTTATGTAGCGGCAAATAGTATTTTTTGTTGTCCATTGACAAGAAAATAATGGTATTTTTCAGAACCAAGGCCCTATTTCTGTTTTATTCCATAGGGTTACTGTCAGTGTTGTAGTCAAGACCAGGCCACCCGAGACCAAGACCAAGACCAAGACCTATCCAAACTGGTCTCGAGACTGGTCTCGAGACCAAGACCAGTCTCGAGACCTACATCACTTGTTACTGTAGCCATAGGTAGTTTATTTCGTCCTTGACGGCGAATCGGTCTCGTGGTTTTAACGGAAGACTTTTCTGTGACGAATTTCTCGGGTTTCAATAGTCTTAAGTGGATGGTAACTTAACCACGTCGATGCACCTTAAATATAATCATTGATACATTTTAATGTAGACTCCAAAACTAAAAACATCATTCTTTGTCAAGATGTTAACTCTAAAATAACCCCTCGCCATTTTCCTTCTCAGAAAGTCAGATATTTTGTTTTAAAATCTCTAGATTTTATTGTTAATTTATCCTACTTAGTTGAGGAATTACGTAACCTTTAACCCCTCCGAACGTTAATTTTCAAACCTGATTCTTAAACAGAATGATCAATTCCAATACGTTTAAGTGTACTAGACTATTAACCCAAGTTTCTTGAATTTTAAGCCCTGTTTTAAATTTGCTGTTTTCACAAGGAACGTTTGAAGTTTTATTTTATGATTGGTTTATATTCAATAGTTGTGTGCGTCATACAACGCGCCGGTTTGGCTGTCGACCTACATTTAAGCCAATGAGATTTATGTCATTACGCCGATAGGATTGTGGATTGTACTACATAATAAATATGTCAACTTTCTATAATTATATAAATTTAGTTTTATACGTAATGATAAGATTGGTCTGGAATTTCTACAGGTCTATTTAAAGGGCGTTTACACTAATCTTGCTGGGGATGTTTTAATATGTATATGTGATGTTTTAGGCGATCAGCCAGCGAACATATAGGCCTATCAGTTCAGTCCACCGATGTTCTTACAATAGGTAAGATGCGTAACCATTGTCAATGTGTTACAAAATGATTCCAGAAAATTCTAATGGCCAAGGCTAAGCTCCTGTCAGTCGTCAACCTAATGAAATACCATAGTTTGGTTTGTTACAACAATTTATGGGGTATAAAGGTCTAAATGATATACCTCTTTTTAACACAATTAGAAACTTGTCTCCATGCTTATTTTAGACAAGAACATTTTCCCTGTGCCCGTGTGTTTTAGTGATCATAAATAAGTACAAGAGTTATTTTGTGCGTACTGAATTTTACTAATTGAGCAATTCTGGATATTTGTTTTCTTTCCACTGCTCGTATAATATTTGCCTTCAAATGCATTTCTCTACTACTTATTTCAAATCAAAATTGGTTCATAAGCAAGCTTAAAGAGGTATGAGCTGCCAAATATAGGGGAAATTTCGTTGAAACGTAACTAGCTTATATCAAAAAGTACAAAGTAAGATCTTTCCGCTGATACCAATGTTAGGGATATACGTAAAGGTTTTTTTATGAACAAGAAAACCAAAAGAAATGGACCCGTACATCCCGGCTATTTGAATTGTGTCCGTTAGTCGCACAGATCTTCGAACGGGTTACTAACTTTACCTATATTTTTTTTATTTCAACGTCAAAGCTTTAGTTTTTCAAGGTACTTCAAACGCACAAATTCTCTTGGCAATCAGAATGTATAAAAAAAAGTCCGAATTTTGACCGCTCTTGCCGCGTAAAGACTAGCTGTATCTGACCAGACCTACGGGTTGTGAATTTAGCGTGTGTCAGAACAATTGCTCGGCAAATCAAAATGGCAATGGAAGGCGATGAAAGAAAACAAAGACATGTTTGTAAAAAGGTAGGAAATTCGACCGGAATTGGACTGGCGCCATCTTAATAACACAAAATAGAAGTTTCGTCCCCATGCACTTAATGTTTTGAATGACATGTGCACGCAAAGGTACTGTCAATCAGTTGGTTAGCAGACATTACTCTTGGCACTACACTATTGGCTACACCATTTGGTGGTCATGTAGACAGGCAAAGAAATCAAATTACTCGATTGTTTGAATCCATTACTTCGAGATTGCAAACAAAATCCTCAATATGATAGCGTTTCCTATTAGTTGATTATGCCTTACTAAAGAATCAAGGCATAAGGCTTGTGTTATTATGCTTTTTAAAATTGAAAAAGCATAATAAGACCACGAAGTAACAAAAGACAAGAAGATTTTATGTACAATTTTCATTTATATTAAACAAATATAGTAACGAATTTAGAAGCAAATATTTGACCAACAGTGGAAAGAAAACATATATCAAAATGGCTGACTTTTACACACTAATAACTGACTGTTCTGAGACAGAAAACTGTAATCCGAGAACTCACAAAGTTGACTGGTGTAGCAGTATAGATCCGATGACCACAAAACATAAATCCACAGAATAAAATCCTGGAAACACACTGGTAAACCCACAGAATAAAATCCTGGAAACACACTGGTAAATCAATGGAATAAAATCCTGGAAACACACTGGTAAATCGATGGAATAAAATCCTGGAAACACACTGGTAAATCCACAGAGTAAAATCCTGGAAACACACTGGTAAATCTACAGAATAAAATCCTGGAAACACACTGGTAAACTCTTTTTCAGATAAGAGAATTCACAGATCACATAATTGGCCGTATCACTGACAAGTTAGCAGGCCGAATATATAATATCATTCCAAATGAGGATAAACAGGAAATCGCATCAAAGTAGCATTACTGCGTGCAGTTGTAAACTGACCGACTAAATGCAAAAACTGTACCATTTAAATAGACCTCTAGGAATCCCAGAACAATCATATTATTACGCATTAGGATACAATTTTGTATAGCTATACAAACTTGACAAATTCTAGTCTCTAGAAAATACCTTGACCACAATGAAAAAAGAAAACAGTTGAAATGTAGGTCAACTTAATGAAATTATGGAGCAGTGGAGTCACCCGCTTAAGTGGGGAAAATATGTCACGACTCCCAGAATGATCTGCACGTGAAACAGAAGGAAATTTAACCAATCATCTGAATGTTTTACGCCGCACTCAAGACTATTTCACTTACTGAGTGAACCGGGCTATTTACCCAGAGGAAACCCCCGACCTTCGGCGAACACCTGGCAACTCTACCACAGACGGCGATCGAGTGAAAAATCCCCTTAGAAATTTGTATTTGGTCGCACGGCATCGATGGAGGGCCTGTACTGAACTGAAGGACAATCACTCTAACAAACTGATCCACCAAGACCACCCCCCCCCCACCACCCAATTGGTCCTTTTTTATAATTACAGAATCAATTACTGACAATTATAAAATTATTGTCTGTATAAGGATTGTTACGTTATAAACTTGTAATCTTGACGAGCTTTCCGCACCCGACGCCATGATTGTTTCTGATTACGAAAGACTAGTCCTATTTGTTTTAAATTGTTTGTTATAAAAAAAAAACTATTTTGAACGGCTGACAAACAAAAATACACCATATTTCATAGACATTTGATTTTGGTTATTAATTTTGACATAGCATGTTCTCATACTTCAGTAAATTGTTATAGATGGACAATGACATTTTTCATCACCTCTATGTTATTTATTAATCTTAACGTGTGAAAAATATTTAAACATCAGTTGTACATTTAGAATAAAAGATAAAATATAGTACTACACAAGCTGTTGGGTTTGGACGTAAATTGACATGAAACATTAAAAATACAGAAAAAGCGCAACCCGGAAAATTTAAGTTAGGGGTTTGGTAAATTTTATTTTCAAAATAGATTTCAATTTAAGTCATTTATACTTAAAATGTCCTGACCGCTAAGTTCCGAATGTATAGAGCTCCCAAATATTGTATAATCTATGGAGGGGCTCGATGGATGAACGGAATGAAATCGAATGTAAGTTTACAGTTAATAAATTTAGATATTGTATGTCTTCGTTTATTTAATTGCCATTAAAGCATTCGAAAAAGTTTGGTCGCTTTCTTCGTTATTCAAACCACAGTCACTCGAGGCAATGGTGGACCGTGGAGGGGAGGCATTATCAATGGTGTGAAGGCATAAGCTCGATTGAATATAGATCTAGATAATCCCCTATTTTCTATACATATATATTAATTTATGGGGTTCAATCTCAGTCCACCGATGTTCTTGCCATAGTTAAGATGCGTAACCATTGTCAACAAAAGGATTCCAGAAAATTCTACTGACTAAGGCTTAGCTCCTGTCAGTCGTCAACCTAATGAAACATCATAGGTTTGATTTGTTACAACAATTTATGGGGTATTAAGGTCTAAATGATATACCTCTTTTTAATACAATTAGAAACTTGTCTCCATGGTTATTTTAGACAAGAAGATTTTCCCTGTGCCCGTGTGTTTTAGTGATCATAAATATTACATCGAGCTTATGTCCCATAAACCATTGATAATGCCCCCCGACCCCCCCCCCCCCCCTCACCCCATCACACTATCGCTTCGCGTGTGACTGTGATTCAATCACACGGAATACTTCCTCGTTCTTCAACTTTCCAGCCGGTTCCTCGAGGGGTCAAGGTCATTTCTCAAAGGTCATGGTAACAAGACGCATCCGGACATGGGCCTTTCCCGTTATATAGGGCACACATCTGCCCTTTTCGGAGCCTTAACCAATCTAAAACGTTCATCGATTTTAGGGATGTAAAGTTTTTTCTTATTGCTTTAAAAACGCAACTTTCGGTCTCAAGCGTTGATATGGCCTTGCTCCGAATCCTACTCCAGAAATAGTCAAACTCAAAGAGATCTTTCGAGAAGGACTGGACCTAGCTGTCAATACAATTGATTTGGCTTTGTTGAGAAGCTATTTGGGACAAGGAAAGTAAACGACTGGTGGTCGATGTCACGGATTAGTGCTAATTCAACGACTCCTTACCCAATTAATTCCATCTTGGGTCATTTCTTCCTGGTTCAACGGGTCGGAGCTGCGGGTAAAGGCCGCGGCGGTTAGAAGCTCTCTACAAGTGCGGTAATGAGTATGTATTGTGTCCCGTTGGAATACGGTCAATGCCGACCTGTTCAATAGGTCATGTTGCCAATTCTTTCCATCTCGTCTTGTCATTTATCAATTATAGTCTGACTCGCCTAAATGACAGAACCATGTCAAGGAAATGATAAGATGTAAATCACATCCATCAGTGTTTACTGTCGACATGCACGAGGCAGAGCGGTCTGTCAACTCAGGGCCAGACTCGTTTATATTCAGGAGACGAACTGTATTTTATAATTAACAGGTGGACGAGAGATACTTCATAAAAATCTGTCAATGGCGCCATAGATTGGCAGAACTGCTTGGCCTGTCCTGGTTTTCTTACAAGCCCCGATTAACAATACTAGATTGATTGAATGATTGGTGTTTTGCGCCGCACTCAAGATTATTTCACTTTAAAAGCGGCGTTGCCAGTTTTATTGTGGGAGGAAACCGGGCTCTATGTCCGGAGGAAACCCACGACCTTCCGTCGGTAACAACAATAATAGATGAGGATTATAAAGTGAGGAATAAGTTAATGTTTTACCCGACTAGATATATGTATTCCGATTGGTGTTTTGCGCCACACTCACTTATTATGTTTTTGTTTTTTAACGAATAACCAAGTGGCAGAATGCTTGCGCATTTTTCGGGATAAAGAAGATATTCCAAATACGGAAAAAGTTGTTTACAGGCGGCTTTAAAAATCTGGACCAAAAATTAAAGAACACAATTTATTTATGAATTAATTATTCTTGCTTTTCGTTTATAGGGCCGTTCGAGTGAAAACCCAGTCAGAAAATTTTCCAATTTTTTTTTGGACTGAGTGGGATTCGAACCCGCAACCCATTGGTGGAAGAAAAGTGTTAGAGAGGCCAGATACAAATTAAAATAACCAGAACAAAACTCCATTCGTTTTATGTTAATTAAAACACTAAGTATAATTCAAACACTGATCAGTACTTCTTGAGAAAAATCGAAAGTCTATTTGGGAAGTTTATGCCCCTGTGGGGGAAATGTCCTCAACATCACAGGAAGTCGGCCATATTGTTTAAAATCTTCAGATGTTTTTCTACTGTCCAAACTGCTTTCATACTGTTGAAACTGCTAACATACTGTTCAAACCGCTTAGATACTGTCCAAACTGTTAACATACTGTTCAAACTGCTTACATACTAATGATAAAAAATTAATACATCACCACGTAGTAAGTTGTTCTAGCTCCAAAATGACCATTTTTTATACTGACGGTCGTATTTTGGAGTCAGGGCTCATTGCAATAAAAAAACCTGGAGTAGACTTCCCGCTTCTGAAAAAGCAGTATGTGATCATTTTTAGATATAGTAAATAACAATATAACCTACTCAAATAGTGTCCTAACCACGTTTATGAATACTATAGCTTTCTGACAGCGAATTTAAGGTTAGAAAACAGAAAAAAAACGCAAGATAGTGTGACGTCGTCCATGGCGGGAAGTTTGAGACTGGGAGGCAAACGTGATTTCAGGCGACGAATAATATTTACTGAGCAACCCTGCTCGTCCATATCAGACACTGATAGATAGCTAAATTATCCACGAACGTAATTATGACCGTATTGAAACTAGTTGAATAGGTTTTATTGTTATTTCACTGTCTAAATCTGACCACATACTGCCAAGGCTACTTCAGCTTGTTGATTACAATGAACCCTGACTCCAAAATACGACTGTCAGGATAAAAAATAATAATTTTGAAGTCAGATTGATTGATTGTTTGATTGATTGTTTGGTGTTTTACGCCGCGCTCAAGATTATTTCACTTATATGGCGGCGTTGCCAGTTTTATTGTGGGAGGAAACCGGGCTCTATGCCCGGAGGAAACCCACGACCTTCCGTTGGTAACTGGCAACCATCCCACATAGGTCGTTCGAGTAAAAACCCAGTCAGAAAATTTTCCAATTTTTTTGGGGACTTTGAAGTCAGAAACCCGGTCTATATATTTGGGAGCTTCGGCCATTTTCAATTCTCTGTTTAGATTGACATTTAGCTTCCAGATCCCGAAGGGGCGGGAATCTCGCGTGCAGATAAACATTGCAATCCGAATAAAGATCTGTTCATTGAACCCGTCACGAAGCATCATCGAAATGGGAGAGATGAGAGGGAACGGATTGAGGTCCTTTGAGGATGGACCAAGGAAGTTATAAAGGCTTTTCAGATGTCATTGAAGCAACGGGTCTAAATATAGCTTGAATAGAGGACAAATGAGTCTTCGTAGAGAGTAGGCTACTTACTAAATAATGCATCGTATAATGACCTCTTTATACAACATAAAATGTCTTTGACACCATCTACACTATATCGTCGGGTTAACAATGTCAACATCTTTGGTTTGAGTTAATAGCCTCTCAACATAATCCCAGCACAAAGGATACATTTATACTAGCTTTTTGTTTGTTATTCCCTGGGGTATCTATTTAAATGTTGGGACCGTCCACGCGTGTTTCTGTTTGTAAATAACACTTAGCGACTTTTTCGACCTGTAGGCCTAACCTTAAACCAAAGAGAGTAGATTGACAAGAGTGGCCACTTCGTCCGCGCCATGTTGAATTTGAACTGACACGATTCGATTATTAGGAACCTCCTTTCTGTAGGTGGCGCCCAGTAGTCGAAACGTGTACAGTCGGAACACCCTTCGGCTAGGGGGCCAGAAGAACATGCCGGCAATGCTGATTGGATGAAGTGAGCACTCTTGTCAATCTACTCTCTTTGCTTAAACCTTGATCTGGGTAACTTTCCATCAATACTTTACGGGTTTGAATCTCGCGCAATTCGTTAGGAATATTCCCCTGGTTCCCTTGACCGATTGGCTGAAGTCGGGGTTTTCTTTTGGTACAAAACCGTGTTTCTTTTTCTTATTCTGGTTTACTCTTTTTCTCATATATATATCGATTTGTCTGGGTTTATTTAATTGATTGATTGATGTTTTACGCTTCAGTCAACATTATTTCACTTACATTGCGGCCTTGTCAGGTTTAGTGTGGGAGAAAACCGGGCTCATTGCGCGGAGGAATCACCCGACCTTTGGCGATTACCTTGCAACTCTTCCAAAAATCCACTCAGAATTGTTTCAATTTCTATTTGGTCTGTGTGTGATTCGAACCCAAGCCGCATCGATGGAAGGTATGCGGGAGGGGTGGGGGGGGGGGGGGGGGTGGTTATTGAAGGACGATCACTCTAAATCGAGGCCCCGGGGCATATTTAAAGGTGAATTACTATATTAGTCCGAAAGAAAGCAAAGATCAAGTTCCGGTAAATATATATCTATGAACACTAAAACACATGCACACAGGGAAAATCTTCTTAAAATATAATACAATAGCAAAACAAGTGACATTCGAACTCATAACAAATTGGCGAAAAACTGATGATTTTTTCATTCAATCAGAAATTGTCTGTTTGATTAGAATGCTAGATCACCGAAATGCCATCGATGGCGCCACCCAGTCTATTGCCCTGTCCTTGATGGCCTACAAACCCTGGGCAATGATTACAGACACCGTTTGATCATAATTTTTTTGATGAACCCACTACCATGACCAACGACCCTCATCAAAATAGGACAGATACAGAGTGAACTAATTGAGGCCCCTCGAAGACAGATCAGTGCAGTTTTAAGGGCTGTTCAGTTGTTGTCTAAGTAACCCGTTGTCTAAGTAACCCGGCTTAATACAGCCTGAATAGGGGACAAATGAACCCTGATAGAGAGTTCTACAATAAAGGACGTATCTGAATGATCTTTATACAGTAGGCCTACAGCCCGTCTTTGGTCATATGGTATCTATATTATATATGAAAAGGTTGAAAATTGCAATAGAATTCTTCGGTCCCTTGAAGAAAACGGCTATATTAATAAAAAGCACAATTGCTCTATGGAATCTGACCTTAATTCTATAAACAGGGTACTGTATATTTCGAAAATACACAAATCCATTGAAAAATGACCAAGCCTTCAATACCCCCAGGGCGTCCTATTATCTCGGATTTTGGTGATGAACGTTAAAGAATATCAGAGCTGATTGATTACTATCGAAACCTATAGCAAATCGGCGTGTTAGCTTTACCTAAAATACTGATGATTTGTAGCCCAATTATCTTTTCCAGAAAATTCTACGACTAAGGCCAAACTCCTGCCTGTCGTCAACCTATAATGAGATATCATGGGTTGTGGTTTATTATAACAAACTTATGATTGGGTATAAACGTCTAAATGATATGCCCCTTTTTAACACAATTAGAAACTTGTCTCCATGGTTATTTTAGACAAGAAGAGTTTCCCTGTGCCCGTGTGTTTTAGTGTCAAAAATATATTAGATCGTCGGGTTAAAATGGCCACTACCTTTCCTTGGAGAAAAAAATCCTCTCGAAATAATGATTTTAACGCAAGACATGTATCTATAGGCCTACTCACTTTTGGTCTAACGTCACCTCTAGACAAACAAGACAAGCTACGCTTGTGTATCTGATCATGTGACATATTACTGGAATTCTGGGATAGTAAACGTTCATGAGTGTACTTTTTTTTTTTTTGGCAATTCATGAGTGTACTAGCTATTTTCGAGCCGTAAAATTCAAATAATACAATGACTATGAAATTCCTCGAAAATTTTATTCAGCGGTTGTGTGAATTGAACTTTTGAGCCTCGATTCGGTAAGCTTTTCAACAATGTGGGACGGGTTTGAATCTCGCGCAATCCATTAGAAATTTTTGTCTGTATTTGTGTTCGAACTACTATTTGAGCACAAAAAACATGTTTCTTTACCATATTCTGTTGTCCTAAAAGGCTAATAATGTTATGTGTGACGTATAAAGATGATTTAAAATGGCATGAGCTGCCAGAATGATGATATTTTGACTTTAAAACAGAATGTTGAAATAATCGGCTATTTTTCTCAAGACGTATAATTCAGAAGCTTTTTAGTGCTTCTAGTATCGAGAATGTACGATAAAGTATTGCTTTGAACTAACTTTGGCTTAGAATGAATGAATGGTCGTCTCGGTTATATAAATTTTGTTTACATTTCGAACACGTTTTCGGTTTGTACAGGCCACAAACTGTATGGATTGTCCTCATTCCAACGCCAATCATTTAGTTTTTCGATGATATTCAAAGTCTTTTACTGTCGTGACGGTCAGAAATTATGAAAAAAGTGTGAATTTTGGCAGCTCATGCCTCTTTAAACAATACTCAAAATATTGTAAGTCCCATATTATTTCCTCGTTCTTCCAGCTTCCAGGCGGGGTTTGGCCTTATTTGCAATGACATGGCAACTGGGCCCGGTTGCACAAACGTTGCACAAAGCCAAAGTCTGACTTAAATTAACGATGCAGCGTCATAATTAAATTTCTTTGAAACGCGACACTTTTAAGCCTGAGTTAAGCTTAATACACAGGTCAAAGTTGTGCAACCGGCCCCTGGTCAACATCCGGGCAACATCCTTGGCCATGATTCTGCGCAATCCAGAGTATTAGCATGTCAATAGAATTGATGGAGCGTCTTGGTGGAGCTCTTGGGAGACGGGAAGCTATTATCTCTGCAAGGGTCGATGCCCTAGATCAGCGTTCTGACTCCCATCGGTTGCCAAATTAATGTCATCTTGTGTAATTTCTATCAAGAGGTCTTTACTGAGTGCAAAGACTGTGGCGGTTGGAAGCTTTCACAAAGCAGGCAGTTAGTAGAACTATGTTTTTGTGCGCTCTTTGAATTGGGTCAGCCGTGAACTGTTTAATAGGCCATGTTACTACTTTCTAACCATATGGTCTTGTCATTTATCAATTATTATCTGACTCGTCCAAATGACAGAACCATGTCGAGGAAATGATTAAATGTTACTCAGTTCGATCATTGTTTAGTCTACTTTCAACATGCACGAGGCAGAGCGGTCTGTAAACTCAGAGCCACACTAGTTATTCAGGAGATGAACTGTATTTTTATGACAGGTGGATGAGAGATATTTCATAAAAATCATCGCATGTCGCCATAGTTTGACATGGCCATTAGCTCTGTCCCACTCGGAACATCCTTCGGCTATCTTCGCTCGCTACCGGTCGGCTTTGACACGCCTCGGACAGTCTGCGCGTTTTATACGGCAAATCACCGTATTTTTGGGCTGAATAAAAATGGCGTCGAAAGTAAATATCAAAATGTTTTTCTACAGACGAAAAAAGAAAATAAAAATAATTAGAAGTTTATTAAATGCTAATATCATTTAGAAAGATATTTGTTTATATATTATATTTAGCCCGGTAAAGCACATGTTGTGTAACGCAAAGAGGAGACGCAGTTTCGGTATATTCCAGGAATCCTCCAATACTTCAATTATAAAACTGATCGCGTCTGAAAGTTAACAAACAGAGTATTTCGGTCCCTTACATTATCACGAGGACACTTTCGATGGGCCCTGAAGAGGATATGGAAATTGTACGTTACACGGCTACTTTTTTGGTCGCCACATTCAAAATGACCTGCAGTCTATCAGAGGGTATTTCACGCACGTAAATCCCCGAAGTTTCAGAGTGGCTCTGTCCTTGTCAAAGCCGACCGATACCGAGCGAGGACAACCGACCGATACCGAGCGAGGACAGGCAACATTTGCTTTACTTTTTTGCTCGTATCGCCAGCTTGTTGAAAGAATCAGTACACTGTAAGGAATAAGGATTATCCGGGATACATAGATTGAAAGTAAAAATTTTATGCGAGGAGATAGTGTTGATCCCAATGTGTCTAAAATATAGAAGAACAAGGTTTTATATAGGTCGTTTGACAGGATTAAAATTGATTGATTGGTGTTCAGCGCCACACCTAATTTGTTTTGCTAATATGGCCCTGTTGCCAAGTTTAATGGGGTAATAAAGTGGGTTTTGTAAATGGATAAACCAGGCAATCATTCTCTATACGGTAGCGCGGTCGTTTGAAAAAACACAAGTTTTTCGATAAAGCCTGGATAACTTTTGTGTCCATTTTTTTCACTGGTAGAATATTAAGTTTTATTTGGGTGCCATCGATATACAGTCCCGAAATACGTAGATTTCACATTAAAGCTTGTATAAATACCGACCACTGGCAGAGGTTCGCATCGAACTGATCCCACCAATGATTCCTGAGCGCAATTAACACTGGAAACCACCAAAATTAGAACTTTGAAGTTTGCCTAATTGTTTGTTCAGTATTCATTATTATTTTTCTGAAATTTGAGGATTTTATTCTAAATAAAAAATATGAATTATTGCCATGACAAAACCATCATGCATGTCAAGGAAATGATTAGGGCTAGGTGTAAATCACATCCATCAGTGTTTACTGTCGACATGCGCGAAACTGAGCGGTCTGTAAACTCAAGGCCAAACTTATTCAATTATGGACGGAGAATATGGCACACGCTCGCGGGTCTCCGTGGATATTCTTCGTGTCTCATAAACAAGGCGTCAATCAATGGCACGACATCTTCCGAACGACTTTATGAATCCGATGAAATAATATCTACAGCTTATTGCCATCTTTTCAAGGCGTGCATCGATTGATTGATTGATGTTTTACGCCGAACTCAAGATTATTTCACTTATATGGCGACGTTGCCAAACTTTGCAGGGGAGGGGCGGCCTCTTAGCCCGGAGCAAACACCCGTCCTTCGGCGAGTCGAGCGAAAAGTCCACTATAACTATAGCTTAAAGGCTCACTTGCCGCCGTGGCCTGTTGAAGAAAACCAATTTATAACATGAGCTTACTACGACTAAAACCACTAACATTAAACATAGGACACATAAAACATGTTCAGTTCGGTTTAGAATGTAGAAATGAGGGTGAAAAACAAACGAAGAATCGAAGACTGATTACAACAACAACGATCATTGTCCGTTAACTTAGTGGTTGGCTTACCCTCATTTCAGGCCTTTTTATCTGTGGTTTACACTCCAACAATTATCGGCAGGCTTTTCAAGTCATTCTTACCGGATCGTCAGTCTGTATTTCTCAGATAATGTACGTAAAATTATACTGTGCCGTTAGATCACTCACACGACATGTTCAGGTTCGGGGTTTGTTTACATTGCGGGTACTTGATAAATCTAATTTTTAATTTCAAATCAAAAATATTAAATGATGCCAAAACTTTCTATTTTTGCCTAATTTCGTTTGTCTGGGAAAAATACAGAAAACCGTCCACTGCTTTTTATGTTAACAGTATTCTGGATTTTCTCGACAAGTGTGCTTTCAAGTGGCAGGAGTTGTCAAAATTAGAACTTTTTTCTTAAATTCTAATTGCCAACAGAAGTTCAACGTTTGAAGTACTTTGGAAACTAATGGGGCTTTAGGCGAGGGCAACTAAAGCTGGGGTTTTGTTGCCTTCAAAAAACTATCTCAACGATTAATATCACGAGAAAGCCCCATATTTGTCACTTCCTGGTAAAAAAAATGACGAACAACTAGCAGATTCTGCTTTAACGTTTTTGATGACTTTCAAAGTGTCTTACTGTCGTATTAATCTGAATTTATGAAAAAGGCTCGAATTTTGGCAGCTCATGTTACTTTGAACGAACGAAAGTCAGAATGACGGGTATTAAACTTTATTCAACCTGCTAAAAACCATCTTCAAAATACGACAGTTGCAGAGGCTGATTATGAGGGATATCCCCCCCCCCTCCAAAAAAAAAAAAAGAAAAAGAAAATTAAAATTAACCCATTTTTATTTAATTACCGGTATCTTGATAAAAAAGTTTTCCTTGGTGAACTCAATGGCTAATGGCCCCACCCCTCTGGCGACGACACTTCTTATAAATGGGCTGAATTCTAATAACGTTACACTGTAAAATGTAACCCGTAAATTTTACGGTAGAATACTGGCAGCTGGGCTGCCAACTTTCTACCGTGAAAATAAAAGTAGACCGTAAAATCAACTAGCCACATTCCTAATCAGTGAATGTGATAAAACATTATGAAATCAGCAGGCTAAGAAATACAGGACTTTAAATCGTCAACCCCAGCATGGATCTGTTAATGTAGATTTTCAAATGTTATGTACCCCCAACGAAATAGTAAAACTGACTACTTCTGCAAGTTGACAAACATATATTTATTTGAAAAAATTCTCAATCTCAATCTACGCTTTCAAATACGGCTATGTTAAATTAACTATCTTAGCCTATAATGACACATTTTTCTTATTTTAAATCGCCTACGGCGGGATTCGAACCTCTAACCTCCCATACAGGAGCTGCGCAGAACTATATGCGCACTAGCCAGAACCGTATCCTTTAACCACTACAATAACTTCGGATATGAAAACATGATGGCCACATTTCCATGCCTTACTAGCGCTTCGGTGTGCGCATGCGCACTTCGGGTTTTTTCGCCCCCTTTGATCCGCAATGACGTATTTTGGACGAATCCTTCACGGAAACAACCGAGGAGATCAGATCTCGTTAGCTCGGAAACGACAACTCTGTCTCAAAGTTATTTTACGGTACACGACCGTAAAGCTTCCACTGAAGTATAAAACGGCAATTTACCGTTAATTTTAAAATATTCTACTGTAGAATTGACGGTAAACGGTTACAGTGTAGGCCCCTATATATGAATAGATTTAAGGGTTATTGTTGCCTTGAAAAACTATCTGAACGAACGTTACCGAGATAAGTGTCAAAAGAAAGCTCTTATTTGGAACTTCCTGGTAAAAAAAATGACGAACAATTAGCTGATTCTGTTTCAACGAATTTTTCCATTATTTTTTGGAATACCCTTCCATTTTAAAGTGACACGAGCTGCTCAAATGTTGAGATTTTTCCGTTAAAACAGAATGTGGAAATTATTGGCTTTTTCCCTAAGACGTGCAATTCAGAAGTTTTTAGCGCTGCTGGTCTCGAGAATGTACGTTTAATTGGTGTTTTGAACTAACTTAGACTTAAAATGAATGGTCTCGATTATTTCAATTTTGTTTACATTTTTAAGGCACAATTTCGGTTTGTAAAGCGCACAGACTGTATGAATTTTCCCCATTCCAACGTGAATCATTAAGTTTTTCGGTGGCCTTCAAAGCCTCTTACTGTCATGACGAACGGAATTTATGAAAAGGCTTGAATTTTGTTAGCTTATACCACTTTAAGAAAGGACCTCTGAACGAAGGATAGTTTAGAATGATGGATGTATTGAACTTAATTCAACCCATGAAAGGCCATCCCCAAAATACGACAGATGCAGAGTGAACTAATTGAGGTCTCTCTTAGACAGATCAAGGAATTTATAAGAGCTATCTTGAACTCATAAAAGTAACCCAGCTAAATATAGTTTGAATGGACAACGAATGAACTCTTGTATAGAGAGTACTTAATCAATAATGCATGTTAATGCTCACTCCATATGTACAGTATAGTACGTCTTTTGTGTTGTACATTTCATCGCTACGGATGCATGCATCAACAAGCTAATGTATTTTGTTAGAGAGTACGATATTCTATGGACAATTATGTAGGCTGATTTCAGTTCAAAAACATTTTATTGGCCGTTTGCTCAACGTTGCCACCGATATTTTGATGGATTGAGGAAATCGCATTGATGGGGAATTAGATTGCTGGATTAATATAGTATGCTTTACATGTACTCTTGATTATTTCACTTATGGGCATATATATATAGCGGGTTTGTCCCGTAAAGGGGAAGAGGAACCCGGTTAAGTCCCCAGAAATTCGCAACCCTTCCCAATTTTTCCGCTTTACATGGGCCTGAGTGGGATTCGAGCCCGTGACCCATAGATGGAAGGGGTAGATGAAGGGCAAGTCGAATTTTTCTTACATAAGAAAATGCATGGCGGTAGACTTATTTGTCGGTTTCAGCGCCAACAACTTGCATTTTGCAAACTGACATTTCAAGATTTATCGATTTTCTTATGTAAGAAAAATTGGAGTTGGCCTTGGTACTCTTCTCTCTTATAATTGGAGCCGGTGCTATGAGTATCTTTACATGATTATTTGACAGCGTTAACGAGATTTAACCCGTGATCTAGGGATTTGAGGGGATCTCATGAAATTGTAGAAACACGCAGCTCAGTTCGCAAGCCGTGACATGACCCTATATTTTTCTCGATGGGTTCAAATCTATAGCTTTAGGCGAATTTTCAAGAAATGTCTTGTAGAAATAATAAAAATAAAATTCACACTGTTTTCATAATTTCGGATCGTAACGACAGTAAGAGGCTTTGAAGGCCATCGAAAAACTAAATAATTGGCGTTGGAATGACGAAAATCCACACAGTATATGTGACCTGTACGAACCGAAATAGTGTTCGAAAAGTAAACAAAATTTAAATAACCGGGACGACCATTCATTCATTCTAAGTCAAAGTTAGTTCAAAACAATACTTTATCGTACATTTTCTAGACTAGAAGCACTGAAAAGCTTCTGAATTATACGTGTTAAGAAAAATAGCCAATAATTTCAACATTCTGTTTTAAAGTCAAAATATCAACATTTTGGCACCTTTAATGTATCGTTTTGAACCAACTTTAGCTTAGAATGAATGAATGGTCGTCCCGGTTATTTAAATTTTGTTTACTTTTCGGACACTATTTATGGATTTCCCTCATTCCAACGGCAATCATTTAGTTTTTCTATGGCCTTAAAAGTCTCTCACTGCCGTGACCATCAGAAATTATGAAAAAAGTGTGAATTTTGGCAGCTCATGTCACTTTAAACGATATTTCAATGTCGTTTAAATTTATTAAATTTATTAAACTTATTTACGAATTTATGAAAAAAAAGTTGACAAAACATTTTGGCATCTCATGCCACTTTAAAGAGCTAAGTGGGTTTGGTTTGTATTCCTAATTTATGATTGATGTTTTACGCCGCACTGAAGATTATTTAAAGGGGCATGAGCTGCCAAAATGTTGATATTTTGACGTTGATACAGAATGTTTAAATTATCGGTTATTTTTCCTAAGACGTATAATTCAAAGACTTTTAAGTGTGCCTAGTCTCGGTAATGTACGTTAAAGTATTGTTTTGAGCTAACTTTTGCTTAGAATGAATGAATGGTCGTCCCGGTTATTTAAATTTTGTTTATTTTTCGAACACGTTTTCGGTTCGTACAGGCCACATACTGTATGGATTTTCCTCATTCCAACGCCAATCATTGAGTTTTTCGATGTCCTGTAAAGCCACTTACTGTCGGGACGATCAGAAATTATGAAAAAGTGTGAATTTCGGCAGCTCATGCCACTTTAACTTATATGGCGTAGCCAGGTTTAAAAGGGAAGGAAACCGGACTCATTGTCGGGAGGAAACCCTCAACCTTCGGTGAGTACCTGGCAACTCTTCCACATTCCCTAATTTCTGAGACTTTTCTGTTTGTAAATAAATAAACTTTGCACACAATGTAGGCGGAGAGCGTTTTTATTTCTGGGACGGTAATTAAAATCGGTATACATCAACCTTGGCCCACTACTTCTAGCCTAACTGCTTTATCATACGTTAGAAATGTCACATTCATTTTTATGTGACAGATCAAATTAATTTCTCTCCGGGACTTTCAAGTTTTGCGAAATTTGAGTCGATCTCAGGAAATTACTGAATCATGCAGTTGGGCACACTGGTGTAAGGTCTATAACTGCGCAGATTTGAACAGAAAATAATGACGAAGAAGTATTGTATTTCTTGATGTTTTACGCCGCAAAGTTTAGTTATTTCACTAACAGGGTGGCGTATAGGAAAAGGGATTCTTTGTTCGGAGGAAACCCCCGATCTTTGAGGAGTACCTAGCTGTGATTCTGACTTGGCCGAGATCTCTGACTGGGTTTTCACTCGAACGACCTATGTGGGATGGTTGCCAGTTACCACCGGAAGGTTGTGGCTTTCCTCCGGGCATAGAGCCCGGTTTCCTCCAACAATAAAACTGGCAACGCCGCCATATAAGTGAAATAATCTTGAGCGCGGCGTAAAACACCAAACAATCAATCAATCAATCAACCTAGCTGGGAGAGAATTGTGAAGATCGGACCAAAACTCTGGAAGTTATTGATTGATTGATTGATTGTTTGGTGTTTACGCCGCGCTCAAGATTATTTTACTTATATGGCGGCGTTGCCAGTTTTATTGTGGGAGGAAACCGGGCTCTCTGCCCCACGACCTTCCGCTGGTAACTGCTGGAAGTTATTGAGAGCAAGCAACCAAGACATAGACTAAAATAGAATATGACAAAATCCAATATGGATTCTGTATTATGTTACCAAGGACGTCTTAAGTAGTTCCAGACAAACCATATATTCTTAGCTATTATATATACATTGAATGTATATGTATACATTAATATTGAAATATATGTATGCCAAATAAAGGCCGGTATATATTTAGATCTGTGACCCGACGGTCGGCTTGAGTTGCGTCGCGTATACACAGCCTTCCATTGAAGTCATCGGGAAAAAAATTGTCTCACGTCATGGCCTACTAATTCAGACTCTCTATGATAATCGTCGCAAGAGTGGATACTCTGTCTGACGAGACCCAGCTCTACCCAATTCTTGAACAAAACATCTGTCACGTACAGGTCACACTCGACCGGACGCAACTGAAGCAGACTGATGCTGAAGGGAACTATAGATTGATTGATTGATTGTTTGGTGTTTTACGCCGCGCTGAAGATTATTTCACTTATATGGCGGCGCTGCCAGTTTTATTGTGGGAGGAAACCGGGCTCTAGGCCCAGAGAAAACCCACGACCTTCCGCTGATAACGGGCAACCATCCCATAGGCCGTTCGGGTAAAAACCTCGTCAGAAAATTTTCCAATTTGTTTTAACTGAGTGGGGTTCGAATCCACGACCCATTGGTGGAAGGCTGTACGGATTGAGCATCCAACGCTCTACCTACTGAGCCATGGAGGCCCCGGACAGCGCTTGTGATATCATAATACGACCGAAGTCGGGCGTATAAAATTTGATGGAATCCAAATACAAATAATTGTTGTTTGTAATTTATTATACACCCCTATCCATGGCAATTTATGAATAATTTATGAACAAATGAAATTGAGAGACTCCATAGAAAGAATAACACTAATACAGAAAAAGAAAATTTAATAAATAGAAGAAAAAAAAACCGCCATAAAACGATTGGTTGATGCTTTACACGGCACTCAGATTATTTCACTTATATGGCGGCGTTGCCAGGTTTAGTGGGAGAGGAAACCCCCGACCTTAGACATGTCCCTTTCCGAATGTTTGTCTGATAACAAAGCATTCATATCACAGTTATGTAGAAATGATTGATTGATGTTTTAGGCGGCATTCAAAATTATTTGGCTTAAATGGCGAAGTTGCCAGGTTTTGCCCAATGAAAACCCCCGACATTGGGCCAGTACCTGGTAACTCTTCCACATTTCACGATCGAGTGAAAAATCGCAAAATCTTCAATCTTAATTTAGTCTGAGTGAGATTTGAACATGTGGACATGAAGAAGTCCTTAAAGCACTCGGATCGATTAAAAAATAATTGATTGCATGAGAAGTGAATATTTGATAAATTTATTCATTGTAGTTTTTATGTTGCTCTCTTAGCTACTCATTTACACGTCATAAGAGAATATGAGTGGGAATTAAATTGATCATCCAAAAAAATGTTTATCTTGAGTTCTGATTCTACACGTATGCTTTCATACTAAATGGATTGAAATTTAATTCGAGGCCACAATGTGTGATTTATAGAGAGGGTATATCATAATTTATAAACATCGTATAAGCTTTAGAGGATAAATAAACAGATAATGTCCAGTTAAGTTGTAAAGTGCGATAAGAAAGTACACAATAACAAAATAAAAATATTTTATGGCCCAAGGGTACAGTAAAGTTTCATTAACACTGGTGTACTGTTAGACAATGCTTATCAATTTGTGAGAACCACACATATGATAAACGTCGACTGCTTGAAAACAATCTACGATCTGGAATTCAAACACAGTGTAATATTAAATAAAGCGTAAAGTGTCATTCATAATCGTTAATTCAAGGGTTGATAAACATCATGTCTGCACCAGTTTCTGCCAGAAAAATGTAGAGACAGCCATCTTGTAAGGTTCAGGGGCAAAGTTTCACATCATGAATGGCAAGAGTTATGTCCCCTTTTTTACTCTTCTGTCAATGTACAGCCATCTTGTAAGGTTCAGGGACAACGTTTCACAACATGGCTGATAAGAGAGTTAACATGGCTGATAAGAGAGTTATGTCCCCTTTTTTACTCTTCTGTCAATGTACAGCCATCTTGTAAGGTTCAGGGACAACGTTTCACAACATGGCTGATAAGAGAGTTAACATGGTTGATAAGAGAGTTATGTCCCCTTTTTACTCTTCTGTCAATGTACAGCCATCTTGTAAGGTTCAGGGACAAAGTTTCACAGCATGGCTGATAAGAGAGTTAACATGGTTGATAAGAGAGTTATGTCCCCTTTTTACTCTTCTGTCAATGTACAGCCATCTTGTAAGGTTCAGGGACAAAGTCAATCGTATTTTCGCGAGATCTCCTTTAGACGTCGCTAAGATAGACCTTGTATGCCTTTACCGGACATAGCACAGGGATTTTCGCGTGCCATCTAGGGTAACATTTTTAAAAGCTATCAGATAAATATAAAAATCTTGACATCACGCTGTACGTGAATATATACTTTGAATTTAAGAAAACGTTCACGAAATAGTCTCATTTTGACGAAAACAGGCAAGATGGCGACGAGCCTTGTTGATCCAATTCACATTGAACTGGCCACTGTTATAGGCTCCAAGGGGCGTTTCCAATAGTTGCTAGTGTTTGAAATGTTCGGTGCAATTAACGATAGCTCTAGCCGAGTGTAAGAGAGTAACAGAAAAGCGAGTAGATGCAAGCAAATGCCAGGTAAACTTCCATGATGTTGAATACTTAAAAGTCACATGAAATCAATTGACCTCCTAGGTGAACTCTCCAACCACATTCCAATGGATTTTTCCGATAAAAAGGTTAAATCTGGACTTTAGAACTAGGGTAACTTCTAATTTTAGATTGGGACAAAGTTTCACATCATGACTGGCAAGAGAGTTCTGTCCCCTTTCTAACTCTCCTGTCAACTTCTTTATCCATGATTGCATTCCAGCAGGGAAATGAGAAAAAATCTGATAAAAAAAAAATAGATATGATTTACGATTGATTGATTGATAGACCTTATAAGTCGCATTCAGCAAAATTTAACTTTTATGGCAGTGTTGCCAAGTTTAGTGCATGGGGAAGCCAGAATGATGATCTTTGCAGAGAGGAAACCTCCGATCTTTGGCGACAACCCTTCCACATACGGCCATCAAGTAAATACTCCTATTAGAAAGTTTTAATGAACTGAACTGGGATACTATCACCCTGCTGACTGAATGAACCCCTGAGCTAATCCCGCATAGGAGTTTTAAGGGCTACATGTAGTCATGGTAAGAGGTTTTATGGAAGCCGTTTTATTTTGTAAAATCGGAGACGGAGACGGAACAGGCAGCTGTTTTTCAAAATATTTAAGGGCAGAGTCACTTTGGTAGCTGGATCTAAGTCTTTTGATTGATTGATTGTTTGGTGTTTTACGCCGCGCTCAAGATTATTTCACTTATATGGCGGCGTTGCCAGTTTTATTGTGGGAGGAAACCGGGCTCTATGCCTGGAGGAAACCCACGACCTTCCTTTGGTAACTGGCAACCATCCCACATAGGTTGTTCGAGTGAAAACCCAGTTTTTTTTTTGGACTGAGTGGGATTCTAACCCGCGACCCATTGGTGGAAGGCTGTTCGGATTGAGCGTCCAACGCTCTACCTACTGAGCCACGGAGGCCCCCTAACTCTTTTGATAAACAGGCTGAACATCCCTCAGGTATTTTAATGGAGTTAGTTAAAATAATATTTTGCATGCCGTCAATACAGCAGTGTTTTTTTAAATATATGTTACACCATGTTAATTTGGAAAATAAAGACAAGATAGTTTCTTTTCTACTTACAAATAAAGCGATATTAGAAATATTTTGTACGATCATCAAGCTGGTACAAAATGTTCGTAGAAACTTCGTGTTAAATCTATCATTAAATCTTGAGTACATTCCGGTAATTCTTCAGTCATTTTACCTAAAATGAAAAACATAGCGTTTAATTGACACAATGGATTGCACTTATATGAGAAAAATGATTACACTTATATGGCAGGGTTGCCAGGTTTAGTGGGAGAGGAAGCCACGCTCTTTGCTGAGAGGATATTCCCGACCTTTGGCGAGTAGCTGGCAACACTTCGACAAAAGCCGATTATACTCCTCTGAGAAATTCATGTATTATTCGATTTCTCAAGTAGCCAAATTTGAAAAACGTTGGGAACTATAAAAGTCATTAGTTAATAGTCTTTAATATTTGTTAAGTATATATATAAATTTTTTTTTTTTTTTAAATGGATAAAGATAAAATGAAAATCTATTTGCCTATTGTTTTCTGACTTCATTGTACAGTATCTGTATTAGTACTGTTTATTATTATTTTGTATTCCTTTGTTATTTTGTCAATTTTTTTTTTGGCTCCTACTCTTTATTTAATCTTAAAAAATGTGTACATTTATGTGACTACTTGTAATTAAAAAAATAAAAAATAATAAATAAGCCGATTGAATGAAAAATCTGCTCAGAATTTTAAAAGTTTTATTTGATCTGTGTGGGATTTGCTGTGTCTAGAATGACGGAAAGCCTGTGTCAAAGTCTGCACAATCAATCATTTTATGTTGTTTTTTTTCTTCTATTTATTCTATTTTCGTTTTGCTGACTGAGCCACCGAGGCCCCTTTTTGTGACTGAGTATTCATATTTCGTTTTTAAAAGTTATTTGAAATATCAAATTATTCAAAGAGGTTTTTCTTCTCGGTATAAACTGAACAAAATGGTTGATTGATCTCACCAGGGGATCCTGAGAAGACGGTAAATGCTGGTACAACTGTCTCCGGGGGTAAAACTGTGTTATCTGCTATTGCACAACAATCTTTCAACACACAACGACGGCTCTGAAATAAGGACAAACAAAGTTAACGGAGGTTAGTGATGAGCAGATGTTTTAGAGCGGCAAATATAGCATTGTATGTTTTCAGCCAGAAATTAAACTTTCTTATTAGTCAGACTTGTTAATAAGTACATGTTGTACAAAACACTTAACACAAATTACCATAACACACAGCAATTAAGAAAATATTGCTAAAGGTTGTTCAGAAAACCTCCCATGATTCTATCATATGGAGTGTGAGGTGTTTTCAAAATAGGGGGTTGAGGCAGAGGGGCGTCATTGCTTTATGCTATTTAGGCATAAAAAATGTGGCTCAAATTTTCATCAGAAAAAAAAGAAAACTTAAAATTTGGATTTATTTTAAATTAACACTACCTAGCACCAACAAATTGCACAAATTTACATGTATTTGTTGATGTTAAAATGGCATAGACAGCCAAAATTTCGATATTTTTCCGTTTTAACAGAACGTGGAAATTATTGGATATTTTTCTCAAGACATACAAATCAGAAGCCATTTTGTGCTACTAGTCTCGAGAATGTATGTTAAAGCAGTGTTTTGAACTTAGCTTTAGAATGAATGAACGTTAGTCCTGGTTATTTACATTTTGTTAATTTTTCGGAGAGCACAAAGACTGTATGGATTTTCCCCATTCCTACGCCAATCATTTAGTTTTTTGTTGACTTTTAAACCCCTTTTACTGTCGTGACAATCACAATTTATCACAAAGATTCGAATTTTGGCAGCTCATGTCACTTTAAAGTGGCATGAGCTGCCAAAATTCACACTTTTTTATAATCTGTGATCGTCACGACAGTAAGAGACTTTGAAGGCCACCAAAGAACTAAATGATTGGCGTTAGAATGAGGAAAATTCATACAGTGTGTGGCCTATACGAACCGAAAACCTGTTCGAAAAGTAAACTAAATTTAAATAACCGAGACGACCATTCATTCATTTTAAGCCAAAGTTAGTTCAAAACAATACTTTATCGTACATTTTCCAGGCTAGAAGCACTAAAAAGCTTCTGAATTATATGTCTTGAGAAAAATAGCCATAATTTCAACATTCTGTTTTAACGTCAAAATTTAAACATTTTGGCAGCTCATGCCACTTTAAGGCCATGAAAAATAATTACATTTTTTTTTTTCAATTCATGGCAAGTGTAATTCATAAAACCCGTTGTTCGATACATTTTTGCACAAAAGTACTTACAATAACACAATTTTTTCCTATGTGAACATATGACCCCACAGCTGCCGCGTTGACGACAGATCTCTCCTCTATTAAAACATGATCTCCAATGTGAAGGGGGAAGAACGCAACACTGAAATATGTAACATAGGAAAAATCTGATTGATTGATTAAGCCAAGAAAATGAACTAAGTAAAATAATTACTCAATGTAATGCATGCATTTATTATAGACCCTTTCGGCTTAGAATAATATTTTGATGACGTTCAAATTGCATGGCATTGACGTCATTTCTCTGTTGCAGGGGCTGCGACACATTCAATCACATTGCGTCATAGACCAAATGAGCACGATACTAACATCAGATTGATCCAAAAACTCAATGTAGCGTCATTTTGCCAAACAGCAAGGCTTCTGCGCAAGGGTCAATCCTTAAGCCCAAAGGGTCTATTTGTTTTTTTTATGTTACACACGACAATTTCCTTCACATGGCTGCCCTGATAAAAAAGTACACCTAAATGTGCCTTAATCCATAGTAAAAAGTATGGCGTTTCGAGACAGTTTACCTGGGATTCATAATTCATTACCTCCCTTTACGATAGTTTTACCATAGATATCTTTAACTAGATTGGCTAAGCGCTATGCGCTGCGCAGTAGAAAACTGCACAATAGTCCGTCACCAAGCAAAATGACTATAACGTTTACGTTACAATCCAGAACGAGTTTACCGCTTGAAAACATTTCTTGTCGTCGTTGTTGCGCGATAGTCAAGAAATAGGCCCTTCTAAAGCCACTTTTACACGTTTGTCATGATGGGCGAGGAATTTTATGCAGCACCTACCGCTTGAAATTTATTCCATTCTTGAAAAAAATGGCAGAAAACAGACTAGAAAACAACTTGGTAACGCAAGTCAAAAATCACCTAGCAAGATGGCGACTTGCCGGAAGTCGCTTGTTGTTAGCCAATCTAGTTATTATAAGATATCTATGAGTTTTACTACAGATGTAGCGAGTAAAGATGTGCGAGTAAAGAAGAAATGAAAGGAAATACAACTATTCTTTTTACTTATGTATTGCATAGTGAGTGAGGAAGCCAGGCTTTTAGCCCGGCTAAAATCCTGCACCCAGTTTCACAAAGCGATCTTAGCTTAAGGTCAGAGTAAGAGACATTCTTCCAACTGAGCCACAGTGGTCCTCTTAATCCCTTCTAACATATATATCCCCACTATTATTCTAAAATACACTTCACAATGCCAATATCCAGGTAATGAGTATCCTGTAACCCCTGATTCAAGGACTTCAGTGAAGACACATTCTACTCATGCCTTCAGCAAATCCTGATCCACCTGGTTTCGAGAATCCCAGTTGGAAGAAGATTATATGTCCAATGAAAGGGAGGTAATCCAAAAAAAAAAGAATAAATCCTATAAATGAAGAGTTGTCTCCCCTCCATTGGTAAAAGTAAGCAACAGAAATATGTTTAATGACTCACCCTTTGCTAAATTTTTTAAAAGGAGGTCTAATGACAGCATGTTCACTGACAATACAGTGCCTTCCTATCCTCACGTTGGCCAAATCTCCACGGATTATCGAATCAGACATGATTATCGTCTGGAAGAAAAAAGGGCTACAGTAATAATCATTTTAAGAGACTTTAACAGGATATGGAAACCGTTTTAACGTGACATATAAAATATTAAAACAAAATATCAGGGTCCGGTAACTGCCTGCCCCTTTTACATAAATTGTAGGATTGATGAACCCTCAGTCCGACAAAGGCCATCCATCAATACGGCCAAATAAAAATTTCAAAAAGTGGATTTTTCACTCGGACTGGTCGCCGTATGTGTTACAGTTGCCAGGTACTTGCCGAAGGTTGGGGGTTTCCTTGGACAATTAGCCCGATTTCCTCCCCCTACTAAACCTAACAACGTCGCCATATAAGTGAAATAATCTGGAGTGCGGCGTAAAACATCAATCAATTAACCAATTTATATGAAATGCAATCAGTGTTTTTGTACCCACTAAAATACATATATATTAATTTCTTGGGTTTTTGTTTGTGTCCATCTCAAAGCATGTGTTGTGTCTAATCGAAAAAAAGACGACAGAGAAGCATGTTTTGAGGGTCCAGTAAATACCAGAATATAAACGATATTACCTTGCCGTTGAGTACAATGTTCTGGCTTCCACATAGGACTGATTTACGGCTTACTTTGTTCCCAGATGCCTGAAGAAGAATAAAAAAAAGAAAGCTATTATAAATTTCAAATAAATATACCACAGTATTCCTTTCCAAAAAAAATGAAAGAAACAAAGAGAAAAGAGCTATTTCAGGACGCAACAGACATCTTATATTTATTTATACAATTTTTGTTACAACAGTGTTTAAAAGGGGCATTCTGAATACCAATACCAATATCATTGTATTGTAGGTTTCCTTGTTGATACCTAAACATTGTCAATATAACTTATGATTGGGTATAAAAGTCTAACTGATATACCTTTTTTTAATACAATTAGAAACTTGTTATTTTAGACAAGAAGATTTTTCCGGGTGCCAATGTCAGGCTGTGTGTTTTAGTGTTCAAAAATATAGGTTTCCTCTATATAATGCTTTCTTCCAGTACTATAGAAGCTGGTCCATGTCATTTCTATGTATATAAATTGAACTCTCTGCCATGTGTGTAGTGCAAACATTTGATCGGTTAGACTAGTTCAGCAAAATAGATCTGTGACGTCATGATATTTGTAACGTCAAATCTTTTGGAACGTTTGGCCATAACATGTGACGCTGACAGAGAGGTCAGTTGATCACTCAAGCTTAGTGATCGACGGAAGTTTACAACTCAACTGATTTTCTGTACTTCACTGGAATATGGTTTACAAACTTCATTATACTACTCACTGGGGCCGGTTGTTCAAAAGAAAACTAGCTGAACGACAGATTAAATGAGGTGGCACCGTGGCAGAACAAAAGAATTCCTTTGTGACGCGACATCATCTATAAACCTGAGCTAATTTTCTTTTGAACAACCGGCCCCTGAGTCCTAAATATTGAGAGGTATAGCTATTGCCCATTGTATCAATATAATTGAAATCCACACCTAATTATGACATACTTGTATAAATCATGACTCAAACATCTTCGATTATGGTAGAAACTTTGATATTTATCCATATTATAATCAGGGCTTAAATTAATCTCCCCCTGGCCCCTGACTAATAAATTTTGAAGTAGGGCTAGCGAAATCTACCAAACACTAGCATGAACTGGCTAATTCCTAAGGAGAAAAAATACACTTGTATTGTTGAAAAAAGGCAAAAGCTTCTGATTGGACAGTTTGTAGTCAGATTTAGACAGTTAAATAACAATACTCCGAACTCGGATAGTGCCAAAACGCCATTCATGAATAATTTAGCTTTCTTGGGAGTGAATTTAGCATTTAAAAACTGAAAAACAGCATATGAGTGTTATGTCATCAATGGCGGTTAAGTTTGAGACTCGATAAGGCAATGATAAATTCAGCGGACGAATAATATTTAACGATCCTTCTCGCCCATATAAGACACTGGTGGGAAGCTAAGATATTCATGAACGTGATAATGACCACTTTGTTTGACCAGATTTGAGTGGGTTATGTTGTTATTTCACTGTCTAAATCCGCGCATGTAGTGCTGGCTCATACGCGAGCAGTCAACTTCAGCTTTTTGATTACAATGAACCGTGACTCCAAAATACGACCATCAGTATAAAAAAATATAGTCATTTGGGAGTCAGAAAACCGGACTACTGCTATTCTTTACTCTTACTCAAGGGTTTTTTGGGACAGACTATAGAATTGGTCCGTCAGTCTCAAACCGCTATAATCGTCAGGGGGGCTTGCCTGAAACCCCCCCCCCCCCCCCCCCCCCGTTTTATTCATTTCTTCTAGAACTTATGACTAATTTAATATTACAAGCTTAAAACTAAACTATCCCTACTAAAAGGTAAAAGAAATAACACCTAAAAGATGAATTTGAAGAGAAGTTGAAAACGACGGACGTATTCTATATTTGCACCGTTTTTTGATTGGGGCCTCCCCGAAAAGTAAAGCATATGAACAGTTTGCCGCACACGTATGAATCTAGAAATACTTTGATGAATTTATACTGAGGCAGTAGAATGGACAGTTTTCAATAGAAATTTAGTGTTATGTTGTTGTTGTTACTGTATCTGTCAGTGCCACACTTGACATCAAAGACTTGTACACAGTCTGCCGACCGAAGAAAGTATAATCAACTATTTCATTGTGTCATTAGTACCAAGCCTTACCGTTTCTATGTACTGAGAACTATCATATCTTTTATCCGTCAACTCCATAATGAATATTGACGTTGTTTCTGCAGAATGTCCGCTTTACAACGTTGATGTTGTAAACCGGAAGATGATGGACTCTAACGTTGGTTACCTCCCCTAGACTAGAAAACAGTTATTTCCTTGGTCGCATTGAAAGCCATACAAGTCGTGCGTAAGCGTTTTAGTGCTGGCTGGGGGTGGGGGAGGGTGGGGGAGGGTGGGGGATAAAAATGAGTTTTCTTCTGATGTAAAGCAGAAATAATGTCTCCTCCTTGAAATTAGGAGATAATACTATCTCCAAATTAGCAGAAAACACATTTTTACCCCCCCCCCCCCCCCCCCCACACACACACACATGGGAGCCTAGATACGCTTCTATAATTTAAAAAAATAGGTTGGTTGGGTGGTCATCTTTGGTCCAATGTGTTTTCTGGGATTTGTGCAAACATTTTGCTGTCTTTTGATGTAGGCCTAATATGAATCGAAATGTGGAATTTATGTCAAGCGAAGGTCCCCCAAAAGCTCTGCACTTTGAAATGCAACATTCTAAATCAACGGCCTAGCCCTAGGTGACTATCCTGTCATTCTGTTGTATCAAAAGTATTTAAATAGACTTCTGTAGGCATACTATCACCTGGGGCGAGGACGGTCAATCCAGTGAGTCCCATATGTATACATGTACAATGCGGAAATTAGTCGGGCCCCGGAGTTCCTTTTGATAAGCTAGAATATACAAAAAGAAAATCTTGTAAACCTGAATACCCGGTAGGCCTACTGATAAAAGAAATTACGTTTGCTGAATTTTCAAATATTTCAATGGCATTTAGAAGTTGAAAGGTTACAACGAAATTGTGTGATAACGTTTCGATGTAGTTCTTACATCGTTATCGTCAATTAACCTATTGACGATGTAAGAACTACATAGAAACGTCGCCATCCAATAAACCAAGAAGTTGTTATCCGTAAGTAATTCTTCACCTTATTGAATTTTCAAAGCTGCTGCCTTGGGGTTATAGGTGCAGGGATGGCTTTTGGTGTAATTCGACGGCACACGTGTAGGCCTATATACGTCAGTTTTATGTTTTCCGAAAACTTTCGGGACATGCTGGCCTAAAGTCGCCAGTTTTCCAAACTGGAACCTTACAGCCTGGTATATAGGCCTACTCCCTACCAGGTAGTTGGGCAGTGTCACGTTTTTCCTCCATGATGTATACATCTTTTTTGGTACAGTTATTGACCTGTCTTACTGTACATTGTCCAATTCTGCCGATATCTTTAGGTTAGGTCGTATCTCAAATAATATCTGGCCATTTGGCCAAAACTGACTCACATGTGTCAACCTTTATTTAAGTGCCATGTTAAACGTTTTGAGTTATACATTCAATATACATGATGAAAAAAGGGTACCACTTTTTGCCCACCCGATATATAAGCAAAGAGAGCAGATTGACAAGAGTGATCACTTCGTCCAATCAGCATTACCGGCACGTTCTTCTGGCCACCCTAGCGGAAGGGTGTTCCGACTCCACACGATTCGACTGTAGGGCGCCCCCTATAGAAAGGAGGTTCGTAATAATCGAATCGTGTCACATATAGTTCAAATTCAACATGGCGCGGACGAAGTGACCACTCTTGTCAATCTACTCTCCTTGATATAAGCCTAGATTATTACTAAAGGCGGCGGAGACCGTTATAATCTTGTGTTCGAGATTCCAGGGTCAACCAAAGGTCCGGAGGCTTTGATTCCAGAGGGGTTCATCTATCTTCGAGATAGGTTTCTTGGCTTTAAAAAGGTGCCCTAGTGGTGCCTAAATACTGAAACAAAAAGACCGAAAGTAACGGAAAATGCAAACGCATGCCAGACCAAGATCTCTGACGTTCGACGCCTTTTAAAGATTTCTTAATTACCTCCGAGCCTGGTGACGTCACAAAGATTTCTAGGTAAACTATGTAGGCCTACCTCAGTTCGCCATTTTGTTTACCAATACTTGGCAAGAGGTCAATTTTTTGGAAAACGTTACGTGATCAAGCAATTGACCAATTACCACAACGTAGGCGTCGGGCTGGTTTAATTTTTATGACGAATATTACTTTCATTTCTTTAGGCCTACTCGAGATTTGATGGGCCACCAAGACCTTGCAATATGTTGGCGCTTTCTGACCTATTTCATACATGTCCAAAAAAAAAGCCGTTATTGTTTAGAGGTGTAGACTATTTTTCCGTAGAGATACCCAAAGAGATCAGCAATCCTGTAGAAATTGCCAATAGCTTCAATGCCTACTTTACTACAATAGCTAGTGACCTTGTTAGCAAATTGCCGAGTCCCACGGTGCATTATGCCACATATTTGGGACAACCCTATCCCGAATGTCAGTTTGAACCTTGTACGCCAATTGAAGTTATCAAAATAATAAAGGGTTTTAAACATGCTGTAGCTGGCCTGGATGGTGTGTGCATATCATTAATAAAGCCCATCGCAGACAAGATTTCTATTCCCCTGTCTCGGGTTATTAATTTGGCTTTTGACCAAGGTGTCTTCCCGGACTCACACAAAATTGCTAAGGTTACCCCAGTCCATAAAGGTGGTGAGAAAACTGTTTTTTCTAACTACCGCCCGATATCGGTCTTACCCTGTTATAGTAAGATCATTGAAAAGCTAGTTGCAATAAGGATAAACGATTTCCTGCTTAATCATGACACAATCTGTCCCCAACTATTTGGCTTCAGAGCCCACCACTCAACTGCTGCTGCTGCATTGACCTTACATGACATGCTAATCAAATCGAAAGATGAAAATAAATATAGTATTGTCACATTTCTGGATATCGCGAAAGCTTTCGACTCTGTTGACCACGAAATTCTTCTCGCAAAATTAAACCATTACGGCTTTCGCGGAACCGCAAACAATTTCTTGCGCGATAACTTAACTTCCCGCTGCCAGAAGGTTTATGTCAAAAACGTCCTTGTCTGAGTCACAAGACTTAAAACACGGAGTTCCCCAGGGGTTCATACTTGGACCGTTGTTGTTTTTACTTTACATCAATGACTTACCTTCATCAACGAAATTGTTAAATTTAACCCTGTTTGCTGACGACACAAGCGCGTGCCTATCAAACAATAACCTTAATCAGCTAATAGATGACACCACTAGTGAACTAAGTAGGATAAATGACTGGTTCTGCAGTAATAGGTTAACCCTTAACGTAACTAAAACACAAATTATGTTAATAAACCCAAAGAAAACGAATAGGGCTAAAGAAATAAGGGTTGTCCTTAATAAGATTAATCTGAAACAGACTAACTCGTATAAATTTCTAGGTGTTTTTTTCAATGATAGATTAAATTGGCAAACTCATATTCACGAAACCAGAAACATAGGCGTCCTGAATCACTTAAAGCAATGTCTAAATAAAAAGAGCCTATTCATACTTTATTATTCTTTCATTTTTCCCTATATGAATTATTGTAATGTTGTCTGGGGGAAAACTTTTCCAACCCATTTAAGACCTATTGAATTATTACAAAAAAGAGCAGTTAGGATCATATCTACGGCCCACAAATATGCCCGTACCGCACCACTATTTAAGAAATTAAATATCCTCCCTTTAGATAAGCAAAATTTTTCTCACCTGTTGAGAATGGCTCATGTTTTTATTCACCATATAGCCCAACTACCCCTAAAGATGCAGGCATTATTTACCCGATTATCTACAGTCCATCGTTATCCAACAAGAAATGTGGACCTAAACTTATATCGTCCAATATATCGCTCAACCCACTCCTTTTACTTTGTCCGTTCGTCTGTTCCCCAAAACTGGAATACACTCCCCCGAAACCTAAAACAACTTATATCGACATCCTTGTTCAAATCGCATCTGAAAATCCACCTCTTGAAAGATTTATAGCACATGTAATTATTATAGAACCTGCAGGTTACGCAAAAACAGTAGAAGCCTCGCTGATAGTAAAAGAAAAATAATTCCTTAGTTCTTTCCAATTAACTCACCTTTTTCTTTATACAATGAGAAGACTAATTTATTTATTTTCTACAATGTTAACATTAATTTTATAATGGGATAAAACAAGCCCCCCTGGAGTTTTCATCCCGCCAGATATCTTTTCTGAATGTTTCATGTTAAATGTCATTTATGTTAAATGTCATTTATGTTAAATGTCATTTATGTTAAATGTTCTGTATATATCCTTGTTAAAACTGGTGAATAAAATGAAATGAAATGAAAAAGGTTTGCGTTTATTTTCAATCCAATATTGCGCACAGTAGGGGGTAGGCCTACTCTTCATCAGAAAGGGGCCTGGGCACATATACCTGAAACTGGGCATTTTATCAGACCTGATTCTATGGGCCTAGGCCGAGCAATCAGCTTCTATGGTGCTGAGAATGTAACATACACTCCCTGACGTGTGTGGTAATATAGAAATAATACAGGAGGATTTTTTTGGCGACAAAATTTGTACAGGGTACAATGTAGTCCGGGTTTCTGATTCCAAAATTACTATTTTTTTATACTGACGGTCGTATTTTGGAGTCAGGGTTCACTGCAATCAAAAAACCGGAGTTGGCTGCCCGCTCAGAAGCGGTCTGATTTAAACAAAGAAATAGCAATATAACCCACTCAGATCGTGTCTAAACAGTCATAATCACGTTCATGGATAATTTCGCTACCTACCAGTGCCTGATATGGACGAGCAGGATCGGCCAGTAAACATTATTCTTCCTCTGAATTCACTTTTGCCTTCTCCAAATCTCAAACTCTCCGCCATTGATGACGTAACACTTAATAGCGGTTTTTCAGTTTTTAGACGTTTAATTCACTTTAAAAAAGGCTAAATTATTCATGAATGTCGTACTGAAACTATTTGAGTTAGTTATGTTGTTATTTACTATCTAAATCTGACCGCAAACTGTCCGATCAGAAGAGTGCAGTCTACTACGACTTTTTGATTGCAATGAGCCCTGACTCCAAAATACGCCCGTCAGTATAAAAAATAGTGATTTTGGAGTCAGAAACCCGGACTAGGTACAATGAAGATATCAAATGCTTGAAACTCTCTTTAAACGTGGGTTCCATACTAATGATAAAAAATTAAGACATCACCACGTGCTTCAAAACAACTTACTACGTGGTGATGTCTTTATTTTTTATCATTAATTAAAGATATCGCTATTGAACCAGTATTCAAGCATTTTGCTAAATACATTCAGTCTCGGCTGCCCAAAATGTCGTATGACTGATTTAGTTTAGACATAACCAGATTAATCCTTACCGCAATCTGTAACCAGTGTTTATATCATTGTTTACATTGTTATCTCCCTCCCCCCACCGAACCGAAATAGTGTTCGAAAATTTAAATAGACCTAACCTGGACGACCATTCATTCATTCTTAGCCAAAGTAGGTTCAAAACAATACTTTATCGTTCATTCTCGAGACCAGAAGCACTAAAAAGCTTCTACGTCTTGAGAAAAATAGCCAATAATTACAATATTCTGTTTTGCCGCCAAAATGTAGGCATTTTCACAGCTCATGCCACTTTATTATGAGCGATACAACGTAGCCGCACTCATCTGTCTCTATCCGTTTTTACTTTCTTGCCGGCCAGGAAGAGCCACACACTAAGCCGCCTTTATAAGTGAGCTAACGACTCTCGATCAACAGACTTTTTAAAACCCCGAGGTGCAGGTGATGCGAGGATCCGTCGGTGACGTCAAATCGTTCAGCCAAGAGAGCACTTTGTCTTAACCGACTGAGCTACCGAGGCCCCCAAACCAATCTTGAGGGCAGCTTTAAATACAAAGGAACCAAACAATATCGGGAAAATATTATTCAACATACAGACGAATTAATTGTTCTAGTAGCTTGTCATATTTATTTTCAACCACAAAGCGAAAATTGGACAAACTTTCTTTACCAGTTACGTTTCCAAAAGTCACAAAATATGAAAATAATATTCCGCATAGAAACTAAAATGGTTTCCAGAATTTTGAATTTAATTTTTTCAGAAACAATACCGCGTTCGTCAATTTTTTCTGAAAATGTAGGCCTAACAGATATTGAACAATAATAACTGAATTGACCGAAACATCAGCTTAAAAATTTAGAGTATTTCACTGAAATGTATATGCATTTATTTTAGCTATAACTGTAATACACAGTAATAAAAATACAAAAATATACAAAAGTAATAAAATATCAGAGATTTTTAAAGATATATAGCAAACATATAAATTGCTCATTTAAAGCAATTGAGGCTTTAAATATAAGTTTTGCAAGAAAGGTTTTAGCAAATATCAATACATATATATTTTTTATAAGCTTTTATTAACATTATAACAAGTTGTGAAGGATTCAAGGACGTTGACAAAACCTCCGGCATTATTTCTTGCTCATTTCAAGGTATGCTATTTTATTTGGGGCATCATAAATTTTGACAGCTCTGAAAACTTTCGCAGGCGAACCTATTTGTAGCCTAATGATCTCAACAGCTTAGAATTACGATTTCTAACAAGACTAAAACTAAAAGCCCTTGATAAAATAATGGCATACAAAACGCTCTTTTTCAAATAAAGGCTCATTTAAGCAAGCTATCAAAAGCGAGACAAACTAGGCCTTCGATAATCAAATCATTCGATACGATTGTATGCGTTAAACGTTCTATATGTGACAAATAGGCCAGTGCTTCATTTTCAAAATATCTCGGGAGTTTCCGCTCAGATTTAGAAAAGAACATTCAAGGTACGGAAACCACCGAATGAATTACCCAATGGCTGCTCTCCGTAAACTTCGATGAGGACCGATCAAGTTCCCTGGCTAAGAAAAGCTTTGATTTGTATATTGCACAATGCGCAGAGACTTTGGATTGGGTATTTCCAAAGGCTGATTCATGTCAGAATTTCAATTCACCAAGATCAAGTTAATTCAATTTTTTTTGCTCACTAACATTTTACTAAATGAGACCTCCTCCTCTCACAAAGCGGCTAGCATTAGTTTTTACTTTCACGGCCACCAGTACTGTAGAGATACGTTGCTATGAAAGTTAGGCGAAAAAATACATCTACATATTTATGATCACTAAAACACACGGGCACAGGGAAAATCTTCTTGTCTAAAATAACCATGGAGACAAGTTTCTAATTGTGTTAAAAAGAGGTATATCATTTAGACCTTTATACCCTATAAATTGTTGTAACAAAGCAAACCACATATATAGGCTCCTGGTATAACAAGTACCATACACCATGTGATTCTATGTTTTACACAAGTCTACCCAGTAGCATATATATTTGAAAAAAAGGATGCTTTTTTTTTTTACGTAGCAATATTTGAGTAAAACGGCATTCTCAAAAAAAATTATCTTAATTTAAAGAGTATCTTAAAAATATCTTTCTTGTAAGCATGCATTTAAATTCAGGAGTTAGACCCTTTCCTTGTGTCAGTGTTTTAAATAAGAAAATATATGGTAACAGATCTTACTTAGAATTACAAATACAACATAACATTACATGATATTTGTTTACAAATATTTAGAACATGTATTAGTCTATTTAGAATCCATTGATGTGACCATGGGCTTCTAATGAGGCCAACAAAACATAGAAGAACCACAAAGAAAATATGACGACAGCCGTGGCCACCTTGGGGCCGAATGGACCGCCGAGCTCTCCGTTACCGAAGATCGCCAATTTCCGCCGAAGTAGAAGAATCGAGAGACAAATAACAGCCGCAATGGTGTAAAGGACCACACTGAAACTGAGACTACCAGCAGGTACATAGAATTCTTTGCCCTGAAAAGAGAAATAATATTTTATTTAGTGATAGAAGGAATATAGATTTATCCGAGAGTATTAGTGAGAAGATAGGCCTATATAAAAATTCCACTTCGGTCTGAGGCTGCCTCACCCACATGAATAACACGCATTAACAGGAACATTCTTTATTTCTTTGAAAATTCTCTAAAAAGTGGCATAAGCCTCTAACTAAATATTATTAGTTACAGGGTTTGTTCGAGGGGGGATACGGAAATATAAGGGGTCAGTAAACGAATCAATATACTGTTTACTGACCCCATATATTTCCGAATCCCCCCTCGAACAAACCCTGTAACGAATTTACCCCACCAGACCTAACTTGTAAGATATTCTACCCTTCTTTCTCAAACATCACTTTCATAAAAGGCAGAAAATGAACTCCGAAAGCTATTTTTCATATGTATGGTACGAACAGACTCATCTGACTAAAGTCGAGATGCTTATTGAAAATAGGCATCTCGACTTTAGTCAGATTGGAACAGACTTGACTGACAAGTGTCTAGACATGACGTCACAAGCCATATAGGCCTACGGTAGTCGCCCTGTATGGATCAGATTCACAAAGCGATCTTAGCTAAGTGTGATCTTAACTACCATGGCAACCAATGCTAAAGGTATAAGTTGCCATTGATAATTAAGATCACCTTAAGTTAAGATCGCTTTGTGAAACTGGGCCGAGCAGGGCGACGTAATATGGAATATACAGGGTCTCCACGTGACAGGTTTTAACCAATCGACAGGAAGTATTCAGTGTGAGGTGGGATAATTGCAAAGTCAGAACCAAACATGTGTATAAATAACGAAGAGAACCTGAAATGCCAGGATATATGAGTTTCCTTTCAGGGACTTTGTTGCTTAAACATGGCCAACAATTAGCTAATTCTGTTTCAACGAAACTTCCCCTATAATTGGCAGCTGGTGCATGTCACTAAGATAATTTAAGATTTTTAAAGCTTGTTTCTAATTTGTATCATTCGCAGAATGAATTAGTGGACACATTCCATTAAAATAGGTTTAGGGCATATAAGTGTTTTAAAAAAAGTGATTATCATTATTCACTTAAATTCTTACCTGTGCCGCCCAATAGATAGATGCTATCAGCCATGGTAGGCCGAGACCCAAGAAGACGTTAACAGAGTTACTTCCCGTTACATTTCCCACCGAACTATCAGCGGTTCTTTCCATCACGGCAGCAGTCTTACTGGCAAACGTATCAGGCATACTGGTTCCCAAGGCAACAAACGTAATGGCCGTCACGCTAGATTTTAAGCCAATCAAACATCCGAATATGGAAGCAAGATCACCAATGATAGCAGTTAGAAGACCAATCACACCCAAGGATATAATAAAAGTTAACCAGCCGCCCAGAAACGAAGTAGGAGGAATAAAGGCGAACAGGACCTAAAAAAAGTAATAGTGTATTATAATAATAATAATAATAATTGAAATCGATATTAATCGATAATTGAAATCTTATTTAAGAATGAAACTGTCATGCGAAATATTCATGCTAACTTTAAATCATTCATGGGGATTCCTACCACAGAGCTGTTTTCACCAATTCTGCAGACATGTATTTGAAGACAATTGCATTTTCCTTTTATCAGTTTACAAAAAAATAAATTGAAACACGGATTTTTAGAAATTCTGAATTCTGAAATTTTGTTCTTGGAAAACAAGTATCTAGGACACAACATTAAACATTCTCTGATATCTATCTTTAATCGTAAACTTCTTGATCGCTCTCAACACCTACCTTCCAGAAAAAGGTCAAAAAGTGCATGACGTAATCTAAAGGCGTGGCGTCTTCTACTTCGCCGCCATTGACATTCATAGCGTCGTGAAACTGATCTCCCCATGACCCGGTGTCGAGTCGGAGGGCGTCAAGACTGGATACCGTCATGTTCACAATGCGACTAACGATGCCATTAAACTCTGAAATTAAATTGAAAATAAATTGCAATAACTTTCAATCGAAAAACATGTTAAGAAATTCGTGCAACCGCAAATGGCGACTGAAAGATGGAGTCAATGAACTATATAGGTGGAATGGACACGTCTCATTGGCTGGTTTAGATCTGACAGCGTAAAAAGCGCCGCCATTGCTAAGTGATTAGCGCGTGCATGACCTATCTGGACCGATATTGCACCATCTCTTAGTAATGGCGGCGTTCGATGCAAATCAAATACCACGTGACCTCCATTCCACGTACATAGTTCATTGGGTGGAGTAACACCTTTTAGCGAATGATCACGTTCTATTGGATATCAAATCAGGTTTAAGTTTATACTTCTACGGAAAAAAACGTCTTTAAAAAGTGTGGGGCCCTATTGACAGAAATGCCTTTAGAATCAATAAAGCTATTATGATTATTATTATTATTAATAATAACAATTTTTAAGTTTCAATACTTTGAGGTAATGTTGCTACTGTTATCAATCATCTCACTGGAATGCCGTTCAGTTTCAGTTTTATTCACCAATGCATTTTAGAACAGAACATATATTAATGAAAAATAACATCGGTGGGAATAAAACCCCACAGAGATACCCCAAGAGATACAGACCTTCGTCATTCACAATGGTGACAATGGTACGAGCAAGTCTGCCGAGTTCAGCGCCCCCTGTCGTGTCACAGAGTTCCAACTGGAAACTATCGTCTCTTTCCGGTTGCTGAAGGTCAGAAGGAATATGAGAGATATTAAACATACAGTTAACGTCAGAAATCGATTAGATTATGTTCATTTCAAAGAAATATACACTTTTACGCGTATTCTATATACGCAAGGCTGGCTAAGTGGGCAAGCTAACCCATTTAGGTATACCGTGCAGATCTATCGCTATACCGTACCAAATATGCCTTCCGAATTTCTTTTTCATATAATTTTATTCACCAAAAGTTTCTTATAGTTAACAATATAATGTTTTCGGATGGAATGGTCGGATTAAAGTTCCAAAGAACTTGTTCCATTGGTCAATATGATGGTTAATAAAATAGAATTATGACGTATTAGTGGGCCCTATATCAGATGGCGGAAGAAAATGTATGGGTGAATTACCATATCGGTAAACCGTTTTGGTTAAAAGCGTGTCTCAAGTGTCTCAGATTGTAACATCAGAGAAGAACGTTTGGTATACATATATACATGTACGTATATTGTGAAACAACGGAATCGTAGCAACATGTTATTGATAAAAAGGACGTCAAGAATAAGTGTCAGTTCGGCATAAATTGTTTGAAGAATACTGTCTTGAAAACGATGGGCGAGAGACATTGCAAACCGTATGGTTGCCCACATTAGTATATGACGAAGATATTGTGAGAAATGGCTTCAAGCAGGAAGCCTGAGCGTCCGAGTTTAGGGGCGTGGGGGTGACTTCCTGTACCTGTAAGTCCCAGATAAAGTGCTTACAGCACATCTTACATGTCATTCAGTTTTTTAGGGATAGGGGAATGACCTTTTCTGGCAAGGTTTTTTAAAGCATGTAGCAAATATAACAGTCGCCCTGACACACATTTAAAATGTCTCTGTAGATTGTAATTGTAGAAATATTATGCTCAAACGAGCTGCTCTGTAGGGCCTGTGTCCCTCACATGAACACTACTTGGTGGAGTTAGGTAGAATGTTGACAAGACAATTTTTTCCGTAAGTAACATATATTCAAGCAAAGCGTTAGACTACTTCTACCAATCAAAACTACTCTTCGAGACTATAGTATTCAATCTCAGTACTATAAACAGATATTCTAATAAAACGGTGTTTATTGTGCTAAAATATATAAATTTAAAAACAATACAAAATAATGATTACAACGTAGATATATATAAATGTAAGCAGTTTAGCCAATAGAGCCTACAACGTAAATATTCACATTTTTAATCAAGCTAAAAATAATTCTACGCAAAATTTTTAAAATCTTATGACGTGTTTAAGTTTATTTTCTAAAAAAAAGCAGGAGGTGCTTCAAGCCTACAATACAAACTATTTCTACGTTTTTGATCTAAATAATAGATAATCTTATAATACCAATTGGCCTTTGACTTTCTACAAAAGATTTTGAAATGCATTCTATGTGTTTACATTGATTCATTTCCAACAATATATAAGAGTAGAACAAAGTTGTGTGAACCGTCATCCTGCCAACAAGGATTTCCTAGCATTGGGTGTACCCATGATGCTCGATCTGGCAACGGCGCCCATAGGTCGAACGCCTAATTACGTCACTTACAAAAATATGCGATGGAAGAGGATATTGTTTGAAGTTACAAGCAAGACTGGACACCTTTAATGCTGCAGTGCAAAGAATTTCTATGCGTCATTTTATCTTTCCTATGACGTCATTAAGCATTCAGTCTATTCAAACGCCTGTGGAACAATGGCGAATTTTACCACCCACATTCAGTGAGTAAGTATCTTTCAGACAAGACTTTCCTTTACTCGGTTCGTTTCGTCTTGCTGATTTGACAACATTTGCCCAATGACATTGATGAAACTTTTTTATGAAGGACTTTCTTAATCTATCTGAACAAATGCAGTACGGAATTAGCTAATTGTTGGTTATTTTTTTTATTAAAAAGTATAAAATAAAGGGTTTCCGCTTATGTCAATTTTGGGATTGTACATGTATGTTAAGGTATCTAGATTTTGTGGGCTATTAGCAAAGGTGTTAAAATTCACTGGTAACTGTCGTTTTCAATATTTTTAAATAATTTCAACGCTAATCTTTCAGTTTATCAAAATACTTCAACCGCTTAATTTCTTTTGACAATCATAATTTATGGGAAAAAAAATCCAAAATTTGGCAGCTCGTGTCACTTTAAGGACGATGTGAAAAAAAAAACAAACTTAAATCTCTTACCTGTGTGGTAATAATCGGAATTTCAATCATTTTGTTCGTCTCCCCGTGTGAGAATTCCAGGATAGCTTCACCACCTTTGAAATGTTTCCCATCAACAGCCGACATACTTTTCGTCTTCCATTTGACAGACACGTGACCATCGGCGCCATTGAATCGACGGACAGGGATAAGTGCTTTTCTCATGCTTTCTTTGATGACGTAGGATGGGGAGCCGAATTCTAATTTACCAGGTTCTAGAAAACAAAACAATGAAAGAAAACGTTTAAAATAGATTCCAATTTGCTTGTTCTAAAAGTTCTAGAAAATGAATAAATGAAAGAAAAAGCTTTCTGCTGTTGAGTTTTAGAAAACGAAGAAATGGAAGATTAAGTTTAACATAAATTCTGCGTGTTCTGAAAGTTCTAAAAAACTGACTATACAATGATTTCGTTAACAAGAAACTATTACAGCAAAATTGCCACAATCACAGGTGGGCTATAAGAAAGTACATTGAAGTTAAATCAAAGAGAGTAGATTGAAAAAGAGTGGTCAATTCGTCCAATCAGCATTGCCGGCATGTTCTTCTGGCCCCCTAGCGGAAGGGTGTTCCGACTGTACACGATTCGACTGTAGGGCGCCCCCTACAGAAAGGAGGTTCCTAATACGCGAATCGTGTCAGTTTAAATTCAACGTGGCGCGGACGAAGCGACCACTCTTGTCAATCTAGTCTCTTTGGTCAAATGAAATGACCCCTTATGTGAGTTGTATTCGAAGTTTGATTGGACACTCCAAAAGAAGCGTTTTGGTTTTTTATTGGACGCAGACAACAAGACAACTTGTAATAGATAACACAAGTTTTCATGTAAGCGAACGCTAAAAAATAAATCATTCAATCATTTTTTGTAATGACAGTCAACCTGAAATTCTCTTTGAAACGTGTACTAAATATCAAAGTAAAACTATGAGGTCTTCGGACAGTCGTAGTTTCGTAGTTGCCATGTCGACGCTTTTCTGCAGAAAGAAAAGGGTAAAAAGATTCTGAACCTAAACCCTGTTTCAAAAACAATCTGACTGCTATCACTAGTAACATACTAACCATCGTCGTCGATGATGGTGATTTGATTGATTGAAATACTTCCAACGACGCCATCTTGATCCTTCCCAAGGCTCAGTTTGACGAAGAAAAACTCATCGGGTTCCCATTCGTAATCATCGATGATTTCAACATAGACCTCCTTCAGGCGCTCATTTACAGCAAAAACCAGTTCTTGTTTCAAGGGTTTGTAATCCTCATTGGCCAAAGCCGTACCGTCAATGGTCTCCACGCTAGAAAAAAGAAAAAAGAGTTCTTGGGGGTCCATAGCCTACATATATATTTTTTGTAATATCCCATTCCAGGAACCGGATTACAGTGGTCTCAATGATTCTGAGTAAAGATTGGCCATTGGGTTTTATTTCGGCTATTTATAAATATTTATTAATATTTAGGCCTTAAGTTCCGTTATTTTATTGTCTATAAAATGGACCCGTAAAACCATGTACTTTCAACAGAACAAGGTACCCCTTGTATCATTCATAAACCGACGCGTAAATACAGTGATATAACTCAGTTCATCCCCTTTAAGAAGACCCAGACTATTCCAGATCGTGCCTTCCAAGGTATGATTTGCTAGTCCAATATCAATGTGAGATAGGATACCTTCCAGCCAAAATGTATAGTCCCATCTCAGTGTCTGACTAGTGATTTTTCGAAATGCGGATTTATACCAAGAAGATCTTATGGTTGATTGATTGGTGTTTTACGCCAGGCTCAAGATTAATTCACTTATATGGCGGCGTTGCCAGTTTTATTGTGGGAGGAAACCGGGCTCTATGCCCGGAGGAAACCCACGACCTTCCGTTGGTAACTGGCAACCGTCCCACATAGGTCGTTCGAGTGAAAACCCAGTCAGAAAATTTTCCAATTTTTTTGGACTGAGTGGGATTCGAACCCGCGACCCATTGGTGGAAGGCTGTTCGGATTGAGCGTCCAACGCTCTACCTACTGAGCCACGGAGGCCCCCGGTAAGATCTTATGGAATGAATACTTCTAAAAGACTACCATTGGTTACTTAGATGTTGATTCGGTGTACAAGATGTTCCGATAAACCCATCGAACCCATTGTCTATGTTAAAACCGGCTCGAAGCGTAAAGACCAATCCTATATTGGACGGTGGTATATCAGAACGGGTTTTCGGGGTGATCTGGGATGTCTTGGTTAGAAGAGGGTGGTCTGAGTTGTATTGGGCATATGGGCTACTAGAAGTGGGTCAATTTCTTACGCGACTGTGACAGGAATATCCATTCGACCATAACGTTTAACGCCCACTCGGACTTTCTTATCGCTTTCCAAAACGGCACAAGAGGCGGCGGTAAACTCCACTACGGGTCGGGTACCTCCTTCACCTAAATCGAGCCGGATAAGTTTGGCAAGAGGTGAGTTCTTCTCTTCTTCCGTCATCTGGACTTCCCGATGAAGCTGAAAGGTGAAGTAAAGGTCCATGAGTAAATGTTATGAAGATCTAGAGTGTTGCAGTGTATAATATATATCAATGATATGGAAAAAGGAAAGATAACTCCTGACAGGATCGTAAACTTATTTAAAGTTATAAGGCGTTGAAACATACAGGAATGCTATGGGGAAACATCGTCTTGACTTTTTAATTCTTCTTGGACATTTAGCACATAGATGACAAAAGCGGTTTGCACAACCATTCAATATAAGGACACTACTGATTTTACTCTCTATTGCATTTAATGGCACATATATCAGTCCAGAAGAATTATGGGAAAAACTCGGACGTAAAGAGATTCTTAGTCTGGTGACATTGAATCGATGACACATATCGAATTTCGTCACTGCACGTCTGACATATCCAAAATCTTTAAATGAGAAAAGAAAAAGGTGACTCTAGTACGAAAGTGATACTAACATCACCATGCGCATTCAAGGTTAATTTTACTTACTTGTCTAAATGCATTCACCGCCATAGGCATGAGTTTTCGGCCACCAGTGAGTGTCCTGGTCGCGGCGATTCGGTGCCAGCCTCGGTCATGATCCTTGTCTTGGGACAACTTAAACGCAGCCAGTTTAGCCGCCTTTTCTTCTGAGAGCTCCTTATGACGACCTAAGTCCTGAAAAATAAGTTTGTTCTGGTATCTTAATATGTGATATGATATTCTCCATATGATCTTCTGGAGAAATAATTATGTTGATCAACTATAATGTTCACTGTCTCCGCTTCGGGATTATTGCACGTATATAGAAACCTTAAAGGGGCATGAGCTGCCAAAATTCACAGTTTTTTCATAACTTCTGATCGTCACGACAGTAAGAGGCTTTGAAGGCTATCGAAAAACTAAATGATTGGCGTTGGAATGAGAAAAATCCATACAGTATGTGGCCTGTATGAACCGAAAACGTGTTAAAAAGTAAACAAAATTTAAATAACCTGGACGACCATTCATTCATTCTAAGCCAAAGTTAGTTTAAAACAGTACTTTATCGTACATTTTCGAGACTTGAAGCATTAAAAAGCTTTTGAATTCTACCTCTTGAGAAAAATAGCCAATAATTTCAGCATTCTGTTTTAACGTCAAAATATCAACATTTTGGCAGCTCATGCCCCTTTAAGAAGCTTATTACGGGAGACAGCAGGATCTTCTGGAGAAATAATTATGTTGATCAACTATAATGTTCAATGTCTCCGCTTCGGGATTATATCAATTATATAGAGACCTTAACAAGCTTATTACGGAAGACAGCAGAATCTTCTGGAGAAATAATTATGTTGATCAACTATAATGTTCAATGTCTCCGCTTCGGGATTATTGCACGTATATAGAAACCTCAAGAAGCTTATTACGGGAAACAGCAGGATCTTCTGGAGAAATAATTATCTTGATCAACTATAATGTTCAATGTCTCCGCTTCGGGATTATTGCACGTATATAGAAACCTTAAGCAGCTTATTACGGGAGACAGCAGAATCTTCTGGAGAAATAATTATGTCGATCAACTATAATGTTCACTGTATCCGCTTCGGAATTATATCAATTATAGAGAGACGTTGACAAGCTTATTAGGGGAGACATCAAAAGCAAGTCTCTACCTTCAGTCGACAGACTCATCTGAGATCAGAATCGCAAGACAAAGAGGTAAGTTTTAAAGCATCGTGATTTGTCTCCCTGCCTGCGAAATCCCAATTAGAAGGGCTTTGTAAAAGCTTTCCAGAGGTCACAGATCAATGGCAGCAGTTCGTTAACTAATTTTTAAGCAGGCCTGGGTCCTGTTTCACAAAGCGGCGTAGATGTATTTTTTGCGTAACTTTCATACTAACGTATCTCTACAGTATGGGTTGCTATGGCAGTTACGTGAAAACTTACGCTACGCCGCTTTGTGAAACAGGCTCAAGGTGATTTAAACTAACCTGTGCCACTTCGACAATACTTGATCTTCCTCCAACTCCAACAGCACCCGTCTCCTCTTCCTCATCCAAAGCTGCTTTAGTATCTGTAAACCAATTAAACAGAAATACAACGATTTGAACCTCCCCGTATCGAGAACACGTGTCAACAGAGTGTATGCAGTTGTCAATTGTGCCCACATGCTTACCTCCCCTTCGCTTTAGAACTAAAGTCTCGCATGTGAAGATTAACTTCTCTGTTTAGATTGTGCAGTTGTCTTACAATTCTAGGTCTAAAGTGTACTACTATATAGGCCTATGTAGTTCTCATAGAATTCTATGCTCCCAGCTAACTACTAGGTCTATGCAGTTCTCATAGAATTTTGTTCCCAGCTAACTACTAGGTCTATTTTGTTCCCAGCTAACTACTAGGCCTATGCAGTTCTCATAGAATTTATGTTCCCAGCTAACTACTAGGTCTATTTTGTTCCCAGCTAACTACTAGGTCTATTTTGTTCCCAGCTAACTACTAGGCCTATGCAGTTCTCATAGAATTTATGTTCCCAGCTAACTACTAGGTCTATTTTGTTCCCAGCTAACTACTAGGCCTATTTTGTTCCCAGCTAACTACTAGACCTAAGCATTTCTCATAGAATTTATGTTCCCAGCTAACTACTAGGCCTATGCAGTTTTCATAGAATTTTGTTCCCAGCTAACTACTAGGTCTATGCAGTTTTCATATAGAATTCTATGCTCCCAGTTAACTATTAGGTCTATGCAGTTTTCATAGATTTCTAAGCGCACAGCTCACGTACTACTAGGTCTATGCAGTTCTTATACAATTCTAAGCCCACAGCTCACACCTAGGCCTACACAGTTCATATTAACTTCCAGGCCCCACTACTATGCAGCTACCCCACAATTTGATTTATTGATTATTTATGTATTTTAAAACGGGCATAAATGTGTATTCGTTATTTTTTGGCACACCACTCTCCACCCGCCCAATCAAATTGGCTACACATCCCAGAACAATACCCATGTTGAGGGAACAATACGGGCGACAATTATATGCAATGCTGAAAGCCCTATTATGGGGCATTAGCTGTGCTCAGCATCTATCCTAAATGAGGGGGAGATAACTCTTGTATGTTTTGTGTCCCACTCAAGGTACGTCATTTCCCCTTAATGGATAGCGGAGTTGCTCGGTGGAGGAGACAAGAAACCCCAACAGGAGACAAGAAACCCCAGCAGGAACCTCTCCGATCGCCCATATAGGGCCTAGATCTATAGACTACCGCGCAATTATTCCACAGATTGATTAGAAAAGCACCCGTGCAATCAAAAAAAAATTGCAGATAACAAATAAAGTCAAGTTCTTTAAAAATATGTGAAATTAATGAAGGCTTTTGGGTTTTATTGTGCCTACTTACTCAGTCCGATTTCGACGTTGTTGACTTCGTGTGACTTCGATCTGTTGATACAAAAGTTCCTATCGGCCAGATACGCCACCAGGATAAGAGTTGGGAAGAAAAGGAAGGTGACAACGGCCTCCCATATTTGAACCTCATTGGGACTGCTGACCATTAACACAATAATGAGCCAGACATATGCAAAGATACAGGAAAACGCTGTGACGGCGTACACTTTAAAGCTCTTGATACGTCTTATTTCTCCAGCGGGAATTGACACAATACAAATTGCGGTGATACACAATAAATTAAAAGCTGCCGATCCAACGATTGTAGAAGGCCCAAGCTCCCCAGCGTAAAAGTTGTTACCGAGGATTTCGATAACAGACAAAAGAATCTCAGGGGCGCTGGTGCCCATAGCAAGGAGACTGAGATTGGCAACAGTGTCATTCCATACCCGTACCTCGACCTCTTGGTAACCCGTATCCGCATTTTCATCGGCTATCAGAACTTTTCTGGTTTTACTTGTGATTCTCTCAATGGAGCACATAAAAACGTCGGCCACGATGGCAACTCCCAGGAAGCACCATAACATCCCCAATAGGTACAAAAACACCCGGACGCCTGTATCCCATTCGCCATCATTGAGAACAGGAATTAAAAGTCCGTCCAAACTACACCCTTTTGTCGCGTTCCCGGTAGCTGTCGCAGCGTCTGTCAGGTTCGTCGCCATGTTTGTCTTCAATGGCAGCGACACAGAATCTACGACGATTCAAAGACACAATCCGTGGCTCAATGGTCCATCTTAATCAGCCTGAACTGTAGAAAGAGAAAAAAAATATATTACAACTGAGAATGGCCACAAAAAACTACAACTAGTTCTGATCTCATCATGTATTAGAAAGGGGGCCTACTTTACCAGTCACTTTACCTGATTAACACTGAAATTACCAGACGTAGGCTAGTATACGCTCCCATAAGCAGCGGACAATTTCCTTTATGCGTTGAACGAATGCGAAATGCCTGCTGATCATAGGAGCGTAATTGTAGTACAACGGAGTCACGTAAAGCAAGGAAATGAAAGTGATATGGGCCTATGCTAGTGATTACAGGATTACCAAAATAGGTCCGAGATGAATGTGTACTCTACAAACCTTGACTGGTTCTCTTGGCTATATATCGATAAGCAAATTCAACTATTCTTAATGGCTCTTATTTACACTTTTAATACTATGGCCCTATAACTTCCTCTTTGGTAATGTCTCCAAGCCCGATACTACACAATACAACTTTGTACAGTTGTATTGAAGCTATGGAGAGCAAACTTGCTATTGGGGAGAATATTTGCTCACGTCACAGAACCTTCAATGAATAAAATTGTAAACGTTTCAGACCTACTTTTCCCACAGTGTCTGCCTATCACAAAATGTTTTCCAAAATTAGCACAAGTTAAGTATGATAGCCTTTGTCGGGATCATGCACGTTTAATAAAATTGAATTGTACGTCACGCCAAAGAAAGGCCAATTTCCAATAGGGGGCTTTGTAATGACGTAACGTGTGACAAGGAACGAAAATACTTTACAGGAAAGGTGGCTTGATTGGGTGAGGTTTTACCACTACAAAAAGTGTTTCATTTTCAGGCTATCTGTAATCCTAGTACAACAATCCCATTTTTATACTTGAATGGGATTCGAACCCGCGATGCATTGCTGAAAGGGCTGTGTAGATGGATCTCCAAACGCTCTGCCACGAAAGTTACGGTGGTCCGTTTTTACTAAGAGAGAATGCTGCAATATCAAATATAGCAAATCAAAAACTCCGAGCTAATAAACTACTGGTAACACCCTTATATACGTTTTTAGTTCGCAATTTGTAAACACGTATCCGTCAGAGTTTATGGAAGTGGGAATTCTCACATAAAACAGCGCTAGGTTAATTTATAACACGTTTAAGGGTGTCATGAATATTCATTAACCACGCCTCTTGTGTAAACAGCTACGTGGGAAATACATTACAAAACATTCTCTTAAACTCCAGCGCCGAGCAATCTTCGCTTCTAACAAGAGTACAAACAAGCAATGACGAGATCTCCATCTGATCTATTATATCTATACATCTACAAAATTTATATCTTAATTAGCTGGAATACCTGCATAATTAACACAAATGTCTAATTAACTAAACGGGATTTATTTCGACAGGTGTCTTAAGTTAGCGCTATTTTTGTCATTCTTCCACGTGGATCAAAATCTGGAGCCTATTTCACAAAGCGGCGTAGATGTATTTTTTGCGTAACTTTTATACTAACGTATCTCTACTGTATGGGTTGCTAAGGTATTTACGTAAAAACTTACGCTACGCCGCTTTGTGAAACAGGGTCCTGGTAAAACGGCAGAAATTCGTCCAACCGATATGGTTACAATATAATGCAATCCCTTTGGAATTCCACCCAGGATAAGTCACTTTTTATTTTTTTGTAAAATGCTGATAAATTTTCTACCCACTTTTTAACACTTTCCCCAACTAACTGTAAAGTGTTGCAGGTTTTAATTTAAAAATACATATCTGTATCAACTTATTCTTAAAATCACAACAGCGAAATTCCGAAATCATATATGTATATATTGAACACTAAAACACACAGGCACAGAGAAAATCTTCTTGTCTAAAATAACCATGGATACAAGTTTCTTATTGTGTTAAAAAAGGGCTTCTCACACTACACCCCCGATAATTCCACTCCCAGGCAGTGTGTTATTTTTTGCATAATCAACGTGTGAAATTATGGCCCAAGTAACGCTATGACCTCACGAAAGGTCTGTCAAGAATGACGTCACAAATGAATTACGTCATCAGTCATTATGGCGTTAATATCAAGCGTCCAGCAGCAACTCTATATTGAAGGGCCTGGGATACCGTCGTTGATGATGTCATTTCTGGCGTCACAATGCCTTATCGAGTCTTTTTTTGGACAGCCATTCTTGAAAATAGAGCGACGTCGCCAAATGTTTTTTTTTAACTATAGTGAAAGTTAGCCGTGTTTTTTTTTATAAAACGCTGTGATTTTTGTGTAGTGTGAGAAAAAGATTATCAGACTCGAGCCAGTGTATTACAATGAATATCACTCTCGTTTATTAATTTCCAAAGTCACTCGCCAGAGGCTCGTGACTTTGAAAATTAATAGACTCGAGTGATATTCATCGTAATACACGGGCTCTCGTTAGATAACCTCTATATATCATTTAGACCTTTATATCATAATGATATATGTAACGAGAAAAAGAAAACATGCCCATTGATCAAGTCACAACCAAGTCAGGACCACAGTCAGTTTAACGAAACGAAACATTCAAATTGAGCACTAAGACATTCCTTTTTGTTAGACCACAACTTCCTCGTCATGTCCACTAAACCTGACAACGCCGCCATATAAGTGAAATAATCTCCTGTGCGGTGTAAAACATCAATCAATCAATCGATCAATCTTCGTCATGTCAAAATAGCTTCCACCTTCCTACTGACCAGAAGTGACATATTTAAACCATCAGTCATTTCCGCTGAAAAAGCTTACATCAAGTAGCAGTCATAAGTTATGAATGTGTCGGGTTGACATGGCGAGTACCCACGAGTATACGTCAGCGAATACACTGGTTAAGTGCGAGTTGGGTAGTTTATTATTCGGCTTTTATTCGGCTGAGAAAACATTCTATTCAACTGTAGCAAAGGAAATATATAAACGATCTGGCGAGAAGAAACCCCATAAAGGCTTGTGAGGAAAAAAAAAAATTTCGTAATTTTTCTTTGACATATTTTATTTTGCCATATATAATTGAGAAGATTGAATGATTGATTGATGTTTAGCGCTCTGCGCACTCAAACTTATTTCACTTGGGATGTGTGGGATTTTATACAAAGGGATTAGAAAGCTATACAGTGGCTGGAAGGCCTTGAATTAACCACTGCCGACGTATCCATAGCCGAGAAATTTGGGCTCTGCCGACTTTTTTTTTTCTCTCCGTGTTCGCCATAAGACACATTAGCAGCCATATTATACCAGTCGTCGTAAGACTGATAATCCGGGCTAGATGTATCCACTGATACCCTAAAGAGCATCACTAACTTTCTTAAAACAGGCCCTCAGTATCCGCAACGTCAAAAATGGTCATATCTGCCCCTCCCTGTCCTTCGAGCATGATATCAAAAAGTGCCCCTTGCGATTGCATGGCTGTAGGGCTCGAGATAGCCAACCACAGCGCTCATTTTATAGAAGGGCCGCTCTATAAAACAAATACCAGTAAATTTATCAAACTTCAAGTGCGAACGCAATTACATGCATTAGTACACGGTATGTTGTTTTGATATCCTTTCAGTTAATGCACTTTACTTCTGAGACTTTTGATGTCAGCGAAATATTCTAAGAATCGTATGACGTTCAGTTTTTGGAAAAATAAAGAAAGAATTTACTGAACCGTGAAACTGTACGGTCATTCAACTTCTAGAAGGGAACCAATCAACTCAGCTCATGTTAGTTCTCGTCATAAGGAGGAAATGGAACAAATGGACGTATACAGTTGCCTAAAATATATACAGTCGCATATGTAAGCGATTCGGGATTGACAAAGTGACATTTATTTATAATGCCAGCTATACGAGTTACGCGGTTACAAACCGGTATTGAGGACTCATATTCACTTTCTGATGTATCCCTTGCGAGTAAATTAGTTAGTATAATAGTCAATTAGCTGATTAATCGGGCAAGGGACCTCCTAATACGCGTATATAATTTCTAACATCGTATAGGTTATTCCGAGAGTAAAATAAAGCTAGTATGTTAAACACAAGACGTCATGTACTAAATAGACCGATAGCTCACTGACGTCATCGCTATAATTATGTACACCAAAACACACGGGCACAGGGAAAATCTTCTTGACTAAAATAACCACGGAGACAAGTTTCTAATTGCGTTAAAAGGGGAAATGTCATTTATACTCAATCATAGGCTGTTGTAATAAAGAAAACCCCATGATATTTCATTACGTTGAAGAGGGACAAGAGTTTGGCCTTAAAGGGTCTATATGTGTATACATCCCAGGCCCTTCATATGTAGGTCTATACTTGCCCGAGTTATACACACAATCTTAGTATACTTATAAATCACAAGTGGTGGGGGGAGGGGACCAAATTTTCACTGTCTGTTCCCATGACCCTATAATATATAGTCTAACGATTTTCTTACCATAGCTTAAGATGCGTAAGCATTGTCAATGTAATACAAAGTGTTCCAGAAAATTCTACTGACTAAGGCCAAGCTCCTGTCAGTCGTCAACCTAATGAAATATCATAGGTTTACTTTATTACAACAATTTATGATGGGTATAAAGGTCTAAATGATACACCTCTTTTAACACGATTAGAAACTTGTCTCCATGGTTATTTTAGACAAGAAGATTTTCCCTGTGCCCGTGTGTTTAGTGTTCATAAATATAAATCCCAAGAAAAGGTGTTTCATTTACCTGGTAGGCCTACTAACTTGAGTTCTGTACAGGTATGTCCGCCCTATGGTAGCCATTGACTGAACTGGTAAAGCAGGTGTATACCTAACTCATTTAAACTTTTATCAGATTAAAGCAAAACGTGTGGGGGCGCCGCATACGTAAACAGGGCGACAAACTGTAGGCCTATTACTCAGCCACAGAAGCAGCCATCCCACACGGTTTGTTCTCTTAGAACAATGAGCTTCCACAACGACTGATATAGAGAGATAGATTGATGATTGATGTTATAAGCCGCACTCAGCATTATTTCACTAAGACTTGTATACTTATAGAATAGATGCAATGCAGAATTATCATTTTATAGGAGAGTGGTGAAGAAGTGTAAATAAGCTGCCTTAAACAGAAATTATCAATTCCGATTTTAAAACTTTTCAAGTTCATTAAAAATATGTCACCTTGGAATAATACATTTTTATCGTTTTTGACTTTAATTTTTTTTGACAAAAAATAATTAAAATAGACCAGTATGTCTTTCAATTAAAATAGGTATGTGTTGAAAAGTAGGTCCTATATAGTCGTATGGTGTATGCAAATGAACTAATCGGCTATAGTCGTTGAGATGGGACGATAAAATCTCAAATATGCGGTTACAAGTGGGTGTTGGGATTTTCTGAAGTTGACTTAAGAATGTAGGTTACAACTTACACTTATTCACACACCACGTGACTTTTTATTCGACAATAAACGTTAGATATACTATTAGATGCGGATGGCCGACCACCTGTTTTGGAACAGTGGATTTTATTCCGAAATACTGAAAACAGCGCGGTAAGAGTGCACACGGTCAAAGTGCACATACATTTACATATAAATGTTCAATTACTGCAGCCAGTTACAAACGGAAGGTCGTGGGTTTCCTCCGGGCATAGAGCCCGGTTTCCTCCCACAATAAATCTGGCAACGCCGCCATATAAGTGAAATAACCTTGAGCGCGGCGTAAAACACCAAACAATCAATTACTGCAAATTTGCAGATGATAACAGTCACTAATAGAAATGAACAGCAATATTTCCAAATAAAAATGTCCAGATATTAATTTTACCAAATTTATGAAATTCGTATACCGATAGGTCAATGAACTCTCCGAAGCATATATACACGGAATACAATTTTCAGCACAATTTAAATAGTATATATGAATTGAAAAAAACCCACCCCAGAATCTCTAAGCCTCAATTCTTCGAATACGGTAACAATTCAAAAACAGGCGAGAAATTAACATCTATTCTTCGAGTACGGTAACAATTCAAAAACAGGCGAGAAATTAACATCAATTCTTCGAGTAACAGATGAGCAATTAACTAACAATCACTCATGCAATATAACCAATGAATTTTTTTGTGGTCGCATAAATCTCAATTAGTTGCATAAAGTTATGCCAAGCGTAACGGGCTGTGGGCGTAACGGTGTGAAAGATAACACTGTGTGAAGTTTAACGGAGATACACCTTGTGCGTAACTGTAACATGACAGCGAAGATGCGTGCGGGGGAGGGGAGATTTATCACTTAGATAACGATCCACACGGGTAAACCTATGTAAAAAAAATCACATGGGATAATCTAAATGGGTTATTTTAATCCACGGTTTTTACGGTCCATTGTCTTATTTCTGAGCCAACGAAAAATGAACATACAATTTGTTACAACAATTTATGGGGTGTAAAGGTCTAAATGATATACCTCTTTTTAACACAATTAGAAACTTGTCTCCATGGTTATTTTAGACAAGAAGATTTTCCCTGTGCCCGTGTGTTTTATTGATCATAAAAATATACTCCCGTTAAAGCTTACGCTCGTATAATCAGCGTAAATGTCTCTTGTATGTTGAGTGACGTTTGAAATAGACATATCCGCTGATTAAATGACCGTAGGGCAGCGCTGGAGCCTGTTTCACAAAGCGACGTAGCGTAAGTTTGTACGTAACTGCCATGACAACCCATACTGTAGAGATACGGTCTATGAAAGTTACACAAAAAAATGCATCGACTCCGTTTTGTGAAACACGCTCCTGAACTTTTTTTTGGAAATCCTAAAATGACGTACCTTTGAAAAATCATACCCATCAGACTAAAATAGCTGTGAGTACCCCAAAATAGTTGTGTTAGAATATTGACAAATCATGTTTCATTCCCACCCACAATACAAATTTGACATAATGGATAAGTCGTTGATAGTGTTTTAACCAAAAATGACAAGACAACATTTAATTGGAATTCCATTCACATCCAATGATTCAGTCTCTTGTATAGAAATGACACGCAGCATTAAGTTTGAAATAAAAGAGAAACTGGAATGAAAAGCCACTGTAATAAAGTGAACCCACTTGTGGTTGGGAAAGGAGCTTTTATAGATAAAACAAACAGTTTGAATCTTCCTAAATTTAGTAATATATATTTAAAAGGTATAAAGTCACAATTCAATTCCAATCACATATTGGCCTACCAATAGCCGAGAAATCTTGGCTCTGCGGAATTTTTTTTTTCCGTGTTCGTCATATGATGAACACGGAAAAAAAAAATTCGGCAGAGCCAAGATTTCTCGGCTAGCCTACCAACAGTCAAACGATGCTAGCGGTATAGATTTATCTTAATTATCAGACAACTATTCTATAGCTGAAAATACTGCACACAAACTTGTCTTTGCTATCTGACCAAACAGAACTTTTAACCGTGTACAGTACCAGCGCGGCAAAAACAACTCTCCAAGTGTTTTGATCTTAATCTGAGTTGCCTGAATTTAATCAAAATCTCCTGCATGGTAGGTCTGCACAGATATAGACTGCAATACCTGTTGCACAATGCAGACGCCCAGAACACTTGCAATGTGTTTACTTGCATAATGATTGCGCTAAGACTTAAAGTGACATGCGTTATTGCGATGTTACGCAAACTCTTTTTTAAAGCACCTTTCCCCTATTGCGTAACGGAGACACAAAGCACTTTTGCTAAGCATTGTATACATTGCAATGTTTTGTTGTTGTTTCGACGAAGTGCCTGAATACAGTGACATTTGAAGTAGGACAAGAACACAAAGGAAAGATTTGGCATCAGATAACACGTTCTCTAGATTCCACCCGTGCTGTTTCGATTGGACACCCGTAAGCCTGTTCTGTGCGAAGGTAACACGTGCCAAAGACTATCCTTGTTGTCAAACCTAGTTCGTTGATGGGGACGGATTCAATAAGTGTTTGGCGATAGACGCCTAGAAAAAGTTATATTGACGAGTTGCACTATGGGCTAAAAGGGACAAGAAAATTATATAATGAGAAAAGCAAATTATATGTCGAGAAAAGTCAATAATGCGTTAAGAAAACTCAATTATGTGTTAAGAAATTAAGAAAAATAATTCTTGTTTGTGCCTATGCGCCAGTGTGACTTTGTTTCCTAAAAAAAATGGATCAGTACTGAAATATTCGGTTCTATTCTTGATCATATACATCAATAGGCGAAAAAATGATCGCTCTTGTGGAGCTGATTAAAAACCTCATAAATGTAATTATTTCAAATAAGGGCACAATTCTGCAACGTGCTTTTCAAAGCTATGTTCCATAGTCACTAAGCTTTCTGTCTGGCTCCCTTCCTCTGGCCAATATAAAATCTAATGACATACCGGAACTACTTCTCTATGGTTTTTAATAAAGCGTATATTGTCTGTCATGTACGTGTCTACATATTAGTGATAAAATAGTGCAAGTTGCATTGCTTGAGAAAGTGAAAATGTTTTGACAAAATAGTACCATTGATTAGAAAATGATTGTTTAAGGAGAGCTGCTTTGTTTTAAACTGGCCTATATTTAGAACTAATGACGTCACAAAGTGACGAAAAATATCGCCTCAATCTCTGCTAGTTTTGTAGAATATTGCTTGAAATTGTCAGAGCATATATGGCGTCAGAGCCAATATATATACTTGTACAACTAATTCAGGTAAACATTGGTACACAAACAGGAGTTAACTCGACAAATATATAGGTTACAGGAGATAGTATGCAGCTATAGTCAATGGGTGACAAAAACTCAGACATGCTGGGGAAAGTCCCAAACTTTCTCACACGTTTGCTGTTTTAGGTTAAAGACACGTTCCATTTGCACTCATAATCGTTTGAAGTATATAAAGAAATCGAATTAAGAGTTTAAGGAAATATACAGTAAGAATGGACAGCCCCGTCCTGTGGTAACAATTTGGAAGATACCATCTCCAGTGACGTAATGACCACGAAGTCTTTTGATTGTTGTTTGTGTGTGAGGAGGTGTGGCGGGCCGCGGGGGCGGGAAGGGGGGAGGGGGGGCTATAAAGAAATTACGGCGAGAGGCATGGCCTGCCATCACTGGTAAACATCTCCATCTCAATTTGGTCAAAATACTAAAATTATAGTTTCCCAACATCCTGGGGGCTGTTTCTCGACACATTTACGCCTGGTCGTAACGTAATCTTGAAGGTATATGTTGTCATGACGTTACGACCAGGCGCAAAGTTACGTCGGCGTCGAGAACAGTCCCGTGAAGCTTAAAATGTATCAGTCTATATCACATTCACGTACGATCTGCATAAACTCAAATTGACGATCCGTGATGACTTCGATACAAGAAAAGCAAACTAGAGTGAATTGATGGCTCGACAAAAAAAATCATGATCAGGTAAATCTCTAACTAAAAGATAAACAATATTTATCTATCAGAACTTCGTGAGTTTATAGTGTGTGTGTGGAAAATTATTCTTCTGTATGGCGGGATAGTGGCTACTTATACCTCACGCAAAAATAGAGATAGACTTGCATTTCATGAGAAGGTCGTATATATAAACAAAAAATATGAAATGCATGCACTGAGTTGGTAAATATCTTTGTTTTATCTTGAATCAATTTGTGCAGGGATACTAATATACTATATAGCAAAATGGTGTAAGCTTGCGTAAACTAGGCGTTTTGTATCATCTGAAGAGAGCACACGATGGTATCAAAGCATGTCGGATGAAATTGAAACCGCCAGATACATATTGCTACAAGAAGTTGGGATAGGTGCCATATGCTATTAAAATACCCGAGGCTACAATAGCGTCACGAGGATGGCTATAGCCTACATTCCAGCTATTATAATAACCAGGGTGCTTTTCCTCAAGATATTTGCGCCCAAGGAACGGCCAATACAAGGCCTAAGAGGCAGGGCAACGTTATACCTTCAGCAGTACGTTACGATGCAAAGTTATACCGGGCGTAAATGTCTTGAGAAAGAGCCCCATAAGATATAGTCCGGGTTTCTGATTCCAAAATCACTATTTTTATATACTGACGGCCGTATTTTGGAATACGACCGTCAGTATAAAAAATAGTGATTTTGGAGTCAGAAGCCCGGACTACATAAGATAGAACGTTTAGAAAAGCAATATGAATCGGTTCTAAAGCTTAAAACTGTTCCTTTAAACTGAAGCCCAAGAAGAGCAGCGTAACATTTTTATCGACAATAACGCCTTACTTCATCAGTGAAATTTAACTTAGACCAGCTACCCATGCATTAAGCCAGCGTGGCACGCAAAGTAAATGAACAACATGCGACGACGAATGTAGGGCCTACATACAAATGAAGATATGTAACGAGCAACATAGAGATACACTTGCTGAAATACAAGCTTCTAAAGGCCTACTAATAGGCCCACTATGGCTAAAATCGAATATCAACCTCGAGTTACAAATTCTTAAAGAGTATAGGCCTAACACAATTCCTCTCGCTTAGCGAGCCACTACATACTGCAACATGCATGCTTTGTGATTTTGTTTATAACTGAGGCACATTGTAAACCTGATGTTATATATACACCCTCGTTGATAGAATATGTTCATTACATTACTTATAGAAACAGGAGATGACGATTAAGGTCCCGTTGTATCGAGAGCGTTTTTTCTCGAGGTATTTTAGAGCGTTCCGTATGTATACTAGATACAAATAATCGTTTAGTTTCTAGATGTATACAATCGAAATTAAAACTCAGGGATCTTCAAAGCAAACAATTTAGACCTATATAATCGGACAAAGGCTAATTCATACAATCAAATGCCGGTTTGAAAAAAGTTGCATGTTAACGAATTGATAAAAAAAAAGTAAGATGTAAGCTATACATACCGGCAGTGGCGCCTGCACTCGACGTGGTTTCAACAAGTACTAAAACTCAGAGGACAACGCCCTCTTCATGCGAGCCGAACAGAGTAACTGTCTGTGAGAGTCGTCATGCATCGCAAACATGTATACATGCGTGGATTGAGAGGCGGTCGTACTGAATAACTTCGCTGTCTGTATTAAGCCTATGCTTAATCATTGAGAAGATACCAGGCGACATTAACAGGTCAACTTTACAACTGCCCGAGCTCTGGTGGGCAAACAAAAACACAAATCACCCTTCCTGGAAGGCCCACATAGGCCTACAGCCCCAGCGGATGAATCGAAGTATCCCTGCCTAGAAGGCTTTACTATTAACTACAGTTAAGCGAAATCCGCGAATGTCTGCTTCCTTCGCATTCCGGTATAGTCTATATACCACTTATCTTTAAAAATAACACTAGGAAGTCATCATCCTGTTACATAGAGTAAGAGACGCGGTATCCATAGCAACAGAAATGTACCGATCAAGTTATTTAGAATATAAAAATGGCATAGGGCAGGGTTCAACCAAACCTCCGTTTCTTTTTCGACAGATCTTCATATACATACAAACGAAAATAATAAAACTGATGTATGAACGACTAAATTATTGACGATAAACACATGCGCTGTCCTATAGCTGCTTTATGTGTACATGGAAAGATCAGCCTCAATTATCGATCAAGTAGGCCAATGTTATATGATCAATATGGGCGGATGGATAAAATGGTTATAGTATTAGCGGGAAAGTCATATACCGAAACCGGTTTTAAGAGGAAGCTACTGCCTACGGCGCTGGAGGACCTACTTATCCAATATATGGGACACGCCTGACGGATTGATGACTAAACACTTACACTTTTGTTATATGCAGTAGACGTTGTATTCGGCCTGTGCTACAAAACTAACGACAGTTCAATATACATATATGTACATACTAATTAATTAAGACTGGTCAAATAATCTGCCTTTCTTAGTAAGAGAGTTGCAGTATTGATAAAGTATATCAATTAATAACTCTATTTTACAATTTCAATCTATATATTGCTCGGAAACTAATATAACCAAGTTGAAGTATAGAGATGGTCAAAATATATAGCCCTGTAAACGCTACCATTTGTTTTTTTTCTTCTAAAAATCGAGGTACACGGACACTTGATACAGGTGATTGCAGACGAAAACATATCGTCCACTGTCATCAAATCTTTTTAATACGCAAACGTACCTAATTTGACGAAAATGAATATTGCGTGTTCTAATACGTGTTCGAAATTAGAGACAAAGAGATCACGAAACCTATTAACAGTTGACATATTTGTTGTTTCTTCTACGGCTAATTTTCCAATGATTGTCTAATTAAGACAATCGCGAATACCTGTACGGAAAAATGTCACAGTAACTCGACGAGTTATCGCCCTTCGTAGTATAGGTCTATGCCTAACAGGTGTGGAAGAAATAACATAAATATTCAGGCAATAAATAACTTTTATCGGCGGCCGAAATGTGGATAGTTTGATATATGAACCACTGCATTTCCCATATTACATTTTTTCGTTTACTCCGTGTACTAAAGCCGTGAAGCTTTCGCCCAGGTCCGCGCTTCGAGTGTACACACAAGGTTTTATCGTTTGACCTCCGTCAACTCGCTCTCCCACGCCGTGTTCTTCATACGCTTGACTTTGTGAAATATGATATATAGTCAGGCCCGACCAGCCTTTGTAAACAAATTTGTCTTTAACTGTACAATTCGAAAGAATGTCATGAACGTTCACCTATCATATGTTGCCTCTTTTATTCAGATACCCTATAAGTTATATGTAAATTGTGTCTTTGTGTTATATGTGTATGTATTTTTGTAAACTCTATATCTGTATTTTATATGTATGCATTTTAGCCCACTGTAGGGCACAACTCTGCAATAAATATCTATCTATCTATGTTATGTAGCTATAGTGGTAAAACGGTTTGGTCCATTCAGATAGGTACACCCAGGTGTTGGGTTATAGTAACACTCTGCAGGTCTACGATTACGATTGTCATTGAGTGTGTATCTTTTTTTAGAAAATGAATATAGCAGTTAATATATGTGGGAGGCGCGTTAGCATTAATGTGCACGATCGGGGGAGGCATTCACAGCTGCAATAAACGCCTAGTTTTAATTGTCCTCGGGTAGGATTCCTGGTTCAGCCGTTAACCAAACTCGGGCGCCATGCCCGGAGGAAACCCATGACCTTTCGGTGGTAACTGGCTACCATCCCACATAGGTCGTTCGAGTGGAAACCTAGTCAGAACATTTTCCAATTTTTTTTGGGACTGAGTGGGATTTGAACCCGCGACCCATTGTTGGAAGGCTGTTCGGATTGAGCGTACAATGCTCTACCTACTGAGCCATGGAGGTCCCAAAGATTCATTTGAAGTGTTTATTCTAACGATTTATATTGAATTCAGTGACTGCATCTTTTATAGAATTTCGTTAAGGGACAAGGCGCTCGCTACATTGCCTATGTTCATTAGCTCTTAATTTACAGACAGCTTGTCCGATTAACAAACAAGTTATGACCCGGATATTGGTATACCGTTGTCCGTCCATCCCGGATTCGTGTCCGCTCCATAACTTAAAACCTATTGTCTGAATTTATTTTTTTCTACAGATATAACTTTGCTTATGAGTAGACGGTGTGTCACGTGCCAAAATTAAATTGGAGTCTCACCCAGCCTTTTGGCATTCGATAACTCAAGAACTATTGCATGGATTAAAAAAAAAACAAATTTCAGTTATAAATGGCTTATGAGTAGATGGTGTGTCCTGTACCAAAATTAAATTGGGATTTTAATTGATATATCAAAACAGTCACCAGCCTTTTGGCATTGAGTTGCTTGGTACTTATTGCATGGATTATAATTTTTTTTCAGTTATAACTGGCTTATGAGTAAATGGTGTGTCCCGTACCAAAATTAAACTGAGTTCTGGACATTGCGGCGACCAAAACAGCCCCTAGCCTTTTGGCATTCAGTAACTCGGGAACTATTGCATGGATTTATTTTTTTTCAGTTATAAATAGCTTACAAATAGACGATGTGTCCAAAATTAAATTGGGGGTCTTGATATTTGTATCCAAACAACTTTGTGATAACCATGGGGACCAAATGAGTTGCAGAGCTTCTTCTTTCTATTGTTTTATCCGTAATTAAATGAAATTGCTGTTGTATGCCTATATGTAGTGACTGAAAGATTCTGTTTAAAGCATGCCTTAAATATTGAATATGAAGATCGTGTGCTACAATGAATTTACCGTTGCGGGCGTATTTTGAGTTTCTTAAACTCTTGGGTTTTTTTACTGACTTTCTGTTTTATCCAATAAATATCTATTTTTTGTTGTTGCAGTATAAATACCTTTTAAGCTATACTTACACGTATGTTCGATTACAGTATTTTTATTAAGCTTCAATGAAGTGATTTGTATATCCTGTGATTATGACGGGAAGGATAAGATAGCCCAGGCTTTTATTCGCGGACAAGACTTTTTCTAAAGGGACTCTCCCTTTCATTTGTTAATGCTATTGATTAATGAAGCGTGACAGAATCTGATAGATGTCATCATGACATTTATATACCGCACCTCCACCCCCAAAGAAATAACAACACGAAAACAAAAAACACACACAACAAAAGTAAATGATGAACTATTACAGAAACCGAAATCAAACAAATTGGGTCGCATGGTTTTCGTTTTCTTACTGCCTCAGTTTCAAAAGCTTAGATTTCATCATTACGAGATGGTAAAATCTTGTATCGTTTTCAAAAGGTAGAAGTGACTCTACTTTCTATCGTCAAAATGTAACAACTTAAACCAAAGAGAGTAGAATGACAAGAGTGGTCACTTCGTCCGCGCCATGTTGAATTTGAACTGACACGATTCGATTGTTAGGAACCTCCTTTCTATAGGGGGCGCCCTACAGTGGAATCGTGTACAGTCGGAACACCCTTCCACTAGGGGGCCAGAAGAACATACCGGCAATGCTGATTGGACGAAGTGACCACTCTTGTCAATCTACCCTCTTTGCTTAAATCTTCCCTGAGCATTGTGACGATATGAAACTTCTAAGGGAAAAATCTGATCATTGTTAACTTTTGACTAGCCAAAATCTGGTAGTCGGAAACAAGGCCGTTGCAAAGCCGTCACAAAGTGCGATCGATCCCCATTGCTATGACGCCGTATACCTCTTTGCTTTGCTATAGTTTCGTACTCTATTTTAGAGCGACCGATAAAATCATTGGTGTTGGGAGATTGTTTGCAAACTAATATTGCAGAAACGATTGTGATTATGAAAGGCAACTTCTGGCGATAAGAAATCACCATCAATGGCAATAAGCTATACAATTTATTCAGGATATCGTTAGCCAAATCAAAAGTGTATTACAACAAAATAAAAAGATGCTTGTAAGTATGAAACTTCAGAGTCCATCTGGCTTCACATATTGAAGTAAAAATATCACTTTGAGTGTGTATAGAACACATCCCCAGAGCAGAAGGTCAATAGCGCGTATAGCCTCCATTAGTCCGAATTACAGCTTCCAACCTGCGTCTCATCCCTCCAGTTAGACGTCGGATCTGTTGAAGGGGTAACTGTCGCCAATACCAATGTAATGCGGCTTCCAATTCCTGCAGATTTTGAACAGGAGGCTCTAGGGCTTTCTGTCCACCCTATCCCAAATGTGCTCTAGGGGATTCAAATCCGGACTCACTGTGGGCCAAGGCAGAGTTATTACAGCTTCGTTTTGGAAGTAGGCTATTACTGCCCGGGAACAATGAGGTCTGGCGTTGTCATCCATGTACACAGGTCTTGAGCCTAATGGGTGGTTCTGAAAATGAGGCGCGACAACTGGTTTACGCTGTGTTTTTGTGCCTCCAAAACCCTTGTTCGCCCATCCGTGACGTTGAACAAGAAACGACTTTCGTCCGACAAATGGATTCTTCGCGAGGTCCTCAAATTCCGTGCAAAACACCAAGCCAAACGTATCCGTTGATGGCGATCTGACAATAGGGGGCGTTTGACTCTCCTTGCCCTCAGGTCTGCAGCTTTCAATCGGTTTCTCACGGTTCTTGCACACAGACGTCGGTTGGGTAGCCATTGCTACTTCAAAGATGGACTTGATGCAAATGTATGACGTCGTACCAGTCGTATCAGTGCCCTATCTTCACGCTGTGTAAACTCTTAACCAAGCCTATATTGCCAGGTCAATAGGACCGATCGTTTGTGGCGAGAATGTCTGAGAATCTCGCTTGTCCTTTTACCAATTACGAGATCTTGAACGGACGTATAGATACGTAGAAATTGCTGGTAAGACATGGTGCTATATATTAACAATCTCTGCAGAATTTCTTGATTCTTTAACCGACTCTGTGTACGACTATATTAATGAACACTTAAACACATGCACGGGCACATGGAAAATCTCTTTGTCTAAAATAACCATGGAGACAAGTTTCTAATTGTGTTAGAAAGAGGGGTTATGCCATTTAGACCATTATACCTTATCATAGGTTGATGTAATAAACCAAAACCCATGATGTTCCATTAGGTTGAAGACAGACATGAATTTGGCCATAGTCAGTAGAATTTTCTGGACTACTTTTAAATATATTGACAAATTTGTACGGATCTTCTGGCAAGAAGCCGTATAAGCTGAGATGAAACAAAATATGATAATGTAAAAAGAAAGCGAAAATTTGTAAATGGGTTTCTATGTAGAGGACATACAAGGAAGTTAGCCCTCACAAGTAAATCTCTAAACTCTTGTTTTTTTTTAAAAGCAATACTGACCGATGGCTTAAAGGTCAGTGGTGTATAGTGGCGAGAATGTCTGATTTATCTTACAGAATGTCACTGATTCTTTTACCAATTTGAGGAAGAAAGGTTCTGGGACATGCAGATATATAGAAATCGTTGATACGGTGTGGTGCTAAGTCTATATATTCACGTTCTCTGCAAAATTTCGCGACTCAAGAACCTACCCTGTATATGTCAGTTTCAGGTTTAATGAGGCGTTCGTTTCCCCGCAATTCTTTAACAACTCTGTCCTTAGAATATGGGCTTGCTTGGCAAATTCAGAAAAAAAGAAGGAATAGAAGTGTTCCACTAGATATAACTGATTGGTACTCAACATGTGCTGTACTAAGACAGAAATCTAACATACGCCTGAGGCTTACATCCTAAACGATCATATGAAAAAACATAAAATCCAGCACACTGCTTTACTGCAATTCAACTTCGTAAATACTATGCCACTGATTGGGCAATAGCTGTACTTTACTAATGCGTAACAACTCGTTTGATTGGTTATTTCATACAATAGGGACAAGTTGAGATTGGTCATCATTTATTGTCTACAGTTTCCTGGATATGACGGTATACAATTGGCAACGTTACAAGTTTGAAAGTTAGAGTGGCATAAGCTGCCCAAATTTCGATATTTCTTGTCAAAATAAAATCAGGAAATCCCCCCCCCCCCCCCAACTAAAAAACCGTCGTATTTTAAGAGAGCAGCTATCTCAGCGGTCGTCATAAAGGTAAAAGGTACAGACAAGAAGCCAAGTATACTCTGAGTTTGTGAAGGGCTGGTTACCATGGATTAAACACCTGAGTACGTTCTTAAACTCGTCAAAAGGTTTTTTTTTTTCACATTTGGTCACCCAGGGGCATAATATTTCTATTTTGGCGGGATGGGGAGGGTGGGGAGGTGCAGGGACCCCTTGGCTTCGTGCCTGGAAACCTTAGCATTACTCTTGACAACCAGGTGGCGTTGGCTTTAAAATATCAAAATGGCGCCTGGTTAGTTACAGATCTCGTAACGCCTGGCTATGATATATATACGCTTATACCTTCGTGACCTTTCAACTCGATGCATCCATCATTTGCATTATTATAACAGTGGGCGAACCTGTTTTGTAAAGAATGATAAAGTCACCTTTCATAAACGATACATCATCCACATTTGTCCCTATTAACCGGAGGTCAGAGTACCAGGTGTGCTAGTAAGGTTAATGACTTTGTAAATAAAAATGCTATATAAGATCTCCCTAGTACATCCTCCATTTAAACTAGTTTCTAGACTTGGTAAATATAGCTGAAATATGTACTTTATAGGCCTAAATTTTCCAGCCATGTCGTTGTTATATATCTGAGCAATCATCTAGACAGGATCTACACGGCAAGGTATATTTGTTGGTTGACTGATTAATTGTTTGGTGATTGACGTAATATTTACTGTACCTATGGCCTCGATACCAAGAAGAAATCTCGAGCTTTTCATTGATTGATCTTTTGCGCCGCGCTCCAGATTATTTCACTTATATGGCGGCGTCGCCAGGTTTAGTGGTAGAGAAAACCGGGCTCATTGCCCGGAAGAAACCCTCGACCCACTCTGAAACTTCGGGGATTTACGTGCGTGAAATACAAAGCCGACCGGTAGCGAGCGAAGATAGCCGAAGGGAGTTCCGAGTGACCCTCGACCTTCGGCGAGTACCCGCCAACTCTCCCACATACGCGACCGATTCATCAATTTTTATTTGGTGTGAGTGGGATTCGAACCCGCGCCGCATCAATGAGAGGTGTATTCTAACCTACTGGACAACCGAGGCCTCTAATAAAGAAAGAAAGCAGCTTCTTGCAAGTGGGTTTTGTGAGATTTTTAAAAGAAGAAATTCCATTGAAATGTCTTGTTGATGAGTGTTTTTGATTATCAGTTTTGCTTGAAGAAAAATTTGCAGTATCGGCGTGAGCGTATAATTACATTGGGTGCCACGACCTTAATGCGGTTTACTAAACTCAATCACACCTGCATATATCAAACAAAGGTATGGACATATTTTCGAGAAGGTAATAAACGCCCACTCGCTTTCGTCAACCACAGAGAGTGTGGATTACAACTGTAAGGGTTGGTTCAAAGTTGTTTTGTGTCACCTCATAACTTTTCGGTTGACGCCAGTATCTTTTAGGGGGATTTTTGGGGTTATGTAAATATACCTTTGTCGCATATACAGTGGAACATATTTGTAGACCAAGTAAGCTTTCCCCATCACATTAAGTGTTCAGCTCCCCAAAAATAAGATCGGGCTATCATAAGCCATCCATAGACAAGCTGTCCCTATGCCAACTGGAGCCTGTTTCACCGAGCTGCGTAGCGTAAGTTTTTGCGTAACCCATACTGTAGCGATACGATGCTATGGCAGGTACGTTGAAACTTACCCTACGCCGCTTTGTGAAACAGGCTTCAGGTACTCGTTCCACGTAGCCTAATTGCCACTGCATGGGGATGGCTTAGAACGAATGAATGGTCGTCCCGGTTATTTAAATTTTGTTTACTTTTCGAACACTATTCCGGTTCGTATAGGCCACATATATACTGTATGGATTTTCCTCATTCAATCGCTAATCATTTGGGTTTTCGATGGCCTTCAAAGCCTCTTACTGTCGTGACGATCAGAAATTATGGAAACGTGTTAATTTTGGCAGCTCATGCCTCTTAAAGCCACGTCTAAAAGGGATCCATCATCCATTGGACATTTTCCTGACAGTGACCCAGAAACGACCGATGCCAATTTCAGTAAAAGAAGACCAATTCCGGCTCACAGCGCTCTGAGATAGACGCATATACTAGTACATGTATATACATTTGTCAGTCGGATCGATATTGTATACAGTTTCCTGGCACTGGGACTCATATAGAGATACAACATGGCTTAAGGGTATCAACAAAGTAAGAAGAAGAAAAAACTAAACATTTTATTGAAGACGTTCACATTTTTTAAGTTTACAAATAAACATGTTTGTGACGTACAAATAAAACAGAAGCCTTAACCAAAAAGACAGAGCTTTTTTTGTTGGTCGGTTCGAACCCCCATCCCACAGCCTGGAATATAAAGTCAATTGCTGAGAAAATGTCGGGTAGATTCCTCAGTCTATGGGACAAACTGATTGTTTGAAGTTTTAAACTTCGCTAATGTATAAATTTCACTGAAAGAGGATACTGGATGCACGAAAGGAGGAAGTCCAAACCTCCAGTGGTTATTGTGCAAGTATCCACATGTTAAGTGTACACGTCGGTCTAATAAGAACTAAGAAAATATGGTATGATTCGAACCCACAACACATTGGTGAAAGGCCAATAGAATACAAGCTAAAAATCTCTGATAAAAAAACCAACGGAAGTCTTATTCTGAAATACATGGCAGGAAATTTCGATTTTCAAGAAACGTTCACCGTTTGCAGAAGCTTAAAGTGGCATGAGCTGCCAAAATGTTGATATTTTGACGCTGAAACAGAATGTTGAAATTATCGGCTATTTTTCCGAAGACTTATAATTCAGAAGCTTTTTAGTGCTTCTAGTCTCGAGAATGTACGATAAAGTATTGTTTTGAACCAACTTTGGCTTAGAATGAATGAATAGTCGTCCCGGTTATTTAAATTTTGTTTACATTTCGACACATTTTCGGTTCGTAAAGGCCACATACTGTATGGATTTTTCTCATTCTAACGCTAATCATTTAGTTTTTCGATGGCCTTCAAAGCCTCTTACTGTCGTAACGATCAGAAATTATGGAAAAAATGTGAATTTCGGCAGCTCATGCCACTTTAAAAGAACTAAAGGGTTGACTTTGAATAAAAAAACAAAAGGATTGACTTTGAATAAAAAAAAACCCTAAAGGATTGACTTTGAATAAAAAAAACCTAAAGGATTGACTTTGAATAATACAAACCTAAAGGATTGACTTTGAATAAAAAAACCTAAAGGATTGACTTTAAATAAAAAAACCTAAAGGATTGACTTTGAATAATAAAAACCTAAAGGATTGACTTTGAATAATAAAAACCTAAAGGATTGACTTTGAATAAAAAAAACTAAAGGATTGACTTTGAATAATAAAAACCTAAAGGATTGACTTTGAATAATAAAAACCTAAAGGATTGACTTTGAATAAAAAAACCTAAAGGATTGACTTTAAATAAAAAACCTAAAGGATTGACTTTGAATAATAAAAACCTAAAGGATTGACTTTGAATAATAAAAACCTAAAGGATTGACTTTGAATAAAAAAAACTAAAGGATTGACTTTGAATAATAAAAACCTAAAGGATTGACTTTGAATAATAAAAACCTAAAGGATTGACTTTGAATAATAAAAACCTAAAGGATTGACTTTGAATAAAAATAACCCTAAAGGATTGACTTTGAATTAAAAAAACCCTAAAGGATTGACTTTGAATAATAAAAACCTAAAGGATTGACTTTGAATAATAAAACCCTAAAGGATTGACTTTGAATAATAAAAACCTAAAGGATTGACTTTGAATAATAAAAACCTAAAGGATTGACTTTGAATAATAAAAACCTAAAGGATTGACTTTGAATAAAAAAAAAACTAAAGGCGCGAAGGTTGTTTCGTTTCAACAGATGTTTTTCAAATATACATTATTTTAGTCCATAAACAAACACAAACGAGCTTTAAATCCTGTTCATAAATCATTTAAAGGTTGTTAAAATACAATTCTACCTAAGGAGAAGTTGAAATAAACATCTAAAGCCATCCATATGTGCTCATATGGTTACGCCTTGCTATGTAATTTAGACTTTTTTTTTGCAGTTATGGACTTTCTACAATAACGATTTGCACATTTTGAATTGACTGTTAAGCAGATTTTGTCATTGGACAAAATTCGGGTAGAGAGTGTATCTTAACAACACGCAGGTTTCTGGCTGAGCTATTTTTAGACTGTTGCAGCCAAGAATGTTAATATATAACAGACAAGCCAAGACTTCAAAATGTCGGTAGAAAAAACAATCAATCCATAAGCCCAACACAAGAGAACTGTTTTTTAATATAAATTTCTTGATACGTAGAGAAAACTACAAGTCTTTGATTTTATGATCAGATGGGATCAGAACGGTCTTGGAGATGCTGTGACAAAATACCCCGGGTGTCCAATGAGACGGGGACTATTGAGACGGGGGACCAATGAGACGGGGTACCAATGAGACGGGGGACTATTGAGACGGGGGACCAATGAGACGGGTACTATTGAGACGGGGTACTATTGAGACGAGGGACCAATGAGACGGGGGACCAGAATCATGCTTCCCTAAGGAAGTAGGGACATCTCTATTTATAGATTCTATATTGAACAGACCTGGGCATTATTCAGATATTACAAGCCGTAAACTGTTTCGAATATTGACTAAAATTGGACTAATACATGAATCAATGGCGTGTTTCTGTTATTGACACAATTGACGCTTACCTTTGATCGCCATGTAGACTTGAGCTCCAGTTATTGAAATCAACATGGATTGTTTTCTAGATCTTTTAACAACCAAGGTGCAAGTCTTTGCCGATCTGACTGGTACATTGTTTGCTGATCCCTATTCCCTGATGATTGCATGTCACATAATATCATCGGAATAGAATGGGTAGAAAACTAATCAGATAGTTTGTGAGTCACCATAGCGTAGAGCTACACAGAACGACGGTTACAGAATCCATACGTTTGTTTGGAATGCTACTGCCTTTCTAGTCGCTGAATACAACAATAACAGCATCAACCTATTTACCAACAAAAATAACACGGCCAATGTGTCATCACAAAGCCTTGACTTGTTGTCCGTTTACGCTGGCAAACATCCAAAAGCAGTCTTTGGTATCCAAAAGAGGCTTACATAACACGACGGCACAACATCAATATATTTTGCTGTTTATTTATATTTAACATAACATATATACACGGGGTCAACCTCTGCCCCAGAGGTCAGCCATGGCTTATAAAAAGAACAAGTGTTTCAAAGATATACTGGTTGGCGCGAATCATTCTTGTAGAATGGAGTTGCCAATCAAATTTTATAAGAAGAAGAAGAAGAAGATATACTGGTCAGGGCTAAACTCCCTTGTCTGTCTTCTACCTAGGGTTTTCTGGGAGAACCAAAATTTTAACTGTCTTTTTCTATGACCCTGTATATATGGGATTCAGTCTACCGATATTTTCGCCATAACTCAAGATCTGTTATGTATTACAAAATGTTCTAGAAAACTCTACTAACTAAGGCCAAGCTTCTGCCTGTCGTCGACCTGATGAAATATCATGGGTTTTGTTTATTTCAACAAAATGGGGTATAAAGGCCTAAATTGGAATGAAGAAAATCCGTACAGTATGTGGCCTGTACAAACCGAAAACGTTTTCGAAAAGTTAACAAAATTTAAATAACCGGGACGACCATTCATTCATTCTAAGCAAAAGTTAGTTCAAAACAATACTTTATCGTACATTTTCGAGACTAGAAGCACTAAAAAGCTTCTGAATTATACGTCTTGAGAAAAATAACCAATAATTTCAACATTCTGTTTTAACGTCAAAATATCAACATTTTGGCAGCTCATGCCCCTTTAGAAACAACCCAAGAGTGTCCCTTCTGGCGTATAGGGTTTTCAAACCAGTCGCTGAGCTGAAAACATGTCAACATGCAGCAACATCTGAAGAAGTAAAGAAAATGTAGGAATTTCAGTGTAAGAGTTAAATGTTGCTATTTCGATTGACTATCACCAAGCTATCATTATGTATTGTCGAACAATCAATTATTAATGAAGGCCAATTCATATCTCCAGACGTTCGAATATTCGGCTAATGTGCCCTATCAATGATTTTACTCAAGCATTCAGATATTGTCTGTTAATGGAATCATTACATAGCAATAATGCCAATGACTTTAACCTTTCATATTACAGTCAGTATGGCGCTATGCTGTTCTGATGAAAAATAGAGATTCCCGCTGCGTTATAAATCATTGACATCTGACTTAAAGGCGCACTTGCCGCGAAAATCCAGAATAGGCCTACTGTTCACATAAAAAAAGCAGTGAACGATTTTCTGTATTTTTCCCAGGGAGAAGTTAGGAACTTTCATCATTTAGTATTTTTAATTTGAAATTGAAAATTAGATTTATCAAGTACCCGCAATGTAAACAAACCCCGAACCTGAACATGCGCACAACCGCCCGAATGCTTTGAGTCGTGTGAGTGATTTAACGGCACAGTATAATTTTACGTACTTTATCTGAGAAATACAGACTGACAATCGGGTAACAGGGAGTCGAAAAGCCTGCCGATGATTTTGAATTGAGTGCAAACCACTGATAAAAGGCCTGAGATGAGGGTAATCCATCACTTAAGTTAACCGACACTGATCGTTGTTGTTGTAATCAGGCTTCGATTTTCCGTTTGTTTTTCATCCCCATTTCTACACTCTAAACCTAACTGAACATGTTTTAGGTGTCCTATTTTTAATTTTAGTGGGTTTAGTCGTAGTACTAAGCTCATGTAAATTGGTTTTCTTAACAAATGTTCAACGGTCTACGACGACAAGTGGGCCTTTAAGTTACATGTCAGTGAGATGGCTTAAAATCGAATTAAAAAACAACCACCAAAATGTTCACTTTCTTTTCCCTATAATATATAGTCTGACGATATTCTCACCATAGCGTAAGCACTGTCAATGTATTACAAATTGTTCCAGAAAATTTAACTGACTAAGGCCAATCTCCTGTCAGTCGTCAACCTAATGAAATATCGTAGGTTTAGTTTATTACAACAATGTATAATTGGGTATAGAGGTCTACATGATATAGCTCTTTTTAACACAATTAGAAACTTGTCTCCGTGGTTATTTTAGACAAGAAGATTTTCCCTGTGTCCATGTGTTTTAGTGTTCATAAATATTTATAAAGTAGTTAAAATCGTTCAAATCATATAATCTAGTTAACTGTAAGTGACTATACAACAATAAGGTGATACCATTTAACAAACTATATTTGCTTAACCATATGGGTAACAAAACTGAAGTAAAGAGCCCTTAAACTGAGAAATAAGCTCACAGTCTGCAAATGTCCAATTGTATAGACTCTAAAAGATGTGTTTAGATCAGATCAAAACCAAGAAATTAAGGAGTAAAAGGGAATATTACATAACCAAATTTGGTTAGTGTATTATGCAATATGTAATGATGCAACAATTCGTGACACACCGTATGTTTATATGGTATATATTTTTAACACTAAAACACACGTGAAAGAATTGAAAAGATCGGATCATATTTGTGAAAGTTATGGAAAGAAACAAAAAATAGCTTTAGAGTTCAGAAGAAACGCGCTAATGTTTCCTTACCAACGGTACCAAACACATATTTTTACGATTTATTTACGCCTGAAGGAAAGTTAATTAAAGATCACAATACGCAAAACAAATTGGTCAACTTTCAAAATCTCCCATTTAAGCCTAGGTTAAATTAATTCTCTCCATGGCCTTCGGAACTCACCAAAATGGCACGCAGACCATTTTTTTTCCTAGCCACATTTTCCTCAAAGCTTTCTTTGTAATTCAATGTAAGTGTCGAGAAATTTAAAGCAATTTTCTGGAGAAAGGAATACTTTGAAGAAAGTGAAATTAACGTGGGTTTAAATTAGGAGATTTTGAAAGTCGACCAATTTGTTTTGTGTATGTAACATAATACGGTATTTTGTAAACTTCATCAAGGCCCCTTTTAAAAAAACTCGCAAAGATATGTGTTTGGTAGGGCCTACCGTTGGAAAGGAAAAAATAAGCGCACTTCTGTTGAAACATAAAGTATTTCTTTGTTTTCTTCGTTTTACCTGTCCCATTGCGCAACATATAATGCCAAAAACAGTTTGCGACACACCGACCGTCCATAAGGCAAACTGATCGCATCAAAATTATACAAGTTATTGAATAAAAGGAAATATTACATAACAGAACATGGCTGCATGCAATTTATGGCATAAACAATTTATGGTACACGCACCGTCTGTTTGTATGGTAGGCCTAAAGATGTGAAAGGATTGAAAACATCAGATCATATTTGTGAAAGTTATGGAGCAAAAGGGTAAATTATATTACATAATCCAATCTGGCTGCCAGATTACCCAAGCCGGGCGTATAAAAACTAAACGATTTGCGTTAAAATAAAATATCGGCTAATTTATGCAGCCTTTCTAATTAGTGTTCTAAAAGTTAACAAATTTTCTTTAATTCGTTTCAGACCTGTCACTTGTAAACTATAAAAGTACCGGTTAATGCCGTGTAAAACATCAACCAATCCACCTTCAATCAACCAGCCAACCAACGAACACGGCTAACCCTATATATCTTCATCGAAGTAAGACGTATGTAGCAGACAGAGAAAACGGAAAAGGGGTACGCAGACGGGATATATATTTCATTGCACGAAAGCGTGCTTTTTTTGGGCAGAATGGGATTCGATTCAACCCCAAGTTTGGAGGACAAGGGGAGGTAACTGGCGTAGTTATGTTAACAGTTGACTCAGTTATGTCCCATGTGTAATCTTTTTAAACACCGATCGTTAAAAAGTTATCTATACAAAATAAAGATATAAACTGGCACCTATCTGCGCTCACGAAGAAAACTACTGTAAAAAGCACACGACTACGTTGTATTTGACAAATGTGAGCCAATTTATTCCTTTTCTATGGATATCAAATAACGATAAAATTTAACCCACATGACGTCATTCAGTTAGACGTAAACGCGAGGGAAATTCAAAATGGAGGAACACCCCAACTTCCGAAAAGCTGCACAGTAAATTTAGTTGATTTACAGCCAAACCTTTTGATGTGTGATTAACGCGGTAAGTGCGACTAGTTTCGGTTTGATAGATTCTCAGTGTTTTTTCTACAATTTCGTTTAAAAAACATTACAAGATACTGTTATTGTTTTACCCGTAGTAAGTAAAACAGGATGACACACATGTGTGCGGCTAATAAAAAGTTTAACTGTCAAAGTTAAACGTGTCGATGAGGTCCGAGCTGTTAATGTTATATTTATCAAGTACCGGTACTGTGGTAGTGATGACAGTGACGAATGTCACCACTGTGCCGTAGTCAGGTAGTAGGTCAACGAGTTCAAATACTAACTGCCACCCAGTTGCTTCTTGTGGCGGTGACGGATAAAAAGCTGTTGACGTTTGAACAGTGTTTGAATTCTTGTAACTGTAGCCTGTTCAAGTCACAGTATGTGTGAACTTGTTAGATAATTTTAACACTGTCACACGGCTGTTGGTGTTAATACTGTTACTAATACTACTACTATCGGATACTATAATATAAAGTAAGTTAAAAATCTTGCAATCTTGTATTACATGTACTATTAGACTATTATTATTATTATTAATAGAAGTCTAGACTTCTGCTATTATTTATTATGAATAATGTAAAAAATGATCTGCACACTGCAGACTATAGATTAGACTATATAGTATACTATAGACATACTTTGTTTGTCTGCAGTCAGCAGGTCAGTATATTTATTCCAGAATATATTACTTTGTATCTGGAGAGCTGCTAACGGCCCCATGATGTATCATTCAAAATGGCATAAACTGTTTGTTTTTTTCTCGTAATTTATACTCACATTCACAATACTAGCAGCAGTAAAAGCTTCAAATTTGTTTCATCCGAAAAATATCCACATTTTGGCAGATCAGGCCACTTGATAAAACCTACAATACCTGTCCAAGAATTTAAAGATTGATATTATATGAAGAAAGCTCCTGTTTCGTTCTTCGTGACTGAAAAAGAACAATAGCTATTTCACTTTCACCGAAATTTTCCCTATTTTGTTCCTAGCTCAGAGGATTGTTTAGTTTACTACAATTATAACAGGAGTAGATACACAAGGGTTGGCTAATGTGTCATGGTTGCAGTCAATGTGTCTCCTCCCAATCAATGGTTCCACCAATGGGTCGCGGGTTCGAATCCCACTCAGTCCAAAAAAATTGGAAAATTTTCTGACTGGGTTTTAACTCGAACGACCTATGTGGGATGGTTGCTAGTTACCAACGGAAGGTTGTGGGTTTCCTCTGGGCATAGAGCCCGGTTTCCTCCCACAATAAAACTGGCAACGCCAACATATAAGTGAAATAATCTGGAGCGCGGCGTAAAACACCAACCAACCCAATCAATGGGAGATTATAAAAATGCTATACTACATACATGTCCTAATGAGGTTCCATGATTCAAGTAGGGATGACGTTCACACGTCGTTTGAAGTATAGAATTGACGTCGTTTCTCTGTTGTAGTCACTGTGACAGGCATGTAGCACAAAATGAGCAAAATTTCGGTGCCAGATTGATCCAAAAACTCAATGTTTTACCATGAACAAAGACTACTGCCCAGTCGCCAATCCTTAAGTCAAAAGGGTCTTTTTTGGACTCATACATTACTATTACATGTAACCATTTCTCTTTGAAGATAATTCAGCTGTTTAACATGCACAAGATTTAAAAATTGGGACCATTTTTTCTGTGTCTGGGGCCTTTCCTAAAAGTTGATAATATAAAATACCATAATCTGATATAAATTGATACCCTCAGAATGGTCAAATGAATTGGGTTTATAACCAGTCCAGGTACTTTCAGTGGAATTCTGCCTCACCCTTTCACTGTGAGTGAAGGGTGAAGATGCACATGTACATTTCAGTATTCAAATAGATGCTGTCTGGAATAACACAGGCCTTTCTTAGCAAAACAATTTTTCAATTGTTTTAGTTTAGTATAATTATATCATGTATTCAAATGGTTGCCTTCATCATAGAAGTGTGTCACAGCAAATTGATTTCTGGGAAACTGGTAACACGTTAAAAATAATGAAGGATTTAAATCAAACGATGCATTTTGTTTTAAATTGATGTGCCAAATATATGCTTAAAGGCCCACTTGCCGCCGTAGCCTGTTTAAATTTGCTAAGAAAACCAATTTACATGAGCTTACTACGACTAATACCACTAAACTTAAACATAGGACACATAAAACATGTCTAGTTAGCTTTAGAATGTAAAAATGGGATGAAAAACAAACGAAGAATCGAAGCCTTATTACAAAAACAACGATCAGTGTTGGTCAACTTTCGTGTTGGATTACCCTCATTTCAGGCGTTTTTATCTTTGGTTTACGCTCAAACAATTATCAGCAGGCTTTTCCAGTCGCTGTTAACCGATCGTCAGTCTGTATTTCTCAGATAAATAGGCCTACGTAAAATTACACTGTGCCGTTAGTTCACTCACTCGACTGAAAAATAAAATCGCCAATAGGGGGCAGATTGGTTTGTTTACGTTCCGGGCACCTAACAATTCTAATTTTCAAATTCAAATTAAAAATACAAAGTGACGTCCAAACTTTTAAATTTTTTTTTAATGTAATTGTAAACAATATTCCTGATTTTCGCGGCAAGTGTGCCTTTAAGTGTAAAAAAAGAAAAGAAAAATGGATGGATGTATTTTTAATGGAAGGTAACGTTTTCATGAGACAGTTTTGCTTCAGAACTTGACAATATGTTGTATTAATTTGCATTCACCCTCGGGCTGGTGCATTGTGGCTCTGCTTTAGCCATGTATGCTGACCCAGCAAGGAGTATAAACATTAAGTATGCCACATACATTAGCCTTCCTGATGTTCTATAGTATGTGGAGCCTAATGCCAAAATTTAGAGGTGGGGGTGATCTTTTGGTCAGTTGGTACTTTTGTCGCCATATAACCTTAGCTGTTGAGTGCAACGTTTAGCCCCAATCAATCAGATCTAATTTGCATTCAGTGTGTTGAAGAACATGTACTTTACAATCAAAGTCTTAACCTTGCTTGAGTTTGGATGAGGCTGTATGGCAAATTACCCTAAATTGAGTTTTTGAGTTGAGAATTAAGGCCTGTTCAAAAATCCTATATGTTGCCAGATTTGAATTCATTCCTCTTTCCAAGTTAGATATTACTATTAATAAATGCTACATAATTAGTCAAAACGACAAAATATTTTATCAACCCTTGTTTTTTTTTCCTAAAAATATATTTAATTGTTATTCTGTTTTGACCACCATTTCAGAATTGAATTACTTGAGCGAATTTATGTACTCAGTCTCTTTATTTGAATGATTAAAACACTTTCCTACAAGAAAGGAATTTTAAATTTTCACGCAAACAAGGGAGATAACTTATGCTCCAAGCTGCACTAACATTAAACGGCCAGAGTTGTCGTTCTTGTCTTCATGTGTTTACCATTCTGACAGTTCTCCATGGGCGTCATCTGTAAACATTCGCGGACCGACGCTAATCCAGGCTGTGTGGAAATGAGCATAGCCTTGCCACCCCTACTGTGGGCGTAGAATCGACTGCGTGCCTATAGAAATTTTCATGATAGGCGCGTGTGATGGGCGCATTGAAACAGAGGCAATCTTTATCTCATATTCATGCTGTACTTGTGTATTGATCAGTAGCCAGTGTTCGTAGCAACTTCAGCGCGCTGTCAGTCGCGCGTTTAACCTTGCTTGAGTTTGGATGAATGACAGAACAGTTACGATGCCGGTTTCTCAACCCGAGGATGTATTAAAGATATCGTAAGTTTTGTTTTGATTAAATAGGAAAGTTTTATTTTTATTTCGGAACTCTAAAATAACCAACCGTCGTTATTGTACTAGTATTATTATTTAGACGCGTACGTACGCGCAATTGACCGATTGTTTGATGACGTCACTTGAAATATACGCGCAAAGCATTTCGGGGTATTGAGGGATCTTAAAATAATTTTTAAATATGGCGGTTGGAAAAATACTCTATCGAGAAAAAGACGTATAAGGCGTTAAGTTATCCGAAAAATGGGTGGATAAAAACAGGTTATGTCATCAATGTTTTCCAAAAAAGTGACCGCTTGCTATAAGTACCAATAAACAAAATGGCGAACTGAGGTATATTTTACCCAGAAAGCTTTGCGTAAATCTATGTGACGTCATCAGGCTCGGCGGTAATTAGGTCAGTTTAGTTTTTGGGGGGCTTTAGTTTACTTGTAAGTGATGAAAAGTTGAGAGCTGAAATGGAATGTGTATTCATCATAACATGGTTTTTGTTATAGATTAGACAAATTCTGTGTGCTCACCAGGCTTAGAAAAAGTTAAATATACTGAATAGCAACCAGCCAATTCGTTTGTATTTAATAATGTACATAGCCTAGTTGTAGTAGTTGTGTTCTAATGATAGCCCTTGTCACTGTGTTTGAGATATTTCCACTCGGATGTCATCAACTTCTGAGAAGTACATATGTAATAGACTTGTAGAATGATAATGATCAACAATAAAATTTATAGAGAAATTTGTTTGGTAAGACATTTTCTTCCTTCTAGAGTATTTATAAACCAAACAAGTACGAAGACAAATTTGTTTAATTTAACATTGTAGTTTAGCATGATTTCCCAAGCCTTAGGGACAGGCTTCTGAGTCTACATCATTCAAGTCTGTTGCTCCTGAATGGTCAGGGTGAAAGCATAATGACATGCTATACAATTTTGATTTTTGTATAATTTTTGATACTGGTTCCGTAGAATTTTAATTAAATATGATAGACTTTAGAAACATATTTTGTTATTGTTTTAACTGGACAGTTTATTGTGCAAATTGCAGTCACGAAAAGAGAAAATTAAATTGCACTGCGTCAATGTAGCAAACAGGTTATGGACTTATATCGTTGAAATAGACTTCAAATCTGCATTATCTGCCATACTGTAATTTTATATAGAGTGGTAGTCTGTGACATTATTATCATGTATTGGGTCTTCATTCTTCAATATTGGCATGTGCCCAGCCTGGAAGAGCAAGTGCTTGCAGCCCCAGACAATGGCTCCTATGGAACAATGCAAACCTTGCCCCAGTGGTATTTCATTGAGAACATTTTTAGCCTGGCTGGGGTAAAATTCATTGATTTTTCAGGCTGCATTCCCCCGGCCTTGGGGAGGATGACAATCTGCCCTCAGTCACATACACACATTCAGGGAAAATCTTAATTATGCACCAGGCTTCGGGCTTCCAGCATCTCTTTTACTGTTGCCATGTTCCAATTCTGCATAGCTATTCCTTTGTTTGTCATCTGAGCTTGCACATGCATTTCCAAAGACATCGATGGAAGTTAATGGTCTACCGGAATGGATGCAAGAATGGAAATCAGAACTGCATGATTCATTGCTGTACTAAACTTGTGATGAACAATTTCTATTCATTGTTGATTTTACTAGTTTGTTTACGTTTTAAAATAAATTTATAAAAACATTTGTTTAAATGTATTGAATAATTTAATCAGATATAAATAAATAAGATGATATAAATTATAAAAACAGTGAAACCAGTGTAAACCGACACCTTGATAAACCAAAACCATGTCCAAACCGGCTGTACTTCTAATTTCCTTTCGCATGTTAAATAACCATGATAAACTGGCACCTCTCTTCACTGGCATTTGTTTCGTTCCCCAAGACACATTCAGTGGTACATTGTATTAATATATATAGAGGTATCACTGTATATTAACAAAATATTTTAATGAAATTAGCACGACATGACAATTTTAGCTGATGACGTCAAATTAGAAATATTTACAATCTTCTTATTAATTTTTGTTTTGATTTACACCTTAATGCTCAATAGATACTTTGCAATATATACTTGATTAATTTACTACTTAATACTTATAGTACTGAATATACTACAGTGCACCCACCAAATAAGTTGAAACATTGAAATTAGCAATATTGCCAGCGACCACCAAATAAGTTTAATTAATTATAAATTGAAATTCGCAATATTGGGTACAATAAGGTCTCTGTTTGGTTCAGTTTTATCTGTCGAAGGCAAAACAGCCTTTATAAAGATATCTCTAACCAGTACTGACTTTTTTAAACTGTATTTAAATGATAAATCTTTATTGTTAAGCCTTTGACCTTTATTGGCTCTTGTTTATTTTGAACTTGTGAGGTCATATATATAATATTGTCAGCTGCCTGGCTGAATGGTATAGAATGTACAGATCTAAGCCTATGTGTTAACATAAGGTCATGTCAACAATGCTGACCTATTTAATGTGGCTTCACCTGGGCATGGCAAACTAAACTTGAGACAACTCCTACACACAGTCACTGGATGCAAAGTGGTTCACAGTCTGCTGATGACATATAAATAGCTCTGATTGTTGCCATGGTTACCGTTTGGTATTCATGAAGCAAATTCAAGATGGCTTCTTAATGCTTACTTAAAACCATAAAGTAAAAGCGTCTACAGCTAAAAGCCTGGATACTGTTTCATTCTCTCGCTAAGGTATATTGTTAATCTTGACTTTGAGATTTTGGTTTTGTGATTTCCAATTTTGACCCCATAGTTAAAGGATTTATGAACAGGATTTAAACCTGGTTTGTGTTTGTTTATGGACTAAGTGTATATTTGAAAAACATCAGTTGAAACGAAATAGGCCGGTGGCTGTAACTTGAAAAGTCGCTATAAATAGGGTTCCGTGGCCGATCTCTGGAATATACTTTTTGTATGTTTTCTTATATTCCTTAGGACATACTTTAGCACCAAAAAAAGTTCGTCCACTCCAAACCCCGGCGTTTTCGCAAAAAAGCCATCTGAAAGGAACACTTTTTCGCATATATATTGGCCATAGGCAAAATGAGTGCTCTCCCCTTACCTCTATCTAATACATATAATATAGACACATGGGCCAGGAATACACAGAGCGGCGTAGCGTTAGTTTTTACGTAACTGTCATGACAACCCATATTGTAGAGATACGGTCTACGAAAGTTACGCAAAAAATACATCTACTCCGTTTTGTGAAACAGGCCACTGGCTATTACTTTTTGCACCAATACTACCTTTTTGGGTCGTTTTCATAGACATAGGATTGAAGGCAGACACTATTTGCATTCCTCTGTCGTATATGAGAGAAAAGTCAAAATAAACAGAGTTGTATGAGGATCAACATGTTTATGCAATCTATTAACACTATACATTTTTGAACACTATATTTTCATCCGATTTCCCCCCGCTAATGTAATTTTAAAATCAGACATGTGGGCCAAACAACATATAATCTAAGTTAGAAATACAATTAATAAATGTATTAAAAAAGCTTCGGTGATATTAGTTTAATCTAAGAATTTTCTGTATTGAATGGGGGGGGAGGGGCAATTAAACAGCTCCTTCCACACCCAGCAACCCATAGAAACCATTTGCGCTGTAAGGAATATACTTTTTGATTGGTGGCTTAACACCGTATTCAAGTTTATTTTGTTTATATAGTGCCATTGTCAGGATTATTACCAAAAGAAACTCAATGTCAGATGACACCCCAAGGTTCTTTCTGTTGGTTTCTGGCTATCGTTCAACTTGAGGCCGACCGATAAGTAATTGTCAACAAATTTGGTGTCAAAACCGAGAATAGAATTTCCATCCTCAAAGGTAGTGGGATGGATGGATTGACGTTTTACACTTCACTCAAATTTCTTTTCGCATGTATGATGGTGTTGGCAGGATTATTGGAGGACACTCAGATAAACCAGGCTTAATCTATACCCCTCCCCCCAAGGAAACCCTGACCTTTCGCTGGATCCTGGTGACCATTCCACTTACATCCTTCATGGCCCCCTGAGTGATCGAGAATTTACCTCGCACATGAAGTGCCACAGTAAATTCCGGATTATTTAAGAAAGACATCTACTTAGTACATAGCAGATCCACACTAAATCGAATTATTGTATTAAACATAGGGAGTATTAACAAATATTTAATTCCCCCCCCCCCCCACCCCCCCCCCCCCCCCCCTTGTCAAGTTTAACGTTATAATTTAAACTAGGGCACCAAACTACACTACAGAACTAGGCTTACACAGAAAATTGTTATAATAGAAAATACAAACCCCCCGTCTTCGGTCTCGACTTGAAGAAGTTTATCTCTAACTATTTTGTGGGGAAGTGTAATCTTTTTCTCTACACCTGTCTTGTATATAATGTATTGCATTGGCAGCACTACCGATTGATTGATTGATGTTTTACGCCGCACTCAAGATTATTTCTCTTATATGGTTTAGTGGGAGAGGAAACCGGGCTCAGGGAGAGGAAACCGGGTTTTCCGGAGGAAAACCCACGACCTTCGGCGAGTACTTGGCAACTCTTCCACATACGGCGATCGAGTGAAAAATCCACTCAGAAATTTTTAAATTTGTATTTGGTCTGAGTCGGATTCGAGCCCGCGTCACATCGATGGAAGGTCTGTGTGGGACTGAGGGACGATCCCTAACCCACTGGACAACCCAGGTCCCGGCAGCACTGCCGAAGACCGTGTAGCAGTTAGACTGCTTTTTCTCGATCTGAACTATTTCGGTGTTGGGGCTTTAATAGGAGCTTCAGACTTTCTTTTGTTTGGCAGCCTCATTCGTTAATTGTTTGTGAAAAACTTATAACAGGATCGATGATACCCAATATTTGTTAAATATGTCATTTTTCTCTCTGACCGCAATGGATTCTTCCGTGTCTAAAAGTACCCATTCTGATTTGATTTGATTTATTCACCAGATAAAATATTACAATTGAATAGTATATTCATAATATATTTGTGGTCTGGCGGGAATAAAACCCCAAGGGACTTATTGTATCCTGTTTAAATTGAAGTCTATCGTACATCTTTTGACACTGCTCCATCTAGTTCTAGTGAAAGGCAATTCAATTTCATTTTCCCTGCTTTGCGTGTGTACTATACAGGAATAAGTACTTGATTTTCCATCCGATCGCCTTGTCATCTTGCTGTCATTCTGTATGTTTACAAACTATTGTTTATAGCGGAAGTAGAAAATTCAGTGATCTGGTTGGCTTGTTCAAAAATTATACCGCCAGAAACGGGTAAGTAGGCCACAAAGGTTAAAGATAGGTCAGAAACATAAATCGATATTCAGTTGAAGATATCTTAAAAACGCCGGGGTTCTGCATGGACAAACTTTTTTTCTATATTCTTTAGTTAATCATTAGTATTTAAAAACTATTGGAACGTATATTCTTGAGATCGGCTACGGACTGATCGAATTGAAGCTTCGGCCACCAGCCTAAAACAACCTTCGCGATAGTTCCCTGGTAGTCAAAAGAAGAACGGGGAGGAAATATGCATATTTTCCGTATTTGTCGTAACTACTCGGAAAAATGACATCATACACGACCTTCGATGTGTACAAACTGCCACAAAGACGTACTGAGACAGCAGAAATTGTTTAATACGTCATCGCTGTGAGGGTACGTACACAACGGAGGTTGTGTTTGACGTCATAAGTCTCTGAGATAATTAACTTTCGTAAACATTGTAGATCGGCAAACGTAGCTTGAATTTTGTATGTGCTGCGACCGAAATTTAATTTTCTTTTTGGTCAGACTTTTAAAGTACATGTTCTACAACACACTTAACGCAAATTAGAAAATATTTCCAAAGGTTGTTCATAAATCCTTTAAGTTTGCAGAAAATATCAAGTGCACATTTTTAATACTGTGTTTACTGTATTGTAATTGTCTTCCAAAGTCATTCACATGCCATTATTAAAAAATACTGCGAGGCAACTCTCAAAATGGGACACGTGATTCTACTCATGAGGAATCCGTTTTGTTAATATTTTAACAAAGCAAAAACTTTGAAATGTTTGACAGTCAAATCTCCTTTGTTATAATGGTTTGCTGATGCCATGTTGTAACCGATTGAAGCAAATTACTGCACATCCCTTCAGCCATGCGAAAAGCCTTTCAGCATTTTTATACGCCCGGCTTGAAAAGCGGGCTGTATTATGGTATCATCTCCGTCCGTCCGGCTGTCAGGCGTCCGCTGTCCCTTCCGCTCCATAACTTCTAAAGTTTTGATTCCATCTGCACAATTTTTTCTAAGTATATACCTTATGGGTAGAAGGTGTGTCGCAAACTATTTTTAACATCCCTGGTTACATAATATGGGAGTTTTATTGGATTATGTAATATTCCCTTCCGCTCCATAACTTCCAATGTTTTGATTCCATCTGCACAATTTTTTCTGAGTATATACCTTATGGGTGGAAGGTGTGTCGCGAACTATTTTTGACATCATACATTGCGTTATATGGCAGCCATATTGGGTTATGTAATATTTACTTTTTCTCTCCATAACTTTAACAAATATGATCCGATGTTTTCAAATCTTTCATGTTACATACCATATTAACAGACAGTGTGTAAAAAAATTGTTTATGATATCAACTATTGCAAATTATTGGATTATGTACATTCCCTTTTATTCTTACTTTCATTTTCATGAAAATAACCTTTAAATTATAAAATGGCTTCTACTTTTCCGATTCTCATCAAAAAAGGATTTTTTCAAATTGCAATAATGTTTCTAAATTGATTAAAACTATTCTTAAATCAATATATAACGTTTTAATCAAATGAAAAATACATATAAGGATTAAAGTTTTATCTACAGACCAAGAGATAAGTATCCCAGCTTTGGTCTATTTACCTTGTCAACTCTCTGTCTCTCTGGAGAGATTTATGGCTTTGACCTACATAAAACAGTGGGTGACATTAATAGCAATGGACCCATAGCCAAATCTATTGTAAATCCATTTGGTCTATGATAAAATTAAAAGTAATAACCTGTAGGTATATGGGCAGATTTAGAATATTGTCCAGATGTCTATGGCCAAATAATGTAGATAAAAAATGTTATGAGAAAAATTGTCAAATCTACTTGAATTGGTGTGAGCTGCGAAATTGCCAATTAATTACATTTGTTTAAGTATGATTAGTAAATTATAAACTGCTTTTCTAAAAAATTGAAACATTTTAGTGCAACCTTTATTGACAGCAAACAATTTTTAACATCGTGATTTAACAGCAGCGAGAATTGATGACTTGTACCGTGTACAAATCTTGTTAATAATTGTTGATCCAAATAGCCCATTTTAAATTTGATACAGATGGATTTTAATGGTTTTAGTGGCAAGATTTCATTTTGTTGACATAACATCACCTTTTACCAAGCTTCACATAATAAAACTGGCAACGCCGCCATATACATGTAAGTGAAATAATCTTGAGCGCAGCGTAAAACACCAAACAATCAATCAATCAATCATTTACCAAGCTTCAACCTCTTCCCTCTGAATTTTGAAAATTAAATTCAAATAAATATGGAAGGATTTGTTTTGGTATGGCTGCAGTTACTGCGGGCGTATTTTGGGTTTCCCGAAACTCTTGTTCGTTTTAGGGTCCGACCACACACTTGTATTAAATTTAACTAATCATGGTTGAAGCAGTTTCCAGCTTTGCACTAAAATTATTTCAGGATCCGATCATTGATGTTTTTTTTTTTTTCGTTATTATAGAATTTACACTGCATTTACACTTTGATTAAATGTTTATTTGTTTGTTTTTTTCCAGTGAAACACCTGTTGGATGGAAGAGAAAGTATAGATGTTTGGAGGTTAATTCACACCTGGTAGGTGAATTTAAATTCCTGGAAAAAATCATAGTTTTAAAATAATGTCCAAAGAGCTACTCCTATGTAGCTATGGTTACACATCAACCGAAAGGTTGGTATACTTTTGCTACGACCCGACTGGGAAATCGCGTCTCGTCGCAGCTTAATCTTGTAGTGTATACAACTCCTGGTCCACGACGTAAATTGGTGCCAGTCGGTTTGAGTTGCGTGCTGTGTATATAGCCGACTGACACCGACTCTGGTTGCAAAGCTCAGTGTATACCGGCCTTTAAAGTTCATGTTTAGTGGGAATTAAACCCAGTTAGCCGAGCAATTGCATTGGGTCGCAACGCTCGTTGTAAACCGGTGGTTACAGTACCGGTTCGGTAGTTTGGTAACGCAGAGAAAATGACCTGTCCGTCAAACGTTTTATAAGCTTAGACACACTCAGCGAAAGAGCTCTGTGTCAGACCTCAGGATATTTGTAACGTCACAAAGCCAATGTTTTTCTAACCTTTTCAAATGTTTGGCCTAATTTAAAGTGGTATGAGCTGCCAAAATTCAGACTTTTTTCATAATTTCTGATCTTCACGACAGTAAGAGGCTTTGAAGGCCATCGAAAAACTAAATGATTGGCGTTTGAATGAGGAAAATCCATACAGTATGTGGCCTGTACAAACCGCAAAACGTAAAAAAAAATTTAAATAACTGGGACAACCATTCATTCATTCTAAGCCAAAGTTAGTTCCAAATGGCACGTTTTCGAGACTAGAAGCACTAAAAAAGCTTCTGAATTATACGTCTTGAGAAAAATAGCCAATAGTTTCAACATTCTGTTTCAACGTCAAAATATCAACATTTTGGCATCTCATGCCACTTTAACATGGTGCTGGCAAACAGGTCAATTGTCTCTCAATTCGACACAGGCCTTCCACGGATTGATCTATAGTTGGAATCCCAGGTATTTCGTGTTACATATATAGGTCAATAATGTGCATTTTCAATAAGATGTTTTTTACGTAGCAACGGTGCATGTATGTTTATGAACACTAAAACACACGGGCACAGGGAAAATCTTGTCTAAAATAACCATGGAGACAAGTTTCTAATTGTGTTAAAAAGAGGTACATATCATTTAGACCTTTATACCCCATCATAAATTGTTGTAATAAAGTATAAAACCTGTCATATTTCATTAGGTTGACGACTGACAGGAGCTTGGCCTTAGTCAGTAGAATTTTCTGGAACACTTTGTATTACATTGACAATGCTTACGTATCTTAAGCTATGTTAAGAATATCGTCAGACTATATATTATAGGGTCATGGGAAAAGACAGTGAAAAATCCGACTAAGGCCAGCTGTTTCCGTAGGGCAAAGAGCCTAGTTTCCTTCCCCACTAAACCTGGTAGCGCTGCCTCATAAGCAAAACAATCTTGCAATGTATCTCTCAATCAATTGAACTCTGCCAGTCAGTGCCAAGGGGCTGGAATAGACCAATCGTTTGATAGGTTATTATTGCCTAAGAATCAATCCCCCCAAAATACCACCCATAATGGTGTCTGGGTTTGATTCTGACCAATAGAATGGTAACCGTGGACAGTATTAATATAACACTTGTAAGTTGATTCAAAAATTCAATTGAGAGTAATTTTGCCATACAGCGCGGCTTTTGCAAAAGCGTTAATCATTAAGCCGCAAATGGTCTTAAGTGTTTAATCTTGTCATATGTGTACATTCTAAATAACATTGTTACATGTATATGTCTTTTTCAGGACAACAGATTTGTTGACAGTGGAATATTAGATTGTAGTACACCACATGGTGGTAAATCTGCACGTATTGACTTTGACAGCTCACCCAGTCGATCATTTAATGGTAACATCTCATCAAACTCCGACCTATCCATACTGCTAGCATTGGAACCCTATGACCTGTAAGTATTATTATCCCACCTCACACTGAATACTTCCTGTTGATTGGTTCAAACCTGTCACATGGAGACCCTGTATATTCCATATTATGTCGCCGTGCTGATCCATACAGGGCGACTACCATATATGGCTTGTGACGCCATGTCTAGACGCTTGCCAGTCGTGTCTGTTCATGCCATACACATTAGAAAATACCTTTCGGAGTTCACTTTCTGCCTTTTATGAAAGCTAATTTTCAGAAAGAAGGCTTGAATATCGTACAAGTTAGGTCTTCGGTGGGATAAATTCGTTACAGGGTTTGTTCGAGGGGGGATACGGAAATATATGGGGTCAGTAAACAGTATATTGGGCTCGGCTAACGCCTCGCCCAATATCGGTTTACTGACCCCATATATTAATATACTAATATTATCCCACCTGTCCTCACACTGAATACTTCCTGTTCATTGGTTCAAACCTGTCACATGGAGACCCTGTATATTCCATATTACGTCGCCGTGCTGATCCATACAGGGCGACTACCATATATGGCTTTTGACGTCATGTCTAGACACTTGTCAGTCAAGTCTGGTCGTGCCATACATGTACATATGAGAAAATATCTTTCTGAGTTCATTTTCTGCATTTTATGAAAGTCAAGTTTGAGAAAGAAGGGTAGAATATGGTACATGTACAAGTTACGTCTTTGGGGGGATAAATTCGTTACAGGGTTTGTTCGAAGGAGGATACGGAAATATATGGGGTCAGTATATTGAGCTCGGCTAACGCCTCGCCCAATATTCGTTTACTGACCCCATATATTTCCGTATCCCCCCATCGAACAAACCCTGTAACTGATATTATTTATATGTACATGTACCATCAATATTCCTTATGTATAAACTTAAAATATATATTTCTGTCAGGGAGCAAATTTTTTTTTTAACGATTTTAAATCAAATGAATAATCTCTATGCATGAGCTGCTAAAATTGTTATTCTTCACAAATTCTGATTGTGAGGGTGGCCTTCAATCCAAGAACTGAGTTTGTGTTAAAATGAAAAATAACTAAATACATGTAATTGTATTGTGCCAGTGTCCGTTTTATCACACTTTCAAAATATCAAGTAACATTTTTTTAAGAGCGATAAAAATTCAAATTCTCATTTCTTTTTACTTCATCACTCTCTTAAATTAATCATAATTTAAACTACATCCTCAGCTTCCAGATAAGACGAGTTTAGTTTTTAAAACATACGTTATCACATTTTTGGAAACTCAAGCAACTGTAACATATACAGATATCATATGAAATATTTTCTTATCAAAGCTTTTTATTTTTGGAAATTCTTTTCCCTGTAACTTGTCAGAATGTAAAACCACATGTACAGTAATGATTTTGCATTCTTGACATAAATAAAGGGAGGTAATTTAGTGAACAAAAGGCTAAAGAGCTGTGTGACAGTTTACTCCATGTACACCCTGTCGAGCCTGATCACGTGGGCCAGTATATTTGCGGCACCCAAAGTAAAACCGTGACCTACATGTATATAAATAAATGCCTGTGCAATTGTACCGGCTTCGCTAAAAAAAAAAAAATGTGATAGTTTGCTTGAAATACAATAACTGAAAGGGACGTTGGTTTGAGACTCCGGCACAGGTAATGTCATTGAACATGGATGATGGAACTGAGCCTTTTCTTTTGAATTGGAGACTTTTCTATGTGGAACGTACTGGTACATGTTTTGTCGTGTTAATATCACTTCACTGGCTTATCTGTTATTGACCTGTACGGCATGTTAATTATCCAACAATCCTTCAAAAAGGTTACACATTTTAAGGTATATTGTTTTGTGACTTCAGGATATTTAGAAAACAGGTGAGGACTTGGTAAAATGGAAAAATCAACATCAAAACTGTTTCAAGTGACCACGTCACGCTCATAAGAAGATTGATTGATTGATTGTTTGGTGTTTAACGCTGCGCTCAAGATTATTTCACTTATATGGCGGCGTTGCCAGTTTTATTGTGGGAGGAAACCGGGCTCTGTGCCCGGAGGAAACCCACGACCTTCCGTTGGTAACTGGCAACCATCCCACATAGGTCGTTCAAGTGAAACCCCAGTCAGAAAATTTTCTAATTTTTGGACTGAGTGGGATTTGAACCCGCGACCCATTTGTGGAAGGCTGTTCGGATTGAGCATCCAACGCTCTACCTACTGAGCCACGGAGGCCCCCCTCGTAAGAAGAGGGTTAAATGATAAATCCTCAATGAGAAAAACTATCCATTAATGGGACGCTGGTTGGAATTCTGTTCAGTTTTGATTAGGTTCTCCGCTTGGGTCGGTCTTCTAAAGCTCTCCTAGCAGTCTGGCACATTTACTATGATGGCATCACAATATAGAAGAAAAAAATAGCCATGTGGCCATTTAAAGTGGAAATGAATGAAAAGTTTAATGTAGCAACATCCATAATTCAGATCTTCACCAAGACAAGCAAATTGATGCATAGTTGGATGAGGGGGGGGGGGATCTTTATGTATGCTTGATATTAAAAGATATCTAAAGTTCAGATTGTCTGTAGGCATTTTTTTCCTGTTGAAATAGCATTTTACTCTGACAATCACTGCAGCATTGCATATAGACGTCATGCTTTCGGCTTAAGGATTAACACTTGCGTAATATCCATTGTGTATGACAAAGTTTTGGATCAATCTGGCGTCAGAATCGTGCTCATTTTGTCAATGACGCAATGTGATAGTCGCGTCACAGCGCCTGCAACAGAGAAATGATATTGCGATACAATTCAAACGTTGGTATGGTGAATAGAGAGGACCGAATGACAGAAATGGAACTCTATTGCTTGCAACAAATTAACATATCCAGTATCTTAAGTAATACACAGAAGACGTGCTTATTTCAATATTGCAAGAAATTTACATGTCTTTTACGATTGTGCAACACACACCGTCCAATGCAGTAGTAATGTACAAAATACATGCAGACTTGTTCACGACAATTCGTCCAGAAAAAAATGTGTACCAGGGCAACATTACCAGAAATGTCCAATATAGCAAAAAATGGATGTGTTTCGTACAGCATTGCAGCAACGAATTGACATGTCCTGTACAGCATTGCAACAAATTGACATGTCCTGTACAGCATTCCAACAAATTGACATGTCCTGTACATCATTGCAACAAATTGACATGTCCTGTACAGCATTCCAACAAATTGACATGTCCTGTACAGCATTCCAACAAATTGACATGTCCTGTACAGCATTGCAACAAATTGACATGTCCTGTACAGCATTGCAACAAATTGACATGTCCTGTACAGCATTGCAACGAATTGACACGTCCTGTACAGCATTGCAACAAATTGACATGTCCTGTACAGCATTGCAACGAATTGACATGTCCTGTACAGCATTGCAACGAATTGACACGTCCTGTACAGCATTGCAACAAATTGACATGTCCTGTACAGCATTGCAACGAATTGACACGTCCTGTACAGCATTGCAGCAACGAATTGACATGTCCTGTACAGCATTGCAACAAATTGACATGTCCTGTACAGCATTCCAACGAATTGACATGTCCTGTACAGCATTCCAACGAATTGACATGTCCTGTACAGCATTGCAACAAATTGACATGTCCTGTACAGCATTCCAACGAATTGACATGTCCTGTACAGCATTGCAACAAATTGACATGTCCTGTACAGCATTCCAACAAATTGACATGTCCTGTACAGCATTCCAACAAATTGACATGTCCTGTACAGCATTGCAACGAATTGACATGTCCTGTACAGCATTCCAACAAATTGACATGTCCTGTACAGCATTGCAACAAATTGACATGACCTGTACAGCATTCCAACAAATTGACATGTCCTGTACAGCATTGCAACAAATTGACATGTCCTGTACAGCATTCCAACAAATTGACATGTCCTGTACAGCATTCCAACAAATTGACATGTCCTGTACAGCATTGCAACGATATGACATGTCCTGTACAGCATTGCAACGAATTGACATGTCCTGTACAGCATTGCAACAAATAGACCTATCCGGTACAGCATTTCAACAATTTACAAATTGACAAGCTGAGTACAGCATTGCAACAAATAGATATACCCAATACTGCAGTAGAACCACATTGTATGTCATACATTTAATAGGCACGTCCAACAAAGTATTTAAACAAATTAACAAGTTCAGTTCAGCATTAGACAAGACGATTTTCCCTGTGCCCGTGTGTTTTAGTGATCATAAATAAATATAAAATACATCTCCTATACAACATTCAATGTGGCAAACTGTTTCTTCTTGTAGTTCATTCTCAAATATTATATTACAAGACATGATTATTACAGCATTTCAAGTAATTGACATACACAATGCAGTATTTTAAGAAGGTTTTTGTTTGTAGTCCTGTTACTGAGAGAGAATGTTTCAAATTCCTGTGAATCTAGATAATTATGAAGGCCTGATATTTGCTCCAAATTTTTTTTGTTAGCCTCAGGCTGTCACAAGTAAAGTGCATTGTTCATAGTGTGATGTCTATTTCTAGACTGACAGGCATGGTTATTTAAGGGGGTGTTGATGATCTGTGGTTTTTCTCCCTGAATTTCCCGCCAGCTGTGCCTGCAACCAATGGGCTGTAGTTAGTCAGTCAGGCTATGATATTTATGCATTTGGGTTAAATAGAGATTTCTCCAGTCTGTTAGTAGACTAAGAGTTCAGTCAACCATGAAGAAGGTATAAGTTTGGATACTTTACACAGCAGTCATGGTCTGTATGTTGAACCCTTCTATTGTGTACACGGTTAGTGTTATAGGAGGAGGGTTTTATTGTGTATCAAATTCAAACTTTAAATTTTCACTTTGAAAAGCTGCATGCCGATAGATGTAACTTTTATCTGAGGAGTGGCTAGAGCTGAGGTTATGGTACACTTTCCCTCTAATATCTGAGCTTATTAACGTACTGTGGATACACAGCAGTGCAGTTATGTACAAGCAGGTTGTGAGTATACTCGATATAGAGATACAAGACTCATCCTTGTTTGAAGGTTTTGGGCTTGGGTGAGTTGTTGCTGTATATAGTATTACTGCTGCTCTGTTGTGTGTATTTTAGTTTATAACCCTCTACTGTGTGGTATATGTACATCAAAACCAGTTTGCTATTTAAATTTTCTCTTGGTCAATGGGTTTCCTATGTCATATTCCTATCTTTGTATGTGTCTTATGTAGTAACATTTTTTTCTGAAGGCTATAGTATATTTGAAGTCCATCATCTGGCAGTAATAGAACTTTGAACTGTTGTAACACCAATGTAACACATACATGTATACTAGTAGTTATGTGACGCCCTTGCGGGGGTATACGGGTAGATATTTGGTGTCTGACATTAATATTTTTCCGAGGCGAAGCCGACGAAAAATATCTGTCAGACACCATTAGTTCATGTTCGATTAGTTCAAAAAAATGTCATGGGTTGAGTGTATTGAGCGAGGTCTACATGACGTCGTGAAAGAAATAAATTCTATTGTGACGTTGCAAAGTTATATCGGTTTTCACGATCTTTGGTTCAAGCATAGCGTTCAATGCTGACGAAACAACATTCTAAACTGACGTCACAATAGGATTTCGTCTTGACTGAAGAATGCTGTGACGCCCCACCTTCACTCCGTGGTAATAACAGCGCGTGAGATCTTAACTCCGGGGTTATACAGAATCAAATATATACCCGGAAAGCACTGGGATGCAGACTCACATTCTGTGCGTTTCGACCAATCAAATGCCAAGAAATTTCTCTCAATGGTGATAAAGTATTATGTTTGCAATATTGAGCCTGGGGGCTGTTTCTCAACCCATTTACGCCAGTCGTAACTTTGCGCCTGTCGTAACGTAATGTTGGAGGTATATGTCGCCATGAGTTTACGACTCAGCGCAGAGTTACGTCGGTGTCGAGAAACAGCTCCCTGGTTTCCTCTCCCAATACATATCACAAAGCTTTCAATGAAACTATCCTACTTTTAGTGCTGTTCTCCCGATTTACTCACGCAACAATAACTTCCTGCGGTACCTATGGGGGCTGTTTCTCATAAAGATTTTTAGCTGATCGATGTAGGTTTAATTTTATTCTAACTTTAAGGTGTACCGGTACAGTAACTGCCCTAAACTTCCCTTTAATATGGCCTGGGAGTTCACTGAGAGATTTCGCGATATTCAGTAACGGATGATATTTTCTGAGGACGCCAGTTCGATTACCGTTTTTGTTTTACCCCTCAGAAGCGAGCTTTAAATTTGAACTGTGGAGGCTCCCCACATGGTCAATGACATCGCCGATGACAGGAAATTTGTGTAATTCTCACGATAATCCCGCTCACTATTACAACCAGATGCAATTACAAAGTTGTAAAATGACTAAATGAGAAACTGAACCTCAGTCAATAACATCATTTTAGCAGGAAGTTAAGTTGCCACCCACTTGATGTGCATTTTAAGGCTTTTCTATATATACAGCTTTTTAATTGTCAGTTATTGCGTAGGAAGCAGGTTTAGCCTACACCTACATGTAATTGGCACTTATAACATAGCCCTTCAGATATTAACCAAAACAGGTTTTGTATTCTTAATGATTTTGGTGTTCTTTTGTTTTTTGTACATGGATGTCATTGTTATTTACTGGATATTGCACATACTATATAATCTGGGTACTGAGTTTGATAATAAAACACGATATAAAGTCGATATATATTAACTGATAATGAAAGTGGAAGTGAACTGGAAAGCTGTGATGTATGACATTATATTTATGATCACTAAAACACACAAGCACAGGGAACATCTTGTCTAAAATAACCATGGAGACAAGTTTCTAATTGTGTTAAAAAGGGGTATATCATTTAGACCGTAAACCCTATAAATTGTTGTAACAAACTAAACCTATGATATTATATTATAATGATAAGTGATATTTGTCAATGCTATATAATGTATATATTATTATTGTATATTCTACTTTGGAAATACCCCCTAGTCTCATCTCCCTGAAAGAAAATAATATTCTGTGCGGAATTTGTTTTTAGCATTTAAATTAGAAAACAGCTAAATTCTAGTCAGGACTGCAGCATAGACTTCTCACTATGATGATGGCACAGTAATTTTATTACATTGCTCTGGCTATCTCACCTGACTCACTGATATAGTATTGATTGACAGAATCTGAAACTGAGGGCAATATACATCCCACCTGAACTCCTCTTGTACATTTCATATCTAATGAGGCTAGCCAGCCAGCAGCTAGTAGTAGACTCTGTTGCAGTGTGTCTGTTATGTTACATCTATAGAATTTCACCAAGCTGTTACCAGCTTTCTGCCTTGTTGAATTCGTCTCTAGCCACTGAGCCAGGCTCTATGGTCAAAAGAAGTACATGTACCTGTAAACTTAACAGGGTTCAAGGATATACCTGCTATTAGACTGTGACGTCTAAGTACTTGCCACATGATCATACCATAAGACTGAGCAATAAGGAATTACGTTTTCCAACTCCATGTTATTATTAGCTCCGGTTGTGTTCCAGTTTTGGCTATCATTGTTTTACCTACCATAGCTTGCTTGTTCTTGTGCCTGGTTGGACTATCATTTTAATGGATCTATTTAATTTGAATTACATTGGTGCAAGTTTATTGGCAGTGTTGAAAAGGGAACTTATACATTAAAAGAAAAAGGCCAAAACTGCTGACGGCCCTTGGGTACATGTAACCTTTCTCGACCATTTTCATACACAGAGATACAGTATGCTTTTACTTGATAGCTTTATGTATGCAAGTATTCTTCTATACACTATAAGGTACCTCACCTTCTACAGGGCAATGAAATAATTTATATGATCAATTGTGTGGACACAGGCACATAGTTTTGTCTATGAACAGACCTATATTTCCTCCGGAATATTTAAGCATGCTATGGATTTATTTTTAACCGACGGATATACTCGCATGGAATCCTGGGACAGGTACTGGTACAGTGTATTAGTGATAAACGCATTCTGGTGTAAGGCAATAGACCCTTTCGGCTTAGAATGCCGTTTTTATGACGTTGTTCGAATTGTATGGCATTGATGATTGACGTCATTTCTCTGTTGCAGGCGCTGTGACAAACTGAGCACGATCACACAGAGGCTACTGCGCAAGCGTCAATCTTTTTTAAAGCCGAAACGGTCTATTAACATATTAGCTAATGCATATGATGATTTTACTCTCCATTTACAAGGCCTGACATAGACTGATCCAGAGACATTTTGATACCTGTATACAGGTATGGGCGCCCAAACTCACAAGCAAAAAATCCGCCCAAATTCTTAAAACCAACAGATTTTAATGTCAAAATAGCATTTAATGTTGAATTTTGGGCCAGAGTTGTTTTTGTCTTATTGTTGGAACATTTTGAACCGAAACGGTATGCCCAAATTTTCCCTGGATCAGTCCCTGCCGGATGATGTTTATTTATATGGCTGGCTCAGTTGCTGTTAGTTTTTGCTTGAGATTTAAAGCTTATATTATGTACAAAACTACAAACAACAAGACTAAATCTTGGTCTGTTTTAATTTCTATTTATTTTGTTTTGTCTCTTGTCCTGGCATTTAAAGTGAAACCTTTACGTAAATTATTTTAAAGTGGCATGAGCTGCCAAAATTGAGATATTTGGCCATCATAACAGAATGATAAAATTATCGGCTATTTTTCTCAAGACGTATAATTCAGAGGCTTTTTATTACTTATAGTCTCGTGAATGTACGACAAACCAGTCTTTTCAACTAACTTAGACTAGCTTAGACTGAATGAATGGTTGTCCTGGTTATTTAAATTTTGTTTACTTTTCGAACACTATTTCGGTTCGTACAGGCCACATACTGTATGGATTTTCCTCATTCCAACGCCAATCATTAAAGTTTTTCGATGACCTTCAAAGCCTTGTGACAATCAGAAATTATGAAAATAGTCCGAATTCTGGCAGCTCATGCCACTTTCAAACTACACTTTAAAAAGTGTATTTAGACGTTTATCAAACATATTCTGGATAACATTTGGGCATTTCTCTATTACAAGCTCTGAATTATTTAATGCTAACGGTCAGGTGAAATGATGACATGATCTGTTATTTGGGAATGTCCTTGTGCGGATATTAAGTGAGATAATCTTGAGTGCGACGTCAAACATCAATCAATCTTGTGCGGATATTAAGTGAGATAATCTTGAGTGCGACGTCAAACATCAATCCATCTTGTGCGGATATTAAGTGAGATAATCTTGAGTGCGACGTCAAACATCAATCCATCTTGTGCGGATATTAAGTGAGATAATCTTGAGTGCGACGTCAAACATCAATCAATCTTGACTTGCCTGTAAATATACAGAAGAAATTTAATATTTAAAAGAACAATCTTTTGTTTGCAAGCATAAAACAGATTTATTCCCATACACAAGCTTGTTATTTAAAACAACTCAACGTCATATATACCTGCCTTTGAATATATTTTCAATTATAACTTCATTTTAAAAACTTACCAAAAGTTAACCTTAAAATTAGGAGGATGTCTTTAAAATGGAATTTTTTCTGTATTGTATATAAAGTGTTTATTTTAAAGAGTAACTAATGGATTACCCTGCAACTATAGGACCTCGGAGTCTACCTAGAGATTTCGCGATATCTGGTGACAGATGACGTTTTTTGATGACGTGAGTTCGGTTGACGTTTTTTTGTTCTACCACGTCAGCATTGAGCGTCAAATTGGAACGATAAAGGCTACCCACATGTGTAATGACAACGCCGGTGACAGGAAATTTGTGGAATTGTCACATTACTCCCGCTCCCTATTGTTTTATATTGAGACTCACAACAAACATTCTAACATGCTAAACTAGGTTCATTCTTGTAACAATCAAAAAAGTTAAGAACAAATATTATCCCCCCCCCCCAAAAAAACAAAACAAAAACAACAACAACAAAAATCCCTCAATATCCAGCTGACCTACATGTATGAAATCAACCAGTAATGATAACCGTTATGCAGTAACTTTTTTTTCTTTCTTTTTCCTTACGTTTCAATTTGGGGGCCCTTGGTGGCTTAGTCCCACACAAGCATCCCAGCAATGCAGTGCAATGGGTCCCACTCAGTGCACATCAATAAATCTTTTAAATTTGTATATATTTTTACAGGTACCCATCTATATGTTTATGGTTACATTATTTTTTTTTGTAACTTTTTTAACACATTTGCTTTCATTTATTATTTCAGAGAACCAAAGACTGATTATACTTATGCCAGATCGTAAGTACTACATTATTATATTTAGATACTATAGATACTAGTCTAAAACACACGGGCACATGGAAAATCTTCTTGTCTAAATAACCATAGAGACAAGTTTCTAATTGGGTTAAAAAAGGGTATATCATTTAGACCTTTATACCCAGTCAAGGGTTGTTGTAATAAACCCATGATATTTCATAATTATATTTATAGATACTAAAACATACATGTACGGGCACAGGGAAAATCTTCTTCACTAAGTTAACCATGGAGACAAGTTGATAGTTAACGATAAGTTACACCTGTTACTCTGCAATGTTATAGATAAAAATTGCTTTAAAGGCCCACTTGCCGCCGTAGCCTGTTCAAATTTGCTAAGAATACCAATTTACATGAACTTACTACGACTAATACCACTAAACTTAAACATAGGACACATAAAACATGTCTAGTTAGCTTTAGAATGTAGAAATGGGGTGAAAAACAAACAAAGAATCGAAGCCTGATTACAACAACAACGATCAGTGTCGGTCAACTTTCGTTTTGGATTACCCTCATTTCAGGCCTTTCTATCTGTGGTTTACACTCAAACAATTATCAGCAGGCTTTTCCATTCGCTGTTAACCGATCGTCAGTCTGTATTTCTCAGATAAATAGGCCTACGTAAAATTACACTGTGCCGTTAGTTTACTCACTCGACTGAAACATAAAATCGCCTATGCGAGCAGTTTGGTTTGTTTACGTTACGGGCACCTAACAATTCAAATTTTCAAATTCAAATTAAAAATACAAAGTGACGTCTAAACTTTTAAATTTTGGTAAAAATAGAAAGTTCCTAACTTATATTGTCTGGGAAAAATACAGAAAACAGTCTTTCTTTTTTAATGTAAACAATATTCCTGATTTTCCGGCAAGTGGGCCTTAAAAATTCACAGCAGACAGTAAATCTTATAACATAACTATTTGAATTAATTAGATCTGAGGATGTAATAAGTCAAAATGCAAATGCATGCAGAAATGTCTGACAGTAAGTTGTTATGAAAAATGTATCAAGCTTTTAAAGCCAGGCTTACATGTAAATGTCTCATGGAAAGAATTCTGTTATGACATATCTACTAATAAACTAGTGCCGCTCTAACTCTGCCGAGATGAATTTGTGAACCAGCATGGTATTTAATATTCATATCACCTGAGTCAGTCAAGGGGGCTGTTTCTCCAAACGTGAATGCCCGACTAACACTGACAGTTAGTCCTTGCAGTTGACTTACAATGTTTTTCAGGCTTAAAGGATTTATGAACAACCTTTGAAAATATTTTCTAATTTGCATTAAGTGTGTTGTAGAACATATACTTTAAAAGTCTGACCAAAAATAAAATAAAATTTCGGTTGCAGCACATACAAAATCAAGCTACGTTTGCCGATCTACAATGCTTACGAAAGTTAATTATCTCAGAGACTTATGACGTCAAACACGACCTCCGTTGTGTACGTACCCTCACAGCGATGACGTAAATAAACCATTTCTGCTGTCTCAGTACGTCTCCGTGGCAGTTTGTACACATCAAAGGTCGTGTATGACGTCATTTTTCCGAGTAGTTACGAAAAATACGGAAAATATGCATATTTCCTCCCCGTTCTTTTTTTGACTACCAGGGAACTAACACGAAGGTTGTTTAGTTTCAACTGATGTTTTTCAAATATACATTTAGTCCATAAACAAACACAAACCAGCTTTAAATTCTGTTCATAAATCCTTTAAATCTTAAGGTCCACTCACACAGTGCGATTTATCGTACAGACTTGTAGCATGCGATTAAAATGGATGCTTTTAATTGGTTGATACGGTTTGTCAACCAATCAAATACATCCATTTTTATCGCATGCTACAAGTCGGTACGATAAATCGCACTGTGTGAGCGGACCTTTATGTGGATAAAAAAATTATGGTGTTAAAAAGTATACTCATCAAATAAAGCAATGTGTCTGGAAACCAGGCCATATAAAGAAAAATAATCTTTTGAGCCGGAATAAAATTTCTTCATAAATTTTTGATAGTTACTTGCAATATTCAGTTTTGTAGTAGATTTAAATTTAGTCATATAACATGTATTTCATTTAATCATTGTTACGTTCTATTTATTTTTAGGCCTATTTATCGAGAATTTGGGGGACAGACGGTAAAAATGCCAAATATGTCTCGGTTACCTCTCAACACTTATCAACAATGTAAGTTTGCTTTTGAAATATACATGTCATCATGTGTTCTGTTTATTTTTAAATAAAAAAAGCAAAGTTTCAAAATATTTTGAAGACATTATTTTTTGAAAAAATTTCAAGAATTTATTATATTTCGATGCAGTGAAATATCATGTTTTGTCTAACTGTTTAAAGGCCAGTGTCTTTGTTTTAGAGAAAACTGTGAAAATACCCTGATTTTTTAAAACCACCATGGGTTATGGACTAGAATCCCACTCAGTCCCAAAAAAAATATGGACCAGTGTTTTCATTCAAAGAGGGTGCCTGAGTGGCTCAGTCTGTTAGAGTGATAGTCCGTCAGTCCGACACAGGCCTTCCATCTATGCTGCTCTCATTGGAATCCCACTCAGACCAAATAAAACTTTATTTTACTTGATCGACGTACATGTATGTGGATGTGGGTACATTGACATTGTACTTGTCGAAGGTCAGAGATTTCCTCTGGGCAATCAGCTCGGTTTCCTCTACCACTCAACCTGGCATGGCCGCTATACCAGTGAGATAATCTTGAGTGTGACGTTAAACATCAATCAATCAATCAATGAAAGCACGTCAATTTCATGGTTGTCAGGGGATACGTAAGATTAAGAGTTTCGTCCAGTCGCACACCTGTCCTCCACTCACACTCCCTGGCAATAAACAGTCTGGTCTAGTGGGCATACCCTCATCCAAGATTCGCCCGGTTTCTTCCCACAATAAAACTGGCAACGCCGCCATATAAGTGAAATAATCTTGAGCGCGGCGTAAAACATCAAACAATCAATCAATCATCCAAGATTCGAAAATAATGTCCAAAATACATGTAGCTATTCTCTCTAGTCTCATTTCTCAAAAGACACTTGGACAACGCTCTGGTGAACCCTGGTGCAGTGATGAACACCCAAAAAAAATCTAAAAACAATCAACCCTATTAAAAAAGATTTTATAAAATTAAAAAAACTTATTTTTTTTAAAGACATTTTTTTAATTTTATTTTTCAGCCGTTGAGAACGGAATGCTATTGAGATCTGGCTCACAGCTAAGTACTCCAAGTACAACTTCAAGACTGGGTGATTTTCAGGATTTAACAGACAGTCAACATTCGTCACCGGAATTACGACAGTCGGTCAGAATCACAGAGAGTTATCGAGAAGATCGATCAGTGATAAACTCTAACTTACGAAACAGATCAACAAACAATTCTAAAAACAGAGATCGGTCAAGTTACAACTCTCAACATCTTGATAAGTCGACAATCAATTCTAAACAATTGAATTCATCAAGTTACAATTCTAAACATATCGATAAGTCGACGATCAATTCTCACCTATTGGATAGGTCAACGAAAAATTCGCAACTTATGGATAGATCTACAAACAATTCCCAACTTATGGATAGGTCTACAAACAATTCTAAACAACAGAAAGAAATTTTGAACAATAATAATGTGCATTCGTCTTACAATCAATATTCTACATACAGTAGAACGGTGAGAGAAGAATATGACAATTCACATCTCAACGGTAACATCGCTTCCCCACGGATGGAGTTATTCAGGGACCGATCATCTTCCACATCCGTTAGACATATGTATGGTAAGTTTTTGTCTGCAAATACACACTTTTGGTATACTAGCTCTGAATACAATTTATTCTATGAAATTTTTGGAAACGGCTCTTATATTATACCCAGGTATAAAGTGTGACAGATTTTGTATCTCTGGGGGTGCTGTTTCTCAACAAATTTATGCCGTCTTAACTTTACAGCAGGTCGTAACACAGTATTAAAGGTATGTAATGCCATGACAGTTAGACCTTGCATTGGTCTTACGCCGAGCGTAAATGTTTTGAGAAACAGTCCCCAGGTCATTAAAAGCCAATAGACCCTTCGGCTTAGAATATGTTTTTCATGACGTTGTGCGAATAGTATGGGATAGTCGTCATCTCTCTGTTGCAGGCGCTGTGACACGCCTCTATCATGTTGCATCATATACAAAATGTGCACGATTTCAACGTCAGATGAGGGCCTCGATGGTTTAGTCTCCCATTGATGCACTGCAGTTTCGAATTCCACTCAGACCAAATAAAGTTCTCACTCAATGGCCGTATGTGGGAGAGTTACATGTATCTGACAAAGGTCGGGGGTTTCTTCTAAGCAAAAAGCCCAGTTTCATGCCTCACTTAACCTGGCAATGCCGCCTTATAAGTGAAATAATCTTGAGTGCTGCAAAAAACAATCAACATCAGATTGATCTAAAAACTCAATGTAGGGCTATTTTTCCATACACAGCGACTTCTCAGCAAGAGTCCATTCTTAAGGGTCTATTACGGAGATGACGATAACATGATCATGTTGTACAAAAACAAATTTTCTGAAAATCGGGATAGTACTTAAAGCTGCATTCTGTTTTCATGTTATATTTTCCCTGTTGCAGGCTTGGACCACAATGATGATTCTTTCTCAGGTAAATACTACAACAATCATTCAGTTACAGATGGTTGGTTAGTTGTTTTAGCTTATTGGCGCGTCCATTCAAATTTGTATGTAGATCATTTTATTCATCTAATGGGGGTTGGGCGTATGTTGCTCACTTGGGTATCCAACCTGCACACAGCTTTGTGTTCTTTCCTGTAAACAGGGCCTTAATTCACAAAGCAGTCACATCACAAATGTAGCCTAGTTGGCAATGGATACTACAGTGAATATATACAAAGTCATGGCAACTGCGATTGACTGCACTTTGCGACGGCTTCGTGAACGGCTCCCTGATGACTCAGTCATTAGAGTGATAGTCTCTCAGTCCGACATAAGATGGGTGAATGTTCGTATCCCACTCAGTTGGTTTGTCATTCGCTCGCCCTGTGTAAAAGGAAATAGTCTTGAATGCGGCGTACACTACATGCAGTAGCACCCAGTTAACTGTAGATTTTCATACCTATTTCTATTATTTCTTGATTGTCTAATACTAATAGATGGCCATGGGTTTTCTCAAAGCATAAATTGGAGGTTTTTCTACAAATAAGTTAAAGCTGCATGCTACATATTCATGAGCACTGAAACACACGGGCACAGTGAAAATCTTGTTGTCTAAAATAACCACAGAGGCAAGTTTCTTATTGTGTTAAAAAAGGGGCATAGGATATTTAAATAGACTAAAACCCATGATATTTCATTAGGTTGAAGACAGACGAGTTTGGCTTTAGTCATTGGAAGCAAATTAAAATTTAGTACATCGTAAACAAAAACAATTAATCATTCAATCAATCTGTTGTTTTAGATTCCGATGGTGAAGGTCATACAGAGGTTAGAGAAGCCGCAAGTTATAACTCTGGAGATGAGAAATCTGTCACAAATACCATTGTTACCACGGTTACAACCACTATAGGTGAGTGTTTGTCTGCCATTGTTACCACGGTTACAACCTTTATAGGTGAGTGTTAGTCTGCCATTGTTACCACGGTTACAACCACTATAGGTGAGTGTTTGTCTGCCATTGTTACCACGGTTACAACCTTTATAGGTGAGTGTTAGTCTGCCATTGTTACCACGGTTACAACCACTATAGGTGAGTGTTAGTCTGCCATTGTTACCACGGTTACAACCACTATAGGTGAGTGTTAGTCTGTCATTGTTACCACGGTTACAACCAATATAGGTGAGTGTTAGTCTGTCATTGTTACCACGGTTACAACCACTATAGGTGAGTGTTAGTCTGCCATTGTTACCACGGTTACAACCACTATAGGTGAGTGTTAGTCTGTCATTGTTACCACGGTTACAACCACTATAGGTGAGTGTTAGTCTGTCATTGTTACCACGGTTACAACCACTATAGGTAAGTGTTAGTCTGCCATTGTTACCACGGTTACAACCACTATAGGTGAGTGTTAGTCTGCCATTGTTACCACGGTTACAACCACTATAGGTGAGTGTTAGTCTGCCATTGTTACCATGGTTACAACCACTATAGGTGAGTGTTAGTCTGCCATTGTTACCACGGTTACAACCACTATAGGTGAGTGTTTGTCTGCCATTGTTACCATGGTTACAACCACTATAGGTGAGTGTTTGTCTGCCATTGTTACCATGGTTACAACCACTATAGGTGAGTGTTTGTCTGCCATTGTTACCATGGTTACAACCACTATAGGTGAGTGTTTGTCTGCCATTGTTACCATGGTTACAACCACTATAGGTGAGTGCTTGTCACTTTCTGTCTTGACAATACTTTACACAGACATTCCTAATTCAGATGATGTGGCGTAGGCTCTAAACACGAAATTTCTGAGTGTGTTTTTCACTCGGTTGCCGTATGTATCCTCCGGCAATGAGCCCGGTTTCCTCCCCCACTAAACCTGGCAACGCCGCCATATAAGAGAAATAATCTTGAGTGCGGCGTAAAACACCAATCAATCCTAATTCAGAGCAATATACATATCATTAAACAACTTGAAAGACTTGTTTCTCTTATATTGTGGCAGATTTAGTGGGAAAGAGACTTAAAAAGTGATGCATAAAATTAATTGAACAACTGAAGTAGAACATATTAGTAGCTAGTTGAATATCAATTATGTTTACTGGAGTTGTAATTTCCGTTATTAACTACCCCTATGTTACACCAAACCCAGTGCCAAAGATATTAAAAAACTAACATGAGCCGTTTATTTTCATTTTAGAAACAGTATCATCTGTTGTCAGACCAGTTACGACATGTGTTGGTGCTATCTGCCGTCCAATCTGGTCAACTGCGACGTCGTTACTCTCCTGGATGTGGTTATCGGTATTCGCTAGACAATATCAAGAAACTACAAGCAGCTCAAGCCATAAAGAGGAATACAGGTATTTATTACAAGAAAAAATTATTTTAACTTAAAAGCCAGGGCTCAGCCGACAGAGGGTTAGCCTCTTAGTTGACAATCCTTCCACCAATTGATTGATTTATTGACTGGCGTTTGACGCCACACTCTTAGATTATTTCACTTATATGGCGGCATTGCCAGGTTTACTGGGGGAGGAAACCGGCTCATTTCCCCGGAGGAAAACATACGTCTATCGAGTATAAAATCCACTTTTTATTTGATCTGAGTGGGTCCATAAATAGATCACGGGTTCAAATCCACTGTCAAAAGAAAAAACATACAAGAGTACTGATTGAGTTTTCACTCAAACATCCATTGTCAAAGGGTTGGCAGGTCGAAGCTCCTCGTTTAAGATATTTTTTGCAAGTCAATATATAAACATGATATTGAGAGAAAAAAATAGTTTCCAATCATGTATAATGTCATTACAATGGTCACAGTAAATGTTGTAATACAAATTACGTACTAGAAAGGGGATACATGACACAGTGTTACACTGTTTATAAAATCTCTAATTTTAAGCAACTTTCGTTTGAATCCGAATTCATATGAATAAGTACAAAAAAGGACAGAATTTTGGAAGTTCATACTCCTTCATATCCAAAAAAGCAGCGTCTATGACATTTTCCTGACAGGATAATTCTTTGATTGACATCAGGGGATTATTGCCCAGAGGGTCTAAAGGTTGCGGCATTCCATGGGCCTGGGTTTTGATTACATGTATCTCCATAAATAAACTACCAACACCCCCTTATAACAGAAATTTTCTTGATGATACAAAAATATTTTCATGATATGGTTAGCATTGATGATCATCATTTATTCAAGGGAGATAATCACTGTATGTTCTCTGGTTTTCAGACAAAAAAGGAGGGGACTCTGTGCTTGTCTTTGTCCATGCTTATTAGCACTTTTATTTTTGTCTCTTCTACCTTTGGTGCCAAGTAAGTATTGCTTGTCAAAGGCTGTGTAATTTTGTTAAATTTATATTTCAATAATTTTTTTTTATTAAATGTTTTCAAAAATATCTTCATATTTTCTAAAACTTTTTTTATTTCCAACTATTGTTAGAAAAATGGGTTGATAACCTGGGATCGGTTGTACAAAAGAAAATTAGCTTAACGGCAGGTTAGATGACGTCTCATCACAAAGGGATTTCTTTGTTACGTCACATCATTTAACCTGTCGTTAAGGTAATTTTCTTTGGAACAACTGGCCCCTGAAATCTAATTAAAATTGGAATCAATTTTCTCCTACATGTAAAATGTTTCATAAAAATTATTTTCTGTTACAGTGTTTTTAGGTCTGTTTGGGGCAGGGAATTATACAGAACAGGCTGTCTTACCTCCAGTTATAAACCAGGTACAAATCTCTTATTGTCAATTTTGACATGATTCTCTATAACTTTTGCTCACTCGAACGACCTATGTGGGATAATTGCCAGTTACCAGCGGAAGGTTGTGGGTTTCCTCCGGGCACAGAGCCCTGTTTCCTCCCACAATAAAACTGGCAACGCCGCCATATAAGTGAAATAATCTTGAGCGCGGCATAAAACACCAAACAATCAATCTATAACTTTTGCAACAACCCTGTTTCCTTAGTTGGTCATTTCTATTTTAGTATTTTTTAATTCGTCAGTTAATGTTCTAACTGCATCTTAACATAAGTTCTTAAGTGGCAAATGCTTAAAAAAAATTTTGAAAAAAAAAATGTCTTTTGTAAACAGACATGATATTTCTTATTCAAAGATTTAAATAATGAAAAAAATTTCTATACATATTTGAATAATGTTTACAACATTTTATTATTACAAGACAATCACTAATATTTACTCAGTTTTTTGTGTGGGTAAAATTTGAGTTCTGGAACACTTTAAATTTTGTATACTTTTCGAGCACTATTTCGGTTCGTATAGGCCACATACTATATGGATTTTCCTCGTTCCAATGCCAATCATAAAGTTTTTGGATGGCCTTCAAAGCCTCTTACTGTTGTGACAATCAGAAATTCTGGAAAAAAGTGTGAATTTTGGCAGCTCATGCCACTTTAAATTAAAATCTCGACTGAGATGTTAAACCATTGCTTTGTCTTTAAAGTCATTTATTTTATTTTTTCGTTTCAGACATTCATTCATTTACGCAGGGAAGTGAGGAGATACTTTACGCCATTGTATGCAGAAAAAAATAATAATACTGAAGAGGTGGAGAGAGTATGTAGAAAAATGATTGAGAGCACAGTGGATGGAATGAGGCAAAGTATACTCTATAAAAATGAGCAGTCTGCCAATGCTAGGATGGAAATGGTGAGTTATGTCAAGTGCGATTGAAGTGAAAAATGTATGGTGGCCCAAAACACCATAAACCAACACAAAAATGTTGTTCAAATGTGATAAGGAAATTCAAATGTGTGGTTTGACATTTAAATAGTATTCTCTGAAAGACTTTTTCCATCGAAGCGTCAGTCCTGAAGCCAAAAGGATCTTTTGCAAAAAAAATAAATAAAGGGCCTTTCCAATTGATGTCTAACTTAGAAATATCTTATACTTAATTTCATTTATATCATTTTCATGAAAGTTCTCAAGATAATAGCTAGATAATACACCTACATGTAGGTGCAGGAATGGCTTTTTATTGAGTCAATAAACTTGTCTTGGTATAACAAAAAAAAACTTTCTTTGATGGAAAGCTATTCATGACGGATATACCAAATTCTTGCAGTAAAGCCATTCCTGTACTAAACTCAGATACATGCACATACATGTTTATTTATATCAAAAGTAAAATTGTATTATTTTTTTATTCTAGCCTGATTGTAAAAAGACATGCACGATGCCAAAGTTAGATGACTTTAAGTCAGAAATCCTACTAAAAATCCAGGTAAGAAAGTTAATGTAGCAATTTTCAGTGTGCCATTTTCAGTGCTGGAACATAACTTTGTAGGGCGGTTGCTGTAAGGGCTAGATGAGCGACAAAGCTGGTTGCCCGCACCAATATATGGCTGCCCAGATTTATCATAAATGTTTTGTTTGTTCCAACTGGAGGCCCTGTTAGTTCATTTATTAAAGTAATATCAGACCAGTTAAACCAAATGCTAAACTTGTTCGAAAGTAACTTGCCAAACAGGGAAAGCACTTTTCAGGTCTTTCTTTAGGTCAAATCAGTTATCACTTTCAAAATGTATGTGGACAAGTGGGAAGTTCCAGCACTACACGTTAGAAGTCGCCATTTTGCTAGGTGATTTTTGACTTGCGTTACCAAGCAGGCAAGTTTCCCAACACGCTGCCTGTTTTTTAAACACTTAGATATTTTTTTACAAATACCCACTACTTAATCTGCTTGTTTATGTCTTTTATCTTTTTTTTCAGCTGTTACAAGAACAGTTTCAAGCGTTCATGGTAACTAACAAGCTGTAAGTTACAGTTATCTCATTCTGATTTTTATTATCATTGAGGTAAATACTGCATTAGACCAATTCCTTAATGATGTCTTAGGAGGGATGAATTTTTTCGAGTGACGTCATTGAGCTTTCAGACTGTTGATTTCATTCACAGTCTGATGAAGAAACTCCCCTCACCCACCAACAAACTGTTATTTTTTTCACATGACTTCGCAACTTAAAGTACAGTATAGACCATTGAATTTAGTAGCAATATTTTAGAAATACTGGCTGATAAGTTTATTTTAGAAAAAGATCGTAAGCAAACAAAGAACAAGTTATCATATGTTTATAAACATTAAAACACACAAGGGCTCAGGCAAAATCTTCTTGTCTAAAATAACCATGGAGACAAGTTTCTGATATATGTAGGCCTACATTTAACTTGATGAATCAAACAAACAAACCTTCTTTTTTTATATTATTTATTTTTTTCTTGCAGTCCAGTTAAGTTTTTTTTTTTAAAGTAGGCTGTAAAACTGATGAGTCAGGAATTTCTTAATGAGTGAACTTATTGCTCAAAATGATTTGGGCTGATATTTTGAAGATGTGCGACTTTTTGTCAGCTTTGAAAAACAACCATTGAGCCAATCATTTTATTATACACATGTTTGTTAACAATTTACAATTTTTCCATTGTACATTCTTTTTTTTTTATTTATTTTTTTCCAGGAATGAAGATTCTGGCGAAAAGTTCAGATTGGAAATAATGAACGAAGTTGATGCTTTGAAAAGCCTCGTCAGCGAAATGGAAGGGAAAATTGTGGTTTTATCACAAAAGATTAACCAGGGAGCTGATCAAGTGGAAATTCGTCGATCAGTCGATATAGTTCTGAAAGAGATCATCGCAAATTACGAAGACAATCCAAACGCTGATGGATTTGCGGCCTGGATTAAAGATAATTTTGCCAGCAAAGATCAATTCCAAATTGAACTTCAAAAACTCAGCGAGGATTTGTCGCTTAAACTGGCCAGTTTTGGCAAAGAACGAGACCAGAGAGCGGAACATGACAAGCAAGAACAAGGAAATACACAATATATCATTCAGTCAGACACCAATGTGAATGCCACAGTAAGTTCAGTTTGTGTGTATTTTTTTCTTCTGGTTGTTTAGACCAAAAAAAATTTGAGTGGATTTTTCACTCGGTCGTCGTATGTGGAAGAGTTACCAGGTACTCACTGAAGGTCGGGAGATTCCTCCGGACAATGCATATGGTTCCCTCCCCCACTAAACCTGGCAAGACCGCCATATAAGTGAAATAATTTTCAGTGCGGCGTAAAACAAGCAATCAATCTTCAGTTCGTAAAAATCAATTGACCTCCCCGTCACCCCCACATGTTTTGGCTAACATTTCAAAAGGTTATACAAACCAAGAGTGTTGATTTTGTGACATTACAAATATCATGACGTCACAAAACCTTGTCCTGTTTAAGAGACACCTAACAAATTTTAACATCTGAGCCACTTTTTAATCGAACTACGTGAACATCAAAACCCCAACTTTAACCATCATCATTCATGGGTGCAAATCTACCTCTGTCACTTCATTGTACTTATATAGATTCTGATGGAAGTTGCGTTGATTTATTTTCAGTTCATTAAGACACTGATTGATGATGCTCTGTGGAAGTTTGCCGCTGATAAAACAGGCCTGGCAGATTACGCTCTGGAAAACGGAGGTACCATATAACATTTCCTTAAAGTGGCATGAACTGCCAAAATGTTGATATTTTGACGTTAACACAGAATGTTGAAATTATTGGCTATTTTTCTAAGACGTATAATTCAGAAGCTTGTTAGTGCTTCTAGTCTCGAGAATGAACGATAAAGTATTGTTTTGAACTAACTTTGGCTTAGAATGAATGAATGGTCGTCCCGGTTATTTAAATTTTGTTTACTTTTCGAACACATTTTCGGTTCGTACAGGCCACATACTGTATGGATTTTCCTCATTCCAATGCCAATCATTTAGTTTTTCGATAGCCTTCCACGCCTCTTAATGTCGTGACGATCAGCAACTATGAATTTTGGCAGCTCATGCCACTTTAATGCTCTATTTTTTGTTTTTATTTTTTATACATTCTCTAAACTAAATACATGTTCCGTAATAGCCTAAATACATGTTCCGGAATAGCCTAAATGCATGATCCAGAATTTCCTAAATGCATCTCCCGGAATAGTCTTTAGAAACACGTGCTTCATTGTCAGGGTAAATTTTTGTTTTAATAAAAGATTTCTTGTATATGCATATATACAAAGTCGCACTAGGCATAAATTTGAAGCATGAATTTGAAATTATTGAGATGGAACAGTGAATTATGCGCGCTTAATTTGATGTAGAATATATACTTTATCAATCTCTTAGATGCTTATCTTATTGATATAACACGATAAGAATGATTGATCAACAATATTTCTTTTTCTTGTGTTAAAGGTGCTGAGGTTCTGTCCATTAGATGCAGTAAAACCGTTCCGATCTACAACAAACGCATCAGTTTATTTGGCATTCCCCTTTACTATCCAACCAATTCACCCAGCACAGCAGTCAAAGTAAGTACATGTACTGTCCATCCGATCACAATGATTAATTCGTAAACTAATGTCATAAAAATTAAAAATTTTCTCTCTGAATTTTTCACTTGATTGCTGTATGTGTAAGAGTTGCCAGGTACTCCCTAAAGGTTGAGGGTTTCCTCCGAGCAAAGAGCCCGGTTTCCTCCCCCTCTAAATCTGGCAATGCCACCATATAAGTGACTAAGGCCAAGCTACTGTCAGTCGTCAACCTAATGAAATATCATAGGTTTACTTTATTACAACAATTTATGATGGGGTATAAAGGTCTAAATGATATACCTCTTTTTAACACAATTAGAAACTTGTCTCCGTGGTTATTTTAGACAAGAAGATTTTCTGTGTGTTTTAGTGTTCATAAATATGTAAGTGAAATAACTTGAGTGCGGCGTAAAACATCAATCAATCAATAAATCAAACTTTTGTTCCTTTGTTTCAGCCATCGACAGGTCCTGGTGATTGTTGGCCGTTTGAAGGAAACCAGGGTTATTTAGTTATTAAACTTTCCAGGACGATCATTCCCACATCTGTCAGCATTGAACATATTCCCAGAGATATTTCACCCCATGGAGATATCAGAAGTGCTCCCAGTGATTTTACAATTCTGGTTAGGAGAATCAACACCTTTGTCAGACAGGGTTAAAGCAAAGAGAGTAGATGACAAGGGTCATGGTCACTTCGTCCGCGCCATGTTGAATTTGAACTGACAAGATTCGATTATTAGGAACCTCCTTTCTGTAGTGGGCGCCCTACAGTCGAATCGTGTACAGTCGGAACACCCTTCCGCTAGGGGACCAGAAGAACATGCCGACAATGCTGATTGGACAAAGTGACCACTCTTGTCAATCTACTCTCTTTGGTTAAAGGATGGGAAATCTCTAGAAATACATAGGGATTATCGTCGATAACAACCGTCAAAGTACTTAAAACATGTCACATGTTGTGGTAATTACCGCCAGTGACCCTCAAGCTAATAAAAGCAGACAGAAGTATGTCCTTTTCTGTGACGCCATTTTTTCCGTTTTGAGATAGCGTGATGTTGCAGTAGCTATTTTTTTTATCAACAATGACGTATTTTTACCGCTCTAATGTATGATGGTAGGTTTAGGTCCAAAAAACATGGCAACAAACTTAAAGTAGGAAGATTGCTTCCGAATATGTAGGTCAGTCCTGCAACCGCACCTCATTTCTTAGCCAAGCGATTGGCTAAATTGCATCACATGACTACTCTACCATGCACCTAAATTTTATTCACCAATGAGTGGATAAAACTAATGAAAAAAATGGTGGTAGCCTTGTGAATGGCCTATGGAGCTTATTCTCTATTGTAACACCCCATTCAAATATCAATTATCGGTTTACGATGGGATAAAACATACATTAGACAGTTGTTTAGACTAAATGAACTCTACCCTTGCCATCTAAACTAGTCTAGCATTAAAATTTCCTTTCCCTTTAAAAGATGCAAAAACTGACATTGCTTTCTAGCCTAACCTAACGGACATTTCTATTTATTGCAGGCCTTGAAGGACGAGACTGATATTGAAGGTATATCACTGGGTAACTACACTTACTCTAAAGACGGACCACCATTGCAATATTTCCCTATAAAGGTCAGTTTATAGTTCTATACTCAGCTTTTCAAAGCTTATTGTTTTGCCATATTTTTTCTTACAGTGAAATCACCTGCCATAGTTTTACAGATAAGGATTGTGTTGAAAAAGTATTTCTTTCTCGAAGCAAAATCAGGATTGATCGATTGGTGTTTTACGTCGCACTCAAGATTATTTCACTGATATTGCGGCGTTGCTAGGTATACTGGGGGATGAAACCGGGGCCATTGTCCAGAGGAAACCCCCAACCTCAGGCAAGTACCTGGCAACTCTCCCACATACGGCGATCGAGTGAAAAATCCACTCCGAAATTTTCAATTTATATTGAGCAAAATCGAGAAGTTGCTGGCTATTTTAAAAAATTAGTTCACATTAAGAAGCTTTTTACTTGACACAAGGATCGGCAATGTGTGTAAAAGTAATTTTCTAACTTAGGCCGAGAATGAGTGTTTTATCTTTACATTTAACAAACAAAGATTCTACACTTTCATTGTAATCCTTTTGACGATGGTATTAACACCAAAAGCTTCTCGTTTGATTGATTGATTATTGTTTAATGTTGCTCTCAAGATTATTTTGTGTATATGGCACTGTGCCTCCATGGGAGTGGGGGGGGGGGGGGCAGAAAACCAACCTCTTTGCCCTGAGAAAACCCACGCCTAACGCTTCTACCAGCCAACTCTTTACATTGGGCAATAGTTTACAAAACAAAAAAAATACTCAGTAATTTTAATTTTCTTTGACTCAAAAGTCCTTTTTAAAACTTTTTGCAAAATCATTCCGCTCTCTGTTTCAGCTGCACGACCCGCCTCCCATGAGATTCATAGAACTGCGAATTCTGGACAACCACGGGATGAAGACTTACACATGTCTCTACAGGTTCAGGGTCCATGGAACCCCTTTGGATGGAGTGGATAAATTATTTGAATAGAGAGGCTACTGTGGATAATATTTGGTTGAATGGATCTTAGAGAAGGAGTGCATCAATTTATTTGAATACTGTGTCAACAAAATACTGACGACTGATCCATACCAAAATTTTCATAACAGCCAGATTGGGTAGCGTGAAATATTGGAAAAATTCTTTGAAATGTTCCACGATATTGATCAATGCTAAATCCAGATGGATTGGAAACGCAAGATTCTTACTGTACGACAGATCAGTACTGGTCTTATCAGTTAATAAGATAAAAAAGGAAATCTGTGCGACCTTGTTTCTGTGTTGCCCATAGTGATGTGTGTTGTGTTTGGAACCTTTCAAAATGTATGGTTTCAGAAGGTTTACAATTGAGAAAAACGCAATTAAAACCATTTTGACAATTTCCTGGATGTATATCGGACAACAGTCTATAGAGTGTGAATAAAATTTGTATTTGGGACATTTCAAATGTTGCTGATTGCTTATGCATCTCCTTCACAGTAAAAATGTTATAAAACCATCATCATGCATTTTTATTGACAGGAATCCGAACAAAATCCCTTCTTGACGATAAAAAAAAACTAGAAAATTTCCATCCCATATGTTCAATGGATCTAGTGTATTTGATGATGAAACAATTAGTGCACTTTTTTTACACCTGATTCTTGTATTTACACTCGCAATATTCAACAAACATGTCAAATTTCTTTCTTACTCTGGTAGGCTCACAGGAAATGGCAGGGGAGGTAACTCTCTATTCACTGATCTGGACCAAAGCGTAATTTTTTTAAAATTGTATATTTGTATGCAACGATTTTGTATCAATGTTGTTGAATTTTGTTCATGAACAAGTGCTATGATATTAAAATTATTATATTTACATCTGAGAAAAGGTACATGAATCTAAAAAAAGAAAATGTTGTGTATGTTACGTCCAGTTTTTCAATGCTGTCCATTAATGAAAAATCTTGCCTCCAAAAAACCATTTCATCCTCCTTTATGATATATACTTGTAAATCAATCCTATTGCATTAACATGAATTACAGACATAAAGTTCATAATAATTTCTATGGCAGCTATTTATTTATTTTTTTTCATTACTTCATTATTTTAGATTAAGTAAATGATTTTTAGATGGTCGATCTTAATATGTAAATATTTGCTATTGGTTTGTTGAATGGTATCAGCTTCTTGTTGTATAGTAACTTACAGTTAGCTAGATTATATGATTTGAATGATTTTAACTACATTATAAATGTAATGTTATGTTCCATATAAGTTTATATCTATTTAGATAGGGTATACTTAAATAGTGACCATCGGGCTAAAAGAAGAAACCCACAACACATTTCTTTTTGTTACGCAACAGAACTTTTTATTACTTTGAATGACTTTTGTTTAGCCAGTTAGTCAGTCAGTAATCTAAAAAAGGTTGTACCAATAGGCCCTGGGAGTCTACCGAGAGATTTCGCGATATCCGGTGACAGGTGACGTTTTTATATGACGTTTTCAGTTCGATTGACGTTTTTTGTTCTAAAACGTCAGAAATGAGCGTCATATTCAAACGACAAAAGGCTTCCCACATGCGTAATGACAACGCCGGTGACAGGAAATTCGTGGAATTGTCACGTGACTCCCGCTCCCTTAAATGCTTTTGAAATTATGCTGGCAGCTTGACACTCAATCACCCGATGTGAAACTTCAAAGATTAGCGATGTACTCACGAGAGTGGCGTTTTGCCCAAGAGTCCAGTTTCCTCCAAAACTAAAACTGGTAATGCTGCCATATAGGTGAAATAATCTGGAGTACAGCACAAAACATAAACAACCTCTTTACGGTCCTAGGCGGCATAAGCGGTCATTTTGTGTTGTTTTTTAATTTGATTTTAATCCATCTCACTGTAACTTAAACTAGATTATATTCAATTAATGTAGTTTAATGGTTTGTTGTAATATTGCTTTTAAATGTTATGGTCTCGCTTACTGTAGACTGTATGACAGTCATTTTATGGTTGTAATATAATTGCTTTTTCTTGAGTCTCATTTAATAACGTAAAAAGTAAATCTGCGCTGTGAAATAACTTAGATAAAAAAAGTCCGACATCCAGAGAGATAAACAAATATTTGTTTCTTCATGATTAAAAAATATTTGCTTCTTAATGTATTTATAATTAATCATAATTGAATTTGAAACTTTTATTTGAAAAATAGTTTTGTTGGTGTGAACTGTGTTTTAAACGCAAGGACAAAATGTGAAAGAAAACATAATTATCTCCCCTGAAAGTCGTGACCGCATTTTGTAAATAAACCAAAGCCACGGCGGGTTCTGTGGTTTGTTCCACTTAGGTTCTCAGCTTTCTAATATTGTACATATCTTCTAAGACTTCCAACAATTCATTATTTAGTGCTTTTTACTACAGCCCGTCTTAATGAGTGCTTTTTTGCCAAAATTTAGACCATTCAAGTTTAAGGTCATTCATAATAAGACTAAGAGAACAAAATGGTGGTTGAATGATTGTAATTGTAGATTTTAAATGTGGCAGCTTTTAAAATTTCATTATTTTATATTTTTCCGTCTCATCTGTGTAAATATAGATACATGTGTCGTCCATTCTGAAAGAATTTCTAAATCATATGTAATACTCCACTGCATCCGAATATAGTTTCAGTTTATCATATATCATTGGTGGATGAATGAACTGAAGTAAATATTGGACATAATATTTCTCTACCTTCCGTATTCGTGTATTTATGTGTGTTATTTAATAAAGTTGCATAATAAATCATCATTGTGCATTTTCGTTTTGAATGTAGCCTTTGTGGACTGTGAAGTCCAAAATATATATACCGAAGAAAATAGTTAACCACCCCCCTAGAAAGTCTGCACAGACCGATAAAATCATTGGTGTAGGGAGATTGTTGGCAAACTGATATTGCAGAAACGATTGTGGTCATACAGGGCAACATTCTAAGAAATTACCATTAATGGCAATTAGCTATACAATTTATTCAGGATTATCGTTAGCCAAATCAAAAGTGTATTTCAACAAAATAAAAAGATGCTTGTCAACTTCCATCTGGCTTCACAGGGCAAACATATTGAAGTAAAAATGTCACTTTGAGTGTGAAGAACACATCCTTAGAGCAGAAGGCTAATAGCGCGTATAGCCTCCATTAGTCCGAACTACAGCTTCCAACCTGCGTCTCATCCCTCCAGTGAGACGTCGGATCTGTTGAAGGGGTAACTGTCACCAATACCGATGTAATGCGGCTTCCAATTCCTGCAGATTTTGTACAGGAGGCTCTAGGGCTTGACTTGTTTCTGCCCATCCTATCCCGAACGGCTCTAAAGGATTCAAATCCGACTCACGGCGGGCCAAGGCAGAGTTGTTACAGCTTCGTTTTGGAAGAAGGTTATTACTGCCCGGGAACAATAACGTCTGGCGTTGTCATCCATATCTAGCCCGGATTATCGGTCTTACGGCGACTGGTATTCTGTGGCTGGTAATGTGTATGACGAACAAGGAGAGAAAAAAAAAGAGATTTCTCGGCTAATCCATATCAATAACTAATAATATCTCAGGCGTGCAGCGACTTAATTACGGTATATGTTAATGCTTGCAATGCTACAAGAAACCCTTCAGTTTTAGGCACACGCAGTGGTTACAGCAAGCGAGATCTCCTTTAGACGTAACTAAGATAGACGTTGGGACTAGGGTGACTTAATTCTAATATTGGAATGGAAGCGGCTATTGAACGATCAGTTTCCCAATGACGCCACTTCCCGTGAGTGTCCTCGACTTTCTCTGATTAAACGAGGCGGTGAATCCATAGTCAACTGATGGCGGGTGAATCCGCAGTTTTCACGTGGTTATTTTACAAATTCTGTGTGAATTTCAGAGGGAATTTCGCGTGTACAAAGTAAACTATACATTGGGTAAGGCCTGAGGGTTGGTAGCTCATTTCAGATTATAGGGCTAAATTATATATTTTTGGGTGATGGCCATACACTGTTTATTCCACGGTTTATTCTAATGTTAGAGTATACATTTTGAACCGTATCTGATAGTTGGTAGCCGAATCCCGTGGTCCTTCATGTTAATTGACACCAACGTGCAGACTAGAAGGTAGACGATGAAATCTGTAATGGTAGATCAAGTCTATGTATATCTGCACTCTGGTTGAAAGAAATATCCGTATCGAATCGATTAAAAGAACAAATTGATGACATTCATTACTTTGTTCCAGTATTGTTTGTTTACTTTCTATATTTCACTGAAGGATAACTCTGATACATGCTACCAGGCAAAGGTCCTTTTGAACTTCTATATTCAGCTCCATATACAGATTAAACTTCATTCTACAGTGGGGTCTGTTTACAGGCGTTCTGAGACCAACAGACACATACGTCTTATTTTGAACGACTTCTAATTTATGTTATTTGAATACTATACAACTGTTTATAGTATTAACATTATCTACCAGTTAGTCTAAAAAAACATAATCTTGTTATTATTCGATCTGGATTTAATATGTATATTTTATTTGACTTACGTGAGCCTCTATATGATTGAAATAGCAGATTTTCATGGCTTATTAGCCTATTTTTCGGCTTTCTACCAACCTATTGGCCTAGTTTCACAAGGCGATCTTAGCTAAGTGTGATCTTAACTACCATGGCAACCAATGCTAAAGGTATACGTTGTCATTGGTAATTAAGATCACCTTAAGTTAAGCTAAGATCACTTTGTGAAACTGGGCCCTTTATTTATTTACTGAATTTTTGTAAAAAAAAAATTAGATAACTATGTGAGAAAACTATGTTTTTCTTTCACATTCTGACCTTCTTTATCAAGCTCAGTTCAGGTGAACCAACAAATCTAGTTTTCAGCAATATTTCAAATAAAAGACTAATTTAATTTCATTGTCTCTTTTTTTTCACAGAGTTAGTATCAGATGTGATTTATCAATGACTTGACTTACTTTACTTCTGAAGAAGGAGACAATCTAGAGGAAGGAGACAATCTAGAGGAAAGAGACAATCTAGAGGAAAGAGACAATCTAGAGGAAGGAGACAATCTAGAGGAAGGAGATAATCTAGAGGAAGGAGACAATCTAGAGGAAGGAGACAATCTAGAGGAAGGAGATAATCTAGAGGAAAGATGAAGGACGTTCAGTCTCCCAAACAGAAGCTGTCATTCAACAATTTTATTTACCCTCAGAGACAAAAATCGGTTGTGTTCACACCATCTAACAAGGTTCATCCGGTGACGAGTCTTCCCAGAAATGTACGAGATAAATTTGTATGTGACTCTCCAAGACAACTGTTTATGACCAGCACACCAGCCAAAGACACCAAGTTTAATGGGAAAAAGTCTACTTTAATCAAGGAGTTGTGCAGTAAGACATTTTACTTTAAAGGAGGAGAAAACAAAAAATCACTTTAGGGTTCATAAGAAGCGCGCTAGTAGGCCTAATGTTTCCTTTCCAACGGTACCAAACACATATATTTTTTGCGTTTTTTTTACACCTGACAGTGAGGTTAATAAAAGACCCCAATAAGCAAAACAAATTGGTCATCTTTCAAAATCTGCCATTTAAGTCTAGGTTAAATTCATCCTCTTAATGGCATTCGTAACTCTCCGATATGCCACGCATACCATTTTTGTGCTAGCCACATATTCCTCTTTCTTTATAATTTAATGTAAGTTTTGAGAAACTGAAAACAATTTTTTGGAGATAGGAATGCTTTGAAGACAGTGAAATTAACCTGGGTTTAAATGGGAGATTTTGAAAGTTGACCAATTTCTTTTGTGTATGTAACATAATACGGTATTTTATAAACTGCATCATGTCCCATGAAAAAATAGCAAAAATATGTGTTTAGTACCATTGGAAAGGAAAAATAAGCGCGCTTCTTCTGAAACATAAAGTATATTTTTGTTAAGTTTGTATATAAACATAACTTGAATTTGCTATTTCTGTGTCGATATATGTTTGGGTTTCCAAACCCACTTCTGCACACACATCTGATGAAATGATGCATTAAGGAAATATTAAAGGGTCTACCTGAGAATGAGATGTCATGAACAACTGTCACTCATTGTGTTCGAATCTCACTCAGACCAAATAAAATTGAAAAATGTCTGAGTGGATTTTTTTATTCGATCGCCGTATGTGCACAGAAAAGTTGCAATGTAGGCCTACTTGCCGAAGGTCGGTGGTTTCCTCATCGACAAACCGTGTAAGTGAAATAATCTTGAGTGAGGCGGTAAACATCAATCAATCAACTTAATTTTTTAATGGAATCGACAGAATTCTACCTCTTGTCAAAAACCAATTTGGAGCAACCATTTTTTCGGATCTAATTTCAAGCTATGGTTATCGAAATACATTTATCGACGGATACAAATATCAAATGAGTATTAAACTAACTCATGATTAATGTGTTTGATTCACTTTGACATTTTATTATATTATGAATAAACAATTATGCTAATCCTATTTTTATCAAACGCTCGAATTTAATTTATTGTTTGCTTCCATACAGGTCCTAAATACCTTGCAGAGAAACCACATGTAACAGGTAACTGAAGTATGGTATGCCGTGACCAACGATTGATTGATTGATTGTTTGGTGTTTTATGCCGCGCTCAAGATTATTTCACTTGTATGGCGGCGTTGCCAGTTTTAGTGTGGGAGGAAACCGGGCTTTTTGCCCGCAGGAAACCCACAACCTTCCGTTGCTAACTGGCAACCATCCCACATAGGTCGTTTGAGTGAAAACCCAGTTAGAAAATGACAAATAGTTACCAGGCTTTTAATCGTGAACTTCTAGAGAGAAACAACCTAGAATTTTATTCCATACAGATATACGGAAAAGAACGTTACGTATCCGATGTGGCCCAGAGGTGTCTATATTACTAATGTTATTTACATTAGGCTGCTAGTTCTGTTCTCCAAGCTGTAAAGCCATAGTATGGAAGCCGAATACGGACAATTTAGTTCGCGTGGTTGGCGACCCCGCCAAGCACGCAAAGGTCGCGATTCGGGATTGCACAAAAAAATACTATCTTTTTATTAGCGTGATTGTTTGGCGACCATGGCAAGTTTGGCGACCATGGCAAGTTTGGCGACCCCGCCAAGGTTGAGAAAGTCGCGAATGATATTGAATTGCGACCTTTTCGCCCCCGCCAGCCTCGCCAAAGGCAGCGAAGGACGCAAATGAAATGTTTTAAAAAAATACTATTTGTTTTATTAAGTTGATTAGCTTGTTTGGCGAGTTTGGCGGGGTAGAGAAAGTCGCGAATTAATTGCTTTGGCGAGTCTGGCGGGGTCGCGAAGCTCGAGAATAAAATGTCCGTATTCGGCTTCCATAGTAAAGTAATATCCTCGTTTTTTTCAGAAGACAATCAACTAGATGACAGTATATCGAGTGTTGACTCTCTGGAAGATGACAAAAAGACTAGGAACTTTTTTACAACTTTGAGTAAGTATACCAAACCCTCATTGATACATCTCAACAATTGTGTCACGTGTTTTAATCCAGTGACATCCGATTAATTGGAAATATCCTAAATCTATGGCCAAAGTATAGGCATACTGGGCTGGCAAATAGTAGGAAAGGGTAACTCGTTGAGAAACGTAACTTAGAGAATCAGTAACTGATCCTAAATCAAGCTACCTAACCTATTGTGCTGGCAAATAGTTTGAAACGGTAACCTGTTGAAAAACGTAACTAAGAGAATCAGTAACTGATTTTCTCCTAAATCAAGCTACATAACCTCTGTGCAGTCTCTGTGCATCAAAAACGACGCATTAGTTTACTGCTCACATTTGGCCGGTATCATCACTGTTCTCCATCTCCTACAGGATTCTGATATCTTCCCTAACCGAGTTACTTATGGATACGGCCAAATGTGATCATTTGCATTATTTCTATTGGTGTGAGAAAAAAAATCAAGTGGCATGCACTGAGCCATTTGACGGAACTGCCTAGTAGATTTCAACAACGCAATAAAAGTGAAATCTTTAGTGTGTAGCATAGAACGGTTCTACCCCATTTGTTCTGGACAACCTTGTGTATATACAGAATTGCCTTGTAGATTTCAATATTGATCATTATAATTCAAATCTTTTAACAATGTTTTGTTTGTTATTGCAGAAGGCGTTGTGGCATTTTTATCTGCTTGTCTAAAACTTGTGTTCTCAGCTTTTGGAAGATTTGCCAGTTGGTCCAATCAGAAGAACAGGTATACAATTCTACATTAAACATGAGGTAGACATATTCTTTTAACAATTGCACAGCTTCTTTCTTGGCTACATCTATGTGTATTGGCTATAACTTTATCGGCACTTCAGTCTAAAACCAATTTTTGTTAACGTAGGGCGTATCCCTTTTTCTTGCATTTCCTTTTTCTACATATCATACTACTGGGGGCTGTTTCTAGACACCGACGTAACTTTGCGCCTGGTCGTAACGTCATGGCAACATATACCTTCAACAATACGTTACGACCAGGCGCAAATTTACGACGGGCGTAAATGTGTTGAGAAACTACCCCCTGGATATCTAGATTACAAAGTATTCTTCAAACCTACTGACACGCATCAGCTGCTACATGCATGTTCATACCATCCTTCCCACATTGATTTGACGGCATATGAACTTCCGTGGCACACAGGCAATCATTAGAATGACCGAAACCCATTGCGACAAACCTTTAGAGGAATACATACGAGATTCGCTTATTAACTTCGGGATTTGTCGAAGACACTAGTAAAATATCAGTCGGAACACACTTCGGCTATCTTCGCTCGCTACCGGTCGGGTATTTCACGCACGTAAATCCCCGAAGTTATCAGACTGGTAAAATATGCGTCTCCGTTACAGTCAAAGACATTTGGGCAACAGGATTTGTACATGTATAGGTATTAGTATCGTGTTTTCTATGTGGGAATATATATGTTAAGAAGGACCAAGGGTATATAATATTTAAACTTTTACATATTTTTTTAAATGTGATACACGATAATTGCCAGATTGCCCACCCTGGGAGAACTTGGCAATCAAGTCAAAATCTCAACAAAGAATAAAATGCCAATGCAAATTGACACGAATGTTAATATCATACATACATAATAGGATTCTCTTTCAGCTCAACTGGGAAGAAATATGGTTGTATTTTGTTGTTCACAATCCTTGTGGTGTTATTTGCTTTCCTCTCGTTCACTTTCATCAAAGGTAAGTGGTTTTACTGTGACATACATAAGTTTCGATTTAACTGAAAATGTGAATAGAGAACTCACTTAAAGTGGGAGAAAAAAAACAGCATGCAATCGATCGAACGGGTTCCCATAGGCCATCCTATCCATGTGTGTGAGTCTTGCACGTGGTTTACGATGTGAAAATACATTGAAAATGAATCTGCCAGACAAGCTCGTGTTCAATCGTCAGTGGAGCGCGCCATTGATGTTTTGAAGTTGACCGGAAAAAGTATTAATAAATTACTCCCTTGCGAGCTTATATGGTTATAACCTGCACTGTCAGCGGTAAGACTACCTTTTCTTAAAATTCTACAACGATCCCCACATGTCTCGTAGACAACATATGCAGCCTGTCACGTCTTTCCAAAAGGTTGATTTACTAGCTAGTATGCATTTCAAAGTTATTAGAGTGTTTGTCTTCGGTTATTAGCGCAGCGAAATGACCGAAATTAACGTAGGTTTAAATGGCAGAAGTTGACCCATTTCCTAGTGAGCTAGGCGTATGCTGATTGGCCGATCGGGACACACAGCTAAGCTCTGCTGTGAAGATGGCTGCCGAGTCAGTTACACATTCTATGATAACGATTGCTTACTTTCTAATAGCACAGTTTGGCGAGGAAAAATCGTAGAGATATGGTTTTGGTACCGTTAGAAAGGAAAATTTACCGCGCCTGTACTTTAATTACTAAGTTCTTTCATTTCCTTCTCCTTTAAAATGAGAAGGGAGAACTCACTGAAAATGGGAATAGAGAACCCGCTAAAAATGGACATAGGGACACACAGAAAATGGGAATAGAGAACCCACTTAAAATGGGAATCGAGACACACAGAAAATGCGAATAGAGAACCCACTTAAAATGGGAATCGAGACACACAGACAGTGGGAATCGAGACACACAGACAGTGGGAATAGACACACAGACAGTGGGAATAGAGACACACAGACAGTGGGAATCGAGACACACAGTAAAATGGAAATCGAGACACACAGTAAAATGGAAATCGAGACACACAGTAAAATGGAAATCGAGACACACAGTAAAATGGAAATCGAGACACACAGTAAAATGGAAATCGAGACACACAGTAAAATGGGAATCGAGACACACAGTAAAATGGGAATCGAGACACACAGTAAAATGGGAATCGAGACACACAGTGAAATGGGAATCAAGACACACAGTAAAATGGGAATCGAGACACACAGTAAAATGGGAATCGAGACACACAGTAAAATGGGAATCGAGACACACAGTAAAATGGAAATAGAGACACACAGTAAAATGGAAATAGAGACACACAGTAAAATGGAAATAGAGACACACAGTAAAATGGAAATAGAGACACACAGTAAAATGGAAATAGAGACACACAGTAAAATGGAAATAGAGACACACAGTAAAATGGAAATAGAGACACAGAGAACATGGGAATAGAGACACAGAGAACATGGGAATAGAGACACACAGAACATGGGAATAGAGACACACAGAACATGGGAATAGAGACACACAGAACATGGGAATAGAGACACACAGACAATGGGAATAGAGACACACAGACAATGGGAATAGAGACACACAGACAATGGGAATAGAGACACACAGACAATGGGAATAGAGACACACAGACAATGGGAATAGAGACGCACAGACAATGGGAATAGAGACACACAGACAATGGGAATAGAGACACACAGACAATGGGAATAGAGACACACCGACCATGGGAATAGAGACACACCGACCATGGGAATAGAGACACACCGACCATGGGAATAGAGACACACATACAATGGGAATAGAGACACACCGACCATGGGAATAGAGACACACCGACCATGGGAATAGAGACACACCGACCATGGGAATAGAGACACACCGACCATGGGAATAGAGACACACCGACCATGGGAATAGAGACCCACTAAAAATGGGAATAGAGAACCCACTAAAAATGGGAATAGAGAACCCACTAAAAATGGGAATAGAGAACCCACTAAAAATGGGAATAGAGAACCCACTAAAAATGGGAATAGAGAACCCACTAAAAATGGGAATAGAGAACCCACTAAAAATGGGAATAGAGAACCCACTAAAAATGGGAATAGAGAACCCACTAAAAATGGGAATAGAGAACCCACTAAAAATGGGAATAGAGAACCCACTAAAAATGGGAATAGAGAACCCACTAAAAATGGGAATAGAGAACCCACTAAAAATGGGAATAGAGCCACACAGAAAGTGGGAATACAAGCATTGTCAAAAGGTTAAACCCCTTTTTAAGGGCACACTATTAATAGGCTATATAAATTGAACTATTCTGCACTGTCTGTTAAAATACAGGTATGTTTCACTCAGCACCAACTGAACAGAGCACTACTGATATCCATGGCGAACCGGTAGGTGAATATTTAACTTATAACCAGAAAACATTTAGAGCAGGAATGCATATGAAAACCCAGACAGCACAAACATATGGTATTGGTATTTCAACATTTATGATAAAAAGTGCATGTTAGTCAATATTATTGTATTTTAAACCAACAAGCCAATTGTTTTAAAAACAATTATATATATATATATATATAACCGTAAGTTCGGCGTAAATCCAATTTAAGCCTATGGTATAGTCACTGTTTTGGTTTGATCGAAAACATATAGATGACTTTTTTTTAACATTTCCAAATCCATTTTCAGGCAATTAGTGTCCTCGTGAATGAAACAGAAACCAGATCAGAAGCCACTTATAAAGAATCCGTTTCAACGTATATCCCAAATTCAGACGGTTTGGAAGAATTTCTTCAAAGATTTCTTGAAAAGGAGTTGACCACCTACAAATCAATTTTGATGTATGAGCGAAGACATGCCACAGACAGAATCAAACAAGATGTGAGAAATATTTTCTTCCAGATTTTAGTTTTGGGACATTATTCCCTCAAATTTGGATGTTGCTTCCGTTAACCCTAGTATAAAGACTGGGACCCGCTTCTATGAAGCGTTCGTAACATTTACGCATCTAGTTAGATTCTATTTAAGAAGATACTTATTTAAAAGTGCTATGACTGATCAGTTATTATTGGTTTTCCACATTATCCACTCCTCTAACTCAACCATCTATATTAAACCTAACAAGGTAGCAGGTGCGTTGTTTTACCCGAATGGCACCATCTGGATATCACAAAATTGATAACATTACCTGTGACTTAAGAGTAACTATCATTTTCTGTTTTGGACAGTTGTCTTCAAAGTCTAGAAGGATGATCCAAATGTGTAGAACTCAGTTTGGACAGGGCATGGACGAAATGTCAAATCAGTTTGAGGTGAGATTTTATTTTTATTGCTTCAAAAAAAAAAGGATATGGGCCAACAGGATCTGGGGACTGTTTCTCAAAACAGTTACGACCGGCGTAAGTCCAATGTAATGCTGAACTGTCATGGCAAAATACATATACCTTCAACATTATGTTACGACCAGGCGCAAAGTTACGATGGGCGTAAGTGTGTTGCGATACAGCCCCCGGGTGCTCTATAGTTAGAACTAATTTGATCTGGTCGGCATTATTATGTATGGGCTTAACGAGTAACATTAAGAAGGGGGAAAAGTCTACCTTTTCTGGCGCCCTTATCGTGCAGCGGAATCAAAATAGGGTGGGATAGGGCTGGGTTAACAGCATTCCTAATGCCAAATACGTTAATCTTCCCAGTGTTTTCTTTTATCTATTGGGCATATTGTTAAAAATGGTGTTGACTAGCAATAGCTATTCCGTTAAACAATCGGCTGGTTCAAAGGGTTGCGATTTCAATGTTGAACTTCATATATAACTTTTCTCTTTTAGGCGTTGTTTAATAAGATGAACACAATGGAAGAGACGAGAAAGCGGTATGTATGTGGCTGCTTTGGTAAGGTATCCATGGTAACTCATGCTATCGTACCAAAACATTGGCTCTCGTATGGAATTTGCATGTCATACGCAGATTGCAATGATCTACCTATTGGACACCGTCAGTAACTAGGTTATTAAAGATGACGTAGTGATCGATAGGATATTGAATCGGACTTAGGGTCCGAGGTAGTCCTGAAAGAATAAACGTCTTTATACTGCAGGTCAATTGATGGTGGACCATTCTTTACTGAAGAATCTATCGTTAAAAGCGAACTGCTGGCATTCTTCATGCGTTTTCGTTGTTGCAGCTCCCCTCTTAGACCAAATACCCCGCCATGTAAGTGCGGCGTCAAACATCAATCAATATATATTGATAATTCGTTATCAATATCGATTTTTTAAATAAAAAATGCTTAAATACGCTCCGAGGAATGTATCAAGCAGTTTTACGAGGACCAATAACAGATCCATAAGATTAAATCATTTTAATGATTCTTTCAGCACACTTGAAGAATATATGAGACACTATGAAGAAAAGTTGGCCCAAGTGGCATATCTGAAGACCAAGGTTGATGAAATGCAACAAAAAGAATCACTTGAACCGAGTAAAGTTGTAGACCAAAATCAAATCCACAAATACGTAGATGATGCTCTGACAGAGATGATTGCAAATTACGATGCCAGAACCAAGAGTCCTGCGTTTGTGAAATGGATCAATGACAATTTTATAAGAAAAGACAATTTGGACGCAGAATCCAATAAACTGTTTGAAAAGCTATCTACTGAAATAAAACTCTCCAGCACAAATAAACTTCCAACGTCTGCAGATAGTCTACCCCAGTCAAGCCATGGATACATCAATACCACTGTAAGTCATCCGTTGGGAATTTTGTTAAGCTTCTTATTGACCTGGGTGGCTTCTGTCTACCAAAGGTTGAACGATAGGCTTCCGATGCGGTCAAATCCAAGTGAAATACTCTTGAGTGCGGCGTGAAAAATCAATTCATTAATAAATTAATGCTTGAAATGAGACGTTGATTTCATTGAAGTTAGACTGTAAGTTGCTAAAGTGTGACACGGGCTACATAATAAGCGGGAGCATGTTTCACAAAGCAGCGTGACGTAAGTTTTTACGTAACTGCCATAGCAACCCATACTGTAGAGATACGTTAGTATGAAAGTTACGCAAAAAATACATCTACGTCGCTTTGTGAAACAGGACCCAGGTGTTCCGTAAGTAACCTCCAATCTGAGACTAGGTTATTAGTTTAGTGACAAAGAATTTAGTTTGCACTCATTCGATCATTTTCAGCTAATCAAGACTATGATTGCTGAGGCACTGGGGACGTATGATGCGGATAAAACCGGCCTTGTGGACTATGCTTTGGAAAATGGTGGTAGGGTTTTACTCTGTGACCATATTTATAAAATTGCCACAAAGCTTTGCCAAGATCTCCCTTGAATAGAATCATTTCTTTTTCACTTTTCATTCCCACGTTTATTCATCATTTAGCCCATCCAATGAGCTAGGAGCTTAGTAATTAGCTGGTGTATCTTTCAACTACAGGTGCTGAAGTCGTGTCTTCGAGGACCAGTTCAACTTTTTTTATCTTCAATAAGTATCTTAAATTGTTTGGAATACCTATCCCGTATCTACCGAATGGACCACGGGCGGCGTTGACGGTAAGTTCGAAGCATCATTTCGCCAACAAATTTTAATCGCATCCTTTTTACGTTCAAAACTTGACGTCAAAAGGAATGTTTTGCACTTCGTTGAGGAATGTTACTCTTGGCGATCCTCTCTCACAGGCCAATAATAAGCCAAATAAACTAATTGAATTAAATGATCCTGTTTCTGAGCATGCTTTGACCAAGAGATACGTACGTTTAGGAAAAATATATCCATTACATGCTAATTCGTTGCTCTGTAGTTCATTATTCAATTCAGTCACTTTTAATTCCTACTGTAAAATCTTTTTTTTCAAAATCCCTAAAATCTGAATTTTGCTTTTGTTGCAGCCTTCAATGATTCCAGGCGACTGTTGGCCGTTTGCTGGTCACGAAGGGCAATTGGTAGTTAAATTGTCAAGGACCATAGTCCCCACATCTGTCAGCATTGAACATATCCCGAGAGACATTTCTCCTCAAGGAGATATCAAGGCAGCTCCAAGAGATTTCTCCATCCTGGTACGACTAATCATACATTCGTTGCAAAAACCAGGACTTGTTGAGCGTGGGTAATATTATAAGATCCCGAAAGCTTTTTCCTAGACATAAGGATATGCATAGTTTCGACCTGATTGACGGCGATCAAGTTAGGCATATCACGACTACTGGTGGTAGATTAGGTTCATCTAGACGCTGATCCCGGTTTTTCTCTGTCCCCTTCCCTATTTAACCTGACAATCCCGACGTATGAGTGCGTTAAAACATCGATAAATAATGTAAAAATGAGGTTTGGTCGATCTTTTTCGCACCAAAGATTGCGATCCAGGGGGTCGTTTCACAAAGCAGTCGCATCGCAAACGAGGTGTAGTTGCCAATGGATACCATAGTGAAGAGATACGACGTTATGGCAACTGCGATTGATCGCACTTTGCGACGGCTTCGTGAAACGGTCCCCAGGACAGAGCCTGTAGTACTTTACTGTGACAAGTTGGAGCCTTCAACTGTGGCGGTGCATTCCCGACTAATGAGAACATCGCCCTGTTGGAGCAGCATCCGGCGTCTTCCTAATTACCTAGGCTGAGAGTACTGAAGGGGTTTGCTTTTGGATACCTCGACGCACACACACGTGTGGCATTAATAATAAGTTAAAATGTCGTGTTGCTTATACGAAAGGGATAATGTTAACTACACGTACAATATGATCCAAAAATAATTTCATTTAGACAAGTTTTGCAGGTGTATGTCTTTTCTAACTCCCTTTTCTTTCCTAACACGCCTTGTATGAGCAAAGAGGCACTGTTTAGAGGTCGTATACAGATACAGATTTTTTAAGGGGTTAGATCTCACTTAGCCCGGATTATCGGTCTTACGGCGACTGGTATTATATGGGTGCTAATGTGTCTTGTCGACGAACACGGAGAGAAAAAAAAAATCGGCAGAGCTCTGATTTCTCGGCTAGATCTCACTATGTTAACCAACTCTGTGTAAAATACATTTCAGGGCCTTAAAGATGAAACGGATCCTGGAGTATCCCTGGGAAATTACACATACAGGAAAGGGGGACCACCATTACAACATTTTGACACTCAGGTAGGTAGACAGATTTTGTTGCAGGCGCTGTGACGTAAAATGTCCAAAACACACTGTGTAACGTAATTTTGCCATACACAGAGGCTACTGCGCAATCGTTAACCCTTAAGCCTAAAGGGTTTCCGGCAGTGCCACGTGTCCAGTCCAAACGTTCGAGAAGGTTAAACCAAAGAGAGTAGATTTGACAAGAGTGGTCACTTCGTCCAATCAGCGTTGCCGGCATGTTCTTCTAGCCCCCTAGCGGAAGGGTGTTCCGACTGTACACGATTCGACTGCAAGGCGCCCCCTATAGAAAGGAGGTTCCTAATCGAATCGTGTCCGTTCAAATTCAACATGGCGCGGACGATAAAGTGACCACTCTTGTCAATCTACTCTCTTTGGTTAAACACACTCAGCGAAATATCTCTGTGACGTCATTACATTTGTAAGGCCACAAAGCCAATATTCTGGGTTTGTCGTACCTTTTGAAACGTTAGGCCAAAACAAGGAGGGGTCAATTTCAAAATTTACCATTATATTATACTTATAAAAGAAAAGTTTTTTCTATGACTGTTAAAATAGTATCTTTTTTAATGCTTCAGATCCAAAACACAGCACCTGTAAGATTCGTGGCTCTACGAGTTCTAAACAACCATGGAATGAAAGCCTACACATGCTTGTATAGGTTTAGAGTACACGGAAACCCTTTGGATGGAGTCGATAAATTATTCGAATGAAATGTACTTTCAACTGACCGATCGATATCTTGAAAGATAAATTATTGACACCGTTTTTATAATATAGGTGTTCCATTCTCGTTTTGCTCATGCACTTGTCACGATAAATGCTCTGACTATTTGCCTTATACAAAGAAAAATGTATTTATATTTATAAAAAAAAAACTTCTATTTTATTATCTACTAAATAATACAAATAACGATATATATATTCAAAATGCATTCCTACAATTTTTATATTATATAACATATTTCAGTTTTACACTTGTGCCATAATGAATTTATTGATATACATACACATACAATTTTATGCAAATGTTTTAAAAACATACCAGTGCTGACAATTCTTGTGTTCTTTAGTCTTGCAAGCAAGGCAATGTTCAAAAAGCTTTTAGTTTCAGCTTAGAAAAAGTGATGGCATGTTTTAAAGTGGCATGATGGCCTGCAAAATGTCGAAATATTCCCATAACAATTGTAAAATTATGGTCGGTCTCAAAAAGTACGCATAAAAAGCTTTTTATAGCAATTAGTCTTTAGAATGTATGTTATAGTATTGTTTTGAACTTTGACCTAAAATGAATTAACGTTCGTCCTGGGTCCTGTTTCACAAAGCGGCTTAGTTGTATTTTTTGCGTAACTTTCAAACTAACGTATCTCTGCAGAATGAGTTGCTATGGCAGTTACGTGAAAACTTACTCTACGCCGCTTTGTGAAACAGGCTCCTGGTCATTTAAACAATGTTTAGGTTCATTCAGACCGTAGACTGCACTTTGATTTTGCCTATATCTGGGATGAATATGAAACGCCTTTGTTTTGCAGTCACTCGACTGGCAGCTGTTTGGCTCGCTATTGTTCGTGTCAGACAACCCGTGACGGCATTCCGATCCGCTCCGTGAATAGCCGAAAGCCGTGTTGTGTATTCCGATTCATTCCGAACCTTACCGATGTCGTTGATATATGGACTGCGCATGCCTATTTATAAGCTAGCAACAGATGGCGAACAAAAATGGCGATTGTTTTCTGTTGCTAGCTTACAAACGGGCGTGCTCAGCCCATATATCAACTACATCGGTATGGTTTGGAATGAATCGGAATACACAACACGGCTTTCGGCTATTCTCCGAGCGGATCGGAATGCCGCCACGGGGTGTCTGACAAGAACAATAGCGAGTCAAACAACTGCCAGTAGACTGACTGCAAAACAAAGGCGTTTCATATCCCTTTCATATTCATCCCAGCTTATACCAAGGTCAGGTTTCTGCTTATAAAACTAGCTGTATCAACGAAATTTTGCATATATATTTGGAAGCCCTGCCACTTTTAAGGTGGTTTGTTGGGTCAGTTTTAAATATTAAGAGGAAACTTAGTATTAACAAAATAGCATATTTAAGTTTTCATATACATGTATTAATATATCTATAAAGCTGTATTTTATTCCGATCAATGTTGTATGTTTCTTTTTCACGGTTATAGTGCTAGCAATGTTAAAATATGAAACTTTTTACAAAATAAATCATTCCCGTTCTTTTGAAAATATATTTTGTGTGGCGGTTCTGTTTTTTCCTTTCCTTGTAATAAGAGAGTTATAAATTGACTCTTTAGGTACACGTAGGAAGCGTGGAGGGGGTGTTGGGGAGGATAACTATCCCAACCCAATCAGCGAAGCTCTTGGGCCACCTAGACCGCGGAAGCTCATGATCAGGAGCTCTATAGGATAACTATCCCAACCCAGTTAGCGAAGTTAATGCAATTTTCGTTTCCAACGGTACCAAACCATATCTCTACCATTTTTCTCGCCAAACTGTGCTGAGTTGCGAAAATACTTACTGACTCGGAAGCCATCTTCACATGCAGCAAGGTTTAGCTGTGTGTCCTGTTCGGCCAATCAACATAAGCATAGCTCACCAGTCACTGCACGCGCGAACGAGATATTGGTCACCTTTCCAAACTCGTTTTCACGCAAAAATATTAACATTCTGGCAGCTCAGGACAATAAATATCTTCCTGTATACCGTCCAGATTATTTCAGTTCCTGGATACCACCTCAGTGGTCCAATGGGTTCGTGTGATCGTCCTTCAGTCCCACATAGACCTTCCATCGATGCGGCGCGGGTTTGAATCATACTCTGATTTCTCAGTGGATTTTTTCAATCGGTCGCCGTGTGTGGAAGAGTTGCCAGGTACTAGCCAAAGGTCAGGGGTTTCCTCCGGGCAATGAGCGCGGTTTCCTTTCCCACAACAGATCCGACGTCTCCCTGGAGGGGTGAGGTACGCAGGTTGGAAACTAATGGAGGCTATACGCGATATTGACCTTCTGCTCTAGGGATGTGTTCTACACACTCAAAGTGACATTTTTACTTCAATATTTTCGCCCTGTGAAGCCAGAAGGACTCGGAGGTTTCATACTTAAAAGCATCTTTTTATTTTGTTAAAATGCACTCTTGAGTTGGCTAACGATATCCTGAATAAATTGTATAGCTTATTGTCATTAATGATGATTTCTTGACGCCAGAATGTTGCCCTTCATGATCACAATCGTTTCTGCAACATCACTTTGCCAACAATCTGCCTACACCAATGATTTTTTCGGTCGGTGCAGACTTTTTAGGGGGTGCTTAACTTTTATTCTTTGTGTATATGTTAGGCGTAATATCACCCGTAAAGGAAATATCTGAAGGCCACACAGACAGTTTTTCTGCGACCTGACTGGGAAATCGTGTCGCGTCGCAGAGAAACAGTGTAGTGTATTATAATACCAGTCTACGACGCAAATCGGTGTCGGTCCGTGTAACCTTCGTTAATTCAATTTTTGATATCGCAAAATGAACTTTAGAAATGACCATTTTTAAGTTAAATTTTTCATTTTAATTTTCTACTTTTTGAAAAGAAGAAATGAAAATTGGAATCTGACGTTCAATTTTCAATTTTTGTTTTCTCTTTTTAACACACAAATTAGAAATAGAAAAATTACGGTTATTTTTCAATTTGCCTTTTCACTCTTCATGAAACGAATATTGAAAGTTGCAACTTTCGTCAATGAAACACACTGCGCAAGTCACAAACCACCAAAGCAAACAGCAATACGCATTGCCGCAGCCCTTGTGAAGCAGGCCGGCTAGAGTTTTACAGCCCTTGCGGAGCACAAAATAACACGTGACTTTCTCTAAAACAAAGACTCTTAAAACAAGGACTGCTTTACTAGAATCATATTTCCAAGACCTAAAACATCCGAGTTAGGCAGGTACGCCACAGATTAGCATTAAAATTTGCCCTGAAACCACGCTATTGGTGATGTGCTCCACAAGGGATATTGGTGTTTTTAGGCTAATCAAAAGTCAAATTCACGATATCTTCAACAGAAACAATCAAAGGTTTTGTTAAAATCGCTTAATGTGCCTCGCTATTGGCACACCCAGAAAGCGCATTTTTCTAAATTCAGCTTGTTCATTGTTAAAGCCATGCAACACGTTGCTTACACTGCAACACGGACTAAGGCGCAAAAATAAAACATGAAACTGCATGGCAGACCTTGCATTTAATAGATTGCATATATAATGGTTTAAAGTTTTATTAAAATCGCCCAAAGTGACTCTGTTGGTGTTCCACAGGGGTGTTGGTGTTTTAATGCTAATTAAACGTCAAATCCACGATTTCTAAATCAGAATCTGTTCAATAGGCTCTAGGGATACAGAAGCAATCAAAATTTTATTAAAATCACCCATTGTGCCTCGCTATTTGGGATGTGTTCCACAAGGGATGTTGGTGTTGATTAAAGGCTAATTAAAGGTCAAATTCACAATTTCTGCATCAGAATGTGTTTCTGTCAAATTCCAAAAGAAATCGTGAGTTTGATCTTCGATTAGCCTTAAAACACCAACATCCCTTGTGGAGCACATCGCCAATAGCGAGGTACAAACGGCGATTTTAATAAAACTTTTAATTGTTTCTAGATCATCTTAGTCTAATGAACACATTTAATTAGCCTTTAAACACCAACATCCCTTGTGGAACACATAGCCAATATAGCGAGGCACGTTAGGCGATTTTAATGACTCCCAAGAGCCTAATGAACACACTCTGATGAAGAAATCGTTAATTTGACTTTTAATTAGTCTAAAAACACCAACTTCCTGTGTGGGGCACATCGCGAATAGCCTGATTTCAGGGCCAAATTTAATGCTAATCTGTGGCGTACCCGCCTTACTTGAATGTTTTACCTCCTGAAATTCTTACTCCTATGATTTTTATAAAGCAGTCCTTGTTTTAGGAGTCTTGGCTTTAAAGAAAGTGTTATTTGGTGCTACCAGAAGTCTATGAACATTCATAGACTTCTGGTGCTACCCAAGGGCCGTAAATTTTGCTCTAGCCGGCTTGCTTCACAAAGGATGCTTGTTTTGGTGGTTTGTGACTTGCGCAATTGTGTTTGGGGATCGACTTCGATCAATTGAACATTGACGAAGGTTACAATTTTCAATATTTGTTTCGTGTAGAGCGAAATGGCAAAATGAAAATTGAAAAATGACCGTCATTTTTCAATTTTTGATTGGTGTGTTGAAAAGATAGAAAACAAAAATTTAAAGTTGAACGTCAATTCAATTTTTATTTCTATTTTTCAAAATGTAGAAAATGAAAATGAAAAAGTGAACTTAAAAATGGTCACTTCCAATTTTCGTTTTGCAATGTCAAAAAATGAAAATTGAATTAACGAACGTTACACGGACCGGTGTCAGTGGGCTTCAGTTGCGTGCAGTGTATACCGGTCTTGGACGCGACGCAACTGAAGCCGACTGACCGAGGCTTGAGTCTGGTACAGTCGTCGCGGGTCGCAAAGCTCAGTGTATATCGGCCTTCACACCTTCCCCCAAAGATATACATGTATCCTAACCAGTTTTCCTGACGCCTATTTTTTTTTTCCTTTGAGAAATGGAAACACCAGAATACAAAGTGTTGGTTTTTAATTAGGTGCTATAATTTCAGACTGAAAAAATAATATCACATTACGAAGATATTAATAATTTTCATATTTATCTTTAAAAGCACATTAGATTGGTGAATATTCCACAAACTGACAACGAAAGTCAAAAACAAGCAAAAATGTTATATCACATAATTCAAAATATCACAGTTTTATCACAGAATTTCTTCATTGAATCAAGAGTAATTATTTTCAATTGAAAACTTTCCAGGCATTTTGTTTACAAGTTACATTCCACACAATGAAACTTTAAAGTACTAATACTTGTAACAATGAAACAAAAAATGGATTTATTAAAATATTATATTTATAAACAATATCACCATTACACTATCATAAGGAAAATCATGTTAAAATAATTGCATAGGTTCTTATTATCGTCGGTTATGATTTATTCTTTTGCATCTGCAATACCTCCTGTAGTGATGGCAAAAGTTGCTTCATTTTCTGGAAGATCAGGACTGAAAATAAGAAGTCAAATGAAATAAACCTATCCCTATCTCAATTACAAATTTTGGAGGTTGATATTAGATGACCTAATTAAGAACAAATCATGCAGAAAACATGTTGAATAGTAGGCCTATACTAGTAAATAAATTCGTATCAACATTTCCTTGAAAGGAATTTGATATGAACAAATAGATTTCGGTTGGGCATAAAGCCGATTTTCTTGTCTTCTGTTAACTCTGCTCCACCTCCCCCCAGGGCCTGGCTAAGGCAAGATCATAACGGCATCTTACATATTTATGAACATTATAGCACACTGACACAGTGAAAATCTCCTTGTCTAAAACAACCATGGAGAAGTTTTCAATTGTGTGAAAAAGAGGTATACATGTCGTATGTAATGTACGTTTGGTGATCTCTAGTATCAAATAACCTCGAAATTTTATTTTTTCTCTCAAAATGTTGACTTAAATGTCAATATTCTAAATGTCCGCTCCCCCAGTTAAAGACCCTTTACCACACCCATCTCACTCTCCCCAATTTGGAAAGTAGCATCTTTCAACCTTTCCACCTTACCTGTCATAAATCTTTGCAATCCTATTCTCAGCTCTCCCTTTCCTTAGACTGATTCTTACTGTTGAAGCATGGGCTAAAATATTTCCTCCAATCGGCTTCTTTGGATCAGCTTGAAATCTGAAATTTATGAGTTCGTAATTCTTCAAAGAAGCATTTATTGAAACAAGGAGAGCCTAATTCTGTAACTTCAATATTTCAAGGGGCCCTCCGTGGCTCAGTAGGTAGAGCGTTGAACGCTCAATCCGAACAGCCTTCCAATGGGTCGCAAGTTTGAATCGCAGTCAGTCCAAAAAAAAAAAAATTGGAAAATTTTCTGACTGAGTTTTCACTCGAATGACCTATGTGGGATGGTTGCCAGTTACCTTCGGAAGATCATGGGTTTCCTTTGGGCATAGGGCCCGGTTTCCTCCCACAATAAAACTGGCAACGCAGTCATATAAGTGGAGTAATCTTCAGTGGGGTGCAAAACACCAAACAATCAATATTTCAAGAGTTTATTTATTTCTGTGCCTAAGCAGGTGGAATATTCCTGTGGTAACACTATCTTAAAAAAATGGCGAAATTTATAAACTGATTATGGGTTGGAGATGATTCAGCCCTCCAACTCAGTTCCTAGAGAGAAACATCCCCAGAACTGAATGAAACTATTTATGCTCTATCCAGTCAGTCAAAAAGAAAAGGCCTGGGAGATTCAGGGACAGTAGGTGTATTTGTTCTCCATTTAGGAGTGAAAAATTTCTAGATTTGAGATTGCATTGTTGTGTTGCTTAGAAAGTCATCAAGAGGTAGGCAACTGACGATGCTTCATTCACAGATAGTAATGGATCATGGTGTGAAAAGTAAACCAAGGAAAACTAATGGACTGACATGGATATAAGGTATACAATACCTTATTTGTCATGTCTATTTTATACAAGTGGAATATTGGAAACAAACCTAATTGAACAAGCGCAATTTCTGATTAAACTCCTTATATTTATTCCGTTCATACATTTTACTGGGCCACAAACAAGAGAATTTGAGTAATACACTGGTATAATTAATTGATACTCATGCTAAAATGTTTCTATTGCCAAAAAAAAAAAAACAATAGTAAAAATGTCCATTCATCCCCCCCCCCCCCCCCCCTCATTCAATCTGACATCAAATTATATGTACATGTATATGTCACTTGTACAATGTAGTTAGCCTCTTCTCTTGAAGAAAAGGCAAAGGCCCCTCCCACTTACTTGCACAGGGAATAAAGACACAAGGAAACTTTATACTCACGACATAGTTGCACCTGGATCAGCTGTCATCTGATTAGTAACAAATACAGCTACATTATACTCTGCAACAAAACACAAATTCACCGCTTTATTAAATCTTTATTTTAAAGTTTTAATAGGTGCTTATACTTCTTATTTTAGATAACCGTCTACATGGAAAGAATAAGAGCAATGAACAAACTTTCTGAGTAAAAAAAATATTCTGCTAAGTCATTTGGGTAAATGTTTTAGAAATTGACAGCTGATATTTCAAATTTCAACCTGAAAAGAAAAAGAGTAAATAACATTTTTTTTTACCTTCTACTTTTTATATTCCAGATTATCCACAAAAAAAGTGACAAATAACCAAAGCTTTACCTTCTGATATTTTCTGTAAACGTGAAAGAAGTTGGGCGAGTTTTTGCTGACGATCAGCCAATTCACCTCTACCACTAAAATCTACCCGAAACAGAGCCATGATTGAGTCAATGATCTATAATAAAAACAAAGTTTATGAAGAATCAGCATTTAAGTTTATTTCAAATTTAGTTTTTGAAATAACTCAATTATCACAGTAGGCTACACAATTTAATATATCATAAGATTATGAGAAAGTGTTTTTTAAATTTTACTTATCTGGAAAGTGCTTTTCTTCATTTATTACCAACTGTTTCATAAGTTTATGGTTAGAGCCGGTTAGAGTGATTGTCCATCAGTCGACACAGGCCTGCCATTCGAGTCCCACTCGATCGCAGTATGTCACTGTGGGAGAGTTCTCAGGTATTGTAACTTGCAGGTCAGGGTTTTCCTTCGGGCAATGAGCCCGGTTTCCTCCCCCACTAAACCTGGCAAAGCCGCCATATAAGTGAAATAATTTTAAGTGCGGCATAAAACATCCATCCTAAGTTTACACTGATTATTTGGTACTTGAGAATTTATCAGTGATAATAAAGTGATGCGTCTCCTTCCTCACATTCAGTAAAATCTTCATTAAATTATTTGGACCTACCAGAAGCTTGAAAACACCACCCTCTTCATGAAATTTAGCAGCCACAAAATCTAGGATTTCATATTGATGTTCACCTGAATAGAAGATGCAAAATGTTACTGAGGGAATTGTATAATAGAGAGAAAATGTTTTGACATGAAGATAAAATAAAAGATTATTTTTGACCAAGGAAAATAAATGGCAAATTTCAAAAGAAAAAGCAATTAAAATCTATTATTTAAAACAATATAGGGAAGTTTTTTTAATCTTTTGATTTTTATAATCGAATAACATCCTCGTCCTTCACTTGGGATGAATATCTTTTTAAAAAAAGACATTGTACAAACTTATATAACATTATTATAATATAAAAAAGATGGGAAATCTGTATGGATATTGAGCAATAAACTCACTTGTGTATGCTCTGGCATATAAGACATTATCTAGCACTGCACTTTGGTCCAAATTAAATCTGTCTGCAATATCCCTTAGTCTGTCTGGACGACTGGTGTGTATTAAGGAGAATACAAGTTCTACATCTGCATGTAGCTTCTTCAATCGGGTAACTCTAATTTCCGAATGGTACCTTCTTTGTGTCTTTAAGAAAGTGAATACAATAGTATTCATTTTATTTTGTGAAATCTGTTTTTTCATTAGTAATGGCACAATATCTTCTGATTTTTACCCAGAGTAAAGTGTAGCACAGGATGCTGATTTTCCCATTCTGAGCACTGAATGCCGCTTTATTCATTTACCTGACATTGGGACATGGGACATGGGTTCAATTCCTGCCATGTTTGCAAAAACAGAACATCCCAACATAACAAGTATGAACAAAAAATGATTGCATCAAGGGGGAAAAAAGGATACAAAGTATTTTCTGTGTCAACAAAGATAACTTTTCCTCCTGTATATCCATTGGCACCTGGTAACTGAGCTGTAACTGAAGTTTAAGTATCTCATTTAAGTATCTCAAGGAGAGCTGTAACTGAAGTTATATAACAAAATCTCCATGAAATAATAATTATACTTATCAATCACTTTAGTCTGTATATTTTAACATTTAAGTATCTCAAGGAGAGCTGTAACTGAAGTTATATAACAAAATCTCCATGAAATAATAATTATACTTATCAATCACTTTAGTCTGTATATTTAACATTTAAGTATCTCAAGGAGAGCTGTAACTGAAATTATATAACAAAATCGTCATGAAATAATAATTATACTTATCAATCACTTTAGTCTGTATATTTTAACATTTAAGTATCCCAAGGAGAGGTTGTATTACTTTCCAATGTATGTATATTAGAGCTTACATGCATTGATTGTGTATAATTTTTTCACATATTGTAGTAAACGTTTTGTTCTTACCATATCTCCATCTTTGAACAAAGGATTTTTTGGCAAATAAAAGCATGTACTTGGCCAATATTAGCTAGCACATACATATACAGAAGTTTTCATTCATTGATCTTTTACGAAACACTGAGATCATTTCATTCATATGGCGACATTTACAAGTTTGTTGGTTTGGCAGAAAGAAATTATCGGCTCTTGTATTACATACTCTACAAGTAGCAAGTATAACCTCAAAAAGAAGTATATACTGTTTTCTTTTGTAACTTTCTGACGAATATAGTTTCGTAAAATGTGTGTAAGGCAATTACTTACCACAGAGAGTATGTGAGAGTTGAGTTTTTCCAGTTCGAAATTCTCCAAAAGCCTCAGTTATTGACATACTCTCCATACCACCTCCTAAAAGTTTGCTGTAATGATTTAGAAAAACTTTAAGTAATAAAACAGTTGAAGAGAATGAACTGTAAAGTTACGGATGAAAAAGTAAAAAAAGAAGTGGGACACTATTTGTGATAAAAATTCAAAATTGCTAGCTTTAAAGTTATAAATCACTGTTAGTTGTTCAAAACAAAAAATATAGATACATCCTTTGGGAGTAAAAAAAAAAAAGAACAATGCTGGAGAGAATATTAAATTATGTCATGACACTTATTGAAACAAAAATTTATTTCTTTTCCCTGGCAGCTTGTTGGGCCACGGTGATCAACATGTAAGTCTTGACTAAAATAAGTGAAGGATTCACTTCATTTTATTTAATGAATATCCAGACTTACTCAAGCTCAACACTGCCAGTGGAAATCTTAAACACTTGTTTCCTTTTGTCAGCATATTCCAAGGCTGTCAAAAATCCTGGATCCTGTAATTTACAATGTAGCTCATTTTGATAAAAGCATTGTTTTTAAGAAAACCATTTTTAATTATAGTTTATATTATTAGCAGTAGGAATTTTCTATCCCTTGTCATTTTTCAAGAAATCTGTTGAGTATTATAAATGTCATACATTGTATTTATGAACACTAAAACAAACTGGTACAGGGGAAATCCTCTCCACTTAAAGTGGCATTAGCTGCCAAAATATACATTTTTTTTTCATAATTTCTGATTGCCACGACAGTAAGAGGCTTCAAGGCCATCAAAAAACTAAATGATTGGCGTTTTAATGAGGAAAATCCATACAGTATGTGGCCTGTACAAACCGAAAACGTGTTCGAATAGTAAACAAAATTTAAATAACCGGGACGACCATTCATTCATTCTAAGCCAAAGTAAGTTCAAAACACTACTTTATCGTACATTTTCGTGACTGGAAGCACAGTCAAGCATTCTGAATTATACGTCTTGAGAAAAATAGCCAATAATTTCAACATTTTCCTCATTTTTAACTATATAGTTTATATTATTAGCAGTAGGAATTTTCTATCCCTTGTCATTTTTCAAGAAATCTGTTGAGTATTATAAATGTCATACATTGTATTTATGAACACTAAAACAAACTGGCACAGGGGAAATCTTCTCCACTTAAACAACAATGGAGACAAGTTCCTAATTGTGTTAAAATGGGGTATGTCATTTAGACCTTTATACCGAATCATAGGTTGTGGTAATAAATCAAAACACATGATATTTCATTATGTTGAAGACAGACAATTTGGCTCTAGCCACTAGATTTTCAAAAAATATTTGTTTCTTTTTGAGAAAAAAAATTTAAAATAAAAACAACAACCAAACAACTGATAATTGCTCAAATCTGTGAAAGCCTTGTTAAATTTCATTACATGTTATTTATCAGGGACTGATCCAGGGAAAATTTGGGCATACCATTTCGGTTCAAAATGTTCCAACAATAAGACATTAAAATCTGTTGGTTTTAAGAATTTGGGCGGATTTTTTGCTTGTGAGTTTGGGCGCCCATACCTGTATACAGGTATCAAAATGTCTCTGGATCAGTCTATGTTTATATATCTTTTTTTATATCATTATTATTATTAACTTATTTTATAAAATACTGAGCACACGTACACAAAGTTTTGTGGCAGCCTCCTTTATTTTCTCCATCTTAGCTTCTGAAATTCCTTTTATATTACACATCTTCTTCCTTGTTGTCATCTGAACCCCCTATGAAAGGTAAAACAAAAATGCATTTGAATAATAATTACTTGAGATTCTTTTCATTACTGCATTTGACACTCTTCACTGATTTATTTATATTTTGAAAGTCTTACCATTTCTGCATTAATTCTTTGAAAGTCAGCATTTCTGCATTAATTCTTTGAAAGTCTTACCATTTCTGCATTGATTCTTTGAAAGTCTTACCATTTCTGCATTAATTCTTTGAAAGTCATACCATTTCTGCATTGATTCTTTGAAAGTCATACCATTTCTGCATTTATTCTTTGAAAGTCATACCATTTCTGTATTAAATTCTTTGAAAGTCTTACCATTTCTGCATTTATTCTTTGAAAGTCATACCATTTCTGTATTATTTCTTTGAAAGTCTTACCATTTTTCTGCATTGATACTTTGAAAGTCTTACCATTTCTGCATTTATTCTTTGAAAGTCTTACCATTTCTGCATTGATACTTTGTAAGTTTTACCATTTCTGCATTGATTCTTTGAAAGTCTTACCATTTCTGCATTGATTCTTTGAAAGTCTTACCATTTTTCTGCATTGATACTTTGCAAGTCTTGACATTTCTGCATTAACTTTGACTAGTAGCACTGCTACAGATAATTCTTTTTTTCTCTTGCAATTTACACTATATGATTCTGTACTTAAATTACCTTTATGGTGCAAATTCCAGCCTGTTTCAGTTTCTTGATATCTGCTACATTCTAAAAAAACAAAATAAGTTTATATATGTAGATAGAAACAAGATTCAGCAAATCAATCCTAAATAAAGGCTATAATAAAGATTATAATAAATTATCTTAAATAATTGATATTCTACACAATAACCACTAGACTTATGCATACTACATAATTACTATCATCAATTTATTCGTGTCGCAATAACTTAAGACTGAAATAATGTTGAAAGTGACGTTAAATCTTCTCTCACTCACTCATCTATTAATTTGTTCAAGTCATTATTTCAGTTAAACAGCAGGGCAGGCTTTTCATTTATTTTAAGAAATTTGGGATAAATTAATTTGTCACTTGTATTATTTGCAATATATAATTGAATAAAACCACAGCTTTTCAGAGATATTATTATTTAGCTCACCATCACCGTCTCATATGAAGATCAATATGCCTGTTTATTAATACCTCCCCTCCCTTCCCAATAATAAAACGAAGTAACAGATGACCAAAGAATAACTCACGATTCCATGATTTTGAAGCATGTCAATGTCTTGGAAGAAAGATTCCTGAAAACAAAATTGATAAAGATAATTCATTATTAATTCCAGAAGACAACAAATATATGCGTACGGTCCACACTACACAATATGATTTTTATTGAGTTTATTTACAATAAATTTCAGATTTGATTAGATTAAAAATATACTTCAACTTAATTGTAGTCAACAATCCTCTAATTAGCCGCACTCATGTGTCTATTTCCTGTGTTACTTACTTGACGGTCCTCTAAATTCTAATGGGCCTCACATTAACGCTAAGCCTACATGCCGGAGCTACAAAAATATTTGCATCTTACAACTTGTCTTAGGTTTAGAATGAACCTTTGTCTCTATTATTTAAACTTTTCCAACACGTTACGTTTTTTGTCATGGCAATCAGAATTTATGAAAAAAAAGTGTGAATTTTGGCAGCGTATGCCACTTTTGTTTTAATAACAATAAAAAAAGAAAGACCCAATAAATCTACTATAAATTAATTAAACATAATGAAGACGATATGATTAAATATTCAAATCCAAAAACCAATATTGTAAAGACAAAAGTTAGTCCCAGGTGACTTTACTACAATTCTTTTAAAAGTATGAAGGCCCTAACTTTTATGATTTCCATTAAGATTTATGACAATTTGGCCCATTTTTGGGGGCGACAACCAATGTAAACAAACTCGCTAACATTAAAAGAAATATACAAATAAAATAAAAGTTAGCAATTTGAGGATGTTAAAACAAATATGTCCATATCATACCTCATCTTCGCTTTCCACAGTATCTTCTTGGACTACTTGATCTTCCATTTCCATGTTTACTTTTAAAATAGAGATTGTTTTCCTTTGTTGATATTTTCCAACGTTTTAGCAGACGATGCTTTCCACGTGAAGGGGTGTATGCAGAATTGTGGGTACAGGAAGTAAGTTACGTCCCCTGACGCCTTGATCCGAAAACGTGGTTGCAGCGTGTTCCCGCATTTTATTCCGTTTTGTCCTCCGTGAAGCGTTTAACGCAGAGAGGCTCAAATTCTATCATTCCTTGAAAACCTTCTTTTATTCCGAACCAGATCAAGACACTGACTTGAAAATGGTAAGTTATTTTATTTAATTTAGGGGGGAAAAACTGTCGTCAAATGTAAACCGTTATAAAGTTATACGGTGTCCATTTTCCGCTATGCCTCTATAAACTTAGCTTGGATTTCCACGGCTTATAATCAATAAATCAATGGTTTGTTATTTGATTTAATTTAGGGGGAAAAGGTGTCGTCAAATGTAAAACAGTATTAAGTTATAAGGTGGCCATTTTCAGCTATACTCTATCCATAATCAGCTTAATTCGGATTTCCACGGCGTTTAGTTAGGATTTCCACCAGGTTGGGGAAAGTCGACGATCGGGTAAACCGCCCAATGACGCAGACCTCATCGATGGTGGGTAGTACTAATGTTTGGATAAAAATGACAATTTCCTGTCTATCTGCCATCACTTGTGTTTTCACCGAACTATCGTCTTTGTCGAGTTCTACAAAACAAAGCTTGTTCCAAGCATGCACTGAAAAAGTTTAAATTTGTTTCTTAAAAGTGTCATGCGCCATTTTAAGCATGTGTTTTAAAATAAACCGAAACATCTACATGTGTATCTACCTGACCGGCAAAGTAAGTAAACCAGGATAGAGACACACGAGTGCGGCTACTACATGTGTAAGTACTCACATGTTCGACCTATCCACGTGCAGCGCACGCTCTGTAGTTTTAAGAAATGGCCACAGTGCGTAAATCCATGTCCTAATGAGGCTGAAATTGTTGAAGAACTCGGGTGAATTTAGTATTTATGGCAATTTTGAGGCAGAAATATGGCCATTTAAGTTGATTTCCAGGAAACCTGGAGGCAGGTACTAAACTCACTGTTGATGACATAACAATACCCACCAATTTGCTGGATTTTATTGCCCAATGTTAGGCATTTTAGCCTAACCGTTAACCCTGGGCACCAATTCTTAGACTACCCAGGACTACCCACCAATCATCTCTGAATAGGTTGAGGAAATACAAAATGTTGAATCAAATGACTGTATGAATTTTGACCTCAACACCTGTAAAATAAGTTATCAATCTCCCCATCCTTACGGAGCCATCAATTCACATATATCCCCAATCGCTGAAAACCTCCTCAGATGAATATTTAAGATGCGTAAAATAAATTAACCTTGAATTCCATTGTCTTTTGAAAAATGGCTTCAAAATTTCAAAATTTGCGAATGGAGGTTATCTTAGAAAAGTCATTGAAATTCTTGTTAATAAATCCATTTGCAGTTCTGGAAACCAGTAGCAATAATAATTCAAGACTGTTCTGAGTAACATTTTGATACATATTTTACTACTAATTATATAATAAATTGTTTTTATTTGTGCTTTTGTACAACAGGCTGATACAGATGATGTTAACCCCAAGGCCTACCCACTGGCTGACCCTCAGTTGACCCCAACCATATTGGACTTGATCAGTGCTGCTGGGAACTACAAACAGTTAAAGAAAGGAGCCAATGAAGGTATCGTATTAACCTTTGTAAATCATAGGCCTGAGATGAAGGCATAAAAAACAAACTTTCCCCTTCTTGATATTCCCAAAATCTACACAAATTAAAGGGACTGTTTGTGAAGAATTGTTCACATTTGTCGCTAAAACTTCAGCTTAATATTAATAGATAAATAAGATTTGATTGAATTTGGATTAAAGGTGGTATGTCAATTTCCAGCGAAAAATGTACAATTACTGAGCAATTAGTGCCAATTTTGTGGTCGATGTTAACTGTGAAAGACGTTTTCATGTTACTGTAAAGATTTTTTTTTATCTTTAATGTGTTTCATATGCACAGTGCTCTTTTACAGGGCATGTTGTCAAACAGTGTTTGAATTTTCTTTGGCCTTTCAAAAATAGTACACAAAAAACAAAACAAAATCCAATTTTGCCTGAAGGTCTGAGTTTTGTTTATTTGTTTTGCCCATGTAAATTGCCTCTACATGGTTAGGGCTTGATGACCCAATAAAGTTTGAGAAGGGCCGATTTAGATTTATGATATAACAATAGTTTCTAAGTGCAGCACTATTTTTGGTATGTATTGTTTAATTTTTATGTAGAAAGTTGTAAGCAAAATGGTTTGTTGCAGTATTTTTGAAATTTCTATTTCTTTCAGCTACTAAATGTTTGAACCGTGGAATAGCAGAGTTTATTGTTATGGCTGCTGATGCAGAGCCATTAGAGATTCTTCTACATTTACCTCTTCTCTGTGAGGATAAAGTAAGATTGCTTTTCAAACCCATTTTAAACTCAAACAGATGGCTGTTTTCAGCTTAATTTATGAAGTAACTGGAATCATTACCTTCTAGTTCTAGATCGGTAAACTTAAAGCCTCGTTGGCTCATTCTCCAGGTTCAATTTTTACTATCAAAAGAAAAATACAACTACTGTGTCGGTTTTCACTCAATCGTCATATGTGGAAGGTTTGCAAGGTACAGATTACTTCCTCACTCGGTGGTCCGCTGGGTTAGAGTGATCGTCCCTCACTCCCACACAGACCTTCCAGCGATGCGGCGCAGGTTCTAATCACACTCAAACCAAATAATTGAAATTTCTGCCAGGTACTCGCCGATAAGCGAGGTATTCTTTGGGCACTGAGCACGGTTTTCTCCCCACTAAACCCGGAAACGCTGGCACATAAGTGAAATAATCTTGAATGCGGCGTAAAACATCAGTCAATCAATCCGTCACTCAGCTCAACTCGAAAAGCTACCAAGGGTTGACACTCTCTAATCCCATTCAGTCCAAAGCCTAAATTTCGAACATTTCCTCACTGTCTTTGGACATTTCACCATGTTTTATCCCCAAAGAAAAACTAACACATCTTGAAAAATAAGTTGAGAAATTTGCTAAAATGTAACATTATTTTTGTTTTCAGAATGTTCCATATGTGTTTGTAAGATCCAAGCAAGGTAAATTAATTCTATTTATTATTTGTCTTTTGAACAATTTCAAAGACGAATATTGATTTTTTCAAATTTCAGAAATTACTCTAACAGTACCATATTTCTTCTAAATATTCAGCCATTCTAATGGCCTAAATTTTCCATTGAGTCAGACAAAAATGGAGTCGTGGACTTGTGTTTAAGGATAACCATTTTCACACACTGCACAGCGGGTCATTTTGCCTTAAATTCCCTGTAATGGGCAAATTTGTCTGACCTCATTTAGCATATTTCTTTTCTGCTGGTCGAATCCTTATGAGGAAAAAAGTGGCTGAATCTTTAGAAGAAATACCGATTCATTACCTGGGTACTGTTTCACAAAGCGGCGTAGATGTATTTTTGCATAACTTTCATACTAACGCATCGATTTTTGTATGGGCTGCTATGGCAGTTATGTGAAAACTTATGCTACGCTGCTTTGTGAAACTGTGTATTCCTTTTTATTCTGGGGCCTCCATGGTTCATAAGTTAGAGCGTTGGACGCTAAATCCGAACAGCCTTCCAATAATGGGTCGCATTTTCAAATCCCACTCGTTCCCAAAAAATTGGAAAATTTTCTGACTGGGTTTTCACTAGAACGATCTATGTGGGATGGTTGCCAGTTACCACCGGAAGATCGTGGGTTTCCTCCAGGCATATAGCCCGGTTTCCTCCCACAATAAAACTGGCAACGCCGCCATATAAGTGAAATAATCTTGAGCGCGGCGTAGAACACCAAACAATCAATCAATCAACCAAACAACCTTCCAACAATGGGTCTCGTTTTCAAATCCCACTCGTTCGAAAAAAATTGGACAATTTTCTGACTGGGTTTTCACTCGAACGACCTATGTGGGATGGTTGCCAGTTACCAACGGAAGGTCGTGGGTTTACTCCGGGCATAGAGCCCTGTTTCCTCCCACAATAAAATAAATATTGAAATAATCTTGAGCGAGGCGTAAAACACAAATCAATCAATCCTTTGTATTCTTGCAGCCTTGGGTCGTGCTTGTGGTGTATCTCGCCCAGTGATATCCTGTTGTGTGACGATTAACGAAGGCTCACAGCTCAAACCTCAGATCCAGTCCCTTCAAAATGCCATTGAGAAGTTGCTTATTTAACATGTTGGAAACGTCCCCCTCATTAGGGTTTGTCTCAGCAGAATTCAGGAACATTTTCACGAGGGAATTTATGTGGATTGAGTACTTATTAAGATCCCCGTAAAGTGTATCGGGTTGAATTTTAAATGGCATAAGCTGCCAAAATCTCAAAAAAAATTTCAGGTTGACAAAATTAGAGAATTGTCTGCTATTTTTGAACAGAAAAGCATTTAGTAACTCCAGAATTGATGATCTATTTTAACAGAGTTTAAAAGTTATTTAGTCTCTAATTGAATGAAGAGAAAACATTTTTGTGTAATTACCATGCCAGTCCCATACTGTAGGGATACGTAAAAACTTAAATCTACGCCACTTTTGTGAAACAGACTCCTGATAGTCCGATACTGATTCATTTTTATGAAAGCTTTATTTTATTTTTTTGAATTGTGAAGATAACTCATTGTTTGACGGATCTTGTCGTTATTTCTACATGTATTAAAAAGCCGTAGCTCTATATCTTGACAGTATAATTTTATAACCCGTTTTATCTCTGCGTTTTAATTTTGTGCTTTTTGAAGATTGTAACAAAAGTCAATCATGGAAATGAATTTGGTTATGATTTTGAAAACATATGTGAAAAATCACTAATTTTATACATCTTTTATTATTGAAGTTTAGCAACATTTTTTTTTATATTTCGACCGTGCAGAGTAAAGAAGCTTATACTCATGTACAACATCTATTTGTTTTTTTCACTACCATTTCTACTTGTGGTTGACATTCCGACATGGTACCGTTTTAATTGGCATATGATCAGGTTTCAAAACATGGACTTCATGGGTTTATTAAATTTTGAAAAATGAATCATTCATCAGTTAAAACAATCATTTAATTTTATCAGGTTATGCATGTAAAGCTAGCAACCGAAAAGAATTTGAAGGGTTTTTTTCATGCATCTAATTGATGCATTGGAGTTCTAGAGCTCTTCAAAAGTATCAAATGTTTTTGGGGTCGCCATTTTTGTTTCTATTTGAACTACATTTATAGTGCACGCACTATAGTGTACACTATTTGTTGAATATGTTAACTGCATTTTCATCATTGACATTTCATCTACGTCATTTCTTCATTCAAATAAATGCTTTGTGATAAATGATCAACTTTGTTAACTTTTCTGTATTATGGTATAGCTGCATACATGAACAACTGGCAACTCGACATATTAACCCCTGCATGCAAGGACAATTTAGTGGGTTAGAATGATTGTCCCTCAGTTCCACACAGACCCTCCATCGATGCGGTGCGGGTTCAAATCACACCAACTAAAAAATTGGTGGATTTTTTTTTCGCCGAAGGTGGAGGGTTCCTCCCCCACTAAAGCCTGGCACAGCTGCCATATAAGTGAAATAATCTTGAGTGCAGCGTAAAGAGACATTAAAATTCAATTTAACAAGTGTTAAATTTTGCCTTACTTGTACGTATCTACAACCCAGTGGGAACTCCCTTCCGGCTACCTTCGCTCAATACCGGTCGGCTTTGACACGTACGTACGTAAATCCCCGAAGTTTCGGAGTGATCTACAACAGAGACTATCCGCTGACGCCATCACCCTTGATGTGTCGCCGTGTCGGTGGCTCAGTTGAGAAAGTGATAGTCCCCTTAGTCCCACGCAGGCCTTCCATCCATGCAGCGCAGGTTCGAATTCCACTCGGACCAAATGAAAATTGAAACATTTTTGAGTTGATTTTTCATTCGATCGTCGTATGTGGAGGAGTTGCCAGGTATTCGCAATACTTCAGATCTGGATTGTTCATATATATGTATGCCGTAATAAATACTGGGAGTAATAAATTACCGATATAAAATTGTTTGTTATAAGATCTGGTCCACGAAATGTAGCCCGGATTATTGGTCTATATACGGGCGACTGGTATTAAATTGCTGGTAATTCGTCTGAATACGGAGAGAAAAAAATTTGGAAGAGCCCAGATTTTCCGGCGACACCCTGGGGCTCGTTTCACAAAGCAGTCGCATCGCAAACGAAGCGTAGTTGCCAACGGATACCATAGTGAAGAGATACGCACTTTGCGACGGGTTCGTGAAATAGATTGATTGATTGTTTGGTGTTTTACGCCGAGCTTAAGATTATTTCACTTACATGGCGGCGTTGCCAGTTTTATTGTGGGAGGAAACCGGGCTCTGTGTCCGGAGGAAATGGATTTTATGAAGATTCATGCCGCGAATGAGACCAGAAATTAATGGGAAAATGTCAACCATTCAAAGAAGCAATCCTGGATAATAATATTTAAAAAAACTCTATAAATAGATTCGGTCGACGGTTACTTGATTTCTGTCGGTGGTTTGATCTGAATATATTTCTAGACTAAATTGCTACGTATAGACCCTATACAATGATCTTCAGTGTGGCGTAAAACCCCAAACAATACCACTCCCAATTATGAATGCACATGACTATGCGTTTATTGTCCCATAACAGTGACTGGCATTTTAAGATAAAAAGGAAATCGAATTAAGAGAACTTACCAGTTAAGTAACATAAACTGCCAAATAGGCCTACGTATGGTGGCTGATTTGTGCCATTTCGCGTTTTCGCTGCGAGAATTAGAAGGCAAACCCCCCAAGAATACGAAATAAAACTAAAATCTCGCCGCGAGAATGTGAAAACACGAGAATAAAATATAATCTCGCCGCGAGGATGCGAAAACACGATAAAAAATATAATTTCGCCGCGAGAATGCGAAAACTCGAAAAATTAGCAAAAAGTGCTTTATTTGTGCCATTTGCAGCGAAAACGCGAGAACGCGAAATGGCACAAATCAGCCACGATAGGCCTACCTACTGCCGCTAATTCTGTAAAGGAATATTAAATAGCAGCCGCCTGTTAAAAACAATCTTGAGGATGTGTTCAACGTACCGGTACTTCAAACGCTGAATCAGCTCGGACTCAAACTTGTGGCAGCTAGTAGCACTTAATAAAAAACAAAGCGGACTGATTCTTGGGCCTATATTTTCAAACATGTTACATGTATAAGCTGGCAAAAAGACTTGATTTGCATGACCTAAGATATATTGCTGTTTGCTTTCTACATGTATATACGAAGTCGCTCTGTATGCCTGAATATAACGCAATGAATGCTATGCCACTTGGTTATCAACTATAATTATTTAATCCTACAATGTGGTCATAGTTCATTGACCGAAGTAGCGTGTTGGCCTTCCACTGTTCTCACCTTTGGTTCAATGCGCAAGGCGATGCGCCTAATTAATTCACGTATGGACATTTCAATGGGTATTTGGCATGAGCTGCCAAAATGTTGATATTTTGCCGTTAAAACAAAATGTTGAAAGTATTGGTTATTTTAAAGTAGTAAATTCAGAATTGTGCGTGCGTGTGTTTGGGCGGGGAGGGGGCGGGGAGGGGGGGGGGGGGGGGGGAGCTGCTTCTAGTCTTGAGACTTTACGGTAGCATATTATTTTGAACCAACTTAGGCTTAGAATGAATGAATGTTCGTCCCAGTTATTTAAATTTGGTTTACGTTAAGCCTGCCGCAGACGAGAGCTATCAGCTGAGGTAAATTCCTCTCGAGGAAATCTCCTCAGATGTTAGCTCGTCGTGTGCGGGGTGTTTTTAATGAATTTCTCGCCTTGCGAGGCCTTGAGACGAATATCTATCATGTTGGATAATTTCCACCTCTCGAGGTAAAAAAATGACCGTCTGCGGGGCACTGAGCTATCACCTCAAAGTGAAAAAGACTAGCCAATCAAACCAGATATCGTGTCACCTGGTACACTATCTGAAGACATAAATTTTTAACAGACTATCCGTGTATATTCTGAAGATTATATTTGTTTAGTAATTTACAGAGAAGGTGAGCTGCCAAATATATGGGGAAAATTTCGATAAAACAGAATTAGCTGTCTGTAATTTTTAACAATAGTGCGAAATGCAAGCTTTCTTCATATATATTATATGTCAGTATTTAAGCAAATTTTGTCCGTTATTAGCACTCATCTTCGCTTTGTATGGACAACCTGTAGTTTTTTTTTCAATGTCAATCTAGGCCTATTGACAATTGGAATGCATCAAAAAAGTCCGAATTAATTTTGGTAGCTTCTTTAAATCCAGAATGCTTCATATTGTATTGTGTTGTATAAAATTGGTTTGTAAACTTGACTAAATAGGCATATAAGCTTGAAATAAGCTAGATATGTTCATATTTGTTCATTTCAATATTAATTTGCAAATAAAATATCATATAGAGCCGTCTGTGTATATTCTTTTGGAGTAAAATCATCTACCATTTTCCACCCCCAGTCATGTGATATTTTCGTGAGTTTTCATTCGTCAACTGTCAAAAGTTAGCTGAGCTGATATCTCAAACAGTGAAATTTTTTCAAACAGTGAAATTTTTTCCTCCTGAGACGTAAAATATCAAACACGTCAAATATTCGCCTCAAGACCTCGCAAGGCTAAAAATTCAGTAAAAACACCCCGCAAACGACGAACTAACAGCTGAGGGAATTTCCTCGAGAGGATTTTACCTCAGCTGATAGCTCTCGTCTGCGGCAGGCTTTACTAACAATATTTCGCTTCATATCGGTCGTAGACTGTATGGATTTCCCTCATTCCAACGCCAATCATTTCGTTTTTCGATGATCTTGAAAGCCTGTTATTGTCGTGAAAATCAGAATTTATGAAAACAGTGCGAATTTGGCAGCTCTGTCATACCAGTTTAATAATTTTAATATCAAACATGATAGCCTTAATCACCCCCCCCCCCCCCCCCCCCCCGTTTTTAAAAGCTGATTGAACGTTCTTATAACTTTGTTAGACGAGATATCTTGTCTGTGTGTGTTTTTTCTTAGAGCACGTCATGTACACTATGCTCGATTCACAGCTTCTAAATTGCCGATTGTCCGGGCTATCTTAACTGTCTGAATAACACGACAATTAAGTGGCATGAGTTGCCAAAAATAGGGGAAATTTCGCAGAAACGGAATTATTTCGTTTTTTTCTGTCAAAAAGTGCAAAATTAGTGCTTTTTAAAGATACCTAACTCGCGGATGTAGGTATTTTCTATAAGCAACAACCCCTAAACTGTAGCCTACTAATGCAGCCCGGCTATTTGAATTTTGTCCTTTAGGCCTATTAGAACATATATTTTGCTATCAAACCAAGTCATAGATGATTAGATTCAGACAACATGGGTTGTTATATTTTTTTAGCATCCAAAGGTACTTTTTCTATAAAAACACAAAATCTTCCAAAGAACAATTTATTACCTATGGACTTGGACTTATATATGCTAGCTTATAACCTTGTCCATAGGTTCGTTGTAAGAAATGTTTGAAACTCTCTTTAAACGTTGGCTCCATATTAATGATAAAAAATGAAGACATCACCACGTAGTAAGTTGTTTTGAACAACACGAGCTTTCGACACCTGTACCGTTGCAGTTACACTTGACAAAGACACCGGTACAGGTGTCGAAAGCTCGTGTTGTTCAAAACAACTTACTACGTGGTGATGTCTTAATTTTTTATCATTAGCTTATAGCCTTTTGCAGTGTTATCATATTCAGACGAATCAATGTCCTTCAAGCCAAGAGTCACCTCCCTTGTTTATATTATATTATATTCATAACTCTCGTTTCTAGTCATATAGAATGCAGGACAGGAGTGGCCTCAAGTGAACAAGCAAACATGTGTCTTCTATAAACACAGGCAGCCTTGCGTCCGTTAGCAACCAGCAAAACACTGACTCGCTTCAGTAAATACTACGAGTTCATGGATATCAACCATGTCACAGTGTGGGACTCGAGTTTTCACTTTCTTTCTTTTACCTGTAATTAATTATGCTAATTAGAAGTGCTATAAGGGGAACTTTGTTTTATCGATTAATGATTAATTGATCTCTAATTTGGATATTTTACCGGCCGTATATAGGTAAGAATTTCCATTCATTTTTCTTAGTGGTCATAATATTTAAGAAACATAACCACGTTAAGTTACCATCTCAAAGGTAGCTAGAACTAGTTCACCCTTATTACAATATTAACGAAAGTCTTATTATGGTTTTAACGTTATTCTTATGATTAATTTGTCCATGTCATTATCAATAAATTCAAGCTTGGTCCGGTTCAAAGCGCCGTGTGACTCTTGTGCGAGATGGTTAAATTTCACTTTTTATAGGCCAACACCATTTTCAAAAAATAATTAAAAATTTACTTTGTCCAAATACAAACCTTTCTTTCTTATTATTTGACGATGAATTATTGTTTGAAATAGCGACGTCAGATGATTTAAACAACCCACAGGGATTGGATGTCCCAAGATCTATACATTTACTGGGCATGTGGTCGCACCGGTATTACAAAGGTTAAGCCAGACTTTATATATACAAGCACAAACTAGGTTTTCTCAACAGCCTGACGTAATAAATTTAACGGTCCATAAATTAGTGTTAGATTATAACCCTGTGTGGAGAAAAACACCTTCTGTTTTGCACCATAGGGATATTATGTTAACATGATATATAATTGCGGCTATAGCAAAACAGTTGTGGTGAAGAGTAAACTTTGGCTACCTGTAGTCACTAGCGACCCTCTGAAATACAGAACCCAGGCCCCAACCTAACTTCAAAACGACACCTGTCTTTGTTCTTGTTATTAGCAGAGTTTATTATGGTAATATCTCAATCTAATTTTATACTACTTCACCTTGGCTTACTGATCAATATAATTTTGGTATCGATCTGGTGTATGCTGGTGTTCATACAATTCCAAGGTTCCCGGTGGCCCAACTACAGATGCTCTCAAAACGAATAACCTTCACCAACGTGCTTTACGTTCGGATCCGCTAGATTCATATAATTATTGTCCGACCGGTACCTAGTTTGATTGACAAGGTCAGACGAAATGCAAGGTACCAACGGAAGGTTCGAGGTTTCATCTGGTCAAGGATCCTTAAAGTGGCATGAGCTGCCAAAATGTTGATAATTTGACGTTAAAACAGAATGTTGCAATTATTGGCTATTTTTCTCAAGGCGTATAATTCAGAAGCTTTTTAATGATTCTAGTCTCGAAAATGTACGATAAAGTATTGTTTTGAACTAACTTTGGCTTAGAATGAATGAATGGTCGTCCCGGTTATTTAAATTTTGTTTACTTTTCGATCACGTTTTCGGTTTGACAGGCCACATACTGTATGGATTTTCCTCATTCCAACGTCAATCATTTAGTTTTTAGATGACCTACAAAGTCTCTTACTATCGTGACGATCAGAAGTTATGGAAAAAGTGTGAAATTTGGCAGCTCATGCCACTTTAACCAATAAACAAAAACACTTTTTTGAGTGGCATTTTGAATTTGAGTATATGTAGGCCTATTATTGTTTGATTGATGTTTAACGCCACACTCACAATAACTAAAGTTACGCCTCCAACTGTTTTACCCCCAATGATTTATCATGTTCAAATATTCAGCATGTTAATATGTTTTATCTCTCCTCAGCTTCCCGTAAACCAAGATGTCAGCGTGTAATATCAGCGTGTATACTTGTTCCGACAAGGGATTGATCCTACCCTTTGTGAATGAATACACCTGGGCCCACGGATTTAGAATCGCCGTATATCTAATAGGGTTGTTGTGGAGTTTTATGGGCGTCTCGATAGTCGCTAACATATTTATGCAATCCATCGAAACAATCACAAGCAAGACCAGGATTATCGCAGTGCCGGATCCGGACTTCAAGGGAGAGAACCGGGAAATCCATGTAAAAGTGTGGAACGACACAGTGGCCAATCTGACGTTAATGGCGTTAGGATCAAGCGCCCCTGAGATTCTTTTATCTATCATAGAAATCGTTTTCAACGGATTTAAATCTGGGGACCTAGGGCCCAGCACTATCGTCGGATCCGCAGCCTTTAACTTATTTTTCATAACCGGTGTGTGTTTGTTAACGATACCTACTGGCGAAGTTCGGCGGATCCGCAGCGTTAAAGTGTTTGTGGTGACGGCGACGTTCAGCGTATTCGCCTATGTGTGGTTAATCCTGATTCTGGTGGTCATCACCCCAGACTATGTGGACATGTGGGAAGCATTTCTGACCTTACTCTTCTTCCCTATTCTTGTCATCATTGCGTATATCGCGGATAAGGATTACTGTGGGAAAGCAGCCGTGGCGGACAGCACTGCAGGACTTAAACTCGGTAAGAACTCTTTAATAATTAAAATAATAATATTGTGTTAATAATATTTTTGAGCGCTCTACATGCCAAGCTTGACAAGAAACGACCACTAGGTTGGTGGTTCTTTAATTGTACGTTGAGCCTAAATTTCTATCCCATGATGGTTGCCAGTTACCAACGGAAGGTCGTGGATTTCCTCCGGGCATAGAGCCCGGTTTCCTCCCACAATAACAATGGCAACGCTGCCATATAGGCTAAGTGAAATAACCTTGAGCGCGGCGTAAAACACCAAACAATCAATCAATCAATCAATCTGTCTATCCAATAAACATATCACAAGCATCAGTTTGAGCTTGGAGATTGACCAGAAGAAAATAAATGTCTGGCCTACCGAGAGAAGGTATTGCCCCAGTATACTTGACAATATAGCCGAGAAATCTGGGCTCTGCCGAATTTTTTTTCTCTCCGTGTTCGTCATAAGGCGACAAGACACATTAGCAGCCATATAATACCAGTCGCCGTAAGACCGATAATCCGGGCTATTGACAATATAGTCATATAAAAGCGAAATATTGTCAAATCCAACAAGGGACATCATATTAAGCAATCAATCAATCAATCAATCAATCAGTCAAAATCATTAGAAGTCCGTTTTTCCGCTCGAATTACCCAAGTTATTTAGCACAGAGAATGCCGAATCAGGACATTGCAGCTACCCAAACGCCCACCGGCCAATACCTGTAGGCCTACCTCTAGACTTTTCTCCACGTACTTTATATGTGTAACAAAAATCGTCCCAATCATTTTTAGAGAATTTGACCTATTAAACCATAATCGATCATGGACTTTAAGAATGCCACTCTGTTGGGAGACGGTTCCACGTCGTTAACTCTTAAGTTATTCAGACAGTCCCACTAAACGTTATTTTTTTATTCCGACACTGGTGGAATAATGCGTTGACCTTTATTAAACTAACCCTGACATTTGTAAAATTGTCTGTGAATTGGATACTTGCCAAGAACCATAAATACGCTCTAAAATCAATAAATACATAAATAATTTATTGATTTAACTACTTAACCGATTATTTGATCACTTAATCAATAGATCGATCGCTAAATCATCTCCCTTCGTAAAACATCGCTTTTGGAAAGATACCAATGAGAAAAAAATAAAATAAAAAAGAATGCACGAATGATTGATTAATGGAATTAATTGAATAGAACCAACCCACAAATCAAACAATCAACCCATAAATCAACCAAGTCACAAATCAACCAACCCACAAATCATCCAACCCTAAAAACATCCAACTTATAAATCAACGGACCCATAAATCAACCAACCCACAAATCAACCAACCTATAAATCAACCAACCCACACATCAACCAACCCACAAGTCAACCAACCCACGAATCAACCAACCTACATATATCATTTATAGCTTATTACAAGAATAGGAGTTTGAAAGATCTTCTGTTCAGGGCAAAACTCCCTTGTCTGTCTTCTCCCTACACGTGGGAATTAAATTACATATTTTCACTTTCTTGTCCCATGATCATATTATGTTAAATCTCAGTTTACCCTACTTCTCGCCTTTGCCGAAGATATGTACAACTTTTGTCAATATGTTACAAAGTATTCGAGAAAATTTTACTGATTAAAGCCTCACGTCTGTCTTCAACCTAATGAAAGATCGTGGGTTTTAGTTTATTACAACAACTTATCATTGGGTATAAAGGTCTAAATGATATACCCCTTTTTAACAAAATTAGAAACTTATCTCCATGGTTATTTTAGTCAAGAAAATTTTGCCTGTGCCCTTGTGTTTTAGTGTTCATAAATAAAAATTAACTAGCCTTTAAATCAACCAACCCACAAATCAACTAACATGTAATGCAAACAGCCAATCAGTTAAAGTGTCATGAGCTGCCAAAATGTTGATAGTTTGACGTTAAAACAGAATGTTGAAATATTGGCTATTTTTCTCAAGACGTATAATTCAGAAGCTTTTTAGTGTCTCGAAAATGTACGATAAAGTATTGTTTTGAACTAACTTTGGCTTAGAATGAATGAATGGTCGTCCCGGTTATTTAAATCTTGTTTACTTTTCCCACACGTTTTCGGTTCGTACAGGCAACACACTGTATGAATTTTCCTCATTCCAACGCCAATCATTTAGTTTTTCGATGACCTTCAAAGCCTCTTACTGTCAAGACGCTCAGAAATTATGAAAAAAGTGTGAATTTTGGCAGCTCATGCCACTTTAAATGAATCAATCTATAAACAATCGAACCAATAAAAAAATCAATCATGTATGAAGAAGATTTTCTCTGTTCCAGTGTATTTTAGCGTTAATAAATATATATGATGTCATTTTATTTCAGACATGGACACAATTTCAGTAACTGACGAAGGAGCTGACTCGACGCTCGTCTCATCAGTCGTGAAGGTCAGTTATCTAAACAATATGTACAATGATACATTGATTGATTGATTGTTTGGTGTTTTACGCCGCGCTCAATATTATTTCATTTATATGGCGGCGTTGCCAGTTTTATTGTGGGAGGAAACCGGGCTCTGTGCCCGGAGGAAACCCACGACCTTCCGCTGGTAACTGGCAACCATCCCACATAGGTCGTTCGAGTGAAAACCCAATCAGAAAATTTTCCAATTTTTGGACTGAGTGGGATTCGAACCCGCGACCCATTGGTGGAAGGCTGTTCGGATTGCCCAACGCTCTACCTACTGAGCCATGGAGGCCCCCGTTACAATGATACAGGCAACAGGTTTAATTGAATTCCGGTTGCGCTTTATAGGCTTTATAATCAATAACATTTCTTTTGAACGTTTGAAATTTAACGTTTACTGAAACTCATTATCACCACAACTAAATTTCAAAATAAGGGATTTTTTTCAAAAATACCAACATAGTATAAAGTCCCTAGATTTCTGCAGCTTATCGACGGGCAAGTCATTATCAGTACTTTGGCCGTTTGTAAAAATTCAATAATTCAAAGCCAGTGATCGTAAAAAAATGTTAAAATTACCCCAAACATGTTACTGGACGGGTAGATATTTTTTTAACATGAAGTTTCATGCATTTTACCTGAAGTGTTCACTTTCTTAATAACTGCATCGTGGGTGCCATGCAAAAATGAGACGTTCCTCCAACGTTGGGCGTTGCGTCAGCGTGGACACGGTGGTATTAGGCGCTGTTTAACCGACGTTTGTGAATTTATTTAAGCGATTTGGTTTTCAGATTATTTTATATATATTTTCTTTTTTTCTGACTTTATTTTAGAAACTCGGGAAAACATCGAGCGCATCCGAGGGCGACGTTGCACGAGTAGCTGCAAAATACATCGAATCCCATTCTTCCCACAGTCGAGGCTGGTATCGTATTAACGCTGTGCGCATGCTCTCCGGTTCACAAACACTCACCCCGAAGTTGAATGACGAGCAGAGACAGGTCAGATATTTTTTTTATTTTTTAATTTAATTTTTATTCAGAAAAAAACCCCAGCTATGCGAGTTATGTTGTTAGGTGTTTACTGTTGGAAAAGACCGACGGGGGTATTTTAAACAAATCGTTTAGCTCACTACAGCAGTTAGAAAACTAAGCAGTAATTTTAAGCATAACAATCTTAGTCGACCAGGCAAGTTAAGCTATCTAAACTTTGACATCGGGAGCCTGTTTCACAAAGCGGCGTAGCGTAAGCATACTGTAGAGATGCGTTGCTAAGAAAGTTACACAAACAAAATTCGCCACCGCCGTTTAGTGAAACAAGCCCCTGCACAGACCAAGATAGCGATAGAAGAAGTAAAGAAAATAACAAGGTTCGTGTTTTAATATATTTAGAAATGGATATACAATCATGTATGCTACGGTTATTCGTCATATTTTACTGGACTGCAACCGCATTGCAATTACCATTTTTGTTGTGCTTATTTTGTAATCAAATATTGTTTTATATCGAATTTAGATTTTTTTCTTACCCAAAACTAATAATTCCATAGAATTGTATTCTTTGACTTTCATAACACGATTGTCAAAGATACAACCAATTGATCTATCAGAAGTTAGGTAATAAAAAGTTCCTTAATGCCTTTGGACGATTTGATTTGACCGTCCGATAAAGGGAAAATATACGCCTGACAACGCCACCAAATTAAACACTCTAGAGAGCAGCCTAAACTCATAAACAAACCACTTGATTTGATGTTAATGAAGTAGCCAACATGTATTGCTTCGTCCACAGTTATTAACACGCTTATATAACGAGACGGAGTCTGAAGATCCGGAACGTTTTCCATTGGAGAGTCAATGGGGGAATAAAGCCGTCGTGGAATTCGCTGCATCCACCGTGGCGATTCTGGAGAAAGATAGACGGGTTCGGATCGTAGTCAACAGAAGGGGAAGAGAAAACAACCGCGTCATTTTCAAGTACGCTTTAGCGAATTTATTGGTTTTTGTTTATTTTGATAAATGCAGAACATATATTTGCAATAATCTCACCAACAAACACTAGTTCATTCTATATAGAACATAACCTGCAAATATGCCTGCTTCTCTCTTCCAAAGATTTGGACGCACAATTCTGCCTTTGTTTGAACGTAAGAATTACGAATTTTACCACTTAGTAGTGTCGAAATAGGTATAGAATGGTCGATGCTTTTGGCTAATTAATTGATTGATTGATGTTTTACACAGCACTGATTATTATACTTATACATGGCGGCGTTACCAGGTTTAGTGGGAGCGAGCCCTTTGCCCAGAAAAAAAACCCAGACCTTCGACAAGCACCGGGTGCCTGTATTTTGAAGTCTTTGTTTCACTCTGCCCTGTTAAGGGGAGGTAATTCTTAAGATTTTATGACAATGTTTTAGAGTGATTTCCCCTAGACCAGTGCATTCCTTGTCCTTATCAACCCCCACAGAACACTATAATAGCTTTGTTCTAGATGATGTAATTTTGTCATCTTGTGGGCGCCCTCATCTCTATGTAATTATGATTTTGTGTCGTTCTTACTGTACATGTGAGTTTTCATCATTCAAACATGTAAGTTTCTTCAGGGGAGGTAAGAAATGGATGTGTAGAATTAGAGTGACTTCCCTTGGATTATTAAATCAAAATTTTAAAGAGAATCAGTGAATATTCCTAAAAAGATTACTAAACTATATTTGACAGAATTGAGACAGTTGATGGCACAGCCAAAGCTGGTGAAGATTACAGAGCAATAAAACAAACTCTTGTATTTGACCCTCACGAACTGATCAAGCCAATCGATATCGAGATTATTGACGACAACCAATGGGAGCCCGATGAGGTGTTTTTCATCAGGCTAGCTGTTGAACCTGGACAATCTGCTGTAGTTGGCGGGAAAACCGTTTGCCAAGTCACAATTCTCAATGACGATGGTAAGAATACAATTTCCCTCCGTCATAATTTAACTTATTTGAAATGTAATCGATTTTTATAGGCACGGCGTTAAACCAAAAAATGCGAAAATTTCCCTTAAAATCAGATGATATTTGGGTAACGATTGTCTCTTTTCTAAAGGTCACAGAGGGATAGTCTCTTAGCTCGATACGGGCCTTCTATCGATGCCTCGAGGGTTCGAATCTGACTTAGACTAAAGAGATTTAAACAATTTCAGAGTGAATGTTTCACTCAACCGCCGTATGTTGAAGGCTTACCGGGCGGTTCCTCTGGATAAAGAGACCCGTTTCATCGAACACTTCAACCTGGCAATGCTTCTGTATAAGTGAAATAACCTTGAGTGCGGCGTAAAAATCAACCAATCAACCAATCAATCAATCGACAATAGAGGAAGGCCCCTTAACTCCTTCGGCATACAGAGCGACTTCTCCTCTGATTAAAACAATACCAAGAAAACAAATGATTTAACTTTGAGCGCGACACAAAACGTCGACCAACAAATCAACCAAAGCTAAATTAATTTTCATACTTGTCTTTTACCTTCAGACCCGGGAATTATTCAGTTTAGCAGACCAAGCTATCTTTTCAAAGAGAGTTGTGGGAAGGCATTGATATCCCTGGAAAGGATGAACGGAGGTGATGGAACAGTGTCCGTAAAATGGAAGACAACAAACATGGCTGCCATCAGTGGCCGAGATTTTGACGGCGGGGAAGGAGAAGTTAGCTTCTTTCACGGAGAAATTAGTAAAATGTTGGAGATACAAATTTATGATGATCAGGTTAGCCCATTAACCTGATTTGTATAATCCGAACATGATATTATCAATTGTTATATTAGGTGGTAGCCGATGTTACCAAACAGATACACTGCATGGCTTGTTAAAGTGGCATGAGCTGCCAAAATTCAGTAAGAAGCTTTCAAGGTCACCGAAAAACTAAATGATTGGCGTTTGAATGGGGAAAGTCCATCCAGTATATGGCCTGTATGGCATGTTCGAAAAGTAAACAAAATTTAAATAACCGGGACGACCATTCATTCATTCTAAGCCAAAGTTAGTTCAAAACAATATTTTATCGCACATTTTCGAGACTAGAAGCACTAAAAAGCTTCTGAATTATACGTCTTGAGAAAAAAAGCCGATAATTTCAACATTCTGTTTCAACGTCAAAATATCAACATTTTGGCAGCTCATACCACTTTAAATATATTCCTATACCGCTGGTTTTTACGTCGACGGTAGGACTTGTAATGGGTCTATGTCACAAGTTTTTGTATCTCATTTATATCTTGATACAGTTTTATATAATACATGTATGTTTCAATAAATTTTGTAGCAAGCTGAGAAAGACGAGAACTTCCAGGTAGAGTTGACGTCAGCTACTGGAGGAGCCAAAATAGGCCGAATCAATCGAGCAGTGGTTACAATCGTTAATGATGACGGTGAGATTACGATATTTTATGTCACTGTTGATTTTAGAATTTTCAGAAAAGGAACAATAAAAACCAAAACGGTATCAGCAACCGGGTGCGGTTTCTTAAAGCGCACGACAAGTTGCACTGCAATGCTGAAGGTCTAATTTGCCACGTCTGTTATTGCAATGCTGAAGGTCTAATTTGCCACGTCTGTTATGACTGATAACGGACGAAGACATTTGACTGTACTGGGGGCTGTTTCTCAAAACATTTACCCCCGACGTAAGTCCAATGCAAGGCCTAACTGTCATGACAACATATACCTTCAACGTTACGTTTCGACCATGCGCAAAGTTAAGATGTGTTTAGAAACAGCCCTCAGATCCTTGAAGTGGCATGAGCTGTCAAAATGTTGATATTCTGATGTTGCAACAGAATGTTGAAATTATCGGCTATTTTCCTCAAGACGTGTTACTCATTAGCTTTTTAGTGCTTCTAGTCTCGAGAATGTACGATAAAGTATTGTTTTGAACTAACTTTGGCTTAGAATGAATGAATGGTCGTCCCGGATATTTAAATTTTGTTTACTTTTCGAACACTATTCCGGTTCGTATAGGCCACATACTGTATGGATTTTCCTCATTCCAACGCCAATCATTTAGTTTTTCGGTGGCCTTTGAAGCCTCTTACTGTCATGACGATCAGAAATTATGAAAAAATTGTGAATTTTGGCAGCTCATGCCATTTAACTGCCATTCCTTTGCTTTGTCTTTTTCCGTCTAGATTACAATGGTTTACTGAGTCGTGTTGTGAACATGACAAACGTTAATCTGGACTCCGTCAGCTTTCAATCTCAGAGTTGGGCAGATCAGTTTAAAGACGCGATGAACGTAAATGGCGGGGATCTAGAAACAGCCACGGCTTTGGACTACGTCTTACATTTCTTTACATTTGGCTGGAAGGTATAGTAGGCTATCACTGTCAACAGGTGCCTGAATAAATATTGTGATCTAGTTATTTAGTTTATGGTTTCAGATTATTTAAATTTCAATGTGATTTTGTTGCCAGTTTTAACAGAGAAAGAAACTCCTTTTAGATACCTGAAGGTAGCTTCCGTCCTACTATGGTATTAGAAAGTGAATTCACTTGTAAAAACCATTTTTTCTAAATTAACGACGGACTTGTCATGGACGAAACATGTACTGGTATCGCGAAATATTCTCCTCACTGTTGTTTTCATTGTCTGTATCCTATATTAGATTTTTTAATTTGGCCTCCGTGGCTCAGTAGGTAGAGCGTTGGATGCTCAATCCAAACAGCCTTCTACCAATGGGTCGCGGGTTCGAATCCCACTCAGTCCAAAAAAATTGGAAAAATTTTCTGCCTGGGTTTTCGCTCGAACGACCTATGTGGGATGGTTGCCAGTTACCAACGGGTTTCCTCCGGGCATGGAGCCCGGTTTCCTCCCACAATAAAACTGCCGCCATATAAGTGAAATAACGCCGCCATATAAGTGAAATAATCTTGAGCGCGGCGTAAAACACCAAACAATCAATTTAACAACGGGCATAAGGGCATACAATCTTAGTACAGTAAACTGATATTTTTTCTTTCTTGTTTCAGTTTTTGTTCGCTTTTATTCCCCCGCCGTCTATCTGGAACGGCTGGTTGGCATTTTTTATCGCTTTGGCCATGATAGCAGTAATGACGACGTTTATTGGTGACCTGGCTTCTATCTTCGGCTGTCTGATTGGTCTACACGATGTTGTAACCGCCATTACTTTCGTTGCCTTGGGAACCAGTCTTCCAGATCTGTTTGCCAGTAAACAGGCTGCCCAACAAGAGAAAGATGCGGACAATTCTATCGGTAATATCACGGGAAGTAACTCAGTGAATGTGTTTCTTGGTCTCGGTTTGCCGTGGGTGATTGCTTCCATATACTGGTCCGTTCAGGTAAGTAGTTCTAAATAAGTGAGTGAGTGAGAGTGAGTGATTTGGGTTTTACGTCCTGCTCAGCAGTATTTCAGTTATATGAAGACGTTGTCTCCTTGTTGCAGAGCGGATTCCACCGCTCTTTTAGACCTGCTGCCTCACCGAGACGACTTGCCGAAGACAACCAGCAAGCCCCCTCACCCAGTCACAGTATACTGACACCGGGCCAACCAGTCGCTGCTCTAACTCCGATTGCTGAGCGCCAAGCGTTCTAAATAAGAGTAAACCAGACTGATTGATTGATGTTTAACGCAGCGCTCAAGCCTAGATTTTACTTAGAGGGAGGCGGTGGCAACTGTTCCAAATGGAATATAAAATAGTACATTTACACTCAACTTATCGTCTTCTGGGTCTAGTTTCACAAAGCGATCTTAGCTACCATGGCAACAAATGATAAAGGTATACGTTATGTATACGGTTTACGGTAATTAAGATCACCTTAAGCTAAGCTTTGTGAAACTGTCCCCAGGTTTCAGGTTTTCAAGTGACATGAACTGCCCAAATGTTGATTTTTTTTTGGCGTGAAAAAAGAAAATGTGTTAATGGCTATTTTTCTCAAAACATACAATTTATAAGTTCCATCGATGGCTGCCCGTTCGAATCAAATTAAATTTAGCCTTTCTACAATCGCAGCTGTCCTATGGCCCAAGAGAAGTTTGGCAACCTTCTTTTTTGCCTTAAGATAATTACTATAACGTTTCTCTTTTTCAGGGTTTAAGTTTTGAAGTGAAGGCGGGGTCCTTGGCGTTCAGTGTACTACTTTACAGTGTATTCGCCATTAGCTGTATCGCGCTATTAATGCTTCGGCGCAATCTGGCGTTCTTTGGGCGAGGTGAACTTGGCGGACCAACAGGGGCGAAAATCGGCTGTACTGTCTTCCTGATAGTGTTATGGGTTTTATATGTGCTTTTGTCGTCTCTTGAAGTGTATGGACATATAAATGCAGGGTTCTAGCGAAACCATGATACTCTAAAACATAAGTGTTGAATTAAAATCAATGAACTATATGCGTGGAATGGTGATCACGTGGTATTTGATTTCCATCAAACGCCGCCATTACTAAGAGATGGTGCAGTTTCGACCCAGATCGGTTATGCAAACGCTCTTCAACTATCAATGGCGGTAATTTTTACATAGTCAGATCCAGACCAGCCAATGAGATAGGTCCGTTTCATTTATATAGTTCATTGATTAAAACTTAATCTGAATTCCCATATCTATCTCATTACTTGTAATTATGGCATCCATTGATTGGTTAGAATCCGACCCCCAGCGTCGCTAATAACAAAATGGCTCTTATACAAAACTGGGTCATTTGAGATGTATGCCTTCTTAACGGCACAGAGCACCAATCAGGTTTGACCATATGAGTTCATGAAATATTTCATATCATATCATGGAAATGTTGTTTGTTAGGCCTACAGTACGACGCTCTGAGCCCTCCTTTATGTCTCCTGCGTTGTTAGAAGCTTTTAAACCCAGTGTGGGGGGCCTCGGTGGCTCAGTCGGCTAGAGTGATTGTCCTTCAGCCGGACACAGGCCTTCCATCGATGCGGCGCGGGTTCGAATCCCACTCATACAAAATAAAACAGAAACAATTCTGAGTGGATTTTGCACTCGATCGCCGTATGTGGAAGAGTTGCCATGTACTCGCCGAAGGTCGGGGGGTTTCCTCCTGGCAAAGAGCCCGGCTCCTCCCCCTCTTCACCTAGCGACCCCGCCATGTAAGTGATATAATCTTGAGTTCGGCGTTAAACATCAATCAATGAACCCAGTGCCGAAAACTATACCAAATCATGCTACAGTGAGGTCCATTCTTAAATAACCTGTCGCTGCGGAACGAACTTAGTGCTGTAAATAAATATTTAGTTCTGCTCACCTATTTTTGAGCTTGTTTATTTGTATTTAGATTGAATTCATTTCCCCCATATATTAGGCGTTTATATCCAGGGGGAAATGCATTGATCACTGGCTGCAAGGATTGCCTCTCGAAGACCATACTATAGCATAAATAAAATATGAACTTTTATTAGGTGGAACATATATAACTGGAATTATTATACGTTCTATGCAAACTTATGATACACAAAAATGAGCGTACTTTTTTGTTGAAAATTAAAGGTGTCTCTCTCCTAGAACTATATATAAATTGCACTGTTTGTATTAGGCTATTTGCAACGTTTTTATTTATTTTCATCTATTTATTGTTTATTCTTTGAAGTAAATATGATTCGACTGATTCAAGCAAATCTGTGATATTTATTTGTATAGAATCTAGAGGATAAATTGTTATGATATAGTTTAATTATAATTATGATATTATTAGAGACAACACATAGATGCGATGTTGATTTTTAAAGTTAAATGTCTATACTTTATTATATTGTTTGTTTAGTAAATATATATTTATTAAAAATCTAAGGTATGAAACCCGACTTGTCAATCGTAATAATATTCAGGGTAAAGTATATGTCTTTAAAATATGGCTGCTAAAGTCTAGTTTACATGGCACGAGTACCGGGGTGTATTTCGTTGAAACCTTCTACAGACCAGCCTATGTGGGATGGTTGCCAGTTACCAGCGGAAGGTCTTGGGTTTCCTCCGGTCACAGAGCCCGGTTTCCTCCCACAATAAAACTGGCAACGCCGCCATATAAGTGAAATAATCTTGAGCGCGGCGTAAAACACCAAACAATCAACCAATCAATCAATCTACAGACCAGCATAAGCGAAACAATCTTGAGTGAGGTGTAAAACTCCAATCAATGAAGCAATCAATCAACAAGTCCGCTGACAACACAGCATCTTTTTTAAAGAGGCATGAGCTGCCAAAATTCATAATTTCTGATCGTCCTCAGTAAGAGGATTTGAAGGCCATCGAAATACTAAATGATTGGCGTTGGAATGAGGAAAATCCATACAGTATGTGGCCTATACGAACCCAAAACGTGTTCGAAAAGTAAACAAAATGTAAATAACCGGGACGACCATTCATTCATTCTAAGCCAAAGTCAGTTCGAAACAATACTTTATCGTACATTTTCGAGACTAGAAACACAGGAAAAAAACACCTGAATTATACTTCTTGAGAAAGATAGCCGATAATTTTAACGTTCTGTTTTAACGTCAAAATATCAACATTTTGGCGGCTCGTGCCAATTTAAGTTTTTTGATTCTCTCAGACTGAACATTAACGGGTGGTAACGGGCGGAGTTGGAGTGGTTTGAGTGGGTGCTAAGGCGATGAACATACAATAGCTTGCGTATTTTTGTTGGCACTATCTGAAACTTTTGACGAATTTCTTCTTTGAAAACACTATTGCTGATCTCTTTTCTTTTGCATCCTCAAAATAGAATGTTTGTGTAGAAATCACAGGCTGCTGCTAGGCCTATCTACCTTGACATCGGTAAATCAGGGAGATGAAAGGGAGATGGAAACAACTCAATCAGCCGTGTATAAGATGGGTCCTGCTTAATAGCATTTCCAACGATTGTTCCATTATGGAATCCAATACGCATTATCCTGCTTGGATTCAAATAAAATTGTACGTTCGCCTGTCATGGTCATGTCATGGTTGGTTGACTGTTTTAGCTTATTGGCGCTTCCCCGCCTGTTTTGGCTGGTTGGTTGACTGTTTTAGTTGGTCGTCTGTTATGAACTAACAATAATTCTTATCCACATTGACGAGGCCCCGTCCTCAATCAATCAATATCAAGAAAGAGCGGTCATATTCGCTATGATCAATGTACTGATTTCCGATAATTGATATCGATCTTCAAGGTCATTTGAAAGTCATCCCATAATTAAAATGATCGATAGGTTGTTTCTACCCTCATCAGGTGTTTCAACCTGGGCAAGCGAACTAAGGAAAATAGTTAAAGATAACTGGGTTTGTGAATATTGATAAACTTACCTGCGGGTCAATCGCCTTTGAAGAAGATATAGTTTGCCGGCAGCTGGCGTGGACAAATTTCAATTCCGTTAGAAATATTGATATAGCGTGCGTGTGGCTTTTCAGAAAAATACAATATTTTTTTTTTACAAATATTCAATTGTAAGAAAGGTATACTTTTGACGATATCTATATTTCTTTTTTTTATTTTTCTGTTATCAAACTTTAATGGAAAGAAATGGCGATTCCAAGTGTAACCTGGGGCCGGAGGTTAACCAACGGTAATCACCAAGATTAGAAGTTGCATGTCTTGTCAGCTTTGTCAATGCAACTTGGTCGCATTTTCTGAAGGAAAAAAAGTAGGAAAAAAAAGGAGGAACAAAAAAGAAAGAAAGTAGGAACAAGAAAAAAAAAATCCCACTGAAAAAGAGTACACTTTATTTCAAATACAATATTATACCTTATCAAAAATTTATATGGTATTTTATGTACATATACGTTAAAGGCATGTTTCAGATTCAACCTTAAGCGTATAGAGCGTTTCGTTGAAGTCTTACAAAAGAAAATGAAACTGTAAACACACCGTTGTTTGTCATCTTTATTATTATTACATCAATATAACTATAACATAACATGCAAGGAATAATTCATTGATAATTGATCCAGAATTCCCGCATGAACAAACAAGTCTCACGAGAGCTTTAAATGTATACACTTGCCAACAATATACTAATGGGTACATTGACGAGATTTCCGGAAACGCCATACGGCCATTGCGTTGTAATCGTTGCCTGAAGCGCTTCGGTTGATACACCAGAACAACTCACCTTCGTTCACCACATTTTACTTTTATAAAATATTACACAAGACTAAGTGGATTTTACATAAATTATGTATTTGTTATCGACTCGTACTTTACACGGGCTTTACATAAACAACCCTTTTATCCATAACATGTAGGGCTAAGTAGTAGAGGAAAAGGCATTGTGAAACAGAAAAAAGCACTAGGCATTGAGAAACTGAAAAAAGCACAAGGGATTGACAAACAGAAAAAGCACTTGGTATTGCGAAACAGAAAAAAGGACTTGGTTTTGAGAAACAAGAAAAAACACTAGGCGTTGAGAAACAGAAAAAAAAACACTATGCATTGAGATACAAGAAAAAGAACTAGGCATTGAAAAACAGAATAAAAACTAGGCGTTGTGAAACAGAATAAAAACTAGGTGTTGACAAACAGAAAAAAACTAGGCGTTGAGAAACAAAACAAAAAACTAGGCATTGTGAAACAGAATAAAAACTAGGCGTCGAGACACAGAAAAAAACTAGGCGTTGAGAAACAGAAAAAAACTAGGCATTGAGAAACAAAACAAAAAACTAGGCATTGTGAAACAGAATAAAAACTAGGCGTTGAGAAACAGAATAAAAACTAGGCGTTGAGAAACAGAATAAAAACTAGGCATTGAGAAACAGAAAAAGCACTAGGCATTGAGAAACAGAAAAAGCATTAGGCATTGAGAAACAGAAAAAATCACTAGCCATTGAAAAACAAGAAAAAAACCCTAGGCATTGAGAAACAGAAAAAAAAAATACCAGGCATTAAAAATCGAAAAAAAAAAACAAAAACACACTAGGCATTGAGAAAAAGAAAAAACACTAGGCATTGAGAAACAGAAAAAGCAGAAGGCATTGAGAAAGAGAGAAAAAAACAACAAAAAACACTAGGCATTGAGAAACAGGAAAAAAACACTAGGCTGTGGTATCAGTTGGTAGATCGGTATCAGAGGAGAGCTTTTATTTTGTATTTTTTTTATAGAACTGACCAGCAATTAGTTTATCATGTTTCAACGAAATGTTCCCTATTTTTAGCAGCTCACGTCACATTTACGTTTTTGAGATATCAGTAACAGTTTTAAAAGATTCAGCATGGGTCGATTTTTTTATTTCACCTAAAAAATGATCATGGGTACTAACAGATGATGTGGGGTGAGATCGTAGTACTCGGAGACAAGAGATGTAGAACCAGAGATACTGTAAAGGTATTTTAACCATATTAACATATCTATCTACGGAAGCTAAAAACACGGGCACAGGGAAAATCTTCTTGACTAGAACAACCTTAAAGACAAGTTTCTTATTGTGTTCAGAAGAGGTATATCATTTAGACCTTTATACTCAATCAAAAGATGTTGTAATAAACCAAAACCCGTGATATTTCAGAACATTGAAGACCGATAGGAGTTTGGCTTTAGTCATCAGAAATTTCTGGAATACTTAGTAATATATGGACAAAGTTTAAGCATCTTAAGCTATGGCTTTAGGTCCGGTAAACTCTTGTTTTTTTATGATCAATGTGAAGCATTTTTTACTTTGAAGCAGTTTGTATTCTTCTACTACAATCTATACCATATTCATGCTGGTCTTACTATACTGAAACACGAATGGTATAATATTTTTTCCCCCGACCCCTTCCTGGGCCCAAGTTCAAACCCAAAGAGCAAACAGTTTGTAATGTTTGAATCCAAAAGCTTTCCCTTTCCAATAGTTTGTGCTTGGTATCTGCAGAGAAAGTGAGAAAAGTGATTAGCTCAATGAGTATGATTCAAAATGGTCCTTACGAAGGAAAGCAATAACATATTGATAGCCATTTATGTATGGTTTAAGACTGGCTATTTTAGAGGAAATGTATCTTTCAATGGCATTTAGAAGTTGATAGATTACGATAAGGTGAAGAATTACTTATGGATAACAACTCTTCACCTTATTGTATCTTATGGTAGCCGAAAAGCAAAAGTTGCAATGATGACGCTGTATTCTGATTGGCAACACACGGCCAGTTATTTGCCACGGTAAAAGCAACAGCTATCAATTTTTTTAAAAAAGGGATTGAAATGCTTCTTAAAATTTACAAATAAACTAAACTGAAAATAAACGTATTTTTTTCAAATTCAGAGAGGGTGTTTCATCCAATGGCTCTATGTAGAAGAGCTTACAGGTACTCGCCGAAAGCCGGAGCTTTACTCCGGCAAAAAGTCCGGTCCCAACTCTTCACTGAAAACTTGGCAACGCCGCCATATAATAGAAATAATATTGAATGTGGCGTTTAACATCAATCAATCAATCAATCATGTACCTTTTCAAATCAGATTAAAGCTGCTCTGCTGGAGCATTATAACAGTCAAGTTACACGATGCATTTGACAAATTAAAAAACTACAATTGGTTACATTCCATATAAATTCACCCAATATTTCTTAATCTTTTATCTGTCATAACCAGATAGCTTGTTAAACAAATCAATGTGACGAAATCGAGATATTACACCAGCCAGTGTGTTAAATAAAAACGGTTATTGCTTAAATTGGCACGAGCTGACAATATGCGAACTTTTTTCATAAAATCTGATTGTCACAAAAGCTAGAGGTTTGGAAGGTTAAACGATTGACCTTGGAATGAGAAAACCCATACAATCTGTGGGCTATAGGAACCGAAATTGCGTTCGAAAAGTAAACAAATTTAAACGAATTTCAATTCTTATTGTCACAAAAGCTAGAGGCTTGGAAGGTTATCGGTGAGTAAAAAAGTTATAACGTTGTCGGTCAAAGTTTACAACACTATCGACTAGAAAAAAATTATAACGTTATCCATCAAAAATGACTACATTGTCGATTGGAAGAGTTTTAACATTATGCGACGTTTTTGCAACATTATCGGTCACTGTAACGTTATCTGACAAATGTTGATACACTGTCGGTTATAGGTGATACATTATTCGAAATTACTACAATATCGGTCGCAACAATTAGGGCGATTGTTCGGGCTACTATAACCAATGGTATGTCTTTTCGATTTCAGGGGAAACCAAAGCGCAATCTGTAACCACGTGTCATAGCAATTTTATATCGCTGCATTGGTGCGGGATATTTATTCATACAGTATTCAAGCAATGCATAGAAATGAATCTACGTCACTATACCAAGCCCGAGACAACAAACGAATCACATCTTTTGTGAAAAGTAAAGTGTGCTTTTATCTTGAATACCGTATTTCTTCTAAATAATCAGCCATTCTAATGGCCTAAATTTTCCATTGAGTCTGACAAAAATGGAGACGAGGAGTTGTGTTTAAGAATAACCATTTTCCCACACTGCTCTGCGGGCCATATTGTCTTAAATTCCCTCTAATGGGCAAATTTGTCTGGCCTCATTTAGCATATTTCTTTTCTAATGATCGAATCCTTATGATGGCTGAATCTTTAGAAGAAATACGGTACCTCTAACCCTAACAGGTTACATTATCAAAGCCGCAATTTCAATTAGCTAATATTTGCATCTTGGTGTAAATGGATGTACACGGCACAAACCTAACCCTAACTCTAACCCTAATCCTTACCCAATGTTAGATAAATAATAGATTATATTATCAAAGCCGCAATTTCAATTACCTAATATTTGCACATACACAGTGAATGTACAGGACACAATATAGAAATAGTTTGTCAAAGAAACGGTTATGATGTAGACACATTTTATAATCGCAATGCAATTTAATTATGACATCGCTCAAAACGACAAGTCATAAATTTAACAGGAATATATTATATTTATGAACACTATATTATACCTACACATAGCTTGAACAGGACATAATATCGAAACAGATTATAGAATAAACCGTTTCAACAGGAACGCTTTATAATTTATTTTTGCCAAACAATTTGATTAATTTATTTGGTATTATATTGATTACAATTACCAGTCATAAATACTTTAAGATATTCTTACATTTCATTGACGATGAATTTCCCCTCGAACAAACATCCTTTGATGTATCTGCACGTCTACAATCATCTAATGGTTACATTGACGAACCGACTCGCTTATTACATTGTAATCGATGTATATTAAGGGCTTTGGGAAAAACACCCGAACCGCTTTATTTTGCTGCACGCGTACCATATGTTAACTTCTATCACATTATATATAACCAAAAGTCTATGCATGGGGAAGTGTGAAACGTCCCATTACACCATATTGATGGCATTGACGCCTTTTGACCCAAAGGTCAGCGTAAACCGTGTCTTTTTTTCCCTTCGTTGTATGAACTATTGTGGAATGCATAAGAAAAAACATAGCGAACATTTTAGATATGAAAACAGTACTTGGTGGACCACAAGTTAGTGTTTCCGAAGAACTTCATATAGATTAAAATGAGACAATGAGCCTTGTTTGGAACGATTTGAGTCCAAACTTAGATTCTCGTGTTCGGTAAAGCTTTTATAAGAACCATGCATTCTCCGAACTGCGTTACTGGGATTGCCGATAGATATGATAGTCCAGTAGGTGGAGGGTTAATTTATTTTCTGATTTGAAATTTATTAACTTTATTTATAATGGACGTGAACTGTCAAATATAAGGACAATTTTCTTTGAAACAGAATTCGATAATAGTTCGTCATTGTTAAAGGGTTCACAAAAGAGCTTTCGGGTGATACCACTCTCGGAAATGTATATTTAAAAAGTGGTACGAGTTGCTAAATATACGTAAACTTAGGTTTCGTTGAAAAATAATTTGCTAATTATTCGTCATTTTTATCAGAAGGTACAAAATAAGAGCGTTCCACCAATACCAATTTTAGAGATATACGTTTTCTTATATAGCAAGATCCAAAAATGTACTGATACATCCCGGCTGTTTGATTTCGGTCGTTATTTAGCACCCATCTTCAATTCGTACTTGTTAGTGGTTTTATCGATATTTTTTATTTCAACGTTAATTCTTCAGTTTTTCAAGGTACGCAGAACGCATTTAAATCAGAATTTATAAACAAAAATTAACTTTGTCGGCTCATGCCACTTTGAATAGTATCCACTCTGATGTTGACCTGAATGAATTGATACCGGACCGTTCTCAAAGATCGAAGAGATCAAAGAGAAATTGATCAATATCATCGCTTCCCAGGTCACAGCTGTTACCATAAAACTGGTTCATGGATGTTTTATGCCGAACTCAAGATTATTTCACTCATAAGGCGAAGATGCCAGGTTTAATGGGGGAGGCCTCTTTGCAAAACCAAGAACAGTTATTTATTTGTAATAATTTTGCGTGCGATGGTTTTACAATTCCCTGTAAAATGAATATAAAGTGAATATAAAGTGTAAAGTGAATCACCATAAAGTTTAATCGTAATGCGACATCACGTGTACAACTTGAATGTTTTCTTCCTCCGGAATCTTCCTCATACTGTGTAACAAATCCAGCTATTCCGTTTCTCGAAAGAGTTGATATTTCTTTTTAATTCACGGTCAATCATTGAACAATAACTTTTGTATTCTTTTGACAATTACGGCCTAGCCTGTAGAAGTCACATAGACTTACGCAAAGCTTCCTGGGTAAACTATATACCTCAGTTCGCCAATTTGTTTACCAGTACATATATGTATTTGGCAAGACGTCATTTTTTGGAAAACATCGTTGACATAACGGGTTTTTATCCGCGCTTTTTTTCTGGTGACTGCGCCTTTTACGTCTTCTTCTCGATACAGCATTATTCCTTCTGCTACGTGGGATGGTTGCCAGTTACCAACGGAAGGTCGTGGGTTTCCTCCGGGCATAGAGCCCGGTTTCCTCCCACAATAAAACTGGCAACGCCGCCATGTAAGTGAAATGATCTTGAGCGCGGCGTAAAACACAAACAATCAATCAATCAATCCTTCTGCCACTTTGTAAAATTATGTAAACATCCCTTAATCCCCCGAAATACACTGCGCGTACATTCCAAGTGACGTCATCAAGTAATCGGTCATGTGAGGGTCATGAGAGGGGTCAAAGTTTGGCAGATTCCGTCATTTTACACGAAATCCTATTACTGCTTAAAAACAACAAGACACTCGCCTACAGAAACGTCTCATTAACTGTATTGCAAAATATCGTTCACCTGTCGTAACCAAAATAGCTAACTAAACAAGTCAGTTCGATATTGCACTAGCAAGAGTGCTAAATAAATATGCTGAATTTTCTATTGTAGATTACAGGACCAAATGCAATTTAAAGGACGAATTGCGCTATTTTTTAGACATGGGGTCTGGTATCCTGAATAGAGAACGTATTACAAGTAAAACAGACTCAATCCGAACCATAGGCATATACACTTTCCAAAAGAAAGCATTCTGACAAAAATAGACGCAAACGAAGAGATAAAAAATATCTATAAAAAATGCAAACTTTGTATGTCTCATGACTGAATAAGACGTTAGAATATTAAATTTAACTGAATAAAAAAATGTTTACGACGTTCAATGCATCCCTAAAGCATCTGATTCAAATGTTAAAAGATTTTTCATATTTACGATTTATATAATTTCAATTATTATCATCGATCTTCCAGATCAGTCCAAAATAACGGAAGTATAGGAATGATTGATCGATGCTCTATGTCGTATCACATATTAATGGCTTTATCTGCAGAGCGTAAGGAAATGAAATGTTAAAGGAAAACGGAAGGACAGATAACGCCACTGTGAATACTGATAACCTTTCGTTGAGGTCAACAATCAAGAAGATCTAATCTGCAAGGGATCGGTTTGGAAAAAGGCAGTTTTTGCCAATGGTAAAAATAATAAAAAAAGGAATAACAGCAACATTCAAACGTCATATTTTATACAATTTTCAAATACCAGGTTGTCCCATATTGTTGTATTGGTTACATTCCAAATACAAGAAAACGAATAACAAAACTATTGCGAATTCCAACGTAACAATCGCAATACAAGAAAAGGAATATCAAACTACTGTCATATTCCAAAGTTATCCATAGGCCTATAGGCCTACAGCATATATTTGCCTGTGCCAGGGGTTCAAAATAACAAAAATATTTGCATATACAGTTCTTTTGGTTACATTCAAAATAAAAAAGGGAATAACAAAACAAAAGGGAATAATAATGTCAAATTAAAAGGTTCTTGCAATGATTTTGTATTGGTTGCATTCCCAATTGACCGATTGTTTGAAGACGTCACTTGGAATTTACGCGCAATGCTTTTCGGGGGAT